>OX387265.1:40965539-43465539 GCA_947562075.1 Orthosia gracilis | reverse complement strand
TGTTTTTACAAATAAATAATCTTTTATTTTTTGTTACATTTAAATATATAAGTGTTATATATTTTTGAAATCATTTCTTAAAACCCTTTATTTTGATACCCGACACGACGGGTTTGGAAGAAAAAGAAAATCTGCCCCTACAATATGGCGCCAAAATTCCGGCATTTTTCTATTTTCCATTTCTTTTTTATGTAGCCAGCAACACTCGCAGCGTTAAGCCGAATCGATTGACGTAAGAATCATCAAAATCGGCCAACGCGTTTGGTCCCTAGAACGTCACATAGGAAAAACATACATACATTCATACATCGACTGATAAACACATTAACCTCCTTCGGAAGTCGGATCGGTGGAAATATAAGCGGTAATATTTTGACATTCTCAAATATAAGGGATATTTCAGAATGTCAAAATATTATCGCTTAGCGTAGCGAACAATACTTAATACGAATATTAACGAAAATTCAAAAGCATGAAACACTTCAAACGCTAACTACCTTTTAAACTCACAATTTACTTCACAACAACAGCACAACGTCCACTTTATATTTAAAAACTGTACCTAACAAATAAAAAGCCTTCATAAGAAATAATAAGAGCATTTCACACAGCTCTGCAGCCTTATTGCGTAATAAACGATAAGGCAAAGGGCAAAGAGTATGAAAAATTGCCCAATCATACAGACAGAAATCTAAATCGCGTCTTTCATATCGCATGTGATTGGTAAATTTTTCATACTCTTTGCCCTTTGCCTTGTCGAATTCATTACTTAATCAGGCTGCAGGTCTCGCCGTTTTAGCCGGAACCAAGCGACAAAGAGTTGTGAGGCCACGGACTTATAAATATGTAAGACCTCGGGACTCATGTCAAAAGCATGTTGCTTATTTACATAATATATTATTATCAATATTCGTAAAAGAAAGTCTAGACTGGCACAGTGAACTGAACAGACCATTAGATTAGCTTTAAATAGACTACTATATTTGCTTGAATTAAATATATTATGTCTTTATACAGGTCGGTGGCCAGGTTGATGTCTAGGTGTGTCTTACATCGATGCGAAAAAAAAACATAAATTCAGTATAATGTTCTGGACCGCCTGTTCTGGATCCTGTGTTGTTGATGTGATTTTGGCATTTTCGTATGAAAAAAAAAATATTATAAAAAAATCATTCATTCCATTTTTTCACAAAATAAAAACAATGAAAATAAAACTCAAAAGCCCATACCTTTAAGTTGATTTCCTAAAATTCAAGATCGAGGTCAACGCCGTGATTATATCGTCATTGAGATGCTCATAAAATTCGTAATAAAATTGACACAAGAGAGGTATATATATGAAGAGAATATTAAATATTTCATATAAAAGCAATATGCTTGTTATCATGTCATACACGTTGTTTGAAAGACGACTCAGAAATATGTCATAGAGAAATTCGCGGAATTTGTAGTATCAATAGGCGTAGGAGTAGCTAATGGAAAAGATTTTAATGGCTGATGAATATATTGTTATGTAACATAGTATTTCATAACAGGGAAAAACTTATTACTTGCGGTCAAAGTCACCGTGTGGTTTTTTTCCACACCGACACGGACACCAAAAAAATATTTTGAACATACATAACATAACATCTGTAATGCCTGAAGGGTGAGGAGGCTCGGAGGTTAGAATTGAGTGGGAAAGGGATATCTGGAGAGTTTGGAAGTCAATTTCAATTGGTACATATGCCTTATAGTCAATTGCAACACATGCAAAAGTACAATGAAACGCACATATTAAGATTGACCGTAAAATTCCAACTAAAATGAAAACTAAAAATCCTTTATACACTTAAGACTTCTGGAAATCAGCACTTTTGAACATTAAAGTAACATTAGACGGTGCCCCGAAATGGCTGCCCTTCACTACTTTCTAATGTTTTACTCGAAACCCTAAACGTTGAGCTAGCAACAACAGGAATAATGTTATTTCCATTTAGATTAGGAACCACTAGAGCTTTGTTTATTACGGATGTTATCATGACATTACACATACGTTTTCATATAGATAACGCGCTAGGAATACACACAATGATATTCTGTAAGTACTTGGGCTCCCATTTATTCACTACACTTCGTGACAACGTATTTGCTGATTTTGATAAAATCATCAGAAATAAAAATAAATATTAAGGCTTTGACATATAAACACACAAAGCAATTTAAAAAATATATTTCGCGCTCTTATAGTAGTAATGCCAAGAACTTACTTGGGAACCTACCTGATGGCATGACGCAACTTGAATTGCGTCTATAGACAATAATGCATACGTATTTGGAACGCAAACGCTAGCAAGAAAATTTCAAGAGCAAATCGGTCGCAATTTCGCTATGTAAAAATCGCGTATCGGTGTAATATAAGTCAAATCACGTCGAACAATCAGGAAGTTTGCTCAGATGATTATAAAACCATAGATCCTGACATAATGTAGATAATTATGTATCTTAAGACGAACAGTCTATTCAACTAGAAAAGTATAAACTGACATATTTCGTATTCCGGAACTTAGACTGGCTTAAGCCTTTGACGTTAGGCAGCTTTAAGTTACAATGTGGTAAACGACTTTATATGTCCTCATAATATACGAACTTGGACATTGTTGGGGCCATAAATTTAGTTTAGTGCCTTTATTTGCATGGGTGCTTAGCCTTTGTATGGAGGTTTGGGATTATGCAAAAATTATTACTCACATAAGTAATGGGGCTGGCTATAAGGTTTTGGATTATTAGATCAGTTTAGACGCAACATAAAGGGTTGGATTATCTACCAAAGCTTAGTTTAGCCTTTCAGAAATATGAGTCATTACGACTTTGATGAACAAAGTATGAGCAATTTTCACAAGGCTAGAGCCAAGTTCACAGCCAAAGAGCTATTTGCAGCCGACAGCGAAGTCACGCTGTAGATGACTATGATGAGCAATTTTCATAATATTTATGTTCGTGCCATTGACCGGGGTACTGGAGTCATCATCATCATCAGTCTTTTGAATGTTCCCACTGCTGGGACACAGGCTTTCTCTCTGTGAGAGAGGGAATGCGCTTTAATTAACGATGCAGGCGCAATACGTGTTAGTGGATGTCACGTCATGTCTTCGAAGTTTTGCTTCTTTGCTTTTGCTCCGATGGGATTTTATGGACTTTTCAGGCACCATTACTGCTAATATAAGGACATAGCGAACATAATTCCGATGAAAGTACTTAACTTAGTTTTATTCGCACCAAATTCCTTATTTGAAAAATGAATGTTAGCAAATAAACAATAACAACATATCCGTACTGTCAGATTTTACCTGGAAAAATGTTAACTGAGTTTACAAAATAATACCAAAACACCGGCTAATGACACCTCCGACAAAGCTCTCGTTCCAAACGAAGAAGGAAATAGAGCGGAAAGATAAAAGAGTAACGCCAAAGGATACAATACATTTATCAATTTTCAAACATTACAACACACACCATAAAATGAATTAAAAGAAAATATTGGAGCAAACATTCAAAACAAAAATAAAAACTGTCAAACTTTCAAAAGTTGCAGATATACTTAATAAACTCAACGAGTGACCTAAAAACGTTTGTTGCTTCTTTATTATTGAAAAATTTACTTGTATTAAGTAGGATTCTTTTCTGAGTAATTCAGTTAGTTTCGAACTTTGCATTGAAAGAGTTATACGGTAGTACCTTCTTTTTATTTGTAGTTTTCTTTTCGAGGTTGTGGTTTTTCATGACTATTTGTAAACTTTGTTTTACTTGAAATTAATAATCTGCACACGACTGACGTTTCATATATAAAATATGTAAATATACTTTCATATACAAAAAAATAGCGAGTTGTTTTTAAATTATTGATGGCTATGAAAAATACGAAAGGCCAGGTTGAGCGAAAGGTTGAGCGAAAGGCTGCTGCACTGCGTGTCGCGGGTTTGATACCCGCACGGAACAAATATTTGTATGGCCTACAGATAGTTTTTCCGGATCTGGGTGTCTCTGACTCTCATACACAGAGAGTTTAAATGTTTGTGAACGCACCCATGATACACGAAGAAATTCCTAGTTTGGGGCAACGTTTTTAATATATATATATACAAGGATAAAGTCAAGAGGATATTTGAATGATGAATCGACTCGGATATCCAAGTTCCAATATAAAATACTCTAATTGAAATCCCTATATGTATAAATGATATTTTACTAAGGATATTTGAAAAACCCTTACTCGTGCTAGTAAATCCAATTTAAAATCACTCGTTGTAAAACTCTAAGCGCTTGCAAAATAAATTTTAAAAATGTTAAAGCGTAAATAATCCGTAAAATAGTACGGAAACGATTTACAATGTAAGCACTGCTTGGAGTGCTTGCAGCAATAATGTGGAATTAAAGATCGTAATAATGCTGCAACACTGAATAGTTGTTAAATGCCAGTTCATCGTTTACGAGAACGCCTGTGGAACTTTGTAGATTCTTACAATGTAGTAAGTTGTCTGATGCAACCCTAAGTTTGAAATAGTATTTATTTTAGCTACTATGAAATTCTGGAATGAAAATTATGAATTCTGAATTTAGTGATTTTCCTTTTCAGAATGTGAATTCTAGGAAACTTTAATGGCCTTAGCTTCAGACCCAGAAACACTTGAATTGTAGTGATTTTGAGTTGGAGCTTATATAAAATTAAACAAATTTGCTCTTCTTTTGTAATTTATTATGAGTACTGGATAACAATTAGAATTATATTTTATGTTCTTGAGCTGTATAGTATATGTATGTCAATTTATAACGAACCACTTGCCAAAATATAATCCTGCGTAAACACTACGTGCACAAAATAACATACAGAATTCTGATTCCATTCACCAAAAATACACAACCCAAGATCTGCTAAATCAGTATTTTTATCGGTGCCCCTTTTCAGGTACATTTAAAGGTTACGAAAACATTTATACGGGCAACACAACCTTATTCACAAAAGGCATGCGTAAGTACAACCTACGTTTTCGTTTCTTTTGATTTCTAGTTGTGGGTACAAAGACAATGGTCCGGTCCCTAGGGGCTTAAATTCGTTACTTAAAACCAACACAGACAAAGAAATGGCAAGTTAGATTACGTATGTCAATATATCAAGGACCGATATATGTTGGGAACGGACTTTTAAGAACGATAAGGTTTGTTCTAGGGAAAGTAGGAAATGTTTGGGATTATGGATTTAGGACAAGGGTTTCAAGAGCCAACAAACTAATTGGATTGTTCTTCATGTTCGAATATACTTTTACAATGAAAGTTGTGAACGCAAATCAGGATTTATTGAAGGGTATAAACAACCGCTCCACGTTCGATTTTTAATTTTCATATCAATGATCTTATTTTAAAGGCATTGTTCATTTTAATTATATGAGATGACATATAGGATACGGGATGAGGAGGAATGCAACTCATTTGTCTAAAAGCGTTATTAGAATGAATGGAGATTAACGCTACAGAAACAAAACATCAATAAAATTGTGTGAAGGACGAGAATAATGCGATAGTCTCAGCTTGACGGTTTGCAGGACAAAACGGAAGAAGAAAATTTGTTACGCCAACCTCAAGTGACATGGGACAAGGCAAGACGAAAATTAAAAAAAAAAGTTAATTTAAAATTCAAAAACCCGAATGCTTAAGAAGCGAACTAAAAGACTGTAAACAAGAAAAAATCATGGAGTGCAGTAGGAGGATACATATTCGCGAGCTGGCTGACCCCCTGATCCTCCGACTGCACAGCATGATTTTTCTTGTTTACAGCCTTTTAGTTCGCTTCTTAAGCAGTCGGGTTTTTTAATTTACTTTTTTATTTACAATTTTTTCGGTATATTTTTTTTTCGAATTACTTTAAAACATAATAAGTGATACATCTTGATAACGCAAACAAATTTTAGGGACCCGCACAATATGGCGCCAAAAATCCGCCATGTTTTTTTAACTTTACCTTTAAGAACATTTGAGTGGTCAAGACGAATCTAACGATGTCTTAATCATAAAAATCATTCTAGCGTTTTGAAAAATATGAAGTAATAAAGAATATGACATACATACATACAAGATATGAGCGAAAAACATAACCCTTTCCTTGCAGTCGGGTAAAAAACAAAGCTATTATTGTAACTACGATCTCTTTTAGACACTGCTGTAATAAAAATCTACGATTTCCATTCAAAACAACTCAATTTGCCAAAACATCGGAAACCCCAATTTATTGAAATAGGTATCGATATCGGAACAAAATAACAATGTGATTGACACGACCTAGATCTTGCCGCAAAAACTTGTCTGGGAGAAACCTACACAAAGTCAAATCACTCAATAACCGGGAAACAAATATTACTAAAAGCTCCATATCGGAATAATGACGGAGCAAAAGCAATAACTTATCTAAAGTTCGAACGCGATCGATTTTTGGTCAAACGATTCGCCGTACTGGTTTGAAGTCAAAAATGGACAGGATTTTATTGTGTTGCGTACAATGGACAATCGTCAGTTGCAAGTGACTATGTGACAAAGCAATCAAAATAAATGAAGCATGGTCGTGAAAGTAGCAATTAGTTTTAGTGAATTCAAAATGGTTGTGATTTATATCTATATAACTATATTGAAGACCTACATAGAATAAAATGGAGTAAATGATAGCGTGACGGTTAAAAGGAATGAAAGAAGAAAACGTGTATTACAAGGGAAAGAGCAAAAAGGTGATAATGATCATAATCACAACCTAAAAAGTATTTTACCGGGACTTTTATATTGTAGTCCTTAACCAACAGGCTCCATAGTTACAAAGAAAGAAACAAAACTAGAAATAGGCCTACAAAATAAAACGGACCAATTTAAAGAAACGGAAAATGAGAAACTCGTTAACTCAGTCGTGTTTCTATCAAGGAAATCTTAGTAAATCACTTTATTTATACAGGCCACATTTTCCCATGAAACTTGTCAGATACACAGTGTAAATAAAGATTAGAAAATTCTTCGCTAACAACGTTTATCTTGTCAGGAAGCTATAGCACGATAACTTGTACAGCAATAAGTAATTTAGCAGAAGGAGAGGGAAGTGTTCCCGTCTCTGTCTAATGAATGACGTCACACCAGCCGAGTTCATTAAAAACAGGGTGTTGATTTAAAGCAACAAGATTAGGGGAGTAATTACAGACATAATATATAAATGCTTCAGATACTAAGATGTTTAGCCTTGTTTTTGGAACATTTTGATTTGATTATGTTAATCAGCTCCTTTGAGACTTTTTTTAACACTTCTTTTCGTTTAGGGCTTTGAAAAGGTTTGGAGTCTTGTTTAAATCAGTTTATGTTCTTTGGATGAAAATTTTATTAAATTCAAATTTTCCAAGCAAAACTATATTGAAAGTGAGAGCATACAAGTTTTGTGCCGTAATAAAGAATAGGTCAAATTCAATTTTTATTTTTTTTATTGCACAACACAATACACAATTATCCATTTACAGATGTTATGTGAATGCGCAGCAATTCTGTGTTGTACCAATTTATGAAAAATTATTATTAAAAGTATACAATGTCAAGGAATATTATTCAAAATGTACAATGTCAATTTATAATTTAGGTAATAATGTATATTACTTTAATTATAAATTGGAAAAATATTATAAAATTGTACCATGTCTTAAATATCATTCAAATTATACAACGTCAAATTATAAACTATTACTCAACCTATACAAAGTCATCAGTTATCACTAAAATTATACCATGTCATAAATTTAAATTAAAACGTATACAGTTCGTAGATTGAGATCAATAAGTATCTTCAGAGTATATAATCTCATAATAATTAACAAAATAATACATACCTAATTTCAGATTCTAATACATTCAACACATAATCAACAATACCACAAATAGAATAAATTAATTATCAGTACATTATAATAAATCTGTAGAAAAGATGTTTTTGTACTCCGAAAATATTTCCAAAAAAAATGCCAAAGTATTAATGGTTCCAACAGAAAAGAGTGTTTGTCTGTTTAGTTGTGCACGCATCACGTAAAATGTACGAAACAAATGAAGATAAGTTTATATAAAAAAAAATGTGCGTAACTTGAAGTATTACTTTTTTATTGTAGTTAGGCTTGCGCTTGGCCATTATCTCACTTAGTTTTTATTTCATTGCATTGGTTTAATCTATCAAAAGTTACATGAATTTAAATTGTTCAAGAAGTAAAATATCACAACACCGTATTCGATAGATGGCGTTGTGCATTGCGCGTCATTTTTTGAATGGCGATGTAAAGATTATCCGCGGAAACTCATACATAAAATATATCTCTTCAAGAGCCAATTTCACCCGGCTCCAACTTTTCGTGATTTAACCGTGCCAATAACGGACCATCTTGAGCTTCTTGGCGTTACGTTGACATCGACTCTCAATTTTGGGCCTTACATTGAGGCAAAGGCTCAGCTGGCTTCCAAAAAGTTGGGGATCCTTGCGAAGGTGAGAAAGTACTTCACGCCGGAACAGCTGCTCAACTTGTATCAAGCGCAAGTTCGATCGTGCATAGAGTACTGTTCTCACCTCTGGGACGGTTCTGCCAAATACCCGCTTGATGCACTAGAGTTGATCGAAAAGCGGGCCAAGAGACTTATCGGCAATGAGGCACTGGTCAAATCAAAGCTCCAGAGCCTTGAACATCGTCGCCGAGTTGCCAGCTTGTCGGTTTTTTATCGGTTACATTTCGGGGAGTGTGCGATGGAATTGCATGATTTAATTCCGCCCAGCCCGTTCCATCATCGGACAACCAGACGCACGGCGATGCGTCATCGGTACATGGTGGACATCCCACCCATACGCACAAAACGTTTTGGGGACACTTTTATTATGCGTACAGCTAAGGAGTGGAATTCCCTGCCGGAGTCTGTGTTTCCCGATAGCTACAATCTAGGGGTCTTTAAGTCAAGAGTGAATAGGTTACTTCTAGGCAAGCGTGCTTCACCGTCGACCACATCATCGCTTACCATCAGATGAGATAGTGGTCAAGCGCGAGCCTATTTACAATAAAAAAAAAAAAAAATATCTCTTAAGTCTCAAATACAGCTTTTTGATACTACTCGTAACTATACTGCTATTCTATGTTCATATAGACAAACGACGAAGTTCTATTCTGTAAGAAAAGATACATTTACAACTCATCTTAAAATTCATGCCACTTGATTGGCAAACCAATCGAAAAACGCATACTCAAAATTCCGAGTTCAAACGAGCACGATCTATCGCGGACACGTCGGTGACGTAATAAAGACGAGATTGAACGATCATGTCACACGGAAACAGTGACGGGGGTAGGGTTGTACGCGAGAATTAGAGTTGTCACCATATACCCGACGCGTCTGCATTAATGAAGCGTGGGTTTTCCGCACGGACTTCCGGAAATCCGGATAGTCGCGGTTAATTATTACGAAGTGGTTAGGGAACGGGTTATTAAAACCCTTTGGCTGCTCGATGGCACCTTGTTAGTGATTATTGGTCGGTGGACTATAAATGAGCGTTAAGGCGATGATTCATTATGAACAGATTGGATCTGTAATCAAGGATGAATTAGTGGCATTCATGACGGTTAGATGATTCGTCGAGCCGCATAAATTGGATAAGGCTAGATATCTGTGTGGTTGTATGTTACAGATGGTTGGGGTATATGACCACAGTCTTTAATTTTTATAATCTTAATCCCTATTTTGGAACAAAAACACAATTTAAAAAATTTAATGTACGGAAATGACTTCATAAGTTATCACTGAAATGACAGCGGAAACGAGTTCACAGTAGATGAGGTTTACAGTTTTTTATACTAAATAATATTTAAGTTAATTTGTTAGATGATGCGTCGAGCCGAATACATTGGATAAGGCTAGATATCTGTGTGATTGTATGGTACAGATAGTTGGGGTACATGGCCACAGTCTTTAATCTTTATAATCTGAAATCCCTATTTTGGAACAAAAACTCAACTTACAAAATTTAGTGTACGGAAATGACTGCATAAGTTATCACTGCAATGACAGCAGAAATGAGTTCACAGTAGATGAGGTTTACAGTTTTTTACACTAAATAATATTTAAGTTAATTTGTTAAAAATTGTAAAATAATTTCGTAAAGCTACATTGCATTCCATGTTTTTTTCACCACCAAAACAAGAGTTTAAAAAATGATTATTAAAAATTCACAAACCAAAATAATTCAAAAAAGTCTACCCTAGAATTCAACCAAATCAAAAAAGGCGAAGACAGAACAGTTATTACGCAGAGGGAACAAGCATCAATCCAATAGTTGGATGACACTGTGACAATGACAAGGAAACAAAAGAGGAGGCTGACACAGTTCCGTTGGACGTGCTATACGTCCTATGGACGTAGCTGTACGTCCTATAGAAGTAGATATACGTCCTATAGACACAGATAGGGGTAAACGGGAGGACAGCACTGGGTGGGTGATTAAACTGGAAATGTTCTCCATCGATGCTGGCACAAAATATAAAGAGTTTGACATCGATTGTGTTTTGTTTTTTGAACCCTGGACGTGTTTTGATTGATTTTTGGATTTAAATTGAGAGCGATCTATAAAATGATTTGTTTAATGAAGCTGGTTTTGGTAATTTACTATGATTGATATAATTAGAAGTAGAAAATTCTGAAGTCACAATGTAGTGGTTAGTTAGTACTAAGGACTAATTGTTTTAATTATCTTTTATACATAATGGCGTCTAAGAAGTAAATATTTTCTTATACGCGGCATTTTTGATCCCGACTCCAGTCAAGTACCACACCCAAACCACCACCACCACCACTCCATCACTCGCCCACTGACCAAATATTTCAGGAAACAGCTCAATTCATACTGCCTAACTGTTAAATAAACATTCCTTGTCGCTAAATTAGCTTAAAAAAAATAAGAACCTAAAGTACCACCCCACGTTTTCCCTAAAAACCTACCCAAACCATTGTCCCGTTATTAAGTACTAAGACAGTGATTGAGCAGCGGCTGCGGCTATCACTCCAATGACTAAATAACATTGTCAAAGCGACAAGGACAATAGATGAGCTTGACATGGGGTCCGGAAAGGATGACGTATGTACAAAGTTATACATAGGTATGGAGGTTGATTAGGCTGATAAAATCTCTTGTTTACGAGGAAGGCGTCGTATCAAATATCGACGGTTCTATTCCCGGCGATATCTTGGATGTGAAACTGAACGCTCGCTGGTACAATAGATTATTTGACACCTTGGTTGGAGCAATATGATTGAGTTCTGCGCCACTGTCGCATTCACTTGTAACAAGTATGTTTGTTTATCGTAAAGAATTTCACCCACGTCTGCTTGATTACCATACGATTGACGATACGATTTGTGAATACGATATAAATTTTAAACATGGGTTTTCAAATAAATAGATACGAATAAAAGATTCTGATCACGAGCTTAATCTCATCATCAATGTGACCGAGACCGCTTCCAGCCTTTTTTTATAACTAATATTTTATATGAGACTGCCTATCTGCCACCCCAACTCAGTTAATGAGTAACCCGGTACAGCTTACATATATTTATTTAAAAGATTTAAACTTCTCGTCACATCCACAGCACATCAAGCAATCAGATACGGAAAATAAATTCTATTCAAATTAAAAACAAAAATGACAAAGGCTTTACAATGTTTATTCGGTTCCAGGATCCGAACTAAGCCTCAAAGGATTCGGTTTGTCAATTCCACGCTAAGCTTCCCGAAGCTTGCATAAATTTTAAAGGAAGCCAAAGCATTGCAGTAGTTACTGCGGAACAGAATAATTAAGATTTTTTAAGCTGTCAGAAAGTCTTGTTCTTAAAGCTTAATGCTAGTTGTCGGTAGATGCAAAACTATTCTATTATAGACTAATACAAATAGACTACGTACAGATAAAAATGCAACATGGAATTTAAAATGTTTTCATTTGAGAATGTACAAAATATATTACAAAATTCCGTGTTGCAATTCTCATTGGTGAAATTAGCAATTCTTTTTTCGAATATAACGGATTACCGATATTCTGGCAGTTTTATAAAAAATAATTCATTATTATCATTATTTTGCACATTTATCTTTATTTATTAAGAGATTGGTGCAATATGTTTTCTTCCTGCATTATTTCCTATTAGTTATCAATAATCACCATTTTTATCCGACTGCTGAAGGAGGGTAATGTGTTTATCAGTATATAATTATGTATGTTTCTATGTGGCATTCTAGAGACCAATCGCGTAAGACGATTTTGATGATTCTTACATCAATCGATTTGTCTTAACCTTGCGAGTATCTCTGACTATATTAAAATTGAAAAAAAGTAAAATGTTGGTTTTAGGGCGCCATATTATAATTGAGTTCTTGACATCGTGCAAAAATGAATAACACTTTTGTGTTTAAAATCAATTTGTAAAAAAATGGTTACTAAAAGTTATAAATAACAAAAGTTAATTTGTAAAACTCAAAACTGCTTAAGAAAAAAGAAGTAAACAAGAAGAAAATTTTGATTTTGATAATCGACTTTTCAAAATGCAGGCGGTTCTCAATTCGGAGATTTATACAAATAAAACCCTATATATATATATATATATATTTGGGCGTAACTCCGTATAATATAAACGGATTCGCAAAATTCTTTTTGTTTTAGAAATATGTTTATTCCGAAATGGTCCCAAATAAATTTGGTAAAGAACTGATGAAGAACTTCGGAAATATACAACAGATCTCTTCAATAAATTACAGCAAATCTCTCGGGATTGCTTCAATTGCCTGTCTATTTATTGTTTACACCATTTGATAACATACCATCACGCCAGTATACTCTAAACGGGTACGCAGATATGCACAGTTCACCCTGGTACACTCTCATACCACCGGTTATGTTCAAGTAACATGTCATTCGGGTAATATATTCTGGCATCACTGTGGGCATTAAATGTACCTTTCTATAGAACTTGTCCATTATGTAACACTAAAAAGTGAAAAATATTTTTTTTACAAAAAAATACAACCAACTTCAAAAAACACAGTACAAAGTGAAAAATAACATCAAATTCGGAAGGCGGTGACAAAAAACGAAAAGTGAAACACCGACTTCCGAAATTGAAGTCAAAAGCGGTGTTATAATCGCTTCTTGATAAAACTTATGTTTAAGGAACACCGTCAGGTATATAAACATTCCATAGCTATGTATGGGAATCACGTTGCAGTAATAAAGTACCGGTACAATAACATTGTCGAGGTGGTACAATAGAGAAGGTTGACATAGGACCGGAAAGGATAGCGTACTCTTATAGTATTATATATTGCTTACTATATATACAACCCTAGCAAGCTTGAATGAGGTAATTGTGAAGCTCAAACAATAGAAAGGTCACCTCAATAGAGTAAGTTCTTGACCTTGATCCTAGTACAATTGTATAGTTAGTACATAATTTATTATTTGAGTGACGGAATTCAGGGACCAAGGTTAAGTGGTAACTTCTGCGAATTACTAATGAAATACCTGATATTTATATTGCTCTTGAACTGTTAGTGGCAAGTCATAAAAAAGTTACTTAAAAATGGAGAACTATAGTGCAACTGGCAGAAAACTGCCCTAAATATATAAAAAATTGGACGAGGGTAAAAATTCTGAAGGCCGTACCCTGACCAAAAAATCTTGAGCATTCCTAGTGCCCTAGCGGCACACTGGTGGCGCATGAATTTACGGTAGTAAATACGCCCATATTTTTGAATAAAGTCTTTATAAAATCGAATATTGGACTTTTGAAAAAACAAAAAGTTACAAAACAGTTCGTTATCAAATTGTCTATCCATTAGTGTTAGTACAAAAATTAATTAATGAACACTTTAGGAGGAGATGCATGCCTTTAATCATTATTTCTAATTTTTATGGTTTTGTTGGAAGGAGATTAGTGAAACATAAACTTCCTAAAAAAAAAGTATACTACCATTTTGGACTCAATATTATGTAGAAAATTAATGTAATTTTACTAATTGATATTTCTTTTTAAATAACGAGTACATAACTCTTAAAAACTGCCCAAAAACGGCTGGCGCGGCGTTTTGCTCAGGGAGGCACCTTAATTAGGTCGCTCATTACAATGTCTTAGTTTTTTTTCCAAACCAACTCATGATTCACTCCATTTTAGTTTAGCTTGATTCTACCGATATAAGGTCTTCTGTATAAAGATATATACAAACATACCCAGCAATATATGGGCATGTCAACACAAACCAAAACGTGAGCTGAATTATAAGATGAGATCTGATTATGGCCATGTTAATTTGGGAAGGAAAATAATAACATATAAAATAGTGTAGATACGTTATTTGGTGAGTCTAGCTATATTTTGCTCGTTTTTATTAATATAGTAGAATCTTTGATCTATATTTGACCTACAAGTGACCTTACCATTTATAGGTTTCCGTACCCGAAGAGTCCAAACGGAACCCTATTGCTGTCACTCACGTGTCCGTCTGTCTATCTATTCATCTGTCTGTCTGTCACACAGGTTTAACAGCCAAACGGTTGGAGCTACAATCTTCAAATTTTCACAGAATAATCATCTGTCTCTTTCGCTTTTAAGGCGGGCTCCCACACTGTGAAAAAAAAATGGTTGGCCTACCCTATCGAGTGGGGTATCATTGTTAGCTCGTTGAGTAGAAATAAATGCAGTATTTTTTGTTTTAAATATTGGTAAACAAAGGAATCAGAAGCCACCAAAGTCAACTTTTTTTACAAAATTTTGTTCCAAACAATTTTTATTTTCCCATTGACCTATGAACTTCAAATTTGGTGACAATGTTTTTTATAACAATATATATGAAATATCTATATATTGATAAATCAATTTGTTTTTTGAAATTTCCTAATTTTATATATTAAAACCAATTTTTGTTGCAGTTTGGTATGGAACCCTAAATGTGCGAAGTCCGACACGCCCTTGACCAGTTTTATTGCTTGGGGTCTTTTTTCAGTAGTGGATGTCTTTTGGCTGCAATAATGATCATGTTATTTTTACCAGATTTAAGCGGTTATGACGTTTCCCTAACTTTGTCTTGATTCAGTTAAAATGTTCCTAATTTTGATAATTTATTAACAAAGTCGTATTAGAAGTTTAAAATCCTGCTATTATTCGAAAATTTAGATTTTTATTACTTTAGTATTTTTACTACTGAATTATAGTATTGTATTTGCCTAGCAGTATTACATAAATATCTAACAAAAAATCTTTTAGATTCCAGCATTCCAAACAATTACAACTAAATACGTCTCTCATATTATACCAGCCTTAACAAAAAATTGTTCTAACAAAGCTTTACGTTCACTTTTGAAACACGCGACAGAAAAGCGCCTGTAACCGCTAGGACCAACGTCAGTGAAGCCACAGGGTGGGACCGGTCTCTGGTGCCACCGTATCCTGCCAGACATGATGTCCTGGACCAACGCCCCCGGCTTCCTCCTGTGACACGCTTTCATGTTACGAACACATCTGACGTTGAAAGCGTTGCGAAAGGAAATAAAAAAATGCCAAATGTTAAATAAAAAAGCTTTTGTAGACAACAAAAGAAGGGTGAATTAAATTTGGGTCATTCATTTGTTTTTGAGCTTATTTCCAACAATATAAATACAATTTATACAAGTTTATGCTTTGATTTTAGCCTCAACAATATCTATGAGTGTATCTCCAATAAATGATATAAAGGTCTGCCGATACCATTAAATCATAGTTTGAAGACACAAAATGCTACAAAAAATATAAAATCCAATCTGCACCATTAAAATTCTGAAACTCCAAAACTCATTATCCGACCAATGCGACGTCAAGTGACGGTCAGCAAACAAAAGCCCGTATTTACATAAACAGAAATACGGAATTTAATCTAGCATGAAGTCGTAACAAGCAAATAATCCGCATCCCAAAAGATAACATTCCGATACTAACAGGCTTTTGCGTACGGAATTTCTATTCCTAATTAAACTTATTTGGGGCGTGACTGAAATGACATCTGTGAGTGCCAGTAATGACATGGTTGTTGCCAAATGGACAATGTTGGCGGGGTAAGTCGGCATCGGAGAGGATGGCACGTTTTTGCGATCGTGTTGTGCCGATACGGGTATTATGTGCGTCGTATATTGAGTTATTGACACGTTAGATTTTATTGTGTCAAATATTTGAATACGCCGAATGAAATTTGTTTTTGAAATGTTTTATATATCATGGCAAAAATATATATATATATACCGTTTTTTTTTTGTAGTGATATTTTATGCCTGACTTTTAGTTAATACTTAGTACACGTACCACAGATGATTAGCCTTTCCAAGATTCTACTTTAAACCATCCCCAGATATTAATTAATTGGAACGACGCAAAACACGAAGATCCAGATTGTTTAATTAAAACATTGTTTCTTCTGATTTCAGATTCAAAACATTGTAATCCTTACTTGATATTCAATTATAAATCTGTAAGGCCGTAACTCACTCAAAGTTGAAGCATCATGAGGAGAATTTAGTGGCACTTGTGTTGAACACAACTTTATGAGAAACAGCCATATTAATTTTGGTTTAGACGTAATTATATTGAAATTAACTTGTTTGCTGATGCGGCTGTTGTACGGGTTTCAACTCTTGTTGGAGTTCGTGTTAGTTAGTGTGATATTGGGGTTAAAGTTGAAGAAGAGAGTTCTAGAAAGCACCTTCAGAGGTACATAATTAGTAACAGTTGCCTTTAGATGTGTCTTCTTGGTTGATGGGTTAAATTTGACATATTTACAGAACTTATAGAAGAGAGTAATACAAATTAAGAGACCGGTATAATTGTTTGTGTAAAGTTTTCTTTCACAATACCTACTTGCAATCAGATAATTTTGGTAGATGATAAAAAAGGAAATCATTATATAAAAAAAAAAACGTTTTGCCAAAAGGAGCGGGCTCAGCAAAATAGAATAGAATAGAATATACTTTTTGTACACCTTAAAAGTTACACATCAGCAGAAGTAAATAAACAAAAAGAAAATTAGGAATATATGGGCGTGATTCTCGATGCAATCGGCTTGGGTTCAGGCCATGGTAAGAGGCGAGAGGGCATGGGACTCTGTCACCTCTTTCTGCGAAGCAGTAATGCTCGCGAAGGAGGAGGCGGAACGCGTGAGGGAGACGCAACGGACACTTCCGCACGCCTCAAGTCCGGGTCGTCTCCTGTGGTGAGGAGACGCAGACGCCCCGGCCGTCGGGAGTCGCAAGCCGATTCCCAGCCACCGTGGGCGCAGGTTTGTGGACGGCGAGTAATGAGTACCTCACCGTCTGATAAGGACCAGGCCCGAGTCGATGGCGCGTAGTATTCCACGCGTGCCTGAAAGAGATGTCAGCAAAAACTGATGGGCTGCGCTAGGGCCGATGCCTGTCTGGGTCGCGGATAAATTTGAAAAAGAGTTACCGTGGCCCTGGCTCAAGCATCTGAAGGAACACGGGTGGATTTTAGTCAATAAAAGTCTGACACGCCCTGCCGCTTCACCTACAGCGGGAGAAATCATTGGATGATTTCCCACCCGAAAAAAAATGGTGTGATTCTCAGCTAAGAAAAAGCGCTTGCTTGAATAGAAATCATGAAATCTCTCTTTTATCATAATGGTAACGTTTTATTATAGAAACGGTTTTGTTGTGTCGTGTAATACAAGTAGGTTAACGTCAATTGTTTGACTGCTGGCATTGAAACTCACAAACAGTCCGTCTAGACTATTGTATTGGATATTGCCTCCAAAAATAAACTTTATCAATAAACGCTTTACTACACGAAAATTCGATTTTCTATTTAGTTCTATTTACAATAGAAACAAGAGCAATGAAATCCTTGAAAATCCCTCAGGCCCTTCATCTAGTGTTTGTTTAAGCATAGCTGGCGTAGAGAAGTTACCCAAATAAACTTTTAATATAACCTTCTATTGTTTACGTAAATTAGGCGCGTCCTCTGTTGAATTTTACATGTTAGTTACATTAATTTTCTGCCCAATTTGAGCCACAAAGTTTTCTTTATTAGCCTTTTTGTTTTTAGTTAGTGAAAAACGTGTTTTTACTGCATATCGTTTGTACCGCCTTGCTGAAACTATTTAGTTGTTATTCCTTGTTTATGCGCTTAAATTTTCACTTTACCAAAGTACACAACAAAGTTACAATTCACCTATGTTCCCCGAAGTTTAGGTAATCCAAATTTGTAACTATAGTACCCGGCACGTAAGTTGGCAAGGTTTTGGCGTAGTGGGGGTAAGTTTGAGCATATTCCGCGTACTGACCAACCACCAAATAGAGCGAACGGAACGTGGTCGCGACACGATTGGTCAGTCGATCCTTGTGTCAACTGACCAACCAATCGCGCGCTCGGAACGGTCCTAAACGTTTCCCGCACTTCGCTTCACTGCCAAAGAGGCCTATAAAACGACATTTGCGCATCTGAAAACTCTTGCCAACTTATTTACTTGCACAACTTCTTTTAAATCACTCTGCCTAGTTTTTCAACTTTTGGTTGAGTTTCAAGTCCAATCAGATGCTGCTGAGTGACTCAGCAGTAGGGTTGCCGGATGGTCGGGATTCGTCTTGACTCGCCCGACATTATAAAGAATCTCCAACTTCCAACAAAATTCAAAATCAAGTTCTTTCTTTAAAATTATTTATGTTATCAATTCCATTAAGTAATGCTTACTGTAAAAAGATGTTTAGTTTGCTAAATAATTTATAGCTACAGCAAAGAGTGTTTGGCTTTTGATTTAATAAAAGCTTAGTAAGTAATAAGACAGAACTTTGATGTAAATTGTTTGAATTTTAATATTTTTCGAAAACTACTAAAGAATCTAAATGGTGTTCTCAGTAAAATTCAATGTCAAATACTTGATATGGCAACCTCAAAAATTAGTTATGGTGTCATCAATATTAAGTCTTATTTAGCCTTTTAACTTAAAAATTATCTTTTTATTTTGCATTTTAATTTTAATATTTATTTCACCCGACAACAACCTCGAAATCCCGACATTTTCAAATTTTCTACAGATATTTTCGTCTTCCGATCTGGCAACCCTAGCTGAATCCCAGTATTTTACACGAAGCGCCTGCTTGTCTGACCTCCACAACCCAGTAACTCCTACTCACACCTGGGCAAGTCTGGCGTCAGATTTACTTGTTTTTGACTGTCAAAGATCTTCAAATTGTAGTCGGGGCCAACAGTTTAATGTGCTTTCCGTGAGACTCGGAGAAGTATTGGTGTGTATTGGATGGTCACCCATCCACGATCTGACCTCTACCACCGTTGCTTAACCTCGAAGATCTAGCCGAGGGGCGGTGGTTATGAACCACTTATGTCCAGTTAAGCATTGTTTTTCTTTTCCTAAGATTTTGCATCTACACTCACATTATCCCTTTTTGAAGTCTACCAAATTCTTCACAATACCATTAAAAAACTCTCCTAAATCCTGAACCCACAACCTTAAAATAAATTTCCTTTGCAATCCATGCCGTTAGCCCCAAGGCTACCATCGCACTGTGACACTACCATGAAATTCTCCACCACTATCGGCTCATTATTTCTGCTATCCCACAGTTCAGCCCCTTTGTTTGTCTGCGCGAGATAATGAAGTATCCTTTGCAGATCAGATAGCGACGGAACCATTGTTGGAAACAATGGCTTGACTTGTTTAAGAATTTCAAGCAAAATTTTCGCACTAAGTTTTTCGGTGATTAAGATAGTAAGGAATGAAACTTCAGATGTTGTCACGGAAGCTGGTTTTAATGTGAAATGTTGAGTTTCATTTTATTTTTGCACTGTTTTGATTAGTTTTTGTGCAGTTCAAGATAAAACTAAAAAACTAAATCCTACTCCTATGCGAAAGTTTGTGCGTGTATTTGTATATTTGATACTCTTTCACGCAAAAACTACAAAATGGATCTGGATGAAATTTGACACAGAGTTAGATTATAGTCTGGAATAGCACATGGGATCCTTTTTATTCCGATAATATGTTTCCTTGTGATCATTTTCGACATTCACTCTGGTGAAGCTGCTGGCAGAAGCAAGTAACATATAAAATCTTGCTTGAATTCTCGCAGGGTTCGGAAAAATGTCATGGGAATTAAGCATTTAATATCTACTACTTTATGTAGTACTTACATCTCTCCAGCTATGTTAAAATCCCGTGTAAAAGACACTAACCTACTAAATAAATTCACCCATAACACGACAAAGACAAGCAAGTAGGTTGCTTAAATAAACGGTTATGATATGAAGATCGGTGTATCGATATTCGTCGAGTTTAAGAAGGTTACGAAGAATTTGTTTTACGTATAAATTCCTAATACAAGACATACATAAAATGATTGCTTTCACCGTTTAAAAAAGGAAACCTACATTATATAAATCTACGCTAAGTCTTAAGCCGTGGTAATAAAAACATCTACATTTTCATTGTATTCGTTTGTGCTCCCATTTTATACACGTAGCAGAGCATCATGTAAATGAATTAATTTAATCTGGATTGTATCTCTTCGTAGACGAGAACAATATCAAGTGTTGCAAAGTGATTGAAAAAGAAAAGAAGTACGTAATAGCTAGGTATTATTTATCTTTATGTCTGTGAACACTAAGTAAATGTAAAGTCTGCTATACCTTGTAAGTAGATACTTTGTCTACCTTTTAGCAATCTATTTAAGTAATTTCTTCACAGGGGCTGTAAGGTGCGATGTGTTTTTGTTTTGGTCTCTTACACTGTATTTCATTAAATTGAAAAACCATCAAAGTTATTAAAGATACCAAACAATAGGTGAACGACAATTCATAAAACAACAGCGCATCGTTAACATGCAGCAAGTTGCATATTCCCTCAATTTCTAGAATTTTAATTATTTTCAAGTAATGTGACAAATTGTTAAATGTTAGCTATTGTGATTATTTAAATGAATTTTCAACATTCAATTGCATTACTTGACTAGCATTTAATTTGTGACATATTGAACTGCTTCATCTTCTTTTCGTGCCGTGGTATATTTTTATTTATACTGTTTGAGTTTGACATTGATAATTTCTTTTCAAAATGCAGATGACAGTGAGTCAACTTTATGACAATACTTTACAAAATAATGTAATATATATGCGTATTGGTAAATCATTATCTCTAGCAATCTATCTATTTCACTACTAGACGTAATAACAGCTTGTAATTGTCACACTGCAGGGCAAAATAACTTTTCTCTTATAGAGAATGAAGGAACATTAATCATAG
This sequence comes from Orthosia gracilis, assembly GCA_947562075.1. Lineage (NCBI taxonomy): Eukaryota > Metazoa > Arthropoda > Insecta > Lepidoptera > Noctuidae > Orthosia > Orthosia gracilis. Next base: position 43,444,181 of record OX387265.1, on the reverse strand, counting down.
CGCGCGTTGCCTGTTTGTTGGCCATTTCAGACCATTATATCCTGGTTTTCTCGCGATGTTTTCCTTCAGTGCACTTCTTGTATACAAGACACATTTAGAAATTGCGGTTTCTAAGTGTAGCGACAATCTTCACACATGAATTTGTAGGGAGAGGATAAGAGGTTCCAATATGAATGGCGCACTATGCCCAGTAGTGGGCTGCTTAAGGCTAATGATGAAGTGGAACATGCGTTTGGTGACCTTTAACGCCCTCTGCCTTATTGATAAATAAACTACCAATCAAAATGATTATTTTTGGATACCTAGAATAAGAGTATATCATCCTAAAAAAACAGTTTGTTACAATACAAAGTTAGCTGATTATTTCATAGAACAAGTTCGTAACAAACAATTTCCTCGGTTCACTTTTTGCGGAGTCGAGGGTAACTTCGTTTCTGAGTTAATCCTCATTCTCAGTTTCCAGACTAGAAAAGAAAAGTTGTTTGAACGAACAAGTGCCGTCGTATGTTTCCTAATTCGATTACTGCCAGTCACTAAGAGCTGATTCCCTTTTGTTTTTGCACCCATCACGAAAATAAAATCGGATTTCAATAAAACGGACAACGACTTTGCAAACAAAAATTATAATAAACTCGAAGTCTTTACCGAAATCACAATTGCCACTATTCTTTCGGTCGTTGAATAACACCCCAATGTAGTAGAAGAAAGAATTAAGTTGCCTAAAAAGAAATATTCCTAATCCTTCGTAAATAATCTGAAAAAACCGAGACAAAGCCCCATTGGTTTTTATTAGTTATTTTATAGTACACATACTGTGGACTTAGAGGTTAGATTTATCCGATTTCATAATACAAGTCGTTTAACACAAATATGTATAGCCGAGTACTCGATGAAAGTTGATTCTGAAACGTGATATCGGGTAGCTTCTCGATTCGTTCGCACTCGACTTTTTTAATAAGATATAATATGGAGTATAGAAGATCGGGAGGATATATTAAATAGGGCGTGTCTACACTGTCTCGTGTCATAAAATTGATTCTTGGGTGTGATCGAGAATGCTGCAGTGTCTAGTTATAAGGGCCGACAGTTTACATACAGGCCTCACCTAACGATGTTGACACAAGCTAGCAAATAGGTTTTAGAGGTCAGATGGCAGTTCTCCTTGTTAAATACCAACTGATGCTTAGTCCTGCAGTCATCGCATGGATAATAATACACCTCTTTTGAAAAATTGAGTACCTATTTCTGGAGGGGTTCAGCTATGTGAGAAACTTTTGATATTCCAAGTACTTAACGTTGAATAGTTCCGTGTGCACAATTCTAACTGAAGTGCCCTTTTTTCTTTAAATAAGCGAAAATTAATATAGAAGCAAATTAAATTAGATTTATTATAAAAAAACTTTTTACAAAAAAATACTAGTTTAAATTAGATTTAAATTCTTGTTTTTTTTTCTTTCGCTTTTTAGTCTTACCCGCCTAATAGGCAAGTTGTTTAGTAAGGTATCTATAACGTCAAAATAGATTACCCTTATGTCATGAAACATGAACATAACCGGTGAAATGGGAGATCTGCGTACCCCTTAAGAGCGTATTGGCGTGATGTTATGTTTTGAAATGGTATAAACAATAAACAGACATGCGATTGCAGCAATCCCGAGAGCTTTGCCGTTATTTATTTAAGAGTTCTGTTGTATATCTTGGAAGTTCTTTATCAGATAATCACCAAATTATAATGGGACCAAAACTCGAAACTTATTCTTTCAAACAAAAAACGGTGAAAATATATTAAAAAAAAATAGATACATAATGTCGAACATAGAACCTCCTCCTTTTTGGGAAGTCGGTTAAAAATGGGTATTACATAAAGCCCGTTCGGATCACATACACCATTTGCGTCCATTTTTGAGCCATGGCCACTGCAATGTTACCCTCTACTAGAACTAGCTTCTAACATAGTTGGACTTCTAATAGATAGACGGTAGTTCAGGATGTACGTTATTGTAGTCAGGTATGTAACTATGATGTTTGTTTTAATTAACTTGTTTTCATCTAGCATTATCCTTGGTTTAAAAGCTTTTTACGGGTAGTCGGTAATTTAGTCGTTTGAACCTGTCCTTGCAGGCAGTCTCCAAATGAAGCGATTCCAATCTTGTCAGGTTTAATGCTGCTAAAACCTAGGTGTGTCTTTTTTCCGGTAAAAAGAGCTAATTTCACCCGGCTCCATCTTTCCGAGATGTAACCGTGCCAATAACGGACCATCTTGAGCTTCTTGGTGTTATATTGACGTCGACTCTGAATTTTGGCCCATACACTGAGGCAAACGCTCAGGTGGCTGCCAAAAATTTGGGGATCCTTGCGAAGGTGAGAGGGTACATCACGCCAAAACAGCTGCTCCACTTATATCAAGTGCAAGTTCGATTATGCATGGAGTACTGTTCTCAACTCTGGGACGTATCTGCCAAATACCAGCTAGATGCACTAGAGTCAATCGAAAAGCGGGCCAAGAGACTCATTGGCAATGAGGCACTGGTCAAGTCAAAGCTCCAGAGCCTTTAATACCGTCACCGAGTCGCCAGCTTGTCGGTTACATTTCGGGTAGTGTGCGTTGGAATTGCATGATCTAATTCCGCCCAGCCCGCTCCATCATCGGACTACCAGCCGTACGGCGAGGCATCATCGGTACATGGTGGATATCCCACCCATACGCACAAAACGTTTTGGGGACACTTTATATTATGCTTTATACTTTTACTAGCTGAGGAGTGGAATTTCCTGCCGGAGTCTGTGTTTCCCGATAGCTACAATCTAGGGATCTTTAAGTCAAGAGTGAATAGGTTTTTTCTAGACAAGCGTGCTTCACCGTCGACCACATCATCGCTTACCATCAGGTGAGATAGTGGTCAAGCGCTAGCCTATAGACGAAAAAAAAAACAAAAATTTGGCCCCGCTTTTGGTGTTCGATGGAGCTGAAATTTTGTACACAATTATGTTTTCCGTAACAATACAAGTTTTAATATAAAAACTTGGTTATATATTTTTTTATGTTAAATCTTGTTATAAACTAACATCACACTTACTTGTATTTACAATAGTTCGAGAGGTATACATAGAGGTAACAATGCCCAAATAATGGTGAGTGGAAATTCTTAGGGAGTGAATCAATTGCCATCAATCGGGCCGACGACCGCCACCGATAAAATTCTGAAGGAAAAAACCCAAGAATCATTACTGGTCCGAAGAGGCAGTCAACTCAGCGATCATACAAATATTAATAATAATCCTCTCATAATGTGTACAGAACATGTACCCGTGGGTATGTGGTACAGAACATGACATGTAGATACCTACAGGTAATATTGTTAGCACTAAATTGATTCCCGTCTAATGATACCGCGTGGGCGGATTGTAATATCCGACCCTGTATTACATATTAGGAATTCTATATGCCTAACGTATTATATGCAAGGAACGAACTGGTGTCGCAGTGGAATTTACTGAAATTGAATGTCTGTTTTTGTGAAGTATTTTTATCTTCGGTGACAAAATGAGACATCAGCAGTCTTGCCTTGGTAGGTAACCTGTTACACAGTAACTGAATTGTAGAGGTTAGTGATGTACTACGAATTGCCAATGCCGTCCTGTACAGCTCCGTTGCTCTCTCACACACCAAAACCATTACAGATTTAAAACATCATCGTTACAGATAGGCAGTCACTCCATATTAAAAACTGGTAGTTGTATTTGTTAAGACTGGAAACTGAACAGGCAGATTGTTTGATTTTCGTATGAGCACCGGTGATAGAATTTTCCTGTCAGGTTTCTTCTATAAGAATATAATGACTTATAGAAGAATCTCATATCAATAACAAATCCAATATTCTTTCGAATACTTACGTAACCAACTTGTACACCTACGGGACTTGCGCAAATATCAGAATGTATCGTACAGTTGGCAATTCATAATTCGTTTATTGATTAAATTCTGGCAGTTAGCATACGATAATTCGTTTATTGATTTGATTCAATATCGGGGTATTCATTAATTAATTCATATCGAATTACACTATAATGTAACCGAGAGTCCTTTGTGCCTTGGAAAGCATATTAAGCCATTGGTCCCGGCTGATAATTTACAGCCACGGCCACTACGACAGCCACTATGCTAGTCAGAAGTAAGAAAATCTGACATCGGTATTGCCAAGTATACTCGTGTTATCCAGTTACTGGGTTATGGAGGGTAGATAGACTTTTTTTTTTATAGGTTTTCGCTTCACTGACACTGTATCACCTGATGGTAAGCGGTGTTGTGGTCGTCGATGAAGCACACTTACCTAGAAGAAACCTATTCACTCTTTACTTAAAGACTTCCAGGTTGTAGCAAAAATTATGCAAAAAAGCAACTGAGATCACCAAACAAACCCTTTAGAAGAAACACCTAACAATGGTCTTTTGTTATACTCTCATAAGTGTTAACCCTTACAAGCTGGGAAGGTCGACTTGGCCTAAATTAATGGCCAAGGTATTATGTTAAACAAGCAGCCTAAAGTCACGAGAGCATTGTTAAAGTTTGGGATTTTATTAGACGTATCTTGAGGAGACTTGGCAGGCGTGTGTGTTGAACAAGTTTTAGGACTAAAGTAAGGGCTAATTATATTTTCGTGGGAATGATACACGGGGGTCGGCCGTGAAATGTGTTGATGGTTCGGTGGCAGGGGTTAATTAGTAAGTTTTTTTATATCTCGAGACAGACAAGAGTGCATCTCTAGCTGGTTTGGTTGCGTTGAGCAAAGAAATCTATGAATCTTTCAAACGTAAAAAGTTATATATTTTTAGGCCTTCGCCGTTTTAATGAAAATGAAAATATATGATTATTTGAATTTTCTTTTTATTGTAACAGTTTGTTTTTTATTATCTTATTTGATGAATGCAGGTTGGTTGGTTTAAAAACTATGTATTTATTACATCTGTATTGCTTCTTGACAGCAAAATAGAGTTATTTTTGATATTTTGCTATTAGATGATTATGGTGTAGTACCACGATCGTCCACTACATCTTCACTACTCTGGTCGAGTTACCTTTTCTGAAAAATCTAGTCTGAAATATAGTCCCTGACACAATCTATTGTGTAACAAACCCGATCCTCCGGCAACCTAATTGCGTATATATTATATAATATTACATATAATAGTGTAGATAAGGGTGTGTTACCTTTTCCTACGTATGCTGGACGGGGTAGCTCCTGTAGCCTTATTGCATAAGTGAATTCGGCAAGGCAAAATTTTGACTCCATCATTCGACCAATTACATAGACGGAAATACATATCGCATCTTTTATCTCGCATATGATTGGTCGATGGTTAGAATTAAAACCCTTTGCCTTGCCAATTTCACTTATGCGATAAGACTACAGGTGCTACCCCGTCCAGATTACGTAGGAAAAGGTAACACACCATTATCTACACTATTATATATAATATAAAGAGGTAATACTTGATTTTTGTAAGTTTGTTTGTAATATATAAAATCAAAAACTACCAAACAAATAAAAATTGTTTCACCAATGGAATGCTACATTATCACTGAGGAACATAGGCTATATTGTTAATCGAGTTAAAGTAGGGATCCCTACGAAAACTTCAATAATGTAACCCAAGGAGGATAATGTAACGCATGCGCTGAGAAAACTATTGAATATAGAAGAAAAAACCGTTCTAAAATAACACATGAAAAGCCTATGAAGTTTAAAAATAAATTAACTGAAATTAAGTTTTAATATTAATCAAAAACTAAATACATATTATAATAGTTTCTTGTGAAGTAGGTACTCTTTTTTAAAGAGAATACGAAAGTGATAAAATTTAAATCGACCAAACACTGTTTTTTAAACACATGCACCCGTGCTAAGGAGCGGGTCGCTAGTAATGTTATAAACTTTAAAACACATACATCCAACTTCCCTTACCAAGTAATAATTCATCTAAACATGTTTCCTTAACGTTAGCATCATTATTAAGGCCTTAGTAATAAACGTAGGATACCGGATATGGAGTCGGGAAGGGATATTGCCAACCTTTGACCCACGTACGGGCATAATATTTAGTTAGTAATAGTGTATAAGTCTTGTCTTGGGTTATGGTTTAAAAGAAGATGTAGTGACTAACATTGAAAAGAGCATGCTAAGGTCGAGAGGATGAATGAAAGGCGACTAACGAAATGTATTTACAATGCAGACGTGAATGGAAACACCGGCAGGGGAGGCCCTAGAAAGACATATATAGACCTTATTGGTGATGTTCTTCAGAAAGGCCAAGGGGCCTGAATTTTTGGTATTTATAACCTGCGTGCATGTATGACTAGATGTATGAACGTGAGTGAAGCAAAAGAAGTATTTTAGGATCGTAACAGGTGGCGTTCTGTAGTTTCTGCGTACCCCCATGGGAAAAAGGCATGAGTGTAAGTATCATACATAATTATGTGTTTGCCACTTTTGATTCTGGCTTTCAGGAGTTGTAGTGGTTTCGGAATAGTGCGGTGGGATTGTCCCAATAAAACAAAAATACATGTGTGTAACAAAATACATGGTTGAAAAGAAGTCATAATTACGTGTTCGATAGATTATTGATGGAAGCGTGTCTAATACTAGATAAATTATACAGTTTAAAAATAATGAAATCAATAAAAAATGTCGGTGGTTTTGGAAATTTTAAAATTTTAGTTGTGGGTGCAACGATCTTAATTATTCTATCTGCATGGTTTTGTCTCACCTGTTTTGGAGTCAGCTAAAATGTTGGTACCTAGTAATTTTACATAGAATATAGTGTTCTTTGTTGATTTTCTTCATTTGGTGCCTAGTAGTTTATATATGCAATATCAATATGTCATTCTAAAACCTAAATATTCAAATTGACGGCCTTTTAAGCAGTTTTGCGATTTACCAAAAGAAGCTTGCATTTTCTAGATAAAAAGTAGCTAATGGCACACGGCGATTATGTAACTTTCTATGGACATAATATTTTTTATAATTAAGACCACTACTTCCAGATATTAACTTTTTATTTTATTAACGTTAGGCTCGCATTTGACCACTGTCTCACCTGATGGTAAGCAATGATGCTGTCGACGGTGAAGCACGCTTGCCTTGAAGTAAGCTATTCACACTTGGGGATTGCTGGAGCAGCAACCCAGCTAAATCCAGCACAGTTTTGGACTTAATGGATCCAGCATCTGGCCCTGGATTTAGCGGTGCGGATCCGCAAATACGTAAAATAATTATTTTATTTTTTTCTGCGCGAATACGCCTCAAAACTACTAATTTAGCTTTAATTTATGATTATTTGACGACTCTTAAACCAACCAGTGTAGAGGCAGATAGAGCCTTTTCTGTAGCCGGGTATATGCAGTTCTTTAAAAAGCAGGCTGGCAGATAAAACCATCAATAACATTTGTTCCTTGAGAAGGATCTCAGAAAAGTAAAAAAAAACTATTACCTTATTGCTTGGCTTCATTCTTTAAAAGTCAAGTCAAATCTTAAATTAGGTATATTATTAGTTTTACTTCTAAAGTAATAATAATTAAACATAGATTTCACAAGCGGATTACGCAATTACTGATACTATAATTATATTAAGTAGGTAAATTAATAGCTGTTTCAGATATCTAGGATTTCAATTTATGTGATTTATGTTTGTATTCTGACAATTAATAATGATTAAAATATTCGTAACTATTACTTACTATTAGAGTACTTAACTAACACCAAAATTTTCTTATAACTAAAAAACGTGCGAGTTGGATTCGCGCACGAAGGGTTCCGTACTATTATCGCTAAAAACGGCAAAAAATTACGTTTGTTGTATGGGAGCCCCACTTAAATATTTATTTTATTCTGTTTTTAGTATTTGTTGCTATAGCGGCAACAGAAATACATCATGTGTGAACATTTAAACTGTCTGGCTATCACGGGTCATGAGATACAGCCTAGTGACAGACGGACAGACAGACAGACAGGTGGATCGTGGAGTCTTAGTAATAGGGTCTCGTTTTTACCCTTTGGGTACAAAACACTAAAAACGAATATATTGTGACATAAGTGTAGTTCGATATTAAAGGTTCCAAAGTTAGAAAAAAAAAATGTTAAAAATTCTAGCTGGATCCAGCTGGATTTACTTTGATCCTGCATACAGCAAGCTTGATTTAAAATGCCGCTGGATTGCAATCCCTATTAACTCTTGACTTAAAGGCTCCTAGGTTGTAGCTATCAGGAAACAGACTCCGCAGGGAATTTCACTCCATAGCTGTACGTATAATGAACTTTTAATAACAATCTTCCAAAAAATATTTCACCTCTTTATTTTTAATATATCAATGCCTCTTTATAGAACTACTTTTCATGTGAATTCTAAAGTACCAAATTACTGTTTTCAGACAAAGCAAAGATTACATTCAAAAATAATTAACAAACTGTCACAATCACAATGCAGCTCAAAATAACTCGTAGTTCAGAACTCCAGCAAAACGTCAAACAAACAAAGTTATTTGAACATCATAATTCCTAGACAGTCTCACAAATCAAACTGACAAACCTCCAGTAAAGTCGTTAGTAAGACTTCGCTGCATTTGGCCCGACTTTAAACTATTTCGAATTGAACTAATGAAGTTGACATGACGACTGTATTTCAAATGTTATAATGTGGCGGCTGTACACTCTCGTGCGAGAGCCCTCGAGGATGATGTACATTGCTCTCAGTATCGAGTTCAATCATGAGGTATTTTGTTTAAAAACTCAATGTACAGCGTTTCCTCGGACTCTCGCGCGAGAGTGTTCATCGGGAATTAAGTATGTCTAAATCTGGAAATGGTGTAAATAGAGTTCAATATTGAATTTTCTTCATCATAGTACGTATCAAGTACAAAATTTGTGACTTGATTATCTATACTGAGACATGTGAAGTTCGGTGCGTCACATTAATCAAATGCTTTTGTCACAAACATGCAACATCATAACGCCCGTATTCTTCGAAGGTTTAGATATAGGTATATCTACCTAAGTGGTATTATACTACGCATTAGCAACAGCCCGGAATCTACTAGTAGAATTGAGCTCGTTTGATGCCAATAAGCGCTCAATTTCATGAGACTTAAGGCGCTGCTAATTTTAAAATGACAATCACGGCTTGTCGGCTTAATTTTTTGGAAAAATATTTGAATTAAATTAGACCATTTTCTTAATAACGAAACGAAACTTTTTAATTTTTATTCGTATAACATGTACAAAAAAACAAAAATCACACCAACACCGCCGGGCGTATTTTAATTAAATTTTCACCATCTCAAAGACAATTAAATTATCTACATTTTGAGTTAATGCTTTTTTTTTAAGTCATAGAATAATGAGTAAAGTACAAAAAGCTACTGAATTTAGGGTCGCGTGGGTGCGAAACGAGTGCGCGTTTTGTTCTCTCAAGGTCTTTGGTGATTGTCATCGTCTTAAATCCAACTGGCGTACCAAAACCTTCAAAATTAATGCAATGCAAAATTACCAAAACCTCTAGTAGACCGATACGGTCTACTAGAGGTTTTGGTAATTTTGCTGTAAAAATATTAAACGCAAAGAAGAGAGGCTAAAATAAGTTTTTAGTTATAGACGATAGACGTTGAGCTTAAGATTAAAACTATCAATAAAATAACAACTCCGACAGATTGATAAATGGATAATGCTTGAGTGTCATTCCAAAGTCAAACATTTTGTTGTTTTTTATCAATACCTTTTTAGACATTTGAATTAGCCTACGTGTAGTATCAGAACACGAAGTAAACTAGGATTGACTTAATACTTGTACATTAAGGTTCAAAGTTACTGAAAGATGTCAAAATATTATGTTATTTCATACGTTAATTTCCAGCTTAATTCTAACTTTACTCACATATGTCCAGTTTGGTAATAAACACACTGGCCGCCAAAAAATCACCTACTTCATAATATCGCTACTGGCACCTGTCTTTCCCCATAATTTACGGTATATTTTAGTTTGTCGTGTCACCCAAGCGATGATATATAGTCCGTCGGTAGGAAGCAAGTTTTAGCATGAATTTTAAAGTAGAAAACTTGGAATTTATATTTTTCGTATATTTAGTTAAGCCAAGATTCTAAAGGAAATGAATCTGCATATTAGAAACATACTTTACGGCATTGCAAAGGTAGAGGAAGTCTGCGACTGTATTTTTATTTTGAGGCATGTTTTTCAAGCCTTTTGAATTGCTGGAAATATTAAGACAAACCTATTGCAGTTATTATAAAGAAATAACAAATAAACTTATAGTAATATTATAAAGTCGTGGTGCTAAAGACCTCGCCTCTCGTGCTTGAGGTCGTCGGGGTTTCAAACGCGGGCAAGGTAGTCACAGCGGATCTTTGTGTCTTTGAAGATGGTTCTGCGAACCATTGCGTAAGGAACAGTATGTCATCGAGTATACTGCATAGAGTAAACGAGACATGACGATGCGACAAACGTAAGCGAATGAAAGAGGCAGTTATACAATACTGTCTTCTACTTTCACATTGACACAGAAATAGCAACTGCGCAGGGTCTTGCAGCTAACTTTAGGTACACAAAGATCCACTGTGAGTAATAAAGCAATATGACTTTTTCAAATTCATATGTACTTTCTGAGTTTATCTTGGACATCGCTGACAACGGTGAAGGAAAACATAGTGAGGAAACCTGTATTGGATAGTTAATATAAGTTTGCAATCGCCAACCCTCATTGAGTATGCATGGAGATGAATGCTTGTGCCTTCTCTGTATGAGGACAGGCCTTTGCTTTAACAGTGGGACAGTTACATACTGGCATTATTATAATATCAAAAAGAGGTAGAGGATAATTTCTGACAGTTCTGAAACTAAAAGCTATACTGTCGCAGAATTTTATCGCGAAAACAATGTATGTTTTTCGCGGGATAGTTCACGGAAACGAAGCCGCGGGCAAGTTAGTGATTTTAAAGAAAGGTTAAATTCTTTCATGTGTTTGTAAAAGGTTATCTCTGAAAATTTTGATCCAATTACGAAACTACACGGGGGAAAATGTTTCTCTCACGGCGGAGGGCCGGGAGGGGGTGTCATTGTAGAAAGAAAAAATATTTAAGTGTCACATAGCGACATGCAAACATTAGTTTGTTTTTAGTTTGATTTGTTTTTTAAAAAACGTTGCACTAGGAATTTCTTTCTGTATCGTGGGTGCATTTACAAACATTTAAATTCACACATACATGACACACAGATCCGGAACAGCTATCTGTAGGTCATACAAATATGTGTTCCGTACGGGAATCGAAACCACGACACGAAGCGCAGCAGCCGATCGCTCAACCACTACGTCAACCGCGACGTCGAAGATAAAAAGTTGATTACAAGAACAAATACAATAGTAGCAATAAAAAAAAAATCGGATTGATAACCTTGGTATATTTTCCGCTAACTTTTTTAAAGAAAGTAACAACAATTAGATGTGAGCGAAGCGAGCTCCAAATTTTTTTCAACCTAGCCTCGGGTAGATTAGTTTTAATTTTTTTACCAGTCATATCTTAATCTAGAAGTTATAGGGCGGCAAACTCGAAGACTAGCGGTGTTTGTAGCAAGCCATGGCACTTATTTATGGCCACCGGTTGCCTGACCTGCCCCATGTGAAAAAATCTCAGAATTAGCTTATCTCCAGCACCTATTTTCCATGAACTCAAGAAATTGCCTTTGGCCATACTTAGAAGGATGATGAAAAATGAAAATATAGCTAAAAGCTATCTTTGTGAGTAATTTGTAGTTTTAGGCTCAGTTTGGTCGAGGCCCAGGGGCGAGAAATTGCCCCCTCCCTGTATCCGCGCCTGACTACATAATAATTTCATTCATGGAAAGGTACACTATGGATTACTTTTGATCCGGAATACTTTTTATACTTTTATTCATTCTAGTCGGATACTAGGACATGGTATCGAAGCTGCGGAAAGAGCTAGTATTCATATAAATTCCAATATCCTATGATTTTAATAAAAACAATACAGTCAACTCAATTTACTGGAGCTTAGTAAAATTGCCGGTTTTTTAACAAGTTAAGGAAACGCAAAGCTTTCGCAATTTTTAAACTAAATAAATTATTCATAGACAGCGCAAAAGTTTCATGTGAACTGCGCAAAAAGTGCGTTTCGTATTTTCATGAAACATGTATGAAGTTGAATACATTTTAATTTTTATACAACTTTGCCGGACACGGAACTGTTTATTCATACGAGTACCTAGGCTCAAGCAATATTATTTTTTGATTAAATGACTCATAAGCCTGGGTTTAGTATTTCGTCACATCTACGAAGCAAAATACACAAGCAATGCGTAATCTATTTCAATAATAATGAAGGCGCGCAGCGGTTATCTGCTACGAACTGGCATAGCTTAGCTTGACGTCATAACGATTGCTACGCCGTAGCAATTTAGAAGCTTCACTGGTATTGAGACTAGATAGTTCATCGGGTATCTTCGGAAATCCTCGGCAAAGTTGTGGGAGTTAATTGAATGGGTTTTTTAATGATACCCGTGGGTCGGCCATGAAACTGTCCGTACTTAAACGCTTTTAACCCAATACATTACAAGTAAATGTGGGTCAAGCTGACCGCAGAAACCGGACTTTACGTAGACCTATTTACAGATAAACTATTTTAGAGGGCCTCAGTTAAAATTCTGTTTGTCATTTTCAGAGGCTTTTGATTAATAATTAAATACGGAATTGGAGGTTTTAGAGTACCTGAATACCTTCTTGGTCATAAATAATGCAAAAGTGTTTGGTACAGTTGATAATGCCCAATGTAAAATACAGTTGACCAGTAATTTTGCTGACGTACGTGACCCTTCTTTACTGGTCAAAGTGACGTACGACGTGACTTTGACCAGTAAAGAAGGGCCATTTACAGCCTAAAGCACGGAACGAAATAGCTAAGAAAAGCGTATTTTTATAACGAATAATAAACATCGCACCACAAAAACAGAGCAAGTCTTAGGCTCCATTAAAGACAACATTACCAGACCCCGCCTTGCCTCTAAAAAACATTAGATTTTTTATTAATGTATTCTCTTTTGTTCTCCAAATAGTTTGGCTTTTGTTCCTACAGATAAGTTTGTGTAAACAAAGACGAATGGGTGTTGCTCGCGTAATCTAGTACAATAAAAATGTTTGTCGTCACTGAAAGTGTTTCTTTTAGGTTCTGTTTTTTTGCGTATTCTGTGTTCTGGGGTATGTAAATGGTGAGAAAAATGTAATGCTGTACCTCGGGTTGTTTTGTATGATATGTTGCTTTTGTTTTTTTTCTGAGAATTCCGTAACAATGTTAATGTGTAAATCATTTCTGTTCACACGAAAAACGTTTTTGTTTTTCGGTTATTCAAATTTCTTTGAAGAGAAAAGTAAAAATGTAAGGCTTATTGAATAATCGAAAATTCAATAATCAAATTTCTGTAACATTTTTAGGTACGTGCATGGTTGCATGTTATCAGCTGAAAGGTTTTGAATATTTGATCTGACTTAAAAAAAAATAACGACGTAAGAGAAAAACATAAAGATCGAAGTCTTACCTTATTTATAAATATCTCGACGGTGTTTAGCAAGTACTTAGTAGTTGTTTAATTTAGATTTTTTTAATCATAACTTACAATATAACTAACAGAGTTTATGTCCTCTTGTAATCTTTAATAATACACGAAATTCGAACACAAAATCTCACTTAAAAATAAACTCTCTAATGAGGCTCAAACTCTCACATTGAGTAATGACTACAACTGCAAACAAAACTAAATGGCGTGTTAATGTCACGCAATAGCTGTCTCGTTTATCTTTCTGTTAGAGAAAGTAATCGTTTTAGATGACACTTTGTACGGGTTACTCAGGTGATCTCTTTTTTTTTGCACTGGAGCAAAAATTTCGTAAGAGACTGTTTTGTTGAAATGAATGTTCTAATAGTCTGTAATGTATGATGATCTGTATGTCTCTGATATTTTACTAAACCTAACTTTAAACTTTTTGTCAAAAACTGTGAATAGGGTCGTTGGTTGTATAAAAATCTATGTTTTTGGTGTTAGTTAGATATCCAAAAAATAATGGACACGTAGTTTTTCTTTTACCACGTTAAAAAAAATGCCATCGATACAGTGCGTTGTTTCACGTCGTCACGCTTTGGTACACTTTTTACCTAGAATGGACGACACAAACCCCTTACTCTTGAATATTGGTGCGCTTTTTATATTTGTCATTTTTTATTGATTTGATAAAGCTAAAAATAAATCTTTCTTTTTTTTTTTTTTTTTGTTTTTCGATGTGGTTTATTTATTTACATAGGTACAAGTATATACAGTGTATAAAATAATTAATTAACTATTGACTACAAACATATACACTTACACCAAAAAATACTCACTAACTAAACCTCAAAAAATATACTAAACTAAAAAATGGCGTCGAAAAACTCCTCCACATCGTTGTCCACTGATAATGTACCCAAAAGACTGGCAGCATTGCCACGTTGTATAGGGTTTCAACCCCAAACGGCTCGAAAATATAACTAATTATATATATATACATATAATTATCTTTATTTATTTAAAATTCATGTACTATAGGTTGGCGTACTTAATTTGCAGCAAAGCATTCTCTACGAGACAACCTTTGGGTTAAAAAGGACACGGAAGTGGTAGGTGTACAAAATAAAAAATATGAACAATAATTAAAGTCGGCTATTCATATACTAACTAACTAAAAAAATACATAAATAATTTCTTAAACAATAGACTAATAAATTAATATTATAATAAATGCTAAATTGTATATAAGACAGTTTAAAATATAATAACTATGACGAAGACCGAGCTATGCATGAGAAGACAAATACTAGTTCCGGATTCTACGTTTAAATCAAAATTTACTATCAATGTTTTTTGCTGTCAGGGGGAAGAACTATCTAGAGTTTTATAGTTGAGACATTGTATGAAATAATTAAAATATGTTCAATAAATATTCTTGGATAATCTAATTGATGGAGGACCGAATTGATTGTTTCAGGAAACTATCCTATTTACAGTTAAATATAAAAACTTTATTTTTAACACTGTTTGTTCCGTTCATACAGACCACGACAAATACCAGACAAATTATAATTTTTTGTTAAATTTTTAAGATTTAAACAATGCACCTGCCATGTTTTCTCTTCACCGCCCTTGGTTGGCTGGTAGAGAATGCCTAAGGCATTAAGTCTGCCACTGTACCTTTATTTAAGTAAATAAATAAACCGTTAAAACGGTTTTATGGGGCATAGTTCTAAACTTAAAAATACTTTAATAAATAATAATAATAAATTTGAAATGAATGATGCGAATGTGTGCGAAATTGAATGTATACCTAGTTATGTGTAATTGACTGAAGAAATTTTTTTTTTAATCCAGGCAACATATTAGGGCATTACAAATTACTGAATATGAATTTAGCACTAAACGAACATAAAACACCGTTATATTTCTATGGATCGTTTGAAGTTTATAAATTTATGTTTTTTTTATTCTATTTCACGTTAAATTCTTTTGTGTTTTTGGGCCTGAATTATTTTAAACTACATATGTGTATTGTTAAGAAAATAATGATTTGAATAACAACTTAATTTTATTTCGATATTATTTAAGCTTAGATTTATTTACGGCTTAAGTTAGTGTTTATTCATGATTATAAGTGTAAAAACCGATCATAGAATGGCTTGTCTATGTACATTGTGCTATTGATACCATTTATTCTATGTTAGTCGAATTAAAACAAAACGGTATCAACGACCCGAAGCCCGGACCTTTAACTCAATTACCGTCAACTCAAACAAATGAATACCCTTTTTATGCTGAACCCCATTTTCAGTTCACAAAACAAATACCCATTTATAAAATACAAATTCAACGTGACAGTAAAACATTCCCGTGCCCTTTCTGGCAGGTACGACCACAAATTAAATCCTAGTTCACATTTCTCTCCCATATTGCATTAATTCGACAGGTACCGTCAGGAAAACAGTCTTTTAAACCATTGTGTGCTATAAATCTGTCAGCATATACCATTTCGATGCCCATTCACCGAAGCCTTTACGGGCCTGAAAAGCTTTTAATGACTCTATACCAAACAGGTTCCTATTGCGGCAATCAATGAGTTTATTTCACCCGGACGACCTTTGGTCAAACAAGGTAGGGTTGGACCTATTTTTAGCAGCGTTTTTGAGAGTTCGCCTGAAAGCGAAAAACATCTATGGAAGAGAGAATTTTTAATTATTTTTGGGAGAAACCAAATGGATTTTACGTTGAATTATGAAGATGTTATTAAAAATCGTTTCGGCAACAATGTCAACAAAATAATGAAAAGGAAAACATTAAAAACAATGTTAATAAAAACGCCATTAACAATGCCATTTCCACTTTACAGACACTAAAAGAAAGTAAGAATGTAGTGTTTATCTTGCCGTGTCACTACAAAGAGACAACAAAGAGAATTGGGTCAGTGTCCTCGGCAGAAAAGCTTGCAACACTCAGAGTTAAAACTCAACCCGCAAGCAATAATTGCTTCACATATACATGCAGTGAGCTGAACTCGATTTTATACACGGTTGAACCTCTGGTAACAATTTCTAAACTGAAGTTTTGGTACAATGTATTTTGTATCCCGAGAGAATAGCGTACCATCATACAAACTTTTTTGCTCGAGCAATACAGCTACTGGAACTCGAAAAACGAAAAAAAAAACCGGCCAAGTGCGAGTCGGACTCGCGCATGAAAGGTACCGTATCAAAAAAACAAGTTTGTTGTATGAGAGCCCCACTGAAATATTTATTTTATTCTGTTTTTAGTTTTTGTTGTTATAGCGGCAACAGAAATACATCATCAATGAAAATTTCACCTGTCTAGCTATCACGGTTCATGAGATACATCCTGGTGACAGACAGATAGACAGACGGACCGCGGTGTCTTAGTAATAGGGTACCATTTTTACCTTTGTGTACGGAACCATAAAAATATGTGAACAGTTGAACCATGCTTTCCAGAAACAGGGAGAAAGTTATGACAGCAGCGAGCGATACCGTCAACATGAAGTGTAAGCAGTAGAAGTTTGACATGTTATATGAGTCTACTACGCAGTCAGTGAAACTACTACTCTGTTGGCAGGTGATACGTTTTTTGTGGGGCTTGGTGGCTTCTTTAGTGTTTTTCTGTCTACTTTGTATCCTCGCAATATTTTATATCTAATTTCTTAAGCAGAGCAGTAGTGGCCCAGTGGCAACGGTGTAAATTATTTCATCGCCACTGCTCTTAAAACAGTGAAGTAAAGAACCAAAAATTCGAAGATATTATCATCTCTTATCTGACTATTATAATGCTGTAGCGTTTTTAAATCTTCATAAACTTATTTGAAATTCAATGTTTGTTTGTTCGTATTTTATGCGCTGACATGCCATTCCTTCGATTGCGATACAACTTTGTCAACTTATAGCTCGCACTTGCGCAAAGATTACAGACGTAGTATTATCAACTTATGGGAATTAAGCGCAGGTACTAAACTAGTAATAAATACATTTTATATAAAATAGGTCATCATCTTCATCAGGGGTGCAAATAAATGGGTTGGATTGTAAGCAGATAATCCTAAAAGCGTATCCATCGAAATAAATAATAATAATAGGGTAGTCTTTAAGTCAAGAGTGAGTAGGTTATTTCTAGGCAAGCGTGGTTCCCCGTCGACCACATCATCGCTTACCATTAGGTGAGACAGTGGCCAAGAGGGAACAAAAAAAAATTGTGATTGTGTGTTGTGCTGCGTCTTTTGTGTGCACTCAATAAATGGTGTATATTTCTATCTATCAGGTTACTAAGTTTCTTCACTTGCTTGAAACTTAGCTACAGAAACAA
This sequence comes from Orthosia gracilis, assembly GCA_947562075.1. NCBI lineage: Eukaryota > Metazoa > Arthropoda > Insecta > Lepidoptera > Noctuidae > Orthosia > Orthosia gracilis. Next base: position 43,426,220 of record OX387265.1, on the reverse strand, counting down.
ACCGAGCCTTGAGAATGACCCAAGAAAATACCAAACCGAAGAATTCGGTCATAATGACCTTAATTGTTATATTTACTGCGTCGTTCTTCTCTGAAACGGCGATAAAATGGCAGATAATGATCTAATAAACAAGACATGAAGACATTCGTTTATGTCTCATAAATTAATTGGGTTCATATTTATAGCAGACGCAATTATCGCCATTTCATGGTGTTATTTATTTGGGCCAAAAAAACACCTGTACAGTACAGCATTATAAAAAAAGATTTATAAAACCGATAGAACGTATAGATAGAACGTATAGCTCATTCTATTGTCCATGAAATGACATCGGAATAGAAAGATAGATCAAACATATATTTAGTGCATACAAAATCACAATTAAATTATTTCAATTTACATGTAGGCATAGGATGACGGACGTATTTTTATTTAGAAGGATTCTTAATTTTTGCCTCTGGAATGTGGAAAAAAATATTTTAGAGCTGTTCGCTTCCTACAGCACGGTTAGTCCCACTATGCTCGACTCGAAAAATATCTAAAAAACTGCCGCTATGCACGAAATTCTTCAATTCTACGTAAACAACGGAAGTACAGTTGGCAAGACAGGTGTTTGAATTAAATTAAATTGAGCAAGATGCTTAAAAATATTGAAATTAAACAAAAAACATCAAAATCTTAGTTCGAAATATTTTTAGGTTAAGTTTCTCTTTTAAGGAAAGACCGTTTCGTTTTTCACAGTTCTGTGGAAGACACTTTATTCTTGGAATGAATGACGCCACGTGCTGAGTGGCGGCGAGTGTGCGTTAGTATGATGAAACGGAACGTTTATTAACTTTTTTATGCGAAAATAACTGAATTTACATACTAGGTTTTCTCATTTTACTTTTTAATGGATAAATAAACAAGTAAAATTTATAAAACCCCGACACATTTTTATTTCATACTACATAATTTATCTAGTACATAGTAGATACGTCTCGATCGGAAATCTATCGAACACGTAATTATGACACGATATCTTGCTGATGATGAGCACTTTTCTTCATCACTGCCCACGAATGTGATTTCGTGCTAAGCGGAATTTTGTAGAAGGTATTTTTCGAATCGACCATAGAGGGAATAACCGCTACAGCGGTCACAGGAATCATAATTTCTTCTGGGGTTAAAAATTGCTTTTTGCATTCAACGATAGTATCATTGTATCAGTTAACATAATTATATAATCGATTTTTTAAGTTATTTTCATTTTAGCTTAAAATAAATAACTTAAGTAAAAACTATAAGTACACGAGAGTACTGGTGACCCAGAGGTATCGGCCGAGACTTACTCCTTTTGCGAACCCAGGCCGGCGCTTTACTTAGCGTAAATTATTTCATTACCACTGCTCTCAAAACGGTGAAGAAAAACATCGTGAGAAAACGTGAAAAAATATGTCCTAGAACCAAAAATTCGAAGACATGTGATTTCCACCAACCCGCACCGGGCCCGCGTGGTAGATTAAGGCCTATTCCCTCTCTGAGAGGAGGCCTGTGTCCCAGCAGTGGGAACTTTATAAGGCTGATTATGAAGTAATAACTATTAATTAAAGCAAGATCGATCTTTATCCAAATAAAACGTACCACTAATAAAGTCAGAGATTTTTTCAAATATACCTAATTACTCATACATAGCTGGTAGCTGCCACCACGCCAAATAAAATAAAATAAATCCACATTTTCCCGTCAAACTGGGTTCCAATTAATTTTAGCAAAACGCGTTTGATTAGCTATGCAAACAAAAAACAACGTCGATTGATGAGTTTCCCGGCAAACGCCGCGATAAAAAGTTTTTTGGACTTAACTTTATTGCCTGTAGTCATTGCTTAATTGCCATTTTATATTTTGCGTCAGCGGAGCTCGTAACTATAATAATAGCCGCACTGGTCGATTTTCAAGGTTTAGCAACAAGTACCGCGGCCAGCCTGTGGATGGGTGACCAGCTTAACATACCGAGATTCCTCCGCGCCTTGGAAAGGACGCTAACCCGCTGGTATTTACGGTCATTTGTTGATTTTTGACGGTCGTTACGAATCGTCAAAAGCTTGGAAATCTGATTAAAGACTCGATAAGGTGTCATATGAGGTTTCTAAATAGGCCATTCCAAATATATATATATATTGTAACACTTTTATGTACCCATTTTGGCAAAAATTCAAGATAAGCGTAAATTTGTTAGCAAAATAAATAATCTTTTTACCTCATAACTTATTTGCAGAACTCGTTCAATATTTTAAAATAAAAAGTCTGAACTAAAACAGATTACTAAAAAAGCAAAAAACCCGACTGCTAAAAATGTATTAACTGAAAAAAATATAAAAATATAAAATACAATTTATACATTAAAAAATATGAGGTGCTGCTGGAGCAGTGGTGGCCCAGTGGTAACGGCCGCGACTTACAAGTTGTAGGTCGTGGGTTCGACCTAGGCAAGCGCTTTACTTTGTGTAAATTATTTCATCATCAGTACTCCCGAAACGGTGAAGGAAAACATCGTGAAACCAAAAATTCGAAGACTTGTGACATCCACCAACCCACACTGGACCTGCGTGGTGGATTACAGCCCATTCTCTCTCACAGGGAGGAGGACTGCACGCACAACGGAGTTAACGGACGGACTTTTATAATAATTTGTTTTTTTACTTTCATGTCTAATAAGTTACTTGAAATTGATCAATCTAGACGACACATTAATTCTAATTTAGGAAAAGGGCACAGGTTACGGAAAGGTACGGAAAGGTTTATTTAGATTTTCTACTAAACCAAAGGTAAAAAATAATCTTTAAGGTTGGATTACGAAACAATGTTGTAGTGCAAGGAATACGTGAAATACTGGCTATAAATGGCAATATTTGAGTTAGAAGATTAAATGAAAAGTGATAAGTTTAAAATATAGTCGACTTTGGAAATCTTTCATACTTGTCTTGTCTTACCAAAAGTTTAATCAATCAATCAACTCAACCTATCGCAGTCCAGTGTTGGACTGCCATTGTTACCTCTAAGTCCAACAGTGATAATACTGAATAATCATTAATTCATTATTTTTTTATAGAATATTTTTCTTACTTTATGACTTAGGGCACAATTTCATTAAAAAAATGCGTGTGAAGATGTTTTATTACCCCTAACTAACTAGTTTTACTAATGTACGTAATGTATTAGTACTATTAGGTACATCTTCTAATTGGGGTCGCAGCGATCCTTTGTGTGTGCTGGGATCAATCTTAGGGTCTTTAGTAGTTGACACATGGGATTTATTTGTCAGTAGGTAATTCCCACTGTGAAGGTTTAGTTCCGTGTTTCAAGGAAAGGTCGCATTCACAATCTGTCAAAAAGGGAAAATTATTTACCTGAATTTGGCCAATTTCTTTTAACTTTGTTGGTCACCTAGATGAGAATACGATTTAAATTTCAACGGTCTTTAAGTACAAGGAGCTCGTGGCTAAATATTAACAGCCGCACGGATCGATCTTCAAGGTTAAGCAACGCTTGACGAGGTCGGTCCGTGGATGGGTGGCCATTTTCAACATACCGAGTTTCCTCCGTGCCTCGGACAGGACGTTAAGCCGTTGGTCCCGGCTGTCATTTGAAGAACTTTGACAATCGTTAAGGGTAGTCAGAAGCTTGAGATCTGACACCAGTCTTGCCAAGAGGTACCGTGTTACCCAGTTACTGGGTTGTGCAGGTCAGATAGGCTCTCCACGTAAAACACTATGTGATGGTTCCTAAACGACCCTAGGCTGATGAAAATTTCGTTTTTCCTAAACTTGCCCTTAACTTAGAGTTAAGGTCGGCTCTTTTGATTAAAGAGAGACAGCGCCCCACCATACCGCGCTGCCTAATGAACCTCGCACCATTGACTGGACGGTTCTCTTCCGATTATAGTGAATACCAAATTATGTATTGTTTTGTTTTGGAATTCACAGTTATAAATTTATAACTTGGAAGTGGTTTAGAAGGATAAAAACGTAACTAAGGGGATATAAACTAAATTGTTATAATTAACTGAATCTTGTGTGAGAAACCCTTTACACTAATGTATAGAGTATTACATCAAAGACCGAATAGTGGTCACGGGTAGTGAATATACATTCAAGAATTAATACAAATACAATTAAATAATTTGTAAGAGAGTTTTAACTCTAGAAGTAACTGCAGTTGATTAGATCAACTCTCCTAGAGACAGCCCCAAAAGCGCCCAACCCGCCATCATTTCCTATGTGCAATAGCTGGTAAGAAGAAATGATGAAACAAACTTCCAGCACACATTTCTGTCTGTTAGCCATAAGGACTTTAAGTAAAACAATAATAATGTATGAAGTTAATTAGACAAAGGGTTGCAAAATGCATTATTTACCTAACGGAAGGAAAAGGATAGGAACGCTACGCTTGCGTTAAATACGTTTATTTGATTTACGTTAATGAGTTCATTGATAAAAGTCTAGATTTCCCACCCGTGTGACGTGAGACCGTCTGCACAGCAGGCACGTCGTACGTGTAATGCTGGACCTAGAACACGAGGCCTTAGGGAAGGCTACGCAACGGTCCAAGCAATACATGTTTCCCTAAACTTAAACATGTCTTACCCAATCCTAAGACAAAGGACAGTTTGTGCCTAAGCGCCTCTGCCATTGAACAAGACATGCTCCCAGAATAACTGGACGCGCACTATAATAAATAGCTCACCCTCGATCTACTCAACCTTTATTAACACAATACAATACTATGCCAAAACTTGCTGTACGTCGGAGCGGATTTATTCGTCGCTTCTCATTTCCTTAATCTACCCATTGCGTGGATTTTTGGGACCGCTAAGGAGCGGTACCCATCCAAAATCATGTCTCGCTAAATAGTGACGATTTTGAGCTGCCTACAAAACGGCGTGGGTTAGTTTTAACGAGACACGTTCCCTAAGCGTCCTTAGACGATGTAGTCTGGGGTTCTTTGTGAAGCCTACCGTGTGAAGCCTACCCCCCTCCCTGGCTCTGAGCGACAGCAAGTATTACGCAAGGTGTTCTGAGCCAGACCTTCTATAGGAACCAGTATTTGTCAACAAACAATTGGTTGTCCTACGTTCCCAATTAAGGGAGGCCATTTAGCCTATTTTATACAAATAGTGGATATTAGCGGTTCCGCCTTCCATGTGTGTTATGTCAGTTAACTCTAAATAAAGGCCCATAATCAAAGTGGTAATTGTAGAGTGTAACAATTGATGAAATTAGCGCTTGTAAGTGTGAAGGAAGACTTCACCGCTTCCCTAGACCAAATGCTAGTGACAAATATCTGTCGAGGTGTGGATTAGGAGTTAAATACAAGTTCTGGCCATGCTAGAATAAAGTGTACATTAGTGATTTGTCCCTACCTAAGTTATATAAAGATTAAAACTCACCCAATCATTCCGGCACTCACTCACACAATACTATTACGAAATAAGACTAAATTATAATTAACTTAATAGTTAAACTCGTTACTACGATATTTACAACGACACGACTTTCAATTATTGGTTCCAAAGTAATACCCTATAACTCGACTTCTCTTGATCTCTCAAAATCAGTCCGTCCTGTTTCTCTGCCTAAAGCTAAGTGTCTCGTCTCCCAACGTCCTTCGTTCTTTCTGCTAGCTACCTGGACTCCGCCTCTCCTACCCTGGCCCCTCGGGCGCCTGCGACTTCTAAAAAATACCACGGTACTCTGTTCACGGCTTGCAGCCCTTGGCCCATCTCTCCATTGTTTTGGGTTGGCCATTAAAGCGAACCTCTTCTATACAAAACTCCACACGTGTTATCGTAAAATGGTCAATTTCTTTGTCTTGTTGTCTGCGCGCCCGGCGACGACCAGTCCAACGTTAATAGCTGCCAGATGTCGGCATCTTAAGGTGTTTTTTTATAATGAATGCCTTTCTTGCTATGCCTGCACGTGGTTATTTAAATATAAATATTATATCTGATAATTAATTTAGGATAAATGACACGGTAGTCACAACTAGTGCTCAGCTGAATCTGGTAAGACTGGAAGCCGACCCCAATATAGTTGGGAAAAGGCTAGGCAGATTGATTGGTCTTTAAGTACAAGAGAGGACCTTCTTATCAAAATAAACGGGTTATTACATAACAACACAGGCATACAATAGTTTACAGCAACGTTACAGATATTGCAATAACGTTCGAAGCAAGCCACACTATACATCTTTCCCCACAAAGTTATTCTTATCCCTCGCTAGAACTCGCGTGGGAATATAAGCAGCAACAATAAATTTCTCTTTTATTCGAAGATCAGAATGGAAACTACGTATTAACCGAAGGCTAATCGTAAATCTTGAAGGCTCTACGCGAGTTGGGAGCTGGCTTTATTTACAACTGCCCACACAGTGGATTTAGACATGGAACTAATACCTACTCCAACATCAAATTAGAGTTTAGTTTGGAAAAGTCGTTGTGTGAATGTGTGATTTTGTTTCAAATTAAGTAGGAAATAGCTACCCGCCTGGGTTTCGGACACGGAACAAATTATATGCACAAACCTTTCAAGTTAATCGCTGTTTCTAATGGTGAAAAACGTATCAAAATCAATTGCATGGTTAAGAAAAAGTATGCAGAGAAAGTGCTAATTAGAGAAATTTAAATAATATAGTATCAACATTCATTTTGAAAAGTTGACAAAAGATGGGCAAAAATTTAAGCATAATATAAGAAACAAAACAATATTCGAGAATCGCTTATTGCGACGCTTCGAAAACCCTTTTCACTTTTATTTTTGTTAATACCGACTGAAACAGAACCACTGAACCAAATTTACCCGATCCAGGGCACGTTTGTACGGTATCACACGAAGTACACGCTGCAATAACGTCGACACCATATGGGAGTTTGTCCTCCTCGAATGAGAAATGGGCATATACGTATGTACACTACACTCCCAAAGTCAAAGTCCTTCGGTAAGAAAAAATGCTGTGAAGTAAAGTAAGATGATATCTCTGAGAAAGTTACGTCTTTGAATAAGGATCAGTGTTAGAAAAAAATATTTTGGATCTAAAAGTAGGGAAGGTAAAGGCTGATGTCGAAAAACAGGTAACAGAAAAAATCTCTAAATCTCAGCACCTCTTGACGGAGCGTCAAAATCCTTTTACACAGTGGTTAGATATCAAAATTCGCAAAAAAGGTTTTTGTTTTCATAAGCCAGCTCTGGTGTTAAAAGGCTCTGGTATTTTTCATTTAAACCAGCCAGCAATGCGGTCGAAACATTAGTAGAGTTAGATGTGGAGAGATCGTTATGGGGCCCCTGCGACTCGTTAAATGGTGGCCCGCTTGTGACCCTCCTTTTTAGCATTTGAAGGGTTGGCCCATTGAGATTGACGGCAATGAATGCTGAAAAAAGATAATAAGTAAACGCATAAATTTTAAACGTAACAAAGGGGTGATACAATGAAGGAATTAAACTGGCAATTATTTTTGTACAGACAATATAAAGTGGACAGTTTTGGGCACTTGGTTTTAATAAAAAAATAATACGTTTAAGCGCAAGTCCGATACAAAAACACTGCACTAAATACAATTATTACTGTGCAATAATTGGATATATAAGATAAAGTAACTCTCAAAAGATACAGCCATTTTGAACATCACAAAATCCACAAAACAAATGAAATCATTTGAAGTTCAAAGGCCGCTTCCAATTATTTTAAAACCAGCCAGAATTACAATACATGGCAAATATTTTCAGGTCAACGATAAATATTGTTTATTGATTGTATTCCCGATTAATATAGCCATTTCCATTGTCATTCTATTTGCATATTAATGCCCAGAACTATGACACACATCCTGTTTGATGCAGTTATATTAAATATTAAAAACATTTCATGACGTCATTGGAAGAGCTTTTATATTGCTTTTAATATCTTTATGATATTGGCTTTATATTTGTTATTACTGCTCTTGCTTCTCTTTAAAACTCATGTGAGCGAAAGGATATGAGAACATTCTTATGTTTTGAAATTACGTTTTACATCTTTATTATAAAATATTGAAAAGTTATGGGTATTCTTGCAGCCACAGAAAATGCTTGAGCTTTAGCAGAGACTTAGTTTAAATGTAAGAAAGAAGAGACAAAACATTTGGAAAAAAAAGCGATCTGGTGAAATGATATTTTGTCAGCTGCAACGCTTGTCATCATGTCCAAAATATATGGGATTGACATGCGCTACTGAAATTTACCTTTTTTTTATTCCTTACTTTTTAGCTTATCGACAATCGTCGTCACTGAATGAATGACACATTTGTTACATTTTTAAACATTAGCTTTTTTAAAAAAAGACATTTAAAAATATGAGAAGTAGTAGCACACCGGTATCGGGAACAAGGTCCAAGCTACCGGTGGTCGGGGCTCGTAAGAGAGGAACCTCCTAACGATACGCGCCGTGGTATGTATATATACGCGCAGTACCGCTCTATGGATCAAGCCCTTGATCCAGCTGCCCAACAAGAGCCCCGTCAGATGTTCTTCGAGGCTGTTGGCTATTATGCCATTGGCCGTCACGACTATCCGCACAATTACTGCTGTATTCACATCCCACAAGTCGAGAACCTCGCGAGCCAGATCAAGATACTTACTTTCCTTATCTTTCTCAGCTTTCACGAGGTTCTCGTCATGGGGGACCGCTATATCAACAATCATTGCGCGACGCTCTAATCGGTCTATCACCACTATAGATGATAGACCGATCCTAATACAACGTGACATTGCCATTTTCGAGAGCTGGGTCGGACACATACTTATAGTAAGGCACTTCCGATTCCACAAGATTGTATTTAAGAGCAAGTTGCTGATGGATAATCCTGGCTACAAGGTTGTGTCTATGCAAATAGTCTCCGTTAGCTAGACTAGAACAAACGGAGATAATGTGACGGACGGTGTGGTGACATGTCCGACAGATGTCAACCGTGCCGTCCTTCACAATGTATTTCCGGTAGTTGTTCGTCATCATAACTTCGTCCATAATCGCAAAGACAAAACCTTCGGTAACCGAAACGGTCACCAAATCGCAGCCAGGCCACGGACGCTAAAAGATTATTGTTATTATTAATTTTATTATTAATGTACACACTGTAAACATACAGAAAAAAATCAAGACAATATAGTAATAGTGTAGTAGCAGTGTGGTAAAGTTATAAACGTTATATTCATTCATATAACTTACTGATTACAGTCAATATTAACTTTTTATTCCTGTTGCAATTAGTTTCAGTCCTCAATTTAGCTGTTTTTCATGTTCATACTCTTCACGCAACATACTTGCGAATCGAATAGAAAATCAAAGTTGCTACTTTTTCTTTCTATATTGTTAACTAGCTTTTGCCAGCAGCTTCGCCCGCGTGAATGTCGAAAATTATCCCAAGGAAACATATTTCCAGGATAAAAACGTATCCTATGTGCTATTCCAGACTGTAATAAATCTCTGTGCCAATTTTATATTATATCATTCAGATCCCTTCAGTAGTTTTAACGTGAAAGAGTAACAAACATACAAACACACTTACACACAAACTTTTATCTTTATAAGATTAGTAGGATTTTTCCAAAACGTTAGTAATTATTTCAACTTCATTCTGTTCTATCGATGTACTTTTATACTAAACCTACGACCCAGTTTTTACCAATAGCAGATCTGTGGAAATAAAGTTCTTATTTTAAAACCCGACTATCTTTTGTTTCAGGTTAGTATTGAATTCCTCGGTGCGATTCCACAAATCACAAACAGTGGCTGCGATTGGCACAGGACTGGTAAAAATGTAAAAATAAGGCTTTCAAACCTAAGTATTACGCTTGTCTACGTGTTTATGCTTTATTTTATTGCAAAACGGATATAATTATTTGAATAAAACATTAAACAGCTGTAAAGTAGCATAGTGTCTGGTTTGCAAAATTATTCACAGATTAATGAAATGTTGTAGGTTTAATTTGACGTTTTAGATTTTGAATTGAATGCTATTTTCCAGAAAGGGAGCATATATAATATATATAGAACAAACATTTAATTTAATAAAGTATTAACTCTCACATATCAAACACCTCTTTGCGAATCCAACTTCAATGCATTCACATTTCCTTGAAAGCTACCAAATCGTAATTTCCAAAGTAATCCATGCCGAAGGAACATCTCATTGTTCTAATAAAGACACGGAGCGGAAAGTTAAACAATGGTGAGCAAACAAAGTCTTACAATAAGGAGATTAAGTTTATAAACGAACTTATATTAGTATGAAATATTTTGCCAAAGTTGTCGGAATACGAGCTTGCGTTAAGAGTTATTTGCGCAGCGCTGCAGCTTCGTTCTGCTTTCATTGGTACCAGGCTAGTAGAATTTTAAAAGAAGCTTTAAATGTAGTTGAAATGAGGTTTCTGAAAAGTAAATCTGTTCACGTATGTTCCCTGCGTGTTAAGTAGAAGTCTCTAATCGAGGTATTTATCTGCAGGCGGTTTAGTTTCATATAATTTTCAGAAGTGTGGGATGTTTTATAAGGTGCATGTCAGACTTTAGACGTTGAAATATTCTGTAAAATATTTTGTAAAAAACTATAACAGTGCAAAATTTTCCTTCTTTTTTCAAACAGCCGCATCATAAAATAACTTTTTAATTTTTATAGCACACTTTTACTTTTTAATATATACTGGCGCGTATAGGCTCATTGACTTAATGTAGAAAAGTAGTGTCATGTATGTCTATGGATGCGCGAGCTGCGCTGTTATACCCAATGAGAATCTAAATTGCTTGCCATTGCACATATTTTTTCCGTTTCAACTTTTGTTTTATTTCAACTATATGAGGGAATATAAAGTAGTGTATGCAACGGCATAAAATTAGGTATTAAAACACTCGCGAGATATCATTATCACATTCGGCTTAGCCTCATGTAAACCCACGCTCGTGTTTTATATGACCATTGCATAAACTACTATTAAAAGTCGTAAATTAAATTAATTTATTTTATTTCACAATGATCAGATTTCAAACAGACGTTGGGAGACCCTCTTTTAGGTATAGATATACCTGTATCAGAGGACCACAATCTTCCTCTACACATTACAATACAAAGTCTGGTAATAGCAAAACATAATTAAATTGGAATCAAAGTACTTAAAGTAAAAATTTAATTCAAAAATTAAAATCAATGTCATAAAATCAGAAATGAAATTAAAATTGAATAAGTTATATGCGGTAAGAACTAAATCAGTCAATAATTAAATACAAATTAAAATTAATTTGTAATATCTTAAATCAAAATAAAATCAAAATCAAATTAAAATGAAATCAAAATCAAATCAAAACCGAATTAAAATGAAATTAAAATAAAATAAAAATCAAATCAAAACAAAATTTAATAAAAATATGAATAAAAATATAATTATACAATCAATAAAATAAAATTAAGTATAAAACAAAGTAGATGTAGACGATAAAAAGTCATGACTTTTTATTACCAGCTTGTGATAAAAAAAACAGAAGACGTGGGTTTTCTGTTTACACAAACACTAAAACCATAAAAAAATCTTGAATAAAGCCACATTACATCATAAAAAGTAACAAATAACAGCATATTTACCGATGTAGGCGTTTGTAGCTAAAAGTTTATATTGTTCACGAGTTTTTACAGCCCTCGTTGTGATGCTAAACTACCCGTGACGATGAGCACTGTAAATATCTGGAAACATCACGCAAAGAATTATTATAGTCCATTTATTTAGGAAAAGTTTTCAAAGTGGGTAGGCAATAAACAGGTGTTTTTGGTTGTAACTATTTACTCCCTTATTCATAAAAATCTCAAGACTGTTAAGCAAATCATTATCAGATTCTTAATTAAAATTATCTGTTAATCACTTGCTAAATAACTTAGATATTTTTTTATAAATAAGGGTTTTGTTCTGTGGTTATTTTCATTAAGTTAAATCCGTGATTACAATTGTAATTGGTCTTTAATGAGTGGACATCACTACACTAAACTAAACACCACTACACACACCCTAAACTTTCAAGTGGAAAATTTTAACCGACTTCAGTTATCATCATTTAGTCATATTATCAAATAAAATTAAAAAAGAAAATTAACCGATACCTTGCACTAACACCCCGATTCAAACAGTAAAACGCCCATATCTTTGAACCGATTTTCATCAAACATAGCTAAGAACGCTCTCGATAATGTCAAATTCAAACAAAAAAAATCAAAACGTTTCATCCGTTAAGGAGCTAATATGCCACAGACAAATACACAAACACACAGGTACACACGTCAAAGTTATAACATCCCTCTTTTTCCATGGGTGTTAAAAATTACCATAATTATTTCTGTGAGAGGGAGTGGGGTGTTATTCACCACGCTGGCCTTGTGCGGGTTGGGCACAGGTTCCCATCATGTTTATTTTACAATAATTTTTGTAGATCCAACGACAGAGCTGATCTAAAATTACTTTGTGTAAAACATTAGCCGTACAAAACCAATCAACCTTTAAATTGATTTTTAAGTTTCATTAGGGCCGTTTCAACACTAAAAATGCCTTTTAAAAGTCCTCGGGCACTTAAGTTTACGCCGTAAACTTGACAAGCTTTCTTTCAGCATTTTATTTTATTTATTTCATTCTGACGTGATAATTAAACTTTCGATCGAATCGTCTGGCAATAAAGCGACAGTTTTTGCGCTTTCGATTTATAATTTTAGCCATCTGGCATCTGCGACAGCGAATTCGAACCATTCACAATATTGACAGTATTGATTCACTTGTTACGAACGGATATACTATAAGATAAAATTTGTTTTGATGTGAATGTGACAATTTCAATGGGAAAAGAACGGAGTTGCTCGGAGTTTCCTTGCTTGAAAAATCAATCGAAATGAAAAAATCTGCAAGAGAACCAAGGTTATCGAGATAGACCGAAGAATTATCAAACTCAAGTGGCAGTGGGCAGGGCACATTGCTCGCAGAACGGATGGCCGTTGGGGCTGAAAAATTCTGGAGTGGCGACCGCATACCGGAAGAAGCGGCATTAAAAAGCTTCAGCCTCTCTAGGTGGAGCGACGACCTGGTCAAGGCTTCGATCAGTGTAACGATGCTTGTGGGAGGCCTATGTCCAGCAGTGGACATCTTTCGGCTGATATTATGATGATGATGATGATGTGACTATTTCGATATAACAAGTGACGTCGATTGCAAAATATGCAAGAATTAATGTTGATAAATTAGTAGATTTTTTCTTAGCTGAGTAAAACAATATAATTAGCATAATCAGTCTTTAATTGATGGAGCGAAGGCATCACCACTGTGAGTGCGAGAGGGCCGTCATCCACCACGAAAAACGGAACCCTATTACTAAGACTCCAATGTCTGTCTGTCACTATGCTGTATCTCATGATAGCTAGACAGTTGAAATTTTCACAGATGATGTATTTCTGTTGCCGCTATAATAACAAATACTAAAAACAGAATAAAATAAACATTTAAGTGGGGCGCCCAAACAGCAAACGTGATTTTTTGTGACAATGGTTCGGAAACCTTCGTGCGCGAGTTCGACTCGCACTTGACCGGATTTTTTTCTACTTTTTTGACACGATGTTTACCTTTATCATTTTGAGATCAATGATGATGAAATAATTTACATAAAGTGACTGCCTGGGTTTGAACCCACATCCTATATTTCGTAAGTCGCAGTCGTTACCCCTGGGCCACCACTGTTTTAGTGAATAACACAAAACAGTAAAAAAATCTAACCTTCTTGTAAAACACAATACATAACTCCTAGACTATAAATTCAAAATAATGGGACGCGTTTTTATATCACATGTCGGCGTGCCGTGTTTCGTAAATCAAAACATGTGTCGACAAATAGGATTCGGTAGCTTGTGTTCAAAGCTCTGGAGTAATCGCGTCAATATTTCCAGTTTCGACCTCGCAATGTCATAATTTTGTAAACCTTTTACTGAAAGGTTGGAATTAGAAGGGTAGATATGTGCGTTTGAGAATAGAGGAGATTTAGCAAGGTAAAAAAATATGTATTGTATTTATGTCACTGTTAAGCATCAACAGTGGGCCTTATGAGAATACCAGCAAAGCGTTATTTATTTTTAGATATCGCTGCACAAGCTGGATAGGAGCCTTTTTCTCAAACGGGCTTTTTATTTTTAACTGACTTACCAAAAAGGAGGAGGTTCTATGTTCGTCTTTATGTATGTTTTTTTTTTGTATGTATGTTCACCGATATCTCCGTCTATTGTGGACCGATTTAGAAAATTATTTTTATGAGAGTTCCGAAATTGGTCCTCTTTTAATTTGGTGAAGATCTGATGAAGAACTTCGGAGATATACAACAGAACTCTTCAATAAATAACGGCAAATCTCTCGGGATTGCTGCAATCGCATGTCTGTTTATTATTTTATTCAGATGTGTACGGTTCACCACCAAGGTGACACTCTCATTTCACCGGTTATGTTCAGTTTCATGATATTCGGGTAATCTCTTCTGGAATTATAGGTACCTCACGTTACTACTTGCCTATTAGGTAGGTAAAACTAAACAGTGTAAAATAAAAAATCTTTTTTACACAAAAACACTACCGACATCCAAATAACAAAACTACAAAGTGAAAATAACTTTATTTTTGAAAGTCGGTATCCATAACGCAAAAAAATTGGTACCTACCGAAGACATTGACTTCCAAACATAAAGTTATTTTTTATTTTGTAGTAGTATTTTTTTGTGAAAAAGATTTTTTATTTAATATTGTTTTTACTTATCTCATGTCTCCTGTGCGAGTAACAAATAAATATTTTTCTTTCTTCCTTTCAACAAAAATGTATGGGATTACACGCGTGAGATTTCAACTTACAAGTTGTTGTTAGCGCTGTATTTTGTGTGAATTATTATTTCATCACCACTGCTCTCAAAACGGGGAAGGAAAACATCATGAGGAAACCGGCATGTCTTAGACCAAAAATATCGAAGACATGTGACATCCACCAACCCACACTGGGTCCGTGGACAGGGGCGGCTGTATTTTAAGTTCACTTGTGCGCTGAACTGCCAGATTTTATTAGAATTAGAAAAAAAAAAAAATTATTAATATTATCTGATTTACGATCTATTCAATATTAACGAAATTATTTACTTTTTGGACACAGCGTGCGGCTTGCAATTTTACAGTTGATCACGGCTTTTAGTTACTTTTATATTCTAATTACATTTGTTTTTTTTTTTTAAATATACTTACTGAGTTGTGGGACAGTGTGTGTGAGATTTCGACACTAAATTGAATTATAACGTTTCTCAGAAACACCATGTCCCTGGACAGGATATATGCACTTTCTGTGCTCACCATTGAAAATTATTCAATCAATAACTGGTTTTAACAAAAAGGTGATCGAACATTCCGCTGCGGAAAAAAAATCGGCGTATCGATTTAATTTATCAAATATACAAATACCTAGTATAGACAAAATGTTGTTATAGGTATTACAATTTCGAATTCGAATACTTAGTAAGCTGGTAAAGTGCACTACTACTTCTATGATCCACTAGCCGCCACTGCCCGTGGATTACGGTCCATTCCCTCACACTGAAAAGATCTCGATCTTAATAAAAAAAGTCTTAATCTCTTAAATATTTTACCTAACTACGAAGCCGTTTAAAAAGGAAACCATAAAATAAATTTAAACTAACAACATTTGAATCGTTTGCAGTAAATATATTTTCTTTAAAACATTCTTTTGAGAAATGCTGTGCAGACATTTTATCTGACTTAATTTTGGATGCTGCTGCAATGAATACGAAACGATACCAAACGGAATGCTGAGAGAGAGTATGATGGAAAGTAAACAATCTAATAAACAAACCGCAGCTTCTTCAATTATTCTACTGGTTTTATAGCTACAGGTTTTCTGTGTATCCTCAAAGTAGGCTTAGACCAAACGAACAGAACTCAGAATCTTGAAAACAGAACTCAAAAATTATCTAGTAGGGTGGGGATTGAATACAATTTACCAATGGCAATTTTTAAACACATTCGATTTCCTTATCCAAGACATATAATTATTACCATTGTTATTTAGTAATAACCCCAAATTCAATGAAAATTTATACCTACATTTGTCTATTTAAAACTATGATCAATTTTGATCACCTTAAATCTTCAGTGACATTTTATCTTGACCGACTTTTGCACACTTACACAAACCAATGCGTACTTTGGTACGTCTTATTTCAACAGGACCACCAATTCATTTATATTCACAACTGTATCTATACACACAACACCACAATTTTTATAACGACACACCCTTACACAGACACACACACCCGCACTCTCACCTTCACGTATATATACCCCACATTCTCACTCTACGTGTTGATTGACCGTGCAATGATCAAAAAGCAGGAGCTATTCTCGTCACGTCTATGCTAAGCTCCATAACGCTTGACGAATTTAGCGATATTACTTCTGTTCGCCACGAAAAGGGAAAAAATTCGCGAAAAAAAAGCATGTTTATTTTTTCATGGCTTTTCGGCAGCTTTAAGGCTGGCGATAGGAGTAAAAGGCTCTCGTTTTTATGTCAGGATTGTTTTTCTCCTGAAAAAGCTTTGTATTGTGAGTGTTGAAAGATGGTCGTAAGGTAAAAAAATAAGTGAGATACGTGTGTAGTGTCTATAAAAAAATGCTTGGAAAAGATATTTTACTGAGTAATATGAAAGAAAAGAGTCAGTGATAGCGTGACGCATGTCAAAACATGTTGCGCCCATCCCAAATGACGTGAAGCTCTAGACAATTGGCATTAAGGCCTAGCGCATACTCACGATTTTTCACACAGTTATACCGTTTAGTCGATGGAGGTGCGTGTACAATCGATGCATCGATGAAAATTTTTTTTGAGGTATCGTCCTATACTGCTCCCGCTCTAGATGAAGCGGGAGCAGTATAGCGGGCGCGTGGTCCTTCAGTTGCTTGAGCCAAGGCTGCATTAACTCTCTTTGAAAGCCCGCGGACTCCGTTAATTTTTGCTGACATCTCTTTGAGGCGCGCGTGAAATCCGGGTATTATATAAAATGCCAGATAACAAAAAAAATCTAGTTTGTGCTTTGTTCTATAGATTTTTCTATACATTTTAAAATAAATAAGAAAAGGAGATACTGTGTACATCCTAAACTCAGTGACAGATTATCTTGTGGAATATTTCATACGTTACATTCTTAGCCGAAAGAGCTCTCAGCTAAGTTTTTTGATTATTATTGAATGTGTGAAAAAAAATGTATGTAATCCTAATTCACTTTTAATGTTATGCCATGCCGACAAGAGATGTGGCGCCACTTCAAATGCTAATGCGAGACTTGAGATGCGCACATCCATAGATCGCAATACAAATTAAGCGTTTGATCGATAATTGTCAAACTTTTTAATCAAAAGCAAATCGATACAGCTTTTTAGTATTTTTGTCAACTATCTAGTTTAAAGTATATCCACTGTGTACGTTCTATGATCTCAATATTTTTCTATGAAGTTTTGACACACAACAAAACAGTTGTTCAACTAAAAGTTGTGTGTATGCGCTAGGCCTTAATCAACGAAAGTGTCGCGATAGCGATTGGTAAAATGTCAAAAATGAATGGGATTGCCGAGCGCTATCAAAATGTCTCATTGTCACATTTTGGTTCACGAAAACAGCCTTTGTAGAATGACTTTTTCTGGAGCCTATGACTGGATGACGTGCTTAGCTACTATAAAACATTTTAAGCATTATATTTACTTACTTATTATTTAAATTTTACTATTTATTTATTTATATATACTATATTGTACACCAGAAAATACAGGAACAAAAGAAATCTAAAACTAAAAAATATACAACGGGCGGCCTTATCGCATTCCGCGATCTCTTCCAGGCAACCTGGAATAGACAATGATTGCCTGATCATGACATGGGGTTGTCAGGGGTGCAACAATACAACAATGAATATAATGATACAATAATACTTAATAAAATCACAAATAGATATATAATACATACATAAATACATACATATTTAATGTATAAGCCGTGAAAATAAATGACGTATGACAATCATAGACAAAGTCAGTCAAAAACTAAGAGTCCGATTACAACGACAAGTAATGTTCCTTGATGAGTCTTTTAAACACAGGCAACTACTGAGCACGTTTAATTGGGTCAGGCAATCTATCCACAGATGAGCAGCCTGGACTGTAAAAGATAAGAAAAAATGAAAGTTATGCTATTTTAAATTATGTGTGCATGGTATTTTATTTTATTTTATTTTAATTAATTTTATTTGTTAATCTAATTTGTGTTCATTTTTTATTACATCTATTTGATAATTGTTTTCGTTTTTAATAACTATAAATTTATTGACATTACGTTATTTTACATTATGTGTGCATGGTATTTTTTATTATTATTTTAATTTAATCAATTTTACTTGTTATTCTAATTTCTTATTTAAATTAAATTCTTGTATTCTTATTGGTTATTTGTACATCCAATACCTACTGTTTCATGCTGATTATTTCGAACGCAATGAAAATTGTTTCTTAATAAATGAATTGAATTGTCCCACCGCCGAAAATCAATGAGTAAAGAATAAAACTAGAATCTGAAAACGAGTTGGCGAGCAGCGAAAAGTGAGTGTGTAGTTCCCGCACTTTAGGTAGAAATGACCACTGGTTGGTCTCTGGGCGTGAGTTCTGACCGCTAAGCGAGCATGCGAGCATCGCTAAACGAGTATAACTCTTGTCGCTGAGACAGACTTGTGGTGAGAGAGTACTCTCTGGCAGTGTGAACAGCTATTACCACAATCACTGTAGATCCCGAGAGACACATACCGTGTCTCTTTTATTGACACGGGATCTTATACCTTTTGCAAGTTTATTCAGCGAGAAAATAGTCGTTAGCTAACCGCTTACACGTCAGCGGTGGAACAAGTGCCTTAATCTAGTATTAAAATTAAATACCATCTATGTCTCGTTAATTCCGTCTTTATCCAAAAATATCTTAAAGCTTAATTTATCATCCTTTGCCTAAATTTTGAAGTAAACCATTCAAATAGAATAGGACCTAGGTATAAAGCTTTTGATCTTGTAGTCATTCAGTAGCGGATTAGTTCGCTCAAGCCATATTATGAATGTGGATTTTAGGTTTCAGAACTTTGGAAGCGCTGATTCCTATCTTGAAACGTACGTCTAGAGACAAACTGCTACAGATCGAAGAGAATTTTATCTGCCTTTGACTGTACGGAGAGGATTAGTGCCTTCTTATAACTTTAAGTATTTCAGACATGTTTTTTTACCCGACTGCCGTAGGAGGGCTGCTATGTATGTATGTAGGTTTGTTCCAATGTGGCGTTCTAGAGACCAAATGCGTTGGCCGATTTTGATGAGTGTTACGTCATTCGATCGTCTTAACTTTACGAGTGCCACAGACTACATTAAAAACGTGAATAGACGAGAGATTTAGGCTGCCATATTGTGTAGGCCCAATTAATTTATCTCTTACAAATCCATCGTGTGGGGTATCAGAATAAAGAATTTTAAGAGGTGATTTAAAAAATATATAACATCTATATATTTAAATGTACCTAACTCGAAAAAAATGTTAACTAAAAAGTTCTAAATAAAAAAGTTACCTAATGAAAAAAATTAAAAAACCCGACTGCTTAAGAAGCGAACTAAAAAGACGTAAACAAGAAGACAATCATGCTGTGCAATCGGTGGATACATCTGGTTTAGCTCAGCCTGCTCGTGGATATGTATCCTCCAACTGCACAGCATGATTTTCTTCCAGTTAAAGTCTTTTCATTAAGATTGCTTGACTTAGACTGCCTCGTTGCTCTAGTGGTAGCAAGCGCTACTACTGACCATGAAGATCTGAGTTCCATTCCCATGGCGCGCAAAGGGTTATTTGGTTTTTCCATCTGGAATTTCTCAGTAGCAGTCTGAATTCAAAAAAAAAAAAAAAGAAGCCTATTCATATATTATTTATTAAGTACTATTTACTTAAGTAAGTATTTATGCCAAGTTTCAAATATATAGGCCCAACAAATTTCCACCTTTTCACCATCTTAGGGGTAGAATTTCCAAAAAAACAATAAATACATGATTTTCTTTATCAACCGAGAGCGTAAATCTAAAATTTCATGTGTCCAATTTACAAACTGTAAAAAATTCATACAAACTTTCAACCCCTTTGTTTACCCCCTTACGGGTGGAATTTCCAAAAACCTATATACACATAAATTCTTTTTATCCACCAACAGCATAAATCTGAAATTTCACATGTCCAACTTACAAACTGTAGAAATTTCATACAAACTTTCAACAACCTTTAAAGGATTTTTGGAAATTTCATCCCTAACCCATAGGGGTGAAATTTCCAAAAAATCCTTTCTTAGTGCGCATTTACGTCACTTGAGGATCCTGCCTGCCAAACTTCATCTTTATACGTCAAGCGGTTTTCGATATTTTGTGACGAGTGAGTGAGTGACCTTTCGCTTCAATACATATAGATTTACAACTCCATCATCAACATCAGCCTTAAAACGTTCCCACTGCTGGGACACAGGCCTCCTCTCTATGAGAGAAAGAATGTGCGATAACCCACCACGCGCACTCAGTGCGGGTTGGTGGATGTCACATGTCTTTGAATTTTTGGTTCTAGGTCACGATATTTCCGATCACCGTTTTTAGAGCAGTGGCGATGGAATAATTTTCCACAAAGTAATGCGCCTGCCTAGGTTCCAACCCACGACCTACGACATATAAGGCGGGGCCGACTCACAACTTAAATGTAAGAAACTGTTATTAGAAGTTTTTGTAATCTTTCGGTTATCTAAATCCCGGCTTTTCGCTTTCTCTGTGAAAGATAACAAGGGAGCAATAGCGTTTCTGTACTCGTAATGTTCAGACTGTTTCTGCTGACGAAGGGATTAGTACCTTGTCTAGGTAGAATAATCGTTCTTTGTTTGCAGAGGTATCAAAGGCTTTCATTGGAAAGTAATGATTTATGCTACAAAATATGCTTAACCATACATTGCCTAAAATACTTCATTTTAATATTTGAATTAATTATCGCTACCGGAAAATAAGTTGGCTACCTTTCCCCTATCAAAACAATCCATTTAAATTCTTCCAATTTCCTAAAACGATAGGCTTCAACTGTTTTCGTTTCATTTTGCGATCAATATTACAAATATTACAGGAATACAAACCCTTACTCCCCTTCGTTCTAACAACCCTGCACACACATGCCCCTCATATCAACCCCATATGAAATAACTTTCGGAAACAATTAAAATTTTACTTTCCAGGCTAAAATACCGAGCATTATTACAACGAATATTTGTCCTGTTACCACCAGAAGTGTGGTCACAGTAAAATAAACTTTTCCCTTCATAATCATACTAAAAAGGGAAGTTTTGTTTTTGTTACGTGTACTCTGGCGAAACAGTTAATCAAATTGATAAAATAGCAACCTTGCTATCACAAAGTGTTTTGAAAATTATATTTTGGATGTTGTGAAGTTGTGTTTTGGATTTACCTGATATTATGGTATCTAACTCAAAATCAACAACCCACGTTACATTATAAGGAGGTAATTTTAGATTGGAAAAAACCAAAGAAAGGTGATATTATCATTATTTTAAAACACTCATCCAGTAATACGCTAAATACTAGGAAATATCAACGAATTTTAAGCTTAAAACAGTGCCCATCCTAGGTTGGAGATGCGAATATTCCGGCGGGAATCACTGTCCTAGCGACCATGGAATTTAGACCCTTTAAAAACGACCCAGATCCGTGGCTATGTTTACCCCGCCTAGGCCAATAAGACGACCTTTTTCCCTCATTTGCGGCCTCATGGTAATATGGATTAATTTTACGGGTAATTTTCCCCTAAAACTTGCGGGTAAATTGAAATAGATGGAAGGGTTTTGTAATGTGAGCTTCAAAATGGGACTGTTTGCTTCCCATTTGCACCATTATAGCGCTGTGTGGTAAAATTAAGGAATATTTTGGAGATCTTTAATGTGTAGAGGACGTAATTATACACGTGATGTCACTAGCACATTAGAAATGTTCTTATCATAATTACATTTCGTTTGGGCTTTCCTTATATTACATTTATTATAGAAATAAAAAAATGTTTATTTTACATTTAGTTTTACATACTTACATAGGTAAGCTTAAATATAATAAAAGAAAACTTTATTCAATAGTTCCAGTTCAACAAAACACACTAGTGCCTGAAATAAGCTCATTAAGGACTACTGAAACAAACTTAGACTCGTAAATTTTTCAAGTGCAAATTATAAAAAAGCATTTAGAAGCTATCGCTTACACTACACGCTTTTATGAATAAATATTATTTATAAAAGATAAGCATAAAATTCAAAAGTCGTGCAGAATAAAATAAATTCTTGATAGTCAAAATTTCACCTTTGTTTGCGACACAAGAGCTGCCTCGAAAATAAACAAGACAACACAAAGATTTATGGGCACAAAGATAAATCAGAATAAGGTGTGGTGACTAACAGATTAAAGTAATAAATATTTATTTAAATGATAATGCACGATAAACAAATAAATCAAGGAGAAAAAACGGTGAACTCATTGTAATATGTTATGCACTAAGGGTTGTATATTAATAAAATATTTTATCCGATAACCATGGAATTTATGGTTGATCTAGTAAACACGCTATATAATATTTATTGCCGAGGTTAAAGCAACAATGCATGTTTCGTTTTTTAAACAGACTGAAAAAAGTACCGAGAATTCTAGGAATAGGAACGAATAGTGGCATATTCTGAACCAATTCTTTATTATCAATGTTTTTAGAGTGAAACATTGCATTTTCAGTTCTGGTTCTGTACCTTACTACCAAAACAGGAATCCTTATTATGCGAGTTTCTGTCAGTCTCTGTTTAATTTAATGGAACTTTCCGTGGATATGACGTAAATTATGCCGACCCGTGTAATCTTAAGCCCCACTTTGAATAATGCGATGCATTTTGTACCATGTTTTCTTCATGATAATAAGCGACTGGGTCATCTATAAAAAAAAACACTGTACCGTTTGGTAATTTTCGAGGCGGATAGTCATTTTGCAACGAGTAGTCATTTCAAAGGGGTTGCTGTAATTATTCATCCATTTTCATAGCCGCAGCCTGCACATATCATCTGGCTTATTCAGAATAAACATGTACATCCTATAGCAACATGTAGGTCATTGGTAGTAGGGGCGACATCAATACCTTTAGATAAAATCCCTTGTATGTCAACAGAACTTAGTCCGAGGCGATTTTGTTGTATTTCCCTACACGTATGCAAAAAGAATAAAACGGTGACACCATTTAATAGATTTTGCATAGCCGAAATTTTATAGAGGTTACCCCAGAAGTTGAAATGATTACGTCGTTAAATTGAAAGATAAATCTGTAACATAATAAAACAGGAATATAAAACAATAAAAGACTAACAAAGAAACTAGGTATAAATAAGACGGCTAAAAGAAAACCACCTAATATAAAGGATACATGCGAAACCCAACAATGTAATAATAGATTTTAAATCCTTAACACAATTACACTACATTACCGCGAAGCATATTTCTCATATTTCTTAACAAAGTACGGCACGACGGGAAAATAATAGCAACACAAGAAGAAAAAGAAATTAATAACGAGTCTTACTTGGCCGTAAAACTAAAAGAAACTTCGTCTCTAGAGTAAAGTCTCTATTCGAATAGCTTGACCCCGTTCGGTATTGTACAATATCGAATCATAATCGAAATGCTAGAATTATTCAGTTATATTGGAAATGTTTTGTAATTTCTTTAACATGAAGGTTTTGATGTAACATCAGTAAAATAAGAGGGCCTAGATAAAGGTGATGTTTTATTACTGATAACGTTAGTAAAAAAAAGGTAATTCAAAACATCAATAAACCCGACTGCTTAAGAACCGAACTAAAAAGATGTAAACAAGAAGAAATCGTGCTGTGCAGTCGGAGGAAACAAATTCGCGAGCTGGCTGACCAAATCTAGATATATCCTCCAACTGCACAGCATGACTTTCTTCTTGTTTACATCTTTTTAGTTCGTTTCTTAAGCAGTCGGGATATATTTTTTTTTATTTATAACTTTTTAGTTAACATTTTTTTTAATTAAGTAAATTTAAACATATAAGTATTATATACTTTTGAAATCACTTCTACAAACCCTTTATTTGGATACTCCCCACGAAGCCCTCACAATATGGCACGTAAAAGCCGCCAATTTTTTTTTTCCAAATGAAATGTAGCCAGAGAGACTCGCAAGGTGAAGACTAATCGATTGATGTGAGAATCATCAAAATCGGCCAACGCGCTTGGTCTATAGAACGCCGCATCTGGCTCTCCTTTGCCAGTTAGGCAAAAAGGCCACAATGTATGAGATTGTATCCACTCATGACGAAAAAAACGACCATTTAAATCAAGCTGGAAATACATGCCAGCAAATACTAAAATCCTGTCGAGTTTAAAAAAAAGTTACTCTGTATTTATATATGGAATATGGACATTTTATCTCTTATTTCATACTGGATCTCGAAAATTACTCGAGCGTTCGCATAACCCAGTAATTGGCTACATGTTGGTAGATTATAATACCAGCAGAGCGGACTGATTTTGCTCTTCATTGGTTTGCTTTGATAAAATACCGCAGTTGGTTTATGTCTGTAAAATCTACAACCGTTTCATAAATTTACTATCTAGTTACATAAATCGCCAATATCTCAGTATAAAGTGATTTGAATGTTTATTCAAATTATTGTACAGATAGGTAACTAGCCATTGGTCCAGGCTGATTTCGTAGATCTTTGAGAATCGTTACTTATTCAAAATCATAAAATTCTGACAACAAGTTTTGCTAAGGGTTATCGTGTTACAAAGTTACTAGGTTGTATAGGTCGGAAAGGCAGTCGTTCCCTGTAAAATACTGATAGACTGCAAGCTATGATAGATGGGAAAAGATTAGGCAGACGATGATACAGGTAGGCAGGTACATATTAACATTGTCTGTGTCCAGACATTTACAAGAAGCAATCGAGAATATTCTCGCTATAGAACGTGCCAGGACGTAAAATACCCTTAATTTTATCGATAAAAACACCCCACATAAGGGGTTAAATCATCATACGCTCAAAGGGAGAGCAATTTTTGTACCTGCCTTATTACGGTATTCACATAACCTAACAACCATAACTTTGGGTCTAGGTCTCACAGAGCTCACAGAGCCGTACATTTAATGTTATTTTTACGGCCATAACATAGATAATCTAAAAAAGTATTCATCTAACACCTAAAATATAAGATATTTTTGTCATCATCATCATCAGCATTGTATTTGATCCTTGGCTGGGGCGCAGGCCTCCTCTCTGTGAGAGAGAATGGGCCGTTAACCCACCACGCGGACCCAGTTAGGGTTGGTGGATGTCACATGTCTTCGAATTTTGTTTCTAGGACATGCCAGTTTCATCAGGATGTTTTCTTTCACCGTTTTGAGAGCAGTGGTGATGAAATAATTTACACAAAGTAAAGCGCCTGCCTGGGTTTGAATCCTCGAACTACGACACGTAAGTCGCGGCCATTACCACTTGGCTACCACTGCTCTGATATTTTTGTATTGAGCCATAAAAGTCAAATTTTAAACGCCATTTTACCAGTTCTATTGCATTGCCTAAAGTTTTGCAAGTTTTTTAGAGATTAACACATGTCTTTTATGGGTTTTCATTAGTCTTTGAGTTGGTCTACACAGCCCAAATTTTTGCCTTATATTTTTTACATAATTTTAAGAAAGGCAATAAAAAAATTGGGGCTTAATATGTCTGGTGTTTTTATCGATAAAATTAAGTGTATTTTACAGCCTTAAAGTTTTATTACTATAGGTCCGGATACAATTTATATTGAAGACAAAAAGAAAAGACATAGTTATTCAGCACAGGTCATAGCTTAAGACAGTGTGTGAACGTTATCACCTCTACCAAAATAGATAAAACCTTTTTTCATAATGAATCCTCAGCAAAAACTGAATATTTACCATTTTCAAAAAGCTGCTATTTAGAAACGAAACAACACACTAAAACACTATTGTAAAACAAAAGGTGTTGACGATTTATAAAAGCACGCAGTTGTTTTAGGTTCGTCGAGGGCAAATCGATAATTTTATTGGATACTCTGACAACTATATCGTGATTTCACAATTCTGAAATTGCCTTTTATTTTCACATCGAACGAAAAGTAATTATTGTTTAAATTACTCTTGAAAATGTCACGTGAAATTACACTTTCTGGGAGAATTTCCTTAAATGAAACCATTACTAATATATTTTACTGCACCTAAAGGTGGAAACGTCATTTATATCCAGTAATGAGAAACAAAATTATTGTCATGCTATTTCGGACTCGAACCGAGCTTTTCAAATTGTATTCTGATTACAACGTTGGTTGGATCCGACTTTAATCCTTACCAAACCAAACCGGATCACCCAGTCTCAGTTGTTCTCAAACATTTTAAATAAAATCAAGTAAATATTTGTAATATAGGTATAGTTGTAAGTTGCAATAAATTTCGAATAATTATTTAACATCTCGTCTATTCGTAAAATCACTTAACATGCAAAAACTAGCCAAAGAAACATAGCCATAAGTAAGTCAAACAGTATTTTCGTTACAAATATGTGTGTAGATCCCCGTCACATAATTAATTCAACGGGAAACTTGTTTCAAAACTAAATCTTGCTGACGTTTTTGTTTATTATTTCACTAACTTTTAATAAAACGGCCTCATTTTTAGAATACTTTTTTTTTACGTTCATTAACGTACGAGCTCATTCTGTTGCTTTATTTTCGTACTTACGTACCAAGTAAATAATTCAAGTCGCCTTACATTTCGTTGAAAACGCGGCCGAGCGAAGACATTACCCTTTTCATTTGTTTTTGTTCTCTTGAATGTGAATGTTTTCGAAATTCTCCTTGTAAATACATAAATCTCGGCTCGCTTCAACCTATTCCTGTTTTTTTTTCCTTATTTTTCGTTGCAATCGTAGTGAGTGGTATTAAAAAAGTATCAAAGTACAAGTGAAAAATATGACTTAAATATTTTCCTTTGGCTGTTCATCGCTCGCTCGGACTTTTAGCTCTCAACGTCGCACGCATTTTAATGTGTGACTTTGCAGCTGTGTGGGCTTTTAATATCAAAGTTAAACGGTTTTTGCTTTAGAAATTCATTGTATTTAGTTTCTCTGCTGTGTTGAGTATTGCTTTTAGCTCGAGTTTATTATTGTTTCTATGAAAGTAGGTCGGGATTTAGAATGTCTTCTTACAGCCTTTTGTTTGTTTGTAGAGATTTCATCTTCAGATTTAAAGACAAATTTATACAGCTGCATAAGAGATTTTAAAGTACCTACTGTATTTTTCCAACACTTTGTTTCTTTTTATATTCGTAGATGATTATGGATGCGTACTTTTGGCAGGTTTCTAAATTGAGTATGTTGAAGTTAACGCTACTAGTTACTGCCAAGATTACAAAAAGACAAAATAAAATTTGACAAATATCATCTTCAAATTCTTAATCCAGGAAACGAGGTTATCAATTTTAGAAGTTACGTGATTCGAAAACCCGACGATATCAACTTCTGATTTCCCGAAAAGTAAGCGTAAAACAAACAATAAATTAGGAACCATTATCGTATCACACATAAAATATGAGCCCTAACAAAAAGGGGAGTAATTAATTCTCACTCGCCCACCCGATAGGGACCGCCATCACTTTTTACTGTTATTAGCCAAGACAAATACCCGAACTGAAAGGATTTTATCATAGTTAGAAAAACAAATGACCCAGTTCTCTGTCATAAATCCATTTATATCTTGAGGATGATCGGTCAACTTGCCCCGCAAAGCGAAGCAACTGTGGGAAGTTTTTTTGAGACCTGTCATGGTTCTTATATTTTATCGGTGTTATTTTTTTAATATTATGGAAAGACTCGCATTTTAATGATAATGATAAATGATTTTATTTCTGGAAGTTGGTTTGTACAAACACTTTTACATGTCGATGATATTTTTAGATAAAACAGCTCTTTTCTGAAAAATAAAGATAGTCTGGATATCGATGGCATCTCACCACAACAGAATACCGTACGACATTACACTATAAAAATAGCTAAAGTACTCGTATAATAAACGGACTGTCTCTATGTCAGTTAAATTTCGAATTTTTCTAACAGCATATGCCGCGGAGCTTAGTCTTTTTGACAATTTATCTATATGTGGGCCCCACTGACACTTAGCATCCAAAATTAAGTCGAAAAATATTGTGCTATTTTCAGGATCCAATTCTTCGCCCTTTATCAACACATCAGTTTTCACCAGCCTAACGTGAGGTAGGGTAAACTTAATGCATTTGATTTTTTTTTCATTAAGAATTAAATTGTTATTATTGAAATAGTGAACTTCTTTTGAGATCGCGCTATTTACATCGTCAGTAACCAGCTGCTGACGTTTAAGTTTAAACAAAAGTGAAGTATCATCCGCAAACAACACTATATCATGGTTGCCATTTATAAAGCAAGGCAAGTCATTCATATGAATAAGAAACTAGAAAGGACCAAGAATTGAGCCCTGCGGGACTCCTATTGTTACTATAGATCCGGGCGCTTTTTTTCCATTAACGTCAACGCTCTGAATCCTATTACTCAAGTATGAAGAAAGAAGATCCAGAGCGTTGTTCCGGCTCCCATAGTGGCGGAGTTTCCTGATTAGCGTTTCATGAAGAACACAATCAAATGCCTTGGACAAATCACAAAAATCATCGCACTTATCTTCCCATGCATTGTAAATATGTCCTAAAAGCTCAACACTGGCATCAGTAGTTGAACGACCCCTTGTAAAACCGAACTGTTTGCTGTCATAATTTATGATTGTTAAAAAATCAATTTCTCAAATATTTTACTAAAAGTAGGTAGTACTTAAATAGGTTAATAATTTGTAGGATCTGATCTACTACCTGATTTAAACAATGGTATTATTTCACTATTTTTCATTAGGTCAGGAAACACCCCAAAGTCAAAAAATTATTTAAGATAATAGCTAAACTAGGTGCGACAATGTCAATAATAGACTTAGCAACTTCTACAGAATGACTAGATCTGCAGTCTTTTTAACATTTAAAGTGTCAAAAGTTTTTAATTATGTCCCTACAAGTAATATGTTGAGTGATGATGAGTTTAGGGATTTAGTAGTTGAAATTGCCACTGCGACTTGTGAGTCTAATTTTATGATATTGTCATTAATAGATAGGCTTTAGCCAATATTTCGGTTACCAGATCTTCCAATTTCAATATTTATAAAATTCCAAGTCGTTTTAATAACATTTCTACCTACTGTTTTTAATCTTCGAACTCAAATAACGCGACTTGGCCAAACAACATACTTTTTTATATAATTTCAGGATCAGCATGAATTGACAAATTTGGTAATTTATTAAAGAGTTTAACTTTAAAAGCTGCCAAGCGACTTGCAGTTTTGGGGTTAACAGTGATATACTTGTTAGCCACTTTGTTGTTTTGGTTTGGTATAGTAATCTTCTGCCCGCAATGATCAGAATCTAGTAAGTTTATAATTTCTTTGTGGTCTGGTATAGCATTAGTATAAATATTATCTCAGCATGTGGCACTAGTTGGGGTTATTCTTGTTAGCTCCAAAAATAGGCTTACAAGATTGTAGGACTGAAACAGAGTTATTATTTTACTATAAGAACCTAAGTTTTCTAAAAATTATCATTAAAATCACCACAAGTGATAAAGGAGTTATTCGAGTTACAAGTCTTGTGTAACACATCATCCATTACCCTTTCGAAGCAGTCTAACAATCCTGAAGAGCGGCTGTATACACTTAATACAAAAAACTGCTCGAATTCTATACAAGGTATTTCGACTGTCCGCTCAACAGATAGGCTCACAATATCCTTACGGTTTTTAAATTTTAGCTGGTTACTTAATAAAATCAATGAGCCACCATGTATAACATTAACTCTGCTGAATGAAATACCAACCTGATGATTATTAAAACTGAACAATAACTGGTGGCTTTTAAGCCAATGTTCTGTTTTACAAAGAATATCAATATTGTTAAAATTCATAAATAATTCTACTTTTAAATCTTGGTTGATAAATCTTTTAATATTTTGATGCACTAGGTTAATACTATTTACTGATTTTAAACTTTTATTTGATTTTATTTTGCAATTTTCATTCTGTATACTTTTGCAAGTGGTTGTCTCTATTGTCTTAATTTCTAATTTAAATTATTATTAATATCAATTTCTGATACCAAATTATTGGCTGAATTAAATTTCATGTCTTGGCATTTCTCAATAGAAGCAAGTTGTTTAGCCAAATTCTTGGCTGTAATAGAACAATAATATGACAGCGACACAACTATCTGTCGTTTACAATACTTTGAAAGAAAGTATCTATCCATGAAAAATCTATCTTTTGTCAAATAAAAGTGATTACCAACATAATTGTTACTGTCAATTAAATGGAATAAATTTGGCTGTATGGCCATGTGAAAATCACATTTTTTTAAGCTAAGTTTGAACAATGATCTATAATGTTGGAGTAATTCTCCTTTGTTCACATTACTAACTGTTTGCCTAAACCCCTATTATCAATAAAAAAAAGTTATATAATTGCATTTTATAACTTTTTTCATTATGTCAAATAAAGAACAACCAGGCATACAGTTGTTCATTATTGAGTGTCCTGGATATTTATTTGTAAGCAATTGGCCAAGATCCTTTCCAATTTCATCACAAAATAATACTATTTTTGTATTTACACTCTTTTTAGGGAAACAGTTAGTAATTGATAATGGCAAACTGGCACTAGACTGCGGCATGGTGGCATCACATATTGTCAATGAATGGTCCGGTATAGGTTCAACAGATGGTTGTTGACAATTATCACATTTTTGTTAGTTTGTGAGGTTACCAGCTCATTCATTGCCAGTACATATTCCCTCATTTGGTTTTCAGAGGCTCTATAATTGATGATTTAGAAACCATTTCTCCAGATATTTAGCGACAATGGACGTTGGACGGTGGTGGATAGATGGATGAAGATTAATAGATGTGATGGATAGGTGTACAATGAATACGATGAATTTTCAAAATTATTAAGCTGTCATGTTGGAGCGTTGACTCTGTTTTGGAATAGAGTTTTGTCTAGAGACAATTTATTTTTCTAAATACGAGTGAGTTTCGCATACGTAAATTAAATTGTTATAATCCTATAATAGTATTGATAGGGTACAAAAAAAAAATATCAGCTCGAGCCGCTGGTAACAGATAAGAATAATATTAGAATTTTTCATATTTGATACTTTTTATTTAGTATCACTTTGAAACAGGCAGAAGCCATTTTTATCTATAAATAAATATTATTTATAAATATTATACCGTTTTCATCTACTAACCTAAACGAGAAAGAAGTTATCTTGCAAAGAAAACTGTAATCCCTAAAGCTATTTATCATTCAGGTAATACCGATTTCTCAATTTTCCTAAAAGGCAGAATTTTATACCTAAGCCCAAACTATACAGAAATGAAGAAGCAATCTAGCAAACTTCTTACAAATAGGTACAATTCCATCCGAACTTTCTAGGCTCAGAAACGGCTCGGTGTACCGTAATCATAAATAGTTGGTCGCCTACGCTCATAACCAGGGACATTTTCCACTCACTTTCAGCTCAAGTTGCTAGGAATTTATCGATAAACGAAGTAATGGCAGCAATTGTGTTCGCGTAATTAACTTTCCTGTAGTTTATTATTTATTCGTTACTCTTTCGTGAAAGTTCGGCCATTTTCGGAAAGTATTTTTAAAGAAGCCGGCTTTTTCCTTGTTATTGGACATTGGGAGGTACAACCCTGATCTGTTTGAAAAACATCATAATATCTTTGGTAAACAAATTATACTTATTGCTTTAGACAACGTGAAATTATATCAGGAAATAATATTTGACAAAAATTCAAAATGATTCAGATTATGAAACCACGTGAATTTCGTTAGCGAATGTCACTCCCATACATTTTTTGAAATAGAATATCTAGCACGTTTAGGCCCTTTTATCATGTTGTAAAAATTATCTTGTCATAGCTAACCCGAGGTAGGACACAAGACGAACAATAAGTTAAAATAACCAAAAGACAGAGCCTATACATTTAACTCAATATTATTTTAAACGACTTAAAAAGGAGCGCGTGGCTAAATAATATCAGTCACACGGGTCGATCTGCAAGGTTAAGCAACGCTTGCCGAGGTTGGTCCGTGGATGGGTGACCATCTTTACACAGTGATTTTCTGCCGTACCTCAGCAGTTAAGCCGTTGCTCCCGGCTGTCATTTGAAGATCTTTGACAGTCATTACGGATAGTCAAAAGCCTGATATCTGACACCAGTCTAGCCAAGGGGAATCGTGTTACCCAGTTACTGGGTTGTGGAGGTCAGATAGGCAGTCGCTCCATGTAAAATACTGGTACTCAGCTGAATCCGGTTAGACTGGACGCCGACTCCAACATAGTTGGAAAAAGGCTAGGCAGATTGATTATTTTAAACAATAAAAACTATTGAATTAATTTTTAAATCGAATTTATTTCATTGTTTCACAGCAATTTAAACTTAAAACACACACACCACAACAATTAAATTACAAAGAGAACAACGCACTAGCAACCAAAATCAATCGAGCCTAACTACCTAATGTTCGGCGAGGCACGAAGCCACTCACACATATCTACGAGTATCTATCATCCAATTATTAGCAGAAAGCCGCTGTTTAATCATCCTCGGCTAACTAAACTGTGATTATCGAAGCCCTTACCACTGTTGATTTAGAGATACGGTATTACGATTATTAGGGTTTCAGTTTCGGTACAGATTGTGGGAATATATTCTCGAATTTTGAACTGTGGTTATTTTTAGCCAATATCTATAATAGTTATTTTTCTGGCTACTTTTGATTTCACGAAAATTTACCACCGTTTGCCACTCAATGGTCAAGTATATAAATAGATCCAGAAACTAAATCCAGAACAGAGCTCTCTGATGCAGATGTACATACAAGGAAAGCCACTCACACATAGGTACCAATCCATCATCCAATTATAAGCAGAAAGCCGCTGTTTAATCATCCTCGACTAACTGGACTGTGATTATCGAGGCC
Organism: Orthosia gracilis; assembly: GCA_947562075.1. NCBI lineage: Eukaryota > Metazoa > Arthropoda > Insecta > Lepidoptera > Noctuidae > Orthosia > Orthosia gracilis. Next base: position 43,392,869 of record OX387265.1, on the reverse strand, counting down.
CTTACCACTGGGCGTCCGAGCTCTGCTCTGGTGAAAATAGAGAAAACGACGTTTTCTAAAAATACCCTTATAGGATCACTTTGTTGTCCGTCTGTCTGTCTGTCAAGACCCTTTTTCTCAGGAACTCGTGGATGTATCAAGCTAATACAGCCGTTTATGCCGCAAATTTTCAACACTCGCAAGGGAATCAAAACCTACACGATACTTCCCGTGAACTCAGACTCTTGAATTTGGTACGAAGCAACGTCTTATAGCATATTAAAAGGAATAATTACGAAAACCGTAAATTTTTAGTTAGATCATATAATAAAAATATCTTTAATAATTTTAAACTTCCTACCCCTTTCCTCATGAACGCGTAGAGGTATTAAATAGAAATTCATATCAAATACTCAGGTCTATAATACCTTTAAGCTGAGGTTTGTTAGGAACCCTCGATCGCGAGTCCGACTCGCACTTGGTCGGTTTTTATTAGCATCTCACCACATATCAAACGGACTTATCGCCGTACTTGCTCACTGCATGTTAGTGATTTCAGAGCATTAAAGAGTAAACGTGAACGAACCACCACGAATTCATAAATGGAATGAAGCTACTAAAGTGTAACACTTGTGTAATAATATTAGGCTAACCACCGTTTTACGACCTCAAGAAAATACAAGAACTTCTGTAACTAGGTGTTCTAGTATTTTCTAAACGAGTCTCGTGTCCTCGGTAGATACGTGAAGCCTATTTTATTAGTTAACGTCTGGACAAAGATCAAAGTATTTTTATTCTGACTAGAATGTTATCGAACAAATTATATGGAGTTCTTTCTTTGTAAAACAATGTTTCGAAATTTCGATTAAAAGGAGAAATGAGTGAAATGAATTTGAATATGTTAGGTTGGTCAAAAGTTTAATAAAACACTGACAATCTATACTAATATTATAAAGCTGAAGAGTTTGTTTGTTTGAACGCGCTAATCTCAGGATAAACTGGTTGGAATTGAAAAATTCTTTTTGTGTTGGATTGTCCATTTATCGAGGAAGGTTATAGGCTATATAACATCACGCTACAACCTATAGGAGCGGAGCATAAATTAAAAATGTTGCAAAAACGGGCAAACAATATTTTAACCATTTTGAGAGCTTCCGGAGCGTGCGCTGCTTAGTGTAGGTAGGGTATAGTAGGTAGGTTCGATGGGTAGGTACATAGCCAGTTGACGGGAGCGAAGCCGCGTGGGACAGCTAGTGGAAAATAATCAGAACTTTTGTAGTATTGAACGCAAATGTAAATGTGGTTTTTAACCGACGTCCCAAAAAGGAGGACGTTCTTAATTCAAATATTTCTTTTTTTTTTAAGTATGTTCGGGCATAACTCCGTCATATATAGACGTATTTGCAACATTGTTTTTAAAGGGTTTATATACTCTCCAAGGGGTCAATAGGACAAGGGTGGTCCCATTGTCACCAAATCAGAATCTGATGATGGGATCACATGGAACTCCTGAAATATTATAAGTAGAAATAAAGCGATTTTGGTATTTTGAATAACATGTCAAGCATTTGCACTCAGAAAGTATAATTTGTCAAAGTGGAACTGACAAAGAAGATCATAGATCGCCACTGGAAGTTCTTAATGTCTTGAGTGTATAATATCTAGAATAGTTAAGGCGATATATACGCCCCAATGTAAACCCAGTACTGGCCGTGCGCCCGCTCGATGCCAATATATCAATATTGAACCTTCTTTTGAACAGCTTTGTTTGCAAAATATTATTTGATTTACATATGCTATATCAGTTATGTAGAAATTCCAGCCATCAATTTTTCCGTGTAAAAATATTTAAAAAAATCCAAGTCGTTTTGGAGGAGTATCCAAAAGTTGCGAAAAAACATCGTGTTGTTAATTATTTTTTTATAGCAAAACTATTAGTTACACGAAAAAACCTTGTTTCAAAAATAATGTAGATGAATCAATAATAAATACATATTTTTTTCAAACCTTTTAATCTAGCCGTTACTAAGTAGTATGGTTTAGAAAGTAACCGCTTACGGCACAAAAGCGGTGGAAGGCCCTTAAGCGACTATGATGAAGCAAATACATATAAATAAATGGTAATCAAAATGATACCATCGAACTGATCCGATGTTGAAGCTGAAAGTAAGGCACTGGATACAATAATAAAACAATGTATCCTAGTCGTATTTGGGCTTATTGGACTTAAAATTTACTTATAACTGCTATAAATATCAATCTGCTATAAAAAAAAACATCTAAGGATAACTTAACCTTATACCAACGATAAAATAAGTACAATTTTTTCGCTTGAATGATCGAAAACGCGAACGAAGTAAAATATTTTCTCGGTACCCAATAGCACCTAATATAATATTCAAGTCATAAGCAGCATATTCCGTTCAATCATTCGACCATTAGTAAGTGAAATTCGCACTAACATATAAAAATCGAATTGGGTCGAACGTCGACACACACTGGCATGTGATGGATGTTTATATAAGAGGAACACTTTGCCATCACCCGAATAAAGTGAAGAAATATTAAAATTTATGTACAACACCTTCTCACGTCGAGAATAACGACGCATGGAAACGTACCAAGGTTTGTCGTAATATGACGGGAAAGCGAGACTAATATGAATGTCGTCTTATATATGGAGGTACCGAGAAATCTTTCTAGCGATTCAGGTTTCAATTGAAAATGAAATAAAAGTGGAAGTGAGCGTTTCATGGAGGAAATAAAGCTTTAATATTTGTTTTATACGGTCTGATAATCTACGGGTTGTCGTTCTCTTCTCATTGTTTTGAACTCCTGGTGGATTGCTACAGTAAAAGAATATTGTTGTTCAAATAAAAACTGTATTGTTGTATGTGGTTATTAGCCGATAGATCCAAGTGCCTACTTACTCCATGATATAGCCCATTCATTGGGAGTGAGGATACAAATCGTTATGGTAAAAAATGCAGTTACTCTGATGTGGCTAAAGTTCAGTTTGGTTCAAGCCCAGTCGCTGGCTGCTTTTAAGAACCTGGTTAGGAACCATTTCCTTTCTCTCTAACGTTTATATATTTAGATCAAATTTAATCCATCATTATTCAATCCTTTTTCATTTTTTCCATCTATGAATGTATGTAACAAGTAATATTATATATGTATGTTTATATATGAGCTTATGTATAGTATTTAATATAGTAATATATTTTTTTATTAATGTATTTATATTTTAATGTAGCATTACACCACAAACTACCCCCTGTGTTATTCTTAGATAATTATGTCCATCCAAAGGTTGTCTGGTAGATATCGCTGTCAGCGATACGCGGCCGCCTTTGTACCCGTAGTTATAAGTATTATTGTAAAAGAGATGCGTAACTTCATTTTTTGGTGTACAATAAAGTATATTCTATTCTATTCTATTCTATACTTAATGTTTACTCGTTCGTTACTATATGATAAGTACCCCACCCGTCACCCCAACTGGCATAATAATATTAAAACTCGTGGAGTGTTCCAAGTCACCATTAAGTTTGAATCGACTTGAACCAGTGCATACTAAAATAGGAGTTGTACATAAGAGCAATCTAGGTTTACGTTAACCAAACGTTTTGCTTGTGTATAAAACTTTTAAAGCTGTTAGTAACTTCACAACAAAACCTGCAACTGTACCTTCCATCCTAACTAGTGATGCAACGATATATCCGATGTTCTACAATCTACATTATAATATCGAGCACGACACACAATACAATCAACAATAAAATATTGATACAATATTTTCATATAATTTTTCCCCGTATATTAGGTTATTTTTTGAAGCATTGGATTTTATTTTTACAAAGCAACATTGTTTAACTATGAATAACATTATCGCATTGAAACCTTCGATATGAGCATTTATTGAAATTCACCATACAAAACTCCTTGATGTAAATATCGATATTTCTATCAATATTTTCATCAACTTGCAACCCTTATCCTAACCAATATTAAAATTTAACAACGTAATCCTTATCAAACGTCTCCAATGAAACATCGCCATCATAAACAGCCTATTAAATAACAAAACAGTCCATAAACCAGAATCCAGGCCCTGATTAATTCACCGTTCTAAATCCAAGACTTAACGGCTAAGGCATTTAATCATAATACTAAGGATAAGGAAGGGGATAAATGTGATAAATTCGGCCGCAACATCTCTAAGACTGAACCCGAGATGTAGTGGTGGAGCTTAAGACAGGGACAGGATATATTTCGTATAGTCTTGGAGTCTAGAAGCTACAATGTCAAAGCAATTTTGAAGCCTGATGATATAGATTATGAAAAAACCGGCCAAGTGCGAGTCGGACTCGCGCACGAAGTGTTTCGTACCATTATCGCTAAAAACGGCAAAAAAAAACACGTTTGTTGTATTGGAAACTTAAATATTAAATATTTGTAATAACATATAGTAAATTCTTATAACACCTAAATATTTGTTTTATTCTGTTTTTAGTATTTGTTGTTATAGCGGCAACAGAAATACATCATCTGTGAAAATTTCAACTGTCTACCTATCACTTTTCATGAGATATAGCCTGGTGACAGACAGACAAATATACAGACGGACCGCGGAGTCTTAGTATAAGGATTCCGTTTTTACCCTTTGGGTACGGAACCCTAAAAATAGTGCTCAAATATCTAATTAAAAGTAAAATCTTTTAAAACAAGCCGTTGATGGACTAAAAAGTACGAATAATGATATAAATTGGTAATACACATCTAATGAGCCCAAACACGATAGTGCTGTGTTGTCTGGTTAAGGAGTTGCTTTGGCCACCTTCAGGCTCCATCATGTGACCTGCTCCATAGTGCCATATTAGGTACTTCAATGTTTCCAAAGTTTCATAAGTACGCCAAGTTTTAACTTAATCGGATGTCAGGCAGTTCTGTAAAATTGGTTACTAGTTGCCGGACACATACGAAAGCAAGGTAATATTAAAGCTATAAGTTTTTAAACTGTCATGGTCACTAACACTAACATTATAACCGGGATATTTACCATGTTTACTGTTCGTCTCGAGTTTCCGATATTTCGGTGCTGTTGCAAGCACCATGATCACGGATAAACTGAAGTTATTACAGGTGGGTGTTTATGAGGAGACAAAACGGTCTACCCTCTTTCTTGTTCGTTTTTTGCGCTCAGTACCGCTACCTGTCACTCACAACTCGAAAAAACACGAAAACGAAAAACAATCAAGAAAGAGGGTAGACCGTTTTGTCTCCTCATAAACACCCACCCGCAATAACTTCAGTTTATCCGTGATCATGGTGCTTGCAACAGCACCGAAATATCGGAAACTCGAAATGAACAGTAAACATGGTAAATATCTCGGTTATAATGTTTATGTTAATATTAAAGCTTGTAATAATCAGCGACCGGAGTACAGATTTAGACAAGTAATCTTTACAATCTGCCTAGCCCTTTATTAACTACTAGCGGACGCCTCACGGTTTCACCCGCGTAGTACCCGTTCCCGTGGGAATACAGAGATAAAAAGTAGCCTATGTCATCCGGGGATAGTGTAGCTTCCCGAAATTGAAAGAATTTTTGAAATCGGTATAGTAATTTTTAAGTTACATACAAAAATACGAATCTTTCCTAGTTATAATATTAGTATAGATGTTGGGGTTGGTTTCCCATCTAACCGGGGATGTAACTGAATACTAATATTCGACATAGAATGACTACTTATCTGACCTACATCATCTTCATAAGCCATTTTTAACGTTCCTACTGCTGGGACACCGGCCTCCCCTCTGTGAGAGAGGGAATGGATCATAGGCCACCACGCAGACCCAGTGCGGGTTGGTGGATGTCACATGTCTTCGAATTTTAGGTTCAACATGCCGGTTTCCTCACAATGTTTTCCTTCACCGTTTTGAGAGTAGTGGTGATGAAATAATTTACCTACAAAAAGTAAAGCGCCTATCTGGTTTCGTACACACGATCTACAATACCACTGGGCCACCTGACCTACACCACCCAGTAAATGGGTAATAAGATATCCCTTGACGAGACTGGTACCAAATTGCCTGACTTTGCTGTGCTTTCCGAGGCAAGAAGGAGTCTCGGTAGGTGTCTAATGGATGGTCACCCATCTACGAATCGACCTCGGTAAGCGTTTTTTATCTCTTTCGACCCGTACGGCTGGTATTATTTAGCTACGAGCAATCAACCCTACACAATTTCCAAAAACTAAAACCTTTTAAATAGTCAACATTTCATCACACTTCAGCTTTGAGAGCAAAATTTCATAATTTACCAATCCCAAAGTTTTTACATGAAAAAGAACACTAGCAAAATTATCAAAATTTTAAATAGCTCGTCAAATATTTGAACTTTGTAAAACCACGTTAATTAACAAAAGTCTGGGCTTTTAATGCCCAGTCTAGATGTCGTACGAACGACGCTGTAATCGGAATATCATGAGGTTTCATTTTAAAGCCGATTTGGGAATTAAAACATAGTTTGTTATAGATCATTATTTAGTATTTTTGCTAGCATAGTCATTAAATTGTCATATAGTCTCCACGGGGAATACAATCTTTGAATAATTGGTCTGTTGCCTCTTGTATTATAATTAAGAGCACGCTAGAGATTTTATGAAAGTTTATTATGATTTGTCGTCAGCCTATTTTTTTAAATTTTCTCACTGGAAGGTCACAGGCCTCCTCTCTGTGTTTCTAGGACGTGCCGGTTTTGTCACGATGTTTTCCTTCATCGTTTTGAGAGCAGTGCTGATAATATAATTTACACAAAGCAAAACGTTTGCTTGGGTTCGAACCCATTGTGATTTTGTTTACTGAAAAGCCAAAGCTAAACTTTTTATTAAATAGCGTCAGCAAGGTTACCTGCAGCAACATTGACCGCTCAAAGAGGACTGAACGTTTAAGTATCTATTGTTAGTTCACACGTTCTTGAAAATCCAATTTTTGCTGCAATAGAAATGTTAGCTCAATTTTCTTTTTTATGCTTTTGTTTGTGTTGGTATTTTACTAATCCACTACAATACTGTTCTTGGCAATCTCTTTTCACTCTTTTCAATAAACTTATTAGTAATTATTGTGGATTTGACGCATAAATTTCCTATTTGTACTTAAAATTTTTCGATTGCGCTCCGTGCGAAGTATGTATGGTGTAACTTTGAATCATAGATTGAGAAATGATGTAATAAGACAACGTGGTCTAAAAGAAGATGTAGTGACAAAAATTGAAAAGAGTATGCTAAGATAGTTTAGCCATGTTGAGAGGATGAATGAAAGGCGACTACCATAAGGTATTTTTACAAAGAAAACGTAAGTGGAAACGCCGGGACGGGACGCCCTAGAAGAATATACATAGAACTTATTGGTGATGTTCTTCAGAAAGGGTTGGTGCGTATATGACTAGATTCATTAACGTGAGTGAAGCTAAAGAAATATGTAAGGATTGTAGCAGGTGGCTTTCTGTAGTTTCTACCAACTCCCATAGTAAGTAGGTATGAGTTTAAGTATGTACTCGTATGTAATGTAAATAAAATCGTCCGCAAGCTAAAAACCTTCACAAGAGGTTTTTTTTTTATTTTCTATGTTTACTGCTATCTTCCTACATATTTTGTTCACCTTTTATATAGCTTTTTTATCCATTGGTGTAATTGCTGCAAGGCTTTCCAGTGCGAGGAAACTATAAACAAATAAATCATCACCTAGTTGTAAGCAGTCCACTACTAACATAGATCTTCTCTGAGGAAGCAAGCATGAAAACAATTACTGCATCAACGGGAGCTGTATCCGTCCTAAACATGGTTATTAGAAAAACTATTAGAAAATACCATTATAGAATAAAAAGGCATCGACTGTTATTGACGTTCAATTTTATTAGTCGGACAACACAGTTAAGATAAATAAAAACAAAATATAGCTGTCAGTGTTTCATTCTGTCACCAACTGTGCGCTGTTTGTTGTTGCAAATTGAACTGATAACTCTTTTCACGAAACTGCACCAGTCCTGTAGATATATATTCTATGGAGGAATATTTGTTGGTAGATGTTTTTGTATTTTTTTAACCAGTGTATATTTTTGGTATTTTCTTATAATAGGTCAAGAATAACAACAGACATCCCTCTAGAAACTTTTTAAATCCTAAGATTATTATTGATATTAAAAAAAAAACAAGCACCATTGGAATTATGTTTTTTTGTTCTGTTATGTTTTTGTAGCATTTTTATGGTTCGTTAAATTGCCTATGCAAGTTGAAATCTTCACTGCATTTTCAGCAGTACGTAAATCTAAAATATTAATTGCGTTTAAAGCAATGCAATAAACTCCTTTAACAGCCTCTGTTTTCAAATTACAATTCGCAACGTGCCTGCAGGGAGGCATCTGTTTATTGCACGTTCGTCTGTTACCGGCCATTTTTTTTTTATTAAACTCAACAGGTCGTCGTCTCGAACAATTAATTGCTTTATCCATTGAAAAACTGACATCGCACTTATTAATGTGGGGGCACGCCACTTAATAAAATTAAACGGATACAAGATTAAATTACATTTTTCCGCAGCCAGAAATCATGACGAACAAAATAAAAGCAAACTGTTCATATCAAATTAATTTAATTAAAAATGCTTTCGAATTATTCATTATACATTTTCCTTCTTAATCGCCGTTGAAATCCGGTATTTGTAATTGAAAACGCCGAATAGAAAGAGAAATCTTTCTATTTTATTTTATTTTCATAACATCGTCTGTTAAGCTGCTTACTCATTTGTGAGGTTCGCTTACCAATTTAATACTGAGATTACGCTTCAGAAGCTACTTATTTTTATTAGTAAGTATTTTGTATCTTATTACGCTGAATGGAACAGTAAAAATATTTGTTATGTTTCGGCCGCTCTGGTATTGAAAGAGATTTTGTCAAAATATATCTTTCTAATCCTGATCCTCCTATGATAATAGCATACTCTGTTGTCCCTGGAAAATTACAAAGTTGTCTTTTTTCTTATCGGGAGGCACGGCAGTGCCCCCAACAAGTCGAGCAAACATAGGCAGAGCCGTACCATCCTTTATTCGAAGCTATTCAGGACATTTTCAAACCCCCTGTAACTTCGATGTGGATACAGCTGAAGCCTGATTTTTTTAGTGAAATAGAGAACACAATATAACTACATAACTCTAAATTATATTCAAATAATAAATTAAAAAAATCAGGAATTATGCCAACTCAAAATTACTTAATTTCGTCACTGACTGACTCACTCACCAATCATCAAAATTCTAAGGAACTTCTAGTAGACACAAGATTAAAATTTAAAAAATATTGTTTAGCCTATAAAGCAAGGAAAAACTAAAACATCCCGCAATTTCCATCCCTTTCCTAGATATACAAACTGCATAAGTAACTTTGTAATCCTATATAAATAGACATCCAATATATGGGATTACAAAATTACTTTTACATTTCGTACAATTTTTCGTCACCCACACTGCTTATCTAGGTAGGTAAGTAATTAGTGAATTTAGGTAGGTACAGTTAGTCATAGACGATGTCTCCTTTAACCATAATATATTAGTCTATGCTTTAATATACTGAATACCAATCGTATACCATACTTATGAGTCGGCGCAGTATGTCGAAGGCAAGTGATAAAAAGAAAAAGACTTAAAACATGTTCTTGAAATGATTTTATGCACCGCATTGTATTAATGTTCGTATTAACCTTTATTCTATGAATTCCAGCAACATTCTATTACAAAAATATCTTCACAAGAAAAAATAACATGAAAAGCCTTAAGGCCCTTTTGATGTTTAAAGACAAAATTAAATAGCTTAATTCCCTTTGTCTTTGTTTCAGGTAGGAGGTATGCGGGCTCAGAAGGTACCCGCTACCTTGCTACTGTTGCTCTTCGCAATAGAAGCTCTAGATGCCAACAGAAGAAAACAGAAAGAGAAAGTAATACCAGCGGCCATAAATATATGTGACATCAGCGACAGAGATTCCAAAGTCCATTGCTACTGTGAATTTAGCCAAGAAATCAACGAAGCTGTGAAAACAGAATGTTGGGTCTTCAATGGAGGAATAGAAAGAACAGACCCACTATGGACTAGCTTTACATCACAGTCAAACATAGAAACACTAGCCTTCAATGTAAGAGCAGATGGAGGACTAGATTTTGTTCCATCGAAAGTACTACGATACTTGAGAAAAGTGAAACAGTTCAGCATAAAATACAGCTCAATCCATAAAATAGAGAGTTACACATTTGTCAACGTAACTTCTGTACAAGAAATGACGCTTACCAAGAATCAGATCGTCTACCTTGGTAAACATGCGTTTTATAACTTGCCAAATCTAACTATACTTACTTTAGATGAGAACAGAATAATTGACCTAGAGACTGAAGTGTTCTACGAGCTGCCTGCACTCCAGAAATTATATCTTACTAGTAATAACATTACCGTCATTCACGATGGCGCGTTCAAACATCTTGTCAACCTAATTGACTTAGAACTCGATAGAAATAATATAAGCGAACTCAAGAAGGAGTGTTTTTATGGACTTGCAAATCTTAAACGCTTAGATTTAAGAAGAAACAAATTATCCAAACTTAATTCGTTTACATTCACCGAACTGTGGAACCTCCAGACATTGTTATTAGATTATAATGAAATTTATATTTTGGCCCAGAGGACGTTTGATGGATTATCGCAATTAAGGAAGTTGAGTTTAAGCCATAACAAACTTGTAACTTTGGCTAGCAGCCTATTCGAAGGGGTCAGGGGACTGGCCGCACTAGACTTAAGACATAATAAATTAAAGAGGTTCACCTTCGAAAATCTCCACCCAATATACGACAACATGAAGAACCAAAACAGCTATATCTACTTGGAAGGTACGTAAATCTTAGTTAATGATTTAGGGACTTTTTAATTTACTTTCACAAGCAACAAGTACATAATTAAATAGAAAAATATTTTAACATAGACAAAGTATTTAACAATCGAATAAAAATCAATTAGTTCGAACAGCCTTCGCTCTCAGAAGTTATCATTACTCCTATTAGGGAATTAATTAATGCGTCAATTGTTACAGGGAACGAATTCCCGTGCGACTGTCATCTCGCATGGATGCATAAGCTTCGTCACGAGGCCAAAAGCGTTAAAGTGCGAACATCTCTCGAAAATTTCATTTGCAAATTCAACACGGAGCCTTCGTTAAATTCACACTTTACTTATTTCGAAAGAAGCGTTATCGGATCAAACAATTTGTACGATAGCGATGACAAAAGTCAAATAAGAGATTATTCGGATAATCCGGATGATTTTTTTCAAGACGAGACAGACGACGCTTACGTTGATGAACCAAAAGCCGTTAAGGGTGAAAATGAGAGGACATTACTTCAGATCCCGGTGGAAACGCTGCCGTGCCCTCCGGACGTGAAAAGTGTGACCGACAGAACGTACACGTACCCGTCGCAAAATGAGGCGAAAGATTACAGGAACTTAATCCAATCTTCAAAGTCGACATCGATCGACTTGAACAGAGCCGTGTCCCTGTCAGCGTTTTTAATATTAATATGGACCACGCGAATGTAAATATTAAGAGAAATGGAGACGTATGTGTTTACTTTGTTCTCCTTTGAAGGAATATTAAAAACGTCTTATTTGCTAGGCTCTATTATTTTTCATGACACATTTGATATGCTTACTAAGAATGTAAATAAGAACTGTCAACCACAAACAAAGATACTCGTAAGCATTATAATTAAGTAAAAATATTTTGTTTTTTGAATTTAAAAAACCTTATGAAATTGTAAATAGTAGTATAATTTTATGTAAAAAATGTGATATAAAATATAAGTATAATTATGATAGACATTGTCTTGAAAAAAATAAATTTTATCGGTAGGGTACTTTTCTAAAAGAAAACTTGAATTTTTCTCATCATGGAATTTCATTTATATATTGTTGCGAATCTATTGAGGAACTTTATGTAAATATTTAAGATATTAATAATAAATTGGTTGTATATAAAGCGAGTAATAGATGATAAGGAGAAATGAGAATTTGAATGTATTAATATGTGAAAAATAATAATAAAATGTCTTTTGCCAATGTCATTGTAATGATAAAATATTTGTTTAATGGACGAGATGATTGAAATATTGGAATGTTTAGTATGAATCATATTCTTCGATCAATAATACACTAGATGCCCAGTCAGTGCTTCAAACACGGGCCGAAAAATATGGCCACAAATACAGTTATGGTCTTATTTCAATTTAGTATGGTCCAATCATAGCCTACATTAAGACGTTGAAACGCGCTTGTTAAAAATTTTAACGTGCGTACCGTAACCTTAATATTGGAAGGAATATTTTTTTTTATTGGTGAGCTTATGTCATTAAGTGTTTTTCATAAAGTAAAAACCGAATTAAATAGTAAATATTAATTAATTATTACCAAATCTTGTGATTGTTTGACCAACGTTTGCGTCAACAATGCGACAATTATTGTAACAAACATCGACTGTTCTGGAACTTTGTAATTTAGACTTTAAAACATGAGTAGAAAGCTAAATTTGTTTTGATGTATGTTGAGCAGCGAGCAAGCTCAATTTTTTTTGAACATAGTTTTGTTTTAACATTGCATTTAAGGTTGAATTTGTATTAATGCATATTTATTTCAACTACAACCACACGATTAGCGTCAGTTTTAAAGATAAGTTGTGTATGGGATTGTTTATCTAGTATATTATTGATCGAAGAACATGTTATAAATATTAGTTTATATAGAACTTGGTACGAATATGTATATCTTTATCTGCAATGTGTTCATGCTTTAGTTGGCGTTTTTTTGTGGTGACTGAACACAAGGAATAATAAAAATGTAAATTATCGTCACACTTCAGTAGTTCCATTCTTCGCGCACTGAACGACGCATGCATAAACCATAGTAATATCTGTGGTAATATGGTGAACAATTTTTTTAACCTTCATGGTTTATTTAACCAGTATAATAAGCAGATGTATACATCTAAATGAATGTCATTAAGTTTGACATCAATTTTTTCGTTCTTGATTCCAAAGTAGTTTTCTTTAAGATGTTTTAGCTTTTAGCTGCTACTAAAGGAAGATAAAGTGACAGAAACACTACAATAGAACTTAAAAAAATTGACATAGAACACGACGCAAATCCGACTTTCGGTATTCCTGATAAATGCACAGATGTTCTCTACTATCTACAAACAGTAAATAAAACAGCAAATAAATCAATAAGAGAGGGTCTCGTCCATTACCTAGTAAAGCCTTATTTCCCTTACTTAACATTACTTTGTTTGAAGCCCAAGTATTTTGAGGGCAAACAACCCAGCACTGACCGCAAACACAGCATTTAATTGAATCACTACATATAACTCGGAGGTTGTGTTAATATTAGACATTCTGTTAATGGCGCAAACATCCCAAAATGTTACTGTTTCAATCAGAATGTTCAAAGGTAAATTAAACGTTTTGTGCGCTAATTTTACCACATATCGTTTATTGGTATTTACTTTTGTATTCATGAGATCATTCCTATTTTTCTATGTGTGTAAGCAAGTTTAAAGAAGCCTATTTAAAAAAAAAACAGGTCACAATATATTTTGAGCGATGTTTAAGGAATCCAGGATTTGAAAAAAACATATTATGTATTATTAAAAATGCATATTCATAACTTTTTTAATTAATACTAAAATACCGAATTTATTTATGATCCACATTTTATGACAAAATATGCTTCTAATACATATTAATCAGGTTTTGTAGTAGGTCCTATATTAATAAATCAACTAAAAGCTAATATTAATTAATCGGGTTCCAAATCATTGTTTACGTTCAGCGTTACGGCAATCTGTCATTAACAATTTATTGTATATGACAGTATTTTGTACGTGTGTTTAATATATAAGCATTTAAAATTGTCTCATTATTTTAATATTATATAAATTATATTATTAAGAGTACCTGTACATTCTTATATTGTCACTTTGCATAATAATGCAGATTTCTCCTTGTTAAGTTCTTGGCATTTACGTCGTCCATTTTGCTCAAGGTTTAGGTTAATTAGTCGCGCCCTTATTAGCAAAAAGGTTAATACAATCCCGACCTTCATCTGTAAGGATAGTAGCATCCTTGGAATCCTGAATCAACAATGTTGCAAGTGCAATTTAAAGGAATGCTCTTACATAACGTTGATAAGGTTTTATTTTGTTGAAGTGTATAAATATAAAAGTTTGGACAGTAGGCAATGAGCGATTATGTTGAAGTTCTTTGATGGGTGAGATCTACAGGCAAGTATTGAATGTTAATTAAGTATTAGCAAAGTTAATTAGCTTAATCAGCCTATAATACTCCCACTGTTGGGACCTCTCTGTGAGAGGAATTGATAGAGTTTTTGGTTTTAGGACATCACAATTTTCTCAAAGATGTTTTCTTTTACCGTTTGAGAGCAGTGGCGATGAAATAAATTATGCAAAGGAAACCACGACTAACTCGTATTTCAGAGCCATTACCAACACTGGTCTCAAAAATTCTGTTTTGTGAGAAATTTATAACAGCATGCTTGGCATTCCGCAAAGTGACTAACAAAAGTCTTCAGTACAACTAATTTTAAAAGCCACAAAAATAACACTGGATAAAAATATTGTTAAAATATCAAAAAAATCGAACAACCCAATACCAATTACCAAGGAAAGCTTTCAAGTTACTCTTGTAAGAATATAAAAATAAGACCCCGTTAAATACCTACTATTCATTGAAACAGTATTTAACATTTCTTTGGAAGGTCGCCAATCGGATACGGACAGTATCGAGTAAGTGAAAAATAACTGCCTTTAAGAAACCCGGCGATACATTTTGTTAAAATGTGGTATGTGATTATTTATTCAAGATACAAAAAAGGTCTCAACTTGAAAATTACACAATAACCAACCTTACAATATTATTTTTGTACTAAATATTTGTTTTATACGAATTGTTGTGTTTGCTACATAACAAGAGGCCCTAGACAAGTGACATTCTATCATCGAGAGCGTGGCGATAGCGATTGTCAAAAAGGTAAAATTGTATGGGATTGACAAGCGATATCGAAAAATCACGTGATCAAACCCTTACATTTGACATTTCGAGTATCGCCTTCGCTGACATCGAATGTCACTCGTCTAGAGACTGTTTCTTTTTCGAATAATAAATATTGGCTTGAATTGTAATGTTGAGACTTTTATGTCTATTAATGTTTTAGGTGAAACTTTCCGATTGTAACACTATTAAATTAATTTGATGTCCTGCATGTACAGATCGATTGCAGACGTTTAAATTTTAAATAATGTGAAATACGAAATCATTTACCCATGTGTTTTCTCAAAGAATTTGAGCCAATTTGTACTAATTGTATATATTACTTAAGATTATGCTAAAACCCTTTTGTGTTACCTCTACTGAAACTTGAATTTGTATTTGATTATTTGTCGTGTTAAAATTAGCACAAAACAAATAATATTACAAAATTAAATAATATGTATTTTTAATGAATTCAACATTTCAACCATATAAGTCTTCTTTATAATAACGATTCACTTTACTTGGGTGTTATATTTTCTATACCTATCTACTTAAGTTCGACTAGGCTATAAATGTAAATAGTTCTTTGTAAAGTAATTTATTAATTAATAATTTATAATTTCATTAAAGGTTGATGTTGGAAAAGTCTTTGTTTCTTTCTTTTTATCCCACAATCGAACACCCACACCTTCTTTCAATATTAAATGTAGCTTTGATGCAATGTGGATTTTCTTTCTTAAACATTCATAAGAAATACATAATAGGAAAAAGAATGATTAATTTCAATCTATGAATAACTCAACTACAGTCAATTCTGTGTGCCGTTCTTTAATGCTGCCTTCTAACATACCAAACATATGTAATTGCACACAATTTGACATTGACTATAGATATAGTATGAGACCCAGGTGTATGAGGAGTAGCCGCGACTTACAAGATGTCATGAGTTCGGACCTAGCAGGCACTTTGTGTAAATTATATAATAAATATGGCTCTGAGACGTGGTCGCTTAAAATGGGCCTCAACAGAAAGATAACAGTTACTCAAAGGGCAATGGAGAGGGCTATGTTCGGGGTTTCCTAGCGTGATCGAATCAGAAATTTAGAGATCCGCAAGAAAACCGAGTTTACCGACATAGCCCGAAGAATTGGCAAGCTTAAGTGGCAGTGAGCAGGGCACATTGCTCGCAGAACGGATGGCTGATGGGGCAGAAAGGTTCTGGAGTGGCGACCGCGAACCGGAAGACGTTGCGCTGGAAGGCCTCCCACCAGGTGGGCCGATGACCTGGTGAAGGTTGCGGGGGTACGCTGGTTGCGAGACGCACTGATGGACATAGGCCTCCACCTATGTCTAGCAGTGCACGTCTTTCGACTGATAGGATAATAATGATAATGGTGATCTATGGGCATTAGGAGCCTGAAAAAAAAAAATCGGTCCATTCCCTCTCACAGAGTTCCCCTATGAGACCCTACTTCAAACATTTGCAGTCGATTGTTTTTGATTAAACTTATTTTTATGGAAGATACTTGGCAGAGGAATAGATAACAGCAGGTTTGCCTGTAAATATCTAGTTACACTAGGCATTTTCAGGTGTAAATCGATAAACTAGAAACTCATATTTTGCGGCTAACTGAGAGATTAAAATACCTGTAGATCTTAGCAGCGGGATCTTAGTCTACTATTTGTTTTATTAGTAATATATTGCGCACTGCTGATACATTAAACAATAGGTATATGGTTTAGAAAACATATAGCATATTGATGTGGATATGATATAGGTTTTCTAGGCCATTTGCCTACACATACAATACCTACAGGACATACATACATTTTATCCCGCTGGCTTATTGGGCAGGCGAATATAGAGTTGAATTACTCAACAGATATCAGTAAGTTCCAGGAAAGCAGATACCAGAGGAGTAAATCATATGGTATCTCGAAAATGTTTTAATTCTTAGATGAATGAAGAAAAATGTTCGAAGGAGGAACACAAATTAAGTAGGTAGGTATACGAGTACCTACCTACTCGTATATACAGCACGACTGTATTACTATTCTGTAAAGCTTACTTTGAACAAATCGCAACTGAGTGATCGCACACAATTTGAAAGTGAATACACTTCACCCGACTGCCGAAGGAGGATCATGTTTTTAAAGTGAAAAGATCACGCAAAAGACTGCACACTGCTGAAATTTCAAAGAATTAGCGTCAAAAAAAATACTTTCTAAGATCAATATGTGCTTTCATGAGGCTAATTGGCTACGAAAGTTATTTTGGGACTTATAAATGTCTGATCAGGCAATGAGAAGCGAAATTTTCCCGTCACTCTTTAAACTTTAGTTAATACCAGGAAAACAGATACGAAAGGAGCGAATTGTATAGCGTCTCGAAAATTATTTAAGTAATTCTCAAAATTAATTACATTTAGGTATTTTTGTTTGACGGAGGCACACAAATTTGGTAGGAAGGTATACTTATGTAGGTATTAATAGCTCGACTCACAGGCGACTATGATGTAAAAAATATATAATATTAACCAACCAATTTGCATAGTCGAGTCTAGGTGACACTGCTGTCTACAGTACTTTGTATTAATCTATTAACTTTGGTTGTGTTACCTTTTTATACTCAATTGTTAGTTCTGTTCTATAAAAAAATTGCCCGTCTTTACCGAATTATCTCTTAAGGTGTGTGTCTTTTTTACTGATTAAAACTGCTATTAAAGAAATACATCAAAACCCTTTATTTACAAATCAATACATAATGAAATTAATGGTAATCTCATTTGACTTCTTGGAATAAAAACAAAATATTCTGTATCCTTTTATGATTTTGTATAATAGCATAAAAAACGTTTTTACAAAAAAATACTATAGACTTCCAAATAAGAAAACTACTAAGTGAAAAATAACTTTATTTTGGAAGTCGGTGTCTTTCGTAGGTATCATTTTTTACGTTATGGACAACGAATTCCAAAAATAAAGTTATTTTTAAATTTGTAGTTTTCTTTTTTGGAAGTCTGTAGTATTTTTTTGTAAAAAGGTTTTTTATTTTTCACTTTTTAGTTGTACCTACCTAAAAGGCAAGTTTTTTTGGAAGTTACCTTAACGCCAGAATAGATAACCCGTATATCATGAAACTTGATCACAACCGGTGAAATGAGAGATCTGCGTACCCCTTAAGAGCGTACTGGCATGATGTTATGAAATGGTATAATCAATAAACAGACATGCGATTGCAGCAATCTCGAGAGATTTGCCTTTAATTATTGAAGAGTTCTGTCGTATATCTTCGAAGTTCTTCATCAGATCTTCACCAAATTAATTTAATCGTGATTAGTTCAACTAAACTCAGTTTATGCAAAAACAGCGGTCTGATTGGTTGAGGCCACTGAGAAACTACCAACCAGACCACTGTATTCGCATAAACTGAGTTTAGTTGAACTAATCGCGACTAGTTTTATTGGTGAAACCAGCCCTAAATTTCATGAAAATCGTTGGAGCTGTTTCCGAGATTCAGATTATATAAAATATGTACATATATACAAGAATTGCTCGTTTAAAGTTATTATATAAGTAATTTTATATCAGTTAATTTGCATAATGACTTTTTTTCCGGCACCATTTAGTTCAAAATATTAAAGGAGAGTCCCATAAGACATTGTTTCTTGTCAAATTTCTTGATTCCAGGTTAAAAATAAGTACCTTATAGGTTTTGATTCCCTTGTGAGTGTCAAAATATGCAACATAAATGCCCGTACCTTTTGATTAGTTTGACTTAAAAGTTTGATTTTTTCGCAGCTTTTAGTGATTGCTGACTAGAGTATTTGATATTCAATATCTTCTCCTCCAAGTAATCCTATAAGGGTTCTTTTATTCCTTTTGAAAAACGGAGCCCAAAGAAGGCAGTTTATCAGAGTGTTTGGAGCATCAAAATTTACAAAAGCATGATATTTATTTTTTACTAGCTGTCCCACCTGGCTTCGCTCTCGTCAACTGGCTACCTACCTACCCTACATACATGAATGCTGCGTAACTTTAACCGCTTACGCAGCGCACGTTACAGAAGCTCTCAAAAAAGAAATATTTTACCCGTTTTTGAAACATTTTTCATTTATGCTCCGCTCCTATTGGTCGTAGCGTGATGTTATATAACCTTTAACCTTCCTCAATAAATGGACTATCCAACACAAGAAGATTTTTTCAATTCCAACCAGTAGTTCCTGAGATTAGCGTGTTCAAACAAACAAACTCTTCAAATACATATTGTATAGTATAGATAAAGAAAATTACGATAACTTTACACTAATTTCGAATATTTACTTACTAAGAGTACATAACTAGACTCAGTTTATTGAATTACTGATATAAGCTTGAGCGCTCTACATTAGCTTCAAGTTAGCTAAGTTTTGAGTTGGGCTACTCTCAGCCACGGTCTGCGGTAGCTTATGTTAGTGCTGCCAAATCACATCACTATATAGTCCCACTAAACTAACCAAGCAGTCACAAACCGAGTATATCAAACAATAGTGGATTTAGACTTGGTTTATTTATGTTAGTTTAGTTAGCAGCATTGAGTGAACAGTTAGTTTGCATATGAGTAAAATAATCATAATCCCAGCTTGTTATCGTCCCACTGCAGGGCAAAGCCTCTTCTCATTCAGAGAAGGCTTGAGCATTTATCACTACGCTTGGGTTGGTGTTTTCAAACTTATACCAACGAAAACATCAAACTACTACAATATCAACTATACGAGTAAGTCAACGTGTCCTCACAATGTTATCCTTCAACAATTACAGCTTTATCCAAGATAAATTTATAAACTACGTAATCTCTCTCTCGTAATCTACAAAAATTCACATTGAATTGTATATGAAATTATTATAATAATATACTTTGTAGTGCTAGAAGCACTTAAGAAACGAGCATTACTCACAACGCTTTTGCACTAACGCAATGCAAGACTGTTGTAGAGATATCAGATCATCAATAACACTTTTCATCAGGGTCTTTAGGAACTATGATAAATATTTGCTAAATGAAGCCACTGTAATCGTCATCGTAAAGATTTTAGAAATGAACAGCACTGAAACCCTTGGTAAGTATTATATTTATATAGTACTTCGTCTTTATAGAGCAATCTTTAGCGTAGACAAAATCAAATTTGTTAATTTATATTCCTATTCATAGTTATTGTATTTTTTTTAAGAATTTGACTCATACACTGTTCCATTGTTGTTGAATTAGGTATTTTACATATGTTTGGAATATTTGTAAGTATGTGAGAACCATGTTCCTATATATCAAATTAATGAATTTACCTGTTAATGCTTTTAATACTTTATACCTGTACGTAGTATAGTGTGTAGTGCTATTCTGGGTGCATCGTCAACTCATATATGAATTTATTAATGTATGTACATATGTAAATATTGTAAAACACATATTTTTTTAAAAAGAGTATGTATGGAGTTTCTTGTGCGTTCTTCTCAATAACAAGCTACTTTTCCGAATGCATGGTAGAATCAATTTTTATTACTTGTAAATTTTAATTCGTTGACGTTCAAAAGTGCCGCTTTTTGGCCTAGTTGAATAAATATATTTGACTTTGACTTTATTCCTTAAATAAGTAGAAACATGATATAAGCATAAAACTGTAAAAAATAACTATCGACATATTGGGGGTTAAACAAGTTAATGGCACGTCCTATCTTATCCTGTACTATTAAACGAGCAATATTTGAATATAATATGTTGTCACGATCTCGAAAACGGCTTTAACGATTTCGATAAGTTTGTCATACAGGGGTTTTTGGTGGTGAAAAATGGATCTCTTATATCTGGGAAAACCAGTATACTCGAAAAAAAAATCTCTATTTTCAACTAAGCAGACCTTGGTCGCCCAGGTTATTCCGATATAATCCATAACAACTCTTACGTTTGACTACAATAATTGTATTCAAACGTAAGAGTTGTGACGAGTATAGATCGAAAAATTATTATACATTGTACTGTGATTATGCCTTACTCGACTGGCAATATTTATACTCCTAAGTGCTCCAATACTTAAGTGCCTAGACATTAGTCTATGAGAGTTAAAAAGTTTGCCCAAGCGACGACTCGGTAGCGACTAATGCACAGCGGTAAAAAAAACTTATTAGACAGAATGCTGGTTGACTGAACTGCAGAATTTATTTCGATAATATGTTTTCAATGCGAACGCTGATTGGTGCCAAGAGACCGCTTAGCTTGTAGAAGTGTTGGCAACCGAGATGTATAGGAGAATTGGCTTTTAGGGAAAAAGGAAGAACCCAAATTTAGATTTAGAAGTGCTAGGTACAGTAGCATAAATTGTTTGGAGGTCAAGCTAAAATACCTACTAAAAATTCTCATCTTCATACTCAATCAATCTGCCTAGCCTTTTCCCAACTATATTGGGGTCGGCTTCTAGTCTTACAGCTGAGCACTAGAGTTTTACGTGGAGCGACTGCCTATCTGACCTCCACAATCCAGTAACTGGGTAACATGGTACCCCTTGGCAAGACTGGGGTCAGATCTCAAGCTTCTGACTACCCGTAACGACTGTCAAAGATCTTCAAATGACAGCCGGGACCAACGGCTTAATGTACTTTCCGAGGCACGGAGGAAACTCGGTATGATGAAAATGGTCACCCATTCACGGACCGACCTCGTCAAGCGTGCTTAACCTTGAAGATCGACCCGTGCGGCTGTTATCATTAAACCACGAGCTCTCATCTTCATACTCAATATGGCTTATTTTTTATATGTCTTTCGCACTTATGCAGCTTAACTATTACACCAATAAATTATTTTTTTGGTGATTCTGAACACACAGTTCGATAAATAGCCATACATATGAAAGGTCTTTTACGAAGCATAATATTTAGGATTTTAAAGGCTCAAGATAGGCATCAGGACAACTCCTGATCCCTGTTTAATATAACTGAAAAAGAAATATATTAAATGTAAAAATCATACTATTAATTCTATTCTCACTTTTATGTAAAAGGTGCTATTTAGTAAAATATAAAATGTGTGAAAGAAACTTACAAAATTGAATTATCTTTCAAGGATTACTTAAATAATTGATTACTTCATTACAATAGAAGCATAACTTAAATAAATGGTAACATTACCGTCACCAAAACAGCTGCTAAACCATCAACGCTTACTCGAATACACCACCCATAAGTCGTTTATTATACAATACATATTTAATTCAACGCGGAACGAAAATCCAACTGAATCACCTATTTATCAACCCACATTGTGAAATTTAAATGAGGGGATCGGATTAACATGATTCCCTGCTGTCATTATTTATTTACAAGGGAAGCTGCTGATGCCAAATATCTTTAAGTTTGAAGCTCAAGACTTTGATGTGAAATTACAGCATGACTTATTCTTCCTGGTTTCTTACGGGCCAGCATTTAATTTATATAGGATGGAAGGAGTTGTCTGTTTAATTGTTTTATTATTGTGTCTGTAGTGACGGCAGATGAGTGAATAGCAGGTTTGCATGACTGAATTATAATGATCTAAGAACTTTGCAGGAAATGCTAAACTTTTAACCCCCGACAGAAAAGAGGGGTGTTATAAGTTTGACGTGTTTACCTTTGTGTTTGTTCATTTGTGTATCTGCCTATGGGGAACCGATCGCTTTACCGATTTTTTTCTGTCAGAATTTCATTTTGCCGAAAACTATTGACTGACGTCGTTTTTTGCTATATTATGCATTAATTGACATATTTTCAGATTATCGAAGTATCATGTGGCATATATACTATTTTACCGAACTACGTTTCGCCGATTTACAAAATATTTTTTTGCTTTTGGCTGGAGTCTCTTTTGAACTTTTTCATTTGCCATAGTTTCACCACACCGTAACAGCATTTTACGGGATATTATTTGGTCACAAATATATTGCAGGTTACTTGGTAGCATTTTCAATTTAAATTTGAAATAGTGTCATAAAAAGTCAATATGTTGTGCTACAAAATTTAGTGTCAGAAACAAATCGCTGCAAAACCGACTTCATGCAGTCTTGTCTGTATTTACGTATTTATTTTGAATTTTCATGCAAATGATTTATTTTTTATTAATTAATTATTTCAAAGAATTAGTCCAAGAGCGAGCAAAGCGTGCTCGGGAATTTAGGTCACCCCGACACGGATAGGTTAGGTTCGAAGTGGATGACAGGAGCTGAAGTGAGCGGGGAAAGCGAGCGAACTCAGCTCCCGTCATCTCCTTTATGCTAGGTTTCTTTAGACCCTGCAGACAGAAATAGAAGCCCCGCGCAGCGGGGCTCTGTGGACAAATTGTATGTTTCAAGTCGCTGTTTTAAACATTTGTATTCGCCCACTGTTTCGCTCTCACTAAGTATTTTGATACGCGTATAAAAATAAATACTTCGAACAAATGTTATGTCGGCTAACGGCTAACTACGGTAAAAAGTTTTACGACCAAATGAAACATCGGAGTAACGAAAAAAATCGAATTGATAGGTCAACTGAGACAGTGGCAGACGTGACTTCGATGAAATATAAAAAAAACGAAGCGATAGTAGTTGATAAAAGTTTTAGGTGAAATGAAATTCGGTCAAATATGTTTCGAACTTATGATAGGTAACCCTGTCTATGGCATCATTGCTCCTAAACGGATGAACCGATTTTGATTTCGTGTTTTTGTTTGAAGGGTTACTTAATCGAGAGTGTTCTTAGCAATGTTTGATGAAAATCGGCAATGTTTGAATTGGGGTATTTTCGCAAGATATCATGTCATAACTACGTGTTCAATAGATTGTCGATCGAAGCGTGTCTACTACTAGATAAATAATGTAGCATGAAATAAGTTTATGTCGGGGTTTTTTTTAAATTTTACTTGTACATCGTTTATCTGTGAACATATAATCTTGTTTTTACGATAATTGTTCCCCATTATTATCTCTGATCTCATGCTCTTATTTTAATATAAATGTAGGGTCGGGGCTACATGTTTTCTGCCAAATTCAGTGTCTTTTATTTTATTAAGATTCAATCCATTTTTATTATTGATTTGTTTGCGCTTGACCACTATCTCACCTTTTGGTAAGCGATGATGTGACTGCCCTCTCTAGTCGTAAACATCTTTCACACCTTCATTTTTGTCTTTGGTTATGTTTTAACCTTCATCAATAATGTTATTATACACAAAGGCATATTCGTAATACCAACATTGGTAGGGATTCCTTCGTAAAGATAACATACGAAATTCCGAGAACAACAGAAAAAATATATAGAGATCAAAACAGTACCTTTTGATCAGCAGTCAAGCTTACACGTCAGACTAATGAGGCGATGAAATCTGTTCACGTAAAACATAAAAGGGTCCACGGAACCCAGTATACTACAGAAACCGTTTTCAAAGCGCCCGAAATTCCATGTGAGGACATGTTGAAAAGTTTTTAGTACCCCCAAAGGGCGAAACTTCAGCAGTGTTTTAATTAGTTCGGAGTCATTCCGACATAAAATGTAGGTGAGCGCTCATCACGGTTGTCTGTACTTTATCTTCATATATCGGAGTAGTTTATTCGTGTTGGGATCAACATTTTTGGAAGTTGGGTAGTTATTAAGTTTGTTATGTACCTCATCAGAGAAGTTAGACAGGTTGTGCTGGGATCTTAGTGACACAAAATTGCTTTAGGGCAAATTGATGGGTAAGTCTTTTTCTTTTTTTGTCAGATATATTTTTGTGGTTTATGAGGACTCTGTCTTCCTCTGAGTCAACCTAGGGAGGATCGTGGTACGCGGTGGTATCCTTCTGTGAAACAGTCGTCTCGCAGAAGGAGGCTGCGGAGAGGGAGAGGGAGATTTCATCCACTCACCCGATCCGCAGCAGACGAGCCGGGCGTCGGCGGAGGGCGGACAACGCCCTCTTCCGGCCCCCCTAAATGGGTCCAGGGGCGACGGACTCGGGGACGTCCGTCGCCCCCAACACATCAGGACCTGAGGTGGTGACGCGTAGTGTTCCACGCGCGCCCCTCTTAGACGATGCGGGGGGAGCCAAACACCTCACTCCCCCCCAAACCCGAGATCGAGGCCCGCAGAGGCGGGCCGGCACCAGCCGGGGGTTACGGAAGTATCGTATGTTCCCGCGACCCCCGGCGTAGGTGTGAGATGGAACACCGGGGTGGTTTTTGGTCAGTACGAGTCTGACAGACCCCTCCGCCTCCCCCAGGGCGGAGGACATCCAATGAGGATTTTCCACCTCGGAAAAAAAAAAAAAAAAAAAAAAAAAAGGGAGGATCGTGGTAACATGATGCCATACACAGCAAAGTTCAGGGTGGAGTCCTAACAAACGTCGTACAGCGGCAGTTCTTGGAAGATCATTGAAGAAGACATGGAGTCCCCAATCTAAATAGCTGATGATGACTACTGGGATGATTGTCCACAACACACCCATCTTGATACGTACTATCTACCGCACGAGCACCGTTTGAAGTTTTTCAGGGAAAACTAAAAAAAAATGATTATTATTATAAGACAAGTTTTATTGCTAAATGAAGTAACGTAGTTACTATACGTAGATAAATTACAGATAACACATTATGTATAGGAATCACATAACCGACTTTAAAATACGCAAGGTTTTCTTAATGATATTAAAAAGTCGTTATTCTGTATTAAAAAGAGACACGACAAAGACTTAAATTGGCAATCCAGAGTTTAATAAAATTATGAAGATAAAATTATAACGCAACGGCACCTACGCCATCACTAAAAGGCGAATATTTCGTAATTTGCGAATTAATTCTCAAACGAGTTTATTGTTGATGTATGAAAATACTTATGTCATGACGTCATACGTCGGGCTCTTGTCACCGTCGGGGTGCCAGCTGTTTTAGAACTCAATGGTTTGTTACGCGACGATGGGACGAGACCAGACGGGATGACCATAATGCTTTGGAAGGTGGGTAGGCCTTTGTTGTGGGATGCTACATTTGTCGACACCCTTGCGCCATCCCATCTTCTTAGCACAGCGGGCTGTGCTGGGGTGGATGCTGCCTGTGCAGAAAACCTCAAACGGCGCAAATATAACAACCTTTGGAAATCCCCCCAAAAATATGAATAGGTAATGTGTAGACCATTAATTTAAATTGGGGGTATTTCGTAGGACATCAGCGGGTGCGGGGATCAGAAATATGAATAGTGTGAACCATTCATTTAGCTTGGGGTTAGTTCGAAGGACCTCAGCGGTTTTGCGGGGAACTAGCTTTTGCGGATTGTAAGTAGACAGAATGAGAGAATTTGGAATGTAGAACATGACACACAGTATGAGTTTAGCTAAAGGAAAGGATGGACTTACTTGAATTAGGTGATGACGGTGCACGCTGTTACAGGCCTGCTGTGTTGATGTTCCTACGAGGCTGCACTATCACTTTGCACTTTTAGTTCATACACACGTGTGCCGGCTACACTAGTAAAGTTCAAGGGGTTTGGATAGAAAACTGTGCGGTTAAATGCGGTTTAATATAAAATATTGCGGAGCGGTGGTGCGGTGATTCGAGCTTTTGTAAAGCGAATGGCGGCCACTTCCTCGTTGGCTGAAGCAGACGCGCCGCGATTGGGCGCGTGCGGCGAGTCTTCCCTCTCTCTCTTCGGTATGGGAGCGGGATAGGAGGGAAAGGGAAGGATAGCTAACTCATACATCGGTCGTTTAAAAACCATGATTTGAATATTAGAAGAGATGCGTTCGGAAGTTGAAATTAAAAATTAAATGTGTTATTCTTTAAAAACTTGCGCGAGCAACCTTATTGGAAGTTATGCGCACTCGGACCCCATGGACCTAATGTTTCAACCCCAAACGGTTCAAACATATTATGTTTGAACCGTTTGGGGTTGAAACATTAGGTCCATGGGGTCCGAGTGCGCATCGAGTTTTTCGAAAAATTTGCACAAAGCTCATCGACTCTTCATGTGACCAGAGGGCTGGCCTTTTCTTCGGCCAGGGAATCAGCATTGCCATCCAACGTGGCAATGCTGCCAGCGTTGTGGGCACGTTTCCCATTGACATCGATGTGGATGAATTTTTTGATGCACAATGAGCCCTTTCCCTCTCCTCTTTGTATTTTATACAAGTTTGTATTTTTTTTTATAGAATTTTCAATTGTTTATAATATCTTAATACATGATTATATCTGTTATGAAAATACTTTTCAATAGAAATATTTATTATTTTTGTTCTTTCATAATTTATAACTTTTTCCCAGTTCAGAAAGGATTAAAAAAGGTTTTCTTTTTTGCTCTACTTTATCTACTTTGATTCAGCCTAAAAAACTCTATAATAAGGTAAGGCTTTTATTTTAAAATCTCGAAATATTCATATTTTCACTTTATAAAAAAAAAACAAATGGTACTTAATCCGTCCCGATACGTGTGGCACGTTAATAAAATATACGAGTTAAACAACATGGCCAAAAAAACGTGTAATGTAACATCTTTCATTCTTTCATTTTTTTTGGTAGAAAGAATCCTTGTTACATGAAAATTAGTTACCTAGTTAATGGCTGGAATACACTGTTTTTCATTCCGTTCTTTAACTCATGGTTGACATCTCATCAGCATAACGCTAGATTGTGGAACCATTTAGGAACTGCACTTTGGGGTATTAATTTCACCCTAAACACATTCATTTCACTGAAATACCTTAAAATCACTTGTCATTGGTATTTAATTCCAATTTATATTTGCTTAATTCTAATTGTTTTGACACACTGACAGCTGACGTTTGCGTTTGCAGCGTTCGCGTTCAGATAGACGCAAATTTCAGCTACACTTGTTGTTGGACGAATTGCATATTTAAATATATTTTTTTAAGTCAACGATCGGGTAAAATTCGAGTTTTGTTTTAGGATTACCGGAGAATATTGTTCCGATTTATTTCGTGTGTCAGTCGGGTGATTGCATTTATTGAATTTAGCAGTTTGGCCTAGAATGTTCTAGAATGGTCGGATCATTGAAGTGAATTAGAGCGTCTTGGTGCGTTCTGAATTGTCGTCTAGGATGTCATTTATTAATAATGTTGAAGGGTAATTGTTCCGTGTAAGTTCTTCAAGAATTAAAATTCTTGAAATGGTTTATTGAAATTCGTATTTTAGTTTTCATTTCTGGTGTTGTAGTATGAAAAACACGGCCGCACCTTTTTTTTCTCGGACGAACGGCGTAGCAGCGTATCGTTTTTTTTTTTTTGGTGAATGGCTTTAGTGGAGGCCTGTTATAGTGAGTGGACTAGAAGGATAGCCGAAGTGTCGGGCTGCGTGCGACTGACTGTTTCCTGCCCGTACCGGCCTGGGATGAACGAAGTCTGTGGAGCTAAAAATAGCCGGCCCTTGTCCGCGTGCGCGGTCGTGGATAAGCGGTCTAGAAGCTGCCTGTCGTGATGTGATCCCTGGCGTGATTGTGTCCCAAGCTGGGCTCATTATCCTTCACGGTAAGTCCCCTTGCTCAAGGAAATGACCCCATAACCTTTCGTTGTGAATTCTGTGCGCTGATTTGCCGGTTTCTTTCAGAACAACGTGGCGTGGGGTTGACATTGGGCCAACCCATCTACCAGACGGAATTTTCTTCCTCCGACAGATACGTGTCCGACTTTCTAAAAGCTCTGTCGGTTGGTTTTTTGTTTCTTAGGTGGAAGCCCAAATATTTTTATTTAAAGCTGGCCTAGCATTTGTGGGTGTCTGTGGACAGGCTTTGCCTTAATCATGGTTTCATATATATTAGGAACGGTTGGGACCGTGTTGTGTCATGCTGTGATGTATGAACAGTATGGACATGGTGTTCCCCGGAGTATAATATTCTTGTAGGTTGTACCCATCTCTATAAAGAGTGGTTGATGGCCCTTTAATTATGTTTGCCTATGTAAAACTATGTGTATAAGATAATAGTTACCGTTGATTTAACGATTTGAAAGTTTTTTGTAACCATAAAACTCATGTGTTCGATTTAAGCTTTCTTTCTAAAATGTTTCTGTTCTGTAACTTCAGGAGGTGTTTGGCTGGGGCCGACTGTCCGGCTAAGACCGAAACTTCTTAAGAGCTGAGGCTGTCTGCCCGAGGCAGGGCTTCGAGGTGTGGAGTTGGCTGGCTGCTCTGGGACCCTCGAGTGACAGGCCTTCTGTTTTTTTTTATAATTTTTTGTTCTTCCACCTTCAACTTATATATATATTTGATAAATATTCAATATAAGGAAATTTTACCAGCCAGCTGCAGCCAAGGACCCTATATAGCCTTAACCTATATTACCTTTAAATATTCTTTCATTGTAATGTGTTTCGGGGAGAACGGCAGAATAAACCACAAATATATTATTGCCGAACCGATCCTACGTTACAGTAAGTTCAACAGACTATCGCATGCAAAGAGAACCTTAAATCGTACACTCGATGTCAAAAATAATGCCCGTCCAAAAGATCGTCCAAAAAGAGTAACATAACATTCTGAAAATTTTAGTCCTGAAAACAAATCAAAAGCTGCACAATTCCATAGTTTTCCAATATTTGCCAAATACACAGAACACACAAAAAGAAATCATTTCCAACGACAGATTAATATAGAAAGTTCCCTAATTAAACTGACGGGAATTCAAACCGCAAGTTTTGCATGATCTGCGCTTCGCCTTGAATTCATAATGAAACATGCGAAGTAGATTGACATCACCATAATTATATTGGTACTTTATTTATCTTACGATCTCAGCCCTCCTTGCCCTTTCTAGTGTTGTTGGGTAGAGTATTGCGAAATTACGCCACAAAATTGCAGAGCATGTTACATAAATAAGGACGGAGGTGTAGGGTCGCCAAATGTTGGTGTCAGTTGGGTTTGAGTTGGTAAATGCTTGGAATGTAGTTGGGACAACGTTGACGTGTGTTTGCCGCATAATTTGATGTACTGTGTGACCATTAATATTAATCAAGGAAATTGGAAATTAAGATGGATCGTTGAATTTGTTGTTTGGAACCAAATAGTTTGGTTAAAATATAGGAATTTCTTAATCAAAAATAACAAGTAAGTAATGAGAGAGTAGTAATAATGCAGTATCCAACTGCAAAAAATGGATAATACTGAATATTTAAAGAAATTTTCTACTAATTTACTAAGAGTAAATTAATAGTAGAAACGCCCTGGATGATTCGATTGATCATACGTACAAACTACCAAGACATTTCATCAATATAAAGAAATCAGAAGGATCAAAACGAAGGAATGCACCAAAAATGTTCCTTTTTTTCTCAAATATCCCAAACGCAATATACTAAGAAACATTGGCTCCAAAATCGATTCCATTATTGGCATACAAAATTAATTAAATAAACTCTTTTGCAAAAAAAAAACGGGCACTTTAGATTTTTCTCTACATCAATGAAGAAGAACAAGAAAGAGGTTTTATTAATTTGACGATGTATTGGCATGTTATTTGAAGTATCCTGGCATGATTCTTTACGTTCTAAATATAAATTTTGAAAATAACAAAAAAAAAATATTGATGATCATTATGGATTATTGTAAAATTGCTTTAATAATAGCGCGAGTTTCCGAAACGATTTATTCTAAAATTTTAAATCTTTTTGGATATTTTCTGCAAATTAAACAATTTTAATTTTCTTTTTACATTAAATACCATTTTTTGATATGAGTGATAAAGCGATAAGGGCCGGTAAAATTATAGCCCTACTTGAAGAAGGTTGTTCGCAAACTTACGTGTCTCAGCGGCTAAATGAGAGTCGTTCAAATGTCCAGAGGACTTGGCAACGGTATCAAGAGACCGGTTCGGTCAACAGAAGACCCGATTCGGGAAGAAAACGATGCGCAGAACCAAGAGTCGATTGCTTTTTGGTAAATCAGGCGTTGCGAAATCGTAAGGCGTCAAGTGTGGACCTGAAGAACAGCTTTGAAGATGTAAGAGGAGTATAAGTTAGCTTGTGGACGGTTAGGAGGATGCTTTTGGCTGCCAATATCAGGAAGAAATCACTCCTTATGGCGGACGCTCCGTTATGTTTTGGGCAGCAATTAATTCGACGGAGCGTACGGAGTTAGTTTTCATAGAAAATGGAACATTAAATGCACACTGGTATATAATGGAAGTCCTTATTCGATATGCACAACCCGGATTGACAACACTTGGGGAAGATTCCATTATTATGGACGACAATGCTCGCCCGCATCGTTCTGGCAACGTGGAAGCGTACTTTGGGATCCGTCGTTTAGATTGGCCAGCTTGAAGTCCTGATCTCAATCCAATTGAGCATGTCTGGAATGTTCTAAAGAGACAGGTAAGATCAGTGCAACTTGCTCCACAAAACATCAGGGAGCTAAAAAGAGTCATTGCAGAAGAGTAGGAACGTATCCCTCAAAACGTTATTAAAAACATCGTGGAAAGCATGCCCAGAAGGATTCAAGCTGTCATTTTGGCAAGAGGAAGGCACACTCGTTATTAGGTTTTTACATTTGTAACTTTATTTTATTTAAAAAGTAAAAAGAAAATCTTGTATATATTGCCGACCACTGTTTGGCCGTGTACATCAGTTTTAAAGAATTAGTCGAAATTTAAAAAAAAATTGCCGGAATTCACTTCACGCTTATTAATTTACAAAATTATAAGTACACAGACTACGTCAATCAATTAAATTTCGTTTAATTAACTCAAATCGACCTTAGAATGTAAATTTCCTTAGGTGTCCGTTTTTTTTTTGCAAAAGAGTATAATTTTCACCATCACAAAGACATTAAGCAGAAACTCTCTAAATTGTAATAATACGAGTAGCTCGCAGAAGTGGTCATTTGCCCGATCAAAGACAAGTGCAGTTCACTTGCATAACTTTTGACTCGACCGTTCAAATTGTATAATATCTGCATAGAAGTTCCCGTATGTGCTTAACTCATGATTTAAATCACTGAGTTTGTTAAGTTTGACATTTAGAGCAATTATACTTGATAAAGTACTTTCCTGCTTAGATACTTTTGCCGTTAATCTAAGCGGAACATGTGAAGGGAATTGTATAAGTTTAGAGTATTCCTGAAGAGACACTGATTTCTATGTCACAGGCATCTGTCCAGTTTGGAAGTTCGGGTTTTAATGTTTGTATTTTAGCCATATTTTTTCATGTTGTTATTCTTGTCAGCCATCAGTGTTTATAAGAGACTAGATTTTGCTCGCGGCTTTGCTTTCATTGCCTATCCTAAAGAAAACGTTTTTTTTTTTATTGATTATAGGCTTGCGCTTGACCACTATCTCACCTGATGGTAAGCGATGATGTGGTCGACGATGAAGCACGCTTGCCTAGAAGAAACCTATTCACTCTTGACTTGAAGACTCCCAGGTTGTAGCTATCAGGAAATACAGACTCCGGCAGGGAATTCCACTCCTTTGCTGTACGCATAATGAAAGTATTCCCAAAACGTTTGATGCGTATGGGTGGGATGTCCACCATGTACCGATGACACATCGCCGTACGTCTTGTAGTCCGATGATGGAACGGGCTAGGAGGAATTAGTTCATGCAATTCCAACGCACACTCCCCGAAATGTAACCGATAAAAAACCGACAGGCTGGCAACTCGGCGCCGATGTTCGAGGTTCTGGAGCCTAGATTCGACCAGTACTCCATTGCCGATGAGCCTCTTGGCCCGTCTTTCGATCGACTCAAGTGCATCCAGCTGGTACCTGGCAGATCCGTCCCAGAGATGAGAGCAGTACTCAATGCATGATCGAACTTGCGCTTGATACAAGTTTAGCAACTGTTCTGGCGTGAAGTACCGTCTCACCTTCGCGAGGATCCCCAATTTTTTGGCAGCCAGCTGAGCTTTTGCCTCAATGAACGGACCAAAATTGAGCGTCGATGTCAACGTAATGCCAAGAACCTCAAGATGGTCAGTAATCGGCACGGTCACACCTCGGAAAGAAGGAGCCGGGTGGAATTGGCTCCTTTTAGCGGAAAAAAGACACGCCTGGGTCTTAGCAGCATTTAATCTGACCAGATTGGCATCGCCCCATTCGGAGACTGCCCTCAAGGACAGATTCAAGCGCCCAACCATGGCCTCCCGAAGAGACCGGATCTGAGGTCCAGTAGCGCTCGCGTCGGACACGTATCTCTCAGCAACAGTGCTATCGTCCGCATACCCAAAGGTGCCGGGTTTTAGCAAGTCATTTATGTGCAGCAAGAACAACGTTGCTGAGAGTACGGACCCCTGAGGGACCCCGGCATTATTACCCAGTAGGTCAGAAGAGCGGCCATCAATAACCACTTGAATGGACCGGTCCCTCAGGAAGTCTGCAATCCAATCGCACAGATCACTGGGCAGACCGAATGATGGAAGCTTACCAATAAGTCTTTTATGCCAGACCCTATCAAATGCCTTCAAGATGTCGAGGGAGACGGCAAGCGCTTCCCCGTGCTTCTCGATGGCCTCACTCCAGATGTGTATGGCATACGCTAGAAGATCGCCAGTTGACCGATTTTGGCGGAAGCCATATTGGCGGTCACTGAGGATGTCGTTAGCTTCTAGGTATGCCAGGAGCTTGGAGTTGAGCACTCGTTCCATACTCTTGCAGTGGATGGACGTTATTGATATGGGTCTGTAGTTGGCCGGGTCAGCCCGACTGCCCTTCTTGGGCACAGGCTGAACGTTAGCTTGCTTCCAAGCATTCGGCACTTTTCCCATCTCACACGAAAGGCGAAACAGGCGTGTCAGGATCGGAGACAGTTCAGGCGCACAGGTTCTGAGAACAATTGCCGGAATCCCGTCGGGGCCACTAGCTTTGTTCACGTCAAGGTTGCGCAGCACCCTACGAACGTCCTTTTGACAGATGCGAATGTCCGACATACTCGTCTCGCATCCATCAGAAGGAGGAGGGGGCTGCGCGTCACCAGAATCCAGACGTGAAGATTCCGCAAAAAGAGAGGCAAACAAGTTAGCTTTCTCCTCAGCGGAGTGGGCCAGTGACCCGTCGGGCCTCAGCAGTGGTGTTAGTGAGGGACGGCAGAAGTTCGATTCAACCGACTTAGCCAGGGACCAAAACGCTTTACTACCCGCTGGGTATGAAGCAAGTTTGGTCCCAATACGGCTTATGTGGTCAAACCGAGATCGCCGCATCACCTTTTTGCAGGACTTGGCAGCCCTATTGTAGGCACTCTTCCGCTGACCCATGTCGCTTGCTTTGCGTGCCTGACTGTCGACCCATGCCAGGTACGCCTCGTGTTTAAGCGTGTTGGCGCGCTTGCACTCGGCGCCAAACCATGGCCGGTCAACGCTAGACATTGCTACGTCAGAGAACGGAATGTAGTACTCCATTCCCTGACGCAACACATCCAACACGGCGTCCGCGCACGACGAAGGATCAGCCGAAAAGAAGCAAGTAGGCTGCCAAGGATAAGATGCGAAAAAAGAACGCATCCCATCCCAATCTGCTGACTTGTACCGCCAAACCCGCCGAGCGCCTCTTGGGCTGGGATCGGGTGGGGAGTGAACGGATACAGACTTCACCAGACAATGGTCGGAACTATCCAAAGGTGAAGATACCGACACCGAGTAGCGGTCTGGATCTGTTGTCAGCAGAAGGTCCAAGCAATTGGCTGTGTGCGAATCAACATCCAGCACCCTCGTTGCCTCCTGGACCAGCTGGGTGAGATTTAAAGCAAGCGAAAGCTTTTTCGGAGTAACAAATCGCAAAATACGTATTATTGTTTCTAAGAAATACTATTATTTACAATTGTACATAGCATATTGACCCCTATTTCCACAAATAAATGCACACATTTCTGTCAAGATAAAAAGACACGAGCATTCAAACGAAATCAATTTCGAATTTTTGGAATGCGAACGACTTGACTCTGTATGATAGTGTATCTTTTAAGCAGTAAATGTTTTATTGTAATCGAAATAGTTTTTCTAGAGGTTACCTTTTACAAACATATCTCTTACAAGTATAAAAGAAAGTCGATGCCCGCATCTTTTTGGAATTTCATGAACTAATTCCTCCTAGCCCGTTCTATCATCGGACTACAAGACGTACGGTGATGCGTCATCGGCACATGTTGGTGATTTCACCCATACGCACCAAACATTTTGGGAATACTTTTATTAAGCGTACAGCTAAGGCGTGAAATTCCCTGCCGGAGTCTATGTTTCCTGATAGCTACAACCTGGGAGTATTTAAGTCAAGAGTGAATAGGTTTCTTCAGACAATCGTGCTTCATCTTCGATCACACCATCGCTTGCTATCAGGCGAGATAGTGACTAAGCCTGACCCTATCAATAATAAAAAAGCAACGGATTTTAATACGGCTTACACATTTGTGCGCCGCCCGTGCGAAGCCGAGGCAAGTCGCCAGTGTATAAAACAAAACAAAAACATCTCTATAATATTATTTTAGACAAAGTAACAATGTGTAAAATGCTTGCTACCTACTTGGCTCCTTACAGACAGCCTCTACCGTGTTCCGGTCTATTGCTAAGGTCAAAGTTTTAAAGAAAGGAAGGAATTGTGCCCACTCTTGCGTGAGCTTGCTAAGCTCACGGTTGTACTGTCTTTTCTTTCTAGCAAACTTCCTTCATCCATGTTACGGAAAGCTCTTGTGAGAATTCTAACATTTCTACAGAGGGATTTAAGCAAGCAATCTTTCTGATGGTTCGATGCGAGTCACTTTATATCCATTCCATAGGCGATTTTCACAAAATGAAATTGCAAGTACCTACGTTCACATGGACGGAATGCGATGCAATTCGACCGCATTTGAATTTTTCTTAGTAATGAAATGCGTGCGCAATAACGCCTTGCGTAGCAATTTAAATTACATCGCACCACCAGTAAGGTCCCTAAGTCGAAACGCGACCACGAATTTCAATTCTGTAATGTCATGAATATACCCTCTTAAGCGAAGATTAAAATTCACGCCACCAAATGTTCCAAAAGCCAAATACCACGTAATTCAAGCCCGTGTTCCTAAGCACGGTATTCCTACAAAACCCTTCTCAACTCTACATTGCCCTAATATCCTACAAATTCTACAGCTTTACATTCAGTACTAAAAACAAGGGCTAAATTGTGTATAAACTTTACGCTCCGTCGAAATACACATGCGATGTTATATATTGCGTAAACACAGGCTCTTACGTTCCATAAAATCGTAAGTGATCCGTGACGTCATACGTCATTTTATTAAACGTCGCACAAGGCGTCTCATGCCTCCTAATTTAGGTATTCCTGGCTGTTTCTTTAAGCAAATTATATTCCCGTTCCGTTGATTCCAGATTGACCCAATTCAAGAAAGTGAACGGAGTACTCCGACGTTTTGGAATGAATAGGAAAGCAATCGTGATTCAGGGAATCAGTAATGGCCTGGATAAGGAAATGAGAAAAATTGTATTTCCTAAAATGTTTGTTTGGGGATACTGAGAATCAAAGAGCACGAACTGGGATGAACGAAAATTATTCTGCTGTACCTAGGTAAATACACTTCCTTCCATGTATATTTTTCGTTGACTAATTTGTAGATATTATATTAAATTCTTTGTTTTTAATCAATACGTATGCACAAAAAGAACTGTCATCAGAAAAATATCAAAACTTTTCTGCAAAAACCGGAGCTTTTTCTACACAATTTCATAAAAAACAATTTTTGAGCTAGTTTTTTCAACCGAATACTGTGAATCCGGGAAGTGCAGTCAATCACTTTGAGCGACGTTGCCAGACACATGCCCTGACGTCCTCCCGTACATTTCGCTCCTTGAAATCTATTGCTCTGCTCTCCTGCCTCCAATGTAGGTCCCAAAATAGTTTAACTTTCGTTAACATTCTCCGATTGGCGGTTTTGGTTCGGTGCCCTAAATTTTGGTCACAGAGGAAAATCTCTTGGAACTTCTAAAGGCAACTTTGCTCATTTGTTAGCTTTGATAGCAATCTGTTATTAATGGTAATCTTAGGCTTTAAGTTTTGATGTCTTTAATGTAAAAGGTACTTCGAATATACATGTTCTCGCTCGCGTAATTACTTAAGAGATAAAATACTCGAAGCGTTGCTAAATATCTGAACTTCTAACAGTTGTCTAATGTGTATGTCTTACGAGCTCATGAAATCTTACATTATTGAAAAAGTTTTGATTGACGCCTTGTCGTGTATCCGGATAGATAGCGAGAATTACTTTGTAGATGTTCAGAAATTGTTTAGACAACAATTCTCAACAATTCTTTTCTATGTACGACTTGCAGTGACCTTCTAATGGATACTTATATATTTAAGGAACTTTAGCTAGACACAAAAAAAAAGGAAATCTTCTTATATCGTAGTTTTGAATAAAAAAATAATCGTAACACGTCCTCTAAAAATGGCTATTAGATGCTAAATGTGAGAGACTCAGATAGCATTTTTATTCCCAGACGTAAGTAGTAACAAATTTCGACAAACATGTATAAGCACTTTATACTTGATTAGAAATGACAGAGCTACACAAAAAAAACAGATTTATGAAATATACGTAACCTTCGAGTTTACTTGATGTAATTATGTTTGACTACATACATACTAAATTTTACTTGTTTAATATTATTTTGAAAACATCAATTCTAGAGGTTTGAAACATAAAGCTTTTGTCTTGGGGATTTTTGTATTTTTTTTTAATTTTTTGTTTAAAAAATATTATAGAGTCTTGACACAATAATGATGGATGAAGAACTTTCACATTAGTTGAAAAAGCTGCTTTCATTTTGTTGACACCACAAAGACAGCTCAGTTCAAGCCTACATGGCTATGATGATGTATTAAGTTCGCCAGATTGGCTCAGAGAAAAAATTTTGTTAGTGATAAAAAAACTTGGAAAAATACTATTTTTACTGAAAACTGTGTTCTTCTTTATTTTACTTACATAATAATCAAAGAGCACAAAGATAATATTTATCAAAGGACCATTTTCATACACAACGTTGCCGCTGGTTCGAATTTATTTTTTACTTATTCTCTAAACCAATATAAAGAAGCACCTGCTACCAAAAGTTAAACATTTATTGTTTTATTTTATATTCATACAAATAACATAAGCACATTTATTTTATTTATTACTGTTATTTATGTTACTACACAAAACCAAATGTCATTTTGTCGTGTTTGTGGTTATGACATTTGAATTAAAGGTTTTTGAAATAACATTTTAAATGCGAACTATTCGTGGCAACGTGTTGCATAAACATGAAAAGTTATTGAGAATGGCAGAATTATGTTACTGTTTTCAAGTAACTCGTTCAGTTTCACTGGAGTTGATTTGTTTTGTTTTTGTGTTTTACTCAATTCAACATATTAATTGCATTTATTGCATCAATATTAATGTCGAATTTGAATTTCAAAAAAAAAACTACTATTTCAACATTTCCAATTTGAATTGTTGTTAAAAAAAAGCATTGCTGATGTGTCTTCACAGGTTTCACGATCGTTCTTAGTTTGGAGCTTTAATAAAATCTTTTGAATGGGCATTATGAGAAGCGGCAAATAAATGAAAGGTAATATGAACCTGTTTTTTTTTATAAATTTAAGGATATACTTTTACTGTCATAGAAAAGTTGGTCTTCTGTAAGATTAATTAATGTAAAATAAAGGGCATTAGCGTCCCATTTAAGAGACAAAGTGGTTATTAATAAGTCACTCATTCACTTGTAATTTTCTTGGCATACAAACTCTTACAGGAGGAATAAAATAACACTGCTTGGTGCCAGGATTCAGCTTGGTAGGAACTTCTTTGAATAGTGTTCGACTCAAAGAACTCAGCTTCTCATGTGTGACATTTTTAATTAATAATTATGTACTTTCTGGCGAGACCACCTAGATGCCCAAGGCAGAGGCTGGTCCGAGATGGCTCAGGAAAAAAATACTTGAAATGATATGAGGAAGGCCTTTGCCTAACAGTAGGACAGTATAGGCTAATATAAAAAAGTGTAATTTCTAAGTTTATCTTGGACATCGCTGACAACGGTGACGGCAAACATCGTGAGGAAACCTGAACTTATATTTATAGTTTGTGTCCCATTGAAGTAATTGCTGCGAGGTGTTCCAGTGCGAGGATAAATGAATAAAGAAATAAATGATTGTGACATACATACACCTTCAATTTTTTGCTCTTGTTTCTTTTGTTCTTGGTCAGTGCAATACGTTATCTTCATCCATTCCACCTTATCAAGCGTCATGCTATCACTAACTTTTTTTTCTTTCATATAATCCATCCATGATTGTGTCCTACACATGCGTTATTTATATACACCACAAAATAAACAAACATCGAAATCCTACACACTAATAATTCTCAATTCAAACTAACACAACGTAATATTAGTTCGTCACAATATCCATACATCGTAAAGAGATGGAAACAGGTGTCTTTAATATAGAAATATAAATCAACCACTATTTAAAGACCTTCCCTTCAAACCTTTGTATGAATATTTATGGGTGCCACAGGGGTTGTGTCATGTATGGTGATGTGTCACGTAAATTTGGATAGTGTAGAATTTACTGTAAGGGACGGAAATTAAGGGGTTTCAAAGGTTGAAGAGCGGTATTAGCTCAACGCAGATTATTGGAATTGTTCGACTTTACAGCCGAAATCCGAGCTCTTTAGTTTTGGGAACAGTGTTGTTAATTTAGATTATGTGCCTTTGTTTTATGTAAATTTAACGTTGATTAAGTATTGGTAGCGTATGTAAGGGATCCGGTTCAGTGTAGTTTATTGAGCCGATATGTTAGCTGAACCCTTCATCTATTTTAAATAATGATTAGCTTTACGCTTAATAGTTCTAAAGACTTTTCATGCGTGACCTAATAATTCTAATATGTCCTGAATTTCATTCAATTTACAATACAAGTTTGTTTATAAATAATATGTATGTATTATCCTGTATGAAATAATGTATGTAAAATAGTGTCCGTAAGTGACAACGCTTATAGAATAGGTACAACACAGATCAAAGAACCGTTTTCTCATTATCTTGTTGGGAGTTAGGATTAATATGAAAGTTTGTTTTTAACATTTCATCTCCTTAATATCTATTTTCACAAAGCTATAAGCAATTTATTTTAAGAAAGAACAGCATTTTATTCTTTCACAAATCTTTATCAGCCGCCATTTCAGTTCATTCATGACACAATCCTACCACTGTGTCTTAGTGTAGCTGCAAAACTCTCACAATGAAATTTATAGGTAAAGCGAGTTTGAAATAACCTACTTATAATTTTTTTTTACATCAACTCGATTGATCACTGCAAGCTCATTTCATTATATGTTCGTGGTTAAATATATAAAAAGCAGACTGTTTGCAGTTGATATTTTGCTTGATCTATAAAATACTTATTCAGTCTGGTACACACTAATAGGATCGATATTTCTGCCAACAACAGACTCTGTGGCTTAATTGGTAAAGCCATATCGGGCTCAAACTGAAGTAATTAGTTCACGTAGCTAACCTAGAGATTAGAACTATTAGGAAATATGTCACCTTGATATCTGGGCATCTTACTGTTAAGACTATTGATATGTCTAGACTTTGCAAAGGCGAAGTTAGTTTGAATTTTAACGATAAATGAATGCCTCTGATTAATGAGGACTGAATGACGGCAAAGTTTTTCTTACTAAGCTAAATTAAATTCCAGACTATTTCAGATTGAGACGATGTGTACGAACTGTGGTTTGCAATTAAATATAAATGATAGATTTAAAATAGTCATGAACACAAACAATGATTCTATAGAGTTAACTTTGTAATAAGCGTTTGTTTATTGCATTGATTTATGCTTGTTTCTCGACAAAATACAGGTTACAGCTTTTTTCACGGTATCGGGATTTGTCCCATGGTAAAAGATTCATAATTATGAGTATTTTAAATATCTACATAATCATCATATTTAGGTAAGATGTATAAAATATCAGTAATTTAATTCAATTAAGTCTATTTCAAAATCCTAAATAATTTTACAAAGGACAAAGGACACCAAAAATTGTATGGGCTTGTATCCCAGAATCTACAGATATAATATCAATGTTATTTTATAGTATTGATCTTCTATAAACAAAATTAAAATGGTGCATATTGATCAGCAGCAGTGAAAAAGAGTTCTGAAGGTTTAAAAAAATTGATTTATGCACTACAGGTAAGGTATTTTATATCGATTGATGTGTGTATTATATGTATGTGTCAGGAGTGTAATCTATACTAATAATAATATTATAAAGAGGTAAAGTTTGTATGTTTGTGAGATTGTAGGGAGTTATCTCTGGATCTTCTTCCAAACAGAGTTGACCCTACGGAGTACAATAAGTTTGTCAATTTGTCAATCTTCTTTAAATAATAAAATGTAATACACTTACAACTCATAGCCCAGCTAATCGCCAAACCCCAAGCGTAAAAGCGAGTAACATAAATAATACCTAACACAAATATAGAACAAATGATCGACCCTTGCCTTTTCACGTCAAGGCACTAACACTCCACACATGCCTTAATGACTAACATCAATTAAAGCATTAGTTCCTTCATAATGCTTCCATTGTCCCATGCGAGCGTCAAACCCTATACAGCGTTGGAAATAGAAATTATGTAATGGATACAATATGACCAAATTAAAACCGAAAATAGAATTCTATAGATTCAAATTCTGATTACAATTTTGAATACGCTTTGATCATTTTGCCATATTGCATAATAAATTGTATCTACACTCACAACGTAATTTTCCAAATATGAATTCAAAACATACTGTATAAACACGTACTTTATATTCGTGGATAGGTAAAATTTAAAAAAAGACCTTAAAAAAAGAAGATAAACCCACGCTCGTGTTTTAATAACCCCCATTATATGACCATTGCATAAACTACTATTTTAATTTTTATAGCAAACTTTTACTTTTTAATTTACTGGCGCGTATAGGCTCATTACGACGACTACTGAAAGGGAATGGATTGTTTTTTTTGCGTCTACTTATATTGTCTTACAGCTGGGCAAAGGTCTCGCCCATTACCTTGCACTCTATACTACATACAAAACAATAACACAAGTCTGCGATGAAATACTTTTTTGAGTAATTTTATGTGAAATTGTTAAATGTTGACCTTTATATTGCAAATCCTACCCGCACGGGGCCCGCGTGGTGGATTAAGGCCTATAACCTCTCTCACAGTGAGGATGCCTGTGTCTCAGTAGTGGGAACATTACAAGTCTGATGATGATGATATTGCAATTATGAAATTTATTTTAATGTGTCACGGCACACTGTGACAATATAAAAATTAAATATCGGTGAATTCGCTCCTTTTTTATTATTTACTAAAAAGAGATAGAAATATAGTATCTAGGCCGTTGGGACGATGATGATATGATGGCGGACTGCTGCTAGATGATATGAAGAGATGAAATAAAACTAAATAAACGAAAACCAACTAAACGCAGTTTAAAAAAAAAAAAACTTTGTTATTCATTATTTATTGTTTTCTTTGTTTTTTATTTTATTTTACACTTTTATATTTTACGTAAATTGCTATTGTCTGAATAAAATTTATTTTATTTTCTTTTTAAAAATCTAGATCATTTAATTCAATTATTGTCTCCAAACACTATAACATCGAATGTTGGTAAGTGCGACGTGAATTATAATATCATATGATTGCCGTTATCTATTGGACAATCAAAACGAATATTAATAGCTAAAAAATCTTTAAAACATTATATCAGAATATCAGACGCCCGCAGTAGGGCAAATACCTCTTGAAATACAGGGAAGGTTCGAATATTAATCACCATGGTTGTTTGGGGGGGTTAACGGGTAGGTACACATTTTTTTTTAAATAAATAAAAAAACAAAATCCACATTAAAATGTAGTTGA
Organism: Orthosia gracilis; assembly: GCA_947562075.1. Lineage (NCBI taxonomy): Eukaryota > Metazoa > Arthropoda > Insecta > Lepidoptera > Noctuidae > Orthosia > Orthosia gracilis. The sequence continues at coordinate 43,349,839 of OX387265.1, read as the reverse complement.
ATGTGAATTCGTTGCTCAGCCATCTAAATACTTCCATTACCACATCTTGCATCGTGTCGTATTAGTCTTCCATCTAGGGCGATGGGACTGAGAGCTACCTGTGACCCCTTCCCCCTTTTACAGTCCCCTCCTGGTTTGCCTACCCCTCTCGTTGGAACGTCTTAAGCCTTTCCCCGAGAAGTGCCATTTGGCTTGCAGTAATCCTTTTTTGTTTAACCGCGCTTTAGACCCCGTACCGTAACGTTGTTGAGTTACTAAGTATTAAAAAGGTATAGCAATAATAGTATCTATATACATAACACATACATCTATATACACATATACATGTGGTGAGAAGGATTTCGCTCGTGATGGTGTGATGCTGCTACTATTTATGTTTATTTGTGGATTTGACAGCGTTTATGATGTCTTGAAACTGTTTGGAAACCATCGTGAGGACAGCTCTGAGTCTACAAGAAGACAAAAGCGGCTGAGGACGGCCTCTTTTGACATGGTCAGAAAGTATGAAGAAACCACAGAATAGGCAACGGCAAAAAATATAGGCTATTTGGTAACCATGAATACCAACTTGAATAGAGAGTGCATATTCTGAATATACAAATAAAATTATTGATTATTTCGCTTGATTTCCAAAATGGTCTGTCAGCAATAGAACGTATATGAAACTGAACTCCAAAATAAAACTAATAATTATTACAAGTTAGTTTATTTCAAATTAAACTCCGTCTGTTAACCTTATTATGTTGCCGCTAGGTGAATATAAAACGGGCCAAATTCGACTTGGGCTTGCGCACTGACAGGATTTCTGTGCTACTTTAGTTTTGAAATTTTATAGCGTATTTAATACATAAGGTAATTTGATAGCGTATTTAATTCATAAAGCTACTAGCTCAGTAATAACTGCTGTAAGGGTTGATCGAAGGTAAAACTACGCATACCAAATCCGGTCTGAAGATGGGATATCATCCATTTTTACCGAGACCCAGTGCCTCGACAACCCTTGAGCACGTTAAACTGGTAGTCTCAACGTCATTCGTAGTTCGCTGACGTTACGGTGAGCCAGATTTCTGAAAGTATACCAACGCCAGTTAGCCAGATTTCTGTAAGTAGTCCAGTCTTATTAAGGGTTTTTTTATCATGGATAAATGGTCATGCATATCGCACCACCACGGGGAGATAGCGCAGTTATGTGGGGCTCCAACTAAGTAATAATATAAAGACAAGCATAAATGTCCACCCCAGGGACTAAACCAGCACATGGGCGGGCGCCGGACGACCCTGTGTACGGCTTCCTTGGACCCCCCCGTGACGGGTCAGGAAAATGGCCCCGCCACCTACCACTCTTTGGCCGCAGGAGATAGGGACCCTCCCTGCGGCCCCGCCGCGACTGCCATCAGACGGTGGCGACCTCGTAAAGGCCGCGGAAGGTAGGGAGAGTGGCACACCGCAATACCGTCACTCCTCTCCCGCCGCGGCCTCCAACGTTCAGCCGCGATATCGTATGGGAGGCTCTGGGAAACTCCACACGACACAACCTACTTGTTGGCCGCTACGTCGTCAGCTTAATCGGCAAAAGCCCTAACGAGCGGCCTCTCCTCGGGTTCCTTTTCGCTTCACAGTGGGTGACCAAGCCACGGCTAGTGGAGGAGTCGAGGATGGGGGCTTATCAAGGATCATCGAGTTAACTATGATTAATGTGTTTTGTAGGTCAGATAGGCAGTCGTTCCTTATTAAATCCTGGTATTCCCCGCATGCGGTTAGACCAGAAGTCTACCCAAACGGGTAAATGAAAGGTAGTTGATTCCGTGAAAACTGCACCTGTCCAGCTGAACACTCCACGGACATAAGGATTAGTCACGTGCTCCTCTAGCCATTTCAAATACGCCCAAACAGCCCTATAACGTTTTCTATTTAAACCAAAGTCTATGGGGGATACGAGATCGGTACACTAATCTGCTCGACGTTTGTACCAGGGCTGCAGAACGAACGTACGAGTATTTCACACGCAAGTTATCTCCCGTCGTGTTTGTAAACTATTCCGACTAATGTCAATACGGCGCGTAATGGCGTTCAAACATAAAATAACTGTGTTTATTGTTTCTGTATATATTTCGTGTGAGGTTTGCTTGCTCTTTCACCGTAAACTTTCCAGTTGTTGTTTGAGGAATGGAAATTGTCTGCTGACTAAGGTTTGTACAGATCTACCCAGTTGGTTTGCCCAAATGAACTGAATGTTGGCATAGAATTTGTAAATTACTTTACCATCAAATCGGCACGTGTAAGTGCCGATTTGATGTTGTTGTTTGTTTGTAATTTATGTTACCGCAATAAATATCTAAAATTTTGACTTCTCTGTAAACCGGCTGAGATGGCATTCATTCATTTCCGCTTTCCGTACCAAGAAAAAACCGACAAAGTTCCAACGAGGCAGATAAAAGTCAATTTGAAGGTCACAGCGTATCAGACTGTCAGGAGAATAATGTTGTACTGATAGCCTTGGCTGTTAAGTTGACTAATCTACTTCTTTTCCTTTCAATTATTGCTAAAGTTCGCGATCACATCTCCAAGTTAAGCGCTATTCTATGCGATTAAGAAGACTGTTGTTAGACCGCTCGGTACATGCTGCCTCCAACGATCTTTGCTTTGCTAATCGACTTATAAAACTCAGTAAAAGTGAGAAAAACTGTGGTATATTCTACCAATCATCACATCAACAACAACAATCCTTGATCCCCTGTTAAGACGTCATTATTTCAGGATATAAAGTTACGAAAATATCGGATCATTTATTAAAACGGAACAAACATTTAAAAGACCGATAGAAAATAATACTTTGGCAGTAAATTGAAAGTAAAGTGGCTTAACAATATCGAATTACATTTCGTCAACGTTTTCGATATTTTTTTTAGAGAGAGAATTTATAAGAAAATTTATTTTTGGGCATGAACATTCGCGTTGTTTTTTGTTAAATAAATTCTTGGTAACGGGGGTCAGGAAAGGATGGTATGGAAGAAAAAACGTGTTGCGCCGACCCCAAGTAACATGGGACAAGGACAGGAAGACGATGATGAAATTCTTGGTAACTACTAAAAGTTAACTTCAGTAAAACATAGAATTGTCGATAATGAACTATTATTGGGTCTCATACTTGACACGGTTATGAATGTAGTAGTTTTAGCTACTATATATAGATATCGCTGTCAGGGATAAGGCCGCCTTTGTACCCGAACCAAATAAGTTTTCTTGTAAAAGAGAAATGTAACTTTTTTTTGGTGTACAATAAAGTATATTCTATTCTATTTTATCATGATCGTGATTGAATCATTTATCCCAATTTATTTGAATCTGCGCGGTACACATCTACATACATCAGACGCAGTACATAGGTACCCAAAGTACAGTCATCCAAATGTATTATGTATTCTTGATAAAGATTTTCTACAAAATTGACAAGAGAGTATCCGTTAGAACAAAAAAGTACACCGAGTGTGTGCTAAGATAAACTACTTATCTTAGGAAACACTGCGGGGCAAAAAGGTCTTATTGGTGAAACCTCCATATCGTCAAACACATGTGCCTAACATGGATGCTTACGGGTTGTTTTTTTTTTAATAGCCCACTGCTGGGTAAAGGCCTCCCCAAAATTCTTTCAGGAAATCTTCTCCCGTACCTTCTCGAAGCAGCCCTCGCGGTTCGTGTACAGGTGTCTCGCTACCTCTTTCTGGGCTGGCCTCGGTGGCGCCAGCTATTTTCAGGCACCCATTTTATGAAGACTTTTGCCCAGCGGTTGTTCTGCATACTGCTGACGTAACCCGCAGACTTATTGCGTATCTTGCAAGTGCAAAACGATCGTGGTTTTTGCGCAATAATTGCTGTTCAATAAAGTAGTCTTCGAAGTTTTAGCGGTTTTTTTTAGAAATAAGTTTAAGTAAGCATTTGACAAACAGGGAGCGAGCGATTAGCAAACGATTGTGTAGGACCTACCATACCTACACTGTAGATAATTCCGACTTTTATGACATAAAGCAATTGGTCGCGCGATGATTGCTGATTGCTGTTTCTTACATAAAAAGCCTGCCGCTCAATTCCGGGTTAAAATAGAACTTCAAACCAGAAACAAAGAGTACTTCTCACGAACAATCGAACTATTCAGTTACGTCTTAAAAGGTTCCAATTCAAGATTTCCCCTCAAAACTAAATTATGTTTATCTCTAACCCCGATAAGTTTGTTTTTGTTATCTGGCGTTGATACTCGTACATAACATAGTTTCTAGCTTCTCGCGAACTTGTGCGATGTTTATTTTTGCCTTTGTTGTGGTAAGATAAGAGTCGGTACAAAGGTTTCATTAGGGACACTGAAATCTTCACGATACTATCGCTAGAACACTTTCCATTGCGCGTTTTGTTTTAAAACCCACAAAGTTCCATCGCAGTCACCGCGCAATGTATTCCGAAATCAAATCGCTGAAAAAACTCACGATGTCTCGTGGTGTAAAGAAACTGTGGCGGGCTCTCGAATTGAATTTCTTGGTGAAACTTTACTTAATAGATTATTCCGTTGAAATTTATTTCCTGGAGGCTTCAAAGGTCGTCGTTATTGCTCCGTATTAGGAGTTTGTTATTATTGATTTGAAATGGATCATTCTTTGTAAGTTTTTTCATAAACAAACAAAGGTGAGCATTCGTTGTTTGCATAAATTTAATCCCACCAAAAACGTTTTCATGTAAAATGTTGCCAAGACTATATAGCACTGTCAAAAATTTATCAGATCTCATGTAGAGCCAAGCTTCTAACTCTACACGCCCTAACTTCACAAACTCTACACCTTAGTCAAAATATGTGGCTTGGCCGTTTCATTACCGTCACAGGCCTCATTACTAGAAGTCGACACTGGTTGTACGTATTTCTTATGTGAAACTCCTCGTCGCCATGTTACTATATCGTTACGTTAATATTGTTACTACAATAACTATTGTAAGGTTGTGTAAAAAGTATCTTCACTCGTTGTTTCTACTAGTTAAGTACAATAGATCCCAATGGGTCAAGTGTCCGAGTTATTTCTCGGCCCCTCCTCAAGATAAGTAATGAATAGTGTTTGTCTGATTATGATACTGCATTTTACATTTAGGTATATAAAAAAATATTAAACGAGTCCCATGCCTTAACTGCAAAGTAATGAACAGTGAATAAATTTTTCATCACGGTAGTGAAACGGCCAAGCCACATATTTTGACTAAGATGTAGAGTTTGTGAAGATAGGGCTTGTAGAGTTAGAGCATGTAAAGTAAGAAGCCTGGCTGTACATAAGATCTCAAAACATTTTCTCAGTGCAAGCCATATCGTCCCGTTTTGGCAACATTTTACATGAAAATATTTTTGGTGGGATTTCACTTCTTTTCGTAAGTTGCTTATTTCAAATTTAAGGGATTGAAGGGTGTTTTTTTAAACCTGATATACGTCTTTTTTAATTGTATAAAGAAGTCTTGTATAATTTTCAGATCTCTAGTATGAAATGAAGTTTGTATGGGAAAACCCGTATAAACTTCTATCCCCTAATTTTAAGAGTCAGGGGTGATTTACTAAAAATCCTGAGTCCCTATTTTCAGACCTCTAGCATCAAAATTTGCGGCATTTTTGTACAAACTTCCATCCCTAAGCTCAAGTGGTTGGGGGGTAAAGTTCCAAGATTTAGATTTTTTTGTTTGTTTGTTTACCGATACTAGCGTACATTTTAAATTTCAGCTTACTGGGACTTCAGAAAATACCCTTACTATTTTGATGATCATCAGTGACTGAGTGAGTATGTGAGTCAGTGACGAAATCGGGGTTTTTCAGATATCAATAAAATCTAAAATATTAAATGAGCTATGCACTTGAAACTTTAAATGTTTAATAAATCACAATCCTTAGATCCTAATAAGATAGGGACCTATCCTGGTAGACCACTTTTTCGCACTTAAACTCGCATTTGGTTCATTGTGCGTGTAGGCCTCCTCTCTTTAAGAGGGAATGGGCCATAATGTGGATTATCACGCGGGCCCAGTGCGTGTTGGTGGAAGTCACATGTTTTCGAACTTTTGGTTCTAAAACATGCCGGTTTCCTCACGATGCTTTCCTTCACGGTTTTGGTGATGAAATCATTTACACAAAGTAAAGCGCCTTCCTGGGTTCGAACCCACGACCTACAACTTGTAACTGCTCGTTTATCTGGTATAATGCAAACCCAAGTTATGAGGGTTCAAAAAAAAGACGAAGCGCTTCGAGAAAAGCTAGATAGTGCCCTTGCGCGTCGCTTGGCTTGTCTTGGCGGGGGCACCACCCCCAGAAGAGATAAAATTATTTTACTCGTGACTATGAAAGTCACGTGCAAATTAATTTTGATATTAGATATTATGTCGAAATGTATTCAAAATCAAAATTTTTTATTCAATCAAGCCATTGAGCGGCACTTTAAAAGCCAAAAAAAAAGTAACAAATTCAACCGTCCATTTGGAAATGTAGCTTGTTATGGAGAAGAACGGATAAGAAACTCCACACTTACTCTTTAAAAAAAGTGTTTTACAAGTATTTGGTTACATTATTCTTGTTGGAAAAATAAATATAGGTAAGTGAGAACGATGTAAAAAAAAGTGCACGTCAACAATCAAAAATACAAAAATAGGTAATTAAAAACAGGCCAAGGCAGCTAAGTTATGACCAATCTCAACTGATGGCGCCCGTTCACAAACATGAAACATGGATCGGTAACACTATCATGAAGGGAACCGAATGACACATGTGCCACAATCAGACAGACATTAGAGAGAGCATGGCACACTATCAACTGCCAGGGTACACTGAAGTCAACAAATGACACATAGGTACAGTAAATGGTAGATTTATAGTTGGTACATAGTATTCACATACGTGCTGTGCAGTTATGTAATACTAAAATAAGTTGAGTTTATACAACACAAATATTTTCATACAGTCTTCAGCCAGTCCAACAATACTTCATAACTTTTCTGCTTATCACTTGTTTTTGTGCCCTAGTGGCTGTGGAGTAGGACTAGCGTTGAGCCAAGCATTTTTATCAGCGATGTAATCCTCCAACTTATAATATGCCTGCCTGCATAGTGTGCTTTTTATACAAGTTTTGAATTTCGCCTCATTCAGTTCTAGAATATGGGGAGGTATTTTATTGTAACATTTTAAACAGTATCCCATAAAAGATGACACTTCTTTAGTCAGCCTGAAACCCGGTTGAATTAATTGGGCCCTATTTCTAGTAACATAATTATGTTTATCGTTGTTTTTAATAAAAAGATGCGAATTCTTTCAAACGTACATGATGTTTTCGTAAATATGTTGACAAGGTACCGTCATGATGTCAATGTCCTTAAACAGTTGCCTTAGAGAATCGCGCCGGCGAAGATTGTATATCGCTCTGATGGCTCATTTTTGCAGAATCAAAATTAACTGAATGTCTGGAGCCCTTCCCCATAGTAAGACATTATACTATGAAAGTAACTAAAATAGACCAGACTCGCGGTATCTACATCAGTAAATTGATGAATTTTTCAAACAGCATAAGCTACCGAACTTAACCGCCCCGCAAGTGATATTAAATGAGGACCCCATTGTAACCTTGAGTCTAGCGTGATCCCCAGGAAAACCGTTTTGTCGACGAATTCTAGCTTCTCGTTTTTTCATATAATGTCACAATCATAACTTTTGACATTCGGCAAGGCAAATTTTACACACTTAGTTTTTTTAGCATTTATAACTAAATTATTGGCAGTGAACCAATTTTGAACTTGCCGCAATGAATTATTTACGTCGGCAATGTTACTCGTACGTTTATTTATCTTAAAAATCAAAGAAGTGTCATCAGCAAATAACACCATGTTTGATTTGTTTTTAATAGACATGTTCAATTGTTACACCAGTATTCCATGACGTTGCTTTATTAATATTGGAAGGTACATGGTGGACATTACACCCATACGCATTTAATGTTTTGGACATGTTTTATAAGCTAAGGAGTGTTTTTTTTTGTGTCTCTTTTTTCTGATACCTACTACTTCGCTAAATTTTAGTAAAGAGTGAATAGGTTACTTCTAGGCAAATGCGCTCCATTGTCGTCTACATCACCGCTTACCACCAGGTCCGATAACGGTCAAAGACGAACCAATCAACAATCTATCGGTCTGGCACATTTTACACCTCAACGGTTTTATGGATTTCGATGAAACTTGGCATATGGCTAGACCAGAACCTAGAATAGGACACAGGACACTTTTCATCTCAGCATAATGTTATCTTGGGATAATAATACAATTTTCACGCCGGCCAACCGTGGTCAAAAGCTGCTATAAAATAAGCCTATATCATTAACTATACTTCGAACGTATTGTGAACCATTGATATAATATAAAACAATTTTTAACAACTCACGTTAATAAGTCACAATGACATCCAGTATTTTCTGCTCGCGTCATTTTGCCCTACATTTCACGCTGTGACGTTGTGTCGCTGCTATAAATTATCAAGAAATTAATATTCACAGCAGAGTTGCTACAAAATTGTGTTTGCGGATAATTTTAACGTACCTAGCAAAAATTCAGAAGTCTTTAAATTTATTAGGGAGTAATGACCAGATTTAAGCTATGAATTGTTATAAAAATATTGCTGCAAAAATAACTTTTTATTATCTTTCTAATCCCACAGGAAGGTAATACCAAGAGTGTTTTATATCCTAATTTAGGGTATAATCGGGTTTTGGATTTGAGGGTTTTGCAATTTTCAAATCCGTTCAGCCGTTGAAACACGTCGATGAGAAAAGATCTGGATATGTATTTGCTACGAGTGTACACACAAAGCACCAATGCATCAGTGCACCAATGCACCAATGTGCTACACTCTGTTACGAAAAGTGACAGACGATTTGTTGTTGCAAGTATTACAACAGTGCGTCTTGAAGTGGTGGTTTGTAATTTTATATTTAGGTATGCTATCTTGCCATCATCTTGCTCATGCACTTTTGATAATTTTAAGTTAAATTAAACATTTTGTTTTTTTTTAAACTGGCCGAATCCAATTTTACTATTTAGACAATTTTCCATTTATTAACTTTATATACATACTTTTACAATTATAAATAAAAGCTAAAAAAAAATTAACATATTACACTATTTTATTAATAATGTGTCGTAATAGTAAAATTCACTCTCCCCTTTAGAAAAAAATACAATTCAACTCTCATTAAACCCGCAAACGAAACCATGTAAAACATATGTATTATTCAAATTCAATCATTCATCTATTTGAATTAACCAAATAAAGCACAATTACCAATAATTCAATCTATGAATACATTTCCAGTAAATCAATATTCACTCTAAGCTTTGCCATGCGTGCATCACCAAACAAATGTTGTCCACAATTTACTCACCCACAAATTCACCTCTAACTTCAGTAGAATTGAGGCCCACAGAGAGATCGCCAATAACCACCAATAAATAGAATGCCCGACATATTCTGAATTCACTATTTTATGTTAAGTGCACGCAAGCATAGAAAAGTGAGGCGCAGAAGGTTGCCTCCATACAACGAGCGACACCGGCCACACGCAAACATAGACGCGCATTTTCGGCGATTTACGAAACAATCTACCTGTCTGGCACCTTTTACGCCTCAACGGTTAAATGGATTTCGATGAAACTTGGCATATGGCTAGACCAGAACCTAGAATAGGACACATGCCACTTTACATCTCTAATAAAATCGATAATAAAATAATTTTCACTCAGTCAGTCAGTTTTCAGTTGCGAGTGCGCTTGCAATCACCGTAGGTATGTGAAGAGTCGCTATGCGTGCGTGCGTTTTAACTCGCTGTATGTAGCAAAACTTTTGAAATTATTTGTTTTGTGACTTAAGCCTGCATATTGTTTACCTACACATTTTGTTTATAAAGCCCTCGATACAGACCGTATTTACCGAGACTTTCAGCGGTAGGCAAATGGAAATAGTGTCCGTAAGGATATAAGGGGACTATAATGTTTTGTCCATGTGGGGACGGATCGTGGAAAGCAGCTAGAAAATATAAGATATACGGAGTGCATTATTATTACCTAGGCATGTATGATGGATACAATATTTTAAAAACAAAATGTGTATAATGAAAGTAATAAATAACACAATTAATAGTATATTATGCATCTACTGAATAGAGGACGGATTTAAAGCATAGATGAATCACGAGCAAGTGAAGGATTCTAATGACTGAATCACGACCGTAGGGAGTGATTCACGATGATTGAATCACAGGCATAGCGAGTGATCCAAGTGTTAGAATCCTGCGCGACGCGAGTGATTCATCTTTGGCCCTCGCTTTAAATCCGTCCTTTATTCACTAGTTGCATAATATACTATTAACTAGCTGTCCCACGCGGCTTCGCTCCCGTCAACTGGCTACCTGCCTACCCATTTACCCTACCTTCTCTTCCGTTCCTACACTACATACATGATTGCTGCGTAACTTTAACCGCTTACGCAACGGAAGCTCTAAAAAAGGAATAATTTTGCCTGTTTTCGCAACATTTTTCATTTATGCTCCGCTCCTATTGGTCGTAGCATGATGTTATATAGCCTATAACTTTTCTCGATAAATGGACTATCCAACACAAAAATATTTTTTCGATTCCAACCAGTAGTTCATGAGATTAGCGCGTTCAAACAAACAAACAAACAAACTCTTCAGCTTTATAATATTTAGTATAGATTGTGTTATTTATTACTTGTATCAGACACATTTTGTTTTAAAACATTGTGTCCATCATACGTGGCTAGGTAATAAAAATGCACTCTGTATCTCTTATATTTTCTAGCTGCTTTCCACGAGAAAAAGAGAGATTTAAGTGAAAAGCACAAGTAATGTAAATAAATAAATGGTTTATTTATTACCTTCAAAATGTACAAAAAATGTGAAACCCTGACCCCTGAGCTAAGTAACAGCACCTGTGTTTCAGGGGCCAGTGACCACCTCCGAAACGTAACATAATTATAATTAATGAAACACCAATGCAATTAATATGAGAATTACAACCCATATAAGTATTCAATAAGTATCTTAGACTAAAATCAAAATCATTATTAAAATCCGAAATACAAACAAACTCAAAATTAAAATCGAATAAGGAGTTTGAAAGTCGAGTATTCTTTGAACAAGAAGTTTGTATCGAGTATTTTTTTGCGCAAGGTGGTTATATAGCATTGAGGTGGAGGTCGGATATGTTGGTGTGTTCTAAATTCAAACACCAAAACAGTAGTTAAAAGTGCTTTTTATTCACTGTTTTCAGTGAAGACGTTATTTATAAACAACCATTTTTTTAAGATTATTGTTTGCAATTCGTAAACTATTTCAAACAATGAAATCCCAAAGCACAGACATCTACTATTCGATGCAATATTCTGATAGACGGTTTCTCAAAAACTGGCCTTACCAATCAAGATTTCAACCAAACCTTTGTAATTTTAACGAAAGGTTTGCAAAAACTTACGCTTTTTATAAAACACAAAACTCTCTGTAAATCAGCCCAGGTCATAACAACAGCGCTGTTGGTCAAACTTCAAAGATTTCTAAAGCACCTAACATGAACACAGGCAACAAATTGTTTTAGAGCGCCGTTTTGTTTGTGCAACACTCGAGCTATCTAGAGGCGTGCTCGGAGAGGCCACACTCGAGCTCACAGCTCAGATATTGCTTTATTTTTACAACTACAAATGCCAGGATTTTTTGTTAAGCGTTTTAATATCCTGTCTTCTATGAGATTTCTTTCAATACAACTAGATGCTCTAAATCGTCTTTTGTTCTGGGTTTTGTTCTGTGGGTCGCAGTTTTCTTTTGTGTTTCTGAGTGCATTATCTTGGTTTATTCTTGAGACGCGAAAATGTACTCAAAGATTTTTCTTAGAACCATGCTGTCGATTTCGTGAGGTTAAGATAAGTTTAAACACAGAATTTTCGAAAATAAACCGGAAAACAGCATTTACTTTAAAAATGTTCGAAAAATAAATAAATTTACTGTATCTTTGTTATGTTACGAAAATTGAACAATCAAAACGTTTGTTACAAAAGAAATCTATTCCATAAAATTCTAAATTTATTTCGAAAAATCACAATTTACAAGCTAAAACTTCTAAATACAAGATTTAATTAACTTAGCATAATGTACAATTTATGCGATGTGCTAAGCCATATTGGAAAAAATTCGTTAAATAAAAATATTTTCACATAAAACAAGAATGTAATAAACGCCCGTTTATTACATTTTTGTTTTATTCCTAAACGTAGCAGAGAATTTATTTTAAATTATTAATGCAGAATCGACTTTTTGATTTACAGATTGAAGGATAATTTTATTATTTCTGTTTGTTGAAGATCTTTGACAATTGTTACGTTGTCAGTCTTGCCAAAAAAAAACAGTTATTAAGACTTAGCCTCGTTGACCTCAATTCGAAGATAAATACAATCATCACAGTATATATAATGTTTTAGTACATACTTTATTATTTAATTCACAATATTATAATGTACCCACAATTGCGAATTAAGCCGCCCAAGCATAATAGCCAATCTCGCCTACATTTTTATTCAGTTAATAGAAAACGAAGCTCTTGTTAGGGAAAATAATCTTCAACAAAAGTAGGACGATTATTAAAAAATCTGTCCAACAACCCAAGATTGATATTATGATAAGGGAAATTCCTTTAAAAAAGTTTATGACGTTCACAGAGATTGTTATCTTTTAATGTTTAATGTGATCGTAGAATTTGAGTGACGAATTCGTGATTTTTTGGTCCAATAGGCATAAAGTATACTCACAATTTCACTACATCATTATCATCGTCATTTCAGCTGAAAGACGTCCACTGCTGGACATAGGCCACCCCCTCTTTTACATCCACCGGATTCCCGCAGCCTTAATCAGCACATCGGTCCACATAGAAGGATACATAGCCTTCCAACGTTGCATCTTTCGGCCCCTCAACCAAAATTCCAATCTAATCCTCAATCAAATGTCACTACCCTTATCCCATATTACCTGAGATTGACATGTTTTCTTCTTCCATTGCATCCTGTCAACTGTCACGCTATGACAGGCATAAAGCGTACTGTGCCTTATTTATCTTCAAGAATTATCTGACGTAATAATAGCTGTTCTGATGCTCGCATTACAAATTGCCTTCATCACTTCAGTCCTGTAACGTCCATTGCTGAAAATGAGCCTTCTAAATTGCATAGGCTCTGCGAAACTAGGTTGTGACTGGCAAACAGACAGTTCCATCGTTATATTTGATACGAAACACTAAAAACTGCAAAACAGTCTGTGGAAAAGCGAAGAACCAACATTCATATCGCAGTGGCCGCAAACTACACCGCCGATGTCCGACGCGTTACAAATGTTTTAGAAAAGACTCTTATTTTGTATTTCCTGCTACTAAGTGTTTTATTTTTAATTTAATATGTGACTGTAAAATATTTAGTCCCGTGCTGGGCGCCACTAAGAAGTTTTGGTACCCAGCACGGGACTAAATATAAGTGCTGGGTGCCAAACACTTCTTAGTGGCGCCCAGCTGGGCCTTAAAATTGAAAAAAAGATTGTCAACTCCTTTTAGGTCTTTTGACAAGTCGATGAACCTATGTTAAAATTCATAAAGAAATTTGTATCTTCAAATTTTATGTCTGGTACTCTCCATTTCATTAACAAAATGCTAATGCATTATTATGGAGCATAAACATTACTGTTTTTCATTTTCCTTAATGGTCTCTTACTGTTCGTGGCGATTCTCAAACAGCTAATGTCCTCTGTGTCCCATTTATAAATTAGCCTACATACAAGCACCCTAATTCAAAAAAAAGCTTATAATTATACCCACCACGTAATCCTTGTTTACGTATTACGGGCAATTTATTTTAAAAAAAGGCAAAGAGACTGCAAGCCATCGCGCCGTGGTTGACATTTAACTCCGCGATAAATTCGCTTACCCAAGTATTAACCTAATTAAATCGGGTGACCCATTGTACCCGCAATGCACTCAACGGTTACCAATTTTTTGGATCCAAGCCAAAGTCAGTTTACCCGATCGTAATAACTTTAAGAGTACCTTCAAAATATAAATAAATATTTTTAATATTTTTGCTGCAATGCTTTGGTTACTTAATGGTCGGGCGATATTGCTTCTGTATTGTAGAAAGAAATATTGGACACGTAGGTTTCTTAATTTTGATATTTTTTGGTCTGGAACAGGGTTAGGCAGAATTTGAATTACATATATACATACGGTTTAGGCGCAAAAGGTCTAATTCTCAAAATAGCAACAGAGTCGCAAAAGGACTACTTCTCAAAATGGTAAATTCTCTAAAAGCCTAATTTTCTGAATGACAAATTCTCTAAAAGGCTAATTATCTAAAATCGTAATTCTCTGAATAGCCAATTCTGTAAATGGCTAATTATCAAAATGGCATATTTTTTACAATTTATAATATTATAAAAAATCATGATTGTCTAAATTATCTTTAAAAAATAAACATTAGGGAACAACACAAATAAAAGATTAACATTTTCAGAAATTAAATCAACAATTAAAAAATAAACAATATTCTATATGTAATCAACATTCAGGTAAAAACTAATGAATTAAAATATTATAGTTTTCAGTACAAAATATTAAATATTCTATATGTAATAACTTATTAAGAATTAAAATATCACTTTGCCTGACTTTAAAAAGGTACTAAATTGGTAGTAAAACCTCTGGTATTATTCTTCGGGTCGAGTCTAAGCGAGTCGAGTGGGCGCGGACCCATGTGTTCTCCCCAGTTCAAGGCTCATGCGGTATTGAGATTTAAAGAATCTGGCCTTGACTAAGAAATTCTAAGAAAAAGAATGACCAAAACTGTTCACTAGGTAGTCTCCTAAAAGTAACGATTGTTTAATATTTAATTTAATATTTTAATAATGATCTTTCACTATAATGATAATTGGGCAGCTCATGTTCTTCATGAAACTCGAATAACTAGATAAAGGTTTGTTAGTTAAAAAGTTATTATCCCAGTTCGCAATTTCAGGCTTAATAATATCTACTTTGTCTGCCTTGAAGGCAAATTAGGTAAGACATACCTACCTGATTGTAGTATAAATGAGACGTAACGAGGAAAGATTTCTTAGTGTTTGGACTAAATGTTGAATCTTTCGCTTTAAAACGACTGAAACCAGAATTTCGATTTGATTCATAATGTATTTTTTCACTTTATCAATAAAAAAGTATAACTGATGTCAAATACTTTATTTATAATAAATATATATATATATATATTTTTTTCAGACCTTAGATCCAAAAGGTACACATAAATTAAGTTAGTAATATCCGTAGACACGACATTTTATTTAAATTGTTAGTACACTTATAAACTGTCTTAGTAACAAACGCTGAGAAATTTTAATTATTATATATGTTATAAAATTTATATTTTTACTAACTATTAAAAACACTATCGACTCTATGACAATGTATTATCTTTTTTTTCGTAATACAGTTCTCATAGTCTGTTTGTTTAAATATTGTTATAAATTTATTACTAGGATTCGTTGCTGTGTTGGAACATTAATAGACTGATGATGATCATCAGCCTATTAATGTTCGCACTGCTGGGACACAGGCCTCCTGTCTGTGAGAGAGAATGGGCCTTAATCCACCACGTGGGCCCAATGCGGGTTAGTGGATATATCACATGAATTTTTAATTCTAAGACATGCCGGTTTCCTCACGATGTTTTCGTTCACCGCTTTGAGAGCAGTGGTGATGAAATAATTTACACAAAGTACAGCGCCTAAGTCACGGCCGACGCCACTGGGTCACCACTGCTCTACGTTATAATTAATAGGTAAATAATTTTAAATTCAAAGAATGGGTGGTTCTTGATGAGAACCGGTTTACTTCCCAGAAATAAACCGGTGCCAAGCGGTGTAAGCGTGCTGTTTGTGAAGGTATTCTTGATTGATGCTAGTTTTTTTTTTGTTGAGGGGCTCTCGATTACTCAAAGGCCTGTGACATCCACCAACCCGCACTGGGCCCGCGTGGAGGATTAAGGCCTATACCCTTTCTCACAGATAGGAGGCCTGTATCCCAGTAGTGGGAACATTAATAGGCGACTATATTCCACAAAGAATTGCAGATTGCAGAGATGCTTATATAGTATGATGACGGGCACTTAGTAAAATAAGCCATAAGAAATAGCAGTGTTCTTGCTCATTCTTGATATACAAGTAAAGACTTTTATGGCAGCTGTCATTCAGCCTAGATAACTTTCCTTAAAATGAAGTGAAAAGGCCTCAAAACTCCTATAAAAGGAACCCATCAAGTTCATAAACCGTGTTTCCATTACGGCGGTTTATAAACCCCAATCCACATCTCACATATCAATACTCGATAACCTTATAAAAACCCAGGAAGCGTTCGATATGACGTTTCCACAAGCCATGAAAAAGTGGATTGGTGCCATCAATATCCATCATGTGGCAACTAAATTAAATTGCCGTTATGTCGGAACCAAAATCCCCTGGGGCCGCCTCTGTCATCCCCCTGTCTCTACAACGGATCGTTTTATTAAAACTGCAAAAACGGACAGTCGCAAACAAGGGTTAAGTACGAAATGATGGCTTTATGCACGATGGTTCCAGTACTGTTACGCCGGATTAGGTCCAAAAGCGTCAAATATTGACTTTTACCGCCAGTTATTGGTACCTTCAATGGGAAATAAGGTCGTAATGGTCACGGATTTTGGGACAAGTTAAATAAATTTTGGCGGTAACGCAAAATATTTCTTGTAGGTATACTTTTAGAGGAGATAATCGTTTGAATTTTGGCAGGTGTTTACAGAAAGGGTTTAATCGACCTGAAACTAAGGAAAGAAACAAATATTTTCTCAGGCTGTTTTCTCTATCTAGTTGATTTTTTTGCCACTTTCGAACGGTCGGCACCGTTCGAAAGTGGCAAAAAAATCAACTAGATAAAAGTCCCTAACTTAGTAAACGAAAACACCCTATAGACACTTTCATTCCTACAGACTTCAGAACATAATATACTAAAAATCACTGCATATGACACTCCTGACCCTAAAACGAATTCGATGACACGCCATTTGTCCGGTTCGGTTCACTGCAGATAGATTTGATAGCATTAGATTTAGTTCCGCGTCTACTACTGCCGCATCTGGTTAGTTCTAAATTCGATCTGTTACATACAAGGGAGAATGATTTGCACTTTTACCGTGGGACTGAATAAGATTGAAAACACTGTGGAATTGGTAAGGGAATAAGTTTTTTGTGTAACTGACACGTTCTTAGTAGCTCTTCAGATTATTTTTTTTGGACTGTTAAGTGATATATTTTTCTTTCATTCTTTCCCTATAAAATATCTCCATTGTTTATTTATTTTATTTTATTTATTTGGTTCACCAACAATTGAATACAAAGATATGGGAGATATACATATAGACTAGAGTACAAATTTCTTTCAGGTAAGCACATTATGCATTACTCATTTTCCGATTGACATTGGGTGCCTACACTACTACAATTAGCGGAGTTCTTATACTCATCCAATTTCAAGCAGGCACACATGATTATGCTATCGGCCAAACTCCAGATTAAAATCGAAATCAACATCACATAATATCAAATCAAAATCAAAGTTAAAATAAAAATCTAAATACAATTAAATCAAAAATTAAAATAACACTCAAATCAAAACAAAATTGAATGATATTTAAAAGAAGTTTAAAATCAAAATAAAAATAAAAATTGTACCTACCTAAAAATCAAAATGAAGATCAAAAACCAAGATTACATTTTCCACAGCATTTGAAAGATTTGTCGAGTTCAGACGCCGGGGAAGCTGGTAAGTCGCTTGCGGTTCTGATCAACTTAATGCTCTCCGGCGGCGTGAACGATGCCGTCGCCGATGTCTTGTATGAGGCTAACTTGTGTGCCCTGCGGAAGAAGGACGGCGGCATTCATTCCATTGCTGTCAGTTGTATCTTCAGGCGATTGACAGCCAAAATATGTTGCAAGGTATAAAGTGAATCGCTTGCAAGTAAGTTCCAGCCCCTTCAACTTGGTTTTGGTTCCAGAGGAGGCTGTGAGGCTGCCGTACATGCCTTTTCCTCGTTTCTTAACTCACAAAAAGGTGAAGTCATTCTCAAGATTGACGTCAAAAACACATTCAACTCCGTGAACAGGGACACTTTGTTGGCTGAAGTCAAAAAAGTACTACCCGAAATTTAAGGTTTTATGTGGCAATGTTATAGGCATCTATAAAAAATATTTTATAAGGACAACATTTTGGCATCTTCAGTTGGTTGCCACCAAGGTGGCCCTCTCGGGCTTGTCATTTTCAGTTTGGCTATTCATCCCATAATCCAACAACTACCTTCAAATTTTAATGGAAAATACCACATTTAGATGATGGAACGCTAGGAGGTGATGTTGACATCGTTTTGAATGTCCTGCAACTCCTCAAACAGAAATTTAAATCTATTGGCCAAGAACTTAACCCCTGCGAAATTTACCTCTCTGATGTTACCGACAGAAAATCGACTTTAGATAAATTTAATGCAAATAGCCCCGCAATAAATAAATAAAAAATAAATTAATCTTAGAAAAAAGTTTCCTGCACCTAGGAGGTGCAGGAAACTTTTCTTCTAAAATATTGGATTTTAGACGAAAGTTTTTCATCTTTCATCGAAGAAAAAATCAAACATTTAAATGATATTTCGGATAGACTCTCCAAAATTAATTTACATTCGGCATTCCCGTTTATCAAATATTGCTGTTTCGATCCAAATTTTATGTATTTTCTCCGTTCTTCTCTTTTTTGGAAGGAACCACAACTTTTGAACAAAATTGACCAAATTATTCGCAACACATTAACATCCATTCTTAATGTGGCCTTGGAATTGGCCGATCGTCCAAGGCCAATTCGTTTTGGTGGCCTCGGCGTCCAGAAAATATCTAGTGTAAGCTTACCAGCGTTCCTGTAAAAAAAAAAATAGTTTTTTCCCTGGCTGGCCGGAAGTGCCGTGCTTGACCGACGCAGAAGAAGCCTGAAAAGTGGCTTGCCGGCCCGAGAACCCATTTTCCCAGAGATTGTGATGAGCCGAAGAATCAGCATTGCCATCCAACGTGACGTGTAGTTTGTAAATAATGTACATATGTAAATAAATGATATCTTGAGATTACATTAAAATGACTTTACATGTTTTTGTAAATAATACTTCGGAACCTACCAAGTGAGTCGGAGTGCACATCAACAAGATCACTGCAGCTATTTAATAACTTACAAAGGTGAGGGATTGGAGAATTAGCACCAAGAACAGTTCTACGAAAAAGAGGACATAAGGGGGTTACAGGAGCTCGTGGGCTTTTTGTGGGTATACGGATTTTGATCCTGTTAAACAATTGGGGGCAGTCAATTTTACATCTCAAAATTTTAAACAAAAACGGCGAATCCAATAAATCTCTTTTCTTATGTAGGGGTGTAATCTTGAAATGCAAGAGTCTCTCTTTATACGATCGTTTTCTTTTAGCTATTCCGGAAGAGATAAATGCCACAAAAATCGTTTTTGAACCCTTTCCAATCTTAGAGTATGGGTGGCATAGTGGGGTCTCCAAACAGTGCTGCAATATTCTAACGATCTGCGGACCAAAAAATTATAAATCAGAATCCTAATTAATGTGACGAATTGTCAAGCACGCGTTATCTGCTATGATTAGTTGAATGAATTTTCAACAGCCAATCACAGCAGATAACGCGTGCTTGACAATTCGTCACATTAATTCTGCGATAATTTTGAGCTGGGAAACTGAGGGTTAGTCGTAATACGACGGAAACTGGTAATATTTCTTATGAAAAACCCAAGCATCCTGGAAGCTTTTTTAACTACATTTTCAATGTGGGGTACAAATGTTAACTGCCTATCGAACAAAACTCTCAAAACTCTTATCTGTTCCACTTCCTGAATTAACTTGCTACCAATGTAATGAGCAGATCTTGTTGATATTTAAGCTCATATCATTATCATCACACCGTCATCAACGTCTATTATTGATAGTGGACGTCTGTAAGTAACTGCTGTTGGGATAATCAACTAACTCAGTTTTTTTTTAAATTAAAATGCATTTTTATTAATCATCACATCCTTAAGAAGTAATTCGCAGAATCTCGGATCATTGATAAACAGTTCTACATACATCCTACAATTCTGTAGTATGTTTATTAACGAAACAAGTGAACCGAACCACCATAATCCCATTCAAAGGTGGCAACACAAGAGTAATAAATACACCGATACACACCCCTGAAAACCATTAACCTCCTTTCTGCATAGCAAGTTGGGCAAAAATAAAATTTACAACCCCATTAAACGGAGTATGCTAAACATACACGGGTATGTGTAGTAATTTAAATTTTTACGGCTATTTCGACGCTTTACGCAGTGTGCATCCGGGACAACTGAGGCACATTCATTCCTTTTAAATTGATGTTATACAAGAACATAGATTTAATTTATGGAGATTTTATCGCATGTAGCATTTTTGATGTTCAAAAAGTGGTGATTGTGTCAGATTTTGAAAAATGAATTTCTACTTAGAGTATGAAAATTAAAACACATAAGTTTGAACTGTGACTATCATTATGAACTCGTCCGAAGACCTCATTAATATTTTAATGAGGGTTATCGCGTTTGAATTTGCTGCTGGTGTAGAGTGAGGTCTTCAAAATGTCAAATTTCATAGATTTTTGTGTTTTAGCGCGAGTTTATTAATTACTTTTCGATTGTATTGAATATTTTCCAAATATGGCAGATTAAGATAGGTACAGGTTTTATCAACCTCCACTTTAAAAGAATTGTATGTTTCGGAAGATTTAATCCTCCTATTTTTCGAAAAAGAAAGGGCTGCTCAAAACAGCGGTATGCTCGATTTAATAATAATCTCACTTCTGCGGCATTAGTAATGATTTTAATTCAAACTTTGCTTCCGTACGCGTAATAAAAACGTTTAACAGCTTTATTTAAGGACCTTACTCGCCAGTGGCACCAACTGGTGGCCACAAATACGAAAACTCTCATTAGCGTTGCCAACACCTACTTTAAAACTAAAACTATCTAGACGAAGTTTTACTCTATCAGTGTTGGCGATGGTTGCCAAAATGACAACAGATGCAGATTAATCACGTGAAATTTCGTTAGCACTTGGCAAATCAATACTATTTTGCCTTTTTGACAATCGCTATCGCCATGCTTTCGATGATAGAATGTCACCACTGTCTTGTCTAGAGTCTTTGGTTACGAATCAAGTAACAAAACTAATTTAATCATGGATACCTACACTAAACAGTTTCTATTGGGAAACCCTATATTCCCTTAAGTTTAGAAGCATCTAAGGTATCCAACATTTCATACTTAAAAAATATTTATTTTTAATTTAGAAGCCAATAAAAAGAAAACATGAACAATGTTTTCTGAAACATTTCAGTTAGATCCGGTTACTCGTCCCTTGACCTTTTGTCCTAACGCCAACCTCAAAATTTGACCGAAATAAGCTGATTAATTTAATAGTACAAAAGATGATGAAGCCAATCAGGAAGATTGGTAACAGGGTCGATTGCCTAAAGTACTCCGGACGTGTTTGAAAATACTCTTTGATTATCTTCTTGAAAATATTTGCTTAAATACCGTTCTTTTTTCATTTTGCTCCTTCAGAACCGTAAGATAAATTCTTATAAAAACTGAATACATTTTACCCTTGAACCTTTTTGAAAATCGATTGAAACTTTTAATAAAAGGATTAAACTGAGATTGGCGAGTTCTAAGCGGATTCAAATAACTTATGTCAGATTTAATATTGTTTTTTTTATTCCAATTTTTGTTATTACTTTAGGATGAGTATTCAGTTTATTTTAGAGTATTGGAGATTAGCTTCTGTTATCAGCTTCGCCCGCACAAAAGTCAAACATTATCTCAAGGATATCACACTCTCATTATCGCACTCTCGGGATAAAATCTACCTTTATGTCCTTCTCTACACCCCAATCTATCTATATGCCAAATTGGTCCAGCAGTTTAGGTGTGAAAACGTAACAAACAGACGGATAGACAGAGTTACTTTTACATTAATTATATCAGTACGAATTCCATTAGTTCGTGTTTCGAAAACATTTTTTGATATCATGGAAGAAACCCTTCACTAATGAAATGGTCAAACGTGGATTGACATAAATCGTCAATTGACGAAATATTCAGTTTTAGCTGGCCACAATATCATGAGATATAACCATTTAATGAAATGGTCAGCCACATCATGAAGTTATCAATTCTAAGATATGGCCACGAAACATGGATAAAATAACATCCATTACAATAAAATGGTTTATAAAAAGCTTGAAATAATAAATAAAATATGTTTTACATGAATTAAGTTACGGTCATATTATTATTTCTGTCTCGAAAATAACAATGGAACTAATCTGTAATAATAGATGAAATAAAAATGCAAGACTTAAGCTATGGTCACATTATTATTTCTGTTTCGAAACCAGCAATAGATTTAATAAGAAATAATAGATAAAAAATGTTTTGCACGACTTAAGTTGTGGGTACATTATTATTTCTATTTCGAAAATAACAATGGAATTAATAAGTAATAATTTATGAAAAATTGCAAGACTTAAGCTATGGTCACATTATTATTTCTATCTCGAAAATAATAATAGAATTAATCAATGTGAATAATCATCTATTTTTTTATCTTTTTATTTCAATATTCGATTGTGAATATCCGCACGAGGAAAGTTACCAACATAGCCCGAAGAATTGCCAAACTTAAGTGGCAATGGGCTACGCATTGCTCGCAGGATGGATGGTCGATGAAGCCAAAAAGTTCTGGAGTGGCGACTGAGTAACTGAAGATGCTGCGTTGGAAGGCCTCCTAGACTAAGTGGGCCGATGCGACACGCACAAGACCAGTCGATATGGCTACACTTGGGGCGGCATTTGTTCAGCAGTGAACGTCTTTCGGATATTCCATCTTATATGCTTGATAATAAGTACTTATTGTGATAATAACATTCCCTCAACCCTGTGTATTCTAAAACTTTAGTTCAAAGTCTCGAATATAACGATACTTATCACTGTAAAATACATTTAATCTTCAGTTTACATTAAAATTAACAACGACTTTGTGCAAAGCAGAATTCGATTACGTAAAAGTAATGGCGGAACTGTTTGCAAAACACTTTGAACAACAATTTTATTAGTGACAAAATTGAATTGTGGCTAATAAATAATTAAAATATTGAGTTTAATCACTTTAAAATATAAACACAAATATAAAGGGGATGATAATATTATTATTGTGCCCACTCATCTAGTGACTATCTTTTATAGTCACTAGTCGTAAAGAGAAGAAATTAAACACGTAGTTAGTTTGGTAAAAAAGTACTCGATTGCCGATATTTATTTTTATAAATAACTAGCTGTGCCCGTGGCTTCGCTCCCGTCAACTGCCTACCTACTCTACCCTACCCTACCCTACCTACCCTACCTACCCTACCTACCCTACCTACCCTACCTACCCTACCTACCCTACCTACCCTACCTACCCTACCTACCCTACCTACCCTACCTACCCTACCTACCCTACCTACCCTACCTACCCTACCTACCCTACCTACCCTACCTACCCTACCTACCCTACCTACCCTACCTACCCTACCTACCCTACCTACCCTACCTACCCTACCTACCCTACCTACCCTACCTACCCTACCTACCCTACCTACCCTACCTACCCTACCTACCCTACCTACCCTACCTACCCTACCTACCCTACCTACCCTACCTACCCTACCTACCCTACCTACCCTACCTACCCTACCTACCCTACCTACCCTACCTACCCTACCTACCCTACCTACCCTACCTACCCTACCTACCCTACCTACCCTACCTACCCTACCTACCCTACCTACCCTACCTACCCTACCTACCCTACCTACCCTACCTACCCTACCTACCCTACCTACCCTACCTACCCTACCTACCCTACCTACCCTACCTACCCTACCTACCCTACCTACCCTACCTACCCTACCTACCCTACCTACCCTACCTACCCTACCTACCCTACCTACCCTACCTACCCTACCTACCCTACCTACCCTACCTACCCTACCTACCCTACCTACCCTACCTACCTTACCTACCCTACCTACCCTACCTACCCTACCTACCCTACCTACCCTACCTACCCTACCTACCCTACCTACCCTACCTACCCTACCTACCCTACCTACCCTACCTACCCTACCTACCCTACCTACCCTACCTACCCTACCTACCCTGCCTACCCTACCTACCCTACCTACCCTACCTACCCTACCCTACCCTACCTACCCTACCCTACCCTACCTACCCTACCCTACCCTACCTACCCTACCCTACCCTACCTACCCTACCTACCCTAATTAATAATGGTAAAAGTAATAAAGAGATCTGGCCGACCGAAATGACGAACATATGAAAAAATGTAAAAAAAAAAAAGAAAAAAGGGATAAAAAGTATCCTATGTCCGTCTCCTGGTTCTAAGCTACCTCCCCACCAATTTTCAGCCAAATTGGTTCAGCCGTTCTTGAGTTATAAATGGTGTAACTAACACGACTTTCTTTTATATATATAGATTGTGTTAGTTTGAAATGAAATAATACTAAGTTTTGTGTTTTTTCTTGCAAGCTGTCATTGCATCCCACGGCTAGACTATGGGCTTTAATACAGAAGATTTATTTTACTGTTCCTAAAATAGTTATTTCATATTAAAATTCTTTAATTAATTCAGATGGATTTCTGATGGAACTCTAATTATAAACAAATATGAAAAAAATATGGATAAGATTGCGTTTCCCTAACCCACCAAAATACATAAAAAACAATTTAATAATAAATATTGTCTCGTCTCAAACACATAAAACCGAATGAGCACGATGTCTCATAAAAATACCTACGTATGAACGCACATATATACAATCATATATGTATGTGTAGAACCCTGTCGTAAACTAGGGGGTTCAAGGTTACGACCAGAATATGGAAATACATGATCGTATAAAACGAGGAAATATGCCTTCGGCGGCCTGATACTGATCTGGGTGTTAAGCTGAAATAAAGCTCTGCTGAATATTGAAAAAAGAATTATATCAATGACTGGACATTTGAAGTGAGGGTTTTCAGGCAAATTCACGTCATCAATAGGCTCCATTTTGGCAAGAGGTTCGCTGACTTCAAATTAGCTAATGTCGGAAATCATATTTATGACAGGTGTCTGAACTTGGCGACTTATTGCTACCACTGTAACTATGAGAACCACTAACGCCCGAACCCATGACGTATTTGTTAGTAGATATTTCTACTAATTTGACATTTATTATAATTTATAATGGACCTGAATGTTACATAATATGAAAATAGAAGTAATAGGCAAATCCACTGACAGACACGTTATAGAGATCGGACGTTACACTTGATAAATCTAGAGGGGTGAAAGTTATTTTATTTATTTTAGTTATACTTAAAACAAAGGAATGGGCACCGCAAACAACACTCATTTGCCTATGTCAATATACATAAAACCGGCCAAGTGCGAGTCGGACTGCACCGAGGGTTCCGTAAAAATACTAAAGTTCATAAACAATAAAAGCACCGATCATTGCTCTAGCGAAAATATTTTTATATTTTTTCAAGTACATTTTATAAGTTGGTCGATTATTACTCGTAAAATCGTAAAGGCTACTTAGCTGTGATAGTTTTCCTTTTAATTTCATTATATATACTACTGCCGAGAATTTATTCACATATCCAAAAGCAACCATTTAGCTGGCCGGGGGCAAGATACTTGGCTCTAACAAAAATGAGCCATTTAAAGCTTAATATTAAGCAAACGGATTCCTGAAAAATGGTTTTCACAGACCCGTAATATTTTTGAATGGCCTATCCAACGAAACCCCCGCCATGGGATAGATGTGGAAAAAACTACCCCACTTTACCAAAAATATATTTTTTCCCGATTTTATTTTACTACTTTGTCAGTGTGATTAATATGTATGTATATTCATGCCAAATTATAGCTTTCTTTACTAAGAGTCTCTGAGATAATCTGGGGACGGACAGACAGATGGTCATGGCGAAACTATGATGATTCCTTGTTGACTACGGAATTCTAAAAAGGAGTCATGTCAGACATGAATAAAATATGTACGACGTTAGGTCAAATATGTAGCTTAACCTCTACGTGATGCTTGAAAATATCAGGCGCGCGAATATTCAGAACATGGTTTGAGTATTTTCGTAAGACTAAGTGTTATTTAGAGCAACCTTTACAATCCCTTCAAGATATGATTACTAAGAGAGTACCGACGATGATGAAAAAGAACTGAGGTACAGTTATATACTTTACTCTTCAGGGATCACAAAAATTGTGAGTGTTTCAGTTATACATCCGACTCATAAGAGTAAAAGGTCGTAAAGACCAATAAATAAGTTTCTGAGAACGTAGCAAAGTTGGTTTTAGTGCAGTGTCTGTATCCATCGCTCATACGAGTCTCATGTGGATTTGCAATGCATCCCTAAAGAATACTGTTAGAGAAACATTTTCTATTTAAATAACTGGACTGTAAAAGGGCATTGAAATGTTAATGTCGGCTTTTAGTAGCATTGAGGTACCTTTTTGCTTTATAAAAACTTGCCGTAAAATGGGAATTTTCCCTGTTTTGGAAGTGTCTCAATATATCAGAAAAGTAGCAAAAAACAGTTTAACCATTATGAAAACAATCACTAGACATTTTTTTATCTTTAAATTTTTGTTTTTGTTTATTTCTCGTGTCTCCTGTGCAAGATATTCACCTCGTTTATTCACATTATCTAATGCTGTTATTTTATGAGGGATAGAAATAATAATCTGACAATAACTTATGTCTTGCAAAACATTTGCTACCTATTATTACCAACTATTTTTTCCCTCTCACAGAGAGGAGTCCTGTGTCCTAGCAGTGGGAACATTAATAGGCCGATGATGATGATGATTTTTTTAATGTATGCATTTCGTGTTGACCACCGGTAAGTGTTTTTTAAATTGCGGTCGGCTCGCGTTTGACCACCATCTCACCTGATGGTGAGCGATGATGTGGTTGACGGTGAAGCATGCTTGCCTAGATACTTCTAGGCAAGCGTGCTACACCGTCGACCAATAGGTCGATATATATATATATTTTCACTTGACTTATGTGTACCCACTGTTATCTTATGGTGTCATATAGTGGGTGAACTCGACAAACGTACAATCCACATTTATTCTTCAGAAGAAATGTCTTAAGACAATTTATAACATGTATCTAGTACAGAATCATTAAGAGATGTCTTCAGAACGGAGGGTTCCTTGACACTGACTGGTATTTATATACTGGAATTATGTTTATTTGTTAAAAATAATATGCAATATTTTAATTTCAAATCAAATTCAAAAAGAAACATTCGGAAACAATATAAATATGACATTAATTTACCGTCTATTAACCATATGATGTATTATAAAAGTATCTATGTTACTGCTATTCGTGTGTAAAATAAGTTACCGCCAGCAGTAAGGCAATTAAAACGAAATATGTTTTAAAATAAATTGAAAACAATATTAATTAATAATGTATTTTATAATCTGCATGTGTTTTTTGATAAAAATATTTTTTGTAAGTACCCAATTTCTAAATACTATTGCATATCCGACTTGGGTAGACTAAAATGTAATATTTATTAATAAGAACTTAATGTACACAGTTATGCAATAAATATATCTTTTGCGTTATCTTTATAGACCCCGAAGCTTGAAGAAAGATAGAGTTTTTTAAATAATTAAATGGTAGTAGGTTGATTTTCTATGAAGCTCCAGTACATAGCAACAACAAACTTAATAAAATAGTTAGCACTTTCCAACATGCTCGGAAAAAGATGAAACTACCCTCGAACAAATCTTGCAATCAAAATGCACATTGGACTAAATATTCGTCGCTTCCCGGTACGACTTCACAAATTCCGTTTCGTTACATACGAGTCAAAACTTTTTGTTTTCCTTCTATCAAAAGCATATTTAAAATTGCTCTCAATGGATGAGAAAAGCAAAAAAATTTTGTGAAGGAAACTTTTTGGTCAAAAGCGAGGTTTCGAATGGTTCTGATATTAAATATAGAACTAACGAGGTTACGCAAATTATGTGTAAAACTATATCGCGATTTTCGGAGAGAAAAATCCTATTTAATGTCATCTTATTGCGAAATATGAAATAATATTGGGTACGGAAATGTGGCATACAAATGTGGATGGATGGAGAGGGAGAGGAAGGCTAAAGAAAAGATAGAATGTTTGAAGAGTGATATGAAAGAAAAGGGAGTCAGACAAGTAATATAGTATGAGGGCAGGAAGAAGATGATTATGGCATTACACTGGTATTTCTGATCATGTGCTCTAGGCCACAACCCTTGTAGTTTTAATAGAAAAAGTAACGTACTCCTGCATATTTCTGAAACAGGATCATCATCATCGTTATAGCCGAGAGACATGCGCAGCTGGACATAGGTCTCCCCCAAGTGTTGTCCCATAGACCAGGCCTGCGCTACTCGCATCAAGCGGAATCCACTGGATCTCACCAGAAGCTTTAAATAATTGACATTCTATCATCAAAAGCGTGGCGATAGTCACTGGCAAAATGTTTGTACCAAGCGCTATCGAAATTAGAAATGATGAATCCCTTACATTTTGGTATTTTTCTCTGAACCCCCAGGTCATCAGAGATAGAGAATATCTATAATAAAATGTCACCAATGCAAATAGGGTTCTGGAGTGACAACCTCTAACCGGAAAACGCTGCGTTGGAAGACCTCCCACCAGGTGAACCGATGACCTGGTGAAGGTTGCGAGGATACGCTGGATGCGAGACGCACGGGAACGGTCTAAGTGGCGACGCTTGGGGGAGATCTATGTCCAGCAATGGACGTCTTTCGGCTGATATGATAATGATGATGATGGCAAATAGTAGGGTAGATTGTGTTATTTCGAAACTATCATTGGTCAAGCGCGAGCCTATCAATAACAAAAAAAAAATAACAAAGATACCAAATGATACTTTACATAGAGACAATATGATATACAAAATTCCACCCCCCACTAACCCTCAGGAGGCCACCACACCCATTTGAACTGAAAACTGTTTTATTTTCTCTAAAACAATTTATCTGACGGAAATAAAATTTTGAACGACTATTATTGAGACTTTAAGTAATAATATATAAAAAAGGTCTTTAAGTACTCCCAATATTGGAAAAAAATGATGCAAATAAATTGTAACAACCTGTATAATGATTTCCTTTGGTGGTACAAACACCGTTTTTTTTTTTAATGTGTACTTACATCAAACCTATGTAATCCTCAAGTTTGCTCGGTCTAGCAAAGGTGGAACTGAAAGCTTTGCAGATACTTTTCACAAGGCTATCCTGCTATAACTACCTTTTTCCTTAAATTTTTAAAACGTTCATGATACTATTTTGTAGAATACAGGATCTGATGAAGAAACTAAACCGCAAAAATTAACAGCCTTATAATATAATTGAAACGAAACGATCCCACTCCGTCTATAATTTTCACTCAAACAGAATCGCAGAGCTTTAAAACGGCACACCCCAGAAACCTTTTAAGGGTTGGAGTACATTTTAATTACATGAAACCCAATACGGCTCACACAGGTTGTCATGGCATCCGTATTTACAACAACTGTTAATATCAATAAGCGTAAGTTTCATTGGTTTAATACCTTCTAGAAACCATTGTTCAATCAATTTGGAGGTATTTGTATGAGGTATTGGCTAATTTGGTGTGAGAGAGCCAATCAGTGAATTGTTGGGAATGAGTTCAGGTTTTGTGTATTGTTTTTTGATAAATCTTAGTTGTATTTGGTGGTGATTTGGGAAGATGAAAATCTGGGAGTTGTGACATGCCACTAAGACTTTGAGGAAGGGTGTGAAAAAGTAAACGCGACTAAATACTAATTACGCACACACATGCTTGCTTGTATCAACTAAGCCTGCTTAAAAAATAATGTTGAAAACACTTGTACTGTATCAACATACCTGAAGCAAGTGTTTAAGTGTGTCAAAGTCGTTTATTGATAAGTGATTACTAATTCTTATGCAAACGAAAATCGACCTTGCGTCCTATCCCTCAGTTTTTGTTCTTTAACCTTCAACTTCAAACTGCCACTATTATTTTCCTATGACCCTTATCGCAGAGGTCACCTTAAAACTTTTGAACACATAAATTCGAACTCTATGGATCATTAAACAGTAGATGAATTTATATGTAATGAAAATCGAATGCCCATTAAATTGTCTTTGTGAAAAGTTATATTCACGCTGATTCGAACTTTCATCTAGGCTTGCGAGGTTTTTGGCTTCTATTGTGATAAAATATTCGGCTCAATTGTTAGTCACCATGTCATGGAAAGGTTAAACTTTTTTAGAGATAAAACCTACTAGTTTATTTTAGACTCCGTTACAAATTCAGAAATTATAGACAATGCGAATCATTTTGAAATGAATGACAGTAAAGCTTGAAACGCATGAAACGATTCATTAGAGTGCATTGATGTTCTCTTTAGAAAGTCAGTGTTTCGATAAATCTACACACAAATTGTATAACACAGGGGTAGACCGTTGCCAGTTGCACTCAAACTAATTTAGAAAGTATCTCATCAATCACCCACCTTAAGAGCAAGTAGTGGTAGCCCAGACGTAGCAACCCCGGTATCCGTGTTGTAAACCGTTAGGTTTGAACTTAGGCAGGCAATTTACTTGGTTTAATTTATTCCATCACCTCTGTTTTTCAAACGGTAAAACAAAATATCACCAGGAAATCTGAAAACAAAAAAAACTTTTTCACAAAATAATAAACCGACTTCAAAAAGCAAAACACAAAAAAGTAAAAAATTACTTTCCGTTCGGCAGTCGATGTAAAAATCGATTAAAACAAGAGTACCAAAGACAGCGAAGAGTAGTGTTTTGCTTTTGAAGTTGGTTATTTTTTTGCATTGGTACACTATTGCTGAAAAGTGATTTAATTCTATAGGAAGACACCTAAAGGATTGACAAAATACAAACATACATACACTTATGAAGTTTTGCACACGTGTTTAGAAGCCCACATAGAGTAACGTAATATGTGCACATTGTGCAATTGCAACAATATTACATACATAGGTATCGAATTGATTTCTTCCTTTTTTTGAAGACACCTGTCATTGTCCATCCCGCACTAGACCCGCGTGGTGGATTAGTGGAGGACTGATATTCCAGCAATGGCATCGTTATATTAAGCTAGTTATAAGGATATACCCACGGTGACTAAACTATGTGCCACGAAACTCGGATTGATTGAATGATTAAGGGAACTGGGTTACCAGCTGATATCACTAAGTGATCCCTAAATAACTCTAAGTAAACCCGCATTTTTCTCTCTCTCTATCTAACTTATGTCATTAACATTTTGTTCTCGATTTATGTGTTTCTAGTCAAACGTTTTAATATGAAACTTGTTATCAAAGTTTCATTAAAATTCTTTCATTAAGCTAGTCTGTTTATGATACCCTATTTAATTTTGAGCTCTAAACGAGAGTTTTCCTGTGAGCATAAAAGTTCTTGTATTTAAAGCACTTTTCATGATGATATTAAAATGAATTTTCCTCAATGGCATAAATCAGTATCCTACTTTTATTATTTATAATAACAAACAAACATCCATTCATCCATTTATGTTTGTTACTCTTTCACACAAAAACTACTGAACGGATTTTGATGAAACGTTACAGAAATATAGCTTGTACATCAGAATAACACACAGGCTACAATTTATAAAGGTATTAAGAGAAGTACTTATACCACGCGGGCGGAGCCGCGGACGGCAGCTAGTACACATAACATTAGCAAAATTATGAACACGCAGCAATGTTTTTAAAGAGTACTAACTCTTTTCAGTGTCGATTCTGACTTCAAGAGCTGCATCGGCATGGGTAGGTCTTCTAGTTATATAAGTGCTGGAAGCAATGAATCGTACCAACCGTGGACCCAAGAGCTATTTGCCATCTTCTTCACTAATCCAATAAAAGTTCCCACAGAAAGGTGCAACGCGACAATGCCATCGCGATTACATAGAAAATTTTTGTTTATGTAAAACAATATTAAAGAAAATCATACCAATTCTTGAACTGGGAGCTACAAACACCTAACCAACAAAAAAGATTCAAACACCTATCGTCAGATGCCAAAAATTCCAGTAATTTCGTACTAGCGCTAACCAACAAACTTTCTACTTCCAAGGCTTGGGCCAAGAATTAGCATAGCAACGAACAGTGTTCTGGCGCATCGCCACGTTTAAGTTTTTCCATACTTAATTAGATCCGCGGTTGTTTCGTGTGTAAAAAACAAGACTATCTTGCTTTGGCTTGCAAATTGAACTAGATAACTAGCAAAAGATTAGAGATAATGCGAAGATTTTGAGAAAAAAAAATGAAGCAAGTTCAGCAAACAGTATTTAGAGACAATGTTAATAGATGACGTCGAAAAGAGAGGTCGAATCGAGGTATGAAAGAAATCAAGGTAAAAATTAAATACAAGCAATACAATCTATTCCAATATCTTTATGTCATCAGTAAGATATACATGTTCATTAATCATTTCATTAGAAAGACGTCCACTGCTGGACATAGATCTTACCCCAGGTATCGCCACCTCGATGGATCCTGTATTGTTAGCATCTAGCGGACTCCCGTGACCCTCAGTTGATCATTATTTCAAAGCCGAATATATTTTGAGCCATCGTTTTAAACACAATTTGTCAAATGCGACAATATTGGCAGAAATATTAAAATATTAGGTAAGTAAAATATTGACGTATATGGTGAACCGTCTACCCGTGAATTGATCGATCTTCCACGTAGCCATTGAAGACAGCCTCGATATCTATGTTAAAACGCAAAATATCACAAACACTATGAGAATATCTCTCAAGCATCTAATTGTTAAGCTTCCTACGACTTATATCCCCAGAATAAAAATACATAATCGAATTTCATCGTCGCTGTTATATTTTTGGAACTAAGAAGGCGTATCATCATGTAATTGACGCCGCGTAGGTATTTTATATTTCTTTCCTATTTTTTCAATGAAATCCAGAAAAAGGAGATTGGCCCGAATGTTTATATTTGTAGCGAACTCAGTTTACACACGGAATTTTTCAAGTGTTAATATCCGATACTAACATATTGATTGGATGACTTCGACCGGAATAGTATGAAAGCTGTTAAAAACAAACAAAAAGGTTAGGTATTTACAAAAAAATTATAATGAACTGACTGTTTTTTTAATGGCCTTTCATAAAGTGAACCGTCATTCGACCTGAAACTTTCTTTTTTTTATTGCAAAATAATAGAGACCGTTTATTGAACTTGATCAAATGTCAAACATCAATCATTGAGCCACATAATAACATTTTAAAGAGAAATGAAGGGACGATGAACACAATTCAATCTCTTAAACCAACATCTTAACGCTACTGAGAACTATTAACATAAACTATAGATTGACGACTCACTTAAAATTGAAAAAAGAAAAGTAATTTTTTAAGAAGAATCATTATTTAGGTAAGTATTTTTGTATTTCGTGGGTCCAGATTAAAATGACACCCGGAACTCTTATACTAAACTCCGAAATATTTTAAAAATTTATCAGGAGAAGGACGCAGGCTACTCCTCCGTCATTTACTTTACGAATTAATGTCACAAACACGCTCAATCAAATTTGTTAGAAAACATAAACTAAGAACGAGGGACGGTTATTTTTAGCCGCTGTCTGTCACTCCGATGAAGGAAAAATGTCTTGGGGGCATCAAATAATTTCTTATTTGACATCTGTCCTACGTATTGTCTTGAAATGTTATGTTATTGTATCACCCAAGTATAAAACTTGACTCAAACTTGAAGGCTTTTAAAATGAGACTTATTTATTTATTATTAGTTGTTATATACTTTATTGTACACCACTTAAATAATTACACGACAAAACATTATAAAGATCAGGGTACAATGGGCGGTCTTATCGCACAGGGCAATCTCTTACAACCTTTGGATAGGCAGAACGAGAGGAGATAGACATAGGGCTGTTAGTGTACAAAACCTAAATTAAAAAATATTACTTAGATATAACATAAAATACATACATACAAATGAAATAATATACTAATAAATATCAAATATAGAACAGAGAAAGGAGAAGAAGAGTTACAAAGAAAGGAAATGCTCCTTATTGCTTCCTGCTTCCCACTAATATTATAAAA
This sequence comes from Orthosia gracilis, assembly GCA_947562075.1. NCBI lineage: Eukaryota > Metazoa > Arthropoda > Insecta > Lepidoptera > Noctuidae > Orthosia > Orthosia gracilis. The sequence continues at coordinate 43,315,317 of OX387265.1, read as the reverse complement.
TAGCCTCTACCAACGGCTTCGCCTGCGTGAAAAGTGTTTATTATCCTAAGGGAGCATTAAACCGAGATACAAAGTAGTCTTTGTGTTATTCCAGACTTTCCATCTCTGTGCCAAATTTCATCCAGATTATTTCATTCAACCGTTCCAGCGTGATTGATTAAAAGTTAAAGCAAGAGAAGTCATAAAACTAAGAGATTTTTGCGTTATCAATATTATAAGAAGAAAACTCAACCCAACAAAACTGGATACATCACAAATACTCAAATTTGTCATAAAAATTTATATATGATGCCAAAAGAAATTCCAATATAAAATTTATGAATAAATATAAAAATAGATGTAAGGCTACATGGGCAGTAATAAACAATGAAATCCATAATCCTAGTCCTAAAAACAACATAGAATCCATTAACATAGAGCCCCGGTATGAAGGCTAGAAGGAACGGCGCGGGGTTTTTAGTCAGTACAAGTCTGACACTATCTCCCGCTCCACCCAAGAGCGGGATTTGTCATAAGATGATTTTCCCCGTCGACAAAAAAAAAAAACCCCAACAAAACTGGATACATCACATACTCAAATTTGTCATAAAAATTTATATATGATGCCAAAAGAAATTCCAATATAAAATTTATGAATAAATATAAAAATAGATGCAAGGCTACATGGGCAGTAATAAACAATGAAATCCATAATCCTAGTCCTAAAAACAACATAGAATCCATTAACATAAATAATACTATACTTACGGAACCAACAGAAACAGCCTCCACCTTCAACGATTTCTATCTGAATTTTATGTAGGGTTATAATTAAAAAAAAACAGCAAAGTACAAATAGCCATTGTTATGATAGCCTAACCTAGCTCAATGTTCCTCATTCTAATGACAGAAAACGAAGTAGAACAACAAATTATTTTACTAAATAACACTACCTCAGAAGGCTATGACGAACATAGCACTAGAATTATTAAGAAATGTGCTAAGGAAATGCACGGCGTTTTAACGCATCTTATAAACTTGGCTTTTGTTCAAGGAGTGTTTCCAGATAAATTAAAAATATTAGTTGTAAAACCACTTTTTAAAAAAGGTCCAAAAATATGATGTCAACAAGTATCGCTCCATACCAATTATGTCGAAAATCTACGAAAATTGCATGTCTGAGAAATTTCATATGTTAAAGATAGAGCAATCCGGTTTCCAAAAAGGTAATTCAACAAATTTAGCTATCTTTTCACTCTTGACAGCAGTACTGACTACTATTAATAATAATGTCCTATCATGCATATGTAGAGTCCTTGCTACTAATTGTATGGGGAAATAGTACCAAACGTAACAGAGCATTTATAGCTAAAAAGAAATGTGTTCGAGCTATTCAGGGCATTCCACCAGACCCATCTTGTCGAACAATATTTAAAAAACTCGGTTTGTTACCCACTACCCTCACTATATCTATATGAAACATGTATGTTTGTACGGAAACACAAATTTTTTTTCAGAACAGCAGCAGATGTATGCTCTAGAAGTCGGCGTGACAAATTGTGACTTGTTTTAGATGAAACACCTCGATTAACAAAATAAAGTAAAAGATGTTTAGCTATGGCTGTACACGTATATAAGAAATTACCATGTAAACTTTAAATACTAAATAGCAGACTGTTTTAAATTCACTTGTTTAAATGGCTAAATGATAATAAAAATTATAGCATTAAGAAATACTTTGAACATAAGTTGTGTTAATCATTTTGCATGCTTGAGTCTTAAGCAAAACATGTATGTATGCATACCTTTGTATACCAAGTTTTATGCAATAAAATAAAAAATAAATTAACAAACAATGTATTTTTGCCATACATCCATCCAAACTATCGCATTTATAATATTAGTAAGAAGTGAGATAAGATGATAAGTGAAAGAAAAAAACTGGCCAAATAGGAGTTGGACGCGCGCATTGAGGGTTCCGTACTAGCTACATTTACCAAAATAATTAAATAACATTACTGAAGTTCATAAATTATGAGGGCACCGAACATTGCTCTAACGATAAGATAATCAGAATTGATGAACAAAATTAACTTTTCCATTGGAAAACTGTAGTCCCCATAAGTCGCGGTCAGTTTACCAACTGCCAATAAGTTAATAATCTTTATTTTATGATGTAGGTACAAATTTACAGTTTTCAGATGTTTTTCCTTTACTTGTGCTATAAGACATTGCTTCTTGCCAAATTTCATGAATCTAGGTCAACAGGAAGTACCCTGTAGGTTTTGATTCTCTTACGACTGTTCAATATGTGTCATTAATGGCTATATATCTTAATTGCGTTCATCTAGAAGTTTGTTTTTTTAACATCTTCAAGGGGTTGCAAATTTAAGATACTAATTTCAACGATATGAATTAAATTCGATACCGCCACGCGTTCTCGAGATAAAGGGTCTTGACAGACAGACGGACAACAAAGTGATCCGATCAGGATTCGGTTTTTTCCTTTTGAGGAATGGAACCCTAAAAGTGCTTTATGTCAGATTTTTTGTTAATCAATCATGACTTACCAGTTTAATAGATTTGCATGAAGCTTGGCACATGGTAAACCATAACCTGGATCAAGAAATGGGATAGATTTATTCCGTTATTACGTTTTTTTGGTATTAAAATATATCATGCAAGCAGAGTCGCGGGCAGATGTAGTACAGTCTGAGTAGCTTTAATATTTACTTTGTTTTCATACATAATGATGACGTCTGACGTTGAATTTATTCGGTCTACAAAGCTACACGCGCATAGAAATCAGTAGGTATTTATTTTTTGTGTCTTTGCGAAAAAAACTATATTTTAAAAATTTGTGTCTTTCACCTCTTTGTTTACTCATTCGAAATTGAATTTAAAATTAGATTTGAGAGATGGCTATTATTTTCCACATTTTGGCAAACCTTTTTCAAAATTCGTTTAAAATATTAAAAACTTGATAAAACTAATAGAATGTTTTATCAAGTTTTTAATATTTTACATGAAGTACGGCGCGGGTGGATGAATATGAAAATTTGATGATACGAGTTTATTCGTATTAAAACTATATAATTTTATCAACTAGAACAATATTCGTACCTACTCGTGGAGATATTACTGAAATTACATTATTATGACTGAAATTACAGGATAAGTTTTTGAATTGAATTCAATGCTGTAAGTCTTCCGAATTAGCTGGTTTAATTCTGTTAACAGCTCACCGTGAAAACTTTGGTGGAGTGAGCTTGAAGTGTCATTCCACTTTTATTGCATAGATTGATGGTTCACTCCATTTAAGTTCTCTCGGTGAGAATTTTACAGAATGGCACTACAATTAGGGAATCCAATCACCCATCAAAATCGCGATACCGCAAGCCTGCAGGGTTGAGGTCGTCAATCCCGCGGAACCCGCGGCATTTGCGGGATTGAGATTTTTTCAATAATTTTTTGTTTTAAGTAGTTATTAAAAAAAATTCAAGAAATTTTTATTTTTAAATAGAATTATTACTCATTAGTACATTACCTTATCAATTTATTCAATTTATAATTATGTAGTAATGAGTAATGATTTTTAAAAGGTATAAAAAAACATCTTCTTTTAAGGAACGATGTAATATAATATTTATAGTTTCATTTTTTAGATTTGTATTGACTATTGAACATATTTTTTATTGGTTTTAGAGGCATAAAAAAACAGCTTATTTTCCCGATAATACTTTCGAAGAAATGATAAATTGTCTAACGTTTCATCTTTTATGTAGATTTGATCTAATCTTGTTGCAAAAATAGCCAGCGGTGAAAAGCACTCTCGGCTCCCACACTTGTAGGCGGAATTGACTTCACAAAAGTATAAGCAGTTTCCAAGCACCTTTGTTTTTTTTTCATTCCCGCATAGCTGCGGGATCACGCGTTTGTGGGATTGGATTTCCTAAATAAAATAGTGCCGAAGCCCGAATAACTGACTACCAACCGTATTAGGGTGTACTTATCGTATTACATAGTTACTGGTTTGTGAAAGTCAGATAGACTGCCCTATGTAAAACTGGAGTGTACATGTACGTCTAAATTTAACTGGAAGCTGACCTTAACTAGACTAAGCAAAGGCTTCGCAGATGACACACACTTTTTTAACAAATAGCATATTAAACATGTCGACCAACAGCCAACCGCAGCCAATCATGAATTTTAGATAGATTTTTATGCTCGACATGGGGTTTGATAATTACCTATATCCATGCGTCGTTCCCTTCTTACACACAAATGACCCACGTATGTCATTCCACGTTCCCATGGGTATCATAAAAGATGAATACGCTGTTAACAATGTCAGACCACGATTCCAACTGAACATGATTCACATACGTGGATAAAGCGGCTTTATCCACAGGTTAACACAAGTATGACATAACTGGTCTATTATGATAAATATTTAACTAGTTAGTTAGTTAGTTTTGTTGTTGTCTTAATTTTGAATTTGTAAATGTCATGTATACCTTTTGACCATACATGACATTATAAGTCTGTAGTTATCATTATAGTCTATACTCTGTACGATTGCTGTGTAATTCGGAATTTCAATGTATTCTTTTTTGGGTGGTTTTAAGTATTTTACTGTTTGTGTGCTTAATAAAATAATCAGATTGTAACTCTTCCACTGCTGGAGCACTAGTGTCATCCCATTATTGAATTTTACGTAGTCGTGTGAGCAAATACGAAATATACATTGAAAAATTTATTAATATGGTATATTTACGGACAAAACTACATAATATATAACTATTATACTCTATTATTGAAATAATAAAAAATGAAAATATTTAATTTGAGCCAGCTTCAGTAGTTAGTAAACAACAGCACTTGTATCCCGTATTCCCTTGTTTTTAAATATGTCAACAATATTGAGATTAGGATTAAAATTGTTAAAGTGACTATCAAAAAACAAAAAACTTGACCTATGCTCTCAGTGGCCAAGTCAAAAACAGAAGTTACTCCAATAAAAGCCGGTTGTTCAATAGTCTGACAACTTTTAACTGAGGAATAAAAATAGCCGTTTGACAGCTTTTGTATAGAAAATATGTCAAACGGCCATTTTTATTCCTCAGTTAAAAGTTATCAGACTTAATGAAAAATGACCCTTAATAAAAAAGAAACAAAACTCATCAATAAACTTGTAAATTGCGGTATTCTGCTGTGCAGATCCACATCATTTAGTCTATTTACGTTTTATAATACTATACAAACCACACCTTTCATCTTTTGAAATTTTATCAACTCATGTGATTCACTTGTATGTATTCTTTGATACTGTTAGCACCTGAAAATCATACTTTTAGTTATCTCTGATTGTTTTAAATCAATCAATCAAACTTTTTATTTCAGACCATGGATATAGTGTTAGTATGAACTAATCCTATGTTAGTAAATAACAAATCACATGAACTTAAAATTATACTAATTGGCTACATGCACATGTGCACGCACATGTCTGCCAGCCCAGAGTCTAATAAAAGGTCCGTCAACCTTGTCCGCCAGAGTAGCTAATATACTGTTAGGGCCCAACTTAATTTATGTTGTTAATTTGTAAAATCTTCGAATATTTTATACTCTGACATTTTCTTCTGATCTGACGTCTGTCTGTCTATTTTACTTTCTTAAGCCATAGACATAACATACCATAGACTAGACCTTCCTTAAGCTAGTTGTACATTATAATAAGGGCAGCGGCAGACTGCCCCCTTCTGTAAACCGTTTTTTATTCGTTCTGGTCATATAATTGAGAATTTTGAATTTAGAAGATATGACAGAACGAGGAAAAAACGGGCGTCAGCCTTTGGAAGACTAAACATTATTAAATCTAGTCATAGATAGCTTATTTACACCAGATTTTGAAAATAAAGTCTTTTGCTACAGTCAGATTCGGGCAGGAAACGGCGAAAGTCGGTTGACTATTTAGTAATACGAGTATATACCAAGTGTATTTTCTATTCTAAAAACTCTCAAAATTGTGAATTGCCAGCTTGTGTAACTGTATTACTTCCTGAAGTTTTACAGTTAAATATATTGTGTGTGATATAGGTACTGTGTATCATTTGTCCGATGCCTTGTCTACCTCTGTAGGAGAATCATATCTACGGCGTGTAACGCCACAGCCCGATTCATCGACACTCCTTGCTGCCTGCCTTCCTGCCTACCGTATACCTGCGTATCTACGGCGTGTAACGCCACAGCCCGGTTCCTTGACACTCCTTGCTGCCTGCCTTCCTGCCTACCGTATACCTGCCTATCTACGGCGTGTACCGCCACAGCCCGGTTCCTTGACACTCCTTGCTACCTGCCTTCCTACCTACCTACCGGATGTGGTGCATGATCCGCAGTAGTAAAGTGGTGCGCGAAGCCACAGCGCGCTCACCAGCAGTACACGCAGGTTACGCACTGCGTTCACGTCGGCCCACATCTCGCGGTAGCGCTCTACCAGGCCGTCCCACCGCACCGTGTCAAGCCGGTCCTTATTTAATCTTATTTTATTAACGTTACAAAATCAAACACAATATTCTGAAAAATGATTAGGTACCAGTATTGTATTTAAAGTTCACAAAAAGTGGTTCAAAGCACAATAAAGTCATTGTTTCCAAAACATTCTAAATAAAATTGGACTAGACAAAATAAAAACATTTGTACTGGCTATAAATTGAAATATTTGTGTAGACATAGCTCGTTGTTTTATAAAAAAAAAAGAATCTATATGGAGAGTGATTGGTTTTCAGGAACCATATTGGATTTCCAATTTGTTTAACTAACCCTTAGTAACTGTTGCTGGCAAGGGAAACTCAACTTTGTAAGTTCTTTGGAAATCAGTTCAACCCACAGTAAAATTTAATTTAAATGGTTTATAAAAACCAGTTGTGGGTGCTATTTATCTCTCTCTCCAATATTATGTATATTTATTAATATTAAAGATAAATTACAATTATGAGAATGTGTCAACATTAAATTTTTCGTGTTAATCCTTCAAAAATGGAAATGAATATCATAATGATAGTAACGTTGTTAGACACGTTGGGATTCTTTTATTTCATATTAGATACATGCAATCGATCTATAATGATTATGACTTATTGGTAACACTTCCTTCTTCTTCAGTTGTTTGTTCGTCTCCTGCGTCCCTGTCCTTCCATTCTTCCGTTAAATATAACATTTATAATAGTTACAACGGATCTTTGTGTCTCTGAAGTTGGCTGTACCAAACATTCTGCAAGAAACAGTTTGTCATCCAATATACTGCATAAAGTGAGTGAGATAGGACAATTCGACAAAAGTAAGCGAGTGAAAGAGACAGTTATACAATGCTATCTTCACTTTCAGCATTGACACAAAATTGCTACTGCGCAGGGTCTTGCAGCCAATTCATAGACAAAAAGATCCGTTGTGAGTATTGTATCTGGTGTTCGAAATCAAAACTAGAATATTTATTTGCAAACATACGTCGAGTTACAACAATGTGTGAGATCTTACAATATAAAAGTTACGAGGTAAAAGTATGCACATTTGGCAAATCTACGGCCAGTCGCTTTTTGACCACAACAGTATCTTTTTATACGTAGTGCCTACAGGCGAAAATCATTATCGTTTCAATTAAGCCTTATTTACTCCCTTCTTAAAAAACGCCGCACGTAGGTAGATCCATACTATCTAATTATATCAGCAATCCGTAAAACCGTCTTACATAACAAATCAATACTTTGTTATTTTCACTTCGTTTTGAATAGAAATGCCGATTCATCATTCACGAATGCGGTACTTTGGACCTCAGCTCAGCTCCATTAGGAGATTCCACGAAATTGATGGGTAAAACTGATATTCGATATCATTCGTGCTTATATTGCGATTTTGCAAAATTAGTGTGAAATTTTAATACTTTCAGCTTTGCTGTTAGCTTGATATACGAGGATTTTTTTCAATTTAATTAGTGTTTCTGGAATTCGTGGCAGGTCTTGAAGTGGAATAAATATGAAGTTCATCGTAATGGGTTATTGCTCTCAAAATAAATGTTTTTTAAATGGCAGGATCAATGATAAATATGCAGCACAATTTATTTTTTATCCGTCCGAACTCCCGTCCGTTCCGCCATCTTCTTGTTTGCTGCGATCCCATCTAGCTATGTCAGGACTCCAATCTTTCGATATATTAGCACAGCTTCGATGACATGCGGCAGATAATATAAAGCCGCCTCCAAACGCTTGTTGTTTGCCACAAACAGTAGCAAACACAAAGCCTGACCACAATCATCCAACACAAAACCGGCATGTGATCGACGAGCTTTTTGTGGCAGCGATTACTTTTGGGTTAACATCCTCAGACCAATCAGACATTTTTCTTTACAATTTAGCTTCGGATACACAAATGTCACGTTTTTTACATTCGTAAATTTGACCACCACTATTAACTCCGTCAGCCGCCCGCAAGTTCGCGCGTCCTACTGAACTGAAGAAGACACGTTTTTCAAACACCCTTTGATTTGTGCACAAAAACCGACACCGATGCCGAACACGGGCGAACACAAATAAAAACAGGCAAACACAAACAAACACCCATGCACAGGTTCGTGTTTGTTGTTTTGCGTTTGCTGTTTGCTATTGTTCGCCAAGCGTGTGGAGCCGGCTTAACAACGTGCAGAACAAACGAACAAAATTGTTATTAAAGCAACTATAAGTATCATAAACGTGTAACTGAAATCCCAAGTGTACTCGTATATTCTCTTTATTATTACCTAATCTAGGTTTTCTAAAATCTTAATGTGTCTCTTACAAAATGATCATAAAATCCGCCCAATCGTGTCCTGTACAAAATTGGGTAAATTGAATCTTAAGACGATGTGATTACGACATCCAAATGTACTGAATGCTCCAATTCAAATTTCTATTGCGAATAATTTCGGATTGAATAGGGGATTTGTCGAAAAACGATTCGCGGAGATTTTATTATTCGTAAATCGGGGCTTGAACGCCTAATTATGGCGGCGACGTACGTTTTACAAGTGAATTTTAATAGCAGTTTTATTTATAGGAAAGTAAAACGTATAAATGCAGAGGAATTAATTAGTGGGATTTTGTATGGATGCTGTGTTGAACTCTGACTGGAATGGACCGTATTTTCCCTGAGCGATGTCTGTTTGCGTCTTTTTCTTGAAATTAACCGCATGAACCGCAATAAACCGCAACTTATTGGTACCTCTACTTTTTTAAGTCGGTAACATTACAGTCCCCACTGCAGTATACACTTAGTAATTTCACAAGTCTGTAGCACCAGAGCCCATAGAGTTACACAGTGGAGTGACTTGGTGGGATCACTCCACGTGTATCACGTTATTATGGCACACTGGATTGTAAAACTATTTATATCCCCTCAACTGTGATGAAACCTGAATCGGGTGTTTAACAAAAGAAAATCAATTGTTTCCTAATTACCATATACCGCAGTCTATAAAAGATCCATATTCAAAAAAGCCTCTTTGAAATCACGACCTTGAAGTGACTGTCTAGTTTACTGGCCACTTAGTTTGAGCTGTCCTATAAATAATTTACTCGGAGTATTACAGTATTAAAAGAGACCATACTAACAATCTAATGATTGTTAGTATGGTCTCTTTTTCAAACAGCACTGAACAGTACAGAAAAACCACAAGGAACTCCACTGCTCCCCTTCCCTCCACGCATAGATGAAACCCTAATCAAACTTCAAAATTAAACAAAAGACAAACAGCCTTCCTGATTACTTTATCAAAATCTTTGCAAACCAATATTAAAACCGGGAAAATTAGTAGGAACAGCGACATTTACACCAGGATTGCCGCCATTTTGAACCACCACCGAGGAAATTAATGTAGAAGTTGAAGTAGGTATTTCGTTCCTAATATTTTACCTTGTAATGAAATCTCGTGCGGTTCCCAAGCACTACAGTCGAGCTAAGCTGTGTTATATTACGTAATTTGCCTGGTATATATTTCTGACATCCAAATTGCGCGACCGTCAAATTTATATTTGCCAACCAGTCTATAGTGGTGTTTATTTTTGTACACTAAACCAGGGATATTAACCCTAAAAAGATAATCATACCACGGCAAACATTAAAGATAACCAACCATACGCTTCATAGGCGCAACTTTTGTTATAAGAATCTATAATTTATTTAATAAAAAATATTTATATTAATTAAATATTATATTCATTATTATTTTAATTATTTTTTAATAACATTTTTATTTGTATATCACTACATGTTATAAAATTAAGTCCCCCGTACGAGTACGCGATAAACCCAAAAACTATAGAACGGATATTCATGTGGTTTACGCCAATAAATCACAAATAATGATCATATAAAAATAGTGATTTTACTTGCTAAGCTATTAAATCAGAACCACAACTTCCATCTAGCGTAACGTTACTATGTTTGGGTTGATTAAATCGTAAGCTGATCCCACCGCCTCTGAATTAATACTGCAGTTGTATATAAACCCTGAAAACCAGAATTAGTTAACTGATTGAGAAGTCGTGGCTGTTCAGTGGGGGTAATATAGTCCGTACAGTTTTATTTATCAGAAATAAAAACTATTTTACATGGAACGACTGCCTGTCTAACTGGGTAACACGAACATTGGTGACAGGCAGGCAAACAATCCTTTAGACAACAGACAGGCCTTTAGACAATCGGGCTTCAAAATCCAAAGTCCAGCCATAGGTTAATCAAACACGCAAGTAGAAGAAAAGGACTGCTTGAGTCATTTTTGGTCAAGATACAATCAAGAGACAATCCTTAATTTACCGTGCCATCCAAACTAGACATGGTGTAAAATTTTAGCTCAATCAGTTGGGGTGTTTTAAAATTTTGTTGCAATATTTGACCCGTACATAGTAATCTCTAGCAAACTAATAATCTATAAATAAAATTTAATAAAACCCTGTAAAATGCATAAACAACACCATTATCCAATTCCTATATTCATTTAAAAATCATTGCAAAAATGGTTTGGAATCGACAATTTGTTGGTCTTTGTACACTCGATGCGATAAATCTCTACACTACATGCCAGCGGGATCCACCGACTGCACTGCATGTTTTATTTATTCAAAAACATTCTACTCCATAAATGTTTTTGGTATTTCCATTTTTCATTCGACGAGTGAGTGAGTGAGTAGAGCTAAAACTGTACGACTTGATCAATGTGTTAGTTTAAGCTGCCTTCGCCGCGGTTTTACAAGATATGAGGCCGTTATATATACATTGGAAACTGGACATCGCAAAACGCATTTTTGCTATCCTAAGCTCAGTATGAAATACCCTAGGTAGTGTTATTCAGTTTTTTTTATTTTTTATAGTATATAGGCACCGGCTTGACCACTATCTCACCTGATGGTTAGCGATTATGTGATCGACGGTGAAGCACCAAAAACCTATTCACTCTTGTCTTAAAGACCTCTAGATTGTAGTTGTCGGGCAACACAAACTTCGGCAGGGAATTCCACTCCTTACTTGAACATAATAATAGTTCTCCCAAAACATTTTGTGCGTATGGGTGGGATGTTCACCATGTACCGATGGCGTATCGCCGTACGTCTGGTAGTCAGATGAGGAAAAGGGCTAGGTGGAATTAGATCATGCAATTCCATCGCAAACTCCCCAAAATGTAACCGATAAAAACTGACAAGCTGGAAACTCGGCGACGATGTTCAAGGCTCTGGAGTTTTGACTTGACCAGTGCCTCATTGCCGATGAGCTTCTTGGCCCGCTTTTCCATCGACTCAAGTGCATTAAACTGGTATTTGGCAGATCTATCCCAGAGATTAGAACAGTACTCCATGCATGAGTTCCAAAGCCAAGCCGGTCTAACGAAAGAAGTAGACATTTTTACTGAAGAAGGCAATAAGATGATGAATAGAAGTCAGATTGGCGTACAACAACGTACGCAACACAAAGTAATAACATAGAAAGACGGATAAAGTTAATGATTAATCAGCACAATTTAAAACATTTACTTATGAGCATCAAGTTCTTTGTTGTGTTTGTATCTATGAAACAGTTAAGACAGACAATCTTTAAAAAAAAAATTAGGAAGAAAATACTAATGAACTCTCGACTTTATAACTTAGTTGCACTTCCGCATTTTGATTTGAAAATAATTTGCCAAATTTATGTAAGCCCGTGTCCATAATTATTCCCGTAGTGCTCAATTTCACGTTGTTTACTAATAAAGCTTATACTGAGAATTACTGTAAATAATTAATTACTACGGCTTGTAAGCGAATAATTGAATTATGAAGTAGCCGGCCTACATCATAACCAATAAAATAAAATTTTGATTATTTATACACGATACATTAAAGTATTGCATGTTTACAAATAAATTGCGCTGGAGAATTTAATGATCTGCAAATATTTTTCTTTGTAAATATATACATCACTAGCTGCTGCCAGCGGCTTCACACGCATAAAAGTTGGATATAATCCCAGAGGAAAGTATTACTCTGGGTTTGGACCTTGGAGAAGAACATAGCATACTTTTCTCTGAACCAAAATTCATCAAATTATTCCAGCAGTTTAGGCTTGTCTGTAACAAACAAACAGACACAAACTTAACAAGCTGTATTAAGTGACTTTAATCAAGGGCTTTTTCCGTTGTCGTGGCAACTTGGTCAATTGGAATGAAAGAAGTCTTTCAAATGGCCATGTCTTTCATTTGTCTGTGCTTTAAAGACTTTCAAGAAGTTATGATTTAATTACTAAATATTTCAACAAACAGAATTTCTTATTAATAACTACACCTTCTAATGCAATATGAATCTACCTAATCTTTTCCCAATTATAAATATTGGGGCCGGCTTCCAGTCTAACCGGATTCAGCTGTGTACCATCTTTCAATATATAAAACAAAGTCGGGTAAGTGACACCATTTATAACTCAAGTACGGCTGGATCGATTTACATAATTTTTTATTGGTTCGATTTATCTCCGTCCCGAATAACAGATTAACTTATATTTAAAAAAATAAAGGAAAATATTTTTTTTTGAAAAAAAAATTATTTGAAGGTTAAAAAGTTAAAAAATAAAAGGTAGGTAGGATAGGTAAGGTTTGTAGGATAGGTAGGTAGGGTAGGGTAGGCAGTTAGGTAGGGTAGGGTAGGTTTTTAGGATATGGTAGATAGGTGGATTGAGTAGGGTAGGTAGCCAGTTGACGGGAGCGAAACCGCGGGCACAACTATTTATTTTATATGGAGCGACTCCATATGTGACCTTCTCAGCCTTCCTCCATATCTTACCTTCTCAGCCTAGTAATGGGGACCACGATACACTTTAGAAAAACTGCCTGGCATTAGATTTCCTGGCTCCTGACTGTCCGTAAAGATTGTCACAAGATCTAGAAATTTCAGCCGGCTCCAACAGCTTAAGCCGATATATACGGCCCAATGTTAACGCAGTACTGGCCGTGCGCCCGCTCGGAGTCAAAATATAAATATTGAACCTCCTTTTGAACAGTTTTATTTGCAAAATATTATTTGATTTACATATGCTATGTCAGTTATGAAGGAATTCCAGCCATCAATTTTTCTGTGTAAGAATATTTTTATCATCCAAGTCGTTTTGGAGAAGTATCCAAAAGTTGCGAAAAATATCGTGTTGCTAATGATTTTTCTTAAAGCAAAACTATTTGTTATGCGACAAACAATGTTTAAAAAGTAATGTACATGAAACAATTATAAATATATATATTTTACAAACCTTTTTACCTAGCCTAATACTAAGTTATATGCTGTACCTGTTACTAAGGAGTATGCTTTAGAAAGTTACCGTTTTACGGCACTAAAGCGCATGTAGGCCCTTAACGTCATTTCCAAGGCACGAAAGAATCTCGCTATTTGAAGATTGTCACCTAGCCATAAACTGACTTGGCTGTTGTTTTTTCTTTTTTTTTTATCAAAAAATGTCATAAGAATAAACAACAACCAGACGGGTCGATTAAGTTGATAATTAGCCACGAGTTCCTCCGAAACAACTTCACGTGCTTCAATTTCAGTAAACATATACGGCCATACGATTCTCGTATATACAATATATTGCCTTAAAATTAATGAAAAAACAAGTTTCTTACTCATATACTTACAGTAGACATTACTAAACATCGAGCTTACAAAATCTGTGCAAACTCAGGTAAATATTTCTATTACGATCGTCGTGGGTCAACTTTTACTTTGAAAGAACATTTACTTTCGCAAATTGGTATGAAAACGATAAGGATCTAAATGGATTCAGTTAATTAAATCTTTCTTTTTAATCTACGATCTTTTAAATATATCTCAGGTAAAATATTTTTTTAAATGAATAAGTGGAACGAACGTAATTCTACAAAATTTGTCGTTAGGTGTAATCAAAGTCTCAAAAGTCTGACAAACCCGTGTTGAACTCAGATAGGCTGTCGCACCATGTAAAGATCTGGTATACTCCTACAGCTGCACCAGGGTAGATCAAGAGTTGAACCCAGTCATGCTGTGCAGTCGGAGGGTACATCTGGTTTTAGTCAGTCAGCTTGCGAGAGTGACCAAAACAAGATGTATCCTCCGACTGCCATTTTGATACCCCACACGATGGGTTTGTAAGAAAAATCAAAATTGGGCTACTTTAATATGGCGCCATTTTTCTATTTTTCAATTTTAATGTAGCCAATAACACTCGCAAGGTTAAGATATATCGATAGACGTAAGAAACAACAAAATCGGTCAACGCGTTTGGTCAATAGAACGCCTCAACGGAACAAATATACATACATACATAGACTTATAAAAAAATTAAACTCCTTCGGCTAAAAAGAGACATTCTGATTTGGATGACAAAGATGACGCTTTTCATAGCAATAATATGTGATTTTACTCGATGTTAGGACCACTTTAATAAATTTTAGACATATGTGCTTCTGGAGAAAGATAAATTGTGAAGTGGAGTCATGAAAAGATACAATGTTATTGGCGTTTCGCTTAAACCGAGGCAAGCAAAAACGCCTATAATATAGGTATAGGCATACTCTCACTCGCGTGAAATCAATAGATACATTGACATCCTTTTGGCTTCGCTATCATCAAATAAAAACGAAGCAATTGCAATAAAAATCATTCCCCTCAAAATAACAACACATACTTCAAAAATCTCCGCTCAACCCTCAATTCAAGCAACAGATTTACAACCCTTTGTTACTAAAAAATAAAGAACAATTTCCCTGTTATCAGTGCGGCGATACCGAGAGAATTAACGTGGACTACGTGACTGTGGTCTCAAAGACCGAATTATACATTTTTTTCCTCAAAAACCCGGGACTTATATTTGCGAAGCAAACTGACTGTCCATATCTGATTCGATAGGCTTTTCAATGATATGAACAAACAAAGCTGTTTGGTACCGAATTTGTGGAACAATTTTATGTCGAATATTGTCATGTTTGGGGGTTTTTGGAAGGATCTTTACATATAGGACAAATTATTCTATTACTCACATGTAGACTGAAAATTTAGATGACGATAGCAAATATTTTTAAGTGAATTGTTTACTATTATCACTCGCAATTTCATCCAGTATTATAGGTAGTGAGATTTATATAGTAACAAATAAGTAATTGAAACTCTAAAATTAAATAATGAAATTTATTTAAATTGAAACAGGATCAACATTATTAATGGTTTTGTTTATAGCAATGAATTGAATACTCTTGCTCATAATAAAGGTGAGCTTATTGGAAATCTAGAACTTTTTCTTCTTTTTATTTTTGAATACGCCTTCTGGATTTAGAAAACACCTAAACAGAAAATATAATATCATTTGAAATTGTGAACTAGATTCTGAAAACCAATTCTATTCTTTTTCTTTCTTTTTCATATAACTATCATTTTTTTTTGTAAAACATTGAAGTATTTTAATATTTTTGTGTTTTAATGAATTAATAATTTTATTTTGCCAGATTACTGATTCAAAACCAATTATTATAATTAAAGAAACTACAAAAAACAATTGCTAAATATGTAATTAGGGATGAAAAAGCAGGATTATTTTGCGGTTTTTCGTTGTTGTCATTGTATTAATTACAAATCATTTTTATTTTCTATCGTTTTATTATTCCTATTTAGTGGAAAATTCATTCTCTGAAAAACGGGGTTTTAACTTCCAGTATTAAATCTTTTCGCACAAACCCGGGCACCATAATATCTTCCGCGCTGAAAGCTAGTCATTTGCTGCGTTTGATGCAGAATATTGTGACTAGCAGAGTATAGCATTGAAATAATTTAAGCTTCGCATACTTTCTAAAATTATGCGAGGCCAAGTAGTAAGCTAAATATAACTAAGAAGTTATATTTATCTTACTACTTGGCCAAGTAAGAACTTGGCTTCAACTGAATTTATTCACTATTGACATTGAAACAATGTTCATTAATCGAAGTAAAATCAAAGACCCTGAAAAATTAAGTGACGCAACAAGGTCATTGCCGTCAAAGCCCTACCAAATCACCCTCAAAGGGTCTTCGAACACAAAATTACTCATCAAAAAGAACTTCATTTAAAATCACTATTTAATCCGACTCATTTTTAATCTGTCCGTCCGCAGCTTAGCTGAGAGACTCTTAGTACTAGAAAGCTATAATTTGTCAAGGATATATATATATTAATAATTCCGACAAAGTAATTAAATAAAATAATTAAAAAAAAAATTCTATCCCATGGTGTGGGATATTGTTGCATTGGTCATTCAAAAATATAACCAGTCTGTTAGAAATATAATTCGATTCAGAGATCCATTTGCGTAAAATTAAGCTTTAAATTGCAAATTTTTGTAAGAGTCAAGTGTATTTCTAAATTAATAATGTTTAGCTCGAATAACGCATTGGAGTGAGCGGAGTCGTTGGCAGTACAAGTCCGTCCGATACATGCGCGTGGGTTAGTCTAATTTGTGTAAGTGCAGAAATATTTTTGACGTTTTGT
The DNA here is from genome assembly GCA_947562075.1 of Orthosia gracilis. Taxonomy (NCBI): domain Eukaryota; kingdom Metazoa; phylum Arthropoda; class Insecta; order Lepidoptera; family Noctuidae; genus Orthosia; species Orthosia gracilis. The sequence goes on along the minus strand of OX387265.1, from coordinate 43,298,301 downwards.
AATCTAACAAACTATATTCAATTTCCAAGCAAATTCCGCTACCCGACCATAGATGGCGGTATTCTCAGTGGTCGCAATTATAAACTTAATTGCTTTTGGCGTAAGGTTGACATTCGTGTTATAGGTATAATCAACCAAGGTCACATCAGTGCAGTATAACATATTGTATTTTGAATTATTTTATCGATATGGATAAACACCCGATTTGTTAATTTGAAAAAATAAGACTAGAGTTTTTTTTTATTTGATTGCTTATATATTTTTTATAAATAATGTCAATTTGTAATTATGTACTAACTTGATTATTCTCATTGATGCGGGCCTTTTATAATATTAACTTATAGAAATATTAAATAACTTATTTTCTTTTGTCGGTATTCATCCATCTATAAAGTCAATTTCCAACCCGACTACATCACTAATTGAATAGCGAAGAATTTCCAAGAGTGAAATAGTGAACACAGGCAAAAATTTTCAAATTCCGAAAGAGTAAGAAACAAGGAGCGTGTGTGTGATGATCCAGGAGCGAACCATACCATTCCCCGTGTAGTATATAATAGTAGTCTATGTCTCCGTGGCTCTAACGCGCGCTCGTATCGGCTCCTTTCGCAATTGACGTCCTTCATATAGATTTATTTATTGCAGCTTATTAAAATAAGCAAATACCCATGTTGGTTGATTGTTCATATCATTGAATAATTTGATTTTACTTTTTGGTAGTTGAGAAGGTTGTTTGAAAATACTCATACTAAAATAGTTGTTTTCGGTTTGTAAATATTTGGAGGTTTTAACGAAGACTATCTCCGTAACGGCAATACTGCAGTATTCAAATTATGAGAGTGACGCTGGTTATAAATCTTTATTACAAACGCTTGCCTCTACCCGCGGTGGTACTCACATTTTTTTTTTTCATAATTTCTCTTGTGAAGTTGGATTTTATAACTCCTTCTTCAGTTCCTATCGTCCTATGTGGGCCCGTTTTTAGACGTAGTCAGCCGCTGAAACCGTTTCAATGTTCATGAAACAACAAAAAACCCTCTTCTTAGTCCGCATTATTATGCAACTACGGAACCCTATTAATACGGGTGGCCCAACACACACTTGGCCGGTTTTTAATGTCTGAGAGAGTAATACGCAAAGTAATACCAGTTGTTTCCCTTCAAAAGATACCACCTGCGCGTCACCCCTTCAATTATTCAAAGAATCTTTCTCTTACATTTTGGATAATGAAATTTTAATATTTCTCAGTCTTAAGTCAGCCCTTAAAAGGCTGGGTGGATGATTAATTTTTTATGTTTCACGAATTTTAGCTGCCGAAGAGTACAAAGCATTGTGGCGGAAATAACTTAGGGCGACATAAAAAGAAAATTGCCGATGAGATACCTAGTAACGCTGCCAAAGACCTATAGACAGTAGAAGGCATAATTGTATTATCTCCCTTTTCTCTCTTTGCCTAGCATTATCTAGGTAGACTCTCTACGCCTTTCTTCGCCAGAAGTGTCTGTGGTGCGTAATCGAGACTTCTTTTCAATTTTCACAATGGAAGCAGGCAGGCAGGTTGTTAAAATAATCGCAAACGTCGACCATAATATTATTATTGTAATTATATCCCTGGTATATGGCAGACCACAAAATCATTAACATGTCGAAAGTTGTCACGTTGGATTATTAATTTTATTCTACTTCATTTTCAATCATGCAAATACCACTACGCATAACGAAAAAGTTTTCTCTGTTTGTTATAGCTGCTTTTCAGGTACCTGTGGTATTTGCTTTGGTCTTGTCCTAGGGGGCTCGAGACAATGTGAAATTACTTCGTAGAAAACGAAAGTCAAAAGTCCAAAATCATGAGGGATCGAACACATGATTTTTTGACAACCGTAATCGCTGATAGAATGTCATTTTGTCAAGACCATAAGATTATCTATAAGTTTTTTTTGGATTCCGTACCCGAAGGGTCCAAACGGAACCCTATTGCTGCCACTCATGTGTCCGTCTGTCTGTTCGAAGAAACCTGCCAATAAAACAAGCAATATATTGAATAGCACAACGGGAACTATTTGTCACCCTTTCGTCTCTTAGATTAATTTTCCGCTCTGAATTGCGCCTAAGAAGGCAAAAGAAGTCTTCACATAGATATGGTTTATATTTTTCTTACTGTAGTATCGCTGACACTGGTATCGTCCTAGTGTTGGTCACCTTCAAGCAAGTGAAATGCTCTACACGCTGCACAAAATGTTGGATGCTCTACAGCTCCAACTGTTTTGAGAAAGAAGTGCGTTGCGACAAATGCAAGGAATAGCATTCACTATTGTTGAGGTGAACTGTATATAAGTACTCGTACTACTTTGCCGTACTTTAAGTAGAGTCTGAATAACCATATCATGAAGCAAAATGAGTAAAAACCGTTTGTCTGCCAATTTGCAATTAATTCAGCGTACAAATGTCGCTAAAGTTACTAATCTGGTCTATAAGTGACCTGAGATAATAAGATATTACAATTGAATATTAGCTACATGGCAAAGAATGCAATTTAAAAAAGGTGTAGAAAAACCGATGAGGGTCAACGACCGGAGACTAAGAGTCTCCGCGTCATTGCAATGTTAAGAACACTGCAATTCAGAAACGTGCGTCACATGAACAACGCCATATTTATATTGAGCTTAGTGGTAAACTTATTGTTCTTTGGAACATTTAAATGACATGCCACGAAAGACGAAAGGTGAGCCATTGTCGGAGAAGAAACACCGCATATATGTTTGAGTTCTGGGCTGTCGATTATGTCTGGTAAATATCTTTAGTACGGTTGACTTGTGTTCTGATTATATTTAGAGATTTCTAAGTCTCCTTCGGTAACGCCTGCCATGGTGGCAGACACTAAGTCGACTCAAGTTGGGTTGTAGTCAGGTGCTTAAGCAACGCTTGCCCTCTACTAATTATAGAATAATAATTTAATTGTGCATTTGGTGGCGTGAAATTGTCGCAATAGTTGTCTTTAACTTTATCTTTCTTTAACAAATGACTTAACATTATGCCTGAATTCCCCGTTAGTATTTTTTATAAAAATCGGTTGTTTGTAAAGTCGGTTTACTGACGATAGTTGAACGTGACAACGTCATAAGAAAATACTGATGGAATGGTGAGCGAGGTGATTATCGTTGCTATTAACAACTGACACAACATTCACTTTTCACTGCACTTCATCCTTGACGAAAACATATAAATGTATTATTGTATAGCAGCTGTCCACACGGACGCATCGCTCACTCAAGTAGGACAGAGACACATCATGTCGAACGCTGCCGGACGCGGAGGCCGATTGTGCGTCTTCGTCGCTCGTTCCGCGCTCTCGCTTGCACTTCAAGCCTTAAATGGAACGCCTCAGAGCAAGGTAACGCCGTATGAGTCATGTTTTTTCGTGCGTGCAGCCGGCTCCATCGAATTATAAGACGTTGTCACGTCAAAAACTTAAATTGGCATGTGTTACGGTTGCTCCTATTCTGAAAGATAACACAATAATAAATTAAACAATTAAGGCAATAAGTTTTACATTTTCCCAGTTTCAAAATATTTTGAATAGCCCACTTCTCTTGTTGGGGCAACAGGGGGCAATGTTCTGGGGTTTAATTAGTCCCACAGAAGATCTGTTGGCTCGCGATAAGCAATTTTAGGTTTATTTGTCAAACAGGACTGTCTGGTCAAATATCCTTCGTATAATATAGGAGCGGTTGGGTTGAATTCCCTTTGGTTATATTGGGGCTAAAACAAGAGACCTATTTTAGCCCCAATATAATTTTAAGTTTAAGTTTGTTCTGATACTGTATAAAAATAGTTGGCCTTTTTGTCTAGTGAAACCTTTTCAAATTTAAATAATATTTATTTGTGATACATAAATACAATGTTTTCACCTTGTATAAATACAATGTTTTAAGCAACGCTTGCCGAGATTGGTCCATGGACGGGTGACCATTCCACATATAGGGTTTTCTCTGTGGTTTTTCTCCGTTTCTCGGAAAGCACGTTAAGTCGTTGTTCCCGGCTGTCATTTGTAGATCTTTGACAGTCGTTACGGGTAGTCAGAAATCTGAATCTGAGTCTGATCTGTTACTGGGTTTTGAAGGTCAGATAGGGAGTCTAGTCAGCTAAAAAAACTAAGTGTGTAAAATTTGCCTTGCCGAATGTCAAAACTTATGATTGTGACATTATATTAAACAAGGAGAAACGAGAATTCATCAATAAAACGGTTCCTAGGGATCCCGCTAGACTTAAGGTGACAATGGAGTCCTAATTTAATATCACTTGCAGGGTGGTTAAGTTCGGCAGCTTATGCTGTTAGAAAAAATCACCAATTTACTGATGCAGATATGGTCTATTTTAGTTACTTTCATAGTATAATGTCTTACGGTATATTACTATGGAGAAAGGGCTGCAGACATTCAGTCAATTTTTATTCTGTAAAAACGAGCCATCAGATCGATATACAATCTCTAAGGGACCTTTTTAAGGACATAACCATCATACCTAGTCAATATATTTACGAAAACATAATGTACGTTAGAAAGAATTTACATCTTTTTAATAAAAACAGCGACAGACGTTAATTACGTGTTTAAGTATAAAGAATTCTTCCTTTTTTTCTACCTTCTTATGAAATTCGCGGTTGTCCTACTTTTAAATAATACTTTACCACCGGAAAATACAGAACTTCGCTTCCTGCAAGCTCCTTGAGAACACGGAAAAGCTTAAGCTTAGTCTAGAACTATACATTCATTAACATCACAGTCTTTTGTTTTGACAGCCAGTGAAATAACAGGAAATTTTGTGGAACAGCAAGTTATTTTCATCCCGTTGTTGAAACATGGCTTTATCATCGGTCTACTGTTCGTGCAATCGGTTTCTATGTTCAGTGGAGTTCGGGTAAATTGTTTCGGATTTATGAGCTTACTCGCAAATTATTTCATAGCAGATTCTGTGAAAATGTGATCATCACTTTACTTATCTGAGCGATTAAATTAAATTCATCTTGACGTTGAAGAGGAGCTTATGGTTAAATCATAATAGCCATATGGATTGATTTTCAAAGTTAAGCCAAGGTCTTACCAAGGTGGTCAAAGCCTTCAAAGGTCAACCCGTGGATGGGTGACCATCCACGACATACCGATACTATTGTATTTTTGTTTTCCTACTCCTCCTTATTATTTTTTGATTAGTTTTGTTGCAGGATCCAAGACAGTTAAATTCATTCGCCGGGACTTCGTCGAGCTTCATTGCCTCAGCGCTTTTCTAGTGGTCACCAGTTTAGGAATGTCACCATTTAAAAAAAAAAGAACCGATACTGATAATAACATTCCCTCTTGCCTCGGAAAGCACTTTAAGTTTTTGGTCCTTGTCTTTTGGAGATCTTTGAAAGTCGTCGCCAGGGAATCTCACACCAGTCTTTCCAAGTGTCGTGTTACCCAGATACTGGGTTATGGAGGCTAGAATAGGCATTCACTCCAAGTTAAACACTGGTATCAAAAGCAGACACAATGCTGTTGGAAAAAGGGTAGGCAGAGGATTCATTGTAAAATAAATGTTGATGAATTTGGGTTATTGGATTTAAACTCTGCTACTGAAAATTAGTGTGAAAGTGAAGCGAGTATGAAGTTTTAGTGTTCAAAAAAAAACAAGGCTTAACCTATACCCATGCATTTAGAATACTACCCACAAAGTAGTTTAAAAAATAATAATCATTATTTTTATCGGAATCCAATAATTATATCAAGTCGGAAATTCAAAGTTAAGATTGTAGATATTTTATATCAGTGATTACGTTGATTAGTTTCCAAGAATTAAGATAATATTATTTTTTGCTATCTATAGGCAGATATATTTTTTTGTAAGTATTTAGGTCAGTTCAGGATCAAGTTCCTCCCAGAAACTATTGACATAAAATTAATCGCCTCGGTCGAGAATATTCAGGATAATCCATCACCATCTTTAATATAATGCTAACTGAGCAGAACGATAAATAGTATTTCACTAAAGCAAAGCAAATTTGCTTCAAAGGCGTTGCAGTACAACTGTACCAGAATACAGAAATCTTACAGAGTACCTAAATTAGGGAGACGGCATCCGAGTTGAGAACGACTTGTTTAATAAAAAATCAAAGTTTGTGTTGTTAAAGTATTTTTCAGATGAGAGGTCTCTTTTTACCCGACTGCCGAAGGAGGGCAATGTGTGTTTATCAATCTATGTATGTATGTTTGTTCCTATGTGGAGTTCTAGAGACTAAACGCGTTGGCCGATTTTGATGATTCTTACGTCAATCGATTCGTCTTAACCTTGCCAGTGTTACTCGCGAGTGTGACATTAAAATTGAAAATAGAAAAATTGCGGCTTTTGGGTGCCATAATGGGGGGGCACAATATTCTTGTTTCTTCCAAATCCATCGTGTGGGGTATCAAAATAAAGGATATTAAGCGGCAATTGCAAAAATATATAACACTTATTTATTTAAATGTATCTAATTCGAAAAATAACAATTTACTAAAGTGAAGTTGTTAATAAAAAAGTTCATTCAGAAATCAAAAAACCCGACTGCTTAAGAAGCGAACTAAAAAGACGTAAACAATAAGAAAATCATGCTGTGCAGTCGGAGGATACAAATTCGCGGGCTAGCTGACCAAACCTAGATATTCCGACTGCACAGCATGATTTTCTTCTTGTTTACGTCTTTTTAGTTCTTAAGCAGTCGAGTTTCTTGATTTTTTGAATTTTTTTTAGGATATCTTTTCTTGAAGTACTGTTCCAATTACGAAAATTATTTCACAGGAAAAAGCTCCTTTTTATGCCTAATAAATTCTGATCTCCTCTGGGGTAGGCAAGAAAAGCGAAAAAGCGTGAACATTCAAGTAATTCATATAATTGTATCAGTACAATATTTTTTTTTTTATTATTTATATTATTACTAGCTTCTGCCAGCGGCCTCGCTCGCGTAAAAGTTGAAAATTAGCCTAAGAAAACATATTAGTATCCGGGATAAAAGTATCCTATGTGCTATTCCTGACTATAATCTATCTCTGTGCCAAATTTTATCCAGATGCGTCCAGACGTTTGAGCGTGAAGAAGTAACAAAGATACAAACACACACAAACGTTCGCCATTATAATATTAGTATGATTATTCTTTTTCAGATTAAGGAGAATGCATAACGTTTTCTTTTTAAATTTCCACTTCACAGTATTCTTATTATTCAAACTTATAAAAAATACGAAATTACGATTTTTAGTGCGAAGCCGCCGCGCCACGACTAGGCAAAGTTTTAAACACTGAAGCCTACTTATAAGTTTAAGTATTTACAATAACAAAATTAGTAAGAAAAACACCCTACAGTAGGTATTTAAGTACTACTTCTATTTGCACATTCCTTATTTCTTTAAAACACGTAGTAGATAAGTATTAGAATCCAAATTCCACAATAGCAAAAATATGAACAAGATTGTAATATAATCAAATACACCTTTATTACTATTTTAATATTATATTTACTTATACTTTACTTGGTGTATTCTCAAAACAGCATTTGATAGCCCAGATATGTACCTACCTAACAATCTCATTGGTTGACCCGCAAAATGTCTAATAATTAAAAAAATTGCAAAAACACTTAGTACTTCGATATTCAAATCCACAAGAACCTACATGAAGAGGCTTACTTCAACAAACTCCTTTGCATATCCTCCTTACTTATGTAATCCTGGTACTCTCCGTGCACATTGGATAGCTGCAGTCTCTGTTTCGTAAAGGATCATTTGGAAGGAGACTCTAGAAGGATTATCCCGGTACAGTTCGTTCATTCATTTGACGAAGGTTTTTGGAGCTAAGGAGAGGGGAAGATACTTAATGTGTTTAATTTGGGATGCTTCTGATTTGGACATTTAGAGAGAAAGATTAGCTATTGAGTGATTAGAGCAATTGGTTTTAGTTTTGAAATTAGGGGCAAATCAACTCAAAAAATATACACAGTGAACAAAAATTAAAGTTAAATAAAATATAGTGTCGAAACTTCTCCGCATCGCTGAAGACTGGCAGCGTTGCCACGTTGTATGGTAATGTTTATTCTCTCACCAAATCCAACTCTCATCTCAAGCAAGTGACAACTAGGCGTTTGGAAAGTTAGATATTTATTTATACTTTGATATTTTTTGTTTTAATTTTAACCGTTTTAAACAATGCATGTTTAAAATGCCATGTTTTCTTTTTATCACCCTTGGTTGACTGGTAGAGAATGCCTAAGGCATTAAGTCCGCCATTTTACCTTTGTGCCTGAAGTTTAAATAATTAAATAAATACTTATCAGAAAATAAATTAATATGTTACTCTGGGATTGTTATGTGCTCGAAAAACACCTTAATAATTTATTTCCAAAATTAGACGCCAAAAGGAGTCAAGCAAAAAATAGATGTCTAATTCAACTAACAAGGTAAAAGAAAAAGCTTGTCAGACAACTTGAAAAGGCTACCTAATCCCGAAAATAAAAATACCAAACGAAAAACACACGAAATGAATAAAAACAGTCGTAATTTAAGGCCTAATTCTTTTTTGCTCAACCTTTTAAACATCTAATGCCACTTTACCTGAACCTAATGAGTTTCTATGAAACGAGGTCAGTTTTCAATTCGAACTCGGACGAAATGAGAGGCAAAACTAAGTCGTATCTACTAGAGCTCTATTGCATTGAGTTTTCTCCGCTCGGCCATTGATAATTTCGTTAATTTTAACGTGGAATAAAGTTACCAACTTTTACTTTTTAATGTGCGGACTAGGCATATTAATTCGTTGGAGACTCTTTGGCTCTAATCATTAGTAGATAAGTAAGTATGCTGAAAAATTATTAATGGGCGCTGTTTTCATAATATGGGTAGCATAGCTGAGTCATCCTGGTACACTCCAATTTCACCGGTTGTGTTCAACTTTCATGTTATTCGGGTAATCTATTCTGTCATAGCTGTGGGCATTATAGATAGTACACAACTAAAAAGCGAAACTAAAAGCTTATTTACAAATAAAAAACTTTTTCCAATAAAATACTACCGACATCCAAATAAAAAAACTACAAAGTGAAAAATAACTTGATATTTGGAAGTCGGTGTCTTTCATAGTTACCAATTTATTGCGCGCGCGATTTCACTTTGTAGTTTTTTTTGTTGGAAGTCGGTAGTATTTTTTTGTAAAAAGCTTTTTTATTTTTCACTTTTTTTTTTGTTGTACCTAATAGGCAAGTTGTTTAGTCTGGTACCTATAACGCCAGAATAGATTACCCGAATATCATGAAATATGAACATAACCGATGAAATGAGAGATCTGCGTACCCCTTAAGAGCGTATTGGCGTGATGTTATGTAATGAAATGGTATAAACAATAAACAGACATGTGATTGCAGCAATGCCGAGAGATTTGGCGTTATTTATTCAAGAGTTATGTTGTATACGAGTATCTTCGAATTTCTTCTCCAGATCTTAACCAAATAATAATGCGACCAATTTCGGAACATACTATTTCAAACAATAAAAGAATTTTCAAAATCGGTCCACAATTGACGGAGATATCGGTGAAAATACATTAAAAAAAAACGTACATAATGTCGAACATAGAACCTCCTCCTTTTTGGGAAGTCGGTTAAAAAGTGCAACCGACTTCCAAATAAAAATACTGCAAAGTGAAAAATAACTTCAATTTCGGAAGTCGGTGTTCTTGTTTTTATTTCTTCCTTTTTTGACACTGACTGCCGAAATTAAAGTGATTTTTCACTTTGTAGTGTTTTTATTTGGAAGTCGGTTGTATTTTTTTGTAAAAATGCTTTTTTTAAAAGGCGGGATTTATGCCTTAGGCATTCTCTACCAGTTAACCAAAGGTGGGGAAGAGATAGCATGGCAGGTGCACTGTTTTGAGCTTGGAAAGCAAAACAATCTTATGGTATACTAGAAGACTAAAAATGAATTTGGAAATAACTCAAGAGAACCAAAACAACTTAATCTTAACTTGGTTAATTCCATGTTACAGTAGAAACAGTTAATTTAACCAATGAAACCACCACAAACACTATTAAACTGTTCCCTAAAACAGAACACCTATCAACCAACTCCGAATAGTTTACCAAAAACTTAAAGTTCCTACACAAATAATCTAACTACATACATTATTATGCCGACGGTGCTATATTTTGACTGTTCAATCCTCCTCCGATCTCATTACAACTTCCAACATTTTGTTTAATTGGCTACCCACTACAAACGGAATTGAGCCACCTGGACCAATTTAAATTGATCTCTCCCTCCCTTTTAACAACCACTCACCATAGACGATAAAGGGGAATAAACGAAAAATAAAACAGGTCTCAATTAATTGGTTATTTAAATGCAACAGTGTCGGTATAGCTTTTGCAAGTGTAATTGTTGTTTTCAGTGGTTTTCAACGCATGAAATTGTTGTATGGTCGCTGTGAATAATGGCTTTACTGCCTTTGCTGTGGTTTTTGAATTATATTAATATAGAAATGTGGAATCAGCGCCAAATGTTTGTATTTGGACGTAATTTGACCGTGAATCAAGTTAGAAATGTTGTGGTTTTGTATTGCAATTTAATCTAATTGGTTTTATAATTAACATTTTAATGAACTAAGGTATTGTGTTAGTGAACAGATACCTTCTATATCTATATTGATTCATACTTACTCCTAAAATTTGCCGAGTAGCCCTTTCAAAACTACTCGTAGAGTGTTCCTTTTTCTTCTAAGAAGTCGGAGTTTTAAAGTAGTTGACCTATAAAGTCTCAAATGGAAGATACTCTTTAGATATTTTTAAATTTATGTTGTATCTTCTTAACCGACTTCCCAAAAAGGAGGAGGTTCTATGTTCGACATTATGTAAGGTTTTTTTTTATTATGATAAAGGAAGTCCTATATCTTGGAGGTACTTGGTAGAAATGTGAAATGATTGTAACTCTATTTCTCCATCTGTTTGTTACTATTTCATGCCTTAACCCCTAAACGAATTATGATGAATTTTGGTATAGATATAGATTGAACCATGAAGAAAGCCTTTGGGTACCTTTAACCCGATAGATCGTTTCCTTGGGGTAACTGGCTTTCACGCGTGCAATGTCGTTGGGAGAAGCTAGTGGAAGTTATTAAGAACGAATGGCTCCTTCTCTGTTACTGCAGTGGCTCTCTGGAACTCTCTTCCACACTCCATACGCGATAGCCCTTCTCTCGATGTCTTCAAGAGGGAAATTAAGGAACATTTCCTTTCAACGCAATGAATGTATATATATATATATATATGCGCTCTGGGTTTATTCACTCGTCCTTCTTTGTCCAGGCCATCTCCCTTTGGAATGCGCTCCCTCAGAACATCAGGATGGCAACCAGTCGGCTTTCTTTCAAATTGAAGGCACGTGAGCACATTCGCAAGAAGTTTGCAGAATCAACACAAAATTGATTTGTTCGTTTTGGATTCTATATAACATTGTTTATAGGTATGTATATATCTAAGTATATATTTATTATTCCTTTTTTTTCGTATCTTTTCTCTATTCATCCTATCTTTTAGTTGCACCCGCCTTGTTTTATCTCTGCACCACCCTAAGGTCGACTGGTAGATAATGCCTAAGGCATTAAGTCCGCCTTTGTACTTATGCATAAAGTTTTAATATATAATAAATAAATATATATATGTATTTGTCTTTATAAACGTAGGTAGGTTTTTTATGTATTATTATGTAACTAGTTTAATCTTACTATATAGGTATATATATTGTACACTGGATTACTGCCCTCTATTATGATCTTGGAATTAAGCTCGCCTTTGTACATGAATTTTGTTATTAATTTGTTAAAATGTAATATCTTGTTGTACAATAAAGAATAAAATAAGAAATAGTAATAGTTAAGACTACCTTCGAAATATCTTCAGTTACAATTTTATAAAGTCTAGATAGAAAAGAAAATCCTTTATGTATTTTGAATCTACTCAGCTGTCAGCCTCTTCAATGAGTGTCGGATGTAATTTTGGCCAGTACCGCCCAGTCTGGCGGTTGTCCTATTACAAGCCGGTATTAGGATACGTCTATATTAAATAATTGAACCACAGCTTAGTGATGATGGCTTGCAGATGGAGGTTGAGTTTGTTTCGAATTTGTATAGAGTTGCTAAAATGACAAAGTAACTTTAAGTGTATGTGTTGCCATTTCGTGGCTAAATAATAACAGCCACACAGTTCGATCTTAAAAGTTAAGCATCGCTTGCCAAGGCCGGTCCGTGGATGGGTGACCATCTTTAAATAGCGAGTTTCTTCCATGCCTCGGAAAGCACGTTAAGCCGTTGGTCCCGGCTGTCATTCGAAGATCTTTGACAGTCGTTACGGGTAGTCAGAAGCTTGAGATCTGACAACAGTCTTACCAAGGAGTATTGTGTTACTCAGTTACTGGGTTGTGGAGGTCTGATAGGCAATCATCATCATATCAGCTGAAAGACGTCCACTGCTGCATATAGGCCTTCCCCAAGCGCCGCCACATCGATCGGTCCCGTGCGTCTCGCATCCTGCGGATCTCCGCAATCTTCACCAGGTCATCGGTCCACCAAGTGGGAGGCCTTTCAACACAAGGTCTTTCGGTTCACGGTCGCTACTCCAGGACCTTTCTGCCCGGTCGGCTATCCGTTCTGCGAGCAATTTGCCCTGCCCACTGTCACTTAAGTTTGGCAATTCTTCGAGCTATGTCGATAACCCTGGTTCTCTTGCGGATATTTACATTTCTGAATCGATCAGGCAAGGAAACTCCGAACATAGCCCTCTCCATTGTCTGATGAGACCCATTGTAAGCGACCGTGTCTCAATATAGGCAGTCACTCCATGTAAAATACTGTTACTAGAAAGAAAAAAGAAAAAAAAAACGTTTATTTGAGCCAGGCACAACGCATACCTACCATAATAAAAAAAACAAAGGAAAAACTTAAATACAAAAACAGAGTATGCGTCACAACTACGCAAAACGGTCATCGCTCAGCATAATGCTGAGACTCGCGTGCAAGACAGAGCCACAGCGCTGGTACTCGGCTGAATCCGGTTAGGCTGGAAGCCGACCTCAACATAGTTGGGATTAGACTGGACAGATTGATTGGAAAAGCGTGGGGATTGGCAAAAGGAAAGAGCCAGCCGATGTGGCGCCGCTTGGGGCAGCTATTTTCAGCAGTGAATGTTTTTCGGCTGAAAAGATGATTTATTTATTTATTAAAAATTACGTAAATAACACCTTAACAACTATAAAGCCAATACAATTTTACTACCACAAAGATACACTTAATAGGATTACCAGAAATGCAATTAAAACATACATACATACATAAACTCACGCCTTTCCCAGAAACTACAGAACGCCACCTGCTACGATCCTCACATATTGCTTTTGCTTCACTCATATACAATTAAAAACAACAACAACAAAACAATTTAAAATACGATAAAAAAATCAAATCAAATATTACAATTAAAAATTCAATGACGATGATGATGGTGATGATGAATGTGTATGTCTGAAAGTGACACTGGTGACTGATAAGTTGTGTGATAATCGGTTGTCATGGTGTTGGCATGTGATGCGGAGAGATAGGGAAAATGTGGTGACGAAAGGTTTTGAGTATGAATATGGAGAGGACAGGAAGTGATCATTGGCGTTTACTTTCGTTATTTGAGATTAGAACCGATACAATGGTACAAGGCTCACCCACTTAATCTGACTTAGGCCCAGGTTTTGATCCTTAGTTGCAAATTTCGGTAAAACGCCAATATTCTTCAGGTATTAGTCTAACAAATGTTCAAAATCAAAATAGTTTATTTCAAATAAACTTTAAAGGTACTTTTGAATTGTCAAACAAAAAAAAAATATGACTAGTTGCAAATTCGCAAGCGTCAGTAGATCTCAATGGAGAAGAATTTGCAAGAAATTCCACGGACACTCTTTTCAATCAGTCTCAATTACAAGTTTTTGGTTACATCATTCTTGTTGAATAAAAACATATATGTGAGAACGATGCAAAAAGACGTGCACGTAAAAGCGTCTAGAGTAAAAGACAATTTTAACATAAAAATGCAATAACTGGCCCAGGCAGCTAAGTTATGACCAATCCCAACTGATGGCGCCCGTTCACGAACATGACGCATGGATCGGCACCATTCAGCTTAACCATCATGAAGGGAACCGAATGATCCAACACATGTGCCACCATCAGAGAGAAATTAGAGAGAGCATGACACACTCACCTGCCAGGGCACACCGAAGTCAACGAACGACACATAGGTACAGTGAATGGTAGATTTACAGTCGGAACATAGTACTCACACATGTGCTGTGCAGTTATATAATACTAAAAGAAATTGAGTTTATACAATACAAATATAGTATTCAGCAGGCCCAACAATACTTCAAAACTTTGCTGCCCATCACTAATTGTTCTTGCGCCCTAGTGGCTGCGGAGCAGGACCAGCATTTAGCCAATCATTTTTATCAGCGATGTAATCCCCCAACTTATAATATGCTTGCCTGCATAGTGTGCGTTTTATACAAGTTTTAAAATTTCGTCTCATTCAGTTCTAGTATGTGGGGAGGTATTTTATTGTAACATTTTATACAGTACGCCATAAAAGATGATGCTACTTTAGCTAGCCTGAAACCTGGTTCAATTAATTGGTCCCTATTTCTAGTAACATAATTATGTCTGTCGCCGTTTTTACTAAAAAGATGTAAATTCTTTCTAACGTATATGATGTTTTGTTTTGTTTACAGCACTGGTTTAGTTAACAACGGATAAAAAAACTGGGCCTAAGATTAATTGTAAAATAATTTCAATAACAGGAGAAAATAAATACAGCTCTTCACAATATATCAATATTTTATCTCAGACCTCGTATTTTAATAAGAAATTCTAGCGAAAATATTAACCTATTTTTAGAAATACTGAACCTAGGCGCACCTAGCTAATAATTTACACGCCTATAGAAAAACACCGATTATTCACACAGTTTCTCACGAAAATATTTTCAGAGCCTAATTTTCGTAGCCTTGCCTATTCAGGTCGGAATATGCAATTAACCTTTATAAGCAGTCTTTTATATACCATAACATAGCTATTTTCCACAGACATAAAACTAACTAGTTAACGCAAATGTAATTATGTACCTACTTCGTGTGTGTTTGTGTTCTGGTTCATTCAGTATTATCGGCACCGACATAGCTACAGATGATTTCATGAACAAAGAAATGGAACGAAGAATAACTAATACTTGGAAACGGTTCTGGTCTCTTAGAGAAATAATGAAGGATAAAGATATGCCAATGAAAGGGAAAAATGAAGTATACCTGTACGCCCACCCTAACATACGTCACGTAAGGCCGCAGTAATGTTAAGGGTGTGACAGTACATGAAAGGATATGATAGTTAAAGGACCTACCAAGACCTTACAGCCTAACAGTCCCTACGACCCTAAGCCCTATAAGCCCTACAGCCCTAACCTACCATATACCTAGTGTGTGATAAATAAATATATAAATAAGTTCAGGATGTCTGCACCATGCGACCTAAGGTTACAGACGGATAGTGGGCAGGGATTCCAGGTTCGGGAAGGGTACACTCACTGCCAGCTCGCAGACTCACGAGACTGATCAGAGATGGCTAAAGGTGTCTTGGCCACAGTGAGGGGTAATGAGACAAGAATATAAAATTCAAATCTGATTTATTTACAATATTGCACAGCTTAAATACTATTTCATCTTAATACACACTAATACACATATTTGTTTGTGTCCTATGCGTGTAGTATGCAACCAAACAGAATTTTATCTGGGCCGCGCGTCAGCCGGGCCGAGTGCTGAGTCAATGTCCAAAGGTAACATTGAACATTCTGGCGACTCTCAGGCACAGGACCCTAGTTGGTACAGCTCGATGATCTCGTATGGTCTGGCTCGGCCTTGTTCAGGTTGTTGTGACTGAGCGGGCATGCTGCGTGGCATGCCGTACGGCTGTTGCGGTCGTAGCCTGTGTGCTGTGCTGCTGACAATCGTTGGTTGCCGTACAGGTGGTGCAGTGCTCCTTCTCGCTGCAATGTAGGCTCGAAGTCGGTTCAATGCCTGTGGACCGAAGTAAATTATAATAACAGCTAAAGTTATAAAAATAAGTGAAATACTGATGCTAGCTATGTATGTATGTGACTCTAATTGTTTCCAAATCGTGTTTTTTAGATCAGTTTGTAAGTTTCTTTCGGATGTGACTAAATGGTCGAAAACTCCTTTTGACCTGTCTAACACTAATTCTTCTTTGGATATTTCCTTTAATTTTGTCGGTACAATCTGCGTATTAAGGGAGAAGTTCGTTGTTTTGGAATAAGATGCTAGCACTGTCATTGTAGTTGTTCTCTTGGCAGCAAGTATGTTATTACGTGTTTTAATGACGCAATTCTCGGAGATATGTAGAACTCCGACATCTTGAATCGTCACTTCTTTTCTTTGGCCGTCACACACAATCGATACGGTAACCGATTTTGTTGTAATGAAAAGCCAAGTGTTTTGCATGTATAATTGCTTCCATAAAACATCTGTTGATAATTTGTAGGTCGTCGACGTGCATTGAGTTTGGGTGTAGTTTTCGGTTTTAAATAGTTGTTCAACTATGCAATTTTTATTTAATTGCATGTTCTTGACAGCCACAGGATAGCAGACGAACTCTGTGTTAGTATTAAGACAGTCTTTAAATTCTTCTTGACTTAGGTCAAAGTAACGCTCGTTGTTATAATCAAAGCCCATGAATGTCTGCTGAATGGTCAAACACTCGAATGATCCATCAGCTTTCCTCTGTGGAATGGGCGTAATGTGTATAAGAGTATATTTTGTTACATCATGTATTGGAAAGTATGCGTACACTCTTATGTGGGTATTATTTACATTCATCTCTGTCTGTATTATTTGACCCTGAATAATTTTTAAGTTTGATGGTAGTTTTTGATTAGCTACTTTTATTATGTTGCTGATGTGTCTTGGTGTTAAAATACTATACACAGTTGCTTTTTGCAAATAAATTTCCAGTAACCCTGTATAGTAGTCCATAATTTCATTTATATAATTGTTTGCTAGTTCGTAAGCTTGCATCACTTGTATCTTAATATGATTTTTGTCAATAGATTTATACCAAACGTTGTTTCTATTCATAAACGATATTGCTTCATTTAGTTTTGCTTGAAACTTATCTAACTTTTTCTGGATTTGCTCTTCAGTTTGGTTTACACCTGTGATGGTAGATATCATTATCTTTGTTTGATGATTGGCAGCGTCTATAAGTTTCTGTTGATTGTTATTTAATGTTTCTATGTCTCTGTATACTTCATCATTAACTCCAAACACTGATGTTAAAAGTTGTCCCAAGATGCCTCGTTTCTTCCTAGTATTCCTTATCTCTGTTAGGTATTCCTTTGTTGTGTCAAACTTAGTTTTTTCTTCGTTTAAATGGTGATAAAATTCATTGCAGTGTGTCTCGTACATGATGTTTTGAGTATCCTTGCAAAGTTGTTGAAATTGTAAAGTTATTTTTTCAATCTTTTTTTGGTCTCGTTCCAAATTTTCTCTGTCGTAATCAGTTTCTATTCTAAAAGTTCCCCGGTTAATTGTTGTGGTTCCTATTTTTTCAACATATAGTCCTGGATTTATTCTTTTTAATGTGTATGTGGGTGTACTCGACACCGTGCCAATTAATAGAATAATTATTGTATGTAGTAGTAATTTCTGTATCCAATTTTTTGGTGTGCGTATGCCTTTTTTGTTTATTATGGCAGTTGAGATGTTACATTGCGTTGGCGTAAACGTTTGTTTGTCATAGCTCGTTGTATCAATATCTTGGTTTTCGTTTACAGGGAGCGGGATCAAAGTATGAATTGATCTTTTCTGACAAGCGCCTGTTGATTTCTGAAGAGTTACAACCCTAACTACGCCATCAACTCCCGGGTGAATTTCTTTGATTTTTGCCAACGGCCATTTACTTGGACTTATATTGTCATCTTTTATTAGTACAATATTTCCAATTTTTGCATTGTCATGTGCTTGTTTCCATTTGTATCTTTGTTGAAGTTGGTGTAGGTATTCTTTTGTCCAGCTGTTCCAAAAATCTTTTTTCATTTTTTGTATCTGTTTCCATCTGTTTACTAGGTCAGTATTAATATTTTCTATCGGATCTGGTACTCCTACTGCTTCACGGCCAATAAGAAAATGGCTTGGAGTTAATATTGTATTGTCATTAACATCCTCAGTTTGCACACACAATGGTCTTGAATTTAAACACGCTTCAATTTGGTGGAGGAAGGTTGTCATTTCCTCGTATGTTAGTGTTGAATCCCCGATTACTCGACGTAAATGATGTTTCACTGATTTTACGCCAGCTTCCCAGATGCCACCGAAATGTGGTGATGACGGAGGAATAAAATGCCATTGGGTTCCTATGTTTGTTATTGCGTTTTGAAATTGCGGTGATTGCGTTATTTGTAATATTTCCTGATGTAAGAAGTTGGCTGCTCCTACGAAGTTTGTTGCATTGTCACTGTATATGTGTGATACGTGACCTCTTCGTGCCATGAATCTACGTAGCGCTGCAATAAAGGTTTCGGTTGTTAAATCTCCCACCAATTCTAGGTGTATAGCTTTTGTTGCTAAACATACAAAAACAGCAATGTATGATTTGTAGGACTTGTGACCTCTACCTTTCATAGTTCTTGTTTGTATTGGTCCCGCATAGTCAACTCCAGTATGACTGAATGGGTAGGATTGTGTCACTCGTGCCTTTGGTAGTATTCCCATTTTTTGAGAGTTTGTGTCTGCTTTGTATCGTATGCACCTCACACATTTGTTAATTATACTCTTCACTTTCCTTTTTCCGCTAACGATCCAGTATGTTTGTCGTACATATGCTAAAGTCAATTTGTTACCTCCATGCAACGTTTTTAAATGTGCGTCTTGTATAATTAACGACGTTACATGATGATTATATGGTAAAAGTATTGGATGTTTCTGATTGTAAGGCAGTTCGGAGTTTTGTAACCTGCCTCCAACTCTTAGTAGTCCATCCTCGTCGATAAATGGGTCTAAAGTGGATAGTTTTTTGTTTTTATTCAATGGTTGTCCACTTTGTATAGTTTTCATTTCATCTGCGAATTCCTCTTGTTGTAATTTCATAAGTATTCGTTTTGTCGTCACTCTCAGTTCGTTAGTAGATACTGGTTTATTTATTGTTTGTTTGTTTGCGTATCTATAGCAGTAAGACAAAACCCTTGTCATTTTATCTAAACTGGAAAATCTATTCCAGACATCATTCTTCTCAATCTCAGTTGTAGTTATATTGTGACACAACTTGATTTCTTCCTTCGGCTGTGGCATACTTCTCGTGGTGGGAATCTGATCAGTTCTTAGCCACTGTGGACCGTTCCACCATAAAGAATAGTTGACAAGTTTTTCTGGTTCCAGACCTCTTGAGATGATATCAGCTGGGTTCTCAGCAGAAATTACGTGGTTCCATTTTGCGTTTGGTAAAAGTTGTTTAATTTGTGACACCCTATTGGCTACGAACGTTTGCCACCGTACAGGCTCTCCTCTTATCCAGCCTAAGGTGATCATAGAATCCGTCCAACAAGATATCGTAACATTCTTGCAATTAAGCGCTTCCTTCACCTTTTCCACCAAACCGGCTAGTAGCAGTGCAGCACATAACTCAAGTCGAGGCAAGGTAGTTTTTTGTTTCTTTGGTGCTACTTTCGATTTTGCTTGTAATAATGTAATGTGGTAGCTGTTATTGATTTTTACCCGACTGTATACCACCGCTCCGTATGCTTTTTCGGAAGCGTCGCTGAAACCATACAACTCAATCTCTGTGCTGTCTGTTATGTAACACCACCGTGGCACTTTAATTTTTTCTATGCTTTTCAGATGTTTTTGTAGTTCTGTCCATCTTTTCTGAAGTAGGTCATCAACAGGCTGATCCCATCCTATGTCATTTGTCCAGAGTTCTTGTATAAGCAGCTTCATTGTAATTATAATAGGTGCTAACCAACCCAGCGGGTCGAATATTTTCGCAACTTCTGACATAATAAACCTTTTTGTTGGCTTTTTATTTTCCGTTATAGTTATTTGGAAATAAAAACTGTCTTCACGTGGTGACCATGTTATGCCCAACGACTTCCTGGTCTCGTCTAACGGTAGTTTGAGCATCTGATCGTCTTTATCTTCCGCTGGTATGTTTTCCAGTAGTTCTGAACTGTTTGACGACCATTTTCGAAGTTTAAAGCCGCCCTTGTTCAACATGGATATTAGCTGGTTCTGTAACTCTTTCGCTGCATCTTCCTGTGACTCCCCGGACAGAATATCATCCACGTAGAAATCTTGTAATGTAGCTTGACTTGCGATTGGGTAATTGTTTTGTTCGTCTATTGCCAGTTGTTGCAATGTTCGTACCGCAAGAAAGGGGGCGCTTGTGGTACCGTAGGTAACTGTTGTGAGTTCATATTCGCTAATTGCGTGTTTGGGAGAAAATCTCCATAGTATTCTTTGATGTGCGAAGTCTAATTCATTTATTTTTATAAACCGGTACATTTTCATAATATCCGCCATAAAGGCGAACTTATGTTTTCGCCATCGTAAGAGTATAGTGGATAAGTCTTGTTGTAATCGTGGACCTTTATACATGTTGTCGTTAAGGCTTATTTTTGTGCTGCTTTTACTGCTCGCATCAAAAACCACGCGTAATTTTGTAGTGAGTGAGTCTTCTTTAATTACCGCTTGATGTGGTATGTAGTATTTTCCTAAGTTGTAGTTCGTTGTATTTACTTTCCTCATATGACCCATATGTAAATATTCATTCATAAATTCAATGTATTGTTGTCGTAAATTTTCGTTTTTTGCGAATTGTCGTTCTAGTTGTAATAGTCGTGCAGCGGCTTTTCTGCGTGATTCGCCGTTTAAGTTTAGGTTTATGTTTGAATCCTTGAAAGGAAGTCGTACAGTGTAAGTTCCGTCTGGGTTTCTTACAGTTGTTTCTTTATAGTAGTTTTCACAGGTTTGGTCATCCTGTGTAAGTTTGTAGTTTTGTTGAACTTCTTCTAGTTCCCAAAATTTTGTAAGTTGTCGTACTTCTTCGGTGCAAGCCACCATACTCAGTATTTTAACTCCATTCTTCGTGTCATTGGGATAAAAGCCGGATAAAATCCACCCTAATTCTGTGTTTTGTGCGATTATCCCATCCCGTAGCCTTTCGAAACCCTGTAGTAATATTCTGCTATACTCTTGGGCACCTAATATTATGTCAATTGGTCCCTTTTTATAATAAGTTGGGTCTGCCATAAGTGCGTTATCCAAGCTTTTTTCTTGTAGTTGTTGTAAATCATTCCTTGGTAATGAACTTGTTAGTTTTGGTAGTACTATTAGCGTTACCGGCAATTTGTAATCGCTAGAGTACCTTGGTTGTAAAGTAATGTTGATTGTGTAATTTGACGTTTTTGGTTTTTCATCTCCAATACCTTTTATTTGGGCTTGGATCTTTTGTCGTGGGTAAGACAACAATTGTGCTACTTCTTCAGTGCAAAATGAAGCTTCTGATCCTTGATCACATAATACTCTCAACATCTGTGGCATTCCATCATATGAGGTTGTCTTTACTATGGCAGTTGCTAGTAAAGTTGTGTTTTTTGCGTCGGAATTGGTTGCAGACAAATTTAATCTTGCTATATTTTGTGGTTTTTCTGTCCCTGTATATTTTGATACGTATTTTTTAGCGTTATTACCATTTTGAAACGGCCTAGATTGATGCAATAATGCGTTGTGTCCCTTATGTTGACAAATTTCACATTGTTTATACATTGTACTCACACATTGTTTATTATCGTCGTGATTTAAGCAACGTTTGCACATTCTTTTTTCCGCCACGGCCTTGTATCGGTCGTTGACGCATAACGCCTTGAAACTAGGGCAATAATGAATAATATGATCATTCTTTTGACAATACCAACAGCGTTTATATTTTTCTGATGTTTGTTTATCACGAGATAGTTGACTGTTAGCATATGGAGTGGAACCGTCAAAAGACTTAAGGCAATTAAAACGGTTTTCCATGAATTTCATCATCTCGTCAAAGGATTGTATTTTATTTCGGTTTTGCAGTTGATCTTCATACTTCGTATTTGTTTCTTCGTCCCATTTTCTACTGACTATTCTTATTAATAGAGGGCCCCAAGACGATGTGTTTACGCGTTGATTGTTTAGTGCCTCAAGACATTCATTTATAGTGTCATGCATATCTCGTAATTGTGCCGCGTTTGCTCGTTGCATTCTAGGCAAATCTAATAATTTGTCCATAAACTTAGTCGCAATCATGCGCTCGTCTTCGTATCTCTGCGTAAGCAATTTCCAAGCTGTTTCATAATTTACTTCGCTTATTGTTAGGTGACGTATTAATCTTGCTGCGTCGCCCTTTACGTGTGTTTTTAGATACTGCATTTTTTCTGTAGATGATATTGTTTTATCTTCGTGAATTATTTTTCTAAATAAATCTTGAAATGTATTCCAAGAGTCGTAGTCCCCCGCGAATATAGGAATATTTATTCTTGGAAGTTTTCCTGATGACACAGCTTTTTCATTTGTGTTACGAAAAATTCTTTCTTCTAACAACTCCGTAGTAATGTCATAATCTTTCTGTGTATTTTCGAAACAATTATCTTTAAAGTAGCTATTGTCCAATGTACTTTCGGCCATCAGCAGTTCGATGTGTGTTTCTTCGATTTCTTGCCATTGTTTATGTAAGGTTTGTAATAGTGTTTGTAAGTGCCATATTGGCTTGTCTTGAGTAATGGATTCCTTAGCCTGAGATATTTTCTTAGATATCTGTGACATTCGGAATAGCTGTATAAACAGTTTTGGGCTACTGACAACGTCCTTGTTTTCATCTTCATCTAAAGGTCTTGGTTCGTAAACACTTTGCACAAGTTGCAGTCTTTCTTCGCACTTTGTAAGGTAGTCGATTCCTTCGTCGTAATGTTTCTTTATGTTGCCAAAGTAGTCTGTAGTAATATATTTGTGAGTTGATAACATCGCCTGCTCCTGTAGTCTTAAGTGGTTTTCTTGAACTCGCTGAAAAACATGGTCCAAGGTTTTCCTTCTTTCGTTGATGTATTTTTCTGTTTTCCTTGTAGGCGAGTCCTTTTTTATGTTTGATAGTACCCTTTTAATCTCATTGTAATCCGTTTCCTGGCTCCTGATTAGTTCGTTAACTTCCTGTATCTCCATAGTGCTCTCTTTTCTTCTTTCCTAACGGCCCTACCCTAATCGAAAGGTTAGTCTGTACTAGTGGTATCTGCGCTCTTGTTAAACCTGTGCGACTTCTCAATCTACTGGTTAAACCCGCTTATGGGAGGCCAGTGACCGATCCGTAACGAGAGGCTTTCCGACAGAACACCCTAGTACAACGTACTTCAGATCACTGAAAACTGATGCTTTGTTGAGTATACCAGTCCCCAGTCCCCTGAAGTGTCAGTCTGTCAATCCCTACGATGGGCAAGGGGACCGCGTGATTCAAATGCTCGAAGGACCAAAATGTACGCCCACCCTAACATACGTCACGTAAGGCCGCAGTAATGTTAAGGGTGTGACAGTACATGAAAGGATATGATAGTTAAAGGACCTACCAAGACCTTACAGCCTAACAGTCCCTACGACCCTAAGCCCTATAAGCCCTACAGCCCTAACCTACCATATACCTAGTGTGTGATAAATAAATATATAAATAAGTTCAGGATGTCTGCACCATGCGACCTAAGGTTACAGACGGATAGTGGGCAGGGATTCCAGGTTCGGGAAGGGTACACTCACTGCCAGCTCGCAGACTCACGAGACTGATCAGAGATGGCTAAAGGTGTCTTGGCCACAGTGAGGGGTAATGAGACAAGAATATAAAATTCAAATCTGATTTATTTACAATATTGCACAGCTTAAATACTATTTCATCTTAATACACACTAATACACATATTTGTTTGTGTCCTATGCGTGTAGTATGCAACCAAACAGAATTTTATCTGGGCCGCGCGTCAGCCGGGCCGAGTGCTGAGTCAATGTCCAAAGGTAACATTGAACAATACCAACTATGCATTGCACCATGTGTGGGCGTTAACAGAACTACAAGAGAGTAAATTGAAAGTCTGCCAGAATGCAATAGAAAGGAGTATTTTAGGTATATGAAGAAGGGATAGAGTGAAATTACAAGATATTAAAAAGAAAACAAGATTTGAAAATGCGCACAGCCTACAGACAGCTCAAATGGCGTTGGACGGGACATATGACGAGAAAAAGTATAAAGAAATGGACTAAGTTAGTAACAGAATGGTATCCAAGAGACAGCAAAAGAAATAGAGGCAGACAAACCAAAAGATGGGAAGATGACCTGAAAAAAATAGCTGGTCTATAATCTGTTTGTATCCTTAAATAAGCACCTAAAGTTTTATGAACGTTTTCCAAAGACCCTATACTTTCATGATGATATAACTTTGATAAGGTTTTATTGATGCCCAAGATATTACATAGCTCTACCATTACATTTTAAATGAACTTGGAATCCCTATCTGTAGCAATTGTTCCCGGTATCCCAAATCTCAACACAAAATTTTCTGCCAACGCTTTTGCTACCTCATTCGCGGACTTATTTTTTAATGGATAAGCCTCCACAAACTTCGTAAGTTCACACTGAAGAGTCAAAAATGTAAACATTGCCTTCTTCGTCCCTATCAAGTGGCCCCATTATTTCTATATAAATCTAATCAAAAATGAAGATGCAGTGGTAGTAACTGCCATTGGTTGTTTAGTATTTTTGGAAAACTTTTGTTTTTTACACTTTTCACACTTACCAACGTACTCCACTACATCTTTCTCAATTGGCGGCCAATAATAATATTCCTTTATATTATTCACCATCCTGCGTACTCCTGAATGGCCATTCGTGGGTAAAATATGAAAATCATTCAAAACAATTCTCTTCTCATCTGCCCCTTCTATTTTCCGTACACCCATTCACACTTTCTAAAATCTCCACATATCGAATTACTAAATAGTAAAGTCTGGGCGATAATAACTTCTTCCTTAGATGACGTGCTCCCCATGGCCTGTGACTAACCAACAGACGTGAAACTGACTGAAGTGACTCCGACTAGTTCAAAGGGCAACTATAACGCCGTCCAGTCGACTGGCAGGGTCGCCATGCGATGTGGAGGGGAGGAGGGGTTAAGTTAACACCGTGATGTGTACTTCTCCATGAGTCAACTGGAGACTCAAGACTCCCTTTATTAGCGAAATATATACATAGTAAGTGCTTGATATTTATTATAATAAAACTATGAACATAGCTTATCTATCTTAACATAAACTAAGATCTATACGTGACGTACGTGACCACACTACAAATTAAATAACTCTCGAACCACCACAAAAGAGATCCATGAATGCCAGCGCAATTCAACTTCATAGAAAGAATTGAGTGATCAACACGATCAAAGGCTTTTGCAAAATATGTGTTAACAGCATTAACCTGGCCCCTAGGGTTAAAGGTGTTACATACAATGGAGCAACATTTTACAATGGAATACATACTATAATTGGACGAAGAGTAACCTCGAGAAGTTACTAGGCTGTTGACTAACTGTGTACGGTAGACAGATGTAAAATAGTCTGCAAATAGATTAGCCTCACCACTACCACTCTCACCAACACGATCAGGCCACAAAACCTGGTTAGGAACACCTCTGACAGTTTTCTTTGACTAAATATAAAGCCAAAAAGGAGAATGCGGGAGGAGAAGAAGGGTGAAGGAAAGGGGAATGGAAGGGCAGGGTTTTAAGAAGTTCAATCAACGAAACTGAGAACCAAACTGTTAATTTCCTCATAGTATATTATAAAATGTCAGAAAATAATAATCACAACCCAAATGACAATAATCCTCCCAATTTACATTACGCAGGTTACGAACACATGCCTCATAGTCATGCATTATAATATAAAATAGAAATTTAATTTTTTGTAAGAGCGTATTTTTTCTAGCGGCGGATGATGCATATCTGGTTTACTGAAGCATTCTCGAATTCGGGGCAATTAAAGAAATAAGATGTGACGATTAAAAACATTTCGACGTATAACAAGGCAATTGCGGTGGACCTACTTCAGACTACGGTATGCTTGCAAGAGTTTTGTAATATTTTGATAAAATATGTAGGTCGAGGGAGAGCTATTTACTATAGCACGCGTCCAGCACACTGAAAGCATGTCTCGCTCAATGGCAGAGGCACTGAGGCACGACAATGCCTGTTGTCTTAGGATTGTGAAAGACATGCAGAAGCGTAGGGAACCTGCATTGCTGTAACTCTGTCGGTTCTCTCTAGGCCCCGCGTTCTAGGACCGGTGGTACACGTAAAACGTGCCAGTTGTTGTAAAGCGGCCTCACTTCACAAGGGAATCTAGACTACTGTCAAGGAACTCATTAACGTAATTCAAAGTAATGTATTTCTTAGCGTAGCGCTCCTATCCCCTTCCGTTAAGTATATATTTTATTTATTTGTTTACCCTCGCACTGGAACGCCTCGCAGCAATTACACCAATGGAGCACAAAATTACAAATACTAACTATAAGCCCAGGTTTCCTCACGATGTTTTTCTTCACCGTTGTGAGCGATGTCCAAGATAAACTTAGAAAGTACATATAAATTGAAAAAGTCACATTGGTACTTTCCCGGATTTGAACCTTCGACCTCAAGCACGAGAGGCGAGGTCTTAGCCACTGGGCCACCACGACAGGGTTGCGTTTTGCAACCCTTTGTCGAATTAACCTCAAACATTATGATGGTTTTATTTCTATAGTTCTTACGGCTAAAAGACAGAAAGGTGTGCCGGGAGTTTGTTTCATGATTTCTTCTTACCAGCTAATACACTAGGAAATGAAAGGCTGTGCATTTTTGGGTTTGCCTGTATGTTAACAAGTGAGTTGATTTAATCAACTCCAGTTACTTCTTGGGCTCTCTGTAATATTAGATACTTGTATTTGTAGTAATTCTTGAATTTATATTCACTATCTGCGACCACTATTCAGTCAGTCTTGCAGATGTACTTGTTGTATGAAGGGTGTACTTCTTTGGGTTGATTGGGTGTCCATATAAATGTCTCTTTTGAAAAAAAGGGAGTCAGTGATAGCGTGACAGGGGACAGGTCGGTATGGAAGATGAAAACGTATTGCGCCGAGTAACATAGGATAAGGGCAGGAAGATAATGATCTATCTTATTTTATACAGTCTAAGGACTGTTAGGGACCATGTTCCTTGTGGGCAAGATAACGACGCAATGCCGCTGGAACTAGCCGTTCCGTTGCTAGACAAGGACCGCCGCAGGTTGCCACAGGGAAAGCGCTTCTCCACGTTTTATAGTCCGAGAGAACTGTTAGGGAACATGACTCCTATGAGCATGATGCCGACGTATTGCCGCTGAACAGCCGCTTGCGTCACTTGAAGGAAGTGTTTCTATGAGAGCAGAAGTGAGGTATCGTGTGAGTAATGAATGGCATTTTAAATTAGTGTAAAAGGTTCCTCACACAACCTTTAGTTAATTTTAACAATTTATTTCATACTCCTTTAGTTATATTTTATATTTTAAACCACTTCCAAGTTATAATTTTATAACTGTTAATTTTCAAAAAAGAACAAAAACATAATTTGGAATTCACCTATTATCGGTGGAAAGGTGAACATTCAAGACCAGACGAAACTTACAAATCTGTGTGGCCGGAAGGGCACAGGTTCTTCTTCCTCAGAAGGAGCCAACCTATAACTCCAAGTGTAGGTCATTTTACGAAAAACTAAAATTTTATCAGCCTAGGGTTATTTAGGAACAGTCACAGTTAGTTATTTTATTTATTTATTATTACATAACCACATATTCTCAACGGAGGTTTGCCACTCTGATTTATTAACAACATTATATTTATTACTAATAGCTATCAAAAATCGGCCACCATAATTTTTAGAATACAAATCTTTATACCATGCACTACGGTCACGACGTAATGTCTGTGTCCCCAACATAATTAAGTGTTTTCATAAACACCTTTCAATAAACTTCACGAGCTCAATAGTTTCATAATAACCTAGTAATTAATAATGAAAGGTTTTCGTGCTGTTGGTACATTACTGTTCACTCATTGAAAACGCTGAACGGAATTTTAATGACACTGGAATTAATTACTGTTCAGCTGAGTACTTTTGTATTAATATATAATTTGGATTTTAATAGATTGGTGGTATTGTTTTGGGTTTCGTTCATCTGTTGAATTATTTTTGGGATAGGAATTATATAAATATAATATTATTTCAAACCTACTTTTCCCGAATCGTAAGTTAGGCAGAGGGTAACACACAGGTATTGTACAAATATATAATTATGTTTTGAACCCGTTTTATAAAAGCTAACCTATAACTAATCGGGCACAAATCCAGACTGCTGCTGAGAAATTCTAGATGGCATAGAACCCAATTACACTGTGCCTGACCTGGGCATCGAACCCAGGACATCTCTCCTCTCGCTCAACAGTAACAGATGCTACCTCCAGACCAACATGGCAGAAGAAACTAATTTATTCGAAAGGTATTTTTGAGGCAAAGTAAATTCTTATATTTCTTTTGAGGTTGGCAATGCATCGGTTGTGTTTTAAATTCCCACTATTCATTTAATGTTGTCAATGCCCACGATGTATGAAAACAAATAATTGGGACGAACGAATTGGAGCGTTGCAACGCTTCAGTTCATTCATTTCAATTGTTTATTTTTACATGTCCAAAAAATATTAAAAAACACAACTTTTTTGAATCAAATATACACAAGAGGCAGTCGTCACACCTGTTAATTTATATGTCAAAAACGATGCTCTACAAAGCCTAACTTTTTCAAAACTTGATGTAATATAAAAATTATGAGCAATAAAACAAAATCTTAATTACAATAATAAGAAAACAATACGTATGCTTTAAGAGGCTCAGCTTAGGATGATTTAAGATGGCTACAATAGGTAGGTACTGTCACGTGAAGCAGATATTCTGCTGCAGCATACGAGTGTCATACGCTCTAATGCATAAAATTAAATCATAATCATCTGCCTGCCATGTGCTTGGGGTCGGCGCAACACGTTTTCTTCTTCCATACAGTCCTGTCAACTAAAGTTCTTATAATATAAACAGAAATTAAAAACGACGATCAAATTGTACGTTGGGGTATATTAACCACTATTTACATTTCCCAACAGTGAAAGCCCCGACTCGGGGCGTGTCTATGGGCGGTACACCACTCAACACATTAGGAAGCATCCCAGACGATGATGGAAAATATGTAATAAGCTGTGAGTAACAACATCCGTCGTTATTTATGTTTATTGTACGAGTAAAATGTTGCCTTGCTGACTCTACTTAGCTTTTTTGTTTAGTACATGATTTTTATATCTTAACTTTGAAGGAAATTGTTAGAATTCACATTTTTTCACAAAGGTTCGTAAGTTAATTGAATATCAGTAAAAAAATCTTCAGAATTAGCGAACTTGCAAAAAGTTGGTAACCCTGGGAGGAATGTAGGCGGGATGTTATTTTGTTTTTCAATTTTAATTTATTGTATTCGCTGTAAAGAATTTAAAGTAATGGATACACATACGTACATAAACTTTCGCTTTTTTTTCCCGTGGGGGAAGACAGAAACTACAGAACGCCACCTGCTTCGACCCATACATACTTCTTTTGCTTCACTCACGTTCATACATATAGTCATCATGTACGCCGGTTATCAGTACTACGCACCTGATCTTTTTGAAGAACGTCACCAATAAGGTCTATGTACGTCTTTCTAGGGTGTCCCCTCCCAACGTTTCCATTCACGTCTGCCTTATAAGTCATATTTAATTCATCCTCTCAAAATGGCCAAACCATTTTGATATCATTTTGTAAATGTTTGTCACTACATCTTCTTTTAAACCATAACGTTGTCTTATTAAATCATTCCTCAATCTATCATTTAAAGTTACACCACCCAAAATTCGCAAGGAACTCGCACAATCAAACGTGTTAGCAACGATTACAAATTATTATTTATCAAACACTAACACATACGCAACAACAACACCTACAACCAACAACTTCACTTTGCAAACATTTTGTCAATAAATCTATCTAGCTTTTTTCGAACTATGTTTGGGTTGGTTTCTACCTAAACTGGATACAGCTGAATACCCGGCTTTTACATAAAGCGATTGCCTATCACTCCTCCAAAACCTCTATTTAGGCAACTGGGTAAAACGATACTCCTTGACAAGACTGGTGTTAGAACTCCTAGCTTCTCCGTGGGTGTCCCCTTGTTTTGCAGATAGAAATTTCATATAATTCCGTTTCGCAGAAACTTTTTCATATAATATTTGGTCCTTGTATTTTTATTTTGAATATTATTGTTTCAACGACTATTCATTTGAAGTAAACATACTCGTATTTCACGAAAACACAATTCATTGAATATTACTATCACATTTTTTATGTAACAAAATTTTCAAACAATAGAATTATTATATAACAAATATAGTTTGATCGGTGTATTTTAACAATAATAATTATTAGTACGATAGTGAAACGGAACATTTGCTGCCATTTTGTGGGTCGGTGACCTCATATGACGTGTCAATCATTCCGTTCCTCTTGTAGCTTCATGGTTAAAATAGGTCGAATCTGTTCCATAACTGAATCGGGGCATACCGACTTCACGTATTTTTTTGGCTGCTACCCCTAGAGTGGGAGGGGTAGAAAAGCAAGCAAGCCTCTTCCCGCAGCACCGTAGATGATGCAGAAGCCTTTTTAAAGTGCATTGAGTTATGAATTGAAACTTTTAAAAACTGTCACTCGACGAAAAGTTTTTCTTAGTAATAAGTTTTATATTAACTAAACAATCTGAGGATAAATTACATTTGATTTGTTATTCTATGATATGAATATTTAAACATAAATTTTTTTTAGAAATTTAAATCAATGTTTTAAATTTATCCAAAGAAAGTATTTTGCGTATTGATTTATTCTTTGAAATGATAATATGACAAAAATGTTATGTGAAACGGAATTCTATAAAACTGGTCTCTATCACATCACACTAAATTATTTCATCACCACTGCTCTCAAAACGGTGAAGGAAAACATCGTGAGGAAACCGGCATGTCCCAGAACCAAAAATTCGAAGACATGTGACATCCACAAACCCGCACTGAGCCCGCGTGGTGGATTACGACCCATTCCCTCTCACAGAGAGGAGGCCTGTGTCCCAGCTGTGGGAACGTTAATAGGCTGATGATGTGTGATCTGATGTGTGTTTTCTATCAAACAACGTACAACTGGCAGCCGAGACCAACCACTTTAGATGCTTTCCGAGGTATGTAGTCTTGGTATGTTGAAATGGTCACCCATCCACGGACTGATCTCAGCAAGCCAAACTTAGGTATGATATTCAATACAATGATAACTTACATTTGGCAAATTTTCCTTCACGAAACGCTCAGTAAAGCATATGCATATGTTATATATATACACATTGTATTATATATATACATACATACAAAGTGTACCTCACCAATATTAGAGGTCTTCACTCAAATATCACTAAAGTCCACTATCACATGGAGGCTGAGAAACCAGCGCTCTTTTTCCTTACAGAGACGCAGATAGCGAATCCGTCAGACATGTCCTACTTATCTTACCCAAGGTTCACCCTGGAGCACAATTTTAAAATACGGGCGAATATATGTATGTACGCCCGTCATTTGCTATCGGCGTCTCCGAAATCTTGAGGACTTCAGATTCACAACGCTCTGGGCTCTGGTGGACACAGGTCTGGATAAAATTAGCAACGCCTGTGTCCACCGTTCACACAGTGGAGATCAGGAGACAACCAGGCTCACAGAGTACCTCATTGAGGCGGCTTATGAGGCACAGTAGCGGTACCCTGGCACCTAATTTTACTGGGGGGCTTTAATGCCTACTGTAACACTTTTTTTTGTTAGATAAGAATCCTTCTTAATGGAAAATTAATTACCTAGTTCATAGCTGGGATACACCATCTTTCATTTCTTTTTTGACGCTTCATTGTTCTCACCTCGTCGCTAGATTGTGGAACCATATAGAAATTGCCCTTACGAGTTAATACGAGTTAATAATTTCTCCCTAAACACACTCATTACAATAAAAATTATTGGAAATCACATATTTACTTGTTGTTTTGTTTTGACAGATTGACAGCAGACGTTTGCGTGCGTTCATATACGTACAAATTCAGCCCGAATCGTGTGTTGGATAAATAGTATATTTAAAATCATTTTTATTTGTCAACGATCGGGTACAATTCGAGTTTTGTTTTAGAATTACAGGAGAATATTGTCCCGATTTAATTTGTGTGTCAATCGGGTGTGTGTTAATATTGCATTTATTCCATTTAGAAGTTTGGCCTCGAATGTTCTGGAATGGTCGGATCATTGAGGTGAATTGGAGCGGCGTTTTGCGTTTCGTTCCTCCGTCGGTGATGTCATTGTTGATTAATGTTTTTTTATGGAATTTAATTATAAATTGAACTTAAATGATTTGACGGATGGGATTGGGACCTAGGATGGTTTATTTTACTGAAGAGTAATTGTGCCGTTTGATTTCTTCAAGAATTAAAATTCTTGGAATAGTTATTTGAAATAAGTAACCTTGTTTTGATTTTTGGGCGATGTACGCTAAACGCCACTTGACGTTTTGTCTTTCTTGGGGGGCGGTGGTCTTTTTCTTCTTGGGGTGGCACCGGGATTTGGTCAAGTATTATAATATAATAATATATTATCTTTATTTAGCCAAAAACAGAGTTTCAAATACAGTTTGATATTGGGTATAAAACATAAGCTTATAGTTTTAGAATAATTTTATAATTTATGTTGCAAATTCTGTACAACAATAATACTCTAGCTCTTAAACTACTATATATATACTATTCCTGTATTTTAAGAGGTATTGGCCCAGCTGTACGCGTTTTTTTTGGGGCAAAACCCTGACAAAGGAGACTGATGTGCTGATTGTTGCTGTTGAGAGTGGCCAGTTTTGCTTTGGGACGCGGGAGTGCATCCTGGCGACCAAAAAGGCTGCTTGTGTGATGGTGATTTGTATGATCAGTGTCGCTTAGTTCACGTGTTCCGTGTGCCGATGATCTGGGTGCTGTTTCTTGCTTCTGTGTGATCTGGGTGTGGACTGTGTTCCCACGCCGGGCTCATTTTCCTTGACGGTAAGTTGCCTTGCTCAAATGAAGACCTCGTGGCCGTCCTCTAAACTTTTGTTAAGAATTTGTGTTGATATGCTAGTTTCTTTCAGAACAAAGTGGCGTGGGGTTGACATTGGGTCAACTCATCTGGCTGGATTTCTTACCTCTGACAGGTATGTGTCCGCCTTTCTAAAACTCTGTTGATTGGAATTTTGTATTTTGGGCAGAGACCCTTATATTTTGTTTAGGGAAGGCTTCACCTTAATCATGGTTCCATAATATGCATAAGGAATAGTCAGGGCTGTGTTGTGTCATGCTGTGATGTATGGACGGTATGACATGGTTTTCCCCGGAGTACAATATTCATGTAGTTTATGCCAACCTCTGTGGAGTGTTGCGGGATGTTCTTAATTAAGTTTAGTCTATGTTAAACCATGTGTATGATATATGTGTAAGATAGGATTTATTTATGTAGTTTTATGTTAACTGCGTAACCATGGAACACATATGTTTAATTTAAGTTTATTTCCTAAGATGTGTTTTTATTCTGTTAACTTTAATAGGTGTATAGTTGGGCCGACTGTATATTTGGGCTATCTGTGAAGGAGACTGTTTGGCTGGAGCCGACTGTCCGGCTAAGACCGACTGTTGTATTGTAACGTGTTTCGGGGCGATTAGCAGAATAAACCACTTGTATAATGGGATCTTGCACTTTATTTGTCCGAACCGATCTAACGTTGCACTGGAGCTTCACTTTTGGGTAGTTCCGACCACTGTCTGGTTAAGTCTGTGTCCGTCTTTTCCCTGCCCGATCCCAGACCAAGAAGCACCCGGCGGGTTTTGCGGTACAAGTGAGCAGATAGGGATGGTATGCGATATTTCTTCGCATGCTATCCTTGGTAGCCTACTTGCTTTTCTTCGACTGATCCATCGTCATGCGCAGACGCCGTGACGGATGTGTTGCGTTAGGTTATGGACTACTACATTCCGTTTTCGGATGTATCAATGTCTAGCGAAGACCGGCTACGTTTTGGCGCTGAGTGTAAGCGCGCCGAGGCGCTTAAACATGTGGCGTACCTGGCTTGGGTCGACGCTCAATCGCGCAAGGCGTGTGATGTGGGTCAGAAGAAGAAGACCTTCAACAGGGCTGCCAAGTCCTTCAAGATACTGTTGCAAAGGGCTCGGTTCGACAACATAGGCCGAATAGGGACCAAACTTACTTCTACCTTTACACGCTAAACGCTTTACTACCCAGCAGGTAGCAAAGCGTTTTGGTCCCTGGCTAAGTCGGTCGAGTCGAACTTCTGCTGTCCCTCACTACCACCACTGCGGGAAACCCGACGGGTCGCTTGCCCTCTCCGAAGAGAATAAGGCAAATTTATTTGCATTTCTTTTTGCGGAATCTTCACGTCTGAACCCTGGTGACGCGCGGACTCTTTTCTCCTGATGGATGTGAGACGAGTATGTCGGACATTCGTGTCAATCAAAATGACGCCCGAAGGGTGCCAAACTTACCCTAGGAAGCCTAAACTTAAACAAGGCTAGGCCCTGACGGAATACTAGATATTGTTCTTAGAACTCGTGCACCTGAACTGTCTACGATCTTGACTCGCCTATTCCGCCGTTTGTATGAGGCTGGAAAAGGCCGAATCCTTAGAAGCAAGCTAACGTACAGCCCGTGCCCAAAAAGGGCAGTCAACTGACCCGGCCAACAACAGACCCATATCTGTAACCTCCATCTTTAAAAGTATGGAACGTGTACTCAATATTGAGCTCAGGGCATACCTAGAAGCAAACGATATCCTTGGTGACCACCAATACGGCTTCCGCCGAAATCAATCTTCTGGGGATCTTCTAGCATATGCCATTCACATCAGAAGTGAGGCCATCGAGAGGCACAGGGAAGCGCTAGCCGTCTCCCTCGACATTTCGAAGGGTTTTGATAGGGTCTGGCACAAAAGCCTTATTGGTAAGCTTCCTTCATTCGGTCTACCTAGTGGTCTGTGTGATTGGATTGCAGACTTCCTGAGAGATCGGTCTATTCGAGTGGTTATCGATAGCTGCTCGTTGGACCAATTGGATATTAATGCCGCGGTCCCTCAGGGGTCGTTACTCTCAGCAACTTTATTCTTGCTGCACATTAACTTTGAGTATGCAGACGACAGCACTGTTGCTAAGAGATACTTGTCCATCGCTCCGGCTACCAGGCCTCAGATCCAGTCTATCTGGGAGGCCTTGGTGGAGCTATTGAATCTGTCCTTGCAGGCAGTCTCCGATGGGGCTGTGCCAATCTGGTCAGGTTTAATGCTGCTAAAACCCGGGCGTGTCTTTTTTTCCGCTAAAAAGAACCAATTTCGCCCGGCTCCAACTTTCCGAGATGTGACCGTCCCAATAAATTACCATCTTGAGCTTCTTGGAAAACATCGTGAGGAAATCTGGACTTACAGAGAGTTTATTATGTGATTGTGCTCCATTGGTGTAATTGCCGCAAGGCGTTCCAGTGCGAGGATAAACTAAAAAATAAATGGAATGCGTTCAGCTAAGGAGTGGATTTCCCTGCCGGAGTTTGTGTTTCCCGATAGCTACAATCTAGGGGTCTTTAAGTCAAGAGTGAATATGTTCCAAGCGTACTTCACCGTTGATCACATCATCGCTCACATCAGGCGAGATAGTAGTCAAACGCGAGCCTATAGATAAATAAATAAAAAAAATAAAAATGACCCAGATGTTAGAACGACCCAGTTCTTAGAAAGACATAGTTCTAAGAGAGGCCCAGTTTTTGGAACAACCCAGTTCTTATAATAAGAACTTGAATTGCAACTACGAAACTTTAATAATATTCTGGCTACCAATGTTGTATACCATTACTGTAACTATTACTGTCAATATATTATATTATGAAAGCAAACGTTGAGCTGTTTGTCTGCAGTCAAAAAGCACTTGATATCAAAGCACTGTTTATTAATGCAGTAATTAAGGTATTTTGGGGCTAACCTAATTGCCTTGTCTCTATTTTTAGACTATTTAATCTTTGACTCATATGAAAGTATACAATTATATTCTCTCTATCGAATTTTAGCGACCACATCATCGCTTACCATCAGGTGAGATAGTGGTCAAGCGCGAGCCGCTTTTAAATAAAAAAATACATAGTTACACACTTACGTGTAAATGTTTACTTATGTATTATTTTATATACTGTGTAGGTACGTACGCACCACATCCTATCCAGGGTGACCAATCAACAAGTCATTCAAAGACATCACAAACAAACTGACTGTAACACAAAGTTCGCAACGTCTCGTAGTAACTGCTAGTGTAACTGACATGCCTCCCTTACGGTCCGTAGTTGGTAAGTTCGAGATCGATATGTTGTTTGCTTGGCAAGTTTGTTTTGGTCTAGTAATGGGGTGCCGATGTAGGGAAATTGATATGGTAAGCGCATATCGATCAATTTTGCGACATATAAATCAATTTCCTTTCCAAGCATATAAAAACTAGGGTTGTAACAGAGGTCTTCGTAGCGGAGTTGGAGGCGGATGCGAATGTGAAATTGAAAAAACAGAACTACGAGCGCGCGACCGAGCTATTCGACAAGTTGATTCCTGTCTTGTGTCATTTGATGTACGCCCCCGCCTCCCTCTACCCGCTCTCCAGGCACTGACTGCGTTCGCAACACGCAGCCGAGGGGCCGCGTCGCGCGTTGTATGTCGAAATTGTCACCGTAAATATACCGCCGCAAATAAATTACGGAAGCGGATACGGAGGTGGAGTTACGATTTTTTGCGGACGTTCCGCAGTTATCGAGGAGGAGGCGAAGTTTCGTTACAACCCTATAAGAAACTATTAGAATAAGTAAACAAAATCCTATCAAAGACATAACATTTAAAAAACACAAGTCTCGCAGCGCAGTTCTTCTTCCGCAAAAAGTAGTGAGATCGAATGTAAAACCAAGTTTGATAATTCTTTCAGTAGGTACCTTATTAATAAGGTTGGTTAATTGTTTTATATTTATAAGCAGTGTAGGTGACGTAGCACTAGGCAATATGTAGGAAATGAAAAAAAATCTTATTACAAGTAAATGGGACGGAAATTGCGAGATGTTATAGTTTTTCCTTGCTTTATAGGCTAAACACTAATTGTGTTCAAAATTTGAAGATTGAGAGTCTACTGGAAGCGTTGGATTTAGATTTTTTTAATAGAATTTTGATGATCGGTGAGTGAATCAGAGAGTGAGTCAAAGACGAAATTAAGGCATTTTGACTTGCAATAATTCCTAAACTACAAGATTAAATTGGATGTAATTCGGAATAATATTTAGTTCTATTATTTTCTATTAGTCACAAAATTCAGGCTTCTAGTTTTATCTACAATGAAGTTAAAAAAAGATCGAAAATATTCTGGATGGCTTCGAGAAATGGACGGTACGGCTGTGACTTTGTTTGCTCGACTTGTTAAGAATACATCACATCTGTATTTCCCGAAAGGCTTAACAAAGGTATATCTCCACCCAATTTAATTAAAGTTTCAAGTAATAGAGACGAGCCTATCGCCATCAACCTGGCACAAATCTAGATTTCAGGCTGCTTCTAGAAATTCCAGCTGATAAAACCCAATAACAAGTTGCCTACTGTTAGGCTAGAGTAGAAGGTTTGCCATGCAAAATCATGTAATCTGTTATTTTGTACTACCTGTCAATGTTATTTACCTATATGCACGTATTGTTCAGTATTCAGTATTCACTTCTTCTCCTTCGTCGTTCTTAAGACGACTACTATCGCCAACGACCTTGAGGAACCAAAACGCGCAGTCGTTTCACACCCGCGCGACTCAAAATTTCGTAGATTTTTGTACATTCCTTATTATTCTATGACTTAAAAAAAAGCCTCAGAGCAAAATGTACATAATTAAATTGTATCTTAGATGGTGCCGATTTTTTTTAAATACACCCAGCGGTTTTGATGCAATTGTCGTGTTTTTGTCCGTTTAAGACATAACTTTACAAATTAAGTACACTATGTTATACGAATAAAACTAAAAAAAAACTGAAATCATATTATTAAGAAAATGGTCTAACGTCATATATATTTTTTTCCAAAAAATTATGACTAGCCGTTTAGACGTGATTCTCATTTTAAAATCAGCTACTCAGGGGTATATACGCCTTAACTGTTGGGACACATACGATGCATATCCAAGTTTTGCGGTCATCTGCCGTGTGAGTTGCTCGGTATATGCGGGCAGCACATACTGAGCCAACAGCCCCCTCTCTTCCTTGAGTGAGTTTTATTTTCACCTGGCCCAGTATCATAGACTTTTCCAGTAGTGCTATTCTGTAAATTTTTCACAGTACAAACTTAGGTTAAGTGAACTATCTATAAATATTTTCAGGATAAATGCCAGTTCACTTCATGCTCATTCCAACGCAGTTTTCTCAGTGACATTGTAACAGGCAGATAATAAATGCATGATACTTATATGTTACCCTTAGTAATTTTTATCAGTACCACCAGGAAGATCACATGAGAGTATGTTATAACCCCTCATCATCATAACTATGTATGTAATGCATACCGTAATACTTAAAGTAAGCAGAAGAAAGTTAATTATGAACGCGTGCATGACTGTTGCAGAAAGTACCATCGTTTCCACATGCTATGCCCAGCCGAGCGAGACGGTGCAGCGAAACTGAGAAAATAGACCACAGACATAAATATAACTAGATAGCGCAAGTTCCTCCATCAGTATGAAAACCAAGAGAGCCACATTTTTACACACAATTTAAAAACAAATTTACTTACCAATGAAAGAAAATATTTCCAATGCCTCCGCCAACTTTTTCTATA
This sequence comes from Orthosia gracilis, assembly GCA_947562075.1. NCBI lineage: Eukaryota > Metazoa > Arthropoda > Insecta > Lepidoptera > Noctuidae > Orthosia > Orthosia gracilis. Next base: position 43,259,076 of record OX387265.1, on the reverse strand, counting down.
CAGTCTTTACAGCTCAATAAAAAGCATTTTTCTAGATTTCGGTGGATTTCCGGTGCCGATAATGCTAAATGAAAAGCTCAAATTAATTGTACCTTTATCGTAATTTTACTCCGTTTTTAGGGTTCCGTACCCAAAGGGTAAAAACGGGACCCTATTACTAAGACTCCGCGGTCCGTCTGTCTGTCTAGGCTCGGATACCGGTTAAATTTTCAAACCGTTATTATGTACTTGACGTAAAACCTTTTACATTAGGTTTCGTTCGCATATACCGGTTTTTTTAAACCGATATTTGGAAGAGTATTTATATAAAGGTTTTTTCGGATTAAACGGTTTAGAGCAATAAAAACCGGTTAATACGGACGCACAATAAAGAAACGACGCGCGTACAAGTTGCAACGCGTTTACCGACATGCCGTTCGCCGAATAAACCGGTTAATTTTGGTTAAAATAAAGTTCTTAAAACGTTCACGATCTTAAGAAAAGTTCCGAGGAAAACCGAAATAAACCGGTGTTATCCGGTATTTTTTAAACCGGTGCCGAGCCTTGTGTCTGTCTGTCACCAGGCTGTATCTCATGAACCGTGATAGCTGGACAGTTGAAATTTTCAGAGGAGATGTATTTCTAATGCCGCTATAACAAACAAAAATCTAAGAAAACAGAATAAAATAAATATTTTAGTGGGGCTCCCATACACCAAACATAATTTTTTGCCATTTTTTGTGATAATGGTACGGAATTCTACGTGCGCGAGTCCGACTCGCATTTAGCCAGTTTTTTTTGACAATCGAAGTACCTACAATCGCGTCATCTAGTTTGCTTTATATCTATGAAATAGACCGATTGACCGATATGCCTATATTTTTTTGTGAATACTTGAATGCAGTTTTTAATGGAAATAATAAATTACGAATTATATGAATAGCATCGGCGTGTATGGATAATCTTGTTTGATATTAAATTAAATAATTAAACTTCAGAAGATCTAGAAACCTTTTAAATTTGAAAGTCCATTAATCCAATCCAGGATGATTAGATTAATAGACTTTTAATATCAGACCAATTTCATATCGGACAGTTGTTGAAGCTTCAAACAAATAGTTGAAATAAACGGTTGTTTAAAGTGCAATACGCACAAAATGAAATTCATAGCATAGGGGAATCTCCGTAATTACGAATCCGACGATTCCGTAAGTGCGGCTTTTTTTATTTAAAATTTTAAAGAACTTTCTCATATTATCTTAATCTGTCAAAAATACCTCATATTTGCGCCAAGATGACATTGCAACTTGTATTTGAACGCAGGATTTTAAATACGAAAATCCACGTTCAGTCATTTCTTCTTTTGTTTCCTCGATTTCTATTGTGGTCATTCTATGTAAGTAGAATCTTTCACCAAAAACATTCATAACTCAAGCTCTGTCCCAATCTATTAACATCGTACTGTCATCTTCAAACGTAGAACAGACAAGCACATTATGAGATATCTCCGGTACTAATTAATCAGGTTTCAATAATATCACTCGTATCGAGAATAATGGGCGGTCTGATAGCATCTCGTTAGCTTTTAGATTAGGCTGCATGTAGGTACAACCTATACATAGTTAGGTGTACAGAGGTCTAATTAAATGGCTTTGTGTCTAGACTTGTATTGGATTTTCGGAAACATTTTATTTTTTCGTAACCGAAAATCTGTGAATGTTCTTGAATTTGTACTTACCAAACGAGATATATTTGAGTGATATGTGAAACATTATCGTTATAAGCATTATGAAGACCAAGCTCAATATTGCAGCCAAAATTATCATTGGCGGACGATATCATCGCCATCATCATTTCAGCCGAAAAACGTCCACTGCTGGACATAGTCTTCTCCCAAATGCCTTCTCACAAATGTCACCACATCGATCGGTCCTGTTGCTTCTCGCATCCAACGGATTCGAGCAACCTTAACTGTAGTTGTTCATCACTCCACCTAAAAGTAGGCCTTCCAACGCTGCATCTTCCGGTACGCGGTCACCAATTGCAGAACTTTTTGGCCCCGTCGACCATGTGAATAATACGAGACGTATAATTAATAACAACTGGACTATCTAAAATCATTAGTCAGAATAAAAAAAATCCAATGCGATTCGTGACAACCCACTGATAGTAACAGGTACGTAATACAATACAATCATGCGTAAGTATAATAAATTACCCTCATACTGTCGTAAATTATTATTATTCAGTCAAGTAGGCGTTGTAAAAATAATTTTAAACCCTTGTTAAGCCTTGTCGTAACACAGTACCCGTGTTATTTTGAAAGATAATGCTAATTTAAACAACGAGAATTAGCAGCTCTTTCTGAATTATGAAAGACCTAAAATTAGGTACCCTAGGTGGATTTCAAACTTTTATTTCTACCACGACTTTTGCGTATATTTAGTATGTAAAATTCATACTTCTTGGAGAACCTTAGAAAGGTCACTCATTTCCTATCTTCTGTCTAGTAATAGGTAATACTACTAAATTACCCGTTTTCACTAAGTTTGGATTCGGTTTTCCAAGCAAATACTCCCGTTTCACCATTTGTCCCTCAGTAGGCAACTGGTAACGTCGTAAACGATAAAGTCATCTTAAAATTGTTCTATCCTTTAGAGATTCAATGTCGTAACTTATAACTCGCCTTGGGACTTGTATTTTTTTTTATGCGCTATTTTACATAATCTTCTACAACATCGCCAAAATTCTGACGAATAATAATTAATGAATACCACAGTATCATAAATATAAGAGGAAAAAGAAGATAAGAATTATTTTATTGATAATTTGGCATGTTCGTTTTCGTCCTCAAAACTCGAACATGAGACAACCAAAAAACACAAATACACAAAATAGTTCGAAAAAGTTTGCAGAACGATTTCACGGCATACTTAATATCCGAATTGTACTCAACATTTTTTCTCCATAGGCTGTCTTGTTTTTGAAATTGGTGAAAACAAATCCAATTCCCGAGTTGGATGTTGGATTCAAATCAATAGCGAATGGGAATTCAATTTGTAAGTATTCCGTAGGCAGACGCGAACAGTTTCTAACAGTTTATAGAATTTTAAAGGTAAAATTCTGCGGTGAAACGGTTGTGTCAGCTGGTTTGAACCAGCTGCTAAAGGAGGAACTACTTTTTTGTCGAATATTGAAAAAGAAGTAAAAATGTCGAGGTAGTGATGTCTGACCGTTCTTCAAAACTTACTGTTCTTAGTTTTGAACAATGACTTGTATTCTGTGTTGCATTTCCGTCATTGTCTCTTTACACATAGTGTGTACCTGTTTCAAATTCAACTCTTCTATTGTGGGTCTGCTGTAAGAAATTTTGATTCGAATAAGCAGTACCTTTGTGCTTTTATATATAGGGTGTGAACTTAAATAAATAAGCAATTGCGAATATAATGACACTTATTTAAGTAGACATATTAGGGATTTGGCTTGCAATCAAGATCCTTAAGCAAATAAGAGATAGGCCCTTGCAATATTACAGTAAACGGCTCTATTAAATCTAGTACATACAGGCAATTACAAAGATAATGCACAGTAACATTTATAAAGGCAAAACCATCTGCGGTTAGCAATACTCGTGAACGTTAATGAAAACTAAAAGCTGATACACATATGAATATAAGTCAATCGGAAAATTCGTATGCCTGGTGAAGCGGATTGGAAAATTTCGTGCTAACATATGCAATTGTACTGGAAATATTTCATCGAAATATTTAGTTTGCTTTTAGTTATTATTCGTAGGTACTCATAAAATATGTTGGACCTGAATTTGGATGGCTTAATGGAAAATAATTAACTACCAATATTATTGGAATACTCCATTCACATAGATCATTATTTATATTTTACTTATAAGGTAAACGAAAAATGGATTGCTTCGTGGGCTGTTACATATTATATGTGTGTTTAAGTTATTCCCGGCCAATTACCCAGCAATCATCGTCGATACATCATAAGAGCATGCCCACATTTACTATTGTACTCACATCCCGCCAGCGTGTTCGAGGCACACCAGAAGTGGAACAATCTAAACACCGCTCGTAATGCGTTTTTTTACTGGACAAGCTTAGTTAGCATCTAAAGTGTATGCCTAGTAATTATAAATTATAGTTGATATAAGGGTCCTAATAGGTGAACGTGGGACACCCTTTAGCTATGTTGACCAAAGGTGGCTGGAATAGACTCGGTGCAAAAAGCGGTGGACCGGGTGTTGTGGCGGAGCTAAGGAGAGGACTATGTCTATCCGTTGACTAATCAGTTGATTTAAAAACACACAGTCCTGCACTAAATATAACCTACATAGGAAAGAAACACGATTAACTTCTTACTTCAAAGAACTCAACTCGAATATCACACAAGTCTCATAATAAAGCACTGCTTGTAGCAGAACTTGTCAGCTCTAAATAAATTTGAACAAGTTTGACGACAAGGCTCGCGACGTAGCTACCACGGCAAACTTACTCGTATGCTGTCATTATGCATTTTTGATGCACTCTGTATTGAGAAGTTTTAGTTGGCAGGCTGGTGTACTGTATTTACAATATTTTGGCCTATTTTCTATAACTCAACACAAATTGTTAATGAACCTTTTATTACGTGTAAAATCATCGCCTACATTGAAGCGTAAAATAGCATAAATTCGCAGTAAGACCAACTTGACCTCGCCCAAAGTGGTCGCGATCTATAAAAATAGCTATTGCTTTAACAAAGCTTCTAGGGTTATCTGCTGGAACCATCATTGACACAAAAAAAACAATTGCCTGCAAAACACGCTATTCGACTTAAACTTGCCCTCATTTTGCAAAAAGGCGAGGGACGGCCTTGAAACAATTTCGTGGACCCACTCTGTTAAATGGTTCCTTATTTGGTTTACAAATGATTATTGTACAATTGTCTCACCCCAAACATCCGGGCGTCCCTCCGTAAAAAGGTAAACGCCATAAAATCATCATATCATCAGCGTAGCAATACAAAATCCTAGCCCGAAATCCGGCAATAAATATAAGAATATTTATTATTATAATGGCTAGCTCTAACAGTTTAGGAAAGGTCTACAGAAATCGATGAAAAACGCCGCGATGTGGCTTCTCAAGCCGTGGGTATTTACATAACTTGGGATCGGGGAAAGGTCACAAATGGCCTGGACCATTCATCATTCTAACGTCACTCAATTTTGTTAGCATTATATGTAAATAACGCTATATCCTTCTCTGAGAAACTAACATTTACGTAACCTATATCAATTTGGTTACGCTTCGAATGAAATGGACATCTTTATGTAGAACCTTTTTGTGAGCCCACTAACGGAAATAGACTAGTGAGTTTACGTTTGCAGCTCCGTTTCTGGGATGAAATTACAGTTCAGTGTATTTTTTATCCGTTAGCTCCTAAGGAAATACTTTGAAATTGATTTCGATAGCTCGCAGTCAATATTTTTAACCGACTTACCAAAAAGGAGGAGGTTCTATGTTCGACATTAAGCATGTTTTTTTTTATGTATGTTCACCGATATCTCCGTCAATTGTAGAGCGATTTTGAAAATTATTTTTTTGTTTGAAAGAGTATTTTCCGAAATGGGTCCCATTTTAATTTAGTGAGCATCTGATGAAGAACTTCGGAGAACAATAGAACTCTTCAATAAAAAACGGCAAATCTCTCGGGATTGCTGCAATCGCATGTCTGTTTATTGTTTATACCATTTTATAATTTAACATCACGCTAGTACGCTTTAAAGGGGTACGCAGATGTGTACAGTTCACCTTGGTACACTCTCATTTCACCGGCTATGTTCAGTTTCATGATATTCCGGTAATCTATTCTGGCATTATAGGTACCTTACGTAATTACTTACCTATTAGGTAATACTAAAAAGCGAAAAATAAAAAAAACGTTTTTACAAAAAAATACTACCGACTTTCAACTAAAAACACTACAAAGTGAAAAATTACTTTCTTTTTCGAAGTCGGAGTCTATAACGAAAAACATTGGTACCTACAAAAGACACCGACTTCGAAAAAGAAAGTAACTTTTCACTTTGTAGTGTTTTTAGTTAGAAGTATTTTTTTTATAAAGTTTTTTTATTAGTCTTCAAGTACGTTTTTCGATAAAAAGGTGTACATGAAACACTGGTTTCAGAAATTGAAATGATATTGTTTCTTACTCCGCTGTTTTATTCTGATTATAGACACAGTGCGACACAGACTACAGTACTCCGTCATCGTCAACCTTAATGTTCCCACTGCTGGGACACATGCCTCGCATTCGGCGTGCTTGTAGAAAACTTGGAGAAATATTAGATTTGGATTCCCAAAATTTAGTTCGTATCGTTAAGCCACATATTTATATGCAAAATCGATTAATTACTGTAACAGCATTGGCAATATTGAATTTGCCCCGAATTCATTAATTTATAAACGATTAAGCTTACCCGGCCATTTACCGGTGCTATTGTTTTTAAATTAATTCATGGTGAGTACAAAACCTTCTCACATTGTATGCTTGATTTCATCGAAAAATATGAATATAATTCGATTTGAATCGAATACGTTCAGGATAATATTCATCGAAGATTGGATAATTCATGTATTGCCTTTGGAAATACGATTAGCAGAAACAAAAAAGAAAGAATAACGGCAGCTACAGACATATAATGAGTTAGACTTGATTATGTCCGCGGCGATTTGTTCTCTCAGGATTCGGAATATTAAAGCTTTGATCCTTCGTTCGCATCTACATTTTATTTATTTAGTTCACAGCATTTTCGTTGCACTATATATCAGATTTAGGCGCAATACACGATTTCAGGTATTTTTAACAGACTTCAAAAAAGAAGGTTATCAATTTGGCCCGTATGATAATATTAAAATAAAATATAAAAAAAATATTAAAATATGTGAGTATTTATAGGCTTCTAAATAAGTGCCAAATTGCATAAGTGTTTATATGCCAAATTTTGTATATCAGAAACCTTAAAAACGGATTGCAATATGTATTTCATTTTTATTAAGTTATGTATCTTTAACAAACAGTGCAAGGTTTATCAAAATTGATCTTTCTTCAATCTCCAATCAATACGGTAAACTAAAACAAATCATCATTGGTTTTGCAATTTAGGCATGAACATAACAAACATAGATGGACAGAATTACTTTGCCATGTGTGATATTAACATGGCAATATGGATTCACAATTTTGCAATAATCACTCTATCCGTAAACCCGTACACATTTGCATAATACCATTCCTTTGTTCCCTGACACAGCAATATATTCTATGACGTCACCCCTAGTTTGAGTGACATAGTGCTCGTCCAGATAAAACGGTTTCACGCGAGAATAGAATCGCGCATATGCACTGGTATCAAGCGGTAATCCTCATGCGATGCGGACTGGAATATTAAACTCATGGGTTGTAGTGTGTGCATGTTTGTGTTGAATATTCGCACGTCATCTGACTGGGAATATTGCGTTGTTTGTTCGGGTCTTCGTAGCAGTTGAGCCCCTTGTGATAAAGTTTGGGTTAATGTCATATTTATGCTAACAAGCAGGAAATGTGTCCTCCAGTTTTATCATCATTATCGTAAACTGTCCTTTCTTTTGAGTCAGTTTGTATGAACCTTCTTACCCTGCATCTTATTAGCTGACATCTCATTTCCTGCTAACTGTCTTTGTTGTCAGCCTATCAACACTGAATTCCCTTCAATCTTCTTCTATTATCAACCTTTCTTCTCAAAACACATATTTTCACATATTACTTATTGTATTTATTTATATTTTTTGTACATATTTGCAGTTAATTCTCGCTGCATTATCCACAGCATCTGTACACGATCTTATTCAGAAACCGCAGTGAGTGATCTAACCGCAATTTTGGAGTGCGGCATGAAATATCTACTTTCTTCTACATAATTTAAACGTTTCAGTGCAGTATGCCGTATATTAACTTTATTGCTTGTACTCTTAAACTCTGTGATCTTATATACTATTTAACATTGCTTCAATGGTGAATCGTATCTTTTTGGTTAAGCGTGACTAGTTTGTATGTGATTACATAATTAGTATTATTTATGTTATTCTTCTGAGTAAACGCTGTTCATCAATGAAAAGTAAGACCAGGTTGTACTGATCACCTGAAATGATACAGTAATAAGTAATTTTTCAGCTGCTCTAGGATTTTCAAATAAATTTCTAAATGAGTTCTTTGCGAAGTATGTGTGGTGTAACTATGTATATATCCTAATTATTGTGGAAAAAGAAAAAAAGGTGACAATAGTTTAAAAGAGCTTTAATGGTATGGTCAAGTTAAAAGAAAAAATGAAAGGCGACTAAAAAAATGTGAAAAAGGCGTCAGCTTACACGTATAATGTGAGTATGTGAGAAATTGCTAGCAAAACGGCTATTTATTTCAGTTAAAGGCAACTCATTTAAAACCAATTAAGTATTCGCTTTTGCTGTTGAATAAATACGGTATATCTTACCTTGGTAAACATCTTCATAGACACTACAGCATACCTCAAGGACGTTAGACAACACGGTTTTTGGGATCTGAATTATAAAATAAATGTTATTTCAACTTAACAGTTGTTACGTTAGTCAAGTTAAGTTGGCCTTGTAGTTGTAGACTGGGCTAAAAAGCAATAGCGAGACGACCCACGTTCTAAAAAGACTTTCGACATAGCGCAAGAAAACAGTGTCTGGAAGGATTTGAGTTCTTTGCAGAGCAGTGGGATATTCTACAAGGCTAAAAGAAAAATACTGTTAGTGTTCGTCGATAGGACAGAGATCTCCTTGGTCGCATTTATTAGACCATTGGCTTGTTAAGGTTTCCTTCCTCCAATTTTTTTACCTACACTGGGTAAGTCAATTTATTCAAAATAACTTTCCCTGCGAAATAATATAAAAGTTACAAATCCAAATGAGCATCAAAATTAGAAATTAAACGCCAATGCTTTTAAATAATTATGTTATTTAAGATCATATATAATTTATTTGTGTGATAAATAAATATTCACAGTTCTCTCTCGTTGAAATGAAATTGTTAAAGTAAAAGTTACATTATTTTTATCAAAAACCGAATTCTGTGTCGAAAAAGCTTTGTGTCTTTTTGTAAAATATAGTATAGGGTTCTGAGAGCTAAACCGAGTACATTTGTCGCAAATGAGAGTAAGTGTAAAATAAATAAACGTTAAAAATATTATGTAGGATTCGTTTTCTTGAAAATTTGATCAGTTTCGGTTACGGCGGCGGTCAATCTCAACGGAGACCAAATCATCAGCGCGGGAGATATTATAGTGCACAAGTGTGTGCGCAAACACAGGTGTACTCTCTGTTCCCCCACTCTCATAGGCCGATGTGACGGCAAACCCACACGACGTGACAGATCAGCCGTAGGACCAACGGCTTAACTTACAAACTCCGGGCTACCATAAAGAAATTCCTAATGAAAAAGAAAGAGAAGAAAGAAAGGAAGAAAGAAAGACAGACAGAAAGAAAGAAAGAAACAGAGAAAAAAAATATTTATGTCCCGCACGCGAGACACAAAAAATCTCAGGCTCCTATCTCAGCATGTGCAGCGATATTCGAAATGGAAATAACGCTTCGCTGATATTCTGATAAGGCCCAATAACACTTTAAACAACATAATAATGGAAAATTCTAGTAACACTTTGCCTGACCAGGGATTAGAACCCGTTACGCACCAGAGATTGCGAAACCAATGAGGCAGTATTGCAAGATCTACTATTAAGTACATGAAACTTTGTACTTACATTTTAATGATAAGAAGTATGGCCATTTTGTACTGTCTGCCACCTTTGTACCACAAGTTATCATAGGCCGCATCACCAATACTGCAACTCTGAAAGAATTTAAGTTATATATATATAGATTAACATTTAGATTTATATACAGAGGCGTGGAGGTAATAATGTGCACAGATATATATTTTTCCCGCTCTTCTTATACAAAATGGAGTTTCTTGTGCATTTTACTCCATAACAAGCTTCTTTTCCGAATGCACGGTAGAATCAATTTTTATTACTTGTAAATTTTAATTTTAATTCTTTGACGTTCAAAAGTGCCGCTTTTTGGCCTAGCTGAATAAATATATTTGACTTTGACTTTGACTTTGAATACTCTTTATCACCCTAAGTCCAACTGGTAAAAAAATGCCTGAAGCATTGAAGGATAAATTTGACTTGTGCACAAAATGTTTTATCTATACCAATATTATAAAGAGGAAAGATTTTTTTGTTTGTATGTTTGTTTGTTTGTACCGAATAGGTTCCGATACTACGTGACCGATTTTAAGAATTGTTTCACCTATGGAAAGCTACATTATTACATTGGCTATAATTTTGACGGTAGCGAAGCCGCGGGGGTCAGCTAGTACTTAAATAAATCTTTAAAAACAGAACACAACAATGCGTACTTTGACTTATAAATATTATCAAGCAACAGTTTATTATACAATACTTAATTTTAAACAATAAAGTAGGAATGCCACGAATAGTGATTTTGCCGAATACCGAATATTCGGCGGCCGAACATTTGGCTACAAAAATGTCATGTAAATGTAAGTGAATCCAGCTTGTCCGGGTGGTTGGAAATCGTCAAACCTGAGCTCGAGACGATTCGTGATAACTCTTGAAAACAACTTGTAGACAATATGACTAAGAAGCGAGATGGGCCTGTAGTTCTTCAGCTGAATACCAGATAGTAGCCAAATATTCATGGCACCTCTACAATAAACATTTTTAACGCATAAACAATAGAAGTTTATGCTACTTACCACTTTGTTACAGAAAACCAAACTTTATATACGTACCTGTTCAGACTTAACACAGCCTCACAAGCGACCACTACAAAGACTCTTATTAATTAATAACACGTTACTTAATAAGTATTTAAACTTTTACCGCTCTTGTAAGTAGCTCGCCGTAGAAACATAAATACAAAACGGTCAACATGGAGGAAGCAATCCCTACGTAGCTGAGCAAAATGTAACCAGGACCGCGGGCAAACTGTAATCAGAAAAATAAATCAGAAGATTTACTGAAACAAGTAACAATATACGCATTTATTAAAATCTATACTAATATTATAAATATGAATGTAAGTTTGTTTGTTACGCTTTCACGCAAAAACTACTGAACCGATCAACATGAAACTTTGTACATATATTCTTGGAAGTAACAGGATACTTTTTAATAAAAAAACTATTTTTTTAATGGCTTCACTGCGTGCGAAGCCGCGGGTAAAAGCTATTATAATATATAAGTAGTAATAATAATTTATTTAGAAAATTCATATTTATTTAAAAAAAAACAGATAGGTGTTGGATTGTTCACCTAATCTAAACCAATAACAACAAGAATTACAGGTGAGGCTATAACCTAGTGGTTGGACATTAAAAGATATTTAGAAGACAACATTTTTAAATTATTTGGCTAAAATATGCACTTTGTGATAACACTTAAGGATGAGCCAATTGATTAAATTTAGTTTTATGACCAGGAGATAACTTATATTCATATCAAAAAAATATTATTATTGAGATTAGTGCAACTAAAGAGTCAAAATTTTGTGTTGTTTCTGTCATTTTACTTATTACTTGAGTAATTAATATGAAACTGCTGACATTTCCTGTGTTGCGCCACATTTTACTGTGAAGATACCCAGCTTTTGTAGTTTGTTAAACATTTTTATTTGAGCTCAATTGTTTGAGGATGTTCTTTCACTGTTTTGAGAAAGAGCGCTAAGAGTAGAGCACAAATTGAATACGGTGTACTACACAGAGTAAAGAACTTTTTAATAAAGTGCAGAGATTCTACCAACGGCCTCATTTTTTTACCGACTTTCGTCACGAATTGGGTAACCGATTCAACTTTTCTTTAATTTGGGCGGCTCTTTTTAATAAAATTATTGTGGAATCTCAATTTACATACAAACGATTTAAATTACGTTGTCCACTGCGGACTGCGAAATTTTGGAATGTTTTCTGGTGGTTCATTATGAGAATACGAAATTAGCAAGATCGAATGCGATGAAAAAAATTTGATCTCGATAAGGTAAGGAAATTAATGTTCACTATGGTTCTTTCAGTCCATCCAAAGGCTGCCTGGAGATATCGCTGTCAGCGATAAGACCGCCATTGTTCTTCCCATAGTTATTTTTCAGATTGTATGACTGTTTCGATGTTTATTAAAGGATTTAACCCCCTACGCAAAAAGAGTTTGACGTGTGTTCCTGTGTGTTTGTGTATTTGTGAATTTGGCTGTGGCATCATAGATCCTAAACGGTGATGTAAATAAGTTTAGCCATTCAAAAGTTATGTGTGTTTTACTGTTTGAATCGGAGAATTTTCGCAAGATATCGTATCATAATTACGTGTTCGACAGAGTTTTGACCGAAACATGTCTACTAGATAAAATTATGTAGTTTAAGAAGCATGACATAAAAATTGGTCGGGGTTTTTGGGACACTATATTATGTTGAAGTAAAACTATGATGATGTTTCCCTTAAATAAAAATAATAATGCTGCTAGGTTGTTTCAACTCAAAACCAGATTAATAACAAGCCCAATTCAATTCTTATAACTACAGAACACAATAACTCACCTGCCCCATGACACTGAACGCACATGTAGTGATCCCAACAAACAATAGATCTATGAATACTATTCCGTTAAAAACGTTATCCAACTGGCGGGATAACCTGTCAACAAACAAAATACATGTTTTATTTATGTCTGCCCCTATGTCGGCTTTGAAGGCGAACAAGGGGGTCAGAACGGGAAACAGTTTAGATGCGACCAAAACATTTTTTTGGGACAGGTGTAGTTTGATGAAATATGAGTTTGTGGAAAAGCCTAATCTCCATCGGTGTTCTAAGGTGTCTTCAAATGCCATGAAGTATAGATAGTGTTTCCTTTTTAGTGAGCCCTATCGGTATAACAGCGCGACCCAATTTTTCTTTATAGGGTTCCGAACCCAAAGAGTAAAAAAGGGACTTTTACTAAGACTCCGCGGTCCATCCGTCTGTCTGTCACTAGGCTGTGTATCTCATGAACCGTGACAGCTAGATAGTTGAAATTTTCACAGATGATGTGTTTCTGTTGCTGCTATAACAACAGAATACAAACATATATACTAAAAACAGAATAAAATAAATATTTAAGTGGAGCTCCCATACAACAAACGTGATCTTTTTTACGATAATGGTACGGAACCTTTCGTGTGCGAGTCCGACTTGCACTTGGCCGGTTTGGCACATGCTGGGATAGGCACCTTTTTGGTCACGAGGTTCTTTTTTAACTGTTTTCGTTTTGTTTTCATTTCTCTTTATGTGTGAGCCACAACAAAAAAAAAAAACATTTTTTTCTGAATGTATTGTATTATATATATAATTAACTTAAAATCCAATCGAAATACAGGATTAGTTTCTGGAACGAAGATTTTTGCAAAATACGATTTCGCTACAAATTGTCAAGCACGCGTTACCGCTGTGATTGATTAAATAAATTAGCAACAGTCAACGGCATCACTTGACTTGTGTTTAATTTTTCTCACGTCAATAATTTCATGGCAGAAACTAGGTTAAAGTCTAGCACATAACCGTACGTCTCTCGTACAATATAGTTTTAACCAGCAAACTCGTCCCATGACAAACTGAAGTGGTTCCATAAACATCCAGTTCCCGACGAAATTTTTGTGTTCCATGAAAAGACCCAAAAGGGGGGCAAATTTTTCTCACACACCATAAAATACGAAAAAGTAGGATCACTAATATTACATCGGCCATTGGTCTCGCAGGGTGAGGCCCTCGTTATAGCGGAAAAACTTCCGATAATGTTGGCACGAGGCCAGAAAAAGTGGCACACATAATAGAGATTGATTGGATGGGTTTGGCTAAAGTTGAAGTTGTCAAGGAAACTTCCATGTGGTCCAGAACTCTAAAAAGAGCTACTTATTTGTGCGAAGTTAGAAAGGAACACTCATTGAATAAAGAGAACAAAAACAAGTTTTCTGATTGTTTGAGCCCAAAAAAGGTAATATAATATTGTTCAATTACCTACCGAGTTTGTTACGTCTTATTCATAACTTTGTGATTAAGTACCAACCAATGTGAAACCTATATAATCCGTACAAATACATTTAATGTAACATTATAAGCGGGATGTCATGTTTACTGTTTGTTTCGAGTTTCCGATATTTCGGTGCTGTTGCAAGCACCATGATCACGGATAAACTGAAGTTATTGTGTGTGGGTGTTTATGAGGAGACAAAACGGTCTACCTTCTTTCTTGTTCGTTAATTGCGCTCAGTACCGCTACCGCTACCACTGTCACTCACAACTCGATTTTGTTCCCGACACACGAAACTCACTATGTCCGCTCGCGAACTTTATTTGTGATCATGGTGCTTGCAATAGCACCGAAATATCGGCAACTCGAAACAAACAGTAAACATGGTAAATATCCCGCTTATAATGTTAATGTTAGTGTTAGTGACCATGACAGTTTAAAAACTTACATTTAAAGTAGTTTTTGGTTGTGGCTTAATCTAAACCAGCCTACTTAGGACTATCACAGTTCACTGCTGGACAAGGATCTTGCCCAAGGTGCTCCACAATACCCGGTTCTATGCCTTCCGCAACTAGTCTGTCCAAGCCACATTTTTTTTTTTTTTTTTTGCCTCCTAACTTAATCACTATCGCCACTATGATTGAATAATGAAAACCAACATACTTTTTACTAACCTAAGTAGTTTCTGATGTCTTTCCACAAACGTCTCAATCCTAGGTCTGTCATTGCCATCAGCATCATCATCATAACTTCTCTTTCTGTCAGGTCTTGGTTCTACCTGATCAAGATCATGTTTAAGCATCAGAAACTCTATTCCAAGTAGTGCACAAGACGTTGTCATTATCAATGCCGCTCCCGTGTACATTCCCACAACCAGCGTCACTAAAATTTAAAGGAAAAATAATAATGAATTAAAAAATTACTTAATCTTTGCTGTGAAACACTGACAAGAGATAGAAAACATAAAGGTAATCCAATTCAACCAAACTCCAATAAATAATTTGGAAGTCTGGTGACCAAATTTTTAGACAGATTTCATACAAAATCTATTTACCAGACCTTAAAAATTCATTCGCAAGATAAAATTAGGTATAAAATAAAATTATGCAAACAAAGGTCGAATTTACCTTTGGTGACTTTGGTTATTAAAAAGAATAGAACCTTAATTATTTATTTTGTCTGTGATAAACAAGTGAATAATCTATGTTTTTTTCATTCAAAGAAGGAAGGAAAGGACTAAAGACAACAAAAAACACCCACTACAATTTTACGAAGTACCTTCGTCTCAGTAGTCATCAAAAGTTATATTTCAGTACGAAGTTAGTTCAGCAAACCAATACGTAGTATTTCATAAAACTAAGCTTCATTAAACATTTCAACTTACTAGAATACAACTGGAAGATGTATACGAGGAAATAAATCGTCCAGTTCTTAGTTGGGTTGAACGGGTAGCTCGAACCGAAAGGTAGGAGTAGCTCGCACTCCTGTTTCAGTATAAATCTCCGGAACAAAGTTTCAAATAACGGTGATAGCAAATACTGAAACGAGCCGATCACGGAAATCCAGAAGCTGGCTGAAAATGTTAGTTTTATGTGAATTGTTGGTGGTTAAAAATAAAGCATTAAATTTTGTAAACTAATATTATTGTTGTAAACTTTCATAGGAAAACATACATAGATCAATACAAGTTATTTTCTCTACCGCATATAATATTGCATTGCCTTGAAAAATACTATCAAGACTCCCTCGTAGACAAACGTTACACGACGATACGCTTCGTTGTCGCATTGTCTGTGAAAGCTTCGTGTTCGTAGTTTAAACAAGTACAAATCCGAAATAGCGAATCAACAAAGTACCTTCGTTTTACGAATAAAATTAATATCTTAATTATACACTGTTTTTAATTACAAGCTTATCAAACCTGAAACCTTATCTAGTGAAACATGAGTTTTCATAGAATTATCTAAATTATTTTGTAAAGCTAGTTTTAATCAATTAAACTATCTTGATTATAGCAACTTCTAGAGTTGCCTGTGAAAAAGTAAATTAAAATTGTATTTATTTATAGTTTTAAAATCGGAAAATGGCACCGCTTTACTACAAGCTTTGTGGTAATGGTATGACCGTATGATGTAGTCTTCTTCATTACACGCTCTTACCATTTCCCTACGGACATGTTTCTCATTCTTACGAGAAACATGTCTTGAGGAAAGATTTGAGTATGAATGTGGAATTGTGGATGTCCATAGGGATCGGGGAAAACCATAGAAACGATGTAAGGATTGTGTGAACGATGATATGATTAGAAAGGCGGAGACTAGTGAGAATATTAAAATAACCGCCATGGATCGCTACATGTCTGCGTTTGGGTGCTCCCAGCGGAGCTCCACATCGTTGTCAATGTGCTCAAAGCAGTCGACCGCCTCGGACACCATGGCCTATCCTGCAGTAGGAGCGCTGGTCGGTTAGCACGGCACGCCAGCATTAATGACATCATACGTCGAGCTCTTGTCACCGCCGGTGTGCCAGCTGTTTTAGAACCCAATGGCTTGGCGCGCGACGATGGGAAGAGACCAGACGGGATGACCATAATGCCATGGAAGGTAGGTAGGCCTTTGGTGTGGGATGCAACATGTGTCGACTAACCGCACCTTGCGCCATCCCATCTTCTTAGCACGGCGGGCTGTGCTGGGGCAGCTGCTGCTAGTGCAGAAAACCTCAAACGGCACAAATACAACAACCTTATTGGAAGTTATATATTTGAGCCGTTTGGGGTTGAAACATTAGGTCCATGGGGTCCGAGTGCTCTTCGAGTATTTCGAGATGTAAGCAAGCGGTTAGTCGACTCTTCACGTGACCAGAGGGCTGGGCTTTTCCTTGGCCAGAGAATCAGCATTGCCATCCAACGTGGCAATACTGCCAGCGTTCTGGGCACTTTTCACGTTGACAGCGATGTGGACGAATTTTTTGACGCCCTATGACCCCTGCCCTTTTATACGTGTTCGACGTATTTTATTTTAATTTAAGTGTATATATAGGTAGTTATTGTTAATTAAGTATTATATACTATGACCGCCAGATAACAAAAAAATAAAGGTCATTTACACCTGTCTACCAATGTATTCCAATGTTTCAAAATGATACGACAAAAATGTAAAGGCAGTGTCAGTAACACGATCAAAACATGCGTATCGCGGTAAGGGGCGTCATTGACCCTTTCAATTGGCATGAGTTACAAACCGTATTTATTTAGGTAGGTATCTTCTAGTATAATGAAACCCATATATCGAATTATAACCTTTATTAACAATTATTTTCTGTAATGAGTTAATATCTCATAAACGCGTCGACCGATTTATATGATTTAAACAGATAAAATGGTTCTACGCCTAAACCTTTCATTTCAATCCAAAATTTTCAAAATATCTCCATAAACTAAAAATCATGTTTGTAAGTTACGTAATTATACTTTTTGGTAAAGTCGCATCAATGTTTTTTTTGTTTTATGGCGGAGACTTAAGATGTCGGTATGGAAAAAGAAGACATGCTGCGCCGATCCCAAATAAATTGGGAAAAGAGCAAGAAAATTCAAAGGCATGTGACATCCACCAACCCGCACTAGGCCCACGAGGTGGATTAAGGCACATTCCATCTCTCACAGAGAGGAGGCCTGTGTCCCAGCATTGGAAACATTAAAAAGCTGGTGATGATGAATTGCAAGATGATTACGAATTACCTTTGTTAATCAAGTTGAGTCGCCAAAGCTGAGTATCCTTCTCTAGTTTCTGACTTTGAGTAAACTTCACCCTCCATAGAGAACCAAGCTCCTTTATATATTCTGACAATTGTCTTGTGTTCGGTATCAAAACTATAGATTTCAAGACGGCTGAAAAACATTTATTAAGTAACAAAGCTGGAATCTCTTACCCAAAGAACAAGACTTCTTAAAGCATTCGATGAAATTACTTAACCACTCGCTTTTTGTTTGATCCGAGAACCATTCATTATTAAATCAGCAATCACGCGCAAACTGTGAATTCTTTTTTCGAAAAAGTTCATAAATCGCAAAGAAACTTGTAAACATACCGTGGATAGTAACCAAAATAGAAGGGATAAAGTAGGCATATTGTGACATCCCTTCTCCCGTTAACACTTCAAGCATATAAAAACTCAACGACACGATGTGGATGAGAATAGTTGCGAAGACGTAGGAGAAACGCCAGTTCTTCTTGACGAATGGCTGATCGTCTTCCAGATATCTGAAAAATAAGTTGTGTGTAATTTTTTCTGATACCTCACTTTCATCACCTCACATTCAAACAATGGTTTATATGGTCTCCACCATTTTTATTTCCACCATTTCTAGCTTTGAAAATAAAATTATTTTTTGTTACTTATTGTGGGCCTTAAGCAAAGTAATAACTTGGATGGAAAAGAATAATCTTAAACCTAACATAAAATAAAACCAAATATGTACAATTTCGTAGCAAAAACTGGAATAAAATCGATTTAAACATCACTTATAAAGATAAACAAACACAGCAATCAGATAATATGACTTTTCTTGGGATCGATCTAGATGAGAGGTGTTCCTGTTGATGGGGAAATCTAGGGGTCTTTAAGTCAAGAGTGAATAGGTTTTTCCTAGGCAAGCGTGCTTCACCGTCGAACACATCATTGCCTACCATCAGGTGAAATAGTGGTCAAGTACAAGCATATAGAAGACAAAAAAAAACTGAGTGTATCTCGAAAGAGCTTTCATAGCGCAGAAGAGGTGTATACGTGCGATTTGTAATGTAGACCCACTTACATCCTATAACCACAGACAGACACACAGATACACATACACGCAAATTCACATACATACAGATACACCGCCACACAGAAACACAGACACACCGATACACAGATACACGCCAAACTTATAAAACCCCTCTTTTACCGTCGGCGGTTAAAAATAATACTTACACACAGAGAATAATACACTCTGCTATTATTGATTACTTAAAAGAAAAAAGCCTTAGAAGATCTAATTTCAAAAGCATTAAATTGTTATCTCTCAGTAAGCCTTTTCTTCGAGAAAGAAAAAAGAATATTACATTAATTTTCTTTTGTAACTTCAGCAGATGCGACTCAATCATCTTTTGTCTATTTTATAAATTTTTAAAAAACCTGAGTCAGTATTTGATACGGTTAACTGCACGTCAATAGAAATACTTGAACCAAATCCGCTCTCACTTATAGCCTTATAGCAACTAGCGTTTGACTGTTTGTACTTAGATTAGAGTTTGGAGTTTTTATCTAGAAAACTTAAAAGAATTTTCACGATAGCATCACACTGGAAAGATTTCTTCTCATACGGATAAGCTAGCTTATTATGTGTTAGCAAATCATGACAGTTGTATCACAAATTAGTATTGCGATAATTATAATAATTACAAGTTAATCCGACAAAATAAAAAAAGTTTTGGTCAAAATACAAACCTGACGTTAAAAATCTTCAACATATTAAAACTGGTTTGGAATGCATTCGCGTAATCTTTAGGGAAGTCTTTGAGAACCTCCATTTTCTAAGGTTATAGTTGATCGAGTGCTCTTGAAAAATGATGTATTTTTCCCAAGAGAATCCGTTTGTTTGCTTCTAAATCAAATTGTCGGATAGCTTCAATGATTTGTGTTATTTGTTTTAGAAATCCTTGCGAACATATTTTTAGATACTTAACTTCGCAGTAGTAAGTACTAGTAATAAGTACTGATTTATAATTTAAATCGAATCAAAAACTAAGTTAGACGTTTCTGTTCTCAAATAGCGATTCAAAACAGCAGATCTTCGCTAATTTGCCGCAAGTAACTAAAAATCGTATATAAAGTTGATCATCATTATTTACATTTAGAAACACGTTCCATAAACTTTAGCACGAATTAAAGATCAATATAAATCAAATTAACTCATTATCAAAATTAAAAGACTCGTATAAAATTCACGACGGCCAAAATGTACCTACTGGGCATGTGAACGCCTTGCAATTTTAGTAACATTAGGACGATAACCTCTTCTACCCAAGGAGCAGGCTGGTTTCCGCTCGAACCGCTCCTGTACGGATCAGAACAACACTATCCGTACTATACTGAACAGGCATCAGAATGGCAAAGGGAAATTTATCTAATATTTGTAGACTTCGAAAAGACCTTTGATATGTTGAAATAGTCTAGTATCTGGTCCCGCCAACTGGACATTGGAGTGCCACTGAAAATCATCATTTCACGGATCGCCAAAGCCCGAGCTACCTTCGCGCAGCTGAGATCTGTTTGGCAATTGCGGAAACTGACCCGACGGATTAAATTCAAAATCTTCGGATTCAATGTCAAATCCGTGCTGCTCTACGGGTGCGAAACGTGGAAGGTCACAAAGGGCATCTCACGCCAAATAAAAGTTTTCGTCAACCACTGTCTCTGTTGCGTTCTCGGAATTTACTGGCCCGAGACCATCTCCAACTACTATGTTGTAGAAATACCACGAGAGCCCGATCGACAGCCAGATCAAGCGTCGCAAGTGGAGATGGATTGGCCACACGTTTCGAAGGGGTCCCGATCACATACCCAAGCAAGCTTTGGACTGGAATCCCCAAGGGAAAAGATAACATGGCCGTCCCCGTCAAAACTGGCGTCGCACCGTGTTGGCAGAAGCGACGAGCATCGGAATGACATGGATCGAGGTGAAGCGTAAAGACCGATCGCGATCTGTTGACGCCCTCTGCCCCATCAAGGGGTTATAGGACATTAATCGAATCGAATTCGATAAATGCATTAATTTGAGGTAGGTACTCGTATATTAATTGAATATCGTGCTTCACCGTCGACCACATCATCGATTACCATCAGGTGAGATAGTGGTAAAGCGCAAGCCTATAGACGATAAAAATAACTTCTACTATAACTTACACTTATAATATTGCTGTGGAAAAAATTTGCACCACATAATTTTACTACTAGCCCCCCGCTGGGTGAACATTACTTTCTATTACCTTCGTGTCCTGGCCATATTATTTGTGCTGGACGTGTAATCTGCGAAATTACGTATACTAGACTATGAAGGTATAATGTTCAGTATTTTTTCTTTGCACTAAACTGTAATCAAAGTAAACGGTGGTTTTGTAATTATTGCGTATGTGTTCTAGAAATTATTTAAGGATGATTCAATGTTTTGTTTATTTCTTTATAAAATGAATCTCTCTTGAGTAATCTATTTTCAAACGGTTTTATTTTCAAGGCAAAATCACGAAAACAAGAAATATTTTCGGTACTGGTAAATTAAGTGATGTCTCAATGGGGACACTAAGTAAAATCTGGAACACAGTATCTGTAGGTACGAACACTAGCCGGTAAAATAACAAGTTTGAATGAGATCCACAGATCTCTAGCACTGATAATCAGTATTTCCACTACCACCACCAAAATATAAAGCAATTGTAATATTTTTCACTCTTTTTATTCAGCTTTACAGCCTGAAAAAGGAGCCATTTTATTTCCAATGTATGTGAACGAAGAGCTCCGAACATGACAAACGGCAACAATGTATTTACGATACAAAATGTATGATTCCAGATCAGTTGTTGTTGAAATATTGTGGAGAATCCGCTATTGGCACTGGCAAATGCTGTCTTTGAAGCATTACCGGGACTTTTGTACTTATGTTTCGATTTTGTTTTGGCAATTGAACGTCAGTTTTCCTTAACTTTTGGATGTTACGTTTTTTGATACCCGTAGTACAAATTATAAATTAAGGCCTATGTTTTACTTTGGGCGCCAATATTTTGATATTGATGTTTTATCTAGTGTAAGCTGAAACAACACCTACGTTGTTACTGGTCAAAATATGCACTCATTAGCTAGGCCATCGGGCATCGGATCTCTTGGACCCGATGAACGCACTAGATGAAAATTCTTAATTTCGGTATGGGGTAGGAAAGACCCGATGGCTCTTTTTAGTGCTTAATAAGTTCAATGAGACAATTTATATCTGATAAATAATATATCTGACTCTCTCCTACTCATTGTGAAACGTACTCAAATAGTTCCAGCACGAGAAGGAAGGTGAACATTTTTGTCACCGCGTCGTCGTAGGCTAGATGTCCATCGGATATTTTCAAACCGATGCCGCAATGAACGTGCTAGGCCAGGCACAAAAACCTTTTTCACCTTATGGTTCTAGAGCTAAAATATAATTTGCCAAAATCCTAACCTGCTTTTTTGCCGAATTCAGGTAAAAAGTGTAAAGGTTTTTATCACGATCTTGACAAGCCTTTGATCAAGATCAAGATTTGATTTTACTGTGCAGATAGAGCTCCTATTATTTGAGGTCATAAAGTCTGCAGTTTGTGGCTGACCGCCGGCTATCCATTAAGGTCCTGAACGAATATTGCGGTTAACGTATCAGCTTCTCTAAATAATTAGTCTGAACCTGTGGTTGCAATCACTATAACTGAATTATTATATTCGCATATACCAGCTTTTGCATATTAATTATTAAAAAAAAATACCTTTTCTATAGAAAACAATTTGGTCAGCATCAACAGTCTTATTTATTCTTAGGTAAAAAAATATCTGGCTATTTAAAATTAGTCCTAAACAGAATAACAAGTAAAATATAAATAAAAAATGGAAAATAAGGTTAATAAAAAACTTTTTCACACAAAAATAAACCGACTTCAAAAAAGTTTTTATTTTTCTCTTCTTAGTACAGCGTCACTAAAAATGAACATGTTCTATAGGAAAGTTCCTAAAGGAATGACAAAATATCCATAATAACTCAATTTATCATTCGTGCTGTTTATCAACAAGGAGTTCGGTTGTATGGTCCATATCTTGAAAACTGCTGAACCGATTTTGTGGAATTTGCACTTAACGTTCGTAAAGTTGAGAGATACTTTATCCAATAAACAAGAATGGTCACGATACGCTAAGAAGTTTCGGAGAAATGTGAGGACAGACATACAAACGCTTATGAAATTTGGCACACGTGTTTAAAAGCCCACATAGAGTAACATATGTAAATATTGTGCAGTTCCAACAATATTACATACATACGTATCGAATTGATTACCTCCTTTTTTTAAGTCTGTAAAAATACAGGTAAATGGCACAATACAAGCTTTTTGGTCGTGTTAACCTTCATTTATCAGCAAGCCTGTTTCTAATATGACCGCAGGTAATGGTCTTTAGTTGTCACTTCCCATAACGTCTCAATTCGAATTAATTTCCCCCCTAATACCTATGTTTTATTTAAATGGCAGTGAGTCCCTTACTACAAAATTCATTACGACGAATAAATCATTTATTTATGTGCAGAGACCAAAAACAATTCATCTTCTCGAATTTAACACCTATTCTTCAGAATTTCGCGTCTAAAATACGAGTAATTTATTGGGCCCGGAGTAACGTTGCCGAAATCCATTATGAAAATAATGGTTCCTGAGTAAGGGTCTACGGGACCCTACCTCGGATGTCCGCTTCGATTAGTCGATCAAACAACAAAGGTGATCCCCGGATTGGACGAATTTTACGTAATGGCCTTGATAATTCATCATTCTTAGTATCAATTTGGTTATGTTCTAGCAATTTGTATCATCTTACAAGATGTAAACTTATTGTTTCAGTGTCATGCATACTCCATATGAGATAGAGTGTAGTTTTTGAAACGGCGCGAGGATCTTTTTGATAACAAATGGGCCTGAAAACTGAACCTACTCGTTACATGCATTATCTTGTTGTGATTGCTTGGCTGAATCAAGAGCCAATAGTGTTGCGATTGGCTTGAGTTGCGTTTAATTATTGATGCGTTGAAGCACGTAGAAGTATAGAAGGTGAATAATATTTGCCTAACTTTGGTAAAAATGTCGTCATGATGTCGTCGTGATGTGTTGTCGGACTTTCAGAAAATAACCCGATGTTTAATTAACTTGATTCAAAATAAAAACAAAACACAAGATCAAATCAGTTTCATAGCAAATTGACTTTAAGGATGGCTTTCATTGGTCCAAAACTCTTAAGTACCTTAAGCTTAAATATTTGTCATTAACGAAATTAATAGCGAATCAAAACAATTAACAGAGGACGGAAAGTTTAGAAGAAAACGGTAAACTTTATCTATTCAGAAACTTTTCAAAGTTATTATTGACGTTTGCTCATCAGAGACAAAATGATGGTGGGAAAACAATGCCCGGATTTCGCATCAATGGCGAAATGGGTCGCAATTATGGTTCATAAGTCTTTGCGGCTTATAAATTCAACCAGTCGTTTAAACTGAAAATAATTATTTATTCAAGGAAAATATATCTCCAAAAAGAATTACATAATGTTTATATTGTTACGGGCGTGGGAGTGCCTGATTACCACCCTTATTTTGAAGTCGGTAAAAAATAAGGTAATAAATTCGACACGAAAGAGAGACCGCATTTTTTTTCATTAAAGCTATACCGACTTCTAAAGTAAAACACTATAAAGTGCAAAAATAACTTTCTTTTTGGAAACCGGTGTTGAAAAACGATAAAAAACAAGAGGTACCAAAGAGTCGGTGTCTTTGGTACCTCTTGTTTTTTATCGTTTGTTTTTTTTTAGTGATTTGCGTTAGTAGTCGGTTTATTTTTTGAGAAAATGTTTTTTTCTATATATTTGTTTAACAAACTTTCTATCACAATCCAAGCGATTTTGAAGGCAATCCCAAAATAAAAATGTAATGTTTGGAAAACTCGTGAAGCCGAAATATTGAGTGTTGTTGAACTATCACAATGAAGGGCATTCTAATTAATATTACGAATAGTCAAAAACCTCCAACATGCAATGAGAAATCATAATAAATTAATTCTTTACTTTTCTATAGAAAAGGAATTCTCAGTACATTACAGCAACACCATCTGGGGACTATTTTTCTCTTACAAAACAATTATGTAAATTTTGTTTTAGAACTGTTAATATGAATGAACAGAAACTGTAACAACTGCGACTGGATTACTAGCTTAAAACAGCGTATATTTTAATATTAATAGCACCACTTTAATAGGTAAAGGGCTTTAAGTTGGAATTTATTAAGGCCATTATGCATAATTTATAATGCTCAACCAATGAGCTTGAAATTATCCGTATTTTTTAATAAAAACGTAATACTTAAATAGTCTGGATTGAGTAATAACTTTTATGAACAATAGCTTTGTATAACGCTATGCATTGATTACTATTGGAGCTGTAAACGCCTTTTTTCTTTTACTTGTAATGGGTTTGCTCTTGTCTCTAGTCTAGGTCATAGGTGACAGAGAAAGAGTCGACGATGGAGTGAGCTTACCCAGAAGAAGCCGGTTCACTCTAACTTTGAAGAGATTCGGGTTGAATGCGTTCGGAAACACAGACGCAGGTAGTGAGTGTGTTTTGTGTGCACTAAATAAATGTTTTATCTATCTTATATATCTAATTAAACACAATTATCTTATTATAGGACTGCGTCACGTCAATAGGGTTTTCTTCCCATCTGCCCCCTTCGAGCTTGCCACCGGGGTGGCGGCTGGCATTAACTAGTGGTGTTTGCCACCCCGGTGGTCAATGGCATTTATTTAGTGTCATCTGCCCTCTTCATAAGCATAGTCGGGTGGTCGATTCTCATGACCAAAAAACAATTTCTATACACCCCGTAAAGAAAATGCGGGGTGAATAGAAAAGATATCAAGAAAGTTTTCAAGGTTCTTATTTGACTATTTTTCGTTGAAGGATTTTGATATTTTGATTTTGTGGTTGGCCAAGTGCCTAATGAGAGTCATCTCACTTTGGGAATAAAGGGTCAATAGTAGGGATATGTAGTTCTTAAGTGATGATACTTTTTAGTACAATTTTTTTTCTTGTGTCATGTATGCAGGTAGGTAGTAACCCGCGTGACCTATTTATTTTACCACGCATAGGGCTTAAACATTTTCATTATCATCATCATTTCAGCCGAAAGACGTCCACTACTGGACATAAGGCTTACGCATAAGCTAATATAGTAAGACAGACATCATACTCAGCCACACAGTATTTTTGTGTAATTTATTTAATCACCTCTGCTAAACAACAAAGGAAGAAAACCAATATACCCTGGCACCAAGATTCAAATTACACTAACTTACACTAGCCGGCGTAGTGGCACACACATATAAGGCAGGTTTGTTCCCAGCAGTGGGAAAGTTATACGCTTATTATCCATAGGATCTCTTACTGTAGCTATCACTTTTGTTACCTCTAAGGAAAAGCCTCAACTCTGAAGGCATGACTCCAATATACCCTTATTTTCTCCGTAGTTTTGGATCACGAATTCAAACGAAAAACAGGCTGAAAAAGATTAATATAACATCGAAAGTCACAAAAAAAAAATCAAGTAATCTCGTTATTTCGATAAACAACCTTTTAGTTATACTAATCTGTATTCATAAACGAAACTTCAACCTGTAAGCCGATCAACAAAATTTGTTGCGTAACCTACAGAGCGTTTAACAGGATTGTATAGCTTGAAAGAACTTTGTTATCACTTCAACTTGGTAAGTTTAGGGGTCCACTTATCGTGGTCCTTATCTCTTGGTGATGCCACATCAATATACGTTACTGCGGATTTTGTGAGTAAATAATGTGTTTGGATAACGTAGTACAAAGTGTATACTTTCAACCACTTCATTATTGAAGTACGGTAGGTACTTCATTATTGAATTGGTTGAAAGTATGATAAAGGTTTTTGAGGAATAGTCCTTCAAATACTCTTATATTATAGACCGAAAGTGAGGTTGCCTGGAATTAATCACTGTCTGTCTAGACTGTGATTTGTGTTTTAAAAATCATTTTTATAAAAAAATAAAACAAAAACACTACAAAGTGAAAAATAACTTTCGGAAGTCGGTGTTTCTGTTTTCGTTTCTTCGTTTTTTGACACCAACTTCCGAAATTAAAGTTGTTTTTTACTTTGTAGTGTTTTTATTTGGAAGTTGGTTGAATTTTTTTGTAAAAAAGAATTTTATTTTCACTTTTTAGTGGTACATAATTGACAAGATCTGTAGTAAGGTATCTATAATGACCACATTGATACCAGAATAGATAACCTGAATAACACGTAACTTGAACATAATCGATGGAATGAGAGTGTACCAGGGTGAACTGTACACATCATCATCATCCCGTTTAAATCATACTGGCGTAATGTTTTGTTATGAAATGGTTTAGACAATAAACAGACATGCGATTGCAGCAATCCCAAAGAGATTGGCCGTCATTAATGAAAAATTCTGTTGTATATCGTATAGCTCCCCGTCAGCAAGCGGCGCCGGGTGATCAGTGTGAAGGAGATCGTCGCGCTTGGAGAGGAGCATGGTAAATCGCTGGAACAGGATCTGGTTCCCAATGCTGGCTCTAAACTTGCATCGGCATAGGCTTCATCTCGCTCAAGGCGGATAACAAAGAATAAATAATATTTATTGTACGATATTTATATATTAGATGTTTATAAATGATTCTAAAGCTATTAATTGCGTCGATGTTGCTCAGGCATCAACTGTGGATGAGAAAGTGGATATGTTCAACAGGTCCATGCTTTTCGATGCGCATGAGCCACTCTGGGCTGTTTTCGTTGTTAAGCGCCCTTCGGCTCCATGGATTAGTCCTGGAGTTCGTTTGGCGATGAGACGGCGTGACAAGGCTTTTCGGAAATGTAGAAGGGATCGCAGTGACGAGTTCTGGAGCCTGAACAAGTTTGCTAGAAACCGTTGATCAGATGGTAAGCGCTTCTAAATGCCAATACATTAGTGAAAGTGGACCTTAATTCTTCACCGGGTGACATATGGAAGTTTCTCAAATCAATTGGAATCACGGAACCATCCTCTGATACTGTATCTCATATGTCTCTGAATTATTTGAATAATCACTTTTGATCGTCAACTATGCTCACGGTTGTACGCCAATTATACCTCCCGAATCTTTTTCTTTTTCCCCGGGACCGACGCTGAGATACTCAAAACGTTCACTGCAATTAAGTCCAAGGGTATCGGCTGTGATGGAGTGGGCAGACCCATGTTATCGCTCATTTTTAAACGTATCTTTCCCATTATCACACACATCATCAACTTCTCTCTGCAAGCTGGTGTGTTTCCTAAAACCTGGCGTAAGGCATTCATTATCCCTCTTTCAAAAAAATTTCAACCCCACCTTATCTAATCACTACAGACCAATCTCCATTCTCCCTTTCCTATCTAAGATCCTGGAAGCAGTTGCTCTGAACCAAATATCCTTCTTTGTGTCACGGAATAACCTATTGTCCCCTTTCCGATCTGGTTTTCGGCCCGGCCTTAGTATACCCGCAGCCTTGCTTAAGTCACTAAAGACGTCAGGAACGTCTTGGAGAGTTCGAGGTTGACGGTGTTGGTTTTAATAGATTTCTCTAATGCTTTTAAGAATAGATTTTTTCGTTATCTTGGCGGTCCATGGTATGCGGAGCATTCTTCGCCAACACCACATCTCAAAAGCTTCTATCTTTAGCTTCTTCTTTAACTTTTATCTTTGTTTATTAACTATATTACTACTATACTCAAATGCTCCTACCATCTGTATGCTGATTACCTGCAGCTCTACACGCAAACTGCCATTCTCAATCTGGATAATTGCATCTCACTGTTGAATGCTGACCTTCAAGCAATCGCTGACTGGTCTAGCAGAATTGGGGTTACTGTCAAATGTCAGGCTTATTGGTAGTTCGTATTTTCTACGAACCTTGGACACTAGCCTTCTATTGCCGCTTATTATCGGCACTACCATCATTCCTCTCTCGCCTTACGGTAAAGACTTAGGCCTATACATTGATGACAACTTAAGCTGGAATAAACAGGTCGCTCAGGTTAGCCAGGGAGTCACACACACACTGCGGTTTCTCTACTTCAAACATTTTCTGCCGTCTAGCACTAAAAACACCTTGTTTCAAGCTCTTGTGTTGCCTATAATCGACTACACTGATGTTTGTTACTCTGATCTGACCAAAAACATCTTAACAAGATGGATCGACTTCTTAACAACTGTATTCGCTTTATTTTCGGGCTTCTTAAAAATGATCACATTTCTTCCTTCCGTTTTTAGCTTATTTAAGGAACGACGGCTGCGTCAGAGGAGATACCTCAGATCCCTCTGCATGCTCTTCACTATCATGAACGATCCTTGTACTTTCGATTATTTAAAACAATATTTTAAAGTGTTGGGCAGTTCTCACGACCTTAAACTTCGAGCTTCCAAGAACTTACTTCTCCATATTCCTTACTTCCATACTCTTGACATCAAAAGCTGATTGTAAATTTTCATTTAATCGTAGAATCCAGAACCATTATGTTTCCTTTATTACATAGTTCGGTCTTCGTCATAGTTATTATATTTAAATTTCAGTTTCATTTAAAATTTGGTATTCATTAGTCTATTGTTTTAGAAATTATTTATGAATTTTATTTGTTAGGTAGTTTATTAATGTCCAACTTTAATTATTGTTTTTTTTTTTTTGTTCTCCTACCACTATTGTTTCCTTTTTAACCCAAAGGTTGACTGGTAGAGAATACCTTGCTGCATTAAGTCCGCCAATATACCACCATTGTAAATGAAGTTTAAATAAATAAATATATCGGCGAAGTTCTTCATCAGAACTTTACCTATTTTTTTATTTCCGAATAAACTTATTTCGAAAAATAAAATGAATTTTATAAATCCGTTTATATATGACGGCGTTATGCCCGAACAAACATAAAATATATATTTAAATAGTATAAACATCGGAATTGATTTGAATTTACCTCCTCCTTTTTGGGAAGTCGGTAAAAAATTTGAGCCATTCTGCTATATTTTGCTTATAAATATTGTTCAAAAAATCTGTGTTTATTGGTAAAACTAACAAGATATTAGTTCCTATATATGACCATTCCACCTTCAGGTAAGTACCTACATAATTTAAAAATAAGTCCAATGCAATTTTATAATTGATCTTCTGTGAAACTGGCCCTAATTTACTGTCAAAGACAGATTCGAACCCTCCGCGAATAAGGCCAATTTCTCACTTGACTTGATTTTTTATCTCACCGTCTATTTAGTTTAAAACAAATGTGATTAACAAGTCAGGACAAGGCATCGTGGCCATCCTTCATTATCAATCACCATCAACCTTTTAATGATCCCACTGCTAGTTTCCTCACGATGTTTTCCTTCACCGTGTTTAAACCAATTATTTTATCACCATGAAATTATTTACACGTACAAGTAAAGCGTCTGCTTGGGTTCAAAACCACGACCTACGATAAGTAAGTAGGGGCCGTTACCACTGAGCCACCACTGCTCTTAGGCAATCCTTAGAGGTGACAAATGTCCAACAATGGAAGTCTTTGCCAAAAACCCAAACCATGTTGAAACCCAAAATTGACTCTTATGCCGTTGAGAACAACTTTCTCCATTAGAATTAGAATTTATTTATTTGTAAGAACGTAGTTTTACACAGTATGATGTTAATATTTTTGTTAGTTCTAAACATTCTACCACGAAATATATGGTGTACAAATATTTAATTGTCGTTCTTAAGTAAGTAAAATTAAGTGTAAGTCCAATATGAATTAGTATTATTAAAATTAGGTAATTGTTACTTCACGATATCAAAATTAAGTTTATGTCATCTTGGATTATTACAATATTCCATATATTCGCCAATTTCATAAAAGCAATTATCTAATAGCCAACTTGTCAGCTTATTTTTGAACATGGGGATGGGAAGTTCCTTAAATGAATTAGGTAACATTAATGCGCCTATAGACCACAACTGTTCATAATGTTTAAATAATATTAATAAGATCTTACAGATAAAGACATTGACGAGACACTTAAACTAAATAACGCTAATTTTAAAATATAAACCACTATGAAACTTCATTACGAACTAAACCTAATGTGGCATATAAAACTTATCTAAACCTAAAGCCACTGCTCTGGACTGTTAAGTACTTAAACCGTGAACGTAAAACTGGTGGAATAGTAAAGTAATAATGACTGGGTCGAAGTCCCAATCAACTTGTGTCTAGACTTGAGCATTTAGTTTATTGAGCTTGTTTGTATCTGGCTAAGAACAATGACAAAATATCACAAATAAGATATGGGCAAATTCATACAAATATTAAAAAAGCGAAAGCTGAATTCAATCGCAAAACCAATTTTGATGACAGAGATGTTTTTTTTTAATAAGGCTCACGCTTGATGGTAAGCGATGATGTGGTCGACGCTGAAGCACGCTTGTCTAGAAGTAACCTATTCACTCTTGACTTAAAAACACCTAGATTGTAGCTATCGAAAACACAGAAGCAGACTCCGGCAGGGTATTCCACTCCTTAGTTATACGCAAAATAAAAGTATTCTCAAAACGTTTAGTATGTATGGGTGGAATGTCCACCATGTACCGATGGCGCATCGCCGTACGTTCGGTAGTCCGATGATAAAACGGGCTGGGCGGAATTAGATCATGCAATTCCATCGCGAACTCCCCGAAATGTAACCGATAAAAAAACCGACAAGCTGGCAGCTCGGCGACGATGTTCAATATAGAGACAGATTGGATCTTAGAGAAGGACATAGGATATCTTTTATCCCGGGAGTAGGTACTATCCCTAGGGATAATTTCCTTTTCCTAGTTGTTATTTGGTACAAAAAACAATAATTGAGATCAAGGAATTCTTTGTAACGGTTTATTGATTTAAAAGTGTATTCATGGTTTTTCCTGCACTTTCTTCTCCATAGAGATCTACCAAAGTTTACGAATGTGAAACTAAGATCATCTTTTTTACTGACCAACCTTGACAATTAAAAAGTAGTTTTAATGATTTAATTGAAATAAATGTTTTAAGTTTGAATTAGATTTTCCATCTAGTATTTGATAGTAGTAGCCCAGACTCTTCATTTGTGGCCGGATGATAACGTAGGCTCGAGGCCCCCTTACAAAACTAACGAAGTCTGCAGTGCCTCTCTGGAACTCTCTACCACATTCCCTACGCGACAGCCCTTCTCTAAATGTCATAATATTAGTATATGTATATAGGTATATATATATATATTTTTTTTTTTTTGTGCTTATTTATGTATAATTTTATATTACTCTAAAATTGAACTCTCTATCACTGTAAGGTTTGCTGGTAGAAAACTCTTCTTAGAGTTAAGCTCGCCTTTGTACATCAACTTTAATCAAGTTGTATATGTATTTCTTTTTTGTGTACAATAAAGAATTATAAATTGAATGGCAGGTGTATTAGAAATATGCAGAGGTATCTCTACCCTTCTCAGAATATAGACATAACGTTATGTCATGAATAAGACCAGAAATTACACTAAAATTTAATTGCTGATGCCCTTAAAGACGATGCTGATGTTGAACTGAAACGCAGGCCATTGGCGGTACGGGTGAACCTGTTGGCCCGTAGGTTCACTCGATGTACAGAAGCAATCGAACACACGTTTTTTAAAGAATACTGCACATTTCTGTACTCGAGCGCCCTATGGATCAGTTTTATCAAACGTGCCTTCAATGCGCTGCGCTTCCAATATAATAACAACCTTCAGGGCTCTGATACGGCTGCCACGTTACTGCAGTGCGTCAGAAATATACGCAAAAGCCCGCATCAACAGCTTCTTAGCAGTCGTACGGAAGTAAAGTGCGTCGCTGCTCGCAAGATTGTGTGGCAGTGGCAACAGCCTCTTGAAGGTGATAGCTCACAGGCATAAAACAACACCGTCTGTCGCAGTGTATAAGTACTAAAATAGGTCATTAGCCACATTGTTACAAACACCCTAGTATAAAAGTACTAACGTAGGTCATAAGATACATTGCCACTAACATCCCAGTATCTACGTACTTATATAGGTTACTAGCACTTCGCCCGCGGCTTCGTTCGCGTGATCCTTATTATATATTACAGATGACGCCCTTAAAGGTTGAATTTCCAAAAAGCCCTTTTTAGTGCCCTCCTACATCATAAAAAGAATCCCTGTTCAGTAACATTTTTGAAAATCTTTAACACCCCCTAAATCGTCTTTCAGGAGTATTTTTTAAAAACTAATAATGTAATCCTGTACCATTTACTTAGGTTAGTATTTATACCAAGTTCCAAATATTGCCCAACGAATCTCCACCTTCTCACCTTCTTAGGTGTAGAATTTTCTAAATCCAATAAATACAGGAATTCTTTTTATCAACCAAAAGCGTAAATCTTTAATTTCACTTGTCACACTTAAAAGCGTAGAAATTTGACACAAACTTTCAACCCCCTTTTTACCTCCATAGGGGTGGAATTTCCAAAGACCAACACATACATGAATTCTTTTTATCAACCAAAAGCGTAAATCTAAAACTACACGTGTCCAACATACAATGTGTAGAAATTTCATACAAACTTTCAAACCCCCTTTTACCATCCTCTTAGTGGAAAATCCAAAATCCTTTCTTAGTGCGCTCTTACGTCACTTGAGGAACCTCCTTGCCAAATTTCATCTTTATACGTCAAGTGGTTTTCGATATTTCGTGATGAGTGAGTGAGTGACCTTTCGCTTTTATATAATAGATATATAGATACCCTTTTGTATTTCTGATATTTTTTTTGCTGTCAGTGTGGACCTTTGGCTGTCTGAGAAATAAAAAAATATTGTTATATAATATTACTAACATGTCCGACAAAGAAGTTTTTCACTACCTTTTACTTAACTACAGAATTGTTAAACACAGACGCGTTCCGAGACAACATGTGTTCGAAAATCCAACCCTTTGTTTTTCAAGTTACTTCTGCCTTTCGACGTCGATTTTCCAATGTTTGGACTAGATTTTCAACGCGTCCAGTCAAAAAAATGTTCTGTGAAGGAAATACATACATACATAAACTCACGCATTTTTCCCATGGGGGTAGACAGAAACTACAGAACCACTAACTGTTACGATCCTTAAATACTTCTTTACGAAGAAAACAACATTCCAATTTCAAATTCTCGGAAACGAAGGATAGTTTTGCCCCTAGTGACGGTTATACAAAAAACTTCGACGCTAAACACAATAATACAAAATGTTGTCGCAACAATTTTTAAGGAAAATATTCCAACTTTGTACGTATGTATGTTTATTTAATTTAACGTGACAAGCTGTCTCCTACATGATGAGGGTACTAACAACAAAACCTTTTGAAAATATCTAAATGTTCGTTCAAAACTCGGATATTGCGACACCAAATATCATTTTGTAATGTGTGAGTTTTAATGGGGAAAATGGTGGGATTTCGATGATTGTTTTTTATGTTTGTGTAATTTCGTGAATAATTAATCACCTAGCCAACCAGAATTGGGAAGAAGACAATTTTGGTAGGGTTGGCTTCCGGCGTAGCACGGTTGGCGTATTGGTTGAGCGATTGACTGTTGCGCTGCGTATCGTGGGTTCGATTTCCGCACGGAAAAAATATTTGTATGACCTACAGATATTTGTTCCGGCTCTGGGTGTTCTGTATGTGAGTTTATATGTTTGTAAACGCACCTAAGATGCAGTAAGAAATTCTTAGTGTGGAGCAACGTTTAAAAAAAAATACTCGGGCCGACTGGTTATTTGACCTCCAAAACCTTACTGGGTAACGACAACTCCTAGACTGGTGTCGAATTTAGATTTTTTTCCGTGAACGTGAATATTGGGCAGTCAAAATTATTATTAGAACAACATCCACAGGTGACGGTTCTCTGATGGCACTAGTCTTCAGTGCTTGTGTAGCATCTCTCCGCAGACCATGGCTCATCTCGCGGAGTGCGCAGCATGCCCTGTCACCTGTACTTGCGAGGACCTTATGACTGCGTCACCGAATAGTGTTGCCGTGGCTGAATTCTGGGATAACACAATATTTAAATATTTATATTTGCCATCGACACGCTAAGAAGAAAATGATTGATTAAATTGAAGCTTTATCATAAGCCTTAAATAGTGCACTTCCAGAAGTGGACCGCAGCTGCAATTAGAGACGCCTGTGCCCAGGGCTTCTCCCATTGCACACCATTCATTTTGATTCTCATCCAGCTACAACTAGTCAAGTGAAAGTTTATCATGTCTTAATGAAGTAAATATCTAAGCCATTTTAAACGTCTAATGATTTAAATCAATAAAATTAAAAACATCGCTGGGAAATCCGGACTTATACTCGTAGTATTTACTTTTTATTCCACTAATGACTTTAATATAAATATTTTAGAAGATATTAACATTTGAATATTCTAAAAAACACAAGCTTACTATATACAGATACAAAGGGCTCATTGTCCAGCAGAAAATTCGCCCACATCGTTGTCAATGGGAAACGGGCCCAGAACACTGGCAGCCATGCTGGCAGCATTGCCACGTTGGATGGCAATGCTGAAGAAAAGGCCAGCCCCCTTGTCACGTGAGGAGTCGACGAGCTTTGTGCTAATTTCTCGAAAGTCTCAATAATACTCGGACCCCATGGACTTAATGTTTCAATAAGGTCCAACTTCCAATAAGGTTATTATATTTGCGTCGTTTGAGGTTTTCTGCACCGGCAGCAGCCGCCCCAGCCAGCACAGCCCGCCGTGCTCGGAAAATGGGATGGCACAAGGGTGTCGACACATGTTGTATCCCACACCAAAGGCCTACCAACCTTCCAAGGCATTATGATCATCCCATCTTCGCGGAGAAAGAGGCCGATATAAGTAGTTGATATAAGTTTTAAATCACCTACCTATTTTGAGCAAGACGCGTGGTGATCATTGGCTCGTACCTTTTCTGTTTGAGAACAGATCATTGTCCTACTGTGGGACAGCACTTACATGCTGGTATTATTATAAATATTACTTAAAACGTTTTTAGTACTCACTAATAAAATTTATACTTATATTTTTGTTTGCACCTAGTTCATCACGATAAAAATATCAACTTTTTTTTTTTTTTTTTTTTTTTTTTAAGTGACGTCTCGCAGATCAATCAGAGTGATTGGCTACTGCTTAACCGGGCTATCCTGTGGAGACTAAACTAAGCCTCCAGCCAGGCACAAGTTTCTAACCTAAGCGACTACGCTGAGGGCTACCCCAGGTGGGGTCGAACCTCGGCTCAGGGCGTCGCTGGGGGCAGCAAGGGGACAAGCTGGATCTTGACTGTTATTGATTCTACCATCAGTTCGGAAAGCACCTACTGTGGAGAAGAACTGACAAGAAACTCCACTATCTCTGTTATTATTTAGTACAGCATTGCGCGGGCTGTTACCTATATCGGGGCTATTTTTACGGGGACTTCGCGACGGTCCTCGGCGGCGAGGATGGAACGCTTTTGTTCTGTGTGTCTTTTTTATTGTGCTGGTTTCCCTACGGCTCTCTTGGAGCAGGGTAGTGGCGTCATCGGGAATGTTGAGAGTGTGCCTCGGTCGGCGAACTCTAGATATGTAGGAGGGATTATAGCGGGTGGCCTCTTTTATAAGAGGATTTTTATGTTTCGATGCAGTGTCAAAGAAACGCTTAGTAAGACGCTTCATGAACTGCTGAATTGTGGGGATTTTCAGGTCCATATGAAGTTCCTGATTACGGACAAACCAGGGAGCACCCGTGATTTTCCGGAGGAAACGGTTTTGAATAACCTGTAGCCTGTGAATGTGATGGGGCTTTGCGTGTGCGAAGACAGCGCAGGCGTAGGTCATGATGGGACGGATGACCGCTGTGAATGTGCGCAGCTTACACTTGAGTGATAAGCTACTGCGCGCGTTCACCATCCCATGGAGTCTGCCCATAGCGAAAGCGGCTCTCGAGCGTACCGCCTGTATGTGCTTGGCGAATGTGAGGTGATTATCTAGTATGACACCTAGATATTTGGCTTGCTCCTCCCAAGGGATCGGCTTACCGTACATGGTTATGGGTTTTGGGGGAACGGGATTTTTGAAATAGTTATTATATTTTCGGTCAGGCCTTGAGAAAAGGACAGCCTGACTTTTGTCGGGATTTACTTCGATCCTCCAGAGTCTGAACCACTTGCCCAGGGTGTTAACGACTCTTTGGAGTTTGAGGGAGATGTAGTTGGGTACCCGACCGGTGCAGTAAAGGGCCGTATCGTCAGCGAATAGTGCCAACTGGGCCGTTTTACTTTTGGGGATATCACTGGTGTACAGTGTGAAATTAATTGGGGATAATACCGAGCCTTGAGGGACTCCAGCTCGTATAGGATGAGGGGTGGAGAGTTCACCCTCGACTCGATAGCAGAAAGTTCTGTTCGTCATCCAGTCTCTTAGTATCAGCACTAGGCGGTCTGGAACGCCAAGTTTGTATAGCTTAAAAATTAAGCCATTGTGCCAAACTTTGTCGAACGCTTTCGCTATGTCGAAGAATAAGGCACCCGTCATGTGACCACGCTGGAACCCAGCACTGGTATGTTCGACGATACGGTGGAACTGTTGGACACATGAGTGTTCGGAACGAAAACCGAATTGCTCGTCAGGGATGAGACCCTTTCTTTCAGCAAAGTCTCTGAGACGTTTATAAATAATCCTCTCATAGACTTTACTGAAGGTACTGAGCAGACTGATGGGCCTGTAGCTTGTGGGCTCCGATTTGGGTTTACCCGGTTTGGGGATGCCTATCACAGCGGCCTGTTTCCACGCTTGTGGGAAAATATTATTACTTAATGCGGCGTTAAAGATGGCCGTCATTAGAATAATAAGTTGGGCAGGGAACATTTTAATCACCTTATTGGTGATACCATCTAGGCCAGGGGCTTTGCGATGGTGAAGCTTTTTAATGATCTCCTCTACTTCGTCTGTAGTGACGGGGGGTAGGGGGTCATCTGGGTCTTCTATGGGCGGGAGGGAGGTCCTACGTTCGACCTCAGCATCCACCATGTCAATGTGGGCTTGGTCTACTGGTTGGGAGCTGGGTGAGCATTGAAGTTCGAGGCTGGCAGCCAGACATTCGGCCTTCTCAGTGTTTTCAAATGCTACACTCTTATCAGGGCGGATGAGAGGGGGAATGGCTGTCTCTTCAGTGGAGCGTAATTTCCTCTGGAGGTGCCAGTAAGCATGTTGGTCGGGTTCTAGTTCGCTTAGCGTCTTTTCCCATGTCGCAGACCGATGCTCAGCAGTGCGTTTCTTTACAGCACGCTGTAATCCACGCATGTGAGCCTTATGTGCGGCACAGGGAAAGCTACTATAGGCACGGACGGCCGCATTCTTTTCCGTTATCAACTTCCGTACATCGTCCGGGAGTTTCCCTTGCTGGGGGTCCAGCACTGGAACTTCCCTTGAACACTCGTTCAGGACAGATTGCACGTGATTGGTAACTGAATCGATCGCCGCCACCGTGTCAGCGACTGTTTCAATGAGATCTGGGATAGAGTCTAATTGGGGTGACTTTGTGGATTTCAGTTTTTCACTTACTTTCCTCCAGTCAATGACCTTTAGAGTAGGTATAGGCTGTCCATGATCCGGGAGGCCCGAACGACTAGTTAGGTGCATAATCACGGGACGGTGATCGGAGTCTAATTCGTATAGCGTTTCTATAGAGTTCAACCTAAGGTTAACATTCTTAAGCAACGCTACATCGAGAATATCCGGATTATGCGAGGTTGTTGTAGGGAAATGAGTGGGGCTCATTGGGGCTATTACATCATAATGTAGATGCGTGCTGAGGTCTAATACCAGCTTACCTCTAGGGTTGGCAACGGTACTATTCCATGCGGGGTGTTTGGCATTGAGGTCACCCGCTAAAATGATAGAATCACTTAAGCCAAATAGGGCATTAAGGTCTTTCTTGAGGCCTACAGGGTTGTCACATGATGACGCCGAGGGAGGTGGGCAGTATGCGGAGATGATGGTGATCGATGGATGACCAGTCATTCCTAGCCGACAAGCAGAGTACTCTAGGTACGAAGAGGGGTCGGGCAGGGTGATGGGGACACAGTGAAGTTCTTTTTTATAATAGATAAGGGTACCGCCCCCATGGCCACGTACCCTGTCATTACGAACTAAACGATAGTTGGCAATTTTGGGGTCGCGGCGGTGTGGTTTGAGGAAAGTCTCTTGAACGAGGAAGATATCCAGCTGATGGTCGCGAATAAAAGTGGCAATCTCATCACGCTGGGTTTTAATGCCATTCGCATTGAAAAATCCTAACTTTAAGGACTTGGGCTTTAGGCAATTTGGATTTAATTGCGTACCCATTGTCCGTTCTTGAAAGTAAGATTATCAAGTTCCTTCGTGATTGAAGGATACTTTTTAAAAATTGCTAAGCACGAAATTGGATTAATCGCGTTAGCCGGATTTTCGAGCTCTGCATGGAGGGCTCTGGCCTCTGGGGTCATCCAGATGGCGTATGCGTTGAAGATAGTCTCCGCTACGCATCTGTAGGACTGGCCAATCTGGGCTGGGGGTGGGCGAGCGTTAGCTGCCTTGTTGGGGGCCTCTTGGGTGGTCTGGGTGGGTTGGACTGGGTTAAGTACAGCGGGAGTCGCTGATCCAGTCGAGTGGGCAATGATTGGCGCTGGGATTACTAGATCCATCAGCGCAGGAATGGCCTGGATGGGTTGATTGTTCACCAGGGCTGGGAAAGCCTTCTGGTGATTTAGTTGATTCCAGGGTGATGACCTCTGGGGAGCGAGCCTCTGCTGGGTTTGCAAGAGGGGCTCAGTGGTGAGGGGAGCGGCGCGTTGCTGTTTAGCGTCGAAACGCTTAGCAGCTTTGGGTGCGGCTTTGGGTGCTTTCGGGCACCCTTTGTAGTTGGCAGGATGGCCAACTTGCCCACAAAGCACGCAGCTTGGAGGCTCCGTGCATTTTGATGGGTCTTTAGGACGACTGCAGTCCTTCGTGCCATGTTCGCCTAGACACTTGACGCATCTAGGGGTGGCGAAGCAATTCGTTTGTGAGTGGCCGTATAGTTGGCAGCGATGGCACTGACCAACTATAGTAGGGCGGTAGGGTTTTTCTATGGTTATGCCCGACAGGGAGCAAACCGATTTAATCCCGAAGATGGGATTGTGACCCTCGGTGTGGCTGCAGATCACCAGCACCATGTCATAAACTTGACCTCCTCTCGCCTTATGCAGGCGGTGGACTGAAATAACGGGGACTTTCTGGGCCCGGAGATCGTCACGGATATCTTCCGTGGCGATTTCTTTGGGAACACGCCTTATCACCACTCGGGTGGGCGTGTCTTCCGGTAGCGAATATGTGTGAAAGGGAAAGTTTTCCCCTTTCAACATGCGGGTCAGTGACCTGTGGTCACTTGAGGTAGGGACTGTGATTTTTATGCCTTGCTGGCAAGAAGATGCGCTTGTGAAGTTGATCTTACGATCTGCGCAAATAGTGGAGACTTTGTTCCACTTCGACTTGTCTTGTAGATAGACAGGTGGAGGGCGCTTTTGCTTCTGCGAAGCATTTAGATCCGGGCTGGCTGGGGCGTCAGAAGAGGCGGGGGCAGTAGGCGGGGGGCTTTGGGTCGACGGCAGGGGTGAGGGGCAGGGGGAGGCGATGGGGGACGAAAAGGGCGTCGACGCCAGAGATTTCTTGGCCTTCGAGGCCTTAGAGGTCTTCTTGGCCTTCCTTTTGTGGCCAGGGACGGGGGTGAATCCATCCTCGGAGGAGGAGGTGGATGAGGTCTCGTCGGAATTGATGGCTGAGCACTCATCGGCTGAGTCATCATCGGAGTTGGAGGGAACCTCCATGGGGGAGAGAGAGGTAATAGGCCTCTCATCAGGCTTGTATGCCCGGGACTTGGGGGGGAGAGAATTTAGCACTGAGGCTACGACTGGAGGGGGAGCTTGGGCGCAGGGTAATTCCTGCGTCTCCATGGGCGTGGGAGCCCTATCGGTTGCGATTGTTTGGTCTTTTACGACCGGGATGTTGGACAGGATTTTTTTAAAAGCATCCCCATGCTTTTTTTTGAAAGAGGCGTCCTTAAGACATACCTCCTGGAAGAAGTCGAGTAGTAGCGATGGCCACTCCATCGCTACTAGAAAAATTATCTTAAAGAAAAATTAAGGAACAAGTTGTTATCAAGTTGATAACAACGTAAACAAAAATAGAATAACAATACTAACGCAATCCCCGGGTGGGTACGCCCGGGGATGTGTGGTCCTACCCTCCCAGCCGGGTTGGACTGGGAGGTGAGTACCTAGGTGAGCCCTAAACTTGTATACCTATCACCAATCTTATTGGGTGATAGGGGCCCTGAGGTACTGGGTATCCCACAGAAGGTGGGTACCCGTCGAATGTGTACCGTTTGTCCGGCACGCAGGGGTAGACACACCCAGCCGTGCCGGGTGATTTCTGAAAACAGAGTCAGGGGTTGACGAGGCTAGACACCAAGGCCAGGTCCCCTGCTCCCGACTCCAACTGTCTGCCGTGCTCTGAAGGAGCCTGGCGGGTGCGTTGGGTCAACACCCCCTTTGGTTTCTGTTGGCACCGTAAGGTTTCCACCAAAGGACCACTAAGAGCGTGGTTTTTGCCCAGACGGGGCCAAAATAAATTGACGATCTGTTTAGAAACTGTGTCTTTTCCTACCCTGATAAGGGCCGGATCCGACGTTTGCCTAAGCAAACACTTGCGGCGTGCGTAGAACGACGAACCACTGACGCGTCGCGGAGATCGCGACGAGATAGGAGAGCGGGGTGCGGGCGGCGGGGGGCGCGCAGAGCGATACGTGTGCGCGTGACGACAGCCGGCGGCAGTATGAAAATATCAACTTATTATGTAGCTTAATTTATACCTTTGTACCCGACTTGAGCGAAGCCAAAAGGAAGGGTTATGATTTAAACAGTCTATGTATGTTTAATGTCCCGGCAAACATAGGTTCAGCAGGTCCATCCCAAAGAAGTGCTCGCATTAGGAATACTACTAGTTATTTGATCGATTTTGGTCTCTAAAGAAAGTGGTATGTTCGGACGAATATTAGTGAGTTTCTAAACGAATATGTCACTCGATAGGACGTGTCAAGAGTGTCAATGTCATCATGCACTTTGGCGCTTGTAACCCTGTGAAAAATCGTACTGATAAGAATACACATTAAAACTGACCACACGCACGCACCGCTAACCGCATGCTGACCAGCCCGAAGCGGCGCCGGCCCGGACGCGTCGCTAAAGGAAATTAGTTTGTTTTTATATCATCATTTGGTCATAGGTTTTAATGCAAGGTACAAGTTAACTTTTGGGACGACTCGCCCAAAAAAAAAAATTTTCACTGGAGACTTCCACATGCATCCCCTAGAAATACCTACACTGATAAAATGAGTACCTTACACAGGCTACATCACCCGCAAATCTTCTAACACAATTTATTAGTAACGAGGTAAATCTATTACGTTGTTGCTAGCTCAGCTGTGGTAAATGGATTACTTCAAGCTTCGCCAGACGATAAAGCAGTATTAAAGTACTTAATACTTGATCACACGCTGCGGTTGCCTACATAAACCTTTGTTTAAAAAGCTATTTTTTATTACTGAAGTAATTTCTGAAACTATCCGTTTTTTTCTGGATTGCTGGAAAATTCTTAATATGATATTAATAGTGGTGGTTTGTGCTTGAAGGGAACTGAGAATGGATCTATCTAATCAGGTTCAGCTGGAAGGGGTTCAGATGAATCAGGTCACCTGTACTTGCGAGGACCTTATGACTGCGTCACCGAATAGTGTTGCCGTGGCTGAATTCTGGGATAACACAATATTTAAATATTTATATTTGCCATCGACACGCTAAGAAGAAAATTATTGATTAAATTGAAGCTTTATCATAAGCCTTAAATAGTGCACTTTCAGAAGTGGACCGCAGCTGCAATTAGAGACTTGTAAAGTACTTAATACTTGATCACACGCTGCGGTTGCCTACATAAACCTTTGTTTAAAAAGCTATTTTTTATTACTGAAGTAATTTCTGAAAGTATGCGTTTTTTTCTGGATTGCTGGAAAATTCTTAATATGATATTAATAGTGGTGGTTTGTGCTTGAAGGGAACTGAGAATGGATCTATCTAATCAGGTTCAGCTGGAAGTTCTCCATTACTGATTATAGGCCTCCCCCTTATTTCGTTAACGACGGCAAATGAACAAGTTGAGACAATCTGCAGTATACTCTTAATGGTCCAAAATGGTCACATGGAAACACACATACTTACTCTGTTGGTTCCTATGTGACCATTCAATATTACCGAGTGCAATCTATAATACAGATACCGTCCAGAATCATGAAATAACACACAAAATATTAATAGTAAGCCAAAGTATTTAAAAATACGATTATGTAGAAGTCTCAACTGCACAGTCTGTCTTTGCATCCCATTAAAGCATCGATACACTAAGTGATACAATACTTTAAATTATCTATAAAAGGCTCGACACTGTTCAGCGACAGCTTAACACGTTCTGTATTCAAACTTTATAGAGACTTTAAATTTAGAATGTTCTAAT
Organism: Orthosia gracilis; assembly: GCA_947562075.1. Taxonomy (NCBI): domain Eukaryota; kingdom Metazoa; phylum Arthropoda; class Insecta; order Lepidoptera; family Noctuidae; genus Orthosia; species Orthosia gracilis. Next base: position 43,215,489 of record OX387265.1, on the reverse strand, counting down.
CAAATTTTAAACACTGACGTAGAGATTTTTATAAATAAAGCCCATTGTGTTTAGTTATGGTTGCTTTCAAAAATAGAACCTCGTCCTGGAAATCAAACACATTCGTTTGTTACTTAGCTCACTTGGGATTTTGACAATACAGTGTCATTTGAGATGACTGTGTTTGCAGTGTACTTGTTGCTAAATGCATTCTTTTGTTTCTTGAGTCCACTATGGGAATAGTTATTCGAAATAACATTAGAAAATTTTACAACCCCTTTTTACAGTCCGTTCAACCGATTTTGAGTCCTATCCCGTAAATATAAGGATGGCATTTGTCATATCACCAACGCAATAGAAGTCAAAATCGATTGAACGGGCTGTCAAATGGGATTAATTAAATGTCTAACGTTATCTCAAATGGAGTATAGGACCTTAAAATATGAAGCGTAACATTTTAATGACCCAGTTTAAAGAAAGCTAAATAAAAAAAATAAGTGTCATAGTATAAATGTTATTGTAAATTAGGATGGAATTGATTTCTCTGGTGCCACAAAACTCTCTGGTCCTTTGCGAGTGGAACAGCTCAGCAACACTCGTGACTTCAGTCGGCTCACGAACGTTTTTCAGCGAACTTTTTTCATGGTCTAATTACACCAAGAGCGCCATGCTTTAAGTGGCACCAGCCTCTGAAAAATAATTATTTACAAAACTAATAAAATATTTAAAAATTAAATACAATGGATGTTGTCCATATAGTCTATACACGACTCGGGAACCAAGAATGAGGATAAAGAACTACTGACCCTGGACTACTTCGAAACCGAAAATGTATTGCAATCAAATTCACAGAGAAAACTACTGGTTATTCTCTACACCCAAACACATACACATACACAAAAACACATACAAACATATACATAACAGCATCCATATTTATCGTTTTATTTTTGTTTAATATTAATTTACTTGGACTTTGTTTCGACGATTTTATTAACTCTGATCTAATTTTATCTTATTTTTCACTTTATCTTTAATTTTCATTTGGATTTTAATTGTAATTTTAATATTAATTCTGACAAATTTTTATTTTTCAATTTTAATGTTGATTTTAATTTTAAATTTTAGTTTGATTTAATTTCTCATTGTAGTTTGATTTTGATTGCTCATTGTGATTTTAATTTTAATTTCATGATTGACTTCGATTTTAATTTTGAGTTTAGTTTTTTTTTTGTTTAGTCTTTGTTTTGATGATTTTACTTTACTTTATTTTTAATTTTGATTTGTTTTTAACCTTGATTTTGATTTAAATCTGGATTGTGATTGAAGATTTATTGTTAATTCTGGTTTAGATTTTTTATCTCGACCTTGATTTTCATCTTGATTTTAATTTGAACTTGAGTTTGATTATAATTTTAATTCTCATTGTGAATTAAATTCTGACTGTAATTTTATTTTTGATTTTATTTTGGAATCGATTTTAATTTTGAGTTTGTTTAAATTTAGGATTTTAATAATGATTTAGATTTTAGTCAGTGATATTTAGTGAATACTTATTTGGATTGCATTAGTGTTTAATTAATTATAATTATGTAACATAACGGAGGAGATCACTGAGCCCTGAAACACAGGTGCTGTTACCTAGCTCAAGGATCAGGGATTCACGATTTTTGTATATTTTGAAGCAAATAAACAATTTATTATTATTATATTATTAGTCTTTAATTCTTATTTTTTTATTGCACACCAAAAGAACATATTCACACAAAGTAAAAAGATACAAAGGTTTTCTTTCAGCAAATCTTATTAGCCTTATTTTGCTTATTTTAAACCCTATAAAATAGCTCAAATTGAATTCTAGCCAGCCTTAAGAGCCCATAATAAAGGCACGTGGTCAAGAGTCCTTGTGTGAAGGCACGTTGCTCCTCCAACGGTCAATTGACTTTGAAACTAGAATCCGATCGCTCTTTCCAACTTGGAGGAGATTCGAGAGGGCTTCCGACCGTTATTTCTTTTGAGCCCCTTTTTTTAAAAAAAAAGAGATTTGTTTTTCGTTAACCCTTTCTTTCATGTTTTGGAATCTTTGGTGTTTGGTGATGATAGGCATGCTTGGTTGTTGGTTTAAGGGTCTGTTTCGATGATTAAAGTAAAAAAACAAACGCGAAGTCTAACATAGAACCTCCTCCTTTTTGGTAAGTCGGTAAAAAAATAAATGAACTGTTATCATGAATGTACATTTTTAAATCCCGGCGGAAAAAGAGGGATTTTATAAGTTTGAGTTGTGTACCTGTGTGTTTGTGTATTTGTCTACGGCATCATAGCTTCTAAACGGATGAACCGATTTTGAGTTCTTTTTTTTTTTGAAAGGTGATTTTATCGAAAGTTTTCTTAGCTATGATTGGTGAAAATCGGTTCAGACGTTCAAAAGTTATGGGCGTTTTACTGTTTGAATCGGGGTGTTTTCGCAAGGTAGCATGACATAATTACGTGTTCAATGGATTGTCGATCGACGCGTGTCAAATAATGGATAAATTATATGGCATGAAATAAAAAAGTGTCGGTGTTTTTTTATTGGTATTTGACTTTTAGTGCATTACTTTAGTAGTTATCTAACTGCATAAATTGAGACTATTAGAAAAGAAAGAACGTTAAGTTCCGCTTAATTGCCGGCGTTTGAACTACCGGGTTTTTATATTCCCAGAATACAATTAAGATTTCAAGAATTTGAAACATTCTCTTCTCCTTTGCGCCAGAGAGCAACTGCGCAAGAATTTGAACCACTTTAAGAGAAAAAAAGATTTTTCACGGTCTCTTAGTTACGGTAAACTATAATGTCTTTCAGACAATAGAAATAGTTGTCATTTTGAACAATTCAGTCATTACTAAATTGTTCAGATATGTAAGTACTACAAACAATTTCAAACGGTTATACAACGTTCGCAATAAGTACGAATTAATGCAAAATTTCGCGAAATATTTTCAAAAAATAAGATCTATTGTAAAGAAATATCCCGCGAACTCTTATTCAACATCATCATCATATCGAACCTCTCTTATATAGTGAGGTTCGTAATCTTACAGTTTCCTTATTCTATACCAAAACATAAAGTACCAGGGCTCTCTCACAAGATGGTATGACAGTTAAACAAAATGCTCACGCCAAAAAGGGCCTAATCTTGGTTTAATATCAGATGGCAAGACCTCGTTACTACTTATTCTAAACCAAAACATAAAGTACCAGGGCTCTCTCACAAGATGGTATGACAGTTAAACAAAATGCTCACGCCAAAAAGGGCCTAATCTTGGCATAATATCAGATGGCAAGACCTCGTTACTACTTATTCTAAACCAAAACATAAAGTACCAAGGCTCTCTCACAAGATGGTATGTCAGTTAAACAAAATGCTCACGCCAAAAAGGGCCTAATCTTGGCATAGTATCAGATGGCAAGACCTCGTTACTACTTATTCTAAACCAAAACATAAAGTACCAGGGCTCTCTCACAAGATGGTATGTCAGTTAAACAAAATGCTCACGCCAAAAAGGGCCTAATCTCGGCATAAAAGCAGATGGCAACACAAGGTACTACTTACTCTATACCAAAACATCTCTCTCTCTGGTATGACATTTAGACAATTTGGTTCAAGATTTCACCAGTTATGTATATATTCATAAATTTTAACTCAGTATTAGCCGTGCGCCCGCTTGGAGCCAGAATAGCAATATTGAGCCTCCTTTTGGACAGTTTTGTTTGTAAAATATTCTTTGATTTAATGCTATTTTAGTTATGAAGAATTTCTTAGCCATTCATTTTTTTGTGTAAGAATATTTTAAAACATCCAAGTCGTTTTGGAGGAGTACCCAAAAGGAGCGAAAAATTATCTTGTTGTTCATTACTTTTTAAAGCAAAGCTACTAGTGACTCGAAAAATCATGTTTCACAAATAGTTAACCTAGCCGTTACTAAGGAGTGTGCTTTTGAAACTAACCATTTCACGACACTATAGCGGTGGAAAGCCCGTAAGTGCCATGATAATAGGGGCGAGCCTGTTGCCATCAACCGTAAACCGAAAGTTTAAGGTGGAAAAACCCAATAACACTTTGCCTGACCTAGTAATTAAACTCAGAATCTCATGCGACAACTACACCAACGAGGCGGTCTCAGTATAATATCAGATGGCAATACTAGGCACTACTTCCTCGCGATCGGTGGTGGCGACCTCTCTCGTCCGACCCTGGTCCAGGCCATGGAACGGAGCGAGAGGGCATGGGAAGCTGTCTCTTCCTTCTGCGAAGCAGTAACGCTCGAAAAGGAGGAGGCGGAACGCGTGAGGGAGACGCAAAGGAGACGCTCTCACGCCCCTAGCCACCGCAGGGGATGCCCCGGGCGTCGTCTTCCGACGCCCGGGGCAAGCCGCAAGCCGATTCCCGGCCACCTTAGGCACGGGCTTGCAGACGGCAAGTAATGGCCCTACTGGGTAGCTCGCCGTCCGATAAGGACCAAGCCCGAGTTTACGGCGCTTAGAGTTCCACGCGCGCCTCATAGAGATGTCAGCAAAAATGACGGGGTCTGATAGGGTCGATGCCTGTCTGGGTCGCGGATAAATTTGAAAGAGATACCGCGGTCCTGGCACAATCAACTGAAGGAACACGGGTGGATTTTAGTCAGTAAAATTCTGAAACGCCCTCCCGCTTCACCCAGAACGGGAGAAGACATTGGATGATTTCACATCCAAAAAAAGGCACTCCGTACCAAACATCAAGTACCGATCACTCCCTTTCCAATGCGTCAGCTGGCAACTTCCACCAACTCTACCCACGTGTTATACCAACCAACTAAAATCCTATTAATACAGCCAAGATAGAAAGGCTCTCTCACAAGATGGTATGACAGCAGTTTCCTAAACTTTGATTACAACGTGACAGGCGTGTTCAAAGTTCCGATAGATTCCACCAGTGAGACGTCGCCATATCTGATTAGCTTGTGAACTTGTTACAGTTTGCCACTACTACTTGCGACGTTGGGTAGTCGAGTATGAAGATGTGGGCGAGAGTGACTTTGAATCGAACGGACAGGTCCGTTGCCAATTTCAATGTAATCACACTGACAAGTTGATGAATGCGTTAATTGGGTGTCAATCCTGGTTTTTAAGAAAAAGGAGCATTAAGAGGGTCCCTTTTTCTAAAAAAAAAATCGTCGGCTCCTAGCAATTACGATTGTTTGATCAAAATAACAACAGCAAAACGGTTATCTTTCTTCGACATAAGATTTCTTCCGTTTTTATTCCTTTCGTTATTTTTTCTTTTTTTTTTTGCTGTTGATAAATGATAGGTATTGAGAGCACCAGCAGTTACAACATTGTGGACCGATTATGTTTAATTCTAGGATAGTATTAGTGAAATTTAGCACTTAGTATTAGTGAAAAACTTTTTCATACAAATAAACCGACTTCCAAAGCAAAACACTAAAAAGAGCAAAAATAACTTTCATTTCGGAAGTCGGTTTCTTTAGTACCTTATATTTTTTTTGTCGTTCACACATTCGATTCGACACATTCGTGCTGTTTGTCGTTAAGGAATTCGGTTATATGTTCCATATCTTGAAATCTGCTCCACCGATTTTAATGAAACTTGTACTATTCCCTAAGTTGAGAGTTACCTAATCCAATAAAAAATAATGATTACGATTCAATTACTAGTTTCGGAGATATGCGTGGACAAACGTACATACAAACAAACATACACTTATTATTTTTGGTATACGTATTTAGAAGCCCACATCTCTTGGGGTAACATATATGAATATGGTGCAATTCGTGTTGAATTGATAACCTTCGTTTTTTTAGAAGTCGGTAAAAAGGGTATCAGACACTTCCTATCTGTATCCAGATAGATACCTATTCAGTGATTCTTTTGTAAATTTTGTTGATGGGTGGCAGTTAAGAAGCCAATGAGCTTCCAAACTGTATCCAATGATTACTTATCACATTACGTCCCTTCGTTATCAAACAAACGAAAACAAACTTGGACGACAATATTCATTATTCAAACAGACCGCAGTAACTAAGGGTCAAGCTAACCTCAAATACTGGGCCACGAGCACCAAGCCACAGGCTTGCAGGTCGAAGTATTTCCGGGTGAATAGTCACATTATTTACATAATCCCGGGCTTTCATAGACCCGGTCTCGGCGGAATTCGCGCCAGATAGACCGAACGCTAAAATCCTCTTGTGTTTGTACTAATTATGTTAAAATAATAGTCTCGAATATTTTAAGTTGTTTTACAGTATGGTTCTTTCTTTTTTTTCGTTTGAAGATGTGGCCACCTCTGGTATCATAGTTAATTAAGCCGCCTCCGGGAACCCCACAGGCCTCTGACTTGGCTATTTGAGACTTACATTAACTTTATAATTCAGGTTTTTCCTCACGATGTTTTCCGTCATCGTTTCCTGCGATGTCCAAGATAAACTTAGAAAAAATAAACTTAGGTACTTGCCCGGATTTGAACCCACGACCATAAGCATGACAGGTGAGGTTTTAAAAACCACGACAACGATATGCTTATTATATCAAATTATACTAAGAAGTAGTATAATATATTGGGACCCCAAATATATTGGGAAAAGGGGGCAAGAAGAAGACGAAGAAGAAGATCAAATTATACAATACAATAAAACTGAGGAACTATAGTATACGTGAGATGAGGCACTATACTATGTTTTCTCAGTTATATTTCGTTTCCTTAGGATATAATTCTGGAATATTATTGAACATATTCCAGTGCCTTGGATACACAGTTCATGCGATCGGTTTTGACTTGTATTATTTTATTGACATTTACACGACTTTTTTTTATTTTTTATTGATACTAAATATGACATATTAATTAGTTTGATTTGTATTCTTTATTAATATTTGCATACCGTTTGCCAAGGCAAACATGAAGTTCTATCATTTTGTATCTTAACATCTCTTCATGCTGACAATCTGTTATATATATATATATGTTACTCATGTTTGAGCAAATAAATATTATTTGATTTGATCATCAAAACTTTGTATTTTTCAGTGATAAGAGTAACTTTTTCAACGTATCGTTAGGTACCAAACAAATCATTATCATTATTTTGGAGCACAGCAATCACAATTATTTGCTCCAGCAGTAACATTCTATACAAACTCAATTTTCTCTAGATTATAATTAATCAGTCTTTTGTTTGCATCGTTCGAGTCTTCTCTTTCATCGTTGATACTGTGTCTCATCTAGTGATTGACTTAAGAGGAAGTTACTTATCCCAGGGCCATGGCTAAGAAACATCACCATTATTTTCAATAATTTGCTCTAAACGCTATCATTCCATACGAACTCAAACAAAGATACATTTCACCGCAATTTTTCTCTTTTAAACCCTAAACAATAAACGAAAATGTAAAGTCACAATTTCTATAGCCAGTTCAATTTGTTTCGCTTTGATTCTTGTACGAGTAAACAATATGGCGGAGAGAGTTACCCCATCGCTATTCGCAGCACGTATTTTTTTGCGAGGAAAGCAAACTGATCGCCAATATCGCATTTCAAGGTTCCATATCAAATCTTTACAAGGCTCGACAAACTATAAGTGTTGCTGTCTCTTTCTGGTGGTATAAACGAAAAAGAGACGGATGGAATTTTGGGTAGGCAAGATAGTTCATGTATTGTGTTAAACTTAACGTGTTCTTTTAATATGAAATTTGAGGGAAACTTAATCAATTATAGAATCGAGCACTTATTTTTCGATTTTAACCGACTTCAAACAAAGGAGGACGTTATTGCATTTGACTAAGTAGTCTTCGCCTTTTAATACCTATTCCAGCGGTACCGAATGATGATGATGATACCGCTAATCTTGACTTTAGCGTCAATATTTTGCTTCTGTCGCTATTACTGCTTTAACTTAATGATCTGTAAAATATCAGACAAGTATACAACATGTTCACTAGGTTTGACCCAGTAAAATCTCATCCACTAGTTGTATTTAGATTTCCTCTTTTTCTTTGAATTTATTCTGTCCTCGTTGCGAGTTTGCGAAGTTTCTCAGTGGAACCTCACATTTATTTTTATATTATCCATTGCACATGCAATTTCAGAAACGAAGATATTTATCAAAGGCTACAAATATGTCGTCTGACATTGTTTCTGCATACAAATGCGTTCGTTTTCTTTCTTTCTTGGTTTCTTCTTTCTTTTAACAGAATTGGAATGAAACGATTTTTCGTCGATCTTTAACTAAGTTATTCATATTATTAATTAAAAACAAACATCCTGAGAAAATCTGAACTCGCCAAACCACCTTGAGCAAGCGTGGTGATTATTGTTTGTCTTGTCTCGCTTTTGCGTCTGCGTCCCACTGCAGGGTAAAAACCAGAGAGCTACAGCAGTAACGGGATGGTATTAATATAAATTATATCATTTACTTTTTGGAACGGAACCTCAACAATGAAATAAGAAGTTTTAACCAACCCTAAATTATTAATCAATTTATTGGGCTCATAGGTTTAAAACTAAAGATATGAACAACTAAGATACAGGCATCATATTTCAGACGAACCAAATACATTGACCAACATTGTTTTACCTAACCAAATACCAGGGGAGCATAGAGAGAAAAGAGAATACTGGATGTATTCCCTTTTCCCCGGGACAGAGAAAGGCGTTGTAGAGACAAATTCGACATCTAAATTGTCGGCTTTCAGCACCGTATGGTGAACGATTTTGTATTGTGGCAAACGTTTGAGAATACTCGGACTGTTTGGCAACCACAATTCCGGGAGTGATGACATGGTTCAAATCTTCTTGAACGTGCCTTTGACGGTTTTGGCCAATCTGAAGTATCATATTCAGTGTTGCAATTTTGGTGATATTCCAAGATACATGTTGAAAGTCTGGACGTCATTCAATTGGTCCGATTTTCGTTTGTGAGTGTTGTAAATTTTGAAGTGTTGAATTAGGAATGATTTGATAAGCACGTAGCTTCCTTTTTGGTCAAATTATAGCTTTTTGAATAGTTCTTTTTTAAGAGGAACTAGTCAAAATATAAAGCTGTTTTAAGCTTAGAATTAAATTAGCTCTGTAGAATGTGATTCGTTATTTGGGTCAAGACCAAATTTGACGTATACAGACACTCTGTGGTGTCCGACTCATAAGTGACAAAATATTGCGTACTTTACATGCCTTAAAATAAATTTGATTTTTTCTTATAATATCTCATAATGTCTCATTCTTCAAATAACTAAACTTGAAGCTTAATTTCTTCATTAAATATTATACCAAGCTCGGTGTCTTTTTATGCTATGTAAAATACGCATATCTTTGCTTGACCAACTTGAAATATTTTTGCCGCTGTTTTTTTTAACGTTAACACGAGGGGGGTGAATAACCTTTCTCTTAGAGAAAGGTTATTTTGGGTGGGCATAAGGGACAGATGTATATGACTTGTATACATCTGTGCTTTTTCACAGTCGAACCATGATAGTATGGACACGTCAGGGTACGGAGCCAGTAATCGTTTTTATAAATAATAGCACAATAACTATTGTTATTTTAGTTTTTACAAGTCATTTTACATCACAAAATTGTTTCTTTGTAATAATTCTGTTGTCATTTCGAAATCGGCAACATAACCAAGATTTCCAGACTTTAGATGAGTAAAATATTAATATTTTTAAGATTTCTTGGAAATTGCATTATATCCATTATTCCCTTTTTACTTTGTTGTTAAAATGGATGCAGAGGTGTTCGAAGAATGGTTAAATTTGTGAATTGTGGCAACTTTTAGGTTCTTTCGTTAATAATTTTCATTCCATTGTGCGATTTATTTTCGAACACTTATTTTCTAGTGTGAACCATTCCGTTGTTATTTCCGTTGTACAATTATGTCAAAAAGTTGGTCTTGACCCATTTTTCTATAATAATAGTATTTTTTTTGTAAATTAATGAATTAATTCTAATCTTGAGAATTGAAGAGAAGACAAGAAAAATGAACAGATGATAACATGACATAACAACTCTTAAAAAAGAGGTCTCCTAGGGACTCCACGCCATTAAAGTCGACATTTTTAATGTCTTCATTGTTGACACACCAAAGTTTGTCTAATCTAAACGTGAGTTCCACTAGTATCACACTATCCTAGGACATGAGGACGTACTTGTGGGCGTGAAATACACTTTGAAATAACATGTAAGCGAGTTCGTGGGAACAGCTGCGAATTATGCCAAGTGTTCATAATTTTGTTTGGCTGACGACGTTGATCGTGGAAGCTGGTGGGATATAATGGCAGATTTGGAGTATGCACAAAATGCGCTTATTAATATCTTTATAGTGTTTTGTACATTGAAGGCATTATATTAAATCCATTGACCACGTGACATTTTGGAAGCAAATTTATGACTTTTCTTCAATGGTTATCGCTGAGAGAATGTCGATTTGTTTAGAAGCTCTGGGCGCATAAACATATGTACATGGCAAACCTGATTTAAAAAAAATGGTATTTATAAAGACAAGCATATAATAGAAACGAGTATCTACTCGCTTCTGTTCTAGACTATTGCTTACTACATGTTAATAAGACAACAGCATCGTCCATTTTTAACCGTCTTACTAAAAAGGAGTAGGTTTTATGTTCGACTTCATGTTTGTTTTTTATGTATGTTCACCGATATCTCCGTCAATTGTGGACCGACTTAGTTTTTTTTTTTTTGAACGAATTTGTTCCGAAATTGGTCCCAGTTTTTAATTGGTGAAGATCTGATGAGGAACTTCGGAGATATACAACAGAACTCTTCAATAAATAACGGCAAATCTATCGGGATTGCTGCATTCGCATGCCTGTTTATTGTTTATACCCTTTCATAACATAAAATTACGCCAGTACGCTTTTAAGGGGTACGTAGATGTGTACAGTTCACCTTGGTACATTCTTATTTCACCGGTTAGGTTCAGTTTCATGATATTCGGGTATCCTCTATTTATAAACACTACACAGATTAAAATCAAACACAGAAAATGCTAAGTCACTATCCTCGTAATTTCACTTTTAACATTTCTAAGCCACATCTCCATTTGCACTGCTACTAGTCCTCTTCATTTCTACATAATCTGCGTCATCAGTTTCACAATTAGTGACATATTGCAATGAATTGGGGTGGTAAATTGATTCCGGGAAGTTGATAAAGGCTTGTGCTCGGTTCGCGGAATACATTCATTTGACGTGATTTGAACGAACGAGTGGAACCACGGTACGAATTTGCCTGGAACACCGGTAATGCTTTAGTTCAACGAATGGTTCTTGATGGTAGAATAAATTACAACAGGGTTCCCTGGCCGCATCTAGCTAAAACTAGTTCTAAATTTATTTTTTAATTTTGATTTGGTCTAGGTATTTCTCCTGTATTGTGGGCTGTGCGGATAGATATTTCCTAGGCTAGATTTATATTCAGAAATCTATTCCACATATCGAATAGCATTCATGAAAATTAAGTTTAATCAAAAACGTCATTCCTGCAGATTTTTGTTGTGGGATAACAGGCTATTACCTAGTAATTAAGTTTCAAGAAATGCGTCACACAATATTCTTAATAAAACTCCCCCTGTGGTGGTTGTTAGAAAGGTAAGTAAGTACGAGTATTTTGCTTATGAAAAGTTTATAGAGTATTTTCCGCAAAGGTTTATGCAGACGTGTAGTTATAACAGTAAATTTAAATCTCACCCGTTAGTTATGCCACTGTAATATTATAATACTAGCATAGGTTATGCTATAGTCAGCTACTGAAAAAATATTGATGGTTAAAACTAACGACACTTTTTCTGGACCCGGGAATCAGATCCAGGACCTCTTGCATGCGATCACTAGACTAGATAGGCAGTCATCATCCGATTTCAGGAAATCATAAGCGTATTCTTTTCACTGGTTTGGACAGCGTGACATTTCAAGCTAGTCCCTGCAACTATATGATTTCGGTGAAACATTCACCGCATGTAATTAAATTAAAAGCATGTCATGTAACCTCACTGGAGCTGTAAATTCTATCCGGAGCTCGTTTTGATGCTGCCAGCTAAACTCTGCGATCATTCCAGCTATGTTCGGTGCAGCGGCACAGAGGCTTCGGTATTATTTACTAAATAGATTGCTAGCTAGATTTTCAATATGTATTTTGTTTCCAAACATCCTTCATAATGCGCACAGCAAAAGAGTGGAACTCACTGCCTGCGTCTGTGTTTTCGAACGCATACAACCCGAATCTCTTCAAAGTTAGAGTTAATAGGCTTCTTCTGGGTAAGCTCACTCCATCGTCGACTTTGTCTCTGTCACCTTTGACATAGACTAGAGTCAAGAGCAAACCCATTATATATATATATATTAAAATAAAAAAGTTTTGATATTCTGTTGCAGGTTGAATAAAAGAAAAAAAATGTAGAACTAGAAAGCTCATATAATTTTTTTTTAACTTTTGTATGATACCTTTTCAGACGTATTAAATAGACGAAAAGCTAATTTCAAAAATAAGTCATGAAACCAGGTTCAATTGAACTTTAATAGTCAACTCAAACCTAGCATAAGAATTAAACTAGCTGGGTGGGCTTGTCATATCATGACGTTTGTAGTCTTTGGCAGCAGCTCGAAAGTAATATGTGTTTAAAAAAAAAAAAAACACGAAAATTTAACAGACTTTAATAATAAAAAAAATATGCTACCATACTTACTATACTAGTATTTGATTAGAGCTCAAGATTAGCTTGCAAACAGGTTCACAGTTTGCTCTTTATTTTCCAAGTCTGATATTAAACCCGGCCGTGTACATAGACGTTACGAAAAGTAATTTAGATACTAAACTATTTTCTTTATTTAGTAGGAGATCGTTTGCAGGATCTTTAAGGATTATACGACTTGAGGTTTAAGATCCTGCTGTAATTGTGACTTTAGTAGGTAATTACGCTAGATCATTGTCCATCGTAATCTTGTTCTGCAAATGCTTTGGCATCTCAGTTACGAGGACATTACTCAGATTTACTTTCTTTTTAGCTGTAACTGGAGCACTATCAGTTCTTATTTTTTGCTTCGAAATCATTTGCAGTGCTGATGCTATGTCGTAAAATAATGTCTGGTCTGTTTTAGGTTAAGACTTTATCATTTCCTTATTTCTGTAATATCTTTATTTACTACCAACCATTTTAAACTATTCTTTAGCGTCTTACCAACTCTCCCTCTCGTGCCAACAAGAAGAAAGAATACTAGAATACATCTTGAAGCGAGATAACGTATTCCTTTCGATAACTATTATTATTATGATCGTAAGTAGTGCATTGGAAGTAAATAAATTATTCCAGTACCAGCATAACAGAGTATAGTAAAAGAAAGAAAATAAAAAAAAACAGATCGCATTTAAATAAGTATTTAATTATAAAAACTACAAAATGGCTCCTTACAAAATATAATCTAACTAAAACCCTATCCATAGAGCTGGTATCGCTACAAAACCTATTAGCTCGCTTTCAAATTTCATTTGATGGTTCATATTATAATTGTTCACATTCCATCGATTCATTCCACCGTGAAACATTCCAAAGATGAGTTCCAAACAAGCATTGAAAATTGTTGTGCCGTGAATGTTGGTACATATTCGTTTTAGTATCAACTAGATCGTTTTTGCTTCACTTAATTGGATAATTGAAGTACGGTTCACCATGTTACATCACAAGACTCAATTCATTAATAGTATAACTAGGTAATGTATGAGTTCCATGAAATTTCATTCGTTATGCACCCAATAATTCTAATCGATCTAGGTAACAGCCATTAAGTATTACAATAGTCACTTAATATTACCCCACCGTTTCATAATTACTTTGCACAAATACTTGCAAAGTAATTATTCTTACTTATACTTCTTTAACACTAACCAAAGGACTAGAACTCATAAATATTACAATCAATCCCATATTTTAGGCTCATGGAACAGTGACAGGTAAAAACATCTGTGGGTCGCCTAATTTTGGTTCAAACCGAATGTTCACTTTAGTGTCACCGTCACCAACTTCTAGGAAACTGTTCCAGTCGAGCATCCAATAGAAACCATTTTTCCTTGGAGGTGGTAACTCTGAATCACCAGGTACTGAGGGGGCGGCTCCTCCGAAAGAATCTTCAAGGTCAGCTATTGAAGCACCTGAATCATCTGCTGATACTGAAGAATCACTAACAGCGTTGGTCTTAGGTTCTTCAGTTGTGGTAGTAGTGGTGGTAGTGGTGGTGGTGGTGTTAGTTTCTGCTGCTGCAGTGGTCGTCTCTTCTGCCTGTCTTTTATTTTGGTCATTACTCGAATTTATTTGTTCATTGACAGGATTGATGCCCTTGTTCAATGGTATCACTTTCACGGAATCGTAGTCAATCGGATCGTAATTTGGTTGTTTAGAAACCGTTTTCGTTTTCCTAACTGGCATATCATATGGAAGACTGACTTCCTTCTTTTCTGATGATGATGTGTCCAACTCAAATGGCAATTCTGGACGCAGGGGTTCATACAAGAAGTTGTTTGGAGACAAAGAATATGTTCCATCTTTTTTAGTTTTTGTGTCACTGCCAGGAGAGATCAGATCGTAAGTTAGTAGAATGTTTTCTGGTAATTGAACGGTTCCATCTATTACCTTTGGAGGTGGTAGAGGCTTGAAACCTTCAAGGGGCAAGAGGAAATGATCTTGTCCTGGTTTTCCTTCCAAACCATGAGCATCCAGGAAAGCTTGCAGTTCTTCAGGGAAATTGTCTATCAGCTTCTCTGGTAAGGCATAACTTGGTTTAGCGGTTTTATGATTCGATTTCGGTGTGTTAGGTCTTGAAGTAGTGCTTGGTAATGCCACTACTTCTGTTCGTGGTGGTCTAGTATACAATTCTTGTAGCGAGGATCCATCACGTGGGGTGTAAGGTAAAACCACCATCAATGAAGGTCCTCCTTTCTTTGTAGTCGTTTCAACAATCGTAGGGGCTGATGATGATACTTTGACATCTTTGCTAACATCAACAGCTTTAGCTTTCGGTTCTAGAGGATTGATCTCGTTTTCGATTGTACTATAAGGCGTTGTTGCTTTTTCTATTTTGACTTCAGTGGATTCCTTAGATGCAGATAAAGTTGACGACTTTGCATCTTCCGCCCGTATATCGTTCAGTAATTGCATAATTTCATCTCTAGTCAGTCTTGGTAGCAGTTGATTTGTTTGTAATATGTTTTGGACTTGTTTGACGGTCTTTTCAACGTCCAGTGCAGCTCCAGAAACTGCCACCAAGGCTGCAAAAAGGCAGCACCAAAAAAGCTTCATTTTCTGTAACAAAAAATAAAACATATTAAAGCAAGCCATTAAAAAGGATTGGGATCAACATTTAAGGGATCAAATGTCTTTGTCCTTTGACAGAGGATAGGTCCTCATTGTTTTTGTTTTGAAAAACGATATGACAACAGTAACGAGCTCCAATAACTACCGAGCTCATCTGAACCATAGATTGAATTTACTTTTTATATACTTTTTGCATAAATAAGTGAGTAAAGTAAAATTAAAGAAATATTTAGTAAAAATATGACCCTATAATCTTATTTTTCAGCAAACACAAGTTAATGTTATTCTAAAACGCCAGCTAAACTTCAGAACATTCATATTTAAATTTCCACCAATCCCCAACAAGGAAATAAAGTATACGGGCGACTGTATAAGCAGTGCTGGAGTTATCTCTGTAATTACAGTTTGAGTTACACAGCAGTACCATAATCGTTATTCCCAAACTTGGGAAGCAGGCTAAGATATCGAGAAGTTGTTATCGTTTCAAAAGTTTCGGCTCCCGGATCACTTATAAGATGCTCCACTCACATCTGCGTTGTATGAGAAAAATGTTATGATCTTTTATAAGTAATGATCAAGTGAACTGTGCGTTTATGTTGCGAATGGGCTTTTGGTGGGATCTTCGAAGCTTTTATTGCCATTTTCTCTTTTTTAATGAGTTTTGGATTGCTTAGTTCATTACTAAATGATGAAACTGGCTGAGCTTGTATTTCTTTTAATTAGGGTAATTTAATACTACTTAGGTTAAATTAGAATAATTAAGGGCCACAAATTGGCCAGCACCAGTTTTAGGTGCAAAATTCCATCCATTGCTCTATAAGGGAAAAAATATGTTCCATCTGAGTCACTTCTACGTAAGATCAATACTTTCCCAGTGTTTTTAAGAGAGAACTTTCAAGCAAAGTTTAGATCCAATGATACAATATCTTTAAGTTTAAATTGCAGTCCCAAATGATATTCAGAGATTGCTTGCTAAGATAACAAATCGTCAAGAACACGATTGAGCAAATCGGGACCTAGTCTTAATAGGCTTAAAGTATGTAAAAGTAAAGTATTATCTTTATATACCTTCTTTAGAAGATACGCTGATAGGAATCAGGTTTAGTCACTGATTTGGAAAGGTATCTTTAAACTTCAAAAGGAAAAGTTTTAATTGTTTAATTTTCCTTATGTAGGTACCAAACAAGACAATTGTGATGTCTTATTAAAAAACTTAATAGATTTTTATGGTATAAATTCACTTTTTTTCGTTAGTCTGAACTGTCCTCCTTTTGTGCAAAGGCTTCCGCACGTTCCTTCCATTTCTCTCGGTGTTGTGCTTCATCTCGCCAACTCTTTAAAGGTCTTTCCCTCGGTATGCCGCGACCCAGTCTATTCATTCACGTTTGGCTTATTAATTTTGAGTTCCATGTATCTAATACTAATTGCTTCTGTGATATTCCCAATAGCAAATCTCAATATCACCTTACCTGCCCTTAAAAACGAGCTCAGAATCCCTGTCACCAGTTATAAGAAGCTTGGCTGGTATTATAAAATAATGTTGGTACTATTTTCCTCCCCTTTTAAAGTCAACAGGAGAGAAAATAGGTTACTATAAGGTTTGTAGGCCACTGGCTTGGCTGCAATTAGCGACAAGTACCATAGAGCTTGTCTGGATGAAGGGCTTTACGTGCAATTGCACAGATAAAATGTTTTTGCGCTCGCTGTTTTTATTATACGTAAAGGTTAAACGCCTTAAATGAGAAGCATTTAAAGCAATAACGATTGTAATTATCAATAATGCAATTAATTTCTCTTCAGAATAAAAAAAATGAGTATTATTTGTCACCATCTATTTTTGACTAAATCTAGTCTCCATTTGGCAAGTAATTTTTGACACGTTTTTAGAAAAAAACAAACAGGCTCTAAGTTCTTTAGTCTTAACTATGTTTGTTACAATAGTAGGATAGTTTTATTAGCAGGAACTTGCGGAACCAACCAACCAACCTTTCCACCGTTGTCATAAATGACACTGTCTCTTAGTTCTAACAGAATTGGTTCCAGACCTTATGTTGAACATATCTGTATATGGATTATATAACTTGCCATTATTCCCAAACACTGATAGGTAATATTCTACGGTGTCATAAACACTGTAAAACACAAGCTTTTTTATAGGCAAAGACATCCCTTGCCTCTTTTACCTAAGCTTTTCTCGATCTTCTGCCATCTGAGACCTTTTTCCTAACCTATCCTTATCTTTTTAACCGACTTCCCAAAAAGGAGGAGGTTCTATGTTCGCTTCGCTTGTAAGAATATGTTCCAAAATTGGTCCCATTTTATTTTGGTGAACATCTGATGAAGATCTTCGAAGATGTACAACAGAACTCTTAAATAAATAATGGCAAATCTCTCGGGATTGCTGCAATCGCATGTCTGTTTATTGTTTATACCATTTCAAAAAAAAAAAAAAAATATATAATATTTTAAGAGGTACGCAGATCTCTCATTTCACCGATTATGTTCATTTTTCATGATATTCGGGTAATATATTCTATCGTTACAGGTATCTTATTAAACAACTTGCCTATTAGGCAGGCACAACTAAAAAGTGAAAAATAAAAAAGCTTTTTACAAAAAAATACTACCGACTTAAAAAAACTCTACTTTAGACTTTGAAAATAACTTTATTTTTGGAAGTCGGTGTCCATAACGCAATAAATTGGAACCTATGAAAGACACCGACTTCCAAGAATAAAGTTATTTTTCACTTTGTAGTTTTTTTATTTGGAAGTCGGTAGTAATTTTTTGTAAAAAGTTTTTTTTTATACTCTCAGCCTATAACATCACCTAGCCATATATGCCACAGTAAGTTATACACTCAATGTTCTATCGACAGTCTATATAAAGTCAAGTAGATTATTTACCACATGTCACAAAAGCATGAATATTACATACCCCTGTCTTGTTCTGCAGTGACAATGAAATTTTAATTGCATGACATCATGTATCGTATTCGCGTAGCGTGTTGATTTAGGGACTCAACACATCTGAGCGTAAAGCTTATGCGATACGCGGGTGAAATAATTTTACATTGCTTTGTTTATTTACCTTTTTTTATTCGTGTGTCCTGGACTTTAGATGTTTGATTTATGCTTTTAATGAAGATACAATTTGTGAACACAAACGCATATCTATATAATCAAAAGTTTAATTTTAAAGGTCGCTAAAAATTGTGCCTTGACTACGCCTAATGGACTACTAAAAATCTACAACGAGTACAAAATTATGTTAATCATGACAAATGTTAGATATAATATTTCTTTGAAATTGGCTTGACGTCTCGCAAATTATAAATGCGAAAGTTTGGATGGATTTGTGTAAATTTTGTTAAGAATTAAGAATTATGTATTAAATTACTTTATTTTTGTATGTTTAATTTGTGTATTTCATTTATTGGCCTTAGTTGCCTGAAAATAAATAAATAATTATTATAATGGTCCCGCGGGAAAAGCCGCTGACAAAAGCTAGTCTTTTATACAAACGCAATCAATCCTTATGCTAACAATCCGTGACGTTATATCATGAAGCACTTTCTACTTTATACCACGATTACATTCCATTCAAATACAGATAAAATATCCTTGCTTGTTATACACTGACAGACAAAGAAACTGAAATTATGTTCATCAGTGTACTACATCACAATCACATTCTTTGCCATATCACAACATAAATCCTTGTGAATCTGACTGTACAAGTGTGTACAACCCTAAAAGACATGTGTACGATGTGTGACGTTGGAACACGAAATACTTTCTACGCCTCGTTAACATGATTGTGATGCAATGTCTCTCATTTGTTTATTACGAAGCGTAATGTTTGATAATTGTTTATAGCATTTTGTGGGATAAAACTTGGATGTCGACTTGATAATGAGATCTTGTGTTGCCTTTAATTGCGCAAGTTTAGTGTAATTAAAACATGCATATAACTTGTTAGTTTTGTGTGTTTGATGCAACGTCTTGTATTTTCATCGTCTGAGGAATTGAACGCGTTTTCACAGAGAAATTGCAAGATGCTATATAGTAAATACTACAAGTGATTTGAGAGATACGCTTTAGAAACATCTGTAGGTCTTTATATTTTTAAGTTTCGTACTTGTAATCCTGCTACTATAATAAACGTGAAAGTTGGTTAGGATCGATGGATGGATGGATGTTTGACGCAAAAATTACTGAATGGATTTTGATGTAACTTTACCGAAATATACAATATAAGTCAGAATAACACATAGGCTATAATATATAGTCAGTACATAAATAAAAAAATTATATCATAGTTTTAAATTATGTACCTAATTTCATTCGATTTGCTTAAGTACCTACAAAGTACAAGGAGAACAAAAATGAAGTACAAAAACAGTGGCTGGAATCATGAGTGGTAGACCCAAAATACCAGGATAACAGAATAATATAGAAAAGATTTATTTCAGAGATCAAAATCAAGAAGAAATACATCGATAACCAGAACTGACTGACGAAATTCGAATTCGAATTGATTCAAGCGAAGCCACTGGCAAAAACTAGTTTGTTATAAAATATCATTAAAGAGGAAGCCAGACAGTCTGACACAGATCTTGCCAAGGGATATCGTGTTATCCAGTTAATGGGTTGTGGAGGTCGATAGTAGCTCCATGCAAACTACTGGTATTCTACTGCATTCGGTAAGAATTGCCAACCCCAACGTAGTTGGGAAAAAATTTGACGGATTGATTGTACAATAAGGAATATTTTATTTTAAGCAATAAATTAACACCGTTCTTACACAGGTGATGGTATATGCACGAGTGCACGTATAGCGACCCTGACCAATCGGCAAGCTATACTGCCCAAACTAATTGTTACATATCAATACTATTTTTTGTTTACACAATGAGCAATGTTGCAAAGCTTTTCCTAATATAAAATTATTCATTAATAAATCTATTTTTAAAACAAGCTTTTTCCGATTTTTCTCAGAAAACCCTTTCATTTGTTACCCATGTCATAGCAGTGCACAAAAAATAACTAGTCCGCCATCTTAAGCCGTCCACTATACTGAATTTAGAATGATGTCACTTAGCTAATCATGCGTTGTCATCCAAACTAAACTTGTATGCAAAATTTCACCTTAATCTGTGGATGATAACTGCTTTAAAATTCAGTTGCAAGATTTAACTCGAACACACTTACATACATACATTGCAAAGTAAATAAAAGCTTGCAAAATACGACTAGAAATAAGAAAGAGATGAAATAAAATCTATGTACCTATAGAAGTTCAATAAGACCGAAAAGGTAAAAGATATTGTTAACAAAACATCGGAAAACCACACAGCGATCGTAGAGATAAACACTGTTTTTGCGACAACAATGGCTAAAACAACAAAGTCATATATGTTCCGTTCTCTATTCACCGGTTTGTTCTCGTTTTCTTGGTTATTATTTCCTTTGCAGTTTGTGGAGATCGTTTTATACATAAACATCTATATACTAGATACAAGAATCCTAATAAAATGTTCCAATTACGGTCACAAAAAGGCAAGAATTTCGAGCTTCTCCCGGGAGTCGAGACCAATTGCAATTTTTTGCATATGTTTAGGTAGTAGTCATTGCCTGAATGGTAGAATGTATCCAAGCGTGAATAGATTACTTCTAGGCAAGCGTTCTTCACCGTCAACAACATTGCTTACCATCAAGTGACATAGTGGTCAAGCGCGAGCCTATCAATAATTAAAAAAATGTTAATATCTAAACCGGACAAGCAGCCATCGATACATGGATGGATTGATCCTTCAGGCAGTCTGCAATACAATCACATAGCCCGCTAGGCAGACCGAAGGAAGGAAGCTTACCAATAAGGCTTTCGTGCCAGATCCTGTCGAAAGCCTTCGAGATGTCAAAGGAGACGGCTAGCGCTCGATGGCCTCACTCCAGACGTGAATAGCATACTCTAGAAGATCCCCAATGGACCGATTCGCCAAAGCCGTATTGGCGGTCACAGAGGATGTCATTCGCTTAGAAGCTTACTGTTGAGTCCACGTTCCTTACTCTTACAGAGGATGAACGATACAGACTTCCCTTTGCGCATTTTTGCCGGTATTGTTTACATCAAGGCTACGCAGCAGCCTACGGACGAGCTTTTGATGGATGCGAATGCCCGACATACTCGCCTCACAGTGTGTCCACCAGCTGGCGCCACTGGCGAGAAAGGTCCATAAATATAACTGTAAGCCATATATATAGATATATATCAATATGTTAAACGTTATTATAACGCGCACCGCAGAAAAATTTGAGTTCTAATGCTATTCTACAAGTGCGATTAAACATAAAATTGAATATTGCGCAGGCCCTTTTTTTGGAAAAAAATTGGATACCATTTTCCGAAACATAACACTCTATTAAAGCAGTACTTGGTAAAACCCGTAACTACCTATCTTAATCTGCCATATTTGGAAAATATTCACTACACTAAAAAAGTAGTAAAAAAACCGGCTAAGTGCGAGTTAGACTCGCGCACGAAACCACTATCGCAAAAAAAGGGTAAAAAAATCTCGTTGGTTATATGGGAGCCCCACTTAAATATTTATTTTATTCTGTTTTTAGTATTTGTTGTTATAGCGGCAATAGAAATACATCATCTGTGAAAATTTCAGCTATCTAGCTATCACGGTTCAAGAGATACGGTCTGGTGACAGACAGACGGACAATGGAGTTTTAGTAATAGGGTCCCGTTTTTACCATTGGGTACGTAACCCTAAAAAACTATGAAATGAGACACTTTACACCAGCAAAAACTCACGCTACACCAGCGCCCCTAGCGGCAAATTCCAACGCGATAGCCTTCATTGCAAAACCATCCCTTAAATTTTGGAATTTCGACAATCACCATCGAAAATGACAATTATTTATCTAGAACTCTGGCCAATCTCAAAAATTTGGATTTTTGACAACGTTTATCAATGATAGTATTTGTAGAGACCAAGGGGTCTAAAAAAGATGCCTTACTTAACAGCAAGGCAGAAAAACGCATCTGAAAACAATACAATTTTTCTTTGGACCAATATAAAAACACATAAAAACGTCCGCACTTTATTTACCAAAATAATAGATGTCTCAATATTTTTCTATGTAAATCTTTGTTCATTCCATATAAGAAACACCACCTGAGTCAATAGCACTTGTTTCCTTGACTTGTCGAAGTAATTGTGTTTGTAATACAAATAAATAAAGCTTGAAATCGTAATGCTGTAAGGCCTTGATCCAAGTATTATTATTTATATTAAAGGTAGGTTGGAGAATGGAATAAAAGGTATGCCTTTTTTATTTTTAAGCTCATGTAAAAGTTTCTCTCGAAAGAATTACTATTGTTCATACCTTCATAATGACCGGCTTACTTTTTTAATACAACTGGATACATCATGTATCAAAATTGTGTATATATAATCTGAATCCCGGAAACGGCTCCAACGATTTTCATGAAATATGCAGTGGGTTTCGGGGGCAATAAATCGATCTAGCTAGGTTTCATTTTTAGAAAACGTCGTTTTCTCTATTTTCACCCGAGCAGAGTTCGGTAGCCCAGGTACTAAATATTACGTAAGAAAAACGATTTCTCATCCACGAATATCTGTATCTATTAAAATCAAATACATTCTACCGAAATTCTCTGAACATGATTAGAAGCACGCGTGATTCCTTCGAACTTTAAAAGACTATTCTTGTTGAGAACGATTTTCACAATGTGATGAGTTTCACGACGAAGATACGCAACAACTTGTATGTGTACTTGCCTTCAAATGCCAACTGATTAAGTACACTAGATCATGAAATACATCGTAAGGTAAAAATACATACATATATATTTTTTGCCACACATTTTTAACACGCAATTATCATGGTAAATTGTAGGTAGTCAAAAACGATGGCGACCGTGTCAGACATTTTTGGCTATGCATAACTAGTTACCTACTCATTTTAAAGAATGGATTATAGTAGATTGTTGCATCGAGCGCAAAGTGAGTTATTAATGCATGAGGGTATTGTTAGTGCCCGAGCGCTCGCGAGGGTACTAAATTAACACGAGTGCATTAATAACATTACGCACTTTAACGAGGTGCGTAATCTACTTTTCTTTCAACTACCAATCTACCTACCGTGACGAAATATAACTCCTCAAAATAAAAACTCAAGTTAATGAAAAATATTTATCCCGCAACTTTTGCGGCAAAAGGTTATTAACAATTCAATTTTCAGCTGTATTTATACTTTTTGGAGTTGAATTCATATCGCTATCGCTGTCCATTTCCATTTTTTTAATCTTTCTTGCTAAATATGAAGTAGATCGATTTTATTCAGCCGATTTTTATTTTCAGACAGTATTTTTTGATCTAATGCATACATTTTATATTAAACTTAATGGGAGACATTAAACCTCTGTGGTAAATTTATATATAAATAACAAACAGTGCGTTAATGAAAAACTGTGCAACAATGAGATTTCATATAACATTTCTGCACTGTTTGGTTCTAAGCAAAAAATACGTCCTTTGTGATCGGTTTTGTAGTGATTAATGATAACATTACTACGTAGTTGAAAGAAAATATATTTATTTTACACAGCACACACTTTTTCTGATTGTATTGTCCCCATTTTCTGAAAGAATGATTATAATGGCACAAACATCTCGGTTTTAGACGAACTAATTACTATAATGAAACAGGAATAAAGTAAGTGCCATAAAGAGATTTGGATCTCGTGACTCCATCGTGTAAAACAGATAAAAAGAATGAGATTCGCCTGAAGCTGAGTGAAGATATCAGCGTATAGAAGGGTAAGAAATAATCACTCAGATATAAAATAAAAATGGAATATGCTGCACCAACCATAAACTTAAGAAGACTCGTAGTCATGGCTACAGTATAAAGAATATATCGTATCATGCGTGCGCATTATCACGCCTCATTGTATATTTATCTCTCTCACACAACAAACTTTATAGAAGTCGGCTAAACTTAGACGGTAACAAGAATTTATTTTGCTAAATTTTCTACATATTTCAACACTCTCAGAGAAAGGGCACACATTAATAATAAGTTCTGCAAATGTGTTTCACTTCCATATTTTGCGACATTTAGAGGACCACAAAAATTGCTCTAACAAAGGGGCAAAATTAACTTTACTGTTCGAAAACTGTTGTCTCTATACATCAATATATATTTTTCTTCCGTTACAAAATGTTTACTTTTCCAAGTACGTTTTATAAGTTGGTCGAATATTACTAGTAAACTTGTAAAGCCTACGTAGCTGTGAAAGTTTTCCTTTAAATTTCGTTATATATACTACTGCCGTGAATTTTATTACATGTCCAAAATCAACTATTTAGCTTGATTCTCACAAAAATTTGCAATTCAAAACTTATTTTTTTGCAAACGCATCCCTGAATCGGAAAATGGTTTTCACATACCCGTAATATTTTTGAATATCCTATCCAATGATACCCCAAACCATGACATAGACGAGAAAAAAAGCATCCTCCCTTACGAGTGCAGGAGGTAAAATAAAAAAAAAACACAAAAAATGTTTTTATTTTACCACTTTGTCGGGGTGATTAATATGTATATCCATGACAAATTATAGCTCTCTAGTACTAAGAGTCACTGAGCTAAACTGCGGATGGACGGACAGAGGGACATAGCGAAACTATAGGGGTTCCTTGTTGACTAAGGAACTCTTAAAAATTCCAAGTTTTTTTCCAACCTGGAAATCAAACCCCACTGACCTCATACTCAGCAGTGAGGGCCACTAGACTAAAGAGGAAAATCCATATAAAAAATCCATCTTATTTATTGCCCATCAAAAACTACATAAGCAAACCCTTACCCCACTCTTTTACAATTTGCATGCCACGATAACCAACAGATTTTCTCATGAACATCAAATATAATATTATTACATCTACCAAAACCAAATGAAATAAAGGGATGGAGTCAGAGGGCTCAGTAGTAGGATATATTATGTTAGAGTGAGCTCGTTCCGCCCCTAAATTTACATATGGAAACAATGAGATGGAAAACAGTTGGCGTGATTCATGTGTGATAACAATAACAATGGAGGGTATGGACCACGGATAGGGGATTGGCAATTGAGAATCGAGATTTGGCTGTAACACTTTCGATACGCACTTGCACCCTTATCAATAAAATACGAAGTCAAGTTATACATGTTATCTCCTATATTAAAATACCTATCTATCTATCTATATTAAAATACCTTTAAACGAACAATTCTTGTAAATATATATATATATATATAATCTGAATCTCGGAAACGGCTTCAACGATTTTCATGAAATTTAGTATGGGATTTCGGGGGTGATAAATCGATCTAGCTAGATTTTATTTTTAAAAACGTCGTTTTCTCTGTTTTCACCCGAGAAGAGCTCGGTCGCCCAGGTACTGTTACTAATTTTCGTAAAAATCAGTTTGACATATGATGAAGGATTTTTTATTTATAATTCCAGGGCTCATTATTTAGTTACATATTCGGATTCTGGGAATGTCTAAAACAGGGAAAAAGACTGGCACAAAAATAGCTTTTCGAAATCATTATTTAGTTTCATAACGTGTCCGGACTCGTAGTAATAAAACTTTAAGGCCGTAAAATACCTTAATTATATCGATAAACACACCCCACACAAGGGCTTTAATCCCCACACATTTTTATTGCATTTCCTAAAATTCTGCAAAAAATTATAAGGCAGAAATGCCCAGGGGTGGTTTTTAATAAATAATAAAATTAAAACTACTTGGCTTAGAGCTGTGATTCTTTTGTCAGTGTGTAGAGCAAAGACTAAGAAACAATCCATAAAGAAGTTAATTCTTAAAATGTTTACAGAATTTTAGGAAATGCAAAAAATCTTGTGAAATTATGGTTAAAAATTATCTTTTATAGTTTAATACAAAAATGTCTTATCGTTTGAGTGTTAGTTAAATATTTTTTTAATATTCTCTATGCTGTGGCCGTAAATTAACATGTAAATGTACGTCTCTGTGAGACTTAGGTTTGAAGGTCTAAGTAATGGTTGTTAGCCTATGTGGATATCGTATAGGTCAGGTACTCAAATTGCTCTATCTTTGAGGGTGTGGTGATTGCACCCCTTATGTGGGGTGTTTTTATCGATAAAATTAAGTGTATTTTACGGCCTTAACGTATTATTACGATGAGTCCGGACACATTGTATATTCAAATTCAGAGAATGTCTAAAAAAGGTACTAAGATTAACGTAAAAATAACTATTTCTAAAGAAAATAGGCCAAAACATAATTCCGTTACGAATAAAAAGACTTACATGGCTTTTTCCTAATCGTTGGTACATAAGCAATAATAAATAAAACACGAACAGGTATCAATAAATACAATATCCGTTGAAATATGACGTTCATTTTATTGGTATAGTATGTTTGGTAAGCGATGCTGTTATGAGAAAAGTCGAAACGTTTTGTTATCACGAGATAGTTTGATTTTTTTAATGGAAAAAGAAAATTAATGAAAGCAAACAACAAGTAAACAAAGAAACACTAAAAGGAATAACAACAAAAGCGATTTAGAAAATATTATTCAATATTTCAGACGTTGCTTTTCGGAGCTCGGTTACACATTAATGACCACAATATAAATATCTACTACTTTTTTAGATCCCTATCTTAAAAAGTCCTGGTCCTTTTAAAGCAAATTACTAAATTTCGCAGTTCAAAAACTGGTCCTTTATTCCATGGTGCACCCCTAACTACTTTATGTGCGTACGATGTGGGGAATTCAAGCTGACAGCAACACAGTGACTGGCTCGAAACTGGATGTCCAATTTTCGCCGTACGACGTTATCGAGTACGAGTACGAGTTCCATCCACCCGATACAATCCCTTTGTTTTGCTAAGACAGACTGAGGCAATAATGCTGCGTAGACGTAAGTCGGTGGGTGCTATAATATCTCCCATTTTACTATTCGATATTCAGCTCTATTTGACAGAAAATAGCCTGAAGATAGACACATAATAAAATACGTACGATCCTATTACCTAGGCCTGACTAAAGCTTATATATGGTAGCAAAGATAAACCCTTTCAATCTAGTCCTTCGAGCCGGATCCAATGTAATTTAAGTTTGGATTTCTTGACGGCATCGCTGACATTTCGAATTTTTCGACGCCTTAGCGATTGTAAGACATTTTTCTTAGCATCCTTACATCTATATTCCATCAGAAGGAAACGTTAATTTTGACGAATATCTCTTTGATATGGATATACTGTATTCAGCAATATCAAAGTTTATGTCATGTAGGGAAACATTTTTTTAATAATTTGAACCTTGTATCTTACAGTTTAGAGTCCATTTTTATTTATTGTTGATTCTGAGAGTTTAACGGTATGAAGCACAATATTTTCATTTTATTGCTTCCGTTCGGCCGTCTATTCACTTACTTAAATTATTTATATTGTCTTGTAACATCCTAATATAATTGTATTTCTATATTTGCAAAAATGTAGGCGATTGTCAATTTTTCATGTTAATCTGGAAGAGAGCCCCTATAAATGCAGAGATTTTTTGTATATTTTTTTAAAAAGATTGTAACATCTCCACCTTATACGTCATTGTGTCTGCTGAAAAAGGTGTTTTATAAAAAAAAAGTTTCGTAAGTATGATTAGAAGCAGTTTGTAGCTTGAAGCGTGAATAAAGATGTTATAGAGCGCGAAGATCTAGAGAATTTGTAAGTAGGACGTCTGTCTCAAGTTATCAAATATTTTATTTCTTTAGTTGCCATACAAACTGTAATCTTGATTTGACATATAAAGAACTAAGGTATAAGGTTTGTAGTTAAGCCATCAATACACATGCCTGAAACTTTCATAATAGTGTACAAGTAGCTTATTTGCCATAGTGCCATCACAAGTTCAGAATGGTCAATACCAATCTTGCCCATCGTGTTACCCAGTTAATGGGTTGTGGACGTCAGACAGGCACACGTTTCATGTTAAACATTGATGCTCAGCCAAATTCATTTTGGTGTGGCAGCAAACCCCAAAATAGTAGGGAAAAGGCTACACAGATTGATTTGGAAAGTTTTTGTTTATTACCAATATACATATTTACATAATATAAAATACTTAATTAACAATAACTTCACATAATTTATACACATAAATGAAAAAAACTACGAATAAAAATAATAATAACTACTAAAACTTAGAATCAGCCATCCGACGTGGCAATGCTGCCAGCGTTCTGGGCACTTTTCACGTCGACAGCGATGTGCACAAGTTTTTTGACGCCCATTGACCCTTGGCAGATTGATTGTATTCCTTCCAGTCCGTAATTTTATATTTGACAGCTCAAAAACTTATCATTTAGCGATATTTTAATGTGTCACCGAATTAATTATCTTATTTTCAAAGAAATTTTAATCGTTTTAACACATGAGTATTTTATGTTTGCTTAATATTTTGTATTGTTTTATATACGTACTCTGGCGTTTAAATGTGTATTATGTATTATAATGAACTGTTACATTTTGTATGACTTTTATATATCTAAATGTATATTCTAGCCTTCTAGGTATACTTATCCTAAATTAAATTTTTCAATATTTAACATTAATTACATATCTTATTGATAATTAGATTATTATTTTTTATAATAATAAAATGAAAATATTAAATTTACACTGCTTTCATTTTCACTTTTTCATTGATAAATTAGTTTTTATTTTTATTTTATGAAAATTTTAAATCATCGGAGTATCGTGTTCAAAGAGCACGTCGCTTCACTATTGTAAGCGTCCATGAAGGATTGCATGTTATTGTCTATGTTTGCTTGTTAATAATTATGGAACTTCACAGGTGTGCTTTTGTCAAATGTAAAATTATAGGCTGGACGGAAAGTTAGTGAATGTCACAATGACATGCAAGCTACTTGCAGACTTTTATGCAAGTTACAGAATATTTATTTACGGATTTAGGGATAACACCTTAGTGAAAACAAACTACTGTCCTTGGTTTGAGAACTGACCCAGTAAATCCCAAGAGTAAGCATACGTGTAATATCTACATCCTCTAATCTTGCATCATAATACTACTAAAATATGATGCACTGCCAAACACGGCGGACATTAGCCAACGGTCGTATGCCCGTATTCGCTCCACTATAAAGGAGGCCATGTTTATGACGGTCAGCCATAAACCGGGATGATTCATCGACCAGTGTGCCACTAAGTTTATTACGCAACCGGTGACCGGATATCTTGTGTAAGTGGATAATCTTCATTTCACTTTATAATCTTGTTAGGTAACAAAAGTATTTGGTGG
This sequence comes from Orthosia gracilis, assembly GCA_947562075.1. Classification (NCBI taxonomy): domain Eukaryota; kingdom Metazoa; phylum Arthropoda; class Insecta; order Lepidoptera; family Noctuidae; genus Orthosia; species Orthosia gracilis. The sequence goes on along the minus strand of OX387265.1, from coordinate 43,185,767 downwards.
TAATGTATGGAATTGGGGTAAAAGCGGAATTTGTTCTAGGTTACATCTGCTTTGCTGATTTGACAATTGGCCACAATTTTTTGGTAGGTTAGAAACCTACTTACTTAATCGGATGGTTAATTAATCGCTAGCGATCGATTTGTATTTTAGTACGTTTTTTATGACCGTTTTCTGCCTGTTTAAATGTCCATTTTGTTTAGACATGTTTTTAATAACCGTTACCGACAGGGTCCATAATTGTTTTGGTTTGTTTTTATAAATAAATTCATCATCTATATTATTATGTACATTATGCACTAAATTTAATTTGAATTTTAATCCTTGCAATGTCAGTTAGAACTAAAATTCAATCAAATCAAATTGTGCATGTGTCAAACTATACATTTTCCTATAGTTATCTTGATTATCAGAGTTGCAACATATTTGAGTGAGTACAATAGTAGGTATAACTTATGTAAAATAAATCAAACACCTCAATCAAGTAATTAAAAATGCTCAAAATGAAAACAAAATCTTAAATACAGTGAATAATCGGACAGTAAAACGCTATAAATAGATTTCAGCAAAGAAAACGTGGTCAGTTCAGAGCAGTAGCCTTTGATTCCCACTTGGTTAGACAAGAACGCATTTCACGTGACCTCAAACACGACAAATAGAACCCCGAACAAAAGGATCGACGCCCACATCAATAGAACAATATGTAAGTAAATGTGGGCGTCTGTGGTTTTGTTGGTTTTGCGGGCGTCTTCATACGCACGTGGGTCCAAAAAGGTGACCTATTACCAAATGCTGTCCCAATTTGCTAAGGGCCACAATATGCTGTACGATACCTTTGCATATTGTTTAAGCTTGGCAGTGGCGGACATTGACCCATCTACATTTAATGACATTGGTCATTTAAATAAAAAAACAGAGTAGAGTAGATTTGGGACTGCATTTTCCTCACTACAATCTCCTATTCAGTCCGTTGTGTGTGGAGTTTAAAAATTGTACATTACATAAAGATTATTTTTCCTTTTTACCCGACTGCTGAAGGAGGGTAATGTGTTTATCTGTCTATGTATGTATATATGTATGTTTGTTCCTATGTGGCGTTCTAGAGACCAAACGCGTTGGCCGATTTTGATGATTCTTACGTCAATCGATTCGTTTTAACCCTGCGAGTGTCACTGGCTACATTAAAATTGGTAAATAGAAAAATGAGAATATTGTGGGGGCCCAATTTTTTTTTCTTTCAAACCCATCGTGTGTGGTATCAAAATAAAGGGTTTTAAGAGGTGATTACAAAAATATGTAACACTTATATGTTTAAATGTAACTAATTCTAAAAAGTTGTAAATAATAAATTATTTAAAAAAAACAAAAAACCCGACTGCTTAAAAAGGCAACTAAAAAGACGTAAAGAAGAAGAAAATCATGCTGTACTGTCTGAGGATGGATGGAGGAGCATGATTTTCTTCTTGTTTTGATAATTTAATTGTGATGGTATATTAACTCAAAACTAAATTTTGTCCGATCAGTGTTTACCAACCTGGACGATCTGTCATTTTGTCCATTCATAAGCTTATCTTATTTTTTCTACATTTTTATTAAAATCTTCAACATTTCTTACTAATGAAAACGATACATAGTTTTTTGTTAGATTTTCTACGAAGAGATATCAGGGATGAGACAATGACCGGTATCGCAATGCTGCAACCAGCTACTATTGCAGATTTTTCACCCACAAGTATCAATAGTGCTCGTTTAAAGTTAAAACGATAACGATGTTATAACGTTATTGAAACGATAAAGTAGGGATCATCAAATTACTTTTTAGGGTTCCGTACCCAAAGGTTTAAAACGGAACCCTATTACTAAGACTCCGCGGCCCGTCTGTCTGTCACCAGGCTGTATCCAATGAACCGTGGTAGCTAGACAGTTGAAATTTTCACAGATGATGTATTTCTGTTGTTGCTATAACAACAAATACTAATTACCCTTTGGATACGGAACCCTAAAAACAGAATAGAATAAATATTTAAGGGAGGGTCCCATACAGCAAACGTGACATTTTTTCCATTTTTGTCGATAATGGTACCGAACCCCTCGTGCGCGAGTCCGACTCGAACTTGGCCGGTTTTTTACTGACTTATAAAAAGGAGGTAATCAATTCGACACGTATGTATGTAATATTGTTGGCATTGTACAATATTCACATAATATGTTACTCTGTATGGGCTTCGTATGTATGTTTGTTTGTATGTATGTTGGTCCACGCATTTATCCGAAACTAGTAATCGGATCGTAATCACTCTTTCTTTATTGGATTAGTTTTTTGTAATATTGATTTGTAACGTAGAAAATATTTTATCTGTATATACTAGACTATTATGCAAATAAAAGCTTCACAGTGTTGGAACAATTTTATGTATCAAATAGAAAAAGGTCTTTTTATCCTGATTTCCAAATAGATTTTCCATTTATTAATAATTTAAATATAAAGATCGTATTAACGCGTCATCCAACGAACTACGTAGATAAAACATTGATTCCCAAATATTAAGTATTTAATAATAATTCAAAATGTACAGAACGCAGCAACTCCATCCAATGAATAACGTAGATAATAATTTATTCCTAAAATCCATTAAGTACAGAATTTGAAAATCCTCACATGTCACTTTGCTTCAAAATAGTTAGGTATTTAACTTCGAAGCTTAAACAAATTGATTAATTAACCTCTAAAGTTTGGACGCACAAAATAAACTAATAATACTTGGAGCTTCATATATCATTTAATAGTTAAGGTTCATGGACTCTAGTCTCACTCGCTCTTCTGTGAAAATGTATGAATTAGAAATACATATAGAATTTATGCAAGTACCTAAGTCACCGTCTCCATATATTTAAATATCATTTTGTCGCCCTCACATTACGACGCAGTCCTCGGACTGGAAAAGGGTTTAATATTTAAGTTTTATGTATATGGCAGAATATGAATTAAGACGATGACTGTCGCCAACGATCTTGAGGGAACAAAACGCGACCCGATATTTAATAGTTTTTTGTACTTTCTTTATTATTCTATGACTTTAAATAAAAGTTTTAGTTCAAAATGTAGATAATTAAATTGTCTTTGAGATGTGTCAATTTAATTAAAATACGCCCAGCGGTTTTGGTGCGATTGTCAAGTTTTTCTCCGTTTTAGACATAACTTTACACATTAATTACACTAGGTTTACGAATAAAACTATAAAATTTTCTTAGATCAAATTATTAAAAAAACTGGTCTTTTAAAACATATTTTTCCAAAAAATTACGACTAGCTGTAAAGACGTGATTCTCATTTTAAAATCAGCTACTCAGGGGTATCTGCGCCTTAAGTGACTGCAGTGAGGACGAGGATGAAAGAAAGAAGAAAGAAAGAAAGAAAAAGTATTTAATTGTCACAAAACGACATACAATATAAATATATGCTTATGCTAAACCCTTAACAGTAATATTAGTAGTACTTAAAGTAAGTTAGTAAAGATGAGAAATAAATAAAATAATACCATTTACTACCTACATTTTGAAAATAACAGAAAAGAAATAGGGTGAAAAAGATGCCAGGCAGATGCATGTCGTGATTGTGGCAAAAAGGCTTCCACTCAGCATAATGCTGTGTATGTGTGTGTGTGTGTAAAAATAAATATGTTTCCGTGGATTGCTTTGAGTTGTCGAGGCCACGGCCGAGACATGGGACTTGACAAGTTGTAGTATTTTATTCACAATATTGCAAATTTTAATAACGAAATGTATTATAATTATAATCGGTCTCTATTCTTTATCTTCGTGTTGAGATAATAATTTAAATTTTTGTGACTCAAAACTTTCCGACTTCCACGGTGTCGTCGTCGGTAGTAGTGTAGGTTACACGGTATCATAGGTTAGTTAAACTCGCTGCATTTTTTGGGACATAGAGGGCAGGATAGGAGGCGGAGCATAGTCCGCTAATAGTTTTTGAGCGACATAAAGTTAGGATATATAATTTAATATGTGTTTTACTAGCTGCCGCCTACGGCTCCGCCCGCATTGTATTAGTACTTCTCCCAATATCGTTATAAATTATAGTCTATGTGTTATTCTGATGTATAAGCCATATTTCTGTAAAGTTTCATTAAAATTCGTTCAGTAGTTTTTGCGTGAAAGAATAACAAACATCTATCATCACAATCTTTCACGTTTATAATAGTACTAGCTTCTGCCAGCGGCTTCGCCCGTGTGGTAAAATCGAAAATTATGCTGAGAGAACATATTGCCGGAATAAAAAGAATCCTATGTGCTATTCCTGACTATAACCTATATCTGTGCCAAGTTTTATCCAAATCTGTTCAACCGTTCTGGCGTGAAGAAGTAACAAACATACAAACACATACACTCAAAAACTTTCGCCTTTATAACATTAGTGTGACTAGTTTCTGCCAGCGGCTTCAACCGCGTAGAAGTCGAACGTTTGTCCGAGGGAATATAATATCCCGGAATAAAAAGTATCCTATGTGCGATTCCAGACTATAATCTGTCTATGTGCCAAATTTCATCCAGATCCGTCAAGCCGTTTGAGCGTGAAGAAGAAACAAACATACAAACATATACACACACACTCACTCATAAACTTTCGCTTTTATAATAATAGTGTGATAAATGTGAAGTGTGATAATAACAGGATAACAAAATCTTGTCGGACTATTCTTATTGTTATTTTCCAAAACAAAATGTCTGCCAGGTATCCTTCTGCATTTAAACTAAAATTATAATTATTCATGACTTACCAAACATCTGCTAAAAATAAAATTAAGCAACGTTCAAAGTGACTCTAAAATATTTCGCTCTATACGAGTTATTATTTTCAGCATATAAACTTCAGTTTATGGTAATTTGGCAAAATTTGATGTATTTCAGCGTTTAGAATTTCAAACTAATAAGTATTTACATTCTAAGTTTTAAGACAAATAAAATCCATTCATTCTATTTGATCCTGTCGTTCTTGTTTCAGTCGTTACAGTAAGAGAATTTCCAGAAAAGTTTGAATGTAAAGTAATAGAATTAAACGAATTTTTTTTTCACATTTTCGTATACGCGAATTTACTCGCTAAGCTATGTATCTCATCATTTTCCGATTTCACGATCATTCGCGTCTCGCGCGCCTCCAAAACAGTTTCGGGGCCGCCGTGTTATAAACGGATTCAATTTATTTTTACAACCGCGTTTTGCGAACCGTGGTGCACCGACGTACGTTACCACTTTTCTATTATAAGGATAAGGAGTTATACTGCTAATATATAGAGGTTTAATATTGGTGTTATATCATTGGGGAAGTTAGCGTCTTCTTCTGTGCCAATTACTATCAATCTGACCCAACAATGATGGGGGCTTCAAGTTGAACGGGATTCAGTTGGATACCATTATTTTACATGGTGTGGCAACGTATCTGAGCTCCTCAATCCAGGACAAAGCCATACCTTGACAAGACTAATTGTAAGACTTTTGGGCGTCTGACTACTATTAATGATATACAGTGATAACGGCCGCGAATTATAAGTGTGCTCGTGTTTCGAACCCAGGAAGGTACTTTACTTTGTGTAAATCATTTCATCACCACTGCTCTTAAACGGTAAAAGAAAACATCGTGAGGAAACCGGCATGTCATAGAACCAATAATTCCAAATATGTAACGTACACCAACCCGCACTAGACCCGCGAGTTGGATTACGGTCCATACCCTCTCACAGAGAGGTGGCCTGCAAGCACAACGGACCTAAAGGGAGTCTATGAGCGGCAAAGGAGGTCGATCTATCCTATCCTGTAATGATAGCAAGAATCCACGGTTTAACGCGCTTTCAGAGGCACGAAGGATTCTCGGTGTGTAAAGTATGGACCCATCCAAAGCCCCTCTGCTAGCATTATTTAACCTTAAAAATCGACCCGTGTAGCTCTTGTTTTTTAGTCACAGTTTCTATTAATTACAGTCGTTGTTATTAAATTTCCGGTATAAAAGTTTATTATACAAAGCTTACTGACATAAACTTAAACCAAACAGTTAGTACCTCTAACAGCACCCGCCCACTCACGAAAGCATAGATGTATACAATTTCACACAATTTATATAATCAGTTTTCAGGGAACAAGTTGATATCCAACGTTTTAAAATTATATTGCTTCTTGAGAAATCTTTTGAACGTGTAATAAAATTTAATATTCAATTAGATAAGTATAATATTATTTTATATTACACAGAATAATTTGTTATTTTGTTTTGGCGCTGATAGTAAGTAGGTATCTACTCATATTAAAATTAATGAAATAGAAAATAGACACGAACTAATGTAAAAAACTACTTGTTTGCAATTAAACCAAAATGTGTATTTGCAAGGAAATCATCGTCATCATCAGCCTTATTAATGTTCCCACTGCTGGGACACAGGCCTCCTCTCTGTGAGAGAGGGAATGGGTCTTAATCCAACACGCGGACCCAGTGCGGGTTGGAGGAGGTTTCGTGTCTTCAAAATTGTTTGTTCTAGGACATGCCGGTTTCCACATGATGTTTTCCTTCACCGTTTATAGAGCAGTGGTAATGAAATAATTTACACAAAGTAAAACGCCTGCCTGGGTTCGAACCCACGACCTACAAAGCGTAAGTCGGGGCCATTACCACTGGGCCACCACTGTTTTTTGGAAGAAATAAAATTATCTGCAAGAAAATACTTGTTATAAAAAGCGATTCTAGGGAGCTGCCCGGGAATCGCGTTGTTCTGGAAACTGCTAAAAACAGGCAGAGCAGGACTTATCAATTGTAGCATTTTTTCTTTAACTCCGATACGTTGGTTCTGTGTAAGACCTACTAACAGTTACAATTATATTAATTATCGAACAAAAGTCAATTAGAAACCTTCTGTCAGTCGATTAAAAGCCATTTCCACACTCAGGTAGGTACAGTCGAGGATGTGCTGCCGTGCACAGCGAAACGCAGGGAAGGCACTTTTTCAGTCTCTCCAGGGATGTGATCTAATAGGCATTGCACAGAGGGGTTCCGAAGTGGTATTTTAAGAGGTCACGGGGTTCCCAGTTTCCTAAGTGTTCTACGTGCTGATGGTGAGGAGTGAAGTAAAAATCTTATACACCCTGGTTTTTCTCCAAAAATGCAGGCGCCTTTAGAATGCTTCCCCCGCCAAAAAAGTGCAGTCGAGGGTTAAAAGTACAGATGCATTAATCGAACTTCTTTTGCAAATCAATTTTAGAGTGATTGTGACTGTAAGTTTGACCTTGATTGTATCTACTAGTCTTGATGTCGAAAAAAAATATCGCAACTTGGGCAAAGACCAATACTAACGTAACTTTTTTACACGCACTACTAAAAGAGCCGTTAGTTGGGTGTCATCGATTGTCCAGCCCTCATCAATCAGTCCGGCCAACTGACAACGTTTGTCGCTCCACTGGCTACTAACAACCGTGAGGACTTCTAATTAACGACACGATAATTTGGTGCGGACTCAGCAGAATTGTTCGGGTCAAATTATAATGTGGATAGTTTTGATAGTTCGCATTTTAAAGGACTTTTTGGTGATAAAACTTTAAATTATTATTGGAGTCTAATATAAGTATCTTTTTAACAAGCTCGAGAAAAAGTTTGCTAATTGATTTTAAGTTTTTTTAGATACGTAGATGTTTTAATATTATGTTCTTTGGTTTATTTTAAATGCTTCACAGGTTTTTCAGCTACTAACGAAACAATGTTTTAACTGTATAACACCGAAGTGAAATTTTGATGTTTTTTTTTACCCGACTGCCGAAGGAGGGTAATGTGTTTATTATAGTAAATATAAATCATAGTAATAGAAAAATGGCGGCTTTTGGGCGCCATATTGTGGGGGACCAATTTTTTTTTTCATCCAAACATATTGTGTGGGATATCAAAGTAAAGGGTTTTAAGAGTTGATTTCAAAAATATGTAACACTTATATGTTTAAATGTACCTAATTCTATAAAAAAGAACTAAAAGGTTGTAAATATATCTGGTTTTGGTCAGCCAGATCGTGAATATGTATCCTCCGACTGCACAGCAAGATTTTAATCTTGTCTACGTCTTTTTAGTTCGCTTTTTAAGCAGTCTGGTTTTTAGATTTTTTGTTTAACTTTTTTTATTTATGCTTAACAAAGCCAGATTTTTTTTAAATACACTCAGTTTGATTAAACCACTTCAAGTGACCGTAAAAACTGAAAGCCAATTTACTTGATCTTTAAATTGACATAAAAGTCATAACGGATCCACCTTTCGAATTTTTGAGTTATGCAACGACAATTTTGTGTATTTATGCATGTCTATGAGTGCAAGATCTCTTACGGTACAGGAAAATCCTGTTACAAAGGTATACTGCAATAAATTTACCATCAGACACTCTTCAAGACCAGTCAATGGTTCCAAGTACTCTTCGTGACTGGCAATAGGTCATGACCAATCTTATGGGAAACTTACGTTCTTATGTATACCTATACGGCAATTACATAAATCGTGTTCACATAGTGTGATAAATCAATGACAGGTTTCTAATCTGCTAATCACATATGCAGGGTCACTACCATTGTGTGGGAATTAGATTATTAAAAGGACACTAAAAACACGTAATGTAGTTCTTGATTGTGATAGAAAATACATTATTTTTGTTTGTATGAATACGAGTATACGTCGTAAAATTTTGGTAGTTTAAAGCCCGTGGAGAGACAATCCGTTGCATGAAACAGTATCGATGGGTAAAGATAATAAAAAAAAACACTCTCCACGGGATTTAAACGATCAAGAAACGGTGTATTTCAAGAGTAGGTAGTTAATTTCAACAAATTTTTCTAGTGCATAATTAAATACAGGATTTTTTTTTTATTATAACATTACCCCACACTAGGAATTTCTTCCTGTATCGTGGGTGCGTTTAAAAACATATAAACTCACATACAAAAACAACCAGAGCCGGAACAACTATCTGTAGGTCATACAAATATTTGTTCCGTGCGGGAATCGAAACCGCGACACGCAGCGCAGCAGTCAATCGCTCAACCACTGCGCCAACCGTGCGCCCAATTGAATTGGCTGGATCATTTTGTTAATTACTGACAAATGCGTGCACTGCTGTAACGTGTGCACAGGTCTACTCAAAATTGTTTGGTCCTTGTCTCGAAAGATTATATTAGAATCTATTCTTCTATCCATCGTATTATGAAGTGAACAATAAAATGTCTAGACATCAAAAGGGGCTGTGATACGGTGATTATTCTAAGGGTAGCCAGAAAAGGAAAATTATTCCCATCTATTTATACATACTTTTTTATATGTGACGTGTAAAAGAGATTGTATGAACCAATATACAGAAAGTAATATCATTTATCATTAACTAACCGTTTATTGGTCTGAAATAAAACAAAGGTTAAATAGCAGGTTTCTTATAAGGTGGCTTTGATCTTATGGTCAGTCAGTTTCTTCAAGGTTTGCAGTGCCGCACATTGGTTGTACTCATTTATTTTTGAGATAAATAAATGATTTATGTCGACATAATGATATTTTAATGTTATGAATATAGAGAGTTTAAAGGAAGTTGGACATTATTTAGCTTTAAACCCTTCCCCCACCCTCCACCTCCTCTTCCTTTTTTATCTTTTTTGTCTACCTTCCTTTTTAAGGTTCCGTACCCAAAGGGTAAAAACGGGACCCTAATACTTAGACTCCACTGTCCGTCTGTCTGGCACCAGGCTGTATCTCATGAACCGTGATAGCTAGACAATTGAAAATTTCACAGATGATGTTTTCTGTTGCTATACAAATACAAATACTATAAACAAAATTAAAAAAAAAAAACATTTAAGTTGGGCTCCCATACAACAAACGTGATTTTTCGTTGTTGTTTGCGATAATGGTACGGAACACTTTTTGCGCGCGTCCGGCTCGCACTTGGCTTGTTTTTTTCTTTTAGTAGACGTGATTTTAAATTCTTCTGTTTATAAATTATGCCACATGCTAGATATGAGCGTTGTGGCGCAACAGAAAAGTATGTAGGGATACTAAATCCTTAAATTGTCTGGCTTAAAATCGGAGAACTGGTAACCCTATTCACCATGTCCTTGAAGCAATAACTTAGTAAGCAAAGAAAACGAAAACACCAACATATACAAGCTATTACCATAATCATACTAATGTTTCGTTGAACTTTGACCCTTAACAACCATTGTATTAAACCTAACATTACACAGCTGACATAAAAACGGCTACGTGACAAGTAATCTCTGTATTGAAAGTGAAAGGCGCAGCCTCGACCGTATCGCGTGAGAATATTTTAACAACCACATCAACAAGAACATCATCCAATGCTTGTTTACTTAGACGGTTTTTACGACCTATTCAAACAGATGCTTCAATGGATCGCGTGTGTTGAAAAATTATTGTAACGCATGCCTATCGAGGTGAGTAGCTCAATGACTACATGTCCATGTCACAGCATTGGCGAAGAGGATTTATATAACATGATGTACAACTGTGCTAAATTGTACCCATTACCATCTTATCACAAGGGAATAAGGTTTACAATTGTAGGCACTGCTTTGTTTCAGGTTAATATGTGATGCGTCTAATGCCCATAAATTGTAAGTAGACACCCAATCTGAGTAGTAATCTTATTTATAGCGTTTTTTATTCAAATATAAATTATGCATTAATGTCGTAATAGACAGATGAGAGTTCTGAATTGAGTAATTTTTATTGCATACCAAGACTGATAGCATTTTACAGTGAAATGGCAATGTAATGAAAGATACAGACAAAATATTGGTTATTATGCTACTTAATTAGCAATAACATAACAGAAAACCACACTCAAGTTTAAAGGACATGGCTAAACAACTGCCCTTAGCATGTATAGAAATTTCTTACTAGCTCATAACATTCAAATATTCATGAATTAATTATTACAGTTTTTTTATTCTTCTAGAACTTTTGTGAAATTATCAAATAATTAAAAGTTTTTTCATGTTTTTGTTTGACAAAAAGATCATAAGATTCCGTTTTACGAAAAATTGTGGTCAATAAACCTTCTTTTAAAGACATTGGCGTAAGTCGAAACGAACAGTATTAATTACAATTTATTTTTGTCCCTATCGCAATACATTTCAAAACGTTGATTACTTTAATTGCATTTATCTGATTTCTAGAAATTATTGGCAAAATCTGGAAAAAACGGCATTTAAATAGTGCAGTCACTAAAAAGTTACAATCGATTCTTCTAGATTACACTTGATTCGATTAGAACCAAATTATAAAAAAAAAACATGTTGGGGGTGTCGTGGGAACTCGCTTTGAACGAAGTTCCTTTCGCCGGGTATTATGTATTAATACAGTGCCAACTAGTATGGTCTTTAGTTTCAATTGCGTATTGATTTATCATGAGAAGCATAAACTGTGGTGTAGCAACAAATGACAGATCTTCAAATGACAGCAGGGACTAGTTAAAATGTTTATACATTGCTGGGCAGTCGTTCAGACTTTATCAAGCCATGTTCTTTAAAGCAAGGATTATTCAGAAAAATCCTTCTTATCGCAAATCGTAAATAAAAGGAGACAATATTTGATTTCGCCTATACTATAGTACGACCACTACAATAGGGAATATAGGACTACTATCCTTACGCATCTACCTACTAAGGAGAAAATACTCATGTCCGCTTCATAGACGAAATCGGAAAAATACTTACTGTCCAGACATCTTCCTGACTTTTTTATAGTTACCCAAAAATATGTTTTCGATGAAAGCCCGTAAAAAACAAACGTACAAAATTCGTAGAACAGGCTGAATTTAATATTATGAAGAGGCAAAACTATTTGTTTATTTTAACCGAGTTTCCAAAAAGGAGGCGGTTCTATGTTCGGCTGTATGTTTTTTTTGTGTATGTCCGTCAATTGTGGACCGATTTAAAAAATCTGTTTTTATTTAAAAAACGTCTGTTCCCGAATTGGTTCTATTTAAATTTGGTGAAGATATACGACAGAACTCTATAATAAATGACGGCAAAACTCTCGGGATTGCGACAATCGCATGTCTGTTTATTGTTTACACAATTTCATAACATAACATCACACCAGTATGCTCTAAAGGGGTGCGCAGATGTGTACTGTTCACCCTGGTCTACTCTCATTCCACCGGTTATGTTCGAGTTTAATTTTATTCGGTTAATCTATTCTGGCATCACTTGGGTTATTAGTACTTTATTATAAAACTTGCCCATTAAGTAGTACAACTTTTAGTGAAATATAAAAATAAAAACTTTTTTACAATTGAAGTTGTTTTTTGAAAGTCGGTTGTATTTTTTTGAAAAAGGAATTTTTGTATTTAATGTAATCCCTGGTAATACTATTTCGCTAAAAAGTAGACTTTCTTTGATCGTCATAGGGTACATTTTATTTTGTCCCATACACCACGTGAGTGATGCTACGGAAAAATGCTGTTAAGCTAATAAGGCACTGGGATACTTTCTACCCGACTGCCGAAGAAAGGTAATGTGTTTATTAGTCTATGTGTGTATGTTTGTTTCTATGTGGCGTTCTAGAGATCAAACGCGTAGGCCGATTTTGATTATTCTTACCTCAATCGATTCGCCTTAACCTTGCGAGTGGGCATTGACTATAATAAAATTGATAAAGAAAAATAGCGGATTTTGGGTGACATAAATATTGTGGGGTCCCATTTTTTCTTGTCTTCCAAACCTGTCGTGTGCGGTATCAAAATTAAAGGTTTTAAGAGGTAATTACAAAAATATATAATACTCATAATGTTAAAAAGTAATTAAAAAAATATATATAACTAAAAAGTAATAAATAAAAATATAGTTTTGGTCACTCAGTTAGCAATTATGTATCCTCCGACTGCACAGCATAATAATTTTCTTTCTTCATAATTTTGTTTTTGAACTAAAAAGAAAATTATGAATACTTTTTAAGCCAGTGGGGTTTTTTGGTTTTGTGACTACAGGAGTAATGCCACTGGAAAAAGCTGGTGAAGCAATGATGCGTTCAACCGCATTAATAACACATCAATCATGTAACCATCGCGGATTGACACACATATTTAGTAACATCAGTTCTGTGTTAAGCAATAAATGGACGCTAAACATGAACGAACGGACTACAATAAGCCGTCAGTTGCATTGCGTTTTGCAATTTCTTCACTACACTGCAATATTATGACGAGAAAATTGAGTTTCCTTTGCATAATCTTAAATTGTTTAGGTGCTAGCTGTAGGCAATTTAATTGTGTGCAGTTTAATTTAGTATTTCTAGGTGTCTATTTTTATACCCATTTCTATTTAGCGTGAAGGCTATTCAAGCTTGAGATGACAGTGCATTACTGTGCAACTGAGCGAGCGAAATTTGTTGAAACAAGGTCTTAAATTAAAAACAAATATAGAAAATGGCGGGATACCTTGGATGGCTTTCTTGAGAATTGGCAAGAGGAATAGGGAAGGGGTTTACTTAGTGATAAAGCACCTTCAGGTTTATTAAAAAGGTATTTTAAGTATGATTGCAAAACTCACGAAGTCTCCAAAAAGTAAAATAGTAGATAAGTGTAATTATAGTTACAGCATACATTCATAAACTCCACGACACGAGAAGTTATTTTGTATATAAAGACTTCTACTAATTTACGCAGCGACAATTCAATCAACAAAAAATAATCCCAAATTCAACCAACTCAAAGTTACATAAGTGTAATACAAAACTAACGAGTAATTTCACTTAGTCGGGTTATATTTTAGCGATATAGACCGCTGTCGTCTAATGTTTTTTGGTACTGGAACGTTCCATGAATCAGATGCATTCCAGTACCACAACACATTAGACGACAGCTCTTTAAATCACTTAAATAGAAGAAGTAGAAGTTCTTTATTTACAAAATTTATAGCTTCTCGTGACGGGGACTTTAGTGACGTAGTTTAAAAGTGCAGAGGCCCTAGACAAGTGACATTCTATCATCGAAAGAAAAATGTATTGAAACGCCAACGTTATCGAAATGTCACGTGATTACTCCCTTACATTTTGGCATTCGACTATCGCCATCGCTGACGTCGAATGATACTTGCATAGAGTCTCTTGAGGACATAACTTAAGATTTTTCTGTTTTTAAAAATGATACAGTAAAAATTACATATAAAATATAAACATTATCCATAAATATTATTATTGGATTATTTGTTAAACCATCGTATGAAACCACATAACGCAACACATTACCAATAGTAAAAACCTAAATACTAACGCATGTCGACATCACCCTTATTGAAGATGACGGCATCAACTTATGGCTGTCACAAAAATACTCCAGAAATAACGGAATATTTCCCGAACATGAGGAAATGTAATTGTATTATTTATATGGTATTATGGGTAATTATAAATGTGGAATGACAGTGTCGCAAAATAAATACTTCATCTCTCGTAAATAAAGTAGGTTATGATCTACCTATTTGATAAGATCTAATCTTCATCAACATCATTATTTCAGCCGAATGACGTCCACTGCTGAACAAAGGTCATCCCCAAGGGTCGCGATATTGACCGATCCCGGTGTCTCGCATCCAGCGGATGACCGCAACCTTAATCAGGTCATCGGTTTACCTATAGGAAGGCCTTCCAACGCAACGTCTTCTAGTTCGCGATCGCCATTCCAGAACTTTTCAGCCTCATCAACCATCCGATACGCGAGCAAAGTGGAGCCCATTGTCACTTATAATTTCGCAATTTTTCGGCCTACGTCGGAACTAAGAACTGATACCTTGGTATAAAGCGTCGGTCGGCAACCGGTGAAACGCGGTCCATGTCCAGACTGCGAAAGGTTGGATTTGGACCGCCAAATACTGATAAATAACTTATATATATTCAATGTCAATTATATTTTTTGAAAAACCAAATTCTATTCGAGATTAGCGTTCCTGACGTAAACCAAACTATCAAAGTCTGACTCAAGACTGTAGACGTAATTACTCGCATCATTTTTTAAGAATACTTACCTATTTGTGTTTTTGACAATCACTATATCTTAAAAGGCTCAAAAAAACAAAAAAACAACTGGTAAGTAGGCAATTACGAGTTTTTTTTTTCCCGCGATAAAAAATTCAACTCTATCCGGACCCCATTTGAAATTACTTGCTGACCTCTGGTATAAAGATTAGCTTGTAGCTAGGATGATTCAGGTGTTACGGATCATCAAGGATAGTCATATGCCTGAAAATCTGAGACGAGTCTTGCCAAGTGGTACCGTGGTATCTAGTTACTGGGTAGTGGAGGCCAGATAGATTCACCGATCCATATAAAATACGGGTACTCAACTGCAATTGGTTAGGCTGGAAGGCGACTCCAACATACATAGTTGGGAAAAGGCTAGGCAATATGTACTCGTATGTATGCTGGGATGATTGCGCATGTCCAGGATACTTTATGTAAACCCAGAAGTCTCGACTATATCAGGGATGTCGAACCTTTACTAGAGAACGCGCCATTAAACTATATATTTTTTAAATGTGAAAATGCCGTGCCGCCAAAGAACCTTGAATTGGTGACTTGATAAAAACAATGCCACTTATTAACCCTTTATTTGCAACCCGAAATTCGTACAGCAATAATATTATTTACAGATTTATATTTTGTCATTATAAAAGAAGAAGTCGATGTCATGCCTGCTGTTTCAAATTATCTGATGCTAAATAACCTTATATTGGCGTGCCCGAAAAATTTTGTCGTGTGCCATCTCTAGCACGCGTGCCGTAGGTTCACCATCCCTGAACTATATTCTTGGTGGCTCTTCTATTTGAAAGAGTAAATACATCTTTTGAATTCCTTACAATTTGGTATGTTTTTTCAACAAATTATACTTCAGTAAACATAAAAGTATAAACTTTTTATATTTTTTGTAAAACCTCTTTGCACCTTTTTATTTTCTCAACAGAGGTCGCAACATATTTACATTGCTCAACAAGTGCACAATCGTTTGACCTTTAATATTTTGTAACACTGTAAGTGGTTATAATTTGCATGATTTGGTTTGAAACTGTTGAGACTTTAACACTAGTATGAGTGGTAAGTAACCACAGAATGAAATAAGCCTAATATTAGAGTTGACTACTGCCCAAGCCCGACCCCTTTGCAAAATATATTTATAATCCTCTTTGAATCCCAGTAAGAGCAATATTGTACCCTATTTTTAGCAAAAATCTAAATGCCTAGAACTCATACAAAGAGGAGGATAAAGCGTGTAACAAATTTGATTTCAAAGGGACCAGTATTTCCAAGGCTAAATTGATGAGTAATGATAGTAAGCAATTCCGAAAATCTTATAGAATTTTCGAGAAGGGTCTGTCAAATCAGACAAACCTATAATCCAGTAGCTCACTGACCGTATATAGGCGAATCCTTTTGCGTAATCCTTTTGATAAAAGGATACTATCCAAATCATTTTAGGTCAAGGATCTTATAGTATATATTGGGTTCTCCTTTTATATAGTTATTTATTTTTACATACTTTGGTTTTTCGTTTGATGCGACAGTTTTATGGAGTATGATATATTAAGTATTTTTCATGGTACAAGAGTTATAGTTACCTATTTAAACTAATAAGAAAATAGCAAAAAGTTACACTACTGCATGTTTACAGATTATGATGATTACATACGTGTACATCTTCATAATCGTCATCAAAAATGTCTGAGATCAGGTGAATGAGAAACCTTTTTATAAAATGACAATAGCTAAGCATAGTATTCAATAATGTAATCAGTTAATCACTTACACGCTTGTTTAGTAATATACAGATCGCAGTATATTGTCCTACTAATAATTTTAACATAGCCCCTCATTCATTGTTCCCATGTGTTCCAATAGTTCCGAATACCAATGGCCTGTGCCAAAACATCATTACTCATTTTACTAATTCCGTCATTAATTAAAATGACATTTGGACGATTAATAAATTCGTCCTATTCACTGAAATGCATGTTGTGGTTTTAAATTGAATGCAATGGCTCCCAGTAATTATGCCTAGCTAATTATTTTGTGGTAAATCGGTTCGCATATTGGTTTTGTTCAATGATTCAGACTATTTAAGACTTATTCGTTCATATATTTATGCTGGCATTCAGTGAATGATCGTGCCCGAGAGAATTTTATATTAAATAATGTCTAATTATTATTTAGCCTGATTAAATGCCATAGAACTGTAGTATTCACTATAATGCCTTATATACATGGAGTAGTTTGATCTTTTAGTTGTCTCCTCTTTCGAAAACCTTTTATCTTCAAAATTTGGCTGTCATTAAAATACCACTTCAAGATCACAATAATATCATCAATTTCAATAATGACACTTTCATACTTTAAAAAATCGAAACGCACCTGAAAAACACATCGAATCGTTCAAACAAAACACAGCCCCATACACAATAAAAAAACAAAACGTTTTCGAAAACAGAACGCAGAATAAACGAAAATAACTCGAACCTACCACAGCACTAAAATCCAGCGCACACCATTCACTTCACTTCACTAGTTCCGTCCGACGGCAGGCACTGTACTGAGGACGGTTGCTACCACCACCCAGTGAATACCACACTCGCTTCAATGATCACAATGACGATAGTGGTAGTAGGATACTGTGTGTAATTTTAATGATGATTGATGTTACAAAATATGGGAGAAGACCAGGACCTAGTATAGGTCCTTGGGAAACTCTTTAGGAAAAGCCCAGCTAGAGACCCTCTATGAATGCATGGTTATATTACTGCTCAAGGTCATATATGACCGTAACTCTGAGATAACAAGAGATGAATTTTGTCGATAACAGAAGATTTCTTCTTCTTTTTGGAGGATCCTTGACCTGATTGTCTGACCTAATTAAAAACATTTAAAAAGTCAAACTCTTTATTATTCGTAAGTTTTAATGGGATCATTAGAATTGAGTGAGATTTCTTCTCACAAGGAAATAATATGTTTATTTTTATTTTCTTTAGAAACCAGGAAATAATGATTATTACAATCTCATCACAATAAGGAAGCCATCGAGAATGATCTACCTTTCAAAAAAGACTTTGAAAGCTTCACAATTATTCACATAAATAATATTCATATCTGCGAGTAAACATTTTCAAGGAAAAACATAACCACAACATATTAAAAATCATCGCTTAATATGGAAGTACCCTTCACCGATTAAATGGATTGCTACTGCAAGTAAATTATTATTATAACCAGCGTAGTCAAAAGGAGGCCACTCTTTTCCGGATTGTTACGTAACATCCTGCGTTGGTCGTTCATAATATTAGTTGAATGCATATAATGAGTTAGATATACACGTTTTGTGCTCATTCTTTTATCTGTTATGCAGATCTGACAAATGCATCGTGTTGAGCTAATGACCGATAGAAATACTATTTTATGAATGACTGGTTTTTATCTAAATGAGTTTTTGAAAATAAAAATTTGAGTTTTACTAAAACATAAAATTAAAGGTAGAACTTGATGGTATGATCATGGTTTTATAATATGTGAAACGAATTTCAAAAATGTACCATCATTTATCTCAGATACTTTGATATCAGAGCTAATAAGATAGACTTAATTTAGGTTTTCAGCTATAGTACTGTAAACGAAAAACTGCGCCAACATTAAGTTTCAATGGAATAGTTTGATTTGCAAAAAAGTGTCAATCACTTCAAATTTTGCAAGTGTCTAGTTTTTGTTGATTGTTGTAATTTAGCCAAATCTGTTTTTAGCTAGAATTTCTTTAGGAAATATTGCAAACTACTTAAATGCTAACCTATGAATAGGCAATCAAATTTCAACGATATTCCTTAGTACAGGTGCAATCATGCATAATATAGCGTCTTACTTTCGATGAATCTTACAAAAATTTGACAGGTGGCCTGGATTATTGTTAATCAATCAATGACGCTTGAACGGCTATAAGAATTTTGATTATGATGATATCTGCCGACAAACTGTCCTGCAGTTTGGCAGAAGATTTTGTATAACACCCACTCATGTAAAGTTTGATGAAAAAAAAAAAAAATACTATGCACACGGGTAGATCGTGTCCTGGCTTCACTCAGCTAGTAGGGATTTTCATGAAATAGTAAAAAAACACCGCGAGTGGAAGCTAATTAATAATATTTAGTCAATTCCGAATCAGGAAATGCCAAACAAAATTACAAAAATCGCTCAAGCCCTGCAGTTTTAAAGTAAACAAGTGAATAACCTTATATAATTGTATATAGCCCGTGCAATCTATATCGTTGTACAGCCGGCAGAGAAAGTTGTTCCGTCACAATGTCAATAGCGCTGCCAGCGAGGACGGAAGCGTTCGCGTAATCATTACGAAACTTGCGTCTACCTGTGTACGTTGCATCGGTCAGCGTATAATTAGTTTTTGTATGACTTGTGAGGTATATTATGTTATAGAGATATTTGGAATAGAGTCTTGAAATGTGTGGCGATAGAGGTATAGCTGGCTTTGGCAGATCGTATTTATTCCCTGTTTATATTTTAATTCTACCAAGAATAGTGTAGTTTTGACAACTTATTTCATTGGTTAGATATTACACGTGTTAGACATTAGTATCAAGATCGGTAAAGTTAAATTCTGTCACTAGTATTAAATATTTTACACTGGTTAAAGTGTTCACTCAAGCGAGCCTTTAAACTTTTCGCATTACTAACCAAATGAAAACAAATCCAATAACACAGCTTACAATAGGATAAAACAACTTTTCAATCAACCACTTTCAATATTCCCAGAACTGCCACCCGAGCAAAAATATTCATGAAAGTCCTAACTAAAGGGATAGCCTGAATAAATCATAGACCAACTATTTTTAGAACCCGAACCTGCAAAGTCGAACTCGGTAGGAACATAACAGATTTATTACCTATTAGCTGGGATACGCAAAGGCTGACCACGGAGAGTCGACCCGATTAACTTAATCGACCACGTCTAGTCTTCTGAGAGGCACGGCTAAAGGTATTAACTCATGAAACACAGCCACGTGGCCCGAATAGATAATGGGTCGTGTGAGGCGACACGAAGTCTTGGTAGGGTCAGTATGAGGGGCGCTGACTTGAGAATCTTTGGATAAGGGAGGATTTGAAGTTACTTTGGCTTTAACTGCTTGTTTGTGTAGTTGCTTGGGAGGCAATGACCGCGGAAGCTAAAACGTTAGCAGGTTTTGCTTAGTAAATGCAAGTGGCTACGGGAAGTGAAAATAGTGCGGAGTGGGAAGTATTAGTACTGTAGTAGTACTGGTAACAGCGAGGTTGAAATTAAAAAGCTTGTTTCGACGAAGTGAAGGTATTGCCTGAGCTTATTTGATCGTCACAATTCAACTTCTCATATCCTGAGTTTTATTTAACTGGTTCAGTCTAAACTATGGGAACTGCTGGAGACTCATACCTTCCACTTGAGATGGTTAATAAATCTTAGTCTTAACGAATATAATGTGCGATGATGTATTAGAGATTTTAGTAAAGTCAAGACTATGAAATAACAAAAGATACACGAAACAATATCAAAGACAGCACAACATCACGCCTGTAATCCCCGAAGAGTTGTGCAGAGTTGCACCATTAATACACACACATTTATCCAGTTATGATTAAGTTCCATTTAAAGATAGAAAGATAAAAAGAAAGAATGAAAGAAAAATATTTATTTGTGACCCGCACAGATGTAATATAAAGGGCGAGTCTATTCCCATCTAAAAATCCAGATGGAAAACCCCGACAACAATTTTCCTAACCCGGGAATTGAACCCAGAACCAACGTTTGGCACCAATGAGGCAGACAAGTCGATGCAGTTAATTCAGCCGAGCATAAAAATTAACTGCTATTTGGTAGTTTACTCGAACTAAATATCACAGCCTTTATTTTATTTTCCCAATAAACGTAAATAACCCAGTAGATTACTGGAGGAAATTAGAGACGAGTAAACTAGGTTGGGTCGGTTTAAGCTTGTTCCGAACTTAGGACAAGGGATTAAAAGTTGCTTTCAGGATTTTGTAATTATGTGAAATATGTTTTGCAGATGTTGTAAACTTTTGCTTTGTAATTAGTGGTTTTGTAATATATATTTCTGAGGCTAAAGACAACTGACATTCTGTCAACAAAATAGTTGCGATAGCGATTGAAATAAAATTATTAATAAAAAAATATTTATTTAAACAAGCTTTTTTCGTATTCTTCTCAGCAATCATTTGTTACCCATATCTTGGCAGTGCACAAAAAATAACTAATCCGCCATCTTGGGCCGTCCGCCATACTATATTTAGAATGACATTACTTATCTTACCATGCATTGTCATCCAAACGTGTGTGCAAAATTTCATCTTAATCGGTTGAGGATAAGTGCTTTAAAATTCAGTTGCAAGATTTGAACCGAACTAACGTACTTACGTACATTGCAAGTTAAATAAAAGTTTGAAAAAAAAACGTTAAAAAATAACGTGTAGGATATTCAAGCACAACATTTTGGCATTATAAACAAGAATGATAATATTTTATCTAGAGCCTCCGTTTAGGTAACAGCACCACAGCCTGCAAATGATGCAATGCAAATTAAAACTCAAAAGTAAATCAACAAATCCATTAACAGGCACTTTTGAATTTTCAATTGTCAGGCGGTCAGTCAGAAATAATATGTAGTACAACGAATACCAACCATGGTAGATGTTGATATGAAAATTAATGATTTGTTATTTCACCTAATAATCCATATCTTTTTACACTAAATAAAACACTCTATTGAGTTTATTCTTTTTACACGACCTCACAAAAAAGGCGTATATTGTGTCCAGGTATGTATGTTTGTGAGTATATTTACTCCTCCATAACTTTTAAACGCATTACCCGATTTTGATGTAGTTTTACCTAAATAATCTTTATACATACCTATTTTCTATTTCAAAAGTGATAGGTATGTCCATGGTATCCCAAGATGTTATGAACGTTGACTAAGGGATCGTAACACAATGGTTAGCTTTTGCCCGCGACTTGAACGATTGATCCGGAGGTCACTCATAAAACCCAAAGGTTTTGAGGAAGATTCTTATCAAGATACTTTGTGATATAATATTTATTAGCAGTTTCTAAGTCAGAGAATTTTGCAAGGAGAAAAAATGTTATGCTAACCGTAAATAAATAGTGTTAAAGGCTAGAAAACAAATGTTAATAGCAGTTTTTGAGCAATATTTATTTACAAAACGTGTTTGGTTTTACAAAAAATGTATTCTAACAAATAAATAAATAACTATGCAATGCCCAAAATTTGCAAAAGTAGAGAATGTCTAACTCTGACCTGGCGTAAGGAGCCGTTGTGTTAACAACGCTGGGTACAGACATATATTTTCCTATCATTGCAATCATATGCCACTTCTAAAGGTAACCAACAGCAAACTTAATAATAACCAACCTGTGCCTTGCCTTTTTATGTTACTTAAAAAGATCACAAAGCAGAAACAGCTTGCTATGCCTTTTTATCAGGAGTTTTAAAACCACTTCTAAAAATAAACTATAAAATTACTTTCGACAGTGTAATTTCTAGTGTAGCTAATTAATTATACTTTCACTATTATTTTAGTCAAATAACCATAAACAGTAGAAAATAGACAGCCGTGTAAGCCCTTAACCTAAGAGGTCTGGGGGCACGGCATGCGGCAGTCGAGCAAAGACAAACAAAGGCACAGCCGTACGATTAAACTATTTAAATTAAATTTTATATAGATGAGTGGATACCTAATTTTAAAGCCGATTCTGATATACCCAGAAATCTAGCTGAGTTATGAAATTTTATGATAGAATTTCTCCTTACTATTTTTTCATGAAACAACAAACTAAATGTCGTGACCGCTCACCGTGCATTTTGCCCGAAACAAATTCCGACTAGAAATTTTAACAACCTCAACAATAATTCTGCATAATACAAAACAGAAAAACAACACGTATTTAAGATCATACCTTTTCCATTATACTTTCACTCCGAGTCTTCTGTTTTCAAACAAAGCGAAAAGCCAAGAAATTCCGCAGAGACCCACCGTGTACCGAATTCCAAAAATTGGTATGCAATTGTTACGTAAGCAGGAAAACTGATGACAAAAGTTGTAAACATAGGGACTTATGTGAGCGAAAAGGTACGGAACGGAAAGGGAATTTGATGATAACTTTTAAATAAATTAAATTCCTGGCAATGTATTCAACATTGTATGGATCCATGCAGCCGATAACTGAAATACTTTGAGATGTTTAATCACAGACTTAAATTTATCTACATAACGCAAGTCCCTCGATCTGTATGAGAAGAAAACGTGACTCATAATTTAAGGCGATATATACGCCCGAATTTTAACGTCTAGTACTGGAAGTGCGCCCGCTCGGAGCCAACATATCAATATTGAACCTCCTTTTGAACAGTTTTGTTTGCAAAATATTATTTGATTTATATATGCTATTTCAGTTATAAAAAATTCCAGCCATAAATTTTTCTGTGAAAAAATATTTTTAAGCATCAAAGTCGTTTTGGAGGGATCCAAAAGTTACGAAAAATGTCGTGTTGCTAATTGTTTTTTTTAAAGCAAAACTATTTGTTATACGAAAAAGCCTTGTTCAAAAACAAACAATAGTACATGAAACAATAGTAAAACTTTTTTTTTTTCTAACCTTTTAACTTAGCCGTTACTAAGGAGTATGCTTTAGAAAGTTACCGTTTTATGGCACTAAAGCGGCTGTAGAAAAAAAATACTCCCTAGAAATACATACATGGATCTTATTGGTGATATTTTTCAGAAAGGCCAGGTACACAGTACTCATAACTAGCGTGCGTGTATGACTAGATGTATGAACGTGAGTGAAGCATAATACAGAGTGTTTCTTTTTCCAAAATAGGCCACTTAGGCGTTTTTGGCCCTTTAAAATTTTAATGGATGGCAATGATAATATTGCTTTAAAAGTAATTTGTTAGTATGTTTGACCTTTGCCGAAGTTTTCGTTCCATTCTGACTTGCCGCGTGATGAATTTCAAACAGTTTTTCGACAAATGATTTCGGGAAATTGCAAGTAATTTGTTAGTTTTATTATAAAATTCGATGTGATTGTAATTATTATATCTTTCAATTCTTGCACATTTATAATAATATAAGCTGCCGCCTGCGGCTTCACCCGCGTGGTACTTCATCCAATATATTTATAAATTATAGCCTATGTGTTATTATGAAATATTAAATAAGCTATATTTCTCTAAACTTTTATCAAAATACGTTCAGTAGTTTTTGCGTCAAAGAGTAACAAACACACATCCAATAGTAGTAAGATCTTAGTGGTTCTGTCCGAGTAAGAAAATATTCGATTTGCTGCAAAAACAAAAATGAAAAGGTTTGAAAGCATTTTTTGTAACCTTCGGAACACTCCAACTTCATAAAGATCACGTATTATTTCTCTAGACAACCTGTTATTCTATCAGCGATGGCGATTGACGATAGCGCTTGGCAATCTCATACATTTATGACATTTTACCAAATGCTATCGCGACGATTTCGTTGATGGAATGTAACTTGCTTATAATCTCTGACGCGTTTAATCTGCCTGAAGGTAAGTAAAAACTAGAGCATATTCGCGAGCATTTCATTGTGATGTATCATTTTTGCGGATGTTCGACGCTGCGTTCGATGAAATGCTTGCGGCGAGTGAGGCGTTCATTATTGAACACACTCCACGTCACCCGCCCTTGTGTCTTTGCTCGATAAAATGTTACACCAAACGCGTTTTTAAAATCAGGTTGTAACAAAACATCGTGTGTGAAGTGTGGTTCGAGTAAATTTATAAAAAACTTTTTTACAAAAAAATACTACCGACTTCCAAATAAGAAAACTACAAAGTGAAAAATAACTATTTATGGAAGTCGGTGTCTTTCGTAGGTACCATTTTTTTGCGTTATGGGTTTAGTAAGTTACTTTAACGCCAGAATAGATTAGCCGAATATCATGAAACTTGCACATAAAGGGTGAAATGAGAGATCTGCGTACCCCTCAAGAGCGGACTGGCGTGATGTTATGTTATGATATGGTATAAACAATAAACAGACATGCGATTGCAGCAATCCCGAGAGATTTCCCGTTATTTATTGAAGAGTTCTGTTGTGTATCTTCGAAATTCTTCATCAAATCTTCACCAAATTAAAATGGGACCAATTTCGAAATATACTATTTCATACAAAAAAAGAAAAATCGGTCCATAATTGACGGAGATATCGGTGAATATAAACAAAAAAAAAACATACAAGAAGTCGAACATAGAACCTCCTCCTTTTTGGTAAGTCGGTTAAAAAACAGCGAACGCTCGATGTTCTGTTACAAGTAAATGCTCTAGTCTATTCTTTACGGTGACTGGCCAATAAATTTGTCCTGTTTAAACAATTTAAAATCTATGCTATTGTACCTACCAATATGTGGTAAACTTTATGTTCCAATATAGTACCAACGTTGAACGCAAATATCCAGACCATGGCCTAAATAACCCGAACCTTTTCGTCTATACCTTACCTACTAGTATTACTAAGCGTTAATGGGGAGGCGAAACTTCTGTATAATCGGGGTATCAGTACGTAACTTGGTTGAAGTTGGTAACCTAATATTCTGCCAACGGTTAACATCAATCAAGCTCGACGTTCGTTGTTGTAGCTAGATTGATTTAGGAAATTTTGAATAAGTCTAGAGAGTAGCGAAGAGCTGCCAGGCCTCGTTTTATCTACATACTTACAATCGTCTGTTCAGGAAGTTTTTAATCTGTCTTCAAAATATAGATAATTTCCAGGACTCGCTTATCTCAACATATAACAGATTTTTTAGCTCGACTTCTTCATGTCAGTTATAAACTGTTCAACATCGTTTGAATCACAAATTCTCTTATTTGTTTTACATCGGTACAATCAGGTTGGTAGCTGATTGCTTGGTCTGTCACTGCTTTGTAATTCAACAAGGCATTTCTATCGAACTGCATGTGTATATTTTGATGTATTGCTCCATCAAAAATTTAAACCGTAACATAGATTACCTAGTAGTAGTACTAATTGATGAATGGAGGATTCAAGGAGTGCATTGAATGCGAGAATTCGTTCTATATGGCGACGCGTAAAGGAAGCCTATGTCTGTGATATTAATAATATATTGATATATATAAAATGATTATGATGATGAATATTTCAGCTTCAAAATTAATATTAGTCAGACCTTTCAAGAAAGGGCGATAACCGCCTACATTCCTACAACCCGATCATCACCGCTACAGCGCTATTGCAGAGTAAAATTACAATATCAAATTATTGGCTATATATCAAATTAATATTATTATGATGAGGGATAATACATTGATATTAGATTTCAATTTCACCGGACACATGCCCTTTGTGCTCGGAGACTGATTGAGTAAGTTAACTATTGAGGGTGTTCAGTTATACCTGGCTAATGGAGATTTAGTGCTTTTGAACTGTCGAATATTGACGTCTTTATTGTCTGAGTTGAGAGAAAGCTGATGGAGTGTTGTGCGATTTTAATTTGATCATCGATACTGCATTTGTTAAATTGATCGAATAAAGTACAACAATTTCTGCCGCCAGGTGCTGCAATGTGTAACTACAACTTCGCAAAATAGGGCTACTTCGACGGAACAACGCAGCGGCAGGTTGTGCATGTGGAGTGTCAAGTCGCAAAACATGCTCCATTTCCTTTCCTGCTCTCTGTATCCCAAAAAATGCAGTTCAAATAATCTATGCGCTGCCACCGACGATGGAACTATTCAAGTTTTGGGCCAAACTTTGTTTGACTTACGTACCAGCGCAGTGACACGAAGAAGATATGGCTTAAGTCTGGTAGGCTGCACATGATGTAAGTCCCTTAATTCAGAATCCCCTCCGATTTCTTAGGGACTTCAACGCAGCAAATCAGTTGCTTTTCGAAGATTTGCTTGATCACCTTCCATACTAATTTATATCCTAGTATTTTGTTCTATCCACTCACCACATTATTTGCAGTTGTACTCGCTAACCCAGATTTTAATTTACTAAACAACCGTATATCCCAGATTGTAGAACATTAGCCCACATTTGCTTCCACAATGAACAATTTTCAGCGCTTATTACCATAAACACGATTGGCAGCGGACTGCTGGTCGATGCGTTAGGTGCGTTATTAGTTTGCAAGCAGTTGCTATTGTCCATCTCTTTGATAATGGCTTAGTTAGCTTCACTACCGATTCCACGAATTAGCAGAATTAGTTGCTCAATTATATTGATTGAATGTATTCGGCTGTGAGTTATGGATTAATGGACTGTGAATTTGCATGTTTGAAGAGTTTGCAATTCGTTTTAAGCGGCTCGATGTCTCTCGTTTGGATTATGCCTCCTTAACTGTCGTGTGTTTGATGTTTATTCGAATGTTTGTTTCAGTGAAACTAAGTAGGAAATCAAATGAACCTGTACCAAAGTTAGGTTTAATACCTAGTATGTACATAGATACATGCATACATAAACTCACGGCTTTTCCCATGGGGGTGGGTAGAAACTGCAGAGCGGAGCCGGCTACGATCAACTTAAATTTCTGATTAAGAATGTCACATTTGCTCAAGCATTCAAAAGAAAACAAAATAATTTATTAAGTATGTTAAACAATATCAAGTTTCGGAGATGTGTGTGTGTGTGACCGCTTTGTTATACCAAACTGCACAATCAATCTTGATGAGGTTTAAAGACTAATTTAATTTATCTCATCTAAAACCGTAACTAGAAGCACAATGCCAGTCGATGTGGTGGTGGCGACGCTTGGAGGAAGCCTATGTTTTGAGCAAAGGACGTCTCTTGGCTGAAGTGATGATGTTGACGGTATAAACCCCGGAATAACCCTATAGATTTCTTTTTAAAATAGTCGATACCTATTAAAAAAAAAACCTGTGTTCACTGATTGCGAGGACAAGGTAAAATCTCAATAATCCTATCCTTACTGGGAGCCTGGCAACAGTAATGAAAAGCACTCTGCTGAATATAAAACAGCTTGATTCATTTTTAAACTGTTCTTTGCTTTCCTAGAACCATAAAATTGTTAAACAATATAATAATTCTAGGCACTTGAACTAGAATCAAGGAAAGATGAAGAATGATGAAATCCCTTTACATTTTCGCATTAAATTAACATTGGGAAATTCAATCTTAAAGATTGCTGTTCCAAACAGAATATCGATTAAAATACCCATCATGCAAGGAAAATTATGAGTAATGAAGTTTTAGTACATTATTTAGCTAAAATTCAATTTAAGTGACTTAATCGAAATCAGTATTTAAAGACATAATTCCATCTTTGTTTGATTTTTATGTTTTAGATCAGATGCGAAATGGTTTTTGTATAACCCTACTGCTGTTTTGCTTGTAGTACCGAAAGACCATTTACGTTTTTATTTTTCAGAGTTCAACGGGAGCGCCCAATCTCCTTGCATCAGACTACAAAGGCAACCACTTGAAACCTGTGATACTGATACAAGTTACTCATGGCCTACACTCAAGAGTGTAACCCTAGCCATTGAAACAGAGTACGGATTAGACGTGCCGGCATCGACTATAAACACTATTGTTTCTAACAAATAGAAGCGCCAGCAGCGACAAGCTACGCCATTTTTATAATATCACGAATATTAAAACCTACCTACCTCACAATATGCAAAATTCAGTCATAGACACAGTCAGAATTGTCACAGAACGTCAATCTATTTTATAAGTAACCAGCTCAAGCTCAGTAGGTTCTCGTGGGTCCCGTTAACCGCATGCACCGTGACCGCTGGACAAAAGTCTCCACGCAGTGGGTCCTTAAGATGAAAGGCACCGTCGAGGCCGGCTCAGAATGAGGTAGCGAGTTGGTTTAAGTAGTATGGTTCGTGACGGGGTGTAAGAAAAGTGCCTGAAAGGACTTAAAGGTCACCTTTTCCCAGCAGTGGGACGGCAACATAAAAAAAAACCAGTGCAACGCTTGGTTTGTATGGTAAGTTTTGACAATGCCGTGTCTGCACTGTCCGCCTGTGAGTCTCAGTACAAGAGTACTGAGACACACAAGCTACTGAGAGTACTTTGGCTTTTGTCCGTCGACAGGGCCTTGTTGGGCACGCATTCCGAAGCAAAGTTGATGAAGTTCAGTTTGGTTACCATGAACAGAGTTTAGCACGTGCATTCATAAGAGAACGCAGGCTAAGTGATTATTCCTAAAAAAATATCTGAGGCATCAAACTTTGTGGATTAGGAAAAATAGACTGCATTAACCAATTTGATGTTTGATTAAAGCAAACCCCTTGAAGTAATTGAAGACAGCTTAGTGCTACGCGCCAAAGCAACAATTATTGAGATCATTTTGATAGAAATCGTTCTTTCTGTAGGTTCAAGGTTCTAAAATTGCAGATAGAACATCAGCAATTTTAGGACAATTTATATGAAAAGGGTTGTCGCATTGCCTGGGGGTATCCCAAATTGTTAAGGTACCTAGTGTGTCTGTTGTTTCGCGGATATCAAAGGTAGGTATAAAGTAGATACTAAAGACAAACTGGTTTGCACATTATTTCGGTAAGTACATTTATTTCATACTCACCAAACAAGTTAAATAATGCAAAAAATACTTGAGTCTATTATCTCTATCAATCTCCAAAAGGCACGATGAGACAGAGACCAAATTAAACCGATGTTTTGAAATTATTATAACAGTTGTATGAACAAATAAGCTAAAGTAGTATGTAAAAGAAGAAAAGAAAAGAAAGAAAAAGTGTTTATTTACCACAAAAACGACATACAAAATGTTAGATTTTTCCTTAAATTAAACCCTTAACGGTAGTATTAGTAAGTACTTAAGGCGTATATATTCCCCAATTTTAACGCAGTACTGGCCGTGCGCGGAACCAGAATATCATTATTGAACCTCCTTTTGGACAGTTTTGTTTGAAAAATATTATTTGATTTACATATGCTATGTCAGTTATGAAGAAATTCTAGCCATCAAATCTTGTGTAAAAATATTTTTAAACATTTAAATCGTTTTGGAGGAGTATCCAAAAGTAGCGAAAAAATATCGAGATGTTAATAATTTTTGTAAAGCAAAACTATTTGTTATACGAAAAAAACATGTTTCACAAATAATGTAAATGAAACAAAAATAAATATATATTTTTTTATAATCTTTTAACCTAGCCGTTACTAAGGAGCATGCTTTAGTAAGTTACCGTTTTACGGCACTAAAGCGGTTGTAGGCCCTTAAATTATGTTAGTAAAGAAAAGCAAGATTAAAATAAAATACTAAATTTGAGTACAAGGATGATGAGTAAGTACAAGCAGATGCATGTCGTGACTATGACAAGAAGGCTTCCACTCAGCATAATGCTGTGCCGTGGGAGACCCACAGCACGGCGCTGATTTTCAGTGGTCGCCTAGGACGTGAAAGAAAAGAAAGAAAGAAAGAAAACACATTTCTTTGACACAAGCCACTAGAGCACACAGCAAAAATATTACAGAAATAGAAAACAACAAAAGGAAAAAAAGTAACAGGTCGTGGTCTTTGGTTCCTGCCTACCCCCATGGAAAAAAAGTGTAAGTTTATGTATATATATGTATTCCTCTCCATGATACTGATTACATGACCTGTTTTAATGGTTTAAAGTTAAAAATAGTGATGGCGCAACCCGGTAGGGCGTCCTATTATAGAAGTTTGTAATGTGGCCTTACAGTAATGGTCCGTAAACCACAGTTTATATTAGTTCCTTGAACGGATCATTTAAGGTGAGTGCACATTATGGAGAATTGCCAGTTATTTTTATAGTTTGTTGCGCATTGGTTGTAGGTAAAATTGTCGTTTAAATGTTACATATTGTAAAGTTTATTTGTAAAGGTTTTTGATCCGTATCTTTTATTTTTTTATTGTTAATAGGCTCGCGCTTGACCACTATCTCACCTGATGGTAAGCGATGATGTGGTCGACGGTGAAGCACGCTTGTCTAGAAGTAACCTATTCACTCTTGTCTTAAAGACCCCTAGATTGTAGCTATCTAACTCAACTAATGGTTAAAAATAGAAATTCAATTTCAGTAAAATGCGTTTTTTCATCAATCGTTAGCCTAAAAAAAAATCAAATAAGATAGATAGTGAATTATTTAACCATTTGTCAAACTTGGCCTAAGTGAGTATTTCGAGAATATGCGAGTGGTTTATGAGTAGAAAAACTATTCATAAGAAGAAATATATTCTTTTTGCGGTGAAAATTCAAGTCATGTCACTCACAAATTATTGAGTTTTCGTTTTCTGGATTTTCTTCAAAGAAACCACTTATTAATTTTTGTCTAGCGGTTCATTAAAATGTAGTCAATCAAATTACAAATTAATATTTGAATTACTTTTTAAATACCTACTTTAGCTAAGTCTAATAAACGAACTTTTCAATTAATTAATCCAAATCAATATAAGAAATGCGAAAATGTGTATGTTTAGATATTTGGTATTTTAAATAACACCTCAAATATAGGACGGATTTTGACAGGCTTACAAGCAGACCTGTCCCGAACCCTGACGTGTAAAGACTATCATAGTTTGACAGTAAAAAAGGGACAGATCTGTTCAAGTCATATACTCCTGTCCCTTACGCACACTCAAAATAACCTTACTCTAAGAGCTTATGGTCACCCCCTTTTTTTTTTTTTTTTTTGTCGTCGGGGAAAATCATCTTATGACAAATCCCGCTCTTGGGTGGAGCGGGAGATAGTGTCAGACTTGTACTGACTAAAAACCCCGCGCCGTTCCTTCTAGCCTTCGTACCGGGGCTCTAGCTTCCTTTCGGATAACCCCGAACCCCGGTAGGCTTCGACCCAGCTGGGCCCCTCTCTTTGTTGACAACTCCTTGAGGCGCGCGGGAACAGTGCGCGCCGTCGACGCCTTGGCTCGGTCCGGGTAGTTACCGGACGATCGGACAGCGAGCTACCCATGGCTCGCTGTCCACGAGCCCGCGTCTACGGTGGCTGGATATCGGGATTGGGATCCCGGCGGCGGCGGCGAGGGCGCCGTTGCCTGATGCGGTCGGCCTACTCCTTTGCTAGCATTACTGCTTCGCAGAAGGAGGCGATATGGTCACCCCCTGCCCCCGTACCATGACGTGTCAAAACTATAACAGTTCGACTGTAAAAAAGGGACAAATGTATACAAGTCATATACATTTGTCCCTTACGCATACGCAAAATAACCTTACTCTTAGAGCTTATGGACACGCCCTTGGGCTTGACATATTTTATACCGTGAAATAACATTGGACAGTCATGCGACCAATTCCACTGGCAAAATCTAGTATCATCTAAAGAACATAACATCACGACTATTTGGACAGAGGTGCACCGACACTACACTCACATTTTACCAGTGAAGGGGAAGCAGACTCTAAAATAAACCATAAAATGTTAATTCGTGCAAAAAAGTTTACATTAAAGTTTACATTGGTACAGCTAAATTGTAAGAATTCCATTCCATTCCATTTTAACCATTGAGTGATGAACCCTGCCTCTTAAACTAGGGCAACCTGTATCTTGAGAGACAGGTTGTCAAATACGGAGTATATTATTATACCATGGTCAAATTCATCAGTCAAGTGTAATTTAGGAACAGTCACATTGTTTATGGAAACACAAAATTTATATTATTTTTGGTTTATCTGATGTATTTTTACACGACTGCCCAAAAAAGGAGTGTTATGCATTCTGGGTTCATGTACGTTTGTTAGTTTCTTTATTCCACAATGGTGATGTATATGGATGTGTGTTGTATACATCTTTCCCTTACGCACACTCAAAATAACCTTACTCTAAGAGCTTATGGTCATCCCCTGAGGCTTACGAATTTGACAACGATAAATGAAACAAGTAAAATTTATAAGACCCCCGACACATTTTTATTTCATGCTACGTAATTTATCTTGAAGTAGACACGCTTCGATCGACAATCTATTGAACACGTAATTAGAACACGATATCTTTCGAAAACGCCCCGATTCAAACAGTAAAACACCCATAACTTTAGAACCGATACACTCTCTATAAAGTAACATTTAAAAAAAAAACGAATTCAAAATCGGTTCATCCGTTTAGCAACTATGATGCCACAGACATATACACGAATAATCACCAATAAGAATTGGTGACGTGTACACACGTCAAACTTATAACACCCCTCATTTTCCGTCGGGGGATATTAAGAAAACATCATTTACATCTTTTTTATTTAATTTATAGAATATCTTTTAAATTTGTCCAATACTAGAGGAGGAAAAAGGCGAGCGCAAAACCTTAAATTATGACTTTTTACTACGAAAATTCAGTCGGACCTCTCTACCCGCATTTATTCTTAAACTTCAATAACAAAACAGCCTGAGCCATTAACCAGGTTCATACAACTTATCGAGAGCAAGATATTCCCAAAACGACAAGAATGCTGAATTGCTCACGAAACTCGTAGACATTTGCTTATCGGAAACGAATAGAATTTTATCTTCCTTACCTCCATTATTATATAAAGTATGGTATCTTTTGTTTATATAATAGACGTGAATGGCTCGTAATGGCTGTCAAATATACTTGTGGCACACTTGTGGTTGATGATCAAGGTATAAACGAATATTGAACGTGTTCGCAGTTTATCATTTGATAGGAGCTAAAGATTCAAGTGAAAGGATAAAGGCATTTTTTGGATAAAAGGCTTACTAGACTTTTTCAGCAGCTTTACTTGAAAATGGTTTCATGTTATCCAGTTACTCATTGCTCAGTTACACAGGAGCCAGAGAAAGAAGAACTTATCTGGGTGATGGATATAAGAATAGGCATTCGCTCCATATTGGCATCCATCTGCATCCAGTTATGTGGAAACCGACCACAATATAGTTGCGTAATTCTAGGTGGATGTGAATTTTATAGCGGAATCCAAGACAGTATGAATCTTTTCACTGGTACTCGTCGAGTTTCATTGTCACGGCGATTGTTTGGTGATCCTAATTGTTAATTCCGGCTTTTAGAAGTTACAGAGTTTGGAAATAGTGTGGTCGGATTGTTCGATAAAAAAGCCGGCCAAGTGCATGTTGGGCTTCACACATTTAGGGTTCCTTATCAAACCGCAAAATTAATTTGGTTGTAATAGGAAAATGAGGGAATTTCTATTGAAGGAATATATTGGTATTTGTTAGTAAAATATACGTAATAATAAACATTATCACCAAATTTCAATTTCATAGGTCAATGGGAAGTTAAAAAATTCTTCGGTATAAATAAAAAAAGTATTTTAGTGTAATTTGTAAAAAAAAAATTTACACGCTTTACCTGTATGGGAGCCCCCCTTAAAGATATTAAAAAAAATAACAATTTGCATGGCTTTAGGTCAACAAGATGCTTATACTGTGAAAATTTGAAGACAGTAACTCCAACCGTTTGGCCGTACAACCCGTGTGACAGACGACGGACAAACGGAGAGACAGACAGACGGACAAGTGAGTGACAGCAATAGGATTTCGTTTGGACCCTTCGGGTACGGAACACCAAAAAGATGTTGATGATGAGATCCAGGTACATGCGTCAACCTTCACTAAAGTCATTGCTATTAAGATAAAGGTAAGAACCTTATTGCATATACGATGCTCAAGGAGCGTGTCTCGATAAAATGAATACTATGTTGCTGTCAATCCCATTACTCCTAACTTTAAGGGTAGCAAAACATGTTGCCTTAATATCGCTAAAAGCTGCTCTTGTATCGTAAAAATAAAATATGTGAAAGTATGTACTAATAGAATACACTGTCACCATCTTACATGCACTAAACTTTGCGAACATTATGAACAAAGAAAGTATCTAACATATTTATTTGGTGGGTCTCCCTTGTTTTACCGAAAAGAAATTGCCAAATTATCACTTCCCAAACAAATTTTCGCATAACTTCATTTGCCAAATTATTACTTACCAAACAATCTCTTTACAAATAATTGTTACGAAAACCTATGTTTGGCAAGTGAACGTTTGAACAATAACTTGTTCACCAACTAGTACTTTTACCATTTTTTATCTAGTCAAATATTTCAGTTGGTATAACATATTTTACGCAAATTTTTTTTTCTATATAATCTAGTCGTTTCTGGCACTCGCCGGCCGCTGCCGCGGCACCGCTCGCTACGCTCGCTCGGCTCGTGCGTAGGTGGTCACAGTTTTAACCTAACCTAACCTAACCATTTTTTTTAAATTAATAACCTACTGTAACTAGTTCCATAAATAACCTAACTTTTGCTATTTTGTACTCGCGTTAATAAATGATTACCTATATTAAAATAAAATTGCATTTTTAATTATACAATTCCCAAAAAAATCTTATTTTTGCCTTTATATTTTTTGTCATAACAATTCATTTGACTAAACGTTTATTGTCTAAATATTGTTTGCTGTAATAAATCATTTGATTAAAGACCAAAAACCTTAATGACATTATCCTTGGTAACAATCTGCCAAGTAAACATTTGACCAAATGAAAATGTGCGTACTAAAATTATTCCAAATATTACATTGGTATAAAAAAAGGTTGCTAAAATTTGTTTGGGTAATGAAAATTTGGCAAAATCTTTTCGGCAAAACGGCAGGATCCCTTATTTGGTACTATGATAGATGGTGCTTCAGATTATTTCCGATACACATCAGAGGTAGTACGGTATGTTATGGGAATCCCGTGAAGATCAAGGGCTCTAAAGAAATTTGTTATTTTATCAGCGATGACGATTTTCGAAATGCCATAATGTAAGAGATAGATTGATCACTCGACATTTTGATAGCGCTTGGACATCCCATACATTTTTAATATTTTACCACACTTCTGTCACTTCTAAGGGTCTCTGATGACCAGACAAGTCCTGAACATAGACACAGGTTCAAAAAAGCGTGGCAGACTCCTCACCTAACTTTGAATGTCTGTCGTAAATAACGACCCGAAGGCAGCATCCTCGGTACAGTCACGACTAGTAACCGAAATAATAGGCTTCTCACCGGCTAGGACTAGAGAGCGGTAGATATTTCAAATAAACCAAACGAATAAATACATGAATTATTTTTATCAACGAAGAGCGTAAATATAATATTTCACGTATCCAACATAAAAACTGTAGAAATAATATACAAACCTTCCACACCCGTTTCACCCCCTTGGGGTTTTTTCAAAAAGCCTTTCTTAGCACTCACTTACGTCACTTGAGGAACCTTCCTGCCAAATTTCATGCTTCTAGGTCTAGCGGTTTTGGCTGTGCGTTGATCGATCAGTCAGTCAGTCAGCTTCTTCTTTCATATATATAGATTGACCTTTATGACTTCGAAAACTAAGAGGTACCCTTTGCTGCCTTTTAGTTTACAACAGAGAAACCTCTAATTACATCAACCAAGGTATCTAATTCAAACTACAAATTGAAATTTCGAGTCAAACTCCAAAATCACATCTCTCAGAACTTTGTAAGCGAATAAAATCTTTGTAACTAAGTGCGGCAAAGGTAACTATCCCGTGAACGTTTTAATTACATGTAACTTTATAAGTTCTTATCTAGATTTTATCGGATTCAAAAGTTAGTCGTCCTACAGCTTGGAGCTAAAAACTGCTTCTTACAGTGAAAAGTTTTAATTTGTTTAAAGTAGGCATTAAAGATTTTTCGTTGTGATGTATTTCAAAAACGATGTGATTTTACTTACCGATTAAAGACTGCTAGACATAATAGAATTTTGCATGTGGAAAACCCATTATTATAGTTATCTTTCGTATCCTTTTCATATTTCAACCCCAAATTCGAAACCATGTGATCGTTTAGACACTACATCTTTTGTCAATTTAAAATCATATTTTTTGCAGCCGAAGACATCCATTGCAAGGTATACCTCTCTACCTCAAGGTAGGCCTCCTCCAAAATGTGCCAAATTAACTGGTCCTATACATCTTACACCCAGCGAACATTCGCGGCCCTCACCAATTTTACATAGATCGATCACGTAAAATACTTAACACTAGTTGCCAATGTAGTGAAATCATACTTCTGTATCAATTTTATTATGTACTTCTAATATAGGTATGTATCCTGAGGCGTTTTTTCTGTTCAGTGCCTTCATATGTATAGGTAATAATTGAGTGAAGGTAACGTGGAAGGACTGTGATGGGACAGATTACGGAACGTTACTATGACGACAAATAGTGGCTTCCTGTCTGTAAATTTCATCGAACTCCGGTTTGACCTTATAGAGACGGTTGTTGAATACCGCATTATCTGAATGAGGAACATTAGAAAACGTCGCGCTGGTATTTCCCAGTGGGCTAAGCAGAGATACATCTATTAATAGTACGAGAGCTAGCAACGTCGAGAAAACAAGAATTTCAGATAGGCCAGTTTTTAGATGGGCTATCTCTCTCACTCTCCCGGACGTCATACGGGCTATCTGGCTGGCGGTTGCGTTCATCAGTGCGCATCCTACCTGTACAGGTAAAATATTAATTTTTCAAATCATTTTAAGAAGTTTCTTTTTTTTATTTTTTTTATTGAACTTTTTGCAACTTTTTAGCTCTATCCCACTTCAGATGGGGTCGGTTCTCCTAATTTTATGATGCCAGGACAATCTGTCCTAGGTTGTTGGATTGAGCAGTTCTTCCACCAATTGGAGTTTTATCATGCCAGCTCGTTCTTGACTACTGCCATACCAAAAAGAAAATAGTAATTTAACTTGCTGCAGAACAACACAGTTCACTAAAATCCCACCAGTTATGTTTAAGTACAACTTATGTTAGTCAAGTCTTGATGTAAATTCTTAACGGTGTTGTGTTCTCTTGTTCAGTAGTACACTGTGAATAATGAGAAAAGTTTCACTGCATTGTGCGACAACCGCTACGGTAACTAGCACTTGCGCTTTAAGATGGAAACTGGGTCTATATGCTTATTTACTCCTAAATAATTACCTTTGTGGGAGAAAAAAAAACAATTGTTTATTCTGTATTAGCCTATTCAGTGCCTAAAACGTGGATCCACGTGTGACACGGGGGTTTTTTTAATTGTTTTGACATTCAACCACCGGTTAGCCAGCATATCGCTGTAAACCGAAAAAGCCCAAAATTCTAGCATATATAATTATGAACTCCCATTTAGTCCATTGCAAGAGTTATATAGTCAGGAGCCAGAAAATCCAACATCTTGTCAAGGGATAGTGGTGTTATCCAGAACTAGATAGTCATTACATGTATCGTACTGGTATCCAGCTGGATCTGGTGAGACTGGAAGCCGACTCCAACATGGTTGGGAAAAGGTTAGACAGAAGATGATGATGGTGATCGCTGAAAACAGACACTTTTGTCTTGCAGTTTGCTCGCATAGACGCAATAACATCGCAAAAGAAATATATATTAAGATGATAAACGTATACAGCATACGAACACACTCCTGGACAAAGACCACCCCTCTTCCTTTTCTCTCAGTGTTTTGTTTATTATATTGAACCTTTGCTTTGAAAAAAAAATGTTGTGCTCGGTATTGTTGAATTTTTAAATGACTATCCAAAAAGGAAGAGGTTATCAATTCGACTGTATTTTAATTTTTATGTTTGTTACCTCAGGACTTTTTACAAAGTGAACTGATTTTGATGATTCTTTTTTTTTTTGAAAACTGGTGCTTGTCATGTGGTCCCATTTATTATTTCATCAAGATCTGGTGAAGAACTTTGGAGATATAATCTTCTCTTCAATAATTAATGATGGCAAATACCCTCGGGATAGCTGGTATTGCATTTCTGTTTATTGTTTACACCATTTCATAACATAGCATCACACTGGTACGCTCTAAAGGGGCACGCAGATGTGAATAGTTCACCCTGGTACACTCTCATTTCACCGGCTTTGTTTAAGTTTCATTTTATTGGGTTAATCTATTCTGGCATCACGTTGACCTACAGAACTGGACCATTAAACAACAAAAATAATTTAAATTTTGGAAGTCGGTGTCCAAAAACGAAGAAACGAAAACAGGAACACCGACTTTGGAAATATTTAATTTATTTTTCATTTTTTAGTGATTTTATTTTGTATTTTTTTGTAAAATGTTATTTTTTAATCTAAACTAAATTAAAATGGTGTATGCTGAGAGCTTCTCCTCCATATTTATTATGCACAACGCTAATGTGTGGAACTCACTGCCGGCGTTTGTGTTCCCTACCACCTGTCAGATTTCGAAGCCAGACATCCTCTAGGATTGCTCGTTCAATCCAATCAATGAGACCTCATTTCGTTTGGCATGTGGTTAGATAAAGATTAGCAGCTGGTGCATCACGTAAAAAGGGATGTCACTGTTAATACGTTACGCAGTAAGCTGCTGAACGCATCATTATCCACAACAAGATTGGGCCACTGCCGCGCATAGGCCTCTTATTTTTTCCTTTCCCCACGCACCTTTGCCAGCCTCTTCCAGTTTTCACCAAAGTTGCCACCAATATCTCGCTCTGCCTATCTCGCGGTATAATAACCGCTGAACTATCTATCAGATAATTAGATAAAACCCACCTTCAGTATGTGCGATTCCCACGTCCCAAGAGTTTCAAATGGACCAAAATTGTTTTTTTAACATTTTCGTTGTTCATCACTAAAAGAACAGAAGCAAAATCACTTATTCATTATAAAACTTTAACAATGAACTTATTTAATTCTCGATAGTAAGAACGAACCCGACTGAAAAGAAAGTTTCAAACCAAAAAAATCTTAAAGTAACTTTTAATTTTCAATTAATTGATACAATTTACGTTTCGAGATATAAAAGAAATACGTACCTATGAGAGATTAGTTAATTGAATTCGATGTTAACGATAATGATCACGTTTCAAATTAACGAAAAGCAATTTATAAATTACT
The DNA here is from genome assembly GCA_947562075.1 of Orthosia gracilis. Taxonomy (NCBI): domain Eukaryota; kingdom Metazoa; phylum Arthropoda; class Insecta; order Lepidoptera; family Noctuidae; genus Orthosia; species Orthosia gracilis. The sequence goes on along the minus strand of OX387265.1, from coordinate 43,145,750 downwards.
GTTGCTAACGCACAGTCAATTACAATAATAATTATTTATTAAAATATTAGAATAAAATTTATAGAATACATTTTAATAACTTTAAAAAAATTGAAAGGGTGTGCCTAATGGATTTATTTAATTTTGACAACGGACGCTTAAAGTTTTTTTTGAAATTATTAACGCAATTTTTCGTGAAAACAAGCCGATTCTAGCTAGAACTTTAGACAGACATAAAGTTTTCGCCTTGGACTTAGATTTTTTTTAAATTATTATTGATTGGCACGCGCTTGACCAATATCTCACCTGATGGTAAGCGATAATATGGTCGACGGTCTAATACGCTTGTCTAGAAGAAACCTATTCACTCTTGATATAAAACCCCGAGATTGTAGCTATCGGGAAACACAGACTCCGGCAGAGAATTCCACTCTTTAGCTGTACGCATAATGAAAGAGTTTTTTTTTTTAAATGGTGTCTCATTAATTCTTAGCCATTTCTAATAAATTAAGTTTTGTTGTAAATCGTTTTGAATACCATCAAATTAAAACGGCCTTATTTCGTTAACGATTGCTTACTTTATCTTATTTTTTATTAGTGTTTGTTAGGGTTCCGTAGTCAACAAGGAACCCTTATAGTTTCACCACGTCCGTCTATCCATCCGTCCGCAGCTTAGCTCAGGCATGGATACACATATTAATAACAACAAAGTTTTTTAGGGTACTTCCTGTACACGTAAAGAGGGAATGTTTTTTTTTTCGTCCATCCCATGGTGGGGGGATCGTTGGATAGGCCATTCAAAAATGTTGCGGGTTTGTAAAACCATTTTTCGATTTAATTTTCCGTTCACGTAAAATTAAGCTTTAAATGGCATTTTTTGTTGAATCAAGTGCGCACTGCCAGCTGAATAGTTGCTTTCCGATTTGTGAAAAAATTCACGGCAGTAGTAATAATGAAATTAAAATGAAAACTATCACAGCTAAGTAGGCTTTACAAGTTTACGAATAATAGTCGACCAACTTATAAAACTTACTTGGAAAAATAAACATTTTGTATATTGCTGTCTGTGGACACAAGTTTTCGAATGGCAAAGTTAATTTTGTCCCTTCGTTAGAGCAATATTCGACGTTATCATTGTTTATGAAACTAATCTTATCTTATCTTGTGGAGGGGCCGAGAAATAACTAGGACACTTTGACCCATTGGGATCTGTTGTGGTCTCCTAGATAACTTACTCCTCCCCAATGTCCGTGAAAATTCTTTTCAAGAGTTATACAACGAGACTAGGAGATATGAGCCTATAGTCTTTTGGTTTTGGATAGCCAACCCCTAGGAGACTCATTCGCTTACCAGCCAGTGCATCGCATATGCACAGAAGGTGCTCCATGCGTTCCGTATGTTCCTCACACAACCTGCAGATAGGTGTCGCGGCTAGACCCATCTTCATGAGCATGTCGTTGGTTCCAAAGTGCCCAATAAAGGCCCCAAGCAGATAGCGGAAATGCGGCTTTTACGAGACACGTCGAAATGCCTACACATGGTTCTGGGCCCACAAAATTATTCGCTGAGCCCTCTCTTGCCAGTTCATCTGCCACTTCGTTACCATGGATGCCTTTGTGCCCAGGGATCCACATCAGTCTTACCCTGTTATGCTTCCCAAGCCTGTTTAGGGTCCGGATAGCATCCAGAATAGGTCTGGAGTCCACTTTGTAGGATTGCAGCCTGACTGTCACTAAGAATATATATAGATTTACCTCTGGTTCCTCTATCTATATGCTCTTGAGCACAGGTTATTATGGCATATGTTTCTGCTTGGAATACAATTGCCATCTTCCCTAAGCTTTTGCTACATTTGTAACCTTTTGCGAATATTCCCGCTCCTGTACCAGATTCCATTTTGGATCCATCAATGTACCACACCAGACTATCTTGTTCTGGTGGTTTGAGTCCCTTCGTCTAGTTCTCTATTGTAGGGATTTGGACCTTGAAAGACCTTTGTGAAACTTAGGAATGTTACCTATTTATTTTGGTGAATGTAGCTGTTTATATACGGAATCCTCTGTGCGCGAGTCTGACTCGCACTTAGCCGGTTTTTTTATTTAACATTTTCTTAAAAATATATAATTCAATATTCAAGCTGGCTACTCTAATGTTTATAGATGCTAGAAAACCCTCATTATACAATGTGAATTTGAAAACGCGTTGTTTTAACATACTTTAATTAGAATCTTTCCTTTGCTTCCTTTCCATAATGTTTTTGTATACTTTGTATCTTTATTTAGGCTCTAAAGAGTGTTTATAAAGCTGAGTACCCAAAAATACGTTCCCTTCCCCTTTATAAAAGTAATTTACGAAGTTGCTATCACCCAGCATAATTTAACTGTTTACAGGCTTTGCAAGGGAAGCAATAACAGTGGTTTAAAAGTTTATATTTTTCATAAAGTTATTAAAAAATGTAGCACCCGCAGTCTTTAAAGCTGTTAATATTATTTCTCTTCATTATTCTGGAGTTTAATTATTATTTTTATGTTAATATTAAGTCCGGTTGTCCCAAAGCTTTGGTTTTGGAAACGATTATATTTTTTGTGCAGTTATATGTAGTAGTAAATGGTCATTGTATTTTTATTTAAACATCAAAGGATCGTCTTGAAATAAATACTAGAAGTCACCTCTAGCTTAGGGGCCAAGATATGCGTACCTATTATATATACATACTTTTTAATATCCCGCCAACTATAATTTTTGAAAGTGCATCATTTGGAAGTGTACGGGTTTACAGAATAAGATGCACGAATACTCAGTATCTTACGATTTAAGCGATGGTTGCGAGTATTACAGGCACAGGTGAAAGTCAAACAAATCATTTTGATTTATAGTGAAGACATATATAAGACAGGGGAAAATTTTGTTTAGCGGTATGGTCAGCCAGTTCTGTCGGCATCTCTTATGGACTCCGGCGAGCGCCTTCGATGCACCACCACGTAGAGAATAGGGGTAGGCAGTATTTGGCCTGTAAATAACAATATATTATTTTACTGTAGGTCAAATAACTGGTTAAGCAGTGAGGGCCCAGTGGTAACGGTCACGACTGACTTTTCGGTGGTTCGTAGTTCGAACCGAGGCAGCCACTTTACGTTCATCACCACTGGTGTGACACACGGTGAAAGAAAACTTTGTGAGGAAACCGGCATGTCCTAGAACCAAAAATTCGAAGACATGTGATCTCCACCAATCCGCACTAAGCCCGCTTGGTGGATTAAGATCCAGTCCCTCTCTCACAGAAAGGAGGCTAGTGTCCCAGCGTTGGGAAAGTTAAAACACTGATTATGCTATGTTCAAATAAATTTGACTCCATAGGTAATTTGGTGCGCTTTGTATTTTTCTGTCTTTTCACACTTACGACTACCAAACAGAACACATACACTCCATCACACGCGCGGGGCATATGCATTGCTCTGTTATACATATTTGCTAATTATTAGATAAATAACAAATTTATACCCGTTATTATTATTTTTTTAATTTATTTATAATTTATATTATTTTTTTCAAAAGAACCCGTTTTTACTAAAACTTCAGGACATTTTTCTAATAGATGCCTGGATAACATTACACAGATGAAGACGTTCGTCTTGGCTTAAAGCAAACAGTTAAATATTTAACAGTACGATTAGACTTCCGAATCATTGAGGTTAATGCTACCTGGTCCAAATACCGGACATTAGAATCTGGTTGCCCTAGATAGCTGCTGCTAGTGTCCTTAAGGGTTCGTTGGCATTTTGTTAGTAACATTTTAGTGGTTCTGGGGCGCACTTGTGCCCCGTGCGTGAAAAAAGTTAACTTTTCAACTCATGACAGTAACCGGTAGAATTGTATAATGGAGTGTTTAGTTAAAATAATAAACGCATTAATCTACATGATTTCTATAATTCGTTAACAAACAACGGGACATTATAATGATTAGATCTGAAGCCGATGACATCACAAGGAAGACCAACCCGAACATATACTTGTATTGTCTCCTTTCTGACAATCATTAGGAAGTGATATGATTGGATATCCCTCCTCGGGTGCACATGGTGTACATGTACATTTTACTATTTTTACGAACATGTAGATAACTATTATGTCGTGACAAAACACAGCTGAAACGAATAATAGCAATATTAGTTCAATGGATATGGAAAAAGACTCGAGTCACGTTCCCATTCATCTATAACTCTGAAATAATCATACAACAATGTGACTCATTTGAATATAACAAAAAGTGTTTAAAATTATAATAGTAAATTGATCATAGATATTGCAATAATCACAGAGTATCACTCTTAACTCAATACTGATCAAACAGAACCTTCTATTTTAATATTGGGTTTACAAAAGATATATTGATGATAAATGTTCATGCAACTAATAATCGATATACATGTAACTTACAACAGACGGAGAAGGACTGTATGGTGAAAATCGCAGCAATTACAAAGTGTATAGCTTCGGTTCCGTAGCGGATGAAGTATATCGCTCCTATCACACTTACGACAGTAGTGTATATTGCCATAAATAAAGACAACCATAACGCCGCTCTTAAGGCAAATGGTTTTACCTGAAAAAGAGTATTAAATTATTTCCTTGATTTAAACACATTTCCAGAATATAAACGTTCCGAACGATCCTTGGATATTGGGTTGGTTATATAAGTAAGTAAGATATAAAAATATAGCTGGCCTTCAGTCATCTTTTATGGATCAAGGAAAGGTCTATAAGTCGAAGATTAATAATATACCTTTACAAAAAAATATCTGAGTAAGCCTTTGCATCGCTTGCCCCAAAAATAATCAAAGGGTTAGTCTTGCCATGTTCATCGAAAATTCCTTATGCTACTTTCGGTCCCAAATCCGGATAGATAAAGTCTCAAAGATATTTTAAGATAACACTGATGTTGATATTGTATTGTTAACGAGCGTATGCCGAAGGCAAATTGAAGTTTCTCAAAGAAAACTTGCGCACATATTCTCTTTTGTGCGACCTACAAGCCCGAAGCGGAGGGATCCAAAGGTGGGTTTATGATAAAATCGGAATCCCTTAAATGTCTTTTGTTGATCTTGAGTACGATGACAGAATCGTTTGGTTTTATTGTCAAAGCTTCCTTTTAGATTCTTCGGTAAAAATGAAACGATGAAACGAGCAAAAATTTTCGCAGTTGAAAATATCGCTTTGGATTGTCGAAGGAGTGGCTTAGGAGAACGTATTGTTCGATATTATTCGATTGACCACATTTGCTGATATGAGAATTATTTGTTTAATATCAGAAACTTTACTGAATAATAATTGGGAATACTACGGTACCCTGGAGATTTGTAAAGTGATGAGCGAATCTAAACCGTGTCTTAAGTGCTTAAAAATAATACTAGACTGAAGTCTTACGACCAGTAACTTGAGAATCTTCCAACTTCTTTGATTTAGAATCGCGCAATATTTTATTCACCGTCGATATAAGCAAATATCGTACTTAATAATTTATTTTAATTTAGAATTAAAGTATTTTTTTAGTTCAATAATAAGTTAATTATTTTGACAATTTTGATACGTCCGATAGTGATTTTTATAACTAAATGAGGTAGGCGTTTGCCAGCTAACTACTGAGAAAGAAAAAAAAATCGAAATAAATTCGATCAAAGGCGGTCGGTATCAGAGATCTAAGTGTCTTATAAAGTCCAGATATTATTATCGTAAAGACGTGTGACGACCATATTCGTTAATACCTAAAGGTCCCATCAGCCAACCAGCATCGCAACGGCCGCGTGGCAGCAACAGTGGTGCTGCGTCAGTGTCGCAGCGGCTCTGACGCAGAAACGACACAGTGGTTAATCCTAACCTACCGGTGATGCTGTTGTATTGATATATAAGAAAGTAAAAAATCTCATTGAAAGACCACCCAGCACAGATTCACCCCAGACTTTGTCTTTTTTATAACCCTTTTTGTAGCCTTTTTCACTTAAATCGTTCAGAATCGAATGGTGTGACACTAAACTTAAGTGTCTCGTCTTCCTCGTCAGTGAATATTTTATTACGGTTAGATATTCTAAATATTTACATAACCTCATAAATACACGCTATCGCAGTGACCGCGCGACAGTGCTTGCGCAAACATGGCACGGTCGCTACCGCCGAGCGACACTGACGCGGCACCACTGTCGCTGCCACAGTGGCGCTGCGCTCGAATGTTAGTTCATTCATTTCCGTTCTGTATAATACGATCGCTCTATCGCCGTGATACTGTCGCTGCGACAATGACGCCGGAGCCGCTCTGGTCGGAAGTCTAGCTTAAGGAAGTCTCTTGAGAAAGATACCGAATGCAATGAATTCATGTCCAATAACCGATTTTATTTTGCAGAAATATCGGGACCTCATTGTAATTATCAGTAGTAGAGGTTTCTTCCATATAATAGGCCCAGTAATTCAGGTTTCTCTGTAATAGTTTAAAAGAGGGCCAAATATAACATATAATTAATGGATTCAAAATTGTACTTACTTCTATAGCGCCTAAGAAAAGTAGTATTGCAGTCAACACCTGTATTGGAATGATTATCAATATCATAATATGGATTGCAGTTGACCAGGCACCTTCACTGTACATTTTGATCATCACGAACAGGCCCGTGTAACAAAATATTGACATCTAGAAAACAAATATCATAAATTCTTTGAAAAGAGCTGGTCTTCATCATCATCAGCGTTTCAACGTTCCCACTACTGGGCCACAGGCCTCCTTTCTATGGGAGGGAATGGGCTATAATCCAACAGTGCGGATTGGTGGATGTCACATGTCTTCGAATTTTTCCCCGACTGCGGGAGGGTTTTAGGTCGGTTTTTCTATAATTTTTGTTTGTCACCGCCTACAGCACCTAATAATATTTCATGTATAAATAATATCCAGTATCTGCTTGTTTTCCTCTTTTCAGTTAATAAATTTTTAGCAGTCGGCTTTTTTGTTTTTAAAATAATTTGTTTTATTTCAGACTTTTTGATTTTAATACTGAATGAGTTCTCCTAATAAATTATGTGGTAAAAGATTATTTATTTTGCTATCAAACTCTTATCTTAAATTTGTGCCAAAATAGGAACATTAAAGTATTACAATATATATATTTGGAATGTCCTATTTAGCAGCTTTCATTTGATACACATATTGTTAGAATAGTGAAAAAATCCACAAAAATTTCGAAAACGATCCAGTTGGGTAGGTCCAACTTCGAGAAAGAGGTCAACCGTCGAATCCGACTCGGCTGGGCGGCGTTCGGGAAGTTGCGTGGTATCTTCTCGTCCAATTTACCGCAGTGTCTCAAGACAAAAGTCTTTGACCAGTGTGTGTTGCCAGTGATCACCTATGGGACCGAGACATGGTCGCTCACAATGGGCCTTATCAGAAAGCTTAAAGTCACCCAAAGGGCAATGGAGAGAGCTATGCTCGGGATTTCCTTGCGTGATCACGTCAGAAATGATGATATCCGCAGGAGAACTAAAGTTGCCGACATAGCCCGGAGAATTGCTAAATTTAAGTGGCAGTGGGCAGGGCATATTGCTCGCAGAACGAATGGCCGATGGGGCCGAAAAGTTCTGGAATGGCGACCGCGAACCGGTAGACGATACGTTGGAAGGCGTCCCACTAGGTGGACCGATGACCTGGTTAAGGTTGCGGGAAGGCGCTGGATGCGAGACGCACGGGATCGGTCGATGTGGCGACGCCTGGGGGAGGCCTATGTCCAGCAGTGGACGTCTTTCGGCTGAAATGATGATGATGATGATGATGAGTGAAAAAATAAACTTCTGTATTGCCACCTTTTTTTTAGGGGGGGCGCTAATTTATAAAATATATAGCCTATGTACCCCCTTACACAAAGTAACGAGCCTCAATGGATTTGAACCCACAACCGAGTACGACAAGTAAGTCGGCGCAGTTACCACTGGGCTACCAAATGTTCAAAGGGCTGGTGTGGTCGGATGAATGAAACAAGAAACAAAAAAGCACTCAAACATGATAACACTTACAAGTTTAATCCATCCTATACAAATTATGGCGTCCCGGAGGACTAGTTTCCGATACTGCAATTCCTCTCCACTGAGAGGTCTAACCGACGTACTATTATACATTCCCTTTAAGACTCATAAAAGTGACTTGTTTCTTGTATTTTAATGTTAAATTATTTTGCATTAATATGCAATTTACTCGGAATTTGGTTGTATTTTTGCTTTGATGTTGTTATGACGAAAACTCTGTTATGACAATGTCATTGTGAGACGTTTGACTGATGACATAATTATTTGCCATAGAGGTTTAGAGTACTTTTTCTGCATGCGTAGATATAAATTAGCGTACCTACTGTGTAGTAGTGGGGACTCTTTCGGTCCGTTATGCTTGAGGGTTCTGGTCGGCATTGCCTCTGGCTAGCTCTGTCCAAAAGCACTGAACTACACAGGTTTCGCAGAGCAACATTGTCCGCAGCTGCGAACTTAACCAATAGTTAAGTTCGCAGCTGCGGACATAGCTAAGACCATATTTATTTATTTACTTATTTATGTACACACATAACACTAAAAAAGAGAAAAGAAGGATTACAGAAAAAAAGAGCACAAAGGTACTGCTTATTTCAATAGAAATTTCTTCCAGCAGTCCTGCGACAGGAAAGTTGGATGATAGACGAAGACACAGTGTGTAGAAAGAAATAAGGAAACTTAAAATAGACTATTATTACTTAACTAATTATATACAGAGCACAAATTTACCTTAACTACATAAATAAAAGATAAAATACATGTATATATATATATATATATATGTATGTATATAATATAATAAAATGTAAAATTACATGATGGTGGAAAGGTAATGTTCTTTGACCTGTTTCTTGAACAAAGATACATTTTTAGAGTCACGGATTTTAGGTGGAAGTGAGTTCCACAGTCGTACTGCATGAACAGAGAAGGAGTGGGAATAGAAATTAGTAGTTTAGATGATGCCTTAGGTGGGATCTACACTGGACATCGGCAGCGCGAGTGAAGGAAAAGCGATCGCGCAAATATCCAGGGTACGTAGGGTTAAAAAGGATGTTAAAGAGGAGACATAATACTCGAGTGTTCCTGCGAAGACGGATAGGGAGCCACTTGAGATCCTTGCGGAACTGAGAGACATGATCGTATTTCCTCAGACCAAATACAAAACGGATGCACAGATTTTGCAAGCGCTCAAGTTTATTTATGAGCTCCTCCGTGGCATCCAGATAGCAGGCATCAGCGTAATCGATGATCGGCTGAATACCACGACCATAGGGTGTATGACCAGGGGTAAGTCTCCAGGACATGACGGACTCAGCATCGAGCACCTGCAGCATGCAGGTCCCCACCTGCCACGTGTTTTAGCCATGCTGTTCACGTTCTGCCTTCGCCATTCGTACATGCCAGACGAGCTGATGAGGACGGTCGTAGTACCAATTGTTAAAAATAAAACAGGTCATTTATCGGATAAAAACAACTACAGACCGATCTCATTAGCGACAGTCATCGCGAAAGTATTTGACAGCATGCTTAATGCTCAGTTAAACAAAACAATAAAATTGCACGATAACCAGTTTGGGTTCAGGCCCAAACTGTCGACAGATAGTGCTATACTGAGTTTAAAGCATGCTGTCAGATATTACACAGATCGGAGCACGCCTGTTTACGCCTGTTTCCTCGATCTTTCCAGGGCGTTTGATCTGCTTTCGTACAAAGTGCTGTGGAGGAAGTTGCTCGATAGGCAAGTTGCGCCTGAAATTTTTAAAATCTTCCGGCACTGGTACGAGAACCAGGTCAATAATGTTAAATGGTCGGGAACTCTGTCGGACTCGTACAGGTTGGAGTGCGGGGTGAGGCAGGGGGGATTGAGCTCACCAACGCTCTTCAATCTGTACATGGATGAACTTGTTGCCGGGCTCAGCAGCCGCCATGTTGGATGCCATGTTGATGACGTTTGTTTTAACAACATCAGCTACGCTGATGACATGGTGCTGCTGAGTGCGTTAATAGGGGGACTCAGAGAGCTAATAAGCATTTGTGAAACGTACGCTAATACGCATGGCCTTAAGTACAACGTCCAAAAGAGCCAGCTTATGGTTTTCAATGCGGGTTCTAAGTGTCCGGTGGAGGTTCCTCCAGTAAGGGTGAGTGGGGTGCCCTTAGAGCGGGTACATAGTTTTAAATATCTGGGCCATATTGTGACGTCTGACCTGAAGGACGACGCTGATATTGAGCGAGAAAGGAGGGCGCTGTCGGTGAGGGCGAATATGATTGCCCGCCGGTTTGCTCGTAGCTCCAAGGATGTGAAGATCACATTATTTCGAGCCTACTGCACATCTTTTTATACGAGTAGTCTGTGGGTGTCGTATTTGCAGAAATCTTACAGCGCTCTTCGCGTTCAATATAATAACGCGTTGAGATCACTGCTGCGGCTGCCTCGCTTTTGCAGCGCTTCAGGTATGTTCGCGAACGTCCGCGTTGACTGTTTTTATGCCAGCATGCGCAAGAGGGCGACTTCATTAGCGAGTAGAGTGCGGGGCAGCGGCAACAGCCTTCTTAGCGTTGTTGCCAAAAGGTTGGACGGGCCTTTCATGCGGCAGTGGCAGGCCTTACATGCACCCGTATACCGGGCTTGGGGCAGGTAAAAATATAGTATAATTATCATAGTTTATTTTAATATTTATTTTTTTTTTTACGATTTATATAATTTTAATTTTTAATATTTTGACATTTTTTTTTTTTACTTATAATATTCAACATTTGGCAATTTTACGTTTGACACTGTTTAATAAATTTTCTGACATTTTTTATAATTTCTTGGACCTTTTTAATTGTTGCTTTTTTGACTGTATGACATTGATGAATTTTTTTACTGTTTGAATTTTATTATTGATTGTTTTTATTTTGAGTTTTTACCTGTGTAATGTAATTTAATGTATCTTGTTAAAATATGGGCTGGAATTGTCTGAATTAAATAAATAAATAAATTGCTGTTCAGAGGTTATCTCGCATTTCAGGATGACGTTGGCGGCTGATTCCTTAGTGTTAAAGCAGCCCTTGCAAAATAGGTTGTCTGTGGAGCCTATGTTAAAAAGATGTTTGTAGGGGTTGAGTGATGACCTATGGGACCGAGACGTAATCGCTCACAATGGGCTTTATTAGAAAGCTTTAAGTCACCCAAACAGCAATGTGCGGATTTTCCTCGCGTGATCTCGTCAGAAATGAGAATATCCGCATGAGACCCAAATTTACCGACATAGCCCGAAGAATTGTGAAACTTAAATGGCAGTGGGCAGGGCACATTGCTTGCAGAACGGATGGCCGATGAAGCAGAAAGATTCTGGAGTGGCGACCGCGAACTGGAAGACGTTGCTTTGGAAGGCCTCCCACCAGGTGGACCGATGAGCTGGTGAAGGTTGCGGGGATCCGCTGGATGCGAGACGCACGGGACCGGTCAATGTCGCGACGCTTGGGGGAGGCCTTTGTCTAGCAGTGAACGTCTTTCAGCTGATATGATGATGATGATGATGAAGGGTTGAGTGGCCCGTAGTTGTCGCAATGATTAATCTAAGGTTATTTTTACTAAGGCTGAGAAGTTTTGTAGAAAGAATCCTGGTGATTGAGGTGAGCAGTATATACCTCATCATCCACAGCCTGACCTAGCTCACTGCTGAGTTCTTCTTGTGCCAATCCCCACGTTTGTGAGCCAGTGTCATTCAGGTTCTATCCGCAAAGGCAACAATATCGTCTACCCGTGTCACCTCCGGACGAACAATATTTCTTCTTCCAGTCCTTGGACACCATTCGGTCACGATCTTACTCCCGCTATTATCAACGCCCCTTGCCAGGTGTCCCGCCCAGTTGCTTTTGAATGCTTAACAAACACCGACATACAAATTAACAGACACAATAGAAATTACCATTGTCTTTTGCCGATTCGGCGATCTGGACTGTCAAATAGTTAATTGTATCTATTGACAAAAATAATGCATGATAGTGGTTTTGTTATTAAGAAATGTAATTCCGGGATGTTATAGGAATTGATGGACTCTCTTGATGGCGAAAAAGTCGCCGACTCAATACTTATAAGTTGCCATGGACACATTCATGGCAACTTATAAGTATTGAATCGACTCAGAACTTAGCCAGGACGATATTATTATAAGTTGTCTGGTATACTAACATCAGATAGAATACAGGCAAACCTGGATAACTGCTTGTTTATTTATAACTTTAATATCTAAAGAGTAATTCATATCTTAAAGTTCTAATGTAATTACGTCAATTCTTTCAATACACTATTATAGGGTACCATTTATTACGAAAAATGCATGGTTCTTGAAGGATACCGAGTGTAGGCAAAGCCGATCTTTGTACCATGTGCTTAGGACCCCAGATTACTTTTAAGATAATACCTAAGAGTGGTCAATAATATTGGTACTCAGCCAAATTGATAGCATCAAATATTCCTGGCAAAAAGCCATAAGGATTATGATAAAGATTAGTTTAACTTTTGGGAGTGCATTCAAATGGCGCCCACGTTAAGCAAAATCAAAATGTTCGTCTTTTACACAAAAAATAAACAGCATGATTAAGGAATGAATGATGTTGTCAGACATCATTGTATTGTAGTTTTAAAAAGGCAGTATTAGAAAGAAAAGAAAGAAAAATTGTTTTTTGCGCCAGGCACGACACATACCATAAAAAGCATACAATCATTACAAACTCGTGTGCGAGACATAGCCACAGCGCTGGTTTTCAGCGATAGCCGGTGTCAACTTGTATTGACAGAAGTAGTGAAAAAAAAAGTATGATTAGAATATGGTTTGGTCAAGTTGAGGAGTTGAATGCAGCCTGACTGAAGAAAGGTATCAAACCATGAAAACGCTGGTAGCAGACACCCTTGTTTCTAGGGCCTAGAAGGACTTTTTCTGTAAGGCTAGGAACGTACTCACACGCAACCAGTGAACGAGTATGCTTGATGTATGAACGAAAAGGTAATTTTAAGGACTGCAGCAAGTGGCATTCTGTAGTTGTTCCAAGAGAATTAACCTCCGTGCCTGATTCCCAAAGCAAAGCATTACAAAGCGAAAAATTACTTTCATTTTCAAAGTCGGCATCTTTATTACCTTATTGTTTTGTTTTTATTTTTTGACACTGTTTTCGGAAATTAAAGTATTTTTTCGCTTTGTAGTGTTTCGCTTTGGAATTTGGTTTAATTTTTTCCAAAAAAGTTATATTTCTCTTTTTAGTTTGATAGGTACCTCAAATTACCATGAAAATTGTTCCAAACCAAAACAAATCAAATCTTCTTTATTTCAATAAGGCCACTTAGCGGCACTTTGGACCGTCAAAAAATTAAATTTAAAAGTAATAATAATTGATTCTACCGTCCATTCGGAAAAGTAGCCTGTTATGGAGAAGGGCAAGAAACTACACACTAACACCTAAAAAAAATATTTTTACGGGCAAGAAACTACACACTTACACCTAAAAAAAATATTTTTACAACATTACATAATGTACATCAATTCACATAAATGAGTACGATGCACCCAGATTAACACTACTATACTATGTATAGCTTTAAGGTATTACAAACACCAACAGATAAATGCATTCATTTGATAAATAGGAACATGGTTCTCACATACTTACAAATATTGCAAACTTAGGTAAATTACCTATTTCAACAACAACGGAACACTGTGCAGTCATTTTTTTAAACAAAAAGAGAAGAAAAAATTAAATATAGCAATACTTTTGAAATAGCCAGTTTGATTTTGTCTACACTAAAGATTGCCCTATGGAGCAGGACAAGCTTGCTACCAAGCATTCTTATCAATACATATAATAAAATAATAATAATATATTCAGGTGAGATGGTAGTCAAGCGCGAACCTATAATAAATAAAAAGAAAAAAACATCTGTAGGAAAAACATTTTTGTACATCGAAATATTTCCGAAAAAATTGCCAGTGAGTTAAAGGATAACCAACCCATTTTTGGAATTTTTGTCTGTTTATCTATTTATTTGTTTGTCTGTTTATTTGTGCACGCATCACGTTAAATGTTCAAAATAAATGTAGATAAATTTTATAAATAAAAAATGTGCATAACTTGACGTATTACTTAGTTTTTGTTTCATCGCAATCGGATCACTCTATCAAAAGTTAGATGAATTTAAAGTGGTAAAGAAGTAAAATTGTCACAACACACGCAATTCAGATACTCAGGTAGTTGAACTCAATATCCGATAGATGGCATTGGGTATTTGAAGTCATTTTCTGAATGGCGGTGTTAAGATTCTCCGCGAACGAACTCCCTAGAAAAAAAATTGGTAAGTAGGTAGGGTGAGTACGCAGGAAGATTAGTAGGGTATAGTTGGCAGCAGACAGATGACGGGAGCGAAGCCGCGGGCACAGCTAGTCTTAAATATAATCATCTTATTTGTAATATGCTTGTTTACAAAGTGTGCTTTTAACAAAAGTTTTTTTCATTTTCTTTTAGTTTTAAGTTATTTTGTAATAGAATTTAACACAGTACTCCATGATAGATGTGTGTACTTTTTCTAGTATTACAATTGTGTCTTTAACTAACTTTACTAAATTTATGTATATTTTTCCTCATATAGATAATATTTTCATTAATTAATTGGCAAGAAACTGTCATAATATTAATAATTTTAAATAGTTCCCTAAGATATTACCGGTGACTTAACTTATATATGGCTCTGAAAGATCTCTTTTGCAATAAAAATATTGATTCAATGTCAGCCGCCCGACCCTACAGCAAAATTTAATTATTGAAAAAGTACATTACAGCAAAATTTAAATATTCACGACGATCTCAATAAACCCAAACACGATTAGGATACATTGTTTTATTTGGGAGTTCTAATCCCTTCCTTCCGGCTTCATCATCATATCAGTTTGATGGTACCATTTTCATAAGTAGGTACCGATTATTAAAAAGTATTTGCCTCATCATAGACGGTTAACTATCTTCGAGATATCTTATATTCGTGACATACTTATCACTAAGGAGTTCCAGTGACACTCTGTTGTCTTCTTCGTCAGCTCCACTTTACCAAATGATACTTTGAAATGCTTGCATTGTTGATGAAAATACTAAAATCGCTATATGTATGCCTACAATATTTGAGGAGTTCCCTCGATTTCTCCAGGATCCCATAATCGGGTCCTGACCTAATGACCATGGGACTACTTGAAAAGTATATACTCTTTCAATCAGAAGCAGAATTTTCCAAATCGGTCCAGGCGTCTTTAAGTAATTGGGTAACATATATATAAAAAAAAGATACCGACGAATTGAGAACCTCCTCCTTTTTTTGAAGTCGATTAAAAAGGCATGAGTTTATCATATTAATATTATAAATGTGAATGTTAGTTTTTTTGTAACGCTTTCACGCAAAAACTACTGAACCGATCATCATGAAACTTTGTACATATATTCTTGGAGGCATTAGAAGTAACATAGGAAACTAATTATAAAAAAAAAGAATTAATGGCTTCACTGCGAGCGAAGCTAGTATAAATATAATCTGCTCTAACAAAAACCAATCCTGATAAAATCAAGAATATGAAAAAAAACTAATTGGCACTAATTTCAATAGCGTCAGCGTTTTGCATCGCTTTAAAACTCGCCACCTGAACACTGAAACTAATTAAAGTTAGTTAACTAAACTATACGAAATTCTCAGCTTTCATTTTGTTCAACAGTTGAGTCAGCGGGTATAAAAAGTCGTTCGATTTCTTTTACGACTGGCCACATAGCGATTATAGTCTCTGGGCTAGGAGCGGCGGTTATAAGTTGTTATTATAATAGATATTGCTTAGAGAATGAGAACGACCGAAACGACTCTGCCAAAAAGAACTAAAATTGATATAGCCTTAGATAGTTACCATCTACTGTGTGTGTGTGTCTGTGTATGTTTATTTTTGGAAAACCTGGAGTAGGTCAAATCAAATCAAATCAAAATCATCTTTATTTTTCTTCCACAAATAACACTTATCAACTAAAAATTCAAAAACGGAAAAATTATAGTAACGATATGCCACATAGTTATTTGCGGGAGGCTGATGCCTGAGCTGATAAGTTACCTGTATTTCAGGACACCAGAGACTATCACCACAATCTCAAAGACAATCATCGAAACAATCTCTTAACCCAAAGTTATGTGAAGTTGCACATTATTGGCCACATCTGGATTTTTGCGTATATCATGAGGGGTTTACAAAGATTAGAAATTCTCATACACAAACATACTTGTCATACGAATATGTGTTTGATCGTGTGGGACTCGATCCCGCGGTAACCAACAATTACGTGCAGCAACCGATCGCTCCACCACTGCGCCAACTTTAGAAATAAAAAGAACATATATGGTGGCACCATATATGTCCGTATCGTCACTCATTGCTCACATAGAAAATTTTCTAAGTGATCAACAATTTCTTCACTCAAAGCTGTACCGGATACGTAGTAATTTTGAAGGATCCTCTTTTAAATTAGACACGGTTGGCGTTGTGGTTGAGTGATCGGCTCCTGCGCTGCGTGTCGCGGGTTCGATTCCCGTACGGAACAAATATTTGTATGATCTACAGGTAGTTGTTCCGGATCTAGGTGTCTTGTGTATGTGATTGTAAATGTTTGTAAACGCAACCACGATATATGAAGAAATTCCTAGTGTGGGGCACAGGCTTTATTTTTATTTGATACTAACAAATAATAAACTAAAAAATAAAAAAGTAGGTTCTATCAACACTCTTCAAAGTTTTCTTCAATAAATTAAAGAAAATCGACTTCGAGAATAAATTCAATTGGAATCAAACTTGGCTTCCATCAGACCAAAAATTTGATTTTTCTCTTCAATTTATTATTTTACGAAGAATGATTCAGTCTCAAAATAATGTCCCAACAAAAAGTAATTTCATATTCGAATGACGTCTTGGAGTTATAAAAAAAAACTTCGTGAAGTTACTGCGTATCATAAATATCATTTTATTTCGATATTAAAAAGTTGATAGAGGAAAAAAATAAAACTTATTTAATATGTTCGAGGACATTTTCTTCTGAATTCATCTCGAATTTTTTTCTAGTTCTTTTCTTGAGCAACTTTTTATCAGATCTATGCAAGAAACTAGACAGTGTTAATGGAAAGAAAACATATTATTTTTCAATGGGTATGGCCAAAGTGATAAAATTCTGATTGAAAGCCTTCATTTTGGAATCGTGAAATATATCACTAAGAGAAAAATAATATAAAAAAATGTTTTCGAAACTAGCTTTAAATGAGCCTTAACACGATGGTGCTTGCTTGTTTGCTTGAAGAGTTTATATGGCCAAGTACCAACTCCATTATCAGACCAGGTTCACAGTACGTTATTATTGCATAAACTCCAAAGTGATATTAGTATTCCAAGTATCAAGTCATATTAGTATCTCATTCGGATGCCAGGAAGTGCTAGAAAAAGTGATTACTAGTTTGTAGACAGACACACGTACAAACCAAGCAAGTTATTAATAAAAAAGCATGAGATGGCATCTAATAGTCTCTCTATTACACAGTCTGGTTGTACCAAACGTGTGCAAACAATTCTGGAAAGTTTACTTGCCAATAAAAAGGCAAAATACAAGGAATAAAATTACCATACAATTAGTTTTCAGCTCAGATCAAAGCGAGAAGCGACATGTTATTGAAGCACTCGGACATCGAATGCAGTTTTCATTGCAAAGTAATTTGATTAATTAATCGATCAGGTAGCAAGGCAGGTAGTCAATCAATTTAAACGGTAAATTGTAGCCCGAACCTCTTTATTGAGCAGTGCTACAAAAAGTATTACATTAATTTTATATTATCCAGACCCGCTGTTTGACTCGTTGGTTGCAAGTCACAGGGCTTGAATTCCCTCCCCTGGGTGCTATGAAGCTTTTCTGGAATTTCTCAGTAGCAACCCGGAGTTTGGAAGTTGGTGGTGACTTTGGTGAGACATCATGTGTGTATAAGCACGTGAACCTATGTCTGATCTGTCCCGGTCTTATCGGATTGCTGAGAATGAGAATTTGAAAACATATGAATATAAACCATCCTGAAATTGGGCAGCAGTGTCAACCATTAGATTAATTCAATAATCTAAACCTACAATCACATATTTATCAGTAAGAACATTTCCAAAATACAGCTGAAAACATGGCAACATTGACGTCTGGCGTAAACATCTCAGTCACTAAGATTATTTTTATGGCGCACTCCGTGGCTCCGGGTCTATAATATTTTTACCACAATTTCGCTTTCCGTTCGGATACTCTCATCGTTTATGGTCTTCAATTTAATTTACGATATAGAGCTGAACAAATAGAAATAAACATGTTTTTTTTTTATCTAGTGGATATTTTTACGAGTTGCTGCTTTGGTCTTGTATTTCGATTATGTTAAGAATGTTTTGAGCTTCCTGTTTCACTTCAATTGTCTTTTGTAGTGGTCGTTTGATTTTGCGTCGATTGTTTGGATTTGATGTCATCTACCTACACCATATCTACTTTCATTTCAAGTACCAAATAAACATGTTTTCTTTCTTTCTTTTCTTATCTTTGTGTTTCTGTTTAAATATGGTGAAGTATGAAAAAGTGAGGAAAACGGCATTAAGCTACACCAGCACAATAATTCGAAGTTAACTGACATCCACCAACTCGAATTGGGCGTGCGTGGTGGATAACAGTTCACTTCCTCTCACAGTGAGGAAGCTGTGTCCGAGCACTTGGAACATCATAGGCTGATTATACTATGTTATGCTTTATACCTGCAGTGCTGACACTTAAATGATATTTTCAGGAAGGCGCTGTTGCTAAGCATTTTTAAAATTGTATTGAATAATCAAAATAGCGGCGGCAGTTCCGGTTTTGGTCACGCGCCAAAAGATTCGTGTAGCGCTTCATAGACTTCATATACTTTTGGTCAGAATAACAGTCAATCTCGCTGTGTACCCAGAGAGGGTTTTCTGAAATTATATCCACCACTGGTGGCGCCACTTTCGCAAGAGGTCTTCCACCTTGTTAGCGTAACTTATGACACCAACACCTCATGCCGTTGACGTCAATTAAGGAAATATCAGCTAACATAAGCGCTTTGACAGTGGTCTGGATCTGATGAATCGGTACTCCCACCAAGTGTAAGTCGTTTCTGAAAACCCTCATTGAGATTGTGCTAAACAAAGTACCCTTACCACTCAGAAGACTACCTATATTTGTTTGAACAGCAAGTAAACATGTTTCAGCACGTACATGCCAACTTTTTCAAAGGTAAAAACACTTACATATTACTCGGCAACACATTATAATTATACCTAGATTGTTCATAATATTATTGCGACACAAGTCAAAGTAGGCAGGCTATTCATAATGATGTTCAAAGCAAACTTCTTCGGAGAAGGCATGAATACACGCACCATATAAAAGACTTGTCAGTTTCTCTGAAAAGGCTTCTTCATGTGTCTCCAGTAAGGGAAAATCTTAGAAGACTTAATTTGATAAATTAATACTAACAGTAAAGATATAAAATGTATCTAATATGGAAGTAACTTGAATGGATAAAAGATCATACGGGACAGGACAAATATAATGTCCTGAACGTGAATAGATTATAGGGTCTGTTTTTCAAGAAGGAGTGGATGGCCAAAACCTCTTAATTTATTAAAATTGAGGTGTTTCTTCAAGTTTTCCATATGAAATTATTTTAGAGGTGTATACCTCCAAAATAATATACAAGGAACAGGATGTAAAGTCTCACAAAACTCCATAGAAAAGGGAGGATCCACCGACCAGATGCAACTGCACAACGATTATTGTCGGACTGTTCTATGTGTTCAAAGCGCGCCAAAAACTTTGCTTGCGCGATGCAGGATTTGTGTGACGTCACGTCATGTCATAAGTTCGTAAGTGGCGGCGTTAATGCCACTACATAATTATTAGCGATATATCGAATGGTGTAGTACTATCGGTGTATAAATTCAGCAGTGCACTGCAAAAAGGAACGAAAAAAAAAGACAATCTGGCAAAATTTTAATCAAATGGAGCCACACTTGTATCGGAATACAGGCTTGCAGATTTCACCAAAAATAAAGTAGAGGTGCGCCAATATACTGCATCCCAATTTCGCCAAACATATCAAACCTCTAAATTTCGTCACTTGATTTAACTTTTCACAGTTACACCAGCACTTTACCAATTCACATTCGTACTAGATTTTACTAGAGCAATGCACTTGGAAAAACTGCATCGAATAACATTGGCACATGATAAAACAAAAATACTTGATACAGAAGGTTGGCTTCATACGACGATCAAAAACAGGCGCACGCACACATCGACGCGTACGTACGCCGATCTCAAACAAATGACAGTCGCAAGTGCGCTTGCACTTGCTGTACGTGAGCATGTCTATGTATGCGTGCGTATCCATTCGATGTATAGAGTCGGCCTTCTCTACTTATCTATTTTGTAAAGTTCGTTGGAAAATGCGCCTTGTGACCATTCACACGGAAACGGAAGGCGTCAGACGTCAACAATCACAGGAGAATTGAACGTGAATTGATGTTTGATTGTACGATTCACAGTGCAGTTTCCAGTTTGATTTTTTTACGTTATTGGCGACAATCATGAAACATGTTGGGAGAGGGTTCTTCTGGTGGAATTTTTAATTGGTATGTTGCGTATGTGTGGGCAAACTTTTGTCGCATTCTTCATTCTTCGGTTGAATAAAAAAATTTCAATTCAATAACACAATGTTATTTTATAGCACTTTCATTGATACCAGATAAATAAAGTAACAAGATAGATACGGCTTAAATAATAAAATAGATTTACATTACAAGGAGCACAAAATATTGATTTCATTATTAACAACTTTGAATCATTTACTGACCGGTGAAGGCAAAACACCGTGAAGAAAGGAAAATATAGAGAGACTTGAGACTTTTGCAGTAAGGTAAATCATAAAAAGAAAAGGTAGATCATATGCAAGCATACTTATCTAACAAAGGATAGTTTCTCACTAATTCTGACCTGCAAACCGTATACCTTGCGCTCTCATCACAAAGTTAGGTAAGCCGTAAGATACAACCTCCTACGAACAACCTCTTCTGCCGAGCAAAGGAATGCAAAATACCTGTGGGTGTGGAACAATTAACTGAAGTTACCGAACTGCGCCGATCTGAAGCTTTAATTACCCTTTTGCTTTCTACGTGTTGCCTTAGTTCACTTTGTTACGTGAGGAATAAACTTCTCAGAAGTCTTATACTGCTACTGTATAAAATCTTACTATGAAAACTTCCGTGGAGTGAGCTGTAGGTCTGTCATTCCTGGAACATGAATTCCCTTCGAATAGAAGCGCACTGTGATTGTGAATTAAGACGCAGCTAAATTCAAAAAGGGTAAATCCTTCTTTTCGTGGTGCTGCACCACAGATAGAAGGATTCAGGAGTTGCAGTGGTTTGGGAATAGTGAGGCGCGAGTGTCCCAAAAAAAAATAAAGAAGATTCAAAACGGAAGATGACATTGAATAGATGAAATTGAATAATTTTACAGCCTTCCTTGTAATTTTCACAGAAGGATCTTAAGGCACACCCAGATCCGAAAGAACATAAATATAATGCAATCATTTGTATTCAGGAAGTATCATTTGGTGAAG
This sequence comes from Orthosia gracilis, assembly GCA_947562075.1. Classification (NCBI taxonomy): domain Eukaryota; kingdom Metazoa; phylum Arthropoda; class Insecta; order Lepidoptera; family Noctuidae; genus Orthosia; species Orthosia gracilis. The sequence goes on along the minus strand of OX387265.1, from coordinate 43,124,011 downwards.
TGGAACTGATGAAGAAGACCACGATCCAAGATCTAATATTTGATCCCATCAGTAGATCCTCACCTGATGACCATGGGACCACTTGGAAAGTATACCCTTTCAAACAAAAGAAGAATTTTCCAAATCGGCCCAGGCATCTTTGTGTAATCGGGAAATATACATAAAAAAAATATATATATACGAATTGAGAACAAGCACCTTTTTATGAAGTTGGTTAAAAATAGACTTCTTTGTAGCTTCAACATGCTAATCCTCACGCTCCTGTCTCAACCTCATGTCTACAATGCCGATGGCAGCAATACCGAGTAGCATTGCCATTGATACTGAAAAAACAAAGAGCCAAACAACTTAAGCCTTCTTCCTTACATTTACCCTACATTGAGAGAGGTAACGATAGCCGTTTATACCAATTTATGCTGTAAAGTTAGCTCTAGCAGTTCGCGGTGAGTACCTAGTGATACGCTTCGGGGAATTCCTCGGAGTTCGTGCGGTTTCGGGAAAACTTCAAATTTCATATGTGTTTTTTAATTAAGTAAAATGCTTCACAAAGTGTTCTCCTAGGTAGTGTAAGCAATATGAAGAGTACTTTTGGATACAAACTAAGTTATATTACCAGAATTAAACATTGAAAGGAATAAGGAATCCCTTTCAAGGTTCCAACTTTATTACCATCACGGTCTCCGGTTTCAGGACTGAAATGATGGATGTGTCACAAATTAAACGTGTAACACCGTCATCATCATCAACGAATTAATGTTCCCACTGCTGGGTCACATGCCCCCTCTCTGTGAGAGAGAATGGGTCTTAATCCACTACAAGGGCCCAGTGCGGTTTAGTGGTTGTCATATGTCTTTGATTTTTGTTTCAGGGACAAGTCGGCTTTCTCATGATGTTTTCCTACACCGTTTCGAGAGCAGTGGTGATGATATAATTTACACAAAGTAAAGTGCCTGCCTGGGCTCGAACCCATGACCTACAACTCGTTGGACGCAGCCGATACCACCGGGCCACCACTGATATCTGAAACACCGTGGTTTTAAGTATTACCGTTTTTGCGATTGAGAGAAGACAAAAATAACGCAAATAATTAACTTACTTAATTGTTAGCATATGTTTGACAAATATTAAGGTGCCTACTTATTAAATTTCCGAAGACCTTATCTGTGACATAAAGACGGACAGAGAGGCAGACAGATGGACGGCAAGCTGGACAGCAGAGACTTCTCATTATTACGGTTCTGGTTTCCAACCTAAGGGTATGAAACCCTAACATTCATTCAACAGTAATTGTTAGCAACCAAATATAGTTTTTAAATGATACTGAAATATTGATGTAGGTACCGTGACAATCAAAAAAAATATTGTGGGAATGATATTGTCTGCCTGTTTCATTTGCATGGTTATTCACCCTGAAAAATACATCTGTCTCGGCAATTTAAAACTTTTCGTGCGGACAAAGGGGGACATTAAGGGGTTAAGAAAGGGACAAGTCTATTAAGAAACATTGTTAGGCTTTATTGTACCAATCCTTAAGTTTTATATCAGAGAAACATTGATGAATTGTGTGAATGATATGGAAAGATAAGAGGTGACTAGAAAGTCATAGAGAGGTGTGGATGAAGAAGACTTGCAACGACGGCCTTAAATAAATCGGGCAAAAAGCAGAAAGATGATGATAAGAGTCATATTTCAAGTGATATCCTGCAACTCGAATCCAAAGAAAATTTACAGTTATAAGTTATTTTTTATTCTGTTCCCTCCCACTCCTGGACAAATACCTCCCTCCACTCCTGTCACGGTTTTCGAACTCGCAGTTTCTTCTTCCAGTCCTAGCAAAAGATATTATTTACTATAACTTATAGCTTTTTATAGCTTCTGCCAGCGGCTTCACTTACGTGAACGTTGAAAATTATCCCAAAGGAACATTTTCCCGGGATAACAAATATTTTATGTGCTATTCCAGACTATAATCTATCTCTGTGCCAAATTTCATCCAGATCCGTTCAGCCGATCTGGTGTGAAGAAGTAACAAACACACACAAACGCCTTTATAATATTAGTGTGATTAGCTTCTGCCAGTGGCTTCACCCGCGTGAAAATCAAAAATTATCCTGTATGAAAAGTGCTATTCCTGACTTTAATCTAATCCAAATTTCATCCTCAGCCGTTCTGGGGTGATTGAGAAACAAACATACACACGTCCATCCAAACATTCGCATTTACAGTATTAGTAAGATAGTAGAATTGAAGTTATAATCGGTTGGTTTTCCGTTGTCATGGCAACAAAGTTGTTGGAGGGTAGTTTTTCGAAATGAAACTAAAGATTTAGTAGTCATCATGGGTTCCTAGAAATAAAATATAATTTTTGAAGCCACATAAGATGACTACGGATAATATCAGATATCTTTTCAGAACTTGTGGGATCTTTCGTTCCGAGAATTCATTTACATTTGACCTTTAAAAGTAAATGCCACTGGTATTGGAATTTTCCACACTCTCAATAAACACGTTTACATTTTAATATTTCATTCTAGATATCTGATAATAAATTTCATTCTGTATAGTATAAATTTTTAGGCCTAGAATTTTTTACTTGATGTCCTTATTGAACTTCTGTCAGAAAACATCATTTTTCAGAAAACTGACACCTGTTTGTATAGCCGGTAAATATTTTAACCGATTTCCAAAAAGGAGGAGGTTCTATGTTCGACTTTATGTGAGGTGTTCTTTTTATTTTGTTTACTCTCCAATCTCTCCGTCAATTGTGAACCGATTTTGAAAACTTATTTCTTTCTTTTTTTGTTTTGAGTTCACAAATTGCTCCCATTTAAATTTGGTGAAGATCTGATGCAGAACTTCGGAGATATACAACAGAACACTTAAACGAATAAATGACAGCGAATCTCTCGGGATTACTGCAATAGCTTGTCTGTTTATTGTTTATACCATTTCATTAGATAAGGTCTGTCCAGTACGCTCTAAAGGAGTACGCAGATGTGTACAGTTCACCTTGCTACATTCTCATTTCACCGATTATGTTAAAATTTCATGATATTCGGGTAATTCATTCTGGCATTATAGGATACCTTACTATAGAACTTGCCTATTAAGTAGCAAAATATACAACCGAGTTTCAATTAAAAAGACTACATAGTGCAAAATAACTTCTTTTACGGAAGTCGGGGTCAAAAAACGAAGAAAAGACTTCCGAAAATGAAGTTATTTTTCACTTTGTAGTGTTTTTATTTGAAAGTCAGAAGTATTTTTTTGTAAAAAATTTGTTTTTTACTTTAGTCTCGTCGGTTTAGTGACCGCAATTGTTACTGCTGAGCCTGCTGCAGATCCTGAGTTCAATTCCCGAGACGAGCTGTGTTATATTTGTCCAAAACAAAAATAGAATGCTTCTCCGTCCTTGTTTCGGCGACCATCAGACAAGTACCGTGGTAAAGAAATTCAACGTGTCCCAGACAAAAGATTCAACTGACTTAAAGTGCCAGTACACCGCACGACCACGCCGCGAGACCGAGACCGAGTTTTTATTGTTAAATGACAAAATGTTCAGCCATTTGGGCGGCGACGCGCGACCCCACTCGTCCATGAGCGAGAACGGATAGCGGTCCGGGTCTTATGTATGACACGCGTTGCGGTCGCACGTTCTCGCCCGCGAACTCACTCTCATACAAAGCCTGAGGACAAGTAGTGTCTCCGCGTGGCTCTTGCCTCGTTCGCCCGTCACGGTCACACGGTGAACTCGCATCAGATTATGCAACGAAATTAATCATAAAAGAATAGTAAAGAAGTTGAATAGAAAAAATCCTCCATATCAACGCCATCATGATTTCGCTGTAAAAACAAGGTTTTATACTCGTAAGTCTAGTCTACTAAGTCTGTCTCTTACTGTGAAATGATAATAGTTTTGACACCTCAGAGTTAGGCACCTGATCTAGGCAAATAGATACAAAGGAACGTCACTTTGGCTTAAGGTAAATTGAAGCCATCAAAGGGACTGGATATATGGTGATTAGTATCCGATGATGTGGTATTAGACAAGCCACATGTACCCAATGTCATTACAGACAATAATTTATTAGTGAACCCCGCGCCGAGGGATGTCAATCCCGATCTAAATGGAATATCAAATAGCGGCACTAACGCTTCGCTCCGGCAAACATAGGCCAAAGTGCTTGCATTGGATCATGTGCTGTTTGTCGAATAGACTGTATTTGTTCCTAGTAGCTATCGATTTGCGTTCATTTGTATTATGTTAGGTATGTTTTAGATTTGGTTTAAGCAACAATTGTTTTTTGAAACGAAGTTCCAGAACGCGCGTTTGGTGGATGGGAGCTGTACGGGAAATGGTGTCCGACCGACTCTACTGCTATTATTTCGTGTAAGTTCGGTGCAGTTGTTTACAGATTACCGGTGTGTTTTCAAAAGTTCTTGATTGAGTAATGTTGATAATCTCGTTCACTTAACCAACCAACAGATGAGAATATCATTCTACCAGATTTACATTTTCTTTTTTCATTTTAAATAATTTACTGTTAAACTTCGTTCTTACTTTATTTTAATATTTCAAACTTTATTCAAATTGAGAAGCAACACAAATGATGTGACCAGGATTTTTATCATCATAATCATTTCACCGGAAAGACGTCCACTGCTGGACATAGGCTACCCCTAAGCGTCACCATACTGATCGGTCTTGTGCGTTTCAGATCCTTCGGAATCCCGCATCATGTAAACGGTCGTGGCTGCTGAGAGATGCACAAACGGAAATCCAAATTTCGCCAGATACCAGAAGTATTTTGTTTCTGACCCTGTGATTTTGGCTTAGTTAGGATAAATCAAATCTTCTTAGCGTGTCGATGATAAAATTCTTAGCTAACTCCCTTGCCTGGCCCAGTATTCGGACACGGTAACACCGTAGACATCACTGAACCTTTTGTTCAACAGTCACATTATACTTTATAAAACCTACTCAACCATAACCCAAGTCTCTCTAGCATAAACACATATACAGGCTGATCAAAGATCCACAGATCATGTTTGCTATCACGGCAACCTGATATCCCATTTAGCGCAGGGACGCTCTCGGGAATCGAACCCGCTAATAAATAATTCTCGGTAACGACTAGTGGGAGCCGTAGATCAATAGCCACTGAACCTAAACTAAAAATAGATATTGGATATTCCCGAGAAGTATTTTATTTATGATTGTTTATGCCTACGACCGTGTATGACCTGTTTCAGTTAAGGTGTAAGCAGGGATATAAGGCAATCAAACTGCCAGTAGCCAGTTTTAATAATGTTTCTTGTAAAAGGGGGCGAGCCTTTTTATTGAGGGAGGGAAATCATCCAATGACTTCTCCCACGCTAGATGGAACGGGAGGGCGTGTCAGACTTCTACTGACTAAAACTCACCCCTGTTCCTTCCTTTGCTTGTGCCAGGGATGTGATAACCGTCTTTTAAATTTATCCGTGACCCAGACAGGCATCGGCCCTAGCGGATCCCGTCAGTTTCTGCTGACATCTCTTTGAGGCGCCGTCGACTCAAGCCTGGTCTTTATCGGACAGCGAGCTACCCATTACTCAATGTCCGCAAGCCCGCGCTTATGGTGCCCGCGGATCGGCTTTGGACTCCCGGCTCCCAGGGCGTCTCCTGCGGCGGCTAGGTGCGTGAGAGCTTCTCCGTTGAGTCTTCCTATCGCAAAGAAGGCAAGCCTATTGTCATCAACTGGGCACAAGTTTGGAATCTGGGTTGCTTATGGGAAACTCTATATAATAACAATTTTACCTGCCCCGGAAACCGAACATAGGACCAAATGCTCAGCAGCATGCGACGTAGCGACCGCTAGACATGATATTTACAAGATAACGTCAGACTGCCTTAAATTTTACAGTTTCATTTAACCAAGAGACCACAAAGAAAATATAATTTTCTTTTCACTTCATTAGAAAACTAATTCTTCTTAGAAAAGAAAATTAAATTGAAACTAGAACATTTTAATAAATGAGAGCCATTCGTTAGCACTAAGGTACGACGTCTGACCGATAAGAGCTAAGTTTTTGTTAAGATATGGAGGCTTAAGTTATAAAACAGTCATTCCTCAGACTAAGGTTGATTTTACAGTTTTGTTAAAATTCGTGTTCCAGAAACTTTAAACTTTTGTGCCAAAATTCATGAATATTTTGGAATTTTGAAATAGTAATGTCATTGTGACTCCAATGACATTATTATTTCAAAATTCTTACTTAACCTGATCAAATTCAATCTGCAGTTGGAGGTATAGAGGTATGCGGAAAAGGCTGCAAACTCCCGGAACCTATATTTAATAGAGATGATCCTCCGACCAGACGGGTGTTGTGTCTGTCCGTCAACTGCACAACGGTTTTTGGTCGGACTATTGTATAATATGTTTAAATCGCGCCGAAAACTCTGCTTGCGCGATGCAGGATTTTGTAACTGAAGTTCGTAAGTGGCTTCATAGATGTCGCTACAAAGTGCTTGCACCTGTAGCCAAGTTGATAATCTACAATCGATAACGCTAGTAGAAAACTAATCAAATTATGGGAATGACATATCTGAATGTTAAGTCACGTGGTCAGATCAAACAAATAGAAGGCGCTAACGATTGTTGGAAGAGATTTGGTACGAAACGTTTGTATCTTGGCTAGGGGGGCTATTGAATGAGAATGCGCCAGAGTCGAAAGAAAGGGAGAGAGTGAGGCTAGTAACAAAATCACCAGCGATTGATTCAAAGTGGCCATGAACGCTGTGCCAAGAGCAAAGCGAAGAAGATCACTTATACAATACCACTGTATCATGTCGTGGTAGCCCAGTGGCTATGACCTCGCCTCTCGTGCTTGTGGGTTCAAATCCAGGCAACTTATGTGTCTTTTTCAAATTCTTATGAGTACATTCTAATGGATATCACAGACAACGGTGAAGGAAAACATTGTGAGAAAATCTGGACTTATATGGTTAATCTAATCTGTAATAGCCAAGTCAGAAACCTGTGGAGTTCCCAGAGGTGTTCATCCTTACACAAAAAAGAAAGAAGACCACTTTATCTAGAGATCGAGGACGAACAAAATATTGATGCTTCAGTTTGTTATGCATGAACCTTATAATACGATTCTCAAAGTCAAACTATTGATATCCGTGCGAGTTACGTGATCTGTAATTAACTAAGATTAGTTGATTGGTGTTAATTTGCATGCCTCTAATTACGTATCCTATTTAATCACATATCCATAATTATATTAAGAGTATTGATTTAATAGTTCAATCTGTATTTTGTTACTTTTCTTGAATGAATTCGATTGTGATGAAACTTCATTGGGTTGTTCTTCGTACACCTGCAAAGATGGCACTGCAACGCATATGTACAGTTATTAGTTTGTCAATCACAACATTTTCACAAAAAATTAACCGACTTCAAAAGACAAATACAAATATCTTTCGTTTCGGAAGCCGGTGACTTTGGTACTTGTTTTATATCGTTTTTTCGACACCGACTACACTAATACTAATAAGTTAGCAAGTTCTATAGTAAGGTACCTAAAAGACTGACCAAATAGCCATAATAACTCAATTTACACATCCGTGTTGTTTGTCGCTAAGGTCAGTTCCATATCTTGAAAACTGCCAATCTGATTTTGATGAAACTTGCACTATTTCCTAAGTTCTCTGAATTTAGTTAGTACTTAGTGGAAGTATATACGTAATCGATTAAAAAAGAATGGTTACGATCCGATAAGTGGTTTCGGAGAAATGCGTGGACAAACATACATACATACAAACATACACTTATGAAATTTGGCACACGTGATAAGAAGCCCACATAGAGTAACTTATGTGAATATTGTACAATTCCAACAATCGAATTCAACAGTCAAACGTGTCGAATTGATTACCTCCGTTTCTTTGCAGTCGGTAAAAAAACAGAAAAGCACTAATTGATGTCCATACTAAAAGTTAGATTAATCTTAGCTTAAATTATAAAGAGGTAAAATTACTCGGTAATCTCTGGAACTACTAATCCGATTAAGTATTTTTTTCACTGATTTAAAGCTAGACTATCGATAACTGCCATAAGCTACCCGTGTCCCGAGATGCTTCGGCGGAAACTGTTAGAGATGGCATTGTTAAAACTTTCCTCATAAACAAAACCTGCTTGTGAGTGTTACCGTTTAACTACTGACTTACAGGGCGGTCTGTAGGCATTAAAACTCCACTCCTTAGCACAAAAAACGATTAACTCAACACATTTAATTTACTATTACAAAACTAATTAACATTCAAGCCATAGTTCGTTCTTTGTGGAGTGCCAAGATGAAAGAAAAAATAACAAACAACTTGTAGTGCAGTTTTAATAAATGTTGCTTTTAACCCTCGAACTAAGCTATACGTGCTTGCTTTAAGAATGAGCTTGAAATAGTTGGCCGGCCAGTTTGAGTTCACGATAGCCGCTGGGCTATTGACGGGTTTAAGTTTAAAATGTATCGATAATGTGTGAATTTTGCCAGATGATACTTTTTGTAAGGGTATTGATATTTTGGCTATTTTTAGTATTTCGATTGATTAGAAATGAGAATGACGTGACAATTAAAGTTTTGCTTAGGACTAGCTTCTGCCCGCGGTTTAGCCCAAGTAAAAATTATTCGAACCGAACACATAGTTCCAAGATAAAAATTTCCTCATGATATAATTTAGAACATGGTCTACCCGTGTGCCAAGTTTCATACAAATCCGTGTAGACGTAAAAAAATAACAGACAGAACATTTGTATGGATTTCTTTATCATTATTTCAAGACGTCCACAAGAAATAGGCCTCTCTGGACGCCGCCACAAAGTACGGTCCCATGCTTATCGCATCCAGCAGATTCCCGCATCCTTCATGAGGTCCACACCACCACCACCTCTCCAATTGTCGGAGGCCTAACAATGCTGCATGCTGCGTCTTCATTAGACATCCAGTCCGCGAGTAATATGCTACTTAAGTTTGTAAATTCTTTGAAGTATGTCTATTAACTTTGTTCTCTTGCGGATCTAGGGTTTAAGCGCTGGAATGTGAAACTGAAAGTATATCCATATAGACAACATGGATAGCTCATTTACAAGTTTTCACTGACAGCATAGCAGATACAAACATGATTGTATTTATACCTTACTCAACTGTGCTACAAAACACTTAAATAAATTGACTTAAATGTTTTTAGACGGCATATCTAGTTTAACAATATTTTTGTGACAATTTGTGTCAAAAATATTGTAAAAATAGATATTCTCGGCAATAATCAAGACTTAACAAGTTCTTTCAAGCACACTTCGTATCTATGTAAGCAATAATTCACAATACTCTCTGAATTTATTATATTTTCAGCGATTTACCAAGAAATAGTTATCACACTTTGTCACAGAGTTTTAACAGCACAATATTTTATTTTCAGTACCTATTACTTCTTTGAAAACAAATGTAGCCTATAATAGTAACAATCTACAATACAATAGAAACTGCTGAACCAACTAAAAATATATTTAGACGAACGCAAGATAATTCTTGTCATTTCTTTAATCTCAAACAAGATGATGAGATTTTTTCTAATAGACCACAATAGGTACCCAACATACATGTAATAAGAAATAACTATTTGTAATTAATAAATGGTATATGTGCCCAGTGGTAACGGCCACGACTTATAAGTTGTAGGTCGTGGGTTTGAACCTAGGCAGGCGCTTTTATCTAAATTATTTCATCACCACTGCTCTCAAAACAGTGAAGGACATTGTGAGGCAACCAGGATGTTTCCTTTTTATCAAGAATTTATGTAATTTATATTACCTTTAAATTTATGTTGCTTGAGCCAAAAAATCGAAGACATGTTACAACCACCAACCCACACTGGGCCCGCGTGGCTCACACAGAGCGGAGGCCTGTGTCCCAGCAGTGGGAACATTAAATATGTTCATAACAGAGTCAAAAAGCACTTGGCCCCCAAACTCATAGCAATGCAACCCGACTTACCCATATTTAGTTACAAAATTCTACTAAAACCTGAAAACATTTATCAAACGCAGGGATAAAAGTAGGATTTTACACTTTCTTAACTCCAAATTCTTTATTGAGAAGAAGGCCATGAGAATACAATATTGAGTGTCTTTCTGATGCCTTTGCGCGTTGTAATGGCGGCTGACTCAAGTCTAGTTTAGGAGGTTCTCTAAAAGAACTAAGAATATAGGGGTTAGCAAAGACATATCCATTTTAGAATTTTGTAATCGTTTTCAAACAAATTAATCAATCACGTATTAAAACAACATCCCTTTATAATATCACTTCTTACATTCAAAACTTATTGTTTTGAAGGTAAGAAGATCCAACTGAAATATACATTTAAATTCAATGTTTTCATTTAATCCCGTTCCTAACAGAACTAAACGGATGGTAGTGAAATGCCGAACATTTACATTCAAAACGTTTGTACTAAACAAACTTATTGGATGCTAAATATTTTGTAATTGTAACTAAAGATCTCTTTGTGGTTATTTTAGTTAGCAAAAGTTATGTGTCGACGACAGAATTCTAATTGCCGTTACTTTACGTCCATAAAATAATGTAAATTATCAACTTTGTAGAGCGTCGTTTTCATATATTGGGTGAGATTGTTTCCAAAGTTCCGACGTGTCACTATTATAATATGAATGCCTCGACATCTACTGCAATTCGACGTTGTTGAAACATAACAAAACATCACGCCTGTATTCCAAGACGTCCACTGGAAATAGGCCTCTCTAGACGCCGCGACAAATTACGGTCCCATGCTTATCGCATCCAGCAGATTCCCGCATCTTTCATCAGGTCCACACCACCACCACCTTTCCACTTGTTGGAGGCCTAACAACGCTGCATGCTGCGTCTTCATTAGTCATCCAGTCTGCGAGCAATATGCTACTTAAGTTTGGCAATTCTTTGAAGTATGTCGTAAACCTTTGTACTCTTGCTTCTGTATTCCCCGAAGGGATGGGCAGAGGTGCATGTATAGTACACTTATTTTTTACCCGACTGCGGCAGGGTAATGTTTTTCGAGCGTATGTATGTATGTCCATTAGTGAGAGCGTATGTATGCACGCTCTACAGCCCAAATGGCTTGACGGATTATGACATATGAGGTGTCGTAAGATTCATCTTAATTGTGGAAGTTACATAGGCTATATAATTTTCAAATATGGTGCCCCTCCCCCCCTTGAAAGGGGCTGATACAATTTTTTTTACGTTATCATAACAATACGTATATCAAATCATCATCATTTCAGCCGAAAGACTTCCATTGCTGGACATAGGCCTCCCCCAGGCGTCGGCACATTTACCAATCCCGTGCGTCTCGCATCCAGCGCATCCCCGTAACCTTAACCAGGTCATCGGTCCACCTTGTGGGAAGCCTTCCAACGCATCGTCTTCCGGTTCGCGGTCACCATTCCAGAACTTTTCAGCCCCATCGGCCATTCGTTCTGCAAGCAATGTGTCCTGCCCACTGCCACTAAAGTTTCGCAATTTTTCGGGCTACGTCGGTAACTTTAACGGGCGCACGGTTGGCGCAGTGGTTGAACGATTGACTGCTGCGGTGTGTGTCGCGGGTTTGATTCCCGTACGGAACAAATATTTGTATGACCTACATATAGTTGTTCCGGGCTCTGGGTGTTATGTATGTGAGTTTGTATGTTTGTAAACGCACCCACGACACAGGAAGAAATTTCTAGTATGGCGCAACGTATTATAACAAAGAAAAGAAAAATAGAAAAAAAAACGTTGGATCTTTCTGATGCGAGCACGCAAGGCAACTCCGAGCATAGCCCTCTCCATTGCCCTTTGGGTGACTTTAAGCTTTCTGATAAGGTCTATTGTGAGCGACCACGACTCAGTCCCATAGATAATTACTTCTCGAAGTAAACCATCCAACTGGACCGTTTGTCCCAGGTAGACATAATCATCTACAACTTAGAGTGTAGTCTCCGATCTTGAATAGGAGTGGGTGTAGCATGGGCTTTCAACATCACCTTGGTTTTGTCTATTTTTATCTTAAGACCTACTCTTTCGAAAGCTCTACTGAGGTCTACGAGCATTGTACTGAAGTCCTCCATGGACTCAGCCATGATCACAACATCATCGGTAAACTGAAGGTGAGTGATGTATTCGCCATTAACGTTGATACCTATCCCGTCCAGAACCTTGAAAACATCCTCTAGCGTACCAGTGAACAGTTTCGGAGAAATCACGTCTCCCTGTCTCACATCACGCTAGAGAAGGATAGGTTTCGAGGTCTGATCCTGAAGACGGACTGACATGGTGGCGTTTTTGTCCAAACACTTTAAAACCTCGATGTACCGGTAGTAGATCTGGCACCATTAGAGAGACTGCAGTACAGTCCAAGTCTCGATCGCATCGAAGGCTTTATCGTTGTCCAGAAACGCTAACCAGAGAGGCAGGTTATACTCTTCGGTCTTCTGTGTAACCTGCCGCAGCGTCTGTATGTGGTCTGCGGTGCTAAAGCCTTTTCGGAATCAAGCTTGTTGGGGAGAATGGAAATCGTCAAACCTGCGTGCGAGACGATTCGTGGTGACTCTTAAACCACTTTTAGACATGGCTATCAAGTGAGATGGGCCTATAGTTCTTCAGCCGGGCATTGTTGCCCTTCTTGAAGAAGTGTACGGCCACACCCCTGCACCATGCCTGTGGCTTTTTGCCTTCGAGTATAACGTAATCAAACAGCTTCTGAAGGGCCTTAAGGATCGGTTTTACTCCCGCCTTCAAGAGTTCGGCCGTGATTTCGTCATCGCCCGGCGCCTTGTTGTTTTATAGCTGTTTCAGAGCCAGCCTAATCTCGTACATGCTGTCGTACGGTATGTCTTAGGTATAGTGACAGGTCAATCTAGCTCTTGGGTCGTTTGCTAGACTCGCAACTGGTTTGCTGATTGATGTGTACAATTGCTCATAGAATGTCTCGATCTCCCTCAGAAGCTCCGGTTTGGCGGATACGATCCTGCAATCGTCTGTCTTAATTTTCGTGAGCGGGCTATGCACAATAGCTAGATTCCTTGAAAACGCGTCTTTGATACGCTCTGTATTAAGCGGTGGAGGTCTCTTTCGAAGGACTTAGATATCCGTCTATTGAGCTGCCGGTATTTGCACGCCTCGTCTGAAGACTGCGGGATCATCTCACGCTTCTCCTTCCTTCATAAGCTTGAAGATAGGATCAGAGAGCTTTTTGTTTCTATCTGTACGACGGGTCTTGAAAAACTTAGGCCCAATGGAGTGGTTGGAGGTTGATGGGTGGAGTATCAAATGCTAGCTACTAAATAGACCATTTCAAATTTTTTGATTGTAACACTTTTATGTTACTATTTTCGCATAAATTCAAGATAAGCGTAACTTTAATAGCAAAATAAATAAGTAAAACATATAAGTATTCACTAAAGCCATATTATTAAGTATTCATAATATTGTTTACCACATAACTTATTTGGAGATCTTCTTCATTAATAAAACTACAGAGCCTGAAATAAAAAAAAAATTATAAAAACAAAAAATCGACTGTTAAAAAATTAACTGTAGTAACTGAAAAGACGAAAATAAGTACTTTTATAATATACATTAAATATTATGAGGTGGTGCAGGCGGGGAAATCTTATTTGAAGATCTTATCCATTAATAAAACTGAAAATTCTGATATAAAACAAATTATTATAACAACAAAAAATAAGTAACGAAATGCCGTCTTGATATTAATTCAGAAATCAGCCGTTTTATATCAATATTTGAATCAAGTTAGATAAGACAAGCCCACTAGTTATCAAAAGCAAGTTTATTCTGTGAGTATCGTACATTAAGGTTTATAATGAAATACGTTTTATTACTGTCCAACGTCGGTACCTGCTGTACAAAGAAGGTTGTTGATCCCCTTTACAAAACCGTTAACAACCGAAATTAACTCACACTTGATCGAGTTTGATCGGTTACTGAACTCTGTAAAGGCAGATTAGAAATTTAAGAATAAATACGAAAATATATTTCAGAAGACTTTATCGGCTTAATCATAAGCTTCTTTGTAATGTTTTCTGTAAAAGTATTTCTTTTCTCAATAATCTTATTTTGCACCTTTAGAAATCTGCTAAAACCAGCTTCTTGTTGTCTCTTTGCAGGGCAAAGAGCTCTTCTCATACAAAGAAGGCACGAGTATCAAGACTGGTTGGCAATTTTATACTTATATTAACCTTAAGTCCAGATTTTCTTACGATTTTACCCTACGTTGTTGTCAGAAAGTACATATGAATTTGAAAAGTCACACTGGTACTTGCCCAGCATCAAACTCGCGACCTTAAGCACGAGAGGCGAGTTCTTAGCCACTAGGCCATCAAGAAATTGTCTCGAGATAGTTTACTCAACAAATATTAGTACAACCAACTAACAACACGCCATCGCATTACCTCCGCGCTGAACTTGTTATAGATAATGGTACAAATTGACAAATGGTGTAAACAACTTGTATTTACGACTGTACCTCGTCGTAAGTGGATCAGCGAGTAATAGGTATGTGGTGAATATACGTTATGGTAATGTATATCGTGTAATCTTATAGTTTGTGCTGTTTACATAGTGTGGTGTACGTGAACGTCGTCGCTTGCCTAACGGTTTCCCTAGTACGAGTATCCCTAGGTCGACTTCCAGTTATTGTAATTTAGGTTTAAAGATATTTATTCTCAAAAAGACACAAAGTCACTTACATGAGAACAATGCTTAAAGTAAATTATATAAATTTCGTCATAGACGTAGCAAATATGATGCATCCATCCAATTGATGGTTGGTGGCGCGTTTAGTGGACTGTATATGCGGTGCGGAACAAAACGATTGACAAACGCTTGATGATAGGTAATTCGAGTTGCGGGGTTGATGGACAATAGAGTACAACCCGAAAATAATTAGGGGAGGATGCACAAACCTTTTCTGGAACCGCGTGGTAGCGTCTTCGTGGCACTGAAACACTTCACCAGGGTTCAAGGGCAGCTGGGCTTCAAATTACTGTCATCACACGTTAAACACAAACACAAATTGTTGATTATAGTTTTATTACACGCGGAACCGCGGTAATTCCAAAGTTATCAATATTTTTCCACGGAGCGAGGCAACGCCATATGCGTAAGCGGTGCGGTTCAAATTCGGAAGCCATTTTCAAACAAAATGACGGCGCATATCTTCCTATTCACTCGCGAGGATGTGCGGAAAAGGGATAGGTATAGGAAACAGCGGATGTCAATCATATTTTGCAAGTTGGCGCAACCATTCCCCCCGGGTTTGAAGGGTTACCTTCAAAAAACAATAAGCGAAACTAATCAAAACTAAATTCAGGTGTAACCTCTAACTGCTAACCTATTCCTAAACTAAATATGTATAAAGCGCTACCATAACTACTTAACTAAGTTGAAATCTGCTGCTGATTAGGCAGAGGACAGAGGCGAATAACCGGACGTAAATACGAACCGGTTGCGGTTTTAATTCTTACTATACGCGTTACTCCCTTTGAATCCGGGAAAACTTCCTCCACTATACCTAAAGGCCAGTGTAGGGGGGGCGCATTCTCGGTCATTAAAACTACCACAGTACCAACGGTGACTGGGTTCGTTGGAGTATTCCACTTTTGACGCGACTGCAGCGTGTGCAAATAATCTGTTCTCCAACGCCTCCAAAACGATTGAACTAATCTATCCAAAAGAGTGTGACGCTTTAGGAGATGCAGTCTGTCTTCATCGACATCCATAGCGGGCAAATACTTAAGAGGAGTCATGTTTAAAAAGTGAGCCGGCGTTAAAGCTAAAGACTCCGACGGGTCACTAGATAGAGTTCGACACAGTGGACGAGTATTCATTACTGCCTCTATCTGAGCGAGTACAGTACTCAGCTCCTCATAAGAGAGAATCTGTACGCCTACAACGCGGAACAGATGCGACTTGAGGCACTTAATATTAGCCTCCCAATTGCCACCAAAGTGACTAGCAGCGGGCGTATTAAAATGCCATTCAATACGATTTTCGGCCAAAACATGCGCGAATTCACTCTGATAATACTTTGACCGCAAGAATGCGTGTAACTCCGAGATACTACGGCGAGCACCAACGTAATTAGTACCATTGTCCGAATATAAACGTTTGACGGGGCCACGGCGCGACAGAAAACGCTTAAACGCGGACATAAAACATTGCGTACTTAAATCACTGGTCAATTCTATATGAACCGCACGAGTCGTCATACAAATAAATAAACAAACGTAAGCCTTTGTGGAGCGTACACCACGACTACGGGCAATAGTTACTCTAAACGGGCCGGCGAAGTCGGTGCCGGTGTGTACGAAAGGTTTAGCGGATTGAACAACACGGCAAGAGCGATGATCGGCCATTTCAGGCTCGATAAAACGCGGGCGAAGCTTAAAACAGGGCACACATTTGTGCACTCTAGCACGAATCAAATTGCGAGCGGAAAGTATCCAGTACTTCTGTCTAAGGATAGACATCAACAAGTCCGGACCTGCGTGACAATTCACCTTGTGATGATAATCTACAATCAAATCTAAAATATGGTCCTTACGGGGTAAAACTACTGGATGCTTTTGTTCAAATCCTAAATCTGAATTTCTCAAACGATCACCTACTCGAATGAGACCATCCTGCAAAAAAGGTTTCAAATGTTGGATTGCGCGACTACAAGGTTGGTCGGACTCTAAATTTCTAAATTCGGATGCTAAGTAATGTCTCTGCAATTCACGAAGCACGACTGACTCAGCTTTATCCAGATCAGCGGCGGTTATATTACAGCGTGTGGGTAACAGTTTTATAAAACGACAAACATACACCACACAACGTAAAAGTCTCGACCAAGACGAGACGCGATTAGACAACGATAAAATTATCGACTCTTCACGTGGAACCGAAACTACCAGCGAATGCTTCTTCTCCTCGGGTGGTTCTGAAAAGGCAGCTGGGTTAAAGGGCTTAACCGGCCATTCCTCAAGCACACAATGAATCCAAGACGGAGCGCAGAACCACAGCGGATGATCTAGAATTTGTGAAGGTAGCAATCCACGGGAGAGACAATCGGCGGGATTATCTGTGCCAGCGACGTGAAAGAGATTTTGTGGTGGTAATTCGGACTGAATTTTAGCCACCCTATTAGCGACGAATGTGTCCCAGCGATGGGGTGAAGAATGTGCCCAACACAAAGCTACAGTAGAATCAGAAAAACCCATAATTCTATCAATAACAATGCGGTGCCTACAAGCATTGACAATAGAGCTGATTAATTGCACTAACAAAAGTATAGCGCACAGCTCCAGGCGCGCCAGAGAAATGGTCTTGCGAAGGGAAACCTTAGATTTAGCGCTTATAAGACTAACCGAGACCTTATCAGCTTTCAAAACGTGAAAATAAACTACTCCCCCGTAAGCCTTTTCACTGGCGTCTGCGAAGCCTACAACAGTAACTATACTCTCTGACAATATACCAACATGGCGCGAAATTTTTATTTTATTGAGCAATGGAAGTTCCTGGCGAAAGCGAGCCCACAATTTTACAATATTGTCGGGCGCGGGGTCGTCCCAATCACTATTGGAAAGCCAAAGCTCCTTTATAAGCAACTTGGCATATAAAACGACGGGAGCTACAAATCCCATAACATCCCATATACGTGCTACACATGACAGAATAATGCGCTTAGTACAAATTTGCGGCGTCGAACTAACTTTAAGACTGAACATGTCAGACGCGGGTGACCAACTTAAGCCTAGAACCTTGTGCATATCATCACCATCAAATTCCTGCACCGAAGATAGTTGATGCGACAGTGGAATCGAATCTAGGACGGTCTGCGAGTTACTTGTCCACTTCACAAAATCAAACTGACCGGCTTTCATAAGACATATTACTTGAGCGGCGGTCTCAACGGCCTCTGCCTCGCTGGCTATACTATAGACAAAGTCATCCGTGTACAGCCCAGTCTCAATAGTATCTTTCGCTTTCGGGAATCTTTCGCCCTCATCAGCGGCCAATTGTTTGATAGTGCGAAGCGCATGGAAAGGACTCGACTTCAGCCCAAAACAAACACGATTAAACTCGTAAACTTTCAAAGGTTCTTGAGGCGAAAATCTATACAAAAAACGTTGATACCTGCGGTCGCATTCGCGAATACCAATAGAAAGAAACATTTGCCTTATGTCGGCGGAGAGCGCGACAGCAAACAAGCGGAAATTTACAATAATGTCAAATAAGTTACCTTGTAGGTTTTGACCACAATACAAAATATCATTGAGCGATACAGAAGTGCTAGTCTTAGCACTGCCGTCCAAAACCACGCGAAGCTTGGTAGTAAGCTTATCTTCTCTAACAACTCCGTGGTGCGGGATGATGTAAGATGGATGATCTCGAGTCTCGTCATTCTCGGCGGTCGGCGCAAGTGAGGTGTATCCTTTATCTAGGTATTCGATAACGACCTCATCATAGGCTTGCTTCAACTTCAGAGATGCTTGCATCTTACGCTCTAAACAAGAAAAGCGATTTTTAGCGGAAGCGTAGGAGTCACCGAGCGAAAAAATATCCCCCTTGAATGGGAGCGCGACAACGTATCGACCATCATTATCTCGAGTAGTCGTGCGACAATAAATCTCCTCAGCCACCTTATCATCAGGGCTTAGGATAGGCGGGAAATTGACCTCTTCAATTTCCCAGAACCTGCGGATGGTAGACTCCAGCGGCGGCTCAACAGTGCAGCAGTGTGACACAGTCGAGTAGCTATCTAAATTTGCGGGTGCGGAACCAATAATAACAAAACCTAGAACTGTTTCTAGGGCGTGCGGTGCGGGATACGACGAATGACCTTGAATCTTACGAGATAACTGGAGGTGCGGGAGAATCGATGCGCCGATCAACATATCGACGTCTCCAGGGACACCATAAGATTCATCTGCCAACGGTAGGTCTTTAAATTTTGCCAATAAAGACGTGTCAACCGAGACAGTGGGCAATTGTTCCGTAATTTTATCTACGACAAGCGAATCCATATCAAAACAAATATCGGAATTAAAACGTGATGCGAATTTAATTTTAATCGAACCATGAATGGTTGATTTTAAACCACCGAACCCCTTAACTACTGAGCAGGCTGGCCGGTTATTAATATCAAGCCCAAGGCGTTGACAACAATAATTATGAGTTAAGAAATTACTCTGCGAAGCGCAATCTAGCAACGCTCGAACAAGACACGGATTACCTAAAGCATCCTGAACAACAACGTGAGCGGTCGCGAGCAATACGGTAGTACACGCACGACTTGCGGACATCGAACACAACGTGACGTCGCTTACGGCGTCCTGCGAGCGGGCAACGTCGCGCGCTGGCTGCGGCTGCGGCGTGTCCCCGCTTGATAAACTAACTGTGCTCACATTGGATGCGGCATTATTAGGACCTTTCTCCTTGTGAAGTAAAGTGTGGTGCTTTGAAGGGCACTTACGACAACTTTGACTACTATTACAAGCCGTAACCCGATGCTTGTCACTTAGGCAGTTAAAACACAAATTGTTATCGCGAACAAACTTATAACGTTCATAAGGTGTGAATTTTAAGAAACCAGAACACTTGTACAATTGCGAATGTTGACTATTGCACAAAGAGCAAATAGATTGTACAGGTGCAGTATTCACATACGTATGTGTCGACCTTTGTGACTTCGAAGGCGCATCCGTTCGACGGTCGTATTTAGTGACTACTTTCTTCGTAACTTCATGGTTTGACGAAGTGCGTTGTAATATTTTAATATGGTCGCGTACAAAACATTCTAAATCATTGAATTTCGGCAGTTTACTACTGCGATGGTTCATTTCAAATAAACGAACAGTTTCACTATCTAATTTCTTTAAACCCAAATACAAAAACAAAAAGTCGCAGAGGTCATCGACCTTTAGGTTTTTTACTGCGCGAACAGATGATGCAAAGGTATCTAAAAACCCCTCTAAATTGTGTTCATTACAAACCGTAATATTTTTCAATTCGAATAACTGATCTAAATATGCGGTAGCTACTAATCTTTTGTCTTCGTATTTCGACTTTAAAGTTTTTAGTATTAATGTATAATTTTCGGCACTAAAAGTAATGCCGGCACAAACAGTTTTAGCTTTACCAGTTAACTTTTCAACCAGATAATATAATTTTTCATGATCTGTTAAAGAGACATTCTTATCTATAGTGTTTTCAAAACTATCTATAAACAGATTCCAATTGCGAATATCACCGTTAAATTCAGGTATCTGAATGGGCGGTAATTTAGGTCGATCGCGAGTGTGGTTTGCCTGGCTCTGATGGACAGACGGCATCTCCAAGCTTCTCGCGACACGTTTGATGCGACAGAACAAATCATCGAACGACGCCAAAGCTTGATAACTTACAGCGTAATCTGGATTTAATTCTATCCCCAAAACATTAATATCATGAATTACAGATTCAAATTCCGTGCGCAAACTATCCAAGTTTTCTACAGAACATAAGAACGAATCTCTAACAGCTAGATCAGCTGTTTTGAGTGTATTATCACAAATAGATTGCACGCGTGAAAACAGCATGTCTCTTTTAGCATATAAAAGTTTCAATTGAACTTTGTTGTCCTTTGGAGGCATCGTAAACAACTATTATACACTATCAATGCGGTAAACAAACAAAATAAAGTTATTTTTACTGATAAGCGATAAAGAACAGTGACGCGGACAATAACTAATAAAAGTGGGTAGGCAGTTAGAAACGAACTGCGCGTGAAATAAACGAACCGTAGGTACTTTTAAATCAATTCTTATTCACCCACTAGGTTGTCTCTGTTTCTGACACTTACAAATACTTGACTTCCGAATGAATAACTAGTACTAGCGATCTATAGCTGCGTATGTATTACAGGTATTGTTTACTTACGCAGGCAATAGATGAACAATATGTGAAAAAAAACAACGAATTGCGTTAGGTATAAAACTGCGGTGCGTTTATTCCCAAATGGAATAAATACTAAATACTAAACTACAACAAATATGTAGATACCTAATTCAAATTCAAATATCGAACTATCCGGTGAGAGGGACCAAAAAAAAATGGTGGCGCGTTTAGTGGACTGTATATGCGGTGCGGAACAAAACGATTGACAAACGCTTGATGATAGGTAATTCGAGTTGCGGGGTTGATAGACAATAGAGTACAACCCGAAAATAATTAGGGGAGGATGCACAAACCTTTTCTGGAACCGCGTGGTAGCGTCTTCGTGGCACTGAAACACTTCACCAGGGTTCAAGGGCAGCTGGGCTTCAAATTACTGTCATCACACGTTAAACACAAACACAAATTGTTGATTATAGTTTTATTACACGCGGAACCGCGGTAATTCCAAAGTTATCAATATTTTTCCACGGAGCGAGGCAACGCCATATGCGTAAGCGGTGCGGTTCAAATTCGGAAGCCATTTTCAAACAAAATGACGGCGCATATCTTCCTATTCACTCGCGAGGATGTGCGGAAAAGGGATAGGTATAGGAAACAGCGGATGTCAATCATATTTTGCAAGTTGGCGCAACCAATGGTGGTATTTGTGATTGAATATGCAGCTAATTGAGATTTAAAAAAAAAACATGGCTGCCGAGTTGCCAGCTTGTCGTTTTTTTAACGGTTGCATTTCGAGGAATGTGCGATGGAATCGCATGATCTAATTCCGCCTAGCCTGTTTCGTCATTGGACTATAAGACGTACGGCGATGCGCTACGGTACATGGTGGACATCCCACCCATGCGCACTAAACGTTTTGGAAATACTTTCATTATGCATACAGTTAAGGATTGGAATTCCTTGCTGGAGTCTGTGTTGAGTTTGTTGAGTCTTGTGTAGACTGAATAAGTTTATAATGGGCAAGCGTTCATCGTCGACCACATCATCGCTTACCATCGGGTGAGATAGTGATCAAGCGCGAGCCAAACTACAACAAAAAAAAAACATTTACATAAAAATAAATTAATTACTCTTAAAATAATAAATGTTGTACAAGGAGATAACAACAAGGGCGAACTGCTGCGTACTAAACAAGACCAAGCGCCTGTGTAAGAAAATAATTATACAACATAGACAATCATGCAAGTACCTATATTATATATTATATACGAAACAAGTAGGTACATTAAACTAAATTACTTATAATGCATTGAATATTAATTAGAAAAATAGGCCTGTGCCACAGCGGTGGGAACAATATAAAGCTAATTATAATGATGATGACGGTGTGTAATCGCCTGGTAAGTATGCAGACAAACATTTTGGCACATGAATTTGTAACAAAAAATGGAGCGTTCATACGCTAATTTTGAATTCTTTGTTACACTATCAAATTTTGTGTGATATCAAAATTCCATTTTGTGTTTTGATATTAAACAGTATTCCAATCTACGGTGTTCACATCTATTAGCTCCAGTCATAGCTGTCTACAATTGCACAATTGGGAATCAAACTCAGAACTTCTTTTTGGGTTTGATTCCCAATTGTGCAACAGTATAGATACCTGCCATGGTAGGTACAAGAGTTCAATCTAGTTAAGTCCCAAAATTCTAGTCGAAACGAATGGTGATGTTGATCAACACGTACTGAAAAAACACATTAAGTGAAAACCTTATGCACGACTGTTTCATAGTCCATGCACAATGCTTTATTCAGCCGGAAATTTCGTTTCCGTGATCAAATAAAAAGAAAAGCAAAAAGAATCGCAACGTCCTGTCAAACTGTAGTTAACACAAACGAAACCGAACACAAAGATGAAAAATTAATGAGAAAATAAACGCACAACATCTGCGTCGCTGCTCCTGTATCACGACCAATTTCCCTTGACCCATACAACAGTATACATGACCCACCTACACAGTGCAGTTGAGTTAGATCGCGGGCGGAGTGGGAGGTATTCACTCCTGGCCGTCAATAGAGCCATCATGAAATATTCATTCTGGAATGTTCTCCCGAGCGGGCTGCGATCTCTTTTATTAGCATTTAAGACAAGTTTTGTAATGTAAGTCGGGGTTTCTTTCATGTCTACGTTTGGACGGTTTGTTTCTGAATATTGAGGGCGATAATTTGAATTCGTTAAGACTTTTTGGGGGCAGGAGTTACAATGGCATTTTATTTGCATTTTATTATTGTCTGTTTATGAAGGTCGGCCGCGTTTCATATTATTTCATATTTTTTGTTGAAGTAATAACTTTCCATAGCTCCACATTTTTCACAAAATCCATTACATTATAAGCATACGTCTGAGACATTCGAAGTAAATATGCTGAAATGGATTCCAAGAATATCTCAGGGTAATCATTTTAACAGAAATCACTCAGGCAACAAACTTTTATGCAAACAAAGTTCTAAAACATTCTATGTAGGTGCCATTTCGTTTTCAACTATGTTGGTACTACAGTTAACTAGATAGGTACTTAATAATGTCAAGCCTAAACCTACCTATATAGCCATAAGTAAATAAAATTTTAAACTAAAATAAAAATATAAATAATGAGACATTATTTTAAGATTTATCAATATTAATACAATAAAACAATAATTAATGTAATTTTAACAAAAGACGAACCCTGAGGAGTGTTTCCGAGAATTGCCGAAGATTTCCTACAAAAAATCCAATTAGTCTACTCTTGTTTAAATTTCGTTAGTACGGCTTTTTATTTTACTTTATAAATAATTTGAATTGGTGTAATTGTTCGCAGGCTTTGGCGGTGGAATTTAGACAAATATGAAATAAAAGTTAAGTTTATTTATTTCAACTTAGCCAACAAGCGGCACTTTTGAACGTCAACAATAAAAAATTACAAGTAATAATAATTGATTCTACCGTCCATTCGGAAAAATTGCTTGTTATGGAGAAGAACGGACAAGAAACGCCGTACAAGATCTTTTAAAAAAAAATACAATGGGTGCGAAGCCGCGTGGGTCAGCTAGTTATGGTATAAAAAATAAGCAAATCAAAGTAACAATGCTACGCAGACGAAGTCGCGGGCAACAGCTAGTGTGTTATAAAATAAAATATGTGTTTAGATACAACGCTAAGTATCCAGTGTTTTGTAAAATATCAGGACTAAAGTCGAAATTCTACCAACTTTGTTAGTAGAAACATACATATTCTACAGATAACATGTACATACACTCACGCCTTTTCTCCATGGGGTAGGCAGAAATTACAGCACGCCACCTGCTACGACCTTAACATACTCTTTTTCAAAACAAATCAAATTAAAATCAATTCTGAAGAACATCACTAATAGGTTGAATGAGGTGTGTATATTGTGATGCCACACGATGATGCAGTCAACGATTATATTCTCTTAGAAGTAATCTTTTCACTAACTTTGAACTTTATGAAAGATTGACAAAGTTTTAAACTGGGCAAATTGTCAGTTCCAGACGTCAGTAACTCTACTACTAATAGATATTAATTCTTCGCAATAACCGTAGCCATACTAAGCTATTTCTAACTTAAACCAGTGCGGTTTCTCAAGACTGGAGTCTTCTTACAATAGTTAATAATATCATTGTGAACCTCGGACGCAAAGTTTTAAGTGGCGTTCGCTCTTAGCACTCAGATCTTGATAGCTTAAAATGTTCCTTGCCAAAATTGGCCTCGAAATGGTATTATCTGGAGCTATAATCACTGTGAAGAGACTCTTGAGTGTGGCAGTTGTGTTTCTAGGTCTTGGTCACTATGATAAAGTTGTGAAGTAGCTTTGCCTTATAGAAGTTTAAACTTGCCTTGTTAGTGTATAAGTATGGAAGGGTCAAATCTTGAAACTGAGTTAAAAAACAGTTATATCTATTTTATTGAGCTGAATGACAATGCACGGTTAGATAAGTGACATTAATCTAAATCCAGTATGGCGGACTCCCAGAGATGGCGGACCAATTATTTTTATGCACCCTCATGATATGGGAATCAAATGAAAGGGTTTGCTGAGAACAAAACGATGACTCATATTTTAATAAAAACTTCAAAAACTCAGGCATAAACGAAAACAGATTTTGAAAATTGTAATTAACAACATTTGAAACAAAATGTATTGTTGTGAAAATGTCATGTGTGTAGAGGCACCAACGCTGTCACTTACGAAATACTGAAATGACATCACAAAAATCCTGCATCGCGCAAGCATAGTTTTCGGCGCGATTTGAACATATACAACAGTACAACCATAACCGTCGGGCAGTTGCCCGGAACAGAAACAACTCCCATCTGGTCGGAGGATCCTCCCTTTTCTGTGGAGGTTTGTGGGACTTTCCACCCTGTACCTCCAAATGTGTTAGCAGTGCCTACTTTCAGGAAACTGTGGGCGATACAATGAAAGATCGACCCTATCGACCGATCGATCAGAAGTTTATTCTTAAAACGTTGTACATCAAAATGTATGTAAAGTATCGCTACAAAAATATGGCGATTCCTTCGGAAAAATATATTGAGTGATGTGAAGTCTGCCGTGAAGTTGTCGCGAGTCTCGCCGACGGTCTACCCATGCGTTCACAAGTAAAGTAAAAGGCTGCGTACCGGCGTAGACATGCTCCGGCCCTTGAAAGACTAGCTTTCAACTGGATCAACTGGCAGACGAACAATGTTGTGAACCGCCCGACGTATGGTACCCCTGGTGGTGTAAATATCAACCACTCGACACAACATGCACTAAACTTTTATTTAAATCACGTACGTCAGCGTGGAGATATAAATTGGGCATAATATTTATGAGAAAAGACATTGGCCCCGCATTGGCGCAGTAACAGGCTGGTTTATTAACGTAAGTAAATCAACTGGAAATTCCAAGTGCTAGATATCTGTCACACTGAACAGATAATATGCCAACAGCTCAAATAAAATAAACAGCCAGTAATTTAATCACTGACACAAACTGAACTGAACGAACATGTTTTCTAAACTTAGATTTAATATAAATTACAAGAACAAAGTACTTGACTTGAAAATAATCCGTCCTAAATATTTCCTGAAATAGATTACTGAAAGTTGAAATGGATAGAAATCTCGTTAGAAACGGTTGAGTGATTATCCAAATTAGCAAACTTATTGAGAGCAAAAATTCTGCTTTATTTCGTAGGTACCTAACTTCTGCTAGCGGGTTCGCCTGTGTGATTAACAAAGGATAAAAAAGTATCTTGTGACCTAAACGAGGACATGCGTAGTGAAAACATACTAAATCTATGGGTCCACCCATGTGCCAAATTATAAAAATCCGTCCAGCTGTTAAATCGTGAAAGCAAACTGACAGAGTTACTTTCGTATGGATACTGGAAAGTAAAATCTTATGGTAACTTTAATTAATAAGCAGTTCGCTTCAAATAATTTAAATACAACATTCATAGTTTTGTTCTATCGAATTTAGTACGATGATTGAGTTGCTACGTTCGCCAGACAAGTGCAGCGAAACTGCTACATCTTAGCAAGTGGCTACGGCGTAGCAGCGTCACAACACTGCTACGCCGTAGCCACTTGCTAAGAGTCACTACCATGCTACGCTTTGAGTTTATGTGTTAATGTTACGTAAACATCACATCCATAGTAACTACATTAACAATGAAGTACTTTTTAACCGACTTCAAATAGGAGAAGTGCATCTATTCGACTGTATTTTTTTTATGTGTTCACCTCAGAACTTTTTACTAGGCGAACCGATTTTGATGATTATTTTTAACATGAAAGCTGGTGTTCCTCACTGGTCCCATTTAAATTTGGTCTCTGATGAAGAATTTCGGAGAAATACAATAGAACTCTCCAATAAACAACGGCAAATCTCTCGAGATTGCTGCAATCGCATGTTTGTATATTGTTTACGCCAATTTTATAACATTACATTACGCCGGTACGCTCTAAAGGGGCACGCAGATCTGTACAGTTCACCCTGGTACACTGTCATTTCACCGGATATGTTTGTCGGGTTTAGTCAATAGTACGGACGACATGTTCATATTTTATGTTATTCGGGTAATCTATTATGGCATAACTTAGTGCATTATAGGTACCTAACTAAAGACCAATAAAGGAACAAAGTAATATAGAATTTGCTCATTATGTACCAAAACTAATAAGTGAAAAATAAAAAACTATTTTACAAAATAATACAAACGATTTCCATAAACATTACATACTGAAAAACAACTTCAATATCGGAAGTCGGTGTCAAAAAACGAAGAAAGAAAAACAGGAACACCGACTTCCGAATTTGTATGTATTTTTTGCCTGTAATCTCTTTAGTATTCTCTTTACAATAGGGAAGACGTGAATACGCCCCCATTTTGCTAGTTATGTTTTTAAGTCCCAAGTAAGAGGGGCGAGCCAGTGCCATTATCTGGGCACAAATCCAGGTCCACAGAGAAATACCAGACGTAAAAATCCAGTAATACTTCCAGGAATCGAACCCAGGACCTCATGCTTTGCAATAGCACTTATATTGCCTCATAAACAATATACATTGTGTTTGAACATTATAACAATGTACGTTGTATTATCATAAAATTAATATTTCTACAAATCAAATTTCTACCTCAATACCAAATAATACAACAAAATAAACAAACACTACTTAAAAATTAATAAATTTAATGTCAAAAAAAACAAAATCAATATAATAAAGAAAGTCATATAGTTATAAAATTAAATGTCAACCTTACAATTATCTAATACAACAAACAAAAAGAAAACAACAGAAATCACTAGATGTCATAAAAGTTAATAAATTCAATGTCATATTCTGTAAAATCAAAAGGTCATTTAACAATTAAAGTAATAAAATACAAAATAATAGTACTAAGGAAATAATTAAAGTCACAACAATACACCACAAAACCAGAATAAGCCCTTCTCTCTTATGCCTGTACAAGTCTTCAACTGAGTAGAGACACTTATCTATAAACGCTAGGAATGCCCGAAGCTTTGTTTTAAAAGCAGATTTGTAAATCCAACTTTTTAAGCAAAGTGGCAATTTATTGAAAATTTGCACTGCTTGATATTGCGGACTGTGTTTCACAATGTTGAAATGGGGACTCATCTTATTTCTCAGATCCATTTTACATGATCCCTCTCTATCTAATTTCTGTTCATTTGTTTCGTATTCATGTAGATACTTTTTCAGGTTAGTCAAGAGTACTAAAACTGGAGACTGGAGACTGGGTACTGTGAGAATATCTAATTGAGTAAAATGAGGACAACATCTCTCTCTCTGTGATATGCGAACTATAACCATTAGACCAACCAAAACCATGATAAATAGGTCAAATGCGGTATACATCATAGATCGCTTTAAGTCATATTTGCAATTAAAAAATTCGATATCCCTCTACAATATTGTTATACTTGCAACAAAAGCAATACAATGCAATCACAGCCATTACAAGACATCTTAATTCACCTCTCGCTGCTGAAACAATAGAAAACAAACTTGTATCCCAATCGGTACTGATGCCGGTTCGTTAAATCCTTTTCTTTAGAACATTTTGTACTGGTTGATGCTGCTTGGTTCCTTTAGTTTGTGCCGTTGTTGACATTTTTTTAAAGGAATTTTACCCCAGCTGTATTCTTAGCTATTTGCTTTACTGGACCAGATCATTCATCAATCAAAATGAATGTTGTAAGTTTAAAAAAATCTAACTGAAATCGAATGACAAAAAAGAACTAAGAATATAGGGATTACTGCCAGATCTCCTAAGAGAAGTACTAATTTCTTTTACGCTGGTCATAATCAACTTAATTGATCACAACCAGAATAATGGGCTGTGAAAAAGATGGATGAAAATAGATTGCATGTAGCAGAGATGAGAATGTTGAGATGGATATGCGGAGTGACGAGAATAGATAAAGTGAGAAATGAGTATATTCGAGGAAGTTTGAAAGTGACGCCAGTGACAGAAAAGTTGAAAGGAAACCGTTTATCCTGGTATGGTCATGTGATGGGAACGATTAAACGAATGTTACTAAACGAGTTATGACTATAAATGTGGATGGATGGAGAGGGAGGGGACGGCCGAATAAAAGATGGATGGACTGTGTGAGGAGTGATATGAAAGAAAAGGGAGTCAGTGATGGCGTGACGGGGGACAGGACGGTAAGGTAGAAGAAAACGCGCTGACCCCAAGTAACATGGGACAAGGGCAGGACGATGATGATAAATCAACTTAATTGTATTGCATCTAAATGTCTCTTAAGCCAGTTTGGTCCTATTAAGCGGTAATAGACTGTGAACTTTTAGAAAATCACCTACTTTGTTATACACACAAAAAAGAAATCTGTTTCGTCCACACCATAAAATACAACTTGCATTTTACCATGTATGGGCACAGAATAGGATGCCCATAGAAGGCGCCCTATCCTTTCCCATCAAGCACACGTCTCAGCAATAAACTGGATAGTCTATAATGTTTTTATAGGTTGAACTATCAAAAAAATTAAATTTATCGAAAGAAAACCCAATTTTCCTTTGACTTTTATGAATACCTACTTAAGAAAGTAAACGAATAACTTGATATACCGCAATAATATTTGAATTTATTATCATTTCTACAGACACACAGTTACGCATCTTTGATATCTATCAAAATATCAATATGTCAATCAAAATGAAACTATAATGTACAAAATTGAATGTGATACAATAAATAGATCTTACGTTTCGGTGTTCTCTTTGATGTATTGAGATGGCCCATAAAATTCTTGCTTGGCCTTATTTATACAAATGTCTGAGCTGCCACTCAAGCGTCCAAGGATATCACACTATCCAAAAAAAAAACCACACATCCGTCCAGCCCGCGCGATTGTTTATCTCTCCAACGTCCGCTGCCGCGCGCGGTACTCTAAGCAGCTCCGTCGTAACAAAATACCTACATAGCTACTTAACCTTTAAAGCTAGAATAAAGATGAACAATATAAAAGAACACAAATCAAACCTCTCAAATTAACTTTAAAAAATAAACTACTACCCAAAAAACCCTACCCTATATATTATACCCAAAAAAAAACCTACAATATACGTACTTCCGCATAGATACCGGGCTTCCTTATTGTATACCATTACTGTAACTATTGCTGTCAATATTAAAACAAATGTTGATCTGTTTGTCTGCAGGCAAAGAGCACTTGATATCAAAGGACTGTTTATTAATGCACTAATTGATTTCGGGTCTTAGTTAAGAGTAAACACTTGTGCTCTAATTAGAGAGCGCACACGATCCGATTATCTGTTTCCTTGTTTGTGGATTTATCGACTTGGTAGTTATCTGGATGGGTAAAGAATAATAGATGGATGCACGGTAGTTGATTTTAAGGTGGCTTGCGCCACAGGCACTAAGCGTATTAAAGATTACATCCATACGAATATTATCAATGTGAAAGTAACTCTGTTTGGCAGTATGTTCGTTTGTTAAGTTGTCACGCCAAACACAGATATTTTATTATTAAAGATAAAATAATTCAAATGAAGTTATTTTGTCCGTTTTTATTCTAAACTGAAATTGTAATTGTATTTATAGGGTATTTTTTCTTATGATATTTATAGTTTCTTAAAACCTATTAAATTGGTCATAAACGCTACGCAACCATTTTTGACCCAAGTGACCGTAACAATAATTTATCGAGAAGAGTAATATTTTTTCAAAACCGTTATGTTACCCCAATACTCATAAATATCAAGTAACTCCAAAAGTAAATAGATCGTAAATAATATGGTATCATACACATATACATAAATTTTATATTATTTTTATATAACACCTAAGTGAATAAAGTTGTAACGCTGGAATTGATTTCTTTTACATATAAGTAACACAAAAAATACGTTGATGAAGGAGTATGTTATGTTATGAACTAACTAATTAATACGGTACTATTCAGAATGCCCGGGCAGTTTGAAAAATGCCCTATATGAGTAGACAATATGGTAAAAACTATTGAAATAATTAAATTGACCGGCCTTTCTGAATAATACCCATCACTTATTGGGCCAGGTAATAAAAAGATCTATTTTTTAATTATTTTATTGTCGGAATTTGTATATAGAATAGTTAAGTACGTAATCGTATTTCCTATTTAAGCAACAAAGGCGACAGAGTCCTGCTGTGCGGGGCTCTTATTTTTGTCTGTAGGGGCTAAAGTTAACATGATGGAAATGATGGGAGCTGAGTTCGCTCGCTTTGCTTGATTGCTTCAGCTCCCGTCATCTCCTTTGAACCTAACCTATCCGTGTCGGGGTGCTCTAAGCTTCCGAGCTCGTTTCGCTCGCTCTTAAACTAATTCATTAAACATAGTTATCGAAATGCCCAACCGTTACATAGCAATATTCATAATGACCAAACAATGTGATAAATGTAGAAGTATAAATCAGTATACATTACATTGCCCGATTTGACTTATTTATTTATTGGTTCACCAACAATTGTTTACACTGGTATTATGCTAAAGGTAACATGCAATAAAATAGAGTACAATAGTTAGTACTTGAATCTAGATTTATAATAACCGGAAATTATACGTGGTGCCCTGATTAATCATATGGTCCATGACATATATATCATTGTCATATAATTTCTACCATACTTCGGTTCCGTGATAATTTTAAGTTTTTCGTTACCAAATATGTATTTCATGGAAAGACCATGTCGCATTTGTGGAACGATAGACCTCTTTTCACAAAGCACCAACTCCATCGTACCCAGAATTTTAAAAGTGCACCTGTATACCAATGGTACCTTTTAGTAATAGTCATCATCATCCCATTCTTATTTCGCCCTCTCTCTCAAATAAAGAAGATTGTTGAATGATTATTCATCTTGTCGCTTACACGACAATATCAAATTTCACTGCCCTTAAACTTTCCACTTCCACAGCGTTTTCTGTGGCACACGTCTATTCTTGTGTCAATCCTCATGTTATTTTTTTTTTGCGTGGAGAAATGCTCCTGCATACTGCGCCACCGCGGGGAGATGGTACAATTAGGTGGGACCCCAGCCCACTAAAACTCCACGGTATACTACTGTGCTGGGCGGGACATTATAACGGGAACACCGGCACGCGTAATCAATCATCCGGAACCCGCCGCGGCTGTCCGTTCCCGGTCTGTCCTGAAGAGAGATGCCTTCCATATGACATAGCGGTCCGCCTCTATTCCGATTTCACCCAAGCAACACCGCAACCTACTTATTCGTCGCTACGACGTCGGCTTATCAGCAAAAGCCCTGACGAGCGGCCCCTCCTCGGATTCCTCTTCGCTTCACCGTGGATGAACAAGCCACGGTTACTGAGCCACCCCGCCTCGACAATGCGGGAACCATCACGTTCCTAACCCAACCTCATCCACGTACTACCCGCGATGGCAACAAACATCGTATACCTTCTTAACTCTTTTTCGCGGTGTACCATATTGTTACCTAAACTTGTAATGCAACATATTGCAAAAAGTTTGAAGCACTTTTTTTATTGCCGACAAAACTTGCCAGACTTTTAAAGCAAACACTTAAGAATGGTACTTTTAGTAATGGCACCGTTTACTAGTTAAATACTCTACTAGTCTTTTCTCAAGCACTATACACACAAGTATAATTACTTTTTAAATGGCCAGTATAAAGCTACTTTTACACTGCTACCAGCTGATAAGCGAACAGCTGCATTTTATGCAATTTAAAGCGTGAGATCTGGCGACTATGCATATTAACCGGCTAATCTGCGAATTACTTGCTTTAGATACATTATTCAGCGTTTATTCAAATATAAGTTGTTACTGAGAAAGAAAGAAAAAGCATTTATTGTCACATAAATAGACATTCCTTAAATGATTCTTAAGCTAAAATCTTAAATAATGAAAAGAAAATATTTTAGTAGTCAAATTATAAACAGATTAGTTTGGAAAAAATTGCTACTGAAATGATATGCTTTATTGATAAAAATATAAACAAATTAATTTGGGAACAATTTACTAGCAAAATCACTTTTACCTTTTTAATTTCTTCTCTCTTCTATAGGTAAGGAGAATGAAAATAAATAATAATGTTGTTTATAATGGTGTGAGGTTTACGAACTATGTTTTAATAATGGGTTTAAAACCAGCCAAATGCGAGTCGGACTTTGCACTGTTAGGTTTCTGTAGCAATTTTTCAATAAATTTGTATTTGTTGGTAAAAAATACGTAATAAAGATTATCACCAATTTTCAAGTTCGAAAAAAAATTCTTCGGAACAAAATGTATGACAGATGACAGACAGACAGAAAGACACGTGGGTGACAGCAATAGGGCTCTATTTGGACCCTGTAGGTACAAAACCCTAAAACGGTATTTATTCGCATTGATTTTGATTTTACCCAGTTTTATGTTATTGTTCATCACCATTTTCATCATTTTAGTCCACTCCTGAACATAGACCTCCCCCAAGTGTCGGCACATAGACCGGTCCTGTGCCTATGGCATCCAGCCGATTGCCGCAATCTTAACCAGGACATTGTAAACACCTAATAGGTGGCCTTCCGCTCATTCATTCCGTTCTGCAAGCAATGTGCCCTGCCCACTGCCACTTAAGTTTGGCAATAGGGACGATGACAAAAAAAAATTGCTCGTCCGTTAGATTATCTGAAAATATTGGACTCGTATTTTTTTCTTTTGTCACGTAAACAAAAAATTAAGACGATGCAGTGCGTTGAAATATCGTGCGACGTCACTGTTACTGACAAAGTGACATCACAAGCTTCCAATCGTGAACTTTGACGCGCTTTATCTTTGTAATTTTTTGATTATATGATAAAAAAAAAAACCTGTCCGATATTTTTTGATAATCTCACTGATGACGGACTAAACAGTTTTTTTTATTATCATTTTTCTACCCAGGAGGCATACCTATTCTTCTGGTAACCTTGGTCCTCCTGCGGATATCTTCATTTCTAATTCGATTACGTAAGGAAACTCCGACAATAGCTCTCTCCCATTATGAGCTGAGTTATTGTTCAAAAGGAAGTAGGTTATCGGGTCAAATAATGGTTCTCTTTAACAACCACTGATTTATCTCAAATTTTCTATGAAAACATATTTGTTGCTGCCACAGACTTTGTATTAAAATAGACGTTACATGTTTAAGACGAAAAGGAAACTTTCAGGTCTATCGTTCTTACTTAAAGAAAAACTCCATGTAAGATAAAAGACAAAACATAGACAAACGCTATCATCTTTAATGTCAGAGTGACGACTTTTGTTTCATCGTGGTAGTCTTTAGGATACCAGTTGTAAATAAAGTATTTCGCTGTTTTCACGCATTTTTTTGCTTTTAACAGGAAGAATTTTGTTGATTAATTATCTTCATGAACCATGGCGTGTGTGGCTATCGGTTGCAAGAGTAGAATTGAATTGAAAAAGAAAATGATTATTGCCTGATAATACACCCAGTATTATCAGGCAATATTAAAAAATAACTTTCCACAGTTGAGTTATCGACCAGCATACCGAAATAATTTTGCAGATAATTCATAACTTAAGCTGTCTCGAATAAAATATTCTTAGTTCTAAATACGACGAGGAAGTACAGTTTCATTTAAACTATTCTATTTAGTGAAATTATTAACTTTATGCGCTCGCTGTTAGAGATGTGACGGCAGTCACAAGAAAAAAATATCGATACTATTTGCACAGACGTACGAGAGAATAACAAAATCTTTCACTTTAATATCATGATGTGGTATTTGCGCTAGCTATTATTTAACATTTTATACAACAAGTTTATTACACAGAAAAGTTACAAAGGAGTGGCAGTGTACTTGTACAATTAGTGATAAGTTGACTCTTTAAATAAAAGAAAACATTACAAAAGATTTCCCAAGTCAGGGACGATCTTACAGTCTATTAATTGAGCAAATGTGTAGATCGCGGCAAAACCTAGACTCGATACAAAATCGATATGACAGTGGCACAGATCTGGTACTGATATTTATATACAAGTATCTATAGCATACTCAGCCATACTGGCACAAAAGATGGCATAGACAAAAGTTTATCTATTTCTTTTTACTTATGACGTTATCTGTTAGACGTTATAAGTGAATACCGATATTGAAATTGTGTCTTAAATATGTTCGGTTTATTCTAATCAAAGTCTCTGGCTACTGCTTTATAAGCGTTGGTTTCTTTCATGATTTCATCAAAAGGTGACAAAATCTTTTCGAACATAGGATAGGGATCAGACACCACTGTTTTAACATAAGCCACAAAGGTCAACTTAACCCTTCTTTAACTCCGTATCAAAATAACCGTAGCTTGCCAAAAAGGCCCAAAAGGAAAAACCTTCAAAGAGTTAACACAGGACACTTTTTGTTGTTCTTTTTTATTTAACTTGTTTTTATTAAGCCTATAAATGTTTTATTATCTAGTTGTTCGTAAAAAGAAACGTTGCTTCTGTTTCAGATGTTAAACTTTGACAATTGTGAATGGTGAAAGTTTCAAGTGAAAAATTCGACTTGTTTTAAAGTTGCATCGACCGGGTTGGTTTTAAGTTTGTCGATGGGATGTACGCGGTGAAGTTGCTTTGTGAAATTCTCATGTTGTAAACAGTGTCGTGGACTAAGTAATTATTAGAAATAGTCAAAATTGCAAAGCGACTTACCTGTCCCAATTTTGAAGTGTTGGCAAGTGATACACAGATATAAAAATTTCTCTAAATACGTAGTATACTCGCTTACATCGTCTAAACAACGCAACGGATGTTGATACAGTTTTTTTATTTGAGATGGGTTTGCTCTTAACTAGATCAGAGGTGACAGAGACGATGGAGTGAGCTTACCCAGAAGAAGCCTGTTCACTTTAACTTTGAAGAGCTTAGGGTTGAATGCGTTCGGAAACACAGACGCAGGTAGTGAGTTCCACCCATTCGCTGTGCGCACTTATAAAAAGGGCGATAAACAAGGAAGGTTTGTGTACATGATTTTCATCCCATCTGAAGCCGGGCCAGATCGCTAGTATGGTATAGGAATAAAGAAGAGGCAAAATTTATTATTTCTGTGTAAGTTAAACGGTAATTTCCGGCAGAAGTAATCCGAAATATTTCACTGACCTAAAACTACACATAAACACACATTATTTTTATCCTGGCAATACGTTTCCCAATAGAATAGGCCACAGGAGCAAAACTTTGTAGAACTCCTTTTCGTGTTGCATATGAGAGTTTGGATGGAATCACAGCTAATGTCAATTATTACATCACGATCTCTCTCAAAACTTTCAAGAAAAACTTAATCAAAAATTCAAAGGCATTTGTGATATCCATCAAACCGTACTGTGCTCGCGTGGTGGATTACGGCCCAATCCCTCTCAAAGAAAGGAGGCCTATGTTCAGCAGTGGACGTCTTTCGACTGAAACTATGATGAAGTACTTTTTCTCTAAGAGCAGAGGACTTCGCCCTTCAGTGAGACAGTAACAGGTTGATATAATTATGATGTCCAGGACTAAAGCTCGAACAATCCCGTGTATTTATTGGCTCTGCAAATCTGTAAAGACACGTTCCAAGGTATGTGTTTTGCCGTGTCCGATACACCTATATATCAAAGGCTGAGCCTCGGACCAACGCGCATAGTAAAATGAGCCTACCGATCAGAGGCGGCCGATAATATCACAGAATGTTAATTCTGCTTTATACCTAAACAAAAGAAAGATTTCCGTCACAGGAACTTTGTGTAAGATGCAAAAGTTAATATAGAGGGATAAACATGACACACAAACAAACACAAACAGTTGAACAAACTTTGGGTCCTACTTTCAAAGTACTGAAGCCCTGAGACAGCGAGGCGGAGTTGCTGCAGACAACGATGGATGGCCAATAGATGGCATGACGATCCTGTCCAGTTTGTCCCATCATCTCCTATCTATATAAAAACGGGGTAGCGAGACAGCGAAGATAAAAAAAACACATTATTTTGACACATGACAAGAAAGACGTTCATCGAAATGACGTCAAAATTGACCACGCGACATTTCAGTAAAATGTTTTATTCGATTTTACCACACCTTTTTACCTTTGTGTATAAATAAAAATAAATTGCTGTTCGTTAGTAGCACTAAAACTCAGAAACGGCTGAACCGATATCAATAATTCTTTTTTTTTATTTTGTTCGCCCGAGTACAGAAAAGGTTTAAAAATAAAAATAAAATTGGCGTGGGAGGGTAGGCAGGTATGTAGGATAGGTTATTAGATTAGGTAGGTAGAGTAAGTAGACAGGGTAGGTTGGTAGGGAGGTTATGTAGGTAGGGTAGACAAGTGTAGGTAGGATAGGGTAGGTAGGTAGGGTTGACGGGAGCGAAGCCGCAGGCACAACTAGTCGCTGATAAAATGTCACTTTTCCAAGGCCATCTTGACACAGTGAATTGGTCTTCTGCAATTCATTACACAGTGAACGTTAGGCCCGACGTGTAAACACAGGCTCTATCCTTCGGCGTCACTTACTAGAGGTAACAAAATAGCTGCCCTATACTAACAGCCAGTTGCTAACGGGCACTCGATACGATGTCATCCAAAAGCCTTTGAGTTGTCGTGCGTTCGCTTTATGTGGAGTTAATTAAGCGCCTAATTTATGTTACGCCATAGTGGTCTCGTGAGCACAGGCCTTTGGCTTCTGGCAAATTATCATGTTTGATCTTATTAATTTCAATTTAATCCAAAAGTTGGTTTTTCATATAGGGGATTAAAATTCAAAATCTATTTACATGCTAGTATATAATAAATAAATAATCAGTCTATAACATTCCTATTTATTGGACTATATGAGAGGGGTTGGGCCTTATATGCAACAAGCCGGTCAGGCGCGTTTCAGGGGAATGACCTCTCCTAATACAGATTCTAACATATACCTAAGTAGGTATAGTTAAGCATTCTATATCATCCGCAGTACTAAGTCCTTTACGATAAGTCCAACATCAAGTTATGACATCATTAAGCCAGTGATAGTCATCCAAATGATCCCTATGTCATGTCTCACATTATATTAAGCATATCTCATTAAATTATATCTGTTTGATAGGTATTAAGTGAAGGTGCAGTGCACCGAGATGATAAAGCACCCACTCTAGCAGTGGTCAGTATTGACAAAATATTCTATACAACCCAAGGGTGTCAGTACAGCCGGTAACACATTATCAGACGCGACTGACAGCTGCGACTTTAGAGTGTGAGTGAGCACAGAATAAATTACAGTATCTGGGTAATGAATGTACTATAAGGGTCAAAATTGCAGTCACACTCTACCAAAACAGAAAAGGCAATTTTTTTGTAGGCAGCAGAACTTCAACTTTTTGGGGTTAGTAGGAACAATCTATACTTTTATTTCTATACAACATATTAAATCAGTTGTGGATAATTTAACTTCTTCTACAAAAACTAGCTATTTGAGTTTTGGTAGAGTATGACTACGATACGATATGATATGGCTTCTAAAGTTACTCCATGGTTATACCGTGCTTTGTGTGAAAGTACGAGTATAGATAGCGTTATTTTTCGGTTATTTTTTACTCTTTCATCGTGATTTTTCGAGCCAATAACAAGCCTTCTTGTTTTAAAACTATATTAATTAATAATAATTTGTATGATAACTTGGAATTTATACTTGCCAGGTTGAAATCAATGACCTTCTTGCGATTTCGCAGTTCGTGTTAGGTTAAAAAAAGATTAACATTCATCTATGCAACCACTTCAATTAATCATAATTCTTGTTCCGCGTTTTAGTAGTAAATTTTTATTATATTTAAATCCTAAAACCCTTTCAAAGCCTTTAACCCAAACGTATACATCAACACATTAGTTATAAAAAGGCGAGGTTTATGCCCAAAAACAAAGAAACACCCTCCAGTGAAAACGCAAAAATTCATAAACAAAATTCACACCTGAGATGTTGGGTATTAATAATTTAACATCTTTCCGCTTGAGCTGAAAAAATATAACTCACTGGAACGAGGCAGCAGAGTGACCGCCAAGTTCTATGCTGTATTGGTGCCGACCGATAAACATAAAAGTTCTAGTTATTTTTTGTAGCTGTTGTGATGTTTTACTTACCTACTTATTGGCAGGAACTACAGCTTTAAAATGATTGTGATACCCACGTCAATGAAACTCATAATTAGGTACACTGTGCTAATTATTGCAAAATATTTTCCAAATTAGACTTTTTTCTTTATTATACCGTCCAATATTTATTGCAAAATAATTTTAACTAATTAAGGTGGAAGTGCACCTATCTATTTCTATAAATAACAATAAATGATAATGCATACTGGAACCGGCCTGATTATCAAGTTGTTCTATTATGATTATGACCTAAAAAATTATAATTGGAAAATGAAAGAGAGCAGTCTGTTAAATCCTTTTCAAACTTGGCTTTCACTACAGTGCACGCATTTCAGCCGCATCCGAGCATTAATTAAACGAATGAGCCCAATTTCAGGTTTCTCTTTTCATGCTAATTGAAATAAATGCAAAGTTTTAATCAACGAATGGGAAGTGGGGAGGGGATACTAACTAGTGTTGGGAGATCTACCTAACTTTGCGAAATAAATGCAGTCGTAGTAGATAAGATTAATTTTCAGAAGATTTAAAAGTTTCTAATGAAAAATCACAAAAAGCGATCAAAGGGCGTCGTTCGACATAAGCTTTTAATTAACTTGCCCTATTAGTTACCCAGTATATATGGTTCAAATCTTGTAACTGAATTTTAAACTTGGGTGCGTGTATGACCAGACGTATGAACGAATCAAAAATCAAAATCAAAATATTTTTAATTTAACTAAACCATACATAGGTACTGAATTGTCAAACAAAATATGAATCTGGTTGCACGTTCGCAAGCGGCAGTATGTCTTTATAGAGAAGAATGTGCAAGAAACTCCACGGACACTCTTTTCCATCAGTTTTAATCACAATTACTTGGTTACATCATTCTTGTTGGAAAAATAAATTATGTGATAACGATGTGAAAAGGGGAGGACTATGTCCAGCAGTGGACGTCTTTTGGCTGAAATGATGATGATGATGATGTAAAAAGACGCGCACATAAAAGTGTCTAGAGAAAAACAAACAATTCAAAAATAAATTAAGTACGTAATTAAAAGCAGACCGAAGCAGTTAAGATATGACCCCCTATAAGATATGGCGCCCGTTCACGAACATGACACATGAATTGGCACCACTCAGCTCAACCATCATGAAGGGAACCGAATGATCCAACACATGTGCCACCATCAGAGAGATATTTGAGAGAACAAGACACTATCTCAACCGCCAGCCACACACTAGTCAACAAACGAAACAGGTACAATAAATGGTAGATTTATAGTTGATACATAGTACTCACACATGTGCTGTGCAGTTAGTTAAATAGTACTAAAATAAATTGAGTTTATACAATACCAATACAGTCTTCAGCAGGTCCAGCAATACTTCAAAACAATAATGTTCTGCATACAAAGCAAAAGAAGAAAGAGAGAAACGTAGCAGATGGCGTTGTGTAGTTTCTGCCAACCCCCATTGGAATATAGTGAATTTATTTAGGTAAACACCAGCATTTGCCAGCGGCTTCGCCCGCGTAAAAATTGCGTTCAGCCATTCTGGCGTGATTGAGTTACAAACAAATGTGTGTATAATTAAATTTAATACACCTAAATTACAATACAAGGCTTCAACTGAAAGCAAGGTCAACACAATGGCACGGAACTGTTCGGAATCAACAAGCGAAGCTAAAGTAAAGCCTTGAGTAAACATGCTCGCCCCAGCCTTGATTCGTAGCGACAATATCCCAAAGCTATGGGCAGAACTTCAAACTACTTGAGTTTGAATTCTAACCAATTCAACAAACAGATGGATTTGCATTAGTATATTGTATGTAGTTATAGTGTGTACTTGAAACAATGCTTGAGACTGTGTATTTGCTTCTTGCTAAACCATTTGCTTAGTCGAACAGAAACGTGATCGAAATGGTTTAAAAGCAAATAATATTAGTCCAACCATGTCAAGATCATAAGTAAACTGCTATAGGTTAGGACTCTGCTAATCTCTCTCTCAATCTAGGATTGTCGACGCTTTTTAGCGACTAATTACCAGATGTTTTTAGGGTTCCGTACCCAAAGGGTAAAAACAGGACCCTATTACTAAGACTCCACTATCCGTCTATCTGTCTGTCACCATGCTGTATCTCATGAACCGTGATAGCTAGACAGTTGAAATTTTCAAAGATGATGTATTTCTGTTGCCGCTATTACAACAAATACTAAAAAGAGAAGAAAATAAATATTTAAGCGGGACTCCCATACAACAAACGTGATTTTTTTGCCGTTTCTTGCAATAATGGTACGGAACCCTTCGTGCGCGAGTCCGACTCGCACTTGGCCGGTTTTTTTATCTACAGATATTTTAAATTTAAAAACCATATACTTTAACGAGTTTAATTTCTTTATACTTCACTAAACACTATCTAACATAATCGGCGAATGGAGTAAACCTACCCAAAAGGCACAAAATTTAAGAGTATTTTAGCACGAAACACAAAGGAACACTCCACAAAGTTTATAAATAAACTTCCACTCGTCTTAAGCCCATCCCTATAGGCTTCATCCCGCTAATTTGACGGCTACTTTCACCCTAATCCAGAGAGTGCGGCGATGCGAGTAAGTTTTGTATAAACAGTTGAATAAACCTACCATTAGCACTTTTTGTACGATTGAGTATGCAGGCCTGCATAGCCAGGCCACGGCCTCGTGAAATGGCCCAAAGTTTGCAAATGCATGCTAAAATAAAGCAGGAAGTTTAGTCATAAAATGTATAAAAGGAAAGTTTTTTGGGTGTAAATAAGGAACTTGTTTTTTATTAGTTTTTTTTCCTGTTTTCAATTTGTTTATGATAAATTTATATTAGTCTAGAGGTCGCGTGCGCTACTGTTGAGCATAAGGTTCTGGGTTCGATTCCCGGGTCGGGCAAAACGAGATTTTCCCATATTCCCATAGGTTGCCGCCCCTTTATTGGTCTAATTCCATATGAAATAGTCATAAGAGAAATCACCGGGCTACATAACACAGGGGTGGCGAGGTCATGCTCCTGGGTGTCCACCATCGAACAAGATCAGATGATGGATAGCAATGACCTCCCGTGTGTCTCGCCGTCTGCGGGAACCCGTACGGGAGGATTATGGGATCCTGGTGGCTGAGCCGATGAGTTTAGGCGGTTTAACGTCTCTGGGGCAACACTCCACTTTGGCCCGGATTTCTTCTTACACGGGAGGCTGTAGCTAAGCCAGCTGCTGTCAATCGACTGCGTGGTCCAGTCAGACGGCCCCCAGGCGAGTTCACTTCCATTGGGGGTTTGCAGACGGCGGCGCTCGCTTGCATCGCTAGTGGTAGCGGTGTGAGTTGGTGCTGTGCAGTCTCATAGCATCGCCACTTGAGCATTCCATGGCGGGACCGGCGAAAGCTGGGACTGCGCTCCAAAAGGCGGAACCGGCGAAAACTGGGACTGCACACCAGACGGCTGGACCGGCGCAAGCCTGGACTGCATCATCTCTAGCAGGATCGCCCAGAGGCGTGATTTGAGCGGGATCGTCTCCAGGTGGGGCTGCGGTGGGACCGTCAAAAGACGGTACTGCTGCGGCACTGTCGAGGGACGGCACTGCTGCGGGACCACCGTTCGGTGGTACTGCATCACCTCTAGCGGGACCGCCCAAATGCGGGAGTGCAGCGGGATCGTCTTGAAGTGGGGCTGCGTCCGGACTATCAAAAGACGGGACTGCTGCGTCGAGGGTCGGCACTGCTGTGGGACCACCGTTGGACGGTACTGCAATCAAGCCCACCGGGTATAAGCGACATTGTGTTAGAGGTCAAACGATCTCGAACCTTACGGCCTCGGACGCGACTGGCAAAGGCAGCACCTCTTCGTCACCCGGTGACCGGCATGAACTTTCTTCCAGGAGGAATTAAACGATAC
Source organism: Orthosia gracilis (assembly GCA_947562075.1). Classification (NCBI taxonomy): domain Eukaryota; kingdom Metazoa; phylum Arthropoda; class Insecta; order Lepidoptera; family Noctuidae; genus Orthosia; species Orthosia gracilis. The sequence goes on along the minus strand of OX387265.1, from coordinate 43,080,939 downwards.
TCGTTCAAGCTCCTGGAAGAAGACAAGGGACAGGCACCCACTGCGGAAGCAGAAGCGGGACCCTCCGAAAATGGAACACCACAACGTGAGGAGGCCATCGATGAAATCTCTGCTCACGACGCAGCGCAGGAGACAGAGATTGTGACCAGGGCGTCAGTCGAACAAAGCTTGCCTCGTGCTAAGCGCCACTCACCAGGTTACAAAGAAAAGTATTGGAAAGCACAACAGGGTAAGACTGATGTAGGTCCACGGGCACAAAGAAATCCATGGTAACGAAGTTGCAGATGAACTGGCAAGAGAGGGCTCAGCAAATGATTTTGTGGGTCCAGAACCATGTGTAGGTATTTCGACGTGTCTCGTAATAGCCACAATTAGGGAGTTTGCAGATCACAGACAACGAACACATTGGCTGTCCAATACCGGTCTACAACACTCCAAAAAATGCCAAGTCTCTACGTTCAAAGCCCGGGAATGCATTTTTAATATGAGCAGGGGGCAAATCCGATACCTGCTTGGGGTCTTTACTGGGCACTTCGGAGCCAACTACATGCTCATGAGGATGGGTCTAACCGCGACAACCATGTGCAGGTTGTTTGGGAACATGCGGAATGCATGGAGCACCTTCTGTGACTCATGAGATGCATTAGCTGGTAAGCGAATGGGTCTCCTAGGGGTTGGATATCCAAAACCAGAAGACTATAGGCTCATACTCGTATCTTTTAGTCTCGTTGTAAAACTCATGAAAAGAGTTTTCAACGAGATTGGGGAGGAGTAAGTTATCTAGGGGACCACAATAGATCCGAATGGGTTGAAGTGTCCGAGTTATTTCTCGGCCCCTCCACAAGATAAGATAAGTTAGGTTTAAAGCGTGGATACCAAAGAAATACCATTTTATAGGTTTGAATAATAACAGTTTAATTACCCTTTACAAGGAAAGAAAGGAAATAAAAGAAAGAAAAAGAAGATAATACATTTATTTGACACAAGCCAGAGCACACAATATAAATATAAAAAAGAAAACTTTGACTAAACAACTGTTATATTTAAAAAAAATATATATAAAAATAACATTGTGTATCCCACGGCTGCGCCAAATACGACCAGTTCAGCCTTTACTTTATATTTTTACCAGAAGGTATGTTTTAATATATATTACGTGGGACGTGTGGTCCCTAGTAAGGTTGACAGAATAGTGTACAGTGACGAACTAGAAATTTTAATATGAAATGTTGACACAGATTCGGGTCCATTATCTATGGTTAGACAGTGAAAGACTTTAGTGTTGAAGTAGGATAGATTTGTTTTTGTTAAACTACAACATGATATAGGACTTAAACTGGTCCAATGTGAGTTTACTATATCTCTGCCCAGCCTTTTGGGGAATACAGGCGTTATATTACCTATGTTATGCAAACTGTGGAACAACACACGTATTAAGAATAGTGTATCTATAGACTAGAGTCCTAATTTTGATAATCTGGCCGTATGTAGGGCAGCTAGGGCAATTGCCACAATTTTTGAAATCACTCTATACCTCTTAGTACAAAAAGCAAAATACTTTATTAAAAATACTGGCCGGTACTTTGTTTTTATCTACAAATTTATGAAAAGTGAAAAACATTATCTTTAATATTTCCTGAGTACGAGTATTTTTGCGGACCTCTATAATTTGGGACATATATCTCACATAGGGGATAACTGCCTAGCTGTATATCCATGTTAATTACGTTTAGGATAGATGCCCCGCCGAGAAATAGGCCATCTATCCCAAAAAAACATTGATCGCATTTTGCCTTCCCATGCACAGAGACATGAGACACAGTCATCTTAGTGATAGTTGGAGAATTTTTCGATAAATTAATAAAATCGCTTGCATAGCATCCGCGAAACTAGAGTAAGTACAATCAGTGCAACTATACTCCAGGGGTAACTAGCCTGACCCTAGAAGATATTCAAGGTCAAAATCTGAACATAATACGAATCTCTGAACCTTACCACCAGTAAATCTAAAATAAAAATAACGAGATTGTTTATCCGATTTGAGATCTAAACAACGAGAAAAGCTTCCAAATCCTGACAATCATTAGAGGCTTATTTATGTTATTATTTGTTTTATTTTGTCTAGTTGTTGACATCCAAGTCTGCTCGGCTATGTCTATGCTGTACAAATATGAATTGTTGATACAACTCTAGATAAAAAGTCGTACTATGAAAGGTTATAGCCGACCTAGGTCGTAGCCGACCATTACGACACCGCTCCCACCCGGCAAAATAATGTTCATAGAAATGTGAGCTTCAGGGCGTTCTCTGTAGACATATTTTACATTGAATACACAAATTAGCAGACAGCTCGCTGTAAGCGAGCCTACCGCCATTGTATCACTCGATAGTTGACGTCTCGTTTATCGTATGCTTACTCGTACCATGCACATCAAGCGGGTGACCCGCGCGGTACATGCACGCAAATTGCTGGTTTGAAGCACGCTGCTAGCTTACCAGAACTGCACAGAAGCGCAGGGATAGCTAGTTGACTGACAGCTGTAATCGCGTGGACAGTTGGTTACCTGCTAGCTGTTGGCGCGTGGACAGCGACCAGTCATCTCCATCGGTGATGTTGTGCGGGAGCGGTGTTAGAGCGGGGTTATGTTAGTGAGCTACGACCTTGGCCTTCTCATGTTATGTGGTTGCGCACGCACTGCCTCTGAGTAGTTGCTTGCAACCTGGCACAAATAAACTCTTTTTCTTTCATTTTATTGATCGAAAGCCATTCAAAGAGCACTAAAAACTCATGGAAACTATGGTGGATCAGGTCGTTGGTTAGCACAGATAACGTTTCCTTGGGATAATTTGAGACTTTCTTGTGGTTGAAGCAACGACCACATGGGTTGAAGCCACTGGCAAAACCTAGAAGAACTATAAAGCTCAAGAAGCATTTAAATATAAAACGAGGCAGGTATTATTAGAGACCGGCAGGCTTATTACGTAACTTTTGCAAGAGCAAAACGATAGCGATCAAACGCTTTATGTCGTAAAAGTCGGAAATATCTGCAGTGTGGGTACGGTAGATCCTACACAATCGTTTGCTAATCGCTCGCTGTTTGTCAAAAGCACTTATTTAAAAAAGAAAACATCAAAAACTCTAAAACTTATGTATGAACAAGCAATTGTTGCGCAAAAATCGCTATCGTTTTGCTATTGCAAAAGATACGTAATAAACCTGCCGATTATATGCATTTGCATATTTAAATCTTTTTTACCAGTTAAAGCATATTTTCATTCATGTTTCGACGTAGAATAGACTATTCTTTCCTTTTTTCCTACTTATATAAATATTTTGAACGATCCAAGAGACAATCTTATTATCAAACATTTGGAACAGTCCCCGGTCGTTCATATTTACAATGCTTAGTAGCAAGTCTTTAGATCCTTTGGTCCGATACATGTAGATTTATGAAATAAATAATACAATGTACAGATTGTATACAGTTTTTAAAATAAAATAACTAATAATAATAGGTCCATAATATTATTTTACCCGTGCAAACAATTCCACATCAATCAAGACTACAAGGCCTTAGCTCAAACTAAAAGGAAACAACTTATCGCCTTCAAGACATATAAAGGGCACACGAAAAGAGATTGAATGTTATGTTAACAATGGAATTTTTCATCCCGTTCCTCGTCTGTTAAATAGGGTAAACGCGACAGTTCCCGACTGATACAAATTGCGGCTTAATCCAACGATTGAGCGTGAACTATGGGAGTCGTTACGCGGATCCAGCTGACGTAATAGTCCTTCTTTGTCGCTAATGTGCCATAAAAGGAGAGATGTCCTCACGGCAAACGGTTTTGACGGTCAATCGGGTTTCGGACAACGAATGGTGATTCTACTCCAGTAACGAGTGTGTGGTTATTGAGGTTTCAATATGTATGTGAATAATATGTACTAGCACTCTGCCCGCGACTTCGTTCGCGTGATTTCATATTTTATACTACAGATGACTTTCTTGTGCAATTAGTGAAGGCGACCAAAAATAAGCTATTGTTAAATTAATAAAAATGGGGTATCGTAGATATCTAGGGTTAATTGATTTGAGTCGATTTGTTTTTTTTTATTTAAAGTACAATACATTTTTGGTTACTCCCCTAAAAACTTAATAATAATAACTTAATAATAACTTAATAGGGCAGGGGGCCCTAATGAGGCTCTAGTTTTTAACAACCCTAATATGTTATTCAATCTTTTCTTCTCCATTATATTTTTGTGTATGTTAGTCAAATTGCGTAGTAAGATTCCTCAAAAAAACTTTTACACCCCTCAAATCGTCTTTTGGGGATAGTTTCGAAAAACTAATAATGAAAACTTTTATTATTTATTTAGTTTAGTATTTGTGCCAAGTTTCAAGTTTATTAACCCAAGAAATAAGATTCTTCCATACAAACTTTAACACCCCCTAAATATATGTGCTAAATTTCAAAAACATTAGACGAATGAATTAGATTTTTCATACAAACTTTCAAACCGTTTTTTACCCCCTTAGAAGTGGAATTTCCAAATCCATTCTTAGTGCTCACTTACGTTAATTTAGAAACCTTTCTGCCAAATTCCATCTTTATACGTCAAGTGGTTTTCGATATTTCGTGATAAGTGAGAGAGTGACCATTCATTTTCTATATTTAGATAGATTCTGTGCTATAAAAAGACAATCTTTGATACTTTATTTCTGTTGGTTGAACATGCCCAGAAAGTATAAATCTGCTAACGTTGAAACAATTTTTTTGAGGTGGACTTTCTACCTAAACGCTCGCTGCTACACCAGTATTATACATGGTGCGAATGCCTATCTGACCTCCACAACCCAGTAACTGGGTAACAATACTTCTTTACAATGTGGCATGGCATCTCCAGAAGGTATAAGTAACATAAATTAAGTATTCGTATGCATTCCACTTCCTTCTTTAACAAATCTTTCACGATTTAAGCAGCTCGGTTGTAGAATGCATTACCTATTGCAATAAGACTTGCAAGCACTGCCAATGTTTAAGAAAATGGTAAAAGAGCATTACCTTTCACTATATGTTTTATTTATCTCCTTTATGTTATATATTTGATATTGATAGTATATTATGTAATTTTGTATGTTACCCCGCCCGCGACTTCGTTCTTGTTGTTCAAAGGACTCAAAGGACCAGTTTTCGGGATAAAAAGATAGTCTATATTACTCAAGAATAATGTAACTTTCTACTGGTGAAAGAATTTTCAAAATCGGTTCAGTAGATCCAGAGATTACCCCCTACAACGTCACAAACTCACAAACTTTACCTCTTCATAAAATTATATAGTATAGATGACATTTTGTACCTGATTTTGTTTTTGTGTCTGACAGCCTAGATTCTTTTCCTATCGTTCAGTCCGTCAAACAGTTTTTGTGAATATTTGCCCTGTAAATGTTTTATGGTGTAAAATAAAGTATCATCATCATCATCATCATATAAGTCGAAAGACGTCCACTGCAGGACATAGGCCTCCCCCAAGCGTCACCACATTGACCGGTCCCGTGCGTCTTGCAATCAGCGTATCCCCGCAACCTTCACCAGGTCATCGGTCCACCTGGTGGGAGGAAGTATATAATACAAAAATAAAACTTATTTTCATTCTAGATAGGCTCGCTTTTGACCTCTATCTCACTTGATGGTAAGCGATGACTTGGTTGGTCAAGCTTGCCTAATGCCTGGTCTATTATCTATAGGTGCCAACACTGCGTTCCTGGATGAAAAGATTTGCCGCTGAAATTGCACGTGGGACATGCTTTTTCTCAACTTGTATCCCTATAGATAACGACATCAACCAAACAGGTTATAATAGTTATCAAAGGCGGTTACAGCTATCTATGTGATTCTTTTATTTTTACCCGACTTCGTAAAAAGGAGGAGGTTCTATGTTCGACATTATATGAGTTTTTTTTCTGTTTGTTCACCGATATCTCCGTCAATTGTGGACCGATTTTGAAAATTCATTTTTGTTTAAATGAGTATGTTCTAAAATTGGACCCATTTTTATTTGGTGAAGATCTGATGAAGAACTTCGAAGATATACAACAGAACTCTTCAATAAATAACGGCAAATCTCTTGGGATTGTTGCAATCGCATGTCTTTTTATTGTTTATACCATTTCATAACATAACATTACGCCAATACACTCTTAAGGGGTACGCAGATCTCTCATTTCACCGGTTATGAACATAACCGAACATGAACATGTTTCATGATATTCGAGTAATCTATTCTGGCGTTATAGGTACCTTACTAAACAACTTGCCTATTAGGCAGGTACAACTAAAAAGTGAAAAATAAAATAACTTTTACAAAAAAATACTACCGACATCCGAATAAAAAAACTACAATAAACGAATAACAATCAACGAAGTTTTCTAACATTAAAAGATGTTTTGCAACCAGATCTACACTTGCGCTCTACACCAACCTTCCTTCTCACCCTTTTCTAATAACAGGATTACAACACAAAACACTTTGTCGGAAAAACTGTCGTGCTTTGTCGCTACGAAGTCTACGGCGTAGCACAACTCTACGCCTTTGTCAGTACGAAATATTATTAAAATATTCCACTTATTTTAATTTGAAGATTCCTTCTTTTAAATAACTCTTTTTGATTATTTTCCGTGTAAGTCTGCTAAAGGAAATTATTAAAGAAGGAATGTGACTGCGCTGCTCAAAGGCGAGGCAAAACGACGGTACTTTTTGAACTCAGGCATGTAATAAAGTAATATTGTACATACAAAGCCAGAATGCATAATCATCGTTAGGGTGGTAAGAAACCCCTTTTTAACATTGTATTTTGTTGTGGTATGGTTTTACTTTTCATAATTTTGTAAAGGCTAAGCAGGTTGATTGATTTTTATAGCATGTCAATAGTTGTTTTCTACTAATCCCGAATCAAACCAATCCAAACTTTTTACGAAACCCATGTTGCATCCAGTACTATCAAAATCGGAGACTCTACACTCGAAGGTGTGGACTATTATATCTAACTGGGACAAACGGTCCAAATAGATAGGTCCAACTCCGAGAAAGAGGTCAACCGTGAAATCCGACTCGGCTGGGCAGCGTTCGGGAAGTTGCGCGGTATCTTCTCGTCCAACTTACCACAGTGTCTCAAGACGAAAGTCTATGACCAGTGTGTGTTGCCAGCAATTACTTACGGAACAAAGAAGTAGTCGCTCACAATGGGCCTCATCAGATGGCTTAAAGTCACCCAAAGGGCAATGGAGAGAGCTATGCTCGGACACAGATAATATAATACTGCAGGTTCGGAGTTTCCTTGCGTGATCGAATCAGAAATCAAAGTACGTATGCGGTGGCGCGCCGCAGACTTACACTGAATATGATAAATATATAATAATGGTCCCAGTACTAAGAGAAAAAGCAAGGACGGAAACTAAAGAAAAAGGCATAAATAAGGTAACTTCCTTTTTTGTTCCTCGAAAACCTGATGAAAATGTGTTCAGCGAAGCTAGCAAAATACCGTTTTCTCGGTAAGAGCATGTGTTATAAAACCAGCAAAATAGCCTTTAGCTAAAGCTTATCTTTGAACCTCGCCTGTTACAAATTGAGAAGACGGTGTAAATATGCGTAGCGTTACCAAAGACGCGCTACTGAACAATCTGTACATGGAAGAGTTTCTGATTTTACAATAAACTTTACTATTTTGAGAAACTTTAGAGTTTCCTTGTCTTGTAACACTTTTTATCTATAAAATCTATGAAAATAAAGTCGTTTTATGTATCCACGTGTGGTCGTTTACGTAATTATTATAGTATTTCATTAAAGAATACATTATTATTTCAACAGAAAAACATAGGATAGGTAACTGAATCTAAGATATTTAGTATAGCTATTCTGATTAGCTATATACTACACAATCGATTTTGATTTCGTTTCCATCATAATTTTGTGAATTTATGGAAGGTTTAAAGGTGTTATTGACCAAGCCAGCGCGAAGTGCGAGCGAAGCTCCGTTTTAGCTTGAACAAAATTGTTTCGTATGTTCCGTGGATGTCCGGCTGTTTTCATCGATAGGTCGCATTTCTGAACCGATTCTCGTGAAATTTTGTGAGCAACTTCGTTAATTATTATTTCGTTTATTTATTTACAATCATATTTAATACATTTTTAAATATTAAAAAAAGAAAACTTAAAAGAAAAACATTTAAATATGTAAAAAATAGAGGCCCACCAGTATCGGGAACAGGGTCCAAGATACCAGTGGTTAGGGCTCCAGAGACAGGAACCACCTCACAATGCGAGCCGTATCAAGGAGTACTGCCTTCTGTATCAGAACCTTGATACAACAACGCAAAGACAGCCTCGATAGATGGTCATCGAAGCTATTGGCCATCAGGCCGTTGGCCGTAACGATAATCGGCATAATGATCGCCGAGTCCACATTCCACATGTCGACAACCTCGTGTGCTAATTCGAGATACTTGATTTGTTTCTCTTTCTCAGCTTTCACTAGTTTCCCGTATCACTACTATATCCGGCTTATTGGCAACAATAGTTATATCAGTGATGATAGACCGATCCCAGTACAACGTGACATGATTATTATGGTCATTACTTTTGTCATTATATTATTATGGAATGTTATCTGTCGATTTAGTTTTTAAAGTTCTGATGAATTGAAAAACTGTATCAATAAAGACAGACTCGCAAGGTCTACAGTTCACGGAGCCACTAGTACATTAAAACCTTAACGTTAGACATAGCTCAGAAATCTTAATGTTTTATTTTGTCACCATATAAGTACAATCGTACCTGTCACTCTTGAGAAGCCGGGGTGAGTCACTAGTTTTTTATTAAACATAATGAAGCTCTAGGCAGCAGCGTACAGATCTAGGGCAAGATCCAGAAGAGCATTTTCATCTTATAAACATAAAAATGCTTAGGAAACTTTATATTTTTTTAATAGTTTGTACAGAATTATCAACAAAACTATGTTTGTTATTGAGAGAAAAGTCATTATTTCTTCAGACTTATAATAATCTATACTAAAATTATAAAGCTGAAGAGTTTGTTTGTTTGAACGCACTAATCTCTGGCCCTACAGGTTGGAATTGAAAAATTATTTTTGTATTGGATAGTACACTTATCGAGGAAGGTTATAGGCTGTATAACATCACGCTACGACAAATAGGAGCGGAGCATCAATGAAAAACGTTAAAAAAAATATTCTTTTTTGAGAGCTTCCGTTGGGTGCGCTGCGTAAGCGGTTAAAGTTACGCAACAATCATGTATGTAGTGTAGGTAGGGTAAATGGGTAGGTAGGTAGCCAGTTGACGGGAGCGAAGCCGCGTGGGACAGCTACTTAATGATACATTGACACAACTATTAAAACTTTTCAAGGTAGCGACAAAGTAACACAACATCAAAGAGATAATATTTGACACGTGTAAAACTCTTAAAATTAGATCAGACATAGTAAAGATAGGTAAAATTAGACACCTAAGTATCAAGATCAAAGTCTCAATAAAATTGAAGTATTGTGAAACAAGACTTGAAACCGAGGCTTATAAAAAAAACACTTTTTCACAAAAAATAAACCGACTTCAAAATTAAAACAAAAAAGTGCAAAATACGAGTAGGTAACTCTAGTTTCGGAAAACGGTGTCTTTGGTACTTACCTCTTGTTTTATTTTAACCCGGCGTTATCGTTTTGCGACACCGACTTTCAAATGAAAGTTATTTTTGTTATTTTGTTTCACAGTTGTTACTGAGAAAATGTGTTACAACGGCTAACTTAATTAATTTATGGTTAACGAACTTCTCCTCGCGGCTCTGCACGCGTGAATATTGTTTTGTTACCCTTAGGGCACTTAGTACCGAGATGTAAAGTATTCTTTGCTCTAATCAAAGTTATACGTGTGCGAAATGTCGATACTTGGTGGAGGCTTATTTTCAGAAGTGGAGGTCTTTTGGCCGAAATGATGGTGACAATGATAGTGATGGTGAATGCTAACATAGTTTGTCATACTTTTGGGAGACCGTCTGTTTCGGAACAAGTAGGTAAACTTTATTTTAAATTTAAAATGTGTCACTGGCTTGGAAACCTCAATAAATTAAAGCTCAATATTTTTCAGTCTTCTGTTTGTATTGGATACAACAAATTAGTCCATCCGGTCACTTTTTTATGTTTTACTTTTGAAGCGGGTTAATTTTTGTGAAAAAGTTAATATTTATCTTTTTTTTGGTTTTGGTACCCCATCCCTAAAAAGTTTACCCATAATAACTTAATTTACACACTCGTGCTGTTTTTCACTACGGAGAACCGTTGTATGTTCCATATCTTGAAAAATGCTTAAACGATTTCAATGAAACTCACACTATACGTAAGTAATTATAAGATAATATATATATAATATTTATTAAATAATAATAAGTAATTATTTAATCCAATAAAAAAAAATCACGATCCGTTAAATATTTATAAAGAAATGCGTGGACAAACTTAATCAAATTATATAAGCACATACAAACATACATTCGCTTATGAAATTTGGCATACATATTTAGAAGCCCACATAGAGTAAAATATGGGAATATTGTCTCAGGGCAATCTCTGAATAGAATATTAATTAATTATTAGCAAATTGATTTGTAGTATATATTGTGATGTTAAAAAGTGGTGTAGGTTTTCGTCTTAACTCACTACGCAACTGTGCAATGTGTGGAATCACTGAAACAGTAATTAAAACTAGTAAATAAATAAAAAAGGCTTGGCAAATGAAAAGATTCACTAAAGTGACAAAGCCGAATTAAATATCTTTTTCAAAAAGCTAATAAGGCGAATACCGAAGAATTTTCAAGCAAAAGTAACTTCATAATATCACTTTCAGTTTTGCCCTTCCAACAAACTTTGTTAATTTCGTAGCGTTATATAGTAATTCGTTGGCTCCCGTAATGGCTTGCAAAGCTGCTAATTTTTTTGCTGCGTGGTTTGACACTTACTAAAGTGCAGCCGGGCAATTTGCTAGTAAGATTAAGTTTAATTCTTGCTTTACTTGCAGAACTATTTAAAGTAATAAGTTTTAGCTAAAAGGTCTTTAAAACCAAGTGTGAAGTTTGAATTGAAACTGGAGATTTGACTTTAAAAGAAATAAGTATTATGAACTAGAACTGTCGGCCAATTAATCGTGAAATAAATGAAAGAAATGCACTGTTCACATTACTGATAATTTAAAACAGCAAAATAACGGCATGGGCCGTAATCCACCACGCGGTCCCAATGCGGGTTGGTGGATGTCATATGTACTCGATTTTTTGGTTCTAGGATATGCCAGTTTCCTCACGATGTTTTCCTTCACCATTTTGAGATCAGTTGTAATTAATTAATTTACACAAAGTGAAGCGCCTGCCTGGGTCGACCCACTACCTACAACTTACAAGTCGCGGCTGATACCACTGGGCCACCACTGCATTAATGTATGAATGTAATATATATTTTATGTACATTATTACCACTAACTGGTATAATGCTACTAGTAGTTTATCCAACCATATATTTTCCATCAAAATACTAAAATATAATCTGTCTTTTCAACATCACTACTTAATTGAGTATTACAAGCTATGTTCATTCATAGAACTCTGCAAGAGAGTATCGTTCCATGTTGAAAGTTCAAAGGGATTCTAAATAGTTTGAACAAAAACTTGGGAATTCGGTGCTGGGAATTCACAGATGACACGAACCTTACTTTAATCAACGCAGACTATTTTGCTGTACCTTGAGCTGTGAACTTGTTATACTAGTAGACTAAAATATTGTAATGAAACTTATGTTATCTATGGGTGTTTGTTTACCTATCATAAGATCGAAAAATATTTGATCGAATTTAAAAATAAAACTTTTCAACTATTATCGTTTCGTTTGTTTTTGCTTCATCGAAGTCACGTCTGCCACTTTCTCAGTTGATCTATTATTAATTCGATTTTTTTCGTTACTCCGACGTTCCATTTGGTCGAAAAGCTTTTTACCAAAGTTACACATAGCCACTTTGTTATATTATTTTAAAATTTTATGCAAATGGGTAGAGAATCATGAAAAAGTGTGCACAAACTTTCTAGGAGTTAGGTGAAACGTAAATATGGCGATTAAAACAGTGGTATAGTGAATTTTTGGGAACATAATACTTCGAACAAATGTTATTTCGGTTAAGTGTAACTTCGGTAAATAGTTTTTCGACCAAATGGAACGTCGGAGTAACGAAAAAAATCAGATCCCAATCCATTTGCATAGAATTTTAAGACATAATATAACATGGCATACTTTTGTTTACCCTAATAATATTTACGCAAAACAGCTTACGCATAATTTCTCTAATCATAATAAGAAAGAAAGAAGACAGAATATACATTTATTTAGCACAGACTAAAAGACACACAACATAATATTAGATATCAGACAAAATACAAATAAATAAAAAAGTGTAAAGTGTGACGTAAGAAGATAACAGGAAAATGTGCCTCACGGCTACGCCAAAAAAGGCCCAGTTCAGCAAAAATACCAGACAACTGGTGCCTGACGCTGGTTTCTGATTTAATAATGTTCAGACATAACAGCATAAATTTATTTACGCATAACGCTATTAAAACTTGTGTCAAGCGCAATTTCGATCGTGCATGGAGTACTGTTCTCATCTTTGGGACGGTTCTGCCAAATACCAGCTTGATGCACTAGAGTCGATCGAAAAGCGGGCCAAGAGACTTATCGGCAATGAGGCACTGGTCAAATCAAAGCATCAAAGCCTTGAACATTGACGCCGAGTTGCCAGCTTGTCGTTTTTTTATCGGTTACATTTTGGGGAGTGTGCGATGGAATTGCATGATTTAATTCCGCCCAGCCCGTTCCATCATCGGACAACCAGACGCACGGCGATGCGTCATCGGTACATGGTGGACATCACACCCATAAGCACAAAACGTTTTGGGGACACTTTTATTATGCGTACAGCTAAGGAGTGGAATTCCCTGCCGGAGTCTGTGTTTCCCGATAGCTACAATCTAGGAGTCTTTAAGTCAAGAGTGAATAGGTTACTTCTGCAAGCGTGCTTCACCGTCGACCACATCATCGCCTACCATCGGGTGAGATAGTGGTCAAGCGCGAGCCTATTGACAATAAAAAAAAGACATCATTTTTATACGCATAACAAATAAGCATAATAATTAACTCCTAAAATGCTAAACACTAAAACACTGAATATATAATACCATACTAAATTATTAAGTAAAACTGAAACAGTGGGCGAATACAAATGCATAAACATCTAATTGAAAAAAATAATAATTTTAACCTTACCTTTTTTTTTTTTTTTTTGATCTCGCTGGGAAAAAATGCATTACGCATACCCACCCATTGGGGGAATGGGGGGGGTATGTGGGACTCCCCGGAATGAATCCGGTATACCCACTAAAATAACCCAGCGGCACTCCCGCATCGTCTTGAATTGGAGGAGGACTGGGAAACTGGCAGAGCCTTTACGTCCAGTCCCCCGCCGACGACCGCCCGCCTTTACAGCGGGGCCTTCACGCCCCTCCCTCAGTGGAGGGGCCCGGGAACGACCGCGAGTACTCGGCCGTTCCCGCCCGACGAGGGTGGTGACTCGTGCAATGCGAGCGAAGGCGCCCCCGCGCCTGTCGCCCGCTAGTCACCACCAGGAGGTGGGAGGAGACGATCGTACAACCGCCTTCTCCCACCCCTTCTTCGCCTGCGGTGCGGCGGCGCGAGAGGATCGTCCTCCCGCGCCCGCTCTGCCACCTCCTTTTGCGACATCACGACCTCGCAAAAGGAGGCAACCGCCGCCCAGGCCTCCTCACTCCCCAGCATGGAGTAGACCACGCTGGGAAGCGAGAGGTCCTGTCCGATCACATCGATCAGGGCACGGCGCAGCTCAGCCCAAGCTGGGCACACCTCGAGGGTGTGCTGCGCCGTGTCCTCTGCCGCGCCGCAGTGGTGGCACGCCGGGGTTTCCTCCCTCCGGATCCGGTGCAGGTGCGTTCCGAAACAACCATGTCCGGACAACACCTGCACCAAACGGAACGAGAGGAAACCATGTGGCCGCTCGAGCCAGCCCTGCAAGACTGGCCCGAGCGCGTCCAGCGTCCGGCGTCCAAAGGCGGCGGTGGCGAGGTCCTCCGCCCAATGGAGGACGATGGCGTCCCTCGCCTCCCGCCGCACGGCCTCCCGCTCTTCTGCGGCGGGGCGCTCTCCCTGCGCCCTACGCCGCGCCGTCCACTCGTACACTCTGGCGAGCACCCATGCCTCCAACTCCCAGGGAGGGGTGCCCGCCAGAGCGCACGCCGCCGAGAAGCCCACTGAGCGGTAGGCCCTCGCCACCCGCTGTGCAATTGAACCTAACCTATCCGTGTCAGGGTGCCCCAAATTCCCGAGCTAGCTTCGCTCGCTCTTGGGCGAATTCGTTGAAATAATTAATTAATAGAAATTTTAAATGCTACCAATTAACAGACTATATATTTGTGACCAAATAATATTCCGTAAAACTGTTGTTTCGGTGTGGTGAAAATATGGCAAATAAATCATTTTTCAGCCAAAAGTAAAAAGTTATTTTGTAAATCGGAGAAATATAGTTCGGTAAAATAATACATAATATGCCACATGATACTTCGATGATCTGAAAATATGTCAAATAATGCATATAGCAAAAAAGACCATCGGTCAATAGTTTTCAGTAAAATGAAATTCGAACAAAAACAATCGGAAGTGATCGGTTCCCCTATGGGTCTTTATGTCAGAGTGAATAAAATATACTTTTAGACAAGTGCACTCCATTTTCGAACACATCATCGTTCACCATCAGTGGTCAAACGCGTGACTAAAAAAACATGCCAACGCAAGAAGAAGAAAATAACATCAACTATTATAAATATTCAACAGCCTCCCTCAATTTTTCTATCAGGTCTGAACCTGACCAAAATCCATCGAATCGAAATCACTACGAGTAGATAATGGTTATCGTCCACCGCGTTGTTGACCGTATCATTGGATAATATCGATTAACCTGACCTGCGCTATACCGATGATATTGGCCTTTCAATTAAGATATTGCAAGTCTAAAAGGTGTATGAGTATTTCAGAAGACTGAATGTTGTAATTAAATGTATGGAGCAAATGAGAGTTTGTTTTATAGCATTTTTTTTTGCACGTTTTCACAGTTTCATTGCACCTAAATGTGTTACTATACAAATTTAAACAATCGAGTGGAATGCCTCCGACATTTAAAACCGCGCCATCTATTGGCATCAATTTTAAGTGATCCGTTCAAATAATCTTTGAAATGTCAATTAAGAGCCCAATATTCCATAATGTTGTGCTTAGGAGAGTCGATTAAAGAAGAACATACAATTTTTATGTTTAATTCCAGAAAATTTAAATTTTACACACTATTCAATAACCACTCGGTGTATGTCGCGCCATCTGGTGAGATTATTTGAACTAAGTTTTCTTTCTTAGCGCTGGGACCCCGTGCTTTCATTCACATTCATTGTCAAAAATTTCCTTACGACAGGCTCCTCATGCCTCTAATTCACATTTCCATACGACAACAACTACCTTCCACACAAAATTTTGGTCACCAGTGACACTTTCAGACAGGGAGTCTCAGTCTTACATACTCTGTGGTCTTTATTAAGATTACTAGCTGACTTAATGTCTTGTGTGTGTCCCTAGATGAGGTAGAGGGCGTCCGCAGAAGTTCTCTATTGTGAACGTTCTTGAGCTTCACGGTTCACCTCGCTCTATGCCATTCAGATGCTTGTCGCTTATACCAGCACGGTGTGACGCCAGATTTGACGGGGACGACCACGGTTTTTTTTTCCATGGCACGCTAGTTAGCAAGATGATGATCATGTTATCATTCCTTTACGCATCGCAAGTGCTCTAACGTTCATTAAAAGTCTACGAAGAAACCAACCTCATAAAACACAATTTCACTTATTAGTCGAAGATCGGAAAGTAATATCAATACACTACAACCCAGTCAATTCATAAGACTGCATAAAGATTCAATAACCCCATGTTTTCTGTATCATGAAATAATATCGTCCATTTTTATGATCGTTCGTGTATAAGGGTGACATATTTGACCCGGATCGGCCAATCGATTGGCTCGTAATGGACGTTCAGAATGACGGAATTTCGCAACCCGCGTCACGTACAGTGGACCAAATAAGTGCGCACTGTGATTTTCATTATGCCCGTTATGGTTTTGTTGCAACACTTTTGCTTTGTGTATTCGGATTTTTAGTGCTGTTATATTATGTTTGGGGCATGATGTGGTTTTGTTATTTATTATTTTTTCTTCTTTTTTGTTTGTTTATTTTTTTGGGTGTTATATTTCTGATCGAGTGTTGTAGAACTTTTTACTGTGTGATTGTATTTGTGTAAAATGAGAATAACTTATTTTAATAAGAGCTTTAAATACTGTTTTTTGTAATCCTTTTTTAATAGACAACGTCCCTCTAACAACAGGGTCATATGAATTTTAACTTGACAAGCTACGGTTTAAATTTGCGTCAATTAATGACCGAATGAAGAACTATAACAATATTTATTTAAAAACTCGTCCTTTCTTTTATAACTTCCTTTTTTCAGAAGGCACATAACATAATGAAAATTTTCTCTGACTTTTTATAATAACACTCGACGAAAGCTTCAATCTCTTCAAACTGAATTAAGGAAAATTCATTCGAAACTTTTCGAATAAGTCAAAATTTCTCTAAAGTTTTCTATAAGTCGTCTAATTGTTTTATTAATCTTAACTTTGGGAATACTCTTTTGGATGTAACTTCTGTTAAAGGTCGGCTACTGCAAACGTGTTATGGGAGTTCTAATCTTCAAATAGAAAATGTATTCATGAAAAAATATATGAATATTCGATTTTGTTATAAATTCTACCGATGAAGATGTTTATCCAAGGTTTTTATTTTATTACTAACATTTTAAATAATGTGATAAGTTCTTTTTATTCTAAGGGTGCGTAATATTTTCGAAACTATGAAGTGGACAAGCTTTATCAACCTTCTTGCCCTTCAACCCTTCCATTGCCTAATACAACTGCGATCGCAGACTTTTATTTTTGAACTAAGTAAGATACTAAACAATCCTTTTAGTACTTGCCCATTTTCGTAAAACCAATCAACAATTTTGTTTTATCTTTCACTTGTAACAAGAGTAACACCAGTTGTTGTTCCTTCCAACAATTTACAGCTCATATTACGTAAAGCGTCGTAAAGTATTTATTCGCTAGTAAAAAGAAAAATATCGTAACAAGAACAGTGCCATTACGCGCGGCACCCAGTGCACATCCTAAAAGATGAACATTACGACACGTTTAGTGATGGCCTCTGAGGCTCAAAATAAAGTGACACTCTGTCAACGATATCGACTGTCAATAAAAAGAAAAATAATTTAACTAAAGCAAAACACTACAAAGCGAAAAAATACCATTGTTTTCCGAAGTCGGTGTCTTTGGTACCTATTTTTTTTCGTTTTTCGACACTGACTTTGGAAAACGAACTTTGTATTGTTTTTTTTTTGAAAGTCAGTTTATTTATTTTTTTGTTAAAAAGATTTTTATTTTACTCTTTTTAGTTTTTGTAGTGTAACGGCTAGGGCTGCGCAGGGTCGGCGGCGCAGGCCGCTACTGTTAGGTAGGTAGTTAGATAGAAGATAAGTGAAACAGCTGGACAAGTTAATACATATACACCGTGAAATTTAAATGGTTGTTTTCCCGCAGCGAAATGGTTTTGTCTATGTAATACAATCGTTTCGTAGTTATATAAAATATTAGAAACAAAAACTGGCATATTTAACATTGTGAAAAACTAAACTCGAAAGCGATCACGAACCAATAGTATACCTCCCGATATCTACGGCCGAACGACAGCAGGCCGTTGACCCGGGTGCTAGGTCACCGTCGAAAGGATTAGGTTCGAAGGCGGCTCCGTTTGATCATGTTACGCGCGGGCTAGATTATGCCGTATAATTACACGCGAGAGCTTATTTTACTTTAAACATTTAATAAATCGGTCTTTGCTTTGTCGGCTTGTGGCTCGCTCGTTTGTTTTGCGTGCAAACTTTTATGCCGTATCACCACGTGCGAGAGTTTATTTTGGTTTGACATTATTTTGTGCTTCGGTTTTCTTTGTAGGTGGTGACACGAGTAGTACCTAGTACCTACAAGTTACGTCCAGAGTTACTATTGTTACTCACTTTTTCGAGTTGATGAATATTTTTTTAATTATTTTAAAACAGAAACATCGTTATTTATTTACTTTAACTCTATACTTCGAAAGTACTCCTTAAGGCAAGTCGTTCTGCCGCGGGAAAACAACCAATTAAATTTCAGGGTGTATTTAAGTAGATCCACAGCAGATAGTATTGGTACCTCATTTTATCATGAAAATCATTTACAGCCAATAGGTAGGTTGTGCCAATAGGTAAATTGTTTTATTACGGAGTTACAGTGCCTACCTTCCTGCTTCATCATCAGATCAGTTCGATGGTACCATTTTCATCAGTATGGTTTATTTATGTGTATTTGCTTCATCATAGTCACTTAACTATTTGAGATATCTTATACCCTTGACATACTTATTAAGAAGTTCCAGTGGCCATCTGTGGATTACTTCGTCGATTCCACTTCACCAAATGATACTTTCTGAGTGCATATGCTTGCGATGTTATTGAAAATACCGAAATCGATTTATATTTGCCTATAATATTTGAGGAGTTCTCTCGATATCTATGGGATCCCATCATCCGATTCTGACAATGTGACAACCTCGAGAGATACGATTTCAAACAAAAAACGGATTTTGCAAATCCGTCTGTATCTCACGGAGTCATGACCATACATAAAAAAATGGGAACATCCGAATTGAGAACCTTTTTCATTCTGGGAAGTTGGTTAAAAATCAAAAAACTCGACTGCTTAAGAAGCGAACTAAAAAGGCGTAAACAAGAAGATAAACGTGCTGAAAAGTCGGAGAATACATAGTTGGGAGTTGTCTGACCAAAACCATAATGTATCCTACGATTGCACAGCATGATTTTCTTCTTCTTTACGTCTTTTCAGCTTCTTAAGAAGTCAGCTAGTGCAGGAATAGTAATAGGCTGACTAACTTATATAATACATGAATAGTATGTTAAAAATTCTGAGATAGTAATTTTCTAGACAAGCACAAGTACTCACAAATAGAAGCAGTTCGTAAACTAAATCGTCATAGCATACTAGACTTTATTTCTTTTTCTGCAAATCAGTAGTCGTAATTAATTGCGCATAGTGACGTAATGTTCTAATAATGCGAGAAAAAAGTTATCTATGTCTTCAGCTATGTCAGCAGCAGGCATGCAAATTATATGCAAAGCAGTTGTCCGCAGAAGCATACGATTAGTTTTATGCATATTATTTAAACTTACATTATTACTTTTTATTTGAATAGCTCTCATAATTATTGGAACAGTAATTGACGTAACATACATAACATCTTGCCTGTATTCGCTGAATGGGCAGGCAGAGTTAAATCAGGTGAGATAGCTAGCGGTCAAGCGTGAGCCTATAGATAAAAAAGTAAAACAAAAAGTTTAATCTGTAGTAATTGCTGTGATCTTAAATACACATTAAATACTTCGTTAATACTATAATGTTCTTTATATATAAAACAAATTCGAGTTAGTTACACCATTTATAACTCGAGAACGGCTGGTCCGATTTTCATGATCTTTAATTTTTTGGATTTATCTCCGCCCCGAATCACAGAATAACTATTCAAATATCCGAAATATTAACGAATAATAAAATTATGGAAAATTAATAGGAAAATCATTTTCCCACAATTTTTGCGAGCACAACGCCATCTCTGATACTTGACGGAGACAAAACACGGACCAAAATAAAAATATGTTACGGTAATGCCAGTAGATGGCATTGTTGGCTAAACCGATTTCCATCAAACATAGCTAAGTACACTCTCGAAAAACTCCGTTTCAAACAAAACAACGAAATCAATATCGGTGCATCCGTTAAGGAGCAATGATACTACAGACAGGTACGCAAATACACACAGGTACCTACACACGTCAAACTTAGAATACCCCTCTTTTTACGTCGGGGGTTAAAAATACGCATACTATGACTCCGCATCAAAGTTGCGAAAAACAAATATGCGACAAATGTTATGGCGGCACGAAGTAGTTAAGTAGTACTAGTAGGTTTTTTAATTACTCGATAGATGGAGTAAGTCTAAGTGTCGAATAACGGAAAACAATGGGTAGTTATAAAAGACACCGACTTCGGAAAAGTAAGTTATTTTTCGCTTTGTAGTGTTTTGTTTTGGAAGTCGGTTTGATTTTTTGTTAATTTTTTTTTTATAACTAGCTTTAAGAAAATGACCTAAGAAGTCCTTTTCATCATCATCATCATCATCATATACATAGGCCTGATAAATCGCATGTCATTTATCTGTATTCTCAGATTCTTCGGGATTTTTGTCTTTACAAAATTCGAAATAAATCATTCTCATAGAACCACCGTACCTTATTAAATCCCCCATCAAGCAAAAATTTAATTTTCTTGAGCCCAATTTATAGTTCACCGTCCGTCGCAGCACTCAGCAATAATATTTTATCAATATTAGGGTCTCATCACTAAGATCGAAGTTTAGTCGTGCATCAAATTGAATATATTCATAAAATTTCGGTTGCCTTTATAGACAAAGTTGGCTCATTGTTGACGTTACTGATAGTGCTCTGAAGTTATTTCAATATTCAGTATGTACATATTATCATAAAACGTTATCAATATAAAATTTCTATTAACTTTTCATTCCTCGTAAATGTTTCGTCAATATAGAAGACTGGCAAGCTGGTAACTTAAAGTGGTTTGAGATGAGTCCGACGTTTGGTATTATTTGCTACATTACGTTTATTACTCTTGGATTTTCTATTTTTAGGGTTCCGTACCCAAAGGGGACCTGGGACCCGGGACTAAGACTCTGCGGTCCGTTTGTCTGTCTGTCTGTCCATCTATCACCAGGCTGTATCTCATGCACCGTGATGTCTAGACATCTGAAATTATTAGTTAGAATTATTACTCAGATAATGTAATTCTGTTGCCGCTATAACAACAAATACAAAAACAGAATAAAATAAATATTTAGTGGGGCTCCCATAGAACAGACGTGATGTTTTTGCGATAATGATACGGAACTCTTCGAGCGCGAGTCCGATTCGCACTTGGCCGGTTTTTCACTATAAACTTGAAATTTGGTGAAAATGATTATATCTGACGTATATTTTACTAACAAATATAAACCAATACATTGCTAAGTAAATCAGATTTTTTCTTTGAAATTCTTTCATTTTTCCTATTATAACCAACTTTTTTATGCGGTCAGGGTACGGAACCCTAAATGTGCGAAATCAGACACGCACTTGGCCGATTTTCTTCACTATCGTACGCCCAAATAGGCAACGTCCCCCTTATCTCTGAAACTACTGAGCCAATAATTATGGAAATAAAAAAACAGAAGATAGTTTTTAACTAATATAATAATAGGAAAACCAATCCTATACCAATCAATGATTTTAAAATAAAATAATATTCGGCACCTTTCGCGTGCGAACCAGGCTCGTGCTTGGCCGGATATTTTGTACTTGTAACAAACAGATCCAATGACAATTTTGGTGCTCAAAAGTCCAACTGGCAATCTACTCAATATTCAAAAGTCGTTGTGTCAAGTCAGGGCACAACAACAATGAGTGGATAGATCCTGCAACAATATACCGGGCGTCATAAATGTTCCCTACGGAACAAAGACTGAACCCGCAACCGGTTGGTAAATTTGAATCTGAGATTGAACAAATAGTAGCAAGCTATGGACCCATTGACGACACCCAAATCGCAAACAAACTACGGTCACTACATACTACGAGTATTTCGTGTCAACGCCATCATGAATTCGCTGTGAATAAAAAACTTTTTTACAAAAAAATACTACCAACTTCCAAATAAGAAAACTACAAAGTGAAAAATAACTTTATTTTTGGAAGTCCGTGTCTTTCGTAGGTACCATTTTTTTGCGTTATGGACACCGACTTCTAAAAATAAAGTTATTTTTCACTTTGTAGTTTTCTTATTTGGAAGTCGGTAGTATTTCTTTGTAAAAAGGTTTTTTTATTTTTCACTTTTTAGTTGTACCTACCGAATAGGCAAGTTGTTTAGTAAGTTACCTTAACGCCAAAATAGATAACCCGAATATCATGAAACTTAAACATAACCGGTGAAATGAGAGATCTGCGTACCCCTTAAGAGCGTACTGGCGTGATGTTATGTAATGAAATGATATAATCAATAAACAAACATGCGATTGCAGCAATCACGACAGATTTTCCGTTATCTATTGAAGAGTTCTGTCGTATATCTTCGAAGTTCTTCATTAGAATGGGACCAATTTCGAAACATACTCTTTCAAACAAAAAAAGAATTTTCAAAATCGGTCCACAACTGACGGAGATATCGGTAAACAAGAAAAAAAAAAAAAAAAAAATTAAGTCGAACATAGAACCTCCTCCTTTTTGGTAAGTCGATTAAAAAGTGACAGTGCTCTTCGTCCTTTATATCTATGATTATTCAAAAAGGTCAGAGGATCTACATGAAGGTTACTGCTTACACGTGGAATCATAAACGTGTCTTCACACGTATATAAGCGATGCTTCCTTCACTCGATTTGAGTTCTATATTTGGAATGTGCGTTAAATCTATGACAAATCGCGGAACCACGAAAAATTCGTACAATCCATTCGTAATAATCAATTTCGTAGCCAAAACTCAACCATATGTAGGCAAACAAGCATCCGAATATACGAACTCGTATTATAGAAGATTAATAATATGGGAGTCAACCTTATTCTAATGCCCTAAATTCACACGTTACAGTTGATGATGAGTCGCGAGCAGGTAATGAACTCGTAAGTCACATAGCCCCAAAACAAACCAAGCGTAAAATTGATCATCTGCAATAGCTATCACGGAATCTAAATGGAAGTAGTTATGCTGTGATATAGACCATAGGACGAAGTTACATCACATTGCATGTCTCATCAATATAAACTTACGCTTTTGAAGTGGACACATATAATAAAAAAATACAGTCGAATTGATAACCTATCAATACCTACTTTTTGGGAAGTCGGTTGTAATACATGGGCGAGATATCGCGCAAGGTATCTAGGTGATAGATAACCTAACGACGCAATTTAAATTGCGAGACATCAGGGAGCTCGCTTGGTTTTCTACTTTTCTCATGTACATATAGATAAAAACAAACAAAACCCTCTTATATTTACGTATACGAGTAAAAAATATACCGCATTATGCCTACACAAGTTGTCATTTTTACGGATATACCGCCACAGCCTATAAACATGAAAGTATGGCACTTTGTTTTATATTTATTAGCTACCAAAAACGCGGTAACGTAAACTCTGCTGAACCCCTAAAGGAAAACTGCACCATCGTTAAATATTTAAAAGGAGTGCTAAATTGTATACATATCACCATATTGCATAAGTTGTCAAAACAGTTCATGGGTAAGTAGGTAGGTAATTATAATTGTAGACGCTCGGGTTGATCTTCGAGGTTAAGCAATGCTTGTGAACAAAGATGGTGACCATGCATAATATAATGAAACTTCTCAGTGTCTTGGTGAAAACGTTAAGCCGTTGGTTCCGGCTCTCCCCTTGCCTTTCTCGCAATTTTTTTGCGTGAATTCGCCAAAGATCAACAGAACTACGTAATAACAGATGGTCAAGGGCGACTGACTGTAGACAGTCAAAAACGGCTGTGCCAAACGTATACCCGGGTCCTACTAAAAACTCCTCAGCCTGAGTAGAAATAACCTAAAAATAATTACAGGGACAATAACGGGTCTAGTCGAATAGATGTTTGTTAAGAAGGGCTGGAGCCTTCTTAACAAACATCTATTCAACATAGGCACTACGGAGAGCCCACTTTGCAGGGGCTGTTTTAACGCAGAAGAATCAACCGCCCACGTTATCCTGGAATGCAAGGCCATGGCATCACAACGTGAAGAAATCCTTGGAACTGTGAGGTCACTCCGCGAATCTTGTGAAGCTTGCAGGAAGCTCCTGTGCTTTTGGACAGAGCTAGGCTGGCTATGTTAGCCAGTGCCCCCACGCACAACAGACCAAATGGGAGTCTAAGTGCGGAAACAGGAGACCTCCACTACCATTACTACTGGTCCCGGCTGCCTTTTGGAAATCCTTGACTAGGTCTAGGTCAGATATCTAGTCGCTCCATGTAAAATATTGGTACATAGCTTCATCCAGTTGACATGTAGTCTATCCAGACGTATTAAAGAAAAGGCCATGAGTTAAAGTACTGGTTAGGAAAGACATCATTATTAGTTTTGTTGTTAAAACGTCTACGAAATAATTTCTAGCCATGTTTGCCTGTCACGGTACAATTTCTCGATAACTAGTTGATGAAGGTGCTTTGTAATTCAGCAGCCATGCTTGCAAACTGTCAATATCTTTATTTAAATACTCTAAACTCTTTCCTCTCGATGGGGAGGAGAACAGACAGAACCCAGACTATTGTTACATAATACTATTTTGAGTGAACTACTTTTACGTATACTCCTATCATACTTGTGTCCGTTTAACCCAAAGGTTCAATGGTTGGTTACTTTGTTTGAATAAAGTCCACCTCTATACCCACTTTCTTCATAAAGTAAACAAATAAAAGTTCGAGATGAGTAAAGATTACTTTAGATTGCCTCTGCACAAACTCTCCTCACATTTACAATCTTTTAAAGGAGTTTTACGGTATATAACATGGGTGAAACCATGCTAAATCTATAAAATGTCCTGCAATAGCTAGACCTGCAGTTGCATTGAATCTCATTCATCTAAATACTAAACTAAACCGTAAATCAAGCGATGTTCTGAATGATACATGGTAATTGAACCTTATTTCGGCGTTGAACGTAAATCGTTGGCTTTCGGTTATCTGTAGTATGCTAGTATTATATTATCTGTAGGTACCGGATTGAGGATTCGAATATTTGGACGAATCCATTGTGAAATCATTCAGTAAATAATTGCAACATTCTAGTCTAAAGGTATGATGCAATCAGTGATTGCATTATATTTAGTGAAGTTTTGTATATTGCATTCGTAATGATAGTGTTGATGTTCCTAAATTCAGTAATGAGTATTGTTGTGTTTCAGTAATTGTTTCATACATTTTTAATGTCCGTATGCACTTGTACCTCCTTGTCCTCTATCTCATTCCCTCATGCACTTTGTATATCGCTATCTCAGTCGCGCAATGCTATAGAAGTCGCGAGTGTATTTTTTTTATACTGTGAACGTGCGTGAGGTGACAGTTTAGTTCAACGTCTTCAAGCAAGAGCCACCGCCGCGTGCGCAGGAAAGATGCCGTGATGGTCGAGCACCGCAAACCAGCTCCAGGAGACGAGATCAGCAACGCCAAGTAAGTGCATGTGATCCCATCCTTCCAGGCAGCTGCCGCCCATTTTTCTATTTTTCCTCAAGCAGTTGTCTATCCTAACCATATTGTAAAAGTAACCATTCATACAGTCCACTCTCTAAAAAGTTGTTTATTTTCAAGGAGTAATTTCTATAAATTACCAAACATTTTTGGTCACTTCGGCCGGATAAGAATCTTTATTTTATTCTAATACGATTCATTTTGTCTACCGCCAAAAAAGGTTATTCTTAACCACCGCTTACAACTTACGTATAACATAACGTAACAGGATTGAAGTAATTATCCCTATTTAAGTCATATTCTTATGCACACCGCATCGATAATTATTTCATTCTATTGCAAACCGCATTATCATATTTTAATAGTCTTATTCTAAAAATATTCATAATTTCATTATTTTGGTTGAAGGTAGGCGATTGCAAGCGGATCGGTTAGTCTCCGCGTAGGTAGGTCGATAACGCTCGATCGGCTCCGTGCGTTCGGAAATATTATATTCATATTCACTCCATATAAATTTAAGTTATTTTTTTATACATTTCTCAACGTTTTATATTATTGTGTCTTGAAGGTAAGTGATGTAAAATTCTTACATATTAAATTCTAAATAATGGGAAAAGGTAAACAATTAGATACTGAAGACGAATTTGAAATGTCTAGTGAGGATCATGTTCATTTGACTATGTCACAGGCTAAACGCGATGCATTATTTGCTAGGTTGCAGTCTATATACGATTTATCTAAATCAGCTGTAGCCAATGAATCACAACGTGAAATATTTCTATCTAATGTTTGTAATATTGATATTTTACGTAGTGAGTTTGAACAGGCGTTAGACAAATACAATACAATACAATTACAAATAAACCCTGCCAAGAAAATCGATTATCGGGCTTGGATTTCGTTTGAAGAGATGTATTGTTAGATAAAACGGGTTGTGTCTCAAACTGATGTCAGCGGATAGGTCCATATGCATGAGATGTCTTCTATTACGAAATCGAAGCCTAAGTTACCTCCTATTGAGTTAATGTCGTTTAATGGCAATATCCGAAATTGGCCCCTATTTTACCAACAGTTTAAAAGTGTTGTTCACGATAATTGTACGTTAAGGGACAGTAAGCGTGTTTACTATTTAGTTGGTAAGTTAACCGATAGCGCGAAGTCTGTGTGCTCTGGTTTACCGCCCACCGCCGAGAATTATAATATCATATGGAATGCACTTATTGATAAATATGATGATCCCCGAATGTTAGCAAGTAGTTATTTGAATCAGCTGTTGGAATTTAAGCCGTTGATCTATAATAGTGCCGCAGATTTTGAATGTTTTATAAATAATTTTAACTCTAATGTTGAAGCATTTAAACAGTTAAAACTTTTAGATATATCAGATTTTATATTCTTACACATTGCGTTACGAAAACTAGATTTGGACACAGTTAAACTATTTCAGACGATGTACCGTAAAGAAAAAATCCCATCATATTCTAGTCTTATTGAATTTGTAAAGGAACAAAGTAAGGTTATGTCTCGTTCTTTAAGTCAAAGGCCAGATACATCTAATAATTCCCGTAGTAATAAAATTCCAATTCCAAAACCTACGAAATCTTTTATGAACACGGATATGAAAAATACACAAAGGGTTAATAAAGGCCTTGCTTGTTCTTTGTGTAAAATTAAATCACATGAACATTTATATCAATGTCCAATCTTTATGTCTAAAACACCTTATGATAGGTTTGTTTACGTAAAAAATAATTCATTTTGTAATAACTGTTTAAGTTGTAAACATTGAACTTTTAAATGCTCTTCGCAAAAAACTTGCTCTCATTGTGCTGCCAAGCATCATTCATTATTACATTTCGGGGAATTAAATAATTCTTATAACGTTCATAATTCTGTCCCCATTAGGAATGAGTCCACTACATCGCAGAATGGTAGTGTGTCTCAGTTGGAAAGTACATCCGCTTTACCTGCAAATAGCGACCCTATGGCACATACAAATAAGGTTGACAATCAATCTAATGTCACATCTGCCACTTCTATGTGTAATGTTTCACGCGATTACTCGGATCGTTTTATAACTACTACCCTTTTGGGGACCGCAAAAATTATAATTATCGATAATAAAAACAAGAAACATTTTGTCAGATGTTTGATTGACCCAGGCTCGCAAAGTGATTATATTGCGTCTGCTTGTTGTAAGCGCTTATCGCTTCACATATCTACACAAAATCGGTACACCGAAGTTCAGGGTATCGGTGGCAGCGCGCAGCGCATTCTAGGCGCAACTAATATCAAATTTACTTCTCGTTTCGATAACTCCGCTGTGTATTCTATTAGGCCGTTGGTTGTAGAAAATATTACGTCACAGTTGCCCGACTCGTGCGTCGATACGTCAACTTTAAATTTTGTTGGGGGTAAATATTTATTGTCATATACTTTTATTTGATCGCATTATGCATCATAATGGTTTTCCTTCCGCAATTAAAACTGCCTTAGGGTATATAATTATGGGCAATGCGCCTATCGTTTCGACACCCAGTGTGTCCCGCACCTTTTGTTCATTAACTTATGATTCGCTTGATAAAATTTTGGAAAAAATTTGGAATCTTGAGGAACTACCCGCAAATAAATTCATAAGCCCTGAAGAAGAAAAATGTGAAAATATTTTTATTTCCACTACTACCCGAAATGACACCGGCAGATATTCTGTAGTGTTGCCATTTAAGGAAAGTCCTGATAAATTGGGTAATTCTTATATCACCGCTAAAAGGAGGTATTTGTCATTGGAAAATAAATTTGACAAATCACCTGAGTTACGTGTTCGTTACGACGAAATCATAACTGATTATCTGGATAGGGGTATAATATCGCGCACTCCGCCAGAGGAATGCATGCTGCCGGGTTTTTATTTATCACACCATCCTGTCATTCGCGAATATAAAGATACTACAAAATTACGCATTGTGCTCGATGGTAGTGCCAAGACAGATACGAATGTTTCACTAAACGATATTTTGCACCCAGGTTGTAATCTTCAGGCAGACATATTCAGCATACTTTTAAATGTTCGTATGTTTAGTATAGCATTTTTTGCCGACATACGGCAGATGTACTTATGTATAGAAGTACATCTTGAATACCGCAAGTACCAACGAATATTATATCGGTTTTCTTCAGACGAACCGCTAGATACATTTGAATATAATCGAGTCACATTTGGTTTACGCTCCTCACCATTTTTGGCGATGAGAACTTTGCGTATGTTAGCTAAGGATGAGGGCCACAAATACCCGCTAGCCGTTGATGTGTTGGAAAGAGACACTTATATGGACGACGTGTGTTCGTCAGCGTCTTCTGTCACCTTAGCGGCTGATACAGCCATCATCTCATCCAAATGCTCAAGACCGGTAAATTCGAGTTGGCAAAGTGGTCTAGCAATTCTTCTGAGTTTTTAGAGCATATTCCTATATCTCAACGCAAGTCGGAGTCAATCTCCTTTGATAGAAATAATAATTTAAAAATTTTAGGCCTACGTTGGCTTCCCAATTCGGATAAATTTATATTTTCCACTTCGTCGCCTCAACCACTGGGCACAAAACGAGCAATATTATCGGCGACTGCCCGTCTCTATGATGTATTAGGTTTGGTAGGCCCAGTTATATTGTACTCTAAATTATTGATTAAAGAGTTGTGGCTACTCAAGTTGGGTTGGGATGACATACCTCCAATGCGTGTTTTAAGTATATGGCATCAATTCATTGCTGAATTACACCTAATATCGGAATTAGGTTTCCCGCGCCATATAAGTTTTGAACCGGGTTGTAAAATATTTTTGTTGGCTTTTGCGGACGCAAGCAAGAAGGCGTATGGTTGCGTTATTTATTCTCATGTTACAATAGGTAATCGAGAGCCAATCGTTAGTCTTATCTGTTCTAAGTCACGAGTATCCCCAATTAAATGGTTTTAATTGGGGATTTACAGTTGCCAGATTGGAACTATGTGGAATCGTCCTTAATGGCAGAAATTTCATTGCGTCTAAGTCGTATCTCCGCGAATTACATGATTGTTTGAAGTCTAGTGATTATTATAAAAACTTTCAAAAGCATTGGTTGGCGTCTCAATCCCCCCAATGCCCCACATTTTGGAGGCATATGGGAGGCAAATATAAAAAGTGCTAAGGCTTTGCTTTTCCGAGTAATAGGGAAACAAATCCTCACATATGAGGAAATGCTTACCGTTCTCAATCAGATAGAAGCAGTTCTCAATAGTACGCCTCTCTATCTTTTAAGTTCTGACCCGTCAGAACCTACCGCTCTTACTCCTTCGCATTTTTTACACACAGCTCCTTTAGCAGTTTTACCTGCAGCGGATGTAAGCAATGAGAGGGTTAATTTACTCTCTAGATTTTCTTTTTCCCCGGCCTTGAAGGAATTCCTTCAAGGCCGGGGGAATGTTGTGTTTCGGTAATTGTTTCATACATTTTTAATGTTCGTATGCACTTGTACCTCCTTGTCCTCTATCTCATTACTTCATGCACTTTGTATATCGCTATCTCAGTCGCGCAATGCTATAGAAGTCGCGAGTGTATTTTTTTTTATACTGTGAACGTGCGTGAGGTGACAGTTTAGTTCAACGTCTTCAAGCAAGAGCCACCGCCGCGTGCGCAGGAAAGATGCCGTGATGGTCGAGCACCGCAAACCAGCTCCAGGAGACGAGATCAGCAACGCCAAGTAAGTGCATGTGATCCCATCCTTCCAGGCAGCTGCCGCCCATTTTTCTATTTTTCCTCAAGCAGTTGTCTATCCTAACCATATTGTACAAGTAACCATTCATACAGTCCACTCTCTAAAAAGTTGTTTATTTTCAAGGAGTAATTTCTATAAATTACCAAACAAGTATAAACTGTAACATGCATATTTTTTTAATTAAGCAAACAACTTTTTCATTATAGGCATCAAAAAATTCGACCGCACCGCTGTCAATGCGAAATGTGCCTAAAAGTCTAGCAGAATGATCGCCCTGAATGGCATGTTGATCCGTAGCCTTAAAAAAAGAAGAGTTGATTAAACACTTAGCCATGTTTGGCCACAAGCAGCCCCAATGCGCGACTATGGAAGTGGTCCTTCTATGCCATTAAAAACTGATACAGAATTAATTGTGACCTCAGACGACCCTAACCCACCGTTTTTTAGATAGGAATCTAATAATAAAATTAAAAGGGCATAGCAAAGCATAGACATTAAATTGATGCCGATTATGGCTACAATTTTATTAATTTAATAACATAGGGTCGCAGATTTTATTATTATGGCTCATTACAATAAATACGCTTTTCAGAACGTTTATAGAAATTATCAGTAATTGAATTTACTACCGTTTTACTGATTTTTATCAAACGTAGAGATGTAGATCAATTTATGTGTCAAACTCGATACCTGAATACTACTCCTAACCCGATACAAACCCCAATACTATACCTAATTCCAGTTTCATCGAGTTAAGGTACGCTTGAAGCAGTTAGTGGTTTGCATAACGTCTTGCGCGAAAGCACAGGCCAATCACTTAGGTTCATGTACTATGTACTAAACAATTACATCGATTGACGCTGATTCTAACGATTTCCAATTCATTTGGTACCAACAACGTAAGTTTTTAATGAATCGGGTGAGATTGTAACTCGGCTTTTTAGGTCTTCACGTTTTATGTATATCGAAAATTCATAATCTCACAATATAAAAACTGACGGTGTTTGTAATAATCCGGTGAAGTTGGCATTCTTCTGAAGGCAGGTCTCGGCCGCGGAGGACTACACACTTAAATTACAACTTCCTATTCGAGTATATAAAACATATACACAGGTAATATATATTATTGAATAATCAATTATATTTTACTTCGATTACAAATCCAATCGATTATAGTAACTACGGCCGGAAAATTCTACGATACCGTGTAAAAAATATTCCAAATTAAATCAAATTACAAATCAAGTTAATCGTGAGCCCACAAATTGGTCAACACGGTGTGTAGGCAATGTTTAAATAGATGTGTAGGTAGATATGTGCTTAATTATTTCAGATAATTGAATTTGCAACAATTAAGATGGTTTATCTCTAAATTGGAGGCACCTATTGTGTGAATCTTTATAAGTACAGTCTTTAAAATGTTGACCAAAACATTTTTGTGTTGCCATACCAGTTTAAATATGTACAAATCTAAAGAGTCGGTTTTGGTTTTCATATTACACTTAACGTTAACATACAATGTAAGTTTCTTTTTTCATATTTTAAACATTAACATTTTTCTTTCAAAATTTGAAAGTTTTAGTCATGGATGTCGTTGTCATGGTTTTTGGGCATCCATTCCTCAACCTTGTCAACATAATAGTGTGAAGCTCGTATTTTTATTTACGTCCGAAAAAGTATCAATTCCTTTCGGTCACGTTAATCAACGACGGTACTCACGCACACAATAATCTTTCTTTTAGCAATAGCAAAGATTATTGCGTGCGTGAGTATTATATTTTTTGGAAGACACCGATCCACCCGTCGTTCCACGAGCGCGCCTGAGCGCGAAATGATGTACCGTGGACAAAAAAATTATGAAGAAATCTGCAAGTGTTCTTATTCTTGCTCATAATTGAAGACGAGTGGAGGAGTATATATACCGCAATTTATTATATATTTTAAAGATAAAATATGCTGTAAATTTACTTAAACTGGTTTTAATTTTCTGCGATTATTGTGATGGTGAAAACGTATTTGTGCGAAAATTTTGAGTGATTTCATAAAAAAAAATGTGATGGCAATCTGGAGATGAATATATATTACCTTTAAACTGAGACCATGATATCTTCACATTTTTGTTTGCATATACATTAAAATTGTACCTGATTATTTGTATAAAAATTTAAAAGCGTCCCTAAATATTGTTTATCAGTTTCATAATTGAGATTTGAGAAATCTTTATTCACATAAGAATACAATAATTAACTTACATCTGAATGTTAAAAATAACGTCAGTAGGTAGATTAATTACTGTTGGGAGTTAATACAGAAGTAGGTCGATATACAATTTTGAGGATCGACCAAAAATACAACAATATTTTGGTTCGATACAAGTTCAAACATTGAAGTAAACAAGTCACCGCCATTTACAACATGGACAAGCGTAACTGGATATGAAACACATTCAAGGAAAGTGCGTTCTTTAATAATAATTGTTTGAGTAGCTTTTTAAAAATGGTCGTGGATTTGGATTCTTTGAGGTATCTTGGTACTTAACATATAGATCAGCGCGCCGTCGTGGCTTACATACTTTGTGATTACATACCACGCAGATCTGTTACATTGAAAAAAACGTTGGTGCGAATAAAAAAAGAAACTGTTTTCAAACTAGATAAACAAGCTTACATTGCATTGTCATCCAAACCAAATGTGTATACATGGATATAAATATTTTATGATTCATTTAAAGACTAGACCCATTTTTCTTTTTATTCCTTTATTCTCGCTCTGAACGCCTTGCAGCAATTACACCAATGGAGCATCAACTTACAACAAACTAACTGTAAAGTCCGGGATTTCTCAGATGTTTTCCTTCACCGTTGTCAGCGATGTCCAATATAAACTTAGAAAGTACATGTGAATTGAAAAAGTCACATTGGTATTTGCCCGGATTTGAACCCACGAGCTTAAGCACGAGAGACTAGGTCTAAGCTTTTGGGGCACCATGACATCATATACATATTATATGCACCAATTAACTAACAAGGCAAGTTAAATAAAAGCTGGTAATGACTAATTTATAGAGAATGTGTAGTGATGTATAGAAGACGAGATTCAAAATAACTGAGCACCCGACATGTCAAACGAACCCAGTACCCGCGCGGCGCCTCGCGTTCGCCTCGTGAGCCAATAGCGAGAGTCGAACGTCAGGGTAATATTGACATTTGAGGTGCTCAGTTATCTTGACCGCGGTTCGAACAGAGAGAGGCGCATACTTTGTGTAAATTCATTATTTCATCACCACTGCTCTAAAAATGGTATAAAACCGGCATGTCCTAGAGCCGAAAATTCGATGACATCCGACAAACCGGTAGATTTATTTTGTATTAACCTGTGATAAGTAAATAAAGAAATGCCCATACATAAGATAAATAAAGTGGGATTCCCACCCGCAGTATGTATGGAGAAGAATGCAAGAAAGATATAGTATGAGGAATGAAAGTACGAGAGGCACAAAAGAAGGAATAGAATGACAGAGGTTGAGCAGACAATAGTCGCCAATTAATGTGGCAGGGATTAGTGTTAAGGAAAAAAAAGAAAACAAACCGGTAGAACCAACCTGGTAGAGAATGTCTAAGACATGAAATTCCATCTTTGTACCTTTTGTACATGAAGTCTAAATAAATAAACTCGCACTGGGCCCGCGTGCCCATTCTCTCTCACAGAGTGGAGGCCTATGTCCCAGCAGTGGGAAGGTTAAAAGGTGATGATGAATTACAAATTTTATTAAAAAAAAAATATTTTAAAGTCTTAACGGAACAAGGTTGCAATCCAGAAAAACATGATATTATTATTTCCATTCATATATAATTCTGAAAATATTTTTCAGTGCCTAAAAATAATACCAGAGCGTGCTGCGGTAACTTATGTCAACGATACCTATCTCAGTAACGTGTCTGCAAGTGTCAGGCGTATCAGCAGAGGAGGCGATTATGTGGCTAATCTTGAACTTGTTTCCAAACTCGGCATCGGATATAATGTTGTGGTAAGAAATCTTAAATACAACACTTGCTGGATTTGGACACTTTTTAAAAGTCGTCATTTAGGAAAAACTCACAGTTTCTTCATCAGATTTGTCTCTCTGCACGCTTCCAAGTTGAAATGAATGGCCCTGCACGTTTAAGCGTCCTTTTTGGAAATGTAAAAATGGAACCCTCAACGTAGGGATCGCAACAGATCTATCAAATTCTCGCCCTAGACATACTTGGTTAAAACCCTGCCAGCTCCCCCTCTTTTACAATAAAGGTATATTGGCATGTATGATATGATTGAACAGTGTTAAAACTGTAGATATTATTTAAAGCAGATCATTTCGTCTCCTACAGCTCGACCTGATATTCTACGAATACCTTCACAATGAGTTTAAGCGCTCTTTTGTGGAGATGCATTTTAAAGCGTGTGATCTAATACTCACGGATCCTTATGTTGGCAGTATTATAAGGAAAGCTGGCTTGTCCACTTGCCCCATTCCTCCGGTAAGTCAAAATATTGTCTACTTTGATAACTTGTTATAGTACTAGAGGTACCGTAGTTCTTTAGGATATTTATCCTAACTAATATTATAAATGCGTAAGTAACTCTGTCTGTCTATGTGTTACCTTTTCACGCTTAACCCAAAGCGGTGGGCAAAAAAGGGTAGTAACGAATTAATATACCATACCACAGATAATATAATAGTAGCATACTGATGCGTCATACCATACAAAGAAACCATGCCGACGTAACTAGAGAATTTTTTGTCTGAATAAACTGATTATTTTTATAAGTACACCAGTCGCATTCGGTTCCGTTCTACGGCGATAGGTGGTCATTGTAGTTAACTGTTGCATTAATTGCGTCATGGTGTTCATCATTAGTCTCATGTCTGGATGAATGGTTTGGTCTTGTAATGGTTCAGTGTTACTTTGATTTGTTTGACCTAGGTTCGTTGGTTTCTTGGCCGTCAGTATTGTGCCATCAGGGTTGTGCCATTTCAGATTTTGAGTCTGATTTATGTATCGGTTTGGTATTTGTCATAGGTTGATGTCAACGTTTTACTGGTTGAGCACTGGTATCGGAAGACATCTTTGATTTAATAGTTGGGTAATTCACCTTTTGAAGCTAGTAAACAGCACAACCCTTGTAGTTTGCAGAATGATTTCCCTCACACAAAATAAATTTAATATCATCAGATCTTCCCATTCTTTAACAGCTAATTGAGGAATGGTCTCCAGGATATTTAATGCATTAAGGTTTCCTGTGGCAGTATATTTTGGTGTGTCCGTACTGTTGACAATTTGCACATTGTGGAATCTCATGTTTTGGCCGTGGAGGCTCGAAGGAACAACGACAATGTAGTACACACAACTTCGTAGATCAGCTTATTATTACATTTTTGTTGTAATTCCAAAATAAAAATTGGCATAGTTTTTTTAGTTATTATTTGCTTAATATTCCAAATATTCATTACTGTGTGACCTAGGCTGAGGAGCTCATCTGATATTTCATTTGTGTCTGTAGAAGGCTGTATATTTTTTAAATTTGAAATACCTGTCTTGTTTGGGTTTGTTTATTTTCTAGTTGTTTTAAAATTTTTTAATATATCACAGGGGACTTAGGTTGAATTTTCACCTGTACATCACGGAGAACTTTTATTTCATTGGCATTTTCATCAAGCAGTTTAATAGCAGCAGTTAGCTAGCAGTCTAGCAGTTTAATGGATGTTGCTGACCTTGTTAGCGTAGATTGGTGGGGGCTTCGTTATTTCTTTCAGCTGCACATTTAAGGTAAGAACATCTTCCTCAAGATTAGAAAAATTGTTTGACGTCTCGATTGGTTTTGGATTGCTTTTCATTTCTGTGTATCTCTTTAAAACCATCTTCATTTTCTATCACTTATATGGTGCTTTCATTGGTAAGGCCTATGTTTAAAGTACTTTGCGAAGGCGTAGCAGTAAGACTTTGGGAACGTGGTTTGCCGGTGAAGAGAGTTTCATGATACACTTGCTGAGTCATGTGTTTTTTAATGGTTCTTAGTTGCAAGGAATCTCCCCTGATGGATCCATTATACGGGAGTATTTTTCCCGAGATATGACAACACTAACCCGTGACAGACATGGCACTGACAGCAACTGTCATTTGACTATGACAAGAACAAAAATTGTAGTTAGAGATTGTGTTTTCTGTTAGAGAACCCAATTATGGGTTAAGCTCGCCTTTGTAAATAAGCTGTCCATTGTATTTGTATCTTCATTTTATGTTTTGTGTGCAATATAGAATATGAATAAGAACAAGAAAAAAAAATTTCAAATTAATTTTATTAAATTTAATTGAGGGTAGAATTTTTTCACTAAGATACGTTGATAGTTTTTATTGCTATTTTATGGATGTTTTAGTTAATTTTATCACAAGAAAACAATAACACACTAGCTTGAACACTTTATCTATACTACAATTGTATTTTTAGCACAAAATTCACAGTTTTTATAATTGTTTACGGAAAAAAAAAATTGGTTGTTTGTAAAGTAGGTTTACGATCGAGATGTTTACGTGATAACGTCTTACCTACATATAAACCTATGTTATGATAAACACATTTTGTTTCACTGTTAAACATTCAACGAAAACTTAACCGCACGAGAAAATCTCCATTCGTTTGTATGCCGCTAGAGTGAGAGAGACGGAAGATCGGTCCACTCACTCGAACGCTATGCCAGCCTCCGCTCGTGAGGATTCCGCGTGACGGCGTGACAAGTTTCACGGAATGACTGGCAGCGCTCGAGATGAGACGGGAGATCGGTCCGTCTCTCTCTCGTTATACCTGCGATCAGTGTTGCCACCTTGGTGATTTTGTCACTAGATCTGGCGATTTTTCAGAGCTCTCAGCGATATTTTTTCATCGTTTAGCGACTAATAAATTTTTAGCGATTTCTGGCGATTTTTCAATATGGAATTTGGCAACACTAATTTGAGACGGAAATTTTAAAAATACCTCATTCTTATGCTGAAATTGAAAGAATTTTCAGTGTTATGAGCATCGTTAAAAGTAAATTACGAATCAAAATGGCCAGTCCACTACTTAACGCCATAATTTTTATTACAAACAGATTGAATGTTTTGAAAATTAAATGCTCAATTACGAATTGCCTAGCGATGTCATTGTGGTTATCGGCAAAAACGCAAAGTACTCATTTAAAGATCTATCATAACCAAAAACATCTTCAGCGCCAACGTCGGCGGCGTTTATGGATGATGAAGATATAATGGAAGATAACTATCATATTTCAAAATCACGAATTTTAACCAAGTCTGTTTTTTCCCTTTATACTGTTACAAAATTACTTTTTTTTTAAAGTCAGACATTTAAAGTACTTAATTTTAATAAAAACATTTTAGCGAGAACTGGTGGTTTTTTTTCAAGCCAAATTGCCAAAATATGGCGACATTTTACACTGCATCTAGTGACAAAATATTTTTTGAGGTGGCAACACTGCTGCGATCGCGCTCGTGAGGTTTTGGTGTGACACAAGTTTCTGAACATGTCACCCGACTAAAACGTTTTTAAAGACGTTATCACGTCAAAAATTGAGAACACTATACTTCATAAAAGATAGCTTGATCTCTTCGACATATGTCAAACTGACGTATACGTTATTGCTACGGTATTGTTACTCTGTCAAGCTCTATTGTTACTGTATTGATACTCTGCTGTCGCAGAGATCAAGCTATGTTTTATGAAGTATAAGTCACACACGACATATGAAAAATAAATGGGTACGGTATTCACATATTTTTTTGTTGTAGGGCAAACTTTCATTAAAGAACGTCAGTTTGAATACCAACGTTCCTTCTGTTTGGCCTTTTGAAAAAGGCAAATTGGAAATCACTGCAACAGATGAAGGACCTGGAGTCATCATGGCGAGGGGAGAAATAGTCTTGACTTTCAAACAAAAATAAAAATATTTTATCTGATTTATCTTGTAAATAACAAGCTTTCATTTAACAGTTTTTTTGCGTCTGTAATCAAATCATTCAAGTTAATTTTGACACACTTCCCAGTGTTGGATTGAGTTGAAATTTTGCACTCACGCTTGTTTCTTATGACAATATATTTTAATAAAAAAACTTTGTTTTATTTTTTTAACCTTATAGATTTTTATAGCGCCCCACCCATCAACACAAGAGCAGGTAGATTCAATGCATTTAAAGATAAAGTTAAAACTACAAGAGATCGAAGAAGCAGTTTGAGATTTGGATTCTCTGAACCTCGAACGGCTCTTTGACCTCTAATTTACGGTCTCAAGCATGCATAGGCTATTTTATATATTTTTATAGAGCCACTTATAGATTTTCTAAAGTTTACTGAGTTAAAGTTTACTGAGTTTTTTTTACTGAGTTAAGTATTTGGCACAACTGTAAAAAAAGCACATTTGGACCATGCAAACAGCATTGCCGCGATAAGGACAGGATATTAAAAACAGATTTTTTTTTATAGAAATATCCCACTCTGCCTATTAAATGACAAATGGCCTATAATTATGAAAGTGGCACAGACATAAATCTAACTATTTGACGCGAATGAATATACTTCGCGTGTAAAAAAGGGAGAGGAGCAATGCTCCTTCTTTGAGCTGTTTTATTTAACGTAATCGGTACCGAGCGTCGACCAAAAACTAGGAAAATTCCTAATTATGCCGTGAATGGAAACATTTTGCCAAAATTTTGTGAGACTAAGTGGCATGCATGGTTTTCGTATAGATCTATTAGATTTATGTCTTTGGAAAGAATAGAATAGAATAGGATAGGATAGGATAGAATAGAATAGAATAGAGTAGAATGGAATGGAATGTTATAGCACTTAACAAAAGTACTCATTTCAGCCAATGCCTAAAAATTATTTAAAACTGAGGGTAGAACTAAAACTGTACGTAAAAACAAAGCGTCAATATATATTTTTTTAATTAATCATTCATTTATTTCAGATAATATACCCATAGACGGACATTTTCTAAAACATAAAATAAAATCGTTTTTCGTGTTGCTTGACATACCTACTTTAAAATCACCAACGGTATCTTGGCACTAATCTTGTTTACTTTTTTTTGTAGACCTGTGTAGAAATGATAGTTCATTTTAATAAAGTGACACGTGCTGAATATTTATTAAATTCTTCAACAGTTCAGACTGATTTGAAACACTTACGAATACATCCATAGAGCCCAGAAGTTCGCCAGTTACTTCTACTTTCCAGGTTACTTCGAGCTTGGCTTTGTCAAATAATACGTCAAACGGGAAATTGCCACTGTATGTCACATTTGACACTACAATAGGACCCTGCAAAGAATTTAAGAATTCATAATCATTATCATCATTTCAGCCGAAAGATGTTTACTGCTGGACATAGGCCTCCCCCAAGCGTCGCCACACTGATCGGTTAGTCGATCGGATTTTAGAATTAGAAATATATTTACTATTTTAAAACCAATTCTATTATCATTAGCCAAGGCGTAAGGCATCGTTCTAATAGAAAAGGGCCATCGTACGAATATGCAGTGGTTGCGTTTATAATTTTTATGGCAAAACCGGAAAGCGCCTCCTGTTGGTGCGACGACACGATAGGTATTCACGCGATTATTTCGTATTCGTGCCATGAACACTTTCTATTAGGACGGCGCCTAAATCTGTCAAATTTCACCAAACTGCATTGTTTCTTGGCAACTCTCATACAGCAGCCACCTTGCGAAGATCGTCAGTCTATCTTTCCGAAGATTTTATTGTAAAAAACTAGCTGACTCCCGCGGCTTCGCTCCCGTCAACTGGCTATCTATCTACCTACCACTATCTACCTACCTTACCTACCCTAGCTTTATAATATTAGTATAGATGTTGATAAAACTCCTTCGCAAATGAACAAATTTGATTACCATAAAAAGGTTATAGTGAGTCAATCTTAAAAGATAGACATATGCTGTCGCAGCGCACACAACGGAAGCTCTTAAAAATAAATCATTTTTGCCCGTTTTTGCAACATTATTCATTTATGCTCCGCTCCTATTGATCGCAGCGTGATGTTATATAGCCTATAACCTTCCTCAATAAATGGACTATCCATATCTGATGATACTATCCATTCCTGAGATTAGCGCGTTCAAGCAAACAAACTAACTCTTCAGCTTTATAATATTAGTAAATATATATATATACATAAGTAACCTTCCTCGGGAAATGGAGTATCCATCACAAAAAAGAATTTTTCAATTCCAACCAGTAGTTCATGAGATTAGCGCGTTCAAACAAACAAACAAACTCTTCAGCTTTATAATATTATATAAGTATATAGATAACATTTTGTTTACCGGCATCGTGGGACATTCCTTTATATCATACTTCCGGAACACAGAACCAAGCCAAACATCGCGAAGGACCAGGTCGCACCATTTGTAGTGAAACTCCATCAAGGTCGGAACATACTGATTGTATCTGCTATTGTGTTCGTATATGATCATGTTATACTAATAAAATAGCGAAAAAAAAATTAATTAGAATCATTTGAAAACTAATCTTGGATTTCCAGATAGAGCAAAATTCTCTTGGGTTTTCTCGACAGATTGATGGAAAAACCTCGTCTCTTATTATAGGACTTTAACATAACTATATTCAAAGGTACGTAAATGCAGTGTTATTGGATCACCTCAGCTAACATGTGTCTTGTGATATTGGTTTATAATTTTAGAACTCAGTAGTTTCAACATTTTGTAATGCCAGCGGGCCTAGCCAAGTTACAAATGTTTCGTATCACATCACTTTCTACAATCGTTAACGTCTTCTATTCGTTTAGTCTGACCACGTGACTTAACGTTCAGATGAGTCATTCTCATACATTGATTTGTTTTCTAATAGCGTTATCGATTGAAGATTGTCACTTTGGCTATAGATGCTGGGGGCCTAGACAAAATCCAAGCGTTTCCCGCACGAGCGTTTTCCGTTCACGCTAAGGACTTAACGTTAGCGTGCCGAAAATGGTAGACAAGTTACAAATGGAACGCCAAACGCTCATTCCGCAGCGTTACCCGAAACACTCTATAATTAGCCTATGGAATAGTGTATAGTAAATGTCACAGTGACATTATTGCGTTTAAGTGTCGCTGTCAATGTCAAACGCAGCATACGCGCGCGATAACAAAATTATTCAAAAGTGTTGTGTGTGTTGAACTGTTGGAAGTGACTGAAGAGTGTTTTATTACAAAGAAAGTAAGTAAACAGCTTTAAATAATATTTCAAGTAAAAGTAACAACTTTTATTGCGATGAGTATTCAATACATTATTTTTTAAATTTTAGATGGAATCTAGACTTCGTGCGAGTCCCGAGCAATTTAGTTTGCTAATAGAATTTATGGAAAGGGAGGTTTTTTCCGATATTTTTTCATTTATTCCAAATTTCTATTCCCATTTTAACTAGTATTGGACCTACTTGAGATTATGGAATGCGTAATGTAAACAACCCCACAACGGTGCACTTATATGATTGTGGCTCTTACATTTGTTATTCCAATAAAGATAAACTTCATTCCAAACCTCAAAGAATGCATTTTCACTAAAGAATATAACTAAAACACACTCAAAAAGTTCACTGTTTACTCCTTCTTATGGTTAGCGTCAGGGTCCGATCTCCCGTTATTATAGCGTGTCGCGGAAACGTCAAAATATCACTAGCGCCTGTACAGGCCCCCCCCCCTGCCCCCCTCCCCCCCTGGGGGCCCCCCCTGGGCCCCCAGGGGGGGGGGGCCTAGACAAAATCCCTTTTCTGTAAGCGTTAACGCCAACAGAAAAATCAAATTGTATGGAATTGACATTTGCTAACCAGACGTCACGTGACTGCCGCTAAATTGGTAGACAAAGTCATTATTCCTTATGGGGAAAGGAAAGTAGAAGTGAGCGTGAAACGTAAACGCTAAAAATGTTCATATAAATGGTAGACAAGTGGCACTTTTGACAGGCGCTAGTGATATTTTGACGTTTCCGCGACACGCTATAATAACGGGAGATCGGACCCTGACGCTAACCATAAGAAGGAGTAAACAGTGAACTTTTTGAGTGTGTTTTAGTTATATTCTTTAGTGAAAATGCATTCTTTGAGGTTTGGAATGAAGTTTATCTTTATTGGAATAACAAATGTAAGAGCCACAATCATATAAGTGCACCGTTGTGGGGTTGTTTACATTACGCATTCCATAATCTCAAGTAGGTCCAATACTAGTTAAAATGGGAATAGAAATTTGGAATAAATGAAAAAATATCGGAAAAAACCTCCCTTTCCATAAATTCTATTAGCAAACTAAATTGCTCGGGACTCGCACGAAGTCTAGATTCCATCTAAAATTTAAAAAATAATGTATTGAATACTCATCGCAATAAAAGTTGTTACTTTTACTTGAAATATTATTTAAAGCTGTTTACTTACTTTCTTTGTAATAAAACACTCTTCAGTCACTTCCAACAGTTCAACACACACAACACTTTTGAATAATTTTGTTATCGCGCGTATGCTGCGTTTGACATTGACAGCGACACTTAAACGCAATAATGTCACTGTGACATTTACTATACACTATTCCATAGCCTAATTATAGAGTGTTTCGGGTAACGCTGCGGAATGAGCGTTTGGCGTTCCATTTGTAACTTGTCTACCATTTTCGGCACGCTAACGTTAAGTCCTTAGCGTGAACGGAAAACGCTCGTGCGGAAAACGCTTGGATTTTGTCTAGGCCCCCTGAAGCTTCATTCTATCATCGAAAGCGCGACGAGAGCGATTGTCAAAAAGGAAAAATTGAATTGAATTGACAAGCGATATCAAAAAATCACGTGATCAGTCCCTTACATTTTGACATATCGAGTATCGCCTTCGCTAAAATAGAATGCCACTTGTCTGAAGCCTAACATAATTATGTCTACTCTAATGCGTATACAATCCAACACATGCATTAAGTATGAGCCACATCTAGGTTTATCAATGATATTGCTTATAGGAAGTCATAATGTTTGAGCGTACGCTTGTAGGTTGGTGTTAGGT
The DNA here is from genome assembly GCA_947562075.1 of Orthosia gracilis. Taxonomy (NCBI): domain Eukaryota; kingdom Metazoa; phylum Arthropoda; class Insecta; order Lepidoptera; family Noctuidae; genus Orthosia; species Orthosia gracilis. The sequence goes on along the minus strand of OX387265.1, from coordinate 43,037,476 downwards.
TTATCAATGATATTGATAAACCTAGATGTGGCATTATCTTTGGCTGTTACATGGTTTACATTCAAGGATTCGTGTGTATTAGGGTTTTACTGTCCGTGTTTCCTTCATGGATACTGGACAACCCAAGAAAGGATCCTCAAACAAAATTTTTCTAAAATATTTAATGTCCGACCGAAGGTTCTGGTTTTCGAAGGTTCAGTCAGACACTAAAAAAATTTATACCGTGACATTATTTCCTATGACGGTTTTGTTTATAAGCTTCATGTTGAAGACATACTCCCCTCTTTTGCTTGACCTACGAACAGCTATTGAAACGTTGCTGAAATACTTCTCATTGACGTATTTCAGTATTGCACGTTCAGGTATTACGGTGAGGCACTGAAAAAAGAAATTGTTTACAAAATAAACATTTTCATATTGTAACTAACGTCAAATAACACAATAAAACATTTAACTTAATTCAATCTGTTGAGCCTTTTCCCAACTATGTTAGGGTCGGCTACCAGTCTATCCAGATGAAGCTGAGTACCAGAATTTTACACGAAGTGACTGCCTAATCCTCACAACCCAGTAACTGGGTAACACATTATCCCTTGGCAAGACTGGTCTCAGATTGGATTGGACTGAAACCGATGGCTTAACTTACTTTCCGGGACACGGAGGAATCTTAGGGCCGATTTCACTAATTAAAATAATTGCGACTAGTTCAACTAAACTCAGTTTACGCAAATACAGCAGCTCTGATTGGTTGAGACCGCTGAGAAACTACCAATCAGAACGCTATATTTGCGTAAACCGAGTTTAGATGAACTAATCGCGATTAGTGACGCTGGTGCAATTGGTTCTAAGTATGTTAAGATGGTCACCCATCCACGGACCAACCGCGGCAAGCGTTGTTTAACTTTGATGATCGATCCATGCGGCTGTTATTATCTAACCAAGAGTTCTTCCAAACACAAAAACTGAAATAATTTATGTTATTAAAATAATTTTGTCGCAGTATTTAAGTACTTACATCATAGCAAAATGTGCCGCACAGGAGCAATAATATTGAAAAAACAAACGTACGCTCGAACATTATGACTTCCTACAAGCACATAATCCCATACACAATCATTAATATTGCCGTAGGTACCAATGGGCACTGGACCGTTAAAGCACCTACCTGGTTTTGATCGAAAGATAGGACCAAATAATATAATAATATTGAAATGAATAGCGAACATATACTTAATTACCTTATTTGTGTTTGTATTGTGTTGTGATCTTCGTGTACAGTGAATGAACACACACAAAAGATTTTATCGCGGTATGATACTCTTTTAGTTACTAATTTTTGCTTAAAAATGATGCTACATTTGAGGGACGCTGTTGCCGGGTGAATCTCATCATTATTATATCACCTACTGAGTATTTTAGGTCTCCTTCTTTTGTGTTCATGCTTCATTGCTCTGCGCTAATCTCATCCTGGGACTAGGGCCTTTGGATGTGATTGAAAAAAACAGCTTCCAGCTCGCATAACTCGTCAGAATGTATGGATCATCATCATCATGGTGACCATAAGCGCTTAGAGTAAGGTTATTTTGAGTGTAAGTAAGTGACAGATGTATATGACTTGTATACATCTGTCACTTACTCGATCTCAAAACAACCTTACTCTAAAAGTTTATAGTCACCTCCCAGATGATTTGTTGTCATAGTCAAGTAAAATCATAGAACAAAAGTTGTTGTTTATGAAGTTAGTATTGCAGTACTGCATGGTTATTAGTGTCTTACCAATAACCCTATAAATTGTTTTAATTAATTTTAAATATGGTTTGGTTTAATTATAATATCGCAATGATCGATGAATACTAGTGATATAACTTAAACTATAAAACAGTGTAAACATTGTGTACACAAATGTACAACATATTAATCTTTGTTTAAATAAGGATTTAAAACAAACAGTGCTAAAACCTAGTGACTATAGACAGTGACTACTTGATCGATTTACATTTAAAAAAAAAACTTAAAAAGCAACAAAAACAATTTTTTTCAAATCTCGGTCACTGTTAAAACAACAAGAAAAAAAACGGTCAAATTAAAATTCAAAAATAAAAACGGAACTCTATTTTCGTCATTGAATTTAATGAACGTTTGTCTAAGCTGTCAAAATGTGGGTCTCTTTTGTAAGAGTCGTGGTGCACGCTCGAGACCCGAGTTTCAAACCCAGCCCTTTTTTCAAAGTTCCTTTTTCTATTATTTCTCGACCTTTATCAGCAACAAAAATGGAAATCTTAGAAAAAAATACGTTCTGGATGACAAAACATGCCACATCAATGTCAAACGACACAATAAACGAAAGTATGCATAATAATTCTGTGAACTTACCGCTAGTAGCTTACCTCCTAATATATCCATTCATAAAAGCGACGAAGAAATCTTGCAGCTTAAAAATGAGCTACATAAAGTTAATTTACAACTAAGCGCAGCTCACGAAGAAATGAATAACTTATCATTAGAAAACATGAAGTAAAAACAAGAAATTAAAAATGTTGATGCAATGCACAAGATAATGAAAGAAGTTACAAGTAAATTAACATTTGTTAGCACCGTTACCCAAAAGAAAAAGGAAAAAAATACTTGCAAAATCATGTGCAAATTGTTCCTACTACTCCTCCAGAAATTGACATCCCATCACAGTCACCAGCAGCCAAGGAAAAGCTCTCTGTACAAAATAGACTCACTGAGGCACTTCAATCCCAAGATACAGAACTGTCCATCAAGCCTAAAAACACCAAACATAAGTGTGCATTGTGAGTGCAAATAAAATAAGATTTTATCTATATCCGAGAATTCATTACAAAACTGTGAAATTTGTCATTATGTTTCTCCGAATTGTGGCACGGAGCAACTTATCAAAAACTTGGAGAAGAAATTAATAGAATATACAATCAATGATTTCTGCATTATTTTAATTGGAGAAAAAGACTTCCATAAAACTGAAAACTATGTGAATATAATCATAAAACTGAGAGAAAAATTGCAGAAAATACAGCACACGAATATTATAATATGTGTTCCTACTTTCAAATTAAGTGATCATTCAATATTGTTCAACTGGCGCATAGAGACCTTTAGACTTGCAGTCGTACAACTATGCAATGGCGTTGGATTCAAATTTAGATTTGTGTTACGATTTCACAATGTTCTCTAAGTTCAGTAGGAAAATAAACGATTGTGGTATGCGAAATGTTTTTTATAATCTGTCGTGTTTTATAACTATAGCTGATTATATTTCATTTTCTCAACAAGAAAATATAGCTGATAACTAAACAAGCATGTCGTCTCCACAATGCGATTTTTTTTTAAATCATATAAATATAATGCATCAAAATATTGCCGGTCTCTTAAGCAAGTCCGACTTACTAGTTATTTATATACATGAATTGTTAAGTAAACAAATAAATTTAGATGTTATATATGTAAACGAACATTTCATAATGTCAGGCCAAGAGAAACTTTTACATATACCAAAATATAAGCTAGCGGCATGTTATGCTAGACAAAACATTAAGCGCGGTGGAGCCTGTATCTAAGTCAAAAAAGGCGTCGAAAATAAATAACTGCCTGATATTGTGATACATTCGATAACGGGAATTATAGAATGTTGCGCAATTGAATTACCTTCACAAAAACTTACAATTCGATGTGTGTATAGACCACCAAAAATCACTAATCTACTCCAATTCTAAACCTAACAAAAAAAATATTATGTACGGAGATTTTATCATAGATATTCTGAAAAAGAACAGACATAGCATGGATTTTGAATATTTTCTTATGAACTACGATTTAAAGCTAGAAATAAATAAACCGACCAGATTTCAAAGTAAAATTTGCTTAGATAATCTTGCGCACAATACAAAACAAAGCGGCCAAAGTGAAATAATAGACTTCGGATTATCCGATCATAATGCCCAAATAATTACAATGACGAAACTCAGTAAGTTTAGTCAAGTTAAAACATGGAAGACATCACGAAGAGAAACATCTGAAGAAAATGTAATCATCTTTAGAAATCATCTCCAAAACATATCTTTTTCAGATATATACGGCACAGAGGATCCAAATGAAGCCTATGATAACTTTTTAGAAATATTTCAACTCCTGTATGAAATATGCTTCCCCTTCAAAACAGTCATATTAAGATCTGAAAAAAAGATCAAATGGGTCTAGAGGTATTAGAATCTGCAGCAAAAAACAACGCCAATTACGCTGGAAACAAAGACTTAATCCTACTAGTGAAAATAAAAAGACATTCAAAGAGAAACCAAAAATAAAAAATATCAAACTGACCCAGAAAGCACAGAACAACTTTCTTATTAAAAAATCCAAAAATAAATCCAAAAAAATACCAATTTGTGCCATTTTTACCGATATGACCAATGCTTTTGATTACGTGAACCATGAAACGCTTTTGGTCAAACTTAATGCTTACGGTATACTCGTACGTGGGAATGCCCTACGTCTAATAAAATCGTATCTACGTGGACGTCTTCAATATACAGAAATCTCTAAAATATGCATCAAATCAAAACGTGAAATTAAATATTTATCTGGTCCTAGGGCAATTAAGTATGGCGTTCCGCAGGGTAGCGTTATTGGGCCATTATTATTCTTGTTATATATAAATGATCTACCCCGACACATCCCATACCCTAGTGTGTTATTTACCGATGACATTACAATCTTAATAGACTGCCTCTACAAAGAGCTTTATAAAAATGAAATAAATAATTCTCTAAAATTAATAAAAACAGGCTCAACGATAGTAATCTAATCATAAACTTCAACAAAACAAATATAATGCATTTTTATAAAAAAAATTATTTCTTTAAACATAAAAATTAATTATAAAAGATAAACTATTGAATTCTGCCTAAATTCTTGGGTATATTGATTGCCAGTCAATTAACTTGGAAACCGCAGGCTGAAGAAGTTTGCAAAAGATTAAGCAAGTCTGCGTATGCTCTCTACAATCTGTCCAAGAAAGTTAACGTTGATACATTAATAGTTGCATATCACGGTTTGGTGGTCTCTGTTCTAAGATTTGGTGTAGTATTCTGGGGTAATTGTTCCAAAAGGGAATCTATATTAAAAGCCCAAAAACGGTGCATAAGATCCATTTTTAATCTCAAGATGCTGATCAAGAAAGGAATGCATCTATCTGTAGATAGACGCATTCCTTTTTCCAAGAAACACAAAATACTAACTTTTCCTAATTATACATTTGTGAAGTAGCTACATTCGTTAAAACTAACAAGCACCTATTTCCTGCATTGCATGATACGAGGATGCGAACTACTGTCATAAAATCAAAATATCAGAGTATGCGTAAACAAATATTATTGGTATGGCACCTATTATATTTAACAAATTGTATTAAGGATCAGCCCTTAATAAATTCAAGAAACTCCTATCGACATTGCTGACAGAGAAATGTTATTACTCTGTTACCGATTTTATAAATGATGAATTGTAATATTTGCTTCACTTTATCTCATTTATTATGTAAATAATTTTAGACTTGGATGATTCATTCACTTAGCTGAGCATACAAAAAAAATGTATTTGGTCATATAAACCGCTTGAATTTATATTAACAAAACAAAACATTTTTTAACCTACTGTCATGCAGTCCTTTATAAACAATTTATAGGAAAACTTTAAAACAAAAACAAAGTACAGTTTTGATATTGAGGAAATGTCGTTATGATAGGCACTAAGTACGATCATTTAAAAATTCTGTTAAGCTATAATAACATTTGGCCTTCAGGTATTTTTTTAGATGTAGTTACAAACTCTAAATTTATTTATTTAACCTGACTAAACGTGCAAGTGAGCCAAAAAAATCAGTTTCAATTAGGTCTATACTAACATAATGTCCATACTAGTCTATACTAACATAATGAAGAAAGAGTGCCTATTTTTAAAAATTGCGTATAAAGAGCACCTACTTAAAAATTATTATACCATTTGAAAGGTCATCACTTTAAGTGAATTACACCACCAAGCGCCACCACAACATCCATTCCTACGCATCTTGCAATCAGCGGACTCCCGTGGCCTTCACTAGAACATCGATCCACCTTGTAGGAGGCCTTCTTTTAGTGGTTTTAAGCCTTCAGAGAGAAGAAGGTCACCCAGAATGGACCTCTCCATTGTGAGCGACCACGTTTCGGAGCCATATATCATCACTGGAAACACGACTTTCGTCTTGATACACTGCAGTATGTGACACGAAAATATTCGTTGCAGCTTAGCGAACACAGCGCAACTAAATCGGATTCGATGATTCACCTCTTTCTCCAAGTTGGACCTACCTATCTGGAACATTTGACCTCGGTTTACAGTAATCATTTACGACTTCCATTGTAGATTTTCCAATGTTGATGGGAATAGCTGTTAGATAATTATAGTGTATTTAACATAATATTTGTATTGGCAATATTCCTTTTTAGACCCAATTTTGGGCAGCTCCACTGAGGTTATTGGGCATTATGCTGAGGCGAGGTGTGAGGGCGGCAGATATTATCTCTCTGAAACTATTCACCATTGCAATGGACTACATCTTCAAAGTGTTGCACTGGAATGAGCTAAGCATCTATGGCAATAGTGAGTGTATCACTCACCTTCGGTTTGTCGATGATATAGTAGATATTGCTGAGATTATCATTAGGAGCACCTCAGTACAATGTTAGATTTGAAAGGTTGAAGAGTACATTATTTAAATGATGTACAATATATTGTTTCGTTTTTTGTTGTGTTTGTCTTGGGACGTGCCTTTTGTGTTACATATCATCATGTTTTAATAACAAATCAAATATGTTTTAATATCAAGTAATCATAAGCATGATCGTCCTTAGGATTTCACCAAAAAGTTAAAACATAAACAGAAGTTCAGTGTTTTTTTTTTGTGTGAGCAATCTCAAAACAATTAAAAATACATTCTGACAAGCTAATGTCTAACGAGTAAATGTCTTTCTTCGGAGCTAATAATTTAGAATTTTTCAGTTCTCAATTCTTTGGGAATCTCTTTACCGTTCAATAAAATTTAACTAAACAAACCACTGTGATTGATAGTATGTGATTATAATTCCACAAAAGAACAATTTCAAGAGGCCAAATTGAAGACACACGAAAACAATGATACAACAGAAGTCACAAACCAAAAGTTGAAATTGAAGATTAATAATGATGTTAAAAGAAGATATAACTTAACATTTGCCAAGCCAAGAGTAATGGTAATATGAGTACATGTTACCTCAGACGATTCGAGACACATAGTCTCTCCCAGGTCTTTGATTGGGACGAACAGGTTCTGGATGGTTTTTTGTGTTGCATACCATTAGGACCCGGTTCTATAATAATATCTCTTGTGTCCTTCATCTACGGTTTCATAGGACTATTTTTCTTCTCTTCCATGTGTATAAATCATTCAGACTGGGAGCTTGTGTACTTAGATAGACAAGATTTATACGTGTATTTGTATATTATATTTTTTTCAATTATGTTGGTTTTTATTGGCAGTACTTGCTTGTTTTTTGCATTATGTTTTCACGAGTCAATACTGTACTTTGGATTTATATGCTTTGTAGTGATTCATCTTATGATTCTCTTCTTTTCTAATGTAGCACTGTTTATCTACTGTCTGATAGAACCTTCGTGCTTTCAATCTGGAGGGCCAAGGTTCGTATTTACTCTAATTTTATTAAATGTCTTCTACTCCTTGGCTTGGGGCTACATGTGTGTGGTTGTCAACTGCTATAGACTCAATGATGAATTATATGATTTTTGATTTTTTTATTTGATTATAAGTAATTCTTGTTTTTAATAAACGACATAACGGTGATTTAATCTTTTAATACTAAATACATAAACTCACGCCTTTTCGCTAAGTACACGTTTAGGTTTATAGATAGATCTGAGTATTTACTCGTTTTTAGGGTTCCGAACCCGAAGGGTAGAGCCCTATTGCTGTCACTCACATGTCCGTTCGTCTGTCACACAGGTTTTACAGTCAAACGGAGAGCTATAGTCTTCAAATTTTCACAGTATAAGAATTTTGTTGACACAAAGCTGTACAAATGATCAAATAAAATTTTAAAGGTTTTTATTAGGGACTTACATACAGCTAAATGGGGCACTAAAAAATGTAACCTATCCCATTGAGTGGGGTATCGTTGTTTAGAACTCGTTGAGTAGATAAATACTGTATATTTCTACTCAAGTTTTGTTCCAAAGTATTTTTTTACTTTTCATTGACCTAGGAACTTGAAATTTAGTGGTAATGTTTGTTATCATATATATTTAACTAACGAATACCACACACACACATATATCTTTCTATTAAAACTAACTTGATTTTGCGGTTTGTTACGGAACCCTAAATGTGCGAAGTCCAACACGCACTTGGCCGGTTTTTGATTAAGTGTAGATTATAAAAATTACTAATTTCTTCTGAAAGAAGCTTTTGAAGCTTTATTTCAGGTAAAAAGCTAGATAGAGACGGTTTTTTTTGAGCATTCAGTGTGAAAAGTTCTGCGCGCGCCTCTCTAGAAGCATTGCGGCTGCAGAGCATGACGGGGTTCGCATGAATTTAAGCAGGCCAATATTTAGATGGAGGAGCTTAACGAAATGCACAAGCAGTCCAGCGCTCCGGCCAACGGAAGCTGCAGAGCACCGTGTGGTATTAGTCAGTGAGAATCTGACAGACTGGCAGAGAATATGCTTGACAATTGCCACACTATAAAAAAAAAGATGATTTCTGGTCCAGGCTTATTATTTTTCTATTAGAAAATATAAATTTGCAGTCAAATTGATTTTACATGACTTGAAAAAAGGAACAAGGTATGTTTGGCAAATGGTGGATAGTGGGTAGCCCATTTACACAGTAATTTTTTAACATAAATGTTAAGTCAAAATTGTTGACAACTTCATCGCTTACCATCAGGTGAGAAAGTGGCCAAGCGACAGCCTAGCAAAAAAAAAATATCTTGAGGCAACAAAGACAGAGAAATTTGTAAAATTTATTGTAGGCTAAGTATTTTAGGATTTTAGCTATAGATTTTTAATGCTAAGCTGTCTTTTATTTTAACACTGCCTCACAATAGGAATTTCTCTTTTACCGTGGTTACATTTACAAACAAACTATAGTAATATTTGATCCATGCGGGAATCGAGCCCGCGACACGCAGCAGTTCATGGGTACTGTCCGTATATATAAGTTTCTCTGTGATGGGTACTTCACAGTCAAAGTCAAATTCTCAATTTCAATTAGGCCACTAAGCAGCTGTTTATATATTTATCTTACTTATTATTTGATCTGAGATTCTACCATCCACTCGGAAAAGTAAGTTGTTATAGAGAAAAACGGACAAGATTCACACTATGGGTACGTTCACTCAGATCATCCGTATTTCCAGAATCGTTTTTAACCGATCCGTCGCTACTGGGGGTGATGTTAACACCGTATTTATATTACCGTTTTAACGGTTCCGTCGCTCCTAGCGGTAATGTTCACACAAACCAACTCTCTTTGGATGGACGTCCGATAAAACGGATCAGTATTTTAATTGTTGTATATGTGGCCTCGCTCATACAACTACTATTCCATTGCTGAATAAAACATATAGAGGAGAAAGAAGAAAAATAAAGAACAAAGAAAGAAGCGAAATTTTGTCTGAACGGTATTTTTTACTGGATTTGGCAACTGGCATGTATGTTAACTCGTTCAAACGTCATACGCACATACGTCAGCGCCGAATAAAAAGTCAAAAACCTTATACTTCTTAGTACTAGACTGTGCACTATAGCGCTAAAACCAGTCCGCGCGAGAGGGCTCCCGTTGGTAGTGTGTCTCTTTCTAATGAGGTGACCATGACCAAACAGAACACGGGACAAATTGATTGTAAAAACGATAGTGTAAGTATCCCGATATATTTACGCTACCTAAATACGCTACTAGGATATTTACTATAACGCTACCTGCGTTATAGTAAATTATAAAAATAGTATGTATATTTTTTGGAATTTACACCACTTACCGTATGGTGTCGGGCATAAATAATTTCATCATCCCATGTTTTCCCGTGGGTGTCATAAGAGACGACCAAGGGACAAACCAGAGAATGGGCAGCAGCGTTCTCTGTGCATTTGTAACAGCCATACTGCGATCGCCAACCCTCCTGCAAAGCACTCCCCATGAATAGCACAAATTGAACATAGCCCCTATAGTTCCCGGCAGCCAGCCTATCTTCGACTTCGGTAGCGGTCGAGGATACGGGATGGCAAGGTTTGCTAAGGATCCCGGACGAGATCCGGCTACCCCAACAAATACCGACGACTGGACCTGACAACGTACAACACGCGCACACTCCGGTACGACGAAAAGATCACCGAACTCGAAGAGGAATTAAGCAGTCTACGATGGAGTATTATAGGGTTATCTGAAGTTCGAAGAGAGGGGGAGGACTCGATAATCCTCAAATATCAAGTCTCCTCAAGTCTCATTCTTTAAAACCCATCGTATAGATAGGAATAAAAAGCTCTCTGATCCTACTCTCAAGCTCATGAAGAAGAGGCGTGAGATGATCCTGCAGTCTTCAGACGATGCTTTGAAATAATAATAAGCTAAATATACCTCAAAGGATCTCAATGATTTCACGATTTCACATATTGTCCAGTTGCGTAGACAGTTGAGAAACAAAACTTCACCAATTTTATTCCTCTAGCAATCAATTTGCAAATAATATTAACAGACGCTGAATTTCACTCGAACAAAGCCCGCCAAAAACTCCGCAAACCACCATCTTACATTTAGTATTACCAGGCCCAAATATTTAAAGTACTACTCTTTCTAAGTATTAATGAATCATTTTTTAAATATAACGAATTGATTAATTATAGGAACTGTAGAAATATTTAAATACGTTTCAAAGTCTATGAATCGTTTGTTTCGGTATAACATAAAAAAGAAAAATTTTAAATTTTCTTCCATTTCTACCAAACCCACGCTGGCAAGAAGTCAGACAAGGACACACTACCAGCGGAAACCCTCTCGCCAGGACCGCTTTTGATTAGCTACCGTTTATAAGGAAATAGCTAACCTAGCTGGATGATGATAGATTTCATTTTAGCTAAACAAAAATTTTTAGTACACAGTCTAGTAGTAAGAAATACGTATAAGGTCTTTGTAAAAAGTAGGTATACGATGACCTGTCAAACGGACCTCTGTGTGAACGATCACTTACTCTTTAAAAAAAAGGTGGTTTTCTACAAACCCTTTATTTACAAAAATATTCGCATACATCATCATCATCATTTCAGCCGAAAGACGTCCACTACTGGATATTTATTTACATACGCACTTCAATAAAATTCGGGTTACCCTTGTTTCATCGATAAGAAATTGACAAATTATCACTTCCCAAACAATTATCCGCATAATTTAATTTGTCAAATATTTACTTAGCAAAAAATCTCTTCACAAATAATTGTAACGCAAACCTTATGTTTGGCAAGTAAACGTTTAAACAATAACTTGTTTACCAACGAGTACTTTTACCAATTTTTATGCAGTCAAATATTTCAGTAGGAATAACACATTTTACACAAAATAAAATAAGCCAAATATTTATTATCGTCAGTTTTCAATAGACAATTGCTTAATCAATGACAAAAAAATTGCATCTATATGTCAGTTGCACAGAATATACAAATTAAATTACAATGTGTAAGTACGATTACTATTTAAGCAACAAAGTCGACGAAATGGCTCCTATTTCTGTCTGCAGGGTCTAAAGTAACCTAACGTGAACCTAACCTATCCGTGTCGGGGTGCCCTAAGCTCCCGAGCTCGCTTCACTCGCTCTTGCACTAATTCATTGACCATGCTTATCGATGCATGTTTGCTTTGTAAAAAAGGAAATCCGGCGCTCGGCGGTCGCAGCCGCGGCAAAATTGCTATCGTCCATTGCAAAAAAATTAAAATTGTAAGTTACAAATATTTTGTATCAAAAGATTATATGATTAAATTAAAATCATTTATGTCCATTGCAAAAAAAAATGAAGTTGTGAGTTACAAATATTTTGAATTAAATGATTATATTAAAATAAAATTGCATTTTGCATTTTTGCATTTTATTTTTTTTTTAACTTGAAAAGTATGGAATAAGAGGCAATGTTCTTCATTTAATTAAATCCTATTTAGACAATAGAAGGCAAAAGACAGAAATCACTAGAGTTAATATAAACACTAAATTGGAAGAAATATACTTATCAGATGAACGTCAAACTATTTTTGGTGTTCCACAAGGTAGTGTATTGGGACCGCCACTATTTACACTATACATTAATGATTTGCCAAAATCAATTCCACACCCTATGACTTTATTTGCAGATGACAGCACGGTGACAATTTCTAGTAGTAGCAATGACATGATCCAATATAAACTTGACATTCACAATACCTTGACATCTATAATAGAATGGTTAAACAACAATAACTTAAAGATTAATTTAGACAAAACTAAAATCATACATTTTAGCCAGCGATTGACTATAAAAAATATGGACATAAATATAGGTAATAAAATTGTTGAAATCGTAAATACTACTAAATTCCTTGGCCTAATAATTGATAAAAGGCTTGACTGGAAATCACAAATCGAGAACCTTTGCAAAAAAATTTGTAGTGCTGCATTCGCGTTGCACTCACTAGCTGCAGTTGTGAATGTAGATACCTTGATTGCGGCCTACCATGGCTTAGTTGCGTCTCACTTAAGATACGGTATCATGTTTTGGGGAAACTCAACAGACTTTAACACGGCATTTAAGGCCCAAAAGAGATGCATTAGATCCATGTTCGGGCTAAAAACGGTCGATACATGTAAACCATATTTTAAAAGGTACAAGATATTAACTCTTCTGTCTGTTCTGTCTGTATATCTTCGAAACAGCAATGTTTGTTAAAACAAACCCCAATTTGTTTCCACGTCTACAGGATGTTGTACCGCGTAACAGACGGGATATGACCGTTCTTCAAGGCTATTCAGCAAAAACGGCACTAATGGGCAGAAGTATCGTCTGCATGGCGCCTACTATATTTAATAAATTGCCTAAACATTGGAAGGAGCTAAATGGTAGGGCATTCAAACGTCAATTAAAAGTGTTTCTTTCGCAAAAGGCATATTATAGTGTATCCGAATTTTTAGCTGAAAAAGTTTTTTTTTTTGATTGAATAGTTTTATCTTTTCCTGACAATAATTTAAATGAATATTGAATTTTAATTCTATGTAAAATCTTGCAAGCTCTTGTATGTATACAATGTTTAAACAAATATAAAAATCGAATCTAATCTAATAATAATTTTTGTTTCATATTTAATGGCATTATTCCTATCTGACATTTAATTGTTATTTTCATTTTGACATTGTATTAATTTTTATATTTGACATGCATTATTTTATTTTATTTGACATCTGATTTATATTTTTTTGCATTGTTTTGCTAATGATGCGCTGTTGCTATTTGGCATTTGGTGATGTGTTCATTTCGACATTTTATTAAATTTTATATTTGACATGCATTATTTTATATGACATTTTATTTATATATTTTTGCATAATTTTGTTAGTGATGCGAAGTGGCTATTTTAAATTTGATTATTTTTTACATTGATTTGACATTCACTATTTACATTTTGACATTTGATTTATATTTTCTGCTTAGATTTAATAATTATGCGTTATTGGTATTTGACATTTCTGAATGATTATAATTTCGTTGATGTTTGAGATAAATATTATTATCATGATTAATGTTCACTTTTTTATTTTGTTCTATTGTTGGCATTGATAATAATGGAAATCATTTATAATTTAACTTAGTCATTGTTTTCATTTATGATTTAAATTCTATAATATTTGCACGCCATAGCAGGTGGCAAACATGTCGGAATCTTTTGTTATTTTTTTGTTATCTTGCATGCATACTGTATGTGTTACCCATGTTTAAGCAAATAAATATATCTTATCTTATCTTATCTTATTTTTTATTATACTATAATGCCCAAAAAATCTTATTTTTGCTGTTATATTTTTTTTCATAACAAATCATTTGACCAAACGTTGTCTAAAGATTTCTCTGTAATAAATCATTTGATTACAGATCAAATACCTTAGTGAAACTATCCTTGGTAATATTCTGCCAAGTAAAAATTAGACCAAATGAAAATGTACGTACTAAAATAATTCCATATATTGCATTAGTATAAAAAAAGGTTGCTGAAATTTGTTTGGGTTGTGAAATTTTGTTAAAATCTTTTCGCCAAAACGGTAGGATCCAATAAAATACATATACTTAACATCAGGCGAGATAGTGGTCAAACGCGAGCCTATAATAAATAAAAAAAAAAAAATACGTGAGGACGATGCACACAGACTAACACTACTATACTACGTATAAGTATAAAGTAATACAAGCACTAACAGGTAAATTCATTCATTTAATAAATAGTAACCCAGGTGGCTTATCCCAGATGCAAAAGACACTTTTTGCCTATTGGCATTGTTTGTTCTGTCTCCTGCTTGATATGGAGGGAAGAGAAAATTATGTTTTTGTTTTCCTACTCATCCTTTATTCTTTTCTGATTAATTAGCAGGATCCAAGACAGTTAAATTTATTCTCCGGGACTTTGTCGAGCTTCATTGCCTCGGCGCTTTTCTGGTGGTCGCCACTGTTGATTCTGGCTTGCAGGAGTTTCAGTGGATTTGGAATAGTGCGGTGGGAAAGTCCCAAAATGTTACTATATATATACTAATGTTACTAATGCAAAATTTCATCTTAATCGGTTAATGATAACTGCTTTCAAATTCAGTTGCAAGATTTGAACCGAACATCATGCTTAATATATATAGTACATTGCAAGTTCATAAAAAGCTTGTAATAAATTAACCAGTTTGATTTTGTCTACACTAAAGATTACCTTATAAATTAACCAGTTTGATTTTGGATTCAATAAAGATTGCCCTGTGGAGCAGGACCTGTATGTTTCCAAGCATTCTTATCTTTAATAATAATCATTTAATTTGTAATATGCTTGTTTAAAAAGTGTGTTTTTTTTTAATTTTTATACAAGGTACTAGCTTCTGCCAGCGGCTTCGCTCGCCTCAAAAATGTTTTATCTTCCCAAAGGAACATTATACCTATAGAAAAGTAGCCTTTGTGCTATTCCAGACTATAAAATCTATCACTGTGCCTTCCAATTTCATCCAGATCCGTTCAGCCGTTCTGGCGTGATTGAGTAACAAACATAGGTACATCCACACTCTCGTCCATCCAAACTTTCACATTTATAATATTAGTAAGATTAATAAGAATGTTATAGAATTTAACAAAGTACCCCATGACAGATGAGTTTACTTTAGCTAATTATAAGATGGTTGATCCAACTTATCTTTATTTCTAGTATTACAATTGTGTCTATCAATAACTTTACTAAGGAGATGTATATTTTTTCTTACATACATAATTATATCACTTAATGTTCCAACTAAGCTTTGTTGTGCAAACGGATAAACTTGCTTTTCAATGATTCCGATTCTTAAAGGATTTGAAAACGAATATATTATTTAGTGAACCCTTGGTTAATATTGAGCGGCCGGTCACTTGCGAACAAATGACTTGATTTCACACAAAATTCTGCATCGTGCAAGCACGAGTTTCGGCGCGATTTGAATACATGCAAGTCCAACAACAACCGTCGGGTTGGTGCCCGGACCAGACAACACTCGTCTGATCGAAGGATTCTATTCTGCATATCCCCAAAAGTACTCGCGTTAAACTCTTACGCATGCCAATCTTTTCGAACATGCTTCACCTGCTCTTGCATCGTCTTGTCTTATGAGAATCACAATACACACCGACTTGTGTGCCTAGTGCGTGATAAAGATAATGTTCGTGCTTTCCCGTGACCTACGTAATTATGGAATGGACCAAGTTATAGGCCTACCTTGTGAGGGCTGATCAACGCTGCCTATTCTTGTACGTGGCAGCGATTCATAACTATATTATTTAGAGAACCATTATTCATCCACAAAAAATACTCATTAGAGTTGAATAAAGTTAGTAAAGTAGTGTTGTATTGTAAAAAAATACTTATTTTAGTTTTAGTAGGTATACGCTTGAATTAACTCTTCGGATATATATACAAGAAAAAGAAAATATAATGTTTCCCCACACACTTTTCTTATAAGCTACAAAACGAAAAATTATTCTCAATTGCTATTTCACCATCTAAAAATATTGTACTCCAATTTCTTTGCAATAGTTAGACAACCAAATGATCAACATTATTCAAGTAAATTAATCATAAATGTTATTAAATTGCGTCCGGCAAGAAATTCGACGGTTGATGAAGACATTCACTGCTTCCGACGTCGATTTTAACACCTTTTTGTTCCTTTTGTTCGCGGTGATTCAGGGATAATGTAAGGTGAAAATACATTCGGCTGACAAGAAATGACGTAATCATACTACGAAAGAACTAACATATTTTTTATTCTCAAGGAACTTATCGTACCTCTTTTACTTTCAGGAAGCTTTGAACTATTCTCACGTACCCCAGCAAAAGTAGCAGAGGATCAAAAATCTATTTTTGTGGACCAATTGAGGGTAGTTTTTATTTGGTTTTATATTAAAAGAAAAAAAAAACTTTTAAGTTAGGGCAGCTCCCAATTGATATCGTCGTCGTATCTTTGCTTCGGTTCCAGAGGCGAGAAGATTTTAGCCTGTGCTATCAAACCTGTAAAAACATTAAAATCAATATTAGTTATGCCCCAACAGCCAATTATTCGCTTACACAGTTGACACTGCACTTTTTGGGAAGTGAAAGATTATTCTAAAATTGTCTTTAATACAGTGAGTTGATTGTCTCGAAGATATCAACAATACGTCACGGTTTATTGCTAAAACAATCACATATTTTCATTTTAGTAAGCTCTCAAAAGGAAAACATCGTGAGGAAACCGGCAGGTCCTAGAACCAAAAATTCCACCAACCCGCACTAGGTTCGCTAGTTGGAAAAAGGCCCATCCCCACCCTCGCAGAGAAGAGGCCTGTGTCAACAGTAAAAGGCTGATAACGGTGTTGAAGATCTCACAAACAGAATATAGAACCGGGAGAAGTTACGTTGGAAGGCCTCCCACTAGGTGGACCGATTCTGGTGGTTAAGGTTGCGAGAATCCGCTGGATGCGAGACGCACGGGACTGGTCAATGTGGTGACACTTGGGGAGACCTATGTTCAGCAGTGGACGTCTTTCGGCTGTAATGATGAAGATGATGATGGAACAGCATATAAGGAGGTTTAACCAGCTTAAGGTATTTTTTCCAGCCATTTCCTTAGAAAGCCACTATCAACAAAAAAGCAGTCAGCGCCTTTGGTATCTATTATTGGTATCGTTTTGCGTTCCGACTTCAGAAACTTTTTTGCTTTTGAAGTCGGTTAATTTTTTTGTGAATAAGTTTTTATTTCTCTCTTTTTAGTTTTGCTACACCATCACTTAAAAGTGAGCAAGTTCTATAGTAGGGGAGACTCTTGTACCTTGGGACGCTTTTCTTTAAATCTCCATAATTTAAGTTCAGATTGATCCATGTCAATGAATGTTGAAATTTTTATTAACTAGCCAATAAGATCACAATATTATGAAGCAACAAACGAATTACTACGTTATATTAATGAGAAAATGACAATTAATTATTTTAAGAAATTTGTCCCAAGGTACAATCATGGCTCGTACCTTGGGACTCTAACATTTGTACCTTGGGACACATTTTTGTGAAACTAAACTGTCGACAGATTAATTTATTTCTATCAGCTGACATAAATGTTATACTTATATCACGCTAATTTTGGTATTAATGGGCAGCTGTTAAAGTTGTTTAAAACACTGAAAATATAAGAATATCATCTTGTAGTAATTAAAACAACCATCGTTACAAAGCTTATTTATAATAAATTTTTATTAGATAAATCAGTTAAACAAACATAATAACAAAACTTGTTCACAAACATTACTACTGGTTATTTTTTGACTTAAGACCGCATTTCTGACAGTAATTTTCAAAACAGGTGCAATCTTCATGTACCCAAAAACGACAGGTGACACACTGAATCCAGTCTTCTGTGCTCGAAGTAGTGAAATAGTTTTCACCGCACCCTACACAATTGTTTTCCTCTTGAGCGTCATCACATGAATCATCATTCTCTAAGATAAGTTCAGTTTCATCCTCAGAACTACTGACTTCGACTTTTTTCTTAAAAATTCGCTTTTTGACAGATTTAGTTTTTACTTTCACTTCTTTCTTTCTTTTTTTAGCAGCTTAAAGCTCCAACTCCTGTTTTTCAGGGGTATCAGTTAAGACTCTTGTTTTACCCTTTCTGTTTCTATTAGTTTTGTTCTTACGTGGTGGAGCTTTTGGAAAAGGACGGATGACTTCAGGAGACATTAAGATATGTTTGTCTCTTTCTAAAATACCAGTGGATGTAGAAGGAGCTGGAGATTCTATAACTACTTGGTTATTGCCAGTTTGTTGTTCAAGATTGACAGATTGTGATGGTCCAAGTAAAGCAATATTTGGTTGTGTATCAGCCATATCCAAAGAGATGTGCGCCTCGGAGTCAGCAACTTCATAAGGCCTATCAGTAACATATGAGCTCAGGAACTCATCTTCACCAAAAATATTATTATTGAATGGCCATATTCCTGCAACTTTGAATCCATTTTGAATGTTGGATGGGGTAAAAGCTAATGGAAAAGCAACGCCAAAGCATTCAGCGACATTATATATAGTGAGGGGAGTTCCAGGATGTTGCAGAAACCAATCGTTGCAAGCTTTGTTGTAATATTTTTTTAATGGTCCAAATACGGTTCTGTCCAAAGGCTGTAACTTGTGGCTGGTGTGAGGAGGGAATGTGAACATTATTATACCATTATTCTTGGCCAATTCTATAATTTTAATCGACATGTGACTTTCGTGATTGTCCAGTATCAGAAGCACTTTATTGTCATTAGTGGGTTTAACATATTTAATGAAATGGTTTAAAAAATCCTCAAATTTATCACTATTGGACCAGCCACTGGGAGTTGCAAGCCCCAAAGTCTCAGGAGGAGCACCATTAATCATGTGGGCCTTAAAATGCACTCTAGGAAAAATCATGCAAGGAGGAACAGAATTCCCAAGCGCATTCACGCATGCAATAATAGTGACATTATTACCTCTCTCCGCTGAAGTGATATTCCCCACTTGTTTCACTCCTTTTGACGCTAAAACTTTCATTGGCGTGTGCACTGTAGATAATCCAGATTCATCTACGTTATAGATATTTTCACTTGTAAAATTGTATTTTAAAAGCAATTCCTTGTATTTATCGAAAAACAAATTGACATAAGCCTTATTAAAAGCAGTAGCACGTGCTAAGCTCGTTGCTTCTGGTTTTCGAAAACTTAGACTTTGATGGCGTTTCATAAAATATTCATAAAATGTCTTACCAGCTTTTTTATTTATGTCCCAAGCACTTGGATATGTTTTTTTCAAAATTACTGCGTATTCAAATGCTAATTTTAAAAAAATCATCTTTGCATATCCCATAGTGAAACATGGATGCCTTTAAACAATATTTTACCAATTGCTCTTCTTCTTCATCAGTAAATACTCTTTTGACAGCATTCTGAGGCTGGTAGACGACCTCGACGTTTTCTTTTTCTTTGTTTTGCTTCACGTAACGGCCTATATTTTGAAACATGGAATTCTTCGGCAGCTTTTCGAATAGATAAACGTTTTTGAATGACCATTTCAATTGCTTTTTTTACATTTTCCTCACATGGTTTTGGCCGGGTAACTTTATTTTTACTTCGCGGCATCTAAAAACATAAAAACAAACATAAAAATGTAAAATGAAAATTGTTTATAAAAAGCAATGCCTTGTACCTTGGGACAGTCCCAAGGTACAAAAAAATCACTGTCCTGAGGTACAAATTTCAATTGTATAAAACAAAGTAGGGTTATAATTTTTAAATTACGGAAATCTATTGAATTGAAATAAAATACATGAATTCGAATATAGATAACAACTAATTGTATCATAATTAAACGACTTACCTCTAAACATTTAGATTTTAACACAGATTTAAGTGGATTGTGAAAAAAAGATCGGGCGAAAAAATCACACAGCATGCCACATCTAAACAACAACGCAAAATGGCCGACTTTACTTGATGCATCCTGAATGTTTAAATGAAATGGTTACTAGATGTCGCTAGTTACCCCTTCTAGATGCAATATTATTGATTCAATGAGCTTGTCCCATAGTACTCGTACAAGGTGTCCCGAGGTACAAGGATCTCCCCAAGGCACTTAAAGGATTTACAAAATACCCGTAATAACTCAATTTACACATTAGTACTGTCTGTGTTCGTTTATATGCTCCATGTCTTGAAAACTGCTGAACCGATTTTGATGAATTTTGGACTATTCCCTAAGTTGAAGATACTTAATCAAATATTTTTTTTTTACAAACAAATACAACCGGCTTCCAAAAAAAACACTGCAAGGTGAAAAATAAATTCAATTTCGGAAGTCGTTTTTATTGTTCTCGTTTTTTCGTTTTTTAACACCAACTTCCGAAAATTAAGTTATTTTACAGTATGTCGTGTTTTTATTTGGAAATCGGTTATATTTTTTTTAAGTATTTTTATTCCACTTTTTAGTTGTGGTCAATGATGGACCAGTTCTATAGTTAGGTATCTAAAATGTCCAAAGTGATCACAGAATAGATTACACAAATAACATGAAACTTGAACATAACCGGTGGAATAAGAGTATACCAGGGTAAACTGTACTTATCTGCGTACCCCTTTAGAACGTCCTGGCGTGATGTTATGAAGTGGTGTAAACAATAAACAGACATGCGACTGCAGCAATCCCGAGAGATTTGCGGTCATTTATTGAAGAGTTCTGTTATATATCTCCGAAGTTCTTCATCAGATCTTCATCAAATAATAAAAGTTCAAATAAAAAAATAATCATTAAAGTCGGTTCACCTGGTAAAAAGTTCTGACGTAACAGACATAAAAAAATAGTCGGATTGGTGGAACAGGTTCTCAACCTCGTACTTTTTGAAGTCGGTTAAAACTAACAAGAACTTACCGGAAATAGCGCCGGCTACAAGCGCTAAACCCAACGTAGTTGCCAAAGCTAACAGCTGGTAGGCTGCCTGCGTCGACATGGATCTTACAGTAGTGCCTGTCCCGGTGGCAGGAGGAGCGTCAATTTCACCGCCTTCTTCCTAACACAAAGAGCATTATTATTCGGGCAATGATTACTTAGACGATATTGCAAATTATGTGGATCATTACCATCATAGATACAAATCTAACGAGATAACGCAAGTCCCTCCACCTGTATCCATTAACGGGTCGGAACCGCGGTCGCGGTCAAAAACATTTTCCGGTCAAGGGTCGGAATCGCCGCAGCGGTGGTTTAGAGTTGTTCCAAAATAAATTACTAAATTTATCCAAAAATGTATGAAAACTTCCAAAAAATAACACCAGGTAGCTCTACTAACTGTCTCTGTCACTGGATTACGTATGTCGCATCGTCCTATCTCACTTAATCTATGCAGTATACTCGATGACAAACTGTTTCTTGCGCAATGGTTGGGAGAGCCAATTTCAGCAATATAAAGTTCCGCTGTGACTAATATAATGTATATTATATACTTCATGTTTATTAATACTAATGACACAAATAAAAATTAAACAGTATCAAGATTTAATCCAATTTCCCCAGTATTGCACACAACAAATTTGTATGTCCCCATTTGCCATGAGATTCCGGTAGCCTACTGACCTATAGTAGAATACATTTTTTTTGTTGTACACTTAAAAAATATATATACAGGACAAAAAATCATAAAATCAAGTTTACAATGGGCGGTCTTATCGCACAGGGCAATCTCTTACAGACAATCTTTGGGTGGACTCAACGAGAGGAGAGCAATATATCTTAAAATAATAATACTTAGACATAATAACATAAAATAAATGCATACAATATTACATAATACACTAATAAATAACAAAAGTATCATAGAGAAACGAGAAGACTAATTATAGTGAAAGGAAATGCTTCTTCCCCATTTTTTTAATGTTGTTAAGGATTGAGCACGCCTTACTTCAATAGGTAATGCATTCCTGAAACGATCTGCTTGAACTGTAAAAGATTTGTCAAAGAAGGATGTGGAATGCATACGTTTACTTAATTTTAGATTCTCCGATGATCTCAAGGACCTACAATGTTCACAAAGGAACTGAAAGCGTTCATTAAGATAAAAAATCCACTTACGTCAATTGAGACGTTTTGCCTTTCCGAGAGGCTGTGGTTTTTTTTTTCTGGGCAGCAGGGGACGGGTGCGCAATACTGCTTTCTGGATCAGGCCCTTGACCCAGCCGCCTAACAGGAGCCTCCTAAGATGTTGGTCGAGGCTCGTGGCTATTAAGCCATTGGCCGACACGACTATCGGTACAATGATCGCTGTGTCCACATCCCACATGTCGACAACCTCGCGAGACAAGTCAAGATACTTGATTTTTTTCTTTGCTTATCTTTCTCGGCTTTCACCAGGTTCTCGTCATGCGGGACGGTAATATCAACAATAATTGCACGCCTCTCGATTCGGTCCACCACCACAATATCAGGCTTATTGGTTACAATAGTCCTGTCAGTGATGAAGTACCGATCCCAGTACAATTTGATATTGCCATTTTCGAGAACTGGGTCGGGACATATCCGTAGTACGGTACCTCCGATGCCACAATAGTGTATTTCAAAGCAAGTTGCTGATGGATAATTCTGGCTACAAGGTTGTGTCTATGCAAATACTCTTCGTTAGCTAGCCGAAAACAACCAGAGATAATGTGGCGGATCGATTCACCCGGGCGGTGACATGCCCGACAGCTATCTACCGTGCCATCCTTCACAATAAATCTCCAGTAGTTATTCTTCATGATAACTTCGTCCATAATTGCACAGACAAAACCTTCGGTTTCCACAAAGAGGTCACCGAAACGCAGCCAGGCTACGGACGCTGATTGATCTACATCGGACCCATGTAGGGCCCGTAAAAAGCGTCCGTGAAGTTCTTTACTCTGCCATACCTCCCTGCGTTCTTTAGTATCAAGCACTACAGGCTTGCGCCAGTTCTCATTCGCCAAGGAGAGGGGGTGGGTCCCTTGTCCACTGCTACTACATCTCGATGCATACCCATGTCGGTGTTTAGAAAATATTCCCTGAGATTGCGTAGCTCGCGGTTGTGCAGGTTTTTGGCATTTAAAAAGCCTCGGCCTCCACACTTATTATTATTATTAATAAAGATTACTATTATTATAATAAGATAGAGCAGTCAATTTTAATTAAGTGATTTACGTGATTATTAATAAGTGATTAAGTTAAATAAATACTGCGACGCAACAAAAGATCATTCTAGACGTTTTTTTATACGATTGTGTGTCTGACATCGCATATCGTTACGTTGTACGTTCCGATCAAGAGACCAAAGCTTTAAGAGTTTTTCTAGAGGCTTGTTTGAAATTATAGAGCTTAGAAATAAAAAATAAAAAAAAACAAAAGGGAATGCCTTTTTGAACGTACTTGCAAGCTAATAACAGAGATTACGACATTGCTGCAAGCGGGAAAAATGTTGCCCAGCTCAAGCCCGTATGTTTCAACTGTGGCCAGAGACGCGAACAAAGCAGAGAGAAGACCGGAGAATATTCCAGGCATTCCGTGGAGATTGTTCACTCCGCATGTATCCTGGATACCAAGTTTTTCCATCTCTGGCTGCATAAAACAAAACAAAAAGTTAGCACTAATAAGACATTACAGTACCTATGTACGAGTAATAATGAATAGTGGACCCTCATCGGGCAAAAATTAAGCAATTCGAATCTACGTATACTAAGTTGAAGTTTTTTTTTATGTTGATGCTAAAATCAAACTCGACTTATAATGGATATTAGCATCAAGTGCAGAACTTGTGCAAGAAATTGTAACTCTGCATACGCCTCCGCTAAATGGTCTCCATAAGTGTGTAACGCGTAGACATATTAAATATCTTTAATTTTAGGCCATGTGTGACATAGCTCTTAAGTTACTAAAATAAGTTCTAAGCCCTCTCAACTTCTGTATACAACTTCAGTAAGTAAGTAAGTAATTAAGTAAGTAAATTTTATTTGTTGAAACATGGTGTACATGAAATATTGCATGCAAGGTAATAATGGGATACAGCAAAATTCTAACATGTTCAGCCGCATGTCGTGGCGTACAAATTGGTTAGAAGAGATGGTGCATTAACCGTGATAATATTCACAAAAATTACACTTCATCATTATTCATCAAAGACTAGGTATAATTACAATTCAATAAGCATATTTTTTTGATACAATTCAATGTCAAATTAGTCATTAAATAAATTGGTCAATGAAAATAATTATGAATGTCAACTCCAAATTACAATTACTCCAAAAAATACATTAGATTACTATAACATGCCAAAAAATACAACATTGTCATATTAAGAAATTTTCCTCTTTCATAAATTCTGCTATACTGTAATATGCTCTTTCAGTTAGTAAACTCTTCAATTTACTTTTTAGGGCAGATATATTTAATGTTTTCCATGTTTTTGGCAATTTATTAAAAATGGTGGGAGCCATGCAAAAGATGCTTTTACGCACAAGAGTTGTTTTAGCGCCGCGAACACAGAGTTTGAAATTATCACGCCTATTCCTAGGGACAGCATCAGACAAACGCTGAAATAAATGGGAATTGGATTTAATAAACATTACTGTTTCTAGGATATATAATGAGGGCAATGTCAATATCTTACGTTCTTTATAATATGATTTACAGCTGTCCGTTGTTTGCAGTCTAAACATCGACCTAATGCACCTTTTCTGTGCCCGAAACGCTATTTCATTGTCCGTGCTATTCCCCCAAAAGATGACTCCATGTCTCAGTCGTTCATTAAATCTTCAACTGAAAACACTTCTTTAAATTGCCAAACCTTCTGATAACACACCCAACCAACACACTTAAGCGACTGAAGTAGAACAGTTGACAATCGTCATCTGAAGTTCTGAGCCACGCCCACTGTCATCGATAGCTTAGAGGCAAACTTAAAATGGAACGAAAAATATTTGAAAAATTAGTACACAAGGCCAACCACAGAGGCTCAGATCATAAACGGATTCTTCCGATGGTTTTTAGAAAAACATTACCGCGTAAGTTTTTATTTCAAACTGGTGGCCAGCACCTAACATCAGACCGTTCACTGTTATTTTGCCCATGAATGCAACCTTATTTCTACGAAAATAAACATCACTAAAATAGGAAATCTGGCTAGTGGCATACGAGACTTTGCCGTGCAAATTGTATAAATATTATAATTATGTCTGGTTTTATGCGACTGCCACATTTAAGAACACAGTAGGTGACATTTTTTTATAATGGTTTTATAGCCAGATAAATTTATTTATATTATTTTAATGTATTTTACTATAATGAAATGGACTGTGTAATGTTAAACTTTAAATTTTAAATTTGAATTGAGATTTGGTGCTTTCATTAATCAATTTTATCATTATTTACTATTTATTAGAGTTTAAAAACAAACAGATGGACGGCAAAAAACACGGTCATGTAAACTTTGTCTATATGTATAAATTAAAAGTGGTGTATGTGATTGTAAGCGTATCACTAGAGAACGGCTGAAACGAAGTGTTGCTATTGTTTGTCATATAAAGAAAGAGAAAACGTTTATATGCGCCAGGCAAGGACAATTGTTTGAGTGACCATGTCTGAGAACCGTAAGTTCGGATGAGCAGAATACACATATTTATTGTTAATAAAAAAAAATATCATTGCCGACTTGGCAAAATGATAAGATCAATTAACAATTAGCTTGACAATATTAATACTATAAAAACTATTATTTTAGCCCATGATTGCAATTGGGACTGATTGACTTGGTGAGCTTTATGTCCACTTGTGGACGTTTTTTGATTGAAACGATGATGATATTCTATTTTTCACAAATTTGTCACATTTTGGTCAGTTCTAGGTGCCGTATGTTAGAAAGAAACAAAGATTGAAACAAATGGATACGGAGAATTTAATAAGTTCTGTCATTTCGAGACACTGCCAGCGCGGTGGGTACGACCATTCCATGTCTTGTGTTTTTCCCTCTATTGTTTTTAAATGAACGAAGAAGGTTAAATCGTATTCGACCTCACCCATATTTTAAATATTTTTTAATTCAAATTGAGATAACATTAGCTGTAGTTTCAAAGAGGTTTAAATACTTTTTTGTTATGTACTTAGTAAGTAAACTAAACGACATGAGTCGTTTATAATGCAACAAAAATATAGATGCTACTGATAGCGGTAGTGCCAGAGAATAAAAAGAATACAGACTTTGATAATATTCCTTGTGATTTCGTAAGTTCCAATGAAAGCCACCAGGCTACATGATCTGGCTGCATTATAACTGATTTTTTTTTTTTAAATTTGCATTGACGAGAAACAAAATCTAATATTTTTTTTGCATTTGCGGAAAAAAGCGACTTATGTCCACCTAATAACGCCGCAAAGCGGTCACCAGGGCGTTCAATCTTAGTACAAAAAACTGGGAACAGCAATGGATACAATGATACAAAATCACGAAGCATATGTAGTCACTACAATATAACGCAAAAAGTGTTTTTTTTTAATTTTGTTTGATTTTACACACCAACTAGTTTGACGAGATGGCAGCTCTGATGCAATGTTTACTTTAATTCGAATAGATGGCGCTAAAGAAAATCGTAACTTGTCAACATTGCGTAGTTACGGTAGCATATTACTACTAAAATAGTATATTTTTACCAATTTCTTTGATATTGTTTATTAAAGTAGGATAGGATAGAAGACTGAAATCGCCAACTCTCCTTGAGTGAACGTGGTGATTAATGCTCGTGCCTTCGTTGTATTAGAAGAGGCCTTTAACCTGCAGTGGGACAGTAACAAACTGGTATTATTTTTATTTTACTCTTATTCTGAACAAAATTACCATAATTATGCAGTAAAATATTGTACATGTAAACTAGGGATGTCGCCACTTGCAGCGCGTAGGCATATTAAATATCTTTAATCTTAGGCCATGAGTGACGTAGCTCGTAAGTTAATTCTAAGCCCTCTCAACCTCTGTATACAACTTCAGTCGTTCATTCCTACGCTCGAATTGCAGTATTTAAGTTACGATAACTTGGAACGGAACACGATACGCGCGCGATCACGTCGGGTGTCACCACTTTGCCGTCAAGGTGCTGAATATCCAAAATAGGCTTTCTTTTAAACATTTTTTAGCCAAATCTATTGAAGATGTGGCAGCGGCAAAAGATATGTTAATCTTGATCATATTATATCTTGTTCATATTTTTGAAAACTTCGTTGTGGTCGAAACACGTTCAAGCACAAAAACCTCGATACAATTGAACGGCAAAGTAACCTCTTACCGTGACCTTCAACATTTTTTTCCAGTAGTACTCATCAACTATACTCATCAACTATACGTTATTGTTGTGAATCGTACCAATGTACGGTACAATTAACAACAATAACGTATAATATATACTACTGCCGTGAATTTTTTCAGATATCCAAAAGCAACCATAGCTATATATATTAACCATATCAGGAGAGACACACTGGACTCTAACAAAATTTTACGCTTACCATCAGGTGAGATAGTGGTCAAGCGCGAGCCTATTCTAAATTTAAGAAAAATGAATTTCACAGACCCGTAATATTTTTGAATGGCCTTTCCAACGATACCCACACCATGGGATAGACGAGAATAAAAGAAAACATCCCCACTTTACGTGTATAGGCAGCCCTAAATACATATATTTTATCTCGATTTTATTTTACTACTTTGTCGGCTTGATCAATATTTATATCCATGCCAAATTATAGCTTTCTAGTACTATGAGTCTCTGAGCTAAGCTGTAGACGGAGGGACAGACGGACATGGTGAAACTATGAGTTGGAACCCTTATAGTTTCCCTTGTGTTTACTACGGAACCCTAACTGGCGTTTTGCCGTTTTACCACTTCATAAATTAATTATGCACCCTTGAACACGTGGGCCGTATAAACTCAATTTCGCTTTTTTTGCAAATGTGTCAATATATTACATAAAATCCGATAGCTCAACAAAAGTTTCTAATTACTTAAAATAGTTACTGTTTATAGATATCGGCAATCCTGAGGGACTTTCAAATTTCAACAAAGTTTCTTTAACAAAAATATTATCTACTTTAACACTTGGACATTTTCGCCAAACTTCTCCCGAATTACGTTTTTAGATAGTCAAAACTTTATTCTTTCATAGTCTTAACGACATTTTGTGGGAATGTAGACGGTATATTGGGGAAATTACAAAATTATTTTGGACTAGAGACAGAATATTTTGTTGAGAAACATGTTCTGGGAATACCTTAGTGAGTAGGGCATTCTTCGTCTGTTCATTTGAACAAAGATTTTCAGTATAATTTACATAACATTATTAGAATGCAAAATAGAAAACATCGAAAACGACACTCTTTTTTATTTTATTTTTCTCTCCGCCTCGTGGCAATCTGTTGTATGCAACAAAAGGCCACTTCTCTGTCCGATACATTGTATCTGTCTGGGTTTTTTACCTTCGTGAGTCACTTCACAGTTACGTGTCTAATTCCATCGTGACGAATCTTTCCAGTAAGTTTGGAACACTATGTCTCTTTAATCTCCTATATTGTAAACTTTTGTCTTCTGATAGTCCAAGGACAAGCTCATATCTATGTTGTTTAAGTCTCCTCTGATAGTTTCTATATTTCATGATCTTCTGTTTAACAGTTGGTAGTTTCAGGTCAAGATATATGATTTTGTTACTGATGTACCGTGGTATGTTGAAGATTGATCTGAGTGTTTTGGTTTGGAATCGTTCGAGTATCTCAAAATTGCTATTGCTAGCTGTACCCCAGAGCTGGATACCATAGGTCCAAATTGGCTTCAAGATGGCTTTATACACAGTCGACTTGCTATGATCTCTCATTTGCGATTGGCATCCTATTAGCCAGTACATGCTGCGCAATTTTAAGTCAAGTTGCTTGCACTTAGCCCAAATGTGTTTTTGCCATGTCAGCCTTAGATCCAAGTGCATACTCAAGTATTTTTCATGATCATCCTGCGGAATTTCATTATTGTTAATTTTCACCGGAGGATACGAGTCTCTCCGGAGCGTAAATGTAACATGAGTTGACTTGCTTTGGTTTGCGTGCATTCTCCAGATCTTAAGCCTTTCCTCGATTTTGTCTAGGTGATGTCGTAGGTGTTCAGATGCCGTACTTGGGTTCTGACGTCTGCACACGTTGCAACAGCTGTCAGTTTTTGGTAACTCAGCGGTAAATATGGTGTATAAGACTGGTCCCAATATGCTGCCCTGAGGTACGCCTGATTTAATCTCGAACAGATCTAAAAGTTCGTCGTGGAACTTAACTTCGAAGCATCGCCCATTAAGATATGAGCTCAGTATGTCGTAAAATGACTGTGGGAGCATCTTTTTGATTTATATATATGAATGATAATAGGCCC
Organism: Orthosia gracilis; assembly: GCA_947562075.1. Taxonomy (NCBI): domain Eukaryota; kingdom Metazoa; phylum Arthropoda; class Insecta; order Lepidoptera; family Noctuidae; genus Orthosia; species Orthosia gracilis. The sequence goes on along the minus strand of OX387265.1, from coordinate 43,007,701 downwards.
TCATGCCAAACCTTATCAAAAGCCTGGCTTGTGACCAAAAAGACTGCGTATCAAAACTTATTTTCTTCAAGCGATCTGCTTATGACGTCGATGATACGGTGAACCTGTTCGACCGCTCCGAGGTTCTCACTAAAGCCAAATTAGTGGTTTGGAATTTTTTCGTTTAGGTGAGCCTTCATCCTCCTCAGTAGCATTGAAAACGACTTTGATTATTTTTATAAAAGTGTATAGGAGAGAGTTCGCGCGAGACCGCGGCGGCGACAGAAGACCGTTTGTCGGTCTCGCTCACAAACGAGTGGTGTCGCGCGTCGTGCTCGAAGTGCCCGAACATTTTCTCATTTAACAATTAAATAAGCATTTTTTATTGACTTCCATATTGAAAACGAAATTCTTGACCTCTAGTTGTATGTAATTCGTAGATAGCCAATCTTTGTTTACTTTTTACCTGCGCGACGCAATGTGTGGGGTCCTCACATCTCTTGCAGGTCGGCTAAGCTCAGGTATATGGGCTATGCTGCTATGCAGGCAATGCTGGTAGAAAGATAAGACAGTTAACGGATGTAGAAACCGCGCGTTTGGTCTATTTTAGTTACAGCAGTATATCATAAGGTATTATTGCTGTGGAGTCGGGCGACTTATATTGAATAAATATTTATATTGCAAAAGAGAGCTAACAGAGCCTTAAATATAATTTATTATACCGAGAATCTTGTAGGGAACTATTAAAAAAACATTATTATAAACAGTTTCTTGGCAGTTCATTAATAAAAATATTATGTATGTAAGGAAAAATATATAAGTATAGGAATTTCTTTGGTTAAAGTCAGTGATAGACACAATTGTAATACTAGAAATAAAGATAATTTAGATCAACCATCTTATAGATTAGCTAAATTACGCACATCTCTCAAAGGGTACTGTGTTAAATTCTGTAACAACATATTTTGTGATATATTAACATTAAATGAAAGAAAATTTAAAACTGTTGTTAAAAGCACTCCTTGTAAACAAGCTTATTATATAACATAATGATAATATAACTTTAATTCAAAAAACAGGTATTTGTACATTATTAATGGGTACTTATAAATTTGATGATTATATTCAAAATAAGAATGCTTGGAAACATGCTAGTCTTGCTCAATATTAAGTGTATCAAACTGGCTAATTTATATTATATTCTAATTATAGTAATGCCTTATTTTATTTTTTTAATTATGAAATTGATTCTCACTGTTCCGTTGTTGTTGAATTAGGTAATTTACCTATGTTTGCAATATTTGTAAATTGTGGAAACCATGTTCCTATTTAACAAAAGAATGCATTTATCTGTTAGTGCTTGTAATACTAAATATATATACGTAGTATAGTGCTTAGTACTTTTGGCATAAACAGATTTTGTTCGCCGTGTTGATGGCGTGAAAAAAATGTGATCTCCCCGTTTTATTTTTGGAGTATTTTAAGAGGTGATTACAAAAATATATAACACTTTTATGGGGTGGGCAAAAAATCGTAGATCAAATGAAACAGGGCGATATTTGCGGTTATTTGTAGTAGGTCATAAAACAAAGAAAAGAAAAAAAAACTATTTTATAAAAATTGGGACCCACAACATGGCGCCCAAAAGCCGATTTTTTTATATATTTTAATGTAGCCTGTGAGACTCGCAAGGTTAAGACAAAATCAATTAACGTAAGAATCATCAAAATCGGACTAAGCGTTTGTTCTCTAGAACACCACATAGGAACAAACATACGTATACATACATGCATACTGGTACTGGTAAATACATTACCCTCCTTTACGTCGCGCAGTCTGGTAAAAAGAAGACAAAATCTGAAAAGAGTATACTTAGATGGTTTGTTTATGTTGAGAGGATGAATGAAACGCGACTAAACTAAAAAAAGGTATTTCAAGGCAGACGTGAGCGAAAACGTCGGGAAGAGACGCCCTAGAAGCACGTACACGAGTCTTATTGGTGATGTTCGCCAGAAAACGAGGTGCACAGTACTCATAACCGGCGTGCGTGTATGATTTAATTGTATGAACGTAAACTAAACGTATAAATTAATAAAAAAAAAACAAAAAAAGGCACCTGCCAAGGTGCCCAGTTCTGACACTCACAGTAAGATACCGGTACCCGCAAACGCTGAGTAAACCAGCGGTCATGCCAATAGTTACCGCTGTACCAGGTCCAATAAACATGTTAGCCACAGCGCCCACAGCCACCCCACCAGCCAGTGTAGAGTTCTGTATGTGAACCATGTCCAACTTGCCAGGCTTGTGGCTTAGTTCCGCGGACATCACGAAGGTGACGACCTGATGAGAAAGAAATAGAAGACTAATGCCATTACTAACGATAATCGTGCCCGCGCAATACTCTGAGCACACCTTTCGGCGGTGAGTAGCCTTAGATAGAATAGGCCATCAATTTTTAAGAGAAAACGGTGGCACTCTCTGACACGTATGGTTTCTATGGAACGTTATGACAAATCCATCTCTAACAATTAGCGTCAAGACATCTCAGCGCTCTGGGACCAAATACTAAATTACTTGAATTTCCTCTTTGATAATAATGCCATCAGTTTGGGCTAAGTTTATGGCCTATGCCAGGACCAGTCGTGGCCTATGCCAGGACCAGTCGTGGTCGTATCCACGTAATGATGGGGGAGTGATGGCTTTATGGGACCTTAATTTCATCATTCTAGGTTTTAAAGTATGTAACGGTTATTCACTTGGGTACTTGGGTACTAAGAAACTGCTTGAGGCAGGTGTGGATTGTGGGATGTGATCAAGCGTCACGAAAGCTTAGTTCCTTGCCCACTATCGGGTAACAACACTATCTCCGCACCGCGTAGATACCTCAATCTCTGCCCCAGTTAAACGGAACACCTACAAATATGTACATTTGAAAAAAACAAACCGACTTCCAAAATAAAACACTACAAAGCGAAAAATAACTTTCTTTTCTGAAGTCGGTATCTTTGGGACCTATTAATTTGCGGTTTTCAACACCGACTTCGGAAAATATTTCTTATTTTCACTTTTTAGTTTTTGTTCCTCAAATAACCATGAAAATCATAATTATATAGCCAAAGTACATCTCATGACGGTTCCAGTAAGCCCAAACACGACTAGGATACATTGTTCTATTTCGAAGTTCCAGTGGCTACCTTCCGATCAGTTCGATGGTATCATTTTTATCAGTACCATTTATTTATAAGCATTTACTTCATCATAGTCAGTTAACTATTCGAGATATCTTATACCCGTGACAAACTTAGCATTAAGGAGTTCCAGTGGTCATCTGTAGTATTTTTCATCAGTTCCGCTAAACCAAATGATACTTTCTGAGTGCAAATGATTGCAATGTTGATGAAAATTTCAAAATCACTATAATACATATATATATATATATATATGTCGGGTTAAGTCAATAGTACAGACGTCAAAACAAATCACAAGCACGCCCCTGGCGGAAAATCAAGAACAAATTTGGCGCGCATTTCATAATTACTTGCGTGGTGGGGACAGCAGAATATGGTAGTTGAGTACTGACGCTAAGACGTCTTAGAATCAGTGTCAATCCGTAATATTAGTAAGCAAGATTGTTACCGTGAGTTGGGACTATTTGAATAAACCCAGTGTATCGAATAACTTATGTAATTTCATTTTCACGACTGTACCCACCTTCCTGCCCACACACGATGTCTTAACCTAAGGGAATACATCCTGACTGCCCGATGGTTTGCATTTATCGGCCACCCTTGATGCTACATATATATATCGCTATTTGTAGGCCAATAATATATGAGGAGTTCCCTTGATTTCTCCTGGATCCCATCATCCGAACCTGACCTGATGACCATGGAACCATCTGAAAAGTATACCTTTTCAAACAAAAGAAGAATTTTCCAAATCAGTCCAGGCATCTTTGAGTAATCGGGGAAAAAAATTAAAATATTCCAACGAATTGAGAACCTCCTCCTTTTTTTGAAGTCTGTTAATAGGGATTTAACTCTCAGAGTTCCCACATTTAAAAGTAATATTGGAATAATGTTCGTACCGTGCATGCAGCTAACGATAAGTAGGTGTTGATTTTTGCCCTTTGGTGCTCAACATCTGAAGAGGCCAGCGCGGAGTTGAAACATGGCCAGTAGACCCATAGGAAAAGAGCACCTGTTAGAAAAATAAATATAGTACATAACGATACTATATTTATTCAAGAGTTTCGTTACTCATCTTCTTGCTACATCATCAGAGAAGTTGATGGTACTATACTATCTATTCTTCTAAAGTTCATACATTTGAAAAGTCTCAAAAAACATACGAACATAGGAATTAATGAACGAAAGATTTCTGAAATAACTTATCGCAAACCATTATAGATATTGTGAAATACACGGTAGAAATTGAGTGCTTATGCTTATTTAGCCGACCTGCACCTAGCCCAGGCATCCTTCGAAAAAAAACCGACACACACTTTTAAAAGCAACACGTAACCGGTAGCGTTACCTCATTTAAAGAAAACTCCACCAAGACCTTCGAATACGTTAATTTCTAAATACAATATCACGTAAACCTAATGCACAAGCATGTTAAAAAACCTTCCTTTTAATCTTACATTTTATAAGTTCGTCGACTATTACTCGTTAACTTATAAAGCCTACTTACTGTGATAGTCTTCCTTTTAATTTCGTTATATATACTACTGTCTTGCATTTCTACACATATCCAAAAGCAACTATTTAGCTGGCATGTCCACCCAAGACACTTGACTCTAACAAAAATTAGCCGTTTAAAGCTTAATTTTACGCAAACGGATCCTTGAATCGTAAAATTGTTTTGACAGACCCGTAACATTTTTGAATGGCCTATCCAGCGATACCCCACACCATGGGATAGAAGAGAAAAAAAAAGAACATCCTCATTTTACGTGTACAAGAGGACTGAAAAAAAATTTTTTTCGTCGTTTTATTTAAAAACTTTGTCGGCGAGATTAATATCCATACCAAGTTATAGCTTTCTAGTACTAAGAGTCTCTGAGCTAAGATGTGGACGGACAGACAAACGGACAAGGCGAAACTATAAGGGTTCCTTGTTGACTACGGCGGAACCCTAAAAACAGACCAAAATCTTGGAATGCGCTAGAATGTGTTTCGGTTTTTAAACAAACGTTTAAATAAACTGTAAAGGTTACGTACCAATCATAGCTGTAACATCTGACACATAAGTGGGGCCATCAAGTCTGACTTCTTCCCTTTGGCCCCGAAAGGAGGAAAGCATCCCACTCTGTGTAGTGGGCAACTGTATTTTCTTCATTCTTAAAGCAGCGCTCACTGCTAAACCAAAGTAGGCCCCATACGCGTGAATACCCATAGAGCCACCAATATCCGAGGCCTGAAACCAAAGGCGTTTTAACCCTCATGTGAGTGACGAAAAAATCACCTGTACGTAATGTAAGCAATCAACTTTTATCTTGAAACAATCAACTACTTTTACTTTATATTTACTGAGACTATTCATATTTTAGTGAAGTCAAGAGTCAACAGGGTGAACGAGAGATACAAGGTAGTGCTCGAGAAACTTATTCACTGCGTCGTGCTTGTTGACACTTGATTTTGTATATTTTTTTCTTTTTTATGACTTCAATTGTTAGTATGGGCGATTATAGTAATTATTTCATAATGAATATCGGAGAGATTATATCTAAACAAAGACTGGGATTAGGTATATTTCTTTGATTGAAGAGATCGGGAGTGTCTCATGTTGATGGAACCCGAAAGTTTTGAAGAGGAATCATTTGAAATGTTCTTTTGCAAAAGATAGAAATCAGTGGCAGCTTGAATTACTTCTTAGAACACAAACTAGTAGTCGAATAATTATTTGCCAACGGGATGGGGCTGTATCTTTCAGTAAACTTACAATAGTTTTGTTTATATAATCGGTTTTTTTTTACTTCCTACGACATATTTTGAGGCCTACGTTGTGGGGGACAACGTTATACACGTTATATACATATCTAAGTTCTAATGCAGTAACATCGAAATATTGTGAAACCAAACCATTTTTTTAAAGAGTAACCGTGGAGTTTCTTGCCGGTTCTTCTGCAAAGGATACGACCAACGCGAACCATTACCATTTGGGCTCCTTTTGTCGACGTTTCATAAGTGCCCATGTGGGCCTATTTGATTTTGTATACCCCAAAGAAGATATTCAAAAACATTTTGTCCAAATGTACGTCATAATTTTGCGGGAAACTTCTAGGAAAGGGACCAACATTACTGAAGCAGCTTATCAAATTACCCTGATATTAGCAAGCAACTGAAAGAAAATAAATATTGAAACCATTTACAGAAGCAGTACTTCATGTATTTTCTCGACATCAACATTCGGTCGGTCGGTCGGTGTCTTTGATAGGTACCAATTTAATGCGTTATGGACACGGACTTCCAAAAATAAAGTTATTTTTCACTTTGTAGTTTATTTTTTTGGAAGTCGGTAGTATTTTTTTGTAAAAAGTTTTTTTATTCTTACTTTTATGAGATATCGGTGAAAATATAAAAAAAAAAACAGATAATGTCGAAAACAGAACCTCCTCCTTTTTGGGAAGTCGGTTAAAAAGTAATTTCATACCGCATATTTTTTTATCGGTTACATTTCGGGGAGTGTGCGTTGGGATTGCATGAACTGATTCCTCCTAGCCCGTTCCTTCATCGGACCACAAAACGTACGGCGATGCGTCATCGATACATGGTGGACATCCCACCCATACGCACCATCCCTGCCGGAGTCTGTATTTCCCGGTACCTACAACCTGGGAGTCTTTAAGTCAAGAGTGAATAGGTTACTTCTAGGCAGGCGTGCTCCATCGTCGACCACATCATCATCGCTTACCATCAGGTGAGATAGTGGTCAAACGCAAGCCTATTACGAATAAAAAAAAAATCAATACGTAAGACGATTCTTCACATCATTATGTACTAAAATAAAAAACGTTTTTACAAAAAAATACTACCGACTTCCAAATTAGAAAACTACAAAGTGAAAAATAACTTTATTTTTGGAAGTCGGTGTCTTTCGTAGGTAACACTTTTTTGCGTTACGGACACCGACTTCCAAAAATAAAGTTATTTTTCACTTTGTAGTTTTCTAATTTGGAAGTCGGTAGTATTTTTTTGTAAAAAAGTTTTTTATTTTTTTGAGATCTGCGTACCCCTCAAGAGCGTACTAGCGTGATGTTATGTTATGAAATGGTATAAACAATAAACAGACATGCGATTGCAACAATCCCGAGAGATTTCCCATTTTTTTTTTTTTATTATCAATAGTCTCGCACTTGACCACTGTCTCACCTGATGGTAAGCGATGATGTGGTCGATGGTGAAGCACGCTTGCCTAGAAGTAACCTATTCAGTCTTGACTTAAAGACCCCTAGATTGTAGCTATCGGGAAACACAGACTCCGGCAGGGAATTCCACTCCTTAGCTGTACGCATAGTGAAAGTATCCCCAAAACGTATATTGAAGAGTTCTGTTGTATATCTTCGAAGTTCTTCATCAAATCTTCACCAAATTAAAATGGGACCAATTTCGAAACATACACTTGCATACAAAAATAGAATTTTCAAAATCGGTCCACAATTGACGGAGATATGGGTGAACATATATAAAAAATAAATAAAAAAAACATACAAGAAGTCGAACATAGAAGCTTCTTCTTTTTGGTAAGTCTGTTAAAAAATAGTCAGCGGCATTGAAGCCGAGGGGTTATATAGGTACGTCAGTCACATATTATGAACATGAATATTGACTCGGTTACTTGACATGGATATTTGCTCGCCTATAGTTTTTCGGTACCAATTTATATTAGTAAAACAATATTTTGCAAATTTATTTTGTAAGGCGTTTATTTAACTTCAAACTTCATAATTCAGCGCTTTATTTTACCCCCATATTCAATGCAACTGACTACTTTACTGACGGTCAACCGCAGTTTGGTTACACGCCACGATCCCTCCGCTAAAATATGCCGTTTTTTTATTCATATATCTAAGTTTTCCTGAATAATACTTGTTCGTACAATGGATTGCTGCAGGTTTGTCTAGTAATATAGCAATGTCTATATTTCGGTGGGAGCTCGTACTACACATAACTGGACAGCACAACAGAGGGGGTTTTAGGTGTCGAGTAGTTCACTTGGGGGGAGTTAAATAGTGGCATCCCTCCCATACGCAGTAAAGATTTTGGGTATTATTTCATTGATCGTACAGCTAAGAAGTGGAATTTCCTGCCGGAGTAGTTTCTTTCCTGCTAGCTACAGCCTGGAGGTTTTTAATTCAAAAGTGAACAGGTTACTTCTAGGCCAGTGTGCTTCACCGTCGACCAAATTATCGTGTGTTCGAGCCCTCACGCTAATATTATAAAGGCGAAAGTTTGTGAGTGTGTATGACACTTCTTCACGCTCAAAAGGCTAAACAGATCTGGATGGAATTTAGCTCAGAGATAGATTATAGCCAGTAAAAGCACATAGGATACTCTTAATCCCGGGAATATTTTCCCTCCGGATAATTTTTGACTTTAAGGTTCCCCTAGTCGACGGCACGAACTATTCTGTACGCGGGGTTAAAATTCATGCATCTCATCCGACAACACGTGCGAAAGAGATAAATGCTGTGATGAGCAGTAAGAAGCTAGTTCGTGTATGAATGAGCACTTTTGCAAGTTTGTAGCAAAATGGATGATGATTTAGGACGAAAACGACCGCGCGAAATTTTATAAACAGGCCTTTGGGAGTCTAGATATCATGAAAAAACGACTAAATGTATATTTTTAAAATAAATTTATACGAATTCTTGAACTACTAACCTATCCCTGTATGGTGGCCGTTTTGCAATTTTCTTTTTTCATGTGGTATTTATTGCCGCCCAAAGATGCGTTAAAATTAGTGTTGAAATAAGGAACTTTCGACGCTCATAACTTCCAAATTTTTTTTTTTTTTGTTTTTCTGTTTCCAAACAGACCTAGATAATGATGAGACAAATTGATATCATTTTTTTTTTAAGAACGTACACCATCAAACAGTGGAGTAAACCCTAGACTATGTTTGTATGGAAACAAAATTTGACTAGTGAAACCTTAACGCGGGCGAAGCCGCTGGCCAAAGCTAGACAATAATAATAAGAAATGAAAAACAGTCAACTCAAACCTTATATACGTCTTCAATTAAGTACAAGTTGACATTGCCGACTCCTGCTTCTATGATAGCTATGAACAACAACTGTTCACCACTTGCGAGCCCCAGTAAAGCGCCAAACGTGATGAGGACGGTCGCTGACATTATATCGGCTTCTATGAATTAAACAAAAAGGAGAACAGATTATATAAAAGTCTTTACAAATGATTGAAAAGCGACTAACAAAAAGTATTAAAACGCAAACGTGAGTGGAAATGCCCTAGACGGACATAACGGATGTTATTAGTGATTTTCTTCAAAAAGGCCAGGTGCGAAGTACTCATAACCGTCGGCGTATGTGTATATCTAGATGTATGTAAGGAACGCACCAGTTGACGTTAAGTAGTTTCTGTGTACCCCCACGAGAAGAAAACGTGAGTTTATGCATGTAAGTACATGTTTTTATCCGACTACGAGAGGGTAATTTTTTTGTTCTTTTTTAATGTTTATTTTTTGTTTGTTTGTTTTTTCATGCTTTTTTTCTATGTCTCGCTCTACAGCTCTAACAGCTTGACGGATTATGTATAACATATGACGTGTCGTAGGTTTTGTCTTAATTAGGAGTGAAATTATAGGCTTTAAAATTTTTAAATATGCACTTTTCCCCCAACGGGTTGATTCAACTTTTTTTTCGTATCGTAACAATGTGAGTTTCAAATGAAAGCTACTAAAATACCATTCCAAAAATATATATATCGTAACCCGTATAAGTTACTATTTTGGGACAAATTCAAGACAAGCGTAACTTTAATAACTAAATAAATAATTTTATATCACATAAATTATTTGGAGAACTTGTTCGTTATAAAAACAAAAAAAACCGAACCGAATGCAAAAAAAAATTACTGAAAAGAGAACAAGTACCTACTAGGTATAATTTATACATCAAATATTATAAAACGAAATTAAAAGGAAAACTATCACAGCTAAGTAGGCTTGACAAGTTTTCGAGTAACAGTCGACCAACTTATAAAATGTACTATGGAAAGTAAAAATTTTGTATATTGATGTATGGGGAATATATAAAGAAGTTTTCAAACGGCAAAGTTAATTTTGTCCTTTCGTTAGAGCAATGTGTGGCAAGCAAGATGCTCTCATTGTTTTTGAACGTTGTGAATGTTACCTATTCATTCTTGGTGAATGTAGCTGTTTATACGGAACCCTCTGTATGCGAGTCAGACTCGCACTTGGCTTGGGCTAGTCTATTCTTTCAAAAGCTTCCAATACAATTAAAAAAAAATATTTTATAAGAAGGAGTTTGTGGCAATGAAAATTGTGAAAAAGTTGTGTAAGAATTTTGGTTTCAATAAACTAAATTCTATTCATGTATAACTGGGAAAATTTAGGTGATATAGGAAATTTCAAGCAGTTCTGATCACTACTTCCAATCGTCCTTGACTTCCGTCAGTGACTTCAACAAAGCAGAATAAAGAAATTTAAAAAACCCCGACACAAAAACTTGTAAAAAGCAAAAAACACGGGAACCGATCACATATCCGATTTTTTTAAATTCGAATTTCATTTTACCGAAAATCATGACCGACTCTTTTTTGCAATTTTAATTATCTGACATATTTTCAGATTATCTGAGTTTCATGTGGCATATGTATTATTTTACCGAACTACATTTCACCGATTTACAAAATAACTTTTTGCTTTTGGCCGAAGTCTCTTTTGAACTTTTTTAATTTGCCATATTTACCACACCAAAATTTTACGAAATATTATTTGGTCACAATTAAATAGCCGGTTACTTGGTTGTATTTTCAATTTAAAATTGAAATAGTGTCACAAGCAGTCGGGTAAAAAGTCAATATGTTGTGCTACAAAATTTAGTGACAGAAACGAACCGCTGCAAAACCGACTTCACGCAGTCTTGTCTGTGTTTACGTATTTATTTTAAATTTTCATACAAATAATTTATTAATAACTGTCATGCATTAGACATTTTATTAATTAATTATTTCAACGAATTAGTCCAAGAGCGAGCGAAGCGAGCTCGGGAATAAAGGGTACCCCGACACGGATAGGTAAGGTTCGAAGGGGATGACGGGAGGTGAAGTGTGCGAGCAAAGCGAGCGAACTCATCTCCCATCATCTCCTTCATGTTAGGTTACTTTTGACCCTGTAGACAGAAAAAGGCCATCGACAAAGTTTTTTTCACTCCGCTGTTTATACATTTGTATTCGCGCACTGTTTCTCTCTCGATTAGTATTTCAGTAAGGCATATTCAGTGCTTTAGTGTTTAGCATGTAAGGAGTTAATTATTATGCGTATTTGATAGGGGTATAAAAAATATATTTTATCATCATTTTGCGTAAATATTTTTTTACTGTAGGATGTTTATTTATATATACTTTATTGTACACCAAGATAAAATAAATCAAAAAGATATCTTATAACAAAAACAAACATACAACAGGCGGCCTTATCGCGCAACGCGATTTCTTCCAGGCAACCTAGAATGGTAAGAGGCAGCCTGGACACAATATAGGGTTGCACTTGGTGCAAATTTTTCAACAAATAACTAGATTATTGAGAAAGTAGGTACTAAATACAAAATATATAAAAAAACTAATAAAATAGATACATAAATACAAACATACAACTAATATACAGACAATAAAACAATTCAGCCTATATAAGATAATTATCATAGTGACAACTAGTGCTCCTTCACAAGTCGCTTAAAAACCGGCAATGATTGTTATGCTTAATCATTATTATAATTAGAAAAAATACGCTTAAAAAAATATGCGTAAGTTGTTTCGAGTAAATAATGTTATTCGTAAATATAATTCGTCTGGCGAAAACAACCAGATTCAAAGAGTATAATGCGAGTAACTTTAGAACGGCTGAACTGATTTTAATCAAACATAGCTAAGAACACTCTTGACAAAATCAACTTTCAAATAAAAAACAAATCAAAAACGGTTCATCCGTTTAGGAGCTATGATGCCACAGATAGACTCACAGATACATAGCAACACACGTCAAACTTATTACATCCCTCTTTTTCCGTCTTGGGTTAAAAATTGTATTTAAAGAATACTGAATAGTATCCTTTAGTTAACTCACCTAGCAAATGTTGCATCGAGAGTTTGAGTGTATCCCCCTTCCCATGGAGAAAAGCAAGGCAGATAAGGTTCCATTGTACGATCAAAGCTGCTAAAAATAAATTGTATCCTGTGGCACTGTAGCAATACTTCTTCAAAAAGGTCATCAGGTAAGCGAAGCCGATGAAGATCATAACATGTGTTTCTTCGAAACCTGAAATTATTAAAAAAAGTGGAGGGTTTAATATAACAGTATCGTTTTTTCAATAAGAGGTAGAATAAATCGGGTGAATGAAAAATTCACAGACTGGTGTTGAAATACTGTAATTCTAAATCGAGTGGCTTTATAGTACTTTTGCGAAAAAAATGGCGACAATGTAGCGTGAAAAAATATGTAAAAACGGTACTGAAAGTGGCAAATAATTATTCTAAGCCGTCTGTGAATTTATTACTGAAATACGGGATTAGAAATACCGTGGGTACGAAAACTCGACCCATTGTCCATTCATAGCCATTCCTATCGCAATGAAAATAAAATTATTTCTCAATAATTTTACTACTTGTGTAAGTGAATTATCTTTTTTTATAACTATTTATAATATTCAGTCGATACCACTGTCCACTGAAAACTAGGCAACGTATCAGCATCGCTGGGTGTCTGACGCCCAGCAAGTACTGAGTTGGTAACCCTTTCGGTATATGCAAGCTCAGCTCACTTTTACTGTATTATTTTTTACAATTCTTCTCTTTTATTTTGTGTTGTTTTTTATGTTTTTTATTCTCTTCTTATTTCAAACAAAGTATGAAAAGGAAATTACCTTTTATGGTGTGCGACAGTTTCTTTTCATAGGTGGTAAATTTGAAGAACAAGCCCGCAAGAATGATTTGGAATACTAACAACGGTGCATATCTGTGGCGATTCATTGTTGACTTCCCTAATTTGTTTGTGGATGTTTAATCTGAAATAAACACAAGTAATAAAATATTTTATGAGAAGGAGTTTGTGGCAATTAAAATTATAAAAGAGTTGTGTAACAATCTTGGTATAAATAAAGTATATTCTATCCATCTATAACTGGTAAAATTTGGTATAGGAACTTTCAAGCACTTCCAATCAAAACTTTGGAGGAGGAAGACATCGGTGCATATTATGTTCATTTCAACCATCGCTATATAATTATGTAGTACCTGGGCGACCAAGCTTTGCTCGGGTGAATATAGAGAAAACGACTTTTTCTAAAAATAAACCCTAGCTAGATCGATTTATCGCCCCCGAAACACCAACATACTAAATTTCATGAAAATCGTTGGAACCGTTTCCGAGATTCAGATTATATATATACAAATATACAGGAATTGCTCGTTTAAAGGTATTCGATGTCAATGACTTCAACAAAGAAAACTTTTTATATTACTGAGTGAATATTTAATACAAAACACAACACAGAATGCGATTACATAGTAGTAATACCAAACTATAACGGTCCCACTGCAGGTCAAAGACCTCTTCTCATACAAAGAAGTCACGAGCACTAATCTCTACGCTTGCTCAAGGTGGATTTCAGTTATATTAACCATAAGTAGAGATATCCTCACAATGTATTCGTTTACTGACGTCATTGATTTTCAAAATAATTTAAACATAACGTGATTATATCAATAGCAAGATCCATGAGATAAAAATCGGCCGTAAAAAATAACACAAAATAATAATCCTTCAATTGTCATTCGTGTTTGACGCAACGATCTGACGGTGATAGTTATATAAAAAAGAGGTTTACTTACTCAGCAAATCAAATATAACTGGCTGGCATTTAAATAATGCAAAAAGCCGCCATTGGTACCTACGTACACAGAATGAGCTCCCGCATGTGTTGTGTATAAGCTGTAGCGACTTACAAGTTGTACACAGAAAGTTTTAGGTCCAAAACAGGCGCTTTACTTTGTGTAGATTACTTCATCACCATTGCTCTCAATACGGTGAATGAAAACGGCATGCATCAATCCATCAACCCGCACTGTGCCCGCGTGGTGGATTACGGCACAGTCCGTCTCACAGAGCGGAGGCCTGCTCGCACAACGGACCAAATCGGAGTCTAAGCGCTGAAAAGAGGTCCATCTATCCTCCGTACAGTATGAATGGAAAAGCTCTACCTGGGGTGAATGCAAAAGGTGTCAATAAGTGTAAACTGGAGGGATAATGGCAGTGCTTGACATTGTGGTATGGACGTTCATTGGGCGAGCAACTAGAAAGTTGCCACTAGCTCGTTCACTTCAGCAGGTTGGTTAAAAATTTTTGCTAGCCTGTTCCATCCCACTTACAGCTTAAAAATAAATAAAATTATATGTAAGCAATAAATCATAGCATAACACGACGCAAGAGGAGCTGCGAGCAGCAGCTAGTATGATTATAAGCTCATAAATAAGTAAACAAGATTGTCTGCGCCATATTAAAAATATAAATTAAATATTATAAATATTTACTCACGCACTCAAATTATTAAAATAGCAACACTTACATTCATTTCACATCATTCAATCAAATACACGAGGACCAATCCTTAACTCCCGCGCACACCCATTCCTACTTCCATCATCCGCTGTTCATCTCATTCCGCTCGTCAGTTGTCAAAAAATCGCAACTCCGGTAACGCGTGTGCGCTCCCGTTCCTCTCGCTCTCAAAGAAAACTCAAATATAAGTATTGTGTGTGACAAACAGACTCTGTGGGTGGCTTACCAGCATTCAACTATAGTGAAAACTCCACTGCTAAAACTATCGAAGGACATTATTATTCAAAGCTCCAATCCTGCACCCGTAAGTACTTACCTACTGCCCTTTTTCCGCTGCGCCCACAAAGATAAGAAAGAGAGATATTATTACCAATCTTACACGTTTCATTCTCTACAAAGATTACATTAATGCTACACTTTCAAATTTTTGTTTTTAACTCGAGAATCCTATGGCTCAATTCCTTAGTCCCTGGAGCAAGCATAGCGTAGTGCGTAGTCTATTAGTTTAATTCCTCCCCATTTTATTTGTCACCCTATAGTAAGGTTTATTTTTTATTTGTAATATGACTTACACTTTTTATTTTTAACGAGTGTTAAATCTATGCTTCAATAATAAATTCCTAAGCCCCTGGAGCAAGTATATCCGCAGTTCTATTAGTTTTTCTCTCCATTTTATTTGCTGCCATAATAAGGTTTTATTTTTTATTTGCAATACGATTCTGTAGCATCTTGATTTGACTGTTTTGGTTGTTCCTATAAAAAGAATGAGTCGGGTTCTAATAAGTTCTCACAAGTAAATTCTACTTTTTCTTTATTAATTTATTAACTGTTAAACATACTATCTCACGAACCATGTGTGTTTTGTAAATCATAATAGACTTGCTTGGAAAAAAATAGACCCTTTTTGTTTAAAACTCCGTAGAAACTCTCATACCGTCTAAACATACTTGATCTAACAAAATGAGCTATTAAACGGAAACTTACAGAGTGGCTACTTCAACAAGACTGATCAAACAGAATCAATATTAACCTACATAACCTAGCACACGCACTTACATGCACCACACACATACACGTACATACATGCACACACAACATATACATACATGCATACACACACACGTAGGACACACAAATTGAGTTCATTACTATTTTTCTCAATCTATTAACATTACCATTATCTGGAAATTGTTTAAATGTGGGTGGATCGTCAGAGTTCTCACTAAATAAAAGGTAATACTTAATCGTAACATTATGGCCGTCCACTGTCTCTTAAGATACAGGTATACCCGAGTTTAAGAGACAGGGTAAAGTAAATTGTCAACAGATGCACCATGTATTTACTACTACCATATATTATACTGTAATTTCATAAACTTGTATACCTTGCTTGTAACTACTTAGTATAAGTTTTGTTTTTCTCACCATCTGTACCTTTTTGATCAATAAACAATTTATGTATTTATTTAAAAAAAAATTAAAATATATTGGAAAAAGTTTTTTATGTACCATAGTTTCTCTATAAATAACAACATAAGGCTATTGAGCTTTTAGACAGGTAGAAATACTATAATGTGATTTTTAATTTCGTAGACTAAAATGACATTTGGGGGGTTGTCACCTTATCGTAACTTAAAAATAGTGTTGTATCCTATATGAATCATTTTTAAATATTTTGATTCAATTGTTTTCATAAAAAGTTGTAAATTATAACATTAGTTAAAAGAGTAAATGGGAAAAATAAATATTTTTTTTAGGCATTGCTTTCGTGGGTGTCATAAGAAATATAGACACTCTTTTCCAAAAAAAAAACGGGCACCTAAGGTAATTTACATTCTAAGTTCGATTTGAGTTAATTAAATGAAATTTAATTGTGTGACGGAGTCTGTATATTTATAATCGTGTAAATTAATACGCGTGAAGTGAGTTCTGGCAATTTAAAAAAAATCGATGTATTCGTTTTGTTGAATTGTCGTTTGTAGGGCTTTTCAGATAATTCCGTATCCAATTTATTTTTCTTTTCATTGAATACGTATTTAAATGCGTTATGTACCATTGTCTTCTCTGTGACACCCAGAGAAGGGGGCGTCTCCTTTTCTTAGGGGACACACCTGCACCCGAGGTGCTCGGTTAAGCGTCTTCCATGAAGGAAAAAAAAAGGTCTTGACACCAGACAGACAGACAGCGAAGTGATCCTATAAGGAATCCTATTATAATACTCACAGCGGTTCTTTGTGCCTCTGAAATTGGCTGCAAGACTCTGCTGCTACTTCTATGTCAATGTTGAAGATGAAGATAGCATTGTCTACCTGTATCTTTCACTCGCTTACGTTTGTTACATATTCCTATCTCGCTTACTCTATTCAGTATACTCGATGACAAACTGTTTCTTGCGCAATCCTTCACACAACGAGCGAAGAAAGAATACGAATTACGAGACCCAAAAACGCGCGTAATGTTTTTGACTAATCTTTTGTCACCTTAATATTATGTAAGGTTGTAACGTAATTTCACCGCCGCCTCCGTAACTGCGGAATTTCCGCGAAACACCTACGAAAAGTTATTGCAGAGTTGCATAGGAAATTAGTTATAGCATTTATTTTATTATCAATTTTGTTATACTTAATTAATGTTTGAGGTAATGTGTGATGGTAAACAGCTAAGTAAAATTAAAGTTTGGAGTCGTGTCACAACGATTCGATAAATCATTTAAGAATCACATACTACAACACTGTTTCACGCTTGCAACATTTTAAGAAAAAAGCGTCGATTGCTGCTGTCAGTTTAGTCTAGGAAATTAAAAATTACAGTATAGCAATTCTTCATCCGTTGCTCATTCTCCTGTAATTCCGTCGTGTTTAAATTAAATTAACTCTACATGTGGATGGCTCAGGACAGCACGAAATGTACCCTTAACTAAAGCCAAGTCAGCCATATAATCTATTGGCTCTTAATTTTATGCAACGCCTTGGCTATGTGCCCAGTCCTCAAGTGATATAGTGGGAGGATATTGACCAGTTTAAGTGTACTTGTGAACCGAAACATATAGTACACTAGCTGCCTCTCGTGGCTCCACCCGCGTTGTATTAGTACTTCACCCAATATCTTTATAAATTAGTGCCTGTGTTATTCTGGTTGTCTTGTATAAGCTATATTTCTTTAAAGTTTCATCAAAACCCATTTAGTAGTCCTACTAATCCTACTAATATTATAAATGCGAAAGTTTGTGTGGATGGATGTATGTTTGTTACTCTTTCACGCAAAAACTACTGAACGGATTTGGATGAAACACAGTAATATAGGTTAGACATCAGAATAACACATAGGCTACAAATTATAATGTTTTTTTTTGTAATTTGGTCATAATGTAACGATAAATATCAAGTAAGTCGGCAAAATTCTGCCCTCTGAGAGCTATCTTCGCGTGCGCTGCCTAAACCGTAGGAGATACACAAATATAATGTCCCGTAGGATTGTTTGTCTTAAATGGTTCTAAATAAAAGTCCTTAACAGCATATATCTACCATTTATGTGAAAGCCACTATGACCATAAAAATTAGAGATTCATATGAAAATAGCATCATTGCATGTACAATTAATTATTTGGCGTGCGCTGAGAAAACTATTGATGATACATAAAAAGTATGTACTACATGATTAGGTGGGTAGAGTAGGTAGGGTAAGGTAGGTTGGGTAGGGTAGGTAGGGTAGGTGGGTATAGTAGGTAGGGTAGTTAGGTAGGTAGCCAATTGACGGGAGCGAAGCCACGGAGGTCAGCTAGTATCTTTATAAATAGCCTATTGTGTTATTCTGGTGTATCTTACTAATATTATAAAAATGTGAAAATTTGGATGTATATTTGTTATTCAATCACGCCAGAACGACTGAACGGATCTGGATGAAATGTGGCACAGAGATAGATTATCGTCTGTAATAGCATAAATGCTATTTTTATCTCGGTATAATGTTCGCTTAGGATGCTTAAACACTTTACAAGTAAGCGAGGACGCTGGTAGGATCTAGTAAGCCATATTTCTGTAAATTTTCATCAAAATCCGTTGAGTATTTTTAGCATGAAAGCGTAACAAACAACCATCCATCCATCCATCCATCCTCAAACACTTTCGTGGTTATAATATTATTATGTTATTGTATATTGGGGTAGGAAAGGCCAACATTACGGTAAATGCAATAACAGTTCTAATTTTATTTCGCCTAATATTGCTGGATAAGTAAAAAAGGCCTGTATTCTGAATGCTCATGCTCGACTCAAACTCAAAATTGGCAGTTGTGATTGGTCGTAATAACAACTGCCAACTAATCACAACTCTCGAGTTTGGCATATGATTCTTCAGCTTGACATATGTGAACTCAATAGAGAAAGAGCCCAGACGCCCCAGACGTTACTGAATTATTTCTACACAAAATGTGTGGTAGGTGAAAATGAAAGTCCAACTTAGCATTTACGAGTACGTTCCAAGTACATGCTCTTAATTCCACTGATTTTATTTTAAAAGAGTTTGGTACCGGTTGAGGCGTCTAGGATCTTGGAATTGAGCACGTTAATGTACAAACAAGCCTACCGAGTCTGAGTTTGTTTCGGCCTTTCTTCTCAGAGTAGTCAGATAGGAAACGCCGGCTTCATCTAGTTTTAAAAATATGATCGACATGTAAAAGTATTTGTACAAACCTACTTACAGAAATAAATCATTTATCATTTATCATTTATTTACCAATCACAACTGTTCATTGCCAGTATGAGTTGAGTTGAGCATGAGCATCTGGAATACCGACGCCGCCTAAATCCCATGTAATAGGAGGCAAGTTTATTGATATCTGGGAACTGGGAACTAGTCCAGACCCCGGACTGCTACTGAGAAATTCCAGATGGAAAAACCCAATAACACTTTTGCCAACCCGAGTCGACTCCAGGGTCTCATGTTGAGCAGCAGCGCTTACAAACACTAGACCAACATGGAAATCGTCTTCTCTGTGATCATTAAAATATACTGCAATCACCGTTGACTAAGTATTACAAGTTAGCTAAAGGTGCGAGTTCACGACGACCAACGCGACCGGTGCAGGAGACGCGCGAAACAACTTGTCCTTAGACTTTGTATGGGAATGAGTTCACGGGCGATACCACGACGCGCTACAGAAGACCGCTAGCCGGTCTCACTTACGCACGAATGCAGTCACGCGTCGCACTCGAAATGCCCGAGCATTTTTTGATTGAGTTTCATAATATTGAAAACGATATTTTTTGGCCTCTAGTTGTATATGATTCAACTCCGTATCAAAACTATTCGCAAAACGACTTACTAGTATGAGCAGTACCTACGTCATATTTTCAAAATGACCTATTAGCAAATCGTCCTACAAGCACAGGTAATTATACTGCAAAATTACTATAAATTTTTCCTCATGGCTCATTACATAATTTATTTTAAAAGTAAAATTGAACAAAAAAAAGGATCAAAGCATTATATTGCATTATGGCGAGTCAACTGCCTGCTGTTAAGAAAACTCACGGTCTGATGAAGGGTTCGACGGAACAGAAGACTGTAATGTGGGCTCACACTCGAAGTTGAAGGCAACTCCGCCTGGAGAGGTTACCGGTTGTGCACCTCCGTGACTCCGTCACCATAGTCGGTTATCTATTCTGGCGTTAAGGTAACTTACTAGACAAGTTGCCTATTAGGTAAGTGCAACTAAAAAGTGAAAAATAAAAACGTTTTTTACAAAAAAAATCCACCGACTTCCAAATAATAAAACTACAAAGTGAAAAATAACTTTATTTTTGGAAGTCGGTGTCTTTCGTAAGTACCACATTTTTTGCGTTATGTACACCGACTTCCAAAAATAAAGTTATTTTTCACTTTGTAGTTTTGTTATTTGGAAGTCGGTGGATTTTTTTTGTAAAAAACGTTTTTATTTTATGTAAAGTTAACCGTCTCAAAAAAATGCTGGTTAAAATTATTCCTTAAAAAATCTCATATTTGTATGGTATGACTGTACCGTTCCCATTTTTTTGTTTATGGGATATTTGGCTACTAGGACGTTTAGATACAGTCTATAATTCGTTGATGGCCAATCTTTGTTTATTTTTATAATAAAATATCATATCATATCATCGTATTCTTCTTTCTCCAACAGTCATTTGATAACTTGGATTTCCATTTCAATATGGAATAATAATTTTAAACAATATAACTGATTTTAACGACTAAAATTGACTTTTACATTTTCTTTTTCCATACCTTCCTGTCCTCCGTCACACCATCACTGACTCCCTTTTCTTTCATGTCACTCCTCACACAGTCCATCCATCTTTTCTTTTGCCTTTTCCTCCCTCTCTATCCATCCACTTTTATATTATTTTATGACCTTTTTAGTAACATGCGTTCATCCCTCCTCATCACATGACCATACCACAGGGACAGGTAAAATTAAAAAGAAACTTATAATATAAATATGTGTGGTACAAGTTTTGAACTTATGATAAAAATTATTTTTTTTTTCCCCGACGGAATAAGAAGGGTGTGGTCTATGTATTAGAGTATCTGTCTGTGGCATCATAGCTTATAAACGGAAGAACCAATTTTGATTTTGCATTTATTAGGAAGGTGACTTTATCGATAGTGTTCTTATATAGCTGTTCTTATATATATGTTTGATGCAAATCGGTTCAGTCGATCAATAGTTATGGGCGTTTTACTGTTTGAATCGGGCTGTTTTTGCAAGTATCGTGTCATAATTACCTACGTGTTCAATAGATTGTCGATCGAAGCGTGTTTACTAGGTACCAGATTAATATGTAGTATAAAATAAAAATGTGTCGAGGGTTTTATAAATGTTTAAAATTTACTTGTGTTTTATTTACATAATATGTTACGCTAAGCAAATGGTGGCTTGCCCGTTTACGCAATAATCTTTCAACATAAATTAAATGTTAATATAATCTTCTAGCAACAAAGACAAAGTAATTTATAAAGCTTATTGTAGGCTAAGGATTTTAGGCTTTGATCTATAGATACTTTAATACTAGGCTTTAGCTGATGGTTACTTAACGGGCCAACTGAGCTTTGTTGTGCAAACGGATAAACTTGCTTTACAATGATACCGTTTGTTAAAGGATTTGATGACGAATATATTACTTGGTTAAGGATTTTGAGTTCTTGCTAACTATTTTGTAATTTAGATGTCTAGAGAATAGGACTCCTCTATTTCAGGTCGAGCTTAATCTTGATAAGTTTTTGTTTTAGGATATTAATATTGGGCTTAGTTTTAACGGTGACAGACATTACATTTTATATCAAATTGCGTGCATGTGTGACTAGATGAGGAGGAGGCCTTAGGCGGTCCTTTCATAGAATCACAAACAACGTAAATACCAACACACGTCTCTAACAAATAAGTCAAGTTTTTCATTTATTTTTACTAACTCACTAACGTACTTTAAACCGAATTGTTGTCTTAACATGATGTAATTGTAAACCGTTGTACTGTAAGGAATTATTAAAAACTTTTTTATTTTATATTTATTTATTTTGTTTTTTAGAAACGTTGCCCCAAACTAGGCATTTCTTCCTGTATCGTGGGTGCATTTACAAACATATAAACTCACATACACAACACCCAGAGATATATAAATATCTCTGGGTGTTGTGTATATATAAATAAATTTATTTATTTATGACTATATTTATGCAGGTGGCAGTGGTAGTGCAGTGATGGCTTAGTGTTATTGGCCGCGACTTATACGTTGTAGGTCGTTTCAAACCCAAGCAGGCGTATTAGTTTGCGTAAATTATTTCATCACCACTGCTTTAAAATCGGTGAAGGAAAACATCCATCGTGAGGAAACCGGCATGTCCTAGAAACAAAAATTTTAATACATGTGACATTACTGTCCATTCCCGATCACAGAGAGTAGGCCTGTGTCCCAGCAGTGGGAACATTAAAAAAGGCTGATGATGATGATGTATGCAGGTTGCGTTCTGTAGTTACTGTCTACCCCCATGGAAAAAAAGCGAGAGTTTATGTATTAGATAATAAGTTTTTAGTTCAAAATTCGAGATGATTATCAAAAATTAAATCAAACTCTATGTCTGTTCGATTCTTATTATCGAATTGAGGGTAGTTGGTAAATCATCACTAAACTTACCCTCGACCTACGTCGCGGTTCTATATATCCGTTGCGTGTAGTACGAATTAGAGCCCTGAGCTGATAAACGTTTCTTTCTCTCTCTTGTTGTGATCGTGTCTCAAGCTAAACGTTTTAGCATCTGTAGTGTTTGTGGACTCACTACCGTGTGGTGTGCGATCTTCAAGACCTTTGAACCCAGAGTACGCCTAGACTGCCTATCTGTGAAGTGCCGTGCACGCTGCAGGTCGGTGGTGACGAGGTAGGTGGTGTTCAATTGCCTTCTTAGAGATAGCAGGAACGAACGATTTCCATCCACAAGTACTTTACATACACATTCTTAGGTTCATAAGCCGCCAGCAAATATTTTCTTAAAAAAGGTTGCTCAAAAACCGAACAATGTCATACAAATCAAAGTTCAGGGGGGTGACCATAAGCTCTTAGAGTAAGGTTATTTTGAGTGTGTGTAAGGGACAGATTTATATGACTTGTATACATCTGTCACTTACGCGATATCAAAACAACCTTACTCTAAGAGCTTATGGTCACCCCCCTGTTCAATGTTTTTGACACAGACCTTTTTAATACAAATGGCCACTAAAAATATACAACGCTAAAGTCGATACTTGAGCTGGTGGCGAGGAGTTAAAATTATCTTTAACAATAAATTCAAGTATAGGTAAATAGTAATTATGTTCTACTAATGCCAAATCTATGAATAATCTTTTTTTGCTTTGTAAAACTCGTTCAATACGTTTTGCAGATCCTTTCGATAAAAGCTTACACGCATGTAAAAATAATTTCATTTACGACTCACTTCAGCGTCCATCAATCAATTAGTCAATGAAAGAGGACCGTTAAAGTGGTTCACAATCCATCAATGAATTTTGAAGAGAGACCAACAACACAGTGAGCTGTTTTGGGAAAAGTATTAAATAATAAAATAAATAAATAAAATAATAATAATAAATCATTTATTTCAGAGTCATATAAAGATTACATCCATACGAGTATTTGTTAGTACAATTGCGAGCTTACAAACTAGTGTTAGTAATAATTAATTAACATACAGTAAAAATAATTATATCATTCACATTATTTCGTCACACTCAATAAAACAGTAATTGGCAGGTCCGGGTAGACTCCCCGATGATGGTGACAAATCACTACACGACAGCGTGCAGCCGTATCCAGCGAGCCAGCATCGGAGAGTCCCACCGGTCCGCCAGCGCGCGCAGTATGGTGTTGGGACTGTCGCGCGTGCGGCGCATGATAGAAGCTCACCGTTTGCGCATAATGGCAAACGGCAAACGGCAAAGCCGTCTGTTTCAGCCGCCGCGAACATCGAAGAGGCGCTGCAGTGGCGCGGCAGCCCCATCAGCACCCGGAACGCTTTATTGTATTGAACACGCAGATCGCTGTATGTCCGCTGTGTATAGTAAACCAGGAGTAAAAGGACAGACAGTACGCTTTAAAAAGCGCGACTTTGACAGCCCCCGTGCACCGCGAAAACCTGCGGGCCAACATGTTGCATCAGACAGACAGACAGCGCCCTGCGCTCCCTTTCAATATCCACTCTGTCCCAAAGGTCCTCAGTGACCCAGTGGCCCAAATATTTAAATTGCTCAACTTTATTTAGAGCTGTACCACGTTAGGTGAAATTCGGAACGAATGTATATCTCTTGTTGTCCGGCCTGAAAACCATTATTACACTCTTTTTTGTGTTGTATTTTAGCCCACGAGTCACCGCGTAGGACTCACACACTTTCAGGAACCTTCGTAAGGCACCAATCGATGGGCTCAGCAGCACCATATCGTCTGCGTAACTGATGTTATTCACACGCACGATGCCAGTGCCACAGAGCTCATCGATCAGCCGGTTGACGTACAGGTTGAAGAGCGTGGGAGAGGTCAGCCCCCCTTGCCTCACCCCGCACTCCAGCCCGTACTCCTCCGAGAGAGCGCCCGCCCATTTTACAAAATTCTTTTGATTGTTATACCAATGCATAAATAATAACACAATTTCCCTAGGTAGACAAGTTTCATCCCTTAACTTTCCCCAAAGAATATCGTACGACACAAGATCGAACGCTCTCGATAAATCAAGGTAGCATGCATACACTGGGGTTTTTCTACTCGTGTAATACTGTACAGTCTGCTTGAGGCACATGATAGTACTCTCGGTGGAAAGCCCGGGCCTGAAGCCGAACTGCGCGTCGTTTAGCGAGACGTGTTTATGCAGGTGCTGACCAGAGAAGTCGGTCTATAGTTGTTTACATCTGATGTATCGCCAGTTTTATTTTTGATGATTGGTACAACTATAGTACGCATTAGATTGTCGGGCAGATGAGAGAGATTAAAAAGTTTTCAGTTTTTTTTTTATGAAAATCTTATATGCGGTATTTTATGACTCAATGATCGCTACTCATCACAATAAAGGTGGGAGTTCAACGCGCGAATGAGACGTGCGACCGTCGCGGGTCACGGTCTCGGGAGAGTCTTCACGCGCGTGACCACGATATTTGTTGCACACAAACTCTCCGCGATTTTAAAATCAGTTATATTGTTGAAATTAATTAACCTTTTGCCGCAAAAGTCGCGGGTTAACAAAGTTTTCATGAACTTGAGTTTTTATTTTGAGTACGTATATTTTATAACGGTAGTTGAAAGAAAAGTAGATTACGTACCTTGCTAAAGTGAGTAATTAATGCACTCATGTTAATTTAGTGCCCTCGCATGCGCTCGTGCAACAACATAACACTCGTGCATTAATAACTCACTTTGCGCTCGATGTAACAATCTACTATTTCTGTTATATACTCGAAAATCATAAATACTTAAAAGCAATTTTAACCACTTGGCATCAGAATAAGGACAGTATCCACGTTTACGATTTCTTTCGTTAACTATTAGGTACTTTTGCCACTAGATATTTATAGCAACAGATCAAATATTTTCACAGCGAAAATTAACAAGGCTAGACGGCTAAAATGAAAATTTCATAAATTTGATTTCCCTACGTAGCTGGCAATTTGGCCAAATTTATATAAATTCAATAATGATAATAATAGCCTAACTTGATATGTCTGGGGGAAAAATTTGACTCGTTTTAGTATTATAATATTCCACCTTCCTCGTAAATTCTCATGTCTGCCAGTATTTGCGACATCTGCTACATTTACCTATGGAAGTATAGAATGTATATTCCTTCTTGGAAAATAGCTTTGTCTCATTGGGCTAATTAATACGACCTGCATCAAAGTCAGTACACAGTAGCTAGGAGCCGATATAAAAGTTTCGGATAATAATTTCAGATACGGTGAAGGAAAACATCGTAACCGGCATGGCTTAGAAACAAAAATTCGAAGACATTTGACATCCATCAACCCGCACTGGGCCCGCGTGACGCCGATTCCCTCACACAGAGAGGAGACTTGTGTCTCAGCAGTGGTAAGATTAAAAC
Source organism: Orthosia gracilis (assembly GCA_947562075.1). Lineage (NCBI taxonomy): Eukaryota > Metazoa > Arthropoda > Insecta > Lepidoptera > Noctuidae > Orthosia > Orthosia gracilis. The sequence goes on along the minus strand of OX387265.1, from coordinate 42,981,290 downwards.
GCTGATGATGATGATGAATTTCAAATACGGGCGGAGTCCAAATGATAATACACGTTATGACAGGCTTTTCTTCCCGGCCGAGCCCACACACTAGCCGTGCGAGTCACTTGCATGTTTGTTTATTATTTGTTTTGCTTAGTGAAAACTAGTGTTTTACTCTTACAATTTCATAAAAATCTAATAACCGTAACCGAAACTAACGGATAATTCGAAATAATTTCGTATTCGCAAACGGACATCTGGAGACGGCCAGATCCGAAATCTCATATCCATTACATCCATGGACTAGAGCATTCACTTGTGAAAGAACGTCGAGCATTTGCCATTTTTAACCACACTTTGAACACGATGCTATAGAGGAGGCTCATTTGCAACGTTAAACTGGTGGATGCCAAGTTTCACAGCTTGGCTCATCGCCGCAAGGTTGCCTGCTTGTCGGTCTTCTACAGACTGTAATTGGGTGAGTGTGCTCAAGAACTACACGACCCCATCCCACCAGCCCCCTTCTTCCATCGGACAGCTAGACGCATTGCAAGTATTACTATCTTTACCTAGTTGCCATTCCACCAATGCGCACCAAGCGCTGCCAAACATTCTTTATAATGCGCACAGCAAAAGAATGTAATTCACTGCCTGTGTCTGTGTTTCCGAACCCATTCAACCCGAATTCAAATTTAGAGTAACTGGCTTGTTCTGGGTAAGCGCACTCCATAGTCGACTCTGTCTCTGTCACCTATGACCTAGACTACAGTCAAGATAAAATTCCATTGCACGATGTTCTGTTACAAATAAATCCTCTTGTTTAACTCCCCTTTTTAATCTCTTCTGAATATTGTCATCTGAGAAAAGCGTTTAATTAGATCCATCGTCTTCATAACTTCTACTTGCCTTGTAGTAGTCGCAACCGCGTCTGCTGAGCATGAGATCCCAGGTTCGGTTCCAGAGTCGGGCAAAGTGTTATACCGATATAGTAGGAGTCTGGTCTTGTACCGTTGTAGATGGCAACAGTCTCGCCTCCTATTACATGGGACTAAAACTCAACTGACAAAATATGGTTGTACTATGTGCACCTCTTGCAGGGGCGGCTGTACTATAAGTTCACTCTTGCGCTGAACTGCCAGATTATAATAGGTTTAGTAAAAAATAAAAATAAAAAATCATTATATCTGATTAACGATCTATTCAATATTAACGAAGTTTTGACGAAACATTTTAAGCTCTTTGCTAAAGTAATAAGACGTATTTTACTGTAAAAAATATTCCCCGTGCAGTAGACTAAAGCGCACGGCGAATGCTCATACAACTTCTACGAGATACGAGCCAAAACGCGTAGCGCGTGAAACAGATATAGTTTAATAGAAAAGATACGGCAAAATATGACCACTCTCGGGCGCCGCCCCAGCGAACAGAAAATTACCGAGAGCGGGCGAAGTTTGACGAACGAAATTCACCTTCGGGTCGAGAAACAAAATTACCCAGGTGGGCAGTGAGGTGGGCGCGGGGCTTGTTTACTTTTTGTACCCGGCGAGCGTTTTGTAATTTTGCAGTTGATTGCGGCTTTTAGTCACTTCTTAATTCTAATTTGTATTGTTTTTTATTTAATACTAGCTTTTACCCGCGGCTTCGCTCGCAGTGAAGCCATTTAAAACATTTTTTTTAATAAAAGTTATCCTATGTTACTTTTATTACCTCCAAGAATATATGTACAAAGTTTCATGATAATCGGTTCAGTAGTTTTTGCGTGAAAGCGTAACAAACAAACTTACATTCACATTTATAATATTAGTATAGATACTTACTGAGTTGCGGGACAGTGTGTGTGAGATTTCGACACTAAAGTGAATTAAAACGTTTCTCAGAAACACCATATCCCAGGACAGGTTAAATGCACTTTATGTGCTACCATTGAAAAAAAAACTATGCAATCAATACCAGATTTTAACAAAAAGGTGATCGAACATTCCGGTGCGTGAAAAATCAGCGTATCAATTTAATTTATAAAAATATCTAGTAACGACATATAATACAACTTCGAATTCGTATACTTAGAGAGCTGGTAAAGTGCACCACTACTTCTATGATCCACCAGCCACCACTGACCTTGAATGTACTATCGGCGATGTTATGTTATGATGATTATCCTAATGACATGACATCTCTGCCTAACCTCTCGGAGACTACAGGCATGATATTTGATTTATCAACATGTATCACTTTTATATACACATATATACTTAGAAACCACCAAATTCTATTGAAATTCACTTATTATTAAGGCTTGTCCCGATAGCTTTGGCGATCTGAATGGAATACCAAATAGCGTTGCTGTCATAGCAAGCAATCTTGATAGGTGGGTTCCGTTGCTTGTCCATAGTGCGCTGTATGTGAAGTCCAATTAATAGATACCGTTATTGTTCAAGATAAATATTGAATGGTAGGTACCTGAGAGAGGGGATTAGGAAAAGAGGAAAACCGAATGATGCGAAGAATCTATTCAAGTTCATGGCCCAAATTTATTTTATAGTTGGCACTTTGAGGAGGTAGCTCAGTGAGCTTTAAATAATAGGCAGAAATTACTTTGAAATCTTGTATTGTATCAACAACGTGCCTGCCCTCAGGCGATGCGTACCGAAGTGACAACCAAAGATATACACAAAGATCTTCAATTATTTTCTGTGTTCGAAATTCAATAACCTTTCAAAACTAAATAATTATCTGTTACCAGTCATATAATAGGCAAGGAGTTTTCCTCTTAGGTGAAAAATGCTGGATTTAATGCGACTGTCATAACCATGGAGATTAAACTCTTATTAAACAAAATATAAACCGTTATATTTCAAGATATAGTAGTCACAGCGGATCTTTGTGTCACAGAAGTTGGCTCTGCGAACCATTGCGCAAGAAACAGTTTTTCATCGAGTATACTGCATAGAGTAAGCGAGATAGGACGATGCGACAAACTTAAAAGAGTGAAAGAGACAGTTATACAATGCTATCTTCACCTTCAACGTTGACACAAAAATAGCTACTGCGCAGGGTCTTGCAGTCAAGTTCAGAGAGACAAAGATCCGCTGTGAGTATTATACCAGTTGGAGCAAGATACTAAGCGAAAGGTGTAAGTTAGGATCGTGGCAGGTGGCGTTTTGTTGTTTCTGCCTACCCTCATGGGAAGAAGGTGTGAGTTTTTGTATGTAAGGATACTGGAAGAAAGTTGGAGAATTTTTCTGGAGAGTTCTAATTTGAGGATGAAGATAAACACAGAACTTTGCTTTTCTTTAAATAGCCGTTTTCAGTATGCCTGTAGATAGAAGTGTTGTAATGATGAGCAAAGGGTTTCGTCTGTCTCTACCTACATCGTTCATTGTGGAGTGTTGAGGTCACATTGTTTACAAAACGTGTTCGAAAATAACAATTTCTGTAAACGATCATTAACGAGATTAATGACTTTCATTATCTTTTTAATGGAATTAGGTGTAGCCTTTTTGTGAAGTTTTCGTTGTGTTGCCCTGCCTTGCATAGCCATAAGCTATCTTATGCATAAATTCTCACAAAAAATAAAGAAGAAAAAGTCCAACAATACAAAGCAAATGCCGAATTATTTCAAATACAACGAACAAAGACACGAATATCATTTCCCCTTAAAATTATATAGTTACACTCCTCATGGCAGCTAGTGAGACACTTGGATACATGCCAAACGAATTTGAAACACATATCACTGTAATAAACGTCTTATATAATTCACTTGACACCGTCTCAGGTGTTTGCCCCTAACAAAAATTGAAGAATAAATCCCAACACCTTTTTCGAATACAGAAACGTATTCTAACGGTTTATCAGAGTGAATCTATCGTTTTAAGATGATGACTAACTTAGTTTTATTTCATATGAAATTTATTGAAATAAAAAACGATTTAATTCACATTCTATTGTACAATCAAAGAGAGAGAAAGACCGGATCTTGCCGTCTATTGTCATCTTTCTCTTTCAGTCTAGAGTTTGCTGTAAGAGAACTCAATGTTGCATAAAACTCACCTTTGTACATATTGTATGTAACGTTGTTTTAAGTATACAATAAAGAATTAAGAACTAATGCGCTCCCGTAAGCATCGCTACGTCTCTTTTGTTTGTCTCAATTAATAAATAGTGTACTTTAAAGACTTAAAAGCCTGGACTCCACCGGAGAGGAGACGTGCGTAGCAGAGAGATAAGGAGACGTTTGGCATTTATAGGGTGTTCACCGAAGTTGTGTGGAGATGCGTAGTGGCTAGACTGAAGCGATATAGATGTGTAGAGCGGAGCAGAGATGCGTGCAACGAGCGTTGGACGTTGAGATGGATCGCCGTTTGAAATCTCTAAATTAATTAGGTATTCTATCATCATTGTTCTCATCTCATCTCTTTTGAGAGAAAACCTACCACAGTTTCAATTCTTGTATCCTTTGCCCGTTTGAAAACCTTTAGATCCCCAGCATTACTAAAAACCAGTCACAAAAATTTTAACGACAAAATATATGAAAAGAATTCATTGTACCTAACCCGGTTTAATTAGAAAATAAAGTGTAATTGAAAATTGTATGTCCTTACACACTTGTTCTACATAGTACACCCTTAACTTGTTTTGTGAAATAAAGAATCAAAAGCTTCTGAAGAGGCATCTTTGAAACGGACCACTAGAAAGTACTTCCATTTATAATCTACACTTAATTTGAGATTTAACACTCAACCGTTAAAAACTGGGTCCTACAGTGCCTGGCTGTAAATATGGGACATCGAGTTCAAGTCGAGATCTCGGGTTCGATGCCTGGTTCGGGTAAAAGTGTTATTGTTTTTTTTCGTAGCTTTGTGATACTCTCTCATATTCGGTGTGACATATTTGAATCCATGGTCACGGCGTACAGTGTGTTTTGGTGCGCCGGTGATGGGGGGGTATTCCCCAGACGAGGGTCCGGTGACGGATAGCCGCAGGGGGTTCGCGGTGAGTGCTAACGCGTACCCGTGTTCCCGCCATATGCGGCACAGGAGGACACCGAGTTTTAGTGGGTTAGAGTCCCACATAACTGCTCTATCTCCCCGTGGTAGCGCAGCATGCATGAGCATTTCTCCACGATAAAAAAAAATGGCTGTAATGTCTAAAAAGATAAAAGATTGATTTTATCAATGTTTTATTTGACGTATAACAATCTAGATACTTACCTGTAGAAATATTCTTCGCACATCATCCTCTAACACATTAATTTTGTAACTCAGCTAATTATAAAAGTGCATATAGATTTTCCAATATTAGACAAAAATATAACCGAATAATTTGTAAACTACTAAAAGATTAGAAGGTCTGTTGATCATCTAAACAGTACGTATCGACGGATAAAAATTATTGTCATAAGTCGAGCAAATCTGTAGTAACCTTTACTACAGCAGATATTTTTATTTATTTATTTATTTATTTAAACTTCATGTACAATAGTGGTACATAGGCGGACTTAATGCCACAAGGCATTCTCTACCAGTCAACCATTGGGTCAAAAAGGACAACTTTGTGAAATGGGTACAAAAATATTAGTAATACACATATACAAATAAAATAAACTAATAAATACCAATAAAAATAAAAACGAGAAACCTGTTAATAATTATTATGACTAAACTTCTGACTCTAGATGAGAGCTATTTAGTCTGACTCAAATAGAGGTCACGAACTTTTCTTTTAAAAGAGACTTTGCTTTCAGCCTTTTTAATGCTAAAGGGTAGCGCGTTCCAGAGCTTTATTGTTGAGACAGCGTATGAATTGGACATAAAACCGGTGCGGTGTGAAGAAATTTGGAGGAGTAGATTTTTAAAACCTCGAAGGTTACGACTGTGAGAACTGCCCAACACTTTGAAATAACTTTTTAGATAATCGGGAGCACAAGGATCGTTCATAATAGTGAAGAGCAAACAGAGAGATCTGAGGGACCTCCTGAGGCGGATAGGCAGCCATTTAAGCTGAGAACGGTAGGAAGAAATGTGATCGTATTTACGAAGGCCAAAAACAAAGCGAATACAATTGTTGAGAAGACGATCCAATTTATTAAGAAGTTCTTGGGATAGATCAGGATAACAAACATCAGCATAGTCGATAATGGGAAGCACAAGTGACTGGACCAAAGTGATTTTGGTGCTGGATGGGAGGAAATGCTTGAATCTATAGAGAGACCGCAGCGAGAACGCGACTTTCTGGCTCACCTGAGCCACGTGTTTATCCCAACTAAAACTGTCGTCGATGTATAGACCTAAATCCTTTACATAAGGTGAAAGAGAAATGATGGAGTTCTCGTACATCAGTGGCATAAGTTGGCCAGTGTTCACACTTCTCAAATAGTACGAACTACCAATGAGGATGGCCTGACATTATCGACGTTAACAAAAACCCCAAATCTGCCAGACCACTCACTGATAGCTCGAAGATCAGCATTGAGTAAAGAAATGCAATTGTCAAGGTTGGCAATGTCTGATTGAACATAAAGTTGCAAGTCATCAGCGTACAGATGGTAAGAACATTTGAGGATAACAGTAATGGAGTTTATAAATAAAGAGAATAAAAGAGGAGAGAGTATACCGCCTTGTGGAACACCAGTTACCAAGTCGCACCAGTCAGAGCAATCCTGATCAGCACGCACAGCTTGCTTATTTTTCGAGCTGTCTATTGTAATCACATAATGCTAGAGGGTTATTATTAGAAAATATAACTAAATATTAATAAGTATAGTTTTTATTAAGTATACTTATTTAATTTTAAACAAAGTGTTAAAAAATTTAAAATTATAAAAACCCAGCATAACGTTTTTCTGTTATTAAATTGAAATATGATCTGCATGTGAAATTAAAATAATCAAGATTGTATTTTATTTGCTTTTAACTGCTCTAAAATATTAGTCAATGTACTTGTAATGTCTGAGTACAAGTACGTACAAAAAGAATAATGGTAACACCCAGTCCCGTGCTTTGCTTTAAAATTAGATACATGTGAGATTCGCAATTCAAACAATTTTTTTTTTAGTTAATGTTGGTTGGTAAGACTTTTAAATATACAAACAAACTTTTGGCAAAAGAATAGTAAAATGTCTCCACCATATTTCAGTTTATTTTATCATTGAATATTATCATATCACCTTTTTGTTATGGTTTCGTAGTTAAATTAAAATCACTGTATTTACGAATAAGTATTCTTTAATTCGTCGTAAAATGCAATGGTATACCTAAAAGTATAAATACATAATAACTTTCCAAAGAACATAAATAATATTTACAAATAAAATCTTATTATAATAACTTTGTAGGATGTCAAGACGTCAAAGGATTAGTAATAATAATTAATTTGTAAAAATTAATTAACAACTTTATTTTGAAAATCGGAACCTAGCAGCCTACATTAAAAAACTTTTATATTATAGTTAAAGCTAAATTAAATACTCATTCTTACACAAATTAGGGCGCTTAAAACTTTAATTTTATCCATTATTTTTATATTAATAAATTAATAAACGAATCACTAAGAATTATAAATAATGTAAAAAATCATATAATGTCTTAAATAAACCTAGATCTACTAGATTTACGTCACAGTTTTCAAATGTTTTGTCTTAATACTAAAAAAAACATTTGGTTATCCTCAATTTTCTCTTGGTACTATGTATTTGAAAAACAACAGGGTTTACTCATTGACAATAAATAGTAAAAACAGGGCTAACGCAAGATTTACTGTCGCTGGTCATACATAGATCATACAAGACCGAAGCGAACTCGTCTCGCAGTCGGTAATCTTCGGGAGTGTGTTTCTTTTTGCGTATACGACGATAAAACGCTCGGACGGCCGTATCTATGTGTGTGTGTCCGTGTGTTTGTATTTAAGTTTAAAGAATAAATACATCATCATTGTTGAGTTAAGGGAGCTCCCAATTAACTTCATCGTCGTATCGTTGCTTTACATCCAGAGGTGAGAATATTTTAGTTCTGGCGATCAAACCTGTAAAAACAATTAAAATAATATTAAAATTGTAAACTGTTTGTATGTATCATCATCATCATCTCAGCCGAAAGACGTCCACTGCTGGGCATAGGCCTCTCACAAGCGTGGCTACAACAATCGGTTCTTTGCGTTTCGCATCCACCGGGTTCCCAAAACCTTGACCAGGTCATCGCTCGACCTAGAGGGAGGCCTTCAAATGCTACATCTTCCGGTATGCGGTCGCCATACCAGAACTTTTGTGCCCCATCGACCATCCGTTCTGCGAGCAATGTGCCCTGCCCACTGCCAATTAAGTTTGGCAATTCTTCGGGCTATGTCGGTAATCTTGGTTCTCTCGCGATGTCTTCATTTCTGATTCGATCACGCAAGGATACTCCGAGCATAGCTCTCTCCAATACCCTTTGGGTGACTTTGAGTCTTCTAATGAGGCCCATTGTGAGCGGCCACGGTACCGTCCCGTATGTAATCATTGGCAACACACACTGGTCATAGACTTTTGTCTTGAGACACTGCGGTAAGTTGGACATGAATAAAGGTTTGTATGTACATCCGCTGATAAAATAAATAATTTCGCAACATAAGTTAAGTGCAGCATTCTCTCTAAAGAAACCTTACAAAATCACAACTATTCGGTTACATTTACAATATTTTGCCGTCCGGCTTTTAAACAAACTGATTTGTTAATCAAGCCGTTCGACGGGATAAAAATAAATCCGTTCAACGGACGGATTGTATTAAATTTTAACAGGCTTTTAGTCGCTCCAGTTGTGGCGAAATTGTAAAATTAGGGATTGTTCTGTCCAATGAATAGGCTTTGAAGCCATTTCAAGGACAGATATACTAGTAATCGTTGCCTTTTTACCCAACTGCCGAAGGAGGGTAATTTGTTTATTTAGTTCTAGCTGTTGCCTGCGGCTTCATTCCCATGGACCGGGTAAATCGGTTTAGTAGTTTCGAAGCCTATTTGGTACAAACAAACAAAAAAGACAGGATATATTTTTATCCCGGGATTACGTTACGTTCCCTTGGGATAATCACCGACATTCAATCGGACGAAGCCCCTGACTAATAAGAAATAATGAACTTCATAAGTACTTACCGGAAATAACACCTGATCCGAGCCCTAGGCCCAACGTAGTTGCCAAAGCTATCAGCTGGTACGCCGCCTGCATCCCCATTGATCTTGGAGTAGCGGCCGATGACTCCACCACTCCTGCCTGCACAAAAAAAAATTGCTTAAAGGTGTGGTTCCAGTGGCTTGAAACCAGTACTATCATAGCTGCACGTCACCTGCTTGCTGGTGTCTGCAATTGGCTAGAGAATCACTTCTTAAAAGTTCGAGTCCGTCACCGAAAATAAGCAGCAGCGACATGGGACCGCGACAGCATCGTCATATCTCATAATTATACCAGTAACGAGTAGTAAGTTTTAGTGAAGATACCATAAATGTCATCTATACATAGTACTTTTGAGTGAATTTAGAGAAAGTCAACGCTGCCGTTAGATATCGGAAACATTGGGCTTTCTTCGAAAAATCGCCATCATGTGGTGGACGTATCGAATGTTGCCTCATCCCTATGGACAGTCAAAAAAGCTTCCATTTCATCTTGTCAATTCTTTCTGGTCTGATCTCGGTGGCGACGTCCATCTTCAGGCTGCCATTGTGTCAAGATTGTTTTAAGTTTACGGAGATTAAAAGTAAGAATCCAAAACCAACTCCCACTGTCACTTACTAGTTCATTACTGGAGGTAGCGGGGAAGATATTGCCCATCTCACTGCCGTATACTTCAGCTGTGGCCAGCGCTGCAAATAGAGCAGAGAGAAGGCCCGAGTATAACCCAGGCATTCCGTGGAGATTGTTCACTCCGCATGTATCTTGAACTCCGAGTTTCTCCAACTGTGGCTGCATGAAACAAACAAAAAGTTATTATTAACAAGACATTTTAGTGCTCACATACAAGTATTAGTTTAGTAGTAATAGTTGATTTCCTTCACCCCAACAGGGTCATTTACACATCTAGTGAAGACTTGGCTGTAACTATATATAGTTGTGTACATTTTTATGCATTAAATAAATTAAATAAAAATAAAGTGTCATTATCCCGTTGCGGACCCTCATCGGACAGAAATCAATCGATATAATCTAATTTTGGCTACGATCACGCGTAAAATAATTCAGAGAATATTTATAGGCAATTAGGAAACCCCGTCACGGACAGGTTACAAACTATAAGTTACTTAAAATTGATAGAGGTTATATTGAAGTTAGTAGATATTTTGTTACCCAAATAAAATTAAGGCACAGTGGTCCTGAAACTTACAGAAAGATACCTATATCCCAAAACGCTGATAATAGCAGCGCCCATGCCGATAGCTACCGCCCCACCAGGTCCGACGTGCATATTGGCCACCGCGCCTATAGCCACTCCGCCAGCCAGCGTCGAGTTCTGTATGTGCACCATGTCCAACTTGCCAGGCTGGTGGCTTACTGCTGCGGATATCATGAAGGTAGCAACCTGACAGAAAAGATAAATGAATTATTATAATATATTCAACAAATACACAGAGCATGGAATCACGAAACGCCTTAAAGGTAGACTTCCAAAAAAAGCAGCTCCACGTCACTGACGCCGCCGGCAAACCACTTCGGTCGCCGCGACCGTGACAGTAACACTGGTCTGACTTGAAAGCGTGAGTGACGAATATGTCACATGACGCTTAGGACCTGTCCACGAATTTCCAGCGTCGCGGCGCCACTACGGTCTGAAGTGCCACTGTAGCAATAATGTTCGTGCCTACGCAATATGCAATATGCTGCAGAAGTTTTAAAAGTACTGTTACTCTAACAGTGGCTACTGACACGTCTCTGTGCTCTATGACCACAAATAAATGCTATGACTTGCAATCAAACATAAATAACCCTCCTTTTGGCTTTGTTGTAGGCGGGTAAAAAGATTATAGTTCGGGCCAAGATTGCAGCCGCGAACAGTTGTGGTCTGACTTTGATGCGATTGATATAATATTATGATGGTGATTCTAAGTTCTGATGTAATGCAGTTTAGCTACTTCGGGCATCGTCCAAGTAAACCTCAAAATAATCGAATAAAGGAATGCCCACGGTTTTTAATTTAAAAGTAGCATTAGAATGACAAACATACCGTACACGAAGCTAATGATAAGTATGTGTTGACGATTGCTCTTTGGCGCTCCACTTCTGTAGTGGCCAGTCCGGAGTTGAATGATGGCCAGTAAATCCATAGGAAGATAGTACCTGCAAGTAATGAAAATAATAATTTAATAGTTGCGATCATTATGAATAAGCAATTCCTAAAGGATTTACATACATAATATACTTTTGGATATATAGGAAGACATTATTGAATAAATGGATGAAATGCAAAACATAAGATGGGTATCGGAGCATCCCTTTTAAATGGATATACATATATACGCTCCAACACGATACAACGTCACATTGTAAGTCGCGAGGGTATGTTTTGACCAGAAACCGTAGTTCCAAATTTTTTATGTACTTAATCGCGTTAATGTAAACATTCTCTTATATCAATTTGGGTACAAAAAAGTTTCCCCTTACTGTCACCAGACAGCGCTTAAATATCCAGTTTAAATACAAATTGAAATTTAAGTAAACGCGATCGAACACGAGTGAAACTCGGCATAAGCCCGCAGTATATACCTAGGGTTACTAGTACTTGTGGGTGTTCAATTGTTATAAGTGGGTCACACCAGCACATCCTGCCGGGAATATGTCGAGTAACTCTGTATACTTAGCTTTTTATTGTGATCAATATCAAAATACAAGTCGAAGTATATACTCATGAAGGTTTGTAATCGAAGCTTCAGGAGCTATCGAGAAGAATCTAGGTCATTCCATCACTCTAGAATAATGGCGCGCAGCGAGAGGCGAACATTTTCAATAATATTAAAAGACACTTTTACGTAAGTTGAGCTGGATAGCGAGCTGCAATTCTTTTTTTTTTTTTTTTTTTTTTCTTAACACTAATCCCCGCCAACTTAATTGGCGCCTTATGTGCTTAACCTCTATCATTCCGGTCAATCTTTCATGCCTCTCGTACATCCATTCTTCATACTAACTCTTTCTTTCATACATCACCTTGCATTCTGTGGGTAGGAGACCCACTTTTATTATTCTATTCTAAGGGCATGATTTATTTACTTATAAAAATAGGTGTAAAAATACAGTATACAATAAATAAGGTGCAATATATCACAGTTGTGCGGAATGCTGGTTATCACAGTATACAGAAAAGGCAATTTATCACAGCAAGCAAGTACAATATATTTAGGGATAAAACCCACAAGCACAGTCATTAAAAAATCACAGTAGTTTTACACATTATAAGAGCTTAGGTACTAACCTGACGTACTGCCGGCTATACGTGCCTGTGCTGCATTCCGTGCTTACATTTAAATATTATACAAAATACTAATGAAGCACGGTGCGCTTCAGGTTTTGTTTCGACGTATAACCGCAGTGGCTACGCTAATGCAGTACTCCAGAAACTTTTCCCTGGTCTTTTTGTCCATGAGCCCATGCAGGCTCTCCCTCGTTATTTTCCTGTCCAGCTCACATTCAAGTCGGTAGCGTTCCCTGATAAATAACGGGCACTCTACAAGTATGTGCTGGACAGTCTCTGCCACGCCTGGATCGCAGACGCACGATGGACTCTCCTTACACTTGAAGCGATTCAAGTATTCAGAGAACCCACCGTGCCCCGTCAAAACTTGCGTGAGGACGCCTTCGGGCCGCACCTGTTGTACAATACGGAAGGCAGCTATTGCATCCGGAAGGAACATCTTCGTCACGGAAGCGGTCTCGCCCGACACATATCTTCGATTCCATTCATCAAGCGATTCCAAACGGATCTGTCGCTTGATAAATGAAACCGGACACTGGTCGTAGTCCGGCTTCCTCCGCAACGACAATGCTGCCACCTTTGCCAACTCGTCCGCTCGCTCATTCCCCGGCAGGCCCGCGTGGGCCTTGATCCAGAACAAAGTCACAGCTTTGTTCTGGCCCAGGGCGTGAACCAGGTTGGCGCGCGCGCGAACTGCCAGGGGATGGAGAGAGCCATGGTTTGCAAGCGTCTGCAATGCGGACATTGAGTCGCTGTACAAGCCATAGCTCGCCTCTTGCCGCTTGAGGATCACTTCAGTGGCCTTGCAAATGGCAGCTGCAATTCTTAATGGCAGTTTAGAAAGTGAACATGAATAAATCGGGCATAGTTTTCGTGCATTTGTGGTATAATTCACTGAATACATTTTGTAAAGAAACATTAGATACATATTTTTAGTTTTTTACTTACATTTCTTTATGTAAAGAGTGAATAGGTACTACTAGGGATGTAATGGAGGTCATTGAGGGCAGGTGTGTATAAACACAGACAGATGAACAGACGATGTCGCTAAAAACTATAAAATAATTGTCTACTGTCTAATTATTGTCTTGATGTATTGTCTTTATGTATTATACTGTGTGTACATTAATTATTAAATAAATAAATAAATAAAAAGGACCTTTTTTGTTAAAAAGGCATGTATACAAGTGTGTAACAACCTATGTAAGAATCGCTAACCGGCCTAGACAAAGCGTAGTGAATAATGCTCGCACCTTGTCTGTATGAGGAGAGGCTTTTGCCCTGCATTGGGTTTGGGACATTAACAAGCTGGTATCATTATTATTTTAAACAGTAAAGCTTACGCACCAAGCATTGCAGTAACATCTGAGGTATAACTGGGTCCATCAAGTCGGACATTTTCCTTTGCACCCTGAATGGAAACCACTCCACTTGGTGCGGCAGATTCAGAAGATGGCTTCTTCATCCTTAAAGCAGCGCTCACTCCTAAACCGAAGTAGGCCCCATACGTGTGAATACCGATGGAGCCGCCTATGTCTGAGATCTGAAATCAAAGATATGTTATTATCAAGATTCTTAGTGTACCTGTCTATCTAAATATGCATATGTATCTGTCGCTATGGTATTTTAGCAAAATTCACAGGCTAAATTTTGACTCAGCTGAAGACAAAACGACATAAGTCCAGGAGAGAGCGAGCGAAGCGAGCTCGTAAACTAGGGACACCCCAATAACGACAGAATATGTTGTGAGCGGATAATGCTCCCTTTATCCCCTTCAGACGGGCAGGCTCGGCACGACAGACTGGTTTTTAGGGCAGAAGATAGTCCCAAGAAGAAAGAAAACAAGAATTGTTGATAAACTTTGGGCAATATAATAATTTAATTGGCAACACGAACCTTATATACTTCTTCACATAAGTATAAGTTGACACTACCGATTGCTGCTTCTACGACTGCTATAAACAACAACTGTGTACCACTTGCGAGCCCCAGTAAAGCTCCAAACGTGATGAGAACGGTCGCTGACATTATATCAGCCTCTGCGAATGAAATAGAAATAATTATAAAATTTAGCTGTTACTTGATATACACGGTGAATTTTTCAAATGGACGTGGATAGATATATCCGAAACTGAGGCATGGCGAAAAACACACACAGCGATCTCGAGCCCGATTATGATGAAAAGCAAACCTGAAACATTCAATTTTTGAACAATCAATATTTCTAGCTAACCGGTATAGTGTCACAGGCAAGAGTCAAATTCAGGAAATAATATCACAGTAATCAATGTAGATTTGAAGAGGTATACTAGATAATGCAGATTATCTTCTTAATTTCTAATCTAAAGTCTGCATACTCTAAACTCAGCTCACAGCCAAGCTCAATGTCCAGTTATAAAATCAAGCTAATTAAGAACAATAATCTTGTAAAATCCTAAAGGTCATGACAGAAAATCAACATCTGCCTAATTCAATTACGTTTGTGCTAAAAGAAAATCCAGTTATACACAAAATGGTAATTGAATTTAAAATAATAACAAAACATTTCGACGATGCTTTAAAAGCTTTCTTTTGTAAAACAGAATACAGAGGAAATTGAGCATTAAAAATTTAGCCTTTATTAAAATTTAAGGCCGTCATGTTATTATTAGTCTATATAATAATTATTGTGATTTGTTTTTGGCGAATAAACTTTGGGGATTGAAGAAGAACAAAGTCTAAGAAAGCAAATGAAGAGTTTGCTGTTTCGTTTTAATTGGACCTATTCAAAGTTTTCTATCATAGATATTGCCATTTTTTTTTTATTATTTTGTATAAATTAGCACCTTTTAAGGTACCAAAAAAAAAACGTATAATGACCTACTTAGATACCTATTATTACGAACAACTTATACTAACTTTGAAATCACAAAAACCTACCCCATACAAATGTAGGGGGCAGGTTTTCGTGATTTTATGTTCTATTTCTCGATTTGCACAACTTGTCAAAATTAATATCAGATATTTTTTCCTAAATTGATACACGTAGTAAAAAAAAAACGTTTTTAGTTACTTAATGATTACTCACCCAATAATTGTTTCAACGAGATGAATATTTTCCCGTCCTTCATATCGAAGAAACCTTGACAGAGAAGGCTCCATTGTATGACCAAGGCTGCCAATAATAAATTGTATCCTGTGGCACTGTAGCAGTACTTCTTCAAGAAGGTCATAAGGTACGCGAAGCCGATGAATATCATTACATGTGTTTCTTCGAAGCCTGAAACTAGAAATAAACAATAATATTATTAACTTGTTGATATGGTACAAAGGACATGGATTTGTTATCAGTGAACACGGGCAGAGGCAAATATAATATTGCCTGCTGTAGGCTGTGCCCTAGACAAGTAATATTCTATCATCGATAACGTGGCGATAGCGATTGTCAAAAAAACTTTTTTACAAAAAAATACAACCGACTTTCAAAAAGAACACTACAAAATAAAAATAACTTCTATTTCGGCAGTTGGTGTTTCTCTTTTCGTTTCTTCGTTTTCTGACACCGCTTTCCCCAATATTGGACGAGGAGTTTTTTCTTTTGAAACATAAACATAAAATGACGACGATATAATGCGTTGAAATATCGTGAAACGTCACGTCGCTAGTACACTTTGTACTGCCTTAGTGACGTCACAAGCCCCCACTCCTGAACTTTGATGCGCTATTACTTTGTAAATTTTTATTGATTTGGTAAAGCAAAAAATACGTTTCGAATATTATTTGATAATCTCACTGACGGACTGAATAGAATTATCATTTTACTACCCAGGAAACATCCCTATTCCTTGCATTTTGATTTGAGATGATAATGATTGGTGTTGTTTTCCAACATTATTTGGTTTTATTGGTATTCGAATCAGAAATGAAGACATCCGCAAGAGTACCAAGTTTACAGACATAGCCCGAATAATTGCCAAACTTAAGTGGCAGTGGGCAGGACACATTGCTAGCTGAACGAATGGCTGTTGGTGCCGAAAAATGTTGAAGCGACCGCGTACTGGAAGCCGAAGCGTTGGAAGGCCTCCCCATAGGTGGAGCGACGACCTGATCAAAGCTGCGGGAGTCCAGTGGATGCGAAACGCACAGGACCAATCAGTGTGGCGACGCTTGGAGAAGGCCTATGTCCAGCGGTGGACGTCTTTCAGCTGAAAATCATCAGATGATGATGATTATTAAAAGTGCGAGGTCTTTATATGTAGACACCTGTAATCTATACTAGAATATTATAAAGAGGTAAAAATTGAGAGGTTATAGAGGGTAATCTCTGAATCTACTGAATCGATTTAGATGAAACTTGGCATGGAGATAATTTGAGATCCTGGAAGGGACATAGGATAGTTTTTATTCGCTTGGGATAATAAAACACTTGGTACGCGGATGAAGCCGTGTGCAGAAGCATTATATTATACATTTAATCCGTTATTATCATATTCAGCCAGATTAATAGCCATGATTTTTTTACTTTTAATTCAAAAAAACAATCAACACTAAAAATGAAATGGATAATAAACAAAATTTACGAGTTTCACCTATTGAACTTTCTATTTATTTATTGTTTTAAACGCTCCAAATAAACCCATTACGAACTTCATCACGCATAAAGAGAACAATGCTCCGACCCTTTATATCTCTTTTTTATCCGTTTTTTTTTACCCAACAGTAATTGTTAGAATGTCAAATGAAAAATTGCAAATGAAATTACACAATTCATTGTTTTTTAGGCATGGAATGGACCTCTGGGGGATAATGGGACTTAAAATGGACGTACAGAACGTGAAACATTTGTGTACTATTCATTATTCTTATTTTTTTGGATACGGATGAGAATGTAGAAGAATAAAGTACCATCAAAATAGCGAAGAATTCAAAATGTGTTCACATCATTATTTCGAAGTATGAAATGTATATGTGCTTAATATAATTTAGTGGAAGTTAAATTGATATAAAACTGTCACCCACAAAGCTTTTTAACAAAAAAAACAAAATGACTTCCAAAAAACACTACAAAGCGAAAAATTACTTACTTTTCCGAAGTAGTTGTCTTTGGTACCTATTATTTTCCGTTTATTTCAACATCGACTTCGGAAAAGAAAGTAATTTTTCGTTTTGTAATGTTTTTGGAAGTCATTTAGATTTTTTTGTTAAAAGTTGTTTTTAAGTGTCAGTTTTCTTAACTTCGGAGATATGCAACAGAACTCTTCGAAAATAACGAGAAATCACTCGGGATTGCTGCAATCGCATGTCTATTTGTTGTTTATACCATTTCATAACATAACGTCGTGCCAGTACGATCAAAAGGGATACGTAGATGTGTACAGTTCACCATGGTACACTCTCATTTCAACGGCTATGTTCAAGTTTCATGATATTTGGGTAATCTATTCTGGCATTATAAGTACCTTACTTAAGACTTGCCTATTAGGTAATACTAAAAAGTGAAAAATAAAAAAAACGTTTTTACAAAAAAATACTACCGACTTTCAACTAAAAACACTACAAAGTGAAAAATTACTTTCTTTTTCGAAGTCGGAGTCTATAACGAAAAACATTGGTACCTACAAAAGACACCGACTTCGAAAAAGAAAGTAACTTTTCACTTTGTAGTGTTTTTAGTTGGCAGTATTTTTTTTGTAAAAACGTATTTTTATTTGTTTACGTGACAATAGAAAAAGTATGTGTCCAATATTGTTTGATAAACTAACCGACGCGGCGACGGGCTAAATAGGCTTACTTGGGAATCTATCTTAATCAATTGTTACGTTTTTCCTGGATACTGGTAGTATACCAATTAGTAAAATTATAATTGGAATCTTAACGTACAAAATTAATGTGTTTTTTATTATTTGTGTTGGTTCGCGTCTGACCCCTATCTCGCCTGATGTAAAGCGATGATGTGGTAGATGGTGAAGCACACTTGCCTAGAAGTCACCTATTTACTCTTGATTTAAAGACCTCAAGCTATCAGGAAACAAAGACTCCGGCAGGGAATTCCACTTCTTAACTGTACGCACAATAAAAGTATTCGCAAAACGCTTTGTGCGTATGAGTGGGATGTCCACCATGTACGGATAGCACATTGCCGTAGGTACGTCTTGTTGTACTTAACAGATGGATTTCATTAACAATTCTACAAAAAATGTTGAAAGCGACATAAAATCTATGGAGTTTTGCCTGATTTAGAATTGGTACTAGTACTAGTTAGGTAATATATTTCAATATAATTTAGAGTTTTCAACGAATCTGAAACTTCCACGTACAGGTTACACTTTGACTACTCTTCATTGAATTCTTATTTGGGCTGCATTTCGTAACGGCCTTATAAACATAGCCAGAAAATCCTCGAGTCGAACTAGAAGTGGTTGAAACGCGAGGTAGCCTAAGCCCCTTTCACCAAGCTTCTGAATCAACGGTATTTAATCCCTTGAGAGCTGCAAATAGAGTGTATGCAGCTGAGAATACTGAATACAAAGCGGATATTGAATACCTTAACAAACATTTACAAATCTGTGGTATGAACTATTACAACTAATCAATCTGGCTAGCCTTTCCCCGACTAAGTTGGGGTCAGAGTCCAGTCTAACTGGATTCAGCTGAGTACACGTCTTTTACTAAGCGCGATTACCTATCTGATCCCCACAACAAAATTACTTAAGTCGCAGGTAGCTGATTTTAGAATGAGAATCGTACCTAAACAGTTAGCCGTAATTTTGTGGAAAAATATATGATACGTTAGACAATTTTTATAATACCTTGATCTAAGAAAATTTTGAGTTTTATTCGTGTAACATATTGTAATTAATTTGTAAAGTTATGTCTAAAACGGACAAAAATACGACAATCAATCCAAAACCGATGGGCGTATTTAATGAAATCGACACCATCTCGAAACAATTTAATTATTTACATTTTGATCTGAGGAAAGTACAAAAAAAAATGAAAAAACTACTAAATTTTGGGCCGCACGGGTGCGCGTTTTTAACCGACTTCCCAAAAAGGAGAAGGTTTCTCAATTCGACCGTATATATATTTTTGTTCCCTCAAGGTCGTTGGCGGCAGTCTTCGTCTTAACAAGGTTTCATAATTAAAACACAATATATCACGGGAATTTAACGCGATGATTTCGATTGTTTATTTACCGATTTCCTATTTTTTGTTTATCCGCGGCGTTTGTGCAGTCGGCGAGCTTACAGAATAAGGATACGGTCAGTGTAGTGTGTAGAAATGTGAGAGAAGAAGTTTCTGCCCCAGCGGAGCCGGTACACCGTGAGACCAGTCTACTCGGGACCACGGTAATTGCAACACGGCCGAAACGTTGGGTAAATAAACAATTGAAATCATCGCTTTTAAATCCCGTGATATATTGTTTTTCAATAGACTGGACTATTGTAGAAGGACATAGTATACTTTTTATTCCAGGAGAAAAACTTCCTCTTTTGAGATAATTATCGATTTTCTCGCGCCTTCGAAAAGCACAAAATAGATATACTTTTTATCGGGATCTTTTGACAACTTACACGAAAGCAAAGCTACTGGCAGAAGCAGATACTTATAAACGAAAATATTATAATATTCCATTTCAGCCTTTTCTGCGCATTTACATAAAGATATGAAAAAGTTATAACGAAGTTGGTGTTAGCTTCGAATGACTTTTATTATTTGTTTGAGAGAAGACAAAGATATATCAAGTTCCAACATACCTTCATTGCAAAGGTATTTTTTTTGGGCAATCCCACTGCACTATTCCCAAACCACTGCAACTCCTGAAAGCCAGAATCAACAGTGGCGACCACCAGAAAAGCGCGGAGACAGTGAAGCTCGACGAAGTCCCGGAGAATGAATTTAATTGTCTTGGAACGAAATTTCCACTTCACTCTATACCTAGCGGGTGACTGAACAAACAAGGCCAATAGGCACAAAGGGTCGTTTACAACTGGGGATCGTTAAAAATTGACAAAAAAACCTGCAGAAATATCTGGTCACATAGGATACCTTATATATGTGATGTTGTAGACAAAAGAAGAACTGTACATATTAGTTTGGCTTGTGTTTAAACACCGCCCAAAAAAGTACCTATTTTACTACCAAAAAAATTCTAAACGGTTACCAAAATGGATAAATGGTCACCAAATAACGTTTCCTAAAATATTATGAAATAAATCCATTTTTTCGTATTATTGACTGCCAAAAAAATATATGGACGCCTTTAAAGTCGACGGAGCCCCGCTGCGCGGGGCTCCTATTTCCGTCCGCAGGGTCTAAAGTAACCTAACACGAACGAGATGACGGGAGCCGAGTTCGCTCGCTTTGCTCGCTCACTTCGGCTCCCGTCATCTCGTTCGAACCTAACCTGTCCGTGTCGGGGTGCCCTAAGCTCCTGAGCTCGCTTCGCTCGCTCTTGGACTAATTCGTTAAAAACACGAATACACCCGGTATATTAATCTTTGAGTTGGATAGAATTTGGTGACCGTTGATCCATTTTGGGAACCAATTATTTTATTTGGTGCCTAAGCTTAGAGTCTTAAAAATATTTTTGATGACCGTCTAAATTATACCCTATTAGTTTTAGGCACCTGTTACGTACCAGCGTGTCATTGTCTTACTGCAGCGCAAATACCTCTTCTTATACACGTAAATCACAAGCATTGATCGCCACGCTTACTCTAGAGGCTTTGACGATTGCAAATTCGTATTAACTATAAATCCAGCAGCCGTATGGCGTAAGTGAATACGGCAACGCAAAGAGTTTGAACTCTATCCAATCGACCAAATCGACCAATCACATGCGAGATGAATGACGCGATGTGGATTTCCGTCAGTGTGATTGGTCGATTTGGTCAGCTTTTGTCTTTGGTTAGCGGTCAAACTCATTTCGTTGCCGTATTTACTTACGCAATACGGTCGCAGGTCTCCTCACGATGTTTTCCTTCACCGTTCAACGGGGTCCAAGATAAACTTAGATTATACTCGTACATAATTATGTGGGCGTCCAGGCAAAAAGGGTCCAGTTCATTTAGTTGCCGAGATATACGCAGTTTTGTAAAGTTAAAGTCATACAAACAAGTACTGTTTCAACATCAAATGTCTGATTAACAAAAATGCGCCAGTCTTTGTTTTTTTTTTCTTAAAACTTATTAACAACTAGCTGACCCGGCGAACTACGTTCCGCCTAACAAATTTCTAAAATAAAAGATTTTTCTAAAATAATCGTAGCCTTAGTTTAGTTACTCCTTATTACATCAGCTACCTGCCAATAAAAGTCCCGTCAGAATCGGTCCAGCCATTTCAGAGATTAGCCGGAACAAACAGACAGACAGACAAAAATTGTAAAAAAATGTTATTTTGGTGTAGGTATCGTATATATTTATTTATTTAGAAAACCAACGGCGACACAAACAAATAAATATAAAACAGTTAGTAAGGCTATTATCCGGTTTCCCTTTTTAACTAATTTGTAACATGGTATACCATGCGAACGGACTATAAAAACAATGTAAAAAAAAATATAGTTTTTGATTAGAAGCAATGGTTAAATCTACTATATGTTATAAGAAAAATGATAACAAAACGAAAAATGATAACATATATTCATATACATAAAAAACGGTTATTTCAATATTAAAAACAGACACTATAATTTTATATGTATAGATGTATAGATTGATTGTTCTAGATACCGAATCTAGTCTTAACTCAATACCCCACTACTGGACCCTTTTTGTTGGACGCCCACATATGTATTTGAAAAAGTCACATTGGTACTTACCCGGATTTCTACCTATTACGTACGTAACAGAAAAGGTTTCCTGGATTAATTCCCTAGACACCTTTTAAGGCGCATTTCAAAGATAAAACAAGAAAGACTGTAACATTAAATGCTGTACGCTTACATTGAACTAAAACTTCTATGCAACTTAAATATACCTCGGAGGATAATGCTCCCGACCGATTTTCGGCCACAGCCTATCTCAACGGAGATTAGCTGAGTTGAGAGTTGAGAGCTTGTACTATAATTTATTCTGTAGTAGGAAGAGATTGTAGTGCCCATGCGTGTGCGCAAACACAGGTGCGCTGTATTCCTTTACTCTCTTAGTTCGATGAATCCGATGATCTTTTAAAGGTTTAAAGGTCAAAGAATATACTTGTTTGATAACTCAAATATAACTATGATACGCCGCAGTTAAAAGATGTATGTTAGTTATGTAAACAGATCATAATCGTACACCTTAATGTAAACTAACCTAAAGAAAACAAAAAATACTGACAACGAAATATTTTGTCCTCCTTTTCAGAAAAATCTTTATTTCAACCCCAAAATAGTAAAAAAATAACTCTTATGATACTTACGGTAACATATTTTTGTACAATGACAATAATCCCTCTTTTGTTACGAGAACAATCATCCCTTATTATATCTGTAGGTACCTACATCATTCGATGGCACACAATGTAATTCTGTCAAACAGACAATATTAAGCGGGTACAATAATAAATGTTGCTGGTTATGGTCTCTATGTATGATTATTATAATATTTACTTAAAAAAATACCAGCGAAGTGCGAGTCGGATTAACGCATCGAGGGTTCCGTATAAACTGCTAGATTCACCAAAATAATCAGGTAACAGTACTGACGTTCATAAACAATGAAAGCACCGAAAATTGCTCTCACGAAGTGACAAAATTAACTTTGCCGTTTGAAAACTGTGGTCTCCATATCATCCCATCAATATAGGCCGCGGTCAGTTTATTAACCAAAATCTTTGTTTTTATGAAGGTACAAATTTACAGTTTTCGGAATTTTTCCATTATTTGTGCTCTATGACATTGCTTCTTGCCAAATTTCATGATTGTAAGTCAACGGGGAGCACCCTTTAGGTTTTAATTCCCTTACGATTCCTCAAATATGTGACATAAATGGCTATGTCTTTTGATCGCGTTGATTTGTTAGTCTAATATTTTCACAGCTGCAAGAGTTTGCAGATTTGCGTATATCATACTAATTTCAATTTGATATCTCCAGGCGTTCCAGAGAAAAAAGCCTTGACACACTCAGGTTTATCTTTTTTTTGCTTGGAGAAATGCTCATGCATACTATGCTACCACGGGGAGATAGTGAAGTTATGTGGGACTCCAACCCACTACAACTCCACGGTGTCCTCCTGTGCCGCTTATGGTGGAAACATGGGCACGCGTTAGCACTCATTGCAAAATATGGCACACATGCTGGAGTGTCCCAAGTGCCCATAGACCTGCACTTTAGAAGACCTTATGCTCGCCACTGACGCCTCAATCGGGGTGGCCACCTACTGGGCCCAAACTTTATAAAGAGTTCCCCATCGACTCGAAAAGTAGGAGAAGAAGCACTCACCGCGAACCCGCCACGGCTGTCCGTCACCGGACCTTCCTCTGGGCTGTAAACCCCAACACCAGCGCACCAGATCAAATTGCACGCCGTGACCACCCCAGGAACCAAACAAGCACATGGGCGCCAGACGACCCCTTGTATGGCATCCTTGGACACCCTGACAGGTTAGTGGCCCCGCCATTTACCACCTTTCGGCTGCAGGGGATAGGAAGCTCCCCTGCGACCCCACCGCGTCCGCCCTCAGACGGTGGCGACCCCGTCCAGGCCGCGGAATGAACGAGGCGAGGAACGGAACCCTGAAAAACAGTCTACATAGCCTTTTCCCAACTTTGTTTCGGTTTCAGTTTAGCCAGCAGCAACCAGCTGAATACGAACATGTTACATTGAAATACTGCTTATCAGATCGCCGACAACCCTGTTATTGGCTTAAGTATTGAATCAATGGAGAAACTAATAAGTTATCATCATCAGCCTTTTAATGCTCCCACTGCTGGACACAGGCCTTCTCTCTGTGAGAGGGAATGGGCCGTAATCCACCACGTGAGCCAGTGCGGGTTGGTGGATAAAAAGTTGATAAGTCATAGACCCGGGATAATATCCTATGTCCTAAAGTCCTAATCCAGGACAGTGTCTACCTGTGTGCCAAGTTTCATCCAAATACGTTCAGCCGTTAAAACGTAAAAAGATAACGAACGTAACGACAGACAGAGTTACTTTCGCATTTATAATATTACTAGTGGCCCGCCCTGGTTTTGCCTGGGTCATAATCATTTATAGCCTATAACTATCTGAAATAATGTAGCTTTCAAACAGTGAAATATTTTTTTAAATAGTTGTAGTGGTTCCAGATATTAACCTACACGTGAGAACGAACTCACAAAATTCAGGCTCTCTCTTTATAATATTAGACTACATAGTATGAGAAGTTATATACTGGGCGTCTCAGGAAAAAACTAACTTTTGTAGATGCATAAAAAAATAACAAATATATTTATATATACATGTTAAATTACAAAATCAGAAACTGAAGATCGATCTGATCGTATTTGTTTAGTTCATATAGTTAGTAAGAATTTAAATATTAAATTTTATTGTGCACTTGAGTATACTGACCTCATTTAATGAAAAATCTCTATGACACTGAGGTTCGCTGTAAGAGAACCCAATTATGGGTTAAGCTCGCCTTTGTACATAAGCTGACCTACTGTGTTTGTATATGTTTGTTTTGTGTACAATAAAGAATAAGAATAAGAAAACATGGGAAACATGGGGAAATTACTTTTTGAAAATAATATATTATTATTCAAATGTCGTCTTTCGCAACTCTGGCACTCTTCAAAGGGATCTCTTACATTCATGATAGTGCACCTCAGAAGTTAAGTACCCTAGACCTCAACATATAAATATATTTGTTATTTTTTTATGCATTTACAAAAGTTATTTTGTCCTGAAACACCCAGAAGATTAATTAAAATTTAAAACAAGCGACTCAACAACTCAACAACTACCCGCCACGAACAAATAATCCGATGAATTCAAATGCACTAAGAACGGACGTCGACACGTTTATTGATAACCGGTTCTGAACTGAATCCGGGTCAACGGGGACTGCTTACGTCAGGGCAACGGATATATCTGTTTACCCGGATTTTAATGGAAACATGTTCGAGTTTAACTACTTGGAGAAAGAAAGTGTCATTATCGAGCCCTTTTTTCAATTAAAAGGGGAAAGGTATTTTATAATTCAAGATTTATTTATTTTTAACAAAATATACTTCAAGAATAGAGTAGAAAACATTTATTCGACATAGACACATTACAAAACTTCGTTCAATGACCGAGTAAGAGTGGTAGTGAAAAAGTTCAATCTAAAATTGCGCTGAGTGTGCACATACCGAATGGGTTACCAATTTAGCATTTGCTGGGCGTCAGACACCCAGCGCTGTTTTTCAGTTGAAACCCCGGTAGACACATAGACGACGGTAAACCAAATAGATACTTAATTTATTATTAATAATATAAAGGTGCAGGAATATAGGTAGGTACTAACGATGTGTAAAAATACGTAAATAAATAATGTATAATATTGCAAAAAGATTAAATAATACTGTGCTACAATTTTATTGGTTAGTTCACAAACTTCCATCTTGCCCTGGTTCTTGTACTAGGAGATCCTGTATCACAAGAGCCGGATCTCTCAATATTACGAGTGTCGGTTATGGCACTCATGACGCTAGCTTACTACGGGTCTACAACTTCAGGAGAATTTAGGGCCTCTACCAAAATTATTTATTCTGTGGGGCTCTAAATAAACTTACATTTTGTTGGCGATAGATTGTCGAAATGCCAAAATGTTTCAGTTTGACTATGTGAAACTTTAGTAGTTCATGTCAATCCTATACATTTTTGACTTCTCGCATGGTTATCTATATAAATAAAAAGATAAGTCCTGACTGACTGACTCATCAACGCCCAGTCCAAACCCTTGGACCTAGTAAGCTGAAATTTTGCACAGAAGTTCTCTTTATAATGTAGACAAGGAATAAGGAAGGATTTTACGAAATTCAACCCCTAAAGGTGTTATATAGGGGATGAAACTTTGTATGAAACTCTGTGATTTTTAATTTGAAATGAATGAAATATGGCATTTAGCTTCTAAATATAAAAGAAAAATACGTCTCCAAAGATTTTTTTAATTTCATCCCATATAGGGGTAAAAAAGGATGTTAAAGTTTGTAAGAAAAATAATTTATTGATTATCAAAATTACTTGAAATTTAGAATTATTGCTCTTCAATACAATTAAAGAAACATGTGTTTAAAGATTTTTGAATTTCATCCCTTAAAGGGGTAAAAAAGGGTGTTAAAGTTTGTAAGAAAATTAAATTGTTTATCATCAAAATTACTTGAAATTTAGTATTTCTGCTCTTCAATACAATTAAAGAAACATGTGTTTAAAGATTTTTTGAATTTCATCCCTTAAAGGGGTAAAAAAGGGTGTTAAAGTTTGTAAGAAAATTAAATTGTTTATTATCAAAATTAATTGAAATTTAGTGTTTCTACTCTTCAATACAATTAAAGAAACACGTGTTTAAATATTTTTTGAATTTTATCCCTTAAAGGGGTAAAAAAGGGTGTTAAAGTTTGTAAGAAAAATAAATTGTTTATTATCAAAATTACTTGAAATTTAGTATTTCTGCTCTTCAATACAATTAAAGAAACACGTGTTTAAAGATTTTTTGAATTTCATCCCTTAAAGGGGTAAAAAAGGGTGTTAAAGTTTGTAAGAAAAATAAATTGTTTATTATCAAAATTACTTGAAATTTAGTATTTCTGCTCTTCAATACAATTAAAGAAACACGTGTTTAAGGATTTTTTGAATTTCATTCCTTAAAGGTAGGGGTGTTAAAGTTTACAAAAAAATTGTTTGTCATAAAAATTACATGCAACTTATTATTTCTGCACTTCAATATAATTAAAGAAACTCATATATAAGGTTTTTGAATTTCAACCTCTAACGATGTGTTAAAGTTTGTAAGAAAAATAAATTATTTATTATCATAATTACCTAAAATTTACTATTACTGCACTATAATACAATTAAAGAAAAACGAACTTAAGCCTTTTTTTTAAATTTCATCATTTAAACGGGTAAAAAGGGGTGCTAATGTTAAAATGAATGATTACCTACTATATGTGCTCGGGGGTAACAAGTATTCATGCCTCGAATACCACTGATACCCTCTGACTTTGTCTTTGAGTTTCAACGATTACAATGCCCCCTTAATGTCTGCTTTGCAATGATAATAAATAAATCTCAGGGTCAGTCATTATGGTTGGCAGGCATAGATTTAAGGAATGATTCAATCTCACACAGGCAATTCTACGTTGCCTGTTACAGAGTCAGAACTAGCTAGCTTTTTAGCACCAGACAGAAAAACCACCAATGTGGTATACAAAAACATTATCTAAAAGCAGAACCAAAGTATTACATTTATTAAAAACAATACAGCCAATGATCATCGGGTGATAACTTTTGCGCCAAACTGTCTTAATTTTCTATCGTGTCGGTAGTAGGATCCAGAAATTGCAAGCAAAGTGGTCTTTCACTATTTGTACCTTCTCGTGGAAATCGAACACACAAGACCTCCAGAATGAAAGTCCAATGCTCTAGCTATTAGAACACGACGGCAGTTCAGTTTATGCTTTTATATTAATTTACATGTAATGTACGTAATTCAATAAAATAATGAAGTCGAGCAAATTTTGTAGTCTACGCGAACAATGACGCGGGCGGATGTTTTTTTAGGGTTCCGTACCTCGAAAAGAAAAAAACGGAACCCTTAAAGGATCAATTTGATGTCCGTCTGTCTATCTGTCAAGACCCTTTTTCTCAGGAACGCGTGGAGGTATCAAGCTGAAATATTATATTAAATACTATATATTTCTATCAAATACTCAGGCCTACCGTCCCTTAAAGCTGTGAAAAAACTTCTAAGCCAACGCAATCAAAAGATACAGCCGTTAATGCCGCAAATTTTCGCAAATTTTCGACACTCGCAAGGGAATCAAAACCTACTGGGTACTTCCCGTGAACTCAAAATCTTGAAATTAGGTACGAAGCAACGTCTTATAGCACAGATAAAGGAATAATTGCGAAAATCGTAAATTTTTTGTTACCTACATCATACAATAAAAATATTTTTAATAATTTTAAACTTCCCCTTTCCTCATGAACGCTTAGAGGTATTAAATTGAAATTCATATCAAATACTCATGTCTATAATACTTTTCAACTGAGGTTTGTACGGAACCCTCGGTGCGCGAGTCCGACTCGCACTTGGCCGGTTTTTTGTTATTGATAGGCTCACCCTGGACCACTATCTCACCTGATGTTAAATGATGATGTGGTCGACGGCGAAGGACGCTTGCCTAGAAGTAACCAATTCACTCTTGACTTAAATACCCACACAACACTCAGTCCAATCAATTATTACTTCAAATAATTCTAAAAATAATTTATCAATTTGCACAAATTACTCAGGGTCAGGTCTTTAACCCCGTAACAACCAGAACAAACGGAGAAAATAATATCATGAAAATTGCCAGCCTCCTACCGTGCGTCAATAAATCCACGATCATCGACCCTAATTCAATCAAAGCTTTAGGAACTGTACCTACGTGTGGTAAGGTCAATGGTAATATATGCTACATTAGCAAATAACCTATTGGAAGTTCATTGAATTATAATAGAATACCGAGAAATACTTGTGAGGTCATGACACTCGAATGATTCGGTGTCAGCGAAGACACGGTAATACCGTAACGAAGATGTTACCGTTGAATTTGATCAGCCTAACAGAAGTAATTGGAAACGTGATCAGGTTAGATAGTGATAATATAATAGGTGTTAATATTGTGGAGAGCTCTTTGAGAGACACAGGCACAGAGCGCCGAGTTGCCTCGGTGGCCCATAAATATGAAGTCCCGGCAAAACCTAGCAATGGCAATACAAAGACTTTGTAGAAATTGAAAGAATTCCCAAATTTCAGTCGCCCTTTAAGGACGGCGATGAAAACTCTCCATTCAAACGAAACTTCTGACGAAACGGTACCTATAGGATGTTCTTTTTCGTATTTGAGTCGGTAATTCCCGGCTATGTACAGTGAAGTCGAAGCAGTGCTTCGGTTTCAAGTTCATTTGCAAGATTTATGTATCCTATTACTGTTTTATTTCAAGAATTTAATTGTTTTCTTTCATTAAGTTTACCCTACCTCACGTTAGGCAGGTGAAAATTGACGTGTTGATAAAAGCCAAATAATTGAATCCTGAAAATAGCACAGTATTCTTAGGCTTAACTTTGGATGCTAAGCTTCAGGCACATATAGATAAACTAGCTGACCCCCGCGGCTTCGCTCCCGTCAACTGGGTACCTACCTACCATACCCTACCTACCTACCTACCAATATGTTAAAATAATTATTTGTATAAGAATTAATACTACAATAATATGTAAATAACTTTTGTTTCTACCGGCGACGTAATTAAAATTTAGAATATAAATGCTGCTATTGTGAATTAACTATGATAGTTAGATATATTCTCTCGCAGATTTTTTTGTAGGTGTACATGAGTACTTTAATCATGTAGTGCATAATTTTTATGCATCATCAATAGTTTTCTCAGCGCACGCCAAAGAATGAATTTTTTATAGGCAATATTTTGCTACTTTGGGTTACATTATTGCAATTTTCATAAATACCGCTATTTAAAAAAAAATATAGCGGTTCAGTAGATCCAGAGATTACCCCTTACAACGGCACAAACTCACAAACTTTATATCTTTATAATAATAGTATAGATACGCGAAGATATCTCTCAGAGAGCACAATTTTTTTCCGACTTACTTGATATTTATCGTTATATTATGACCAAATTACAAAAAAACATTATAAATTGTATAGCCTATGTGTTATTCTGATGTATAAACTATATAACTGTGAAGTTTCGTCCAAATCCGTTTAGTAGTTTTTGCGTGAAAGAGTAACAAACATGCATCCATTCTCACAAACTTTCGCATTTACAATATTAGTAGGAAGTAGGATAGGATAGTAGGAAGTAAGAAGTAGGATTAGTATGTTAGGAAGTAGAGTTAGTAGGAATTAGGATAAGTAGGAAGTAGGATTGTCAAAAAGGCTAAGCTTCTAAGCTAAGCATATGCTGTTAGGAAAATTCGTAATTTAACTGACATAGAGACAGCTCGTTTAGTATATTTTAGCTATTTTCATAGTGTTATGTCGTGAGGAAATGCCGCCGACATCCAGACTATCTTTGTATTGCAAAAAAGAGCTGTTCGTTGAATTTATAAATGAAGCCCGAGACACTCTCTCAGAGAGAAATTTAAGAAGATTAATGTAATGACTGCCTTCTTAGTATATTTATGAAAATCTTTTGTATGCCTATAAAAATATAAAATTGTTGAAATAATACAGTGATATCCATAACATAAATACTTGGCACAAACACAAATTTGCAGTACCTACAACAAAGCTCAAGAAAATAGGTGGCTCGTTTAGATGTTAATGTGTACGCTTTTATTCTTCTCAGAGTAGTCAGATAGGAAACGCCGATCTCATCTAGTTTAAAAAAATATGATCGACTTGTGAAAGTGTTTGTACAAATTAACTTACAGAAATAAAATCATTTATCATTAACATTTATCATCACCAAGGCCGATGCATACTTGAAAGACACGCTACAAGACCCAAAAGATAGTATCACTCTCTGGAAAGATTTTCACAAATTTTGCCTGAAAACCGCCAAAAAAACCTTAGGTGTTACGAAAAGAAAACTAAGAATTAATAAGGATCCTACTTGGTGGAATGAGAATATTAAATCTCTGGTAACTTGAACGAAAGCGTATTTCAAGAAATGGCAGGAAACAAAAATGGACACCGATCGCCTGGAATACAACGAAATGAAGAAGAGAGCTAGGAAAAGTGTTACAGTAACAAGAGCATTGTACAACATTGAGGTAATGATGTACTACGCACGTACTTAGTACATATTATCTCAATGTTGTACAACGATCATTTTTACAAACAATTAGATAACGCAAAAACGGACAGAGAAATTTTTTAAGTTAGCTAAACTTCGGAATAACCAAACAAACGATATCAAACGTAACAAATACATTAATGAATCATTCTGCAAATTGTAAACCACATATAGAGAAATCAATAAGAGGTGGCAGGAATATTACCAAACACTTCTAAACGGGGAGTTACCACAGGAACCGCTAACAGCGCTGCCATGCATCGAAGGACCAGTTAACTTAATTTCACCCGAAGAAGTCAAAGCAGCCAGAAAATGAAGAATACGAAAGCCACGGGACCACACGAAATTCCAGCAGAGTTTTGGAAAAACTGGGTAATACTGGCAACTAAAGCATGTCCTCTGGTGTAGTACCTAATGACTTGGAAGTAGCGAACATGATACCAATACTGAAAGAAGCGACTCATATTAACCAGAAAACTATAGGCCTATCTCGCTTCTGAGCGCACTGTCAAAAGTAATTGAAAAGGTGATAAATATAAGGTTGTATAAGTATCTCGACCAAAAAGTCTTTTGGCCGGGAATCAGTTTGGTTTTCGCGCCAGCATGTCCAAGGAGGATGCCGTCACGCATTTTGTAAATTCTTTAATTGACAAAATCGATGAACGGCAGAAATGCGTCAGTGTCTTCCTTGATCTTGCAAAAGCCTTTGACACAGTTTCCCGGCCGAAACTGATAAAAAAACTGGAGTTGTTCGGGATCAGAGGCTTAGCTCTAGACTCGTTCAAGTCCTATTTAGGAGAACCAAAACAGCGCGTCCGGATTGGTGAATATGTCAGTGATTTTGCAGATTTTGGTTACGGCGTACCCCAAGGCAGTATCCTAGACCCACGATGCGACTTGGGAGGGTTGCTACCTGGCTCCAAAATAACCTACTGAACGTCGCTAAAACTAAGTCAGTGTGTTTAAGTGTGACTGATCGGTCAGCGCCAGACTGAGATCTGCAAATAAAACTGCATGTTTGTGGTAGTTTCGATTACGAAAGTTGTCTCTGCTCGAAAATCGAACAAAAATCGATAAGCTAAACCGCTAAACCGCATGTTGTATTTTACCTTGTGCCAATCATTATTAAGTTACTGTGTGTCAACGTGGGGAACAGCAAACAAAACAAAATTGCTTAGGCTGGAGAGAGCTCAACGAGCTATTCTAAAGATAGCGCACAAGAACAACTGGCGATATTCAACTGATGCTCTATATTCGGATTGTAGCGTCCTCAGAGTGAGGCAAGTGTTTATCGCTTCGGCTCTGATGCGCTTTCACAGGAATGCTAAAGAACTAGCCCACCATTCATCCAGAACGTTAAAATGGGATCGACCAGATCTTTCGCCTTTTTTTGGCCCTACCTCTATTCAAAATTCTATTCTCACGATAGAACTATTATCACCTTAACTTACAGACGTCATCCAAACTAAACCAAACAGAAGACATTTTGCACATACAGTCGTAATATTAGGACATAAATGTCAAAAATATCTACCTACCTATATACTTAACAATCACCCCTACATACTCCACACGTATGTAGGGGTGACTGTTAAGGTGAGTGTATGTGGGGCCACATACACTCACCAAAAAGCAACTATAACTAAATTCATAAAATAATAACCTCTATTTTTATTTATCTACATTACAATTTAACTAAATTTATCTCTGTGTAACCATGTAAAAATATTTGCCTTACCTACTTGGGAAGAGACTGGACCCCGCAAAGCAGGGAATCCTAGTGTGGGATCCAGAGAATTTGTCAATAACTAGCACTTAAAGGTTTCTTTGTAATGTACCATTGTTTTAATATTGTACTGTGTAAAAATGAACGGAATAAAGAATTTTAATTTTTATTTATTTTTTATTTATTATATTTGATAAAAATCGGTTCAGCAGTTCAAAATTTATGGGCGTTTTGTTGTTTGAATCGGGGTGTTTTCGTCAGTTATCGTGTCATAATTTCGTGTGTAATGGATTGTCGATCAAAGCGTGTCTTCTTCTAGGTAAAATATGTAGCATGAAATAAAAATGTGTCGGGGATTTGTAAATTTTAATGGGGGTGAATAAGGTGATCTTTGTTACATACCCACATATACACATCATCAACCTTATTTATAAAAATATAGGAACAGCTTTTCAACTGATTAACAGGTTCAAATTCTCTATAGAAAACTTTAATTAACCATATATTATTCAGTCGCTAAACAGCGTCGATTTTTTTATAAATATCTAATGGTACTTATATATTTC
The DNA here is from genome assembly GCA_947562075.1 of Orthosia gracilis. Lineage (NCBI taxonomy): Eukaryota > Metazoa > Arthropoda > Insecta > Lepidoptera > Noctuidae > Orthosia > Orthosia gracilis. The sequence goes on along the minus strand of OX387265.1, from coordinate 42,947,632 downwards.
AAAACTGGTGTTTTTCAAATGCATAGGCGTTCACTAGAAAACAGTGTTTTGACAGCTTTCCAGTTATCGCTATGACGAGGCCAGGTAAACGGCACTAAAGAATTCAGTAGCCAGCAAATTGTGTCAAATTACTGCTCTTTATCCATGACCGATGTTAAGTAAACCAATTTGGTCGATTTTATCGACTTGTATGATATGTTTGTGAATCATAAGCTTATTTTGAAGTTATATTTCAGAATAAATTCGAAAAAAATCCGCGGGCTTTTTATGTAGTAAAAAGTAGTTTATATAATTGTATAATTATGTTAAACCCTCTAAGTGTAGAACAAGATAATCCTAGTTTGAAAGTTGCAAAAAAGGGTGAGTATGATACTGCAAAGAAAAAAGCTAAGAAAGCTGTGGCTATAGCGAGAGAAAAAGCTCAGGACAAGCTATACGACGCGCTGGATAGTCCAGCAGGCCAAAAGGATCTGTACCGGGTTGCTAGAGCTAGGGAGAAAAGGGCGAGAGATGTCTGTCAGATAAGATGTATAAAAGATAAGGCTGGAATGATTCTTTCTGATGATGAAAAAATTAAGGATAGGTAGAAGGAATACTTTGAGAAACTGATGAATGAGGAAAATAACTGGAGTGGTATGTTAGAAAATAAACCTGTGAATGAGGGGTTAGTGAGAATGGTTAGTATGGAGAAAGTAAGAATAGCAGTAAATGGAATGAAGAATGGTAAGGCGGTTGGTCCGGACGGAATACCAGTTGAAGTGTGGAAGACATTGCGCATAAATCGATGGACGTGGTTAGCTTTATTCTTCAATAAGTTGTTACGGGAATCGCAATAAGCCATACCTGATGAATGTTGCAATAGTGCGCTGGTGCCCATCTTTAAAAACAAAGGGGATGTGCTGGAGTGCAGCAACTATAGAGGAATAAAGCTAATGTCACATAGTATGAAAGCATGGGAGAAAGTTATTGAAAGGCGGCTGAGAGAAGAGAGTGAAATATCGCAGAACCAATTCGGTTTTATACCTGGTCGGGGTACAACGGATGCCATTTTCGCAATCCGCCAGTTGTGCGAGAAATATAGAAGTGCACATAAAAACTTGCACATGGTATTCATTGACCTCGAAAAGGCGTACGACCGGGTGCCCCGTGAGGTTTTGTGGTGGGCCCTTAAGAAGAAAGGTGTGCCTGGGAAGTATGTACAGTTGGTCCGAGCGATGTACAGTCGATGCAGTACCCAAGTCCGATCTACAGTGGGAACTACTGGCAGCTTCAGTGTGGCAGTCGGCTTGCACCAAGGGTCGGCTCTCAGTCCTTACCTCTTCCTGATGATAATGGACGCGCTGACGTCGGACATACAGGAAGAGGCACCCTGGTGTATGCTGTTTGCTGGTGACATTGTGCTGGTTGCCGAGAGTGGCCTAGAGGTCCAGAGTAGATTGGAGATGTGGTGGCACAGACTGGAGAGTGTTGGCTTGAAATTGAGCAGATCTAAAACCGAATACTTGTTCTGCGATTTTTGCGGTCTCTCCAGTTCCGTGCCTCTAGCCCTCGCTGGAACACCAATACCGATGTGCGCCGACTTCCGGTGCCTAGGGTCGCTTATTCAAGGGGATGGCGAAGTAGACCGAGACGTAACGCACCGGATCAACTCGGGATGGATGAAATGGCGACAGGTCACTGGAACAACTTGCGACCCACGGATGCCCCTAAAGTTAAAGGGGAAAATCTACAAGTCCGTGATTAGACCTGTCGTACTGTATGGATCAGAATTTTGGGCTGTGAAAAAGATGGATAAAAAGAGATTGCATGTAGCAGAGATGAGAATGTTGAGATGGATGTGTGGAGTGACGAGTATGGATAAAGTGAGAAATGAGTATATTAGAGGAAGTTTGAAAGTGGCGCCAGTGACAGAAAAGTTGAAAGGCAACCGTTTGTCCTGGTATGGTCATCTGATGAGGAGGGATGAAACGTATGTCATGTTACTAAAAGAGTTATGAATATAAATGTGGATGGATGGAGAGGGAGGGGACGGCCAAAGAAAAGATGGATGGACTGTTTGAGGAGTGATATGAAAGAAAAGGGAGTCAGTGATAGCGTGACGGGGGACAGGATGGTATGGAAGAAGAAAACGTGTTGCGCCGACCCCAAGTAACATGGGACAAGGGCAGGAAGAAGAAGATATGTTAAACCCTCTCTCACCTCTCATGCTTGAGGTCTTGGGTCCAAATCCGGGCAAGCAACAATGTGACTTTTTCAATTTAAATGTACTTTCTAAGTTTATCTTGGACATCGCTGACAACGGTGAAGGAAAACATCGTGAGGAAACCTGCCCCCGTACCATGACGTGTCAAAACTATAATGGTTCGACTGTTAAAAAGGGATAGATATACAAGTCATATACATATTTTCCTTACGCACACTGGAATTAATCTTGCTTTAAAAGGTTATGGTCCAGCACTTCAAGTTTCACAGTACATTGGTGTAATTGCTGCAAGGACTTCCAGCATCCGATTGGAGAAACCTATGTATACAGTATTTTTAGAAAAATATGGCAGCTGTTTGATAAAATAGGTTAAATAATGCAATATTTAACAACTCATCTATTAGCTTCAATAACAAAGAATTCATGAGTGTATTCTTTACCGTTAACTGTAACAAGTTCACAAGTAACACTTGACATACAAACACAACCGTATTGAGTCTACATCTTTAATGATTCCAAGACAATGAGACGATAACAATTCAATGAGAAATCGGTATTACGTCAGATGATATGTCTGTAATATCAACGGAAACTTGTACAAGTTACTCAATATTTTTTTGGAAATATTTTACACAATTATACGTTTAATTTAAATACTGATTTCGCATATTCTTAATTTAGAAAATTATTAATCCGTTTTAGAAGTAATCATATGATTAATAAAAAGTTTTTTTTTATGAATAAAGCCTAATGTATACGGGTGAAAAATAAATAAGCTAAGGTAGTTCCTCATCTTCCGATCAGCTGAAGCCGAACAACCAAGCTGAAATACAGTGGCTACCTCTTCAAGTTCTGATGCATTCAACGAAAATTGATCTAAAAAGGACAAATTTTTGGTGAAGCTAAAAATTATGCCATTAAACGTCGGAAATTATCCCAAAGGAATGTACTCCCGAGACACAAAGTATTACATGTCCTTCTCCAAGGTACAATCTGTGAGCATACTAATATTCATCAGAAATGGATTCAGCGGGTTAGGTATCAAAATGTAACAAATACACGTCACTATCGCATTTATAATATTAATATATTAAGAATGGATGAGACAAAGGTAATTCAACACTGTAAACTTGTAATGGTAATACAGTGACTGTACTAAGAGACCCACTAATTGAGACACAGAATTTATAATAAGAATCTTCTCATATGTCGTGAATTAAATTTGTGGTACATTCCCCGGTAGTTGGAAGTGTAGGGGTGTCTGAATGTGGGCACGCCACAATTGCGGCGATAAGGCCTCTCTTTGAGGAGTGGCTTGAGAGGCGCCACGGCGTCCTCATCTTCCGCCTGACAAGCCTGACAAGTCCACACTGGATATGGCTATTTCGGGAGGTTGCTTTTCAGGATAGAGCGGGAGGAAACGCCCAGGATTCACCATTGTGTGGAACGCACGGAGGACACGGTGAAGCATACGGTGGAGTTCTGCCCCACTTGGTGCTTGGCACGCTTGGCGTGGCGACCTCTCGCGTCCAGGCCAGGAACCTGATTTAGGCCATGGTACGGAGCGAGAGGGCATGGGAAGCTGTTTTCTCCTTCTGCGAAGCAGTAATGCTCGCGAAGGAGGAGGCGGAACGCGTGAGGGAGACGCTACTGAGACGCCACCGTAGGCACGAGAGTTTGCGGTCGGCGAGTAAGGACCAGGTCCGAGTCGATGGAGCGTAGTGTTCCACGCACGCCTCAAGTTCGCTTTCGGTCCGCGAATAAATTTGAAAGAGAGTTACCGCGGCTCTGGCTCAAGCAACTTAAAGAACACGGGTGGGTTTTAGTCAGTAAAAGTCTGACACGCACTGCCGCTTCACCCAAAGCGGGAGAAGTCACTGGATGAAATCACAAACAAAAAAAAATATGTGTGCGCATGTAATATTTTTTTGTTTTTAGGGTTATGTACCAAAAGGGTAAAAACGGGTCCCTATTACTAACACTTCTCTGTCTGTCTATCTGTTTGTCACCAGGCGGTACCTCATGAAACGTGATAGCTAGACAGTTGAAATTTTAACAGATGATGTATTTCTGTTGCCGAGGAACAGAAATACAATAACGAGGCAGTATGGAAAAACCTAATAACACTTTGTCCGACCCAGGGTATAGAATTCAGGACCTTATGTTCCATATTAACGCTTTCGACCACTACATCAACTAGGCAGTATGGAACAACTGATCAATTTTAGCGCTTTGAGCGGTATTTACAGGATCAAGTAACGCATTTCGTTAATGTGTTGTTACAAACTTACCTTTGACTTAAGAACGCGTTACCATAGATAATATAATACTAGCATACAGACGCCTCATCCCATACAAAGAAACCGCGCCGACGTTACTAGCGTTTTTCGTCTGATTAAACCGATTATTTTTTGCACATCGTTCGCGTTCGGTTCCGTTCCATGGCGTTCCATGGCGATAGATAGATGATGTTAGCAGCGACTTGCAAGTAAAGGGGTTTACTCGATGCATGAAGATTTTTTTCTTTAAATACAAATTTCCTTTCTTAGCGCTGGGACCCCGTGGCGTTACTATTGACAGCTGCTGTCTAAATTACAGTGGTTCAAACATAGGAACCTCGAATTTGATCACCCTTTACTAATATATCTATGTATATAAAAGAAAGTCGTGTTAGTTACACCATTTATAACTCAAGAACGGCTGAACCGATTTGGCTGAAAATTGGTGGGGAGGTAGCTTAGAACCAGGAGACGGACATAGGATACTTTTCATCCTTTTTTTTCTTTTTTTTTTATAGGGTAGGGTAGATAGGGTAGGGTAGGTAGGGTAGGGTAGGTAGGGTAGGGTAGGTAGGGTAGGGTAGGTAGGGTAGGGCAGGTAGGGTAGGGTAGGTAGGGTAGGGTAGGTAGGGTAGGGTAGGTAGGGTAGGGTAGGGTAGGGTAGGGTAGGTAGGGTAGGATAGGTAGGGTAGGGTAGGTAGGGTAGGGTAGGTAGGGTAGGGTAGGGTAGGTAGGATAAGTAGAGTAGGGTATGTAGGGTAGGGTAGGGTAGTTAGGGTATGGTAGATAGGGTAGGGTAAATAGGGTAGGGTAGTATAGGTAGGGTAGGGTATGTAGGGTAGTTAGGGTATGGTAGATAGGGTAGGGTAAATAGGGTAGGGTAGGATAGGTAGGGTAGGCAGGGTAGATAGGCAGTTGACAGGAGCGAAGCCGCGGGCGCAGCTAGTCTATATATATAAAAAAAGTCGTGTTAGTTACATTATTTATAACTCAAGAACGACTGAACCGATTTGGCTGAAAATTGGTGGGGAGGTAGCTTAGAACCAGGAGACGGACATAGGATACTTTTTATCTTTTTTTTTTACTTTATTTCATATGTTCCTCATTACGGTCGGCCAGATCTCTTTATTACTTTTACCATTATTAAAATTAGGGTAGGGTAGGGTAGGTAGGGTAGGGTAGGTAGGCAGTTGACGGGAACGAAGCCACGGGCACAGCTAGTATATATATATGGCTCTAATTTTTTGCTTACAATTATTAGGATAAGTACACGGTAATAGTAGTGTACTCTTCTCGGAATTTGAGTGAAATATATAAATTCGCACGGTTGGCGCAGTGGTTGAGCGATTGACTGCTGCGCTGCGTGTCGCGGGTTCGATTCCCGCACGGAACAAATATTTGTATGACCTACAAATAATTTTTACAAATACAAAAAAAAATAAAAAAAAAATTGTGCCGGCTCTGGGTGTTTGTGTATGTGAGTTTATATGTTTGTAAACGCACCCACGATACAGGAAGAAATACCTGGTGTGCGGCAACGTTTTTTCTAAAGAGAAAGAGAATTTGTTTTCCACTGATTAGAAAATTCGCTATTTAATTTTTCTATGCAAGATATGATTTAAGAATATCCAAACAGTCTTTAAACTATTTTTATTTTTTTTATAAAGGCCATGCCTGCCTAGTAGAAGAAGAAAAGTCTATTACAGAATGTATAAATTTTTCGTAGCTTTATGGTTTTCTGAGTGACAACCCTACCCAATATCCGTACCTACCCGTTACCGGCCTCGACTACACTCTGGATTAATGTGGAATTTCAAGCAAATTAATTGTACGCTAGGCCTTATTCACACGGAGAACATTATTTTAATTGACATCGTTCGCGATGACATTAACAATTTAGTGTGTAACGCGATACCGTGGAGGTTTTTGTAATATGTTTCTTGCGACGAATTGGTGATTTTTATTTGTTTGAATCATGTTTCATGCATAATTAATAAGTATGGTGAATCTGTCACGTTTTATATGATTTGTAAAGTATATTATTATACATATATTTTCAATGACAGAAGGCCAATAGGGATGTATCCTGTATAGAAAAAATTATAATTGTATTTAGTCCGTCAGTGAGATTTGTCAAATAATATTGGACTCGTATTTTTTGCTTTATCAAATAAATAAAAACTAACAAAGATAAAGCGCATCAAAATTCAGGAGTGGGGGCTTGTGACGTCACTTTGTTAGTATAAAGTATAGCACACAGTGACATCACACGATATTTCAACGCACTGTATCGTTCAATATTTTTTGGTTATCTAACTGGCAGACTAAATAGATATACAACTAGCAGATTTGTGCTCTAAAATTGAGAAACTCGATGTTCAAGTTATAATAGAATCTTCGAAGAGTGAGATGGATAAACCCGTCGTGGTAGCAGATATACAGCGGGCAAGGGAGACAAACATTGCGTTTAAAGCGAAGGAACCGCAAAAGAAGGATACGGAACGAGCGCGCCGAGCCACATTGCGCGAGCGGACTAAGGCGACTTCCATACCGCATAAGACGAGCGAGCGTTTATCCGAAGTCGCGGAGATATCCCTCCAAGCAAGGCGAGGCCTATGTCCAGCGGTGGACGTCTTTCGGCTGAAATGATGATGATTATACAATGTGTGACACCAGTCTGGGCATATTAATGATGGCAATTGTCGAAATGCCAAAATATATGGTAAGATTTATATATATATGCGATGGCGCTTGGTAAACCCGTACAAGTTACCAATCGCTATACTATCGTTTTCCTTGATAGCATGTTACTGGTCTTGAGCCTCTGACCCCGTTCAAAATGTAGTCGCAATTTCATCTAAACGACAATTTCAACAAATCTATACTAATATTATAAAGCTGAAGAGTTTGTTTGTTTGAACGCGCTAATCTCAGGAATGGTTGGAATTGAATAAATATTTTTGTGTTGGATAGTCCATTTATCGAGGAAGGTTATAGGCTATATAACATCACGCAACGGCCAATAGGAGCGGAGCATAAATGAAAAATGTCGCAAAAACGGGGAAAAAATCCTTTTTGAGAGCTTTCGTTGCGTGCACTGTGTAAATGGTTAAAGTTACGCAACATTCATATATGTAGGGTAGGTAGGGTAGGGTAGGTAGGTAGCCAATTGACGGAAGCGAAGCCGCGAAGGACAGCTAGTTACTAAATATGTATCTAGGAGATCGACATAGGTCTTTTTAAAAAGCGCTTCTGTAAATGTATCAAGTTCTACATTCTTTTATTTTAATGGTGTAGTAATTCTTCCTCTCTGTAATTTCAATATCCTCTACAGATACTGGAATGAATAATTATTGTTCGACAACTACAAGTAATAACTAAACTACATTATACTAATATAATTTGCATGAAACTCGAGAGTTTTAGTCCAGTTCGTTACAACAGTACATCCTTGTTTTATATAATTAGAGCAGCGCATATGGATTTGCAGAGGAAGCGCGAATGAAGTAATTGAATACGTCGAGGATTATTATTAAGATAAACATGGAGTACATTCATTAGTTCGCTCGTTGAGACCAGACTAATAGATGCAGTTGAAAAAGTCGATGTCATCGGTGCGGTGGCGGCGCTGCGTTCATGAACGCAGCGTCATCCACTTTATGAGCTGTAGGAATTTCACACCATTGGAATTTCACACCATTGGAATTTTGGTCGATTACTTGAAAACTCTCATTGAACGACTAGATCAGTTTTTTTGGGACTGTTCAAACTGAGGTAAAACCCGCGGGACGAGAAATGCGATTGAACACGTTGATTGTTTTAATGATTCAGAACTCACGCGACTATTCTCGCCAACTTAACTTACAACTTAAATAGTTTGCAACCATCGGTGCGAGCAAATTTCGTTCCGCATCCTGCGCAGGACTCGCCTTAGGTTGACCAGTCTCTAGACTAATTCTATCATCGTTATCTGTCGAATTGTCAAAAATGTATGGATTTGACAAGTGCTGTTGAAATGTCACATGGTCAATCCCAAAACTGTTATCGATAAAACTTTTGTGTGACATACAACAATTAGTAATCCTCATGTCTTGGAAGTCTGCACCTAAGCGGGCTTAAGACGAGCTTATATAAGGCCTGTAGCCAATTGAAACAGGACAGGCCCAAATAAACCTGTAAAGAGTATTAAAATAAACTTACTGCGCTGTTTAACTTCTTCAATTCCTCCATAGGTGGTGAAACAGAAGAACAAGACCATAAGAATGATCTGAAACACCATCAACGGTGCATATCTCAGTCGCCCCATTGTATACTTCTCCAACATTTTTATTAGAGTTCAATCTGAAACAAAGAAATAAGCAATGTAAAACACGTAAAATTAAATGTTTTATAACCCTCGACACATTCTTATTTCATGCTACATAATTTATCTACTAGTAGACACGCTTCGGATATCTTGCGAACACACTCGATTCAAACGGTAAAACGCCCATAACTTTTGACCGGCTGAACCGATTTTAATCAAACATAGCTAAAAACAATCTCGATAAAATCACCTTTCAAACCAAAAGAAACAAAATCAAAATCAGTTCATCTGTTTAGGAGCTCTGATGACGCAGACATTTACACAAACACAAAGACATACGTAAAACATAAAACACCTCTGTTTTGTCGACGCCGGTTAGTAAAATAAAAAAATATGTACCTATAGGACTACTTTTCAAAACGACCATAGACACCCCTGTTTTTCCGTTGGTTGTTATTAAAATAAAAAAATATGATTAAGACTACTTTTCAAAACGACCATAGGGTTGTTGCCGATTAAGATAGTCTACGTGCCTAGCTTTTTCTTGTTGGAGTCAGCTCCCATTCTAATCAGATAGCAACTGAATACCAGAATTTAACATGGAGCGACTACCTGTCTGAATATAATATATAAGATCTCGTTCGTGTTGTAGGGATAATTTAATTGCTTTTTTTTTGGGATAATTTAATTTTGGGATAAAAAAATTGGGATAACCTATTCACTCTTGACTCAAAGACCCTTAGCTTGTAGCTATCGGGAAACACAGACTCCGGCAGGGAATTCCACTTCTTAGCTGTACGCATAATAAAAGTGTCCCCAAAACATTTTGTGCGTATGGGTGGGATGTCCACCATGTACCGATAACGCATCGCCGTGCGTCTGGTTGTCCGATGATGGAACGGGCTGGGCGGAATTAAATCATGCAATTCACTCCAGGTCACACTCCCCGAAACGTAACAAATATTTTTCGGGTGTGAAATCATCCGATGACTTCACCCGCTCATGTTTCAGACTTTTACTGACTAAAACCCATCCGTGTTCCTTCAGTTGCTTAAACCAGGGCCGCGGTAACTCTCTTTCTAAATGTATCCGCGAACAACGCTGTTGGACCTGCGATCCTAGATCGTGTCGTATTGCAGACGGTAATACGATTTGATCATCAGATAATTAGAGTTTGAGAAGAGAGACCAGAATACATCTGAATACTGTAATATCCTTTGCTTACTTGGTTAGTCCCGCATCATGAAATAACCGTTAAATTGATAATATCATCAGACGATCTCTCATTGATCAAGCCATTTCATTGTAATATTTATGGTCACCTAACAATATAAGATGCTTTGTTCTATTGTTGGTAAATTCGCATTTGGCTACTATCTAAACCGATGGTTAGCGAGGATGTGGTCGAAGATGATGAAGGCTTGCCTAGAAACACAGAATTTGGGTCTGTGCTATTTCATGAAAAGGCTAATTTTACGATCTGGCTACGACATAGTCGTTTAGGTAAACATGGTAATTAATGACGATTACATCTTCTATAAAATAAAACAATGGCATAACGTGATTGGCGTTTGTGAACATTACAGAGTCTCTGGTTATCGCGAGATTTTGATAACGACTAATTACTTTTTACGATTTAAGTCTGTTACGTTTTACATCGCTGGGATTAGATTGTCGGCAACAAACACCTGTTTCTTAGTTTTGATACTGTTTTCAAAATACGTCATAACCAGTTTTATGTTTGTTGTTGAAATTCGTAGACGAAACAACTTGTGACCTACGGATACACCGCAAGTTAAAGGGCAAAATCTACGAATCCGTGGTTAGACCTGTTATACTGTATGGATCAAAATGTTGGATTGTAAAAAAGATTTATGAAAAAGATTGCACGTAGCAGAGATAGGAATGTTGAGATGGATGTGCGGAGTAAGGAGAATGGATAAAGTGAGAAATGAATATATACATTAGAGGAAGTTTGAAAGTTGCGCCTCTGACAGAAAACTTTAAACGAAACCGTTTTTTCTGGTATGGTGATGTGATGGAGAAGGAGGCAACGCATGTTACTAAAACTTTTATCAATATAAATGTGGATGGATGGAGAGGGGGGAGAAGGCCAAAGAAAATATGAATGGATTTTGTGAGGAGTGACATGAAAGAAAAGAGAGTCAGTGATATCGTGAAAGGGGACAGAGGACGGTATGGAAGAAGAAAAGGTGTTGCGCTGACCCCAAGTAACATGTGATAAAGGCAGGCAGAAGAGAACAGTAGAAGTTGAAATTCCTATTCGTAATACAGTTGATCTTTTAGATTTGCAGTTATTTACAAATAATTAATCGTCGTTGGTGCAGTGGTTGCAAACGCTACTTATACACTACTGATCATATGTTTCGTACCGTTATCACTGTTTTTGGGAGCTTCCATCGGAATTAATTTATGCCAAGTCTACATAACAGTACGGCAAGGAAAATAGGAATGTCCCTTTTTCAAAAATCTAAAGTAATTCATTCAAACTAGTCTGAAAGACGGGTAGACGAGGGTCTAGTTATTTTTTAACCGACTTCCCAAAAAGGCGGAGGTTCTATGTTCCTCATTATGTTTGTTTTCTTTTTATGTGTGTTCACCGATAACTCCGTCAATTGATTTTGAAAATTCTTTTTTTGTTTAAAAGAGTACGTTCCGAAATTGGTCCCATTTTAATTTGGTGAAAGTCTGATGAAGAACTTCGAAGATATACAACAGAACTTTTCAATAAATAACGGAAAATCTCTCGAGATTACTGCAATCGCATGTCTGTTTATTGTTTATACCATTTCATAACATAACATCACGCCAATATGCTCTTAAGGGGTACGCAGATCTCTCATTTCACCGGTTATGTTCATGTTTCATGATATTCTAGTAATCTATTCTGGCGTTATAGGTCTCTTACTAAACAACTTGCCTATTAGGTAATTACAACTAAAAAGTGAAAAATAAATAAACTTTTTACAAAAAAATACTACCGACATCCAAATAAAAAAACTGCAAAGTGATAAATAACTTTGCTTTTGGAAGTCGGTGTCCATAACGCAATAAATTGGTACCTATGAAAGCACCGACTTCCAAAAATAAAGTTAAATTCACTTTGTAGTTTTCTTATTTGGAAGTCGGTAGTATTTTTTTTTTAAGTTTTTATCTATTCTAGCGTTATAGGTAACTTACTAAACAACTTGCCCATTAGGTAAGTACAACTAAAAAGTGAAAAATAAAGAAACTTTTTACCAAAAAGATACTACCGACATCCAAATAAAAAAACTGCAAAGTGAAAAATATGTCTTTCATAGGTACCAATTTATTGCGTTATGGACACCGACTTCCAAAAATAAAGTTATTTTTCACTTTGTAGTTTTCTTATTTGGAAGTCGGTAGTATTTTTTTTTTAAGTTTTTATCTATTCTGGCGTTATAGGTAACTTACTAAACAACTTGTCCATTAGGTAAGTACAACTAAAAAGTGAAAAATAAAGAAACTTTTTACCAAAAGATACTACCGACATCCAAATAAAAAAACTGCAAAGTGAAAAATATGTCTTTCATAGGTACCAATTTATTGCGTTATGGACACCGACTTCCAAAAATAAAGTTATTTCTCACTTTGTAGTTTTTTTATTTGGAAGTCGGTAGTATTTTTTTGTAAAAAGTTTTTTTATCCCTGTAGGAAGTCGCTGTGGGATAAAACACTTTGTGACTAATTCTTGTGAAAAAAGATGTACTAGATATTCCTGCTATCCCGAGTGCACTGAATGTATGTATGTACCTATTTTGTATTATAGTGTTCACTAGTAGGATATGAACTCATGACCGCTTTATCTCCCTTCAATGGTATTGTTGTCTGTTAACTGTCGTTGTTCTCATTAACTTATTTAGTTATAGAAGTAGGCCAAATTGATGCATAAGTACCAATGTTTATGTGTCCATTGGAGCTTGTATACTGAAAGTAATATTAACAGCGCTGCCGTAGGCACTTATTGGGGAACAGTATAATTTAATTTTTAGATCTTTTGTGCTCAAGAATAAGTGACATCCTATCGATTATAATTATTATTATCTATAAGTCAGCCATTCTTTACGTGACATTTCTGTAGAGCATGTCAATGAGGGCTACCGCGTTTGAATTTGCCGCTAGGGGGCACTGGTGTAGAGTGAGGTCTTCAAAATGACAAAGGCGACCGTTATTTGGCTTTTAGCGCGAGTTTATTTACTGCTCTTATATTGTTGTGAATATTTTCCAAATATGACAGATAAAGATAGGTACGGGGTTTACCAACCAAAAAAAGGAGGATACAATTTTCAGAAGCATAGAATTTTATTAAAGCAGTTTAATAGAATTTTATGCTTCTGAAAATTTAAGGGTTCCGCACCCAAAGGATCCTATTACTAAGACTCCACCGTCCGTCTGTCTGTCACCAGGCTGAATCTCATGAACCGTGATACAACCGTGAGACGACTTTCACAACAGGAGGAATACCTCACACACACACAGTATTTTAGTCGCACGTAAAAAAAAATAGGACTTAAATATAAGTAAATAGAAGATAGAATATCCACTGATTAACGCACTTTTTCCAGCTAGAGACACAAAGTGACATTTTACTTATCAGAGATAACTCATAATTATCATCATATCAGCCAAAAGACGTCACTGGCCTACCCTAAGCGTCACCACATTGACCGGTCCCGTGCGACCCGCATCCAGCTGGTCCCCGCAACCTTCAACTGGTCATCGGTCCACCTGGTGGGAGGCCTTTCAACGCAATATCTTCCGGTTCGAGGTGGCCACTCCAGAACTTTTCTGCCCCATCGGCCATCTGTTCTGCGAGCAATGTGCCCTGCCCACTGCCACTTAAGTTTGGCAATTCTTCGGGCTATGTCGGTAACCCTGGTTCTCTTAGAGGTAACTGTTGTCAATTAATAGGCCTTTACCCAATTATATTGAGGTCGGCTTCCAGTCTAACCGGATTCAGCTGAGTACCAACATTTTACATGTAGAAACTGCCTATCTGACCCCCACAACCCAGTAACTGGATAACACGATACCCCTTGGCAAGACTGGTGTCAGTTTCCTGGCTTCATTCGTGAAGCAAGATCTACTAATTTCAGCCAGTAGCAACATCTCAACGTTCTTGCCGAGGCACGGAGGAATTTCGTTATGTGAAGATGGTCACCCATCCACGGACTGGCCTCGGCAAGCGTTGCTTAACCTTGAAGATCGACTGTGTGACTGTTATTATTTTAGCCATGAGCTCTGCGTGCCGCTATGTATTTCTGTTCAGGAATTAAATCGAATGTCCTTGTTATGCTAACCCAGTGATCTCCTAAACAAAAGTGATTAATACGGAACTGTAATAATCAAAAACAATCATTGTGTAACTCGTTGTTTAATGTTATATCTCTTGAACAGTCCATCTTCTAAACACTGTAAACTTGCTACAATGTTCTGTTTCTCTTTGACTTTGATGTTATGAATTCTTTTTAAACGTAAACTTACGTCTTTTCCATAAGTCATTAGATAATTATGTATTTCTTCCTTCTTTCATATCATTCAATTAGTAATTATGTATACCTATGTAAATATCTAGAGGCTTTATGTAGTTTTTTCATAACATTTCATCTTATGACGACAACATTCACCAACGACCTTGAGGGAACAAAAACTCGCGCGACTCAAAATTCACTAGTTTTTTTTGTACTTTCTTTATTATTATTCTATGACTTTAAAAAAAAACGTTGCATCAATATCTAGATAATTGAATTGTCTTTGAGATGGTGATAATTTCATTAAAATACGCCCCCCGGTTTTGGTGCGACTGTCGTGTTTTTGTCCGTGTTAGACATAACTTTACAAATGAATTACACTATATTATACGAATAAATCTCAAAATGTTCTAAAATCAAATGACCAAAAAAAATGGTCTTATGTAACAATTATTTTTTCCAAAAATATACGACTAGCCGTTTAGACGTGATTCTCATTTTAAAATCAGCTACTCAGGAGTATCTGTGCCTTAATATAACATCACTTTTGTGTCTTCCGAAGCGTAAGTCAGGTATATATCCCTGCCTAATGCTTGCCTAATGAGGGAGAGCTTATTACCGTCAATCTACCTGCATTACAATTAATAAATAATTGAATCATATTGTAACTAGCAAATAAGGATGAATAATGTTATTTGTGAAATAGGTGATTATTTGTCTACCTAAGTGGAAATATGTACATGTGATGTGTTTTGATTGCGAGAGTGGAGGAAGACTGTCCTACCGTGAGACAGTTTAAACTAGTACGGAGGACAGTGCGAATCATACTCCGGCAACCAAACATACCCACCTTTTTTATTGTAATGTGCACGAACAATGTTAGTATGTAAGTTTGGTCGATGATATACCTAATTATATTTTTTGCAATAATTTTTTTTTCAATAAATCGGTCACTAATTTGGCAATCGGGTTCTACTTTAAATTCGAGATGAAAAAATTTGATAACATTTTGCCCGACCTGTGAATTGAGCTCAGGATCAAAGATCAGAGAAGTTACTACGTAACAGATATTTCACTCTCCGAGATCAAATACACAATTTTGAGCTCAATATCCGTGACGGTTGGGTTGATCCTTGACGGCTCATTTCTTGCGAGGCTGCTCGAACTAGAACCCCTGCGCCCACCAATCACGCACTCCCCTCGCTCGCGCGGGCTCTGCGCGTGAGAGGTGACAAGTGACAACCGACTAGCGGAGCGGTGCCGCGGCCGGGACTGCGTGAAAGTGTAGGTATTCATCAGTGTAAGTGCGTTCGAGTGAAGGAGGCCTGCCCGGATCTCCCGATTGCGTTTGCACTAGACCAACGAAATAGCTAAAGAATACCAGTACCTGTTTAACATGGAGTGACTGCCTATCCATCTTTCACATCCCTGAACCTGGGTTACTACATATAACAACTCGGAAAATATGTAACGACAATACTAGGCAATCTATATCTATACAAATAAATAAAATTCAAGTGTCTGTGTGTAATATAAAAAATAACAACGTCTTATTGAATACTTGTGCAATTATATACGGTACTAATAACAAATACGCTATTTTAAGATTTTTGTCTGTCTCTCTGTTTGTTCAGGATAATCTCCGAAACAGCTGAACCGATTTTGACGAGAATTTCACTGGTAGATAGCTGATGTTATAAGGAATAATATGTATTACTTTTTATTCCGGCAAAATTCACAGTTCCTATGGGAAAATTAACAAAATTAAGTACGAGTTTGATGCGGACGAAGACGCAGGCAACAGCTAGTACATTATAATAACCGTATCAGGTGTGAAATTTTTAATTTATCATTGTAATTAGCTTAATTTAATTAGCAATACAGATTATTGCTACCGTTATATAGTTCACATTCGTTATATAATAATTGTTGGTTTACAATGTTATATAGGATGGTAACAAAATACTTGAATCATTGTATCACCATTGTACAGCACCGTATTTAGAAAAACCATCAACTGAATAAAAACACATAACTAATTCTTATGAGGACGTATTAAGTATAGCACTTAGCGATTATTATATCAACATTAATTTACTTAGGATTATTGAGATCACGCCCTTGAAGGACATATCTTTTTAGTAAAGTTCTTCATAAAAGTCAGTTGCGTAGAGATAGTAATCACAGCCAGCGTGCATATATGACCAAACGAATGTATTAAAGAAAGAAATAAAACAGATTTATTTGACACTAGCTGACCCCCCCGGGTTCGCTCCCGTCAACTGGATATCTACCTACCCCACCTACCTATCTACCCTTCCTACCTACCCACCAACTCCAACCACTACCAAATAATGAATTTTATAGGCAAATTTTGCTAATCTGGTTTACATTATTGCAATTTTTATTAGGATCTCTAACGTTCTTGAAAAATAATTTATAGCCTATGATACTCGGGAATAATGTAGCTATCCGTAGATGAAAGATTTTTTTAAATCGGTCCAGTAGTTTCGGAGCCTATTCGGTACAAACAAACATACAAACAAACAAAAAATGTTTCCTCTTTATAATATTGGTATAGACAAGCCACAAGAGCGCACAGCATAAACATATGTCGCATCATGGCTGGCCGATAGATGCAAACCATCGGGAAGTCAGGATGTCTTCCCTTAGGTTAAGACATCGTGTATGGGCAGGTCGGTGGGTACAGTCGTGCAAATGAAATAACATAAATTATTCGATACACTGGGTTTATTTAAATAGTTCACAGTTACAATCTTGCTCACTAATATTACTGATCGATACCGATTCTACAACGTCTAAGCTCTAGGGCGGTCAGTACTCAACTCTTATATACTGTGTCCCCACCACACAGGTCGTTAGAGGAAGCGCGCCACAGCGTAGTTGTTCTTGATTTGCCGACAGGTGGCGTGCTCGTGATTTGTTTTGACGTCCGTACTATTAGACTAAACCCGACACGGCCATCCTGCGATACAGGCGTCCTCGTCTGTTCCTCATTGTCAGGTTTTAACAGTGTATCGAATCATGTGGAAATCCTCAATGGATGTCCTCAGCCCTTGGGGAAAGCTGAGGGGTCTGTCAGACTCTTACTGACTAAAACCACATGGTGTTCTCTAGGCCGTAATTCCTATTGAGAGGCGAGCGTGGAACACAGCACGTCGCCTTCTCTGGCCTCTCTCAGGTGACAGACTCCCCAAATCTATCACCCGCAGGCATTATCTTCTTGTCCTTGCTCCATGCCATCTCATGTCGTGTTGCGCTACACGTTCTTAGTCCACTCCGTTCTACCAGTCTCCCATCATACAAGGGAAGTTTTCTGAAACACACAAAATCTCCACACAGTATTCGCTCGTCCAATCCTGACTCATACTCTAGGTGAGTGAGGAAACATTTTGCATAGTTACATATCGAAAGGATCACTGGTCTAGGTATTTCTTTATAACAGAAAACCCCTACAGTTACAATCAAGCTGGTCTAAATCGTCACCCACCAATGCAGGTGAGATTCCTGCAGCACCTCGAAAAGATCACTGGTCTAGGTATTTCTTTACAACAGAAAACCCCTACAGTTACAATCAAGCTGGTCTGAATCGTCACCCACTAAAGCAGGTGAGACTCCTACAGCGCAGTTACAGTCAAGCTGGTCTGAATCGTCACCCACTAAAGCAGGTGAGACTCCTACAGCGCAGTTACAGTCAAGCTGGTCTGAATCGTCACCCACTAAAGCAGGTGAGACTCCTACAGCGCAGTCACAGTCAAGCTGGTCTGAATCGTCACCCACTAAAGCAGGTGAGACTCCTACAGCGCAGTCACAGTCAAGCTGGTCTGAATCGTCACCCACTAAAGCAGGTGAGACTCCTACAGCGCAGTTACAGTCAAGCTGGTCTGAATCGTCACCCACTAAAGCAGGTGAGACTCCTACAGCGCAGTTACAGTCAAGCTGGTCTGAATCGTCACCCACTAAAGCAGGAGTGATCTTGACACCCCTTCTACAAAAATGATCATCTTCCACAAAAGTAGAAAAGACCACATACTAATTGATCATTCCAAAGATTCTATTATAGCTTCGGAATTATCTACACTTAAGGTGCGAGAGCTTATGGAAAATGTTTCCTCTGACTCCAAGGGCGTATTATTAATTACAGGTACAAAAGACATACCGAACTCATCATCTGTCGTCACGGTCCATTCATCATCATCATCACCATCATTTTCGCAAATTTCCAAATAACCTTCTTGCCCTTTAGGTACTTACTTAAATTTTACTACCCTTAAATTTTTATTAGCAATTTTATAAATTCTGTTAATCAAAATTAGAATACCAAAATTATTTAAATTTTCGTAATGAGGGCTTGACGATTCGAACGTCATCAACATTAACATGGTGACCTCACCTCTGGCGTGCCTATGTGAGTTTACCTTCTTTCAACGTCATAACTCAAAATGAACCTTCTGCAAGGTCTCTAACATAAACATGAACATTCACACCAGACATAGTATCACACAGACTTACAGGTGCCATACAGGCCTTCAGTTGACACACAGGCTCACAGTTGCCACACAGGTCAACAGCTGCCACACAACGCTCGGCTACTCCTGACCAAAATAGATCATTGGGTTCGTGAAAATAGGGAAATTTTAGAACTCTACTCTTTAACTGAATCATTACCCTGGGCCATGTACCACAAATCGATCCAAACCAACTTTAAAAATTCTGCTGCTGCAAAAACTGTCAAGCTTAAAGAAACCCTCGAGTAAAATCTTCAACGCCACGGCCCTCTAGCCGACCAGCAATTGTATTGCTCTCACAACGGTCTCTAGACCCCGACCTCCACCAGAATCCACTGGTACGGTCAATCATAATATATTCGATAGACTGAATTACTAGACACTTTAAGCTTGCTCATCATCATCAAAATTCCTTTAACATCAACATCGACTGGTACATGACCCGTTGGCATCTTCCCTAACCTACCGCGTGCATACTTGTAGGTCCTAAGCGTTCCTATTTAAAGCTTTCATTGTATAACTATCACTGTCCTGTCATAATCACCTATCGCGGACTTAATAAAGGTCCCATTTAGTTTTCACACTAGAGTTTCCCACACAACACTACTGATTAGAAAAAGATCCGACGATCAACAACTAAATAAAGTAATTGTAACATTTCCGTTAATCTTTACCATAATTCAAAGGCAATGCATACTCAACGACACCTCTTCGTAGACCCATCGCCACATGTTACTCATGAGGGGCGGTCCAGAATTTGTCGCATGAGTAGACATGTTAATCAGATTTGGTTTCACTACCACTGTCATCAACTATGATGTCTAATTCTCAAGGAACTTGGTGATCGAGGATCCTTCCCAAAAGATTCGCACTTTTTACTCAAAGATTTTCATACCGACTGCTAACAAAAGGGAAACAACTAACCCTGATAATATTAAGGAGCTTCACGAATTAATTCGGATCAAAATCTTTAAAATTAAATATCAACAGTAACCATTTACTATCGCTCACTACCTCTGTTTATATGTAAGGAAAACGATCGCGAGATCTACTGCTATCCTAATGTTACTTTGAAAGTAAGCAAGTGAATTCAGACCTGAAGACGTTGGTCGTAAATCGTGACGCAAAATAAGATTTGTTCTGAATACACGTAAATGACCAGTACCGTTACTAACTCGATACAATTGCGATGGCCCTACGTCATTACTAACTGGCTTTGTTACTGAAAATCTCCTTCTTATGGGATATCTCATCCTAAAGTTCGTATTGAACCAAATCTTGAAACTATACTGCCAATAGGAAACTCATTACCTAACTACTTGCTTTTTACAAGTGTGTCTTAATTACCTAGTGATAGTGCTAGATATAACCACTACCAATTCAGTGATCAAACATGAACACTTAAAACTCGAAATAGCATCTCTTCAGTAGAGAACTTTCCACCTCACTATCGAAATAACATGGAAGCGACTCACCGAGTATTCCATTTCAAACTTGCGCGCTCCCAACCTCAAACTGCTAGTCTGCCGTTCCTCCTAACCTCTCAGATGTTGACAGGTCAGTCTTCGCATACAGCATCTGAACTGCTAGCAGCAGCAGAGGCTCCACTGCGACACAATATGGTATCTGAAACATGAAAAACACTACGGGAGTACTTGTTTACACGGTTATCTTAACCATACACAGCTTTGATGGAAATTAACCGGTGTAGTAACCTAAACCGGCACGGCAAAATGGGTTATTATGAACACTGAATGTGAATGCAGAGACCCTGTCCAAAACATGAACCACACATTACAATGTCCCAAGTGCCCAGGTAGGTATTCTAACTTCCAAACAATTATAGTCAGCCAAGGCCAGTCAAGGGCTACCGCCAGTGATAGTAGAATAATAACCCTTCAACAACACCCAACTTGACCATCGATAACTAACATGAAATTATAAGGAACCTAACACGGGCCACCCCGACGATCCATTGACCGCCACAAAACCAGAATTTTGAATAATGAACACTCTTGGCCATAGTCAATAACAAAATGAAAGCGACTCACCAGATTGGCTTAAAGATCCATGTGTATGGATCTTTCCACACGTCCACACGCTCCTCCTTGACCTGTTCAGCTCCTTGGTTGTTGCTAGCTTCCTTGCTGCTCCGCTCTAGACTGTTTTTTTTATTTTTTTATTCTAGACTGAGGGTAGTCGAAGAAACGAACCACTACTGTTTTTTTTTCTCAACTGACAC
Organism: Orthosia gracilis; assembly: GCA_947562075.1. Taxonomy (NCBI): domain Eukaryota; kingdom Metazoa; phylum Arthropoda; class Insecta; order Lepidoptera; family Noctuidae; genus Orthosia; species Orthosia gracilis. The sequence goes on along the minus strand of OX387265.1, from coordinate 42,926,560 downwards.
CGCATTTTTTTTGCAAGAATGTAACCGCCATTTTCACTAGCATTGTTTTTACGTGCGATCTCATTAGCACGACCGAATCCCAATTCTGATGTCGCATCATGGCTGGCCGATAGATGCAAACCATCGGGAAGTCAGGATGTCTTCCCTTAGGTTAAGACATCGTGTATGGGCAGGTCGGTGGGTACAGTCGTGCAAATGAAATAACATAAATTATTCGATACACTGGGTTTATTTAAATAGTTCACAGTTACAATCTTGCTCACTAATATTACTGATCGATACCGATTCTACAACGTCTAAGCTCTAGGGCGGTCAGTACTCAACTCTTATATACTGTGTCCCCACCACACAGGTCGTTAGAGGAAGCGCGCCACAGCGTAGTTGTTCTTGATTTGCCGACAGGTGGCGTGCTCGTGATTTGTTTTGACGTCCGTACTATTAGACTAAACCCGACACATACAAAAAAAGAAAACTTAAAACTAAACAACAATAAAAAGACAGATTAATGGGTTAATATAATTCTGGCTTCACTTTGGGCATTATTGGTAAACCTAGCCTATAGAACTGGTCCATTATGTACCACAACTAAATACAATCGACTTCCAAATAAAAACACTACAAAGTGCAAAATAACTTCAATTTCGGAAGTCGGTGTTCTTGTTTTCGATTCTTTGTTTTTTGACACCGACTACCAGCGTGTTATGTTATGATACGGTGTAAACAATAAACAGATATGCGATTGCAGCTATCCCGAGTGATTTTCCGTCATTTATTGAAGAGTTCTGATGTATACCTCCGAAGTTCTTCATCAGATCCTTATAAAAATTAAATGGGACCTGTTATGTGGTACATGACAATGGCTTTCAAATAAAAAACAACAAAACAGTAACAAGTTCTGAGGTAGTCGGTTAAAAACAATATAAACGTAACCAAAGCAACAAGAGTATGCAAGGATTTTAGCAGGTTTTGCTTACTTCCATGGAAAAAAGCCGTACATATAGAGATGAACGTTATAGTAAGGTAGCTCAATACTAGTTTTCAATGGAAATCTTTTTCGGTGCTCATAAAAAAAAACAAAGATCTCTTCTGAAATCAGTGCACTGCATTTCATAAATACTTCCTGCAAACAGGGAAAAATATTCTAACCCGGAAAAGTTACGAACATACTCGTATACCGATAGAAGTCAAATTATAACTAATACAAATTCAAAAGAAAATCAAGGTTAAAGACAGTTTAAACTGGTGAGACAAAATTGTGTGGTATTGTGTGGTATTTAACAGTAACTAGCGACTTGCCCCGGCTTCGTACGGGACAAATTATATACCCAAACCTACCTCATTAATCGATTTTTCGATCAGTATAAACTGTAGCAAAATACGTTAAGCAAGCGGAGACACAGACATTGGCAGGCAGTGATTTGGTTTATACTATTTGGAGAAGAGAAACGCTAAACTAACCCTAAACAAGCAACAATTAAAGTATAGTTTGACAAATACTCAACTCCTTCTTAACATCGAATACTTAAATCAGAAACCGCTCAGTAGTCATAAATGCTGCAAAAAATATAAATGGTTTCTACAAAAACTCAGCAAGTCAGCAGAAAATTATTCTAACCCGGAAAAGTCACGAACATTAACCGATGAAAGCAAAACTCTTGCTTATACAGATTTTTTACAAAATCAAAGTTTTAGCCATTTAAAGACAGTTTTAGACGCAATTTCCATTTTAACGGTCGACGAATGATCGAGATCCATCATGCTATTGGAAGCACGTTAACACGATGACAATTTCACAATTAATTTTTGTGGAGCAAAGTGGAATATTTATTTAACATTTAAACGCTAAACTGACATTGAACAAGCCACAATCCTTCCTGATAGCTCGACGCAATGTTATTTATATTATACTGATGATTTATATCTTACTGATAAATAATTTTTACTAAGCGATATTGCAAGCACGCTCCATGAGATGCAATGCGATGCATTTCGACCGACATACATTAGAGTTTTTTTTAGAAAAACGTGCGTGATATCGCCTATGGACGCAATTTAATTCGCGTCGCGCTGTCAAGTGCCTTAACCATAACTGGGGCAACACACATTTAATTCAGTGCACTAGAAACACTTCCTGCAAAAACTCTGCACAGAAAAGTTATTCACACCCGGCAAAGTCACGAACATCATCCAATGAAAGGAAAACTATTACTAATACAAAGTCAAAAGAAAATCAAAGTTATAGCCGCTTAACGACAGTTCTAGACGCAATTTCCATTTAAACGGTGGACGAACGATCGAGAGCCATTATGCAATTGGATGCACGTTAACTCGATGAGAATTTCACATTTTATGCCCTTCCCTTTTATTCGAAAGATGTTAAATATTTGAATAGGAATATCGCTGATTGCTTTTCTATTGGAAAATGTTTGAAAAGTTTCTTCTCGGCCGTTACGTATTCAGATTGGTGGTTGATTAGGTTTCTGTGTGCCTTTTATGGCGTGAAAATTTAATTTTACTGACGTGGAATGGTTTTAATATTTATGAAGTGACTGCAAAAGTGAAGCTGGTACGCCAAGGCAAAAGATTGGGTGTCGATCGATTAACAGAAATTTGCACTTATCTGCATTTTAGCCTGGAAACTTTTCTTTTTCCACTTCTTATTTTCTAAAAGTTGCTCAAAAAATTTAAACATTTAATTGCCGACCATAAAATGATCATTGCAAAGTCGTCAAAGTAATAATACTTATTATGGATAGAGTATTAAAAACGATCGAATTTAAAATTAAATCTTCTCATTGTTAAATACATCCAAGTTTTGTTTATCTTAGTTTTTACGTTCCATAGAAAAATACACAAGTTCCGATTTTTTTTAACTCAAACTCTATGCTATTTTGAAACTGTTCAGCTTTACCTACCTAAACAATATATATTAAAATTAAATAATTTAATTTTTCACCATCCAAACTCTCGCGCGCACAATCTCCCACGTCCATTAAAATGATCTAGATACAAAAATAATAATAAGAATACCATCCTGTTACTGTCCAAGGCAAGGCTGTCTTTTCACATATAGAAAAGACACCACCATAAATACTTAGACACTAATCATCATATAAAAAACACAGCATACCTCTTGTACGTGCGAAGTCCTCGACAGCTATCGCCCAACACACCCGCGAGCGACGAGCCCCTGTTTGTCAAACATCAATCAACTATTAACTATTATGTCGCGGGCACTGTGTACGAACTGACGATTTCATACCTTCCTACTAAACGTTGGGACACGAACTGTACATATTGTTGTGTGACGTCTTAGGTACACTGTTTCTTTGTAAGATGGGGTTTTAATTATTTACATATCATAATATAACTCATGACGCTTATTTTTCCTGAAGACGGTCAAACTACGCTGCATTAAAGGCAACAATTATCACAAATACAATCTGGTGTATCCGAAATTTATATAAACGTAAGTCGAGCCGTACACAATCGTAAACATTGTATTTATTATGCTTTTAAAACAGGTATGAATATGACACAATAATGGGCCTTGCTTATATAACAGAAAATAACCATAGTGATTATTTTAAATACTAATCAGTAGATTTTTAATTAAAATTTTCTATGGAGGATTTGAATTAAGAATTAGCGAATCGGTATTTAAACTAATGACATGGTTATTTTTTTTATATAACTAAGACTGAATTATGAAATAAGTTTTTATTAAACTGACAGTTTTTTCCGCAGCAAAACTGTTCTCACGGGAAAGAAAGCCCGTATTTTTAAACACAGATTTGTAAACTAAAGCGCGTACGTTTCAATCCTATCCACCATGTAAACACATCAATTGCTTAGCATTGACTAGAGATACACTATTCTGTAATCTCCGTTCTACTTTTCCCGATTCCCGAAATATGTTTTGTGAACGTTTAAAAATAATACAAATAGTTATGCAACAACATTTTTACGTGTATACGATGCCAGGTCTTAGTCCAAAGTACTACGCAAATACATTTTCTCATAAAAATTTAAGCGGCGGTCTTATATAATAAGTAACTAACTAATAACTCTGAGAAACACTAAAATACTCATAATTTATGAAGTATTGTTTTGCATAGTTTCTTATATAAAAAAATAGTAGGTACTTATGCTTACGTACCGTTCAACCTAATTGAATGTTGTTCTAAATTAACAATCCACCGACATGAAAACAATAGTCAGCGCGTCAGTGGGGTGACCATAAGCTCTTGAAGCAAGGTTATTGTGAGTGTGCATAAGGGACAGATGTATTTGACTTGAAAACATCTGTTCCTTTTTCACATTCGAACTAATAGTCTAATAGATTTGACACGTCAGGATATGGGGCCAAGACTCGGGACGAGCTGAGAAAGAAACCTATAAGGGCGATTATGCACTAAATGTCCGTGATTTGAGTTCCGAGTTCAAAATGTTCTGCATTATTATATATGATACGGATAGAGTTCGGATGTAGTGCGTAAGCTTCCTTACAAGATGTACTACGGCTACTTCGGAACCGTAATTTCACGGACACGGATCGGATGTAGTGCGTAACCGCCCTAACTTCTAAGAGACTCCTCTAAGTGTCCTTCAAGTAAACCCTCTTTTTCAAGGCCTCAATCCAATCCAAGAGCTTCTTAAGGGCAAATTTAACCAATGAAACTGAACGGGATCAGCGCATTAATACCTATTAATAATACTTGAAATTGAACGGCTTCATTGGTGAAATTCGCCCTGACTTGGCTAGCTTAATCGGTCATCTAAGATTTCGTCAATGCTTTGTTGAAAAGTTATTTCGCTGCAAAGTATAATTCAATGACATGATTATCCAGACAAAGAATTTTAAGTAGGTGTTGCAACGTTTTTCAACGACTAGTTTTTATAGGAAATAGTACATTATTATATAGAATAATCAGAACAATGAATGCCAGGAATTGATCTGGAATCGGAATATCTCTCCTCTTTGTCTCTCAGGAAGGGCACAAACCCATGTTTACTGCTCGAATAAAAGGTAAATAATAAAGGGATATTAAATCAATGGCTGAATGTATGAAAGACCAGCTCTTGAGAACGGCTCGAGCGATTTGGCAGCTTCTAGTTTTTTTATTTTTTTATTCAATCCTTGTCCTGACGACAAGGTATTTTGGGACATTTAATGAAAATTAAATTGCATCCGTGCGAAGCCGGCGAAGGATACATAACACTATCTAGCTAGCCTTCAACTTAAGATGGGGTGTTTAAGTCAAGAGTGAATAGGTTACTTCTAGGCAAGCGTGCTTCATCGTTGAACGCATCATCGATTACCATCAGGTGAGATAGTGGTCAAGCGCGAGGCTATCTATAATTTAAAAAAATATATTAGGGTCAGCTTCCAGTCTAACCAGTTTCTGCTGAATACCAGCAGCCCTATTGCGAAATGAATTCGGCAAGGCAAAGAGTATGAAAAATCGACCAATCATATAGACGGAAATCCACATCGCGTCTTTCAACTCGCATTATTTGCCTTACCGAATTCATTAAGCAAAAATGCTGCAGGATCTTACATATAGGGACTGTCTATCTAACCTCCACAACCCAGTAACTGGGTAAAATTGGGAAGACCAGTGTTAGTTTTTTGGATTCTGACTTCTGACAGTCAAAGATCTACTCATGGCAACCGGGACCAACAACCTCGGCAGTCGCAGCGCCACGAGCTCTTAAAATTCACAAACATAAACTCAAACGCAACCCAGGAATTGCCCTAACATCCTGATTTCACAGCAACACCTTCCATCTTTGTCCCCCTCTATGATTTAGAAAAAGATGCATTATAGCCCCACGTGAACATCGGCAGTCGGTACTTATCGTCTATTTAGCGAATCGAACGCCCTTGCACTTGTGTTATTTATGCGCGGTTACGAGAATCAATTTGTTTATTTGTTAGTTTCAAACGAAACGGACTTGATTCGTGATTGATTCTTTTGTTTTTGTTTACACTTTACGTTGTTTTGAGAAAGTTGTTTGCTTATTAGGCTGTGATACGTTTTCGTACCATGCCTTAGGGAAGGTAGCGTTTTCTATCAGGAATATAAATATTTTGGGTGCCCGAACTTAGCCAAAGACGAGTATGTATCTAAATTGTAAAAAAGATGGTGTCCTGTATGAAAAGGCACCATTTTGAAATATTCATGTGATGATGTTTGGTGCCCATGAAGCTCAAACGACATAGCATTGACGGAAATGTGTCGAAAGGGGAGATAATCTTTTCCCAGCTGGGAAATAGCTAGAAGATAGATAAGCCCGAGAAATCACAGAAGAAACAGAACGAATATAAATTATAAACAAAAAAATAAACACACAAATCTGGAGTAAGTGCAGAGAACAAAACAATCAACTGGTTAATGGAAGTCCTAATTATCGCGCGAACTAGAAACCGCATCCGTAGATGTATATTGTATATAGGTGACATTTTATCTGGAAAAAGAGAGTTTTAATATTATGTCCTACTATGCTTGAAGCAGGGCTTTTTATCGCAGATTTTATTTGTAGGACGAGATAGGATACACATGCATATACTTAGATATATATCAATATACATACATATTTAACATGAGTCCAATCAGTACATTTTCATTTCTTCCGAAAGTTTGGCGAAAACTTTAGTTGGTAGAATGGTGTAAATTTTTCTGCTATTACTAATAAAAAACATTTTACAAAAAAATACTACCGACTTCCAAATAAGAAAGCTACAATGTGAAAAATAACTTTGTTAAAAGTTTTTTATTTTTCACTTTTTAGTTGTACCTAACTACATAATAGGCAAGTTGTTTAGTAAGTAACCTTAACGCCAGAATAGATAACCCGAATATCGTGAAACTTGAACATAACCGGTCAAATGAGCGACATGTGTACCCCTTAAGAGCGTACTGGCGTGATGTTATGTTATGAAATGGTATAACCAACATGCGATTGCAGCAATCTCGAGAGATTTGCCATTATTTTTTGAAGTTCTGTCCTTTATCATCGAAGTTCTTCATCAGATCTTCTTCACCAAATTAAAATGGGACCAATTCCGAAACATACACTTTCAAACAAAAAAATAATTTTTAAAATCGGTCCAGAATTGACGAAGATATCGATGAAAATACACAAAAAAAAACAAACATGAAATCGAACATAGAACCTCCTCCTTTTTGGTAAATCGGTTAAAAAGACCGAGTTTGACCAATCAAGGTAACAAGAAATATTTTTTATTTCGAAAGAACTAAAAGGTACTTTACATGGTACAAAAGTCCAACAACATATTTCGAAAATGGATTTACAGAACTATGTCTTACATATATATATATATCCAAAGCAAATTCCAATCCGATATGATGCAACCTCACCAAATGAAACCATTCCCTAAACCGGTGCCGTCCAACTAATACCAGTATTATCCGGTTCGTTCCACCGACTTCCGCCCGTTACTAGTCTATAAGGCTATTGGGACTTACTCAAATGGACTTTGTTTTAGTTCGTTTAGACACATCACCACTTTAATTACCCTAGGAAATAAAATTCATGCTAATATTATAAATGTGAAAGTAACTCTGTCTGCCAGTCTGTCTGTTTGTTACGCTTTCACGCTTAAACCGCTTTTTTTGGAACCACTGTTTGTACTTTTAATAATGTTTTGCATGCCTCATATTAAGATTGTACAAAGGTAACCCATATTTTAATTGTCACATCTTATTTACTGTACATAAAATCTATGCAAATGAACGGTTACTTTCCTTTAATTAAACTATTTTTGTCAGTACCGCTGAAGAAACTCAACCAGGGAACCTAACCTGACAATCGACCTACATGCTTCAATGGTACCTAAAATAATTCAAACGTATGACTGCTCTGTTATTACAATTTAAACAAAACATTTGATTTGTGAACCAGTAGCTTATAACAAAGGTAAGTTACATATATATGCAGACACCTGAAGAGCAAGGTCGGTTACTGAGAAAATAGGTCGAAAGAAATCGTGATCTCAGAATTCTTCAATGTAAATAACTGGGTACAAAAGTATGTATCAAGCTGAAACAAGTTGACTTTGGAAAACTGTGCCTAATATGAGATTAGTTATAGGTACCTATACCTGTGGTAAAAAGTTGTACTGTGGATGATGATAACACGTATATTTAATTTTTTATTTGTGATAGGCTCGCGTTTGACTATCTCGCCTGATGTTAAGTAATGATGTGGTCGACGGTGAAGCCCGCTTGCCTAGAAGTCAACTATTTACTCTTGACTTTAATACCCCTAGGTTGTAGCTATCAGAAAACAAAGACTCCGGTAGGGAATTCCACTCCTTAGCTGTACTTACAATGAAAGTATTCACAAAACGCTTTGTGCGTACGGGTAGGAGGTCCACCATGTATCGATGGCGCATGCCGTACGTCTTGTATTCCGATGATGGAAAGGGCTAGGTGGAATCAAATTGTGCAGTTCCATCGCACACTCCCCGAAACGTAACCGATAAAAAACGACAGGCTGGCAACTCGCCGTCGATGTTCAAGGCTCGGGAGCTTTGAGTCGACCAGAGCATCGTTGCCGATCAGCGTGGCCCGTCTGTCACCGTCTTAAACACCGTTTGATATTAAACTCTCGAAATTGTACAAGGTGGTCGAGGGTCTAACTACAATCCGGCATACAATCCGGGGACCTATGTCCAGCTGTAGATACCAAGTAAAGAGACGTCATTCATAAAGTATTTACGACCACACTTATTGTGCTATCGCTACCAATAGGACACACAGATAACTATACAGTTCTCCCCTATACTCAATGAAGCGTATACACAAACACACTTCCCAATCTAATTCCATCTCAACCGAAAATAGAAATTGTGCGAATATTTTGTGTTTGGCGTTCACAAAACAACGATTCTCAACGCGAACATTATCTAATCGTAGGCGGGTTTTGTGTAAACGTAAACAAAACTATTTACGTTACGTAACTGCGTTTGTGTAGCGTTTGTTGAACGTTTGTCAAACGTTCGTGTTTCATGATTGGGCAATTAGCGTTTTATTTAGGTTTTGAGTGCATTGTCGTTGTTGTGTTAATGGGAAGTGACTGGTATTTAAGGCGTGGTTCTCATTGTAGCGTGATCTTCTATTCAGTCTAGACAACATTTAAATTCTGTTGATTTATTAAACTGTTTTATTAATGTTCTCGTGTTTCAACGGCACAATTAACTGTGTAATCCTTGTATTCACTTCTTACTTAATATTATAGTAAATGTGAAACTCTGTATGTTTGGATATTTGTCTATCACGCAAAAAAGGCTGAATGAAAATTGACGATTTTTGAATCACAGGTAGACCATCGCCAGGATTAGAATATAGGATGCTTTTTATCCCGGTAATAGGTACGTTCCACTGTTTTTTTTTTGACTTAGCTAGATTTCGATCATTTTACAGAAAAAAAACAGAATTCAGTAGAAAAAACTTTTGAGTCTTCCAGAGCCATTGGGAAAAGCTACAAAAACACTATACAGTAGGAAAGGTGCCTTTTAAATGTCTGCTGATAAGCCGGTCCTGTTAACATAGATCTCTTATATCATCGTTTTGTAGAGGTATGTCTGAATCACGATTACCGAATCAATAAAGATCTGCGTTAATCGGTATGCTAAGTAATGAACGATTTCTGAAATACGGAATCTCATTTAGATGTTAGTTCTAATTTGAGTACCAGACACGTTAGTTAACGAGTTGTTATGTTTGACCCTTTTAACTTAGGTTTTTTAGGGACAAGCCACAGCACCTGCGTCAGAAAACATCTGTGTGGAATTACTGCTGAAACGAACCTTTTGAGCACGTCTGTAAGGCCCCAATCTCCACCTATGCCCTTTCTGTTATAATTTTTTTGTGGTATTTGTTAACTGTGTCAAATAAATATTTTTCTTTCTATCTACAATTTACTTGAAACGCTGCCAATCCTGAAATCCAGAATCAGTAGTGGCTATAGCGACTTCCATAAAAGCGCCAAGGCGATCAAAATGGTTGATCCCACAACGAAATGAAACAGAAAAGCACAGCAGAGGAATAATACAAAACAAAATACTACAAAGCAAAAAATAACTTTCTTTTCCGAAGTTGGTGTCTTTTATACCCATTGTTTTCTGTTTTTCGACACCGATATCGGTAAAGAAAGTTATTTTTGCTTTGAAGTTTTTTTTTTGGAAGTCTGTTTGATTTTTTGTTAAGTTTTTTTTCTCCTTTTGGTTTTGGCAGGTAACTCCAATTAACAAGATAATCATTTATGGCCAAAGTACATCTCATGACGATTCCAATAAGCCCAAACACGACTAGTATACATTGTTTTATTTTGGAGTTCCAGTGCCTACTAGTGATGGCTTCATCATCAGATCAATTCGATGGTGCCATTTTTGTCAGTACCATTTATTTATAAGTATTTGCTTCATGATAGTCGGTTAACTATTCGAGATATCTTACAACCGTGACATACTTAGCATTATGGAGTCCCAGAAGCCATCTGTGTTCTTCTTCATCAGTTCCACTTCACCAAATGATACTTTCTGAATGTAAATGATTGCATTGTTGATGAAAATACCAAAATCTCTATATGTTTGCCTATAAAATTTATGGAGGTCCCTGATTTCTCTAGAACCCCATCATCAGGTCCTGACCTGATGATCATGGGACCATCTGTGAAGATACCCTTTCAAACAAAAGAAGAATTTTCGAAATCGGTCCAGGCGTCTTTGAGTAATCGGGGAACATAAATAAAAAAAAAGATTCCGACGAATTGAGAAACTCCTCCTTTTTGTGAAGTCGGTTAAAAAACATTATAAATTAGTGATCAATACTAATAATCCCAATGTTTAGTTAATATCAGTCTCACGGATTGAACTTCAAAGATAAGCAATGCGGGGAGACTGAGCCATTTTCGTGGTCGGGTGACAATACGTAAACTCGAATTTGAACGACATGCCTTTGCGGGTTAGTCGTGCCGCGGAGATCGTCATACAAATACAGTGCCGAGAATTTTAGTATGAAATCATCTGACTTCATTATTATCAATCAGTAATTGTGACAAAATTGAAACATGTTTCATGATTCATAAATTAGCAGCTTGTTTAGAATAGAGGTCAAGTAAAAAGTATTTTGTTGCAAGGTGATAAGGAAAGAAAAAATCAGATTTACTGCTACGATATAATATCTGTTATGTGATAAGGTAGATACAAATGACCTCCTTGGAAGGCAGCGCAACTGACGCGAGATGTAAACTGTCGAAAAACACACTTCCTGCCCCTCCATACTTCATCGCTCCGGCAGAGTACCCCTTGCACATGAACTGCAGTGGCCAATCTGGATATCCCTAAACCACAGACATAAATCTAACTAGAAAACGCAAGTCTCTCCGTCTGCATGAAAACGAAGCGTGTCACTTTTTCACATACATTTTAAAAACAAATTTACTTGCCAATGAAAGAAAACATTTCCAACGCCTCGGCCAACTTTTTCACCAATTTTTTTCTAGGGTCATTCTTCCGCGGATAATCTTAACACCACCATTTAGGAAATGACGTCAAATGCACACGTGTACCTGAATTGCGTGTGTTATGAAATTTTACTTCTTGAACATTTTAAATCATAATTATGTTTTGATAGAGTGAATCGATTGCGACTGAAGAAGTCTTAGTATTTTCGGGTTGTTTGTCCGTGTTTGCAGGAGCAAACACGGACAAACAACAAAACAACTTCTTCGGTAAAGTCAAAAGTTACATCTAAAGAATGTTTATCAATCAATCAATCAATATCTTTATTGTGGATAGGTAGGTAGGTAGGTACATAATACAGGGGGGTGACCATAAGCTCTTAGAGTAAGGTTATTTTGATATCGCGTAAGTGACAGATGTATACAAGTCATATAAATCTGTCCCTAACACACACTCAAAATAACCTTACTCTAAGAGCTTATGGTCACCCCCCTGGTCTTAAATAATTAAATTTGTTACTGTTTTACTCATTTATTAATAAAAACATAATAACATCACGTCTTTATACTCCAAAGGGTTATGCAGATGTGCCTCTAATCGTACACTCACAGTTCGTCAGTTATGTATAAGACCCATTTATGTAAAGATAGTAACTTTTTTTTAAACAGACTTCCGAAATTAAAATTATTTTTCACTTCGTAGTATTTTATTTTGGAAGTCGGTTTAATCTCGTTGTTAAAAAGTTTTTATTTTCTCTTTTTAGTTTTGGTACCCTTTATTACCATGAAAATCATTTAAAGCCAGAGGACTTCTCAAAACAATTCCAACAATCTTAAACACGACTGGGACACATTTTTATTACGAAGTTCCAGTGCCTATCTTCCAGCTTCATCGCCAGATCAGTTCAATAGTTCCATTTTTACAGTTTCTTATTATTTCGCTATGTCCGTCTATCAGTCCGCAGCTTAGCTCAGAGACTCTTAGTACTAGAAAGCTATAATTTGGCATGGACATACATATTAATCACTCCGACAGACTGGTAAAACAAAATCATGTTAAAAGTTTTTTTAGGGTACCTCCTGTAGACGTAAAGTGGGTCTATTTTTTTTCTCGCTAACCCATGGTGTGGGGTATCCTTGGATATGCCTTTAAAAATTTTACGGATCTATTTTACGATTCAGGGATTCGTTTGCGTAAAATTAAGCTTTGAATTGCTAATAATTATTAGAGTCAAGTGACGCCGCTGCCAGCTAAATGGTTGCTTACGGATATGTGAAAAAATCATGGCAGTGGTATATATAACAAAACGAAAAGGAAAACTATCACAGCTAAGTAGGCTTTACAACTTTACGAGTAATAGTCGACCAACTTGTAAAATGAACTTAAAAAGTACAAATTTTGTACAAATGCCATTGAAAAATTCCCTATTGTTAGTTTTGTCAAACAGATAGTAAATATAAGTTTATGAACCATGTGAAAATATACAATTATAAAATCATAACATCCTTAATAAAAATGATTTTTAAATTAATAATGTGTACGCTCGATTAACAATAATAAAATCATAGACAAAGTGATTAATCAGGGCACTAACACCCGATTTCTCAGCACTCGATTATCAGAGAATTAATGTGACAAATTGTCAAGCACGCGTTATCTGCTGTGATTGGCTATTAAAATGCATTCAACTAATCACAGCAGATAACGCGTGCTTGACAATTTGTCACATTAATTTTGAGATAATCGAAACGTGGGAAACCGGATAAGTATAATCTCCGGGCGTTATGAATCTAGTCAAGTCAAATCGGGCAATGTAATTGAATACTGATTTAAACTTTTCTATTTATCACACTGGTCATTATGAATATTGCTACGTAACTGTTGGGCAATTTCATAATTATGGTCAATGAATTAATTACTTTAGACCCTGCAGACAGAAATAGGAGCCCGCCCAACGGGTTTCGTCGACTTTGTTGCTTAAATAGTAATCGTACTTTCCTATTCTATATTAAACGCAACTATTTTAATATTGACATATTAAAATAGTTTTTATCACATTGTCTACTCATATTGTGCATTTAACTGATATTCAATTTTGAGCATTAGTTAGTTCTAGTTTTAATAAATTCTAGTTTTAAAAATTAGTTCTTATCAGGGAAAACGCGTTCTATCTAAAAACTGGTTTTAACTGTGACATATTATATCATCATCTTCCTTACCTTATCCCATGTTACTTGGGAACTGCGCAAGTTACAACACGTTTTCTTGTTCCATACCGTCCATATATATTTTTATAAATGAAATCAATTTGATATTATGTACTAATTTATTTATACTTTTTTTCTGTTTAATTATGTAGTGTGAGGCGGGCGGGCCTCTTCATAATATTATAGTATATAAATATTAACATAGTTTTTTTTTTGTCGATATCCATCTATAAAGTTAATATCAGACCAAACTACATCACTAATTTAGTAGCGAAAAACTTTAGAGAATGAAATAGCGAACACATTCAAAATTTTTCAAATTACTAAAGAGAATGAAACAAGGAGCATACGTGTGAGGATCCAGGAACGAATCATACCATTCCCCGTGGCTCTAACGCGTGGTCGTATCGGCTCCTTTTGCAATTGACGTCATTCATACAGATTATTTGTTGCAGCTTATTTTAGTTTTTCTTTTCTATCATTGAATAATTTGATTTAACTTTTTGATAGTTTAGTAGGTTGTTTGAAAATATAAATAGACAAATATTTGTTTTCGGTTTGTAAATAACTTTTCAATTATAGGTATTTAGTTTTTTTTTCTCATTGTTTTATTAAATTTATACTTAGTTGGTGTTTTAGGGTGAGGCCAAACGAACGTAATTTTGTGAGTTGTGAGTCATGTCAAATGAGTTGCAGAATTTGCGTTCAACTGAAATTCGGTTAGGCTGCCAGACGGACGGACGTAGTTTCAGTTGCTATTCTACGTTTGTACGGGGCGCTGACGTTTTCCTTGTTCCCCTTCCTCACCTCTTGCGCAATTCGGTTGAAATAATGTGTATGAGTCAGCTATAACTCATTTTGCGTAGCCGTGTGGCACAAACAGGACTTTAGTATGAAACCGAATACAGAGTAAATACCGCAACGTATCTTACGCGACTCAAACCGCGATCTTACAGTAACACTGCTGGTGCTGAACATTGTAAAGCAGTACCTGTCGAAGTAAAAAATGTGAAGAATGAAAACTTGTATAGATCATGAAAATAACAGTGTCGCAGTAGGTTTCGTACATCATTTTTTATCGGCTAACAACCCTTGCATACCTAATATTTGGATATCTTAACGAAGACTATCTCCGTAAAGGCAATACTGAAGTATTCAAATTATTACGTGACGGTGTTTATCAATCTTTATTACAAACGCTTGCCTCTACACGCGGTGGTACTCAAATACTTGGATAATATTTTTTCTAACTTCATTTGTGAAGTTGGATTTTATAACTTCTTCTTTAGTCACCAGTAGTTCGCCTTATGTGGGCCCGATTTTAGCCGCTGAAACCATTTCAATGTTCATGTAAAACAAAAATCCCATTTCTTAATCCGCATTATTCTGCAACTACGGAACCCTATTACTGCGCGTGGCCCGACACGCACTTGGCCGGTTTTATTAGAAACATTTATTTAATTTTTATCCAACACAGTCATTTACTATACAAATCACCATTGAGAACTTCCAGTGGCCATCAGTTTCACTTCACCAAATGATACTTTCTGAATGCAAATGCTTGCCATGTTGATGAAAATATTGAAATCGCTACAAGTATGCCTATAAAATTTGAGGAGTTACCTCGATTTCCCTAGGATCCCTTCAACAGATCCTGACATGATAGCCAAGGGGTCACCTAGGGAGTAAACCTTTTCAAACAAAAGAAGAATTTTTCAAATTTGCCTTTGAGTAATCGGAGAAGATAAATAAAAATAAAAAGAAGAAATTGTTTCGCAATGCCCGGTTTTTCCCAAACAGAAAATTGCCCAAGGTGATATTTTAAGGTCGTATGTAAGTTTCTCCTCTACAAATATTCAAAGTTTCGTCTCATCTCTTGTTACCTAAAGACCTGCTGTTAGACAGTTACTGTTCTTTGTAGACGGCGCACCTGTGCATACTTTATGCACATGCATTGTCGTTATCTGCCTTATGACGTCATTATATTGTGACTCGTGTTACGGGTCGGGAAACGGGGAGTTTTATGCTCTTTGTGCTCAAGTTTTTGTACTATCATCGCTTGGTTCTTGAACTGCTGCTTGTGTATACTTTAAAAGACCAAAAATGAGAAAGGCTGCTCTAGACAAGTATAAGTCGATACCAGTGATGACGATGGTCGAAATGCCAAAACGCACTTGTTTAGACTCAGATGGGTAGTACTCACTAGGGAGGTTACGAAGGTTCAATTCCAATCCCGAAAAGTCGGAACTTCCGATTGTTCTTAAACCACCGATTTCATTTTCGGTTCCGAAACTTTTAAATCGGAGATTATCAGAGGTCGATGCTGCCGCCGCTTACGTACTATGTGTCGATGCGCATGCACAGGCAATGCGTACAAACTTATTTATATAAAACAGATACTGATTTTAGAAAACTCCATTTTTTTTTTCAACTCTTATTTAGGTGTATTGTGTCAAGCACAATTAATGAAATTCGAAAGGCTGATTAACAATGTACGTATTATTTTATTCCATTATACCTGCTTTCTCATAACACATTTTTCTTCAGCACTCCCGTAACAACCCTAGTACTAATAAACAGTGTGCGTGTGTGATCAGATGTATGAACGCAAAGGAAGCAAAAGAAGTATGTAAGGATCTTAGCAGGTCGCGTTCTGTAGTTTCTGTCTTACTCCATGGGAAAAAGGCGTTAGTTTATGTACATATTATTAATTCACCAAATTGCATAGTTTGTGCAAAATTATTTTGGAAAATTAATCACATGATGTGAATGGATTCTTTCTCCAAGGCTCTACGATGAAGACTGCTTCACTTCTTTAAAGAACATGGCATGTTACCTTGGCTGATACTCCACTTATGTCTTCTACAGTACAGTTTTATTTGTTCAGTTCTGTACAGACTACCTATGTTCTACTTGCTGGAGTGTCCTGGATGTCCATTCACTTGCAGCCTGGATGACAAGCACAGTGTTTCTGACGCTTAAATATGGGTGACCACCTACTAGGCCCCGACAATTTAATTAAATGTACCATCGAATCGAAAAGAATGGTACTCTTATTTAAACCATTAAAAAAACATTTTCTCCAGTCCCATTTTCTCTTCATTATCTTCTTCTCCGTCGTTCTCTCTATGCTGGGGATCGCTACCACATACGATGCGTCTCCAGGTTTTGCAGTCTTCTGCAGTGTAAACCGCTGGTATATGCTGCCTCCAACAGCCTCCTTGATTACCTCTGAACATCTTACCAGTACTCTGCCTTGAGCCATCTTTCAACCCGCCTGACCCAGTATGATGAGCCTTGTCAGACTATGCTTAGATTAGTGCATAATACGTATGATAAAAAAACTTTTTACAAAAAAATGTCTTGGTAGATACCAATTTTTTTTCGTTATGGACACCGACTTCGAAAAAGAAAGTTATTTTTCGCTTCGTAGTGTTTTTAGTTGGAAGTCGGTAGTATTTTTTTGTAAAAAAGTTTTTTATTTTTCACTTTTTAGTTGTACCTATTACGCAACTTGCCTTTAGTAAGGAACTTATAATGCCAGAATAGATTACCCGAATACCATTAAACTTGAACATAACCGGTGAAATGAGAGTGTACCAAGGTGAACTTTACACATCTGCGAACCTCTATAGAGCGTACTGGCGTGATGTTATGTTATGAAATGGTATAAACAATAAACAGACATGCGATTGCAGCAATTCCGAGAGATTTGCCGTTATTTATTGAAGAGTTGTATATCTCCGAAGTTCTTTATCAGATCTTCACAGAATTAAAATGGGACCAATTTCGGCATATACTCTATCAAACAAAAAAAATTATTTTCAAAATCGGTCCATAATTGACGGAGATATCGGGGAAAATAACAAAAAAACATACAAGAAGTCGAACATAGAACCTCCTCCGTTTTGGAAAGTCGGTTAAAAAACTGAATGCGCGCTTCTGTTATATTGCAGATACCCCCTTGGTGACATCACCACACATTACCCCATTCAAACCCTAGCTTCATCCCTAAAAGAGTCCCTAAGCAAGTAAAAAAACGCCGCCATAACTTTACCAAACTTAATCCACAGCGACGATCTATTTTTAATACACCATTAGCATTATTAGCCAGTCACCCAGCTGAAACGTCCCACCCAGGTCCATTGAAGCTTTATCTTAAAATAGAATATTCCAGAGCCGGCCACATCTTATCTGTTTCCATCTCATACAATATTTATGCGTGAAGAACACAGAATGTCGATTACTCGACGGTAAGCGAAGATACTGGGTTAATAGATGGGGCTTGGACTTTGGAGGCGATAATAATAGGTGCTTTTTCAGGGGCGTAGCTACCGCCGTATCTGCCGTATCAATTATACAGGGCCCCCGGGCCACGGGGGCCCCCGACGTGCGTAAGCAAAAATTAATAAAAACTTCCCAAATTTTCTTTTCGCCTATCAGACCTTTCACTGTTGTCCATAGAGGCAGAAACTTTAAAAAAACTATAGTCATCATCAGCTATACCTAAATGATTTAATATAGGTATCAGTTTGGCGAAAAAAAGGCAAGCAGAATCTACATTTAATTTGAATTGTTTGTAAAAATTTTGGAAAAAGTGACAGATAGATTATTACGAGGATTTTTTTTTTTTTTAATTTTATGCAATTTTTTTTTCTTTTGTGAGAAATCTTTACCGTTCTTAAGGGCCCCCATCCAAATTTTTATACAGGGCCCCGCCAAGGCATGCTACGCCACTGTGCTTTTTGATTGTTGCTTCTTAGATCATCATCATTTTAAGACGATGACAGTCGCCAACGACCTTGAAGGAACAAAACGCGCACTCGTTTCACACCCGCGCGGCCCAAAATTCAGTAGTTTTTTGTACTTCCCTTTTAATCTATGACTTTAAAAAAAAGCCTCCGATCAAAATGAAGATAATTAATTTTTCTTTGAGATGAAGAAAATTTTAATAAAAATACACCCGGCAGTTACAGTCGCTCCATGTAAAAACTGGTACTCAGCTGAATCCGGTAAGACTGGAAGCCGACCCCAACAATAATTGGGAAAAAGGCTAGGCAAACACCCGGCGGTTTTGGTGCGATTGTCGATTTTTGTCCGTATTAGACATAACTTTACAAATTAATTACACTATGTTATACGAATAAAACTCAAAATTTTCTTAGATCAAATTAATAAGAAAATAGTCTATGTAACATATATATTTTTTTTTTTAATTAGGACTAGCTGTCTAGACGTGATTCTCATTTTAAAATCAGCTACGGAGATGTATCTGCGCCTCAATTGAAAGAAGGCACAGCTGGACGTATACAACGTTGGACGTTGTCTCTTGTAGTGTGTAAGTACTAATATACGTTGATGCTAACATCCTTTACATATTTTTGCTGTTGTGTATTTGTGTATGTGGATTATGTAGTTTGAGAATAAATTATGATTATTTATTTAGTTATTTAAAACTTTATGCAACATACAGGTAAATAGGCGGACTTAGTAGTTGACTGGTAGAGAATGCCTGAGACATTCTCTACCAGTCAACCAAAATTATCGTTTTCAAACTTTTTTTCAGGTTAGAAGCGGGTATTTTTTTAAATCGGGAGCTAAACAAGGTGACATCATAATTTTCTATTTTCTAATTCTCTAGACCTCCCCCAGAGAGCAGCGGCACATCGACCGGACCTGTGCTTCTCACAACCAGCGAATTTCCGTAGCTTTTACCAAGTCATCCGTCTACCTTATGGTAGGCCTTCCAACACTGTGTCTTGCGGAACGCGGTCACCACTCTAGAGTCTAGAGGGTTCTAGAGTCTAAAACCATACTGCCCCATCGACCATACTCTTGAATGTTTTTTTTAAGTTTCTTGATTTATTGTGAATAGGTGACTTACTAGGAACGCAAATTTATTAGATAAGTAATCGGATACAAAAGTCAAGAAATAGACGAAGACGGATTGTCGGAAAAATACAACTATGACAGCTGAACAGAATAAAAAAGCCCACCTGTTGTTAGGTACAATCCCGGTAATAACAGCCGCACGGGTCGATCTTCAAGGTTAAGCAACGCTTGACGAGGTCGGTCCGTGGATAGGTGACCATTTCAACTTACCGAGTTTCCTCCGTGCCTCGGAAAGCACGCTAAGCCGTTGGTCCCGGCTGTCATTTCTCTCTCTTCAGATCTTTGACAATCGTTACGGGTAGTCAGAAGCCTGATATCTGACACCAGT
Source organism: Orthosia gracilis (assembly GCA_947562075.1). NCBI lineage: Eukaryota > Metazoa > Arthropoda > Insecta > Lepidoptera > Noctuidae > Orthosia > Orthosia gracilis. The sequence continues at coordinate 42,906,639 of OX387265.1, read as the reverse complement.
CTAGCCAAGGGGTATCGTGTTATCCAGTTACTGGGTTGTGGAGGTCAGATAGGCAGTTGCTCCATGTAAAAACTGGTACTCAGCTAAATCCGGTAAGCCTGGAAACCGACCCCAACAAAAAATAGGAAAAAGGCTAAGCAGATGGTGATGTTGATACACTGCAGGGCAAAGACCTGATTTTCTGAATTGTGTTGAGGATTCAGGATTGTTTCGTTTAGGTTTCCTTAGATATTGCTTGTTTCAAAGTAGAAGGCTACTATTCCGTTATTTCAAAATGAAGATTGCTGAAAGGCAGTGCTAAGTAACTCATCATTTCCTGAGAACGTATTTTTTTCATCATGGTGCCGCATGGAGATTACTGTTCGGAAATACACCGTAAAGACTATCTTCACTCCTTTCAGAAAAGTGTCACAGATGCTGCGCTCGCCGAAGGACAACTTTCCACTGGAAAAGCCCGGTGTTTATAAAGTAGATTGCAGTTGTGGCAAGTCTTACATCGGTCAGACAAAGCGTACGGTTGCTTGTCGAATTTCGGAGCATATCACGACGGTAAAGAACAATGACACCCAAAAATCGGCCATAGCTCAACATCTTTTGGAATCAGGATTGAACCACTGGATTGAGTTACATAACCCTCAGGTCATTTCGACAGAACGCCACTATATCCCTAGACTGGTGAGGGAACTAACGAGATTACCAAATATAGCAATTTCAACCGGGAGGATGGGTTTCAACTGTCGAGAGCTTGGAATCCAGTGGTTCAGCTGTGTAAACCCCGAAAAAGTGCCGAAAAAAGTTCGCGAGCGGACACAGCGAGTTTCGTGTGTCGGGAACAGAATCGAGTTGTGAGTGACAGTGGTAGCGGTGCTGAGCGCAAAAAACGAACAAGAAAGAGGGTAGACCGTTTTGTCTCCTCATAAACACCCACCCGAAATAACTTCAGTTTATCCGTGATCATGGTGCTTGTAACAGCACCGAAATATCGGCAAATCGAAACGAACAGTAAACATGGTAAATATCCCGGTTATAATGTTAAGGTTAGTGTTAGTGACCATGACAGTTTAAAAACTTATAGTGCTATAATTATTGAAACTACGCTTGCATATCCATGAATACAACACTCTCACCTCATCCATTGTCCCTACATCTGAACTCTCGCTCCTGAAGTCCTGATCTGACGACCCTAAGGCGGGAAAGGGACGGCAAGCTATCACACAACACTTAAGTTTAAGGTGCTCTTTTGTAATCTTTATTGAGTGGCTGTAAATTGACTTTTCAAGAAGCCCTCAGAATTCAAGGAGTGTTTTGTACTTCGGCGAATATTACACATTAAAGAAGAGACGTAATTTTTTCTTTGGCAAAGTATGTAGATACTTAAGTAAGCGTTTTTTGTGTACCTTTGGGAAATGATTTGGCTCGTGGTTTTAACATAATAGGTTTTGTGTGCTGCGGCGTGAAGTTTTTAATTTGATGTTTGTGTTTTATGGTGATCATATTTTCTTTACTTGCATTTAGGGCTTAGTGTCTAAACTCCATTTGAAATAACATTAGACATTTTTCCAAATCTTTTTACAGTCCCTTCAACCGATTTCGAGTTCTATGCCTTAAACATAAGGATGACATAAAAAGCATAAAACTGTTACCAAAATCAACTGTTTACTACAGCTACCATTTGTCGTATTACCAACGCAATAGAAGTCAAAATCGGTTGAACATGCTGAAAAATGGGCTAATTTAAACGTCTAATGTTATCGCAAACGGAGTATAGTGTATTTTAACCCAAAATTTTATGAACGTATGCGGAACAGAGTGTAAAGTCCCACAAACCTCCATTGAAATGGGAGGACCCTCCGAGCAGACGGGTATTGTGTCTGGTCTGGTGAATAGTCCAGCGGTTATTGTTGGACTGTTAAATTTATTAAATTTTGCTTACACGATTTAATTTAATTCGTCTACCTGTGACATAGACATTTACTGACCACCAACTCGCACTGGGCACACGAGGATTACGATTCGATCTCACCAACCGTTATGCGACGAGTCCCAGTAATTACTTATTCAGGGTGAACTTAGCCTGGTAACAGTACTGTCTGGTCAAAAACTTGACAGGGGAGGTTACATTACCCTACTGCTTACCCGGGCAGAGAGTAATCCAAGGGGATTTCCCCAAAGGCCAGCAGTGTTCTCTTATTTGCTGATAATAACAACATATTTAAAGGGCTTCAAATACTATAAATCCATACCCTACTCAAAACATTATCAGACTTTTGTGTTGAAATAATTCTAAATGTGAATAGGTTTCTTCTAGGCAAGCGTGCTTCATCGTCGACCACATCATCGCTTACCATCAGGTGAGATAGTGGTCAAGCGCAAGCCTACCATCAATAAAAATAAAAAAATGTTTTGGACACTCAATCTTTGGGGAGAAAACATTGAAAATGCTTCACGAATCTAATTTTAGTAAATGGTATTAGTATTTTTTAGGATTCCATTCCGAACTCTTATAGGATCACTTTGCTGTCCGTCTCTCTTTCTGCCTATCCGCCTGTCAAGACCATAGTCTCTGGAACGCGTGGATGTAACAAATATGAAAAATCAAAAGATAAAGTTATTTATGCCACATAATTTACCACTCACAAGGGATACAAAACCTATACTTCGTTGATTTAGAAACATTAAAGTTGACAAATAGCACATGGTTGGTTTTTTAATATGGGGATATTGACCTCCGAATAAAGCCCTTTTGCCTATCTGAATCAGCGTATAAACATTTTTCACATGAAATGTGTCTTTTAGCAGAAATCGACTTGGTAGCTAGGTGCGTAACCAGTTCCTAGTAAAACCACGTTACATTAGGTTAATCCTGTTACCCAAGTAAAAAGCCACAACTTAAGATCAGGTGCCAGAACTTTAAAGATAAGTAGTTAAGTGCTAAGGATGTCCTTCCCCAGAAAAGGGATTGGTACTTTGAACATTACATTTTTTATTCAGAAAGTTTTAGTTTTAGTATACTTTTTATTTTTGTAGTATATCATAATAGATATAATAAACTACTCTGTTCTTTTCCGGTTAGCGTAATACGCTCGCATTTACAATTTTTCATCCGACCCATCACACATCTGGACGACCGATACCTCTTCGTCCAGTTCTTGGACGCCACTCGATCACTGATTTACTCCACCTATCATGACCACGTCTTGCCAAGTGTCCTGTCCAGGTCCATTTTTTAGGCAGGAAACACAGACTCCAGCAGGGAATTCCACTCCTTAGCTACTTAATGAAAGTATTTTCAAAGCACTTAGGATCTGTCACCTAAAGCCGTACTTATTAATCCGTCCTAAACCATCATGATACCGTTTATAAAAATAACAAGTCAAAGTCAAACATAATTATTTCAACTAGACCATTAAGAGGCACTTTTGAACGTCGTAAATTTTACACGTAAAAAATTGATTCTACCGTAATAGTTTAAAATCTAAAAAATATCCAAACTAAAAAGTAGAAATTAATTTTCAATTAATTTAAATTAAGAATAATGTGATTAACAAAAACATTTATTTTATTGTTAAAAAGCGTAGTGTGTTTTTTAGATGCTCTCAAAATAACTCTACTTTTACCAATATCTGTCAATAAATATTTAAACAATAGACATCAAGTGGCCCCACGCTTTTTTACAATAAAATAGTTTTTTTGTTAATCACATTATTCTTGATTTAAATTTAATGAAATTAATTATCTACTTTTTAGTTTGATTATCTGATAAATTGTGTTTTCTTGTTCTTACATCCCTTTTTATTTCGACTGCGGGAGGGTAATGGTTTTTCAAACAACTATTTATTAACACGTTAACAGTGCAGCTACTAAATGTGAGAGGAGCCCCTCACGTGCAAACACGTTTTGTGGAAATATGTAAAGAGAGATTTTATTGTTCACACGTGTATGCAAAAAAATTTTAAATAAATCACACGTGTAAACTATAAAAAGGCTTCAAATTTGTATGGAGTCGTGACCCAAATGTGGTGCACGCACGTGTCAGAGTGACCTCACAGTGACCCACATGTGGTGCACGCACAGGGAACGTGTTAAAAGAGAAAGTGTGAAGTTTCTTGTCCGTTCTTCTCCATAATAAGCTACTTCTCCTAATGGACGGTAGAATCAATTATTATTACTTGTAAATTTTAATTGTTGACGTTCAAAAGTATCGCTTAGTGGCTTAATTGTAATAAATAATTATAACTTTGACTTTGAAATTATTGCATTGTCATCGGTCCTTGATAAGTGTGCAAAGTTTCAAATTTATCCGACGTATTGAAGGGGGTGAAAATTATATTCAAATATTCTGTTACATACATAGAAAGCTAATAAAAGCGTATTAAAAATAATGTGTAATGCGTCTCGACGGATGTGTACTCTGTTGGCCTTGCGGTCACGACTGCTATTCCTATTTCCAGCGCAGTTTGCGCACACACTTGTGTGCTTTAACATTGTCTGCGCCGATGGCTAGTGTCCATTGAAATTGGACTCCATGGCCGAAACCGGTTATCAGCATTATTATATTATTTCCTTCCTCTCACTCTGGAAGAGACAGCTTCAATACAACATAGGTAGTATAGCCACATTTATTCCGCTACAAACTATGTTAGTGCGACGGATGTTAACGCTGCCGCAGGAAAACATCGGATCAGCGCTATTGAAAATCCGACGCAGAAAAAAACACCTCCCTCCGCTTCCGTCCCCGTTCCACTTGCAGACCCGCTTGGAAATTCAGGCTGCTTTCATAATGACCTTTTCTGCTATATTGTCTGTGTCAATAAAATAATAGTGTTATTTTTTTTCCTGATGAATCGCCCTTGACCGTAATCTCACCATGCATAGATACAGATGAGGTCTATAAAGGATCATAGGTGGTTAGAAAATTATTTGACAGTTTGGCCGTGCACATCTTACTAATATCATAAATGTGAAAGTTTGGATGGATGTGTGAATGTCTGTTTGTTACTCAATCACGCTAGAACGGCTGAACGGATCTGGATGAAAGGCACAGAGATAGATTATAGTCTGGAATAGCACATAGGCTACTTTTCATCCCGGTATAATGCTCCCTTGGGATAAAAAAAAATACTTTTTATGCGAGAGAAGCCGCTGGCAGAAGCTAGTTGTAAATATAGAGGAGATGCGCTTAGTATGATTGGTTAGATTAGTTTTTTGTACAAGTACAACCATTTTCTCAATGTCCTTCGGTAATCATCGCATTTCCGAATATAAACGAATGCTAATTTCCATGTTCATCATTTATTAGATTTATTGTATATAATAATTTGAAATCAGAATTAAGTACTTTATTGTTGTTTTGTTTTAATTGTCGTGTGATCTATATATAGCTGTAAAACTATTTTCCTATTTTCCTTACCACTCATTTTAAAAATAAATTACATTAAGTTAAAAGAGTATTAACAACTCTATATACTTCCAAGTTGATTGAGAGCGTCCGGTCTGCACCAAGTGTGTGCCGTTGCAAAATCATTTTTTAGTATAGTGGTGACATATCTGTGCTTAATCTCTCGGTATGTCATTATTGACAACCTATAACTTCAACAAAAGCAAAGAGATGGCACCAAAATTGGAAACCATGTTAAAAGTGGTTGTCTGTTTGTTTAATTACATGTTAAGTGTGAACAATTAAATGAACATAAATAAATTATTTAATTGCAAATATAAACTCGACTATATTCTAACCAATCGATACTATTTGGTCTATGGTCAATATTGGTCGATGGACCGTGTGTCGTTGCAACTGAATTTCTGACTATCATCATGACTTGGACATTCGTTGGGGAGATCGCGCCAGAGATACTATACTGGATTTGGTCGCGTTCCGCTTGGGATATATTCCACATGGCGTGTCTCAGTCTGACTTGTTGAAACCCAGAACGATACCTCTTGCTGCGCAGCCGCCACAGATTGACGGAGTGAGTTTCGCAAGCTGATTTCCCGGTTTCATTCCTGGATTTGCCGAGGTAATTCGCACAAGGATTCCTTGTTCATAGTCCTCTCGAGATTTGTTGAGTTCGTTGTTCCTTATGAGGGGGGATATTGTTACAGATCTGGCTCTTTTAGGCTAGCCTAAAGATGGACTAGCGGACAACCGTTTGGTGCGTGCTGTCGGACCCGACGAGTATGCGGACAGCGTGGCCGACCCATTGGTGTCATACGCCTATTTCGTCCTCGTTCGAGGAAGCCCACCAAGGTACAAACGTCCTTCGCTATTGTCTGTTCCCGTCCAGAGATTCTGTTCCGATATCGTCCCCGTAGGACGCGCATCGTCGAGTGGTTCTCGTGCTGGGCACGTTGAACCGATTCCAAGGGGCTCGTGTTCCGCTAACCAAGTAACCAAATACTGTTTAATTTACATTGCGTTATATTTTGAGAGAGTTAGTGACCCTTATAGGTTCATTTATAGATAAGAAGATCTAGTATCGTGGTTGTTATAATTTTGAAGTGTAGGATGTGTTTTTAAGTAGCTCGTGCTATGTTAGCTCGTGGATGAAAATAAGTGGACTGTATTTTTTATGCGAATGGTTTAATGCCGGTATAATTTACAAATTTATACTGTCCCGGACAAACAATGCGAATTTAGGAACGGGGGTCGACTGTCGTGGTGGAATCCGTGGAAGTAAGTGTCCGCCGAGGCCGAGCCGCGCCGCGTCGCCGCCGCGCTGAGCACACACACACCAGTGCCGTGTGGGTCACGCAGATGTGTGTGCAGCGTAGACAGCGCGCCCCGGCTGCCCGAAGTGTTGGGTTGAATTCCCAACACTATATGCTGCACTGAGCACGATTAGATCTATCCGTAATTAATATACTCATACGATTGAGCTACGAAGAGAGTTTCTAATTGGTCATCTCATGAAACCCATATATATTAAAACAACCCTGAGTTTGTGTAAATATGTACATACAACATTGTTTCTCATGTTACCTGTTCAGCTTGGAACGGTCAAGTTCTGAACAGGAACTTTTGGCTTCATGTAAGTTTTTACAGGGTTCGGAAATATTGAACCATCTAGTGGATGGGTGTACCCGTCTAATTGATTTAATAAATATAGCCTGGTATTTGTTTTAATTTGAATATTTCCCTATATTCAATTCCTACTAAATTTACTATAGCACGGTAGGAGATCTACCACCTGCCGGGTTACAAGTGCAAAGGGCAACTGATAGAAATCCGACGACGCACATACGGCAAAATGACCACTTTAGGCGGTCAAAAATATTTTTTTCCACATTAATATATGGTTTAAAATTGCTTGTATTCTTCGAGTCAAGTACTTGGTCCATCGTGCTGGTCATAAATATTCTTTGTTTTGTTCAGAACAAAGGCACCAGAGACTCCAACAGATAAGCATTTTGCTGTGTACGGCTAGTTGCAATCGAAACCCGAAAGCATTATAACGTGTTATTTTCGTTCACCTCGTGCAAAAATCTAAATATTTAGTATGGAAATAGAAGCCACAGGTATATTTATCAATATTTTATTTATTTACTCTTTTTATAATACTATATGCAATAATAAATGACGGTTTCATTCCACTCCCACTTTTCACAAAAAAAAAATCCTTAGACTTTCAAAAAAGGTTCCGCTTATTACCGCTTTCTGTTCTAAATATTTACACTTGTGCGTTTGTTGACTACTAATAATGTGAATTCTAGGAACTCAAACTTCTAGTAACTCGGAATTGAAGATTAAATATGAAAATTAATGACAAGGAAACAGTGGATGATCATGACGACGTGATAGTAATTACTACGTAACTGTTTACAACATAATTGATGTATGATTTATAATTATGTGTTACCTACTTTAAATAAAATATACAAAATTTTATTTTCAATACTATTTTATTTCTAGGTATGGGTTAAGGTCAGAAACATATAATACTAATATTATAAATGTGAATGTAAGTTTGTTTGTTACGCTTTCACGCAAAAACTACTGAAACGATCATCATGAAACTTTGTACATATATTCTTGGAGGTATTAGAAGTAACATAGGATACCTTTTATTTAAAAAAAAATATTTTTGTAATGGCTTCACTGCGAGCGAAGCCGCGGGTAAAAGCTAGTCTAAGCATAAATGCATATATTATTTCACATTTTTGATTTTTGGCCCCCTGAAGTGGTCATTTTGCCGGAAGAAACACGAAGTTTGCCGAGGGACATTAAGAAAATAGTAGTACTAAGATAGATAAGTAAGTAGATAGGTACCCAATGCAAATTACAAATAACAATGTTTGACTTTGATTAATGAACGTTGCCAATTAACTCTGAACTCCTTGTCCTATGCGACGATGTACAGCTCAGCTGCAATATTCGAAGTAACCAATTAACCTATTACATAATCTGCCGCCTTAGTATCAAAAATGAAAACAAAGTATTAAAGTAAGCATCATTAAAGATTATGATTATAATGAAAAGAGCTCACAAGCATAACATTACCTAATTATTGTAATTATCTAAAGAGCTTGCAAAAATTGCATAGCATTAAGGACCTACTTACGCTTTAGTGCCGTAAAACGGCAACTTTCTAAAGCATACTCCTTAGTAACGGCTAAATTAAAAGGTTTGAAAAAATATATATATTTATTATTGTTTCATGTACATTAGTTTTTAAATGAAAAATGGTTTTTTTGTGTAACAAATAGTTTTTCTTTATAAAAATATGTAGCAACACGATATTTTTCGCAACTTTTGGATACTCCTCCAATACGACTTCGATGTTTTAAAATATTTTTACACAGAAAAATTGATGGCTGGAATTTCTTCATAACTGACACAGCATATGTAAATCAAATAATATTATGCAAACAAAACTGTTAAAACTTGGTTCAATATTGATATTTTGGCATCGAGCGGGCGCACAGCCAGTACTGCGTTTACATTGGGGCGTATATATCGCCTTAACTAGATACATCATTTTAAAAATATCTACAACTTATATGATATTAAAACAGTAAAATTTCATACTGATACCGTTTTCAGCAAACATGGCCTCTAAAAGATAATTGTAATATAATTTAATCCCGCCAAAAGACTGTGTAAACATCTAAAACGCCAATCTTATGTTTATTTTAAGATTAATACTATTAAATTCTCTATTTGTGTGCTGCGGAGGTAATTTAACCTGACGATACGATTTTCATGTTTTATTAACGGACTTACCAAGGAACTTACAAAGGAGGATGTTCTATGTTCGGCTTCATGTTAGTTTTTTTTTTGTGTATGTTCACTGATATCTCCGTCAATTGTGAACCGATTTTGAAAATTCTTTTTTTGTTGGAAAGAATATATTTCGAAATTGGTCCCATTTTAATTTTGTGAAGATCTGATGAAGAACTTCGAAGATATCGAGACAGAACTTTTCAATTAATAACGGTAAATCTCTCGGGATTGCTGCAATCGCATGTCTGTATATTGATTATACCATTTCATCACAAAACATCACGCCATTTCAAAACATACTCGTTCAAACAAAAAAAGAATTTTCAAAATCTGTCCACAATTGACGGAGAAATCGGTGAAAATACATAAAAAAAACATACACGAAGTCGAACATAGAACCTCCTCCTTTTTGATAAGTCGGTTAAAAATGGTACCTACGAAAGACTGACTTCCAAAAATAAAATATTTTTCACTTTGTAGTTTTCTTATTTGGCAATCGGTAGTATTTTTTTATAAAAAAGGTTATTTATTTAAAAAAAACGTTGCCCCACACTAGGAATTTCTTCCTGTATCGTGGGCGCGTTTACAAACATATAAACTCACATACACAACACCCAGAGCCGGAACAACTATCTGTAGGTCATACAAATATTTGTTCCGTGCGGGAATCGAACCCGCGACACGCAGCGCAGCAGTCAATCGCTCAACCACTGCGCCAATCGTGCGCCCAAGTTTTTATTTATAAATAAATTCCACAATAGCTGGGAATAGATTCGCCTCTATTCATCGTCATATCAGCCGAAAGACGTCCACTGCTGGGCATAGGCTTCTCCCAAGCGTCGCGACATTTATCGGTCCCGTGCATCACGCATTCAGTGAATCCCCGCTACCTTCACCCGGTCATCGGTCCACCTGGTGGGAGGCCTTCCAACGCAACTCCAGAACCTTTCTACCCCATCGGCCATCCGTTCTTCGAGCAATGTGCCCTGCCCACTTCCACATAAGTTTGGTAACTGTGTTACTATAGGTGTAGCACTATATGTGTGGCACTATATGTTTAGAACTATATGTGTAGCACTATATGTGTAGCACTATATGTGTAGAACTATATGTGTGGCACTATATGTGTAACACTATAGGTCTGTACCTCTGTCAAACGCTACGGGGAAAACAAGGTTGATGTTATGTTACCTTCGACGATCGAACTCATCATTATTTTAGGGTCGGTATACCATAAATCTTCTTCTTCCATACTTCTCTACTAGTTGAGTGAAGCAGTAATTGATAGCTGGGGTCTCTTAGAGCTTATGGTCACCATAAGCTCTAAGAGTAAGGTTATTTTGTGTGTAAGGGACAAATGTATATGACTTCTATACATCTCTCCCTTACGCACACTCAAAATAACCTTACCCTAAGGGCCGATTTCACCAATGATACTAATCGCGATTAGTTCAACTAAACTCAGTTTACGCAAACACAGCGTTCTGATTGGTAGTTTCTCAGCGGTCTCAACCAGAACGCTGTATTTCCATAAACTGAGTTTAGTTGAACTAATCGCGATTAGTATCATTAGTGAAATCGGCCCTAAGAGATTATGGTTACCCCCCAGGTCACTGATTGTGTGTTGTTGTAATAGTTTACTGTAGTTTCTAAAGAAAGCTGAATTGATACAATTTGCTTGTTTTAATCATTCTTTACATTTCACTCACACGAAAACGTGTTGGCTCATTGAGTCCACAGCGGAAGAGAGCTTTTGACAGCTCTTTACAACAAATCCTTTACCAATATTATAAAGAGGAAAGATTTTTTTGTTTGTTTGTACCGAATAGGCTCAGAAACTACCGGACCGATTTAAAAAATTCTTTCACCTATGGAAAGCTACATTAATCCCGAGTAACTAAAGTAAAATTGCAATAATGTAACCCAAAGTAGCAAAATTTTACCTATAAAATTACTCATTATTACCTACAAAAAATATATCTCTCTATCATAGTTATGTCACAATAGCAGCTTTTGTTTTCTAAAATTTAATGAGATCGCTGGTAGAAACTAAAGTTGATTACATTCGTAGAGTAGTATTAATTCTTATTCAAATAAATAACCAATTTGTTAAACAATTGGTAGGTAGGGTAGGGTAGGTAGGTTGATCGGTAGAACATGTGAGTAGGTTGATAGGTATGTAAGTGGGGTAGGTAGGGTAGATAGGTAGGTGGTAGGTAGGTAAGTGGGGTAGGTGATAGGTAGGTAGATAGCCAGTTGATGACGGGAGTGAAGCCGCGGGAATCAGCTAGTCATAGTTAACTAGAAATAGTAATAACTTTGTGTGCCATTAACAACAGTTGTTCTCATTAGTACGCCTTTCTTACTGTCAAGGACATATTTTTAATCTTATTATATCTTGGATCCCCTCTTGACATTTAGTTTTGCCCCCATTTACTTGACAGATTTGTTCACCCTCATTTAGAAATCCCTTATTTTGCAGTCTTAGGTTTTCTTTATTGTTGGGAGGGATTATTTGGCATAGATGTGATAAAGATGTCATTTGCAAAAATAATATTTTATTGAACCTCTGGGTTCCTAAATAATACTAGGTGCGTGGTTATAGTTTTATCCCATCAAAAACATAACGTGTAAAAACACAAGTCTCGCGGCACAGTTATTCTACCGAAAAAGGTAGTGAGATCGAATGTAAAACCAAGTCGGATAATTTATTGAGTAGGTACCTTATATATATATTGACTTGGTTTTACTTTTACATAAGGGGTCGACATTATTGTGTTCTTCTAATGCAAAGCCAAGTCGGTTTCTAGAAGTACCGGTAATACGAGGTTAAATTGATTAATTTTGAAATTAAAATTGACATAACTACTTCAATTGTATTTTGAAAAATATGAAATAAATGCAGTGTTGGCGACTTTACAAAAAATTTTATAAACAAAAATAAAAAATAAATTTCTTCCATAGTTTGGGATAAAATAAAATAAAAACGAGCCTATGAACGTTAAAATAAAAATGGGGTTACTTTGATACCCCATTGTTTTTCATAGCAATATAAAGTAACCCCAATTTACAATTTATTTTTATTGAATTCACACTGTACAATTCAATATATTTTTTCTGCATCAATTAATCGTATTCTTGCGCTGAGGTTGATGCAAACATGGCTGACATTTGTCAGAGTTGCAAATTTTAAAAAGAAAATTGAGATGCATTCCGTTTTCACTGAGTTAGCTTTAAAAACCTAAAAAAATAAAGTTATCATCAAAGTTGCCCCAGATCTCAATGTAACCCCATTCTACGGTACCATAAAATTTTGATGATCGGTGAGTGAGTCAGTGAGTGATGTTTTGGAAATTGAAGGATTTTGATTTGTAATAATTCCTAAATTACAAGTTCAAATTGAATGTGATTTTGCATAGTGATATTATGCTCTCTGAGTCACTAAAAATCAGGCTTCTAGCCACAAAAAAGTTACAGGGGTGTTGAAAATGTCCTAATGGCTTCGAGAAAAGGATGGTATGGCTGTGCTTTTGTTTGCTTGACTTGTTGTGAGCACTGCCGTGCCTCCAAATTTATCCTGGTAAGGTAACGACATAGATGAAGATTAAAGAAATATCGAGTTATGAATACGAATGTAGGGAAGTTTTGTTTCTTTGATCTTTTGACGTCACTCCACTACAGCTGTAAATTATCTGCTGAGCGGTTTACCACTGATCTGTTCCTTTACCAAGCAGAATATAGGTTCAGCACAAAAAAGATGCACCGAATTCCCATCAATCACATAAAATCACGCTGATATTCCTTGTAGAGTTACAGATGTACCTATAATAATTTGTACACTAACAGTTTTTAAATCCTTTGTTGTAGGGAGCGAGTCTATTGTAATTAACCTAGCCTACAAATCTAGGCTCCATCCAGGCTGCGACCATCCCGTAATACAACCCCGAACTCCATATTCAGTAGTAGCACCTGCAAGCACTAAAAAAATGAATAGTTACTTACAGTACAACTATTTTCTTAGTGTCCCTCGCCAAACTTCGTATTTTGTCAGTCGTCGGCTTTCTATCAGTTGCCTATTGCAATCGGTGAATACCGTACACTTTCAATCAACTTGGAGTATATAGAGTTGATAATACTCTTTGAACTTAATGTAATTTAAAACTTTTTTTAGAATGGGCGGAAAACTGCTGCGGTTAAAAAGGAAAATAGTTTTACAGCTCTATATAGTTCACCCCGAAAACAAAACAAAACAACAATATAGTACTAAGTTCTGAATTAAAATTATTATACACGATAAATCTAATAATTGATGGTTTTGAAAATAAGCATTCGTATGTATGTTTGTATTCGGAAATGCGACTATTGCCGAGGGACATTAAGAAACTAATTTAACTATACATATCTTATTTTCATTACCATTAACATTTAATGACAATACCGTTACGCAGTCGTATCGTAAAACATAAATGCGATCTACGAAGAACGATGTTAATTAAGTATTTTGCACCGATCCCTTTCAAACAGATTCGGAATTAATATGTTTTGAGGTGAGTTCGTTGCTATTAACACTATAATCATCTTGTTAGACGTATTGTTGTTTACAATGCTTAGTTACATGTTTTAAGGGGTATCAAATTAGTTGGTGTGCTGAACTTAGAATGTGTGGGCTTTCTTCAGCATCTTGTGACCTTTATGTTCATCCTTGTGACATCTATAGCAAACTCGTATGTGTCAGAATGATTTATAGGTATCATCATCATTATTATCAGCCTATTAATGTTCCCACTACTGGGACACAGGCCTCCTCTGTGAGAGAGGATGGGCCTAAATCCACCACGCGGGCCCAGTGCGGTTTGGTGGATGTCACATGTTTTCGAATTTTTGCTTCTTGGACATGCCGGTTTCCTCACGATATTTTCCATCACCGTTTTTAGAGCAGTGGTGAAATAATGAAATAAAAATTATTTATACACAAAGTAAAGGGCCTGTCTCGAACTCTGGGTTTGAACCCACGATCTACGACACGCCGGGGCCGTTACCACTAGGCCACCACTGCTCTGCTCTTATAGGTATACCTCCGATTTTTAAACGATCCTTAAGAACGAGCTTTAAGCGCAAAATTTATAGGATGTTTAAAACATTGCATATAGGTATGTATTCTATTTAGAAACTGGCCAATGGTGTTTGGTCAAAAAGGCGGTCGCTTTTTGTAAAATACTGATATTCAGCTACCTCCAGATAAGACTGGAAGGTGACCTTAAAATATTTGGGAAAAGGCTAGGCAGATTGATTAAAATAATACTTATGGTGTTTACGGATAAATTAAGGGCAGTAAAATTGGGAAGATAAATTATATAATTGTTCGTCATACCAATGTCTCATTCCTTCACTGTATGAAAAGATATTCTTTGAGAACAGGGTATAAAGCCATAGCCGCTAAACCTGGACTGAGCACTGCCATGCCCCAGATAACGATAATGTAACGGTAGTTCAACTCATCTTTACGCACGGCCCAATGTGTGGGTAAGCATGTGTGGGTGGTTGTTTACTCGGACGACGACTGCCGCGTGACTGCCACACAAAAGCATAATGTATACAACTAGCTTCTATCAGCGGCTTCATCCACGTGAAAGTCGAAAATTATCCCGAGGGAACATATTCCCGGGATAAAACGTATCCCTGACTATAATCTATCTCTGTGCCAAATTTCATCCAGATCCGTGCAGCCGTTTGAACGTGAAGAAAAAACGAACATACAAACACACACACACACACTCACAAACTTTTGCCTTTATAGTATTAGTGTGATTACAAGCTCACCTACAGCGCACACACACATGGTGCCGCGCGCACACATGAATTGAACTATCTATACCTAATGCAATCTGTGGCGCGGGTCGCTGACCGCCAGACCGTCTGACTGCCTGAGCGATATATGGTACGCAAATTCAATCATTTACACGTAATACAAATAGTTGCATATCTTTAGAACAGTTTCTTTTTTTTAATATTTTATTTCACAACGCCTTAAAAGGCTTAGAGGTAATTTATTAACACCTTATACAAACCGGTAAAAAAAAAATTGCAAATGGTACGGAGAAGTCTAGAATGAGCTGTACAGTTATGAAAATTATTACACTGATATAAAGCTACACTATCTTTGCCGTTTATCCCGAAAAAACACGGCTCGTGTGAAATAGGCCACGGGAGCAAAGCCACGGGACAAAGCTATTTTTCGGTCAGTTCAGTTAGTCTAGCAGTAAGACTGGCTCGTTGGTTAAGGGGTCGTACGCGCTACTACTGTGCAAGACGTCCTTGGTCTGATTTCCAGTTCGGTCATTAGAACAATGTCAATATAATTTCATATTATCATGCAAATATTATATGTTTGGATTAATTTCTTTAAAAATCGTAACATGTTCCCCGTCCCCGGGCCCACCTACTTCTCCTGTATGAGGGTTGATGTCATTGGGCCGTGGAGGAAAAGGATCTTCTTTCTGGAAGTATGCATGGTTGGTATGGTTGCTCCCTGAGATCATCAATAGGAGTAGTTTCTCTCATCTTTTTTCTAAAATCTGCTTTTCTTTTGGACTGCGGTCTCTTAAATTTATTTGTAGCCTTTTCAATTTGTTCTGCTTCAGTTGAAGAATCATGAGAATACTTGCACATTGATAAGTTTACAAATTATTTTTTTTTGGGTAAAACTCTCGATATATATAATTTATAATTTATTATATAACGAGAGTTTTACCCAAAAAAAAATTAAAACGAAACATAATTCTACTAAATAAACCAGAAAGAAACTTAATATAATTATCGCAATTTGATAGTGATTTGGTAATATTTTTTAAATTCAACAGTGAGCTTTAAGCGTTCTCCGATTGTGCTGGTAATGTCATGGGATGAGGAGGGATGAAACGCATGTTACTAAAAGAGTTATGAATATAAATGTGGATGGATCGAGTGGGAGAGGAAGGCCAAAGAAAAGATGGATGGACTGTGTGAGAAGTGATATGAAAGAAAAGGGAGTCACTGACAGCGTGACGGGACAGGACGGTATGGAAGAAGAAAACGTGTTGCGCCAACTCCAAGTAACATGGGATAAGGGCAGGAAGATGATGAGTGAGATTTTAGTGTTATTCGGTTTTTCCTGCTACTATTTGTCTTGGTAGCAGCCCGTGGACTGGATTCGTGCCCGGCTGATGGTAATAGCATAGAAATTAAACATACTTGGTGAAATCTGGATGTACCACAGTTGCAACTCCGCCTCATTCTTCGGACAATATAGGCGTGATGCTATATTAAGTGTGTATTAGTTAGCAACATCATCACAATATTGAGAGTAGTGGTTGCCCAGATGTGATGGTCACGACTTAGAAATTGTAGGTCGTGGCAAACCCAGGCAAACGCTTTACTTTGTCACAGACAATATAATACTAGCACACAGATGCCTCATCCCATACAAAGACACTGCCGACGTAACTTGCGTTTTTTTGTATGATTAGGCTGATTATTTTTATAAGTACGTTGATCGCGTTCGGTTACTTTCCACGGCTATAGATGGTGTTAGCAGCGAATTGAAATTAAAAGGGTTTTCTCGGATTGTGACTATTTATTTCTGTAAATACAGTGACGATTTTTTTTGCACCATTTTACCGTTTCATTGTACCAAAATATTATATATAAATAATTATTATATATTGTACCAATACAAATTAAAAAATCGAGTGGCATGCCTCAGATATTTAAAACCGCGCCATCTATTGGAATCAATTTTAAATGATCCGTTCAAATAATCCGTTGAAATGTGAATTAAGAACCCAATATTCCATAATTTTGTGCTTATGAGAGTTGAATAAACAAGAACATACAATTTTTATGATTAATTCTAGAAAATGTTAATTTTACATACAATTCAATAACAAATCGATGCATATCGCGCCATCTAGTGACATTTATTACCAAATTTTCTTTCTTAGCGCTGGGACCCCGTGTCTTTGTATAAATAAATTATTTCATCCTCATTGCTCTCAAAACGGGTGAAGGAAAACATCGTGAGGCAACCATGATGTCCATGAACCAAAAATTCGAAAACATGTGACATCCACCAACTATTGAGCCAGCGTGGTGATTACTGCCCATTCTCTCTTACAGAGAGGAGGCCTGTGTCCCAGCTTTGGGAACGTTAAAACGCTGATAATGATGATGAAGATGATCACAATAATTATTTCCAGTTAATCAATGTTTTTATACCTTCCCGTAACAAGGAAAGAGTATCCGACTTTCCATATCACCGAATGTGAAATGAATTTCGGTCCGACACTAATTTACGGAGACCGCATTACATCCGATAATGATTTTCCACTCTGCTAATGATAATGGGTATTTTACTTACTCATTAAGTCGTACTTTACATTAATTAACTACAATCATATACTGATGAATTTGTTTTAGGGTTAATTTGTGTTGTTCGTGCATGTTTTTGCCGCCTAATTAATTTTAATGAGAGGTAACCTACCAAGCTTCAAAAGGAAAATGATCTGAAAGAAACGTTTCTAACTTTCTATCTAACTAGCATTACCTACTTTTAATTTATGAGGACAATAATAATTAATAGATACAAAGACTGCCTGTAATGTTTTAGCGCAACTCAACTTGACACAAGTTTTAGCTTTTAATGTTACGACAGGCGCTTTAGGCAGTGTTGCAGATAAATATTTAGACTGCTAGGGTAGGATTCCCTCCCGGTGGGATCCTGCACTGTCAAGCGGGGGAGCGCAGTAGCTGTGGCTTGGAGGAGAGGCCGCTCGTCAGGACTTTTACAGACAAGCCGAAGACGTAGCGGCCAATAAGTAGGTTGCGGTGACACTTGGGCTATATTGCAACAAAGACGGGCCATGATGTCGTGTGTCGGAGGCATCGCGGCTTAGGGTTGGAGGCCGCGGCGGGAGAGTATAACCGGTATTGCGATGCACCGCTCTCCCTACCTTCCGGGGCATGAACGGGGTCGCCAACATCTGAAGGCGGACGCGGTGGGTCCGCAGGGGAGGAGAAGTGTCGATATAACATTGGCCGCTCTCCCTATCCGGAGGGGCGGGACCACTGTCCTGACCCGTCACAGGGGAACCAAGCGTACAATATACGAGTTCGTCTGGCACCCATGTGGTGGTTTGGTCCCTGGGGTGGTCACGGCGTACAATGTTTTCTTATGTGCCGGTGATGGGATGTACTTCCCAGAGGAGGGTCCGGTAACGCACCTCCGCGGCAGGTTCGCAGTGAGTACTAACGCGTGCCCGTGTTTTCGCCATACTCAGCACAGGAGGACACCGTGGGGTTTTAGTGGGTTAGAATCTCACATAACTGCGCTACCTTCCCTTGGTAGCGCAGTATGCATGAGCATTTCCAAAGGAAAAAAAACTGTGTAATAATAAATAAATAATATAATAATCAGTGATAACGATCACTGCTCTCCAAATCCTGATCCAATTTGGGCAAATAACGTCCTCAATTATGTATCTACATAAAGATATTGTATGAGCCATCTCAGTACCTAATCACACTACACACGGTTATAGCCTTCTTTTATAAATAATAATAATAAACCCATTTATTTCCAATCAACAATATAACATCCATATACATGCATTATAAAAAAATATTAAAATTATTAAAATAAACATTAATTCAACATTATAATAGAATATCAGTTAAATTATACTTCCATGCACATTAAAATAAACTATCAATTAAATTATACAGTCATAAACGCCCTCTTTTAGCCAGTAGATAATCCTTCACAAAAACCATGTATCGATTCTTTGGTTTTCCTATACCCTTCAAGCCATCATCACTGCCAATATAGTGATCTAGAAAGATGTACTTGCCCATATCCCTTATCTTAACTCTTTACCATTTTCTATTTCTACGGCAACAAGGTAGCAGAAATCTGCTCTGAGTCGTGCTCCAAATATTTCCATATTGTAATTCGTGACTTACGGTAACTGTTATTTAGGATTATTATGCAAACGATCCCACGGAATATTGGCACCAAGCCCGTTCTGTGTATGGATTTAGTAACGTACCAAAAGAGCAAAAATCCTAAAAGGTTCTCGATTCAATGCTGTTGTTAGGCGCCATACCTAATTTCTACGGTACACGAGTAACCTGTCTGAAAGACGATCGTCTTTATAGAGAGGTGAGTAGAGAATGATTAGTGTAAGGGCTCGTTTTAAACTGCCGCACTGCATGTGTGGTCTTCGACTTCTGCCTAAGTGTCCACTGCATTATTTTTTTCGAGCTTTTGCTGAGTAAAGGCTGATATAAGTACGTACTTATATATTTGTATAACTAGCTTTTTCCCGTGGCTCTACTCCACTCCCATAGAATTTTTCTGAGATGAAAAGTGGCAACACTCTCGGCTACACTGTAGGTTTTTTCGTATCGTATCAGTATATTCCAAGTCCCAGGTTACTTTAGTAAGACTGTCTAGTTTGGGGCTCACTGGCAATTTAACCATTTTAAGTAACTGTAAATATATATTTAAAGTCTTTGACGTTTTTAACTCTGTGTACCAGCTACCACCCTTTGCAAAAATACGATAAATTTTACCTTTTTATTATACTAGCTTTTGCCCGCGGCTTCGCCCACGTAAAAGTGTTTTATCATCCCAAGGGAACACAAACTATCCCTTCCCAGAGTCTTGAAATATCTCCATGCCAAATTTCATCTTAATCTGTTTAGTAAATCATTATAAAGTTTAGACTAGACTATCTATACTAATATTGCAACCTCCCAGGATATGTCTCTCGTTGTCTGCCCTCCGTGCCCAGCCATCTGCACCTTTCAGGATCAGCACATGGCAAATGACAGAGCTGTCCAAGTGTCTATATATTAGTCAGACAAAATTTGAGTGCATCGATACGAAACAAGAAGAACATTGCAATAACCAAAGTAACACTGTCTGTCTGAAACTACTTTGTTCGTTTGATTTGTACTCGTACGCTCTTCAGCAAGCTGCGTATACGAGCATATCTAACCAAACTCTCTTCCTTCACTTAATCATCATCTTCTTCGTGCCCTTATCTCATGCTACTTGGGGTCGGAGCAACACGTTTTCTTCTTCCATACCGTCCTAGCCCCCGCCACGCTATCACTGACTCCCTTTTCTTTCATACCACTCCTCACACAGTCCATCCACCTTTTCTTTGGCCGTCCCCTTCCTCTCCATCCATCCATCATCTTCCTTTACTAGTGCATCCTAAAAAAGAATATTTCGGTATGTAATAATCTACAAGAGATGTATGTTCCAAGCTCCATGCAATCATACTTCTGTCACTAAACACCCTGCTAATACCGATGTCTCCAAAACTCAGGTTATCACAAAGGAGTAAGGTATAGCTGGCAACAAATTCAATTATAAAAGAAAATAGAAAAGAAAGTTTTTAAGTGAAAAAGTTTAGATAACGTTAGATAATTTCGGAGAATCGAAGTAATTTCCTTTTAAGTTCTGAAATCGTTGACTGTTACGTAACTTATGTAAAAGTAGTATTAGTGAGATTAATCAATTGTTTACTTTGAAGCATCCGAATCGTAACTTCAAATATTTCAATTCGCCTTATCACTGTTAAAACAAAAAAAAATAACACAATTTTAATTTAATTTATTTTCAATAACAACACTCGTACAAAAAATTTATGTAAAACTGCATAAAAATAAAGATATTTCCTGGCAACGCTTTTAAAATAATTCCTTTTGAACAAAGCTTTGTTGACAGACAAGAGCTTTCCATCCATAACATGAAATCAATTTAACTAAAAACATCATGAATAAAATTAAATGGACGTCCCATTAAATGCTAGGATTAAGTTTAAAAATTGGTATGTATTACATTCAGGCAATTTATTTATTGGTTTATCCTCGCTCTGGAACGTCTTGCAGCAATTACACCATTGTAGCACAAACACACAAACGTCTTGCACAAACTAATTATAAGCCCAGGTTTCCTCACGATGGTTTCCTTAGCCATTGTCAGTGATGTCTAAAATAAACTTATAAAATACATATGAATTGAAAAAGTCATATTGGTACTTGCCTGGATTTGAACCCACGACCTCAAGCACGAGAGTCGAGGTCGAAGTCATAACTTGCACAGTACTATCACAATGCAGCGTTAATCTAAAGGTATCGTATGAAATGGCACGAAATCTGATGACATCAGCACCGGCGGCTCGCTCTCGACATGTGACGAAGATGAACTATCGACTAATGGCACTACATCGATGCGATAGCTCGATCTTCTCTTTAACCAGCCCACTATGCACGATGCAATATATATCAAAATGCCACAAGTCACACCAGTCCACAACATAATCGTCTTCGACTCAGTAACACTAGTTACTTTTCTCCAATCACTACAAGATTTACTGGAAGCTAGAGTCTTAACACACACTCTAACTAAATATTTGGGCACTATCACAGATTGAATGAACATCCTTGTTTCATCAGCTGAAACGCACCAAGATTGAGGCATCAGAGTATTGATATTAATCACAGGCATTACTTCGACAAAATAGGAAAATATTGGACCATTAGTCACATTAGGAGGATTCCACTGCACGAGAATATGACCAAATTGGTTCGCATACAAGTAGGTGATAGAAGGTATATCAGCAGTTGTTAAACGGAATGTTCTGACGACACCTTTTGTAAATCGACTACAGTGACCACCTGAACAAGCTCTTAATCTAAACTTATAATCACTATAGGGTGCCAGACCACCGACTTGGAATTCATTCCTGGAGCTGTTAATATTTGACAAAATAAGAGTTTTTACATAGTTGCCAAATGATGAATTGTTTGATATCATGCTTTCTTGATTATCACAACCAGATAGTATATCATCGCAGACGTCAAAGTACTCCTCTACCATCGCTCCAGGAGTAGCAGATGCTAGTATGCCACACATTGATTCACAGCCTCTGTTATATTCAGGAGGTGGCCTCCTTACCAATGCATGACGAGTGTATTCAACATCATATATATCTTCTTTAATTTTACAATAATCTACCGCATCTGTTATCCTTGAATTCCTTTCAATCAAGGCCACATCCAGTTCGTAATAATCGATGTGCAGCCTATAATCTTTGTGGTTGACCCACCTTACGACAGCAAGACCTGATCCAGATGCAACTAACTCCACGATGAACGGCGGCTCGGGAATTCCTACAGGCATCGTGAAGTTGAATATATTGCTCCTGATCAATCGCTTGTTCTTAAGATCGTATATTTCGATGCAGAGAGCATAAGATGACGCTGGTTGTAATAAATCCAATTTTGCCACACCGAAACCCTTATCGAACACTGCAGGGACATCAGTAGCGTGCCATTCGAACTCGCTACATGATTCTGGAACTACCGCCGTTTGAACTCCAGGCGGTATACGCACATATAAAGCAGTGTAATGTATATTGTGATCATGAACAGGTGAAAACTGTACCAACACTGAAGAATCATTAGACGATATTATTTTGAAGTCGAAAGACACATTTTTACAAGCTCCGCTGTACCCATTGGAGCCTATGGGTACCTCTATCATTGTTGTCTTAATCGGAAGCCGGCTATTCACTTCTTCAATTTTGGACATACACAGTACTGGATTTTGGTCAAATTTTGCTGTACCATTCTTGATTTTAAGATTCTTTGTGACGGTAGGAGTAAATAATGTTTGAAGATTGGTGTTGTGATTTATATCAAGAACATATTTATCATCTTTCAATTTCTCGCCTTTGATAACTCGTAATGATGAGAGGAAATCTAGTGATGTGATATCGGAGCCTTCAACAGCGATGTAATGTGAAACTTCTTGGATGTGACCGAGATATGCTCTTAGATCACCCATGGCTCCTGGAATTGATCTGAGGTGTATGACCAAGGATCCGTTCACGTAAACACATTTTTCTACATCTTGAATGGAGCCCAGAGACTGTATTTTTAAATTACCGCATGTCTGAAAAACAAAAATAAAATACTATATAATCTGTCACCGGATTATTGCAGGCAGTTTGTAAATTAATCTTGCGAGATTATAAATTCTCGATTTATTGTGAACATATTATATAATTTCAAATACGATCCAAATTAAAACAAATTATATAAGTATTATAAAGAAAAAACTTTTGAACAAATAAAAATACTACCGACTTTCTAATAGAAAACCAAAAAGTGAAAAATAACTTTATTTTTGGAAGTCGGTGTCTTCCGTAGGTTCCATTTATTTGCGTTATGGACACCGACTTCCAAAAATAAAGTTATTTTTCACTTTGTAGTTTTTCTATTAGAAAGTCGGTAGTATTTTTTTTCCAATTTTTTATTTTATTTTTCACGTTTTAGTTGTACCTACCTAAAATGCAAGTTTGTTAGTAAGGTACCTATAATGCCAGAATAGATTACCCAAATATCATAAAACTTGAACATAACCCGTGAAATGAGAGTGTACCAAGGTGAACTGTAACATCTGCGTACCCCTTTAGAGCGTACTGGCGTGATGTTATGTTATAAAATGGTATAAACAATAAACAGACATGCGATTGCAGCAAACCCGAGAGATTTGTCATAATTTATTGAAAACATTTCTGTTGTATATCTTCGAAGTTCTTCATCAGATCTTCATCAAATTAAAATGGAACCAATTTCGAAACATACTCTTTCAAACAAAAAAAGAATTTTCAAAATCGGTCCATAACTGACGGAGATATCGGAGAACATACACAAAAAAGAAAACAAACATGAAGTCGAATATAGAACCTCCTCCTTTTTAGAAAGTCGGTTAAAAATCTTCTTATTGAGAAAAAAGAGTTTACAATGTCACGCGGCTTATTACCTCCTTATTAATAAACGCAAAGTTAAGTTAAGCCAAGCTTAAACCTCGAAAAATGTATGGTTAATCGGTACTTAGTTGATACTGGTTGTAATTTTATTCCGATTATATTAATAAGGGGGACGGAGATTGCAACAATCCGATGACATATTCTTTGGTTTAATCATCACCTTCCTGCCCTTATCCCATGTTACTTGGGGTCGGTTTCCGCTTCCATACCGCTCTATCCCCCGTCACGCTAACACTGATTCCTTTTTCTTGCATATTACTCCTCACACAGTCCATCCATCTATTCTTTGGCCTTTCCCTTCCTCTCCATCTTCCTCTCCATGCGTTTCATCCCTCCTACCATATCTGGACAAACCCCTTCCTTTCAACTTTTCTGTCACTGGTGCCACTTTCAAACTTCCTCTAATATACTCATTTCATTTTCGTCACTCCGTACATCCATCTCAACATTTTCATATCTACTACATGCAATCTATTTTTATAAAATTTTTGTTACAACCCAACATTCTGATCCATATAGAACGACAGGACTAATCACAGACTTGTAGATTTTCCCCTATAACTTGAGGGGCATCCGTGAGTCGTTAGGCATCGTTTTAATATAATTCTTAAATTAGCGTCTTAAAAAAACACATGTAAGAGTCTTATGCACTAACAGCACATCTCAATAAATAATATATTTTACTCACAATATCACAATTTGTGCAAGGTTCACAAATGGTGGGATGTGTCTTGTTGTTTACTTTGTAGTCTAGAGGACAGTTGGCAACGCAAGTGTTATTGAAGACCCATCGGCCTATCTCCAAACATTCCTTCTCTGTGACACAATATTGGTTATCAGGAAGAAGGATACTGCAAATGAAAATAAGAATTTTGAGGCAAGTTTGTAACAAGTTTAGTCGGAGTATACAATCTGGCTTTGGTACTCCGACTGCACAGTATGATTTTCTTCTTGTTAACGTCTTTTTAGTTCGCTTTTGTAGCAGTCGGGTTTTTTGAATTATTTTAATAAACTTTTTTCACAACGAAATCATGATACCATTGACACGTTCTAGTACGGTCCCTGATGCTTTTACTTACAGCTCTTAATGTGTACTTACGTACTAGAAGGACATTGAGTCACGCACTTTCCATTATGCGTAAAATGGCGACAGAGGAAACAAATATTCTTATTAGTTTTGCGGCATCCGAGGCATTGTTTATTGCATTCGTCAGCTTCAGGTCCATCCAGGAACAACTGGCATTTTCTGAAATAAAAAGAAATGTCCAAAATAATACACGAACTTTCTTTAACAGGAATTAAAAGTTACTAAAAATAATTTGTTTTAATAGTAGGTTCATCCCACAGACAACCTCCTCTTTTACATATGTATATTTATTTAAGGACACTACTTCCACACTACTTTCACATTGATTCAATAATAAACACACAGTTACGCATAATTCGGATGTTATCGATATAGCGCGAGTTAATAGAAACGTTAGACGAACTCGACTCCGACCACCGTCCGGTGATTATGTATGTAGGCAGTCGCTCAGGCCTCCCCAACCCGGGATAGCCACTTCCGACTCAAAAGATCACTGTCTGGAGGAAAGTATGTGAGAAACTGAAATCCACCAAGTCACCTCAGTTAGATTCCATGCCCGATCAAATAGTCTCAGTCGCTGGCAAGACAGCAGCGATTGACTCACTTATAGAACACGTACAATCCGTCCTGCACGACTGTTCAAGAGAAATTCCATTGCTGGACAACCAGCAAGGGAAACTCCCGGACGATGACGGAAGTTGATAACTGAGAAAAACGCAGGCATCTGTGCCTACAGCAACTTCCCCTGTGTCGCGAACAAAGCAAGCAAGCTGCAAGCTGGGACAAGATGCTTAGATAGCTAGAGCCCACCCACCAAGCCTTCTGTCACCTCCAGAGGAAATTACGCTGCACTGAAAAGGCAGCCATGCCCCCTCTCATTCGCCACGATAAGAGTGTCGCTTTTGACAACTCTGAAAAAGCTGAATGCCTGGCAGCCAGCCTAGAACAACATTGTTCGCCTAGCTCACAACCAATAGACCAAGCTCACCTAGAAATGGTGGAAGCTAAAGTCGAACGCAGAGCTTCCCTCCCTCCCGTCGAAGACCCTGATAACCCCCTACCTGCCGTCTCTCAAGACGAAGTAGAGGATATTATCAAAACGCTTCACCTTCGGAAAGCTCCGGGCTTAGATCACCAATAAGTAATTAAACTCCTCCCTGCGCAAATTATTATTCTAATAATGACGGCCATCTTTAATACTGCATTAAGCAATAATATCTTCCCAAAATCGTGAAACCAAGCCACTGTAATAGGCATCCCGAAACCGAGTAAACCCAAATCGGAGCCTACCAGTTACCGCCCCATTAGTTTGCTCAGCGTCCAAGTCAAAATCTACGAGAGGCTTATTTATAAGCGTCTCGAAGACTACGCCGCCAACGGCAAGAGCCTCATCCCACATGAGCAATTTGGCTTTCGAACCGAACAATCGTGTATTTAACAAGTCCACCGCATCGCCGAACACACGAGCGCTGGTTTCCAGCGTGGTTCGATGACGGGTGCCTTGTTCTTCGACATAGCGAAAGCGTTCGACAAAGTTTGGCACAATAGCTTAATTTATAAGCTAGGTATACCAGCACACGCTGTACACCAGCGATATCCCAAAAAATAAATCGACCCATTTGGCACTATTCGATGACGACACGGTCCTCTACGACTCCGGCCGAGAGCCCAATGCCATCGCCCGCACTCTCCAAACAAACAACTCTCCGCAAGCACACTGGGCAAGCGGTTCCGGCTTTGGAAAATCGAGTTAAACCCCGAAAAAAGTCAGGCGGTCCTCTTCTCAAGGAGAGTTTGACGACGAACCCCAGACCTATCAATATGAATGGCAATCAATCAATCAATCAATCATTTATTTCTTTGCAAACATGGGTAGAGTACATAGCTGTTTTCATAATAAAGTTCTCCATATTTTACCGTCACATGGGCATGCAAAGGTTTACAATTCCAAATAATAAGCATATCAAAATTAATTGGCAGATCATTAGAATTTACAATATAATATTATTTTAAAAAATGTCAGCTTGATCACAAGAATAAAAATTAAAATAAAATAATTCAATGAGAGGATCGCAATAATAACTATGTCAATCAATATTAATAGTAAAAAAAAATGTCAACTTGATCACAGCAATAAAAAAAATAAATAATAATAATGTCAGCTTGATCACAGCAATAAAAATTAAAATAAACTAAGTCAATGAGAGGATCGGAGTAATAACTATGTCAATCAATATTAATTTAAAAATGTCAGCTTGATCACAGTAATAAAAATTAAAATAAAATAAGTCAATGTACATGTATGTCAATCAGTTAGTGAATAATCATTAAGAAAATCATCAATCGTGTAATAAGTTTTCATAATCAAAAGTTCTTTAAGCGCCATTTTTAATTTTAATGTAGTCATATTTTTTATAATATTAGGTACTCTATTATATATGAGTGGGGCAATACCAAAAAAACTTTTTTTCATAAGTGCGGTTTTACATTTTACTTGACATATTTGATTGATGTATTGTGTCCGAGTTGGATTTTTTCTGACCTCTGATAGTTTTTTAAATAGATGAGGATAACATTTTACAAACAAAGCCGTTTCCATTATGAATAAACAAGGCAAGGTTAAAATTTTTAACGATTTAAAATAGAGAACACAGCTATCAGTTGTCTTAAGACCGCACATTGACCTGATGCATCGCTTCTGCAGCCTAAATACCAGCTCCCTATCAGTGGACTGCCCCCAGAAAATAATGCCATACCGCAAATTAGAGGCAACCAGTCCATGGTACGCGGTCAGAAGAGCTTGACTGTTAACTTTCTTTGAGAGTTGGAAAAGAGCATATGCGGATTTGCTAAGTTTCTTACATAGTTCTTCAACATGAGGTTTCCATGTAAGTTGGCTATCAATTGTAATACCTAAGAACTTAGCCTTATTAGATTCTTCAATATCATAGCCCTTGTAGGAAATGCTAACATTTGGGTTTTCACGGCGTTGATAAAAATGCATGACTTTGGTTTTGCTCAGGTTTATAACCAAATTATTATTATCTAACCAATGTATAATGTCAAGCAGCAAATGTATAATGGCAAGCCAATCCCTTGGGAGGAGCAAGCCAAATATCTGGGCGTCATTCTAGATAACCACCTCTCCGTTGCCAAGCACATTAAGGCGGCACGTTCGCGAGCCGCCTTTGCTATGGGCAGACTCCACGGCATGCTCACCACTCGCAGCGGCTTGTCAATCAAGTGTAATATGCGCATAATCACCGCGGTCATCCATCCCATCATGACCTATGATTGCGTTGTCTTCGTGCACGCAAAGCCCCGCTACCTCCACAGTATGCAGACGCTCCAAAACCGAGGGAGAGAGGGAGCCCCCTTCGCGAGTCCCGGCGAAACAATTCAACAGTCTCGAGTGCCGCAACCAATTTCCAACTTTCATCGGTACCCACGATATACGGCTCGTCTAGTTTGGGACTAATTTAAAAACTTTTTTATACTTTTCTATACTTGTATATCTATCAGGAGACAGAACAGAACTAGCCAAACAAGCACAGAGGGACGTTTACAACACGTACCTAGCTAGTCTATTGTCATATACTAGGGAGAAATCCACCAACTGGGCCCGCGTTGTGGATTAAGGCCCATGCCCTCTCTCAAAGAAGCCTCCTCGCTTGAGTCCCAGCAGTGGGAACATTAGAAGGGTGATGAGGGAGAACTCCTGGCTGCATGGTAGGTACTATTGTTAAAAATCCCAACAGCATTTTTCCCGACAGGAAAATCAAACACGTACAGCTTAGAAAAATAACTTAAAATTCTTACTTGTTATTCCAACAGTGATTCAACGAAGCATTTGAGGAACAACTGCAAGGTATGCTGCACTGGACTTTGGTGTCTGGTGGACTGATCACATGCCGAGCCTTGGGAGCCAGTACCTTCCAGTCAATTGTATCCACATAGCACGCTTGGGGCAACTGCCACATTGACACACCTCCTCTGTCAATTTTTAGGAGGCTGTAGAGACCGATCTAGAAAATTAATTTAAACCTCTTTTAGAATGTTTCTGTTGAATTATGTTTTATTTATAATTGGCTTGCGCTTGACCATTATCTCATCTGATGTTAAGCGATGATGTGGTCTACGGTGAAGCACGCTTGCCTAGAAGAAACTGTAGCGTAAAAAAAAAATTGTCACTACATGTGTCACGTTTAATTTTGACGAATAAAAGATAAAATAAAAACAAACATTGTTCAACATAAAAAATATACAAAGAAAAAAGGAATGGCGACGAAAAGGAAGACTATCGGTAAAGTTGGGAAATGGATTGTCTAGAATAAAATTTGTAATTTTGGAAAATAATGCCTATAGGAGAGAAGGGGTTGCAACCGCTATCCGGCCCTAGGCGCGATTAAAATATAACCGTGCATAAATGTAAAATTAAAAACGGTTCATTTCACGACCTTTTGACACGAATAGGTGATACATATAAAAAACTATTCAATAAATACTTCGCTATTGCTACAAATTATAAAAAGTGAATAGGAACAAAATTTTGGGATCACTTGACGCGGAGCGATGTCACGACGTCCTCCCGGGGTCTTCACTCGTATATTATGGAGTCACCCCCGCAAGCACACGCTTCCCGAACTCAGTCGGTGTTGAAATAACTCGGAACATCAGTCCACAGCTTGTTATATATTCCAAGAACCGATTCTGAGCGAATCTATGGTGAGAAAATAAAAGGAAATAAACACCACAATACTCAAAACAGAACCTTCCAAACAGTTAAAATTTAAAATGTTTTAAATACATACCGGTTCTTTGTAACAGACGGCCTTATGCGCCGGTAACTCGGAAACAAATTAAATTCCTGGTGAACAATTGACACTCTCAGAAAGAAATGTCCAATAATGCTGCAGAACTAAATGCAACATATTGGTTTGCATGGACGCAATGCGATATAAATCCAACGATTTGCACTTGAAATTTTCTTAAAAAAAATACTAAACGTGTTACTTCCAAGTAGATACGTCGCCAATTCACAAGAAAAATTTTCTCTGTCATCCAATGGAATGATCAAACTTCTAAGTTTGAACCGAAATAAGAAAAAATTAGAAATGAGGTCGACTTACACGAACGGAATAGTTTTTATTCAGCCGAATCAATAGGCAGCGTGATAATGCTGCAATACCCCCTTTCTAAGAAAAAAAAGGACGAAAGTACGAGTGAGAAGAAAGATAAAGCTGGAACAGGCAATGACAACAGCAGGAATCATTTCTGAATCAAACGATATCGAAGTGCAAAAGATACTGAATAAACACGGTGGCCACCACATCTAAACGTTATCCGCGCGAACTCGCGATATCTCGATTACATCTATGGAGAATATGAAAGAAAATAACAAACTCATAAATCTAAATATATATTGTTCAATTAGAGACAAACACCAACAACTACCACATCCTAACAACTATGAAGAACAACCAGGGAACTATACATCTAAGTAAAGCTAGCCTAACTTAACATAAGACTTAACTATTACCTAACAACAATAAGAAAAAACCCGGGGATCCCCAAAAAATAAATAACGTCAACACGTAAAGTCCAACCTTAGTTATAGAAACGAAAGACAAGTTGGACAAAAAACAAAAAAACAAGTTTGAGAAAGAAAACTTAAGTCAATTAAGTCAAAGAAGAATTCAAGACAAAAAAACTCAAATCAGAGAACTCAAGTCAGAAAACTCAAGTTTAAATTCAAATTAAATGTAGAATGACACACCATTTGTGTTAAACTAAAAGAAATAAGATAACCTGAGAACACAGGTTGACACAACACAGAAATAAATAGATGTCATTATTAACAGATAATTCATGAAGTTTTTAACATAATCAAAAACTTATGCAAAGAAATATTCCCATAAACCAAAGAGGAAAAAGGTTTAGAAAGCAAATGTTAATGTTAAAATGGAACAAAGAGAATTCAATCAAATTTATTTTAAGATATCTTTGATATGATATTGTCCGGAGTGGACTGAATCACAATCCTGGAGCAAATATGTGGTCCTAGAAATGACTCTTATTACACGGCACTTAATAAAACGTGGAGCAAGCTTTCCAGAAAAAAAATCATTTCCAGAAGACTTGGAAAAGTTCTTTCTCCATACAGTATCACCAATATTCAGAGTGATAGCTGATCGATTAGAATTATATGCACGAGAGTTACGGAGGAAAGCTAAAGAAAGATTATCAGCTACCTTTGCATAAACTTCGCTGAGAGAGGATAGGTTTGAAGCATGACGAGCCCGACTGTCTGCCAAATTAGAGCTTCGAGTCTGACTATCTACACGACTGCTATCCATAAGGACCTCTCTACCAAACATAAGAAAGTTAGGCGTAAAGCCAGTAGCTAGATTAACACAAGAATTGAGGTAAAGCTTAACTTTAGGTAACATTTTAGCCCAACTTCTTTGGTTTTCACCAACCAAAATACCTAAACACGTAATAACACTTTGGTTGTATCGCTCAACCGTATTTGCTTGGGGTGTATAATATGGCGTAAAAGTAGGTGATTGAATATGAAAAGATCTGAGAAAATTAAGGAATTGATTACTACGAAAAACTGTAGCGTTGTCGCAAAGAATAGTACGCGGAACCCCAAAATTAAAGAAAATTTCAGACTCTAACGCTTTTATAACAGAAAGAGCGTCAATCCTTTTCAGAGAAACTAGCCAAACATATTTGGAAAAAACATCTACCATAGAAAGGATATATTTATAACCATAATAAGCACAGGGCAACGGACCAATTATATCGATAGAAATCATCTGTAAGGGCAAGGAAACCTCTTTAGGGTAGCACATCTGACCGCGAGGTTGCGTGTTCGAGATTTTATAGGCTTTACAAACCTCACATTGACTTAACGTCGAAGTAACGTCACGGAACATATTTGGCCAGTAGAACAACTCCCTAAGCTTTAGATACGTTTTAGTAACACCGGGATGTATCGAAGGAAAACTATTGTGAATTTCCCAAATAGCGTCTGGAACCTTTTCAGCTGGTAACACCACGTGCCATGGTTCAGAAGATAAAGGACTAGTAACAGGCATGCGTCTCATAAGGATACCGTTATTTATAGCGTATGCTGGGAACATTTGTGGCGTGTCTCGAGCACCTATATACACCTTCTTATACCAACGGTCATTAGTATGTTCAGGACCCTGGTCAAACGACACAGGATTAGCATAGATCCTGGATAGAACATCGGGGACTATATGTTGCGAACCTTTACGATGCACAATATCAAAAGTATATTGGGAGATAATAGTAGCCCAACGAGCTAAACGACCAGATGGGTTGTTAAGAGTGAGAAGCCACTTAAGGGCCATATGGTCTGTTATGACTGAAAACTTCATCCCATCTAAATAACATCGAAAATGTTTAATTGAATCCAAAACTGACAAGAGTTCACGTTCTGTAGTACCATAATTGCGTTCAGTTTGAGTGAATAAACGCGAATAATAGGCGATTGGGTGCTCAACATCGTCTATCTTTTGTGTCAGTACCGAACCAAGACCAACAGCTGATGCATCACACTGCAGGATGAACGGCTTGGAGAAATCAGGACATGCCATAACAGGCGTATCGATTAGCGCTTGTTTCAACTTAGTGAAAGCCTGATCGGCTGCATCATTCCAACTTATTGGATCATTACCCTTTCTCTTACCGATAAGGGCAGTAAGCGGAGCAATTATAGAAGAAAACCCTTTAACGAAACGCCTATAATAGGAACACATACCAATGAAACCGCGTAATGACTTAGCCGAAGTGGGAGTAGGATAATCTTTAATAGCATCAAGTTTGCCGGGATCGGTTTGAAGTCCCTTTTCATTAACTATATAACCCAAATATTTTAGTTCGCTTTTGCAAAACTCGCATTTTTTCAAATTTATAGATAAGCCTGCTTCTTTAAGTCGAGCAAGCACCTTCCTGAGCAGCGCCATATGACCAAAGAAATCTTTAGATACGATTATCAAGTCGTCGACGTACCCAAAAATACAGTCGTCACTGGTAGAAGTAAACTCGAAATTAACGATCATATCAGTAAGGCGTTGCATCTCCGAAGCAGCGTTCGTTAGACCAAAAGGCATCCTAACAAACTCAAAGAGACCACGTTGTGGGACAATAAATGCTGTTTTCTCACAACTTTCTCTATCAGCAAGTGGAATTTGCCAGAAAGCACTTCTAAAATCCAATGAGCTAATATATCTAGCACCACGAAGGTTGTCGAGGATATCGTGAATACGGGGAAGAGGATAAGAATCTCTGATTGTCACACTATTCAGTTTTCTACTGTCGACACAAAACCGAACAGAACCATCCTTTTTTGTCACCATTACCACAGGACTAGCCCATGGAGAACGAGAAGGACGAATAACACCCATATCTAACATTTTGTCAATCTCTTCATTGAGAATCTTCAACTTGACTGGGGATAAGGGATAATATCTTTGACGGATAGGGTATCCCGTAGTATTAATTTTATGGGACAACCAAGATGTCTTTCCAAGACCAACTTTTTCCGAAGAGATAACTTCATACTCCTTAATAACTTGTTGAAGACAAGACTCTTGATCCGGCGATAGGATGTTACGAGGATGAATATAACGAACCTCACTAACAGAGGAAACTTGAGGGGGAGAGTGCTGAACAGAAGGGATAAACATATTACCATCAATATTTTTATCGAAAGCCTGACTAAAAATAGACGTCAAACCGAATTTATTCCAAAATTCGATACCTAAAATAACAGAAGATGACATCGAACTTGCCACTAAAAACTCATGAATAAAAGTTGTACCGTTAAATTTAACTGGAAGATGTACAGAACCAAGAATATCAATCGGTGAATTATTAGCCGATATAACACGGGGACAAGCGTCTTTTGATGTCAAAGAAATACCAAGTTGCTGAATAAAATTATCGTTAACAAGCGAAATCTGAGCACCAGTGTCAAGCAATGCTTTAACAACTCTACCACATAATAATACCTCTATAAACGGTCGGTTATCAAATGAATCTGTAGTAAACACTGGGGATACTGTACGAAAAGAAGCGTATCGCCAGTGGTCTATGCATTTTTTGGATTACATTTCGGACATTCTCTAGTAATAAATCCAGGAGTGCGACACTTAAAACAAATCATGCCTGTGATCTCTGGGCAAGAGCGGTAAGAATGACCAACTTTGTTACATTTTAAGCAAAGCTGAGACTGACTACAACTAGGACAAGTCCGAGGCTTACTAGTTGTTGGTTGATGGGAAGTTTTGTTCGGCCTGGGTTTTGGTGAGTTAACAGCCTGAGAAGTCGACTGGTCGGCAACACAATCGAAACTGGCTACCGCCTTTGGAGGTTTTAGAAAGGACTCGAAATGAGTAACAGCTTCGATTAAATTATCGATGTCATGAAATTTTTGGATGGACAAGCAAGGAGTGTACTTTGGCAACATGTTGTGAGTGATGATCCGCAACAACTCCGATTCTTCAATAGGCTTGCTCAGTTTAGCATTTAAGTAAGAAACCTCGATAATAAATTCTCTTATTAGCTGTTCCGGTCTCTGCTTGAGGTTACGGACCTCCTGGCTTATCTTAAATTCAAAATCGGTCGTACCGAATGTCCTAAAAAAGGCTTCTTTGATCTCAAAGAAGGAAAGATCCGGACGACGGATTGACCTAAAATATTGAAGTGCGACACCTGACAAGACTTCATGGAATCGCCTAACTAAGTAACCATCAGACAAATTGTCGGCCTCCCTGCACTCTTCTAGACTCGTGAAAAATTCCCGTACGCAGGTCTTTCCATCGAAAACAATCTTCCACTTAGTAAGAGAGAACTGCCTGGTAAATTGTGGGCGTTCATCAGATCTTATTGGAGAAGGAACAACACTTTGTGAGGAAGCGCGAGAAGCTCTTGGCTGAATGGGACAAGGTGGTGGTCGCGAAATGATGGGACTATCACAACGTGGAGTCTCACCAATAGGGAACTCCTCTTCTGACATGATGTAACTAGTATAGACCTAATAACGAATGAAAGAACAGACAAAGGACGATTGAATCCTAGCGAAAAATAAGCACGGCATGAACAGCTGGACAAAAATAATCCAGCAACCAGCAGTCAGCGAACGCCAAGCTAGTAAACAAAGATCTAGGCTAAATAAGGAGTAAAAATCAGGAAACCTATCGTTATATTTGCTGCCATAAGTGGATAAAATAAAAGACGGTTATGTGTACTATAGTTCACAAAATTAAATTCCATTAAAAAACATTACATTTCATGAAAAAAATACGTCAAGGAAAATAACAGCTTCACAGATCTGTACTGGTGGTATAAATCCTAGAATACCTTTCTTGAATGGAAGAATATCAGCGTCCTGAAACAAATAAGCTTAAGAATCATTAGCTCCCAGAGGGAGTGACCATCCTCAATAAAGCAAAAAAAATAAATTATGTCGAATCATTTAAATTTCAAAGTTATTAGGTAAAAACACTTACTTTAGTTGTTCGGGCGCCAATTTGTAGCGTAAAAAAAAAATTGTCACTACATGTGTCACGTTTAATTTTGACGAATAAAAGATAAAATAAAAACAAACATTGTTCAACATAAAAAATATACAAAGAAAAAAGGAATGGCGACGAAAAGGAAGACTATCGGTAAAGTTGGGAAATGGATTGTCTAGAATAAAATTTGTAATTTTGGAAAATAATGCCTATAGGAGAGAAGGGGTTGCAACCGCTATCCGGCCCTAGGCGCGATTAAAATATAACCGTGCATAAATGTAAAATTAAAAACGGTTCATTTCACGACCTTTTGACACGAATAGGTGATACATATAAAAAACTATTCAATAAATACTTCGCTATTGCTACAAATTATAAAAAGTGAATAGGAACAAAATTTTGGGATCACTTGACGCGGAGCGATGTCACGACGTCCTCCCGGGGTCTTCACTCGTATATTATGGAGTCACCCCCGCAAGCACACGCTTCCCGAACTCAGTCGGTGTTGAAATAACTCGGAACATCAGTCCACAGCTTGTTATATATTCCAAGAACCGATTCTGAGCGAATCTATGGTGAGAAAATAAAAGGAAATAAACACCACAATACTCAAAACAGAACCTTCCAAACAGTTAAAATTTAAAATGTTTTAAATACATACCGGTTCTTTGTAACAGACGGCCTTATGCGCCGGTAACTCGGAAACAAATTAAATTCCTGGTGAACAATTGACACTCTCAGAAAGAAATGTCCAATAATGCTGCAGAACTAAATGCAACATATTGGTTTGCATGGACGCAATGCGATATAAATCCAACGATTTGCACTTGAAATTTTCTTAAAAAAAATACTAAACGTGTTACTTCCAAGTAGATACGTCGCCAATTCACAAGAAAAATTTTCTCTGTCATCCAATGGAATGATCAAACTTCTAAGTTTGAACCGAAATAAGAAAAAATTAGAAATGAGGTCGACTTACACGAACGGAATAGTTTTTATTCAGCCGAATCAATAGGCAGCGTGATAATGCTGCAAAACCTATTCACTCTTTATTTAAAGACCCCAAGGTTGTAGCTATCAGGGGACAAAGACTCCGGAAGGGAGTACCGCTCCTTAGCTTTATTGTTTGATTATTTTATTGCACAAAATGGTGTATTCGATTATTTTCAATAAAAACTTTTTACAAAGTAATAAATAATTTTATTTTTGGAAGTCGGTGTCCATAACGTAAAGAAAATGGTATCTACGTAAGACACCGACTTCCAAAAATAAAATTATTTATTACTTTGTAGTTTTCTCATATGGAAGTCGGTAGGATCTTTTTGTAAAAAAGTTTTTATTTTTCACTTTTTAGTTGTATCTACCTAATAGGCAAGAGTTACCTTAACGCCAGAATAGATAACCCGAATATCATGAAACTTGAACATAATCGGTGAAATGAGAGATCGGCGTACCCCTTAAGAGCATACTGGCGTGATGCTATGTTATGAAATGGTATAATCAATAAACAGACATGCGATTGCAGCAATCCCGAGAGATTTGACGTTATTTATTGAAGAGTTCTGTCGTTTATCTTCGGAGTTCTTCATCAGATCTTCACCAAATTAAAATGGGACCAATTTCGAAACATACTTTTTCAAACAAAAAAAGAAATTTCAAAATCGGTCCACAATTGACGGAGATATCGATGAACATACACAAAAAAAAAAAACACGAAATCGAACATAGAACCTCCTCCTTTTTGGTAAGTCGGTTAAAAATAAACGAATTTGCGCAACTATGCTCGACTTTTGTTAGCAAAGGTTTAAATTTACTGTAAAATATTTGAGATATCTAAATACAAAATTTTTTTTCGCCCTGTAGCGAAAAATTAACAGAAAATTGATAATAGTTATCGACTTAATTGGTCAGTTTTTATGGTTAAAGAATAGGAAGTTGAAGCAACGAGTATTATTGACAAATCGAAAAATTATCGTTTTTTTGACAAACTTTACAAATCGACTGTTAAGCAAAAAATGACATTAAAATTTTCTATACAGAATTTGGATTTTTTTCATCAGTTGCTGAACACCGACGTGATTTTTATAAATAATATTCTAAATATCTGTTGCCTTTAAAATATTCTTTTAAAGACATATTACATGATAAGTATATCAATCCAAAACGAATGAGATCATCGTACGATACAAACACTTTGTGGATTCTTTTAATTATTTATTCCGTTCTAACGCCAACACCTAATACCACAGATATTTGTTTCAACTCATATTTATTTTCTTTTCCGAACGTTAAAAAATTAATGATGAACGTTATAAA
The DNA here is from genome assembly GCA_947562075.1 of Orthosia gracilis. Classification (NCBI taxonomy): domain Eukaryota; kingdom Metazoa; phylum Arthropoda; class Insecta; order Lepidoptera; family Noctuidae; genus Orthosia; species Orthosia gracilis. Next base: position 42,868,581 of record OX387265.1, on the reverse strand, counting down.
ATAAAACGTAAAAAGTTAATGTGCGAACTAACTAGCTTACAACTTGAATTTGGTACAGTCAGCTCAGTCAAACTTTATCAAATTAAAGGACATGGCCAGTTTTTGTATGGACGTCGGCATTCAATTACAATACCTGAGCAAATAGATACTAACCCTCAGTTTCCCAGCTCAAAATTATCGCAGAATTAATGTGAAAATTTGTCAAGCACGCATTATCTGCTGTGATTGGTTGAAATTTTCAACAGCCAATCACAGCAGATAACGCGTGCTTGACAATTTGTCACATTAATTCTGCGATAATTTTGAACTGGGAAACTGGGGATAAATAGTTAAAGGATATAGGCAGGTACAGTAAGTCACAGATTATCTCATTTAATGACCCACACCGAAGACACCTCCGTCTGACATAAAAGAGGTATGAGTTCCAGCAGAGAACAAATCATTGGCTAATCAGTTTTTATTGTGAGAACAAAATCATAAGGTATTTACTCGTACCTCTCTAAGATTCGAGTTGTCATACACAACCAAGGCGAAATTGTTTAACAGCTTCAGTCCTCTTATCCTCGTCAGATTTGGGAAGAGACCACCAACAGATTCCAGACCTCTCACTCGATAAATAACAAGGTATTCTGTTATCTGGAACATAATATAAATAAAGTAGATAATAAATAGCTTTAATTAAAACGTTAAGTAAAGCTGAGGGAATCAAGCAAGAGTTATGTACGACAAAAATGTATGCAATGGACTAACACAAACATTTGTTGGTGCTGGTGGTGATGTTACTAGAGTTAATAACTCTTAAATCTAAATACAGATACATAAACTCGCCTTTGTACATAAACTGTCCTATTGTATTTGTATGTTTTTGTGTACATACAGCTGCAGAGAAACTTCATCCCCTAGAAAGGTATATAAAGCGACATCTATGGACAGGAAGATATACTATGATTTTTACGTGCACCGCGTGTGCGTCATCTCTATGGCATTAAAAAAGTTAGTTTTCTGTAGTTCTTGACATCGATTCCTCAAGTAAGCGTGCAAGATACTCATTTAACAATAATTGTTTACGTTATTGATTCAAAATTGTCATCCGCTTACCAATTTCAAAAGAGAACCAATATGTTACTCAACATGTTTGAAACTAACAGAACAGCAATTTACATCTCTCGAGATTTTTCAAAACTGTTTACAATAAACAATAAACTTAAAACTTAACTGTAACTTGTAGGGTCAAACCTATACTATTAAGGGAACCATTATTTTCTATAACTTTTTCTTATCTTGATCTCATTCCATTTACCATATTATTCAAATAAATTGCAATGGTTGCAAATCTTAACCTGGCTTGACAATGAGCTTCGGTTAGTTCAATTTTTTTGGCAGCTTTATAATTATGGATCCCAGCTGCATGTAAATGTCTTCGGACAGTACCATGTCTTATCGCAGCAGATCGGGTGGTTGTAAAAGAATCCGTAGTTTGGCTATTCAAAATATCACGATGACGGCTGGATTGATAAGCATTGGTGTAAGCAATCGGACGAGGCCCTTCGCTGTTAATAAATAAAGAATTATTATTATTATTGTTACACTTCACTTCACCAGTTTCTTGTTACCGTCGCACTCATAAACGAACTGTGTTTCTCTATAGGGAAGTAAATTGAAAAGTTAGATTTCTGATGAAAAAAATGGAAATATAAATTGATTTTATTTTAGATTACACTTACGTCGACATTTTATTCTCGAGCAATACTCTTTAAACTATGATTTTGTTCCCAACGAACGATTATTGTCACTTTTAAAAAGTTACTCAATCGATACAATTGTATTGTAATTTTATGTCAAGTATTAGTTCGTTATTCGAACAACACAAGCAGACCAGTAATTATACTATGATGCGATGCCATATTTTACTTAACAAAATTATAAGTTTACTCTAAATTTTCTTCATTATCTATTTTATAATATAAACGACACGGCTGACATGAATGATGCGATGAATGATTCATGAATATGTCGATTAATTTCACAACCACGTCAAGTAACAGATTGGCGCAGCAGTACAACAGCTTGTCTCGTGAGTAATATGGTCCAGGTTCGATTCTTACTTCGGCCTAACGATTTTATTAAATTTTAAAATTCTGTTGAAAAAATATTAGAAATCTGTAAATTAGTATAATGTTTGTGGAACAGGTTTGTAAGTTAAAAACTATCAATAGGTAGAATGCGGTGGACATTATCTAGCGGTCGCATGCATGAGCGCCGTCAGTTTTTTATTTCTAGTTAGAATATCTGAGCATTTTCATTGATGTCACAGAGATGGCACGCCCGCGGCGCACGTAAACATAGTAAGTATTTCCTCCTGTCCATAGATGTCGCTTTTTATACATTTCTATGTGGTGAGGTTTCTCTGCTGTATGTACCATAAATATTAAAAAATAAGATAATATAAAGACGTCAGTTGTAATTAAAGAAAGCAAATGCTCTTAGCTTCACACACTTTCGTCGGTGGCAAAACAAACGAACCGCTCAGCTGCAATAGTCGCCTTTCATCATCATTATTTCAACCCTGCTGGACTTAGGCCTCCCACCAAGTGTCGTCCCAACAATCGGTCCTGTGCGTTTCGCATCCAGCGCCTTCCCACAGCCTTAACTAGACTCATCGGTCGGACGCCTTCCATGTTTGCGTCTACCGGTTGGGTCCTCGCCCACTTGACCCGTTTAGACTCGACCCGAAGAATAATACCAATGAGGGCCCCCCTCAATGAGTATAATTAAATTAGTACATAGTTTCAAATTTATATGATTTATAAAAATATAAATGGACGGTATGGAACAAGAAAACATGTTGCGCTGACCCCGAGTGACATGGGATAAGGGCAGGAAGATGAGGATGATAGTAAACTTTAAAATTAAAAGAAAAGTTAATCGTCTTATTTTTTCGAATTAAGAAATCGGGGATCTATGGGTACCGATAATGTTATTAAAGATGTTGGCTATAAAATGGCAAGGGGTGACTTGCACACTCAATGAATGGGCCCCCATAAAAGATCACTAGCACTTTAGTGATGTAGCGCCAAGGGGGTAACATAAGCGGAGGTGTTTGAGGAGTGGAAAGGTATACCACGGCTATCAGGACAATCCCGGAAGTACGGTCAAGAACCCTACCAGCATCTTACTGGGTTAACTTCCTATCTTCGAGCACTTTTGCTCTTGCGGATCTCCACTCAACCCAGCCAATTAAGGTAAGAGAGAGGTGAGAGCTCTGCGACCTACTAATAAAAGTAAGCCAGAGATGAGGAACAAGACTTCTTCCTGGAGATCAGGTCCGTGAGGTCGTCACTGCCCAACAGCTCGCCACAAAGCTGCCTTTCGGATTGTGTCTCTCTTAGTCTGGCCTCTCACCCTAAGCATGTTGCGGCAAAGTATAATCTACCGGCACAAACCTAGGGATCATTGAAGCGCGCGAACCCCACCACGATTTCAAGGTAGAGATACTGCAGTGAGATTATTTTCATTATTATTAAGGATGTTATGATTTTATTACTGTACTAGCTTCTGCCAGCAGCTCCGCTCGCGTAAATGTCGAAAATTATCGCAAGGGAACATATTTCCGGGATAAAAAGTTGCCTATGTGCTACTGCACTCACCTTGAATTTGGTGCGTGAAAAAATAAAGCTTGCGCGCCATTTCCCATAATTTTCATATTTTCTTTTTATCGTATTTTTCGCTGAGTTTAAATTATTTTAAAACTGTCAAGTTTTCGTGCAGAAGATGAACAATTGATAGAGTGAACTCTGCCAGAAATAAAAAATGAAGCACAAAATGCAAGCGATAGCCTAATCCCCGCTAAATCTTAAGAAACGTGCTTAGCTGCCAATGATATTATAGTTGCCTATAATGGAAGAGCAAGAATAATACCCAGTAATTTTTTGAAAATGTGTTTTTAGCGTATTTCTCTGAACTCGCCAATACATAAAAGCCCAGTTCCCTTTGGTGCATCTGTCCCAGATGGTGCTCAAACATGGTGTTGATATCAAAACGTACTGTAACCTGATGGCATTTATGAAGAGACGGCTTGGACAGATATATTGGTCGGAAATATAATTTTTTGTCACTAGCCGTCTTTGAAAAGCTTTTGAAGGAGGCTCCGGATAGTCAGTACCTAGCAACAAAGGAACATTGAATATTATTAATTTAAACTTGTCTAAATAATTGCGTTACCTCAGCATAACTTCTTAGAACTAATTAATTAATTTCTTTGCTGGTTGCGTTAATATTCGGTGTTATTGGTGCGTGTAGACGACAAGAGCTTTATAATATTACAACAAAGGATCTAGAAACCCGAAAGCAGACTCTATTCATAACAAGGCGAAAATCAGTGACAAAATAACGCAAGCCACTAATTTGGAGCCAAAGGCAAAAAAAAATTGACCCGAACCACAACCATCAACATCGCATGAACTATTTGGTTCCTATTGTTCTATGATTTGTCTTTGTCGCTGACATTTACATAAGAAGAAAACGAAAGTATATATTAAAGAAGTGGTAAGCATCAATTTATATGTAACACAAACTGTGATATTGCCATCCAAATCAATCCAGTATCGCTTTGAAAATTGTATGTTCACCAATTGTTTTTCCTCGCAAATGTGTTGTAAAACGTCGTATGAAACTCGTGAGCTTTGTTCATCATAAAGTCAGCCGACCGTGTAATTTGCAAAGCTCACGAGTTTCATACTAGCTCACTTGTATCATAATTTACTATTAAAGGCCTATCCAATGATACCCCACACCATGGCATAGACGAGAAAAAAACTTCCCCACTTTACGTCTACAGGAGGTACCATTTTTGTTCATGATTTTGTTTTACCACTTTGTCGGAATGATGTATATTCATGCCAAATTTTAGCTTTGTAGTACTAAGCCTCTCTGAGCTAAGCTGCGGACGGAAAGACGGACATAGCGAAACTATTAGGGTTCCTTGTTGACTACGGATCTCTAAAAAGGATAAGTACTAACTTGTTTAATTACCTATTAATTTATCCAAACATTATTTAAATTTTACACTCTCTGTGGTGCAAGCGTTAAATCGACACTTGTCTGTCTGACTATACATAGATGTTTTACGCCTATCAAAACAGAAATATCCAGTTATTATTCTTCGGGCCAAGTCTAAGCGGGTCTAGTGGGCACGGACCCTTCCGGTTCACGGTCGCGAGGTCGCCACTCCAAAAATTTTCGGACCCATCGACCAGAACAGATCTTCTGCGAACAATGTGTCCTGCAGCCCAGTGCCACTTTAGTGAATACTCACCTGTATTGTCAAACAATTCATTTACGAATTCCATCCTTACCTCTCTCAGATCCCGGAACATCATATTGACGAATTCCTTCCTCGTCCCTTTCTCTATAAATATTTCTAGGCTTCCTAAGATCACGACGCATCCATCTAAGTAATACAAATCTATGACGTTCGTGATAAGTTTCCCTTCGCATATTTTCGATTTGATGTTGCTTGATAGATCCAGCCTTTGGGGTGAGATCCCGCCAAAAAGAAGGGTTTGGACCAGTAACCTGTACAAAATTGAGTTTGTATGAGTTACTGATATAAAATATTCAATGTTTATACGCCGACGCCATTTGAAAACATTTTTATCGTTATCGTTCGCAATGCCAATCTTGTTCCACCCACTCCTGAACCATCATCAGACTACAAGACGTACCGTAATGCATCATCAGTACATGATGTATATCTCACCCATGGGCAGCAAAGAGTGAATAGGTTTCTTCTAGGCAAGCGTACTTCATCGTCTACCACATCATCGCTTACCATCAGGTGAGATATTGATCAAGCGTGAGACTATAACTCATAACAAAAAAAAGGTCTCTTCCCTTTTGTGCCATGTTTTCCCGGTCTATGCGATTCTTAACCAAGATTTAACCTCATTCCTCAGACAAACATTCAGTAAGAACTCTGACCCTCCTGCCACCTCCACATTTTTTTTAGACGGTGTAACACGAATACGGCAATTTGCAATGGTCAGTCAGTTTACCATTAAGTATGCTGCACTCCATCTCCCGCAGTCATATTGCATAAATAAGGTAAACAATATTATTTATAAGCAATTTTAAGTTGCTATAGTAGTACCGCGATAACACTAATTAGATAAATGCTATAATATAAAACACGATTATTAAATTTACTTATTATTTCCTATGGGTCAATGCAAAGCCGTAGGGTCGTTGATAGCACGTATTAATTTTATAAAACACTACAATAATACTTCCCGTATTTATAATCATAATTATAATGAATATTTTTTTAAATGGGAGAGTGCTCTACTGTTTTGTAAAAGAGAATAAATTAAGACAGTTCCACTGAATTGAAACGATTATAGGCTTTTTAACGTGATTCATATTATTAAAATTATTTCACCATTTAGATAGCGCTTACGCTTGACAATCCAATACATTTTTGTCATTATTAACCGACTGTCCAATAAGGAGGAGGTTCTATGTTCGACAACATGTTTTTTTTTTTTTGCATTTTCTTCCATATCTCCGTCAATTGTGGACCGATTTTGAAAATTCTTTTTTTGTTTGATAGTGTATGTTCCTAATTGGTTCCATTTATTTTTTAATTTGGTGAAGAACTGATAAAGGACTTCGGAGATATACAACATAGCTCTTCAATAAATGACGGCAAATCTCTCGGGATTGCTTCAATCGCATGTCTTTTTATTGTTTACACCACTTCATAACATAACATCACGCCGGTACGGTCTTAAAAAAGAAAAGCAGATGTACCTATACAGTTCACCCCCGGACACTCTAATTCCACCGGTTATGTTAAATATGAATGATTTAACAATATCATTAATTACACGTTCATTGCACGTCCATTAAATAGTATAGCCTCAACATTGAAAAGTTTAGCTGCCTGAAGCCCGATACACGGGCGCATGTAAAGCTTGCCAGCGCTTCAAAAAAGGCCCGTCCAACCTGTTGGAAACCACTTTAAGAAGACTGTTACCGCTGCCCGGCACTCTACCCGCTATCGAGGTCACCAGAAGCGAGGCAGCCGCAGCAGCGCCCTCAGCGCGTTATTGTATTAAACGCGGAGAGCGCTATAGGATTACTGCAAATATGACACCTACAGCCTACTCGTATAAAAAGATGTGCAGTAGTCTCGAAACAAGGTGATCTTTAATTCCTTGGAGCTACGAGCAAACCTGCGAGTAATCATAATACACAAAGACAGACTCTATTTAATATACGAACGATCGCATCGAAATTGCTTAAATCTTAATTCTGTTGATATAGTTAAGACAACGCTATTTAATACACGAACGATAGATATCATTAAATATACAGGCACTGTTTACGGCCGGGTTCTTCTGGCCTTCGTGCTTACCTCGCTACACCACTTTTTTAATTCATACTTTGAAAAGAGGGTGAGAGGAGAGGGGGGGTACTTTGCGCTATTGTGGGGGGTGCTTACTGTCCGTCATGTACTCGCTCTAAGGGCACCCCGCACAGCCTTCTTGGTAGAATCTCTGTCGGACACTTGGAATCCGCACTGAATGCCATAATCTCGCTTTTCTTTACGTTATATTTTAGACCAATGTCTATGAGCGTACGTTTCGCAGATGCTTTTGAGCTCCCTGAGTCCCCCCTATTGACGGGCTCAGCAGCACATCATCAACATGGTGGCTGCTGAGCTCGGCAACAAGTCCATCGCTGTACAGATTGAAGAGCGTTGGTGAGCTCAATCCCCCAGCCTCGCACTCCAACCTGTACGAGTCCGAAAGAGCTCCCGACCATTTAAGGTTATTGACCTGGTTCCCGTACCAGTGCTGGCAGATTTTAATCATTTCAGGCGCAATTTGCCTCTCGGGTAACTTTTTCCACAGCACTTTGTACAAAACCAGGTCAAACAGGGATATATCGAAGAAGCACGCGTAAACAGGCGTGCTCCGATCCGTACAATATCAGACAGCATGCTTAAGACTCAGTATAACTACCTGTGGATAGTGAGTTAAAGTTTCATGTTTATCGGATAACCTATTCGGGCATCACTTTGTCATTATAGGTACCATGCTATAGAACTTGCCCATCAAGTACTACAACAAAAAAGTGAAAAATAAAAAACGTTTTACAAAAAACCTTTTTATTTGGAAGTCGATTGTATTTTTTTGTAAAAAAGTTTTTTTATTTTTCACTTTTTAGTTGTAGTACTTAATGGGCAAGTTCTTTAGGCTATAATGCCCAAACTGATACCAGAACAGATAAACCCAATAACATGAAACTTAAACAAAACCGGTGGAATTACAGTATACAAGGGTGAACTGTTCACACCTGCGTACTTCTTTAAAGCGTACCAGTGTGATTTTATGTTATGAAATGGTGTAAACAATAAACAGTTATGCGATTGTAGCTATCCCGAGTGATTTTTCGTCATTTATTGAAGAGTTCGATGTATTTAAATGGGACCACACGACAAGCAATAGATTTCAAATAAAAGAATCTTCAAAATCGGTTCACCAAGCAAAAAGCTCTGAGCTAACGCAAATAAAAAAAAAACTTAAAAATACAACCGCCTACAAGGCGTAGGCGGTTGTATTTTTAAGTTTTTTTTTTTATTTGCGTTAGCTCAGAGCTTTTTGCTCAAAAACACATTACAAAGTGAAAAAACCTTTTCACAAAAAATTTACCGACTTCTGAAGCGTTTTACTTTAGAAGTCGGTTTAATTTTAATTTCGGAAGTCGGTGTCTTTGGTACCTCTTGTTTTTATGTTTTTTCAACACGACCGAAACGAAAGTTATATTTGCGCTTTTAGTGTTTAGTAGTCAGTTTATTCTTTGTGAAAAAGTTTCATTTCTCTCTTTTTAGGTTTAGTACTTTATCACTAAAAATAGTGAGCAGTCATAAACTCTTTTGCAAAAAAAACTGGCACTTTAGTTTTTTTTTCTCTACTTCAATGAAGAAGTACAAGAAAGAGGTTTTACTCATTTGACGATGTATTGGCATGTTATTTGAAGCATCCTAGCAAGATTTTTTACGTTCCAAATTTAAATTTTGAAATTAACAAAAGAAAAATATATATTATTGTGGATTATTGTAAAATTGCTCTACTAATGGCGCGAATTGCTGAAACGATTTTTATACTGATTACCAAAATTTTAAAACTTTTTGGATATGTTCTGCAAATTAAACAATTTAATCTCTCTTTTTCCATTAACTTTTTGATGTGAGGGATAAAGCGATAAGGGCTGGTAAAATTATAGCTCTACTTGAAGAAGGTTGTTCGCAAACTTACGTGTCTCAGCGGCTAAATGTGAGTCGTTCAACTGTCCAGAGGACTTGGCAACGGTATCAAGAGACCGGTCAAAAGAAGACCCGGTTCGGAAAGAAAACGATGCACAGAACCAAGAGATGACCGCTGTTTGGCGAGTCAGGCGTTGCGGAATCTTAAGGAGTCAAGTGTGGACCTGAAGAAGAGCCTTAAAGAAGTAAGAGGAGTAGAAGTTAGCTTTTGGACAGTCAGGAGGAGGCTTTTGGCTGCCAATATCAGGAGATACCGCCCGGCTCGTGGCCCTAAATTACTTCGTGAGCACCGTGTTGCTCGACTTCAGTTTGCTTGAAACTGGAATGTGGAAAAACATGGAATAAAGTATTGTTTTCCGATAAATCTAGAATCTCTTTGTGTAGAGAGGACCGAGGCCGGCGCGTGCTGCGACCACGACCACGGGAACGCTATGCGGAAGTGTGTTTCAAAGAAATCAATCCTTATGGCGGAGACTCCGTTATGTTTTGGGCAGCAATTAATGCGACGGAGCGTACGGAGTTAGTATTCATAGAAAATGGAACATAAAATGCACACCGGTAAATAATGATCCTGATTCCATATGCACAACCCACATTGACTGCACTTGGGTGAAGATTCTATTTTTATTGACGACATTGCTCGCCCGCACCGTTCTGGCGACGTGGAAGCGTACATGCAAGAAGTTGGGATCCGTCGTTTAGATTGGCCAGCTCGAAGTACTGACCTCAATCCAATTGAGCATGTCTAGGATGTTCTAAAGAGACGGCTAAGATCAGTGTAACCTGCTCCACAAATTATCAGGGAGCTAAAAAGAGTCATTGCAGAAGAGTTCGATGTATTTATTTTATTAAGAGTTGGAACGTATTCCTCAAAACGTTATTAAAAATATCGTGGTAAGCATGCCCAGAAGGATTCAAGCTGTGATTTTGGCAAGAGGAGTTCACACTCGTTATTAGGTTTTACATTTGTAACTTTATTTAATTAAATTAGCAAAAAAATCTTCTTGTCTTTATTGCCGACCACTTCTAATTATTTGGCCGTGTACATCGGTTTTAAAGAATTCATCGTTTTTTTTTTTAATACCCAGAATTCACTTCACGCTTATTATATTACACGATTTTAAGTACACAGACTACGTCAAACAATTGAATTACATTTAATTAACTCAAATCGAACTTAGAATGTAAATTTCCATAGGTGCCTGTTTTTTTTGCAAAAGAGTGCAGATTGAAAATCTATAAAAGAAAAAACAATTGATAATACGAAGTGATTTTTATCGACTTCAAAAAAAAGGGTATTGGATATCGGTCATAAATTTATAACAATACATAAATGTATATACAACAAAAATCGTCATAAATATCATCATCAGCCTATTAATGTTCCCACTGCTAGGTCACAGGCCTCCTCTCTGTGAGAGGGAATGGGCCTTAATCCACTCGGACCCAGTGCGCATTGGTGGATGTCATGTCATGACAACGCGAATTTTTGGTTCTAGGACAATTTTTGGTGTCCAAAAATTAAAATTATTTAAAACTTAAAAGTAAAGCTATCGAACAACTGTGTGAGACCTATACTTCATAAAATATAGCTTGATCTCTGCGACATATGTCAAACTGACGTATATGTTATTGTAACGTTATTGTTAGCCTGTCAAGCGCTATTGTTACTGTATTGATACTGACAGCTGTCGCAGAGATCAAGCTATCTGAAGTATAACAACTCAATCACACGTCATATATTAGCCTATCGATGACACTGTCATATAAGCATGTCACTAACGCGAAGCCTTAAGTTTTGCTCCTACCAAAAATCGCTCAACGCGTCTAATTTTCACTTAAAAAATAATATCTACCTACCTACTATTTTTTTACATAATTAACTTTTATAGGGTAGGTATGTACTACTCGGTTAAAATGACTGTGCACCTCGCCCCTAGTCCAGAATAAACGCTCGCGGCGCCCCGTGTTCGCATCGTGCGCCAATAGCGAGAATCGAACGTCAGAGTGACTGGACCCCCCGTGGGATCCGCATTCTCGAAGCGGGGGGGAGGGGGAGGGGGTTTCAGTAGCCGTAGCTAGGTCACACATGGTGAAGTAAAGGGGAACCCGAGAAGGGGCCGCTCGTCAGGGCTTTTGCCGATTAAGCCGACGACGTAGTGGCCAACAAGTAGGTTGCGGTGCCGCTTGGGCGATATCGCAACTGAGGCGCTGAGGCTTCGCGGCTGAGGGTTTTAGGCTGCGGCGGGAGAGGACTGCCGGTATAGCGGTGCGCCGCTCTCCCTAACTTCCGCGGACTGGACGGGGTTGCCACCGTCTGATGGCGCACGCCTTGGAGCCGCAGGGGAGGAGGAGTTTCGGCATAGCGTTGGCGGCTCTCCCTATCCCATGCGGCCGAAAAGTAGTAGGTGGCGGGGCCACTGACCTGACCCGTCACAGGGGAACCAAGGGTGCCAACCACGGGGTCGCCTGGCTGTGCTGGTTTGGCCCCTGGGTTGGTCACGACGTGCAATGTGTTTTGGTGCGCCGGTAATGAGGGGTATTCCCCTTTGAAGGCGCCGGTGAAGGACAGCTCGGCGGGTTCACGGACGGGTGCTAAACTGCTAACGCTTGCCCATTTTCCTGCCATAAGCGGCACCGGAAGAAACTGTGGCGTTTTAGTGCGCTGGAGACCCACATAACTGCGCTATCTCCCCGTAGTGGCGCAGTATGCATGAGCATTTATAAAGGAAAAAAAATACGTGACTGGACAGCGCCAGATGCACATATATTTTGGCCGAGCAGTACCTTCCTATTACCTCTCATATTAAAATTTGTTCTGACATTCACATAAGTGTCATCTTCCTCACATCGCTATACATTACTTTATTTTTAAGAAGTACCTAAAGAATGGATTCTTAATAGATCCAAATTGCTGTAAATTATTTAGTTAACGCAGTAGCAGTTGTAGACACAAATTGAAATCCTATGATGTCAACCAACAACAATCGAAGATTACCTAACTGTCGTCGCGATATGTTTTAAAGTAGGTGGGACTAGGTGGGTAAGAAATCCTAGCCAATAATTACTGTCGTGACGATTTTCTTATCGTTAGACAACTGTCGTGTTTGGTATACTTTCGGCTCTAGACATAGTGCCTAGAGCTCAAGGTTTCCCAAACACGACGGTCATCTTAATATAATAAAATCGTTATGACCGTACATCATATCTAACTATGCATTCTTACTATGTAACCTTCAATTGTTGTTAGTCGAATTTGTTATTAAAAAAATATTTTTTATTCGAAAAATCTTCTACAGATAATAAACCTGTACTTCAGTGGAAGTAGGTAGGTACGAAATATTTAGACAATTGTAATGCCGGCTGTACACTCCCGCGCAAAAGCCCGCGTGGATGATGTACATTGCTCTCAGTACTGAATTCAATCATGAAGTATTTAGTTTAAAAACTCAATGTACAGCGTTTCCTCTGGCTCTCGCGCGAGAGTGTACAGCCGGCATAAAAGTTCAAAAGCATCCCAATTTTTTAATAATATAGTCGTGACAGTTTAAGAAGTCGGATTTGACAGCTATAAAAATAATAAATAATATTTTAATTTGATGCTTACGAATGATACTCCTTGTTATAGTTTATGGGTAACATAGTAATTAATTAGGTTTATGAATTTGATTTTTCAATTTCTTATGTACAAAGTTATCGCGGCATGTAAAATGAGAAACGTCATCGGATTTCTTAGACCGTCACGATTAATGAGAATACTAACAGGTACCTATAAGTAGCATAGCAAGAAACTCTTAAATACTGCCTGGTATCTACTGGTTGCCTATTGTCTCCTATGAGTACTACATAATTATACCCCAGAGTTACACAACTCAACATAGAACTCTACTTACCCAGTCAAGGGCAATGTGTGAAAAAGACATTCATATTCTCCTGTCAAAAAAGATCTCAAAAGATTCCTTATAACGCAAAGCAACAAAACATGCAATATAAAATTGACATTTAAATTAAGAAAAGAATTTCAATAATAAAAGTTGAATTACCATATTAACGTTTTCGCCATGACACCTTGAGTTTGCCGAACTTTTTATACTTTTTCTGCGCGCGCGCTGCCAACCGCTTCCTCAATACGAACCGACTGAGTAGTTTCCAGTGTAGGTACCTTGCATTTATGGGAAAACACATTGTGTAGCGTTTCCCATGGCCCTATATTGATCATGGGATTTTTGCTATTGTCTGGATCAATTTGTGAAGTATTATCTACAAAGAAATCTATTGGAAACAACTAAACGAATGGTGACATACTGCTGTCTCTTTTTGTTGTTTTGCCAATTGCAGTGTGGGATAAGGATGGACTTGTAGGTGAAGTTTGTTGACTGTAGTAGTTAACAAATTAGGTGTTTAATTTAATGTGTTCGTACGTAATTGATTCGATTTAGATAATAGTCGATCGTGTTTACGAATCTATCTGACTCTATCTCTAATCTGACTGGTGTAAATATAAAATCGACTTTACGTTACGTTACTGTTAATGTAGTTAGGTACCTTTCACCAGGTTCAATCACAATCTCGAAAAATCGGCCCAGTGTGTGTCAGACTTCGCACATACCAATGTCGTACCAATGTTGGTGGCTTCTCATTCCTGTGTTTGCCAATATTTTTTAAAACAAGAAATACGGTATTCATCTACTAAACGAGATCTAAACAACGATACACCACTTCATGGGGTAGGTCATTATTTAAAAGAAGGTCCAAAATGTCGCACTTTATCGCGTGGTGCGCCCGTGCGCAGCGAGCACACGTTTTTCGAAGTTGCAAATTTGGATAAATTGCAGAACTTCATCAAGCTTTGCGATTTTAATGTAAATTGCTACTGGGCTAATAAAATTATATTAATTGAGAAAAGTCAGGTTTAACGTAGGTATGACGTTTTAAGTGTGACTGGCCACAGATATAAGAAAGAAGTAAATAATTAAGCGTGGTAATAATGACTGCGACAAATAAAAATAATAATTGACAGTATACGCATTAAAAACATAAAATCTCATATCTTTATTACATAAATAATAGTTAAGTATAGGCACACTTACAGGTGGTACCATACCTACTACTTAAAATTCAAGTTTTATTTAAGCTGTAAAATTTATTGCACACGTAAATCGATAATTAATTGCAGGTCCTTCACCCTCGATGCAACGAGTTCAAGTTGCAATTTATTTAATTTAAACATATTTATTTGTAAATATTTTTACTATTTGGATACTTTATTGTACACCAAGATAAATTCAATACATAAAGGAAACGTTAAACAAAAAAAATATATATAAAGGGCCGCTCATACCACGGGCTAAGTTACGTTAAACTGCCAAATAGTTCAAATATATGGGCACAGAATATGACATGTGGACTAAAGGCTTTGTCACACTAGATGCGTTCTGCGCCCTACGGTCCGGTCAACTCCAGCATAGGGTACCACCGTCATCGTTCGGGTTGACCGGCTCGCAGAACGCACGGTAGACATGCTTTACCGAAATGTCACTTCGTCAAACCTATTTATTTTGACAATCGTTTTCGCTGATAGAACGAGACCCAAATTGAGATATTAATGCAGGTACAATGCCAAATCTTGATCTGAACGAAAATAGATGAATTCGATTTTCTAGATAATTATGCGATTAACTGAAAAGTTAATGTGAGCATAATATGAGATAAACAAACAATATTTGATATTTTTCCATTTTTGTTGATAGATGTCTAAAGCTTCTGGTCTGCAACTGGTTAGCTTAGCTCACGGTATGACCTAAGCCTTATGTGAGCCTTTAATATCTTTATAATGTCACATTACTACTGACGTTTTACAATTATTACTGTCGTTGTAGGTAATTTATCCATGGGAGCGTGACACTCCAAGCTTTTGTTTAAATCAATTCACACAAATACGATACGCTTTCTAATTTCTGTCTTTGACACTTTTAATATAGCAATTTTGTAACTACCATAAGCATGAATCAGATTTTTTATTTTCTAAATATTTTGCACACAATTCTGTTGCTAAAAGCCCGAATATTTGATACATGGACTAGGTATTTAGGTGAATAGTACCGTAAAAAATTAACTAACTCACGTTGTTGGCTATCCTACAAATATTATTATGTGAAAATCCGTTTGTTTGGATGTTAGTTTACGACTGAACGGTTTAGTACGAAATTAGGCTCATATGCGAGATGAATGACGCGATGTGGTTTTACGTCTGTGTGACTGGTCGATTTGGTTGATTGGATACAGGTCAAACTGTTTGCGTTACCGTATTCACGCAATACGGTTCTGGATTAGGATATAAACCTGAAAACGGTTTTTATCCTTTACTTTGCCACAGCTGCGCAAAGGCCACCCTCAAATCCTTCCAAATATTCTTTTCCTGAGCCACCTCGGACTAGCTGCATTGGCTGTCTAGGTCGTATCGCCACCTCTTACTTGGCTGGCCTTGGCGGAGCCGTCCATCCGTCAGTCAGGCACCCAATTTGTGGAGACTATAGCCCAGTGGTCTCTGGTCATCGGCTGACGTGTCTCACCCAATACCATTTCATCCTGGCAGCCTTTACTCCTACGTTTATGATCCCCGTTCTAGAGAAACGAAAGGAACCTGGATAAAGATTTAACAAATTTTACGCGGGTGAAAAGCAATACATAAATTAATATCTCAAAACTTATTTACAAGATGGACATTTCACAATCGATTTTTTAAGATATCACAATATTTCAAAGATGTTAAATCGGAATTCCTCTTCGACAAGAATTAGGTTGCAAAACTAAAAACATTACCAATAGTTCATGCCTATATCAATTTATCATTACCAATATAGGGATCAAGGTTCCAATTAACATCAATCAATAAGTCAGGATCAAATGACGTAGCTATAGAGGCCTGGATCCTGAAATGGGTGGAATTACTGTCAGCCAGGAAAATGATACGCTACAAATCATACTCAAATGTACAATATGCCCGGACTTGTGTTAATAAAACTTTAAGACCGTAAAAAAACCTAATTTTATCGATAAAAACACCCCACATTAGGGGTGCGATCACCACACCGTCAAAGATAGAGCAATTTTAGAACCTCAACTTAACGAAATCCACATAGTTTAACAACCATATTTTGGACTTAGGGACCTAGGTCTCATAGAAGCATGCATTTTTACGACCATAGCATTGATAATCTAAAAAATATTCAACAGATAAATAATATTGAAAAGATAATATATTTTTGTATTGTGCTACAAAAATCCATCTTTAGACATAATATAGCGCTCTTAACGTTTTATTACCACACGTCCGGACACATTGTATATCATTATTCTTGTACTTTTTAGTTTTGATATTTGTACGTGTTAGTTATTTTTTTTTTGTAGCTACAGTAAGTTCCTGTCTTGGCATAGTATAAAAAATGATTGTACTATTCTCCATCGGACCACGCCTTAAGAGTCTCACCAAACAGATATTGTTAAGAGAAAAAAAAAGTTCATGTAAAAACAACCAACAGCAGATTAAAATGACGATAACATACGGTTTTGGTCAGTCAGCTCGCGATTATGTATTCTCCGACTGCACAGCAGGATTTTCTTATTTATAGCTTTTTAATTTATTACTTTTTCGCTAAAATTTTGTTTTCGAACTATGTACTTTTAAACATATGTGTTATATATTTTTGTAATCACCTTTTAAAACCCTTCATTTTGATACCCCTCACGATGGGTTCGGAGAAAAAAATGGGATACCCACAATATGGCGCCCAAAAACCGCCAGTTTTTCTTTTTTCTCAATTTTAATGTAGCCAGTGATACCCGCAAGGTAAAGACGACGCGGTTGACGTAATAATTATCAAAATCGACCTACGCGTTTGGTCACTAGAACGGCACATAGGAACAAAAATACATAAATATACTGATAAACACATTATCATCCTTTGCGTCGCGCTGTCGGGTAATAAAATGAACGACCATGGCCATGACACACAGGCTCAGTAGGCGTATCGGCATCTGAGTTTCGTCCGATCCCGTCGAAACAGGATTTTTTTTATTATTAATCATTTTGAGTGGTCTTTCGGACGAATCCTTTTTAAAGGCAAAGTAACGTCAGAAACATAATTAAAATTACCACATTTTTAGCACCAATTCGGATTTGGAAAATCACAAAATTTCGCTAGAACATTGTTGAAATTTGAGTACTTACTCGTAAAGTGATATTTTTCTCTAAGAACTAATAACTTACATTTAATATTCTTGTTGTATACATTTCAATTGATATATAAGAATGTTTACTGTTGATTGTTGCAATTGTTTATTAAACTTTATATTTTTCCAACAATTTCCTGACTTTTACTTAAATAATAAATAATATTTAAGGCTTTTTCATTCTGACTGTACAAAATTTGCTTCAAAAAAGTATAGTCAGAAACACCACTCAAAAATATTAATAATAGTGGAATTCCTGTTTCGACCGAATCGGATGAAACTCAGCGGCCGAAATGCCTACTAATTCAACACACAACGCTATCATACGAGTAGGTAATCGATTATTGCAAATATCTCAACTAAATACCATAACAAAATGTTTCTGATATCAAAATAAACTTGTACGGTCAGAAACGAAAATTGATAACTAACTTTTCAATTAGTATGTATAGGGATGTTTCCTGGGTAGAAGAATTATAACTACACACAACACACAAACTCCACTTAAAACATCACTTTTCAACATTTATGCAATATTATAAGTTTGTGATAAATTATTTGAACAAGGCAAGGTGTCTCTCCAAATCGCAAAAGAATTTCGTTCTTAAAATGTATTCAACAAAATGTGGTTTAAGAAGCTAAACCGGTAATACCGGTTATAGACCAAGAACTAAGTTAGTTTAGCCACAGGTATAGCTCAGCTCGCATAGGTTTTACACAAAAATTCTAACACGAATCTTGTTTCAAAATTGTCTCACTGTCACTGACAGATGGTTCGATCTATCTGAGGCGGCGGTGGCGCGCCGCTGAACGTCCATCTGATTTAGGGTTCTTACCACCCCAGTCTAACTTTCAATAAGCCTTGTCCAGCATGTGCCTGTACTTGCACAGTCCACAAAATTTTATTTTACTTTTATATTTCATGTTACCGTGATTATTTAAGTTCCGATCCCGATGGTGGAGATCGTCAGTGACACAGTCTTACTAAGTACGTTAGAGACTGTCCAGAAAGAGAGAAAGAGTTCTAAAGAATCAATCAGAGTTGAAAAGAATTTAGAGCTCGCTTCGCTCGCTCTTTCATCAGCTACTTTTTTTGCATCATCATGCCAAAGAGAAATGTAGTGAGAGGAATTTCGCCTACGTTCTTTAGACGATGAAAATGCAAAAATAAATCGTAGATTGATAGAGCGAGTGAAGCGAGCTCAAAAATTTTTACATCTCTGATTGGTTACGTTGACGAATTGTGCAGAAAAGCTTCAAGAAAGTAAATGCAAAGAAACAAGAGATTTTAAAATGCAAAAGCGTACGAAGCTAGCTTGAAAATTTAAAAACCTTGCATCGGATAGGATTTTTTAAGAACTAAATATTTTAAGATATTTTTTTTCCATTCTTAGCGACATAAAGTCGACTGTAGCATAAAAGTGCAAGTACGAAGAATAAGCGAAGCGAGCTCGAAAATTTTAGCACCTCGCTCGGATAGGTTTTTTTTAGGTCCATCTAATTGTATGTATCCTGACGCTTCTTCTATATTTGTATTCATAATAGTTACTTTGTCGACACATGCAACAAGCATGCTTAAGGCATTAAGTCCGCCTCTGTACGTTTTTGTGCATGAAGTATTAAATAAATAAATAATATTGACTAACAAGACTGTAAAAGCGAGCGAAGCGAGAATTTTTAGCACCCTGCCTCGCATAGTTAGTTTTCGGCAGGGTAGACAAGGTGGCAGACTAAAAGAGCTCAGCAGCGCTTGTCTTAAAAAAAATATGATAGGTCTTGATTGGGCCACCCTTCACTATCTCCCGCCATGGCACTCCTGGCCTTAGGGTAAATACGCTACTGCGTGATTCTGACTGAAGCTGGCTGAGGTAGAACGCAGTAAATTATTTGAACTAGTGTAACGCTTTGCATGCACTAGGATTTTTAGCCACGCGAATCTTTGCCACGCGGTTTTTAATCCGCGTACTAAATCATAAGTAACACGCACAGCGGTTAAAAATATGCGCGATTTTTGTCTGTGTCTACCCGTTCATAATGCACAAAATATCCGCGCGGATGTAAACCGCGCCGCGGTGCGGTGAATTCTGTGAAAAACACAGATTTGTTGCGGATTTTTTACTGGCCGTTTTTTTACCGCAACTGCGTGCAGCTTCATACAATTCAAAAAATTCGCTCGGCGAAAACCGCTGTGCGTGCTAAGCCTAATAAGCGGCGCGCTAGATATAGACGTACAAGAAACCGTGTCCGAGAAAACTTACAATGTAATACGGTAATACGTGCTCCAGTAATTTACGCGTAGGTAAATAGGAGGTGCTTGCAGAGGTAAGCTTGGCACCCCCTGGCCTAATTAATCGGTGGGTAAATCAGGCCCTGCTAAGGCTCTAAACAAAGGGTTATTCTATCAGCAGTGGCGATTTCGAAATTCCAAAATGTAAGGGGACGATAAGATACGTATCATTTCGATAGCACCTCACACATAACAGCCCTTAATACTTTAGGCCCTGAATCAAGTCGCATTCTATTAATGATACAAAATTATTAAAGGTCCAATACAGACAAAGTTATTATCGCCGATATAATGTCACTTAGTATTAAGCCCCTAGATCAAGATTAACCAAATAGCTGACTGCGGTCCGGATGTGGACCACAGAACTGTTTTGTGCGGCCCTATCCAAGATGGATTCCATTATCATCATTTCAGCCGAAAGACGTCCACGCTAAAAATATAGGCCACCCTCAAGTGTCACCACATTGACCGCCGGTCCCTTGCATCCAAATAGTTTACAAGATGAACTTTCCGATGAACAACTTCAAGATTTAATGACAATAGCCGGTATCAACTTAAGTCTAAACTTCGGAAGAATAATTCAAGGTAGAACATTTTTCACGATAATATTTGATAAAAATCTTGGTACTTACTTTTATTGATTTAATTTGTTTATTATTGAATAAAATACAATACAGTACAGTAAAATACAATACAGTCAACTAGTTGGCCTTACGGACCGCGACAGTCATTTTATTTTTAAGAAAGGATTCCCCAAATAAAAGTAATTGGCGACCCCTGCCCTAGAGAGTTCAGACTGCAGCTACTCTCTGCTACTTAATATCCATAGAAATATTAAAAACTTCTTTCATCTATGGAAGTATCTGAAGGGTCAGTTCAACTCAATATGTTACTATAACCGTGTGCTTGACTGTATGTGCACAAAGGAACCGTTTGCGAGGAGCTGTGAGTCATGTGCTTGACTTGCCAACAATGCTGTTAGCATAGAAACTGCTTGAAGAAGAACCAGCCAGTACTATGTCGTGTAATTGCCATCATGAATCCTTCATGAAAAATGGGATATTGTCTTGAGTAGCCCGTCTCTCTCACACAACGGAATTATGATGACACATCATAGTTATGGCCACCCATTGTGTCACACAGTGTAATGTTTACTTCTTCTATACTTTCTGTAACTTATATGGTGTACATAATAAAGAGTATTGTATTATATTCTATTCTATTGTTAGGTGATACCGGCACTCCGTAGGTATGATGAGAATGTATCGATAACTGATGAGGAAAACAAATGTTCTTTTTCTTATCTCCTCATTTCAACTAACTAAAGCTGATTTCTGGGTTAACGGCCGCTGACTGTTTTGTAGAATTTTGCAAGCTCATTTAATTTGGCCTTCCAATCCTAACCTTGGACTTGGTCCCGAGTGACAAGTTTTTATCCAAATCCGTGCAGTAATTAAAACTCAATCGTTAACAAAAATAATTTATGAAAAATAAAATAATATTAGCCCAGTTAATAAAATTCTAGCAAATTATTAGAATGATAGTATAATTTTTTTGTTTGTAAGCCTTGACTTATTAAGTAGGTACTTTAAGTATTGCAACAGTATGACCGTTCCACAAAAAATCTACGAAGAATTTGCTAGGTATCTGAATAACTGCACCGAGCGCAGCGCAAGAACGGCCTAGCCGAGTTAAAACTAGTTAGCGATTAAATAAAACAAATAACATTCGACACAACAAAATAAATAATACTGCCAATCAATATACCTACCTAGTTACGAAGATAATTAGATAAAAGTTAAATACCTAAGTGTATCATTAAATTCTATTCATAAAATTATTATGAGAGATAATTAATACCTACTCTACTACAATCAACAACCTAATTATTATTTACTGTCTATCAAATATATCCCACAATAACAAGCTTTGATTATTAATATAACTAGTAATAAAACAATAAACACTAAATTACCGAAAGCCCAAATTCCAAATTAAATGAAAGTCAATACAATGATTTACTAGAACCTAACAATGCCATACATTCACAAATATAAACAAATAAGCACCATTGTGTATTTCGTAAACAAAGGTCTAGTTGTCACCACTAACACTGCACAATTTTCATTATTTAACGACACTGAAGTAAGCTATTGTGGTAAGTACTAAGTAGGTACCTATTATTACAGGAAAAAAATACTCGGGGACTCGATAAAAGTCTGGTTTAAATGACGCGCCGTCGACGACTGGACCCGCTATGTTATAATTTTGAATTGTTAACAAATCATCTCGGTACTTAATTGCTACCGCGATGATTTCGATGGGAGGTAATAATGTCAACGTATTTGATCACGACCTTAGCAGAGGTCAGGTTTATACAGGATGATCGGTGGTTTGTTTTTGGAATTTATTCTGTTCTGGCTTCTAAATTTCGGAAGGCGGCTTCGTCCCCATGAAAGTCGGCAATTATATCAACATAACGTACCTATTACCGGGATAAAAAAAACTTCAACGGACTTTCAATGCAAAACCAGCAAAACACTATAAAGTGAAAAATAACCTTCTTTTCGGAAGTCGGTGTCTTTGGCACAACATTTTTTTTTCGATTTTCGTCACCGACTTCCGAAACGAAGGTTATTTTTCGCTTTGTAAGTCGGTCTAATGTTTGTTAAAAAAAAAAACTCTTTTTAGTTTTGGTAGGCTTGTCATGTGGAGGCGCCTCTTTGCCTATTATAAGCTGGCATCGGGCACGTTTTGGAAGAGTAGGTACCTTATCATAGAAATTAGAACGCTAAGAATATTTGAATATATTTTTGTTTACTTTTCCTTGTCTATTATACGAAAATTTTGTAAGTAAAAGTAATTATTTTACTCTTTAATTTATCTACCACTAGCGTACGCCCCCACAGTACCTTTTATTAGGTACCATGATGATCATTGATAGCCATAGGGCTTCTCATTACAATTCCAACCAGCCTAAACACGACTGGGATACATTCTTTTATTACGGAGTTTCGTTGCCTTCCGGCTTCATCACCAGATCAGTTCGATAGTACCATTTTCATTAGAAATAAGTTTCATCACAGTCATTTAACAATGCAAGATATCTTATACCCAAAACATACTTATCATTGATAAGTTTCACTGTTCCAGTAGCCATCTGTGTTCTTCTTCATCAGTTCCATTTCACCTTGTGTGTGAAATGGAACTGATGAAGTTATACTTTCTGAATGCAAATGCTTGCCATATTGATGAAAATATCAATATAGCTACATGTATGAATATAAAATTTGAGGAGTTCCCTCGACTTCCATGGAATCGCCTCATTAGATCCCTTTCTAACAAAAAAAAAATCAAAATCGGTCCATAATTGACAGAGTAATCGGTGTACATACATAAATACGTACAGTCGAACGTCCTAATTTTTGGGAAGTTGGTTTAAAGTATCCTATCTCCAATGATCTAGCCAACTTTCAACCCTTCAGCTATTGAAACGACAAGCCTATGCTATAGACTTTCACATTATATTATTAAGATTAAAAGGAAAGTTGAGATAGCAGCAAAACTCGTAGCCAAAAATACTTCTAAAGTATTCACTAGATACGGAATATCCTTATAATTAATATTCTTTGCTAATTAAAAATCCCTTACATCTTTCCATGACCGTCAAACAATCCTTTTGTTCAAATCAAAGTTGAAACAAGAATGAAACTTCAACCGTTTGTACAATCTGAAACCCATTCGCTCTAATTAAAAACAACATATAAATGTCCAAGTGCTAGTCACACTCGCGCTCTAAAGGTTCCGTATTACAAAAACAATTGTTATGGTTAAATACCTGAATAGATACTCGTATTATCGTTTTTAATAAACGGAACCTTAATAGAATTATGTTGCTATTCATCTGTCATCATTACCATTATCAAGTTGATATTAATATCGAAAAAGCTAAGTAAAATAATAAAGTACTAGGATAGATGACAAATTCAAGCTTCCAAGCTTGAGGGCCCTAACGAACGGAGAGGAGAAGTGGCCAAGCAGAGTGAAGGCGAACTGTTCTATATTTCAATAAATAATACGCTTAATGGGTTTAGTAAGTATTAGGATCCCTCGACGTATTCTTCACAGTGGGCATCCCTTTTGATACGGAACCCTTACAACGGAAAATTAATTTACGCTGCTCAACAACTTCGTTTTTTAAAACTCTACATTTTTCCAAGTCGTTGTTC
The DNA here is from genome assembly GCA_947562075.1 of Orthosia gracilis. Classification (NCBI taxonomy): domain Eukaryota; kingdom Metazoa; phylum Arthropoda; class Insecta; order Lepidoptera; family Noctuidae; genus Orthosia; species Orthosia gracilis. The sequence continues at coordinate 42,844,505 of OX387265.1, read as the reverse complement.
ATAACAGAGGTTGGAGTAATGAAACACCCTGTGTATACGGGACCTCCGGGTCAAGTGGGCTTAACGAGCAATATTGCATTTTGTAACGTTCAGGGCGGGTGCATGCGCTATGATATTGCTTGACGTACATAGTGCGATATTGCGAGAATAAATCTAGTTATAAAATAAAATTATGAGAACAATACCAGTGTTGGCCTTTGACGCCCGCAGTCAGGTGCGACAACGAAGCGAGGAGGTTTTTTTTATAGAAATGTATTGTTCTATCTGCAGACCCACAGTGTAATTAAGACGGAACCACACTTACGTGGCATGGCGTGTCGTGGCGCCTTCCGACGCAGTTGATTGGCTACAAAACTCGTTGCGTTATGACGTAGGCTGGAACAGAGTCGTTTGATTGGTGTATCCCGAGCCACGCCAAGCCACGACACGTAAGTGTGGTTCCGACTATATGATCCGCCCATATTTATACTGTGCCAATTCTGTCCAATTTGAGAAAAAAATCTATGAAGACTTCTTTTCGTATTTTCAATCTATCAGCTATGGCAACTTTATGTAAGCCAGAATGTGAGGAACTGATAACGTGCTGCTTTAATACCGCTTGGCGATCTGGCGGTCCAGGTGATCCTATACATTTTTGACATCCATTTTTGATTCCGCAGTTGGGTTGAGTTAATTATACTCATGAACAATATTGATTTTGTCGACTCTGAAAATGTTACATTTTTTTGTATTATCCTAGTCGTGGAAAAGCTAGGGCACAGATATAATCCAGGGTATGTTTTGGCGGGAATCGCTGTTGATGAGAACACTATTACCTGTAAAGCGCCAAAAATACCTTCTGCTTTACTCGTGGCGGAGTACCTTATAAAGCAGAGCCGTAGCCAGTCCGAGGCATCCACGTCCCCGTCATTCTCCCACCCGCTCTCGCGACCTGCTGTTGATAGAATGCCACTATTCTTGTTGCTCTGCCTGCTTCGTTGGTCGAAGTATTCGCAAGAGCGGCCTCTAAAAGATTTTGCTTGGCATTGGGATAGAACCCAGGCGATCCCCATGCAGGGAAAAAAAGGGTTTTCGTACATTCATTTTTCCTTAGGTAAAGCCCGAGGACAGCATGACTCGAGTTGATTTTTAAGTTAAGCAATGCTAGCCGAAGTCGGTCCGTGGATGGAAGATCATCCATTAGTTACATATCGAGATTCCCCGGTGCCTCGGCAACACGTAATGCCATTAACAGCCGTTACGGGGGTCAGAAGTTAGAAATTTTGTCACCAGCCTTCTCAGGGGGTATCGTGTTATCCAGTTACTGGGTTATGGAAGTAGGAGGTTGGCAGTAGCTACATGTCAAATACTTGTAGGTTAACAGCTGCATTTGATTAGACTGGAAGCCAGAATGGCTCGGTGGTTAATATTTTTGTAGCAACCCGAGGTCTAATTTAGAATAAATAAGAATAACAATCCATAATGCTCCCACTGCCGGGACATAGGTATTAGGTTATGAAACGTACCTATTCTACGTGAACTTTCTTTGCAATTAACTTAATCCAGGGATAAAAAGTATCCTATGTGCTATTTCAAACTAAATTACACACACCTCCCCCGACTAATATATCTCTGTGCCAAAGTTCATCCAGATCCGTCCAGCCGTTTGAGCGTAAAGAAGTAACAAACATACAAACACACACACACACAAAAACTTTCACCTTTATATTATTAATGTGATAAATCTCATAATCGAAAAATCATCTCATAAAAGAAACGTATGGTAGCTTATATGTATTACTGTATAACTTATAAGCCTCGGTAGCCCGGCCATTATTTTACCAAAAAAAAACTGTTCGAATGTCATTTGTAATTAATGTCAAAAACAATATTGAATGTGATTGTGGAATTTTAAGCATTAATAATTTAGCTATCTCTTTCTCTCTTGACAGAAAGGTATTCATCTTTTCATACATATTCGTCTTTTTCTCGTTCGCTGTTGCTGCTTTGCTTTTACGTAAACATTGGACCATCTGTGCGTTAAAAAACTTGTTTTCTGATGTAAAAACAAACGAATTAATAAGCCAATATTTCACTGACTACATAGAGATACCATATTTCTTAGATACAATCGAGACAAGTAAGTAGTAAGTATTAAAACAAGAGTGACATGGGTAAATCGTGAGCATTTATTTGTCCAATAAACAAAGTACTATTACACCGTTAGCCGTAACAATTATTTTTATGTCATAGATTCCACAACGTTTCACGTAGTTTTACGGGCATCATCTGTAGAATTATTCATAATAGATATTCTTAATTCACAAGTTGTTGTTACTGTTGTTAATTAAAGAAGTAGAATACTAACTAATTTAGAATAAATAACCACATATTTAGCTTGAATTTTTTAAAACAAAATGTTTATAATGAATATCGGAATTAGTCATATTAAAAAATACATCATCAGATCAACGAAGAAAGTCATATCATTCTTGTCAATTTATTTTTATTGGTTATGAATTTTATCATAAGACACTGAGTAACTGAATACAAATAAAAGAAGCAGGAGGAGATATAGGTACTCTTATTTTTCAAAGATTCTTGAACAATTTGTAGATTGATCTACTAGACCCCAATTATCGAGCAAAATCTATGAAAGCAAAGTGATCTATTTTTCCAGATCTGTTACCTTTCTCTTAAAGAGTTGACCCTTATGCATAACATTTAATATGAGAATAAATACTAATCTATGGCTCTTTGAACCTGATATGATCACTTAATAGATTTTAGCTTAATAGTTCTGCATGGAGCATCCCTTGAGAAAGTAATGTTGTTTAACATTATTTTCATAGGCCACAGGTGCTTAGATTTTAATTTTAAAGTCATTTGACCTTTTTATGGCTATGAATTGTATTATATGCCTAGAATAAAAAACTGTTCAGCTCAAAAATATTTTTTTTCTGTTCCTGCTTTTTTATATTATTTATGTTCAAAATAAATAAATATTGCCCAATCTGAGAATCAAACCCAGGACCCTATGCTCATCAGTCAACATTTTTTCTGTGTTTAAATATATTTTTTTGTTTTTACAGTAAAAAAAAAAAGTTTAAGCTTAAATGGATCCAAAAAAAAAAAAAGAAACGATTTGTTGGTAAGCAATCACCAATACCACTAAAACTTGATGAGCCAGTGCCCAATTTGAAAACTGTTACCCTTACAAATCCACCAGAATCTGACGAACTAACCGCTGTTTCACCTCCGAATCTACCCCTGGTTAATTTAGTTGAAAATCAAAATCAGTCACCCAAAAGTCCTTCTGTAACAATTGATGCAAATACGTCTTCAAAAGCTACTGCAAATACTGGTCAAAAAAGTTCTGAAGAAATGACAAAAAAGACTAGGGCCCAGAAATTCAAGGCATTACTTGTCGCTCGTAGACAAGAGTTTGCGGCTCGCATGAAGTCTGCTGCACAGACTACCACTGAAGCAGTTGCTGAGAGTAGCACCCAAGCAGCCACTCAGAGTACCACCCAAGCACCCACTCAGAGTACCACCCAAGCAACAGTGGTGCAGACTACCTTGGCTGCCACACATACTTTCACACCAACTGCCGTGCAGAGTATCACCTCGACTTCCACGCAAATTTACATTGTCAATCCACCTCAAAAGTAAGTGGTCTAAAATAGTTGTTCCTTTGTTCTTTGTTTAAGAGTATTCATAGATGACAAAAACTTAATAACCACACATGGTATTCCTAGAAATAACTTTTTAAAGGGGGCTTAAGAAGTCTTTCTAGTGACGCCTCTTGTATATTTTAAGCCCACTTGTGATTCAGGCCCTGTTGAGGAGTGGTGGCCAAGTTGTAAAGACCGCAGCTAGTGGGGCCATGGGTTTTATTTAGATAGGCACGTATGTCATTTACAAACCAACATTGTGTCCACATGGTCAGTCCCTCTCACAGAGATGAGGCCTGTGTTCCAGCAGTGGAACACTATTGGCTGATTAACTTAATTATCACCATCAAATGGATTTATCTGTGATCTTTTGTTTATCATAAGAATCAATTGCTTAGTCATGCACCAGTTTTTATTTCTCTCTATTTAGTTTTAGTACACCATTACTAAGAATGAGCAAGTTCTATGGTAAGGGATTGACAAAATACCAATAATAACTCAATTTACACATTCGTGCTGTTTTTCGCTAAGGAGTCCTGATGTATCTATACTAATATTATAAAGAGGTAAAATTTGTGACGTTGTAGGGGGTAATCTCTGGATCTACTGAACCGATTTTGAAAATTCTTTCACTAATTGAAAGCTACATTATTCCTGAGAGTCATAGGCTAAAATTTATTTTCAAAAAAATGGAGATCCATATGAATATTGCAATAATGTAACCCAAAGCAGCAAAATGTTGTATATAAAATTCATTCTTTGGCGTGCTCGGAGAAAACTATTGTTAATACATATATATATTATGAACTATATGATAAAAGTTCTCATTATTACCTACAAAAAAAACTTGCGAGATAATATATCTAACTAACAGAGTTTAGTCACAATAGCAGCTTTTATTTATTTATTTATATATACTTTATTGTACACCAAGATAAAAACATTACATACGGAAACCTTTAAGTAAACACAAACATACAACAGGCGGCCTTATCGCATTCTGCGATCTCTTCTAGGCAACCAGGCAATCTCTTTTGATGTTCTAAATTTTAATTAGATAGCCGGTAGAAAGAAAAGTTGGTTACGTTCGTATTGTAGTACAATACTTATTCAAATAAATAGTTCAATATATTTAGTAGGTAGGTAGGTACGGTAGGGTAGGATAGCCAGATGACGTGAGCGAAGTCGCGGGGGTCAGCTAGTGCTCTATATGGGCATTTCTCTGTAAGCTCGTACAGGTCCCATATAAATGCTGTCCTGGCAATTATTTTTAACATTTGCCAAAAAACCGTGTTCTATTTCAAAGAAAATTGACTATTATTTTAGTTAGATAAGGAGGCCCACTGAATTTATTCATATTTTCCGAGTTTTTAGCGATTTTCTAAAAAGTCATGACAGGGGACTGTTTGAGACATCAGGGAACTGTTTTAAACGTGACAGGGGACTGTTAAGTGAGTCAGAGGACTGTTGTACTTTAAAAAAAGTCATTTTACAATAATCAATTATTTATTATTTTTATAGCATATTTTCGCATCAATAGTAAACAAAATTTCTTTGTAAAAAATTAACAGAAATAACAACTTTCCTTAAACATTCATATAAAAAATTAACCTTAAGTGCTAGAAACAGTTTGTACTCACTGAGATCAACATAGTCATATTATTAATACTATCAATAATTAAATGCTTTATTCAGTATTCATTGAAATACAATTATTAATATAATTACTAGAAAACAGTCTATTCTCTGAAATATATGAAATTTCAACTGAGATCTCCAATCAAATCCTAAGGATTTTTCTAATTCTAATAAGGCACATAATAAAGTATAATCACATTTACAAAAATTGAACTTAATATTTAAAAAAATTAGCGCTCAAAAACGTCAACTTGTGTAGAAAACTGATAAAATATTCTGTTTCCCTTAACAATCAAGTCAGGATTATCCAACTTTTGGATAACTTGATCAAATGATACGTCTGAAATGTCCTTATCATCTATTCTAAAGGACTGCACTTTATGGTCACAAATCTTGAGAAAAGTAACACGTAAGTCGTTTTCATTGTCATCAATCTCATTAATTACGGCAGCATAACGATATTCTACATTTTTAGTTGGAAATTTCACAAGAACGTAATCTCCAGTATTGTAACATGAATTCCGAGTGCCACTCGTTCCTGCTATATCATCATCCAATCTTTGAGGGGACTTGTTTGGTGTCGGTGTCAATACAGTTTCAGCAGATTCAAGATCTTCCGGTTCGGACTCTGTAAACACTTCTTCTACTGTCCATCTAGGTTTTAGAGCAAAGTTGATATTACCAATCTTATAATGCTCACAAGAGCCGCTGTTGCAAAAGCAGCTAAGACTTTTCATTGTAAGTGTTTTACATTTATTTGGAAAGCCGAGGATGGATCTGGAATAAACACCTGCGACCTGATGTACATTTAAAGTGCCTTTAAAACCCTTCTGATCGGCCGATTCCTCTTCAATTTTATCGATCATTACCTGAATGTCTTTACCGTCGATTGCGATACATGTGATGCCAAGACATCGCTCTTGGATTACCTTAACAAACTGATCAATATTGTTGATGTCGCCTCCAGAATTAACAACAAAATCAGCTGTTCTTTTGCACGTTGCTCCGATACCATCCGGTGCACCTTTTCCATGGCCACTTTCGGTGTAGTTCCATGTAAAGTTTTCAATATCTGGAATTTCTTCAGAAAGTTTGGTTGCCATTATAAAAAACATAGTTTTATTACGATACTGCGTTACAGGGCCGTCGCTCAAGAAATGCACTCGTTTGATGCTACGTGGAAGAGTCTTGAAAATTGGTCGCAGATGTGTCCAAATTGCAGCAGGTGAATGGGCTATGTTCTCGGAGACTGTGCAAAAAGAAATAATGGAATTTCGTAGGTAAACTACTACGGTATGCAGACTCAGTTGTGCTCGAGATCCACCGAAATGAAAGGCCTGTATTTCTTCTGCGTACTTAGTGCAATAATTTTCGCTGAAATCTACGTGGATCAGAACTTCATCACCTTGTAGGTGTGACTTCAAATTGTTCATGGCTTTATATTGGTGAACAATATTTCGCTGGTGATCTAATAACTTCTGTAAATCTTTCTGCAAATGTGTTATGAGCTGTTTTGGATGTACTTCAAATGTTTTTTTCAAACATTTAGTTACCAGTCGAGGCTTTTTAGTCTTAAAATCTTGGATTTGTTGCCTTTCGGAAACCCACATTTTATATTTTATGACATTTCTATCATCAAATTCTTTATATTTTGGGTTTTTATTTAGGCAAGTATGACATGACCTGGCCAAACAATCCACATTATACCGGTCGCAGCATAAATCTTCCAGCAACTTCTGGTGATTGTTGTAAGTCAATATCTTAGCAGTATGAAGTGCGCTGAGCTTCATGTCTATGTTGCTGTGAACTATGCAAAGACATGTATCGCGGTTTTGAGCGTTTGGTTTCACAACCCAAAATGGACGGAGTCGGCAAAATGTTTGGTAACTAATTTTTAAGTTCCCAGTTATAAACTTTTTGTAAAGATTCAAAACTGTGTCAAGAAGATATCTCTTCTGTTTCTTCACAGTTTTTCTAGTAATAAATTCTTTTTTTCCGGCTGCCATACGACTATTACTATCATCTTTGAAGAAATTCTGAACAGCTCTTTTATAACTATCAGGTATTTTACATCGTTTAGCTACAGGTACTTCTAAGCCAATAAGATTAGATTTTTTTCCGGGTCTAGACAACGACTTCATTTCTTTAGGTATCCAGTGCTTGTACTTTTGAAGAACACTACCAGTAACAACTTTTTTAAATATTTGTCTCTCTTTGGTACGTTTCAATGTGGAATAATTTTCTTTCAACTGCTTACTAATGACGTCGCCAAACAACGCTTTCTTGACTACTTCTTTTCTTTGATCAGGCTCGTCTAACATTTTTAACATCTTTGTCTTAGGCGTATCTTCAACGTTCTTTTTGTTTTTTCTTTCAAATCTCGCTAACCTTTTTTTGTACTTCTCAAGTTTTTTCTCTAAACGTGCGATCTTTTCATTTCTTTCCCTGTTAAACTTCTGTCGTCGCTTTTTGGCTTCTTTTTTTCTTTGCTGTAGACTAGCACTGGAAACTGCTGGGCTCGGAGCTGGAGATATTTGAGATGGAACTGGACTGGCGGGTCTTGAAGGCGGAGTATCTGCTTCTGGGTCTGATAACGGAGTATTTTCTCGTACAAAAGTGTTAGTGATGCTTTTCAGTCTTTGTCTTTTGACTCGGTATACGGTACAATATTCTTTCCACTTCTTTAAGGCAGCTCTGTGCTCACGAGGTGTCATATCCTTTACTAACTTCCGCAAACCTTTTTCTTTTTTCTTTTGGTACTTCAACTTCTCCTTTTCTCTCATTTCTTCTCTCTTTTGAGGGTCATTTTTTCTTCTTTGGTAACGTAATCGCTCTGCTTCTCTCTTTTTCTGTAGTAATTCTTCTCGGGATAACTTATTCTTTTTAGGAACCATATCACGTGCGTTCGATTAGCCTGTGTACAATAATTTAAGTTAATAAAGGAAAATAATGCTAAGCAAACAATGATACTTTGATGATTCTTGCATTAATAAAACAGATTAGCGGATAAATTTACACAAACAATACATAAAAACAATAACCAATACGCAAAATACACAGTCCCCTGTTGTGTAAAACAGTCCCCTGCTGCAATTTCAGGCAGAGGACTGTTGCCAGGGGACTGTGTATTTTGGTTAGATTTCACAATATTTACAAAATTGTTGTAAAATAGTTTTTTAAGAATCTACCGATTAATTGAGACATAAATAATATAACAATAAACTTTATTTAGAGATTATTAAAGTAATCAACATACATATTATGACTTACCAGAGGACTGTGTGTGGTAGCGGTCCAAGCGCGTGTTCACCTCACAAATGACGCTCTGACACTAAACAAAATGGCGTCTCAACGCCGCATTCGGCAAGGTTGCCAACTTCACAGCAATTGCGTTTCGTTTCACTCAAAAAAATGTTCGTAAATATTATAGTTTGTTTTTATTATGGATTTAAATTTTTGGCAGAGGACTGTATGAAAATTTTGGGGACAAAGTTTACAGGAGTTTACTAAATAAATAAAATTCGTAATGAGACCTTGTTTTACGAAAATAATATAATTTAATTATTTTTCTTTATGGTATTAACTGCCAAATGTATGTAGTTTCAATAACTTCTTCGTAAATCTCATTTCTAGGTGGAAATGCAGTGATGGGGACAGCCAGGGGACTGTATTTTTAGAGCTTCTATCACGTCTAGAAAAAAAATTAAAATAGTTATGGTTCTAAAAGCAAAGGGCCCGTAAGGTTTCGGGGTTAAAGTTTCATTAGAAGTGATTTTTTTTTAAATAATTTAATTACTTGTTGAAAAAATCGGTTGGGACAGCCGATTACGAGGTTACAGAGAATCGCCCATATCTTGAATACTGTTGCACCGATTTAGATGAAACTTGCACTATTCCCAACAGAAATACGATAATTGATTTAATTATTTCTTAATTAAATGCAAATTTTAATCGTTTCTTATGTTTCACTTTCCCACTATCTCTCTCAGGTGAGATAGTGGTCAAGCGCGAGCCTATCAAAAATAAAAATAATAACCTGTGTTACAGGCACTGGGCTCCTACTCCTCCATCACACTTGCAACACACTTATAAACATGTTAGTAGCATATCAACTGGTTTCGGTTTGTTTAAACGATGATACAAAACAATAAATGCTGCTGCAACGAGAATAGCCTCCGTATCCGCCATTTCGTCAACTGCTGAGATCTGGCCGCAATTATTGCTCCGCGTGTACGAGCAAAATTCCTCAACAGACCAGTTGCACTATCTTGCTGGGCAATATCCGGCAATGTATTGCACAGTGAAATTGCAGCAAGGGTATAAGTTGCAAATATACTGAGCTATATTGGTCAACAAAATTACAACAAGATGCAATTTTTGTAGCCCGTTCGCAGGCCCCTTAACAACTATCGGCTCCATCGACGGCATTTGAAAGGCCCCTTCAATGTCTTTATGAACGGTTATGACTGTGTATACACTTGTAATAAATAAATAAAAATATATTTCAGATTCTCCAATCAACAAAAGAAGAAATGGAAAAAATTACAAAAAAAAATTGCGATCAAAGGCGAGCAAGGTAAGACTGCCGCCCGCGTGCTATAGGGAATATGCATGCCATTTATTTATTTACCAAATCTGTTAAGTAGGATTATTGCAAAAAAATGCGATCCTTACGAAGTATGTGTGAGGTGCCTAACTTTAAATGCTAAATAGAGGATTGATGTAATAAGAAAACGTTGTGGTTAAAAGAATATGTAGTGACTAAAATACAAAAGAGTATATTAAGATGGTTTGGCCATGTTGAGAGGATGCTTGAAAGGCAACTAACGAAAAGTATTTACAAGGCGGACGTGAATGGAAACACCGGGAGGAGACGCCCATACATAGACCTTATTGGTGATGTTCTTCAGAAAGGCCAGCTGCGCAGTTCTCATAACCGGCGTGTGTGTATGACTAGATGTATGAACGTGAGTGAAGCAAAAGAAGTATGTAAGGATCGTAGCAGGTGGCGTTCTGTAGTTTCTGGCTACCCCCACGGGAAAAAGGCGTAAGTTTATGTATGAATGTATGTACACCTAGTAAAAAAATATGCACAATTATTAGAAGAACTCCGACGTGGCATCAGACGTCAAAGCCCACGATGATCATACAGCTGCCATAGAAAACGACGTTTTGAATGATCAATAGAATGACCTGACCTGTTTTTATTTATCCAGTCAAACAGTCAGGTCGCTTCACTAAACCTGTGAAGCTACCAGAAAACTTTTGTACTTTCGGACGGAGCAAGGCTGGCTATGTTAGCCAGATATCCACGCACAAGGGACCGAATGAGAGTCTTAAGTAGCGACGCTCTCTGACGGCACGGCAAAGGAATTTTTTGTGGACAAATGATTTTCGACCTTGCCGCGACACGGCTCGGTACTTTTCAGCATACTTAATCATTCTGCCGCTGCATGCCACGGCATTCGTGTAAAAATAAAGAAATTTCAGCGCTAAAGTCATTGAAATATGGTCGAAATCAATTGTCCACGAAAAAATAATTTGCCGTACCATGCCGAATTCTGGCCCTAAAATCAGAATATGGAATCCTCACTCTTCTATTCTCGACTCGGCGTTTGGCCAGTTCTTTATTAAATTTCTTAATCAATTGCAAATTTTAATCGTTTATGTTTTTCCATTTCCAGCAAGTCTGCCCGAGGAACCAGCACTCCCAGAGACGAGTCAAGATGGGTCACCGAGTGTTATCGGACAAATCAGTGAATCCCCCACTTCTGTGTCTACGGATGGGAGCTTTCAGGGACCCAGTAAGTTCAGTTTAAAATATATTCACCTTCAAAGCGAGAGTAAAAAGACATTTTCTGGGCAAGCTCGTTCTGTCGTTGACCTTAACCATCGCTTTCATCCGGCAAGATCGAGGTCAAGAGCTGGTGCATTGTCATAATAATATAAATAAATAACATTTTAACAAAAAAAAAAAACAACGTCCAAAATAAAACACTACAAAGCGAACAACAAACAACAACTTTTCTTTGGTACAATTTTTTTTCTTTTTTTATACCGATTTCCGAAAAGAAAGTTAGGTATATTTCGCTTGGTAATATTTTGTTTTGGAAATCTGTTTAACTTTTTAGTTTTTTGTACCGAAAATTACCATGGAAGTACGCATAATTAACGATAAGTAAAAATCTACTCGTCAGATCTTGATCAAATTTAAATGGGGCCACATGAGAAGCAAAAGATTTCAAATAAAAAAGAATCATCAAAATCGGTTCATAAATTGGCGGAATAATACGCTATTATATACATACAAAAACATAAAGAGGAATTGAGAACCTCCCCCTTTTTGAAGTTAGTTGAAAAGGCATCAACCTTTTATCAATGGATGGTATTTAAAAGTACTTCAATTTATTCCCATTTCATTTACCTAATTTTGCCTGTGTTCCACCAAATATACTGAATGTGCACCAAAATATGTTCATTAAAATATGTCATAACGAGCATCTATTTAACAACTGTTGCAAATTTGTAAAAATAGTAATACACCTAATTTTAAAAACAAGCATTTATTTTTTTAGTTTTACTTCAGATAATGCACTGCAAAATGTATAGTACTTTGGCAATATATTCGACGGAGCCCCGCTGCGCGGGGCTCCTATTTCCGTCCGCAGGGTCTAAAGTAACCTTTTTTTTTTTTTTTTTTTGATCTCGCTGGGAAAAAATGCATTACGTATACCCACCCATTGGGGGAATGGGGGGGGTATGTGGGACTCCCCGGAATGAATCTGGTATACCCACTAAAATAACCCAGCGGCACTCCCGCATCGTCTTGAATTGGAGGAGGACTGGGAAACTGGCAGAGCCTTTACGTCCAGTCCCCCGCCGACGACCGCCTGCCTTTACAGCGGGGCCTTCACGCCCCTCCCTCAGTGGAGGGGCCCGGGAACGACCGCGAGTGCTCGGCCGTTCCCGCCCGACGAGGGTGGTGACTCGTGCAATGCGAGCGAAGGCGCCCCCGCGCCTGTCCGCGCCGCAGATGACACTCGTGCCCTGGAGGAGGGTGCCCCGCAGGAGCCAATCAAACCCGATTTTCCACAGGGGAGGGCCTAGAACCGACCCCTGCGGAACACCGGACTCCGCACCGTAACGTCTGATCCTGGCCGTCTTGTCCACGAGGAGGACCTCTCGGTCCTCCAAGTAGCTGGCCAGGATCGCCCGCAGATATTGGGGCACTCCGTGGTACCGGAGTGCCTCCAATATGGTCGAGTGGGGCACTGTGAAACGACACCGCCAACACTCCGTCCCCCGCCTCGAACGCCTCCTGCACCTGGCCCCTGAGTAGGGCCAACGCGTCGACCGTCGGACGCCCCCGTCGAAAACCGAACTGGGCGTCCGACAGGTCTGGCCCTACCTCCCGCAAAAGGCTGTTTAGCCGGGTGGCGATAATCCCCTCCTCGAACAATTTACCGACCTCATCGAGCAGAACGATGGGTCGGTATGCCGAGGGGAAGTCCACCGGGCGTCCCTCCTTCCGGAGTAGGCACAACTGCCCCTCCTTCCACTGTTTCGGGAACCTCCCAGCCGTGAGGCACGCGCTGAAGAGGTCCCGAAACCTATCCTCCATGAGGGACGCCGCGATGGCCACCACCCGTGCGGGGACGCCATCTGGCCCAGGGGCCGTCTTCTTCGCGCGGAGGGACAGAACCCCCGCGCGAAGTTCCTCCGCCGATACTGGAGGGACCACCTCCCCCTCGGGCGAAGCTACCACCCCCCGTGGGGGGTTCATCGTTGGTGGGGTGAAGTCGGCCCTGCGCGGAAACAGGGACCGGACCACCCCATCCAGCAACGCCGGCTCCAGGGTCTCCGTTAGTGGGGGGCCAAAGGGGCGCAGTTGGTTACGCGCCGCCTTATATGGCCTCCCAAACGGATCCCTATCGAGGCCCTCCAGCATCTCGGCCCTCGCCGAGTCCTTGGCGGCGCACATCGCCGACTTGAGGACCGCCTTTGCCTCTAGGTAAGAGGCGTAGAGGCGGTCCTCCCCGGCCTGAGATCGGGTAGTGCGCCGCCGGCTCCGCATATAGGCCCTTCTGGCCGCCACGCAGGCGGCCCGCAGCCCCGCTAGCTCCTCCGTCCACCAATAGACGGCGCGACGGGGAGGCGGACGGCGTGACCGAGGCATGCTAGCGTTGCACACCTCGGTCAGTGAGCCGCGGAGCTGGACCGCTGCGGCGTCCACGTCCAGGACAGGCTCGACAGGGGGCGAGAGCCAGTCCTGGAGAAAGGCCGCCTCCTTGGCTGCCTCCCGGTCCAGACGGGTGAGAGCCCACCGCGGGAAGGGAGATTGGCCAGAGCGGGCCGTCCCCCCCCGGGGGCCGGTGGAGATGTCGAACCGCACATATCGGTGGTCCGACAAAGTCTCCACCGTCTCCACCCGCCAGTTCACGACGCGGGCGGCTAGGGCAGGGGTGGCAAATGAGACGTCTACCACCGACCCACCCCGTTGCCGCACACACGTGTGGACCGCCCCCCCTGTTGAGGAGGGACACGCCGCACGAGGCCGCCCAAAATTCGGCTGCGCGTCCCCGGACGTTGCACGAGGCAGCCGGGTTGCCCCAAGCCTCCGACTTGGCGTTCAGGTCGCCCATTACGGCGACCTGGCGCGGCGCCGCCCTCCCTACGACTGCGGTGAGGACCTCGAGGAAGTCCTCAAAGTCCGAGAGAGGGCGGTTTGGGAAGAAATAGACCCCAACGAGGGCTATGTCTCCCCAGCCTCGGGCACGGCGGTGGTAGCGGCAGGCTTGCTCGGGGCCTGCGCTTTTCCCCTCTTAGGGGGAGGATTGCACATCCTCCCCTTCATTACGTGGCCTGCCGGGCGGCCACTGGCGGCACACACAGCGCAATGCGGCGCGGCGGCCTTGCATGACGCGGATTTGTGGCCCTCCTTGCCGCAGCGGTAGCAGCTCTCTGTCCGGTCCACCGGTGACGGACAGAGGGCTCGGGTGTGCCCGACTCCGAAGCACCTGTAGCACCGCAAGGGCTGTGCCACAAGTGCCCGGACTGCACCCGAGCTGAAGCCGACGTTAAGCCGTCCTTTGTCAAGGACGGCTTTGGCAGCGGCGACTGGGCACTCCAGACGAATGGTGCCCATGCCGCCGCGGCCGGGCCTGATGTCCCGGCCTCGCACCGCTGCGGCGTCGCAGCCACCAATTGCTGCGACCGCCGCCACCACCTCCTCCTTGGTGACCGTGTCGTCGAGGTCGGTCACCTCTAAGGCCGCTGTCTTTACGGGCCTGGCTACCTTGGCCGCGTGTGCACTGCCCTCTGCCCCCGGGAACTCGAATATTCGAGCCCCGGCTTGGGTCCGCCGGCAAGGGACCTTGCCGATCCCCAGTTGGGTGGGATCGGCGTTACACGCGCCCGCAACAGTACGGACGCGTATGAAATCTCCCTCTCCCTCTCCGCAGCCTCCTTCTGCGAGACGACTGTTTCGCAGAAGGATACCACCGCGTCCCAGGACTCCTCGCTGCCGACCATAGACTCGACTACGGCCGGCAACGACAGGTCACTGCCTACTTTAGAGATGAGGGCACGGCGTGGCTCCTCCCAAGCGGCACACTCTGCCAGCGTATGCCGCGCCGTGTCCTCCCGGCAGTCGACGCAGTGGTGACACCGGGCGTCCGGCTCCCTGTTTATGCGACACAGGTACTTCCCGAAGCAACCATGCCCCGAGAGCACCTGCGTCATCCGAAACGACAGGGAGCCGTGCCTCCTCCCAAGCCAGCGCTCGAGCACTGGCCGGATCGCCTCGATGGTAATGAGGCCGGCGGTAGGGCGTGTAAGTCTGTTCCGCCATTTCGCCACCAGGACCTCGCGAAGCTGAGATTGACGCAACAGCATATGTCGCTGCATCAGCCCCTCACCCAGCGCCCGCGCTTCCTCGCGCCACCGATACAGTGACGCGAGTACCTTCGCCTCCAGGTCCCAGGGTGGAGATCCAGCCAGTGCACAAGCCGCCTCGTAGGAGATCGTGCGAACCCTAAGCTTCCGAGCAGGAATATTTGGTGCACGATCAGTATTTTTCGGGGAAGAATAAAATAATTATTGTTACAATAGAATATTTGCAGCGCACTACAATAAAAAAGTGTTATATCGTGTTAATTTGGAATTTGTTTGATGTAACATATTTTGTTGGCCGAGTAGTTTAATTATAGTAAAACAATTAAACGGGTTTAAGATCAATATTTTAGAAATGCATACATAGATGTACCTTTAGATTTTTGGTGAACACAAAAATATTATCCTTTATCAATTACTAACTGTCCCACGTGGCTTCGCTCCCGTCAACTGGTTACCTACCTACCCTACTTATATGAGTGTTGCGTAACTTTAACCGCTTACGCAGCACACGCAACGGAAGCTCTCAAAAAGAAATATTTTTGCCCGTTTTTGCAACATTTTACCTTTATCCATTTTTCCTATTGGTAACGTAACGTGACGTTATGTAGCCTATAACCTTCCTCGATAAATGGACTATCCAACACAAAATACTTTTTCAATTCCAACCATTAGTTCCTGAGATTAGCGCGTTCAAACAAACAAACTCTTCAGCTTTATAATATTAATATAGATTACCTTCTGCCAGCGGCTTCGCCCGCGTGAAAAGTGTGTTATCATTCCAAGGTAACATACCAGGATAAAAAGCCTATATGCTAATCTAGACTATAATCTATTTCTCAACCAAATTCGGTCCAGATCCGTTCAGCCGTTCTGGCTCGATTGAGTAACAAACATACATCCATCCATCCAAACTTTCACTTTTATACTAAACTAGCGACTCGCCCCGGCTTCGTCCGTGAAAAATTATGCAGAAAAACCTTCCTCGTTTGTCACTCTTTCTACTGATGAAAACCGCACAAAAATCCGTTCCGTAGTTTTTGAGTTTATCGCGTACAAACGCGGCGGGGGACTTTATTTTGTAATATTTAGTGAAGATAGTAAGATTCTGATGTTGGCTTGGTCTGTTTCTGCAACTGAAAACCAGGGTCTAATACTGAGTAAACCACCCTATCGCTGGCATCCCTCCATTTATTGGCACTTCTGAGTTTATAGACTAAAATTTGACTCGAATCCGACTCGGCTGGGCAGCGTTCGAGAAGTTGCGCGATCTTCTCGACCAACATACCACATTATCTCAAGAGATTTTAAATCGTACTTCTCTACTCTCGGCTCCAGATTTATATGTGGTGGGGATTGTAATTCTAAACACACACACTGGGGTTCATGTTTAAGTACACACCGAGGAAGGCAACTATATGGTATAGTACAAGATCTAAATCTCGGGTGTTTGAACACCTACAACATCACCTAGACAAAATCGAGGAATGGCTTAAGATCTGGAGAATGCACGCAAATCAAAGCAAGTCAACTCATGTTACATTTTAGCTCCGGAGAGACTCTTGTCCTCCGGTGAAAATTAACAACAACAAAATTCCGCAGAATAATCATGCAAAATACTTGGGTATGCACTTGGACCGAAGGCTGATAAAAATAATTTGGACCTGGTGGATCCAGCTCTGTGGCACAGTCAGCAATAGCAATATTGAAATACTGGAACGATCTCACTCAGATCTATCTTCACCATACCACGGTATATACAAATATAGTATTAACTATCAGATGAGACTTAAACAGCATAGAAATGAGCTTGCTCTTGGACTATCAGGAGACAAACGTTTTACAATATAGGAGATTAAAGAGACATTCGTGACAATGGACCCGCACATTTCTTACTTGAAGAAACATATTCAATATCATAGCTGTACTACGCCAATAGAACAGCCCAACGTTGTTATCTGGACGCAGCCATTATGGGAATCTTACCTTATTTCAAAAATGTAAATCGAAGGCTTATGATCTGTTCTCAAACTACATAAACGTACGCCCGTAAAGTAACTGATGGCATTTACGTATTTCGAAAACAATAGCATGTGGCTCCTTATATATCTGCGAGTAAGCGCGCTCGGCTTGACGCGTACGCCACCGGCCGCTCGCCACACGCGGTCGCGTGCGATATCACGTGATACTAATATCATCTTGAACTTGCGGTAAATCAGCGAATAACTGCTCTAAACGTTTTTGATATATTATGCCCGGACTTGACGAAAGGCCATAAAGTTGCATTTTATACATAAACAAGCCTTTATGGGTGTTTATAACCGTATATTTCTTAGTGGCCTCTAGCTCAATTTGCGCGTAGGCCTTTAGGGCCTTATCATACTAGCGGATTGCGAGCGTCTTCAAAGCGGAACGGGCGCGCAACGAATACGTTACGGGCGCGCAACGAACACGCCGCGCATGCGCAGCGAATTCATTGCGGACGCGCAACGAATTCGAGTTTATTGTGTTTGTTACTGAGTGTATTGTGCGTCGTTAACTTGCTACAAACACGCGAAGAACACGTTGCAAAGTTGCCGCACGTCCGCGACGTCTTCGCTGAGCAGCCGCGGCGTGTTCGCGACGCATTCGCTGCGCGCCCGCTCCGCTTTGAAGACGCTCGCAATCCGCTAGTATGATAAGGCCCTTACTCAAGTGTTCGCCACCCCTAACCGAAGCAGCAATTCCTCCCACTAGGCAGCGGATAAGAGCTTAGTCGTGGTTTTATTTCGTCCAAATATCCTCTTCGCCACTGAAGGATATTTGGACATCATAAAACCACGACTTCATGGCGTATATTCGCAGACTAGTCTGACGTATGCATCACAAAATGAACTTAACACAAGAACCCACTATTTACATATATCACAATTATGATAAATTATTCTGTTTTACAGCAACTGGACAAAAGCCAAGCATTACTTTGAGGACGAAGAATGATATACGATTAAATTGGGTGGCATCCAGAGAGAATAAGCCTGGTAAGAACTGATTATTCACTTGTATTTGCAACTAGGCTCTGCCCACGTCTTCGCCCGCGGTAAGTGTTTTATTATCCCAAGGCATCATTATACCGACCGTTCCAGGGCACGAATTGACTCATTCTCGGGAGGAATGGATGTCACAACGCACGTGGAGCAAGATCGAAGAAAAAATAAATATTCTTCAGAGACTGCTTGAGGCCCATGGAGACATACGAGTCGACCTTATAAAGCAATACCGTCAGAAAAAAAAGGAAGTATATCATAGTTCCCGCAAAGATAAAAGACGGTGGGCTGGTGTTATTATTGAAAGTACTCAACAATCTGCAGACTCAGGTAAAATGAATGAGCTACCAAAATCTTGGCAGGTAACAGCAAGTCGAAGAAGAAGCCGCTGAAGTCCAAAGATGGTCAGCTTTTACGTTAGAAAGGCAGCTACTACGCTGCCGTTAACACTTTGAATTCTCGGAGGCAGTCCGATCTTTGAAGTCAGGCAAAACACAGGACTCGACCTGGAGGGTGACCATAAACTCTTGATAACTGCGGCAATGCGAACGGTTCTTTCATTAAGCACTTCCTATCTTTAAATTTAAATAAAACAAAGTGTGTGTGAGATATCATCAATTTTTTTTATTCGTTTGAAAGGCCTATCGATGCCATTTATGCACTGGCACACACTGATGTGACATCGTTGAAATGTCTGCTGTGACTTCGCCGGGTGGCGCGTATCCGAAATTTCTAATTTTCCTTCACTCTGGCGTTTAAATCAGGCTGAATTTGACCGATGGTAAGGGTTGTTGGCTTTGAAGGCCGCTGTAGCCGCGCATAGACCTGTTACTTAAGAAAACCCCACAAGAAAAAGTAACGGAGTCAAATCGCACGATTTCGGTGGCTAGTACACATCACCTCCACGTGAGATGACCATGCCCTCAAATCGCATGTCCAATTTGGCATGAGCTGTGTGGCACGTAGCGCTGTTTTCTTGAAAACACATGTTGTTGGTGTCCATATCCAACTCAGGCAAAAAGAAGTTGGGAATCATCGACCTATAGCGCTCGCCGTGAACGGTGATGGCCTGGCCAATGTTGTTCTCAAAGAAATATGGTCCGATGACGCCGCCAGCCCAAATTCCACACCATTGACGCACCATTGATACACCATTGACTTTTCCGGGATGCATTGGTCGCTTTTGGATATCATGTTGATTGTTTGCTGAACCAGTGGACTCAAATTTATCCACCACACTGCGAATAGTCCTCTCTCTGGCAAAACAGACTGAATAATCCGTCTATTACAGAGAATTTACAAGATATATTTTTGTAAGGTCATGACGGTCTCATCTCGGACGACGTAACAGTAAACGCGAGTGTCCGCCAGGGCTGCCTCCTGTCGCTTTTTCTCTTCCTAATCTTTCTTGACGGAATTGTGTATCTCTGATAAGAGGCGTCGCGGCATAGAGTGGGAATTATCCAACGTCTTGGATTACGCCGATGACCTATGCCTCCTGAGTAATACCCACGCCGATTTGCAAGCAAAATTGAACGATCTACATCAGGAAGTGGCAAAAACAGGGTTTAAAATAAACTTCTGGAAGACTCAGGTAATGAGAACTGGTGTAAAGAATCACTCACCATTGCCATTGGCACAGAGACAGTGATACCCGTCTAAAAATTTACCTACCTCGGAAGCGTCGTATCAGAGACTGGGGGTAGTGAAGAGGTCATCGCTTCACTGATCGCTATAGCCCGAGCTATCTTCGCGCAGCTAAGACCTGTTTGGCAATCGCGGAAACTGACCCGAAGGATTAAACTTAAAATCTTCGGGTGCAATGTCAAATCCGTGCTGCTCTATGGGTGCGAAACGTGGAAGTTAACAAAGGACTTCTCACGCCAAATCCAAGTCTTCGTCAACGGCTATCCTCGCCGCATTCTCGGAATTTATTGGCCCGAGACCATCTCCAATCTATAGTCGTTGTTGGAAAAATGCCACGAGATCCCGATCGACCGCCAGATCAAGCGTCCACATCTCTGACATAAATCTAACTAGATAACGCAAGTCCCTCCATCGGTATGAAAACCAAGCGTGCCACTTTTTCACAAACAATTTAAAAACAAATTTGCTTACCAATGAAAGAAAACATTTCCAACGCCTCGGCCAAGTTTTTCTATACATTCTTTACAGCTCAATATGGCATAAAAAGGCATTTTTCTAGAATTCGGTGGATTCCCGGTGCCGATAATGCAAAATTAAAAGCTCAGATTACGACCATTGGTCGCAACTTTAGTCCGTTTTTAGGCACGTGAAGTACATACAATGGCTTCGTCTAGTTAGATTTATGTCTGTGGGCCACACGCTCCGAAGGGGTCCAGCAGCTTTATTGCGTAAGTGAATACGGTACCGCAAAGGGTTTGACCGCTATCAGTCGACCAATGTCAAATAAAAATCTCGCATGTGATTGGTCGATTTGATAGCGGTCAAACCCTTCGCCTTGCCGAATTCACTTTGACGCGCAATTCGGCTGCCGATCACATAACCAAGCAAGCTTTGGACTTGTACCCCAAGGAAAAATAAAACTGTGGGTGGCCCCGTCAAACCTGTGTCGCACCGTGTTGGCGGATTCGACGAATATCGGTATGACGTGGACCGAGGTGAAGCGTGAAGCTCGAGACCAATTGCGATGGAGGACATCGGTGGACGCTTCCTAGGGGACATAGGACATTAAGTGAAGTCATCGGGATAAACAGTATCATATGTGTTTATTCGAAAAGTTCTGGAATGGCGCCGACCGCGTATCGGAAGACGCAGCGTTGGAAGGCCACCCTCTAGGTGGAGCGATGACCTGGTCAAGTCCGCGGGAGTCTGGTGGATACGAAACGCCCAGGACCGTGTGGTGACGCTTAGGGGAGGCCTATATCCAGCAGTTGTAGTCTTTGGCTGAAATGATGATGATGTGTTAATCCAGTTTATAAACTATCTGTGTGCAAAACTTCATCCAAACCTGTTCATCAGTTTTAGTAGGAAGTAAGATAGAAATCTTAGATTACGTTGACGTTATTTCCATGTACATTTCTATTCAAACCTAATGGCATCTTTCGTGTGCCAGCAAACAGAATGCCTCTGACCTCCAGGGATGGAATACAGCACAGTGAGTAATGAAATTCAGAGCCTCCATTAAGTTTCAATGAGCTGTGGTGGGCCAGTGGCAACGGCCCCGTCTTACGTGTCGCAGTTCGTGGTTCGAACCCAGGCAGGCATATTACATTGTATAAATTATAATTATCATCACCAAAGAGTGATGGCTCAGTGGTAACGGCCGCGACTTAGAAGTTGTAGGTCGAGGGCTCGAACCCAGGCAGGTGATGTTAAATTATTTCATCACCACTGCTCTCAAAACGGTGAACGAAAACATCGTCCTAGAACCAAAAATTCGAAGACGTGTGCGGGCCCATTATATGGTGATTTATGTTATAAGCTTATTAACGAGATTATTTTATTTACAGGCCCTAGTGCTCCCGTGTCACAAGTACCACCACCATCTGTAGAAACTCCTCAACCTACACGGATAGCTGGGCCTCCTATGGGATCAAGTAAGATTGCTTCTTCAGCTTACCATGCTATATATTTCATTAGCTACCCATGCTGGCTTCGCACGGGTAGTAGAGCATATTATGCCTACATGTTTTTTATGTCGTAGGGTCCCGTCATCGGTGTGAGACCCGAGCTTAATTTATTTTCGCGCGCCCTAGTTTTTATTTTGCGATTACTCCTTATATATTCGTTTGAATTATATGGTGTAAAGGGTTATCTTAATGTGCATGAAATGCTTAAGGTGTCAGATCTCAAAATTCTGGCTACCCGTAACGACTGCCAAAGATCTTCAAATGACAGCCGGGACCAACGACTTAACATGTTCTCAATACTCAATACCTTATTGCATTCCGTAATTTGTACATGTAACAGTTGGTAAGTTAAAACATCGAATCAATTATGGACCCTGTCGGGCACAGCAAAGTTAATTTTCAATAGGAGAGAGGGTGAAGGCTTTTTGTTAGGGAAAAAAAAATATTATTATATTAAAATAGTATCATTAAAATAGTTACATTATTTGCTTTTATGATATTTATTTATACATTTGGTTTAAAGTTATATTTATGTATTTTTATATTATATATTGCACGAATTACAATTTAAATTTAAAAATTGTTGTAACAATGACAGTAAGCTAAATACTATTTATGTATTTTAGGTATTATGTAGAAATAGTTTTTATTATTGTTGAAATTTATCGTTAAAATATTCGTCAATAGTGGCTTTTGGTTATTAGAAATTGTTTTAATTTATTGATAAAGATATTATTTTTATTAATATTTTTGATGTATTCCGGTAACTTATTGTAATTTTTAATGGACATAACAAATGTACTATTCGTGAAGTGGGTATATTTATTCTGCTTTCGTGTCTAAGTGCAATTTTTGTTTGGATATCTCCTCTTTTGGTATAGTATTGCGGATATTGTTGTACAAATGTAGAGGCAGGGCAGGGTTAATATTTTTAGTTCTTTAAAATGAGGTTTGCAGGAGCTGTATCTTTGATATTTATTAAAATTCTAATATTTTTTTTCTGCAGGGTGAAAAATGTAGGTGCGTCTGTACTATTTCCCCATAAGATAACTCCATATTTGAGCCAGGCAAATGCGTACGCGTAATATGTTACTAGTGCTGTTTTGAGATCTGTTGTTTTCTTGATTTCTCGGAGAGCGTATGAAAGTTTGGATAATTTTGTTCTTACTTTTTGAATATGTAATTTCCAATGTATATGTGAATCTATGTGAATTTATTTACAGCTTCTAATTTTAATCCCTTATATTTGAAATTTATACTTAAAGGTGTTTTTTGTCGGGGGTGGAAAGTTATTATTTTAGTCTTATTGTAGTTAATTTCAAGGATGTGTTCGTTCATCCAGTGTGTTATAGTGTCAAATAGAACAAAATTTTTGGTTTAAATTTATATTATTATCACATGATGTTAAGATAGAGATATCATCGGCGAACAGTACGCATGACTCACTGATGTGGTTAGGGAGATCGTTTATGTAAACAAGGAATAGCAGGCACCCTATCACAGTTCCTCGTGGTAAATAAGCGATTTCCAAGGCATGGAGGAAACTCGCTATGTAAAGATGGTCATCCAATCCACAGATCGACCTCGCCAAGTGTTTTTTTAACGTAAGTGTAAGTGTCGTTTTAACCTTGAAAATCGACCCATACGGCTCTTATTATTTAGTGACGAGCTCCTCTCAACATTCACTTTGCATCTGTGTGCAGAATTGATTTGATTCATTATTGCCGCAGCTATACCAAGATTGGAGAACCGCACCGTCCAGCGTACTATGGAACCTACTCCTAGAAGTAGTGCCGGTAGCTTCTTCAAGATGGCAGCACCATCCCAGGCACCGTCGGCACCTTTATTGAGGGCTCCTAATCCCGCGATAGGAGATAATTATGGTAAGTAGGTTTCATCGTAGATAAGTAAGAAAGATAATAATGCAAGTTCCTGTAAAGATACTTGATTTAAGCTGGCTTCACTTCCGATCACAGCGGCTCCGGAGACACTGATGCTGCGATACTGACAATTCGCAGAAACAAGGTCTAAGGCTCGGCGCAAACGGGCCACTGACCACTGCCACCGGTGGCCAGCGACAGCGACTTAACACACTTTGCCATACATTTTTTATAGACGCACCGAACACTTGTTGATGGTGGCGATTCAACACTTTTGGTAGCTGCGGGCCACAGGACACCGACACCCGCCACTATCGTGCTGCTCGCCTGCTCCACCGCCGCGCAGTTAGACGTTATCACGTTAGGCGTCCTACGCATCGTACGCGTCACCACGGAGCTCGACGACGCCACACTGGATATCGATACTTTCATATCGGATATCCAATTACGTCCCGCTATTTGGGATACACGTTCTGATATATACAGTAATAGAAACGTAGTGGCTGCCGAACACTATTGGCTGTTACAAATGTGATGGTAGCGCGCGACAGTCAACGGTGGCTGTGGTCGGTGGCCCGTTTGCGCCGAGCCTAAGTTACGTATGGTATGCGTCGCTTACGTATTTTCGCCAAACCACTTCGAATCTAACGGTCGCGGCAGTTTGAATAGAACGCATAAGCGACGCGTAGTGTGAGTCGGACATCCGAACTTGAAACTAGCGCGAGGCGTTTACGACTTTGTTGTCGGTCCGATTGTCTGAAGGCGCGGTCTCCATACTTCTATTCCTCCCTCCGATTTGCCAGTTGATTTTAGCGTTAACACCAATGATATTCTAGTAAACAGATACGTTATACACTCACAAAACAACCGAAAAAAGTGTTCCGCACAGCAACGGCAGCACACATGTACACACTTTTCATTCATCTGACATTTCACTACAAGTCGAAAGGGATGGCTTGATAAAACCAACAAGAAAAAAAGAGACAGCTAGTGTTTGTCACTTGCGTGTATTTACCATATCTTTATTTTTCTAACCTCCAAATATCAGAATATTAGCACAGAATAAATAATAGAAACTAGGTTTTTTTTTAATAAATTTGTAAATTTAGTTGTATTGCGTACTTATGGTATGAGATCCCTTCTGTGTATGTACTTTGGTACCATAATTGGTACACTTTCTAAATACACACGATTGTTCTTTTTTTAATTTTGTTTTTGTTTCAACAAAGCGTATCACTCTTCGCCATGTGACACATAGACTAAAGACTATACATTCCAATTGGGACGTATTCGAGTCTTCACAATGCGCGCGCTCATAACATATCTCTCTCTCTCTCTCTTGCCTAGCCTTTTCCCAACTATATTGGGGTCGGCTTCCAGTCTTACCGGATTCAGCTGAGCACTAGTGTTTTACGTGGAGCGACTGCCTATCTGACCTCCACAACCCAGTAACTGGGTAACACGGTACCCTTTTGGCAAGACTGGTGTTAGGTCTCAAGCTTCTGGCTACCCGTAACGACTGTCAAAGATCTTCAAATGACAGCCGGGACCAACGGCTTAACGGCTCATAACATATCAGCTGTTTACTAGAATATCATTGGTTAACACTGAACGGACGCAAAGTTGTGGTTTAGACAATGGGCGACGCGTATTACACGGCGATTAAGACTGTCTTTCCGATTTTCCAGTGTCCCGAAGCCGTTGTGATGGGAAGTGCAGTTTAACAATGTAAACAGAATCAAAATTGATCGAAAACCGAAAGAGATAATACAATTTAAATAAATATATCTGTCCCTCTCAACGAAAACACTGTTTCTATGGCAGTTGTATGGGCGTCGTGGTATCTAACGTCATGTGGCACGTCGGACTTCTCTTTCTAATTCTCAACTTTGACGTTTTATAACTTGATCGTCTCTGAACGAGATATTTTTAAAAAATATTTCATATTTTTTTACTATAATTAATAAGTATATCATTTAGCAAATAAAAAAATACAAGCAAATTCCCTATTATGTCTATGGGTATGGCAGTCAATACTTGAGTTCAGCGCATATTCTGCAGGCACAAATTATATTATTGGTTTCTCGTTGATCTAGTGGTTGCAAGTATTACTGAAAAGCATGAGATCCGGGTCCTTTTCCTGGGTCGGGCAAAGTGTTAATGGGTTTCTCCATTTGGAATTCTCACACACAGCTTTTTTTATTTCATTTCAACATCTACCCACCCTTATTGAAAAACCCTTTACATGGGATTTAAACATACCCGGCGAAGAGTGGGAGTACTATAGATGCCTGCCTAACTCTTCGAGGAATACAGACATGATAATATGATGTTGTGATAATATGTGTATATTCTTTTTCTTTAACAATTTTATTATTTTTGTTTCAGCTTATAGATATCCAAAAGGTATGTTTGATTTGAAATATAAAATAATAATTGCTTCTAAGGATTAGGTTACCAAAATAAAGGCTACGACCGTAGCTTTTACCAGGGTGGTCTCACTCCGCAGTTAAGGTACGATAGGCCGGCGCTCCGTGTGAAAAGGAGTATCGCAGTTGGTTGCCGCTTACCGCTCGGCTCGCACGCTAGCCGAGTGATTATTTGTACTGTGATTTTTGCAAAGAACGATGACTTCTAAACGATCTTATAATGAGTCTTAAAAAAGATGAAGTTCTGTTTACGGGTCTCTAAATAATGGAGAGAACAAAGAATTGATATTATCTTTTTTTACATTTCTGAAAGATGTTGAAAGATAATCTATTTTGTTGTATTTAAATCATTACATAAATATTCTGAAACTGTCAGTAGTAGGTGCATAATAAGAAAAAGATTGAAAAAAATTGTAAAGAAAATTTTGTATTGTCTTAAAGAATGAATAGTTTTGCGAAATACTAACAATTAGATACCTACCTAAGTAGGTACAACAACAAGGTAGATAGATGATGAATATTATAGTAGCTGCAGCAAGCTGACAACCATAGCGCGTTACTCCGCGCCAGACAGCAATAGAGTTACGCGTTAGAAAATAGCGACGTTTAAGTGAATATTGCGTTAGGCACTGATCGCTTATGCGAACTGAATTGCACTTTGTTGCTTACTAGCAAGAGTCTCTATTTCTATGAATTGTCGCGCGAAGTGACTCTTCTGTACTTGTACTATTATTTATTCTGTGCTTTAACTATAGAATCGTGTTCGCGCAACTATACTACACGGTCAAAATAAAGAGTGACTTTGACAGCTCGTCGCGTGTCACGCAGGCGTGTCAGACTTTTACTGACTAAAACCCACCCGTGTTCCTTCAGTTGCTTGAGCCAAGGCCGCGCTAATTTTTTTTCAAATTTATCCGGAACCGTCAATGTCATTCTGACGTTTGACTCTCGCTATAGGCGACCGCGGGGCGCTGCGTGGGTGGGTGGGAAGTAGGGTTGCTTACCTTACGAAGTGCACAGTTATTTCGATCGTGTAGTAGCTTTGATGATGATACTGTCTAAGCCGTCTGTTACAAGGCTGAAGCTTTGTAATGGTGGTGGTGGTACGGAACCCATTTTTTAACGTCTGGAAAAATCCTCAAGAATGTTCTCCGCCCAGGGCAAGCGAAGGGATAAAACTTCACGATGTTCTGCAGCTATCTAGCCGGGCCGCTGGAGTGCATGCGCATTTTCTCACGCTGCCACGGTAAGGTATTGGCTCGCAAGATATGATTGATATGATTTTTATTTTGCAGGAATACCAAAGAGTTTTCTTGTACAGCAAGAAAAGGCACTAGAGCCGGGTGGTTTGCCAAGTAAGTTTCCTATATTTTATTTTCTGTGCGATAAAACAGAAAATGTGAACCTTTTAGGCTCCATCCCCACAAGCAACTCAAACAGCTAGTCACAGCGTGAAACATTCAGCCATATTTTCTTCTTTACTTAGTCGACAGTACAAACAAAACATCGAAATCTTCAAAATAATAACAAGTAACACAACTGTGTGTGTCAGCTCCGACGCAGTTTACTCCTTAAGTACGATTGCCAATGTAATATACCTACATACATACGTCACCTGTTGCGCTGCATATCCTGTAGTCATACAGGTCAGCTGCATACAAGTATACATATACATACATGATTTCAAAGTTAAAGGTGCTCAAGGTAAGTTGCGCAGAAAAACGTAACGCTTTTGAGTTAACGCTTGTATTAATTTCACTCCACGTAAAATTTCCATACCGCGGGCCTTAGCCTTGTATGAAAATCGATTCTTAAAGTGTAAAATTCTCAAATAGGCAAAGATTTTAAAACGCGTCGACCGGGCGACCCTCTTTCTGCTAAACTCTTCACTACTAAACGCATGAAATAAAAAAATAAATAAAAATAATATATAAAATTTCTTTCAGTCACCGCCGATTCGCCAATATGGCCGAGTAATCCTATGATGAATTCTAACTACCCGAACACCATAGCATTGGGCCAACAGCCGCCTGATATGAATGATCACGTTATGATGAACATGAATCCTGCCACATCGCCAATATTGGTTCAAACAGAGGACCCAGTCGATATCCAACAACCGTATTCGCCTTCGGATATTTATTCGGAACAGGCGGGGGCCAATCCTGGTAAGTGGAAATAGGATAATTACATTGTTTTTTTTTTTTAAGTGGTTATTTAATTTTTTTGTAAACGTTGGTTGTAAAAAAGTTCCTTAAAATTATTTATTGCAATGGAATTTGAACTTATTTATGTATGGCATAAAGTTTATTCTTTAATAACCTCGTTTTTGTTAGTCGGTTATAAATCGATAATCAAAACAAAGTACCAACTGATGGGTAGGGATAAAACACTGGCCAAGTGCGAGTCGGACTCGCACACGAAGGGTTCGCTACCATTATCGCATAAAACGGCAAAAAAATCACGTTTCAATCTGTTTTGATTATATATTTGTTGTTATAGCGGCAACAGAAATACATTATCTGTGAAAATTTCAACTGTCTAGCTATCACGGTTCATACCTATACAGATACAGCCTGGTGACAGACGGACAGACAGACAGAAAGAGAGACGGATCGTGGAGTCTTAGTAATAGGGTCCCGTTTTTACCCTTTGGGTACGGAACCCTAAAAAGGCAAAATTCTGTTAGAGCTACACTATTGATAAATGTCATAAGATATATTTTATGGCAAAAAATAGGCATTGGGAGCGAAGCAGCGGGATAAAAGTAAATTGTTATAGTTGCAGTGGAATTTGAACTTTGTTATGTATGAAGTTAAGTTTTTTTTACAACTTGATTTATCTCAGTATCAGAATCATATTTAATTCTCAAATAATGAGCGCTATGTGGACTTGAGTGGCACTTGTTACACAGGTAGATCATGTTCTGGAATAGAACATTGTATATCTATTTATATCCGAGGAGCGTTTCTTTGCAATACAACTACGAAACCTGCTAGCAGCAGCTAGTTGAAGAATCATCATCATTACAGCCGAAAGACGTCCACTGCTGGACATAGGCCTCCCCCAAGCGTCGCCACATCGATTGATCCTGTGCTACTTGCACCATCGGATGGTCACTTACAACGGAAAAAAAAATTCGCTCTTCACATAACCGTCTTCTTCAATGTCCCACTCATCGCACTGACTTCATTCACTGTTCTTTCTTCGTTCAGTCTATCTCTCTGTGGAGTGCGCTCCCCCAAGATATCAGGATGGCAACCAACTGATTGGCATTCAAGGTGAAAGCTCGCGAGCATGTTCGTAAGAAGTTGGCAGTAGTATCCTCACAGCGTTAAGTGTTTTCCAAATATCTGCTACTACTAACTATTTAAGTATATTCGTGTAATTAGTTTATTTGTTTAAATATATATTGTATGTATTTTATAGTATGTATGTATATCTTTGTATTTGAATAAACCCACCTTGTCGTGATTTACTTTTCATATTGCACCTACCACTATTTGTCTCTGCTTCACCCAAAGGTTGACTGTAGAAAATGCCTAAGGCATTAAGCCCGCCTCTGTACGTTTTTGTGCATGAAGTATTAAATAAATAATAAATAAATAAATGGACCTCATCAGAGGGCTTATAGTCATCCAAAAGACAAAAGAGAGGGCTATACTCGGAGTTGCGTGTTCGAATCAGAAATGAATTTCCGCTGGAGAACCAGGGTTAACGACATTTTTGATGTATGATTTCAATTAATTCATATGCCTTCACTTTTCAGAGCCACCCGAAGTCGAAGCAGAATCTTCCGAACAGAACCAATCAGGACAGAAACGTTTGAGCGCCTTCCATAGACTAGGCCCTGTGTCTCAGCCTAAAAAACCTAAGCTGACTATTAACTTAAACTTGAATAAGGACCAACCTGTAAGGTATGACTGTTGGTGGGTTCATTAACATTGTTTGGATGGTGTGGAGAAAACTTTGCTTCATTTTCATTTTACGCAATCATCATCATGTCGACAGAATTACGATCTGAGGTCGACTTAACGTTGACGCATTTGCACAACGCGTTATCATTTCGGTAAAGGATACGTCTATCAGTCAACACGCTTACGACTATCCGTCTATTCATATTGTGTACCCTATATCTTCCCCGTTTCCTTCTATTTTCTTTTTCCTCATCATCAAGTTCACTGCTAATCCTGCCGATAGACTGCCTCGCAGTATTGTGAAATGGGTTATAATAAAACGCGCGCTATGTTCAATTTTCAAGTTTAAACTGATTGAAAGTAAATTCGTTGAGGTCGCGTTCGGTTCCATACCACGGCGATAGATGGTGTTAGCAGCGCCTAGCAAGTAAAAGGGTTTACTCGGTACGTGATTTTTTTTTCTTTATATACAATGACGACTTTGTTTTAAAGTATTTTTTAACTTTTTACAGTTTCATTGTACCAAAATTTGTTACAATATAAATTAAAAAAAACCGAGTGGAATGCCTCATAAATTTTAAACCGCGCTATTTAATAGAATCATTTTTAAATGATCTGTTCAAATATTCTATGAAATGTGAATTAAGAGCCCAATATTCGTCAATTTTCCGCTTAGGAGAGTTGTTTAAACATGAAAACAAATTTTTTACAATCAATTCTAGTAAATTTTAATAATACACACAATTCAATTATTATTGAATATTTTTATAGCTGTCAAACAGGCCTTTTATTTTTTGACATCTTGAGTGACATTTATTTGAACAAAATTTTCTTTCTTGATCTTCGCGTCGGAACCCCGTGCCCAATAAACTGTATAGCTAGATTCGATGACGTCATAATTGTGTTCGTTAACCCACTAACGATTTCATTTTGCTTAACTTAGCTATGATTTTTAAAGCTTGAGCATTTTTTGCTAGTTAGTTTCGACGGGCTGTTTCCGCAACTCCACAAATTGCCCTTTCAAACGCATTTTTTTTTCACAATATCGGTCGAAAATGACGGAGATATCGGAAAACATTAATTTTAAAAAAACGTATTGTGAAACATAGAACCTCCTCCTTTTTGGGAAGTTTAGAAATACAGACTCGGGCTACATACGGACCACTTCTCAGTTATAGGAAAGTTATAGTACTCGCCAAACATTGTAGCCAACTTCAGGACGGCCAATAAGTTTGGCGAGTAATGTAATTAAAGTATTCCCAAATGTCTTGTGCTTAGTCAACTGAGTTTATCACCTCACTTAAGCTAGCCTATCAATTGTACGGAGTTGAGAAAACTCTGCCATCTCTTTTTAACGCTATACAAACTTGCAGGGAAGTGGTGAACGAGACGGACGATGATCCCGACAAGTACACTCCGGTGCATTTACGTAAAGACATGATCTTGAGTTCTAACGAGACCGTTATAAAGTACCTACCGAGTTGGCCCTGGAGGAAGAACATTGCTGTCCGGCGGAGTGCTACAGCGAGGAATTCTATGGTAATGTTACACATTTTGGTTTTTATTCTATTAATCTTATCTTGGAGTTTCTCGTGCGTTCTTCTCCATAACAAGCTACTTTTCCGGATGCACGGTAGAATAATTTTTTTGTTGACGCTCCAAAGTGTCGCTTAATGGCCTTGTGGATTCTTGGCGGGAACTTGAAAAAGAGCGGGTTTCAAATTTTTTATAAAAGCTTTTTTCCTAGTTTTCTTTAGTTAAAGTTGCCAAAAGAACACTAAAACTACACTGGTAGTATAAGTTTACCCAGGAAAATGGATGGTAACGAGGGGGGCGGGGATAACCCGCCCTTCTCAAACAAACGTCCTCGGCCTGAGGACGGAGGCTCCTCCAGCGGCTTGGACTCTGGTAGCGGCGGCGGTGAGCGTATTGACTATGTATTTACCATATTTAAAACCTAACTACAAAAGACTCTACCCGGAGAACTCCTCCAATACTGAATTTAAAGTGTTTGTGGAAAGTAAAAATGCAAAGGACAGATTGGGCAATAAAAGTCCCATTTATTTAAACCATATTTTCAACAATGAAGTAAAGGGTGTGGTGGCAATTCAGCGTGTAAATGCTAATAAAATTGCAGTTACATTCAAACAATATAATACGGCAAACAATTTTATTAACAATACAACTTTTATGGAGAAATATGAAATAAAAGCATATATTCCTGCGGCACAAATAGAAAAAACAGGCATAATCAGATTTGTACCAGGTAATATTTCGAACAAGGGACTCTACACAAAGCTATCTTCTATTTATGAAATCATTGCTATCAGAAGATTCACTAAAAAAGTGGGTCAAGAGCGAGTACCACTACAAACAGTTAGCATTACTTTTTTATCAAATGTATTACCATTTAATGTGCAATATGACTTGTTTTCGTATAGAGTCTTGGATTATATCCCACCATTGCAGCAATGCTTCAAATGCTTTAAATTTAACCATTCGGCTAAAATTTGTAATGGCAAGCAACGATGTTCGATCTGCTCAGGGGAGCATTTGTATAAAGATTGTGATAAGCCAAACGAGATCTGCTGCATCAATTGTAGCGGTCCTCATTTAGCAATAGCAAAAATATGTCCAATAAAGATTAAAAAAATTACTGAAAAGAAATCTAAAATTACTTATGCAAGTGTTGCCTTGACTAAGATATCAGAAAATACTGAATTTCCTCCACTGCCGAAGCCAAAGCACCCAATTCAAAATGTAAATAAACCTGTATATAAAATTGTAAATAGTAATG
Source organism: Orthosia gracilis (assembly GCA_947562075.1). Lineage (NCBI taxonomy): Eukaryota > Metazoa > Arthropoda > Insecta > Lepidoptera > Noctuidae > Orthosia > Orthosia gracilis. Next base: position 42,811,660 of record OX387265.1, on the reverse strand, counting down.
TAAATAAATCTGTACATAGCAAGCCTGTTTCCCAGGCTGCCAGCATTGATGTCATACCTTCAGTAGACATCAAGTCTCAAATAATGTCCAACAATGATGTACTAATGGCCCTGGTACAGACATTGGTGGAATTGGGCAATAAGGGTGACTCTACACCCATCAATACACTAACAATAAGAGATATATTACTTAAAAATCTATCCAAATAATGGATTTAAGTCCTCCTAGATCGTCTCGATTTCGTATTGCGCAGTTTAACATTCAAAGTGCTAATAGTAAAAAGCCCTTACTAATTAAGTTCTTGCAAGAACAAAATATTGATGTATGTTTGCTAAATGAAACTTGGTTTAAAGACAATAGTAACTTTAAAATACCTGGATATAATATTTATAAAAGAAACTCAAAGAATGAACATAATGGAGTAGCCATATTGATTAGGCCATATTTTAAGTATAATATTGTAAATACTAGATTTTATGAAGATATTCAAACGTTTATCATTATCCACTGAAAAGGGTAAGCTCTCAATACTTTGTGTATATTGCCCTCCTATTTGCGGGCACATCAGAATGAATAGGCTGCGTAATATATTAAGAGATTTACCTAAGCCAATTTTTATGAGTGGAGATTTTAACGCTCATCATATTGCGTTTGGCTGTTTGTCGACTAAGAGTCGTGGTCGAGATTTGTATGATGTTATAGATGATTTTGAATTGTGCATTTTAAATGATGGCAGTTTAATTAATAACCCACACGTAATCCATCTGCTATTGATGTCAGCTTCACTAGTCCGAGTATTGCACCATTTTGCGAGTGGTCTGTGCATGATGATGCTATGGGAAGTTATCATTATCCTACAATAACGGAAATATCTTTGGCTGTTGACAAATATCAAGTTAATCCTCCTGTCGATAAGTTTTTGTATGGTAAAGCTGATTGGATTAAATATCATGAATTATCAGAAACAATATTTGCAGACATGTTGATAGATGAGGCAGATCTTATGTCTTCATATGTAGAATTCTGTAATCGTCTTGCTGCCCTGAAGTTGATGGTAATTCCGAAGTTTACTAAACATAATAATTTTAAAAGTAGACCTCCAACACCTTGGTGGAATGAAATTTGTGAGCAGGCTGTAGTTGCATCATATAATGCCCTAAAACTGTACAGAAGTGACCCTAATATTGATAATTACATCAAATATAAAAGGCTAGATGCCTTAAAGAAAAGGACAATTTCGGAGCAGAAGAAGATAGGCTGGAATAATTTATGTGATAATTTTAATAGGACTACTCCTATCAGTAAAATTTGGAATCTTATTAAAAGGTTTAAAGGAATTAAAACTGTAAATAAATCATACAGAGATGAGTTTATACCTTCATTTTTAGATAAACTTTCAGATAACAGTAACCTAATAGAATCTAATAATTTAAACACTTATTTTGGAAAAAATAACAATAATCAAAATTCAAAATTTTTATTGGAACCTTTCTCATGGACAGAATACATTTTAAGTCTACAGTCCAGACGTAATACAAGCCCAGGCCTAGATGACTTTCCGTATGTTGTGATAAAAAATTTGCATGAGTCTGTTCAAAAAGTTTTTTTAAATATTCTCAATTCTCTTTGGAATAAAAAGTTGATACCAGACTCTTGGAAAACACAGTGTGTTATTCCTATACTCAAACCTGATAAATCACCAGATAATGTAAATTCTTATAGACCAATATCTCTATCATCATGTCTTGGCAAAATATTTGAAAACATGGTTAAGGCACGGTTGGATTGGTATGTGGAGGCGAATGGTATAATCCCTCATGTGCAGTATGGCTTTCGTCGTGGGCGTAGTTGCGTTGACAGCTTTGTATCTTTGATCTCGGACCTGAAAAGGGCAAATAATTTACTTTCAAACACTGCATGTGTATTTTAGATGTACAAGGTGCTTTTGATAATGTTGATCCCAGAATACTGGTTGAAATTTTATCTGATATAAATATCCCTGGTCATTTATGTAAATGGATTTATGAGTTTTTAAGTAACAGAACTGTTTATGTTAAGCATAATAATATACTACATGGGCCAAAAATAGCATCAAAAGGCACCATGCAAGACGCTACATTGTCGCCTTTATTGTACAATTTGTATACAAGCGAAATATGTAGATACAAGTAATGTTAATATCTTGCAATTTGCTGATGACATAGTTTTATATAGCAGTAACCAAAATTTGCAAATAGCCATTGATAAAGTTAATAGTGCTTTAAATCAATTATCTAACTATTATAATGGTAAATTACATCTTAAAATTAATGCATCCAAAAGTAGTTTTATGATTTTTGGCAAAGATTATCCAACATGCGATATTGTATATGGTGGAGAAGCAATTAGTAGTTTGTTCAAAGAAATTTTTGGGAGTTATCATTGATCAAAAAATTACTTTTGAAGAGCATATTAAACATATTTCAAAAAATGCTTTAAAAGGATTGAATATAATTAGATGCCTTGCTGGAGTTTCCTGGGGAGCAGACCCCAAAACATTATCTATTTTATATAAAGCAATTGTAAGGAGCCATTTTGACTATAGTGCCATAGCTTATATAAACAGTGCTCATGCCCATAAATTAGACATTTTTGCAGAATAGAGCTCTGAGAATCATTTCTGGTGCTATGTGCTCAACTCCCATTAGGGCCATGGAAGTTGAAACTAAAATTATGCCTTTGATTTTGAGACGTCTCCTTCTTACGGAGAGATATTGTTTGAAATTGCTGTACTCAAATAACACACAAATTATCAACAAAATTATACCTCATAGAATCAGTACTTCTGGACCTTTAGCTACTGGTAATTCTCTCCTTATCGGTCACTCCCCAATCCTGCTCAATATTTTCTTGGAAATTGAGAATAGTTGTTCTAAGATCAAAAAAGCAGTGCCCTTGGCCCTGTTATACGTTTTCATATCAAAGCATTATACATCCCATTACAGTTATACATAGTACAGTTGACAATAATTTTGACATGCTAAACTTTCTTTCGGCAAATAATGAATTTTATACATTTTACACTGATGGCAGTAAAGGAGATGGTTATGTGCGCTGTGCTGTGTATGATTCACAGATCAAGTTTACTCAGAGTTTTGTTCTGCACAATGTGTGTTCGATATTCACTGCAGAGGCTTATGCAGTTTTTCAAGCTCTGAGGCGAATTGAAAGTGTAAATAATTGTAAATACTTTTTAATTGTCACTGACTCTTTAAGTTTGGTTAAAGGTTTATCTAACCTCAAAATAAATTTTAAATCTAATTTTATTTTGTACATTATAAAAGAACAAATTCATCGACATTCGCTCAGGGGCATAGAAATTTCTTTTATGTGGGTGCCATCTCATAAAGGTATTGCTGGCAATGAAATAGCTGATAGAGCTGCATTTGAGGGTGTAAATGCTCTTGACCTTACAAATACAATATATGTGCCTATGACTGATTATCTGTATTCTATAAAAGAAAATATTAAGAATCTGTGGATAGAGATGTGGAAGAAAGACCAGGAGACAAAAGGAAGATGGTATGGAAGCATTCAAGAGAGCTTACCGGTTAGACCTTGGTACGATCGACTTAAAGATGCCAGCCGTGACTTTATAACCACAATTAATAGACTGCGTTTTGGCCACAACACTGTGCCATCACACTTGCCAGCATCGGTAGAGCCGTCCATCGTCAGGCACCCATTTTGTGGAGACTATTGTCCAGCAGTCGCTGTGCATGCGGCTAACGTGACCCGTCCAATTCCATTTTAGCCTGGCAACCTTTACTCCTACGTCTATGATCCCCGTTTTAGAGCGCAGCTTGGCGTTTCTAATTCTGTCAGCTTTTTATACCCAGAAAACTGCGCTTCATTATTCTTTGACAAACCCGAGGTGCCGAGATGACCTAGACGCCTACCGCTGGGGCTGGTCCGAGATGGCTCAGGAAAAGAATATTTGGAAGAATTTTGGGGACGCTTGCCTGTGGGATGGCTTGGATAGGCTTATATAAAAAGAAAAGGACTGAGAAGATGGCGGGACGCCTTGGATGGCTGCCTCGGGCACAGACAATATAATAAAATACACCGCTAAGAGAAATGGATGGAATGGGGGAAGGCCTTTGACCAGGAGTGAAACAGTTCAGGCTGATACAATCTATCATATACTTTATATGTCTTAATGTTCTTATTTCAGTCCGTAATGATCCTGGAACAAGAGAAAATGGAGGAAGCGTATGAAAAAGAAAACTATTACATTCAAATTTCGGTGAGTCTTTTGTTGCAGAGTCGCTCTTATGTCGATAGAAATAAGGTGTATAAAGTGTTGTTATAGAGTAGCTGGCTCCGGCCGTCCTATTTCAATAAATAAATACTATGCTTTTCAAATGAGTAAGTCCGCGTCAATGACCTCGATCCGTCAACTGAAACTTGAAAAGTACGGTTTGCGTGGAAAGTTTATTCGCGTAGTAATCATGTTTTTTTTGCTGATTATGTTAAAAGCATGGTTAGAAGATGAAGATTTGAGTGGAGTTGAAATTTAAGACTCTGATTTCCTTTTTCGTTAATCTTGTAGACATAATTTTAATTTAAAGTTTTACTAATTGATTAGTTTAATGATGTCATTGTATATTCTATTTTTAGTGCAGTAGTCATTCCTTCATGCTACATTAGCGTATAAATGTTTAAAAAATAAGTAGTATTACAGTGAAATTGTAAATCATTGCACGGGGTATCATTGCCTTGTCTCATTGCTAAGAAAGAAAATTTGGTTCAAATAAATCCCACAAGATGGCGCGATATGCACCTATCTGTTATTGAATGTGTGTAAAATTAAAATTTTCTGGAATTGAACATAAAAATTGTATGTTCTTGTTTAATCAACTCTCCTAAGTAAAAAATGATTGAATATTGGGCTCTTAATTCACATTTCAATGATTATTTGAACGGGTCATTTAAAATTGATGCCAATAGATGGCGCATTTTTGACTCTCTGAGGCATTCCACTCGATTGTTAAAATTTGCATTATAACACATTTTGGTGCACCCTTTTACTTGTAAGTCGCTGCTAACACCATCTATCTTTCACCGTGAAACAGAACCGAACGCGTTCGATGTACAAAAATAATATCAGATTAATCAGCCTAAAAACGCTAGTTACGTCGGCACGGTTTGTTTGTATGGTATGAGGCATCTATATGCTAATATTATATTATCTGTGACCATTGTTTTGTATTTATCGTGGCCAGATCCTAGAATTGATCTCTTCATGATGTGGCCAAGCATTTCATGAAATGGTTGTATTTCATGATATGGCCAACGAAAACTGACTATATGGTTTAAATGCCAACGTTTGATGATTTAAGTCAATCCACGTTTGGCCATGTCATTAATGTAGGGTTTCCATGATATCAAAGAGGTTTTCGCGCACGTTTTTTGAGTGACTCGTAAAATTAAGTAATTTTATGTGGTAACGACATCTCACGTCACTTTTATCTTTAGTTATCGGCGTCTACTATTAGCTTTTTTTTCAAACCCCGGTAACCACGTCGACTCATGGGCTAAACCTGGTAGAGAGAGGCTTAAGTGTTTCAGCACTTAAGTCTTGCAGTTGCTCTCTGCAGTGCACAGGATCTGCCTCGGCCGCATTGGCAATCCACATATGGTGGCGAGGCCGTAAGGCATAGTGTAAGGCCTTAAGTGCGACGCTAGAAGACATTGTTATCATTCGCCCCCGGACTCGGGGACTTCCGACGACCCCACACATCAGGCCCCCAGGTGGCGGCGCGTAGTGTTCCAACGTGCGTCCTTCTTAGACGTCACGGGGGGAATCAAACTTCTCGCTCCTCCCCAACCCGAAGTCGAAGCCCGCAGGTGCGGGCCGGCACTAGCCAGAGTTTGCAGAAGTATCGTATGCTAACGCTACTCTTGGCGTAGGTGTGAGATTGAACACCGGGGTGGTTTTTAGTCAGTAGGAGGCTGACAGATCCCTCCGCATGGCTGACATTACCATTGGGCCACCACTACTCGCTAAATAAAGAATAAATAAAATTTTGACTATTTCAGGTGAAAGGCTATCCGTCAACTTGGACAAAGGAGCGAGTGTTGGACGCAGTACTTGATAACGTCAAAGGATATAGTCTCATACCCTGTTTTACTGAGGTAAGTTTATACGGACATGTTTTTCGTTATTTTGGAATTCTTGCACTGTTCGCAAAAGAATATACTTATTCAATGCGTAATATTGAAATAACTGTGGAATGAAACCTCAAATTGCGAAATTTGTTAATTATGCAAACATAACTGTATTGAACTGCTGTTTCGTTTTCGCGATTTAAGATTTGGGCCCATAGAAAGTCATTAATTTCCATTAGTACTACACTAACACTCTATATTACCAATCTAACGCACTGCTTGATGGAAGTTTCAAGACATCCAGAAAAGTAATCGGCCAATCACAAACGAGACGTGAGACATGATGTGGATTTTAACCCATTTGACTGGTAGATTGTTGAACGCCTCTGCTTGAGTGCAGACGCACTCTAATCGTAGACTAGCTTTTGACCGTGTTTTTGTCCGCGTTGAGGTTGAAAGTTATCCCATGTGAACATTTTGTTTTGGCAAAAATTTTAAGGGTATAACTATAGAAGTAACTATACTTCTATAGTTATTACCCTTAAAATTTTCGCACCCAATTGATAATTTTCAGCTTCTATATAGAAGCTGAAAGTTATCCATTGGGTGCGAGAAGCACGGGATTTTGAATGTGGCGAAGCTTGGGGCAGGCCTTTCTCCAGCAGTGGCCGTCTTTCAGCTGTAATAATGATGAAAAGCTTCAAAAAGAATTACTTAAAGTTAAAAATTATTCATCAAAAAATCTCTTTGAAACAAGCTTCTCTCGTATTCTTCTCAGCAAATCCTTTTATTTGATACTCATATCATGGCAGTGCACAAAAAATAACTAGTCCGCCATCATGGGCAGTCCGCCATGGACTTAGAATGACGTCACTTAGCTAACCATGCATTGTCATCCAAACTAAACGTGTATGCAAAATTTCATCTTAATCGGTTGAGGATAACTGCTTTAAAATTCAATGGCAAGATTTGACCCGAACGCACTTGCATACATTGCAAGTTATATAAAAGCTTTTATCTACACTCAGAACGTAATCTTTCGATTTTCAAACAACTGCATCATAAATAACTTTTTAATTTATAGCACACTTTTATTTTTTAATTTATTGGCGCGTATGGGCCTCATTGACTTTATGTGGAAAAGTAGTGTCATTGTCTATGGATGCGCGCGCTGCGCAGTCATGCGCAATGAGAATCTAAATTGCCCGCCATACCACATATTTTTTTCCGTTTCCACTTTTGTTTTATTTCAACTGTATGAGTGAAGATAAAATAGTGTATGCAACGGCATATGATTAGGTTTTAAAACACTCGCTTGTTATACCCACGCTCGTGTTTTAATAACCCCTATTATATGACCATTGCATAAACTACTATTAAAAACCGTCATCTTTATTTCAGTTCGCCCAACACGAATGCAAGTTCTTGGTCCTGCGCAGCCGTTCAGCACTGATAGTACTACATAAAACCGGTTTCTACATTCACAAGGATGGGGTCGAGTTGACTGTCACGATATCTTTACCGATTATACCTGATAAATTAGACTTCATACCCAGAATTATAGTAAGGAAGAGAATGGTCTTGGCCTATTCGAGTAGGAAGCTAGATTTGAGCGCTTTTACTTTGCAAAATGGTGAGTTTAATAACTTACTACTATCATTTGCCCGCAGAAAAATTGTCTTTTAAGGGATATTTATTTTTTATTTTTTTATAAAATGTAATCTCTGGAAATACTTATCCGCGCTACACTTTTAGACCAGGGCGAAGCCTTCAAAAATGGGAAAAAGTGAAAAAGAAATAGTAGGATGAAACCCACTAGAAAAGGAGGGGAATGTGATAAAAATGATAGGAAAAATAAATTACGGGCGATCCGAGTTCGGGAAGTGGGAGGGGGTGAGTTTTTAAGGGAAAAATGGTTTATCTCGATTTCCGGCAAAACTACAAGTCCTATGGAAAAACGTTAAATGGCAAAGTTGTAGGTAATAAAAAGATCTACAACTTTTATATTTACAATTTTTTCTCATAACCTCAAAATTTATGTGAAAAATTCAAATAACCAAGTTTTTGGTTTTTTATTTATATCTTTTTCAAAAACAATTTTTTTCTATAAAATTTGGTAAAAACTACCTTACCTAATATGTCCCAAAGACACTGTAATTTATTTGATTTAAAATATTTATTTTGTCGCCTTATTTTGACTTAATATCAAAAAAGCACCCTAATTTTCAATCGAATATCAGCTTTTTTCAAAAAGTTGGTGGGCTTTTTGTTCGTTGAAATCTCTTCTTTCTGATGGTGTAAAAAAAATATAAATTACTATAGTAAATGTTCTCAGAAAATGAAAAAACTCTAATTCGATATTTTTTCTAATTCGATAGTTTTGCCGGAAATCGAGATAAACCATTTTTTACCCTTAAAAACTCACCCCTCCCACTTACCGAACTCGGATCGCCCGTAATTTATTTTTCCTTTCATTTTTATCACATTCCTCTCCTTTTCTAATGGGTTTCATCCTACTGTTATTTTATTTGGTTTCAAAAATTATCGACCCTGGTCTATTTCGCTGAGTGTCATAGGCTAGTTTTTAGGGTGCCGTACCCGAATGGTCTAAACGGACCATATTGCTGTTACTCACGCTTCTGTCTGTTCGTCGTCTGCCACACAGGTTTTACAGGCAAATGGTTGGAGCTACAGTCTTCAAATGTTCACCGTATAAGCATCTTTTTGACGCAAAGCCATTAAAATAGTCAAAGGCGGCGCAAAAACAAATTCTTGTCCTACCCATAGAGTAGGGTATCGTTGTTTGGAGATCGTTAAGTAGATAAATCGTGTAATTTTTGTTTAAAAATATATTGAATATTAAGGGAACGAGAAGCCATTTCACTTGTCATTGACTTCATATTTGGTGATCATGTTTAATATTACGTATATTTTACTAAAAAATACCAAAATATTGATAAATCAGATTTGTTCTTGTATTTGCTGTTTATTACGGAACCCTAAATGTGCGAAGTCCGACACGCACTTGGCCGGTTTTATAAGTAGGTAAAAACAAAACATCACCTTGATGTCGTAGGATGTCGGCCAGCAAACGTCATTCACGTCATGAAAGTCTTGGCGCAATCGTTCAAAATCAGAAAAAAAAGGCGGCTCGGAACATTCCGGGAGTCGCTGCGTAGTAGCAAAATCATGTGATAGCGGAGGTGGCGCAGCTAAAAGCGTCACTTAACTTCATAAACGTTATTTACTTTAAATCGGCCTAAAAAAAACCTTAAGTTTATTCATTACTAGCGGACGCCTCGTGTTTTCACCCGCGTAGTTCCTGTTCCCGTAGGAATACAGGGATAAAAAGTAGCCTGTCACCCGGGGATAGTGTAGCTTCCTAATAGTGAAAGAATTTTTGAAATCGGTCCAGTAGTTTTTAAGTTTATTCATTACATACAAAAATACAAATCTTTCTTCTTTATAATATTAGTTTAGAATAGCTGGCCCGGTGAATTCATTACCAACTAAATACATTTTATTTCTTCTTTCATACAAACCTTGTCCTGGAAATTAAAAACACAACTAAACAGTGAATTAGCAAAATACATAGGTCCAGCCGTTCGGAAGGGTTACATACATTTGGCACTTAATTTTTATTTCTATAAGGATAAACCATATTTATTTTTACTATTTACTTAAAACAAACTTCCATTCCAGACATAAGCCACTTCATATACTTCCCGCTGAACCGCGTGACCAATCAGCGAGACCTCATGCAACTGCAGACCTCCATCGATTGGGACCGCCTTGTTGAACTCGACCTCTCACATAACAATATTACGTAAGCAATAAATCCTACTAATATTATAAATTTAAAAGACATTAGCAACTTCCTCTCTCTGAACCGCGTGACCAATCAACGAGACCACGTGCAACTGCAGACCTCCATCGATTGGGACCGCCTTGTTAAACTCGACCTCTCACCGAACTGTCTTACGCAAGTAATAAATCCTGTTAATACTGCCACGCATCCGTGCGTAGCCGTGGGTTGTGAAGAGTCTTTATGCATATTTTGTTAAGATTTTATTAAAATCGGCAGAAAATAATTTCAAGCTTTAATAATAATACATGTAGTCAGCATATCGAATGCATCACTGACGTTCGTCGATCATGAGATTGTATATCCTTATAGCTTTTTAATTGCCAAAAACCTCCACAACCGCGAGATATGCAATCTCAGGGAATATTTTCTACTCATCGACGTGGCTATGCGTCAAGATGTAGTAGCAGTGGACAAGGAATTCACCCCTTGGTGAATGAGAACTGGCGCAAGCATGTAGTGCTTGGCAGCAACGACCGCAGGGAGGCAGAGTAAGGAGCTTCACGGGCGCTTTTTCCGGGCTCTACATGGGTCTGATGTAGACCAATCAGCGTTCGTAGCCTGACTGCGTTTCGGTGACCTCTTTGGGGAAACCGAAGGTTTTGTTTGTGCAATCTTGGATAAAGTTATCATGACGAATAACTACCGGCGCTTTATTGTGAAGGATGGCACGGTTGACATCTGTCGGGCATGTCACCGCCCAGGTGAATCGATCCGCCACTTTATCTCTGGTTTTTCTCGGCTAGCTAACGAAGAGTACTTGCATAGGCACAACATTGTAGCCAGGATTATCCGTCAGCAACTTGCTCTGAAATACACTCTTGAGGCATCGGAGGTACCGCACTACAGGTATGTGCCCGACGCAGTTCTCGTAAATGGCAATATCACTCTTTACTGGGAACGGTCCGTCATCACTGACAGGACTATTGTAGCCAATAAGCATGATTTGTGGTGGTGGACCGAATCGAGAGGCGTGCAATGATTGACATTACCATCCCGCATGACTGGAACCTCGTGAGAGCCGAGAAAGATAAGCAAATCAAGTATCTTGACTTGGCTCGCGAGTTTGTCGACATGTCGGATGTGGACACAACGATCATTGCACCGATAGTCGTGTCAGCCAATGGCTTAATAGCCACGAGCTTCGACCAATACCTTAGGAGGCTCTCGTTAGGCGGCTAGGTAAAGGGCCTGATCCAGAAAGCAGTACTGCTGGACACGGCTCGTATTGTTTGGAGGTTCCTCTCTCTGGAGCCTTTACCGCCAGTTGCTTGGACCCTGTTCCCGATACCGGTGGGCATCCCCGGGTTTGGTTTTTTTTTAAGAAATATTTAAAAATGTAATTTAATTAGATGAAATATGAATAAACGACATAATGTAGTCAAAAGTGATAAAGTAATTTTTACTACCTGCATTCGGAGCACAGAGCACGAAATCAGGGAGTGATTAGAGAGTATAAACGCTAAATAATAGCCATCCGAGCCAAATTTCGGCCACGCCGGCCAATCTCAGCGGAGAATACCAATTGAGTGTATGTGCAAAAACAGCTGCAGTCTGTTAACAACCCATAATTTTTGCCCCTACCAAAAATCGCTTAACGCAGTTAAAGAGGTCTTGACTTCAAAAAGTTAGAATATTAATAAATTACATTTTTGTTTCAGAACCATATCAGGCCTTGACCTAATCCATGTGACTCCAAGATTGCAGCATCTGAACTTGTCACACAATTCTCTGGAAAAGATCACCGCTTTGTTGGATGATAGAATGTTGCCGTTAAAGTCTATACACTTGGAAGGGAACCCGCTATGCCATGACTATATTGATCCGGAACACTATATTAAAGTCATCAGGATGATATTCCCAGCTGTTCTGGAGATTGTGAGTAATTATAGTGTTTTTTTTACCCTAAAGAAAGAAAGAAAAAAATTTTTTTTTGTGCCAATATAATGCATAAAAATGTAAAATGAATAACTTGAGGTAGAGTGTTCAAATCCGAACAAACAATAATGTGACTTTACCAATTCATATGTAATTTCTACGTTTATCTTTGATATCGTTAACAACGGAGAAGGAAACCATTGGAGGAAACCTGGACCACAGATCATATAATACTAGCATACAGATGCCTCATCCCATTACAAAGAAACCCTGCCGACGACGTAGCTAGCTTTTTTCGTCTGAATAAATATGATTATTTTAAAAGTACTTCAATCGCGTTCGGTACCGTTCGACGACTATAGATGGTGTTAGCAGCGACTTGCAAGTAAAAGGGGTTTCTCGGTTCGTGACTATTTTTTTCTTTAAATACAGTGACGATTTGTTTTGGAGTATTTTTTGCAAGTTTTTACAGTTTCATTGTGCCAAAATGTGTTACAATACAAATTTAAAAAAAAAAATAGTGAAATGCCTCAGAAATTTAAAACCACGCCATCTATTGGAATCAATCTTAAATGATCCGGTCAAATAATCTTTGAAATATTTAAAATTAAGAGCATACAATTTTATGATCAATTCTACTGACTCGACTGACTGACTAGTTCCATTGTACGTGTGTGCGTGTAATTGTGTATGTATACGGCAAGGCGTAGTTTTAACCGGCGTCATCTTGTTGAATCTTGACTTTTTATTTGATCTGAGTTTCGGGCGTCAGAAACTATTGAATTTACCGACTTTATGCAATCGTGTTTCTAACAAGAGCTTACCGTTCTTCAAAAGCGCAAACAGTATAATTTGATCATAAACAATATTTTCTAATATGTGCGATAGTTTAAAATAGTGTAATTTTGCGATATTTTTGATAAACAATCTAATTTCAGTACTTAAGTTTATAACCTAACTATTACCAATCCAATCTGATTTATATTTTTTTGCAGGACGGTGTACGAATCCAGCGAAAAGGTGAACTTCCCAATTACAAACTGAACTATTGCCCAGAAGAGGCACAAGAAGTAACAGAGAAGTTTCTAGAAATATTCTTTCCATTGATCGACTCTGGGTCGGACAATAGATCGCTAATACAAGAGATGTATGAAGATGAAGCTACATTGACTGTCACCTATTGTTATAAATTACGTGAGTATTTAGATACAGTACGTGCCCATTGTATGGCATACAAAAAGTTACGCGTTTTCCTCTTGGACATTTCTTTTACGAGCTTTTTATTAACTTGCAATGTGAGTACAGTACAACTATTTTCCTAGTGTCCCTCGGTAAACTTCGTGTTTCGTCAGTCGGCGGATTTCTATCAGTTACTCTTTGCACTTGGTGCAGACCGGACGCTCTCAATCAACTTGGAAGTATATAGAGTTGTTAATACTCTTTGAACTTAATGTAATTTATTTTAAAAATGGGAGGAAAGCTGCTAAAGTCGTCGCAGGCTCGACAGGTAATCAAATTTAGGAAAAAAGTTTTACAGCTCTATATATCATCATCATCATATCAGCCGGAAGACGTCCACTGCTGGACTTAGGCCTCCCCAAGCGTCGCCACATTGACCGGTCCCGTGCGTCTCGCAACCAGCGGATCCCCGCAACCTTCATCAGGTCATCGGTCCACCTGATGGGCGGCCTTCCAACGCAACGTCTTCCGGTTTGCTGTCGCCATTACAGAACATTTCTGCTCCATCGGCCATCATCCGTTATGCGAGCAATGTGCCCTGCCCACTGCCACTTAAGTTTGGACATTCCTAGGGCTATGTCGGTAACCCTGGTTCTCTTACGGATCTCTACATTTCTGATTCGATCACGCAACGAAACGCCGAGCATAGCCCTCTCCTTTGAGTGACTGTAAGTGAACAGTTTCGGAGAAATGACATCTCCCTGTCTCACGCCGCGCCGGACAAGCATTGGTTTCGAGGTCTGATCCTGAAGACGGACTGACATGGTGGTGTTTTTGTACAAAAACTTCAACACCTCAATGTACCGTTAGTCGATCTGGCACCGTTGCCGTTGGAGAGACTGCAGTACTGCCCAAGTCTCGATTGAATCGCAAGCTTTCTCGTTGTCCACAAACGCTAAACAGAGAGGCAGGTTGTACTCTTCGGTCTTCTGTATAACCTACCGCAGCGTATGTATGTGGTCTACGGTGCTGAAGCCTTTTCGGAAGCCGGCTCTATATAGTTCACACTGATATATTATTATATATTTTTGAATTATAATTATTATGCACGATAAATCTATTAATAGAAAGACATGGAAATTATCATTCGTTTATATTCGGTAATGCGATGATTGCCGAGGGACATTAAGAAAATAGTTGTACTCTACATTTAAGATGTTTTACGAATTGATAAATTTAAGATGATTCCTTGAATTAACTGACTGTCTGAAACAAATTAATTTTACCGCCATTTGTAATGTCTGGTTTATTTTAACTTTGTTACAGGCTACAGTCCAATATACAGGAACTTCAGAAACCTGTTCCTATACGCGCGGTTTCTAGACGAAGGGGAGACCGACTCGGTTGTCGGAGCAATGGCCATCACCAAGCTTTTAAACAGATGGCCGCATACCGAACATGATCCGACCACCTTTACCGTCGATACTTTGTATCATACTGTGAGTTAACTAGAGATCTTTACAAAACATTTTTTTTGTTGTTATTGATAGGTTACACTTGACCACTAACTCACCTGCGTGGCGAGCACGGCCTATTGTGACAGGTTTGAGTCACACATTTTTATCGCAGTTTGGGAGCAAAAACCGTGATAAAATGCGTGATTCAAGCCTTACAGAGGCAGTACTCGCCCGGCTGATGGTAAGCGATGATATTGTGTTCGACGGTGAAGCACTCTTGCCTAGAAGTAACCTATTGACTTAAAGAACCTAGATTGTAGCTACTGAACAATTTCTTCTGCAAGCAGCTTTTTGCGTGCGAATGTCGAAAATTGTCCGAAACTATAGAACGCTACCTGCTATGATTCTTACATACTGTTTTCATTTTATTTCCGTTCATACATCTAATCATACACGCACGCTGGTTATGATCACATGTTTGAGAGATATTTTTTCACGCCACCTGCTCGACCTTGTCCAATTACATATCATGCAATATCAACGTAAAGAAAAAGCATTACCCCTTAAAGGTGCAATTCCGTGCATCGCGGCCTATCGCAGACCCCCGCGGCTTATGTGACAATAGTCAGCGTATGACGCCGTATGCCGTTTCCGAAGTCTGCGACAGACGCGTGCGGCTAACGACAAACAACGCCTACCTACGTCAGTCGTCGGATGCGGGCGGCTGCGACCGGGCGCGAAGCACGGCATTGTACCTTAAGGGAGGTAAAGTTGTATGAAACTCCCAAGGGAGTAAAGAGATTTTAATTTGGATCGCCAAATTCATGTGGAAACTCGTGGAAAACTCTTAGTAAAAATATGCCACCATAAGCAGATATAAAAAAAATACATAGAAAAAGGGCGCGATTTCAAAGAATCAAGTTTCTACAACTTTGAATACTGCAATAAACTCCACTGCAACTTCCATTAATGTACCAAACAAAAATGTCATTCTATCCTTCCATAACTGGACTAATGTGTCCAACATTAATATTAACTTTTGATTTATATTATTTACAAAATAAGTACTTAATTTAAGGAGTCCTGGCTTTTTATTGCCTCGCAGAAGGTGTGAAAAGTAGTGTATGCTCTTCTGGGATAAAGCCTGTCTTCGTCTTGGGCAGTTTAAACCCCTCAATTCATTCAGGACTCTACATGCATAACTCTAGGAGTCCCTCGTTACGCTCAGGGTTCAATTTGGCGCCCGTGACGTGACGAAGACATTGCTTTATCCCCTTGGTGCATAATCTACTATTGTGTAGTGATCGAGTCAATGCACATACAGCCAGTTTCTTTAGAAATATCAATAACACTGCCTAACCCAAAGATTAGGACCACTAGCAGAACAAAACAGTCTCTTTGACATCTCATAATATTAAATGTGTATGTCTGGATGTTAATCACTAACACCTCAACGCCTATACGGATTTGCATGAAACACGGGTAGACCATAACCGTGAATAGGACGTCGGATAGTTTTTATTCCGGCAACACGTTCCCTTGGGATATTTTCACTTTCAAGCGTATGAAGCCGCTGAAAATGCTATGTTACGATTAAGAGCTTCCCCAAAGTACAGACTTTTTATCGGCCGATAGTTTGGCCGGTCCTTTAATCAGTATGAAGGAGTATGCAAGTGCGCACATTACTACGATTTGGTAATGAATATAATTTAAAATCCGACCATATAGAAGGTTGTAGATTGCGTGTGCTCTAAAAGTATTTTCCAACAGGAAACAACAACAATCCTCAGAGTAAGCGGTGTATTGAAACTGTCATCGGAGACTTCAGCTGAAGATGAACACCAACTATCATTTACTAGGACTGTGGTGCTGTATTCTGAAGATGGAACAGAGTACAAGATTCAGAATGAAATGGTGTATTGGGTCGCCCCAGTACATCAATTGAAACTTAATCTTGGACCTCCCACCCCTGCGGCTGCGAAAACCACGGTAAGAAAACCTCATTTTACGATGTTATCGTCATCATTGCCATTGTCCACTACTGGACTTAGGCCTCCCTCAAGCGTCGGCACATCGACCGGTCCTGTGAGTGTCACATCCAGCAGATTCCAGCGGCATTTATTAGGTTTTCGGTCCATCTTGTGGAAGGCTTTCCAACGCTGCGTATTCCGGGTTTTACAATGTAAATAAAAGTTGTTAAAAAGGCCCGGATGAAATTTTACTAACAAAAAAATGATTAGAGAATGCTGATCGTGTAATCAGTAATTATGGCATTATGGCATTGGAATTATATTCCTTGACGCGGCTTGCGGCTGACAAAAATCGTCACGTAAGGTAAAAGTGTTAAGTCCTCTGGAGACGTTCGGTTCCGTCCGGCGTATTTCGGATATTATCGTCAAGCGCATACTGTTTTTTAATGATTTTACGGCATCTAGGGCGGCCTGTTTGGTCATTGAACCTCCTTAGAACAAGCGTTGCCATAGCAACTTAAAACAACAACGTTGAAAAGGTTAGTCAACAAAACTGTGTCTTGAGCAACGCTGTGTCCTCGTGGAATCAATCGGCGGTGGTGACCCCTCGCGTCCGGCCCTGGTTAAGGCCACGGCCCGAGTCAACGGCGCGTTGTGTTCCACGCGCGCTTCAAAGAGATGTCATCAAAACTGACGGGGTCCGCTAGGGCCAATGCCTGTCTAGGTCGCGGATAAATTTGAAAAAGAGTTGCCGCGGCCCTGGCTCAAGCAACTGCAGGAACACGGGTGGGTTTTAGTCAGTAAAAGTCTGACACGCCCTCCCGCTACACCCAGAGCAGGAGAAGTCTATGGATGATTTTCCCACCCAAAAAAAAAGGGCGACCTGTTTGGTCATTAAACCTCCCTGGAACAAGCGTTGCCGTAGCAACTTAAAACAACAACTTTGACAAGATTAGTCAACAAAAGCATGGGATCGAAGTTTGATGTGGTTGTAAATTAAATAATGAACTTCGTTCCTTTTTTTAAGGTTCCGTATCCGAAGGGTTCTAACGGAGCTCTATTGCTGTCACTCACATGTCCGTTTGTCTGTCGTCTGTCACACACTTTTGTTATAAAGAATGTTTTAACAACCCATTGACTTATGAACTTGAAAGAGATCAACTAAATTGGTACCGCGTTGAACCTACATTCTTAGATGCAATCAAAAGAGAAATTAATCTCTGTCGACAATAAATTGATTCTGCAGGTTGCCCTAAAACATACCTAGTTGACTTAAAATTATTCGTTTTGAGAAACCGATTTCCGAAACGAAAGTTATTTTTGCTGTTTTTAATGTTTTGTTTTGGAAGTCGGTTTATTTTTTATGAAAAAGTTTTTGTTATGCTATCATTTTAGTTTTGGTACACCATTATTAGAAAAGTAAGCAAGATCTGTATAATAAGGTATCTAAAGGATTTACAAAATACCCATAAGTAACTCAATTTAAACATTCCTGCTGTTTGTCGTTAAGGGCCTACATGCGCTTTGTGTCGTAAAACGGTAACTTTCCAAAGCATACTCCTTAGTAACGGCTAGGTTAAAAGGTTTGAAAAAATAAAATATTATTGTTTCATGTACATTATTTTTTAAACATGATTTTTTCGTATAACAAATAGTTTTGCTTTAAAAAAATAATTATCAACATGATATTTTTTGCAACTTTTGGATACTCCTCCAAAGCGACTTGGATGTTTAAAAATATTTTAACACAGACAAATTGATGGCTGCAATTCCTTCATAATTGACATAGCATATGTAAATCAAATAATAGTTTGCAAACAAAACTGTTCAAATGGAGGTTCAATATTGATATTTTGACATCGAGCGGGCGCACGTCCAGTACTGCGTTTACATTGGGGTGTATATATCGCCTTAAGGAGTTCGGTTGTATGTCTCATATCTTGAAAACTGCTGAACTGATTTTGATGAAACTTATACGGTTCTCTAAGTTGAGAGATACCTACTCCAATAAAAAAGAATGATCACGTTTCGATTACTAGTTTCGGGAAAATGCGTCGACAAACAAGCGTACATACACTTATGAAAGGACCATGGGCAAAAATGTATGGGCTCCGTCCCCACCCACTCATATGGAACTGATGCCAATATGTTCCTAAAGTATCCACTATTTGATTTAAATCCTTTTTTACATAAAGCCATGGGATTATATCAATCAAAAATCAACTTGTAATTATTCATTTAACTATGTTTTCATTGTACACTTGTATTTATTTTAACATTATGGTTATATTACAGTACAAAATATGATTATTTAGTAATTATACAAAATATATAAAATGTATTTCAACTTTCTTATTCTTACAGTGCTCATATATGAGTATATTGTTATTATTCGTCTAATATAATATTGTTTAGCAGCTGCGCTGGTAGATTAAAATCTGTATGACGACTTATTCCCATGTTCCACATAATTGATATGACATGAGCACAACTTCCTAAAGTGCGACTGCCTGTCAAGCAGGTAGAGTAATAGTGTGCAATAGCATGTCTATTATTAATATTCCCATCAATTAGTATATACGAATAATGTATGCGTGACCTCGGTGATCTCGGGCATGTCTGGATAGTATTCGCGCTCTTATGAGCCAAGCATTATTTATCATAATATTGCATCTTGACAAATCAGTTCGGTTCAGGTTCATTTTCAATTTCGCCTCCTGCAAAACGTGCCATATTTGTCGCAAGATAGATCTCGGGCACATTATACACCGCCGTCCCGTTTCCATAATAATCTAATCCAGTTATCACAAAGTCCTTTATCGTGCCAGGGTCAATCGAAAAGCTATCAATCAGCCCAGTAAACAAGCAGAGGTCGCAGTTGTAAAGTAAAAACTGATACTTAACACAGCGTTAACTTAACCGACTGTCTGCTGATAAGATAAGCACGCAAGCGTAGGAGCGCGTTTCGGGGGGCGGGGTATTTTGTAACCGCTTATCTTTACGTGCATGGCACCGCCCCTTTGTACTAATGAATAGATAAATTAGTAGGTATTTTACAAGTACTCGTCAATAATACGTAAACAAAATATTTGTAAAAACATTAAATACTATGAGAACCATTTAAGCAACGTCCCCATAGTAACAAATTATCATCTTGCCAAGATATTTCAATTAAGCTACATTTCATTTTGGTTGATGGGTGCGGACGATTCCGCCCATGGTCCTTTGGCACACGTGTTTAGATGTCCACATACGTGAATATTGTGCAATTCCAACAATGTTACATTCATACGTATCAAATTGATAATCTCCATTTTTTTAGTCTGAAAAATAACACAGTTTTGACGTAGTTTAAAATCCTTAAAAATGTTTGCATATATGCCCACTAGCGCCAGAAATTTTACTCAGAGTAATTAAGCAAAAATATGTCATACCTAAATAATAAGTGACCGTGTTTCTCGGAGTAGGTAACTCGGAGTTAGTAAGATAATTCAGGGTGGAGCAAGCGGACGATAGCTAGAAACTAAGATATGTTGCTAGGTACTCATTTTTCCGGGTGTCACCATCTGTGGATCGCCCGGAGGACACGGTGGAGCATACGGTGGAGGTCTGCCCCGCTTGGGCGGAGCACCGCCGTGTCCTCATGGAGGCGATCAGCGGTGGCGACCTCTCGCGTCCGGCCCTGGTTCAGGCCATGGTTCGGAGCGAGAGGGCATGGGAAGCTGTCACCTCCTTCTGCGAAGCAGTAATGCTCGCAAAGGAGGAGGCGGAACGCGTGAGGGAGACGCAACGAAGACGCCCTCACGCCCCTAGCCACCGCAGGAGACGCCCTGGGCGTCGGGAGTCGAAGCCGATTCCCGGTCACCGTAGGCGCGGGCTTGAGGACGGCGAGTAATGGGTAGCTCGCCGTCTGATAAGGACCAGGCCCGAGTCGACGACGCGTAGTGTTCCACGCGCGCCTCAAAGAGATGTCAGCACAACTGACGGGGTCCGCTAGGGCCGATGCCTGTCTGGGTCGCGGATAAATTTAAAAAAGACTTACCGCGGTCCTGGCACAAGCAACTGAAGGAACACGGGTGGGACACGCCCTTTCGCTTCACCCAGAAGAAGTACTCGTTTGCATACGATATAACGTCATAGTCGCGTGACGACTGCACAATTTTCAAAACATGGAATTTGTTTTGAAATGTTTAATGCCCATTCAATGCGGAGTAGGCAGTTATTTGCACTAGTAGATTCGGGTTGATAGTCACTCTCAGTTATGAGTCAATAAACTGGGTAAAAAATAAGTAACTACCTAAAGGTCGATTCGAACCTAATGGCGGCTCTGAATTTAGCTTTTCATTGTGCATTACCCGACCCCTCGCATGAACTTGATACTACGCAGCGACTTGCCTCGCATTCTGAGCCGCCATTAAGTTTTGATCTACCTGTACAACAGAGCGGGTTTTAGGGTTCCGTAGTCAACAAGGAACCCTTATAGTTTCGCTATGTCCGTCCCCAGATTAGCTCAGAGACTCTTAGTACTAGAAAGCTATAATTTGGCATGAATATATATATATTAATCATTCCGACAATGTGGTAAAATAAAATCATGAAAAATATTTTTTTAGGGTACCTCCTGTAGACTTAAAGTGGGGATGGTTTTTTTTCTCGTCTATCCCATGGTGTAGGTTTCGTTGGATAGGCCTTTAAAAATATAACTATTTTTCAAAAAAATTGTTAAATCTATTTTTCAATTCAGGGATCCGTTTGTGTAAAATTAAGCTTTAAATTGCTAATCTTTGTTAGAGTCAAGTGTCCCCTTCTGCCAGCTAAACGGATGCTTTTGGATATGTGAAAAAAATCATGGCAGTAGCATATACACCCTGAAATTTAATTGGTTGTTTTCCCGCGGCAGAACGACTTGCCTTAAGGAGTACTTTCGAAGTATAGAGTTAAAGTAAATAAATAATGATGTTTCTGTTTTAAAATAATTAAAAAAATATTCATCAACTCGAAAAAGTGAGTAACAATAGTAACTCTAGACGTAACTTGTAGGTACTAGGTACAACTCGTGTCACCACCTACAAACAAAACCGATGCACAAAATAATGTCAAACCCAAATAAGCTCTCGCACGTGGTGAATACGGCATAAAAGTTTGCACGCAAAACAAACGAGCGAGCCACAAGCCGACAAAGCAAAGACCGATTTATTAAATGTTTAAAGTAAAATAAGCTCTCGCGTGTAATTATACGGCATAATCTAGCCCGCGCGTAACATGATCAAACGGAGCCGCCTTCGAACCTAATCCTTTCGACGGTGACCTAGCACCCGGGTCAACGGCCTGCTGTCGTTCGGTCGTAGATATCGGGAGGTATACTATTGGTTCGTGATCGCTTTCGAGTTTAGTTTTTCACAATGTTAAATATGCCAGTTTTTGTTTCTAATATTTTATATAACTACGAAACGATTGTATTACATAGACAAAACCATTTCGCTGCGGGAAAACAACCATTTAAATTTCACGGTGTATAACGAAATTAAAAGGAAAACTATCACAGCTATGTAGGCTTTACAACTTTACGAGTAATAGTCGACTAACTTAAACTTGGAAAAGTAAAAATTTTGTACAAATGCCATTGAAAAATTACGTATTTAACGTTGTTAGTTGTGTAAAACTAAAAGTAAATATGAGTTTATGAACCATGTAAAAATATACAATAGTAAAATCATAACATCCTTGATAATAATGATTTCTAAATTAATAATATTTACGCTCGAATAACGCATTGGAGTGGGTGGAGTCGTTGGCAGTACCGGTCCATACGGCGCATGAGCGCGAGGTAGTCTATTTTGTTGTGTTAGTGCAGTATTTTCGATGTTTTGTAATCTAAAGTCAAACTAGTTTCGATTGCCAAGCAAATTCCGCTACCCGACCATAGATGCGGTATTCTCAGTGGTCGGAATTATAGACTTAATTGCGTTTGCCGTAAGCTTGACATTCGTGTCATAGGTCTATATTTACCAAGGCCACATCAGTGCAGTATATCATATTGCATTTTTAATTACATTATCGATATCGATAGTTACCGATTTCTTAATTCGAAAAAAGTAAGGCGTGTACTTTTTTTAATTTTGTAGTATTTACCATCATCATGTCTTTAACTAATGTAATTGGCCTTTGGACATGTTATGTTAAAGTAAATAAATAAATCATCATCCTGCCCTTATCCCATGTTCCTTGGGGTCGGCGCAACACGTTTTCTTCTTCCATATCGGCTATATATATTTTTTATAAACCAAATCGATTGGAAATTATGTAACTACTAATTTAATTATACTTATTGAGGCGAGCGGGCGGGCCTCTTTATAATATCATAGTACAGAAATATGAAATTACTTATTTTATTTTGTCGATATCCATCTATAAAGTCAATATCCCACCCAACTACATCAGTTATTGTGTGTTATACATAGTCATCATAGTAGCGAAAAACTTTCGAGAACGAAATAGTGAATAGGTACATTTTTTCAAATTCCGAAAGAGAAAGAAACAAAGAGCGTGCGTTTGAGTATCCAGGAACGAATCAATCCATAACAATGAGTCGCGGAATTTACGTTCAACTGAAATTCGGTAAGGCTGCCAGACGGACGGACGTAATTTCAGTTGCTCCTCGAGCACAATTCGGTTGAAATAATGTGTGTGAGGCAGCAGACAATTCATTTCGCCGTGCGGCACAAACAGGACTTTAATATGAAACCGAATACAGCGTAAATGCCGCGACTCAAACCTTGATTTTACAGTGACACTGCTGGAGGTGAACATTGCAAAGCAGTATTTGTCGAAGTAAACAATGTGAAGATAGTAGCCTTGTATAGATCATGAAATGTCCTAACAGTGTCGCTTTAGGTTTAGTGCATATTTTTTTATCGCCTAACAGCATACCCAATATTTGGAGATTTTACTGCAGTATAACAATTAATACTTGTCGCTGGTTATCAATTACCAATCTTTATTTCAAACGCTTGCCTCTACACGCGGTAGACTCAAATACGTAGATAATATTTTTTCTAACTTCACTTGTGAAGTTGGGTTTAATAACTCTCTTCTTCAGTTACTATCGTTCTATGTGGGCCCGTTTTTAGACGTGAACTGCTGAAACCGTTTCAATGTACATGTAACAAGAAGCCCTCTTCTTAGTCTTCATTATTGTGCAACTACGGAACCCTATTTCTGCTCGTGGCCCGACACGCACTTGGCCGGCTTTTTTTATATTTTACTCTGTTAAGCATAACAAAAAAAAAGCATAACAAAATTAAGTTACTAAATATGAAAGAATAAGAGCATAAGAATATTCATAATTACTCATTTAACTGGCCTATATATTGTCCCACAGCGGGTAAAGGCCTCCGTTATCCACTCAATTCTGTTATCTGCTAGAGCAGATTAGTCTTTTCGGTACCGATGAGTTGTGCTCGTCCCGATTTCCTCAAAATACAGTGGCGAGAAGGATACTTAACAAAAACACAGTTTTAGGAAAAAATATTATTTTTTATTCATGTCCTTGAAATTAAAATGGTGCTGTTTACAATGAGCTTTTTGAAATAACTACCTGTATGACTCTGATAATTCACAGAAAATTATAATCCACATTATTGTTAGCTTACTGTCCATTTCATTTATTGTTTCTCCTATTAACGAAATGGACTTATAAATAGACATTACAATTTGCTTAAAAGGAACAACTTGGCACTATTGGTAAGAAATACACTTAACATAAGGGCCGCGATAATCTATATAAAATGTTAAGTCTGTAACAAACTGAACGATTCTCATACTGTGTCCATAGATTCTTCGTTTAGCGGCTCAGTTTCCATTTCCATATCTCTATCGTCGACTCCGGACGCGTACTTCAATCTGAGCTTCTCGTAATGTAACTGCTCTTTCGACGACACAGATGGCTTGCATTTCGCGAGCGCGTTTCTGAAGTCCTCGAAACTGACGAAAATGTCCCCGTCAAGGGTACCATTTGCGATGTGAGTCGTCAGTGCATTCGTGGCAGCCGCTCGCACCAAACCAGCCAGATCGGCACCCGTATATCCGTCTGAAAGTCCAGCTATAACTTGTAAATCTACATCAGGTCCGAGATGAGGCTTTGTGCCGCCTTTGGTAAGCTTCTGCAGTATGTCGTACCGATCCTCTCTCGCCGGCATTCCAACATACATAACGCGGTCCAAACGGCCCGGTCTCAACACCGCAGGGTCAATGATATCAGGTCTATTCGAAGCTGCCAACACGAATACTCCTTCTCGGGTCTCTATACCGTCCATTTCAGTAAGCAACTGATTCACAACACGCGCGGCGCCATTGTGATCTTGCGATGTACGTCGCGGACATAGGGCATCAAATTCATCGAAGAATATTACACAAGGAGCAGAGTTTCTTGCACGTCTAAAACAAGTACGAACAGCTCTTTCGCTCTCACCTACATACATGTTCAACAACTCAGGACCCTTCACTGAAATAAAGTTAACTCCAGCTTCATTGGCGACAGCCTTTGCCAATAAAGTTTTACCACAACCAGGAGGACCACAAAGTAATACTCCACTAGGAGCTGATAATCCAAGCTTTGCAAGCTGTTCTGGGTACTTCACTGGGGCTAACACAGCCAACTGCAACTCTTTACGGACTTGGTTCAAAGAACCAACATCATCCCATGTTACATCAGGGACGGTTACAATACCTTCTCTCACAGCACAAGGTTTTGTAGTTTTAAGAGCTTTTACAAAATCTTCATGTCTGATAGCAAGCCCATTCAGCTCTTCCCGAGAGTAAGGCATGTCCTCAAGAAGGCGTAATACCTCGTCAACAGGATCTACTGGTTTCGGGGTAGGGACAATTATATGGTTTTCTTCTGTTTTTTCAATTGTATCACTCAATTCTACTATGGGTTCTTCAGTAACTTCTACAGCTTCTTTTTCTACTTCAGGCTCTGGTACACTTTCTGGAGCATCACCTGAACTTGGTGTAGCTTCCTCTGTTGCTTTGTCTCCATTTGGTATAACTGTTTGTACATCATTAGGTGGAGTTACTTCAGCGGGTTTCGTCTCTTGTATAGCTTTGGATGCTTGTATTTCTGTAAAAACCCGCTTAACAGCATAAGTGCTAGCTTTATTAACAAGAGCTTGTAAATCAGCTCCAACAAACCCAGGAGTTATTTGAGCTAAGACATTCATGTTCACATCTTCACCTAAAGAAATATTTTTACAAAGAATAGTCATTATCTCTTTCCTAGCATTTAGTGAAGGTATACCTAATGTGATTTCCTGTTCGAGGCGTCCGGCCCTTCTTAGGGCAGGATCTAAGGCATCTGGATTGTTTGTGGCAGCAAGTATGAGAACAGAATCATTATTATCAGTCAATGCATCTAGGGATGCCAGTAACTGGGCAACCATTCTCTTCTCCATATCTTTTTGTGCATGAACTCTGTTACCACAAACCGCATCAATCTCATCGATAAACAACACACTAGGAGCAACTGAAATTGCCCTCTCAAAGAGCTCTCTAATTCTTTCTTCTGATTCACCTGACATTCCACCAACTAATTCTGTGCCTGTAATAGCAATCATAGGCAGTTGAAGTTTTCCAGCAATAGCGTGTGCCAACAATGTTTTTCCTGTCCCTGGTGGTCCATGTAGCAATGCCCCTCTAGGTGCTTTTATGCCTAATTGACTGTATACTTCTGGATGCTTCATATGTAATATTAAATCACAGATCTGTGTGATAACTTCAGATATACCACCAATGTCATCAAAACTAACCTTAACACTTTTGACGTTGCCAATATCAACCTTTTTCTTTAGTGGTACAATTTTGGTTGAATCCACTTTCTTTTTTTTCTCATTGGTGTGTTGATTCTGTTGATGTTTAGCGGCCGCACTCTCAGTCGCCGTACTATTTGCGTTTCTGATCGGTATGTGGGGGGTTATGGTAATTTGATCATTGATTTTCGGTAGTTTCGGGGCTGCACTGCCGTCTTCGTCACTGCTCAATATGTCTATAGGCTCCCCAGTCTTATCTGTGTTGCGCCTGTTGGATGCTGGCCGTTTTTTATCCTGCATCTTGTACATGGCGAGCAGGCGGTCGTTCAACGCACTACTGTTCTCGTCTAATAACTCTAAATCAGATTCTTCTTCGGATCCCTCGGACGTAGAGGCTCCTTCAAGTCCGTAACTCTGTAATACTACTTTATAGGCACTCTCTACCATTTGACAGAAGGCGTTATCGCTTCTGTTGTTGTACTCGCGGTAGCGCTCTTTCAATGAACGCGCCATTTGGCTAACATCGACGAAAGTCTTGTCCACATTCTCGGCAAGGTAATTCTTCACACGCGACACAATAACTGGGTCGTTCATAGTCTTTTGCCTTGTTTGGTGTTTCTTCATTTTGTACGGAATAAAGTAATAAAACTAATTTCGTTTGTAAAGTCGAAATTTTACACTACTTCCTAAAACGCAATGTTTGACAGCGGCGGCGTCGTTGAATCGATGGTCATGGAATTATTGCCATAGTAAAAAAGAATAATGTTTTCTGGCACATGGTTATAAAGCTGTCTATTCACGCATCAAAAAAGAACTTATTAATTACATTATCGTTGTTTTGCAGATTTTACAAAAGAATCCTAACTTAAAAATAGAAGCAACAACGGATGAAGATCTTCGGGACAAGTTTCTTAAAATTTTTATGAAATTGACAACGATGGATAAAAAAATTAGTGAACGGTAAAAGGATGTTTTTATCCAAATAATATATTTTAAGAGTTAAATAAAATTGTACTAAATGCGTGTTTTGTTTCAGGTGCTTGGAAATTAATAATTGGAACTTCAAACTTGCTCTAGAGCATTTTACCAAGCTGTTAAAGCTAAACAACTTGGACTCATTAACTCAAGAGGTTGCAGATTGTTAGCTAAAACAATTTAATATATTGAATTCTACAAAAAAAACACAATCATCATTCTACTTTGTATACTTTTGCTTTCTTTTCTTTTTAAATGATTGATGAATTTGATATAAACTTGATTAAATGAAATGATTGTGATAAAGTGGACTTTTTTCTTTGAAATTAAATATCCACTGCACTTTTAAATACGGTCTATAAAAAAAATAATAAAATAGCGGCGCCACTGTCACTAAATTAGTAACTTAAGATTTGCTATGAAAAGTCAACCCTTTGAGATCACAAGACTTCTTTCTGGAAGTTATTTTAGTGTCGGTAGTCAGTTACTACAAACGTCCATAGCCCCCATACGCACTAGCAGTTAATCGCGTGGCTAGCCGCTTTTCCGTAACCGCTTGTGATCATACGCACTTAAACGCAACTAAAATTTAACCGTTGCCGAGTTTCTATAAACAGCACAATTATACATTAATATCATATGCCCTAGAGTAGAGGGTCCCGCTCTGCGTACGTACATGAGCCGCCATTCCAAGCACGTCAGGCGGCTAGCCGCTAAAATGAACCGCCTAGGTAGCCAACCGCTAGTGCGTAAGTGGGCTAACTGGGTGTCATGACAAAAATCCCAACCGCAAAGTGTATAATATGTTATAGGAATATTCCAGACAGCGTAAGTTTTTAATTAATTTGCGAGAGTTAAAAAATCTCGATATTTCGTCAATAGATCATGTTAAAAAGATACAATAAATCCCTAAATAGAAATATTTAAATTCGATAGCTTAAAATTTAGCCTTTTTGAGAAGAGTTTTCAATATCACAATGTGTTTACAATAGAAATAATTAACACAAAGTGCCATGTATTGCGGATACGGCCTTATTCGGACAGATAATTTTGTCTGTCAACATCGCCACCGCGTTGGTCTAATAGCACCTTAACGATCAATAACACCGAAATCTAATGTCGGATTGAACTAATGTCGTCTAAGGTCCCCTTTACAAGGCATACAGAATCAATCTACCATTGGGATCAGGTTCCAGATTATATTGTGGCTTCCAGTATAATCATTATCATCATTTCAGCTGAAAGACGTCCACTCATCCACTGCTGAACATAGGCCTTCCCAAGTATTGCCACGACCGGCCCCGTGCGTCTCGCATCCACCGGATTCTTGCAACCAAGTCATCGACCCCATCGACAATCCGTTATGCTCTGCCAACTGCCACTGGATAGGTACTAGGATTTTACTCCACAACCCAGTTACTGCGTATAGTTCTCGCCAAACTTCTTGGCCGCCCTGAAGTTGGCTTTCCGATACGCAAGGTATGGATCGGTGTTGTTTTTGTAAGAGATTTACTTAGCGCAGTAATTGTAGCTTACTTTACGGCGGCCAAGAAGTTTGGCGAGAACATGATATCCTTTGGTAAGAGCTATATTTACAGAAGACATAGAGGAACAAAAAAAGACCTATAAATAAGTAATTTATAAATGTAATTTAATTACGACTCGAACATAAAAATCTAAGTTAAACTACACAATCATTTCAAGATGGCCTGCATATTCTATGATTTGTCCCGCAAGTTCGGCAGAGGGTAGTGTTCCTGCGGTGGCTGCGCAAGTCTCCTCGGCTGCATTGAAGTGGTAGCAGTTGTCTGCACCAAGGACCCAGTTACGCTGGAAAATTAAAAGAAAAGAATATTTTAAAATGTTGATAAGTAATACTAAAAGAAAGATACCCTTCCCTAAAAGTAAGAAAAGAAAGAACATTAAGTACATTTTGTGAGTAAAATTAACCTAGGACCAATCAAATAGAAGCTTATATACCAGTCCAGCTTCTGTGGGGATATGTCAGATTATGAAATATATTGATTGAATGCTATATATACAATATTCTTTTCGTAGATAAAGAAAATAGGCAGTATTTTATTTTGTGACCAAATTACAATGTAAATGTAGTATTTCGTGCCAAAGTCATTATTCTCGCCAAACTTCTTGGCCGCCCTGAAGTTGGCTACAAAGCTGCGCAGTTGTAAATATCATACAAAAATAGCACCGCGCCGCGCCTTGCGCATCGGAAATTCTACATCAGGCCGACCAAAAAGTTTGGTAAGAACTATGCTATGTATCAGCACCATTCATAGAACAATGTATTTTGCCCTAGATTGTTATCAGAAGTGGAAAACCAAATGTAAGATGTAAAAAAGAGATAACATACCTTCTTGCCGTATTCATGCACAGCTTGTTGAGAAGGCAGGTTCAGTCGCCGTGCGGCTTCCCCACATGAGATGCACAGGTAAGCCTTTTCAATGCATGCAGCAATCTCTCCTCGCACCGTATCTAGAAGAGTATCCATGAAGAGGGTGTAGCTTTCTGCTGGAACATTATCCTGTAAAGAAAATAATCAATCATAATTTGTTATGAAACTATTTATAGGTTGACCGCTTAACTGCGACCGTTCCTATAGTAGCAAAAGAGATGTTGACACCAATCAGCAAACTAAGTGGGTCTATGTACTTTTATGTTGCATGAAGTTTTAATAAATAAATCCACACCACGCCTTCCATACAACGCAGCTACTTCAGAATGGTCACAGTTAAGAGGTTCGTCTATAAACATAGTACCTTGTGATACATATAATAATTGAAATATTGATCATTTTGGTTTATGTATTCCCAACACTATACTGTCTGATTTTTTTTATCAACATTAAAATTTTCTTCAGTCAATATATTTGGTTTCAAAGACAATGATTTATGCAAAAAGCAACATTTAAAAACAAAAAAATCTGTTGTTCCCCTCTATTTAGTTGAATAATGCAAAAGAACTGAACAGGAAAGTTTTTCTTTCTTATCTAAATTGTGTCTTAGATAAGCATATGCCAAATGACCATAAATATATATTTTTTAATCACTAAACATACCTTAGCCAGAAAGATCTTGTTATAACTGCCCTCCATCAAGTACTGTTCCAAAGCCAACGGGTGCCTGATGTATGGGTCAGCCCTGATCACATCTACTGAAAGACGTTCCAACTCTGTGTGGAACTCAGCTACGCGGTTCTGAGAGAGCAGAAACAGTAGGTTGAGACCGAGGAGCTGGTACATGAATGCAGACTCTGGGAGATGGTCTCTGAAAATAGAATACAGGGTTTGAGTACAATAAACAAAGACAATTACAAATACAGCAAAACATTCAGAATTTACAATGAAATTAGAAGCCAGTCTTGGTAAATATATAATAGTTTATCCTAATAATAGACTAATTCGTAATTTTCTTTGTATTACCGTAAAATATTAATTCTGGCTATGAGAATGAAAACTAAAAAAAACCTTGACTGCGTCAGCTGCGGACGGTGTTGTTATGGCTGAATTCTGACCCAGGTAAGGCATTTAACTAAAAAAGAGTCTGTTTTTCATCGACACGCTAGTAAGAAGTAACTCTAGGCTAAATAACAACAAAGAACTTGGCAGATTTTCACAAAAATCATTTTGTGTGACTGTCAGAGTATCATCAAAAACTGGTTCTAATGATAGTTTGTGCTTACTTGTAGTCAAAGTAGTAGCATTTCAGCTGAGACATGAAACGCTCAAAAGCTTTGACATCCTTGGCAGCAACTGCCCATTGGGCTCCAATTTCTAACACATCCCGAGCCAAAATCAACTCTTTCTGATTAGCTGCGGCATTATTACTTGGCAGGAAAGACAATTGTGTTAATGCAATCTGTAAAGAAAGAAAACTTAAAGGAAATTCTTAAGATTAAACCATAGGATAAAACAATGATTAGTGTCCAGTCATCCTTTCGAACTTACCTTTATTTTATTCAATAATTCACCACATTTGTCGAGTTTACGTGGCTTCTTTGCCCACTCAGTCTTCAAGTTTTGATATAAAGTCGCGACGTCTTTCACTGATGCCATTTTTAAAATGTTTTGTAATGATACAACAAAAACTAATTTTGCAGATTGAGGTTGCTTTGTTAACTTGCGTTCAGAAACAGTGACTTTCTGACTGAGAACCATGGATCAGAACAGTGAAGAGACAATTTTTGAAATTATTTAATTGTAATCCTATTCCTTATGCCTTTAGTTTTCAAATTTAAAAAAAGAAACAAAATTACGGAAATTGGTATATTAAACCTGTGATTTACTTTTTAATAAATACTTCATGAAAATTTTGTGTTTTTAATCATAATTTTTGATAAAGGTTTTAAACGCACCATCATGACATGTCAAAGTCGATTTCAATGTTCATCAATGTTGCCATTGCGATAAATAACAATAGCCGTATCAAACACCAGTCACCTTGCTTGCAAAGCTTCCTATTTGCGAATAACGTCCGGATAGCCACAAGAATTTTCAAAATGGCAACTGACTCCATTCTAATCCTGTAGAAGATGGCAATAAATTATTGAGTTTGTCTTTGTCAAAAAAATTTGACAAGCAAGATCAACTCGGACCAAGATTTTCTGTGTGCGGAATTTTTTTACCGAGTGAAAATCGAATTTGAATTATGAATTATATAAAAAGAAACAGTTTGTTGGCGTACTACGGCAGGCTGTGTGTATTTAGAATGAAATAATAATATGGTGGCACGATGTCTTCGCCTGTGGTGTGCCGTGAAATATTCGATGAAAACAGTCAACCATCGGCCGAGGGTTTGTTCATTAAAATTTATTATGTATTCGACGTAAATATTGTTGTTTTAGCCATTAACTGTAATTTTCTGTGTTTTTATTAACTCACACAAGCGTTAAATCAACTGCCGAAAGAGTTTTTGTATTTGTATTGATTTAATGATTTCTTTCACGAGTTGCGAAATTTAATTCGAACCAAGTAAGTAAGTTAATATTATAAGATAAGTAAGTTAATATGTAAGTTTGATTCAAAATATTCAGGGAATAGAGAAAAAAAATCTGCATAATGCCTTAGAGTTTATCTAAACCTAGATTACTTATCAACATGTTTATAATAATTGCAAGCAGTAAAACAATACTTTGATGTGCCTTAACTGAAGACCCCAGTAAAATGCTTACTTAAAACTTTACCTTTATCTTTGTAGAAATCTCCGACTATGCTGCACAACTGGGCATTGATCCTGAGAGCGAGAGCCATCTTTTGCCATTGGCTAAAGATGGCCTTATGCAAGCTCTACCAGCACCATGGAAGGCTTAGTAAGTACAAAACATGTCCTTTATCATTCTAATTAGTTCATAAATCCCCTGGAGGTCTGCATAAACAGGAACCTAGAGAGATCACATCTGTTGTAATGTCTTCTTTGAGTTAGCTACATTTAAACCTCCTTGCTATTTAATATATTAAAGACTATCGGACACTTCACGGTTTCACCCGTGTATTTCACGTTCCCGTGGGAATACAGGGATAAAAAGTAGCCTATGTCATCTGTGGATACTGTAGCTTCCCAATGCTGAATGAATTTTTGAAATCAGCCCAGTAGTTTTTAAGTTTATTCGTTACATACATAAATACAAATCTTTACTCTTTATAATATTAGTATAGATTCACGTTCACATGGGAATACAGGGATAAAAAGTAGCCTATGTCACCCGAGGATAGTGTAGCTACCCAACGGTGAACGTTTTTTTTTTAATTGGTCCAGTAGTTTTAAGATTATTTGTTACATTTAAAATACAAATCTTTCCTCTTTATAATATTAGTATAGATGAAGCAAGTCATTATTAAATTAAGTCATTCAAATTATTATTTTCTTAACAATCAAATCATAACCACAACATCACATCCTATGACTAGTCTATTAACCCACCCCTTACTGTACCCAGGGCTAAGGTGCCCATAACGCTTGCTGCATTGCTACGTTGCATGTAGTCACTTAATGTTAAAATATACTTTGGAATAAAAATCCTAAAATGTTTTACAGTTAATTATTATTTCTCTTATTGCACTATATCAACATCAAGGAATTTTACGAACGAGTACAGGCAGGGTAGTTCTGGCGAAAATTGATTAAAGCAGCCAATTCTGTAAATAGGGCTAAAGCTGGGCAAAGTGAGGCTGACACTTGCACAACTCAGAATAGAAAAGCCATTGTGTCGTGTGAATTCACATACTTATACACACGAAAGGTTAGTTAATTTATACATAACTAGCTTTTGCCAGCGGCTTCGCTGGCGTGTATGTCGAAAATTATCCCAAGAGAACATATGCCCAGGATAAACAGTATCCTATATGCTATTCCAGACTATAATCTATCTCTGTGCCAAATTTCATCCAGATCCGTCTAGCTGTGTGAAGAGGTAACAAACAAACCCACACACACTCACAAACTTTCGCCTTTATAATGTTAAATATATATAAGTGTGATTATGTTGACCAAAAAATTATGATGAATCGGATCATGCCATTTCATGACTCCAGTCTAGGCTCATTCTTTTGTCTAGATTTTTATCAGCAAAAATTAAAAAAAAAACGTGGAAAGATTTTTGTTTGTTTCTACCGAATAGTCGCCGAAACTACTGCACTGATTTTAAAAATACTTTCACCTATGGAAAGCTGCATTATTTCCGAGTAACAGGCTATAATTTTGACGGGAGCGAACCCGCGGGGGTCAGCTAGTTACAAATATTACTGTTATGCAGCATCCAGTTAGACTAAATACTGACCCTTTCATATTTTCTATTATCATAAATGCAAAAGTTTCTGAGAAGGATAGGATAGTACAGATTTACCCCTTTTCCGCACTTAGACTCCCATTTTGCCCGTTGTGCGTGCAAGCCTCCTCTCTGTGAGAGGGAATGTGCCTTAACCCGCCACGCCGCCGTTTGTTTTCTTCACCGTTTTGAGAGGAGTGGTGATGAAATAATTTACACAAAGTGCCTGCCTGGGTTCGAACCCACGACTTACAACTTGTAAGTCGTGGCCGTTACCACTGGCCCACCACAGGTCTAAAAGTTTGTGAGAAAGGATATTTGTTACTCTGTTATGAAAAAACACATGACGGATTCGGATGAAATTCGGCCCTTAGAATACATAGAAGACAGGCACTTAGATAGTTTATAACCTGAATTAAAAATTAAAATGAAATAAAATAATAAGACAATGTTGTGGTTTAAAGAAGATGTAGTGAATAAAATTGAAAAGAGTATATTAAGATGGTTTGGCCATGTTGAGAGGATGCTTGAAAGACGACTAACGAAAGGTATTTACAAGGCGGACGTGAATGGAAACGCCGGGAGGGGACGCCCTAAAAAGACATACATAGACCTTATTGGTGATGAACTGGGGTGTGTGTATGACTAGGTGTATGAATGTGAGTGAAGCAAAAGAAGTATGTAAGGATCGTAGCAGGTGGCGTTCTGTAGTTTCTGCCTACCCCATGGAAAAAAGGCGTGAGTTTATGTATGTATTAACTATTAACATTTAAAATACTTTTTATCTGGATGGTAGGTGCCTTTGGGTTGATTTCAGTTTCACTTGGGCGAAGCCAGCAAAAGCTAATAAATTCAGTAATTTTGATACTGAATGTTAATTGCCTGATATCGTTTAATAATACCATACCATGTCATGAATTTACCTCATAATAATGGTACATGATGTAATATTAAATCAATACTTATGGACAAGCACTACAAATATCATGCAATAGAGTATAATGTTATAAAAAGTGATCTTTATATTGTGTTATTTAAAATATTCAACAGGGCCTTTTAAACAGGTAAGTACATCAGCTGTTTACTTAAAATTACATGTATAGGAAAAAGCATAGAAATATAAAATACAGGAGAAGTGGCAAGGGGGCGCGTCGGTGTCCGCGCGACGTGGTCTGACTGAGCATGTCACAGGCAAATGGCCGGTCTCCGCTAAACAGTGCGCTTTCGACCGTCATCGTGACAAATTACAAGAATGCCGTGTTGTTCAGTGGTTTCTTGTAAAAAGCGAAGCCTAAACCAAAACTTTGTAAATCATAGAATCACTTACAATAAGTGAGTACAAGTATCTCACTATATTTGTCTTTAAAATCATGAAAAACAACAAATCGTAAAATATTTCTTGCTTCTACCATGTTATTTTTGTATTGAAATATCACAGCGACTGTACTATTTTTGCATTAAATACATTGCTTCCTAACCATTACCTAAGTTTGTCGCTAAGTGGCTGGACAAGCAATGTTAAGATCACAAAACGATACATCATTGAGCGGATGCATCGCGTAGTACGGTCGCTGCTTCTTGCGACGAGTTAGTGATGTGCTTGTGCAGATCCACTAACGTAGGCTATCGATAACAATGTCGATGACGAATGAAATATTGTTATTATATTTTATTTTCAATTTGTCAACCCTTTTCAACCGGTTGGAAAATCGATGCGAAATAATGTGTATTACTTATTTTGATTATTTTACAACGTAGTAGAGAAATGCGTAACCAACTTTTTGACAAAAAATGCAACCCCAATAATATCAAAGTGTCAAGTGCTGCACAAATACCTCGACTTTACAGGTCAGTGATTAAACACCATAGCACTAGCAGGGTTCAACAATACCTCCTGCTTCAATTCAATTCAATTTATTTATTTCAAGTAAAACAGACTCATAACATAATAACAATAATAGCAGCAAAAAACAATTAAAATTTGCTACATTAAAAATAAATTAAACATTACGCTATGAAAGCCTAAACCAAAGTAACCGGATTTTTGATTGTTTGAATTTTTTGATTTACTTAATAATTTATATTTTTAGCTGCATATTTGTTTTAACTATAAAATTTTCTGGACAAACCGTTTTTTTATTTATTTTCAAGTAAACAAAAAAAAATTGTACAATAATAAATGGGTGAATCGATAAGTTTCCAATTTAGTCAATCACTAGCGTGTATGTAAAATAAATTGCTTTTGCATAGCACAACGATAGCGACCGATGTTTTTGTGTGCGTAATTTGTACGGTGATTGGTATATACACGCTGTGCTTGAAGGGATAAGGTTTATAATTTATTGTGTAGTACGTTCTGATTTAAGAAATGCGGGTGTGTGCGCGACTGCGTATCTATTGCCTTTACTGAACTGCATGTGTAGTAGTTGCCGTGTGGTAGGGGCAAACTGGAGACACAGGTTTCCGATATATTTTCGTCTACCGGGCATATCTCCTTGTTTATTATATCTATGGGAAAAAGGATGACAAAGGTACCAATTAAACAGTGATCAAATTCAAGTCACAGTCTCGTCTCGGCGACATTTAATTCCTCTTCAATACAAGACTAAAAAAAATGTGTTTTTATGAAATGTGCAATCTGTTTGGTTATATTTTTATCCCCCGACGGAAAAGAGGGGTGTTATAAGTTTGACGTGTGTACCTGTTTTTGTATCTGTCTGTGGCATCATAGCTCCTAAACGGATGAACCGATTTTTATTTACTTTGTTTTTGTTTGAAAGGCGACTTTATCGAGAGTGTTTAGATATGTTTGATGAAAATCGGTTCAGCCGTTCAAAAGCTATGGGCGTTTTACTGTTTGAATTGGGGTGTTTTCGCAATTTATCGTATCATAATTATGTACGTGTTCAATAGATTGTCGACCGAAGCGCGTCTACTACTAGATAAATTATGAAGCATGCAATAAATATGTGTCGGGGTTTTTTGAAATTTTACTTGTTCAACATACTTATTCCTTTGTTTTAATTTACTTGCTATAGGCAATATCCAAGTTGCTGATAATGAGCTTTTATTTCAAAACTAAAAGCACCATATTAAAGCAAATCTCATTCACTGAGATGGATGTGATAAGTTTGAACAACCCTATTAATTCAACTTCAATAATGTTCCACCCTTCATACATACATAATCTTACGTCATTTTCCCACAGGGGTAGGCAGAAACTACAGTACAGCACCTTCACCCTTCATAAATACATAAAATTACGCCGTTTTCCCATGAGGGCAGAAAGTACAGAACAGCAACTCCACCCTTCATCTCTAATTTATAAACTCCCTTCACAGCTACGACGACAAGATACAATCACATTACTATTACAACGAGGACACGAAGAGCACTCAATGGGAGCACCCACTTGACCACGTGTACAGAGAACTGGTGAAGAAGGCGCGCGATGCGTCTATGCAAGATGATACCTGCGCTTCTGTTCAGGTGAGCATTTAATTTAATATTTACCCGAATACGACGAAGCCAATAGGAAGGTTATGATTTTAACCGGATTAGATTCAAAATGTACTGTACCCTATTCCACAATATAAATATGGACGAACAGTATGGAAACTAGCTAACGCTCGAAACGGCTCAGGCTCGGCTCGGTTGTCGCGATGCTGTCTGTAGTGCGAGCCACTTAGGTGGTGGTAACTCAGGTGTCGTTCAATTAATTAATTATTAGGTGAAGTACCTACCGTAGTCTTTTTTCGATGGTTTTTTTCCGAAATTGACTGTTTTTAGGGTTCCGTACCCAAAGGGTAAAAACGGGACCCTATTACTAAGATTCCGCAGTCCGTCTGTCACCAGGCTGTATCTCATGAACCGTGATAGCTAGACAGTTGAAATTTTCACAGATGATGTTTCTGTTGCCGCTGTAAACAACTAAAATAGAATAAGTATAATAAATATTTAAGTGGGGCTCCCATACAACAAACGTGATTTTTTGGCCGTTTTTTGCGATAATCGTACTGAACCCTTCATGTGCGAGTCCGACTCGCACTTGGCCGGTTTTATTAAGTACTTACCTACCACTGCATCGGTATACATACACATTCGATTCCATCCCCAATCGAATTGTTTGACAGAAGTAAAGAAGAGAACAGAATTTCGCAACATAAGTGCAGCATTTTCCCTAAACAAAACTTGCAAAAAAATATTTTCACAAAAAAAAACAAAAATACAACCGACTTCTAAATAAAAACATTACAAAGTGAAAAATAAATTCTTTTTCGGAAGTCGGTGTTCCGGTTTTCTTTTCTTCGTTTTTTTGACGTCGACTGCCGAAAAAGTAGTTTTATTTTTATATTTATTCTCTTCGTAGTGTTTTTATTTGGACATCGGTTGTACTCTTTTGAAAATAAAAACACTTTTTAGTTGTAGTACCCAAGGTAAGGCAAGGCAAGTTCTTTAGTAAGGTACCTATAATGCCAGAACAGATTATCCGAATATCATGAAACTTGAACATAACCGGTGAAATAAGAGTATACGAGGGTCATTCAATAAATACTTAGCCTACAAAAAGTAAACGAAAATTTTGGAAAAGTGGCAATTTATTTTTCAACATAGTCTCCTTTTAGTTCGATACACTTAGCCCAGCGATGCTCCAACTTTTTTAACCCGTCGGAAAAATATTTTTTGTCAAACTCTGCAAAATAGGCCTCCGTGGCGGCGATGACCTCCTCATTCGATCCATATCTGTTCCCGGCGAGTGATTTTTTCAGATTAGGAAACAGAAAGAAGTCACAAGGGGCCAAATCTGGAGAATACGGTGGATGGGGCAGCAATTCGTAGCGTAATTCGACCAATTTGGCCATGGCAGCGGCAGACGTGTGAACCGGTGCGTTGTCGTGGTGAGACAGCACTTTTTTCTTCGTCAGATGGGGTCGATTTTTCTTTAATTCTTTTTTTTTTTTTTTTTTTTTTTTATTCACAAACAATTTACATTGTATTTGAAATCACAAAAATAACAACAAGTAATAAATAATGGCATAAGTATAAAAAACACATTCATAAAATCATAAGTCATAATTAAACATTAACAAAAAAAAAAATATATATATTATCACACATAAAATACAAATTAAAATCATGATTGAAAAAGAATTATAAAAGAAAATGAAATATACAATTAAATTATTAAATTGGTGTAAAAATTCATGTCAGCTTTCTACGAAGGTCATTTAAAAATTAAAAACTGACAAACAAAACGGACAAAAAATATCAGTCGGCGCATTATCACAATTATATAGGTATATTACATGTCGTCAACGGAGTAGAGACATTTATCCAGTAGGAATGCTTGAAGCTTCGTTTTAAATGAAGACGTATAGATTAAGCTTTTTAATTCTAATGGTAACCTATTGAATAATTGCACTGCTTGATATTGTGAACTATGTTTCACAATGTTAAAATGAGGACTTATCTTATTTTTCAAATCTTTCCTACGTGTACTCTCCCTAACTCGTCTTTCCTCATCCGTCTCATACTCATGTATGTACTTTTTTTAAATTAGTCAGAAGGACTAGAACGTAGAGACTGGGAACTGTAAGGATCTTTAAATTTAAGAAATGTGGACGACAACTCTCAATTTGTGAAATACGGACAATGGTACGTATAGCTCTTTTCTGAAGGACAAAAGCTCGTTGACTGTTATAATTATAGCTGTTTCCCCAGAATTGTATACTGTATCTTAATTTCGATTCAATCAGTGCGTGGTATACAATTTTTAAATATTTATTGTCAATTTCACCTCTAAGGGTTCTTAAAGCATAACACGCGGATGATATAGATGCATCAATGGCGGCTAATTCATTTTTCCAATTTAATGAGTCATCAATGTGTACTCCCAGAAATTTAGTTTCTCTCACGAGTTCAATATTGCCATCATTTAGTTGTATTGTCATAGTGTCTTTATTTCGGGCAGTTGTTTTGAATAAAATTACCTTGGTTTTTGCACTATTAATTTTTAACTTATTTACAGTAAACCATGTATACAGATAAGATAACGCGGCATTAACTTTATTTGCAAGTTCTTTTGTATCTTTTGCCCCAATGATGGCATTCGTGTCATCCGCAAAAACCACAAGTTGTATGTCGGGTAGAATTTTATTTATATAATTGATTAAATCGTTGGTAAACAAAATAAACAATATGGGACCTAGTATAGATCCTTGCGGCACACCGGCACTTATATTATAAAAGGATGATTTATATGTTTGTCGTTGTCCATCTTGTATCTCACTGATTTCTACAAACATTTTTCTGTTTTTTAGGTAGGATAACAGAAGTTGAGAGGCTTTGCCCCTTACTCCGTAGTGACTTAATTTTGCTATAAGTAAATCGTGATCAACAGTATCAAACGCCGAACTCAAATCCAGAAATAAACCAGCTACTTTCAATTTATTATTCATTTTAACAACAACATCATTAACAAGAGCATATATAGCGTCTCGTGTGCCAACATTTCTTTGATATCCAAATTGTCTTCGATGCAGGACTTTGTTTAAGTTAATATGAAGTAAGAGTCGAGATTTGATAATTTTTTCGAATATCTTTGAAAGCGTTGGCAGCAAAGAGATAGGCCTGTAATTTTTGGGATCAGTCTTTGGGCCTTTCTTATGAATCGGTATGATCTTGGCAATTTTTAGTTGTTCCGGAAAAATTCCCTCTGTAATGCACCTATTGAAGAAGCAAGATAACGGCTCCGCAAGAATATTTAAATGATCTGTAATGACAGATATAGGAATTTCGTCATATCCACATGAACGTTTATTACCCATTTTTTTGACAATATCGCAAATTTCGTTTGGAGTGGTAAGAGTAAAACAAAGTTCATTTTCAACCCGCTGTGTACTCTGCTGCAGTAACAAGATCCCTTCCTCATTCGTATTGTTACCGGTAAGACATTTACTTGTATTATCAAAAAGTTTTACCAAGGTGTTAGCTACTTCTTGGGGATCATCAATCATTTTGCCGTCAATTTTAAGTAGTAGTGATTCCGTTTGCATAACTTTTGACCGATTTGTACATTTGTTAACAATTTGCCAGATTTCCTTGCTCGAGTTAATTGAATTATAAATTTTTTCCCCAACCGTAATTTTTTTGGCCTTCGTGATTACCCTTCTATAAATTCTGATATAGTTTCTTTTGTAATCCATAATACTAGATTCAAGACTATTTCCATTATAAGCGCATAAAAAACGTTTCATTTTACTAGATACTTTTACACCTTTGGTGACCCAATTTAGTTTCGTGCTTTTTATAAAATTAATTTTACGTTTCTTCTTCCTATAACTATTTTTAAAAATATCTGAGAACTTATGTATGAATGTATTAATTCCTATATTGTTCCAGTTGTGTTTCAAAATCCCCTGCTTAAAACATGAACCGTTTTTAGAATTGAACACTCTTTTGTTTATAACAAAAAGCTGGTTGTAGTTACTTGACCTGCAAGTCAGAGATTCCAAACAAAAACTACCTAGGAGGCCTCCATGTCCATCAGCCAAACCATTATGGTCTACTTCACATTCTTTTACAAAAAATTCAGGCAGATTTGTCAAAATATTGTCGATGCACGAATACGAGTCATTTCGAATAAAAGTTGCAGAGTCAACAAGATACCTAAAATTATAACATGTTAATAAACTAACAAATTCAGTGCGTTTCTTATTATCTAAAAGTAAATCTATATTAAAGTCTCCGCATATAATGCATTTCCTATTGAATAAATGTTCTAGCAATTTTTCCAAACGTGTCATAAAAAGTTCAAAATTATTATCATAAGGACTACGATAACAACAGCATATGTACAGACCAGTATCGACATCTTTAGTACAACATATTTCAAAGCTGTCCATCTTATACAGTTTGTTAATAACATCTATATTCTCTACTTTTCTATCCACATGTCCCAGTATCAAACTACCCCCTCTAGTCTTTTTGCGTCTGGTGTTGTATGAAATCAGGTTATAATTGTCTAAAGAAAACGAAATGGTGGACTTGTCGTTTAGAAAATGTTCACTAATGCATATATAGTCTACCCTGAAATCAAGAGATTGTATATAAACATCCAATTCCTGCTTCTTATTACTAATACCACACAAATTCTGGTGAAATATATTAATATTTTGTAATCTAGGTGTGCTTATTTCATTTTGATTACAGTTAGTAGTTCTAGTTTTATGTAAGCTAGAGTCTTCCATTTTTATACATACGAAAAAAATCATCATCTTGCTGTACTGCATTGACACAAGTTTGTGTATTTAAAGGTTCCGAAATAATTCTCGGCAAAGGTTTAGAAATTGAATGGAAGTAATATGGTATAGTGTTTTTTCGGGGGATAGTTTTATTAATACTCCCTGTAGGGTTACATTTTTCGGCTTTCCAAGAAATTATATTTTTGCGCACTATATTGTTGCAGTATTTCCTGTAGTTGTTTCGATACTGAATTCGTAAAATTTCTCTTAAAAATAGCCGTGACTTAATTATGGTATTTTGTTTCTGTCCACTGTTAATAAATTCTACATGCTTCAGGTTGTCAGTTATAAGATTAAGAATACAATTAATTTTTGATGTGTCAATGTATCTTGCGTTGTGTACATTTCCAACGAGTACATTTGTGTGTGACATTTTAAATAAATTATAGTGTAAGAAGGATTGCATAGTAATCAGATTGTCATCGTTAGTGCCTGTCAATATTATTACAAAGTCATTTTCGTCAAAGTTTTTACATAAAGAAATACATGAGTTAACTATTTCATCTGTTGGTGCCATCGGTTTTATAAAAGACAGTACCTCATAATCCGCTCCTAAGTCACGCCGTAGCAGACTACCTATATCTCTTTCCTGTTCATCAGTAAAAATTAAAACTTTGTACTTCCTTTGGATGTTGGTTTCCTGCATTGTAGATGCTGGGATTGCTGGGTTAACTGCAACCTTTTTATATCCGTTAAAAGATGTTTTCTGTGACTTAGTTTGATAAAGTTGCTCAGTTTCAGTTAAGTTTTCTGATGGCCTGGTGGTCTTAACATTTTCTTCCTCGGTGTTTGTAATGTCGTTAGGTTTAAGAGGTGAAGCACAGAAACTGTTTGTCAGCCGACGTCGCACGCTCCTCTTAGAAACTGTTGACATGTTATGATTGAAGCCAGTCAACGGACTTCTACACAATTGTTTTAGTACGCCGAGCTCCTGATTCATATTTAATACTTGTTTCTTTAAGTCTAAGTTTTCTAGAACAATGTTCTCCATTTCATTTTGTGTGCTTTCAAGTTGAGATTTTAATTGTTTTATTTCTGCCTTCAATTCCAACATGTACGTGGAGCATATATTTGAAGATAGGTCTAAGCTTCTCCCCAGTATTTCGTCACAAGACATTAAACTTGTGTCAATGAAACTGTGTTCCAGAGACTCCATTGATCGTGATTTAATTTTAGTCATTGGTTGCTGTTTCCTCATGGTAATATTATTTACTTGATTCATGTTGTGATTTTGTCATACGAACACAAACTGGTCAAGAAATAATGAAGATTTTAAAGCTTTCAAAAAGTACAACCAATCGCTGGGATCGAACTCGTTACCACTGATTCACCAGGCAAGCTGCTAACGTTCCGAACCAACTGGACAGTTAGCGTAGTGGTCGAAAATATAGGCCAGTTATATCGAGTTTTTGTAAAATTTCATTACAAAAAGTTAAATGTCGGTATTAGTTTTTTCTTTGTCAATGTTCTTTGTTCTATGTAGTACACAATCACTTTCTCGTATTTTGTTATTGTTTTCGCACTGTTTGTAACTTTTATATTAAATTTAACACAGAGTTTTTTTGTATTTATTTATAATAAGTTTATGGTTTAGTATTAGATTCCACTCGCGTTGCTTAAACCAGAAATTATGACAGTTTTTAAATCACGTACTTTAACACAATGATATCATTATTGTTCGTTATTGTATGGCTAAGATAACACTTGCACAGTTAGTTCTCACTTAATGCTTCACTTTATTTACGTCTTTGGGAATATATTACACAGTTAAGTATTTTTTAAAAATAAATATGTACAGAGCTCGATGTTTACATGACCGGTGGCGCCCCCTGATCGAACTAATGAATGAATTCGGCGTCGAATCGGCCCAATAAATCGGCATAGTAAAGCCCTGTAATAGTTTTACCCTTCTCGAGGTAATCGATGTAGATCACACCTTGTGAATCCCAGAAAACGGTGGCCATAACTACTCCGGCCGATTTTACAGTTTTCGCCTTCTTTGGAGCACGTTCCCCGGTCTGGATCCATTGTTTTGACTGCTC
The DNA here is from genome assembly GCA_947562075.1 of Orthosia gracilis. Lineage (NCBI taxonomy): Eukaryota > Metazoa > Arthropoda > Insecta > Lepidoptera > Noctuidae > Orthosia > Orthosia gracilis. The sequence continues at coordinate 42,767,255 of OX387265.1, read as the reverse complement.
CTTGGTCTCTGGTGTGTACCAATGGATCCAGGTTTCATCGACGGTTACAAAACGACGCAAAAACTCCGCTGGATTCCGCTTAAACAGCGCAAAACACGTCTCCGATGTGGTCTCACGGTTGCGCTTGTTTTCTGGTGTGAGTAAACGCGGCACCCATCGCGCCGACAGCTTTCTCATGCCGAGTTCCTCGTGAAGAATATAATGCACTGTTCCTTCTGAAATGCCTACAGTCTCAGCTAGCTCCCGAACCTTCAATCGGCGATCTGCCAATACGAAATCATGGATTTTTTTAATGTTTTCCTCCGTAGCAGCTGTTTTCGGTGCACCTGGACGTGGTTCATCAAAAACCGACGTACGGCCACGTGCAAACTCGTTGAACCAATTCTTGACGGTGGCCATCGATGGAGAAGAGTCACCGTACACAGCATCCAAGCGCTCTTTGATTTCGATGCGCGTTTTCCCTTCCAAAAATAGGAATCGAATCACCGAACGATATTGCTCTTTTTCCATTTTTGTAAAACCGATCGACACGTTCGCTTCCATAAGTTGTCAAATTAAAACAAATGAAGGGATTGGAATGAAAATTTGAAAAAAGAATTAAAAAAGAATGTGCTACACTGTGGTAAAACTCTTTTGAAACTACAGCGCCCTCTGGCGATGAGGCTAGGTACTTATTGAATGCACCTCGTACCAAGGTGACCTGTACACATCTGCGTAAAAAGATTTCCTTGTGCAGATACCAGTCTCCAATACAAAGGATTTATCAAATAATATTGCAGTTTTATGTAATAGTTTATAAGACATTTGCGGAAGATCATCAAAATAGATCCAAGCCGGAAACAGACATTTATCTGCCAAAACAATCTGCCAATGCTGTCCTCTTTAGCTAGTTAGAGGTTAACAAAGACCGCTCGCGTATCGCAGGCGTGCGTGTGCATGTGGACCCGTATGATCTACATTCTACTCTATGTAAGCCTGAGTAAACAGGCCATTAGTGTGCCTATCTTTTTCTATCTTTGGTAATATTTTAAGTTCAAGTCTACCACTATTAATGAAATTAATGGCGTAATGTAGGTCGCGTATCATCAGGTGAGGTACGGCCTTACGCGAGCCTATCAATTAAACAAATAATTATGGTGTACAATAAACTCTGCCTACTCTGTTAGTAAAACACATGCGAAATTGTTATTATTTTAATTATGTTTTGGCAGATAAATGTCTGTTGCCGGCTTGGATCTACTTTGACGATCTTCCACAAAGGTGTCTTATAAAATATTACATAAAACTGCAATATTATTAGATAAATCCTTTGTATTGAGACTGGTATCTGCACTAGGAAATCCTTTTGTATTGAATCGACGTGTATTTGTCCCAGTTTTTAACTGCGATCTAATTACAGGTAAGCATACCTTCTTTGGTAACGCACCTCAGTATACTTTATAAACATTATCTATTCTTCATTCAATGTCACCCCGCAATCAAACGTAAATATCAGAATATTATCGATTAGTACATTAAGAATTGACGTAGCTACCGTTGCATGTCCAAGGCTGTCCTCAGTTGTCACCTACGGTTCAACGATGTCTTTACGGCGTGTTATCTTCGCTGTAACCCTATTAACCTTTTATTGGACTAATTGGACACGCCTGTTACTTTGTCAATAACTTTCTATGTTTGTGTGTGTCCCTGGTTTGTGTTGTGGAAGTGTCTTGTTGGTTATTGTGATGTCCGTGACGTTTTACTGATTTAGCCGTATGTGTTGGTATATAGAAAGTTTCGTATGGTGCCTTGAATTGAAAATAACAGCTTTCTAGAACGTCTGCTCTGTTACTCATCTGTGCGGCTTTTCCTATAGCTGACTGTGTCACTTTAATGTTAGATTTGTTTTTAATTTGGGCTCTTGAACGCGATTTAAGTGCGTTCGCGTACAGACAAATTATATTTGGTTCAACAAGTACGCGTAAATTGGATGGTTTCTTTCATCAAACCTCGTTTTTGAAATATTTTTAAAGACGCTATTTATGCGTTTGTTTTTATTCAATTATATTTCAAAACACCAGTATTAAATTATTTTATTCTTCACACAGGAGCTCCTAACATCAGAAGAAAACACAAAAAACTTAGAACGCGTAGAAACAAAAGTCGAAAGCGATGAAGAACTTAGTACGGACAGCGAGAACCATGCGTCTGACGTCAGAGAGAACCCAACGCTAACTGGACCTCGTCGCCTTGCACCATTAGGAAGACCCCCGCCATCTCCCCTTAGCAGACTCGACAAGAAACTTTCCGAAACACGAATATCGCCTTTAAGACGTAGCGTAGATGGGTCACTATCCGGTAAACCGAGTCTTATGAGAAATTCCTCGGATCGGGACATGCTAAATAGACCTGCATTTGGTGCTGAAAGACCGAAGTTATTGTTCAAACAGCAGTCCGAGATTATTGATTTGAAGATGCATGTGTTGAATAGTCCCGAGGAAGAGAATTTCAGTCCGTTGTTGATGGAAACCAAAGTTGATCGGGGATTGCCGCTGACAGGTAGTTATAAAAGATTCAAATAAACTAGAATAACATAGGGTATTTTAAGCAGCCACGTGTGTCTAGTGGTGGCAAGCGCCACTGCTGAGCAAGAAGGCCTGGTTCGATTCCATGGTCGGGCAGTGTTATAGAGTATTTCCATATGGTTTTTCTCAATAAGGTTGTTCTCTTGTACACAAGATTTAAATTAAATGGGTTACAGGTAATATAATACTAGCATACAGATGCATGAAAGAAACCGTGCCGACATAACTAGCGGTTTTCGTCGGATTAAGCTGATTATTTTTATAAGTACTTCGGTCGCGTTCGGTTCCGTTCCACTGCTATAGATGGTGTTAACAGCGACTTGCATATAAAAGGGTTTACTCGATTCGTGACAATTTTTTTCTTAAAATACAGTGATGATTTGTGTTATAGTATTTTTTGTGCACATTTTTACAATTTCATTGTACCAAATTGAGTTAAAATACAAATTGAAGTCAATTTTAAAAGATCCATTCAAATAATCTTTGAAATGTGAATGTGGAGCCCAAATTTCATAATTTTGTGCTTGAGAGAGTTGATTAAACAAGAACATACAATTTGCATGGTCAATTCTAGAAAATGTTAAATTTACACACAATTTAATAACAAATCAATGCAAATCGCGCCTTCTAGTGATATTTATTTGAACCAAATTTTCTTTGTTAGCGCTAGGACCCCGTGACTGGGCGCACCTCTACTTAACTCTTCGGAAGATCAGACGTTTCGCTATATTATTTTAGATTTTCTATTAATTAGACACAACATATCACCTGAATTTTATTCATAACCCATTGCCAAGAGAATGTCCAATAAAATACTCACATATACTCTTTTCAGGTAAAGGAAGCATGTTCTTGAAAGTATCAAAGTCAGATCTTCCCAGTCCAGACACAGACAAATCTTTTCCTGGAGACTCTGTCACCAAGAGTGATCCTCCCAAAGGAATATTGAGGGAGAAAATAACTGACACGTACCATAAGAAGGTTGATAATATTTTCATAGGCAGGCAAAAACAGCCAGTCAGTTTTGAAGAGGATCGGAAAAGCGTTAGGTAAGCGATTTTTGTCTTTATGTAGTTAGTATAGGAAACAATGCAAAAATTGAAATGAGTCCTACCAGACTTCAATACAATATTCCAAAAGCTGTTACATTATTCATGTTGAGATTTGATTACCATAGGATTAATACATACTAAAAAAATTCATGGATAATAAATCATTTTGCATAGAAATTTAAATAAAATTCTCTTATTTCACAGATTCAAACTCGAAAACCTGCCTGAACCGACAGTCAGTCCTGGTTCAAACAGTTCTTCAGAACAGAACGATGGTCAAAGCTCCATCATATCAGCTGCACCGCACCCTTCCATTCCTTCACCGGTCATTCCATCATCACCACTCGTTCAATCATCACCGTTCGTTCCGTCATCACCCGTGATATCACCCGCTATGCCGCCGCTTAACCAAATTGTGTTGACCCCTCTGGCTGCAAGACCGCCATTACCGCCAAAGCCTAATGAAAGTCCGAGGGATTTGAAGAGTTTGTCTAGCTCGGAAAAGGATTCTTTTGGTGAGTTTACTTTTTTCATATTTTGTTCGTTATTATTTTATTTATATCTATTTTAGCTCATGGAGATGTGAGCAAGACTGCGATTTTTAATCTAAACGTAAAAGTAGATGTCTGGCTCAAACAGGACGGGCAGTCACTTTGTAAAAATTTGGTTGTCTCTTATTTTATTTTTTGCCGATTAGTAGGAAAACATTACCATTCTTAGTAGAATCCTAAATTAGTTATTAGTGTGGTACTAATAACAAATTTAGGCGCGAAGGTGCGATTTTTAACTCTCGGCGTTAAACCGAGCGTTGAAAATCCAGTGCCCGTTAAAAAGCTCCCATGTGAATAACGGGTAAATCCGTTGTAAACATAAGCTGTTACTCAAATCAGTTGACGTATTTTACAATAGATGTTTTTAACAAAGGTAATCAAAGGGAAGGTTGTATCAGTCATATCTTTCGATAGTATCCTTGGCATTGCAAAGTTCGTGATTAACTGCGATTCAAACTATTATTAATTGAAGACATGCAACAATATGCTTCGTGTATTGAACGACTCTGAACTGTCTTTAGGAAAATCAATATTTTTATAAACAGCCTTAACCCTTAAAACAAAGAGTAACGTCGCTATTGTCTTCTTCAAAGAGACTTACATATATCTCACAAACGGTACGCTTGACAAAAGTATGATGTATCACACCCTACCCTCATTTTAAAATCACTGTTCAACGATACCACGCATGAAGGCAGGGCGAAAATTTTTTTTTCTTTACTTCTGGCCCCCTAGAGGGCGCCATATTCAATTCAATGCGACGTCACATAGCCCATAACCAGTGGACAAACAAGACGCTCCCAACGACGCCTCATCAAATAGTCAAATGATGAACATACATATATACATACTGGTCAAAAATATAACCCTCCCTTTTGCATGACCATCCCTTCCATCCCTTTTGCTTCGCTGTAGTCGGGTAAAAACAAGCACGACTAGTCATTTTTAAAAGCTTCCGTGTGCTTGAGATACACTAATGAAAAGTGTTTTTTTTTGCCTTTTTGTGCGATGGAACCCTTCGTGCGCGAATCTGACTCGCACTTGGCCAGTTTTTCTTTATATTTTCCGTTTCTTGTTTTGTTAAGATGCACCCATTTTTGCAGTGCAGCAGAAGTATAGTATTATTACATTTATTTATAACCCTGTAACACACACTTCTATCCTTCGTAGATCCAGATTTGCCACCTGCTCTCCCATCCCCTCCTAACATCCCGTTATCACCTGCTTCACCTCCTGCAGTGCCAAAGAACCCAAGATTCTTAACCCCGTTGGTACCAAGACCCAATCCTTTGCCAATATTTAATAGGGAGACAAGCGATTCTGATTCTGACGGTATGTTATTGACCTTGCTGTTAGTAGAATATTAAAGTATACCACTATTCCACTGAATTACAATCTATTCATAATAAAACAGTCATTCCTTGTAAAATACTAGTGATAAGCCGCCTCCGGTTTGATTGGTAGCCGACACTAATGTAGTTAGTAAAAGCCTAGTATATTCAGTATTTTAGTTACCAAATTGCTTCATTACTATAACTGGTCAACGTTAGCAAGATACCTGTTACTAGATATACGAGCATACATGTAGAAGCTTGTAACTATGAAAGAACAATGGCAGGTGCCCATACATTGTTTTAGCTGAGATTAAATTCCTACGTCATTAAATGAAAAATATCTGGTTTAACTCAGGGTGATGTTCTGAATTAATTTGTGCAACAATTTTTCTTCGAGAATGTCGAGAATAATAGATATTCAGTCATAAACTTTTGTAGTTTATGTTTGGGTAACTTTTAATAATTTGTTTAATAGGTAATATTATTCAATTTCGTGGAAGTAAAAGGGCAATATCGCATTAGTATTTCCCTTACCTAATTATTTCAGCATGAAATGTATAATATTATACTCTTTGGAAAGAGTAAATTTATTTAAACTATATAAGCGACTTTGATGTGTATAAAAGGTCGTCGTCAACAACGAAGCTATATTTTTTTTAGACTTGGAAACTAGTCTTTTTGCCAATCATTAATTGAATGTAATTCATTTATTTCTACTACTCTCCAATATTCTTACCTACTTGCAAGGAACATCTACATTTAGACATAAACTGTGTTCTTAACTCATTTACTGCCATAAATACAATAATGATATTATTACTTTATATAGTTACTACTTGTCACTTAGCAGATAAAATATATACTGGCAACATCAAGCTAAAGAAATTAACTAAAAAATCAAATAACTTTTTATTCATTGTGATTTTCGCTATCCGTTTTGAATCAGCCCAATTATACTTAAAAAACCGTAGACAATTCATAGAATTATAACTATATAACTCACTTTCAGGCGTCAAATTTAAGTCAGCTAAGATTTCGCCATTGTTCTTTACCCAACAAATAATTCTAAAGTTTGTTAGTAGTCTGTAAGCTTGCCGTTAAATAATATAAATTAATACGGAATGATGATGATGACTGAAGTGTGCTCTTCTGAAGCATATCGCACTTTTAACATTCATGTAGATTAGTAAGGAAGGATATAGGAATAACTAGTGAGAGAGACCCTTCTCTCTCACTAGTTGTCAAGAGCTTATAATACTCACAGCTGATCTTTGTGTCTCTGAAGTTGGCTGCAAGACCCTGCGAAGTAGCTATTTTTGTTGAAGTTGAAGATAGCATTGTATAACTGCCTCTTTCACTCGCTTAAGTCTGACGCATCGTCCTATCTCGCTTAGGTACTCTATACAGGTTACTCGATGACAAACTGTTTCTTGCCGAATGGTTCGCAGAGCCAACTTCAGAGACACAAAGATCCGCCCTAACGACTATACTAGTTTAGTTCCAAATGTAGTCGCACCCGTTCCCTGATAATATGATACCGAATCTAAACTTTAGATATATGTTAATCAATTATGCCTCAAGTTCTGTATGGATTTCGTTGACACACAGATAGACAATCCACCAGGATATTTTTTTTCCCGGTAGTACTTGCCTTGGGCTAATAAAACGCTTGACATGCGGACGAAGCTGCGTGATGAAGAAACGCCAACCGCAAATAAAGAACCTTATTATGTTAGAATATCATGCCGCGGGCTGAAGCTAGAGCTTCAAAAGAAATAGTACCACTAATTCTTACTTTTTTTTTTCAGACAGCGAAAGCCACGCTCGCGGCACGTCACCTCGTCGCCGCGTCCTAAGGCCACCACCCGGGGACTATATCAAACCGGACCTATTTCAAAAGAACTTTCAGAAGATATCCGACTTAGTCAGACCTGGTGATATAGATACCTTACCTGTTAGTTTGGAAGAACCTGGACTGTCTGAAAAGGAGACCAGGCCAAGGTATATTAACTGCATTGTCAATTTAGGCGTGTTGGAATAAGAACTTTAAATCCTATCATCTAAAGTTTAGTTTGTTTTTACAACTTCTATTTTATAAGTCATTCGGAAATCAACGTTATTTATACCAATGTAAAGTTGAATTTTGTTTGATTGGAAATAATGTCATTAAAAATAGTAATAAAAAAATTAAGTTGGTGTAAAATAAGATATCGATCAAGCATTAATTACCTTCTGTACTCCTGTGCTGCATTATTTTTTTGGTTGTGATGTGTGTGTATATTTGCTACAGGTCACCAATGATACCTCAAAAGAGCAAAATATCAATAAATCTAATGGAGAGTATAGAATCAGAAACGTCAATAGATTCCCCAGACAGAGAGTTTGCCAATCTCGACCTCAATGACCTCGACGATTCTAATGACAAGGAAATAAATAGTAATGAGAAAGAAATTGAGAAAGACATTCCAAAATCCGAAGAGAATTCAGATAAAAAGTCAGTTAGCTCAGAGAAAAAGTCAGTAAGCACAGAGAAAAATCGTTCAAGTGAAAACATTCAAATACCTCAAATTAAAGTTCCTATATTAGACTTTTCGAAAGCAGTTCCATCTGATTCTGACGACTCGAAGAAGACTTCAACTCGAGATGACGAATCTAAGTCGAAATCTCACGAACTTTCGAACAGGACGTCGCCTCAGATCAAAGTTTCACCGACACCTAGCCTGGGTTCAGAAAGGTCACCACGAATCGACTTCGCTAAGCCTTGGAGTCCATTATCCACCTTCAAACCGCATAACAAGTCGGTGATATCACCTCAGATCAAATCTTCAGATTCCGCTTCAAGTCTAGCAAAAGGCCTAGCGAGTCCTAGGTTAGATGGAGTAATACTATCCCAAGGAAAGTCTAATTCTGACAATGTAGTTGTAGTTTATCAATTTGAGACCCAAGAGGAGACGTTTCCAAAGCCTATAAAGTCTCCTATGATCCCTGATATGGGGACAAGGGATATGATAGAAAGGAATAAAGCAGATGAGAGGAGAAGACTGGAGTTAGCTTTACAGAAGGAGTTGGAGAGTATTAGAGTTGAATCGTCAGCTAGGGAGAGGAAGTTAAGGGCAGAGTTGCAAGAGGAGTTAAGAGAAGCGGAGGAGCGGTTTTTAGCGGAGAAGAGAGTGAGATTGAGTGAGCAGGCGGAGAGGCATCGGAGGGAGATGGATGAGGTAAGATTTTGGTAACTTATTTTTTTTTTTTTTGTTACTAGCTCGCGCTTGACCATTATCTCACCTGATGGTAAACGATGATGTGGTCGACCGTGGAGCACGCTTGCATAGAAGTAACCTATTCACTCTTGACTTAAAGACCCCTAGATTGTAGCTATCGGGAAATACAGACTCTGGCAGGGAATTCCACTCTTTAGCTGTATGCATAATAAAAGTATTCTCAAAACGTTTAGTGCGTATGGGTGCGTGTGGTGTGTTTACAAATTTCTCGTTATGCTATACGAAACTCTAGTTACAGAACGGCAGATTGCCCGAAGTGTTAAAAAAAGGTGCACCCATTATACACCCACATTACAAATTATGGTGTTTGCAATAACCCCGTGATTAGTCTATTCTAAACCAACTGTTGTGGAAACTATCCGAAAGCGGCAACTTTATCTATACTAATATTATAAAGAGGCAAAGTTTCTGAGATTGTAGAGGGTAATCTCTGGATCTACTGAACCGATTAAGATGAAATATGGCATAAATATAGTTTGAGACCCTGAAAAGGACATAGAATAGTTTGTATTCCCTTGGGATGATAAATCACTTTTTACGAGGGCAGAAGCTAGTTAATAAATAAAGTTATAAATTCACAATATTTTAATATGCGCTATTAAAAGAGAAGAATACAAATACTTCGATATTGCTTTCCTACTCAACGCTTTTAGACTCATAATCGCTCATTTACATTAGGTCGTTTTGACCGATTCGGTTGCAGCCCATATTCGGTCACCGACTAACGTAAACGGATTTTCGGTTAGCCTGATTAGACCGCAGACCGTATTCGGTCACCGATTAATGTAAACAGGTTTTCGGTTAGCCGTTTTCGGCGCTAGACCGTTTTCGTTGACCGAACACGGCTGACTTGTTGAAATGCGCCACTCATTATTCAATCGAAGAGCGCGGACGGCGGGCGCACGCGTCCAGTTTAGTTTTTTTTTTCTTAATGCGTTAAACCTTTCAGTCATACAATATGTAGGTCCAAGATGATGCTTTCAACACAAGTGTACATAGTTCGGCTGAATCCGGTAAAATTACAATTTTAACGAATACGGTCGCCGTACTTAATTTAAACAGCCGAATTTGGTTAATCGATCTGGTCAACCGAAAGCAGTCGCCGTATACGGTGGCTGAACTAATGTTAACGCGCCATCATTTTGTTCATAATACTGAACAGTTATTTCTTCTTTTCAGGCACTAGCATTAGCGGAACAAACACACAGAAAAACCCTGGAACAAGCGACACTGGAACTTGAGGAACGAAATCAACAGGACATCGAACTCGCAGCAAGGAAACATTTAGAAAATATGAACAAAGTTCACCTACAGTACAGAGATACACTGAACGAACAACAACGACAATTGGAAATAGGTAATCCTACCCTACTAATAATATAAATTTGAAAGTCTGGATATTTTTGTGTAGCTATCACGCCTAGCAGCAGATCAATTTGTATTTGAGTAATCCATGTCCTGGATAAGAAAAAAGGATATCTTTCATACAGGTAGTACTTTCCCGTTTCCGTGAGCGGAGATGCTGACTAAAGCTGGAGAGGTAGTATAGTATAGATGGACCCCTTTTCCGCACTTAGAAACCTTTTTGTTCCGTCGTGCGTGCAGGCCTCGCTGTGAGAGGGAATTGGCCGTAATCCACCACGTGGGCCCAGTGCGGATTTGTGTATGTCACATGACTTTAAATTTTTGATTCTTAGACATGCCGGTTTCCTTACGATGTTTTCGTTCCCCGTTTTGAGAACAGTGCTGATGAAATTATTGCCTCAAAGTAAAGCGCCTCGTCTGGGTTCGAACCCACGACCTACACATGTAAATCACGGCCGAAAAATGTGAAAAAAGACTGTTCTTTCATGGTGCTTCTTAGTACAATAAAAAAAAAAATCTTGAGTTAGCCAAAGACCTCACGATGGAGTTTCATCCTCATAAGAATCTTCATCATAGGAAATAAAACTGTGCAAGGTGCAATTAGCTTCATCTTTCTTACTAATTGGTCGACTCTTTGAGACTTCAAAATAATCTCTCTATTCAATGGTTTTGGTTTTACCCGCGGCAGTGAAGCCACTAATTTTTTTTTTAATATAAAATGTATCCTATGTTACTTCTAATACCTGCAAGAATATATGTACAAAGTTTCATGATGATTGGTTCAGTAGTTTTTGCGTGAAAGCGTAACAAACAAACTTACATTCACATTTATAATATTAGTTTAGATTAGCACAAATAAAATAATACTAGCATACAGATGCCTCATCCCATACAAAGAAACCGTGCCGACGTAGCTAGCGATTTTCGTCTGATTATGATGATTATTTTATAAGTACTTCGATCGCGTTTGGTTCCGTTCCACGGCTATAAATGGTGTTAGCTGCGACTTGCAAGTTGGTTTGGTGTGTGGTGTAGTGTTGGTTGGTTTTCTCGGTTCGTGACTATTTTTCTTTAAACACAGTGACGATATGTTTTTTGCGAGTTTTTTCAGTTTCAATGTACCAAAATGTGTTACAATACAAAGGAGATGTTCCAGAAATGTATGGAGCCTGGGCCAGCACTAATGTACACTATATGCAAAAATCGCTTTATTGTTAATTTTCTTTAATTTCACTTCGTTTCAATGTACACTTAAATAATCGTTGTCAAGTAGAGCAACACAACATAAAATTGATATATAAAAAGTTTCGTACCACAAAATAGTTAGCAAAAGTAGAGGCTGGTTTTGGTCCATTTAAATATAATATGGTTTATTGTATCTTTCAGAAAACGAACGAACCTTATCAGAACTACGGGATCAACTGCAAGCAAACCTGAGCAAAGAGCGCGGTCGTATGATAGAGGAGAACAGGGCTACCATAGAGTCGCTGAGAGAAGAACATACTACTCGAGTCACAGATCTTAGGCATGATTATAGAGCTGAGGTTAGTTGTGAAATAAAATCCTGATATTTTATGTAAACAGAGACAATTTGCAAATGCCTGGTTGGCAATGGAGCATGAACGCTACACTTCCCAAATATTGAAGCTCTTGAAGACCAGAATCAACCGTGGCGACCACTTGAAGTATATGAAGGTCATGAAGGTCAACGAGTCCTGGTGCAATCCCTGGGTTTCAGTAATAAAATCAGCATTGCCATTTAATGTGGCAATGCTGCTAGCCCTTTGGGCAACTCCGCCATTGACTGCGATGCGGATGATTTTTAACACGCTTTTATTAGTTTGATATGTATGTATCTATGAATTAATGTGACAGAATCTTTGAACGTGAATTTCAACTCCTTCAAAACGTCGGATTAATTTAAAACTTTGCACATTTATCAAGGACCGATGACAATACAATAATTTAAATAGTTTGTCCCAATATGATTACCAGTATCTCAGAATTAGTGATAGAAAAAAAGTAATAAATAAATAGTAGTTAAAAAAACTAAAAAACGCGCTTTAATAATAATAGAAAACCAAACTAAAAATTAGAAAATAATTATCAATTAATTTAAATTAAGAATAGTGTGATAAAAAAAGTGTTTTTAAAAAGCGTGGGGTGCTTGATGTCATGTGTAATAATGTTATTTATGCTACAAGTGCGGAAGGTAGGTGATTCCCGATGAGTAGTATTTTTTGTATACAATACATCGACACGAGTCGGGAATCATCTTACGTACGTGTATCATACAACATTTTACTATGCATTGTGCGAGAAAATAAAAAATATATCTGGACCAAGCAAGATATTAATAAAATGGCGGGCTTATTCAAGCGCGCTCGGCATATCCACAGATTAACTAATAGTTCCTCGGGAATACGTCGTAATGCAAAAAGGCATGAGCAAAATATTCGTTCTTCCAAACATATTTAATGAATATTTAAAATTAATTTATTGATCAAATCCAAATCTAGAGTAATTAAAATCGCCTTTAATGAAGTATTAGTTATATTTTACCTTTTATATGAATGATAATCTGTGCTTAACTACTTTGTAAAACTTTTCTCAAATAATAAAAACTCTATGCGTTGGGCTGATGATGAAGTTAAAAATTAAAAAAATGCAGAAAAGTAAAAAGCACTAGTGAATAATAGTGACACTTGCTGCACAGAAAACTGCTGGAAAACGCTCTTTTCGAGGACATGTATTATAAAAATATTTGATTGACAGATATTGGTAAAAGTAGAGTCATTTTGAAAATATCTTATTTCGGATTGGGTTCCTAGGAAACGAGGCCAGTGTCCTGAAGTGGCGACGCTACGGGGCCTTAGTAATAATTAGCTCTTGTCGGTTTTTAAGCTAATTCATGTTGTATGGTTTTGATAGTATATTTTACTGTGTAGATCGAAAGACTCCGAACCCAACACGCATGTCATCTAGAAGAAGTCCGTGCGCGGTTAGCCAGCGAGCGCGCCGCCGGCACGCGGATACACGAAGAGCGAGTGCTGCAGGACAAGTACAAGTGTCTCAAGGAGAAGTATGTGCGGCTCAAGCACGACGTCAAGGTAAGGAAATGTTCCTATGGCGACCCTTGTTGGCGACTTCTTCTGCTAGAGGGAGCATTGCAATAGGATGTAAACAAAACAGTATATGCCTTTAGCTTAGTTGATTGTGAGATTATCCAATTCGCGTGTCGCGATATGTCTCGTGGTGTGGCAATGCGTCTCGCGGCATCACAACTGGCCTCTTTAGGCGTCCCGCGTTGCAGTGGGTCTCGGTGTGAGTTGACCCTTAATTATAAATATCTGATCCATCACAGTTGAAAAATTAAATGATAGCATCAGCACCTACTTAAAGACCTACTAGATTTAAATAAAATATATGTGACGCGGGTGAAGCCGCTGCCAGAAGCCACTAGCTTCTACCAGCGGCTTCACCCGCGTCACATATATTTTATTTAAAGCATCGCCCGCGTGAAAAGTGTTTTATCATCCCAAGGGTACATTATACCGGGATAAAAGCACATAGCCTATTTGCTATTTCAGATTATAACTAGCTGACCCCCGGGGCTTCGCTCCCGTCAATTTGCTACCTACCTACCTACCCTACTTACCATACCTACTCTACCCACTTACCCTACGTACCATACCATATCTTCCCTACCCTACCTACCATATCCTATCTACCCTACCCTACCTACCCTACCCTACCTACCCTACCTACCCTACCCTAACTACCCTAGCCTACCTACCCTACCCTATCTACCCTATCCTACCCTATCCTACCTACCCTACCCTATCTACCCTAACCTACCTACCCTACTCTATCTACCCTACCCTACCCTACCTACCCTACTCTACCTACCCTACCCTATCCTACCCTACCCTATCCTACCTACCCTACCCTATCTACCCTAACCTACTTACCCTACCCTATCTACCCTACCCTACCTACCCTACCCTACCTACCCTACCTACCCAACACTACCTACTCAACCCTACCTACCCAACCCTACCTACTCAACCCTACCTACCGTACCTTATCTACCCTACCCTACCTACCCTACCCATCACCCTGCATTATATTATTTAAAAGACGATAATTGATCAGTTATCGAGCGGGATGAAAAATGATTAAATTACTAAAATGACTATTAAAAAATAGGGGTTGGTGATAAAAGGGTAAAAATTTAGGGTTGTATGTATTTGAATGCCACATTATAGAAAAATAAAAACAAAAAAAATTGTCAAATAATAAAAAAAAAAATGTTAAGGGTGAACAACCCTTATCACTTAGTGGTATGAAAAATAGATAGTAGCCGATTCTCAGACCGACTGAATATGCATATAAAATTTGGTAAAAATCGGTAAAGCCGTTTCGGTGGAGTAAGGTAACTAACATTGTGACACGAGAATTTTATATACACCGTGAAATTTAAATGGTTGTTTTCCCGCAGCGAAATGGTTTTGTCTATGTAATACAATCGTTTCGTAGTTATATAAAATATTAGAAACAAAAACTGGCATATTTAACATTGTGAAAAACTAAACTCAAAAGCGATCACGAACCAATAGTATACCTCCCGATATCTACGGCCGAACGACAGCAGGCCGTTGACCCGGGTGCTAGGTCACCGTCGAAAGGATTAGGTTCGAAGGCGGCTCCGTTTGATCATGTTACGCGCGGGCTAGATTATGCCGTATAATTACACGCGAGAGCTTATTTTACTTTAAACATTTAATAAATCGGTCTTTTCTTTGTCGGCTTGTGGCTCGCTCGTTTGTTTTGCGTGCAAACTTTTATGCCGTATCACCACGTGCGAGAGCTTACTGCGGGTTTGACCATTTACGCATCGCTTTCCTTTGAGGGCTGCGGCGCCGGCGCGTGCGACGCCTGTATTACCTACAATACATGTTACGTCTAGTATTACTATTAAAGGCCGCGAGGCCATTGACCCACGTGCTTTTCAATCAGCTGTTATCCAACATGTTATTCAAATTTTCCCTTCATACTTTTACGGGCTTAGGACCGTCATAAATACTTTTTTATCTGCAATTTATTGAACACAAAATTAAATTAAAAAAGAAAACTAAGAAAAATTAACCAAAAAAACTAATTTTCTGAATTAGATACTTAAAAAAGTATTTGAGGCGTATTTACAAAATTTGAATCAACTTATTTACAATAATTTTAATCAACTAAACTACTACTATTTACAAAAGTACGAGTAGGTACTTACACTTCCCGGTAACGGAGTAAATGTTCGAAGTGTAAGCCATTCCGTTGTACACACAATCGCGCACGTTTTAATTGGTTCTCTTTTAATTTAAACAAGGTGTCTCTGTCACGACGTACGATATCAAAAGCGTCCACTATCGCAGCTACTAACGCTTCGCGACTTTCGTGTTCCTCACGATACACTAGGCGTTTGAGCTCAGACCACAAGTAAAAGTCTAACGGAGTTAGGTCCGGGCTTCTTGGTGGCCAAGGCACTGGTCCGCCGCGTCCGATCCAGCGCTGGGGAAACACCAAGTTCAAGTGCTCTCGCACGGCGCGGTGATAATGAGCCGGGCACCCGTCTTGCTGAAAATAAAGGTTGTCCACGGGCACCGCTAGCGGAAGGTCGTCTAATAAGTCCGGGATAACATTTCGTAGCATTTCCAGGTAGGTTCCACCTGTTAAGTGTCCTGCCACGAAATGCGGCCCTATGAGGTGGCCATTCATTATGCCGGCCCACACATTGACACTAAAACGCACTTGATGCGCACACTCGCGAATAACGTGTGGGTTATTTATTGCTCAAAAATGTTCGTTACGCTGGTTGAAAATACCAACTCGAATAAAAGTTGATTCATCCGTCCACAAAATGTTCTTATCTTGGTTGGCGATCAACCACTGACAAAACGCAATTCTGTTCTGGGGGTCATTTTCGTGGAGAGCGTGAACACCGCGAAAATGATAAGGATGCTTTCCTTCAGAGTTGAGTAGTTGCCAGACGTGGTACTGGCTTACGCCAAACCTAGCCTCGGCCTGGCGCGTACTTCGACGCGGATCCCGTTCGAAGTACTCGATGATCTCCTCGTCGAGCGCTGGCAAAATAACGGCTGGTCGACCTCTGCCCTGTGCAAGTGCCGGTGCATGGAACTGTCCATGATCTGTGTCGCCGCTACGATCGTCCGTGGAGATGGGACTTGGGGGTTCAGAACCCCGCGAAGACGGAGCGACTCCAAGTGTTGCCGCTCTGCGTAAAGTCGCCGGGCAGCATGGGAGTCATAATCAGCCCTAGCATACAGCTGCACCATAGCGACGTACTCCACATTGCTGTAATTGTAATGTCGATCCATTGCAGTTTACAGTGATGGCGCGTGCTGCGCGTACGACATTCTCGGGAAAACTAAGTAGGTCAGGGTCACAGCCGCACGGGTAAAATAGGCGTCGGCGGCTTCGTTTGAAATTGTTGCGCGCAGGCTAGTTTATGCCGTATCACTACACGCGAGAGCTAATTATACTTTGAACATTTCTAAATCGGTCTTTTCTTTGTCGGTATCGCGGTGATTTTTTGTATTGTTCGGTGCAAACATTTTATGCCTTATCACTACGTGCGAGAGTTTATTTTGGTTTGACATTATTTTGTGCATCGGTTTTCTTTGTAGGTGGTGACACGAGTAGTACCTAGTACCTACAAGTTACGTCTAGAGTTACTATTGTTACTCACTTTTTCGAGTTGATGAATGTTTTTTTAATTATTTTAAAACAGAAACATCGTTATTTATTTACTTTAACTCTATACTTCGAAAGTACTCCTTAAGGCAAGTCGTTCTGCCGCGGGAAAACAACCAATTAAATTTCACCGTGTATAAGATGTATCTCTGTGCCAAATTCCATCCAGATCCGTTCAGCCATTCTGGCGTGATTGAGTAACAAACATACATCCATACTTCCAAACTTTCACATTCACAATATTAGTAGGATATGATTTCTCATTATATTCCTTTTTTCCAGATGTCGATAGAACGCCGAAACAAAAGACGAGAAATGAGCATGACTACAGGATCGGAAACTGAGAAATCTAATTCACACAAAGCTAATCAATCATTGGAAAGGTAACTTTAAATTAAATTTAGAAATTGTATTTGTTGTCCGTACACTGACAGAGAGAGAGGCTCTACAATGTAAAAAAAAAACATGTATAAAAATATTGCTAACTATTAATCGCAGTCATGTTCTCCGACTCGGCTCCACCTTGAATGTCCTAATTGACAGTACAGCGATTTTACCCGACAGCCGAGGGAGGGTAATGTGTTTATCAGTCTATGTATGTATGTATGTTTGTTCCTAAGTGGCGTTCTAGAGACCAAACGCGTTGGCCGATTTTGATGATTCTTACGTCAATCGATTCGTGACCTTGCGAGTGTCACTGACTACATTAAACATGAAGAAAATCACGCTGTGCAGTTGGAGGATACACCTGGTTTTGGTCAACCAGCTCGCGAATATGTATCATCCGACTGCACAGCATAACTTTTTTCTTGTTAAAAAGTGTTCTGTCTTTGGGCAGTCGGGTTTTGAATTAACTTTTTTTTATTGACATTAATTAAAGGCTTTTCCATTGTCATAATGGCTCATTAAACCCACTAAATATTCTACAGATGTAAAGAACTGAACGAGATATCGGTAAGCGCAGTCGTCGAGGCCGAGCCGCCTCGAGCTCGTATCAACAACAACCCGAGCGTCAAGTACAACGACAACGAGACGTCCTACTCCGAGAGCAACAGAGACAAACCTCTAGACAATAATAATGAAGACTGGAAACTTCGAAAGGAGAATGTGAGTATATACGCTTTGAGAATACTTTTATAATGCGTACAGCTACGGAGTGGAATTCCCGGCCGGAGTCTGTGTTTCCCGATAGCTACAACCTAGGAGTCTTTAAGTGAAGAGTGAATAGGTTACTTCTAGGCATGTGTGTTTCACCGTCGACCCAATCATCGCCTACCATCAGGTGAGATAGTGGTCAAGCGCAAGCCTAATTTAAATAAATAAAAAAAAAACTGTAAAGAACTGAACGAGACATCAGTAAGCTAATCCAAACTAATATTATAAATGCGAAAGTAACTCTGTTTTTTTACGTTTTCACGCCACAACCGTTGAACCAATTTAGCGCCATTATAGTATAAGGATAAATAAGAAGGACATCTTTTTTTAGGGTTCCGTACCCAAAGGGTAAAAACGGGACCCTATTACTAAGACTCCGCGGTCCGTCCGTCTGTCACCAGGCTGTATCTCATGAACCGTGACAGCTAGACAGTTGAAATTTTCACAGATGATGTATTTCTATTGTCGCTATAACAACTAATACTTAAAACAGAATAAAATAAATATTTAAGTGGGGCTCCCATACAACAAACATGATTTTTTTGCCGTTTTTTGCGATAATGGTACGGAACCCTTTGTGCTCCAGTCCGACCCGCTTTTGGCCGGTTTTTGCTTGGAGGTATGCTCATGCATACTACGTTACCACGGGGGGATATTGCAGTTATGTGGGACTCTCCAATCCTTTATAACGCTACGGTGTCTTCCTGTGCCGCTTTTTTAATCGGGACAATCCCACCGCAACCTGAAAGCCAGAGTCAAACGGGGGTGACCAACAGTAAATCGCCAAGGTAATGAAGCTCGACGAAGTCCCGCCGAATGAATTTAACTGTCTTGGATCCCGCAACGAAATTAATCAGAAAATAATAACGGAGGAATAGGAAAAAATACAAATTTCTAATTCCCTCCATATCAAACAGGAGACAGAACAAACAAGGCCAATAAGCACAAAGGGTCGTTTGTAACTGGGATAAGCCCAGTTACCTAGCACCATGGTTAAAATTATCATTAATATTTATGGGTCCTTACATTGTGAGCTGTGTTATATTTGATTCCAATAATAAGACCAAGCACGATTGAGGAAGGATATAGGATAGGACTTTTTATGTAACCCCTTACCCTTGGGATAATTTCCAACCTTCCAACGCTGGCAGAAGTTAGTTAATAATATAAGTTTGAAACTATTCTCAATCCTTCTTTAAATATCGATGTAGCAGAAGATTTCCATTGCACAGACACATTGCGTTGAGATACACGTTGGTGATTTCAAACTCGTGGACAGCAGAAGTCTGAGAGTACTTATGCAGCACTATAATTTTCGAGATCTGTTGACTGCCACGAGCCATTAACAATAGAAAAGTTTTTGGGTTAGTCCCATGTTACTTGGAATCAGCGCAACACGTTTACTTCTTAAGGTGAACGCGCACCTAGAGGCACCGCAGGACCCGCATGTGCCGCTGTCATCGCATTTTATAAATCATTATATGAAATCGTATGCAGCCTCGCGCACCTATCCGCGCCGCACGACCCGCATTTCAGCAAAATGCTGTAAGTATACGGATTCCACCAGCGCTTGCGGATGACGTCATTAAATTCGGCGCGTTCGATGATTGCGATGAGTTCGGTGCGGGCGGCGCGGAGTCGTCATCCGTATCCGTATAGAAAATATTGATATAATAAGATTTACAGAAGTGGATACGATGCGTGCGACGCGTTCGGCGCGGATCGCGCGGGGCCATGAGAAAATGCAAGATGACTGCGGCGCTTGCACTCTTGCGGAGCGTCTAGATGCTACCGTCAACGACTACCTTTTCTTTCATAGCACTCCTCACATAGTCCATCCAACTTTTCTTTGGCCTTCCCCTCCCTCTCCATCTATCCACATTTATATTCATGCCTCTTTTAGTAACATCCGTGTGTTGTAAATATTCACGGTATAATATCATATGGGTGTATTCCAGACACTTTTATCAGCGGACACATCACAAGCGTCAGCCATAAAGCCGCGGCCACACCGCCGCACGGCTGTCGCCTTCCGCGAGCCGCCGCGCCGCCGCCGCGACAGAGATACAGGTGACAACATACTATAAGTACGAACGTTATTTTTACTTTATTTATTTTATTTTATTTTTTATGGTAATTCTGTGGTATAAGGTTATTGCATAGAGCACGGAGACACCTCACCGGTTATAACATAGAAAGGTAGTCTTCCGAGCATAGCGGTTTTAGCGACCGCAAAAAACCTTTGTGTATAGAAGCGTTGACATCGACCCTCAATTTTGGTCTATTCATTGTGCCAAGTCACAATGGCCAAAGCTCAGTTGGCTGCAAAAAAGAGGGGGATTTTTGCAAATGTGAGTACTTCACGCCTGAACAGCTGCTCAACTTGTATAAAGCGCAAGTTCAGTCATGCATGGAGTACTGCTGTCACCTCTGGGATGGATCTGCCAAATACCAACTTGATGCACTTGAATCGATTAACAGACGGGCCAAGACGCTTATTGGCTACTATGCACTGGTCGCGTCAAAGCTCCAGAGCCTCGAACATCGACACCGAGTTGCCAGCTTGTCGGTTTTTTATCGGTTACATTTCGGAGAGTGTGCCACGAAACTGCACAATTTGATTCCGCCTAGCCCTTTCCATCGTCGGACTACAAGACGTACGGCCATGTGCCATCAGTACTTGCTGGACATTCCACCCATACGCACAAAGCGTTTTGCTATACTTAAATACTTTAATTGTGCGCACAGCTAAGGAGTGGAATTTCCTGCCGGAGTCTGTTTCCTGATAGCTACAATCTTGGGGTCTTTAAGTCAAGGGTGAATAGGTTACTTCTAGGCAAGCGGGCTTCTCCGTAGACCACATCATCGCTTACCATCAGGCGAGATGTAATGATCAAACGCGAGTCTATAGATAATAAAAAAGCTCCCCAAAGCCGTGCTGGGCCATATAATACGCGTCATTTACGCGTTCGACTCTGTACGAAATATATGGTGCCCATGTAACTCTGGTGTCGCTGCGATAGTGAAGCCGGAGCTGCTTCGCTCGGAACCTTTACTTATTACATGTTATTGCTTGTCATCGTTTACTAGCACTACGATATAATAGTACATTTCGTGTCGAGCATAAAAAGTCGAGATTTTAACACGAGCGATGTAGCCAATCTACGTACGAGTGTTAAAATAAAGTCTTTTTATGCGAGACACGAACGATTCTTTATCCACTACCTGATGAGCTTACTTAATTAAATGCAAATAAGTTCCAACAACAATTTATTAGAAACGTTCAGACTAAAACCACAGACTATATACACACAATCAACGCGCACTTCTCAAAAGTCATTTCGTAACTGTTCTCCATACAAAAGTCACTTCTTTACTGTTATTATGTAATTTCGTTCTTTTTAATTTTATAATCTTTTGTCTAAATATTCATATTTCGTAACGAATTTCTTAGGCAATGTCTTACATAATACCAAGGTAGTGGAAAAATAACGTTTATAAACTGATGGCTTTGAAGTGGAAAAATAAACTGATGGCTTTGAAGACGGTCCATGACAGAGGTGGACCGAACTTAGAGCACCTCAAATTTTGTTAGTTCTCCTTTCTCTAGACATTGGCCGTCGAGGTGATTCTGTGCTCTGTGTTTTTTATGTATTAGTCGTCCTATGATTTAGCTGCTTTTGTAGGTTTTACGTAGGTTAAGGCTAGTATTGAGCAACGTTTATTATACCTAGATGAATTTAAGCTATTTTATTTATTTATTTACATAAACTTTATTGTACACCAACATGAAACAATACATAAAAAAAATTAAAACAAAACAAACATACAACAGGCGGCCTTATCCCGTTCCGCGATCTCTTCCAGCCAACCAAGGATGGAAAGAGATAGCCTTGACATGACATGAGGTTGCACTTTGTGCAAAATATCAAACAATTAGTTGAATAGAGAAGGTACTAAGTACAAAGTACTAAATTAGATACATAAATACATATATATATCTAAATATACAGGCACAAAAAAGATCACAGTAACAAGTAGTACTCCTTTACAAGTTTCTTAAAAACAGGCAGTGATTGCGCGCATTTAATGGATATTTTAGATGCTATTGTAAGATTATTTAATTTTATATTTACTGTATTGCTAAGAAGGGAAGCCCAAGGTGTATTTAAAACTTACATTTTGTCTATTTATAAATTCTATTTGCTATTGCGGCAACTCTAATACTTTGTCATTAGTTTCTAGGTCAAAAGAACAACTCTTCATCTCGTAGGCTCTGTTCCAATGTCATGCATTATTCTCAGGTGCTACAACTGACTGCCAAGACTCCTCTGATGCCACCACAACAGCTGACGAAAAACCTAAAGAAAATATCAACGGTAACTATCTATACTTACATAGTCAATACTAAACTGTACTATAATATCATAAAGAGTAAAGATTTGTTTGTTTGTGATGGATAAACTCAAAAACTACTAGACCGATTTAAAAAAATATTTCACTAATGGAATGCTACATTATCACTGAGTAACGGGCTATATTAAAGAAAAAGAAATTTGCGAAAACTTCCATAATGTAACCCAAAGAGTCATAATATCAGCGGAAAGACGTCCACTGATGGATATAGGCCTCCCCCAAGCGTCGCCACATTGACCAGTTCCGTGCGTCCCGCATCCAGCGGTTCCCCGCAACCTTTACCAGGTCATCGTCCAACTGGTGGGAGGCCTTCCAACGCAATGTCTTCAAGTTTTCGGTCGCCACCCCAGAAATTTTCTGCCTCATCGGCCATCATCCGTTCTGGAGCAATGTGCCCTGCCTACTGCCATTTAAGTTTGGAAATTCTTCGGGCTATGTCGGTAAACCTGGTTCTCTTGCGGATCTCTACATTTCTGATTCGATCACGCAAGGAAACTCTGAGCATAGCCCTCTTAATTGCCCTTTGGGTGACTGTAAGCTTTCTGATGAGGCCCACTGTAAGCGACCACGCTCAGAGCCATATTAGGTTATCAAAGTGTAAAAAAATTAAAACTCCTTACATCAATCTGAATTAGCCCATAGGATATAGTTTAAGGTTGGCGAAGCCGCGGGTAAAAGCTAGTCATTTCATAAAGGAGTTTATATCATCATACAAGTCTGAGTAATAGGCACCCAGCATTATTATTGTGACAAATTGTTAAACTCGCGTCAGTTGCTGTGATTAATTGAAGGAATTCCTACAGCCACTCGCATCACTTGATGTGCATTTAATTTGTGACGTTTATATGTCTCAAATTGTTGTATATGTTTCTGAAGTTCTTTTCAATACATCGTAAAAGATAAACTTTTTCAAAAAAAGAAAATGTGCTATACTGTACTCGTTTTATAGTTCGTTTCGCCCTGAAGTTGGCTACGCAGTAGTAAATCCCATACAAAAACAGTACTGCGCCGCACTTAGCGCATCGGCAATTAGTCTTCAGGGCAGCCAAGAAGTTTGGCGAGAACTGTATTGTACTATAAGATTTGATAACATTAAATCTTTAACTTTTTCAGGACATGGCCGACGTAGGTGTTTTACAAGATTAAAATCAGCCTCAACGTCGCGTCTAAATTATTCCCCAAAGTAAGAATCTCTTCTACCATTTCTATTTCCCGTATTTTTAATCACAAATATTTACACAATTATCTAATCACCCACTACTCTCAAAAACAACGAAGCAAACATGTGGAGGAAATGTCCTTTGAAATTAAGTATTATTCAATATCTTTAAGTGAAGAATTATTATTGGCTGACTGTCAAATCTACTGTTTCTGGTTTGTTTGCTGTAAGTCTTCTATGATAACTAAATAAATAAATTAAAAAAATGACATTTGACATCCACCAATCCGCACTGGGCCCAAGTGGTGGTTTACGGCCCAAAGGAGCTCCCTTACTAAGGAGTTTTCTGCCCCAACAGTGAGAATATTTTAGGCTGATAATAATAATATCGGTATATCTTTACCATAGTACATAACCCCTTTTTTATTAGGGTTCTGTACCAGAAAGGTCCAAACGAAGCCCTATTGTTGTTTCTCGCATTTCCGTCAGTCTGTATGTCGGTCCGTCTGTCACACAGTTTTTACAGCCAAACGGTTGGAACTACAGTCTTCAAATTTTCAAAGTATAATTTTCTTGACACAAAGCCAAACAAATTGTCAAAAAATACTTTTAAATGTTTCTAAGACGGTCTCCCATACACCAAAAGTGGGGTATCGCTGTTTAGAGCTCGTCGAGTAGATAAATATTGTATTTTTGTTTTAAAAAGTATTGGAAAATTTTGGAATGAGAAGCCACCAAAATCAGCTTTTTTTACAAAATTTTGTTCCAAAGATTTTTTTAACTTCTCATTGACCTAGGAACTTGAAATTTGGCGATAATGTTTATTATTACTTATATTTTTCTAACAAATACTAATATATCATTACATCAGATGTATCTTCGAAATATTCCTTATTTTTCCTATTAAAATCAATTTGTTATTGCGTTTTGGTACGGAACCCTAAATGTGCGATGTCCGACACACACTTGGCGAGTTTTTTTTATTGCTAGGCTCATATTTGGACACTATCTCACTTGATGGTTAGCGATGATGTGGTAGACTGAAGCATGCTTGCCTAGGGAACTCTTCATAATATTAATTATTTTTTCTTTGTGTTCTAGACGAGGCGAAGGCTGGTCGAGTCCTTTAGAATCTCTTAGGCAGCAGTTGAGAAAATTAGATGATTTAGAAGATCAGTTCCCAGATTTAGCATGTCAGCCGTCTTACAGCCTTCGGTACCCGTTTGCTGAATTAGGTAAGGTCATGTTTTCTCTATATGTTTTTAGATGAGGAACACAATAAACAGCACAAACAACTTGCTAGCTCGTAATACCAGTGGATAAAACGAAGGACGTCGTAAATCAGTACAGTGTTTGTTTTAGAAGGGAACAATCTAATAAAACTGTTTGGGTTTCTAAACAACTGGTTTAAACAACATCATTCTCTCAAACATACAGCATACTTCGTAGCAATACCATATTGAAATTCTATAATTCATGAATATAAACAATCCGACTTTGAAAATGACGGCTTTATTATTTATCTTCATGTTATAGCCATTTATTTTTCTGCTTACTATAAACCAGGTCCAGTAGCAACAGCGGACACACCCGAACTTGAGTTCGTGCGTCATCGGGCGCTCGTAGAGAGAGAGGGCATGAGACGCGCGCGCGCCGCCTTGAAACGAAGAAAGGCTGCCTTGTTGGAAACCAGAGCTTCTCTGTCACCGCATAGAGCTCCCTCAGTAAGTTGTACCTACTTATGTAAAAGTGGAAATAGCCTAAGATCGCACTGCAAAAATCTGCAGCTATATTGGTTTTAAAACCTGCAGATTTTTGCAGTGGGATCTCATACTAAAATTAGTGACCGAACATGAGTTTGAGCTTAAGCGAGAGTGGGATATTTCTTTTCGAGAAAACTGCTCCTGTAAGTTACGATCAAATAATAGTACAAAACATTTCTGACCATTGGCAAACTTCGTGTTTCCTCAGTCGTCGGATTTCTATCAGTTGATTTTTGCAATTGGTGCAGACCGGACGCTCCCAATTAACTTGGAAGACAAGAGTTGTTAATATTCTTTTAACATAATGTAATATATTTAAAAACGGGCGGAAAGCTGCTAAAACTTATATTTTTACAGCTCTATATATTTCACACGGAAAACAAAACAAAACAACAATAAAGTATTTAGTTCTGAATTCAATTTATAATACACGATAAATGTAATAATTGGTGGACATGGAAATTAGCATTCATTTGTATTCGGAAATGCGATGATTGCCGAGGGACATTAAGAAATTAGATTAACTGTACGTAACTTGACTCATTGAGTTGTGAAATATTTTCATTTTCCATAAGATAGCGGTGTAGCCAGTCAGACACGCTTGTGCATAGTAGTGTTCCTAGTAATAATAAAGAAAGTCTAGATTAGAAGATATTGAATAAAATTATTTATTTAGTCAAGCGCGAGACTAACCATAAAAAAAAACCAGGTTCGCAAGAAATCGCCTAAAAAAAACCGTTCAATAAGTGTGAATTAGGACAGTAATAGCTTGAGTAGAAAGCTACAGAAACTTGTTGATTCCATATGGGGTTAACTGTATTTATACCTGTATAAAAAACAGGAAGAACGCGAGGTAACTGAACTAGAAGTGGCTCTCCACCGGGCGCGGGCGCTTCTAGGCGAAAAGGAGATCAGGCTACGACACATCGAACGGGCACTGCGCCGGCTCGCCGACGCACATCCTCCACCGCTCATACAGGTTCTGCTGACGAACTAACTTCAACCTTATTTTGTTCCACACAAAGCGCTTTTTTCGTTGGTTCATTTTTCGATGTCGCCTCCATTTCGTTTTTTTAAGCAATTTTCAGCTTTATTTCGTCATTGATAGGCTTATATTTGGCTTTCTCCTTCACTGTTGTATCTTATTTGCCGTTGAACTTCTTTTGTTTCTTTTCCAGGTAATTTATTTTTAGCATTGGGCGTCATATTTTTTATTGTTTTATTTCGTCTTCTGTTTCCTGAAATCATATTTACCGCTATAGGATAAAATGTTATCTAGTTGCATTCAAACATTCTTTTTAGCAAAGCTTGCTTGCAAGTCCTGATAATCTGGTATTCGTATGTTCAATTAGTGGACTTTTCGGTTAGGATTGAACTCTGAATAATAATAAAGATTATAGAATAGGTATATTCTAAAAAACAAGTTTTATATTTTACTATACCTATGTAACCTTCCTTCGCGGCTTATTAGAGCTTTCAAAAAACCTGATTTAGCTTAAAATCTTAATATTTATTTGGTTACCAGGAGGCCACGACTAGCGAGGCGTCATCAGGCAGCGATCAGGCGCCGGCTGAAGCAGGAGGAGCCGTACTGCGGTCACTGAGGGCACTCCACGCAGATGTCAGAGATATATGGCGAGCGCTAGATGCTAGACGACCTCATACGGGTAATTGTTTGAAGATATTAATTAGAATACGTCTGTCAATTGTGTAAACTATGTCAAATACTAGGAGAGCAGAATAACTGAAGGACGCACCAGATGTTTTATTAGTTATTTTTATAGCTATTTACGAATTAGTATAAGGATACATATAGACAAGAAGAATTGTGAGGTAAGTTCAGTTAAAGATTACTCAAAAAATTACCAGGAGTCCACGACTAGCAAGGCGTCATCAGGTAGCTATCAGGCGCCGGCTGGAGCAGTACTGCGATCACTGACGGTTCTCAATGCAGATATGAGAGATTATAACGAGCGCTGGATACTAGGAGACCTTACACGGGTAAATTACTAAGCCATTACATATCACAGTAGGGACTAGGAGTGCAGGATAAGAGAAGAGGCAGCGTAAAATCCAAATTATCAAAGGTTAAAGGTTACCAGGCGAAAAGAAACTTGAAGAGTACACAAGAAATAGCTGTAAGGTAAGATTAGGAGATTGTGATTACATAGTTTAGTTTCGAAAGTACCAGGAGGCCATGACTAGCGAGGCCATTAGGCGCCGGCTGAGAGGCAGGAGCCGTACTGCGTCGTAATGAGGGATGGCAGAGATATTTAGCGAGGGTGCTAGGCGACCACATACTGGTAAATTAATTCTTTTTTGTAGATTTACCAGATCATGTTTGGTGGCCATTGGAGTAGTTTTAGGCACTGGCACCAAATACTTACTCTAGAGTTATTTGCTAATAACACGAGGTTAAATTATTTTTTTTCATACATAATGGGCCCGCGTTAGCTACTAACTCGGAGTTAGTAATGTAACCCAGGGTCGTGTAAGCGGGCCTTAGTGAGGTAAGAACAAAAAAGAATCCTTCACTCTCTATTCTTATGCCTAGGCGCCTTGGAAAGAGTTACCCGAAAACAACAGGTACTAGGAGAGCAGATTAAGCGAAGAGGTAGGTAGCCTTGAGTTTAGCCACAAATTAGTTGATTCTATGCTTATTTAAATAGAATAAAAGGAACGGAAGAGTATACAAGGTGAGGTATGAATAACGTCGTAAAGATTATGTAAATTGGTTTCAAAAGTACCAGGAGGCGAGGTGTCATCAGGAAGCGATGCGGGGCCGCTTGAAGCAGGAGCCATGCTGATGTCACTGAGGGCTCTCAACGCAGATGTTAGAGATATATTGCGAGCGCTGGATGCTAGGCGACATCACACAGGTAATTATTCCAAGGCAAAAAGAGAGCAAGCAAGTGGCAGTGTTCTTTATTTTTTTGTCTCTTAAATCGAATCATGGATACCAGGATTAAAGGAACCCGAAGTGTACACAAGAATAGGTGGGTGCGGTCAGATTGAAAGATTACGTAGGTAATATTTTTCCAAAGGTACCAAGAGCCCATGACTAGGAGGCTTCATTAGGTAGCCATGGACGAGCTGTAGTAAGATCACTGAGGGCTCCCAACGCAATAAATTCCATTCGAATAATCGTTCAGTCGACTTTCCATTAATCGAACTGACTTTCGAAGCAGAGAACTCTTGTGTGTAATTTCATGGTTCTTACCAAAAAAACCCAGTAAATGCCTGTAGAGAAGGAAAATGAATAATGTGCTTTTTTGTCCACAGCTTCACCAGAAACAAGTTCATGCAATGCTGCCACAACATCACAAACTCGCATGACATTATCAGCTGTAAGTATTGTCAAATTCGCCTCCTTGTATTATTTGTTTTACATACGGCCATGAGTCGGCTCCGTTCCTGGATAGCGATTGGGATGATGACTAAAACATTTTATTTATCCCATCAGTTAGATTCCCAAAAAATAATTGGACACGTATTTTTTCTTTTGTCACGTACCTAAACATAAAGTGACGACGATACAGTGCGTTAAAATCGTGTGACGTCATACCTCAGTACACATACTGACTAGTGACGTCACAAGCCCCACTCCCGAACTTTGATGCGCTTTATCTTGGTGAATTTTTATTCTTTGATAAAACAAAAAAATACGTTGCCAATATTTTTTGACTATTTCTACCCGTACTAGGGAAACCATGTATTATGGATTTCCAGGCCTACTTTTCCTACCTTGGTGTATAAGTTTTTTCTGTCACTGAAAACATGACCGAGTTTTCGTGTATGAATGGCGTAACACGCCATTGTGAAACCACTTTATTAATTCACTTGGGATTATCCATTAATCAACCTTAATAATACCCTTTAAATGGATACTTACCTTTTTAGCCGGAAGCAGTAATGCAAGATAACTCGGACGGTGGCGTAGCTGAGAGAGCTCGGGGGCTCAGGGCTTGGCTGCAGACAGCACCTTAAGTAGAGGTGTCATCTTATGAGGTTATACTACGAGGTTTGGTTGTAGACGGCGCCTTAAGTAGACGTTGTCATCTAAAGAGGTTGTACTACGGAGCTTGGTTGCTGACAGCTCTTTAAATAGGTGCCATCTAATGAGGTTGTACTACGAGTATCATGTACTGATATTAATGTAGAATATTGTTTATGGATCTTGAAGTATTTATTACGTTCATCTTTGAAAAAAGGTATACCTCAGAAAAGCTACAATGTTTTAAAGTCGCAAAACTTGCCAAGTTACGTGCCGACAGCTGTAATTTCTTCAATTTCCATAAATCGCTATTCTAATTCGGGACTCTTACAACTCAATTAAAACGTGTTCGCACAAATTTTTGCATTTAAATAAATCTATAATAAATTGTTTATTAATTTTTCATCCAAAAGAGTTAGATGCGTGAAATATTTAGTATTTTTTGTGTATGATATATTATAATAGAAAAAAATGCATTTGTCTTGGGGTCGGTACAGACGCGAAGTAAGATAGAAATAAAAGAGAATGGAGAACGAAGAAGCAAACGAGAAAGTTAATTTCTTGAAAGTTGCTCCTCGGATTTATGTGTTGTGATCTTTTCATAGAAAGTACGCTTCGACAAATCTGTGCCGTTCCTTTTATTACATTTAAATAAAGATTTAACTGTTCTATTAATAATGAAAAACAATAAAAGGTTTTCATATGTATAGCTTTTAGTATATCGAATGAAAAAATAAAGAATAAAGTATTTGTCAAAAAAAAAAAAAACAAATTTCTATCAAAATTGAAGTTATGTGTGATCTGAATAATAGTGTGATTTGGTGAATAAATATAATTCTTATAATTAGCCAAATAATAAATTTTAGATTGTAAGTAGTTACTTCTAGTCAATATCACTCATAGATGTGTTGAAATGTGCTAGTTATGACTTAAACGTCAAATGTATTAATAAATGATGAAAATAAATTGCCGGTCTTCATATGTACAATGGACGCTATTGGATTATTATATCCGCAAGTATTTGCGATAAAAATGTAGAAATAATAATAATTTCACGGAATATAATAACGTATGTAATAATAACGTTCTAATAAAGAAGTATAATTTATCTTCGGCTGTAAAAGAAGATTAATAGTTGACACGATGGCTAGAAAAAGCAAGACTAAATAATTTTCCTATTGGGAAAATTCTACGCCGTCGAGACTAATAATATTACGCTGTCGAGACTAATCAAGAGATTTTTTAAAGATTTGAAATTAATTTCAATGTGATTGCAGCATGAGACAAGCTACAAAAATAATTTACAAGCGATTTCAAGCTGTACCTATCATAAACATCACAACATCAAAAAGTCACTTTTTTGTAGCGATCGAGTCAAACTGTCGATACTTAAACATATAAATTAAAAATAAATCATAGTGTACCAAAATAACTCTTTAAAATAATGATCGGTAAAAACATTCGAATCCTTTCGCACAAAACATTCCAGGCCAAGTGAGAGTAGATTAATTATATTTAATAATAATTAATTATATTTATTAATAATTAATTATTTAATTGTATTTATTCATAATTAATTATTTAATTATATTGATTAATAATTAAATGATTGTATAAACATTAAGAGTTTAAATGCATTTAATATTATATTCTGCGCCAGATTTATAGTGCATTTATTATAGAATAATTTTGTTGCAATGACTCTCGTGGTTAGAAAGGCGTGAGTTTATGTAACTATGAGTAATATTGTTTATATAGAAATATGTGTGTATTCGCGTATATTTACGTAAGTGTACCCCTGTTGACTTAATTTATACATTCCAAATAACTTTATTCTATGTTTTATTAGTACACAATGTTTTGGTTATAATTTCTTGATAGGTGGCGCATGTAACCTTTTATGCCTTTTCCACACAAGTCAACATGCAATCACATATATATTGTGATTGATATACATTTTGGCCTACGCCTTTTTCGATAGCCGGCTGTTGATACCTATTGTAGTTATTTCTAAAACGATACCTCATTTTTTGTGGAAATTATAGCCAAAACATTGCGCACTATAGAACCCTTCGTTGAGCAAATAAATTGTATGTAGTGTCTTATCTTGGCCTCCATTGTAACTTCGTACGTAGGTAGGTACTATTATATTCCCTCGCAAGGCGGGGCGACTGAGAAAACACCATTGTGTTTGTGTTTGTGTGACGTGGAAAGTTCACTATAGCCGAGTAAGGCGATGATGTTAAAATAGAGGGTCAATTGAGAAAACAAAGTAAGATCTTTGTTTTGGAAACACAACTATAAGTACTTAAGATCAATATTTGAAGAATGACGATCGAAGTCAAGGCCCTGTGCCCCCCTAGCCAAGTTACAAACGTTTCGTATCTAATCTCTTTCTACAATCGGTATGGTCTGACCAAGTGACTTTAACGTTCAGATGTGTCATTCCCATATATTGATTCGTTTTCTACTACCGTTATCGATTGTAGATTGTCAACATGGCTACAGGTGCTGTTCTTGGGTAGAAAAATGATAATTCTATAGCAAAAAAATATTATTTGATATCACTGACGTTCTAAACGTCAGTGATATCAAATAATATTTTTTTGCTTTATCAAATCAATTAAAAATTACAAAGATAAAGCGCATCAAAGTCGGGACGTGTGACGTCAATTGTGAGTAAAAAGTGTTCTAACGTGACGTCACGCGAAATTTTAACGCAATGTGTAGTCGTTAGTTTTTGCCGTGAACCAAAGCTTCGGACTAAAAAAAAGTGAAAATTTTTAGTCTTCATTCCGATTTTCGGGATCTGCCATATAACAGGGTCTGAAGACAAAACAAATATTGTGTTGTCATTTTTGATGAGACACAAAAAGTTAGAGAAAGACTGTAACGCATTCCTTGATTATGAATATAAACCAAGAGATTAAAGATGAAGAACTATTCATGCGGTTGTATGTACTTCGCGTGTCAAAAAACGGAGTTAAATTACGATCAATGTTTTTCATTTATTGAGCTGTAAAGACTGTATAGAAAAAGTTGGCCGAGGCATTGGAAAAGTTGGCATGTTTTCTTTTATTGGTAAGTAAATTTGTTTTTAAATTATGTGGGCGAAAGTGACCCGGTTGGTTTTCATACAGATGGCTTGCGTTATCTATTTAGATTTATGTCTGTGTACAGTACCATTTAAAAATCATCAGACTTCAGATGATCTAATAAAGGCTGTATCTGCAACAATTAAAACTGCAATCACTCAGGAACAGCCTAATGTGAAGGTGGGAGTTCGCGCCGCGACAGTGACCGGAGACCGTGACGGGAGATAAAGACATTAGACCTCACTCGGACTTTGGTCTCGCGTCGTGGCACGAACTCCCACCTTAGCGATGTGACGTACCGTAATTTGCCACGAGGCCCATGCAAAAAAGGCGCTATGTGTATATTTGCACATGTAATAATTTTGTCGCATCTGCCGGGGGTATGTATTTAGTAGAAATTTCCAAATCTCGAACTATAGTGAATTTTCTACGACAAAGAATGAAGGCACTGTGATAATAATCATTTTTATGACATATGGTCGTGATTTATCACTCATTCATAATTCCATTGTTGTACCTATTAATTCGTCATTCCGTGAAAACTCAAGTTGTTGATCGTGAACCTATTGTAAAAAAAAACTTTATGTAATAAACTTGCCTAAACTGCTACCTCTGCTGAAATAGCAATTTCATATTTCCGATAAAAAAAGAAACAATTTTGTTTATAGTTAAATCATTTATATCCACATCAAAATGTAGGTACAAACATACCTTTGATAAACAGAAACGTATATGGGCCGTGGGCCCGCGACTTAAAACAATATAGCATCGAGTCTTTTGGCTAAAAACTCACTTTATGCGATTTAAAAATCGAACGCTTGTGTCGGCAAAAAGTTGAATTCGGAAAAGTTATCCATATGTACGGCCCATAACTGCAAGGCTGTACGCACGATACGTCTTGTAGAAAAAAAAACTTGAGCTGTTTAGAAATATGTCAAACGACCCCACTCCCGCCTACCCACGTAGCGCCCCGCGTTCGCATCGTGAGCATATAGCGAGAATCGAACGACAGAGTGACATTCATAGCTCAAAGTGCCAAGTTGTTTTACCGTGTAGTATTAGCAGATTCTTTATTCAAATTCTCTATAAAAAATTTGAATACAGAATGAGCTAAGCAATCGCTAAACAGTATCAAGATTTTTATAAATAATGTTGAATACGTGCTGTAGTGCTACTAATACTTTGCCGCGTGAAGCGAGTTTTACATTGATTGTCTAAATCGTAACTAAAGGAATGTTTAAAATTCACAGAACTATAGTTATCCCCTTTAAAAATAATAGGTGAGCGAGTAACAACTGAATTTTTCACTTTACTTAGAACAAGTCAATTTAAGAATAAAAACACTAAAGTATAAATCTGTATTATGAACCTCAACTATCATTCAAAACGTCTCAATAACTGCAATTATGTTCCTAACAAACAGATCTTCGCTTAAAAATATATTTTCAGTATCTACACTTGCTTGCAAAATTCTTCACACACTATTTATGCCAAAAAGC
Organism: Orthosia gracilis; assembly: GCA_947562075.1. Classification (NCBI taxonomy): domain Eukaryota; kingdom Metazoa; phylum Arthropoda; class Insecta; order Lepidoptera; family Noctuidae; genus Orthosia; species Orthosia gracilis. The sequence goes on along the minus strand of OX387265.1, from coordinate 42,733,265 downwards.
CGTTTCGAAAGCCAGTTTAGAATAATTTAATGAGTAATAAAAGATTTAGTAAAAAAGGTGCAGCTTTTTTGCAAGCAAGTTGCATGTTTTTTTGACCTAGTCACATATATTTTAATTTTTTATTTATTCTTCCAGTGCCTGTAAGGTGCTTGATTTTTTATTTCTTCTATTTAAAAACGTTACGTCCAAAATTTATTTACAATTGTATAGTCATGAATTTTATTAAAAAAAATATATTTTGAAGTGCACATTCATTGCGGGAGACTTTTACCATTGTTTTATTCTTTGTCATATTCTAATTATAATATAATATAAATGGCAAAGGTCTTCCTCTCATTTAATAAGTAGGTTTTTTAAGTGCATAATAACTATGAATTTCAATTATTATAATAGAAAAATAATATAAATGGTAACCTACAATTTAAAATGTAAAACAATTAAGAATCTCTGAAAAGAGCCAGAAATAATTGTAAAAATAAGTTGAACTTACAATACGTCGCTAAGAAATTTTAGACCATAGGTAGGTGAGATAGTAGTCAAACGTTAACCTACCCATAATTTTTTTTTCTAATAAGACACAAGATTTTCTTTCAAATATTATTTGTAATACGTAGTTTATTGATAAACTACGCTTCCGCAAAGTTATAAAACCATTCCTATTCCTTACCGAAAGTAATTTTTAGTCGACTTTTAATAAATCAATCAAATTATTCTGTAAAGACCTAGGTACGTATTGTAACTTCAACTTCAAAATATAATCAATCGTTCACAACGATATTCAGCCGAAATAAAATTGAACAAATCACTTTTTGGTTTTATTTAAGTATTCGTCCTTGACTCCAGTGCAGATCATCTCAGTAGAAACAGGAATAGTACTGTGACTATCATGTTAAATCCCCTGAAAAAGATCATTCGATTGGTATTTTTTTAATTTTATAATCATAAGCATGCAATGGTATGCCTGAAATAGAGAATTGCAATCGACACGGTCTGTATAAACTCGATTATCTAATCCTACTAATATTATAATTGCCAAAGTTTGGATGGATGGATTTTTGTTATTCGCAGTGACGGACTAACGCTGTCAGAGGCCCGGGGCGGAAATATTAATTGAGGCCCCGCTCCCCGAACTCAGAAGTAGATGTAATTTTTTGAGTAGATTTCTTAAATAAATAATGCTAAGGTACTAAGTTAGGTTCTAGCATTATCACTCTGGTTCTATAAAAAAATATTCTACGCTCCCTCGCTTTGTCGATACATGCAGCATAGGTAGAATGCAATAGCGAGCTCTAAAATCTGCCCCACACCAATGATATTCTAGTAAACAGATAAGTTATGAGCGCGCGCATTATGAAGACTGGAATACGTCCTAATTGGGACATATAGTCTTTAGTCTATGTGTCGCATGGTGACGAGTGCTACGCTTTGTTGAAACATAAACAAAATTCAAAAAAAGAAAACATCGTGTGTATTTAGAAAGTGTACCAATTATAGTACCAAAGTACATAAAACAGAAGGGATCTCATACGTAAGTACGCAATACACCTCAATTTACAATTTTTTTCAATTTTTTTTCCTAATGTCTATTATTTATTCTGTGCTGATATTCTGATATTTGGAGGTTTGAAAAAGAAAGAGATGGTAAATAAATTGGTGGCCAGTATAATGTTTGTTTACATTCACACGTAAGTGACAAACACTAGCTGTCTCTTTTTTCTTGTTGGTTTTATCAAGCCATCCCTTTCGACTTGTAGGGAAATGTCAGATGAATAAAAAGTGTGTGTGTATGCTGCCGCTGCTGTGCGGAACACTTTTTTCGGTTGTTTTGTGAGTGTTTAACGTATCTGTTTACTAGAATATCATTGCCCCACACACACCTCGTAAAGGTTAGGTCAGCTTACGTTTTTTTGAGCTTTCATAGACAAATGATCCGTCATTTAGTGTTTTTATTTTCATTGAATTGTCAACTTGTGCAAAAAACATTGCTTCCCCCTCCCTCCCCTCTTAGTCCGCCGGTGGTAACTCAATCACGCAAGAACGGCTTATGCAAAATTAAAGCTTCGTGATAGCGATTGGTAAAATGGCATAAATGTATAGGAATGCCAAGCACTATGGAAATGTCACGTGATCAATTCCTTACATTTTGGCATTTCGTCAATCGCCATTGCTGATAGAAAAACACTTGTGTCTAACTACAACTTCTGGTCGAAGCATATATAAATAAAGAACATGCAATAATTGACAAGAAGAAAAAAAAGAAAATATCTTACATTACATGAAAAACAGATACACACCTACCCTTAATATTCCTCGCTGCATTATACTCGGCTGCGTGTCCCGTCACTACTTTGCCTGCCACGCTGACTGCGGGCGTGCAAACGGTGGCACTTCCACTGGTTGGCGTGTATGAGAGAACTGACCAGGCGTGCCAGAGTTTAGACGACGCGTTCCAAGCCCCTCCCGAAAAGTCGCGGGGAAGCTGATGGTGGACGAATTTATGTTAATTAGGTAATCATGTATCAATTTCATCTAATTGGCTAAATTGGAGAGACAGAAAGATTTGCGCTGCGGAGGTACAAACAGCCAACCCCTCCACACATCGTCACCCCGGCAGAACATTTTGACCTGGATGCTAACTGCAGTAGCCAATCTGAAAATCTCTTAACTGATTATGAACCCTGGTTGGCCGCTGTTCAAACAATCTGGCCAACTAAAGCATCCTCCAACTATCCCTAAAACAGTGCTAGTGTAGAACCCTTTCACAAAGCAAAGCGTCACCTGCGTTGTTGCGCGTCGTATACCTGTTATTATTTAGCCATACCTAAGCTTCTCCTTCTCGAGGTGCTCATTAGCGACCATACCGCTTGGTGCTTGCTTTCGATTTTTGACAGTTTCTATCAAACATGGAGTATATACCTACTCCAAAATTATACCTGCTGATCACCAATAGTCCATGACAAGGTGGGAAGTGGTACGCCCTCGGCACTGCAGTTTAGAGTCACCCTACCAGATTCTTCGTTCACTGAGCTGACAGTCACAACGGCGTCGGTAGGTGGAACTGTAATGAGAAATTATTGATAAGTCTTATTATTTTATTGAGAAGAGCGAGACCGGTGGAATATCGCCACACGCCGCGCCACCAACGTCTCCAACACGCAACCTACTGCTTGCGAGGTATTTATAGCTCCCATCTCTTTTATTTTTTTGTTCTGTTTACAAATATGAGACATCTCTCTTCTCCGTTGAACCACAAAATAAGTAAGCGGAGGCGCGCGTTGAACCACAAATCATAAAAACACCGTGGTTTTTAGGGTTCCGTAGCCATCAAGGAACCCTTATAGTTTCGCCGTGTTCGTCTGTCCGTCCGTCCGGCCGCTGCTTAGCTCAGAGACTCTTAGTACTAGAAAGCTTTAATTTGGCATGAATATACATATTAATCACGCCGACAAAATAGTAAAATAAAATCATGAAAACATTTTTTTAGCGCAGGTACCTCCTTTACACGTAAAGAAGAGATGATTTTTTTTCTCGTCTATCCCATGTCTTCAAACAATTTTTCGATTCAGGAAGCCGTTTGCATAAAATTAAGCTTTAAATGGCTAATTTTTGTTGAGAGTCAAGTGTCCTCCACCCCTGCCAGCTAAATGGTTGTGTTTGGATATATAAAAAAAATTACGGCAGTTGTAGTATATTTAACGAAATTATAAGGAAAACTATCACTGCTAAGTAGGCTTTAAAATGTACTTGGAAAAGTTTTTTTTTTGTATATTTATTTAAGGCGACAACAGTTTTCGAACGGCAAACTCAATTTTGTCTCTTCGTTAGAGCAATGTTCGGTGCTTTCATTGTTTATGAACGTTAGTAATGTAACCTATTTATTATGGTAAATATGGCTGTTTACACAGAACCCTCCGTGCGCGAGTCACACTCGCACTTGGCCGCTTTTTTATGATCTGTGGTTAAACCGTATCCACTGAAACTAGGCGGAGACAAAAATATGTATATATCAATAAAAAAAAATTGCACGTCTCTGCTTTGTTGCGAGTCTTTGCCGAGTGTCGCGTACTCGACGCGTTAAAAGCGATCAGGGTCCGCATCCAAAAGGATCAAATATAATATCGATCGGTAATGCAGCTATGAGAATTATATGCAAAAGAATCTTACCCAATTTCTCAACAACTATATTCTTCCTGTCCATCCTGAAATAGGGTCTTTCACCAGACACCTCGCAGGACATCGTGAAGTTGTGCCTCTGTGGTTGGTAAAGCTCTAGGGTAATGACGCAGGTGCCCCTTTGTCGATCATCGTCCGGGACCGCACAGCTCGTGGTCATCTTGTCTTCTACGCGTCTGTACACTACGTTACTACTGCTCCTATCTACCTATAGAGAAAAATTGTATGAGTGAAGAAAATAAAGACCTGTCCGTTTTGATTGTGTACCTATAAACACTTGTAAGGCTTGAGTCCTACGGGGACAGAAAAGGAGCGATTTTAAAAAGGATTTTTGTGCAAAATCGAAACTCAGGAAGATGAAAAGGAGGTAAAAAAATTGGGGATAGATAAATTAGTTTTTAATGCTCAGTAGAGTTTCCGAAAGAGTGGGTCTTAAAATGAACATAGACACCAAGGATATGGTGAATGTCCATTAACCTTTTTTTTTTTGTTCCGGGGTGGAAAATGCTCATTGGATATCCTCCGCCCTGGGTGGGCGGAGGGGTCTGTCACACTCGTACTGACCATTAACCTAACCTAACCTAACACCCACTTTTTTATCAAGATCGGAGACTCTACACTCGAAGTTGTTGTCGATTATGTCTACCTGGTACAAACGGTCCAGTTGGGAAGGTCTAACTTCGAGAATGAGGTAATTAACCGTTGAATCCGACTCGGCTGAGCGGCGTTCGGGAAGTTGCGTAATATCTTCTCGTCCAATTTACCGCAGTGTTTCAAGACAAAGTCGTGGACCTAGACGTGGTCGTTTACGATGAACCTTATCAGAAAGCTTAAAGTCAAAGGGTAATGGAGAGGGCAATGCTCGGAGTTTCCTTCGTGATCGCATCAGAAATGAGGATATCTGCAGGTGAACCAAAGTTACCGACATAGCCGGAAGATATGCGATATTAAGGGCACACTGCTCGCAGAACGGAAGGGACCGAAAAGTTCTGGAACGGCGACTGCGAAGAAGATGCGTTGGAAGGTATCCCACTAGGTGAACCAATAACCTGGTTAAGGTTGCGGGAATGCGCTGGATGCGAGACGCCCGGGATCAGTCAATGTGGCGACGCCTGGGGGAGGCCGATGTCCAGCAGTGGAAATCTTTCGGCGGCAATGATGATGATGAAATTAATTTTAACTAAGCTTTTTACATACCTCGGGAGCGTCGTGTCAAAGACTAGGGGTAGTAAAGAGGACATCGCTTCACGAATCGCCAATACCCGAGCTATCTTCGCACAGCTGAGACCTGCAGCCTAATTGCGTAAGTGAATACGTCAAGGCAAAGGGTTTTCACCCAATCAATCGACCAATCACATGCGAGATGAAAGGCGCGATGTGGATTTCTGTCTAAGTGATTGGTCGATTGCTGGGGTTAAAGCATTTGCCTTACCGAATTCACTTACGCAATTAGGCTACCGTTTGGCAATTGCGGAAACTGACCCGAAGGATTAAACTCAAAATCTTCGGGTCCAATGTCAAATCCGTGCTGCTCTACGGGTGCGAAACGTGGAAGGTCACAAAGGACATCTCACGCCAAATACAAGTCTACGTCAACCGCTGTCTTAGTCGCATTCTTGGCTTTTACTGGTTTTTACCATCTCCAACGTAGAGCTGTCGGAGAAGACACACGAGAGCCCGATCGAAACCCGATCAAGCGTCGCAAGTGGAGATGGATTGGCCACACGCTGCGAGGGGGTCCCAATCACATACCCAAGCAAGCTTTGGACTGGGATCCCCAAGGGAAAATAAAGCGTAGCCGTCCCCGTCAAATCTGGTATCGCACCATGTTGACAGAAAGCGGCGAGCATCGGAATGACATGGAGCGAGGTGAAACGTGAAGCTCAAGACCGATCACATCTGTGGACATGTTAGCAGAAGCGGCGAGCATCGGAATGACATGGAGCGAGGTGAAACGTGAAGCTCAAGACCGATCGCATCTGTGGACATGTTAGCAGAAGCGGCGAGCATCGGAATGACATGGAGCGAGGTGAAACGTGAAGCTCAAGACCGATCGCATCTGTGGACATGTTAGCAGAAGCGGCGAGCATCGGAATGACATGGAGCGAGGTGAAACGTGAAGCTCAAGACCGATCGCATCTGTGGACATGTTAGCAGAAGCGGCGAGCATCGGAATGACATGGAGCGAGGTGAAACGTGAAGCTCAAAACCGATCGCATCTGTGGACATGTTAGCAGAAGCGGCGAACATCGGAATGACATGGAGCGAAGAGAAACGTGAAGCTCAAGACCGATCGCATCTGTGGACATGTTAGCAGAAGCGGCGAGCATCGGAATGACATGGAGCGAGGTGAAACGTGAAGCTCAAGACCGATCGCATCTGTGGACATGTTAGCAGAAGCGGCGAGCATCGGAATGACATGGAGCGAGGTGAAACGTGAAGCTCAAGACCGATCGCATCTGTGGACGCCCTCTGCCCCATCTAAGGGATATAGGACATTATGTCAAGTAAGTCAAGTCCTGATACCGTCGGCTGTAAATGAAAACTGATGCTGTGGCTCTGTCTCGCACACGAGTCCTGGCATTATGCTGAACGCTGGCCGTTTTGCGTTGAAGCGACGCAAAACGTATTGGAATATATATATAATTCAATAATGTATTTTTTATGTATGCATCAAAGCTAACGCAAAAAAAAAAATTCTTTAATAATGACCTATAGGAAATATAAGAATCGAAAAAAATCTATTACCAAAAACCCTAAAATAAACCTACATACACTAGCACAGTCGTAACTATATATCTAACAGCCTTAAACCTGCCTAAATATTCACGTAGATTATCCCCGAATACCACGAAACATTTTAATCCTCTGTAATTGAAAAACATGTAACAAAGGAGAGGACCGCCAAATTTAGAACACTCTGTATAACAGGATGTTTGGTGGCTGACCTTCTGTATACAAAAATTTAATCATTTTGATCCGTTTAGGGCCGGAAGGATGAGATAATACGCTACCTGTACTTACGTCGGTTTATTACTTTGTAAATTAGTTTTGTAGTCACATCTTTTAATGAATTTTTTACATTTATCCCATTGGTTTCGATCTCATTTTAGGTCTGGTAGTTTCCCTTCAGTGGGACTTGTACTTGTGGTGGTTACTCGCCTGGTACTTAGTGTTTTTTTTAAGCAGAAGATTGTAAAAAACTTAATTATAAGAATACTAAGGTTTATGCCACACTTTTAATGATAAACCCAACACTGCACATTTTCAGTACCTACCTCTGGAATATGTCCAAAGACGGCATCAAAAAGGGGAGAGCGATAACGAGATCTCTATTGTGGAATGCATCGGTTACAGCACGCCGAAAAAAGCTTGTCACGAGGTAACTGTTCGTCTTTTGCGTAAATCAATTATGGCTTCAAAGACCTTCTTCAGTATTTCTTGTTAAGGATGTGAAGGTCTGATCAGATGTTGTACATTTTTACTAACCTCGGGCCTATAAATCAGAAACTGCTGGTTATTTTGATAAAGCCTCACTGACTGCAAGGAGTCTCCCGACGGTATCGCCCAGGAACAGCTGATCTCCCATCCTATGTCTTGCTTCCATACGTTCGTTAGGTTCACCTCGATGGCTCGAACTGGGGCTGAAACAAAGAGAAGATTACGTGTTAAAGAAGAAATCAAAACAATCTAGGAAGGATTCCAGAAATAATCGGGAGGTTAAAATAGTGAGTCTTTTCATTACTTCCAATGTGGAGATTGTTATTAAGCTGCAATGACCAGCAGGCAGGAACACCTTAGCACCACACACACTTTTATCACCTTGAATGAGTATTTAGGACCATGAAGTGCTGCTCATACCAAGCGGATTATGGGCATGAGCTGTTGAAAGATTCATCATTTAATGGAACACGTACAACTTAAAATTCAATACGCAAGCACGAATAGTTTGTAATCATACTTATTGTTTTTCCAAGAATATTGAACGAGCTTACAAAGAACTAATTTTCAGCTACTTGGTAAAACATAACCCTTTAGCAGATCGATGAAAAAAGTCAAATTGATACTCTAAAGGTTAGAAGGAACATTTATTTTCTTTTAAAAAACGTTTCACCTTCCCCAACCTTTCTATGAAGTTGCAAACGCGTAAATTATTCCATATTCCCGAGTTAATTAAACAATTAATCAGTTGAATGCATGGCCTACCATTTTAAAGTGAAAAGTCACGCAGACTAGCCATTTAAATGCACGATCAAACACATGATAACAATGTTAGGTACTGTGACTAAATTCAGTTTGTGAACCATATAAATGTTTAACTTTGTTAGAAATTCTATGAAACTTTCATTTGAGTAGATATTTGAAGGGTACTTTTTAATATAGCATGTTACTTTGAAATTCGTTTGTGATATATGGGTATCCTCCGTTACTCAAAGCCTAGACGATGCTTATTGCTGCAGAAATGTAATAACTGCAGCCTGCAGGTATTACATTTATCGCTCAATTTTGTCACTTACGATTAGAAACCTAATATTTTAAAGCTTTGAAGCTGTTTGTAGTTTCAGGAATTGTCGATTCCAACTAGATTGTTATCAAGAGCACATTTATGTGATCGCAGTGAAGCATCAACTGCTCGTCAGTTTTTTGACACGTATAACGTAGAATGATTCATCTATAGTACCTAGAAGTTATCATGGTACCTGTCTTATTTTGCAATATCTTCTGCTGTAAAGGCATGGCATTGCATGGCCCAATGTATGTGACCTAAAGGATAATCCATAATAGAAAGCAACAAAGTGCTCTGGATGGTTCCTGTTGGGATTTGAACCCAACACTCACGGCCAGCGCGCGCCGTCTGCACTTGGCACACTCGCGCTTTCGAGGCGCTTTCAATTAAAGCGAATATTGTTTGTACGGGACAGGTTTAATGTAATTTAAATATAACGGCTTTAAAACCAACCGCCTTTTTATACAGTCCACTCATCTCTTCATCTACGAGCTAACAGTTTGCAAGCATAGTTTTCTTAGATTATTGTCTGCACTAGGCCAGTAGGTATATTTCGCCAGTACACTACAGCATATGAATTTTCATTTCGAATAAACTTGAACAATCCCCTATTAATTCTCTTAGTCCCTCGCCTAATTCAGCAGACCGAGACAGCTAACGAATTTTAATGAATAATAGGTAATCGTAAGGATCATAATTAAAACAATTTCTTACTTAGACGTCAAAGTTAAAAATTATATTAATTCAAGTATAGCTATCAGCAGTGGTGGCCCAGTGGTAACGGCCCCGACTTACTTATTGTAGGTTGTGGGTTCGAAACCAGGCAGGCGCTTTACTTTGTGTAAATTATTTCATTACCACTGCTCTCAAAACGGTGAAGGAAAACATCGTGAGGAAACCGGCATGTCTTAGAACCAAACATTCGAAGATATGTGACATTCATCAACCCGCACTGGGCCAGCGTGGTGGATTAAGGCCCATTCCCTCTCTCACAGAGAGGCCTGTGTCCCAGTAGTGGGAATATTAAAAAAGACTGATAATGATGATAACTATCATGTTGAGTTGAGTTCGAAGATCTGGCAACTCTTCCCAAACGCACTAAATGTATTGGGAATACGTTTATTATGCGTGAAGCTAAGGAGTGAAAGTCCCTACCGGAGTCCGTGTTGCCCGATAGCTAGAAGAACGTATATGTTATTTCTAGGCAAGCGTGCCTAATCGTTGACCACATCATCGCTTACCATCAGGAGAGATAGTGGGCAAACGGTAGCCTATCAATAAATAATAAAATAAAAAAAAACTACAAATTCTTACCAAGAGATATCATGTTAGCCAGCGACTGGGTTGTGGAAGTCAGATATCTAATACCTTTAAACGAGCAATTCTTGTATATATATATAATCTGAATCGGCTCCAACGATTTTCATAAAATTTTGTATGCGGGGGGTGTCAGGGGCGGCAAATCGATCTAGCTAGGTTTCAGTGTTAGAAAACGTCGTTTTCTCTATTTTCACCCGAGCAGAGCTCGGTCGCCCAGGTACTTAGTAGTTATGTCGCTGCATCCAGTAAGATAGAAACAACGACAACATAGGAAATGATATAGGCAGTTGATGAATGATATGTTGAGTCGCTGTCAATTATAATCCTAATAAACATAATAATCGCTATACGGGCTGGATCGATTATGTACCCATTGTACTGTCTAAAAGTACAATTTAACACCCTATTCAATGAGCGACGTCCATCAACTGATTCCTTGTTATATTTTCGTGTTTTTGAATTAAACAAATTATCTAACTTGAGGGGGAACTTTCGTCATTAATTCCTTTGATAGTTTTTTTTATATTGAATTGGGTGCTGCTTGTATTTTTCATAGTGACAGTGAAAAAAGCTATGCTCGCGGCTTCGCTCATTTGGCCCGTCTAACAAGTACCGTGTTTTTCAAGATGGCCATGTTGCTAACAAAGACATATTTTATTTTTATCGGATCAGTAGGTAAGTTCTGTGGCATATCTATAAAGAGGTTGCATATTAGATGGACCTTTTTATTAATATAAATGTTGGCTGAATGTAATTTTTAATCGTGATGCGTACCTAACTATATAAAATGATTTGAGAAGAGTTTTTGAAGAATTGTCAGGGCGCCGAGAGGAATTAAATTAAATCCTATACCATCTAATCACAAATAACGCGTATTTTTTAGTAGAAGCTTCCATGAGCTAATACGTACATACATACTTACTTCTGGAGATTATAACCGTTTCTAAAATTGTGAGATTTTTAGAAAACATCACTACAGTTAACAAAAAGATATTCCAGACATTTTAAACCCCTCGGAATCATTTAGAAGCAACCGAATCGTTTAAAACTACATAATATCTAATTGAAACACGCGACAGACACAAACAATGGGACACTATCCAAACGCTTAGTCTTAAGAGAGTCGTAATTTGCTCAATTGGCTGGTTGAGAGCTCCGTAATGCGTAATGTACCATATTTGGGACATGGAATATGAGCCGCGTGGATGCGGAGAAATTTTTGTTTGAGGTTATAGTAACTGACAATTTGTGGGTATTATTCTGAGATTATAGGGTTTGTTGATTGAAGTTAGAAAGTTATGATTAATGCCAGTTTAGCTTCAAGATCTCCTCCCTTTGTAGTAAATAGTAAAATACCAATATTGTTTCTAAATCGCTGTAGGTGTAAAAAGAGACTTTAAGACTAAATACTTTAGATACACTTTTTACCATGAAGAGTACAAACGCCACTTGGTAGTTACCTTCACTGATATATCTTTACATTTTACTAAGCCATTATTTATATAGGTAGAACCTAGTCAGCCATCAAATTGTGCTTAGTAGGACCAAAACATGCCTCATTATGGATAAAAGAACTAGTCACTTAGAAAAGAGGAAGCGTCTAATGACGGAAGGAACTCCTTTTAACAAAACGAACTTCGACGACCTAAAAAAAAAGTGTTCAACGAAAAAAAGCATTTTATTTGTCGTCCTAATTTAGTTAAATACCCTCTATTTATCCTCCCATCAGTATTTATTAAGGTTCGCCATAAAGAGGACATTACGTCCCTTCATTGCCTGGTATGATATTAAATAATTGATTTTAATTGGTGGTTATTAAACATGTGCGTGTGACGTCAAGCTATGGGAAAAATGTGCAATTGTCCGGTAGTTATGCGGAGTTTTTATGGTGGGGAAATTATAATACTCTTCTGCTTTTGGAGTGAATAAGAAATCATCGTCCTGTTCGCGGAAAAAACAGGAAACAACGATTTCCTTTACATGCTGCGATATTGTTTGATGCGGTTGAAAGGACCAAATTTTACTCAGCAATTGCCGGAATAGAATTTCCTTGAAACTAGATTAGATTAACATGAGGCCCGTACTCCCCAAAGGGTTAAGCAGTTTTACTCACATTCTCCAGTTATGTTTAAGTCCTAAGTCTCTCTTTATTTTACACCATCATAACCATATAAAATTATCGACACGAGGAACTGTGGTACAATCATGAAGGTTGCATGCAATGACCGACCTTACAGTGTGTTGGCTGGCAGAAAATAATTCAGGCTGCTTTTGAAGTTTCATTCGAATTTAGAATAGATTTCAAAATTATGAAATTCTCAAGCGGTCATATTCGGTTTATCTTCGCCCCGAATAACAGAATAACTATTAGAAAAAAGGAAAAATAATAATATTGGTAATTATTTTTCCCATACGTTTTGCGAACACAGCGCCGTCTCTGTTACATGACAAAATACAGAGAAGGTTTAAAAACTAACAAAAAAAGGTATGCAGGTAGGGAACGTAAAAAAAAAATAGTAAGGGTACGTGGGGTAGGTGGGGTAGGTACAATAGGTAGGGTGGGTAGGGTAGGGTAGGGTTAGTTTAGATAGGCAGGGTAGGTAGGTAGCAAGTTGACGGGAGTGAAACGCAGATAGTTATGGAATAAATTAATTTCATAGAAATTCATCTCATATAATATATGGGATGAATTTCTATGAAATATGCTTAACAATACCAATCAAAATTAATGGGTTTTTCACTTCTAGTTTATTAGTTACATTCAGTTAAAATTGATTACAATATCGTCATATATGTCATTGTTTTAATTATATTTATATATTAGGTAGGTAATATTCGGTGACATAATTACTTGTATTACGTCGTTTATTCTTTTATCAGAATTGAGACATTGTTGTCATGATATGTTTTCTTGGTAACGCTTAAAACGATCTAGTTCAATCTGCTTATATTTAAGAGCGGTCATAACGCACGCGATAAGCTGTTGGTCCCAACTGTCATTTGGAGATCTTTGATAGTCGTTACGGTAGTAAGAAGCCAGAAAATCTCACACCAGTAAAGTTACTGTGTTGTGGAGTTTAGATAGGCTGGTGACTGGTACTCGGCAGAATCAGGTTAGACTAGAAGCCAACCTTGGGGTCGGCTTCCATAGTTGGGAATAGGATAGTAAGTTTGATTGGCCATAATAAACTCGAGCTTTTATTTTTCGTTGGTGGAATCGTACGTTGTAATGAAAGGATTAATAACTGCAGAAACAGTTTCAATAGTGCATGACGCCCTGAGTTCGATTTCAAGTTGAGCAGAGGCGTGACGGACTCGGTGATGTCCGTCGCTTCCCACACATCAGGACCCGAGGTGGTGGTTTGTAGTGTTCCACGCGCAGCCCCCTTAGTCGTCGCGGGGGGAGGCAAACACCTCACTCCACTATCCGACCCGAGGTCAAGGCCCACGAGGCTGCACATCAGCGTGGTTTTTAGTCGGTAGGAGTCTGACAGACCCCCCAGGGCGGAGGTTATCCAATGCCCAACTAGCACACAAGCTCACTACAGGCATTGTACAGCCTGGTAGTTTTATAGGAGTCGTTCAAGTGCTGTACAATTTTCCTTAAGATGTACAGTAGTAAGTTTAAAAACCATTTAACACCTAGGTGGTAAAAGAGAAAGAGCATGCAATAGCGTCGGTAGACAGCAATAAGAAGTATAATTGAGTTAATGGAGTCTTTTATACCACCGTGACATGTTAAAGAGTACTTTAATAGATAAAGGGGTTTCAAAGGAATTATAAGTTGCTTCTATAGCGCTCAAGAGTGTAGGGAATTTTAATAATCCAATCCGTATTAATCTTGCCTCACTTATCACTAATTATACTTACACTTAAACAACTACTGCTTCAAAAATTTCTACTTCGCGTACCAGTACCACTGAAACGCGTCTACCTAAAAACTTTTTTTAATTTTTTATTTAGCTTCTCACAGGTCAATCCAAGTGATCGGCTACTGCTTAACCAGGCGATTCAGTGGAGACTAAACTAGGCATTAAATGCTAAACCTAAGCGACCACGCTGAGGGCTACCTCCTATGGGGTCGAGCCTCGGCTCAGGGCGTCGCTGGGGGGACCACTAGGGATGGATCTTTATAAAGTGATTCTACCATCCGTTCGGAAAATGCCTACGTAGAGAATAACGGACAAGTACCACAAAACATTAGACGAGAGCGCTTTATATCACTAAAATATAACCCCACTAAATGAAATTGCTCATTAGTTTCGTATTAAACGTATGGTGCTTAGAGTTGATTGAATTTGGGATTATTTGTAGATTGATTTAATTTTCGCTACGTAACTTGTAGAAGTTCTTTATTTACAAAATTTATAGCTTCTCGTGACGGGGACATTAGAAATATTCAAAAAGTAAAACAGTTTGAAATTCGAAACCACTCTTCGACCAAGATCAATGGCGCCCCCACTGCAAATATATAGAAAAGATTTATGGTGGACCAGTGACAGTTTTCTTAGCGTTATTTATGAAAACTATTCCAGGTAACCCTTTTCTGTTTTTATAGAAACTACGGCTCAACACTTAATCTTCCCATGTCAAGTTTTAATGATTGGCCAAGCAGGTGTTGATAGAACCTCAATAGACCAGAGCCGATAGCTTTTTTCGCTAGTTTCAATACAAAATTGATGTTCACAATTATACGGACTACTTTTGCAGTCGCAGCCTAAAACTGCAGATTGGCCAAAAGCGATCGCTTTTATTGCTGTCGCTGTCGGCAGTAAGTTCTTTAAGTTGTCCGTCTATGGACACTGTCTTGCCGACAATGCTTGCTCAGTTAGAAAACTGAAGCGGTAGTGGGCTGGCCATACTTGCCATATTTTTTTCGAAGGAGCAATGTCCCGTAGAGCAAACTAGTCACAGAGTGGAGACTGCGTTGCTGTAACGCAGACTTCACTGTAGGCTTTGTTTGTATGACTGACGACCTTAACAAAATGAACCGACTGAATGCGTAAGGCAGTGAATTGGGCGTTTTGGAGAGGCTCTTTTCTATGTTCAACGACAGGCATAAGGTATCTAAAGGCTTGCTGATTTTCTCATTATTATCTGTCTTGTCCTCTTCAGATATCTAGCTGTTTTTTTTTAAACTTACGTCGACCTTACTCTTTAAGTTTTTCTCTTTAAATCTTATTTTTTATATATATAATTTTAAGTGATACTTTTTACACGAGGAGGAGCGGAAACCGACCTTTTCTTCACGGACTCATAGGACAAAGAGATTTAAAGAAGATATTAATTAATTTTTAAAAATAAGGATCACATTAAAATGGCGTAGCTAGCCCGTGTTCTTGTGGCTTTTGAACATTTTTTATTTTAGAGTGGTTAATGCAAATTACCAAATTATCTAAGCTTTTCTTTGGGCTTCCTTATGAAAAGCTTAATTAGCGATTGCTATCAGTCGTCTTTGTAATTTCTCCTTTATATGTTTATTAATTTGTCAAAGAATTGTGACTACCAACGTAATACTCGTATTTATATGGTGGAAGATTTTAGATTTAAGGCGATATATACTACCCAATGTTAACGCGATACTGGCCGTGGCGCCCGCTCGGAGCTAAAATATCAATATTGAAACTCTTTTTGAACATTTTTGTTTGCAAAATATTATTTTATTTACATATGCTATTTCAGTTATGAAGAAATTCCAGCCATCAATTCGTTTTGGAGGAGTATCCAAAAGTTACGAAAAATATCGTGTTGCTAATTATTTTTTTAAAGAAAAAACTATTTGTTATACGAAAAAACCATGTTTAAAAATAATTTACATGAAACAATAGTAAATATATATTTTTTCAAACCTTTTAACCTAGCCGTTACTAAGGAGTATGATTTAGAAAGTTACAGTTTTACGTCACTTAAGCGGAAGGTATTATATTAAATTATGAATTATATTAAGAAGTTATCATAAGTGATTATTTGATCCAAATACAACCTTAAATACACAAAAAAAAACAAAAGTATCATCTTACCAAGAACGAAATACAAAAAACACAAAAGAATCACTTTAGATCCCATTTTGTCCGACAACAATTAAACCACTCATACAACGCACTGACTACTATAAAACCACTATTATCGCACGTAAAAGCTACTATTGTTATTATAAAACCACTAAAACATAATAGAACATGATTCGGGTGCGCATGACACGATAGCTTAGAGCGTACTGTGAAAGAAGCGCGTGCGCTTACTGTGACGAGACTCGCGACATTGTTAATTCGCTCAATACAGGAGCGGCCTTTGATTGGATAATTTGTAAAAACGTTTTATGTAGGCACAGTGTTTTTGGCATTGTTTGAACTATTCTGTTGATTAAGATTATGAGTTTAAATAGGGAGCCAACCAATTTCAGTAACGGCACTTTAAATAAATTAGTAGCACTCAATTCGAAATGACATTTTGAATTTTATTTGGCTAGACCTGAAAAATGCTATCACGTTTTAGATGAACGTTTTATATTATGATGACGTTTTCATGCTACCATGATTCTGGTGTGTAAGAGAGACGGATCGCATCTCATTTTCGGACCTGAAGTTGAATGATTTATTAATCTGACTAGCCTTTTCCGAACTATCTAGACTGAGGCAGCGGAGTATCTGTATTTTATATGAAGGACTACCTACTGTCCAAAATCTACAAAAGTGATATTTTGATGCTAAATAGCCGGTTTCGGCAACAGCGACCGCATTCATTGCCTTTTCAATGTGGATGAGAGCTCAGATTTACTGCTCTGTTATGTGCTCTCATGTGACTTGCATATTCAAACTTGGCCGAAACACTCTGAGCACAAAGCGGATACCTCAGAACACCGTTGACAACATGATAAATAGTCTAATAAAATAAATAGTCAATAGTAACAGTAGTACTAAGTAGAAATAGTAGTAATCTAGTAAAAATCGAAGGAGTCGGTTGGTGGTGGTAAAAGTCTTACGTGGTAAGTTCAACATGGCAGTGAATCTATACTATAATATTATAAAACTGAAGAGTTTGTTTGTTTGTTTGAACGCGCTAATCTCAGGAACTACTCGTTAGAATTGAAAAATTATTTTGTGTTAGATAGCCCATTTATCGAGGAAGGTTATAAGCTATATAACATCACGCTACGACTAATAGAAGCTGAGCATAAATGAAAAATGTAGCAAAAACGGGACAAAATATTCCTTTTTGAGAGTTTCCGTTGCATGCGCTGCGTAAACGGTTTAGATGTGTAGGTAGGTAGCCGGTTGACGGGAGTGAAGCCGCGTGGGACAGCTAGTGTAACATAAACTTGTTGTGTTGTTCCCGCGATTAACTTTCCGTGGAGTAGGTACCTACTTAGGTGCTACTTTTGGAATTTATGCAGTGGACGTTTTATTCACTATTACAGGCAGTAAGACCATAGTTGCTCATAGTTTACCAAGAGTAGCACTTAGTTCATAATAACACCCTTGGAAGCCCTTTCGGCACCAAAAGTTTCCCGACATATACAAACATGCTTTCCCAAGACTTTGACGTGACATTACACATGTAAAACTTACAAAAAAAAACCTCATGTGAATGACGTGTTCATAAAGGAAAAAAAGCGATTTAATACCCGATTGTTTCCCGCAGTTACAGGCGATGCTTTTAAAATAATCGCCGTAGTAATGGACGCCCTCTAATTGAATGAACGTGCTGTAATCAACTGCCACTTGTACATGATTTTAGTTCTAATAGATTCCGTTCACGCCATTACAAAACGATTTTGAGTCATTGATTTTAATTGTGTGTGTAAGTTCATGTAAGCTCGGGTGCATTTGCATTCATGCATGCATGTGGTCCTTTTGCATTGAAAACATTCAAAGGACAATCTTTCTACGTGGGCCTTTAGCCCAGAACTTTAAACTTCAATCTGCCCAGCCCTTGCCCATATGCTAGGGTCGATTTCTAGTCTAACAGTGGATGCAGCTAAATCAAATCACGTTTATTCTTAAATGTAGGTTTCAATACAATAGGATGTTATAATAAGGTAGTCAGTTCGCTACATTTTACTCGAGAGCATACAAATGTTATAACTCTTAGATATTAGGATTTAAAGAACTTTGTTACTTCATCGAACTAGTTTATTATTCTTTAGCTTAGCAGAATATCTCCAATTTTTCTGACAATCAATGTTTTTTAGCTCAATGAGGATTGAAGATGTCTTTTTCTCGTTGACACCGAGGAAACGTCCATCAACCACCAAAAGAAAATTAGCGCGACATGTTGTCACAACGACCGGAAATCAGCATTGAGTTATTTACAACGAAAAATATCAAGAATAATAGTAAACTAAAAATGGAGACACATTGAGAAAATCCTCATTAACAATAATTAATATTTGTTTTAATACAGACTTCCGTTACATCCAAAACGTTTTAATTAAATTCAATACTTATTTTTATAAAATTACACAAACCAACTAAAATATGTGCAATATTTATTTTAAATTAGAACATGAATTTTCACCAAGCTAACACAAATAATAATAAAGTTAGTTGTTTCGAAACAACAGTGACACATTTAAAATGAAATAACTCAATTACTTACATACTGACACACAATTCCTTACGTACTAACACACAATTACCAAAGTCGAAATAATAATCTAAATACCATTATTTTACAAAGAACGACTGCCTATCAGATCTCCACACGGTAACTGGGTAACACGATACTGATGATTTGATGTTGTGGTGGCCAAGTGGCTAGGACCTAGCCCCTCGTGCTTGAGGTCATGGGTTCAAATCCGGGCAAGTACCAATGTGGCTTTTTCAAATTAATATGTACTCTCTAAGTTTATCTTGGACATCACAGGCAACGGTGAAGGAAAACATCGTGAGGACCAGGGCTTATATAGTTAAGGCAAGTCTGAAATAGCCATTTCAGAGACCTGTGGGGTTCCCAGATGCGGCTTAATTCACTCTGACACCAGAGGTGGCCATATCCTCACCCGAAAAAAAGAGACGATGCCGATTGATAGTCTTTTGAGCTCCTGACGACCCATAGCGACTGACAAAGATCAACAAATTCATCATTATCATCATCATCATATCAGCCGAAAGACGTCCACTGCTGGACATAGGCTTCCCCCAAGCGTCATCACATTGATTGGTCCCGAGCGTCTCGCATCCAGCGGATCCCCGCAATATTCACCAGGTCATCGATCCACATGGTGGGAGGTTTTCCAATGCATCGTCTTCCGGTTCGCGGTCGCCACTCCAGAACCTTTCTGCCCCATCGGCCA
This sequence comes from Orthosia gracilis, assembly GCA_947562075.1. Taxonomy (NCBI): domain Eukaryota; kingdom Metazoa; phylum Arthropoda; class Insecta; order Lepidoptera; family Noctuidae; genus Orthosia; species Orthosia gracilis. The sequence goes on along the minus strand of OX387265.1, from coordinate 42,713,970 downwards.
TTAGTTCTACGAGCAATGTGCCCTACCCACTGCCACTTAAGTTTGGCAATTCTTCGGGTTATGTCGGAAACCCAATCATGCGGATCTCTACATTTCTGATTCGATCACGCAAGTAAACTAAGAGCATAGCCCTCTCCATTGCCCTTTGGGTGACTGTAAGCTTTCTGATTAGGCCCATTGTGAGCGACCACGTCTCAGAGCCATATGTCATCATTGGCAACACACACTGGTCATACTCATAGACTTTCGTCTTGAGACACTGTGGTAAGTTGGACGAGAAGATACCGCGCAATTGCCTGAACGCTACCCATCCGAATCATATTCGACGGTTGACCTCATCAACAAATTGATCAATAAATTACGGCCGGGAAATACGGCTTAACATGCTTCTGAAGAAACGAAGGTCTTGTTTTGTAATAGATAACCACCCATCCATGGGCCAACCTCAGCCAGCGATGCTTACCATAGAAGATCGACCAAAGACCTACAACGCGTTTAGCAAACATCTGAACTGAGTTTAACTGTTCTGATCGCGGTCAAAGATTTCAGATCATGTCCAGTTATTCTCCTCGTTCATCATCATCATCAGCCTTTTTAAAGTTCTGCTGCTGGGACACAGGCCTCTCTATTAGAGGGAATGGGCCGTAATCCACCACGCGGGCCCAATGCGTGTTGGTGGATGTCTTATGCATTCGAATTTTTGGATCTAGGTCATGTCGGTTTCCTCGCGATGTGTTCCTTCACCTTTTTGAGAGCAGTGGTGGTGAAATAATTTACACAATGTAAAACGCCTGCCTGGGTTTGAACCCACGACCTACAACTTATAAGTCGCGGCCGATACCACTAGGCAACCACTGCCTTCCTTCTGTTCTCCTCGTTAATGCTGCAGTTTTCGGGATATTTTATTCCTTTACTTTTCAAATACATTAAATTACAATAAAAATAACAAGAACAACACAAAAACACAAAAAAAGTAAAAATACAAAAAAACAACACAAATTACAATTATTACTATTTAGTTAGATCTACTCCCAAACCAGATGAATTGCTTGCTTGAGCACGAAGGTCACAAGCAACTACTACGTTTTGGCTTAGGTATCGAAATTTAAAGAATTTGAATCAGTCGATCCACGTTGATTTTAAAAGTCCGAATCGCCCGTGTTAGTTCTAATCTAAAGCTTTTTCTGGAAAAGTTTTTCTTTGTTCTGACACTGAATATGTTTGTACTTATACCTTAATTTTTATGAAAACAAATTCCAAAAAATCCACTTAGTTCAATTGGATTAAGAGCTTACACACCGCATTCGGCTGTAACTATAAAATATGCAGATTGCAGACGCGGGCGCATTTCGCTCAATACTCCCGGACGGATTTTCATTTGCTTCGTCCGGTATTAAAATTATAAAACAATATTTAAAAACCTCCGTGTCCGCAAACCAGTACGGTTTCAACACGGGTATTAGTACAGATTTTCTGTACATAAATTAAACTTAAGCAATTCGCGGCAAGTTACGTTGGATTTCGTGCTTTGAAACTGAAATTAATTAAGCAATGTTTCGAGTGTGTAATCTGTCTTCTTTACCAACCCGCACGGGGTCCACGTGGTTGATTAAGGCCCATTCCATTTCTCACGAGAGGAGGCCTGTGTCCTTGTAGTGGGGACTTTAAAAGACTGATGATGAAAAAGACTTCTAATCCATCCTTAGTTTTTGTTTCCAAACATGCTTGGCCTTTTCCCAAATATGTTTGGGTGGGTCCAGTCTAACCAGTTCCAGCTGAGTAGCCGTCAATCCTAGCCTAGTAGTGTCAATCTGACGACTACAACCAGTGACTTGGTAACACGATAGCCCTTGATAAAACTGGCGTCAGATTTGTTTTGAAATTGACTAAAGTAAGCTATAATAGTTCTGTGGCAGCGACTGAGTGGCGTACAAGGAGAAGCAGAAATAATTTTGGTCGTCCAACAGAAAGATGGTCTAATTCCGCATAGCCCGTTTCACCATCGGACTACCAGACGTACGGCGATGCGCCATCAGTACGTAGAGGACATCCCTCCAATAAGCACAAAACGTTTTGGGAAAACTTTTATTATGCGTACAGCTAAAGAGTGGAATTCCCTGCCGGAGTCGGTGTTTCATGATAGCTACAATGAGGGGTCTTTAAGTCAAGAGTGAATAGGTTACTTCTAGGCAAACGTGCTTCATCGTCAACCACATTATCGCTCACCATCAGGTGAGTGGTGGTCAAGTGCGAGCCTATAGACTATCAAAAAATTATATATATATGGGCAGATGAAATTGTTGGCAGCGATAAGGGCGTCACAGAAGCATTGAGATTGACACAAGAAAACAGAGGCCTATCAGTGGGAAAAGTCAAACCGAGGATGATTATGATAGCGGTTCTCATTCATTCTTAATTCTTTAGTGTGCACCAAACACAATATTCAATACAATCTGATAATGAAGTACATGTACAAAGGCGAGCTTAACTCAATGTTGAGTTCTCTAACAGCACACCCTAGACTGATAGAGAATGATAAAAAAGGAGAGTAGGATCCAGTGTACAATTGACAGCCACTTCAAACTGGTTCGACATTCCGACACAAGGTCGTACTTGCGGAGGCCAAATATAAAGCGGATGCACAAGTTCTGCAGTCGCTCAAATTTGTTTAGTAGTACCTCCGTGCATCTGCAACGGACGATTCAACGGATTCATTGTTTTACACAGGACTTTTAGCTCGTACTACTCGTATCATTGCCAAAATCTAATCAAATGTTAGGTGGAACAATTTGCATACGAATGAGATAGGTTGTCGCATTATAATGTAATCCACATACATACACAGACTCAACAGACTGGATCGTCATTACAACACCAATAACAATTTAAACTAGTGTTCACCGGCAGATAGGGAGAGGTGATAAGGCGATATATACGCCCCTATCTATGGGCTATGTCGGTTGCCCTTTGATTTATAAGGATGTCTTTCTTAACCGACTTCAAAAAAAGGAGAAGGTTCTCAATTCGTCGGTTTTTTTATTTTTTATTTATATTTCCCGATTATTCAGACGCCTGAACCAATTTGAAAAAATCTTTTTATGTTTGAAACGGTATAATTTCCAGGTGGTCCCATGGTCATCAGGTCAGGATCTGATGATGGGGTCCTAGAGAAATCAAGGGAACTCCTCCAATATTATAGGCATATAGCGATTTTGGTATATTCATCACGAGATAATTGCTATCTGCACTCAAAAATTATCATTTGGTGAAGTGGAACTGATGAAGAGGACCACAGATGGCCACTGGAACTCCTTAATGCTCAGTATATCACGGGTATAAGATATCTCGAATAATTAACCGACAATGATGAAGCAAATTCGAATAAATAAATGGTACTGATGAAAATGGTCCCATCTAACGGATCTGATGATGAAGCCTAAAACTTCGAAATAAAACAATGTATCCTAGTCGTGTTTGGGCTTATTGGAATCGTCATGAGATGTACCTACTTTGTTTATAAAAAGATTTTCATGTAATTGGAGGTACCTACCAAAACTAAAAAGAGATAAATAAAAATCTTTTTACCAAAAAAATCATTTAGACTTTCAAAAAAAAAGAAGTCGTTGTCGAAAAACGTAAAACAATAGTTACCAAAGATACCGACCGACGGGAGAGAAAGTTTTTTTTGGTTTATAATGTTTTGTTTTGGAAGTCGGTTTTATTTTAAATATTCTGTAATAGTTCCCCGATCCTGTTTACATTTTCCGGACATAACTTTGAATTTGTGTCGTAATGGTTGCCAGTAGCAGTTCGGGGCACTGAATATTGCATCAATTTGGGTCGCCATATTCAGTTCTGAGGACCACTACATCAATGAAGCAACTGTTAAGCAAACCAGTTGGAAAATTACCTAAAACCAGGAAGAACCGTGAGAAGTTCTTGTTAATCAATAAGTAATAAAAACTTCTAAAGTATCCCCATGGTGTTTGAACAACATCACAAAGTTTAAATCGACCCCGTGATTAAGTTCCGACATTCTTGCGGAAAGTTTCTTTTTAAATAACTTGTAATTTGTCACTTTTTACGCTCCAACTTTCAGGCCTTTGTGGGAGTTTGTGTACTATGTATTATTTTATAGGTGGATTGTTTATTCAATATACGGGGATCTTCTGAACGCTGCTTGTTGCGAAAGCACTAAAAACATACAAAAACGCACACTTCGTTTTTGCACTGCATTCACTTCTAGCCTGCGTGTTTTAAAACTGAAAACTGAATTCAGTTAGGTTCAGCAGTCTAAACTGACCTTTACCCAAGTTCAACTGCAACAAAAACTGCAAAAAGATTTACTTAGAGACCATAATGTTCAGTCTCAAGAAAATCAATACATATAATAAATCTGTAGAAAAGTCGCTATTGTAAATCGTAAATATTTCCAAAAAAATAGCCGGGGTGTTAAAGGATAACCAACAGAATCCACTTCCAGCTTCTTTGGAATTTCTGTCTGTTTTCGATTTGTCTGTTCGTCTGTTTAATTGTGCAGGCATCACGTAAAATGTACGAAATCAATGTAGATAACTTTTATACAAAAAAGTTGTGCGTATTTTAAAGTGTTACTTTTTGCTTCATTGTCATCGGTCACTCTATCAAAAGTTAGATGAATTTAAATTGTTCAAGAAGTAAAATATCACAGAACACGCAATTCAGATGCTCGGACAATTGAAATCCATATTCGGTAGATGGCGTTGTGCATTTGACGTGATTTTCAGAATGGCAAAAGTATTACCCTATACTCCATTTGCGATAACATTAGACTTTTAAATTAGCCAATTTTACAGCCCGTTCAACCGATTTTGACTTCTATTACGTTGGTGATACGACAAATGGTAGCTGTGGAAAACAGTTGGTTTTGGTAACAGGTTTATGCTTTTATGTCATCCTTATGTTTACGGGATAGAACTCAAAATCGGTTGAACGGACTGTAAAAAGATTTGGAAACATGTCTAATGTTATTTCGAATGGAGTGTAGAAAAGATTGGTAGGTAGGTAGGAAGGTAAGTAGGGTAGGTAGCCAGTTGACGGCAGCTGGTGTTGAATAAAATTATTCCTTTAAAAATCTCATATTTTTGTGTGGTATGACTTTATAGGGCGCTTATAGAACTTAGAATTTTGTTTATAGGACTTTTTGCTACTAGATCATTTTGAGAATAGGACATTCTGCTCATAAATCGTTTTGCGATCATGACCATTTGGTCTTTTTCTTCTTCGTTTCGCTCTTGACAGAGCGGTCGTGGTCACGATGAATTTTGTCCAATTGTAGGTGTGGTAACTCGCCGCACGATCTTTCTCCTTTTGGCGACCATTTGGTACGGAGTCATTTATCGCTGTATAATTGACAGTGATTAAACAAACCTAAATTTGCAAACTTAACTAAAAAATAAAAATACATCCATTTCCTTCCTTCACTGTATAACCAAAAAAATACATGTCGATACTAACTTCCATACATAGGTACCAAAAAGATTTATCGGTAATGCTGACTGCACTTGGATCGAACGAAAATTTAAACGAAGACTCCTCAATGGGTCCGATAGTTAATCCGAGCTTAAGAAAAGGCGGGAAAGAATTAAGTAAGCTATTAGTGGGGACACTCAAATATGCAATTTATCCTCATTAAAATAATGTCGACGGTAACATTAATCACTGCGTTCCATTAGTACGGAATTGCTTTGAACATTTTAATTTTAGCTACTCCAGTCTTTTGTTTTTTAAGTGATGTTCGTGGATGGAATTATTAGTAGAGCCTTTTTTAGGTCATAGTTTTTATTTTTTGATTGACGATTTGGAAGTTTATTTTAAATGGAGTATTTTTATTCGAACCTTTGAATGTCTGTCGGGAACGTTTAACGTGCTTTTTTCGAGTCGGAGGTGTGTCAATTTTTAATGGTTGGTCACTCATCCTTCGACCAATCTCGGAAATCATTGTTTTAAATCGTCCTTTGCGGCTGTTACTATTTTTGCCACCAGCTCCTCCACTCTACACATGAGTAGGTATAATTATGAATAATCTAATCTCAAAATACACTTGCCATCGGATTCAATTAATTAAGTTCTCCAAGGACTTAATCATTTCCTTTTAGACGATAACTAGGGTTAATTAATCGCCCGTTGATCTTAAAAAAATATTAAGTACCTGCCAGCTGCCAGTCTCGCCATTTGTAAGATTCAACCAAACGGAAATAAGTTGTTACTGAGTTGGAGACCTTCCTTAATAGTGACTCATGCTCAATTACGAATTTTAAGTTCAACGTGCTACTTTTGAAGGTAGACAGTAGGTAAGTATGACCTGTAGTCATCTAAACTAATCAATAAAGAGATAAAATAGTTTGTTTGGTTCAAAAAAATGTTGTCAAGGTTTACCTAGTTTCAGGGTTTTGGAGCTCAGACACGCAGCTTCTCTATGTACCAATATAACTCAGCTGAACCGCTTAGATTGGAAGGCCGACTCAAACATAGTTGAGAAAAGTCTAGGAAAATTGATTGTTTCAAAATGTTTGTAAAAGGAGAACCTCTGAAAGAACTTAACGGATAACAAAAATTCTTTCACAGTGTACACTATTTCTAATAGGGTAGTTAACAAAAAATATTTATTAAATCTGTCTGTTAGATAACCTAAAAATATTGGACACGTATTTTTTCTTTTGCCACGTAAACAAAAAATTACGAAGATACAGTGCGTTGAAATATCGTGTGACTTCACGGTGTGCTACACTTTATACTGACAAAATGACGTCACAAGCCCCCACTCTTGAACTTTGATGCGCTTTATCTTTTATTTTTTTATTAATTTGATAAAGCAAAAAATACGTGTCCAATATCATTTGATAATCTCACTGATGGACTAAATAGAATTATCTTTTTTCTATCCAGGAAAAATCCCTATTGTATCGCTATCCTGAAAAAATTATCGGCTAGTATTGGTATAGACCACGTAAGCGAAACCGTGGCATCGCGTAATCCTGTATCTACCATTTTAATAGCATTCGTATTTTCCGACGAAAAAAAAAAGACATCACAACATTTCCAATTTTCAAACATCGAATCCAATCCATTTATTTCACCAACGGCTATTCTTACTCAACATATAGATACGAATTTATGTAAAATATACAACAACAAAAAAACCCAATGGCAAAGGGATGAAGCTGTATATGAGTACGTCGTAATCCCTGTTGTTACGTTCGTTAGGGTTAATGGACGTAGATTTACATAAATGTTTTTAAGCTCCGACTTTCGGGTGACCTTATACTGAAAAAGCTTCTTGTGTTGAAATGTTTTACAATGACTTTATGATAATGATTAACCCCCGACGCAAAAAAGGGGTGTTATAAGTTTGACGTGTGTACCTGTGTGTTTGTATCTGGCTGTGGCATCATAGCTTCTAAACGACCGCTCCTTCAGTTCGTTGTTTTTTGTTTGAAAGGTGACTTTATCGAGAGTGTTCATAGCCGTGTTTGATTAAATCGGTTTAGCAGTTCAAAAGTTATGGGCGTTTCACTTTTTGAATCGGGGTGTTCGCAAGATATCAAGTCATAATTACGTTTTCAATAGATTGTCGATCGATGCGTGTCTACTACTAGATAAATGATGTATCATGCAATAAAACTGTATCGCATCGCAGGTTTAAAAAAAAATACATTTAGAAAAAAAACATACTTATATGCTCGCATAGCTCGCCAGAATGTATGGATTAGCTGTTTAACTTTTGTTAGATTTTTGAAAGTCATAGAACAAAAGTTGTTGGTTATGATGTTAGGAATACAGTCCTGCATGCAGTCAGTTAGTGTTTTACCAATAACCCAGTTTATGGAGACGATACACATGCCTTCTCCTTCCATAGTCTATCAGTCATTATTACAAAAGTCACTCCCTTCCGCATATTCCATCCACGACTTCTCTGGTATTTCCCTCTTTCAATAATTCACTGTCTCACTCAAAAAAACTTTCCTCAAAAGATTTTCCTCACCACAAAACACAACAAACATTTCAGCGATAAATAAAATAAAAACATGATACAGAACTATCATACGGTTATCTATAACAAAAAGATAGGAGTTTTCCTCTCAAACAAAAAACACAAAGGGAAATCTATCTCTTATAATGCAGACCAAGATGTTCATTCAACCCTTTCATTTCATAGAAATCTCAATTTCCATCTAAAGCTAGGCCAAAGGTAAAATAGATTCCTCATGCTTCAGAGTCTAAGGAAATCCGACGACGATTGAAAAATCTTCGTGAAACGTATGTTGAAAAACGTTGAGCTAAAGTTGTACTAGAAATGATCACGTCGCTTGACTGAAATATTTCAAAGGCAGAGATATTTTGGTATTTTTAGAGATGCTTCATAAGGAAACGACTTCATATTGGAATTCGTTTCGTTGGGTAGTTTAGAAAAAGTCCATCAGGTTCAGGTTTTTTACTGAAATTAACTACAAAACTATAGAAAAGGCTATCTGGTTTACCCTATTGATAATAACCAAAATAAATTATAGCAAGGGACTCATGTTATCTAGATTGTCATCATCATATTTTTTACCTAAAATAACGAATCCAAATATTTTGGCATAAATACATGTACACTGAAGCTGAAGCTTTACATATATTTAATTCATCGTCAAAGTATGTATAAGACTCGAACTAGCCAATTCAGATGCCTGTGGGGTTCCCAGAGGCGGCTTAATTAACTCTGATACCAAAAGTGGCCACATCCTCACCCGAAAAGAAGAAGAAGATCGTCAATAAGTGATTAAACCCACTAAATTAAACTATCTACCAGTATATCAAAACAGTGGTCTACATCGACATTACCACATCCAGTTCTCTAATACTTAAATAGAAAATTCCTATAGGAGATTAGCTGCAGAGCCATAGGTCTCCCTGGGCTTTGAAGTCCTAATAACTTTCCATCGTCTATTCTCTTTCACGTCGGGAGCTAAAAGGTGCCTACTTCGGTAATAATGAGATTCCCTCATTTTACATGAGGGAATGTGAACTTCTGATAAAGTTTCTTTCGGCAGGAAGCTTAGCTACTTATGATATTCGTTTGTTGAAATTTTTCAATTTAGTTAAAAGTGATTGTTTCCCTGTGAATTGGGACTTCTGGATTTATTGTAGAAGACAACACGAGGATTCATTAATATAATTATATAATAAAGATACAAACTCATACAAGATCAATCTGTTTTAAAACGTCTAGCCAACCAATTCATATCCTACTAGCTTCTGCCCGTGGCTTCGCCCGCCTAAAAGTGTTTTATCATCCCAAGGGAATACAAACTATTCTTTGTCCTGCATGCAGGGTTTCAAACTATCTCCATACCAAATTTCATCTAAATTGATTCAGTAGATTCAGAGATCCTCACAAACTCACAAACTTTACCTCTTTATAATATTAGTATAGATTAAATGATCACTAGATTACTCTCCATCCAGCCTTTAATTTTACATTTGACATAAGCCTGCCTATTAAGTTCCATAATTATTAACACGCAACCATAAGATAGACAATAAAATATAATAAGTGACATTCTATTTACTGTTGATGGGAATAATGTCAAAAATGTTTGGGACTGCCAAGCGCTATTGAAATGTCACGTCAATGTAAGGACATTGTGGAATTTTGACCACCGCCATCGCTGACATCGATTGGCAAATTTGTCTAGAGCTTCTGTTTTTTTTTTATATTATTTGTTATAGGCTCGCGTTTGAACACTATCTCGCCTGATGTTAAGTGATGATGTGGTCGAAGGGTGAAGCACGCTTGCCTAGAAGTAACCTATTCACTCTTGACTTGAAGACCCCTAAAATAATTTATTTAATTTAATTCTTGAGGCTGTAGAAAAGTGGCATTCGATTTCACCGAAGGAATTGATCATGTCGATTTTTTGATATCGGTTGTCAATCCCATAAAATTTTGTCTTTTTGAGAGTCGCTATCACCACGCTTTCGATGAGAGAACGCCACTTGTTCAAGACTTCTGTATAGGTGTGGTTGCATATCACAATGATGGTTAGATCATATTCATTAGATATGTTTCTGAAAAGCATGTGTTATGATACTAAGAACGTATGCAATTACTTACTATAATTGCGTCCGGTGGGTCCAACCCATAATTTTACAATTGACACAAGCCCGCCTATGAAGTTCCTTAATTATTAATAGATAGACAAAAAAATTAAATACTCCATGGACGCTTACAATAGTGCTTACCCATAATTTTACAATTGACACAAGCCCGCCTATGAAGTTCCTTAATTATTAATAGATAGACAAAAAAATTAAATACTCCATGGACGCTTACAATAGTGAAGCGAAGTTTTTTAGCCTCGATATTCCGATGAACTAAAATTCACAAATGAATCGAATTGTAATGTAATTCGATTCATTTGTGATAATCGATTCATAAGGAAACAGTAAAAATTAAATATTTCCATTTTATAATCATAAAACAATAATCTTATCATCAGTAAGCTAGGTAAGTAAGGTTTAATATTGAAAAAGTAATATTGGCGAATATACATTTAGATATCTTAAAGTTATGCAAAATGTAACATTTCATTTCGTCTGTGTATGTTTATAAAACAATACAAAACATAGATCAAAAATAAGACACTAAAGCGATAAATAGAATAAAATTTATTCGTAAATAAAGTCTATTGTTATAAGAAATCGAATCGGTACCCGTAATGCGGGACATCACTAAATGATTAGTATTTGAGCTGTGAAATCTACACTAGGTCACTCTCGGTCCAGCTTTATGTAGTAGGATACGTATTGGTTGGCTAGACGTTGTTAAAACAAATTGATCTTGTATGAGTTTGAGCCGTGAATGAGAGCCATATGACTGTTTTGACAGAGGGACTTGTTTATACTGTTTGCATGTAAATGCAAACATTAAAATCCTCTTATTTGTATAGTGTTTGTAATTTACGATGACGGTTGCAACATTATCGTTAGAATGTTGTATAAATTATGTTTCTGGTAGAAATGTTCATAACCGTGAAAATAAACGCATAGGCATACGCAGGCAGATAATACAAAACGCCATCTGGTACGATCCTTACATTATCCGTTTGGTTCATTTACGTTCCTATATCTATACTCCATTTGCGATAACATTAGACGTTTAAATTGGCTTGTGTTTAAACACCGCCCAAAAAAGTACCTATTTTACTACCAAAAAAATTCTAAACGGTTACCAAAATGGATAAATGGTCACCAAATAACGTTTCCTAAAATATTATGAAATAAATCCATTTTTTCGTATTATTGACTGCCAAAAAAATATATGGACGCCTTTAAAGTCGACGGAGCCCCGCTGCGCGGGGCTCCTATTTCCGTCCGCAGGGTCTAAAGTAACCTAACACGAACGAGATGACGGGAGCCGAGTTCGCTCGCTTTGCTCGCTCACTTCGGCTCCCGTCATCTCGTTCGAACCTAACCTGTCCGTGTCGGGGTGCCCTAAGCTCCTGAGCTCGCTTCGCTCGCTCTTGGACTAATTCGTTAAAAACACGAATACACCCGGTATATTAATCTTTGAGTTGGATAGAATTTGGTGACCGTTGATCCATTTTGGGAACCAATTATTTTATTTGGTGCCTAAGCTTAGAGTCTTAAAAATATTTTTGATGACCGTCTAAATTATACCCGTTTAAATTAGCCCATTTTACAGCCCGTTCAACCGATTTTGACTTCTATTGCGTTGGTGATACGACAAATGGTAGCTGTAGTAAACAGTTGGTTTTGGTAGCAGGTTTATGCTTTTTATGTCATCCTTATGTTTACGGAATAGAACTCAAAATCGGTTGAACGGACAGTAAAAAGATTTGGAAACATGTCTGATGTTATTTCAAATGGAGTTTAGTCATACACGTATGCCAGTTATGAGTACTGCGGCTGCCAAACAACCTGGTCAAAAAAAGAATAATTACCTTGTCGTCGAGTCTTATTTAAATCATGATATTTTTATTTTTTTGACAATCATTGTAATAACTTTAAAAACAGAAATATAACATTAACATTTCTGTACAAATAAAAATAGTTAAGTGGACGTGGCGTTACTCGTAATAAAATAAACTTTTTCAACGATTCGACGAGGCGGCAATAAAAGCGGGCGTTTTCGAAGTGGACATGGCGGTGACTATATATTACAATTACAAGTAAAGTTTTTCTACATGAATAATTAATCCTTTTGTAGTCCCACTGCTACCGAAGGATTAATAACTACTATAGTTGTACAGCGTATATTAAACCAACCAAACCCAAAATAATAAATTATTACAGGTCTATGCTAATCCATATTAAGAAATGGGCACTGATTGTTATTATATTAATTACGAACACGTAAATAATGATCATTTTGTGCGAATATTTCGTGGAATATATCACAGAAGAGCGTGTAATCCGCTGAGCCGAGTCAACGGATTTAGTGACACTCAATTACTTGTAAGTATCGCAGATTAGGCTGTGAGGAGATGTAAGGACGAAAATACATACTTATTATTATGTTGTTACATGTATTATACGTTTCAGGACACGTGGAATATATTGCTACATACAATTATATATGGGATTATTAGAAATGGAAATGACTAATGGGAACCGGCCTTCAGAACCTGCTGCGTTGAAAGGTGTAACGATGACCTGGTGAGGTTAGTCCGTTTCGTACGAGAAGCACAAGACTCTTCGAAACGGTGACCACCAAGGAGAGGCCTATATTTATTTCTAGCAGAAAAAAAAATGAATACCTATGATTAAGAATGTTTAATTTTGTCAACAGTGTCTACCAGCCACTGTATCAGCCAAAATCGGTTATTTTGACGATAGTGTCATACCAGCCACTGTATCAGCCAAAATCGATAATTTTGACGATAGTATCATACCAGCCACTGTATCTGCTAAAATCGGTAATTTTGACCAATAGTGTCATACCAGGCACTATATCAGCCAAAAACGGTAATTTTGACGATAGTGTCATACCAGGCACTGTATCAGCCAAAATCGGTAATTTTGACGATAGTGTCTTATCAGTCACTGTATCAGCCAAAATCGGTAATTTTGACGATAGTGTCATACCAGCCACTGTATCAGCCAAAATCGGTAATTTTGACGATAGTGTCATACCAGCCACTGTATCAGCTAAAATCGGTCATTTTGACGATAGTGTCATACCAGCCACTATATCAGCCAAAATCGGTAATTTTGACGATAGTGTCATACTAGCCACTGTATCAGCCAAAATCGGTAATGATAATACCAAAGTCCTCGTTAGGTGCCACAAGATTCAACAGCTCTCACAAGCCACTTACCAACGGGCTAAAGTTCTTACCGAGGCATTAACCTTTTAAGTATCTACCAATATTAATGGCCATATTTTTGCTGATATGAGAGAAGGGCTCTCAAAATTCCATTGACCTCTTAGGGAAATATATATTTCCCTATATATGCCATGAAAAATAATAGAGAAGAGGCGATATATTTAAGTTCCATATACTAACGTAACATAATCCACTTCAGGATGATAGTCTACAATCTCGTGATATCACCCACCCACGCATCTTAATATAATTAAACAATATAAAAAGTAAGTTATGGAGTACAACACCCACACAGGACAAGATAGATGAGTATCTAGAGAAGGCCAACTCTATACAAATCACGAGGTGTACGTATCGCAATTTCTAGTTATCACTATGCTATCCTCATCTACATAATATCTCTTTATAAGCTTGTGGTTGTCAGACTTTCAGAACTCTGACTACCCGTAGCAACTGACAAGACCTGCGAATTACAGGCCTTCAGCTTAATTTGTTTTGTTGTCCACAGACCAACCCCGGCAAGCGAGCAGCAGAATGGGGGCTATCGCGTTTGAATTTGCCGCTTGGGGCGCTGGTATAGAGTGAGGTCTTCAAAATTCAGGTTGCGGCTTTTAGCGCAAGTTTTTTTTTACTATTGTGAATATTTTACGGTTTTTTTTAAGAAACGTGTTTTACCAACCACAGCTTTAATAAGCTTTATTTTTCAGAAAATTGTATCCTCCTCTTTTTTTTCAAAACAAAGTGGGCAGCACAAAACTACGGCATATTTGGTTTTATGGAATGAAATGAATCAGCGGCATCAATCGGTGGGAAAAAAACCGAAGTCGCTGAACCATGTTTATGTGTGCACGAGTTTTCGCTTTTTGTATACAGCTGACCTTCTGTGCCTTATCTATTTTGTGTACGAAGTGTATTCAGGCACAAATCTTACTCAATATCGGATTATTTTCGTCTTAGTATACATATATTGTTCTCACTGCTCACATATTGTAAATGGCAGGGGACGGAATTCGATAACAGACAGGCTTTGTTACCAAATGAGATCCACCATAGATGTCGTTCAATCGATACCAGAATTCAGTCGGATTTATAATGGTATATAGCAATCTTGAATAGTAAATTTCAAAAAATAACTCGCAATTTAACAATTAGGCTTGGTAGTTTTATCTAAAGAAGTTTAGATAAGGAGGGCTTAGTAGAGGTTTCGGCCGCTGAGTTTTGTCCGATCCGTTCGAAACAGGAACTTCATTATTATTAATATTTTTGAGTGGTATTTCGGACGAATTCTTTTTAGAGGAAATGTAATATCAGAAAAATAAAATCAGTAGAGAGCTTAATATTTTTAGTTTTTGGTTTTCTTACTCGGATTTATTTAAGTATACATGTAATATTTTACAGATCATACTTAAGTTGTTATACAGTGCAAATAACAGCAGATAAAAAGAACTCTAATTCGAAACTTACAAGAATGAGGCAGAATAAAATATATACAAATAAAAACCGTAAGTGCGTGTCGGGCCACGCGCAGTAATAGGGTTCCGTAGTTGCATAATAATGCGGACTAAGAAGAGGATATTTTGTTGTTACATGAACATTAAAACGGTTGCAGCGGTTCACAACTTCTAAAAACGGGCCCACATAGAATGATGGTAACTGAAGAAGGAGTTACAAAATCCGACTTCACCAGTGAAGTTAGAAAATATTATCTATTTGAGTACCACCACGGGTAGAGGTAAGGGTTTGTAATAAAGATTTATAACCAGCGTTACTTAATAATTTGAATACTGCAGTATTGCGGACATAATCTTCGTTAATCTCCTAATATTTACAAACCGAAAATAAATATTTTAGTATGAGTATTTTCAAATAACCTACTCAACTACCAAAAAGTAAAATTAAATTATTAATGACAGGAACAAACAACCAAAGTAAATAAGCTGCAATAAATAATCTATAAATAGGACGTGGTGTAACCGTGCCATTAACGGACCATCTCGAACTTCTTGGTGTTACGTTGACATCGACCCTCAACTTCGGTCCATTCATTGAGGCGAAAGCGTAGTTAGCTGCAAAAAAGTTGGAGATTCTTGCAAAGGTGAGACGGTACTTCAAGCCTGAACAGAACAGCTGCTCAACTTGTATAAAACGCAAGTTCTTGAACTGGCGCAAGCCTGTAGTGCTTGATACTAAAGACCGCAGGGAGGTATGGCAGAGTAAGGAGCTTCACGGACGCTTTTTCCGGGCCCTACATGGTCCCGATGTAGATCAATCAGCGTCCGTAGCCTGGCTGCGTTTGAGCTCTTGGGGAAACCGAAGGTTTTGTCTGTGCAATTACGGACGAAGTTATCATAACGAATAACTACCGGAGATTTATTGTGAAGGATGGCACGGTTGACATCTGTCGGGCATGTCACCGCCCGGGTGAATCGATCCGCCACATTATCTCTAGTTGTTCTCGTCTAGCTAACGAAGAGTACTTGCATAGGCACAACCTTGTAGCCAGGATTATCCATCAGTAACTGGCTCTGAAATACACTCTTGTGGCATCGGAGGTACCGTACTACAGGTATGTGCCCGACCCAGTTGTCGATAATGGTAGTATCACATTGTACTGGGATCGGTCCATCATCACTGACAGGACTATTGTAGCCAATAAGCCTGATATTGTGGTGGTGGACCGAATCGAGAAGCGTGCAATGATTGTTGATATTACCGTCCCGAATGACGGGAACCTCGTGAAAGCCGAGAAGATAAGCAAATCAAGTATCTTAACTTGGCTCGCGAGGTTGTGGGATGTGGACACAGCGATCATTGTACCGATAGTCGTGTCGGCCAATGGCTTAATTGCCACGAGCCTCGACCAACACCTTAGGAGGCTCTCGTTAGGCGGCTGGGACACGGGCCTGATCCAGAAAGCAGTATTGCTGGACACGGCTCGTATTGTTAGGAAGTTCCTCTCTATGGAGCCCTGACCGCCGGTAGGTTAGGCCTTGTTCCCGATACCGGTGGGCCTCTATTTTTATATTTTTTGTTTTTGTATGTTTTATAAAACTATTAAATAATGTATTGAATAAGAAATTAGTTAAATAAAGGACAAGATTATAGTAATAAGCTTATGTGTAAAAATAATCCCTGCCGGAGTCTGCGTTTCCCGATAGCTACAATCTAGGCGTCTTTAAGTCAAGAGTGAATAGGTTACTTCTAGGCAAGCGTGCTTCACCGTCGACCACATCATTGCTTACCATCAGGTGATATAGTGATCAAGCGCGAGCCTATTGATAAAAAAAAATAAAAAAAATCGTAATATCCTTAATAATTATTATTTTTAAATGAATAATGTTAAAGCTCGAATAACGCATTGGAGTGGGGGGAGTCGTTGGCAGTACTGGTCCGTAAGGCGCATGCACGTGGGGGATTCTTAATATGTATATACATGCTAAATTATAGCTTTCTAGTACTAAGAGTCTCTGAGCTAAGCTGCGGACGGACAGACGGACATAACGAAACTATAAGGGTTCCTTGTTGACTTCTGAACCCTAAAATAAATTAAACATAAAAAAAAACATGAGATAACAAAACATAGAAGTAAATCTACAACAAAAAAAATACCTTACAGAAGTAAAAATGTACAAAGAATATACAATTGTTTAGTTAAGTATGTCAATAATATAATAATTTCAATAATATAATAAAATAATATGTATATTAATATCACATATCACGTAAATATACCATTTGTAATTAAGAAGTAGAAGATCTCGTGGCTAAATAATAAAAGCCGCACGGGTCGATCTTCAAGGTTAAGCTACGCTTGCCGAGGTCGGTCCGTGGATGGGTGTCCATCTATACATAGCAAGTTTCATCCGTGCCTCGAAAAGCACGTAAAGCCGTTGGACCCGGCTGTCATTTGAAGATCTTTGACAGTCGTTACGGGTAGTCAGAAGCTTGAGATCTGACACCAGTCTAGCCAAGGGGTTACCTAGTTACTGGGTTGTGGCGGTCAGTCGCTCCATATAAAATACTGGTACTCAGATGATTCCGGTTAGACTGGGATTCAACCCCAACATAATTGAGAAAAGGCTAGGCAGATTGATTGATTGTATTTAAGAAGTACCTACCCAAGTGATATGTCACATTTTACCTTACTTCTTTACGTTTCACTTACTCTCTGACACATTTAAGTCTCGAGCTTAGTGCAGAGATTACTAAAAACATAACGTGTATGTGTGTGCGTGTTTTGCAAATAAATGTGGGAAATCGGACAATCAAACTTCTGAATATCTCTCTCTCTGTACAAACTTTCGTCGTCAACGTCTTTTCTCCTCTCTTTTCCTCGTTCGCACACACCGCCATTACTCGCCATAGATTTATACGCTCCACAGATAACTATATACTCTCAGTCAATCACTCGAACTTCAACTCCTTATATAGATAATAGAGTAAATACTCTATTAAGGGATGACCCCACATAAATGAACCATAAATACTCTATAAAGGCAGTTGAGCACAAAAATAATTTTACATTTACCTACGTTGATTATTTGGTAGCCGATTCAAAAGCTTTCGCACGAAAAAACAGAAAAAAGTAAGTGCCTGATAGCCGTTTCCCCCTATAATTGGATTGCAAAGGTGAAAGTTTCCACCGCACCGCATTTCGTTAGGTCAGGTCAGATCATTTTGGAAGCAATCGTTTCGGTATACAGTAGGTTAGCTGTGCAGTTACTAACAGTATCTAACTGTAACATAGACCTTAGATAATTGTCTTGACAAAGTCATAAATGTATGCGATTTCCATGCGCTACCGAAACGTGAAAATATCTTAGTCAATCCCAAACATTTTAGCATTCCGGCTATCGCCGATAAACAATCGCTTCGTCTACTATACTCCATTTTCGATAACATTAGACGTTTAAATTAGCCCATTTTACAGCCCGTTCAACCGATTTTGACTTCTATTACGTTGGTGATACGACAAATGGTAGCTGTAGTAAACAGTTGGTTTTGGTAACAGGTTTATGCTTTTTATGTCATCCTTACATTTACGGGATAGAACTCAAAATCGGTTGAACGGACTATAAAAGATTTGGAAACATGTCCAATGTCATCAAATGGAGTTTAGTTTTTGTCATTTCATGTTGAGCAATTGACATTCAACCTTCAGGCGATAAATTTTAATTGCCCTCACTATCTCTCGAATCTTCACGGTAGTGGCAGAAATCCTGATATTGGTAGATACAGTAACAAACCGAGAAACATCAAAATTGAGTTTATACCTAAAATACTGGTCTTGATTGCACAAAGCCTGCTTCAAGTCTCACAGTAATTTAAGACAGCAAAACAGCATTTTTTTTTATAAGATCCTTAACTTGTAATATGTCACAGATTCACAGTAAAACGGGAAACGCGTGCCCAGTGTCCCTTTGTCCGGATTTAGGAATTCAGGACATGCTTGCATTGCTTTACAAAGCTCACTTGTTGCTGTCCCTACTATATTCTGAGAACTAGACAATCAGCAATATGTATTATTAATCGGAATATGAACAAAGTGGCGTGTCTATTTTATTTTATTGGCTTTTTATGAATCATTGTTTGATACGATGGTTGGAATACAGAAATAATTCTCAGTAATGTTTATTGAAGTGGTCAATTAATGTGAATTGAAGTGGCATTCCCTGCCGGAGTATATATTTCCAGATCAGCCTCTGTTTGTTAATTCTGTTTTTATTTTGTTGTTCCATCCTAAACTTAAAATATTGTATAAAAATTCCATCTATAAGTTTGAACAGCCAACTGCAACCAACGACCCTATATTTATACAAGTAAACTTTGCCGA
Organism: Orthosia gracilis; assembly: GCA_947562075.1. Taxonomy (NCBI): domain Eukaryota; kingdom Metazoa; phylum Arthropoda; class Insecta; order Lepidoptera; family Noctuidae; genus Orthosia; species Orthosia gracilis. The sequence continues at coordinate 42,694,764 of OX387265.1, read as the reverse complement.
TTTTACTTTTAAATATTTTCTATTGTGAGGTGTTTCGCGGAGAATGGCAGAATAAACCACTTATACACTGGTATTTGGCGCTTTATTATTCCCGAACCGATCCTACGTTACATTGACACTGTGTCCCTGCCGGATTCTGTATTTGCAGATAGCTACAAAGGCAGTCTTTAGGATATTCCTAGGCAAGCGTGCCTCATCACTTATCATCAGGTGAGATAGTGGACAACCGCGAGCCTATCTATAATTTAAAAAAAAGAATTGGTAACCGCATTTTTTATATAAGACATGAGAACGCTGCTATCATTTAAATGTTCCCTCTGTGACATTCATAACGACAACGATGACATGTGATGTGATGGAGGGGGAGGTTAAAGAATAAATGAGAGAGAGAGAGAGATGAGAGAGATTTAGTGAGATAGTTGTCTAACGCGAGCCTATAATAATGAAATAAAAAATGGAACTGGAGAACATTTGGTTCCAACAGGATAGAGCAACGGCGCTTAATTACTGCATGAGGCACAACCGAAATTCTGAGAGCTGCATTATCCGGTTCCAGACTTCATTCAATGGGTTTTTTTTAAGTCACGAGTCTATGGCAACAAGTCTATATCTGCCGAAAGTTCTCGCAAGAGTAATGTAAAATGCCATAAGTCGGGCCCGAATGTTTATCAATTCTGGCGACGGCACGGTCGTATCATTTTCTCAACTAAATGGGAAAATAAATTAAGACTTTGGTTAATGATTATTTGGTATAAACATTATCCAAATCAGAACCAAAGTATTCATAAAAACAAATACAGCCAAAGAACTTCGGGTGATAATTTTCGGGTGATAAGTGGAGTTTCACTATTTGGACCTTCCCGTGGCAATCGATCCCACCAGACCTCCAGAATGAAAGTCCAACGCTCTAGCTATTAGAACACGACGGTAGTTCAGTTTATGCTCATATATCAATTTACATGTAATTTTTATAATTCGATAAAGTTGAACAAATTTTGTAGTCTACGCGAACAAAGACTCGAGCGGATAGCTATGTTTAGCTAATAATTTGCAATATCCCGCCAGAGCTGCAAAAAAATAATCAGCCAAAATCGTGCAGTCCACGCAGGCGAAGCTGCGGGCGGAGAGCTAGTACTTAATATTAGCCATTGAAGTCTAGTCAAGAATATTCCGGTTTAACTACAGGGTGGTCTATTCTCATTCTCAGTGGCCATGTTTGGGCGGGATAATAATGAAAATACAATTTCTAGGCAAATGTTAACGCTCTGGGCAAAGTAGAACTGGGCTAGTGTATTGACTACTAACACTTCAAATGCAAAATAGGCCTACCATACCAGACGTACTTTGGCGTCTATTTAGGCTGAAATCTATGATCCACTTAACAAGAAAACACATTCCCGAAGACTTGTGCTAGTTATTTTTTTATACAGCGTAACATACACTTCTGTATTCTTTGACAGGATACGCAGAAGTGTAGATGTTTTATTTTTTAAATTTCATTTTAATAAATTTATATATATGTTTAGTATACCCACATATCACCAGATATGTTTAAATCACATGTAAAAGGGGTTGAGTCTATTGTCATCAACCGTGTACAGTTGCCGGAGTCGGAGAAAAACCCAAGAGCAATTTGCCCAACGGGTGAATCGTATCCAGGACATAAAGGAAATGTTAAATTTACTACCAGTAGACGAGTCTTTGTCCGGCAAAGGTTACTGGTTTTTTAACAGGACTTTTTTTAGTATAGGCCCTGATTCCAATGTTGTGCTCGGTTGATGACAATATGCTCGCTTGTAATGAGGGCGTTTGAATTTGCCGCTAGGGGCGCTGGTGTAGATTGAGGTCTTCAAAATGTCAAATGTCATGGTTTAATGGCTTTTAGCGCCCGTTAATTCACTACTTTTTACAGTTGTGAATATTTGCCAAATATGGCAGTACGGGTTTTACCAATGACTGCTTTAATAGAATTTCATGTTTCGCAAAATATTATCCTCCCTTTTTTTCGAAAAAAAAGGTGCTTCGCGAAACTGCATCATTCTCAATTTTATATTGTATCGCACTTCTACGGCATAAGAAATGATTTAAAGTCAAACTTTGCTTCCGTGAGCAACAACGTTTAACAGTTAAATTTAAGGACCTTATACGCCATTGGCACCAACTGGTGGGCACAGAAATGGAAGCCCTCATTACGGTTGGCGTTGTGGTTGAGCGATCGGCTGCTGCACTGTGTTTCGCGGGATCGATTCCCGCACGGAACAAATATTTTTATGGCCTACGGATAATTGTTCCGGATCAGGGTGTCTTGTGTATGTGAGTTTAAATGTTTTTAAACGCACCCACGATACACGAAGTTTTCGAAATTCCTAGTGTGGGACAAAGTTAATTAAAAAAAAAAAACGTATTCTGCTGAAACATGGGTTTATCTACTTACTACAGTTATACCTCTGCCTAAGCCATTCGAAGAATGCAGGCGTCACGTTATGTAAAACACAATACAAACCCTATAGAATACGTTAATACAATTAACCGAACAACAACTGGCGAAGCAACATTCGAAGGTGTCAGATTTACATAGCTTCATTCTAATTCGGCCACCTCTTACTTCGGTATTTTCGCCGAAAATTTAAATTTACGGCATCGCTCCAACGGGTGGGACCGAACCTCCGTCGCATTCGATTGTCAGAGACTTAAGCTTTAAGCTCCTTACTCGACTAAGGAGATTTCCGAACAGGATCCCCTTTGCTACAGAACTTTGTAGTATTAAAAAAAAAATTAAAGCGCCAGCGCCATCTTCTTTTTTTGTTTTGAGCGCGTGAGATTATAAACTGGTACGGCTCGAGATTGCTTTAATGAAATGGAGGAATTTCGAGGATTTTCTCGAATTGATAATATGATACGTATGATTTAATATGGGTGGAATTCGATGAGATAAAATCGTGAGTATGGAGATTATTATATACGCAATTGCTACAAGGCGTTTAGTTTATGATTATTTGTGCCAATGTTTTTTAGAAATTATGCTTTTTGCTCATTTTGTGTTTTCGTCTAAGATCGGCTGTTGCGATGGCCAAATAGATTTGATTTATTATGACTTCTCGTAAAGAGTATTCGCACCGCATTTGCAGTCTAGTGTGTTAGAAATTCTTGTATTTCAACAAAAGTTGTTAGTTTGTAATCCAGTAGGTAAAAGTACAAAATTTACCAATGAATAATAACCAAATCATTGATCTTTTCCCATTCATGTTATCTTGCTGTGTTAAAATTTGATCACCAAGTAAGCACCGAAATAAGCTTCCCAATAAATTGTCTCTCCAAGACTTAAACCATGTTCTAGCTCAGTCTTGAAGACCGGTTCAGTAAGCAATTAACTTTTCATCGCTGTTAGCCTCACTAACATACTAAGGAAGGTATTCTACTGGAACTTGCGGTTACTGTTAGCGCATTCCTAGCTCGAGAATATTAATTGGAGATTTTTGAATTAAGAATTTGAAGTTGAGTATTTGTCAAAATCTAGTCTAGTGACCGGTCAAAGTTTGGCATAAAAGTAGGATTTGACTCGTTCTTGAGTTCAAAGTCTTCAATTAGTATCGAGTACTTAAATTGGTTTGGTGGTGAAAAAGTAACAAGATATTTCATAACCTTTCTAGAGTGGTAAATATTACATGGGTGTGTAACGTTTGAAATAATAACATAAGTGCTAATGATCATATGACCTAATTTCATTTAATATACTTTTTTTTAGTATAACGATCAAATGATATAATGAATTATTGATATAATTTCATTTAACCTAATTTTATATGGTATATTGAACATTTCATATAATGCACATTCGAAATAATATTCAATTAGTTTAATATTCAGTTACTATACCTAATATTAAAAATCTATAAGTAACGTTTAATATAATTTAGAAACGTTTACTTTGTTTTGTATATTCTTGCAAAAACTGATTACATTTAAAACGCCAACCACATTTTGCAAAAATAAGCACTACATAAATATTGCTTGTTATTAGTTTGCTTTTATGCGGGTGGATGGATATTTTTATTTTTCTATCTGTTATATAATAAAAATATTTATTGTATGTATTGACTAATGCGATCTTGATACTTACACCGGCTTGAAGTTAAATAGGTCGCATCTGTTCCAAAACCGAATCGGGGCACCCCGACTTCACGTAGTCTTTTGGCTGCTACCCCTAGAGTCTATATAAAAATCGGAGGCGTGAAGGGAGAGCAGCCGCCGCTTGCTGTAACAAAGCACAGGCTCCCATGCGAACAGTAGCGGCTGAGGCTGAGCGCCGGAGGCGACCAGCAAGCCGGAGGAGGTGAGCATCCTTTGTTAAGTAACGGCAAAAGGGATGCACTTCCCGCAACGCCGGAGACGATGCAGTAGCAATTTTAGTGTTTTGAGTTTAGTTTACAATATTTTAATTTTAAGAACGGTGCTTTACTTTAGAAAATTAGTTAATATGAAAATTAGGTCAACTGAACGTTGTACAAAAAGAGCATTATACTAATTGAAAATTATATGAAATGAATGTTATACTAAATGTTATTAGAGCAAATGAAGTTTATATGAAATGTAACATTAGACCACATGAAATTAGGTTATTTGTTTTTATAACATACTAGCTTTCTGCCCGCAGCTTCGCCTGCGTGGACTACACGATTTTGGCTGTTTCGTTTTTTTGCAGTTCTGGCGGGATATTGCAAATTAATATCCAAACAAAGCTTTCCGCCCGCGTCATTGTTCGCGTAGACTACAAAATTTGCTCGACTTCATTATTTTATTGAATTACATAAATTACATGTAAATTAATATAAAAGCATAAATTGAACTGCCGTCGTGTTCTAATAGCTAGAGCATTGGACTTTCATTCTGGAGGTTTTGTGAGATCGATTTCCACGGGAAGGTACAAATAGTGAAAGACCACTTTGCTTGCAGTTTCTGGATCCTACTACCGACACGATAGAAAATTAAGACAGTTTGGCGCAAAAGTTATCACCCGATGTTCATTGGCTGTATTGTTTTTAATAAATGTATAATACTTTGGTTCTGCTTTTGGATAATGTTTTTGTATACCACATTGGTGGTTTTTCTGTCTGGTGCTAAAATGGCCAGGGTGCTAGTACTGACTCTGTAACAGGCAACGTAGAATTGCCCGTGTGAGTTTCAATCTTTCCTTTAATCTATGCCTGCCATCCATAATGACTGACCCTGAAATTTATTTTTATGATCATTGCAAAGCAGACATTAAGGGGGCATTATAATCGTTGAAACTCAAAGACAAAGTCAGAGGGTATCAGTGGTATTCGAGGCATGAAAACTCGTTACCCCCGAGCACATATAGTAGGTAATCATTCATTTTAACTTTAGCACCCCTTTTAACCCGTTTAAAGGATGAAATTTAAAAAAAGGCTTAAGTACGTGTTTCTTTAATTGTATTGTAGTGCAGTAATGATAAATTTTAGGTATTTATGATAATAAATACATAATTTATTTTTCTTACAAACTTTAACACATCGTTAGGGGTTGAAATTCAAAAAACCTTATACATGAGTTTTTTAATTATATTGGTGGTTAAGTTGGTTAAGTGCAGAAATAATAAGTTTCATGTAACTTTTATGACAAACAATTTTTTTGGAAACTTTAACACCCTTTTTTATACCTTTAAGGGATGAAATTCAAAAAATCCTTAAACACGTGTTTCTTTAATTGTATTAAAGAGTAGAAACACTAAATTTCAAGTAATTTTGATAATAAACAATTTATTTTTCTTACAAACTTTAACACCCTTTTTTACCCCTTTAAGGGATGAAATTCAAAAATTCTTTAAACATGTGTTTCTGTATTTGTATTGAATAGTAGAAACACTAAATTTCAAGTAATTTTGATAATAAACAATTTATTTTTCTTACAAACTTTAACACCCTTTTTTACCCCTTTAAGGGATGAAATTCAAAAAATCTTTAAACACGTGTTTCTTTAATTGTATTGAAGAGTAGAAACACTAATTTTCAAGTAATTTTGATAATAAACAGTTTATTTTTATTACAAACTTTAACACCCTTTTTTACCCCTTAAAGGGATGAAATTCAAAAAATCTTTAAAGAAGTGTTTCTTTATTTGTATTGAATAGTAGAAACACTAAATTTCAAGTAATTTTGATAATAAACAGTTTATTTTTCTTACAAACTTTAACACCCATTTTTTACCCCTTTGAGGGATGAAATTCAAACAATCTTTAAACACGTGTTTCTTTAATTGTATTGAAGAGCAGAAATACTAAATTTCAAGTAATTTTGATAGCAAACAATTTATTTTTCTTACAAACTTTAACACCCCTTTTTTACCCATATAGGGGATGAAATTCAAAAAATCCTTAAACACGTATTTTTTTATTTTATATTTAGAAGCTAAATGCCATATTTCATTCATTTCAAATTAAAAATGACAGAGTTTCATACAAAATTTCATCCCCTATATAACTCCCTTAGGGGTTGAATTTCGAAAAATCCTTCCTTATTCCTTGTCTACATTATAAAGGGAACCTCTGTACAAAATTTCAGCCTTCTAGGTCTAAGGGTTTGGGCTGGGCGTTGATGAGTCAGTCAGTCAGTCAGGACTTTTCTTTTTATTTATATAGATGAAAATTATATCATGTGAACGTTATTTCAAGTGATATTATACTATCTGTTATTATACCATGCATTACACACCCATATTATATGAACCGTTGAATTATTCGGATGGTATTTGAAATTTGTCTGTTTTGGGAATTAAGATAAGCAAATATTTTTCTTTATAAGCAAAGTTTGTATTTTATTTTAGTGGTGTGGCTATCTAATCTATAGATCAGACGGAATATAGAAACCATATCTAATGGTTTCTATATTCCGTCTGAAACTTGTTTTAGATTTGTAAACAGTATTAATTTAGCAAAAAGTTTTCAATAGACCCTCGTACTGAAAGGTTTAGCTGGATATCTCACCGTCTCTTATCTGAAGGTAAAAGTAAAACGTTTTCAAAAGCCAAAATTAAAGCCTGCGCAATATTTTCGAAATAATCTTTTTGAAAAGAGCAATTGTAAATCTCAAAATTCTCTTACAAATATTACGAACAGCAGCGAGCTCTTTTCAGAGAGGCTGTTTATCTCTATTTTTCAAGATAAAATAATAAAGAGGAGGGTATAAATGAAACTCTAGATGCCGATATACGAACAAAAGTAAATGCTACGTTAATTTTCCGGTTTGAGGCCGGTTGGGCCCTTTCTGACGATAGAATGGGGTATCCTTCGCCTTTCACACTTTTACGTCTCATAGACTTCTTTGACCAGTACTACAGAGATTTATCCTCGAAGAGCCGGGAATAAATTCGTTCAGATTAAGCCTTTGACGCCTTTTATATGTTTTCTTTGGCCTCACAAAGGAACTACTAAGAAATGTTTAGTATTTTTCGGTAATCGTCTACTTTGCGACGAGCTCCTTTTTAGGGATATTGATTGGATGGCGACCCTTTTTGGTTTTAGACAGCCGGTTCTAAGAAATTCAGATCTATTATGGATTAGCAACTTTATTAAGGTTGTGTTTATGTTTTATAACATTACGGCTGTAACTAAAAGCATAGCAGTTGAAGAATATACTCTCTTGCTAGTTATGTGAAACAGCAATCGCGCTTGAGCACTGACTAAATCTTCCGATTCAAAATAATAATCTCATTTAAAGCTTGGTGTTTCGTAACTAATGTAAAGCGAAAAGTCTATATTTCCAAGAAAGGTTAACCTCGAGTCTAAGCATTTTCTGCTTAACCATTGTTTTTAAGTCGGTTAAAAAATCAGTATAAGAGTTTATGAAAACGTAGTTTTGAGAAAAAAATTCGTTCATAATCACTTCAGAGTTCGAACCACAGACATAAAAAAGAGGAGGTTCTTTGGAAAATTTATCTGAATTTGAAACTGAAGATTTTTACCATAGCGAAAGAAGACAATATTTTGTACCCTTTGTCCACTGGGACCAAAACCACTAAACCTTGCACTAAGTCTTCCTTTCAGTGTTCAACTATCCATTTATGCTGATGTTATTTCTGGTTCCAAAAATAAATCACTAATAAGTTACTCATATAAAAATCTATTCTTAGCGATTACGTACGTGATCTAATAAAACAGAACTCTCCAGATAAACGTTTATTTCGATCGTAACAGGAAAGAAAATAAAGTCGCCAATAGGATACCGGCTATCGATTTTCCAAAGTCCTTGAGATTTCAAACGAAACGAGTCGAGGAGTTACGGAACCAAACTTAAGTACCAGTCGATAGAGAAATGCAGAAAATGCTTAGATTCGACGCTAACCTTTCTTGGAAACCGAGACTGCTTGCTCCTTACATCAGCTATGAAACAGCGAGCTTTTCGATTTGAGAGAAACCAATAAGAGAGTTTGATTTATCTGCACAGTAAATAAGACGTAAGAAATAGGAATGAATACCTAACGAGTTTGAAGTATCTACAGGAATTTTGTAAAAAATAAAGGATAATTTTAATTGAACATTTTGGACGTATTTAATACTTTTTGGTAAATCCTACGTCGAAGACAGCAAAACGGCTATGGGCCTGGTCAAAAAATTTACCCTTTAATTTTCCAAGGAACCCCTTATAACTTATTAATAGTCCTCTACGAGGAGTGTAGCTTAAAATGTCATCTCGACGAAAGGGTAAGCCTAGTGCTAAGGGAGATTACTACGCAGTGTATTTTCGCCTACTCAAAACATAGACCCACGCAATTAATTTACTCGCATTCGCAATTAGGTTGGCTGTCCGACCAGACAGAACAATTGGTACATTATACCATCGTAAACTTGTTTTTTTTTTGTTACAGTTCAACCAAAAACCCAAATTTTGTGTAAATTACATATTTCATCATCTCTGTTCTCAAAACGGTGAAGAAAAACATCGTTAAGAAACTGACATGTCCTGGAATCAGGAACCTAAACTGGACCTGCGTGATGAATTTCAGCCCACTGTCTCTCATAGAGAGAAGGGCTGTGTTACAGGAGTGGGAGCATTATTAGGCGGATGGCTGATTATGAGCACTTGGAACGGTTAAATAAAATCTTGTAGCTTTCCTAATAACTAATTTTTAACCAACTTCCCAAAAATGAGAAAGCGCTCAATTTGGACGTTGATATTTTTTATGTCTGTTCTGACATAACTCCGTCGAATAAAAAAGGAATTTGCAATATTATGTTTTGTTCGAAAGAAGTTTATTCTGAAATGGTCCCATTTAAATTTGGTAAAATTCTGATGAAGAATTTCGGCGATATACAACAGAACTCTTCAATAAATGACTCTTCAATAATACACGAAATGTTATTTATTTATTTATGTACACACAAAACACTTAAAAGAGAAAAACATATAAAGATAGAAGAGTACAAAGGTGTTAGTTATTCTTCCGAATTTATTTCATCACCTTCAAAGCATGCTCCTTCAGAAACGATACACTTACGCCAACGAATACTCCAATCATCAAAACATTTTTTGAACGCTTTTTCCGGAATCGAGTTCAGTTCTCGCCGCGAATTCTCCTTTAAGTCTTCTATCGAATGAAAACGGATGCCCCGAAGTGTTAATTTAAGTTTAGGAAACAGAACGAAGACGGCTGGAACCATATCTGGTGAATAAGGTGGTTGCTCGAAGGTATTTTGAGTGGAAGGTATTGAGTGTTTGGTCAAAAATTCGTTTACAATGATGACCTTATGCGAAGGCGCATTATCGTGGTACAAAATCCAAGAATTTTCTTTCCACAAATCTGGCCTTTTTCGTTTAATTTGCTCTCTTAAACGCCGCATAACGCTGAAATAATATAATTTATTTACCGTTCGACCTTCCGGCAAGAATTCCGAGTGCACAACACCGTGATAGTCAAAGAAAACAATCAACATGACTTTGACGTTTGATCGACTTTGGCGTGGTTTTTTTCGGTTTCGGTTCAGTTGGATGGCGCCACTCCGAAGCTTGTTGACTAGTTTGCATGTCAAACTCGTAAGCCCACGTCTCATCACCAGTAACAATGCGTTCCATGAATATTGGGTCGGAACTGACTCGTTCTAGCATGTCCTCAGCGACTCTTTGGCGATTGAGTTTTTGGAGAAAATTCAGGTCTTTTGGGACTAGCCGAGCGGCAACATGTTTCATACCCAAGTGATTATTTAAATGGTACGGACCGACTCGTGAGACACAGAAAGTTCGGCGGCTATCTCTCTCAAACTTGAATTTGGAAAAAAAAAAACAAATAAATTAATTTGGAACTTTAAACAAATCATCTATTCCCGAAAGGTTTTTTCTGAATTTATACCACTAAAAAGAGAAAAATATTATTTTTTACAAAATAATGAAAACAGGAACTCCGACTGCCAAAAATTTAAGTTATTTTTCACTTTGTAGTATTTCTTTTGAAAGTCGGTTATATTTTAAATAACGTGTGTCGGTCTTCATGATATAATCTATTTCGTTCAAAAAATCTTTAATTTTAAAATCAAACCAATATTCAATACAAGTTACAGTAATATTGTCAAAAATGGACAAAAATAATAATATGCAAAATAATTAATTTGAGACCGATTCCAAATATCCAAAATTCGAAACTCAAATTTAAACACGGTTCATCTTTATAACAGGCTAAGTTTTCATTCCGGACATTTTCGGGGCACAACAGGGGAAGATCAGAAGGTGAGTTTTATGCTCCATACAACGAGCGAAATCAGGCACACGTACTTATAGACGCGTACGGCGATCTCGGTATATATCTGATGAAAGTCGATTGTGAGTGCAAACGGTATCTCGAAAAAATGTTTCTTATTATGGTGTCCAGTTCCCGACATGCACTTTGTTTCCTTTTTCGCAATTTCATTCACAAGTGAAAGTTATTCATAATGATGAGTGCAGTGACCCCATAAAAGGATTTCAGTTATTTCATTTTCTGGGCAAATTGATTTCTGAAAGCGATAACGATGTCAAAATGTTTAGGATTGACCACGTGACATTTTGGGAGCGCTTGTCAATCTAAGGCACTTGTCCCACCGCCGACAAAGAAGCTGTTAGCTATCGACCATTTTCTCGCTGAAGAAACGGATAAAACATAGAACCCGTGTCAATAAAAGAGACACACAATATTAATAGTTGATCGCTGGCTGTACATATAGCCGATGCGGTCATGTGCGTAGCGCATGCAAGTTTGCGCAAGGTTTCCCCCAGAAAACATAAAAAAATGTACTGACCGTCCCGAGCGTGTGGTGCGAGTAATCACCCGTCGTTCAAGAGCACTTGCTTATAGCCGAGCGATAAAACTTTCGGAACTATAAACTCGCTTCTCGTTGATCATCGGCGGTGGTACAATTGCCTTATGGTTTTGTATTTTCTGTCAAAAGTTGTCGATGATAATATGTCACTTTGTTTAAGCTTACTTGTGTGTGCATTAACTTTCGTTGTTTGGAACCGACCTTCTGTACATTATCCTGTGGCTGGACGTTAAAGCGTGATAAAGTTTAACGTGCAAAGATCTCATTACCGTGCTTTGTTCATTACGGCGTGTACACGTGATGGGACGAGTTAGCAAGTTTACAAGACACGGTACCGTACATGTCTTGCAACTTTTGTGAGCGAACTTTTTGAGGTGCCGTTCTAACAAATATCAATTTATTTATTTATTTTAGCTTCTTGCATTTTAAAGCGTCAACCAAGAGTGGTGGAGAGGTGACAATTCAGTTTCTTAGTTTGTATGTATATTCATCATTGGCTGAGTTGGTAAGTAGGTAATTTTTAGTCTTGTTTAATAGTATCCGGTACCCGGTAGACTCATTCTGAAATGTACGATGCTACAATGCCACGACTATGCTAAATATACGACAACGCTTAACATAAAATTTATTTCATACCCTGATCTATTTTTAGCGGCTCTTCCTCAATCTTAAGACCAGTATTCTAGAAAATCATTTTTCATCTGCTCGTGTGCGTCACCGGCCCCCAAATACGTCGCCGGCCCCCCAGGTAAACTGCCTTGAACTACATACTATGTTAAATAACTACTCAGCCTATCGTCACAGACGTAAACCTATCCCAAAAAGAGAGGACGAAGGCTGTACTATTCATTAAATATAAAAGCCAATAAATATACTAGCAGAGCAAGGATGGTAATGGGTAGCAAGTACAGAGTACGGAATACCCGCGTCGCCCGCGCAAAAGACTCACAAGATAAGTTTGCCATAACCAACGGCGTTTGTGCACTTGCACGTATTCGATACTTGCGTATTTAACTTGTACCTACGTGATTATTTATGAATATTGTAAATACGTCTAAATTGGACGGACGATACAAAAAATCATGAATAATCAGCCGGAATAGGTGGCGCGAGGGTAATTCTTTCTCTTGAATAGGGTACCTGGAGAGATATTTGGGAATGCCTTCGCCCAGCAGTGGGACAGTGCAGGCAACTTAAAAAAAAACAAATCGAATACGAATGTGTTCCCAAACGTCATAGATAGAATTGTCTCGGGTCATTGATTTCTATGGATCGTTTCTTGGTTTTTATGGACAGTTTTGACAATGCAATCTCCAGCAATGTCCGCCGAGGCATTTCGGTGCTCTATGGAAGCAAGTCTACGGCTCGTTACTAACCTAGTTTCCTACAGTCTCGTACATTTAGCGCCCGATAAGGAGCTCAGGTCTGTTTTTAGAATATTTTCAGGTATAAAATGGGCCAAAGTGAGTGGTAACGAGGTGTATTTAAGAAGATTCGACTGAAGATATCTTGAGTTGAGTTTAAATGTAAACTCAAGGTTTCTAGGAGGTAAGTAGGTACAAACTTGTTGAAATACTGCCAATATGATCATAATGACAATAATTCAACTACATATATGAATGTACCTATCTAGCTACCTGTGGGCTGTGTAGATAGGTACATCAATAACAAATGAAGTAGTATGTAAGAAATACTACCCATATAAAATCGTATGCTTACATTATTCTGAGTTCCTCCACTCGACTCAAACTTCACTCATCAAATTGAGGTTATACCCGAAATAGAGTATCTAAAGCATGTTTATCTTGGCTTTAATTATATATTATTTAAATACCTTTAATTAATTATCATTCAATCAATCTGCCTAGCCTTTTCCCAACTATATTGGGGTTGGCTTCCAGTCTTACCGGATTCAGCTGAACACTAGTGTTTTACTTGGAGCGACTGCCTATCTGACCTCCACAACCCAGTGACTGGGTAACACGGTACCCCTTGTCAAGACTGGTGTCAGATCTCAAGCTTCTGACTACCCGTAACGACTGTCAAAGATCTTCAAATGACAGCCGGGACCAACGGCTTAACGTGCTTTCCGAGGCACGGAGGAAACTCGGTATGTTGAAATGGTCACCCATCCATGGACCGACCTCGTCAAGCGTTGCTTAACCTTGAAGATCGACCCGTGCGGCTGTTATTATTTAGCCACGAGCTCCTCTTATCTCTTAATTAATTATCATTAAATTAATTATATTCCTATCTATATTTGACAGTTTCATTAAAATACTGAAACGAGGACATTTCGTAGCTGGTGTCGTCTGTAGGTTTCACGTGGGCAGTAAATTTAAAACCTTATTAAAATAACAAGACGCAATAAAATCATTCTCTCATAAAAGTGCTGTGAATTATTTTATAAGCATAATTCAACGAGACCCATTTGCCACCGTGCCCGTAATAGTAGCTGCACAGATTTTTACGAACAGCACAAAATATTTACGAGTCACCATAAAATATAGGCTGCAATTCATTTAATTCTACACGAACAAAATCCCTTTTTAAAACTTAAAATAAACCTTCGATCCCACGTACTTAAAATACACAACTATTTAGATATTGTCTCCTATGTCGAAAAAAATCTTAAAACCTAACTGGTGAAAATATGCAGAAAAAAGGAATAAGCAGACAGGTGTGACGCGACAATGCAACAATGATGCAATAAGGATTTTTAAAAGAATTGTTCTATCTACATGACTGCTAGTCGCCTAGACTGTGTGTTCTTAGGCCGCCGTTGTGCCATCTCTCATGGGTTGCCGACACGGTGATCTACTGTTTTGTGTTTTTACTTGTATAAATTGTTTGTTTCATTTTGTATAATTCCAGTGTTGTTACCATAGTTGTAAGTTTTACTAAACATTTTTGAGTCATGGAATAAAGAGAATTCTATTCTATTCTGTCCTGTCCTGCCCTGTCCTGTTCTATCCTGTCTTGTCCTGTCCTGTCCTGTCCTGTCCTGTCCTGTCCTGTCCTGTCCTGTCCTGTCCTGTCCTGTCCTGTCCTGTCCTATCTTATCCTATTCGATTTATTTCTATTTCATCTACTCTATTCTACTCTACTCTACTCTATTCTTCCCTAGTCTACTCTACTCTCTTCTATAGAGTAATATTAGATCAATTTCTATGAAAATACGTCTAAATCGGATGAAAGGTCCTTGAGTTTCAAGGATATTAGACAAATAACCAGTGAGATAAATCCTTTTGTAGATAAAGGATTAATAATGATACCCACTTACTTATTGAACCCGCTGAAGCAATCTAGAAAGTCAAATTCATCTCCCAAAAGTCATTACCTCAGACAAAAGGGTTATTTATTTAAACTTTTTGATGTCTAGAAATTATGAGTATTTGAACAGAAAATAAACAAGAGCTTTTAAACTGTCGCCTAAAAATAAAAATAAATATGACTGACGTAAATATAACATACTTCAGGAGTATGACCTGAAATATAAGGTCAAGGCAAGGTAAGGTAAGGGTGTAATTCAGGTCTAAAAACTTAAACATCAGGATTACGATTTTCTAGCTTTTACCAACTTCAAAAAAAGAAGGTTATCAATTCGATACGTATGAATGTAATATTGTTGGAATTGCACAATATTCACATTATGTTGTCCTGTGGGGTACCCAGTGGCGGCTTAATTAACTCTGACACCAGAGGTGGCCACAACCTCAAACGAAAAAGAAAGAAGATGTTACTCTGTAGAACATGTGTGCCAAATATTTATTTTCTTGTCTGTTTTATTTATCGCTTGGTGCGTATGGGTGGGATGTCAGCCATGTACCGATGACTCAGCCCCAACAGTGTATATATGTTTGTTCACGCATTTCTCCAAAACTAATTACCCTATAGTGATCATTCTTTTTTATTGCATTAAGTATCTCTCAATTTATTCTCAGTGCAGTCTCATTAAAATCGGTTCTACAGATTTCAAGATATGTAACATACAACCCAATTCCTCGACGACAAACAGCACAAATGGGTAAATAATTAAAAAAAAATATTAACAAATAATATATATTACAATTGAAAATTTCTAATCTTATGACTAATAACAAAACAAACTTACATACAAAGGGGAGAGGGAAAAGGGTTCATTGCGCAAAGTGTACATTGATTTATATGGGTATTTTGTCAATCCTTTTGGAGTCTTACTATAGAACTTGCTCACTTTTAGTAATGGCGAACCAAAACTAAAAACTGGCCAAGTGCGAGTCGGACTCGCGCACGAAGGGTTCTGTACCATTTTCGCAAAAAACGGCAAAAAAAACACGTTTGTTGTATGGGAGCCCCACTTAAATATTTCTTTTACTCTATTTTTAGTATTTGTTGTTATAGAGGAAACAGAAATACATCATCTGTGAAAATTTCAACTGTCTAGCTATCACGGTTCATGAGATACAGCCGTAGTAGTAATAGAGATACCCTTTGGGTACGGAACCCAAAAAATATACATTTTTTTTTGTTTTTATTCTTGAAGATACAGACTGGTGACAGACGGAAAGAAGTCTTAGTAATAAGGTCCCATTTTTACCCTTTGGGTACGGAGCCCTAAAAAGTTATTTAAAAAGAGAAATAAAAAGTTATTTAAAAAGGATTTCTTTTGTGTTTTGCTTTTCAAATTGTTTTATTTTTTGTGAAAAAGTTTTTTATGGATTAAGCGTTATGTCGTTGAGGACTACTTACTTATTATCTATTGGTGAAGAATTGGGCCGTAATCCATCACGCGGGCACAGTGCGGGTTGATGGATATCACATGTTTAAGAATGTTTGGTTTTAGGACAAGCTTCTTCACAATGTTTTTTTTCACGTTTTTAAGAGCAGTGGTAATTATTACATAAAGTAAAGCGCCTGACCGGGTTTGAACCCACGGCCTACAACTCGTAAGTTGGAACCATTGCCACTGGGGCACGACTGCTCGACAGGTTAGAACTCTTTAAAATTCAGTTGTAAGATTTTACCCATACCACAGATAATATAATACTAGCATACAGATGCCTCATCCCATACAAAGAAATCATGCCGAAGTAACTAGCGTTTTTCGTCTGGTTAAACTGATTATTTTTATAAGTATATCTATCGCGTTCGGTTCCGTTACACGTCGATAGATGGTGTTAGCAGCGCCTTGCAAGTAAAAGAATTTACTCGGTTCGTGAATATTTTTTTGCTTTAAATACAGTGACGACTTGTTTTATGGTAGGTTTTTGCACGAATACAAATAAAAAAAATTGAAGTGGAATCCCTCAGAAATGTAAAACCGCGCCATCTATTGGAAATATTGGAATCAATTTCAAGTGATCCGTTCAAATCATCTTTGAAATCTGATTTTAAAATTTATTTATTTAGATTTAATATTTGAGAGCGCAATATGTCATAATTTTGTGCTAAGGATAGTTGATTAAACAAGAACATACAATTTTTATGCTTAATTCTAGGTAATTTTAATTTTAGGCGCAATTCAATAACAAATCGATGCACATCGCGCCATCTTTTGACATTTATTTGAACCAAATTTTCTTAGCGTCGCGCGTCGTGACCCTGTGCCTTTACACACTAACTAACAAGGTAAGGAAAACAAAAGCTTGTAAAAATGACGAAATGTTAGTGTACTAAACATCCCCTCTTCCTCTCTCGGTTAATAAAACCTCGATGTAACATTATTACTTTCAGTAGTCTATCAAAGACAAAGGAGGTGCCTGCATAAACCAACAAAAAATAAAAGCCTTAGCCTTCCTACGGCTCTCGTGTCAATGGCACATTAAGGGTTAACACGTATATCCAGCATTATTTTACCCAGCAAAAACATAAAATGAAAATGTTACTGCGGACTGAGGGCGGGGCAATAAATCCGTGCGACCGTACAGTCGCAGTGACAAATCGTTGATGGCGTTTTCATATGAACGATTATTAGATTGATATTCGTTTGTTATGGTTTCCTTGTGTTTGCATTACACTCGTACCAGTTTGGTTTTTGTGTGTTTTGAAGTGCCTTTTCGTTCTGTTGATAGTAGATCTTTATTTAGATTTGTTATGTTATGACAAACGTAAACTAAATCAAAGTGACTAATGTTGAACAATGAAAATTTATGGATATATTTATGTAATCATAAAACATTCTATAAAGAAATATACATAAAGATAGGCAAGCAAGCAATTAAAATTACCATCATCTTGCTTCTCCTAGAAGCAAGATGATGGTAATTTTAATAGGTATATACATATATTTTTTCATTTAATCTTAGGAGAATCCACTGCTGAACATATGCCATGTTCAGCAGTGAAGGTCTTTCGGTTAAAGAAATGATGGTTTACTTCCGGGCCACCGACTCATGGTGGAAGTAGGAACTGTGAAGTTTCAATCAGTAGGAGTCCGACACAACCCTCCGTTCCCCCTGATGTTCTCACAAACCATAATATTTTTGCTACTTTTTTTTTTCTATTGCCATCTCTTGAAGGGACTGCCAAATACCTGCTTGATGCACCAGAGCCGCTCGAAAACGGGCCAAGAAGCTCATCGGCAATGAGGCAATGGTCAAGTCAAAGATCTAAAAGCTTGAACATCGACGCCGAGTTACCAGCTTGTCGGTTTTTTTATCGATTACGTTTCGGGAAGTTTGTGATGGAATTGCATGATCTAATTTCGCCTAACCCGTTCCATTATCGGACTACAAGACGTACAGTGATGCACCACCGGTACATGGTGGACATCACCGGAACATATGGGTTTACGCAATAAACGTTTTGGAAATACTTTCATTGTGCGTACAGCTGGAGTGGAATTCCCTGCCGGAGTCGGTGTTTTCCGATTGCTACAACTTAGAGGTCTTTACGAGTCGGTACCTACGGTCTTTATTCAAGAGTGAATAGGTTACAGCTTCTAGGAGATATTGGGCAAGCGCCAGCCTAACTTTTTTTATAATTTTTAAGTCGCGCTTGACCACTATCTCATCTGATGGTAAGCGATGATGTGGTCAACGTCGTCTATCTAAAGTAATTAAATAAAAAAAACACCTTATGATCTTTATAGCTAGCAATTGCCAAAAGATCAATTGCCCCATCAAAACCTATACGTCGTCAAGGTACTATTTTGTTTTCATAACCACATCATAACAAACCTCGCCATAATTTCTCCCTTCCCCCATTATTTATCAATGCAATAATAATTAACAATTACCTCAGTGCCTGAACCGCCTCTGTTAATATTTAAGTTCACTAGCTTTGGCAATGCTTGGAGGAGTCTTGCTATTTAATTAATGATCACACATCCACAAACCAACCTTGGCTTAACCTCGATAATCAACCCGTGTGGCTATTATATAGTATATTCAAAACAAAAATCAAAATCAAATAGTTTATCTCAAACAAAGTTTAGACGTAAGTACTTTTGAAATGTCAAAAAAAAAAAAACGATGACTCTAGTTGCAAATTCATAAGCGTCAGTAGGTCTCAATGGAGAAGAATTTGCAAGAAACTCCATGAAAACTCTTTTCCATCACTTTTAATTACAAGTTTTTGGATAAATCATTCTTGTTGAAAAAAATACATACATATATGTGAGAACGATGTAAAAAGACATGCACGTAAAAGCGTCTAGAGTAACAAAAAATTTAAAAAAGTAAATTAACAGGCCGAGGCAGCTAAGTTATGACCGATCCCTAATAATCCTATTAAGCTATGAGCCTGTCACTAAGTCCCATTATCTGAAAAAAAATGCCACAAGATCCTGTAAACAGGAACACTCCACTGGCATTATTCAGTTATAAAGGGGATACAATTCTGTAGTCCTAACAACATCATAACAAACCTCGTCAAGGCTTCCCCCCTCGTTTCTCCCATCACCCATTATTTACCAATGCAATAATTATCAATTACCTCTGCGTCTGAACCGCCTCTGTTAATATTTAAGTAAAGTACTAATTTTATCTGCTCTCTGCTAGCTTTGGCTATGTTATGGGCAATGTCAATCTTATGAATGCTCAATAAAAGTTTTGCTTAAAATTAGGCATCCCATGGGCATCACCTTGGTTTGGAGTTGAATAGGGATGTTTCCTGGGTAGAAAAACGATAAATCTATTTAGTCCGTCAGTGAGATTATCAAATAATAATGGACACGTATTTTTTGCTTTACCAAATCAATAAAAATTTCAAAAGATAAAGCGCATCAAAGTTCTCGTCACTATGTCAATATAAAGTGTACTAACGGAGTGACGCCACAAGATAATTCAACGCATTTTACGTATTAAAAGAAAAAAAAAATGTGTCCAATGTTTTTTATTAATCTACCTAACGGACAAACAACTACTTTTCAGTTAACATCCCTATTGGGGAACACAGTTTTGTCCTATTTTGGATTTGGTAAGCCTTGGTTCACACATCATTGTACTGCATCGTTATTTTTCAACATATCTAATAGTGAGATCAGACGTCACACGGCATAAAACCACACGTTTTTAACAGTATAAAGAGCGGCATACGGCCGCTCGATTATACCGAAAAACATGCAGATCGCCGTGTGACGGTGGCTTATGCGGCTAATATTTGTAGCTAGAGTTGGGTTTAACCCAGACCTTTCTTACAGACTAGCTAATTATTTACTTCGTCATAATATCTTTACATCACATCAAAAATTATAACTTTTAAATGTACAATGTAAAAATACTTGCTGATATGAAACAAGAATGGAGATTGTCAGGAACATTGTTAAAAATTGTTAAGCTGTAGAAAATGATGGCAGAAAACCAAATTCCTATGACAAAATAGATATTCCAATCAATTTTGTAACAGCCAGCCATGAAAACGGGTGGATTTAATGTTACTTAAATCCTAAAAATCCTTCTTGCTGTCCTATGGATATAAAAGTCTGTGTGTTTGACTATGTTATCAAACATCTTTACATATTTTTAATAGTTAATTTATTCCTCAGGGTTTGGATGAAGTTTGGAACATGGGCAGCTCATGGCCTGGATTGGGAAATAAGACAGTTCGTTAATGGAGGCAAATTTGCAACTATCTCGCGGACTCCAATAGCAAAAGCCATATTTTATATTATGCAACAAAGTTGTCGAAACATTTTAATACTACACACAAAACCAAATGTTCAATCTACATTTTGTGCTCGACTGCCCATATTAACATCTCACAGCTACTTGCTTTGAATTTACGTGTTGGAGCGTCAATCTTCTCTTTCACAACGGAATTTATTAAGTACACCTAAATAGGCTTAATTTGTTGAATCTAAACAAAGAGTCTTTACTTTCAAAATGAATGTGTTTATCGTCTGCTACGTACATACGAATAAATATTTGCTACTTTCTGTAACTTACTTAACACAAAAACTTTCCTGTATTCCTAAAATGCTGTGGTAGAGGTGTAGGTACCTGTAGTAAATCCAAATTTTGGCATTAAGAGTGCCCTAGTAGGCGCCGGCGGAGCCACTATATTGTGGCATTTGTGGGCGGGCTTAAAATGCATGCTATCTCATCTGACAACACGTGCTCATACGAATACACACTTTTGCAAATTTGTAGCGCGATGGATGATGATTTAGAACGAAAACGAGCGCGCGAAATTTATATACAATATAAATTAAATTTATATATAATTTATATACAAACCTTTGTGAATATGGATTTCAAAAGAAATGAAAAAATACTTAATGTATCTGTACAATTAAAAAAAAAAAAATTACTTTACTAATCTATCCCTGTATGGTGACTGTTTTGCAATTTTCCTTTTTCTTATGGTATTTATTTCCGCCCAAAGATGCGTTAAAATAAGTGTTGAAATATGGATCTTTAGACACTCATAACTTTCAAGTATATATTTCTTTTTACTTTTTTAACCGACTTACCAAAAAGGAGGAGGTTTCTCAGTTCGGCCGTATAAACATATATATATTTTTTATCTGGTTCGCGGATAACTTCATCGTTTATGAACCGATTTTGATAATTCTTTTTTTGTTGGAATGATGATATTGCAATGGTGGTACCAGGATAAGGAAATCAGGATCTGATGATGGCATTCCAGAGAAATCGAGGGAACTCTTCAAATATTAAAGGCATGCATATAGCGATTTTGGTATTTTTATCAACAATGCAATCATTTACACTTAGAAAGTGTCATTTGATGAAATTGAACTCATGAAGAAGACCACAGATGGCCTCTGGAACTCCTTAATGCTAAGTATAACACTGGTATAAGATATGTCGAATAATTAAACGATTATGATTAAGCAAATACGTATAAATAAATGGTACTGATGAAAATTGTAACATCGAACTCATCTGATTATGAAGCCGGAAGGTAGGCACTGGAATTCTGAAATAAAACAATGGATCCTAGTCGCGTTTGGGCTTATTGGAATCGTCGTGAAATTTACTTTGGCTATAAATGTTTTTTTTATGGTATTTGGAGGTACGTACCAAAACTAAAAAGAGATAAATATAAACTTTTTAACAAAAAAATCAAACCGACTTCCAAAACAAAACACAACAAAGCGAAAAATAATTTTCTTTTCCAAAACCGGTTTCGAAAAACGGAAAACAATAGGTACCAAAGACACCAACGTCATTTCATTACAGGGCTAGATAATAATGAGACAAATTGATATCATTTTTTTATTTTGAACGGTCAAACAGTGGAGTAATCGCCATTCTACGTTTATATGGAAGAATAACCGACTAGAGCACCCTTAAGTTCCATGTATTGCCCTCAATCAGGAACACACTCTAGGCTGCTATAATGTGATTTTTAATTTCGTAGACTAAACTGACAGCTGCCAATGACCTTATTTTTTTTTAAATGTTGCAAGCATGAAGCGTAGTGTTGTAGGTAAGGTTCAATCATAAGTGATTCATCGGATCGATGAGACATGATTCCTCAATTTAATTTTAATAATTGGTGTAAATAAATATTTTATGTATAATAATCGTAACATATTTAATAACAATATTCATACACATAGTAGGTACATACACTTTTATTGTGTCAAATATGAAATCAACAATATATTAAATGCGATCGATAAAATGAAGTCTAACATAAATTAGTAGAAACTAAATAAGGACCGGTAGTTTCTTAACAAATGTAATTCTTTTGCCGTGAAATAGTTTCATTTTTGATCTACTTCGATTTTCGATCAACTTTCGATCACACGGGATAGTCAGGATACGACACTATTTTTATCTAACGATAAAGTGACAACCCCCCAAATGTCAGTTTGGTCTACGAAATTAAAAATCTCATTATACTTAGAAATTCAAGATGGAAAAACCAATAACAGTTTACCCGACCCAGAAATCAAACACAAGACTCTTGCTCAGAAGTAGAGCTTGCGCCTGCTAGACCAATGAGGCAGTAATAATAAACGGAGCTACAATCTCTCCGGGGTAAAAAGACACAATTTAATTGCAGTTCACTTTTTAACCAACTTTCCAAAAAGGAGGAGGTTCTATGTTAGACTTAATGTACGTTTTTTTTTTTTGTGTATGTTCACCAATAAAGAATATAATAGAATATAATACTCTTTATTATGTACACCATATAAGTTACAGAAAGTATAGAAGAAGTAAACATTACACTGGGTGACACAATGGGCGGCCTTATCGCTAAAAGCGATATTTTTAGAAGAAAACCTTCCCATAACCTGTCCATAAAGCAAAACATTGGTACCTACGAAATTCACCGACTTCCAAATATAAAGTTTATTTTTCACTTTGTAGTTTTTTTATTTGGAAGTCGGTGGTATTTTTTAATGAAAATGTTTTTTATGGTTATAAAAATAACCACGCTATATCAGGGCATCCAAATTTACGAATCAATAAACAATTAACTGATTACACTTTCTGTCAGAGAAATTGAACCAGTGACTGTAAGATCTTAACTCAGTCAAGCTTACAAACCAGTCAATGAAACCTTCCGTCATTACTACGCACCGTACAAAAGTACCGAAAAATTAAATTAGTAGTAAGTCAGAGCATAATAGACCTAAATATACTCACAAATACATATACGTATGTGTATGACGGCGTATATTTTACGGTCGTAAGGCGTAAGGTCCTTATTTGAATAACATAGCGCAATTTGTATTCGCACGCAACAAACATGTAATTGTTTGCGATAATGTATTATTTATTTGAAGAAGGTTTTTATGTAACTGTAGTACTTATTAATATAGTACGTATGTTTTTGTTTATGTCGTTTAGGGTAAGTAATTTAGATTGTTAATTTCCGTGACTTTACTGCCGAAGGAAAGGCCAACGAAATGGGCTTGTTACTTTGGAAGTATGATCGTAGTACTTAGTTTTTTTTCTTTTAACATAACTTTCCTGTATTTCCCGATGAGTTAGGCGGAAGGTTATTATTTTGAAGAACACTAAGAACCTTTAGGAGGCGATTATAAAAACTTTTTTTCAAACATGCTTGGAAATTTGAGCATTATTTTGACAATCTTCTTCGAGATAAATCGAAATTGCTAGGTACTGGACAAATACATACGAGCAGCGACGGGCAAAAGTTTTATGAAAATCCATATCTGTCGTGGTTAAGCGACCAATAAATTACAAAGTAAACTCATATCTGTCGTGTAATTTAAAAATGGAACGATCTTTTACTCCGAAACATGGCAACCAAGGAGGTAACTCGGTAATCAAAGATGTTATTTAAATTTAGACCTGGCTTGCAAATAGAAAGTTATTGAAAAAAAAAACAAATTATTGTTGTTCGTCATTGATTTTGATAAGTAATTGTATTTGATAAAAAATTGTATTTGATAAAATAGGTACCACTTAGTTTCAATTTCCGCGCATTATTTGAGAAAAGTACTATACAAGCCTTGGCCACGACTAGGCATTGGTCTTGGACTTAGGTATGTGCCAATGCCTCTTTTTCTGGCCGCTGCAGTATTTTTGCGTTTGAAAGTGTATACTCCCGAGGTGGTCCCATTGTCACCGAGTCAGTATCTGATGACGGGATCCCATGGAAATCGAAGGACATTCTCAAATATTATAAGCATACAAATATCGATTTTGGTATTTTCATCAACAATGCAATCATTTGCACTCAGAAAGTATCATTTGATGATGTGGAACTGATGAAGAAGACCACATATGGGCACTGGAACTTGATGATAAGTATGTCACGGGTATAAGATATCTCGAATAGTTAACCGACTATGATGAAGAAAATAATTATAATTAAATGTTACTGATAAAAATGGTATGATCGAACTGATTTGATGATGAAGCCGGAAGGTAGGCATTGGAAGTCCTAGTCGTATTTGGGCTTATTGGAATCGTCATGAGGTGTACTTGGCTATAAATTTTTCATGGTATTTTGTGGTACTTACCAAAACTAAAAAGAGAAAAATAAAATCCTTTTTAACAAACAAATTAAACGAAACATCTTTCTTGCCCGAAGTCGGTGTCTTAAGAACCTATTGTTTTTTATTACTCGACACCGACTTCGGAATAGAAAGTTATTTTTCGCTTTGTAGTGTTTTGTTTTGGAAGTCGGTCATTTATTGGCTCAGACATATCTGCCGCAATGCCGCATGACAGATGATCTATGGGCTAAAATAACCAATTACTACCGCACCTTAATTCCTACTGAAAAGACTTGCTGTAATTTCAGAGTATAGAGGTGTTTAGGGAAGGAAGACAGCCCATTGTCCAACAATGGGACTAACAGACTAATACACTGGTATCATCTAGTTTCAATATTTGGTATATAAATCAATGATTGTTTTCCAAAAGTCTTAATGATCAAGGTCCAATTAAAATTTACTATCACACATAAAACCTTAACAATAAATAAATATTTTTCTTAACTCAACACAAACGGAGCCCGCCGAGTCCACAGCTCATAAAACTCGCGTTAAAATTTGAAAGCGTTACTTATCCTAATCCTTGTCAAATTGTAATTACTTACGTACAATAATCTCTAAGCACATAAATACATAAATCTCTTAATAAATGCGTATAAGACTCGTAGGTCATCGTTAGATAAACAGATTCTGCTTCTAATCTTATTTTGTTAAGTAAGGCTCTGGTAAAAGATTAAGGAGTTTGGGCAGAAGGGAAACTGGTGTTTGGTGCCAAACAACGTTGAAACGAATGCTTAATTTGACCCAAATGTAAGCCTAAATAGCCGATGGTCCCGGATGTCACTGGTAGATCTCTGACAGTCGTTAGGAGTAGTAAGAAACCAGAACATTGTATACCAGTCGTGCTAAGAGGTAGCGTGTTACCCAGTTACTGGGTAGTGGGGGTCAGATATTTTAGTAAAACGACAGACATAATCACAATACTAGAAATAGGGACCAATTAGTTCAACCAGGTAGCACTATGCAGTCAGGCATATTATAAGTTGGGGGATTATATCACTGATAAAAATGCTTGGCTCAATGCTAGACCTGCTCCACTATCACTAGGGCTCAAAAACAAGTGATATGCGTCACATTATTGCTTTGACGTATTGTTGGACCTGCTGAAGACTGTATGGATATATTTGTTTTGTATAAACCCGATTAACAGCACATGTGTGAGTACTATGTACCAACTATAAATCTACCATTTATTGTACCTGTGTCGTTCGTTGACTTGTGTGAATTAAAAATATTTTGTTGTTTTTTTGGTATAGGCAGTCGGTCCATGTGAAATTCAGGTTTTTTATGCTGCATCCGGTTAAGGAAAAGACAAGACAAATTATGTAATGCCTAAATAGCATTTTTACGTAGTGAATAAACAGTGTGTTTTTATTTGACACTAGCTGACCTGGCGAACTTCGTTCCGCTTAACAAATTTCTAAAATAAAATATTTTTTCTAAAGTAAACGTAGCCTAAGTTACTCCTTATTACATTAGCTACCTGCCACTAAAAGTCCCGTAAAAATCGGTGCAGCCATTTCAGAGATTAGCCGGAACAAACAGACAGACAAAAATTTTAAAAAATGTTTGGTGTATGTGTTACGGCTAATACCCGAAGTGCGGCTACACCTAGTATTAGCTGGAGCTTAGGGCACCCCGGTTACTTTAGGTTACTTTAGACCCTGCGGACGGAAATAGGAGCCCCGCGCAGCGGGGCTCCGTCGACTATGTTGCGTGGCTACACCTAGTTCTAACCGGCTAAAACTAGGTGTAGCCGCACTAATACTAGGTGTAGCCGCACTTCGGGTATTAGCCGTAACATATGTACCGTATATATATTCCGTAGTAAAAACGGTTATTTCAATATTAAAAATATTACATCATCGCTTACCATCAGGTGAGATAGTGGTCAAGCGCGAGCCTATATACAATAAAAAAAAAAAAAAAAAAAACCAGACACCCCAATTTTATTTATATGTATAGATGTATAGATTACAGTCAGATGTCTTAGTTGTAATGGAATTGGCATGCATACTTAATACTTCTTTTCCCTTAAGGCTACTGATGCCTACTTATTCTAATATTTTATTTAGATCAGCCGGTCGCATTATCCGTATACTTTATATTACTGTCTTCGCAGTAGGGCCTGTAGAAGGTATTCTAGCGAAACGCTACATGACTGTTTTTGAATGATTGATGATACATGAATGATTTGTCAAACTGGCCGGTTACATTATTTAAATTTCCAAATTTCAATTGACAAGAAAACATAAGTCAAAATTAATGAGCAGTAGATGGAATAGAGGTATTATTTTTGCCAAATTATACTGAGTTGTTGCCTAAATACAAAAAGTACTGTCACAATAACTGGACGGAATACTTTAATGAGAGATCTTTGGAAATAGGAATTTGGTACAAAACAATTCAATGTGAGCCTCCTCGAATACCATGGCTCATTAATGTGAGTTTGAGTAGATCTTTGATTGTAACCGCGTTTAGGTTAAGATCTGGTCACGTTCCACTAAACAAGTTCGCACACATCAAGAGGAAATCAGATTCTCCAAACTGTGACGTGTGCGGTTTAATTGAAGACGTTCATCTGTTGGTGGAATGTGTCCGTTACGAGACGGATCGAGAACTCTTTGTAAGAAACTTTTACTTGAGCAGAACTAATGTGGGTATGTTCCACGAGATGTTGTCCTCTCCTTTATCTGAAGCCGCTAAAGCGATGTTTATGTTATTTGGTCGTAAGCCATAATTTAGTAAGTAGATGTGTTTTAGTTTAATAGGGTACGATGGAATTGACATGTACTTTATGTATAAAAATTTCTTAAATAAACAGAAAAAAAAATCTGATGAAAAAACGTGATTACAGGCAAAATCCTGTTAGAATGTATGCTGTGCTGTTATTATAAATTATTTCGAGTACATCTATGTAGGTTTGTT
Source organism: Orthosia gracilis (assembly GCA_947562075.1). NCBI lineage: Eukaryota > Metazoa > Arthropoda > Insecta > Lepidoptera > Noctuidae > Orthosia > Orthosia gracilis. Next base: position 42,667,108 of record OX387265.1, on the reverse strand, counting down.
CCAACTGTTGATTCTGCAGAGACGAATATACGGCTAAATGTTTCACGCTATCAAATGCTTTTGTATAGTCCACGAAGGCCAGATACAAAGTTTTCCTATATTCTAAATGCTTTTCCATAATTTGATTTAGGGTTTGAAGATGATCAGTAGTGGAGAAACTTGGGCGGAATCCAGCTTGTTCAGGTGGTTGGTGGGAATCCAGCTTTGCATCGATGCGGCTATGGATAACCTTAATAGATGCTTAGTATAGGTGTGACACAAAGCTTATTGGCCTGTAATTATTAACATCACTTTTATGAAGTACTTCTTGTGAAGTAGGATGATTCTAACATTCGATTTAGGGTTGGCATTCAATCTTACCAGATGAGTATGAATCTTCTATATATATAAAAATGAATCCCTATTTCCCTTGGTCACGGCATCACGCGTGAACGGCTGGACCGATTTCGCTAATTCTTTTTTTGTTGTGTTTGTTATTGTTAGGAGAAGGTTCTTATGAAAGAAAAATTAAAAAAAGAAGAATTGTAGATTGGTAGGGTAGGTATGTAGGTAGGGTAGATAAGGTAGGGTAGTTAAGGTAGGGTAGGGTAGGCAGTTGACGGGAGCGAAACCGCGGGCACAGCTAGTATCAATATATATATCATCAATATCTATTAGAATGTGTATCAAAAATGTATGAGATTGACATGCACTACCGAAGTGTCACATATTTAATCCCAAACATATCGGACTTCATGGATGATCGAATGTAACTTTTTCTAGAGTTCAAGATCTGTAAGCTTTTAACCCTAAACAAGAGTATCGCTTCTATAAATTAATTATTCTTTCCTACAGCCCAACCTTTTTTATGTGTAATTAAGTATTTTACATCCAATGTTTTGGGTGCCGTGTGTAAGTACGGATTCATTAAGGGCCACCTATTTTTAAATGTCTCTTTAAGCGGCATGGCTTTAAGTGCTTGTTTAGGAGATCAAATTCATTTGGAAGGGTCGTGTAAAGCTTTTTTATTTGCTTTATAAGTTTATGTGTGTAAATGTTTTGCGTTTTCTGCTTTAAAGAAAGCAAAAAGGGTTATTTGTGCCAAATATGACGAAAACGCTTGGGATCTGTCAATGTGGTGACGCTTGGGGATGGCCTATGTTCAGCAGTGGACGATCTACTGCAATAATGACGATGAAAAAAAAAACGGGCCAAGAGCGAGTCGGTTCGCGCACGTAGGCTTCCGTACCATTATCGCAAAAAACGGAAAAAATACGTTTGTTGTATGGGAGCCCCACTTAAATATTAATTTTATTGTGTTTATAGTATTTGTTGTTAAAGCGGCAACAGAAATACATCATCTGTGAAAATTTCAACTGTCTAGCTGTCACTGTTCATGAGAAGACAGATGGACAGTCTTAGTAATAGGGTCCCGTTTTAACCTTTGGGTACGGAACCTTAAAAATACAAAGTAGAATAATTAACATAATTTGGGAAAATATGCATTAAGTATATTCACACAAGACAGCCATCGCTCAGCATACCTAAGCTGAGACTGGTGTGCAAAACAGAGCCACAACACTGGTTTTCAGCGACAACCAGCGCTGACTGAAAGAAACGTTCAATTATTAATTTGGATTATCAACTGCTTTCCCATCTCTTTAATTCTTCATTCCAAGGCATACGTCTTCCAACTTGACTCGACTTCGAATCACAAAATTTACATTTACACCTTGTGTGCTTGTTTGTTATTATTGACATTCATCGAAGATTTTTTCTGTTGTCTTAGCGACTGAATTGAGAGGAGTTCTTACAAGCCGACTTGGAATATGAGCCTATGTCATGGAGCTAAAATAAGCTTTGCCAGGAAAAACTGCGGAAAAGAAACTGCACGAAATCTTACACTTCATCAAGAATTCACGAAAAACTTACAGGGCATTAGATAACACGTGTACCAACATTATATATTGAATATAATATGACCTGGTGGAGGTTGCGGGGATCCGCTGGATGCGGGACGTACGGGACTGGTCGATGTGGCGACGCTTGGGGGAGGACTATGTCCAGCAGTGGACGTCTTTAGGCTGATATGATGATGATAATATGTACCTAAAAGCCGTCCCGGAAAATTCTGTACCACCTCAAAATCTCAGACAAATTTATAAGAAAATTTTGTAAGTTGGTGTGAAGAAAGATTGATGCTTGTACCAGGCAGATAGATTGATCTTCATCTGGTAAAATGGAATTGGATTTGTATAAGGATGAATTTCAGTAAAATTGACAACGCCATCTACTGGCATTACTGGTACCAGGATATAACGCTATGTTAATTTTTGTCCGTGTTTAGTTTCTGTAATGTATCAGAGATAGCGTTGTGTCCGTAAAACGTATGGATAAATGAATTTAATTCATAATTTTTCTTTCGATATTTTTTTTTCGATTTCAATAGCATCGGTTAAGTGTCCGGGCGGAGATAATTCTAACAAAATGAAAATCATGAGAATCGGTCCAGCCGTTCTAGAGTTATAAGTGATGTAATTAAACACGACTTTGTTTTATATACAGGCTGAGTTTTTACCTATATCTACTGGGTATGTACTTATATGAACAAGAACTAAGCTGTTAGCAAGCAGTTGAGCTGTTTGCAGAAGTATTTAACAGCCTCAAAGGTACCGGTGATTCTTAGTATTATACTCAACCATGTCTAATAAATGTTCTGGAGAGATTTTGTAGTAGTTGGGAAGAGCTCGTACCTAATGCAGCATTATCACGCTGCCTATTGATTCGGCTGAATAAAAACTATTCCGTTCGTGTAAGTCGACCTCATTTCTAATTTTTTCTTATTTCGGTTCAAACTTAGAAGTTTGATCATTCCATTGGATGACAGAGAAAATTTTTCTTGTGAATTGGCGACGTATCTACTTGGAAGTAACACGTTTAGTATTTTTTTTAAGAAAATTTCAAGTGCAAATCGTTGGATTTATATCGCATTGCGTCCATGCAAACCAATATGTTGCATTTAGTTCTGCAGCATTATTGGACATTTCTTTCTGAGAGTGTCAATTGTTCACCAGGAATTTAATTTGTTTCCGAGTTACCGGCGCATAAGGCCGTCTGTTACAAAGAACCGATTCGCTCAGTATCGGTTCTTGGAATATATAACAAGCTGTGGACTGATGTTCCGAGTTATTTCGACACCGACTGAGTTCGGGAAGCGTGTGCTTGCGGGGGTGACTCCATAATATACGAGTGAAGACCCCGGGAGGACGTCGTGACATCGCTCCGCGTCAAGTGATCCCAAAATTTTGTTCCTATTCACTTTTTATAATTTGTAGCAATAGCGAAGTATTTATTGAATAGTTGTTTATATGTATCACCTATTCGTGTCAAAAGGTCGTGAAATGAACCGTTTTTAATTTTACATTTATGCACGGTTATATTTTAATCGCGCCTAGGGCCGGATAGCGGTTGCAACCCCTTCTCTCCTATAGGCATTATTTTCCAAAATTACAAATTTTATTCTAGACAATCCATTTCCCAACTTTACCGATAGTCTTCCTTTACGTCGCCATTCCTTTTTTCTTTGTATATTTTTTATGTTGAACAATGTTTGTTTTTATTTTATCTTTTATTCGTCAAAATTAAACGTGACACATGTAGTGACAATTTTTTTTTTTTACGCTACAAATTGGCGCCCGAACAGGGACGGGAATTTTTCACGAGTCTAGAAGAGTGCAGGGAGGCCGACAATTTGTCTGATGGTTACTTAGTTAGGCGATTCCATGAAGTCTTGTCAGGTGTCGCACTTCAATATTTTAGGTCAATCCGTCGTCCGGATCTTTCCTTCTTTGAGATCAAAGAAGCCTTTTTTAGGACATTCGGTACGACCGATTTTGAATTTAAGATAAGCCAGGAGGTCCGTAACCTCAAGCAGAGACCGGAACAGCTAATAAGAGAATTTATTATCGAGGTTTCTTACTTAAATGCTAAACTGAGCAAGCCTATTGAAGAATCGGAGTTGTTGCGGATCATCACTCACAACATGTTGCCAAAGTACACTCCTTGCTTGTCCATCCAAAAATTTCATGACATCGATAATTTAATCGAAGCTGTTACTCATTTCGAGTCCTTTCTAAAACCTCCAAAGGCGGTAGCCAGTTTCGATTGTGTTGCCGACCAGTCGACTTCTCAGGCTGTTAACTCACCAAAACCCAGGCCGAACAAAACTTCCCATCAACCAACAACTAGTAAGCCTCGGACTTGTCCTAGTTGTAGTCAGTCTCAGCTTTGCTTAAAATGTAACAAAGTTGGTCATTCTTACCGCTCTTGCCCAGAGATCACAGGCATGATTTGTTTTAAGTGTCGCACTCCTGGATTTATTACTAGAGAATGTCCGAAATGTAATCCAAAAAATGCATAGACCACTGGCGATACGCTTCTTTTCGTACAGTATCCCCAGTGTTTACTACAGATTCATTTGATAACCGACCGTTTATAGAGGTATTATTATGTGGTAGAGTTGTTAAAGCATTGCTTGACACTGGTGCTCAGATTTCGCTTGTTAACGATAATTTTATTCAGCAACTTGGTATTTCTTTGACATCAAAAGACGCTTGTCCCCGTGTTATATCGGCTAATAATTCACCGATTGATATTCTTGGTTCTGTACATCTTCCAGTTAAATTTAACGGTACAACTTTTATTCATGAGTTTTTAGTGGCAAGTTCGATGTCATCTTCTGTTATTTTAGGTATCGAATTTTGGAATAAATTCGGTTTGACGTCTATTTTTAGTCAGGCTTTCGATAAAAATATTGATGGTAATATGTTTATCCCTTCTGTTCAGCACTCTCCCCCTCAAGTTTCCTCTGTTAGTGAGGTTCGTTATATTCATCCTCGTAACATCCTATCGCCGGATCAAGAGTCTTGTCTTCAACAAGTTATTAAGGAGTATGAAGTTATCTCTTCGGAAAAAGTTGGTCTTGGAAAGACATCTTGGTTGTCCCATAAAATTAATACTACGGGATACCCTATCCGTCAAAGATATTATCCCTTATCCCCAGTCAAGTTGAAGATTCTCAATGAAGAGATTGACAAAATGTTAGATATGGGTGTTATTCGTCCTTCTCGTTCTCCATGGGCTAGTCCTGTGGTAATGGTGACAAAAAAGGATGGTTCTGTTCGGTTTTGTGTCGACAGTAGAAAACTGAATAGTGTGACAATCAGAGATTCTTATCCTCTTCCCCGTATTCACGATATCCTCGACAACCTTCGTGGTGCTAGATATATTAGCTCATTGGATTTTAGAAGTGCTTTCTGGCAAATTCCACTTGCTGATAGAGAAAGTTGTGAGAAAACAGCATTTATTGTCCCACAACGTGGTCTCTTTGAGTTTGTTAGGATGCCTTTTGGTCTAACGAACGCTGCTTCGGAGATGCAACGCCTTACTGATATGATCGTTAATTTCGAGTTTACTTCTACCAGTGACGACTGTATTTTTGGGTACGTCGACGACTTGATAATCGTATCTAAAGATTTCTTTGGTCATATGGCGCTGCTCAGGAAGGTGCTTGCTCGACTTAAAGAAGCAGGCTTATCTATAAATTTGAAAAAATGCGAGTTTTGCAAAAGCGAACTAAAATATTTGGGTTATATAGTTAATGAAAAGGGACTTCAAACCGATCCCGGCAAACTTGATGCTATTAAAGATTATCCTACTCCCACTTCGGCTAAGTCATTACGCGGTTTCATTGGTATGTGTTCCTATTATAGGCGTTTCGTTAAAGGGTTTTCTTCTATAATTGCTCCGCTTACTGCCCTTATCGGTAAGAGAAAGGGTAATGATCCAATAAGTTGGAATGATGCAGCCGATCAGGCTTTCACTAAGTTGAAACAAGCGCTAATCGATACGCCTGTTATGGCATGTCCTGATTTCTCCAAGCCGTTCATCCTGCAGTGTGATGCATCAGCTGTTGGTCTTGGTTCGGTACTGACACAAAAGATAGACGATGTTGAGCACCCAATCGCCTATTATTCGCGTTTATTCACTCAAACTGAACGCAATTATGGTACTACAGAACGTGAACTCTTGTCAGTTTTGGATTCAATTAAACATTTTCGATGTTATTTAGATGGGATGAAGTTTTCAGTCATAACAGACCATATGGCCCTTAAGTGGCTTCTCACTCTTAACAACCCATCTGGTCGTTTAGCTCGTTGGGCTACTATTATCTCCCAATATACTTTTGATATTGTGCATCGTAAAGGTTCGCAACATATAGTCCCCGATGTTCTATCCAGGATCTATGCTAATCCTGTGTCGTTTGACCAGGGTCCTGAACATACTAATGACCGTTGGTATAAGAAGGTGTATATAGGTGCTCGAGACACGCCACAAATGTTCCCAGCATACGCTATAAATAACGGTATCCTTATGAGACGCATGCCTGTTACTAGTCCTTTATCTTCTGAACCATGGCACGTGGTGTTACCAGCTGAAAAGGTTCCAGACGCTATTTGGGAAATTCACAATAGTTTTCCTTCGATACATCCCGGTGTTACTAAAACGTATCTAAAGCTTAGGGAGTTGTTCTACTGGCCAAATATGTTCCGTGACGTTACTTCGACGTTAAGTCAATGTGAGGTTTGTAAAGCCTATAAAATCTCGAACACGCAACCTCGCGGTCAGATGTGCTACCCTAAAGAGGTTTCCTTGCCCTTACAGATGATTTCTATCGATATAATTGGTCCGTTGCCCTGTGCTTATTATGGTTATAAATATATCCTTTCTATGGTAGATGTTTTTTCCAAATATGTTTGGCTAGTTTCTCTGAAAAGGATTGACGCTCTTTCTGTTATAAAAGCGTTAGAGTCTGAAATTTTCTTTAATTTTGGGGTTCCGCGTACTATTCTTTGCGACAACGCTACAGTTTTTCGTAGTAATCAATTCCTTAATTTTCTCAGATCTTTTCATATTCAATCACCTACTTTTACGCCATATTATACACCCCAAGCAAATACGGTTGAGCGATACAACCAAAGTGTTATTACGTGTTTAGGTATTTTGGTTGGTGAAAACCAAAGAAGTTGGGCTAAAATGTTACCTAAAGTTAAGCTTTACCTCAATTCTTGTGTTAATCTAGCTACTGGCTTTACGCCTAACTTTCTTATGTTTGGTAGAGAGGTCCTTATGGATAGCAGTCGTGTAGATAGTCAGACTCGAAGCTCTAATTTGGCAGACAGTCGGGCTCGTCATGCTTCAAACCTATCCTCTCTCAGCGAAGTTTATGCAAAGGTAGCTGATAATCTTTCTTTAGCTTTCCTCCGTAACTCTCGTGCATATAATTCTAATCGATCAGCTATCACTCTGAATATTGGTGATACTGTATGGAGAAAGAACTTTTCCAAGTCTTCTGGAAATGATTTTTTTTCTGGAAAGCTTGCTCCACGTTTTATTAAGTGCCGTGTAATAAGAGTCATTTCTAGGACCACATATTTGCTCCAGGATTGTGATTCAGTCCACTCCGGACAATATCATATCAAAGATATCTTAAAATAAATTTGATTGAATTCTCTTTGTTCCATTTTAACATTAACATTTGCTTTCTAAACCTTTTTCCTCTTTGGTTTATGGGAATATTTCTTTGCATAAGTTTTTGATTATGTTAAAAACTTCATGAATTATCTGTTAATAATGACATCTATTTATTTCTGTGTTGTGTCAACCTGTGTTCTCAGGTTATTTTATTTCTTTTAGTTTAACACAAATGGTGTGTCATTCTACATTTAATTTGAATTTAAACTTGAGTTTTCTGACTTGAGTTCTCTGATTTGAGTTTTTTTGTCTTGAATTCTTCTTTGACTTAATTGACTTAAGTTTTCTTTCTCAAACTTGTTTTTTTGTTTTTTGTCCAACTTGTCTTTCGTTTCTATAACTAAGGTTGGACTTTACGTGTTGACGTTATTTATTTTTTGGGGATCCCCGGGTTTTTTCTTATTGTTGTTAGGTAATAGTTAAGTCTTATGTTAAGTTAGGCTAGCTTTACTTAGATGTATAGTTCCCTGGTTGTTCTTCATAGTTGTTAGGATGTGGTAGTTGTTGGTGTTTGTCTCTAATTGAACAATATATATTTAGATTTATGAGTTTGTTATTTTCTTTCATATTCTCCATAGATGTAATCGAGATATCGCGAGTTGGCGCGGATAACGTTTAGATGTGGTGGCCACCGTGTTTATTCAGTATCTTTGGCACTTCGATATCGTTTGATTCAGAAATGATTCCTGCTGTTGTCATTGCCTGTTCCAGCTTTATCTTTCTTCTCACTCGTACTTTCGTCCTTTTTTTTCTTAGAAAGGGGGTATTGCAGCATTATCACGCTGCCTATTGATTCGGCTGAATAAAAACTATTCCGTTCGTGTAAGTCGACCTCATTTCTAATTTTTTCTTATTTCGGTTCAAACTTAGAAGTTTGATCATTCCATTGGATGACAGAGAAAATTTTTCTTGTGAATTGGCGACGTATCTACTTGGAAGTAACACGTTTAGTATTTTTTTTAAGAAAATTTCAAGTGCAAATCGTTGGATTTATATCGCATTGCGTCCATGCAAACCAATATGTTGCATTTAGTTCTGCAGCATTATTGGACATTTCTTTCTGAGAGTGTCAATTGTTCACCAGGAATTTAATTTGTTTCCGAGTTACCGGCGCATAAGGCCGTCTGTTACAAAGAACCGATTCGCTCAGTATCGGTTCTTGGAATATATAACAAGCTGTGGACTGATGTTCCGAGTTATTTCGACACCGACTGAGTTCGGGAAGCGTGTGCTTGCGGGGGTGACTCCATAATATACGAGTGAAGACCCCGGGAGGACGTCGTGACATCGCTCCGCGTCAAGTGATCCCAAAATTTTGTTCCTATTCACTTTTTATAATTTGTAGCAATAGCGAAGTATTTATTGAATAGTTGTTTATATGTATCACCTATTCGTGTCAAAAGGTCGTGAAATGAACCGTTTTTAATTTTACATTTATGCACGGTTATATTTTAATCGCGCCTAGGGCCGGATAGCGGTTGCAACCCCTTCTCTCCTATAGGCATTATTTTCCAAAATTACAAATTTTATTCTAGACAATCCATTTCCCAACTTTACCGATAGTCTTCCTTTACGTCGCCATTCCTTTTTTCTTTGTATATTTTTTATGTTGAACAATGTTTGTTTTTATTTTATCTTTTATTCGTCAAAATTAAACGTGACACATGTAGTGACAATTTTTTTTTTTTACGCTACACTAAGTAATAACAGCCACACGGATCGATCTTTAAGGTTAAGCAACACTTGCCGAGGTCTGTCTGTGGATGGGTGACCATCCATTTCATACCAAGACCTCGCCATGCCTCGGAAAGAAAGTTAAGCAGTTGGTCCTGGATGTCATTTAAAGGTTTTGACAGTAGTTACGGTCGCAGACACCAGTCTTGCCAAAGGGAGTTGTAATACTCAGTTCCTTGGTTGTGAAAGTCGCTCCATGTTAAATATTGGCACCCAGCTGAATCCAGTTCCTCTGGCAGCCGACCTCAATATATGTATTTGGGAAAAGACTAAGAAGATTGATTAATTATAATAAGTAGTTGGTAATCCGTAAACTCTGCCAATTATCAGAAATATACTACAAATATTAGAGCTGGCAGTTTTATTTATATTTTACATCAAATAGCTTATTTGCTTTGACTTTGTGAAAGAACTTGAGTGAGTAATGTTTATTTTCCTCAAGGCGAAAATATAAACCAAATAAACGTTGGATGGGTTATGTGAAAGACGATTATGTCGAAAATGGAGGTGACTATGAGGATTTAAACGGGCATTTTTTGCACGATAGGTGGCGCATCGTCGCCATGGCCATTGAAAGCTGTCAATTCTATATATTTATAAGCTATCATTCAGTAAATTTATTTTTTCTCGAAATATGCCTCTGTGTGCTGTACCAGGATGTACCAACCCCGGTGTTCATTTATTTCCCAAATATACAACGCTAAACAAGTTCGATTTTCTGATTAGGTTGCTTGGAAATCTTCGGCAATTTGGTGGATCTATGGTAAAGTTCTACAGCAGGAATATCATTTGCTTGCTTTCAGAAGCTTAAGGGCATTGATTGCCGAAAATGAAATAAAATTTCTAACCTAGAACGTAAAGAAAACCATTTATCCTTAAAGTAATATTCTCTCATGTTTCGTAAATTTTCCTACCTTGAGCTTAACTCAAGAATTAACTCGTTACAACTAAAAATATATCCAAATCTAGAGCATATGCATGAGCACTGATGAAAAATATTTTATTTTATAAACGTCTACACCTGTTTTTTGTCAGTTATCCTTACTCCACTTTTTTTAGTTCGTCTTTCAGTTCCTTAAGCTTCCAGGTGCAATGCATATTATTAACAACAATGTTGGACCGATCTCAACACGAAAAAACCTGATGTAAACAAAGTGAAAACGATTTGATATCGGCCATCGCGCCGCTAGCGACATCTGCGCATCCCCATTGAGATGACAATTATAGATGTATGGATGAAGAAGACATCATGCGGCGACCATAAATAAATCGGGATAAGGGTAGGAGGATGATGATAAAAAAAATACTGAAGATCAGTCTCACTACAACATGATGATCTATTAGGTAATTTTGCAAATGAATTCTTGGATGCAATTTATTTTAAGTAGACTGGATTGGTCAGGGAACGTAACTTATGTACAGCAACCTATCTAAATATCATACCTTTAACGATTCATGTGTCCTCTATAACATAACATCTAGGCTATCGAGATGCCTATGAATAAATTAAGAGACCTACTCGTAACATGAGCAATACCTAACACCCGACTCCCTAAACGCCTCACCCCATATTCCTCCTGAGAATGGGTGGAATATCTCCTTAATATTTAATTCAAGTGCAATAATGCAAGTCGATACGATTACCTTATTCCTTGCGGTATAAAGCGAAGGAAAAGTGCGTAAAATATACAAGAATACAGGTAAACATTTCTTGTGGCAGGGAGCCAATATTTACGAAGCTAACGCGATCCTCAGGGAAATAGTGTCGAATATGAGCCGTATTCTCGCCATCTTGTTTACACACGATAGAAAAACTAAGCGTTGTGGTATCTTTTACTTCGGTTTTGTGTGTTTTTCTAATATTTGAGGGGAAATCTTGCAGTTTGGGTTCTCTGGATATTAAGTTTTTTATATTTGCTGTAACAGTTTGTGTAAAAGATAAAAGCGTCTTCTATTATTTGGAGGAGTCGGTTTAAAATCGTTTGCACGACTAAGCCTGTCGAATTTGCAAAGACGTGCGTAGTTATAAAGTAGATGGAGTTGCTAAGTAATGACTGTATATATAAAAAAACTTTTAACAAAAAAATACTACCGACTTCGAAATAAAAAAACTACAAAGTGAAAAATAACTATTTTTGGAAGTCGGTGTCTTTCATAGGTACCGGTACGGTTATTGCGTGATGGACACCGACTTCCAAAAATAGTTATTTTTCACTTTGTATTCTTTTTATTTGGAAGTCGGTACTATTATTTTTTTGTAAAAAGTTTTTTTATTTCTCACTTTTTAGTTGTACCGGCCTAATAAGCAGGGACCGAAAACCTTTATAAATTACGGTACAGGTATCGAGGAATTTTGGTTACCTATACGATTAAGGTAACCGCTATCTGGGTAACCCAAGAAGAAGAAACATGTTACCTTTATTTAAGTTAACGTTTTAATCGGCGTTCGCCAGCGCGCATGAGTTGTCTCGACTCTTTGATACACACACAGGCGATGCGCGCCCTTTGACAGTTTGACTAATACCGACGGACGGCACGTATAAGATATAGATAATTTTTATTCCGGTAACCGGTAATAATAAAGGTTGTATTCAATATTTAAAAATTAAGGTAACCTTTTTAAATACCTGTAACTAACCGAAAAATACCGGTATTGGTCGTACCGGTTTCGGTCCCTGCTAATAAGCAAGTTTTTTAGTAAGGTACCTATAACGCCAGAATAGAATACCCGAATTTCATGAAACATGAACATAACTGGTGAAATGACAGATCTGCGTACCCCTTAAGAGCGTACTGGCGTGATGTTGTGTTATGAAATGGTATAAACAATAAACAGACATGCGATTGCAGCAATCCTGAGAGATTTGCCATTATTTATTGAAGAATTATGTTGTATACCTTCGAAGTTCTTCATCAGATCTTTACCAAATCAAAATGGGACCAATTTCGAAACATACAAATAGTCAAAAAAAAACATACATAATGTTGAACATAGAACCTCCTCTTTTTTGTTTTTTTCGGTTAAATATAGAACAAACATATCCAATTTTTAACATCAAAAAGTGTAGTACTTTTCAAAGCTTAAATAACTAAAATAAAGTAAAAGCCTTGTTGGCAATTTTGCTCGTGATGTTTGAAGGTTGACAAAAATAAAATTACAACATAATTAAAATATGGAAAGTTTCAAAATAGTAATAAAGTACAGAAACCATTTTGTCAAAGGCTTCTGGGAAAATAATTCGCTCATTGACCAAATATTATATTATGGAACTTAAATTCCCGAGAAAAGGAAACAATTTTGTGTTCAAATGAATACAGATCAAAGGACCAGTTTTTATTTAATTTTGAGTAAAATGAGTTGAATGTTGAACGTAAAACATCAGTACTTCAGCCAAAACACGTCCGGTGCTAGACATAGCGCATAGATGTAGACATAGGCCTTCCTCAAGCGCTGCCACATCCACACCCCTATCATACATTTATAGTCTACTAGCTTCTGTTACCGGCTTTGCCTGCATGAATAACAAAATTATCCCAAGGGAACGTACTCCCGGGATAAAATTCTATGTCCTTATCCATAACATGGTTTACCCGTGTGTCAAATTTCAACTAAATTCGTTCAGCCGTTGTGAGGCAAAAATTTAATAGACAGTCAGTGTAACTTTTAAAGTTTTAGTATTAGTCAGGATTAGTATATACTAAAAGAAACGCCGCGAGGGGATGCCCTAGGAAGACATACATAGACCTTACTGGTGAAGTTCTTCAGAAAGGCCAGGTGCGCAGTACTCAACACCGGCGTGCGTGTTACATACACACATACACCTAGAACGCCGATACAGCATTTACCTCATTACGGCGCATTGCGACAGCTACGGACACGAGGCGCCGACGCAGCACAACGTGATGCATTCAACGCCGGACACCGCGGCCCCTACCAACTCACGCCACTTTTGACACAGCATCGGTCAACTGTCGACTTAGTTAGATTCAATAATTATTATATTGTAATTCTAAAATAAATTAAGTTCATAAAATCTTGTATTTTTTTACATCCTCCGGCTACAGCCTTCGTAATTGGCGCAGTCGGTAGGATACTCGCGGGCCGGTTCGCGAGAGTAAATTGTTAGGATCGCGAGTCACCCGGGTGACCATCGGGCACCGTACGAGTATCCTGAATCTACAAGAGCTGCAGTCCAGAGGAGTATCAAGACATCGATAGAGTAGAGGTACAGGACTATTCCAAGTAAGTGCTTTAGAATCGTTCTGGAGTCGCTTCCTCCTTATTCATAAGTGTTTTCCTATATAATCCAAGATTTTCCATCCACGGCAATCTCGGTCCCCTAGGTTAGATAGTAATAGTAGTAGAATTAATATTTTAGACGCTAATAGAAATTTAGAGACAAACCCAATGAATAGTAGTAGTAGTTCAGTTTCTCCGAGTATGGCTGACTCAGTGGATCATATTCACAAAGCCCTACGATTGGTTCCAGAATTCGATGGAAACTCGAACGTGTTAACTCGATTTATAAAACTGTGTGATCAATTAGTACAACAGTTTATGAGAAGTGAGCCAGAGTTTCAATTAACTAATTTGGCATTAATAAATGGAATTCTAAATAAAGTAGTAGGGTCCGCAGCGCGCACGATTAACTCGAATGGTATCCCGGAAACTTGGGAAGGGATTAGGAGTGCTTTGATCAATAACTTCGCCGATCAACGCGACGAGACGTCATTGTATGATGATCTAGCCCATTTAACACAGGGTACGGCAACCCCGCAGGAGTTTTATGAACAGTGTCAAAACCTCTTTAGTACTATTATGACCTACATCAGCCTACATGAAACGATAGCGAGTACAATTGAATCAAAACGCACTTTGTACAAGAAACTCACACTTCAATCATACTTACGCGGACTACGTGATCCGTTAGGTACTCGCATTCGGTGCATGCGGCCCGATACAATAGAAAAAGCTTTAGAGTTTGTGCATGAGGAAATGAATACATTATATTTGCAGCAGCGCAACGATCATGCTCCTGACAGGAAACCGCAGTCTCAGCACCAGGTCAGTCCTAAATTTTCTTATGGTTATAAGCCACCGGTTCAAATGACACCGACTATGCCGCGTTCTTTTAATTTACCGCCCTCTAAGCCTTTTGCAATGCCAGGACCCTCGCGACCGTTCATGTCTCAAGCACAGCAGCCTGTGCCAATTTGGAAGAATCAGTCCCCTCAATATCGTGGCCCTTCGCGTACCCAGCAGATGTTTAGTTCGCCGCCACCTAACTATAGACCCCAAACTCAAGTTTTTAAAATGCCTGGTCCCAGATCAACCGGTAGTAACGTTCCACAACCTATGAGTGGTGTAAGTCATTACGTGCCAAAACCATTTACCCCACGTGCACCTCATGATTGGTCTAAATCTGGGAATCCGCCACCCTCAAATTATTTCAAACCACGAGAATTTAATTATAATGATTTTGATGACCGGTCTCATTATGATTATTATGGCGATTGTTATATCGATAATGACTATTATTACCCTCAGGAACATTTTGAGTATCCTGATTATGCTTATGCAGGGGAGTATGCGTATGAGCAACCACAGTGTACGGATTCTTTCACTATAGAGGAAGTAGAGAATGTCCCTTCTGCTGAAAACGAGGATTTTCAGAAAGCCCCCAAATCAGACAAGTTAAAATAGAGATTAATTTGCAAACACAGAGACAACTACCATATATTCAAATTTCAAACCCTCCGCTCAAGCTACTAATTGATACAGGTGCTAATATGTCTTTTATCAGTCCCGCAGTTGTTGAAAATTTTTTATCCCATATACCTTGCAAGTATGATCCTTTCGAGGTGACGAATATTCACGCTACTTCTAGAAGTGACTATTCTATTACTTTACCGTGTTTTAAGGAATTTAATGAGCCAGGTGACATAACTCTGTTCGTTTATGCGTTTCATACATTTTTCGATGGTTTGATTGGCTACGACTTATTAGAGAAATTGGAGTCAAATATTGATTTAAAAAATAGATTATTGATCACTCGTAATTCCAGTAATCCCTTATTAATGTACGATTCGCGCAATAGTAATTTATATGAAGACATAATACCGGCTAATACATCCAAATTAATTAAAGTTCCTATAAACTCTCAAGATGGTGACGTTATGATCCCTGAACAGTACATTTCAAATTGTTTAATAAGTGATTGTGTTACGACGGTTAAAAATAATAGAGGTATAATAGAAATAACTAACCCGTCACGTCATGATGTAGTCTTTTCTATGGATCGCCCCGTCAGCGCAGACTTGTTTAATGTTCAGTGCACGCGCACTAAACAACAGCCCGATCGCATAAAGGAAGTTCTGTCTCGCTTACGAACGGATCATTTAAACCCTGAAGAGAAAGCCAATTTAGAAGCACTTTGTTCACAATACGCCGATGTATTTTATATTGATGGCGAACCGTTATCTTTTACAAAAAAAGTTAAGCATTCTATCCGAACGACAGACGAAGTGCCAATTTATACAAAAAGTTATAGATATCCATTTATACATAAACAAGAAGTACAGGACCAGATCTCTAAAATGTTACAGCAGAATATTATACGTCCCTCACAGTCTGCCTGGAGCTCACCTATCTGGGTAGTCCCTAAGAAAGCCGACGCTAGCGGCAGAACTAAATGGCGTTTGGTTATAGACTTTAGGAAACTAAACGAAAAAACCATAGATGATCGTTATCCTATACCCAACATTTCGGACGTCCTTGACAAGTTAGGTAACTGTCATTACTTCACTACCCTGGACCTCGCCAGCGGGTTTTACCAGGTCGAAATGAATCCTGATGACATCCATAAAACCGCGTTTACAGTCGAGCACGGACATTTTGAATTTCTCCGTATGCCAATGGGTTTGAAAAATTCTCCTTCAACCTTTCAAAGGGTGATGGACAATGTTCTAAGGGACCTTCAAAATGTTGTATGCTTAGTCTACCTAGATGATATTATTGTATTTTCAGTATCCCTTCAGGAACACATGGTTAATTTAGAGAAGGTTTTCCAGAGACTTAGAGAGTCCAATTTTAAAATTCAAATGGACAAATCTGAGTTCTTAAAATTGGAAACTGCATATTTAGGACACATTATAAGCAAAGACGGTATCAAACCTAATCCAGATAAGATCAAGGCCATTAAGAAATTCCCACTGCCCAAAACGGCAACCGAAATCAAACGCTTTTTAGGTCTATTAGGTTATTACAGAAAGTTTATCCCAGACTTTGCTCGTATAACAAAACCGATGACTCAGTGCCTCAAAAAGGGCTCAAAAATTATCTTGACTGATCCAACGTACATCGATTGTTTTGAAAAATGCAAAACTCTATTAGTTAACGATCCCATTTTACAATACCCTGATTTTAGTAAGGATTTCATATTAACTACCGATGCATCCAACCTCGCCATTGGTGCCGTTCTTTCACAAGGACAGATAGGTGCTGATAAACCTATAGCTTACGCGTCCCGCACGTTAAACACTAGTGAAATTAATTACAGCACAATTGAAAAGGAACTGTTGGCAATTGTATGGGCAACAAAATATTTCCGCCCTTACCTATTCGGTCGAAAGTTTAAAATTGTAACAGATCACAAACCCTTACAATGGGTCATGAACTTAAAGGAGCCTAATTCACGCTTAACCCGTTGGAGGTTAAAACTAAGCGAGTATAATTTCACTACTGTCTATAAGCAGGGTAAGCTGAATACTAATGCAGATGCCCTTTCCCGTATTGAGATTAATAATGAAGATGCAAATTCTATTGCAGTTAACGTATCTGAAAAACCCCCTTCGGAGACCGGATCCACAACATTAACAGCTCACACTAGTGCCGAGAGTCCCATATTAGAAATACCCATATCTGACGAGCCTCTTAATAAATTCCACCGTCAAATATCCTTTATAGTCGTAGGAGACATTAAAAAACGTCCAACTGTGTCTAAGATATTTGACACTCATACTAAAACCACTATACAATTATCAGAATCTAATCTTGAAAAAGATGTTACTGACGCCATCAAAGAATATGTTAATCCTAAGGTGAAGACAGGGATTCTAATTCACCCTCCTTTAGCGATGTACAGTATCATTCCAATTATTCAAAATACGTTTAAAAGTTCCGCCCTGAGCATGGTCTTAACAAAAAGAGAAGTAGAGAACGTTAAAGACTACTTAAGACAGCAGGAAGTTATTCGTAATTACCACGAAGGAAAAACAAATCACCGTGGTATAACTGAATATTTCCTCGCTTTATCGCATCGTTACTATTGGCCCAAAATGAAAGATAGTATATCAAAATTTATTAATGAATGTAGTATCTGTGGACAAGCAAAATACGATCGAAACCCTATTAAGCAGAAATTTTCTGTAGTTCCACCTCCCACTAAGCCCTTCGAAATTGTTCATCTCGACCTTTTCACTGCTCAAAATGAGAAATTCCTTACGTTAGTTGACGCTTTCTCGAAATATGCCCAGGCATATCATCTCAGAGATGGTACAGCACTAAGTGTCGTTCAAGCTCTCTTGATGTTTTGCACCCATCATGGTGTTCCTTATACTATAGTTACAGACCAAGGACCGGAATTCACCAATGCACTTTTCGCAGAATTTGTCCGTCTTCATAAAATACAGCACCATAAGATACTTGCACATACACCCAATGATAATGGCATAGTAGAACGTTTCCATTCTACTCTACTGGAGCATCTCAGAATCTTAAAATTAGAGAACCGTACCGAATCTGCCTTAAATCTCATGCCCTATGCAGTATTAGGGTATAACAGTTCCATACACAGTTTCACTAAGTGTAGGTCTATAGACTTAATCACAGGACATTTCGATCCCCGCGATTCTTTAGATTTAAATTTAACCGAACACTTACTGCAACAATACTCAGAAGACCATAAGAAACGATTAACTCAAGTTTACGAAATAATCAATGAAACTTCTCTTCACAACCGGACTGAATTAACTGAAAATAGAAACAAAAATCGGGAACCTGAAAAAGAATATAGCCCTGATCAACAAGTATTTGTCCGCAATCCCTTAGCTAATAGACAAAAATTGGCTCCGCGTTTCACCCAGGATACAGTCCTAGCCGATCTGCCCATCCATATTTATACTAAAAAGAATCGTGGCCCCGTTGCCAAATCTCGTCTCAAAAGAAGCCCTAAGGATTCCGTATTGTTACAGGATGACACTTTTGCTACTACTCCAAATGACTCAAGGACAAGAAGTAATGTTTGATCCCTTAGGGAATGGCCCTGGTTTGCTACCATTTAATTTAGGAACGACCCGTATCATTTCCCACTACCACTCCTTCCTTAATTATATTAATCTTAGCTATATACAATCTAAAGTAGATACAATTAACTCAAAATTATCTGAATTTAGACCCAAACTTACTAATAAAACTTTCTCGTTATTTGAACCGCATATGGATTATCTAACATCAAAATTAAATTAAATATCAGCACAGTTAGAGACATTTGAACATAGTCGTCATAAAAGAGGACTTATTGATGGACTCGGTTCCGTTATTAAGAGTATATCCGGTAATCTAGACCAAACTGATGCAGTCAAATATGATAATGCTATAAAAATCCTCCAAGAAAATGAATACAGACTAGAGTCTCAAATTAATCAACACGTTAGTTTATCTAAAATTTGGATTTCACATAACGCCAACTTAATAGCCAATATAACAAAAAATCAGGAAAAAATAAGTGATGTTCTAAATCGATTAATTAATAATTCGAAAGACTTAGATTTGCTTCATTATGCCCATTTATCTCAATATCTAACTATCCTAAGTGATAATATAGACAGCTTATTCGAAGAACTCCGTAAACTAGAATACACGTTAGCTTTTATTCGTGCATCGAGCACACCGCATACAGTAATTAGTTTAGTTGAAATTAGGAATATGTTAGATAAGTTAAAGAACTTATATTCAAAGGACGAAATCCTTGACATAGAATTAAGAGACTATTATGATGTAATTAAACTAGGATATTTCTACATAAATGACCAGATAGTTATAGTGTTTAAGGTACCGATTGCTTTTCCCTCAAATTATAACCTCTACAAACTGTCCATCGTTCCTAACAAACATAATAAAACCTTTTACCTCCCTCACCTTTTATTGCGATGTCTGGATTAGATTCTATGTACATGGAGGCTGAATGCCCGAAGGTAAACTCCCTGTACCTCTGCGAAACAAGACCAAAGTTCCAGACACAAAATAACACCGAATGCATCCAGCATCTAATCTCCAAGCAAGAAGTTCTCCCATCCTGCAAAATGACAACAGTCGCCCTGAAGAAAGAAGCTGTAGAACAACTCGACGAGAAACACTATACCATAAGTTTTCCACACCCAACCAAAGTGAAGATATCATGCAGACAAGAAATATACAAGACTCTAGAAGGAAGTTACTTGGCCATCATCCCGTACAACTGTCAAATCAGGACGCCCGAATTCACCATAGCAAACTCTAATAATCACATCAAGGGATTCGCTCTGGAAATCATACAATTGCCTACTTTTGAAGACTTAGAATCATCAAGTGAAGCACCAATATTACTAAATTCTGCTGACTTAGAAAGCCTACACTCTATAAATACGAAGATCATACAACAGACTCCAATTAAAATCAACGAAGCCAGTAACACAAGTCTGTACCACACTACAATTCCAATCTACTTAATACTATCCGGTGCAGGTGCACTCATCATTGCACTGTTGTACCGACGACAACGATCAAGGAATTATCGTAAAGACAAGTCAATTGAAACGAACGATGTCACATCAGCGGCAGATAATACTGAAACTCAAAACCCCTGTCCCAGCAAGATAAGAATCGACCACAGCAATATTTCATCATCTCTCTCACATCAGATGTCGAAATAGTTGCTGATCTTCGGGGGAAGGTGTTACATACACACATACACCTAGAACGCCGATACAGCATTTACCTCATTACGGCGCATTGCGACAGCTACGGACACGAGGCGCCGACGCAGCACAACGTGATGCATTCAACGCCGGACACCGCGGCCCTTACCAACTCACGCCACTTTTGACACAGCATCGGTCAACTGTCGACTTATTTAGATTCAATAATTATTATATTGTAATTCTAAAATAAATTAAGTTCATAAAATCTTGTATTTTTTTACATCCTCCGGCTACAGCCTTCGTAATTTGCGTGTATGACTAGATGTATAAACGTGAGTGAAGCAAAAGAAGTATATAAGGATCGGGGCAGGTGGCGTTCTGTAGTTTCTGCCTACCCCCATGGGAAAAAGCCGAGATTTTATGTATGTAGTATATACGAAAACGCTACGAAACAGAAGATTAACAAAACATTCATAAACAATAACACATTCCTATCTAGGCAATGTTTACTAGCTCCAATTTTAGGCTCAAAAGCCGCAGCTTTTAGTGGCCCGACGCCATTACAAATTTTAAATGTTATGTGTCACGCCACTACGGGCTTTTAGATAATGTTATACACTATTATGAACTAGTTTTTAGTCGTGCTATAGGCATCTAAACTGATATTAGAAAGAGTTACATTTGTTTGTGGGGATGCTTTTGGAGGTATGCAGAACAGGGTGTAAAGTTCCACAAAGCTCCATTGCAAAGAGAGAATCCTCCAACCAGAAGGTTGTTGTTATTTTCGGATTGTTGTATGTGTTCAAATCACGCCGAAAACTTTGCTTGCGCGATACAGGATTTGGGTGACCTCATGTCATTAGTTCGTAAGTGTTCTACAGTGTTTTTGCTTGTATGCACGAGGATTTCTGATTCGATTACAGAAAATCCTTCCCTGATAAAAGCCTGCACTTTCATTGAGAGCAATGTGGCCGTTTTCCGAATTCCGATTTTGGAGTTATGAACGTGTCAAACCCTACTTTAATGCCTAAATTTTAATAGGTTATTTGATTAGGTTTTAGCAAATAATATACTTCAAACACTTAATTCAGAAATCGGGCAATAGAATTCCGGGAGATAGGGAAAACCGGCCAAGTGCATGTCGGACTTCGCTCCCCTTTGCTGAATGGGAAAAACCCGTAACACATTAAAAAAAAATATATATGCTTTTGGGTCAACAACATACTTATACTTTGAAAATTTGAAGACAGTAACTATAACCAATTTGGCTGTAAAATCCGTGTGACAGACGACGGACAGACGCACCTAGGGCTCTGTTTGAAGCCTTCGGGGACGGAACTCTCAAAATCACGGGCAAAATGCGGTAGGTATACCTATTCTAATATTGTCTTTTTCACAAAGCATGGGAACAATGACGTTTATCTTTATCTTTGTGGTACTACACACCATAAATTTATAATGTCAACTCTAATCAACGCCAGCAATGACAAATCGAAATTTAAAAAAAATACTTTCGAAGAGAACACACAATTCATTCACGTCAATTAAGGAGTTCCCACACGGTTCCATTCAACACAATACTTATCTTTTTCACATAAAATAGCTCCTAATGCTTCATTTCCTATTCCGTTCCTTGTAATGGTTCTTTGGGCAATTAAAAGAGAAAATGGCAGCCGTAGCGGCCAATTACTAACATGATTCTGCATTAGTGAATCAGCATTTGTATGTGACTTCATTGTTGAAAAGAATTTGGGGTACGCGTATGAATGTGGATTCGAGAGTTAAAGTTTTACTGGAAGTGCTTTGGTTTTGTGGACAAGATTTTTATATTGCCCCGCTTCATTAGACGTACCGTTGGCTAAGATTAACTTACTAAAGTTTACCCCTATGACACGAGTCATATGTTTGATAAATGTTGTAACGTTATCGTAAGATATATTTTGCCAAATCCTGCCAAAATTTGTCAAACTAGCGCAAAACTTAATTGAAAAAGGTCTCATTATATAAATAATGAGTCATCATCATCTTCCTGCCCTTGACCCTGTTACTTGGGGTCGGCGCAACACATTTAAATAATGATTAAGGTATTGGAATGTCTTGTAACGATTGATGTATTGTATTGTAATGTTTTATATGTAAGTCTCTGTAAAGGTGTTCTAATAATTAATGAGTAAATAAGTAAAATAAATAAATGTTATTTTGTGTATGGTCTGATTTCTATTTGGTCTTATGCGCTGCACATGAACCGAACATGCACTAAACAGGTGATTCTTAAATTTTATGATCACGTTCCAGCTATTAAAATATTTACCTCAAAGAACAATTGATGGCATGATATCAACACCAAAGAATGAGAAAATAATACCTGGGCATAGCAAACATGATTGTATAAAATCATATATTGTGTTGTCGTTATTCGAAAATAGATTTAAAGCTTGTACCTACTTCTTTGATTTTGCACTTCTTCATTGGAATAACATGCGTTCTATTCTATACCAATTCATATTTTTAGATCTACTAGAAAACCAAACAAATTACAGTGTCCCACAAAAATACTATACCAGACCCAGAAACTTTTCAGCCAGACAGTAAACTTTTTTGAAAGCCACTTCCATAAAAATTGGATGAGTAATCACTGAGCTATTCCATATTGAACAGAGTTAGCGTGTAAAACGTTGGAAACAGGCTGTTTTCGGTTTAATGTGCGATACTCACGACACTGCCGGCTTTCCCGAAACTCGTGACTCACGGCTTTGGAAGCCGAAGCCGGGAGCCCTTGAGCTTCGCCAAAGTTTTTAACATCTACTTAATTAAATGGTAGTATAGTAAATTGTTTTTTTAGTAAGGTCAATAAGGTATACTTATGTTTTTACGTTATTTTTATGTCCGCTAGAGAGTTTAATGGCATTATTTTGTTGTTTTCCTTGGTTTGGGGAGTGTTATTGTACTAAGTAGGAAGGAAAAGCGCGGTGTAGTTATTTTTGTACGTGTTCTCGGAATCAAAACACGCACTTGTATCCTGTAATAGTTCTGATAGGAGGAGGAAGCATGTGTCCCAGCAGTGGTTAAAGGATGTTTTTGTTATGATGTCATTTATAGAATTCGCAGTATTACTTATAAGGGAAAATGAGAAAATTGAGGAGCTGACAAACTAAGATATTGAAATAATAAAGAACAATATCCGTGGATGGCTGTCGGTCCTTCTTGAACATAGTCACAAGATCTTAAGAAGGTATTACTTACATGTTCATAAGATAAAGATCGTGTTATTGAGATCAAATGAAAAATGGATAACCATCATGTTTCAGAAAGATTGGTTACTTTCTACGCCTTAAGGTGACCTAGCCCTTTTACCCAAAATATGAAAACAAATTCTCTACGAAATATTACACGCTCTAAAAATTCCAACGAATATTGTCTTGCATATTCCAGTAATTGGCTGGCAAACAAAAATAATATCCTTAATAAATCTTTTAGCCCAATCATTCCAACTTGACCTCTATTGCCGAAGCGCTATAAAAGAGTCCATCAAAATTTTCTTTGGCAAAAAATAAATGTAGTAGCCACATGCATACATTATGATGTATATCTACATCAACGCTGACAAATGTATGGAATAAATCAAAGGAGCGCGGACCGAGAGTCGTTTCATGCGACATGAGGCATAAGGGCATGAATCAAGAATAACAGAAGGTTATTAAATAACCTTCTGTTATTCTTGATCATTGAAATTTTCATACAAAGTTCCATGTAACCTAACAGCTAATCTGGTTAGCCTTTTTACCGACTTCAAAAAAAGGAGGTGATCAATTCGAAACGTATGTATGTAATATTGTTGGAATTGCACAATATTCACGTTATTTCACTGTATGGGCTTCTAAACACGTGTGTCAAATTTCATAAGTGTATGTATGTTTGTTTGTATGTATGTTAGTTCACGCATTTCTCCGAAACTACTTATCGGATCGTGATCAACAAATTAGGGAACAGTTCTAGTTTCATCAAAATCAGTTCAGCAGTTTTCAAGATATGGAACATACGACCGAACTCCTTAGCGACAAACAGCACGAATGTGTAAATTAAGTTTTTTTTTTTTATTATGAAAGGCTCGCGGTTGACCACTATCTCACCTGATGGTAAGTGAGGATGTGGTCTACGGTGAAGCACGCTTGCCTGGAAGTAACCTATTAGTATGTGTGTCTTGAAAATCCTTTAGGTACCTTACTAGAGAACCAGCTCAATTTTATTGGTAGGGTACTAAAACTAAAGAGAAATAAATAAAAACTTTTTCACAAAAAATACATCGACTTCTAAAATAAAACACTAAAATGTGCAAAATAACTTTCGTTTCGCAAATCGGTGTTGAAAAACGATAAAACTACACCGACTTCCGAAACGAAAGTTAATTTTGCACATTTTAGTGTTTTAGTGTTTTTCCTATGTTGGGGTCGGTTTCTTGTCTCATCGGATGCAACTGCCATGTTATCTCTTCACCACTCTTGGTTGACTGGTAGATAATGCCTAACACAAGGCACCTTTGTGCATGAAGTTTTAAATCAATAAATATACTGAGTACTAGTTTTTAACGTATAATGACTGCCTTATTTGGAGGTCAGACACCTCCAAATCACAATAACTGGGTAACACCCTTGGCAAGACTGGTGTTCTGAATACCCGTAACGACTTTACAAGATCTACCAAAGACAGCCGGGATCAACGGCTAAACGTGCTTGCAGAGGCACGGAGGAATCTTGGATGGTAGATATGTACTGAATGTCACGCATTCACGGACGGACCTCAGCAAACGTAACTTCGAAAATCTGCTACAATTACTTGACTGAAGACCTATCTTATCATTAAATATAGGTATGTTCCGTTGATTACTCATTTTAAGACAAAGTTTTATTTACATGCAGAGGTTGAAAAGCATGGGCTTCAGAAAACGCAGATTGTCTAATTTTGTCAAAATCTTTTTCATCTTTCATCTACCACAGTTTATTTAACAGTAGAAAAGTGCCTGTATAATAATGAACGGAGCTGTATATAGTGCAATAAAAGAGTGACTACCGCATCATGAGTTACAGACTGGAATACTTTTTTGTTTCAGTAAGTTTTTTAAAAGCATTTTTCAGCTTAGCAGTAGGCTTGTATCTCGTAAGCCAACAAGCTTGAGCCTTCTGTACTTAACCTTACAAATTCTTTTATATTTTTATCGGCTAATGTTTTAATAGTATGTTTTAGTTATGAAGGTCTTTATGAAGCGTGTGTGATGTATTCTGCTGATGTGATATATTGATAAGGCGTGTTCCAAATACATAATTACGTGTGTCGTCGGCCTAATAGCCATCACTTGTTTTGTTCAAGAAAAAAGGTATTTTATTTTTTTTATGGATGTTGGGATATTAATTTTATACGTGGTGTTTTTCCTATGGTGACAATGTCGGTTTTTTCCGTGCTACTAAGTTATTTTTACTTTGTTAAGTCCTGGTTGGTGGGATATTTTCTTGTCTCGATACGCATAGTTTGCAGTGACTTGGTGTCGTTTTCATTTCACGCGAATTATGTCGAGTATAAGATGTTATTTTGAGGAAGCATTAAATTTACTTAAAGTAAATGCCATACTTATCTCCTAATAAAATGTCATGATGAAGCCTCAAATCTGAAATTGCTATTCTGCCGTAGTACGTCTAAAAGCATCGCGTCGTACACATTTGCATTGAGTGTCCGTCTGTCCATATCGTCCATCGAGCGAATCTGGGCGGTTTCGAATATAAATAGGAATGCAGCTCAATATTTTGGTGTGAGTCTCGCGATTGCTGGATCAGAATCAAATATGGCGTCTGCAGCTTTAAGTGATTACGGAATTGATAGGATGTGTAATGTTCGTTTTTTTCTGTTGTTTTTAGTTAGTTTATCTGAGAGCCCCTTATAAAATGTATGATCTTTAATTCATAGATGCATACGTCTAGTCTTTTATGATGGCAAACCCATGGGGTTTTCCATGGACAAATAAATCTAACTTCCATACACACTTTCATCCCCTATTTAACCCCTTTAAGCCCGCTTGCTTCACTCTGGGTTAACTTAACAACTCCGAGATAATAGCTAATCGCGTGTTTTTTATCATGTGTGAAATATTTTTATAATAATTTAACCTCGTGTTAGCAACTAAGTTTGGGTTAAGTTTTTCGTGCAAGTGGACCTTAGGTAATGACTTTTAAAAAAAGCCTTTCTTAGTGCTCACCTTTGTTAAATTCGGCAAACTTCCAGATCCAGTGTTGTATGTTAGTGACTGAGTTATTTAATTGTCACGTGACATAACTAAATAATTTTAATATTTAATTATAATAAATTATTTAATTTTATTTCCCACAATTTACTGAAAAATCCTGGAACCAGGTACTTACGTAACAGTCTTTATTAGCCCTTCAACATTTCACAGCCCCAAATTACCTTGCCAGCTTACTTCGAAATAGGTTTATCGGCTCGTACAAACGGAGATAGCACCCAAAAGCACTCTCTTCACCCGTTCTTACTTAATTTTAGCTGACACCTCGCCTCCAGATTGTATTTTCATGTCGTCAGATGAAATTAGGTCTAGCCCAGTTCCTTGAATAGGATTTAACATTGAACAGAATATCCATTCTGTCTTTAGACGTTTCCTATTGTAATTTGTGGGCATTAATTGAAGAAATGAGATGGGCAGAAAGGCCAGACTATGTAACCTAACTATCAGCCTTGTTGCTCTAGTGGTGATTCTGCTGAGTATAAGATTTATATACACTTTATTGTACACCATAATCTTCTTCTTCCTGCCCTTATCCCATGTTACTTGGGGTCGGCGCAACACGTTTTCTTCTTCCACACCGTCCTGTCCCCCGTCACGCTATCACTTACTCCCTTTTCATATCACTCCTCAAACAGTCCATCCATCTTTTCTTTGGCCGTCCCCTCCCTCTCCATCCATCCACATTTATATTCATAACTCTTTTAGTAACATGCGTTTCATCCCTCCTCATTAGATGACCATACCAGGACAAACGGTTTCCTTTCAACTTTTCTGCCACTGGCGCCACTTTCAAACTTCCTCTAATATACTCATTTCTCACTTTATCCATTCTCGTCACTCCACACATCCATCTCAACATTCTCATCTCTGCTACATGCAATCTCTTTTCATCCATCTTTTTCACAGCCCAACATTCTGATCCATACAGTACGACAGGTCTAATCACGGACTTGTAGATTTTTCCCTTTAACTTTAGGGGCATCCGTGGGTCGCAAGTTGTTCCAGTGACCTGTCGCCATTTCATCCATCCCGAGTTGATCCGGTGCGTTACGTCTCGGTCTACTTCGCCATCCCCTTGGATAAGCGACCCTAGGTACCGGAAGTCGGAGCACATCGGTATTGGTGTTCCAGCGAGGGCTAGAGGCACGGAACTGGAGAGACCGCCAAAATCGCAGAACAAGTATTCGGTTTTAGATCTGCTCAATCTCAAGCCAACACTCTCCAGTCTGTGCCACCACATCTCCAATCTACTCTGGACCTCTGGGCCACTCTCGGCAACCAGCACAATGTCATCGGCAAACAGCATACACCAGGGTGCCTCTTCCTGTATGTCCGACGTCAGCGCGTCCATTATCATCAGGAAGAGGTAAGGACTGAGAGCCGACCCTTGGTGCAAGCCGACTGCCACACTGAAGCTGCCAGTAGTTCCCACTGTAGATCGGACTTGGGTACTGCATCGACTGTACATCGCTCGGACCAACTGTACATACTTCCCAGGCACACCTTTCTTCTTAAGGGCCCACCACAAAACCTCACGGGGCACCCGGTCGTATGCCTTTTCGAGATCAATGAATACCATGTGCAAGTTTTTATGTGCACTTCTATATTTCTCGCACAACTGGCGGATTGCGAAAATGGCATCCGTTGTACCCCGACCAGGCATAAAACCGAATTGGTTCTGTGATATTTCACTCTCTTCTCTCAGCCGCCTTTCAATAACTTTCTCCCATGCTTTCATACTATGTGACATTAGCTTTATTCCTCTATAGTTGCTGCACTCCAGCACATCCCCTTTGTTTTTAAAGATGGGCACTAGCGAACTATTGCACCATTCATCAGGTATGGCTTCTTCCCGTAACAACTTATTGAAGAATAAAGCTAACCACGTCCATCCATCTACGCGCAATGTCTTCCACACTTCAACTGGTATTCCGTCCGGACCAACCGCTTTGCCATTCTTCATTTAATTTACTGCTATTCTTACTTCCTCCATACTAACCATTCTCACTAATCCCTCATTCACAGGTTTATTTTCTAACATACCACTCCAGTTATTTTCCTCATTCATCAGTTTCTCAAAGTATTCCTTCCACCTATCCTTAATTTTTTCATCATCAGAAAGAATCATTCCCGCCTCATCTTTTATACATCTTATCTGACAGACATCTCTCGCCCTTTTCTCCCTAGCTCTAGCAATCCGGTACAGATCCTTTTGGCCTGCTGGACTATCCAGCGCGTCGTATAGCTTGTCCTGAGCTTTTGCTCTCGCTATAGCCACAGCTTTCTTAGCTTTTTTCTTTGCAGTATCATACTCACCCTTTTTTGCAACTTTCAAACTAGGATTATCTTGTTCTACACTTTGCCATTCCTTAAATTTTTTCTTCTTTTCCTTTAACACATATTGTACACCATAATAAACAAGAAAAATAAATTTAATAGTAAAACATACTATGGGCGGCCTTATCGCATTCCGCGATCTCTTCCAGGCAACCTAGAATGGACAGAGGTTACCTGGACATGACATGGGGTTGTCAGTGGTGCGACTATATTAACAATGAACATAATATAGATAAAATAATACTTACTAGAAACACAAATACATATATATGCTAAATAATAGATACATAAATACATACATGATTAATATATAAGCAATGAAAATAAATGATGTACGACATTCATAGCACATTATGTCTAAAAACCAAGAGCACAATCACAGCGAAAAGTAATGTTCTTTAATGAGTTTTTTAAATATGTATATAATATGTATGTAATATGTTTTTTAGACTGAGCACGTTTTATTGGGTCAGGCAATGCATTCCACAGACGAGCAGCCTGGACAGTGAAAGATTTATCCATGAAAGTTGTGGAATGCATTGGCATTTTAAGTCGGAAGGTTCGATAGGTTCAATACCCGACACCCTAATTGTTTCTCTTGCATTCATCCTACTATCGAAGACATATGACATGTACCAACCGCACTGGGCCTACGTGGTGCATTACGGCCCATTCCCTCTCATAGAGAGGAGGTCTGTGTCCCAGCAGTGGAAACATTAAAAGGCTGATGATGATGGTCCTACTATCCTACTAATTTTATAAAGGCGAAAGTATGTGAGTGTGTAAGTGTGTTTGTATGTTTGTTACTCTTTCACGCAAAAACTACTGAACGGATCTGGATGAAATTTGACACAGTGATAGATTATAGTCTGAAATAGCATATATGATACTTTCTATCCCAGAAATATGTTCCCTCGGCACACCCCAACGACGAGGTAGAGACCATGTGTGAGGATAGCTCTAGAGCCATGCATGGTTTCAAAACTCACTTCACCGTTGTCATGGAAGACTTCAACGAGAAACTGGGCAAACGAGGCGAGGATGAGCTGCAAGTGGGGCAATTTGGAGTAGCAGTTTGCAACCACTGGGGTCACCTACTAGACACAATTATGGAGAAGGAGGGCCCCTATATGATGAACTCTTTCTTCAGAAAGCGTGAGCACAGGAAGTGTACCTTGCAGAGCCCTGATGGCGCAACTAAAAACGAGATCGACTTCATCATGTTAACCAAGAAACAATTGTTCAATAATGTCTCTGTGATCAATTCGGTGAAAACCGGGAGCTATCACCGTATGGTACGAGGTACATTGAACATTAATATCAAACTTGAAAGGTCTCGACTGATGAAGTCTAGGCTCCGTTTAGCACAGATTCAGATCCAAACCCCGAGAGCTTTCAGCTCGAAATCCAGAATCGTTTCGAGTGCCTGTGGAGCTCCGTGGACGAATACAGCGATGATTTCGTGGAAGCTGTCCATACGATCGGGTCTAAGTTTTTCAAGACCTGCCGTACAGATAGAAACAAAAAGCTCTCTGAACATACTCTCAAGCTCTCAAAGGATTGCGCGGAATAAGGGCTCCAAGGTTTTTGTAAGAGATCTGACTATTGGGCAGAGCCAGCTCACGAAACTGAAGACCGATGATGGTGTAGCGTTGTGAGGGTCTCAAGTCGGACTCGTACAGGTTGGAGTGCGGGGTGCGGCAGGGGGGATTGAGCTCACCAACGCTCTCCAATCTGTACATCGATGCACTTGTTGCCGGGCTCAGCAGCCGCCATGTTGGATGCCATGTTGATGATGTTTGTTTTAACAACATCAGCTACGCTGATGACATGGTGCTGCTGAGTGCGTCTTTAGGGGCACTCAGAGAACTAATAAGCATTTGCGAAACGTACGCTAATACGCATAGCCTTAAGTACAACGTCAAAAAGAGCCAGCTTATGGTTTTCAATGCGGGTTTTAAGTGCCGGTGGAGGTTCCTCCAGTAATGGGTGTGTGGGGTGCCCTTGAGCGGGTACATAGTTTCAAATATCTGAGTCATATTGTGACGTCCGACCGGAAGCACGACACTGAGATTGAGGCATCAACGTCAATGGCGAATACATCACTCACCTTCGGTTTGCCGACGATTTAGTGGTCATGGCTGAGATCATGGAGGACCTCAGTACAATGCTCGATTACCTCAGTAGATCTTCCGAAAGTCTTAAGATGAACATGGACAAAACCAAGGTGATGTTGAATGACCATGTTGCACCCACTCCTATCAAGGTCGGAGACTCTACACTCGAAGTTGTGGACGACTGTGTCTATCTGTCCAGTCAAGTCAAGTCCAAGACAATCAATCCAGTTGGGTAGGTCCAACTTCGAGAAAGAGGTCAACTGTCGAATCCGACTTGGCTGGGCAGCGTTCGGGCAGTTGCGCGGTATCTTCTTGTCCAACTTACCCCAGTGTCTCAAGACGAAAGTCTATGACCTGTGTGTGTTGCCAGTGATAACCTATGGCTCTGAGACGTGGTCGCACACCTCATCAGAAAGCTTACAGTCGCCCAAAGAAATCTCTTATGATCAATTCCTTACATTTTGGCATATTGGCCATCAACATCGCTGTCATCGAATGTCATTTGTCTAACGCATCAGAGGCTCTAGACAAGTGACATTCTGTCAACGAAAGCCTCACTATAGCGATTTGTAAATAGTCAATATGTTTGGGAATACCAAGCGCTATCAAAATGTCACGCGATCAGTTTCTTGCATTTTGCCATTTCGACCATCGCTATCACAGATAGAATTTTCTTCTTTTCGTGTGAGGATGTTGCCACCTCTGGTGTCAGAGTTATTTATGCTACCTCTGGGAACCCCACAGGCCTCTTATTTGGCTATTTCAGACTTATCTCAACTATATAACTCCAGGTTGCCTCGCGATGTTTTTTTCACCGTTGCCTGTGATGTCCAAGATAAACTTAGGAAGTACATATGAATTTGAATAAGTCACATTGATATCAAGTACAAGAAGTGAGGTCTATACCACTGGGCCACCACGACATCCAGATAGAATGAAATTTGTCTATAGCTCTGGTGCAGTCTTTCAAATTTGCTAGATACTCGAGCTTAAAGATTAGGGATGATGACTTATAAAATCTATTTAGTCCGTCAGTTAGATTTTCTAAAAGTATTATACAGGTATTTTTTACTTTACCACGAAAAAAATAAATTACGACGATACAGAACGTTGAAATATCGTGTGACGTCACGGAGTGTTACACTTTATACTGAAAAAGTGATGTCACAAGCCGGACTCCTGAACTTTGATGCGGTTTATATTTGTTCATTTTTATTTATTTGATAAATCTAAAAATACGTGTTCAATATTATTTGATAATCTCACTGACGGACTGAATAGAATTATAATTTTTCTACCCAGGAAACATCCCTATTCATATTTTCCTTACCACTAAAACCTACGCCGTAAAATCTAGATAGATTATCACTATTTCAGTTCGTCTATCCATTCATTTTAATAATTAAATCGGAAATAATTCCCACCCAACTCTCTCGCAGAATAGCTCTTATCTGAATTATCCGTTAGATATCCAGTTAGTGTCTCTTTCAGTTGGCGACGTAAATTGGGCGATGCATCCTACTCTGATTGATTTTCCATGTAGCAACGTAGGTACATGTTTGAACAGGAATGTAGAATTCAAGTGGCTTGAGTGTGAGCGTCGTGGAGTAATCTTGGTATTTGATTATATTATTTCAAGGCTAATTATGTTGAATTTAAATTTATGGACCCAACTTTTTTTTGTGTTTTGGATGTCCATCGCTTCGAGGGAAGCCAGTTTTCGACAACCTGCTCTATATTGGCGATTAACCAGAGGTTCTTAAACCGTACGGAAGATAAAGTACTGCCAAAAATACAGGAACCATTTTAAATAATCTTTACAATCAGGATCACTTAGTTCAGGGACTACCAATGTATGTACTATTCTCTTATTGAATATGATCAATTGCAGGATCCTATCATAAAAGAAAATCCACGGTAAGGTTACGACTAGCACCCGATTTCTTGAAAGTAATTATCGACGCGTCATAAACTTCAAGTCAAGTAATGTCTTTTAGCATCATCGTGATCAGACTATAGCCGTTCGTGATGCGTTTTTTTCAAAATTATAGCACCTAACGCAAGTTTCACAAATCATCACCTCAATTTTGCGATAATTGACGCGTCCTAAACTTCAAGTCAAGTAATGTCTTTTATCATCACTGTGATCAGCCTATAGCCGTCCGTGATGCGTTTTTCAAAATTATAGCACCTAACGCAAGTTTCACAAATCATCACCTCAATTTTGCGATAATTTTCGTTCCAAAAACTGGCCAGGTTCAGTTTCTTTAATTAAGTATGTGAACGATCAATTTTAATAAACCTGGCTTGGTAAAAACGTCATTTCAAAAGTTAGTCCAAGTTTTGATGTCGTAATATCAATAAAACTTTGAGAATTCATAAAAGCAGAAACTATTTTTGGAACTACCGAACTAGTGTCAGATTGTATGCATGTAGACATAACTCAATGCTCGTTACGTTGATGCTAGTACCAGTTTGAGCGCACAGGTAACCTTATTAAACAGTCCTTGTGTTACCAGTTTTTACCCTGTTTTTACTCGTACTTTTAACCCTTTTTACCTCCCAAACTTTGAAGTTTTTAGGCACCAGATTTTGGGCGTTAGTTAGTTATTTCCAGTTAGAATTCTCTTTTTCTGAAAACGGGTCTAGTGAAAGTTTTTCTTATTCTCATTTAGCAGGAGTTCGTCTGTGATTTGGGAGAAAATAGAGCATACTTTTTGGCCTATGAGTTTTAGAGGTGAATTCGAAACTGTATCAGGAGGTTGTTCAGCAACGAAAATAGAAATCAAAATGTTTTTTTTTGTCATCATAATCATCATTGTTGCCACTGCTGGGACACAGACCTTCTCTGATTTTTTTGTATTAAGTCAAAAATCTTTGAAAACGCAAGCCTAGTTTGAGTGATTCTTTTCGTTTATGTCCACGAATAATCAACTAGATTAGAAAAACAAAATTTTGCTAGGCTTGGTGACTGACTATCCAGGGTGTAAACACGTACTTAATGGGTTCCAAAATGTGGTCATAATGACAATTATAATATAGTTAAATGACCGTCCATCGTAAAAGTTTAAAAACGACCCATTTCCATTAGTGGACAGTTATGAGCTACTCTGTATGCACGACCAGAAAACCTGTCAAACTTATCTTCCCCTACACAATTCCGTAAAATATGTAAAACGCGTACATTACCCCTTTCCCTATAATAAATTCCCTTATCATTTATTTATTTCAAAGTATGGTTTATTTTAAGACCTTATCATTTATTTATTTCAAAGTTATGTTTTATTTTATTGCATTCGGTTTAAACTGCCAATGTTATCAGGGAGATATCAGTGGGAGTAGAATATTCATTGGAGAAGTAAATCCAGTGTGCAGTGAACGAGATAAATCTTCATTAAATAACGCTTATCTTGGAACGTGGGGGATCCAGGCGCGCGCTGCCGACCGGGACGTTTTAGATGCGAGCGCAGCTTTTGGAAGTAGGTATATGCATATTCTGATTGTGATCTAGAAGTGGTAATGTCGTTGCAATTTATGCTTATTTAAAACTGTATTTTAGGCGCCGTATTTGATTATTATATATTTTATATATTATTATATTTTTTTTATTATATATTGCCGCTTTGGTCACGACTAGTATCCAAGAATTGACCGGATAAGGTTGTCTGCGCCATATTAAAAATATAAATTAAATATTATAAATATTTACTCACGCACTCAAATTATTAAAATAGCAACACTTACATTCATTTCACATCATTCAATCAAATACACGAGGACCAATCCTTAACTCCCGCGCACCCCCCTTCCTACCCCCTATTTCCGGTCATCCGGTCATTCCGCTAATCAGTTGTCAAAAAATCGCAACTCCGGTAACGCGTGTGCGCTCCCGTTCCTCTCGTTCTCAAAGAAAACTCAAATATAAGTGTTGTGTGTGACAAACAGACTCTGTGGCTGGCTTACCAGCATTCAACTATAGTGAAAACTCCACTGCTAAAACTATCGAAGGACATTATTATTCAAAGCTCCAATTCCACACCCGTAAGTACCTACCTACTGCCTTTTTTCCGCTGCGCCCACAAAGGTAAAATTCAAAGAACATTGGAAGGCAAGGAGCAGACCATCGCCCAGTAGTGGGGGAAAAAAGGAGTTCGTTGTTCAGAGTAAGCATCGGAAAAGGGTCAAAGTTGAACGTGATACTGCTAATAAAAATCTTCAAAACTCTACCTTTTAGAAATATTTTAGTAACTAAGTTTAAAAAATGAAGGATCGAGTAGAATAATCCCAACTATCCCCTTGATGTGAAAAAGTAGTTCGTTGTTCAAATTAAGCGTCGGAAAAGGGTCAAACAAGAAAGTGAGACTGCTTTTAAAAATCTTCAAAAAATTACCTTGAAGGATATTTATGTAACTACCTTCAAAATATGAAGGAAAGTATTCTCATTTATCCCCTTCATGTGTAACCCTTTAGTGACCCATATGACAATGACGACATTGATAGTTTTTTTCCGGGCTCGAAAACAGGATAAATACGAATAATATCTGTTTATTGTTAACACTAGTTTAGGGCCTCGGGGTTTCATATTTTATGGAAAACTTATTATATCAACAAAACTTTACTATTGAATTTTTTAATCCATTGTATAGTATAAAAACATTAAAGACCCTTTTTATCTCTCTCACACTTACATTGAGTCTTAAAAAAACATTACTGCTGTTAGTATCGTTCTCAATGTAATAATACCCATTTAACATGGACACCCTAACCAGGGCAAGCCATACTGTAGCTTCAACGAGCCACCCTAACTGCTAATAGATTCTTTCTTAAAGCAATTCCACCCATTTTATCGTTTTTAAATTCGTACATTTTACAAATAAATTGGCTCATTTTAAAACTGTATTTTAGATGTTTTTATATCGTCCAGTATTTCTTGACATCTCTTAACGGCGCTGCTTGTCAAGACAACTGTCAAATTCAACGTCTAATTCGATATGTTTTTGTAAATTCCGATTTCTACCACGTGTCATGTTATAGTGGAGATTTCGTAGGTATGTCATTACATTAAGAGTTTGATGCACCAGGAAACTTGATGCTCGTTAGGAGACAGGGGTTAGTACAATATATTCTCAAATAGACGCGTAACATCGCAATACTGATGTTTTATCGTCGATACTGAGATATGATAAAGGGAGATATATGTTTTTAGGGTAGGGTTTCGTATTCTAATAGAATAGTCTTGGTATTTTTGAAAAGTCGTTTCAAAGCTTCATAAAAATAATGTTGTATTTTTTGGTGGCATAATTTTTTTTTGGTATTAAATTCACTCATGAAGTGATGGAAATTCCCGAGTCAAGTTTTTCTACTTAAATTCATTGTCTCATAACCTGGGGTTAAAATTTTTCAATTCATATTATCTACTTTTTAGGTTTACCGAACGGGATACCACTACTAACATCGGTGTAAGAAAACATCGTGAGGAAACCTGGATTTATATGCTGCCGTGAGCAAGTGTCTTCTCATGCCTTCTTTGTAAGAGAAGATTGGTATTTATGCAGTGGGACTGGTACAGGTCGGGAGTATTAAGTTCTACAACAGAAAGGGACTTTTCTGATGGTGCGAAAAAAAAAAAATTACGTCAATAGGCGAAATTGCGCACGTATTTTATAAGAAAATTACAAGTGTAAATCGGTTGAATTTATACTCAGGTGACCAGATCTGAGTGTAAAGTCCACCAGTTATTAATAGAATAACTAAATATCTATTCAACTATTGCTCGTATTATGGAAATGCAACGTTTTTATGTAATCCACGGGTAAAATCTTACGGCCGCCGTAACAATAACTGTAATTCATGAGAGAATGTGTTGTTTTTTAAATTTATAGTACAATTCCAAACATTCCAATTAATGTCTTAAGGATATCAAAAAGCTTATATAATCTAGTTTCATTATAAATAGGTTTAATTGACACAAACTACAAACTTATGAGTAAATTTGATTATTTTCTTCCAACTATGCTTTAATTTCATCACAATCACACTAAAAACTCAGTACAAAGCGAGTCTTTAATGCTCTAGAAGTCTAGAGCAATAAAAATGTATGAAATTTCATTATTGCACAGTTTATTTTTTAATCGCACCAAAAGGTGCCAATCTCAATGGATTAGCTCTATTCAGCCAGCCGATATCAATACTTTTTTTTTACTTACGTATTATTCGTTTCTATCCTACTTGTTCCAAATTTAAAAATGATTGCTGCTAACTCTGATTTAAAATTAAAATAAATTTCAAAAAGTGATTTGGCGGGAACTTTGTAAATTTTTGGAAACGATAAAGTGTGATACTATCTGATTTTGAGTGCTTCGGCTTCGAATTAAAATGGAATCATCTAGCGACACATTAACTCCGGAAAACATTCTAAATGAAGCCGACAGTGTTATAGAAATATAAATTTGCCCAACAAAACTCTTAACCTTACGTTTAATAATTGCTCAAGTATAACTTTTAATTTCAATAATTAAACTTCTATTTTAACTTGTTGATATGAGTTTCTTTTATCTACTATTCCTATAGGTAATAGTGAAAGAAAAGCAGATTATGCACCTCGCCTTACGTAATTTATATTGCCTTCTATATTCTTGTAATCAGGCACTCGGTGCAATAGTAAATTACTTTGTGCTCGATGCAATAATCTACTATAATTTAATATTTTACTGATATTCAACCCATTACTTCAAGTTTACATTTCTTCTTAATTACTAAGAACTAGTTGAGTGTGTTACTTAGAAAAGTGTTACACCGAATAACACGTCCCCGCATTGGAAATCTACCTTTTTAAATTACTTCCTTATAGAGAACACAGTTCGGTTATGAGTGCGACGGTATCAAGAAACTGGTGAAGTGATGTGTAACAGCCAATGGCCACGTCCCATTGCTTACACAAATCAATCCAGCCGTCATCGTGATATTGATATATCGGATTATTTTACAATCACCCGATTTGGTGCTATAAGACATAGCATTTCACTTACCACTGTCCGAAGACCTTAACATGCAACTGGGATTCATAATTTTAAACCTACCAAAAAAAATTGAACTAACCGAAGCTCATCGTCAAGCCAGAATAAGATTTGCAACCGTTGCAATTTGTTTTAATTATATGGTAAATGGAATGAGATCAAGCTGTATAGAAAATAAAGGTTACCCTCTCCGTTATTATTATAGGTTTGACCCCACAAGTTACAGTTAAGTTTTAAGATAATTGTTTTTTATGAACAGTTTTGAAAATCTCGAGGGATGTAAATTGTTGTTCTGTTTGGTTCTCTTGTGAAATCTTTAAAACTAAATTATCTGTTTTTTCAGTAAATAAATAATTGCTAATCTAAATTGGGTTCCTTACTTACCTTATGAATAATAAATAATACTACGTATCTAAGTGAATCTGCTTTATTTTGAAAGATTGCCATATAAGCACCTACCTACTTCCACTCAAACCGCAACACCACTCTATAGCCTAAATATGCTGATGTTGGTTAGCGCATGACAATTTTGTATCAATAACGTAAACAATTATTGTTCAATGGGTATCTTGCACGCTCATTTGTGGAAGCCATGTCAATAACAACAGGAACATAACTTCATTGATGTCACAGAGATGGCGCGCACGCGGCGCACGTAAAAATCCTCCTGTCCTGTAGTGTATCCCCCTGTCCATGGATGTCGCTTTTTATACTTTTCTAGGGGTGTGGTTTCTCTGCAGCTGTATGTTCTTGCAATTTCGCTTTGATATAAATCGAATCGCGTCGAGCCATCGGGAAGGCCGCGTCACTCTTTCAGCCGTTATGATGGCTCCTTCTCTGTAAATGCAGTGCACTTCTGGAACTCTCTCCTACACTCCCAATATATTTGTATTTATGTACGTATATATTTATGTTTTTTCATGATTATAATTATCTTATTTTAAAATTGTACACTGTATCATCCCTGACTCCAAAGTGAAAAATAACTTCAATTTCGGAAGTCGGTGTTCCTGTTTATTTTTTTTCGTTTTTTTTACCGACTTCCGAAATTGATGTTATTTTTCACTTTGTAGTGTTTGTATTATTTTGAAGACAGTTGTATTTTTTGTAAATAGGTTTTTTTATTTATTATTATTATTAGTTTTTTCACTTTTTGTCGTACATAATGGACAAGTTCTTTAGTAAGCTACCAATAATGCACACAGTGATGCCAGAATAAATTACCCGAATAACACGTAACTTGAACATATCTGGTGGAATGAGAGTCTACCAGGGTGAACTGTACCCATCTGCGTACCCGTTTGGAAAGTACTGGCCTGATGGTATGTTATGAAATGGTGTAAACAATAAAAAGACATGCAATTGCAGCAATCCCGGGAGATTTCCTGTCATTTATTTAAGAGTTCTGTTGTATATCGCCGAAGTTCTTCATCAGATATTCACCAAATTTAAATGAATGGACCATTTCGGAATTAACTTCTTTTAATCAAAAGAAGCATTTCACAAATCCGTTTATATATGACGGAGTTATGGCCGAACGTAAATAAAAAAATCTTCCTTTTTGAGAAGTCAGTTAAAAATAATTCTGTGTACTGAAAAAGTTCAGACAGTATAGAGACATAAACATCCCGTGACCCTTATTGAGTAGGGCAAACGTTTAGGGTCTTCACTGAAGCTGAAAAGCCTCCTTGTTGTCAATTTGAGGTTGCCTTTAGGATTCAATTCGTTGGTTTTGCTTAAATTTTCTTAAGGGTGGATTAGGTGGTCTAGACACGGTCCTAAGGTGGCTATTATTTACAATCTTTTATTTAACTTGCAATGTATGTATGTAAGCGTCTTCGGGTCAAACTGAATTTTTGGTCTTGGTCTTGCAACTGAATTTCAAAGCAATTATCCTCAACCGATTATGATGAAATTTCGCATACACATTTAGTTTGGAGTAGCCGTGCCCGCGGCTTCACTCCTGCCAACTGCCTTCCCTATCCTACTTACCTAGACCTACCTATCTACCATACTTACCTACTTACCCTGCTTACCTACCGACCTATCCTATTTACCTACCTACCCTACTTACCTACCTACCCTACTTACTTAACCTACCTACCAATTATCTTGCAACCGCCATTCAGAAAATAATGTCTAATGCACAACGCCATTTATCGAATATGAAGTTCAACTGTCTTTCCTTATCTGAATTGCCTGTGTTGTGATATTTTACTTCATGAACATTTAAAATTCATATTTTATAAGTTTTAACATAGTGAACCGATTGCTATGAAACAAAAGTTAGGTAATACTTCAAGTTAGTTAAGTAAATTTTTTATGTATTAAAGTTATCTAAATTAGTTTTGTAAATTTTACGTGATACGTGCACCAATAAACAGACAAACAGAAAAAAATCAAAAATACTGGATATGGGTTCTGTTGGTTATCCTTTAACACCCTGGCTGTTTTTTTTGGAAATATTTTCAATGTACAAAAACGAATTTTCGAAAGATTTATTATATGTATTGATGATATTGATGACAATGCACGGTTAGCTAAGTGACGTCATTCTAAACCCAATATGGTGGACTAGCTATTTTTTGTGCACTGCCATGATACCTATGAGTATCAAATCAAAGGGTTTGCTGAGAAGAAAACGAAAAAAGCTTGTTTAAAAAAACTTTTTAACGAATTATTATGTTTACACATGTACTCGTATTTGGTTAAAATTTTTATTTTTGAGGCATCGGAGTTTTAGGTTTGAACTTGAACTCTCGAAGAAAGTCATAGAGGGTGAGCCTGTTGCAAATAACTGACCGCAAATCTAGACTTCGGATTGGAGCTGATAAATGCGTGCGATAAATGGGTGCGAGTGTGGTGCCCCTGTAAAGACTATGTCCCACTTGCTGGAGTGTCCTGGCTGTCCATTCACTTGTACCCTGGAAGACCTATACAGTGCTTCTGACGCTGCAATAAGCGTGGCCGCATATTGGGCCCAGACATCTAATTGAATGTGCCGTCGAATCGAAAAGAAGAAAGAAGAAGAAGCTGATAAATTAATAATCTGAAAACGAATGCCCACTTTACCCGACCCGGGATAGAACAAGGACCATAATAACCCACGCATACCGATCTTACTTGAAACTCCTAGACGAACGAAACCTTAATAAATAAACAATTACAAAAATATTTACTCCAGTCCATTACCAGAAATCTCAACCATCCTAAGAATTTTCAAATAAATCTTCAGCAAAACGAAAGAACGCAATGCCACTCAGTATAATTGATGGTGCTATATTCCTACCTACACCTATTTATATAACAGTGCACAATGGCCTCCTATTCCGAGCATCAGGCTTGACAAGACAAGCGACTGACGGGTACACGTCTGAAGCGTTAATTTATCGCCAAATAAGCTTTACTGTTACAATTTTAACAATACACTTGATTAACGAATGTTTCTCTCTTGAAGTGGAAAGGAATGTGGGGGTTTCACGTCGACTTTAACCGAAGTGTGGAGAATTAAAGGATTTTAGCTCTAGCTTTCGAGTTGACGTTTGATTTGCTACGTGAATCTAGGCGATCCAAGGATACCTACCAAAGAAGAGATATCGAAGAGAACAGTTCAAGGATTGTTGCGCGTTTTGCTGGAAATTCAGGTGTGACTTCTTTGAAGATGGTCGCCGTAAAAAGAGCCGCCACCTTTGCCAATTACTTTGAGAAAATACTACTATAGGCTAGAATAAACAGTTATAATTATTCCATGATATTCATATGCAATCAACAAGTACTACTAGTATTTGTATTTTCTTAAAAAAAAACATTTGCAATAACGAAAGTTTGAAATTTTTTTGGAAGGATACATCCTTTTTAGGGTTCCGTACCCGAAGGGTCCAAACAGAGCCCTAT
The DNA here is from genome assembly GCA_947562075.1 of Orthosia gracilis. NCBI lineage: Eukaryota > Metazoa > Arthropoda > Insecta > Lepidoptera > Noctuidae > Orthosia > Orthosia gracilis. The sequence continues at coordinate 42,625,190 of OX387265.1, read as the reverse complement.
TGCTGTCACACACGTTTCAATCTGTCCGTCTGTCTGTCTCTCCGTCACAGGTTTTACAGCCAATCGTTTGGAGCCACATTTAAAAAAAATTCACAATATAAGCATCCTGTTGACCCAAAGCCTGTTTTTAAAGGGTGGTCCCTTACAGCTAAGGGCGCGAGAAATTGGCCTACTCGATGGAGTAGGCCAATTTCTTTTTTCGCGCCTTCCCTCGCGAGGGATATCGTTGTTTAGAGCTCATGAGTAAATAAATGTTGTTTTTTTTTTTAAATAGGTATTGGAATACAAAGGAATGAGAAGCCACCAAAGTCACCTTTTTACAAAATTTTGTTCTGACCTATGAACTTCAAATTTGGTGATATTGTTTATTATTACGTATATTTTACTAAAAAAATCCAATATATTGATCAATTAGATATTTCTTTGAAATTTCTTAATTTATCCTATTAAAACCAACTTGGTTTTGCGGTTTGGTGGGGAACCTATATATGTGCGAAGTCCAACACGCACTAGGCCGTTTTTAGGGTTCCGTACCCAAAGGGTAAAAACGGGACCCTATTACTAGGACTCCACGGTCCGTCTGTCTGTCTGTCCGTCTGTCACCAGGCTGTATGTCATGAACCACGATAGGTAGACAGTTGAAATTTTCACAGGTGATGTATTTCTGTTGCCGCTATAACAACAATTACTAATAACAAAACAAAATAATTATTTAAGTGGGGTTCCCATAGAACAAAAGTGATTTTTTTACCGTTTTTTGTGATAATGGTACGGAACCCTTCATGCACGTGTCCGACTCGTACTTGCCCGGTTTCTTTTAGATATTTACCAAAGTATATTTTTTACGTATAACATATGTTTGCATGCAAAGTTAGCATGTCTAGTGAAAAGAATGCCTTCGTAACGCTAGAGAATAGATGAAGTAAAATCATAAATACCTTTAATTTATTTTTCTTTCAACTACGTAGTAATTTTATCATTAATCACCACAAAAACGATCACAAAAATGTGTTTTTGCTTAAAACCAAAACAATGCAGAAATGTTATATAAAATCTCATTGTTGCACTGATTTTCATTAAATGCACTGTTTTTTATTTAAATATAAATTGACCACAGAGGTTCAATGTCTCCCATTAAGTTTATTATGGAGTTTATGCATTGGATCAAAAAGATACTGGCTGAAAACAAAAATCGGCTGAATAAAATCGATTTGATGAATAACCATTTTGTACCATTGTAAAACTATGATACTTCATATTTAGCAAGAAGAAAAGTAAAAAAATGGAAATAGATAGCGATAGCGATATGAATTCAACTCCAGAAAGTATAAACACAGCTGCAAATTAAATTGTTAATAACCTTTTGCTGTAAAAGTCGCGGGATAAATATTTTTCATTAACTTGAGTTTTTATTTTAAGTTGGTATATTTTATCACGGTTTGTATCACGATTGGTAGTTGAAAGAAAAGTAGATTACGCACCTCGCTAAAGTGAGCAATGAATGCACTTCTAATTTAGTGCCCTCGCGTGCGCTCGGGCAACAACGTAACACTCATGCATTAATAACAATCTACTATTTTTACTTGTACTTCTTATTTTGTCAGGCCACAGCCAGCCATTCACGGATATTTTTGGTAGCAAAATAAAGGGTTTTCGAAAGCAACACGATTCGGATTTCGCACTTCACTTCATTGACGTCACTAATTAAAAATGGCAGGAATGTTCGGCGTTGATCCCATTTTTGTATTTCAATCCCCAATTTGGGTATGTAGGGCAATATTGATAAGGATGGGTTACTGTGGGAAATGAAAGTAGCAATATTTTTGGAGGTTGAAAATATTGTTTTTGTGTTGGTACTGATTTATTTTTAAGCTCTAGGTGTTTTTCAGATTTCATGTAGTAAAAAAACGTTTTTTAACGCTGCCTTTTTTGAGATCTTTATGTAATTTCAATAGCTTTTAAAATTGAAAAATACATCCCGTTTCGAAAGTTTTAGTGCGTCTTTTTACTCCTGAAACGTTCTAACTGTGATTATGTTATTTAATCTAGTAGGTATTGTATTTTATTTATATTTAAGTTTTCGCCTTTTCCTAAGTTAATGTTAACAAAGCAACATTAAACATCATTCTTGAAGAAATAACCAAACAGTAAGGTTTTTCCAATTTAGACGTTTTGTGTCGGACTATTGCGGCATCGCAACGGTTCGGTACACCAAGAGTGCAATGCAGCACCGGTGTCGCGCACGCACGTCAGCAGGACGAGTATTTGTGTGCATAAATTGTGTGGAAAAAAACCAACAGGACCCGCACCGCTGCGGTGCCGCAGAAATCCGACACGAAACGTCAAAATTGAAAGAGCCCTTCAGTCACACAAATCAGAACATAACCCAAAGCATCTACCATTCAACTGAATATCAAAAACAAAAGCCGAAAAGTACCTTCATTTATTATTTCGAGCATGTTGAAGCGCTATGTATATCGAGGCGAACCCGATTGAGCTTCGACCTATATCACAGTAAATTGTACTGAATCCAACAGAATCCGTGGCATAATTGGTGTGAAAAGGTCTCTGCGATATCTGCTTGTCTTTTTCTGCCTTCGAAGGACGGTGCCCGATAAATAAGCGGGCGGCGATGGTAGAATGCTATCACATGCACCTGTCGATTTTTCAACGAGAGCCTCTGTGAAGTTAGTGTGGAGAAGTTTTTTGTAAATAATTTTACGCTTTTGTATTATCCTATTCTACAATCTAATGTTACTTTCGACTAAAATTATTAATGCGTGAAAGTCTGGATGTTTGAAAGTTTATTAATCAATCTCGCCGCGCGCCGGTTGAACGGATTTGGACATGACTTGTAACAAAAATAAAAATAAAATATTAACATATTTTAATTTCAACTAAAGCATAAAGATACTTTTGAACAGTCAACAGAAAAAGTAACAAAATGAAGCTAGTTGCACATTCGTAAGCGTCAGGGACTCTACGGAGAAGAACGTGCAAAAAACTTCACGGACACTCTTTTACATCAATAAATAGTAATTACAAGTATTTGGATACATCATTGTTGGAAAATTACACATAATATATCACAGACATTCTTTTCTATCAATAAATTAAATACAAGTATTTGAGAACATCATTGTTGGAAAATTACACATATGTGAGAACGATGTAAAATACGTGCACGTAAAAGTATCTACAGTAAAACAAAAATCGACCACCGTGTCGAGAAAGCCTGGAAAAGCTACTGGTCCATAAAGTCTCTGATGAAGGGAGACCTAACCTTATCCGTGAAGCGCAAGCTCATAGACATGTGCATCCTGCCCATCCTAACCTATGGAGCTCAAACTTGGTCTTTGACCGAGTCTCAAAAATCTAAATTCTAGGTATGCCAAAGGGCGATGGAGCGTAGCGTATTGGGTATTAAGCTCAGCGACCGAATATGTAATACTATGCTCCAAAACAGGAATCGCCGATGTGGGCAGCAAGTCTGCTGGGCTGAAGTGGGATTGGGCGGGTCATATATGCAGAATGCATAACGATAGATGGGCCAAAATCGTCACGCAGTGGGAGCCGGAAGATGGGCGTTGTCGCTGTGGGAGGCCTAGGGAACGCTGGCGTGACAACTTAGAGGCATTAACAGGAGATTGGCAGGAGATAGCAAATAATCGGGAAGAGTGGAAAGCTATGGGAGAGACCTTTGCCCAGCAGTGGGACAATATAGACTGAAGAAAAAAAAAACTTTTTTTTTATATCCGGGAAAATACCTGGATGAAACTGCTAACAAAAGCTAGATCTAGGTTATGATCTTGACCCCAAGTTATACACTAGGTTAAGTCTTACCGCTATCCTATTAATTGTCTAGTAGGTAAGTCGACGGTTTACCTAAATGTTATTGTTTTTGAACTAATTTGAACCCAACACTCGCGGCCAGTGCCCGCCGTCTGCACTTCGCACACAGCTGCGCGACCCACGCGTCATCGGTGTGTAGGTGAGCGCGACATCAGCGCAGCGCGGGTCGACAGGCTTCCACGGACTCCACCGGGACAGTCGACACCTCTCTGTCAAAGTCTATATTGTTACTCCGGGACAGACAATTTGTATTTCGAATATGAACATTCGCCTAAAGAATGCAGTCCACTTATTTCTCATCCACGAGATAACATTTATTGAAAACTAACTCATGTCCTGGGACATTATCGTCATGTAAAAAAGTAAATAAATATTCAAATACTTTAGATACAATCAATTGTACCCTAAACTATTTACATACATTTACGTACCGACACTCAAACAACTTTCTATTTTCTGTTTCTCATAACAATATATTATTTTTGTGAGACATAACTACACTTATATGGTTTAAGTCATGTGTACTGTAAAAGGGGAACGCAGCCAGAGGCTAAAAAAAATACTATTCGACTTCTACGACGTATATTTGTTCAAACGTGCCGCCCGTAGGTCGGCTCTCACAGAAGTCTCGGCTAAAAAAAACTACACGCGTTCGATTTATTTCTAAATATTCTGTATTCGATTTCCTTCCAAACTTAAAATAAATATAAGTTGCCAGCTTTATTACTTAGAATTACCGGATTCTCCGATATTTACTCTAATTTCAGCTAACAAGTGCACATGCATTAACAAGTCAACGCCGTCATGCTTGAACCTCCTTGCACAAAACCTCCGCAAAATTAACAAGGCGGCCTCTTATTCCTAACAGAAATGATGTGATAACTCACATCCACCCGGATGGGGTTTAATTATGTGAAATTCAAACGTGATACAATATTTCATCCTCAAGCATTTATCAGGCCAGAGAAGGAAAGGCTGGATCGCATCGAATCTTCTAAACCTATCATTGAACTTTATCCAGAGCTTATCACACTTAACGTATTTAATATTATCAATAAGTTATTAACTGGACCAATGCCATAAACAGTCATCAACTGGACCAATGATGCCAAATCAACATCCTTTGCGAAGGCTATGCCCCGTATGCAAAGTCGGTTTCAGTTATGACCAATACCTCTCCCACTCTTGAAATGCTTATATCATCAATGCACTGGATTAAGCTCAGCCTAGCTGAATTAAAAAAAACAAATATTGCTTCGATGCGTAGTCAGCATTGCCAGCCTTTTCTTCCCCCGGCAGCTTACATCAGCTCATGGAATTGGAAAATAATTTATTTTAATCACATCGATACTAATTGCAGCAAAAATCATCGATAAATATATTTTCTGCTCGCCCATCCCTACTAACTATGACATGTCAAAACTGAAAACTGTCTATCATCACAAAAAAGTCATTCGTTAAAACACACGAATCCACGATGAAGTTGATTCTTGTTTTGCCCATAATCGTTAGAAAAGAACCCGATATGGATTTCACAAAATGTTTCGTCTCATCGCTGGTATGCTTCAAACCTAGCAGCACAACTACACTTGGGAGCAAATAAATCGAGCCACTTCCTTTTTCACGCATTATGGTAATTATTTTTGGTATTAAGGAACGCATCGATTCGAAACATATATCGCCTAAAAGGGTATTTAATAACCTTTACAATGAGGGTAGTTAGTTGTCAAAATTTCATTTTTATTAAAGTTTAAAGGGTAGAATAAAATTATCGCATTTAATTTGCTTATGACATTTTTATTGTACTCTGTTAAGAAAAGATTAAATTTGAGGTTTTTGTTAATCATACCCATATTACTTGTTATTGTTGTCTTTATCTGTGTCTGTGTAATCAAAATAACCTGATAAAATGGATACTACACCGACGGAAGCTGCCCAAGTTGTAGCTTTACTTGAGGTTGGACACGGACAACGTGAAGTGGCACGCAGACTTCATTTGAGTCGTTCAAAGGTACAGCGGGTATACCGCAGGTATCTGGAGACTGGTGCTTTTGTTCGGCGACCTGGAACTGGCCGACCACGTGCAACAACAGAACGTGACGACCGCTTTATTGCAACCAATTCGTTGCGCGACCGTGGACTTAATGCTGTTCAGCTACAGCAAGCGTTACGTGACGTTCGAGGAGTCGCAATCAGTAGGTGGACAGTGAGACGAAGACTAAAAGAACGAAATTTAACATCACACAAACCAGCAACTGGCCCAAAATTGACTGTAGCTCATCGCCGATCTCGCTTGGAGTTTGCTCGAGAACACATTAATTGGACGTTAGAAGACTGGAGGTCAGTTTTGTTTTCTGACGAGTCAAGAATCTGTCTTTTTAGCAATGACGGGAGAAACCGAGTGTATAGACGTCCTGGTGAAAGATTTGCCCAATGTTGCATTCGAGAAACGGTGAGTTTTGGTGGTGGTTCTTGTATGGTGTGGGGAGGAATTTCTCTAGACGGAAAAACGGAACTTGTCTTCGTCGACCCCGCCAACGATGGCAATGGTAGACGTGGATTAACAGCTGACCGATACATAACTGACATTCTTGAAAACCACGTAATGCCGTATGCTGGTTTTGTCGGAGAAAATTTCTTGTTTATGCATGACAATGCGAGACCTCATACCGCGCAGATCGTTACGGATTACTTGTCTGCGATCGGGATTCAACAAATGGTATGGCCAGCACGAAGTCCTGATTTGAACCCGATCGAACACCTATGGGACGAGCTAAAACGGAGAGTCCGAGCCAGGGTTCCCGCTGTTTCATCCATTCCCGAGCTTAAAGTCGCTGTGCTTGAAGAGTGGGAGAACATACCACAATATGTCATCGTAACGCTGATCAGATCGATGACTAATAGGCTACAAGAATGTATCAGGGCCCGGGGGGGTAATACCAGTTATTAAGAATATTTTTTTTGCAATAATTTTGTTTTTTATTGTTTTTATGGACTGTTTTAGCCCTACTAAATTTTCTATCAAAATTACCATTTTTCTTGCAGAGCCAATAATTTATCATTCAATAAGGTTATTATTCAATAATTTACCCTCATTGTAAAGGTTATTAACTAAACTTTTAGGCGATATATAGTTCGAATTGATACGTTCCATATTACCAAAAATATTTACCATTTTACGTGAAAAAAGGTAGTGGCTCGATTTATTTGCTCCCAAGTGTAATTCTTCGGCGATGCAAGAGATGGAAGCACCTGTGTCAACCTATACTAATTTTAATAAATGGAGTTTGATCACCGTGTTTATTGTTTTCAATCGGGAATTGCTCTTTCATGGACACAGCCCGCAAATCCTTATCCATCTTTATTGACTGTGTCCTGGTTCGTTTGGGTGATCGGTTGGTAGTGGGCTTCTATATCTAGGGGCAATACGAGAGCGGTTAGTTCTGTTCTCGAAGCGCTGCCTTGGCCGAAAATCGTACCTCGGCGTGTGAAAGGATTCGCCATCGCCTCCATTTGTAGATGAATTTAAAATAAGCGAGTGCTGGGCCGTCCAGGTACGCTCCCAAAATGAGCCCTAAGTCCTGTTCTTGCCATTTATTTATAGCGGCGACAACCTTGAACTGCAAGAGGAAAGCCTCGAAACTGGACTTTGTTCCCGTCCCCGTGAAAACTGGCTGTGCCATTTTTAACTAAAATAGACCACTTATCTTTATTTTCTCTGCGTTTGCTCGTCGGCTGCGGATCTCGCCGACAGGACTTTCGTTCCTCGTAACGACGCGACGTACACTCGTTGATAGGGCTTCGCGCACTGTTCTCGCCGTGCACACGCGAAAATATGTTTTTTCGTATCTGATCTTAGATTTTTACTTATTTACCGGGCTTTTCACTACCCGGCGCCTCCACCATTTGTAAAAGGGGAACGCAGCCAGAGGCTAAAAAAAATACTATTCGACTTCTACGACGTATATTTGTTCAAACGTGCCGCCCGTAGGTCGGCTCTCACAGAAGTCTCGGCTAAAAAAAACTACACGCGTTCGATTTATTTCTAAATATTCTGTATTCGATTTCCTTCCAAACTTAAAATAAATATAAGTTGCCAGCTTTAGGTGTCAGCGGCCGAACAGGTTGCTCGTCCTATTTGGAAAACCTCTACAGTACACTTAATTTTACATAATAAATTCCCATTTACTAAATGTACTTAATCAAAAAAGCATTAACAAATTCTTATCTTACAAAAATATGAAAATAAACTATTGGACTATTTTCTTTAGAACTGAAAATTTAATTGCGAATTTCTCAATAGACGACATGAAACCATAAGAAGTAAATATTAGCGAGAAGGAAGCTTCACAAGAAATGTCTCATGAACAGCGGTAGAATCAATTTTTATTACTTGTTTATTTTAATTGTTTGCGTTCAAAACTGCGCTTAATGGCCTAGTTGAAATAAATATATTTGACTTTGGACTTTTTGACTTGACTTTTGACAGCTAACGAAAATATAAATCTAAAAAAATACTTCTAAAAGATTCAATTATCGATTTATTATGGTGCCTGAATGTCTCGTAAAAAAATCGCAGTCAACAATATACTCGTTATTTTAATTGGATCCACTGCTTATCCAGTAACCCAGTGATTGGCTATCACGATACCCCTTGGCAAGTTTGGTGTAAGATCTTCTGGTTTCTGACTACCCGTAAGTATCAAAGGTGACAACTGGACAAAAAATGACAGCTGGACTAGCAAAGTCTTAGTGTGCTTTGCGAAGCACGGAAGAGACTCAGAAAAAAGTTGATTCAAAAAACCAGCCAAGTGAGTAAGACTCGCGCACGAAGAGTTCCATACCATTATCGTAAAAACAGCAAAAAAATCACCTTTGTTGTATGGGAGCCCCACTTTAATTTTTTTTTAATTCTGTTTTTGTATTTGTTGTTATAGCGGCAACAGAAATACATCATCTGTGAAAATTTCAACTGTCTAGCTATCACGGTTCATGAGATACAGGAGTCTTAGTAATAGGGCCCCGTAAAAAGACGTAAATAAGAAGAAAAGCATTATTTGCAGGTGGAGAATACATCTGTTTTTGGAAAGCCAGCTCGCGAATTATAATATGTCTTTTGAGTTCGCTTCTTAAGCAGTCGGGTTTTTTGACTTTTTGAATTAACATTTTTTTTATTTATGAGTTTTTAGTTAACATTTTTTTTTCGAATTACTTACATATGTATAAGTATTTTTTTTTTGTAGTAACCTCTTGAAACACTTTATTCTGATACCCCACACGATGGATTTGGAAGGACAAAAAAATGGGCACCCACAATATGGCGCCCAAAATCACCATTTTCTATTTGTCAATTTTAATGTAACCAGTGACACTCGCAGGGTAAGACGAATCGATTCACGTAAGAATCATCAAAATCGGCCAACGCGTTTGTTCTCTTGAACGTCAAATAGGAACAAACATACATATATAGACTGATAAACACATTAACCTGCTTCGGCAGTCGGGTAAAAATACAAGCAAAATTTAAAACCCCGGCACGATATCTTGCGCAAAAACCCCGATTCAATCAGTAAAACTCCCATATCTGTCGAACGACTGAAACGATTTTCATCAAACTTAGCTAAGAACATTTCCGAATACGTCACCTTTCAATCACATCATCGACCTGTGCCACTGTTATTACTTATATCCGAGATACTCTTTCTTATAAAAAAGTACCATTTTTTTCACATTGTTTACTGGGACATGTAGTAGGTTAAATAAATCATGTCGGGACCGGACAATAGTTTGCTCCGTTCCATTATACACACAAAGAATTCTCGCTAACAACGTTGCCAGTTTGTTAATTAAATAGCTTTTACTTTTCGTTTCGTTTGTGCACGCTAGGTCTCTTGATATACTGTGTTTTGTGGTGTTTTAGTACTTGTTTATATTGTTTGGTATTTGAATTAGTGTTACGTTATAGTAAGAAGGTTTTAGAAGTTGAGCAGAGTTAGAAAGTTGGTGTACTATAAGGTAGCACGTAAAGCTGTTGTGAAATAAGGAATAGTACTGTTTATCTAGGGGGCAAATAACAATTTTAAAGGAGTGTTTTTTTTTAATCCAGAACAGACACAAAGATTCTAACGTAAAATCCTGAGCGCAGCGAGGGATCCAAAGTACGTCACTCGAGCTTAAAATAGGGTGGCTCCCAAAATGGACACTCTACTTTTTATACTCTATGAGAAAATAAGTGAGTGCAACTCATGAACAAAAACGTTACGTTTATTTATTTACATATAATTAGGAACCATAAGACATAACATAGAAATAATTAGAGGCTAATGTTTATATTTGAACAACTATGGAAGTGCATCGTAACAATTTTAGCAGTACCATCCGTTACAGGTTGTAGATTTATTTTTTAATTTGGCTTGCGCGTGGTTTTCCAGCCAGTCACTTGTTCAATACAATATTCCCGTGCGGGCCGAAATAGATTTACAATCGATCATTAGCCATTTACTTCATAAATTCATCGTTATCGATTTTAGCGATGTATTCGTATTTGGACCGCATGGTTTGCGATTCATATCTTTGCTGATTGGAATATTTAATAATAATATTCACATTCCCAATTCAAATCACTTTTAGTCCCTAGGGATTAATGAGCTGTTTTAGTCCCTGTTTACGAGGAATAAACTAGCTCTTTTTGAATAGATGTGATAAAAAAAGTATTCATTGACTTGCAGGGGACGTTATAAACATGAGAAAAAAAACAAAAAAATACATTTTAACAAAAAAATTAACGTTCTTCGTTTTTCGACACCGACATAGGAAAATAAATTACTTTTACGCCTTGTAGTATTTGCTTTAGAAGTCGGTTTATGTTTTTTTGGTAAAATATTTTTAATTTTTATCATTTTAGTTGGAATAGATAAAGTGATAAATGAGTATATTAGAGGAAGTTTGAATGTGGCACCAGTGACAGAAAAGTTGAAGAAAACCGTTTTTCCTGGTATGGTCATGTGATGAGGAGGTATGTAACGCATGTTTCTAAAAAGTTATGAATACAAATGTGGATGGATGAAGAGGGAGAGGAAGGCAAAAGAAAAGATGGGTAGACTGTATGAGGAGTGATATGAAAGAAAAGGAAGTCAGTGATAGCGTGAAAGGGGACTTGGTGTCAATGGAGTTCCTCGGGAGTTTACCCTTTCTAACCCAAAAAGAATTTTCAATCTTGATTTATAATTGACGGGGATATCGGTAAACATACATAAAAAAACATACGTACAGCCGAACATAGAACCTCCTCCTTTTTGGATAGTCGATTAAAAAAGTTTAAACAAAATCGGTCCACAATTACTAACGGATAAATCGGTAAACATACATAAAAAAACACCTACATAAAGTCGAACGTAGAACCTCATCCTTTTTGGAAAGTCGGTTAAAAATTAAATCCTGTACAAGGTCAAAACGCCTGCCACTGATCATAACTTGTCCTCTCTTGGATCGTACCGGTTTCAGGACAGCAATCTCATTGGACTGTAAGAGTGAGGGCAGAGTCTATGTCAACCCAAGTAACTAGTTGGTCAAGCAAACCTAGGATGAGTTCTTGAGTCTAGCATTTGACAGCTGAAATTATATTGACTTATCCTGTTTTTTATAGAGCTAATTTAAGTTTATCCAAAATACATACATTATAAACAACATCAACTTTGATTTAAGTGATAAGACAAACGGCGTTCGATACAACAATATTGATGTTTAGTTTGACACGCAGACACGACTGAAAAGACCAAAACAAAGATGGATGATAACAAAATTGTCGGGTCGATAATGACTGATTGACGAATGGAACGACGAAGTGTTAAAAGTAAATGTCCCGTCAATGATCGATAGTAATTTGTTTCAAATATTTTTTGTATTATTTTATTTAATCCATTGTTCTATGGTTCCTAATCTAACTATTAGAATCAAAAATTGTACAAATTATTGCATTATTAAGTGGCAGTGGGCAGGGCAAATTACTCGTAGAACAAATGGTCGATAGGGCCGAAAAGTTCTGGAGTGGTAACTGTGTACCGGAAAATGCAGCGTTTGAAGGCCTTCTGCTAGTCTCTTCTTCTCAAAAGAAGTCATAATCAATTCTCAAAAGATTTAATTTGTATGTCCTATACAAATTTTGATCTGCTGATGACAACTTTGTGTGGAACAACTTTTTTTAGTATTGCTTAAAGATTCCCTTGGAGTAAGTTCTTCATTTACAAGGGCAGAAGTGGTTTTTAAATTATGATCACCCCTTTTCGATACATCCTGTATAAAGCTTGTTAAAATACAATGTATTAAGTAAGCTAAGTTACGACCAGTGCACTCCCATAATTATAGGAATCAATTAAGTTAAGTAAGTATCAGTATTTATAGTGGTAATATTTTTCTGGACGAATTTATTCACAGAGACAGGGGCGTAGCTACCGCGGTATCAGCCGTACTGGGCCCCCAAGCCACAGGGGTCTCGACATTAAAATGTTGTCCAAAACCAAAACAAATTGGATTGCAATAAATAAGAGGGCTGTAATAGATGAATTACCCCACCGCACTATTCCCAAACCACTGCAACTCTTGAAAGCCCTTTCCAAGTTCCCAAACCAATGCAATTCAACAGTGGCAACTACCAGAAATGAAATGCGCAGAGGCAATGAAGCTCGACGAAGTCCCGGAGTGAATGAATTAATGAATTTAACTGTCTTGGAACCCGTAACGAAATTAATCAGAAAAGAATAAACGAGGAGTAGGAAAAAAAACATACCCCTTTCGTCCATATCAAGCAGAAGACAGAACAAAAAAGGCCAAGAGGCACAAAGGGTCGTTTACAACCGGGATAAGCCCAGTTGCCTAGCACTACGGATAAAAATTTGCATTAATATTAGTGGGTCCTAACATTGTGAGCTCCTCTATTTGTTTCCAATAATAGGTATGGCAAAACGCTTGAACGCACGGAAATTTGTTCTAGTGAATTAAGTAAAATTGTTCGTTACGATGGCGTTTAATCCATGCATGTGGATATAATTTTCTAGCTTCCTTGGCTCGCTTTAATTTTTTTCCTGATGTATAAAACACATGGTTCCTGTTTCAAAAATCTTGGATAGCATTCATTGTGTTTTTTTTTACTTTGTAAAAAGAACTTTCCTTTCGAGTTTTGCTGTATTCGGTTAAGGGCCCACGAAAAATTTTGATACAGGGATTAAGGATATCTACGCCACTGCCTAAAGAGCTTTACTACTTATGCTAAAGGGTTTTATGTGCCTTTAGTTACACAGGAATCCTTCAAACCAAACACTTGGAACCAAAAACATAGCACGGCTGCATGATACCAAAAACAGGATGGTAACTTTCATTGACAGGCTCCTTCATAAATGGCTGAACTACTAAGGTGACAAAGTTATGAAAATAGTTGAATGAACACCAAAGCAACCAATCCCTAGTACTATAAACATTGTACTCGTATTGCAAATGACTGATTTCCCTGAGGATTACAGAACTTAGATGGAAGACGTTCCGCTGGTTTATATTATAATGGATACTATTATTAATATATTCTCTTTCTTCTTACTATGATGTCTTATAGATACCATGTTTCTAGTGTGAAAGCTGACAGACGGTAATATTATCGATTTTTAATAAAGAAAGAAAACAATATTTATTTGGCACACGAAATACAACACACAATGAAGGTAGGTCACATCACATCATCAGCCTATTAATGTTCCCACTGCTGGGACACAGGCTTCCTCTCTGTGAGAGGGAATGGGCCGTAATCCACCACGCGGGCCCAGTGCGGGTTGGTGGATGTCACATGTCTTCGAATTTTTGGTTCTGGGACATGCCGGTTTCCTCACGATGTTTTCCTTCACCGTTTTGAGAGCAGTGGTGATGAAATATTTTACACAAAGTAAAGCGCCTGCCTGGGCTCGAACCCACGACCTACAATTTGTAAGTCGCGGCTGATACCACTGGGCCACCACTGCTCGGTAGGTAAAAATATATAAAAAAGCAAAAGAGTCCACGGTGCCAAACAGGTCTAGTTCAGCAAAATGTCACACAACTTACCTAGCTCCTGACGCTGGTTTTCAAGCAAGTTATTCACAACGGAATTGTGATTGCATTAAGACGTGTTTTCGAATCAGAACTGCTATTCAACGTGGCCTGCATTTTGGGCACTTTTCCAAATGTCACACAACTTACCTAGCTCCTGACGCTGGTTTTCAAGCAAGTTATTCACAACGGAATTGTGATTGCATTAAGACGTCTTAGTAGGGACCCATGTAGATATTTATAGACGTTTCCAAACAGAAGTGCAAATGTGTTGGTGTATAATAAACGATGAGACGCCTGAAACATGTCCAGCTGCTGCATGTTCTAATGTCAGCACGTTACAGGAATGAATGGACTCTATTGATCGCGCCAAACGCGGAGCTAAGTTCGGGCCGACTCAATTTACGAGCCATCGACACGCGTATGAGAGAAGTTGGAGCCTGGACTGCAAAATATCAGCAAATGACTTACTATGTGAATGAAAAATAAAATCTAATTATTTCTTCACGTCATAACAGTGCTGGCCTTTTTGCGGCCTTAGAATCAGAACTGCTATTCAACGTGGCCTGCATTTTGGGCACTTTTCCCATTGAAAACGATGTGGACGAACTTTTTGATGCCCAAGGAGGTCTTATCCTCTCCCCTTTTTAAATGCGCATGTACATAATTAGTATTATCAGTTTGTGTATAGGTACCTAGTTATTTATCAGACTATATCTTTTTAGTTTGATTCTGTTGAAAATAATATTTCGAATGCCCAAGATCCTCAGATAAAATTTCAATAGATGGTTGATGGTTGTGTTATCTACATATTTGCACAAAGCTTCGCAACCGATTGCTCAAAAAACTTATGAAATGAGTCAAGATATCAAACCAATGAACTATCGAACAGATATACTTCGACTAAAAGACTTTAAAAGCCGGGTAACAAGTCAAAGGACTATTATTAGATTAATCACTTTACAAGTTTCAATATTTAATTAATCGTTTTAGCTTCCTTTTGAATAAAATAGATCAAACACTTATGAAATATTCTATTTCGGAGATTCTTCGTCATTGTCTATGGTCAAGGTCAAAGACGAGGCTCGCCCGCGTTGAAAATATACTCTACGGAACGACACATTCCCGGGATAAAAAATGTCTTGTGTGCACTGGAACAAATAACTGTATCTAGTAATATCACGGTGACACTGCATTGGATAAAGGGACACAGCTGATCGCTGGCCAATGACGCGGCTGACGAGCTTGCGAGACGAGGATCCAGTACGGCGGTCTATGGACCCAAACCTGTCCTACCCTTCAACCAAATACGCAGTCGGCTACAGGAATTCACCCAGACATAGGCGGAGAGCTGGTGGACCTCGATACCGGGCTGCAGGCAGTTCAAAGACGCTTTGCCATCCTTGGATAGTAGGCTAACCTGGCGTTTCTTACGCCTGGACAGGAATGACCTTTACCCGATGACGGGGACCATCACGGGACACTGCTCACTTAACAAACACTTCCACAAAATAGGCAAAACGGACAGTCCTCTGTGCAGGGCGTGCATGGAGGCTGAGGAAACCATCGCGCACGTGATCGTGTTATTATTATCACATTCGTGAACCCACGATCGTGTTTTAATATCTAATTATATGCCGTTGTATACAGTATTTTATCTTCAGTCATACAGTTGAAATAAAACAAAAGTGGAAAAGGAAAAAATATGTGGTATAGCGGGCAATTTAGATTCTCATTGCGCATGACTGCGCAGCGCACGCATCCGTAGACAATGACACTACTTTTCTACATTAAGTCAATGAGCCCATACGCGCCAATAAATTAAAAAGTAAAAGTATGCTATAAAAATTAAATAGTATATTATGCAACTAGTGAATAAAGGACGGATTTAAAGCGAAGGCCATAGATGAATCACGAACAAGTGAAGGATTCTAAAAATTGAATCACGACCGTAGTGAGTGATTCATGATGATTGTCAATTGTTAGAACCCTGAGCGACGCGAGTGATTCATGGTCCTTGATATAAGTCCGTTTTATTCAAGATTTGCATACTATATTTTATACCATGACTACAAGAAAAAGAAAGATTCAAGCAAAAAGCACAAACGATAATAATAAATAAATAAATGGTTAATTACCTTCAAAATTTACAAAAAATGAGAAACCTCAGGGTTTCACATTTTTTGTAAATTTAAGCTGAGCTAGGTGTGTTTCAGACGCCAGTGACCACCTCCGTTACATTACATAATTATAATTAATTAAATAGCAATGCAATTAATATTAGAATTTCAATCCAAATAAGTATTCATTAAATATCCTAGACCAAAATCAAAATCATTATTAAAATTCCAAATATAAACAAACTCAAAATTAAATCGACGAAGGAGTTTGAAAGTCGAATATTCTTTGCACAAGAAGTTTGCATCGAGTATTTTATGCGCAAGGAGGTTGGTTGTATAGCATTGAGATGGAGGTAGAATATACATTGGTGTGTTCTAAATTCAAACACCAAAACAGTGATTAAAAGTGCTTTTTATTCACTGTTTTCAGTGAACAAAATAAGCTTTTTAGAGGGGGAATGGTATAAATTATTATATGATGCAGTTATTTGAAAATCGAAGGAAAATGTTGCATTTTAATGGTATTTTTTTATTTTACCTATCCACGAATATAAATTACGTGTTTATACAATATTTTTTGAATTCATATTTGGAACGTTACGTTGTGAGATAAAGATTTTTATATTTCATATTATTCAAAATTTTCTTCGACTGGTACTCAGCCACGTCGATAGCCTTAGCGCTGGCCTCACCAAGGTCGATTCGTCGTCGATTACGCTGATGCCTGCTATCTGGATGCCACAGAGAAGCTCTTAAATAAGCTTGAGCGCTTGCAAAATCTGTGAATCCGTTTTGTTTTTGATCTGAGGAAATACGATCATGTCTCTCAGTTCCGCAAGGATCTCAAGTGGCTCCCTATCCGTCTTCGTAGGAACACTCGAGTATTATGCCTCCTCTTCAATATCCTGTTTAACCCTACGTACCCTGGATATCTGCGCGATCGCTTTTTCTTAACTCGCGCTGCTGATGTCCAGTGTAGATCACACCTAAGGCATCATCTTAACTTCGCCTCCCACAATACTAATTTTTATTCCCACTTCTCTGTTCATGCAGAGTGTGGAACTCACTTTCACCTAAAAGCCGTGACTCTAAAAATGTATCTTTGTTCAAGAAACAGGTCAAAGAACATTACCTTTCCACCATCATGTAATTTTACATATCATTATATTATATGTTATATGTATTTTATCTTTTATATATGTAGTTGGTATATGTGTACTTTATATATAATTAGTTAAGTTATAATAGTCTTTTTTAAGTTTCCTTATTTCTGTCTACACACTGTGTCTTCGTCTATCATCCAACTTTCCTGTCGCAGGTCTGCTGGAAGAAATTTCTATTGAAATACTCGTAATCAGTACCTTTGTGCATTTTTATCTGTATTCCTTATTTTCCTTTATTGTTATTCTTAATTCCTGTTAAGTTTTTTTGTGTGTACATAAATAAATAAATAGGTCTACCGACATTTGTATTTGGTGCAAGTCTTAGCAGAATAAATTTTTGTGTTCAAAGACATAACAAAAAAATACCAAATCTTCACAGAGGAGCTGCTAAACCGCTTCTTACAAATTCGAATATTCAGCTTTAGGTACTCAGTGTTTATAACTGAGCAGTAAGATACCTTTTCGAGGATTATGTCTTTAGAATATTATCAAAGAACCATTAAAGCATTTCCAAATGAGCAAAAGGATTTGTTTGTAAACTCGAGAACGGTATTAATTTGTAAAGTAACGAAAACGTAGGTAACTAGTACTAGAAGTTTTGAGAAGGTAAACGCTGAATTGTCTGATTTACTTTAGGTAATTACGTAAATTGAAACTTTACCAATTTTCGGTAATTAACAATTCTTGCTTGGCATAACTTTGTTTCAATTGTTTTTTTTAACCTTTGTTTTATGTTAAGTAGCAAATTGGAACGAATGAGGCCTTTGGGCATGAACTTTATTAAAAATCTCGCCGCGAAAAATAGGTATTTTTATGGTTGTCATAATAAATACTTTTTTTTATATTTACAAAAGTCTCCTTCACACTTACAAGCCTCAAAAGCAGAAAGGGTGTAATGTGACGATGTAGGGAGAGTGTCAAATCTGGTTCCGGACATTTCATTCCCAATCTACAGCCCCCCTGGAAAAGGAAATCTGGCTTTTATGCCTCGCCATTATAACTTGACCTCTGCCGAAGTAAGCAACCTTCGCTTATCATCGTCCTTTTGAAGAAATGAGGGGAGGATGGAAGTTCTGAGTGAAATGGCATTGTTATAATAGGTATTGATCAAAGATTTGTATCGTCGTCGCATTATTTTGTGGTAAAAGGGTTCCGCAATGGGATATTGTGTATTTTTTAGTAGCACCACCCGAACGTGAGTTTGCAAGAATATTTTTCGTTCACTGCCTCTTGGGTTTGAATATTTTTACAGGATCTGCTAATAAAGTCAGACTTTATTGAAAGTGTATGGTCATAGATAAGATTTTTTTTGTCTTCTTTTTATTATCGCTGGCAAGTACTGATAAATTGTATCGGCGCAATACTTAGCTATTTCTACGGCATTGACGGTAACAGTGGATAGGTTAATGAGGTATGAAATAGTATAAGTAGACAAGATATTATTGTGAGAACTTACAATCTCGCCATTGAGCCGTGAGCATCGCAACGAGATGGAGGGCTTCATCGGGACGGTCTCGACGTAGTACATAAATTATTTATTTCATTATTAACAAGGCACACCAACAACTCAAGAACATATTAATATTACAAATAAACATCAAGAGACGATCCTGTGTAAGCAAATCACATACAGGCATGCACATCATTTTCAGCGTATGTCGCATTTATTTTAAAAGGAATATTCACCAAAACAAACATAAAATTAAAAGGAGAGAATTTGAAAAAATATATACAGGGTGGCCAAAAAGTCGTAGATCAAACGAAACAGGGAGACAAAGGAGGTAATTTCCAACAAAAAATCTTTCTCCAGCATGGCCATAACTTCATTGCACGAAAAGATATGAATTATTTTTGTTTTTTCCATGAAACTACCGAGATATTATATATCCTGTTTTTTTATTAATTAAAATTACTAATACATTATTAAATTATAACATATTATTTCAAATAAAAAAAAACTAAATCAAATGGTAAATAAATTAATTAGACAAGTTAATTTGTAGTAGGGGGAGGCAACTGATTATAAATAGATTTTTATGATTTAATTTTGGTAGACTGTCAGAAAAAATATCAATACTTTTGTCGATCGCGCAGACTCTGTCGTATAAAATCAAGATTCTGTTAAGAGGAGCATGGCATCCCAGGTTTTTGCGACGTGTCTTAGTAATAATGTTCTAGTGGTGCACTTGGACTGGACGTGGGAATAACGAGGCACGTCTAAGCTAGTTTTGTTAAGTAGACCTGGCCTTGAAGTGGTCCCATTTACGGTTTTATATAGTAATATCAAATCATTTAGAGCCCTTCGTCGCTTCAATGAGTCCATTTTGAAATGACTTAGCCGTTCTACGTAATCGGCTCTGTATTTGTGGTCTTTAAACCGCAAGTATCTAGTGAATTTTGTTTGAACTCGCTCAGGACGGTCCATGTGAATATTATAGGTAGATTTCCAGACGGGCGATGCATATTCTGCTAGACTGCGCACAAAGGCATTATACAAGACTTATCATTATTATAGTAATACATAAAATGTACTCTGAGTACATTCGACAAAAGAGTTAGATTTACTGACTAAAGTATTCATTACACTGCAAATATTCAATAGTACCCCGAGCGTTGACTGGTAGCTTCGATCAATAATATACTAGATGACCGGTAAGCGCTTCAAAAACGGGCCGAAAATTAAGGCCACAAGTACGGTTGTGGTTTATTTCAAATTAGTATGGTCCAATCATAGCCAAAATTGAGACGTCAAAATGCCGCAGTGTGCGTTCAAAAATTGTGCAAATAACCATGTAAAACTGAGATCTTGGAAGGAATATCTTTTTTTCGGTATGTTTATATATATTTTTTTTCTTTTTTTCGTATATCATTAAGTGTTTTTCAAAAAGTAAAAACCGAATTCATATAATTCATAAAGTAAAAAGTAAATTGTTATTGTTTTTTGTACAAAGCTTTGTGAATGCAACTTTAAGAATTGCTTTTAAGGTTGAATTTGTATGAATGTATATTTATTTCATCTAGAATTCTTAGAATATCGTAGGAACACAATTGGCGATAGTTTTAAAGGGAGGTTTTGTATGGGATTGTGCATCTAGTGTATTATTGATCGAAGACTGGTAAAGAATGTCTTTTGATATTGTACTCTATGTCTTTGTTGATAAGTTTCAAAATAAATATTATGTAACATGCCAGAACAGCCTATATTCCCCTAAAGATTTGGAATAGGTGTACCCTATAATGCACCCACAGTTCGCCAGTTGTCTGCCCAAGTCAAATTCAGACTCGAGGTAAGAATAAAAGATTCGAGATTAGAGTAAAAACTTAAAAACACTTTGCCCAACCAAGGAATCGAACCCAGAACCTCATGCTAAGCAGTAGCACTTACGATCACAAGACTGTTTTTGCTAGACACAACAGACCTAGGGGGTATTACACTATGATATTATTATATCAAGGATATATGGTTTGCTGGTAGAAAACTCTTCTTTGAGTTAAGCTCGCCTTTGTATATCAACTTTATAATCACTCATGTCGTATGTGTATTTTTTGTCTACAATAAATAATCAAGAAGGATCTATGAGTTATATTTATATGATAGTGTAATAATATAAACTTATGAATAATATTTATTTATTTAGACTTCATGCACAAATGTACAAAGGCGGACTTAATCCCTTAGGCATTCTCTACCAGTCAACCACGGGTGGTGAAGAGGCAACATGGTGCATAGCTTAATAACAAAAAGCTAGTAGTGATTATACTATAATAAGTAAAATACACGTAAATAAATATTGAATATAATACTCGTATTTACCTATAAAAAAATATATATTCATGTAGTAACAGCAAAGAAGAAAGTGAGATGACTGCCTATTTGTGTTGAAAATAAATCCGCAATATCTATTATAGATAATATCGTATTTGAAAACAGATTTTTGACATTAGTTGTTAGATAGGATCATAGAAACAGCAGCCGTATTGCGTAAGTGCGCAAAGAGTCTAAACTCTACCCAACTGACCAAATCAGCCAATCGCGAGCAAACCGCGTCATTCACCTCGCATATGATTGGTCGATTTGGTCGGTTGGATAGAGTTTAAACTCTTTGCGCACTTACGCAATACGGCTGCAGGAGTAGGACGGAACTATACAAGATAAATAACACTATCCCTTTTTCATGGTAGTTTTAAAACGTCATAGTGTTCCTGGTCATAGTGCTCCTGGTTTGTGCCATACTGAATCTTGCTATATTGAATTATAAAATTTGTTTTCATAATATCCTGATACGAAGTCATTTAAAAAATATGTAATTTTGCGTTTTCAATTTTTAATATTGTAAATTCTAAGACAATTCATTATTGTGACGGTTTTATTGACGGAATAAAGTACAACGAAATTTCGAAGTCAGTTCACAATATGCTTAGTGGATGTGGAATACCAAAATTATTTTAGGGAACACTACTGTACACAATGACACAAAATAAACTTAACAAAAATTACACATATACCCCTTGACTAGAAAACAATGCAAAGTAAAATTATGCCTATATTTGCAGAAATTAAGCTATGAGGAGACGGAACATGCCACGCTAAGATTAAAACTAAGAGCACACATAACGAAGATATACTCTACATTGCTCACCTACACACACATACACTCACGTATACTGACACCCACACACTCACCACATAATTACACTCACATCCGCTCGCACTTACATATACTCATATACATACGCCACTCACACACCTACACATTCTCAGAAACATACACCATACACACATCACATATGAACACACACACTCATCCCACACACCAAATCCATTTAATAATAAATTTAAATTATGTACACACATTGCTTATCCAAAGAGTCACGGTGTGTGTGTATTACTTATCAACTATTTCTCTGTAGTATCACTTAATTGTATTATGCTACCATTGCTTGGCACTTATTCTTGTATTGTAAAAACTCGAGGGGAATGGTGCTGATAGCCGAAATACAGGCTATGCCTGGTTCGGCTACAGACACTAATCTCTTTGCCCAAATTGAAATTGCTGCCACATTGCCATTGTAAAGTAGTATTAAGTTTGGAAAAAAGAAAAAAAATATTACATTACTTGTCCTCCATTGCAACTAAACATGAAAAAAAAAGATCAAAGAACTATAGTAATAACACAGATATGATTCTAGAGGTCATTTATTTAGGATAAGAGATAGGATCCTATGTATGATCCTAGATATGCCATAGTGTAACACCCTCCTTATAGAACTATCGACCACTCAGCACAGTCGCTTGTTTTAACAAGTTTCAAGTGAGCTAAATTCACAAATGCCACCGTTCTTTGAGTACAGCAAAATATATGCTTTGCGAATGTCTAGTATTCCCGTTAACCTAGCCACGTAAGCCGAATATGCTTGCTTGCAGTGGGTTTGTGATATTAGTGCAACCGGTGGGTTCCGGCTTACGGCGTCTTTGCCTGTCATCTCCTTAGCTGTAGGAGTATTGTAGCTTAGGAGTATAATGTTTTATTTACCTTTACGGGATGTTGAAGTTTGATTTCCTAATATGTACGTACATTAACAGATTATCTTAAATTAACCCATTTGCGGACATTTTGCCAATGTATAAGTTTGTGGAAAGCTTATCAACATTCAGAAATTGTTTATTCTATTTGACACAAATTTCATCTCTGTATGAAAAATTTTAGCATCTACCTAATTACAATAATATCATATTTGAATATTTATTATTAACCTAGTTTACTTAATAAACTTTATGTAGATTTAACAAATGTTGTTATTATATAGTACCTGAGCGACCGAGGTCTGCTCAAGTGAAAATAGATATAACAAAATTTCCCAGGTATGAGACCTATCTAGATCGATTTTTCGCTCCCGAAATCAACTATATAACTTTTGTCGAAATCCTTAGAGCCGTTTTCGAGAAAGTGATTACAAATATATATGTTCAACAAGTGGTCAATCAAGGCACTATGTATAATGCCCGGGCATTATGTGTCAAGGCAAGTCAAATCGGGCAAAGTAATGAATACTGATTTAAACTTCATTATTTATCACATTGTCTGGTCATTATCGATCGTTTTGGTATATTAGTATAGTTTTAATTTTAAATTTTCGGTCAGCAAGAAATATCTACGAAAAAGTTATTTCACAGAAAAATATATTATTTGGTCAGAAGGATTATATAATCGGTTAGCATAAAAAAAATTAAGTGGTGCCGCTATTTTCAACGAATTAGTTCAAGAGCGACCGAAGCGAGCTCGGGCACTTATGGCACCCCGACATGGATAGGTTAGGTACGAAGGGGATGACGGGAGCTGAAGTGAGCGAGCAAAGCAAGCGAACTCGGTTCCCGTTGACTTTGTCAGATAAGATAAGATAAGATAAGAAATATTTATTTTATAAAAAAAGCATTAGTAGTAATATGTTGCTTAAATAGTAATCGTACTTACCTACCATACTGATATTATATTAAAATCAATGTCCACATTAAAATAAATTAACCGGTCAGTTTAAATATATGTTTTTAGCATAGTGCCTACTCATATTGGGCATTTTTCAAATTGTCTGGGCATTATGGGTAATTCGGAATTAATCAAGCGATTAATATATATATATACACACAAGTATTGCTCGTTTAATAGTATAGGATTAGCTGAATTAGTATTTATTCAAATCGGCAGGTTACCTACACTAAATAATAATACTTTTAGTTTATACGATTTTTTTTGGTTGTAGATTAGTGTAAAAAAATTTAGTAGACCTAATAAAATAAACTTAAGCTTTGTATAACAACTGTTTGTTCTCCAAATAAAGTAAAATAAATCTGTATTAGTTGAACAATACCAGACATATTTAATCTTTTCCCCTATAGAGAATACGAGTAATCCAATATTATTGTTCTAATGCTTTCCTCATCTTTGATTGATTGCTTGAATGGTTTTAGCGCAAATGTATTCAGCGGCGATCGGATGTCGGAATCTAATTTGTCTTCAAATGAGGCTGTTTCTGGGTCTACCCTGTCTGGTCTTTGTCCCAGTCCTAATTTGTTTAAGGTACTGAAAAGGTCTTTACTTTTATTACTACCTATTTCTATTTATGGACTCGGAGACAATGTGACATTCCAAAAAACAATACGTCAACTCATAGAAACAATTTATAAGTTGTAGAACAATTCCTAAGAAAAGGCGTTGTCGCGTCGTACTTTTTTATGGGAAGCATTTAAAGAAACGAGTTTAATTTCCGTTTCTAAATACTTAAGTAAAGTTTTCATGATTATTGCCTTTGGAAAATGGTCTGCCACAGTGACCAAAGTAATGTATCGCCCCAACCCAACCTTTGTTTTTTTCAGCCACTCCTTTGATGACAGTTCTCATAAAAAAGCACGAAAGTCTTTCCTCAAGTCTTCATTAATTTCCAACAACTGTCGCTTTCTTTGCCAAGTACTATCTAGTTTCAGCCCCAAGCTCTCATTTCACAAGTATCTTAGGACAATACTGCGAGAGTGGGGTAGTTGAAAAAATCCATTTTTCCACAACAATGTCTGTCCCGGTGTTTATAAGAAACATTTTGTATGGAGCGCCTTCATTATTCCGAGACGGAACTAAGATGGCTTTAAGCTGCCTGTTCGTGGTAAGACAAGACGATTTGTAGTCCATACTATAGAATATGCACTATGCTTGTATTTAGTTTTAGGGATGTAGAGCAGATATGAGAGCAGTGTTGGCCCAGTGGATGCGGCTGCAACTTACAAGTTCTAGGTCGTGGATCCACTCAAAACGGTGAAGGAAAACATCGTGAGGAAAACACTAAAAAAACCAAACCAAACCACCTTTTTTCTGTCCTAGAACCAAAATTTCGAAATATGTGACATTCACCAAACCTCAATGGGCCCGCGTTGTAAATTATGGCCCATTCCCGCTCACAGGGTGGAGACCTGTGTCCCAGCTGTGGGAACATTAAAAGGCTGATGATGATGATGAGGACTGTAGCGGAAGTTATCTAAGCGAAGGTTAAAGCGGACGTGGAAACAGTATTAGCTTAAAAGTTTTTTCATCTAATAGTTTACAAAGAAAGAAAGAAAGAAGAAAGAAAAAAACGTCTATTTGCGCCAGGCACGACGCATACCATAAAAAAAACAAGGAAAACTTAAAATACAAATTCAGAGTATGCGTCACAACCACGCAAAACGGTCATCGCTTTAGTCACCGTGCGAGCAAAAAGAACTTATATCTTTTTTCTCTGTCATGTAACAAATATGATGCGACCTTGAATGGATTTCCAATTTGCGTCTATTTTTATCGAATCGCCGCCTTAGAAGTTTACAAAAAAAATTAAAGGGCGAACTATATTTTAAAAACGTAATTATGAGTGGTTCATAAATAAAACTGGCTCCACTAAACAGATGCTCACGGAGTACTAAATAAGGCAGACGCAAAATTTTGTAGATCAGAGTTATAAATACCTATCATGGCTAAATCATCTCTCAATCTTTATTATGTAGATTTAAGTAAAATGAAAAAAAAATAATGATATTTTTTTTTGTTTTTTAATGAAACTTTGCCCCACTCTAGGAATTTCTGCCTGTATCGTGGGTGCGTTTACAAATACATAGACTCACATACACAACAACCAGAGCCGGATCAACTATCTGTACAAACATTTGTTCCGTGCGGGAATCGAACCCGCGACACGCAGCGCAGCAGTCAATCGCTCAACCACTGCGCCATCCGTGACAGACAGTGACCAAATGATGACATAATAAAAAGAAGTATATATACTCGTAAGTTGAAACAAAGAAGGCCATATAGTTTTTTTAAGCTTTCAACGGTACGTCTTCTTGCGGAAGATCCGCAATGTGGATGCGTAAGTGATATTCTGTTACAGTCTTACTTTGTTTCAGATTTTAGCTGTTGTATACTCCTCTATCTTGAGTGATTACAGGAATTGTTAATGAAGAGTACCTAATAACTGAAGACGGACTTCTTGGTATCGTATTGAGGACGTTGTTTGCACTTGGTTCTGGTTGTGATTTGAATAGCATGGTATAAAATAACAGGTTGAAAGAAGCTTCTCTAGCAGATGAAACTGGCTTCTAATTAATTGTAGGATAATCTCTTTACTATTCGACAATTGAGCCGTAACTGGAAAATTCCCTAATTTATTAAGGTACGTTACTGATGGCGCGATTAAATTGTTGCGATAGGTGATATCGCTCCCGTATTTTTAGGAAGCTTTCAAGTGCAAATCATTGCGTCCACGTGAGTGTACTTTCAATTTCGCTTAGTAAATATCGGTTCATCATCATCATCATCATATAAGCCGAAAGACGTCCACTGCTGGACATAAGCTTCCCACAAACGTCGCCACATTGATCGGTCCCGTGCGTCTCGCATCCAGCGGATCCCCGCAATCTTCACCAGATCATCGGTCCACCTGGTTGGAGGTCTTGCAACGCAACGTTTTCCGGTTCGCGGTCGCCACTCCAGAACCTTTCTGCCCATCGGCCATCCGATCTGCGAGCAATGTACCCTGCCCACTTGGCAATACTTCGGGCTATGTCGGTAACCCTGGTTCTCTTGCGGATCTGTACATTTCTGAAACGATCACGCTAGGAAACTCTAAGCATAGCCCTCTCCATTGCGCTTTGGGTGACTGTAAGCTTTCTGATGAGGCCCATTGTAAGCGACCACGTCTCAGAGCCATAGGTTATCACTGGCAACACACACTGGTCATAGACTTTCGTCTTGAGACACTGTGGTAAGTTGGAAGAGAAACTAAATATCGTTTATGGATGTGATATAAATCGAACCGCATTGAATCATCAAAACGGTCGCTAAGACCAAATACTACGACAAATTTAAATACTTTCTATAGATACCTTTTTTGCTTGGATTAATGCTCATGCATATTGCACTGGGAGATAGTGCAGTTATCTGGGACTCCAACTACTCACCAGAACTCCAAGGTATCCTTCTGTGCCGCTTATGGCGGGGCACGCATTAGCACTCACCGCGAACTCGCCGCTTCTATGGATATCTACGCTTTGGAATGTGCGATTCGCTTCATCTTTGTGACTGACCGACTCCTTGACAATCCAAGTGACTGTTCAATTGAAATAAATGCTTATGTTTGAGATTAACTTGAATGGCTTTCTATTAGGTGCTATCAAGGATAATGTACAGATTGCTAGTCAATAGAAATGAGAAGCGAATACGAGGCGGACGGGACCGATCCTTGTGGTGACACATGGGGTGGCGTATGTCCAGCAGTGGCTTTCGGCTGAAATGTTGATGATGAAGCGAAAAGAAGAAGAACCATACTTTGTTCAATTATTATCTATACTGTATATTATTCTTTAAAAACACAATTTAAAAACTTTTTAACAAAAAAATAAAATTAAACAAAACAAAAAACTACAAAGCGTAAAATAACTTTCATTTCCGAAGTCGTTGTCGAAAAATAGAAATCAATAGGTACAAAAGACATTACATACTATGAAAATCATTTATAGCCAAAGGGCTTCTAATAATAATCCTAACAAGCCTGAAAACGACTGGGATACATTGTTTTATTACGGAGTTCCGGTGCCTATCGGCTTCATCAACAGATCAATTCGATGGAGCCATTTTCATTAGAACCATTTATTTAAATTTGCTTCATCACAGTCATTTAACTATTTGAGATATCTTATACCCAAAACATACTTATCATTGAGAAGTTCCAGTGGACATCTGCGATCTTCTTCATCAGTTCCACTTCACCAAATGATACTTTTTGAATGCAAATGCTTGCCAAGTTGATGAAAATACTATTGACTATAAAATTTGAGGAGTTCCCTCGATGTTCATGGGGTCATTAGATCGGAGACTTTCTCGAAAGTATACTTTTTAAAACAAAAAAAATATATTTCAAGATCGGTCTATAATTGACGGAATAACCAATGAACATAGATAAAAAAAAACATACATACAGTCGAACATACAACTATACAACTTCCTCCTTTTTGGAAAGTTGGTCAAAAAGCCGGCTGATGAGTAGATCTTCAGTCTCCACAATACACAATTCATCATGCAACCCATTGCATCTGTCCAATAAGCAAAGCCAGACTTTAATACAAGAACGACGCATAAAGTATTCAGTCGCAGTAAAACAGTCGCACGATGAATGGCAATCTTGCAAAGAGATTGTTGCAAGAATACAGAACAGCACTGTTGAAATTCAAAAACTAAACGGTTTTCGTCTCACAAAATAACCGAAGAACGGAGAAGCAGAAGTTTTAACACCGCTACACAATGGGAAGCTTACGAATGGAAGCATAGGTAAGCAAACGTTCACAAAATATAGGGATCTAACTTTGTAGTGATTTGTTGTTAGGTATACTAGACTTGCCACAAGAATGTTTTAGGTTTTCTAAGAAATACCTGCACTTTTGTTTGTAGGCTCAATGTGCGATACTATGGTGTATCTATCAACCCTATTATAAGAAATTATTCTACGGTTCCGAATCATCTTCTTCTGTTCGAGTAATTTTTTTAAGAGTGACCTCTCGCATTTCATCCTCTGAGGTTGTCAAATTCTTAACGAATTTTCGTGTGGCGGCCTTAATAAAAACTAAAGCATCATTTTCGAGCCGATGATCAAGCTCTTGAAATAGTTTGGGCCCGGTAGGTGCCCACATTAATTGCAGCGTCTGGCATATAGAACATTTTCTATGAAAAAGCGTTGTAATATTTTCGAGATGTGCTTGTCTGCAGAAGCCTTGATTTGACGGCATTGCATAGTTTCAAAGCGTATCATGAAAGGCGATCAAAATACTGGACAAAGATTAAGTAACTAATAGGAAAAAGTATGTTTAATTAATGACCAAATGAAGCAGTTTTCAATATTTCCTGACGCCTAAAATCTTACATTTATATTGTATTCCTAAGAAACGAAAAGAAATATACGTATTGAATTGAGAACACCCCTTTTAAAGTCCATTAAAATCGATTTATTTTTTCTAGACGATCTTTTTTCAAAAAAATGTTCAAAGCTTCTCGCTATCACGGCGGACTGTACAAAATGGTACTTCTAGAATCCATTTTTATACAATGTCAGAGATCAGATATGAAATGTTAAGATATTGCCAGCTTGAACACATTGAGTGGAGGAAAGCACCGTGATGCCATTGTAACCATTCATTCTTTCTTTATTTAATGTATTATAACAACAACCGGTGGACAGAGCACTATGAAAGATTGATCGTCTCGTAAGAGATATTTTACGTTATATAATAAAATTGTAGTCTGCATAGCTGGCATGACTTATGTATGAGTTTGATAGGTTTTTAGAAATTGGACGCAGATAAATTAATTGTAAGAAGGTATAACCTAAGTTAGCAGGTACCAATTATGACATAGATGTTTACATTTTATAGTCGATGAACAAACCTTTGTTTCTTATTTGGAAACAAAATTATTCGAAAAAATAACAGCAGCAATATAGATACACTAGCTGTCCCACACGGCCTCGCTCCCGTCAACTGGCTACGTACCTACCCATCTACCTTACCTACCATACCCTACCTACACTACATACATGTTTGTTGCGTAATTTTAACCGCTTACGCAGCGCACGCAACGGAAGCTCTCAAAAAGGAATAATTTTTTCCCGTTTTTGCAACATTGTAGCGTGATGTTATATAGCCTATAACCTTCCTCGATAAATGGCTCGAAAACTACCCAACACAAAAAGAATTTTTCAATTCCAACCAGTAGTTTCTGAGATTAGCGCGTTCAAACACAAAAACATATTAACAAACAAACTCTTCAGCTTTATAACATTATATTAGTATAGATTTTTTCAATTTCTATGATTAAAAAATGTATCTTGCTGCTGACTTTTTTATTTCATTGTTGGTTCCATGATAAAAGTTGTTCATAACGATGAATTAATCATCATACATCATTTAAGGCTCATTTAAGGTGCAGGGAATCCTAACAAAGATTGCATAGGTTACCAGGACACCTTGTATGAAACGACTGTCTATCTGACCTCCAAAATCCCAGATACTAGTATATACTATAGTCTATTTATCTACATTCACAACGTGATATTTCAAATATGAATTCAAAAAATATTGTATAAACACGTACTTTATATTCGTGGACCGGTAAAATTAAAAAAAAATAACCATTACAACGCAACATTTGCCTTCGATTTTCAAAAAATTGCATCATAAAATAACTTTTTAATTTTTATAGCACACTTTTACTTTTTAATTTATTGGCGCATATGGGTTCATTGACTTAATGTAGAAAATTAGTGTCATTGTCTATGGATGCGCGCGCTGCACAGTTATGTGACAATGAGAATCTAAATTGCCCGCCATACCATACCATATATTTTTTCCGTTTCCACTTTTGTTTTATTTCAACTGTATGAGTGAAGATAAAATAGTGTATGCAACGGCATATAATTAGGTATTAAAACACTCGCGTAATATTATTATCACATTCGGCTTCGCCTCGTGTGATAAACCTACGCTCTTGTTTTAATAACCCCTATTATGTGACTGTTGCTTACTACTATTTTCTATCTAGAATACTATTTTGTTACCACGTACAAAATATCTATAAGATACAATCCAACATAACACATTAGCACATAAAAACCCAAATAATACAGCGAAAATAATCCGTCACCCAGTAACACACGAAGTTCTTCATTCCAGTACTTACTAAGTTGTTACAAACGAGTACTCGTTAGCTATGATTAATGTTACTTTTGACTGGTTGTTACCCCTAGTTACCACCTACGGGAAACTCCTTTGTGTTTGTCTGTTCACTACGTGAGTGATTCTGACTACGTTACTGTGTAATGTGTTGTACAGACCAAATTGTCCCTTTGTGAATCACGGTTGTAGGTATATGTAGGTGTCTTCTTGAACTGAAATGGAATGAGCGTTGATGTACCTATGTGTACATAACTGCCAATTACGTATAATAATTAAGTACTGTGTCATGGTTTCCCCGCTATACAGTTTCCTTTAAAAAAGCTACTTTTCCCAATGGACGGTAGAATCAATTATTATTACGAGTACATTTTGTCACAGATTAAAATTTTGTCGTTCAAAAGTGCCGCTTAGTGGTCTAATTGAAATACAGAATTTAACTTTGAATCTGATGAAAGAAAAGTTAATGTAAATATTGAAAAATCCGACTGCTTGAAGCGAACTAAAAAGACGTAAACAAGAAGAAAATCATGCTGTGCAGTAGGAGGATACATAAGGTTTTGGTCGGTCAGCTCGTTTCGTTCTTCTTGTTTACGTCTTATTAGTTCGCTTCTTAAGCAGTCGGGTTTTTTTTATAACTTTTATGTTAATTTTTTTTTCGAATTTGAACGTATAAGGTTTATATATTTTTGAAATCACCTCTTAAAACCCTTTATTTTTATACCCCACACAATGTTATGTGGGTGACGGGTTTGGAAGAACGATAAAATTGGGACACCCAAAATATGGCGCCTAAAACAGCATTGTTTTTTACTTTTCTGTTTTTAGTGACACTCGCAAGATTTAGACGAATCGATTGACGTAAGAATCATCAAAATCGGCTTACGCGTTTGGTCTCTAGTATGCCACATAGGTACAAGCATACAAACATAGGCTGATAAACACGTTACCCTTCTTTGCGTATAGTATCCTGCCTGCTGCGTTGTAGTTGCCCGCCAAAAAATACATAAGCGTTTGGACACGGTAAAGATATCTAACAGTATTCTATCTTCATACAAAGGATCGGAACGCGTGTCATACCTATGCGTCTCGAGTTCAGCCAACACTCGATACACTACAGTCGCAAACAGTCACGAACGGTGTGATGTTTTTGTAAGCAGTAAGCGTGCGATTTCGGCATATTTGATTGAAATAAGTGTACTTACTTAATATGGCAGAGAGCAATTATAGACAATATTGAGCTGTTTTTGGTTGCTTGAATTCTTCTATAGAGAACAATTTTTAAATTATCTGGAATCGCCGAAAGGCAAGACTATAAAAAAAATTATATACCTAACCTGCTAGTACGTAATTTGTTTATTTTTTTAATAGATAGACATTTCGCTTTTTCTACCAAGTAGAATACCAGGATTAATAAATAAATATGTGGATAGGGTGATAAAGTCACACACGAGTGACCTGCCTACGTCTGGGTTAAAAAAAACGTAGTTAGTTTCCTAGGCTAGGCTCTATTATCTATTTACTTTTGTACTTAGCTACTTAATATATTATTGAATTAGAAGAAATATCATGAGAGTTATGAATGGTAGGTACCTACCTAGTAAGATTTAAGATAAGTTTATTGGAAAAAATAATATTTACCTGAGATTAGAGAAAATAATCTGAGATATTTACAATCACAAAACTAGAAAGAAACTCAAGTAGGTAGAGGCGGGCGGCCCTAAAGGATGTTTACATGGCGCGGGCCTGTAGGCACTTATTTCAAGGACAGGGCCGACTCAGAATACTGTTAGATATCTTTACCGTGGTTTGTTCCACTTTTGGTTTCGAATTTTTCACGATATTTCTGATTTTGTCACTAATTAAACGGTCACCAAGCTGACTGGCTAATATGTTTACACGATATGAGCCCTTCCTTTATAGTTCGTGCTGAAGAGCAGGTCATATTCTACAGATATGGAGCCGATTGAAGACGCCAGTAAGATCAATGTGATTGTCAGTGTGGGTATAGTCTTTTTTTTTGTTTGGGAAATCATTCAATGACTTCTCCCACTGTAGGTGTAGAGGGAGGGCTTGGCAGACTTTTACTGACTAAAACCCACCCGTGTTCCTCCTTCAGATGCTTGTGCCAGGGCCGCAGTGACTCTTTTTCAAATTGATCCGCGTGACATTCAGATATCTATGTCTATTAGAATTAAATATAATGATATAATAATTATAATGAAATGTTTTATTATTACGTATATTTTTCTAAAAAATACCAATATAATCTAAATGTGCGAAGTCCGACATGCACTTGACCGGTTTTTTTTCATCACGTCATTAGCAGCCATCTGGATTTGTGCCAGGTTGATTTATTAGTTTATCTTCGCACTCCACATCTTGCAGCAATTACACCATTGGAGCACAATCTTATAATAAACTTACTATAAGTGCAGGTTTCCTCACGATGTTTTTCCTTTACCGTTATCAGCGATGTCCAAGGTAAGCTTAGAAAGTACACATAAATTGAAAAAGTCACATTGGTACTTGCCCGCATTCGAACCCACGATCTCAAGCACGAGAGGCGAGGTCTTAGCCACTGGGCCACCACGACATATATACTTGATGATAATAGGCTTGCCTCTGTTCATCATCATCATCTTTGCAGCCAAAAGACGTCCACTGCTGGACATAAGTTTCCTCCAAGCGTCCCCAAACTAATTGGTCCTGTGCGTCTCGCATCCACCGGACTTCCACAGCCCTGACTAGGTCGACGCTCCACCTAGAGGGAGGCCTTCCAAAGTTACGTCTGCCGATACGCGGTCGTCACTCCAGAACTTTTCAGCCCCAACGAAAATTCGTTTTGCGAGCAATGTGCCCTGCCCATTGGCAATTATTCGGGCTATATCGTTAGCCTTGGTTCTCTTGCCTCTGTTGTGTGTAAAAAGTATGGGGTTCTCTTTAAGTTATTTTCAAAATTACTTTACTTTTACTAATATCTGTCAATAAAATATTATAACAATTGACATCAAGTACTCCACGCTTTTTCACTATAAAATATTTTAGTTTTGTTAATCACACTATTCTTAATTATTTTAGTTTGGTTTTCTATTAAAGCGTATTTAAGCTTCTGTGTTAGTCATTGAAACGTCAAGAAGAAGTTTGTGCAAAATAGTGATCAAATGTAATCCCCTATATTCATCAACTGTCATACTTACTACCACAATACACCAATATGTTGTATAAGAGACGTATAATCGTTAGCTATGATTAATGTTCGTCTTGACTGGCGGTTTGTTGCTTCCCAGATCAACGCCTTTCAGTAGTTACCTACCTATGTTTGGTGTGAAATGATTCCGTATTTTGGTTAAGAAAATCCATTGTTATTGTTGTGAGGAATGAAGCCCAGTCTTATTAAAACTGTTTTAAGTTGCATGTATCCAGGACATTAATATTGTTAATGACAATATACTGAATGATACATTTGTGTTTATTTCAAAAACAAAAGTCACTTACCTGTCTCATAAGGCTGAGAGCTAGGACTTTTAAACATCAAAGTTCTACATACTGACAGTCCACCCCCTGCTTTCTAGTGTTTGAACTGCTACATACGTTTTGGTGACAGCTTCCATTTGTTTTTAAGAATATTTTCTATACAATTTAGAATGATAGAATAATCTAGTTACCTACTCGGAATATGATCTCGTACTAACTTCTAATTCTTCTAAGAAGGAATGCATAATGCAAATAGAATCACTCGTGTTTATTTTGTTAACAAGATACATTTAGATAGGATTGTTAATAAATAAATAATTATTTTTGTTTAATGGATCAGGGACAGTTATAGTTATATAGTTTAACTCACCTGTACACGCGGTGCCATGTATATGTGTGCTGTGCGTGAACTTGTAATTATAAATTATACATTTTTGTGGCTGTGACGAGGCAGTCGCCGTCCGAGCAAAAATAGCGCCGTACGCAAAGATGAGTTGAACTGTCTATACTACGATAGTAATTTTGTAACTTCTCAGTAAGTTACAAAATTACTATCGTAGTATAGACATAATGCTTAATTTATGTACACCGTTTGAAATGGTATAAATATTTTTATTAGTATAAATTGTTTGTAATTGATCGGCTGCATAATTGCTAGCCTAAGTGCTGAGCTATTCAGTCGGTCGTTTGGATCGGTATTGGATTTTTCAGGAGCTAGTTAAGTCTGAATCACACATCCAGAACCTATTGAAAAGTGAGCCTATGGCGGCACAGGCCCATTATCATCATCATATCAGCCGAAAGACGTCCACTGCTGGCCATAGGCCTCCCCCAATTATCGCCACAAGGATCCCCCACAACCTTCACCAGGTAATCGGTCCACCTGGTGGGAGGCCTTCCGAAGCAACGTCTTCCGGTTCGCGGTCGTCACTCCAGAACTTTTCGGCCCTGCCCACTGCCATTCAAGTTTGGCAATTTTTACGCTTTGTCGGTAACCCCGGTTCTCTTGCGGATCTCTACATTTCTGATTCGATCACGCAAGGAAACTGCGAGCATGGCCCTCTCCATTGCCCTTTGGGTGACTTTAAGCTTTCTGATGAGGCCCATTGTAAGCGAACACGTCTCAGAGCCATATGTTATCACTGGCAACACAGAGTGGTCATAGACTATCGGCTTGAGACACTGTTGTAAGTTGGACGAGAAGATCGACGGTTGACCTCTTTCTCGAATTTGTCTCTACCCAACTGGATTGTTTGTCCCAGGTAGACATAGTCGTCCACAACTTCGAGTGTAGTATCTCCGACCTTGATAGGAGTGGATGCAATATGGGCATTGAACATCACCTTGGTTTTGTATATGTTTATCTTAAGACCTACTCTTTCGGAAGCTCTACTGAGGTCATTGAGCATTGTATTGAGTTCCTCCATGGTCTCTACATCGTCGTCAAACCGGATGTGAGTGATATACTCGCCATTGACGTTGATGCCTAGCCCTCTCCAGTTCAGAACCTTGACACCATCCTCCAGTGCAGCGTCGAACAGTTTCGGAGATATGACGTCTCCCTGTCTCACACCTAAAACCACCCAACCTAAACCTCGCTACAGAAGCATAGGTTCCGAGGTCTGATCCTGAAGTCGAACTGACATGGTGGCGTTTTTGTACAAATACTTCAACAGTTCGATGTACCGGTAGTCGATCTGGCACCGTTGGATAGACTGCAGTATAGCCCAAATATCGATCGAATCGAAGGCTTTCTCGTAGTCCACAAACGCTAAGCAGAGACGCAGGTTGTACTCTTCGGTCTTCTGTATAACGTGCCGCAGCGTATGTCTACGGTGCTGAGGGCTTTACGAATTTCAGCTTGTTTGGGAGGCTGGAAATCGTCAAACCTGCGCGCGAGACTATTCGTGACGACTCTTGAAAACAGCTTGTAGAAGACATGGCTAAGAAGTGCGATGGGCCTGTAGTTCTTTAGTAGAGCATTGTACCCTTTTTGGCGCACACATACTTCCAGACTTCGGCACAGGCCCGGTTAATGGTAATAGGCTCACATTTTACTTGAGACTTTAACATGAATATTTAGGCGTATATTAGGCAGACCTCTGTCTTACCCTTTGGGGAATACTAGCGATAAGCCTGTGTGTATAGTCTTCTACCAAGCCTAGCCTTAAAAAAAATCTGTTCACCAAACACTATACCTGTTCTTACCACAAATAAACGCTAGATTGATAGATGTATGCAAGCCCAATACGGCCTATACATTGAACGACCGATCACCCGTAACTCACAAAGTAACGCGTAGTAAAAACGTTTTAAATTGTCCCTCTCAACAGAAAAACGTGGCTAAATCCATCAGGGCGGCCAAAATGGAAGTCGGTCAAGCCTACGACATACGTGAGCCAATATCTCTATAGTGTTACGGATCGTCGAATTAATGGAGATATGCCAAATGGGATTGAATACGGATTTTCAGTTGTGTTCAGGCTATTTATTAGCCTTATAGCACAGATAAAGGAATAATTGTGAAAACCGTAAAGTTTAGTGACATCATATAATAAAAATATTTTTAATAATTTTCAACTTACTACCCCTTTCCTCATGAATGCGTAGGGGTATTAAAATGAAATTCATTTCAAATACTCAGGTCAATAATACCTTTAAGCTGAGGTTTGTACGGAACCCTCGGTGCGCGAGTCCGACTCGCACTTGGCCGGTTTTTCTAGATCCAAGAACGTGTAGTTAACGCCCCAGTCTTAATTTTGCAAAAGTAACGTATCTAATTTGTTTCTATGATCAGAGATGAAGGTCCTTCGTTATCGCTCACACGTGACCTATTAGAACATTTTCTTAGAAATCTACTTTCAGAGATTTTGAAGGCTTACGGGTTGTGGTCTCCATTATTTAAGGACTCATTTTGGGCAACTCTGCAACAGTTTATTCCTTTATTTTGATCGATGCTTTAAGGTACAATTATCTTTTTATAGAAATTGTAGTTTGTCCATAGATTCGTGTGAAATGCTCAAAATATTCTGACATTGTTGCATCGCGCTGGTCTGCGGTAACCTTTAACAATATAATAACACGTCTGTGTTTGCAAGAACTTTCCAGAACCACTCGCTCACCATTTACGGTTTTGACCACTAGCTAAGCCAGACCTATTTGATTTAACCAATTTAATATGCACTAATACACACAATCAAATATTGCGTGAACCTAATTACCCAATTACCTACACATTACAATCATTATGATAAATGTGTACACTAAATAATGCACATACAAGTTTACAATCAGATCTGACGTGTCCAATGATGGACGGGTTCATAAATCTATTGTTTTAATTATTTACCAGTCATAACAGGTCGACCACAAGGGCATTGTTGAAACATCCTAAAAATACTTAACCATAACTTCGAATCTAAAATTTTTTGTTTAATTGCTTTTACATAGATTTTGGTACTGGCTTTTTGACGCGGCTTATATGTATATATATATAAAATAAAAGTAGCTTAAGGTTAAGGTACTCAACGATAATGTAAATTTTAGCATTGTTTTTTTCGAATTATCGGCTTGACCATTGCTGGGCGGATGATAAATGGGTGACGTCATATATTTGATATCATTAGAAGAGCAAAATGTCTTAAACTCAACCGAATTAATCTTGACGTCATTACCAACACATTCGGTATGCCAAAGGTTGAAAAAACTTGTTGTAGTAATTAGAGCTTTAGTTGAAGTGCCATTACGCATGTGTAGACATTCTAACCACTTACTATAAGAATCGACAACCACGAGAAATACCCTCTACCCTACAGTCAAATAATCTATGTGTACGCGCTGCCAGGTGGCGGCGGCAGCTGGCCAGGGAGCGGGAGGATCGCGCGGCGGCGCCGGGCGCACGCTCGCACACGTGGTGCAGGAACCTATCCAGCGCTCGATGTCGCTAACGATGCCTGGCCACCACATCCTACTCCGAGCATTACTTTTTGTTTTAATTATTCCTAAATGTGTATCTTGCAGTTCACGTAACATTTTCACTCTTAGCGATTTCGGTATAACTATCTTATGTCCCCTGAAAAGACAATCGTTTTCATATTGCAGATCGGACTTGCACATGAAGTAAGGTAAAATCGATTTGCAATTTATTTTTCGGGGCTAACCTTTTTGCATGTACCTACGGACAGTTTGTATTACGTTATCGATTTCAGTGGACTGCCTTATCTCGCAGATCGTAGTAGCGGCTAACGCAGTAGTCTAAGAATTTTAGCACGTAGAAGGTATCATTACTATCGTCTTCCGGCTTACTCGTGCACTTTAAAGGCGCTCGGGAAAAATAATCAGCCACTAAGTTATATACATATCTTACCACATAATTGTAAGCAGAGAGCGTTACAGCGTATTTCTGCTGCCGTAAGGCTGTTGTTACCGGTATACCTGTATTTAGGATAATATCACCAATGGCCTGTGATCCTGTTCTAAAATAAATGGGTCACTGCGACCGTACACCACCATACTGATGGAACCGTTTCACATTAAATATGATAGCGGTTCTGTATCTGGCTATAGTTTTGCTCGCTGGCGGTCAACGAGCGCGACGCAAACGCAAGCGGACGTGCGTGCTTGTCGTAGTCTCCGCGCTGCGACAGCACGGCGCCGAGCCCAGCTGGGCCTGCGTCCACGGTTAGGACCAGCTGGGCCGTGGGTTCGAAATGCGCCAGTACGCGCTCCGGCTCCAGTTCACGGCGCACTGCCACCATAGCCTGCCGCTACCTGTCACCCCAATCCCATGGCGCATTGCTTCGTAGTAACTCGTGGAGAGGATTAACTGGTGACGAAACGTTAGAAATAAAATTCCTGTAGTAGTTTACGATGCCTAGAAGTCGTTTTACTTCGGTGACATTGGCTGGCTCGGGGGCGCTTAATATTGCCTTGACTTTATCAGGACTCGTCTTTAGTCCTGCCTTACTGATCACATAGCCTAAGTAAATTATACTTTCTTTGAAAAATTCGCACTTATCTTTTTGAAGACGAAGATCGCTCTATCTACCTAAAACTGCCGACAGTCTTTTAATATGCGAGTTCCTATCGGGTCCTATAATGCCTAAGTCATCAAGTTAGACACTAACTCCGTCAATTCCCGCTAATAGCGTCTCCATGGACTTTTGAATAATAGCGGATGCGTTGGCGAGGCCGTAAACTAATCGCGTATATTTGAACAGATCTTTATGTGTGTTTATGGCTGTTAAATCCTGCGATGACTCATCCAGTAAAAATTTATTATATGCATTTTTCAGATCAATTTTACTGTACAACTCACTCCCTCAAATCTTTGCAAAAACCTCTTCTATCCTGGGTAACGGGTATTTTTCTATTACAAGATCTTTGTTTAGTGTTACCGAAAAATCGCCCGCGATTCTGACTTGATTGTTATCTTTTAACACAGGCACTATCGGAGTGGCATATTGGGCGTTATTTATTGAAACTAAAATGCCTAAACCTACTAACGTGTCTAATTCTTTTTCGACCTTATCTCTTAGGGCAAAGGGTACAGTTCGTGGTTTGAAAAATTTGGGTGTGGAATTTCAAGTAAGTCATTCTACCTTCATTAGCTGGATATATTATAAGATTCAATTTGTCCTTCTATTACAGTAAACGATAAGCAACGACCATCCGTTTTGGCTTCCAGATAACAGGCTGATATTATTAACGTTTTATTTTCCTTGAAAGACATGCATTTACCGGTATCAACAAAACTGGGCCATTTTTTTATTATTTTCATTTATTCTCGTGAACACCGACGACGAGTTGCCAGCCTGTCGGTTTTCTATCGGTTACATTTCGGGGAGTGTGCGATGGAACTGCACAATTTGATTCCGCCTAGCCCTTTCCATCATCGGACTACAAGACGTACGGCAATGCGCCATCGTTACATGGTTGATATCCCACCCATACGCACGAAGCGTTTCGAAAATACTTTCATTGTGCGTACAGCTAAGGAGTGGAATTCCCTGCCGGCGTCTTTGTTTCCCGATAGCTACAACCTAGGGGTCTTCAAGTCAAGAGTGAATAGGTTACTTCTAGGCAAGCGTGCTTCACCTTCGACCACATCATCACTTAACATCAGGCGAGATAGTGGTCAAACGCGAGCCAATAACAAATAAAAAAAAAAAAAAAAAAAAAAAAAAATTCTCGGCTCAAAATTGACCACAGAAATTTCGAAAAAAATCACAATCCGTAGATATTTTATTCCGACCAAATCGAAGCCCAAACTTCAAAAACGATTGCTGAAAATTCAGTATTTAAAAATTCGTCTTCTCGACATTGTAATAACGCAATGAATATTGTTAAATTGTTGAAATCAAAAAAGTGAAGTTTGAAATAAAGTTCCACAGAAACCACTTTTCATCAGTTGGACTAACTTTTTAAATGAAAATTATCTACAAAACTATATTCTTAACTAAGCACATCTACTGAGCACATACTCGATACAGGAAGATAAT
The DNA here is from genome assembly GCA_947562075.1 of Orthosia gracilis. NCBI lineage: Eukaryota > Metazoa > Arthropoda > Insecta > Lepidoptera > Noctuidae > Orthosia > Orthosia gracilis. The sequence goes on along the minus strand of OX387265.1, from coordinate 42,584,272 downwards.
ATCTTCCGCAGTTTTATTATTGTTCCCCAGAATTATTAGATTACGAATATATATTGAACAGAACCAGGAAAGGATATAAAGTGTAAATTGTTATGAAAAAAAACGAAGGGGCTTTTATCGTTTAAAAGACTTTGCCTTGAATTCTGTTGTTTTAAAAACTAAAGAGGTTCTTCATCATCATATTTTCTTTAGATAAAGTTTCTTACCACCAGTGGAATAAAATAATCCAATTAGTATGCTTTTAAAATCAAATGAACGGCCATACAATATCAACTACCAAAATCACACAGTTTTGTTACTAAACATAAATCGCATGCATTTTTTTTTATGTGTTTACCGTGGGAAATGTGGTTGGTAACACATTTGGTCGATTTTTTTTTGTACCATTTTATATGAAATGTAATGTGTCACTGTTTGTTTCTCCCCTTATAAATAAATAAACCAAACAGATACAAAACCGAAGCGTCATTTGACCTGTCTATTCATTTAAATAGATTCCAATCAAACAAAAACAAAACCGCAAAAGTTATCAAGTTTCACAGCCGCACGTAGTGAGTTGTGCCACTCGCTGCACAGTCATTAACCAATCAGAGCTCACCGCTGCGGCTTTTTATCTTTGCGTTAACACAACCCAATACCTCCCATTGATTTCCAATACTATAGTCTATTTTAATTAAAATCATTACATCGAAATCAGTTCGCACGTAATTGCTTTTAGTTTGCAGCCAGCATAAATTCAATATGGAGGCTTCACGGCCCAATGAAATATGGAAACGAACTAGTTGGTGAACAAAAGCGAATTCAACTTTATTTTAAAACAAATTCCTATAATGTACGATTCGTTGATTGTGGCTTTGTTGTACGCGATTCATATTACACGGGAGTTGTATATCAATTAGGAAATTGTTTAACGATTTCAATGGAACAGGCGGTCGGTATGTGTTTTGTGAGTTAATGGTTGTATTTATACACTCTTTATTTATTTGGGTGTAAATATTACTCGGATTTATTGTCTTGAAATTGAATTGGGCGTCATTACTTTTGGGATAGCGTAAAAAGCGGTTCATATTTTCATTTGATGTGAACGGTGAAAGCTTATCAGATGAATTATGTGCGATGGTTCAATCAGAACATGAAAAATAGGTTTTATCTTATTCTATTTGTTTATATAAATTGAGTAAGGCTCGTTACGTATCCGTTGTTGCATAGTTATGGAATGGCAGTAAGCAAGAATTAAAAAAATATTCGTGTATTTGAAACAAGAATGTTAAAACACGTACTGGAATATTTATATCAGTTATGCAAAACGAGTGAATAATCATTTCATCGGATGTTTTTTTTCATCTTCACTGTGCGTGTTGGAGATTGACCGGGAGACAGAATGTACACTGTACTCAGTGATACATTGTGTCTCCCGGTCGCGTTCTACGGTCGAAGCAAATTATGAAAACGATTTGAAGACAGACTAGCTAATTACGACATTATGTCATACCTAGTTATCTTGGTTGAATTTTTTATTAGATGCTATTAGGTATATGTTATGGGATGCCTAAGCTTTAATTTAAATGTATATAAATATTTAATTAGATAATTAAAATTTTCATTTCGTAATTTTGTCCATCATATCAAAGAGATTTGAATGCCGGAAAATCTTAGGGATCTTCCCTATAGGCGATAGCACGCACAAATGTTCTAAGAAAATGTCATGTGCAAATCGGTCGAATTTCATTGCATTGTGGTCATTTGAACGTATTTTCAATTTCACTTAGTAAAATTTATCAGTGTAATATAAATGGAAGCGCGTCAGGAAGATTTCTTATTGACTGCCTTGTGTGTGTCAGATATTAAAACTATTATATTTTTACAAAAAAAAAGAAATTTAAGAAAGAAAAAAAATCCAATCCAACAAAAAACCGGCCAAGTGCGTGTCGGGCCACGCGCAGTGATAGGGTTCCGTAAATGCACAGCATTGCGGACTTAGAAGAGGGCTTTTTGTTGTTTCAAAAATAAAAACAAAAAAAAATGTATATTTTTTGGGTTCCGTACCCAAAGGGTATTACTACTACGGCTGTATCTCATGAACCGTGATAGCTAGAGAGTTAAAATTTTCACAGGTGATGTATTTCTGGTGGCGCTATAACAACAAATACTAAAAACAGAATAAAATAAATATTTAAGTAGGGCTCACATACAACAAACGTGATTTTTTTGCCGTTTTTTTGCGATAATGGTACGGAACCCTTCGTGCGCGAGTCCGACTCGCACTTGGCCGGTTTTTTTCCAAGTATATTTTATAAGTTGGTCGACTATTACTCGTAAACTTGTAAAGACTACTTAGCTGTGATAGTTTTCCTTTTAATTTCGTTATATATACTACTGCCGTGAAATTTTCACATATCCAAAAGCAACCATTTAGCTGGCCTTGGGGAACTTGACAGAATTTGACTCTAACAAAAATTATCAATATATTTAACGCTAAAGGATCTCTGATTCGAAAAATGGTTTTAAAGACACGTAATATTTTTGAATCGCCTATCTAACGATACCCCATACCATGGGATAGAAGAGCAAATAAAACATCCCCACTTTACGTGTAACCCCAAAATTGTTTTTTTGTTTGTCATTTAATTTTACCACTTTATCGGCGTGATTAATATGTATATCCATGCAAAATTATAGCTTTCTAGTACTAAGAGTCTCTGAGCTAAGCTGCGGACGGACAGACGCACATGGCATAATTATAAAAAACAAAAAAATAGTTGGAAAATTATGTTGCTGATGTAGTACGAGTACCTACACTTGTAGATTCTTGTACCATTATGTTTCTCAGTATTTACCAACAGACTGTAAGTACCAAAGATAACAAAATTTGTCATTTGCACAATGTTTCAGTCTCAGCAAAGTTTCGCGAGTCGTAAACCGATGCTTGTAACAACACTGTGAGTGGTTAGCTGTTATAAAAGATAAACGAGTTACACGTCTTGCTGGAGTGTGTGGAAGACTTTTGGGATTAAAATACTTCATGAAGAGATTTTCTTGGTATTTGGTCGCAGAGACAATTGAAGGGGATAACAGTACTCTATCAATTAAAATAATAACTTCTCGCAGCGACTTCGCTCGCATGGAAGTAAGAAATTATCACTATTAGTATAGGAGACGTGGGAGATCGACCTTCACCTATCAGATAACTTGATGAGACATATTTTTTATCAAATATAATTTATTAACAAAAATGTCTATGATAACTTGCCTATCGAAAGTTTACAAAGCTATTTTTAATTTAATTAATTTGAATTATATTTTTTCCATCACCTTCACCATTTTCATAACCAAATGAATTCCATCTTAACTGATAGTTTTAGTATTAAAATATCTTACTTATGATATCAATTTCGGCTGGTTAACAGATTGGTGTAGTTACCTATATTGACTTACCTGTTCACATCTGCTTGCCAGGTAGCACAGAAATAAGTAGGCAAGGTAACTATTAGTTACTATCAGTTATTAGTTATTTATATATATTGGATGGGAGCCTTCCATGAACGAATCTGAGATATGGTCAGATTGTTCTGGAACCTTCCAACATGAGAATTCCTTTAGAAGAAGGCCTTTTCCCAGTACAGGATATCGTCCAGCTAAATTATGGGAAACAGTGACTGAGGCAAGGGGAATATTTTCTGTTGCGTACCTAACATATAGTTTCTACTACTCTTAGGCAAAATCTTTGAAGTAGAAGGTACGGCATTCAAGTTGTCTGCACAATACATTAATATCTTACCCATGTTGTTTCTATTAACTAATTAGTCATACCTGCCCTGAAGCTGTTTTTTAAAAGCCGGAACTAAAACGTGAAAAGAATCTTTTCATTTTGATACATAAACAGTTGCTATGGGATGCCCAAAACTACGTCTACGGGTTCCATATCAGAAAAAAAAAACAAAATTACCAAATTACCTCGTTTGATTAGCAAATAAAACAAAACCGCGAAAAGGTGGAAAAACAATGAAAATAAATTACTTAGTAGGTACATACCTACGTAAAATGTTATGAATACCCAAAGGCATTTGACCAAACTCATTTAGTCGGCGGATATGAGACGCAAACTAAACATTCAATATTTTCCTTCCATATAAAGTTAAAGTTAGCTCATTAATTGGGTTCCACGGTATAAATAGGGAATGGACGGAATATCGATCGTAAGGGTGATTTTTCACCTGCTACGTACGAGGTTGCTAAGCGGTGCGAGAAGAAAAAGACCAAATGGGATTGTAGCAGCATCTGTACCTCCACCAAGAACTGTAAAAAATACCTGACGTCACACAAGTCATACATCGATGCAGCATGAAAACAACCATCGGACCATCCCACTGCACTTTTCCCAAACCACTGCAACTCCTGAAAGCCAGAATCAATAGTGGCGACCTCCAGAAAAGCGCCGAGGCAATGAAGCTCGACGAAGTCCCGGAGAATGAATTTAACTGTCTTGGATCCCGCAACGAAATTAATCAGAAAAGAATAATGGGGGATTAGGAAAAAAAAACATCGCACAGTTGCCAAGACCAGAACCTACCATTTGATCAGAACCTCCTCTTTTAATAGAGTTTACGGGACTTTATATTCTATTCCGCGTACCTCTGTAAGATCACTCTTTCTCACTGGTTTGGTTTAGCACAGCTCTGATAGGAAAGTGCTAGCGGAGTTAGTTGTTTGAGAAACATAAAAGGGGAAGATGTGTGTGAGGGATGCGAGCGAGGAATTTGTGCAAGGGACGGGAGCTGCGGACTGTGCACTCACTGTTAATTCCACGTACCAATCCGCCCACGCGCAGAAAAAAAGAACCACTAGGTATCCTCGCACTAACCAGTTACACTTCGTTTCACAGCTACGCTACACAACCACGTAAAAGCAAGCTCTTCGCATAGCTTTGGTGAAAAAAAATCACACATTTTCACGGCACCGCTTTACATCCTCGCACTGCCTTGCTACCTCGTACATCTCTGAGTGAAAAGAACCCTAAGTAGGGCTGAATGAACGGAATATCGAGTATAATGAATGCTTCAGGTATCACTTGAGCTGGCCGCGGTTACCGCATCGAACGATTGAATGAACTATTCGCTCGATGGATATATTTCGTTCGGAGTTTTACTTGGAGATAATTTAATAAAAGAGATGGTCTGAGAAAATATTCACCACGTATTTTATATTAGGAAGATGTCGGTACAGACATGTTAGTGAGAAATTAGTATATTAGAGGAAGTTTGAAAGTGGCTCCAGTGACAATAAAGTTGAAAGGGAAGCGTTTGTCCTGGTATAGTCTTGTGATAAGGAGGAATGAAACGCATGTTACTAAAAGGGTTACAAATGTAAATATAGATAATTGGAGAGGTAGTGGAAGGCCAAAGAAAAGATGGATGGATTGTGTGAGGAGTGATACGAAAGACAAACCAGGCGTTGGTAGCGTGACGGTTGACAGAAAAAAAAAACGAAGAAGAAAACGTTTTGCGCCGACCCCAAGTAACATGGGACAGGGGCTGGTAGATGATGATGGGTGTAGGAAATTATTATAAGTAAATAGTGTTATAGTAATAATAATATAGTATTTCCAATCCTATATAACATGGTTTTAGAAGAAAAGTAAAAAATAAAATAATCAACTATATAATAAAAAATAATTAATCTATTGAAGTAATTATGTACTTATCTACTATCAGATATAAATAATTTATTTGACATCGGTATTAAGATTGATTTGCGTTCCGCAAAGGCCTCGACTAGAGCTTGCCATATTCTACTGCAATGGTTCATCCTCCCTCAAGTAATACCAGCCGTTTGCCCGAATATCGTCTTCCTATCTTAGACTCTGCCTTCCTCTCTTTGAAGAAAAAAGTGTAAAGTATTGTTTCAAATTATTGTAATCAGTAATCCATCAACAATACTTTTGCTTCTGTACATTATGTTTCAGTTTCAGCAACAGTTTTGAACAGTATCAAAAATTACTACTTAATACATATTCTAAATCCTTTTCTGAAAATGGAAATAACTGTCAAGTTTGGGACTCACAGAAGATTATACAAATGTAATCTTGCTGTAAGTAATATTTAAGCTACTCTGACATTTTAACTGGTTTATAACTGTGTATCAGCTACCATATCGTATAATAAACGATGTCATTCAATCCTTTTACGAAATACGAAATTTATCGAAAATCTACGAGAAATCGCAGGCATAGCAATAGTAATGTATATATAATTTGAAATCAACATAATACGAGTATGTTTAACAGATTTTTTTTTAATAAAAATCGCAAATCAAATTCTGAAACCACTGAGCGCCTTACAATTTTTCGTCAAATAAAAAGTCCGTCTGGATTTGGATGAATTCACCGTTGGAAGTGGTCGACAGTGAAAATACAATGTTGTTGTTATTGTTGCATCAAATTTCTCCGAACACCGTCCGCACAGGACAACCAAATTGGATCGCCACGAAAATTTTTGACGAACACAGTGTTTGATGTTCGTGTTCACCAAGTTTTTGTTCGCTCGTGCGTACACGGCTTAACTGGATGCAATAAAAAAATACCTCAAACTTCTTAAGTAAGTTAAGTACACAAAGAAAAGTAAAGTCTTAGACTCCAATACAATTTCGATTAGCTAAGAAAATAAAGTGAGATCCTCGATGAAAATATAAAAGGTTTAGTAAGGAAGTTTCACGCTGCGGCCGTAATGAATGAACTTGATATAGTTGTAATGAAAACTTAGGTTATACACGAAGTAGCACGGTTACCGCAATAAGATACATTCGTACCGTTGGTATTTTACGCAAATTTTGAAATTAACATCTGTGTTAACAATGTATAAATTAGGTAATACTCTCATTAACATATTCTTTAATAAGTGCACTTTAAAAAAAAAACAAATTGAATCCTAAACCACTGGGCATCGGTAATTTCTTTACAATAATTTGTCTCATCTCAATCGTCAAATGAAAAGTTGATTATGACTGCACATGCTGAGATAGGAGCCTTTTTGATCTCGTACGGGGTTTTAGTCCTACTGGCGACGGAGGTATTGATCAGTGAATGTGTGTATGTATATTTGTTCCTATGTGGCGTTTTAGAGACCAAACGCGTTGGCCGACTTTGATGATTCTTACGTCAATCCATTCGTCTTAAACTTGCAAGTGTCACTGGCTACATTAAAATTGGAAAATAGAAATATGGCGGGTTTTGGGCGCCATATTGTGCGAGCCTAATATTTATTTTTCTTTTTTTCATTCTTCCAAACCCTTCGTTTGGGGTATGAAAATAAAAAATTTTAAGAGGTGATTTCAAAAATATACAACACTTTTATATTTAAATGTAATTTGAAAATAAACGTTAAATAAAAATTTAATTAATAAAATAAAATTAACCGGCTGCTTAAGAAGCGAACTAAAAAGACGTAAACAAGAACAAAATCATAATGTGCGGTCGGAAGATATAAAATGTTAACTAAAAAGTTATAAATAAAAAAAACTTAATTAAAAAAAATAAAAACCAGACTGCTGAAGAAGAGAACTGAAAAGACGTAAAAAAGAAGACAATCATAATGTGCAGTCGGAGGATACATCTGGGTTTGGTCAGCCAGCTCGCGAATATGTATCCTTATTTTTTTTTTTATATCTCGGGTCACAAATTTTGTTTTTTGTTTTTTCTAAAGACAGTTAAATATCAATCAATCAAACTGCCTAGTTTTTCTCAACTATTTCGGGGTCCGCTTCTAGTTTAACCGGATGCAATATAAAAAAATAGACGGTCATGGGGACTGCCGACAGAAGTGAAAACTGAAAACTTTGGAATTACTGTGTTTGTACTGTACAAAAACACAGTCATTCCGTCAAACATCACATTAGCATGTCAATGACGCTGTCACATTAGAATGTCGCTTACGTCAACCCTCAATTTTGCCTCTACCATAAATCTCTCAACGTGGTTAAAGAAGATTTTAATTTAAAAAAAATCTTTAAACTAGCTTTCGTAGTAGCCTATAAATAAAACTAACCACCAGAGTAAGTACACAAAGAAAAGTAAAGTCTTAGAGAGAGTAAGATCCTCGATGAAAATATAAAAGGTTTAGTAAGGAAGTTTCACGTTGCGGCCGTAATGAATGAACTTGATATAGTTGTAATGAAAACTCAGGTAATACACGAAGTAGCACGGTTACTGCAATACGATGCATTCATACCGTTGATATTTTACAAAGACTTTGAAGCCGAAAAAGCCGAAGTATTGCTAGAAGAGACAAAACTGAAAAATTGTCTCAGTGTAAAACAATTACTTATTTTAAAAGTGACATTCTCTGCTAGAAGAAACAATACCGTTAAAAAACAGTGATACACGGGTATTTTGACATGGAATTCTCTAGTTAGTGATTAAGAATTTATAGATGTAGTAATTACAGTATTTTGCCATGCGGGCAGATTGTTATCAGTGTATCTTTAAGAAGATTAAGAAAAAATACAAAAATTGAGGAAAATACAGTATTTCCATTACAATTTCTGCCCAAGCCTGGGCTTTAATCGGAGTCGTAATTAGATACAACATTTTTCCTTTTAATTCTGCCAAGGGCGATTTTGACTCCAAAAATTTTGCTTTAAATTGCAACTTTCACCTGTATTATTCATTCACCGATATAATACATTCAAAATCAATCTGCCTAGCCCTTGCCCAGTGTTGGGGTTGGATGCAGCTGAGATTACTGGCCTCATAATAAAGCTCGTTTACCGCGCTCATACCGCATCCATTCATAAGGCATCCTTATCGGTACGTCGTCAACTTTCTTCCGTGCACACAAAAGCTCAGTTCGTATCAAACCGCGGCTACTGGCGGTCGCGTTTACCGTTACCGAATCTGAAACCGGTGTGTTACGTGTTGTGTTCCACTAACTTACGATATCGGTATAGTATTTTTTTCTTAATATTTTTTTTCGTCCCCCGATTTCACCTTCAGTGATTTTAAAAAAAGTGTTCTAATTAGTTTTTTTTTTTAACTTTGCTTTAATAAAATAAGTTTGTGGTTTTTATAAGCTTTGTGGTCTCGTTCGAAGGTGAAGTCGGGATATTTGGACAAGTATGTGTAAAATTAAGTGTGCTTCTAGATTCTTAGATATTAAGTGCAACAAAGCAGTCCATGTACAACTTAAGCGTTGTTTGTATTTCAGAGTATAAGTCGGATAATGTGGTATTAATTTAGTAACGAGCATTTGATTTTTGGGAGCAAAAATTAAGGTGTAATGTATATATTAGGGTTTGAAAAGAAATTTAGGTATTGTGTTAACATAAGAATTTATGTACTTAGTATTGTTGCCATTGATAATAATTTGATGATTTTTGGCTTGGACGTTACGTTCATAAATCTTATCAAATTTAAACATATTTTGTTTTTATAAACTGCGATAAAACGCGAACTTTACACATACGAGTATATGTGACACATGAACTGTTTAACGAATAAAAATCTTTATCATTTTAATATTTGCATCAATATTTTTTTAACATAATTGGCTGTTTGAACTGGAACAAAAAATATTTGATCAAAATAAAGGTTTCAATCAAAAACATCTGCGAGGCACAATAAGATGCTAAATTGATTTTATTATTTTTTCTCTACGCTAATAAATACTCGTTTGTGTTTACCTCAGGATTCTAATCCGGTCAGTGAATCTTTGCATTTTACAGTGAATTCATCTAAATAATAAATAGTCTTGAATATATTACAGAAAATCTTTGATTTTAAAAATAACCAACATTTATTTAACGATGTTTGCGGAGAACAATTAAATTTAAAGTAAAAATCAACTTGACATACTTTTATAAAATTTCACACAGGGGATAGTTTCGTGAGAAGGTAACTGTTTTTAAACTGGTTTAGATGAAAATTTAAGCTATTTACGGACAAAAATGACACTGCTATTTTCGTAATATAACTATGCTGCATTGTAGATAGATACATAGAAGTTACTCTTTATAACACCTCGGGTATGAAGGGAAAGGAACACCAACTGTAATAAAAGGGGAGTACAATGGCAAGGGTAATCTCTAAGCAATCAGGAATTTCTTCACATCACGCCTTATTGCCCGCTGGGGTAGTCTGAAGGGATAGACATAACATAGGTGTATAAGTACTTCTGTCACATTTTACCAGTGTTGTTTTTGAAACTTCATGTAATAGAAAGCGGAGAAATTGCCATTCATAGTTTCAATGACAACTAAGAAATCAAGATATGAAATAGTATGTTAAAAATGTTCTAAATGTTTTATTCTGTATACAATTATTGTCAAGTTGTAATCCTACATTGTCTCAAAATATATTGTCGTGTTCATTGTTGGAGTAACGCTTAACTCTGTTTTGTGTGTGTGTATACATCATTCACTATCATTTCAGCAGTGTTGTTTTTGAAACCCCACGTAATAGAAGGCGAGATAAATTGTCATTAACAGTTTCAGTGACAACTAATAAATCAAGATTTGAAATAAACTGTCACTCAATAGGCTGTTCTGAATACAATTGTCAAATTGTAATAGTACATTGTTTAGTAGGATTACTACATTGTTTCGAAATATATTGCTGTGTTTATTGTTTGAGTAATGTTTTGTTCTAAATTCTATTTTGATGACAAACTAACATTTTGATGTTTCATTTATTGCTTGTTTTAACAACACAATCTGCATCAAAAGTTAATTAAACATGTTTTTGAATGTGTTTGGGAAGAGATTAATGGATCTCATTTTTGAAAGGTTTTTTACTTTATGTAACTTTTGTTTTGGAGGATTTTTAAAAAATGTCTCATACATAGGTGTGAAAAAATTTTGGGAAGACGATTAAATGTTGCGTAGGTTAACGCGGATACAAACACTACTTCGCTTAGGTGAATAATAAGTCAATGCCTATTTCAGTTTTGTAGATTAATAAATTACTCAAATTTCACCTCCCTATTAGCTCATAATATTTAGAACACGCACTAAATATTATAAGTTAATAGTTAGGTGAAATTTAAGTAATTTATTAATCAATAAAACTGAAATAGGCATTGACTTCTGTCATAAATTGATAACCTGTTATTGTGGTTTGCAATAATGTTCACTTTGTAAAGGAAAATATAGACTAGACAATAGTTACCATCTGTCAAAATTCCCGCGCTTTGACTTGATTAAAGAAGCCATTGTCTTTGTTTAGTCTTTCATTGATTACGAACGATTTGAAATTAGAAAGCAAAGTTTTATTTTAGTTTTTATTAAAGTTCCTTCAACCCGAATTGTTGTCTATAAAATTATAGACGAAGTGTATAATTCTTTTTCTTAGCGTGACGATGACAAATAGTCTCTTTTTAGTTAAATGCCTTGCCTGCCCCAGAATTCAGCCAGGGTAACGTCCTCCGCTGACGCAGTAATAAGGTCCTCACATGAACAGACAACAGGATATGCGGCACAAGACGAAAGGTGGGCCATGGTCTGCGAGGAGACGCTGCACAAGTTTATAATTGAATATAATTGGTCGAGACACTAAAATTTATGAACGGGGTTTTTTTGCGTTTGTTTATACGAGTACTTGATTCAGTCGGTATTTATATATAGTGTTAATGTTTCTTTTGATAAGTTTAAGAATTTTATTGTTCTATTCTTGTACTTGAAGTGTCTGTTGGAGTTCAAACTGGTAACCAAATTCAGATGTCGGGTAACCTAAATAGTCTTAAATTAATTTTAATCAATTTAATGTCGCTCTGACGTTCCTCTTTTATTTTGTAACCGATTTAGGGTCCGTTTCTGAATTGAGAAATAGGCGTTAAGAACCTGTCAAACCCAACTTTAATGCCAAACTTAATAGTAAGTAGAACATGAAAAAAATACTCAACTTCCTACATTTGAATCTCAAATTTTTTGCTTGGTTTGGTAATAAAAACCCGGTATGTTTCGATCAAACTGGTTAGTTCAATGAAACGAATGTGGAGTAAGGCCAGCATTTACCATTGGGTACATAAATAATAAATATTGTGAAAATTATGCATTCATTACAAATGGCCTATCGCCAACTGCAGCAGCTGTTTCGTATTATGTTTTATTCTGTATTAAAATTGTTACGGCAACTGTAACGACGGGCGCCATCAGTTGGGACTGGTTATAACTTAGCTGCCTCGGCCTGTTATTGTATTCTTTTTTAATTGTTTGGTACTCTAGACGCTTCTATGTGCACGTCTTTTTACATCGTTCTTATATATATTATTTTTTCAACAAGAGTGATGTTACCAAAAACTTGTAATTTAAACTGATGGAAAAGAGTATCCGTGCAGTTTCTTGCAAATTCTTCTCCATTGAGACGACTGACGCTTGCAAATATGCAACTAGATTCAACTTTTTTTTTTGTTAGTCAATTCAAAAGTACCATAAGGTTTATTTGAAATAAACTATTTGATTTTGATTAAAATTTCACACTATCTAGCTATTTGAAAGGACCAGAGGTCTGTGCCCTCTGAGTGCGAGTCTTTTGACGCAGTCGATCGCGTTAACGTGAATGTACTCTTATGTCAATTTGTAAACAAAAAACAAAGTTTTTTTCCGTAGTGTCACCAGACGGCTCTTATCCAGTTTTAATACAAATATTTACGTTAACGCGATCGTTAAAACTCCACTTAGCCCACTTCAGTGTAGTAATCAGAAGGGAGTGTGATTTTAAACTTTTGATCTTTGACTGGTACGAAACTCTTTGTGAAGGGAAAAGTTATCGCTTATTACTTGTATGTACTGCGGCGTTTCGGTTTGAAAGATGTTGTAGTACTAAATTAGTACTGGTTTTGATTTGTTTGTTTATAAAGTGTATAAAAACACCAAATCAAAAAAAAAACCTGGTGTGAGGCAATTTAATATACCTGAGGCGCAGGTTAAAACTTGGACTAGTGTGTTTTTTATATTGTTAAAAAGGTGAAATTAAATTTCTTAAAAAATAAAACGATTGATGCTTTCTTCTTACGGTATCACAATATTGAATGCTTTCACCACCTGAAAGATTCCAATGAATAAAAGTCACCCTGAAAACTGATCGAAAAATCGAAATTTCAAAATCATAGTGAATTTCTTACAATATTTATTGACGCCGACGATTTTCGTGACACATAATTATGTGTGTCACAAAAAAAGTCGGCGTCGAATAATGAAATCGTCACCTGTCAATTTGCACAAACGTACATAAATTTAGTATAATTATTGCAGATTACTCATTACAGAATTGTGAGTTTTTTTTACTTGGTAGGGTACAATGAGACGAGAGTCGTCAGCATCAAATAATCAAACAAAATCTTGAACGGTGAACTTACACAGATACAGTAGATTATTCACTACTGAACTGTGAGTCTCTTTTACTTACCAGGGTACAATGGTACGAAAATCGTCGGCATGTCAAAAATCGTCGGCTTACCAAAAATCGTCGGCATCAAATTACGAAACAAAATCGTCACCTGTCGATCTAAACGTATATAGAATAATTATTATAGCTCACTATTATCCTATAATTATCTTGTAACAAGACCGTTATTTCTCTTTAATTACACTTTATAATTACTAATGGCGGACGTAATTAATTTAATATTCAAACTGAAATAAGACAACTGTCTGGTTTTATAATAGTCTAGGTAATTTTTAGGGGCTGTTTTTGGAAATAATACCAGGATATTATATTATAGTTTCGAAATCAGCTTTTTATTCTAGAATTTTGCTTTGATTTAATCGCTAGCTGAATAGTATTTTTCATAGGAATTTTATTTTTATATTTTCTTTTTGCTTTTAAACATAACGAAGCTTTCAACTTAATTTAAGTATGAAATATGAATATTTTTAATAAAAATATTTAAGGATTGGAACGAGTTCAATTTGACCAATGTTCCCTCGTTTGTTCGGACAATAATTTTGTGACCGTTTATATTCAATATTTTATTAATGGTACGTTTTTGATATCCATCTTCATTCCGACAATATCGTTTACCGTCTAACGAGTTAAGCAGAAATGGAAAGAACGTTTTATGGTCATACAATACAGTGCCGTTGGAGGATAAGAGTATATAAAAAATCTAAACAATAGTTAAAATAATGCTTCATAAGGGCCTACAAAGTAGTTTTGATGCAAGTGACACTACGGGTAACGTTTCCAACAAAAAAAAAATGTTTTAAAAAGGAATAAAAATGCTTTATTTGCATGGAATATAAACGACAATCAACGGTAAAGATATAGTATACAGTAAAGAAATAAATATTATACTGATAGAATTATAGATTGATTGTAGAATCAACTCTGAAGATGCGTCACTGAGTGTCATAATTTAGTTATTACTTGTCCTTAGTTTAAGTTTCACACCTGGTGGGATACGTGATAGCAGCGTAGCCACGGGAAAGCTAATTAGTCAAAAAGTCCGTATAACTAATTTTTCTTCACATTTTACCACATAACATATCCCAAATTCCCAATTTAATCACAAATACTTTCACAAAACAAAGAAAGCCCAAAAACACGCATTATTACAGGTACAGGAATTTTTAATTTTTTTACGTCCTTATGGACGTAAAAAAATTAAAAATTCCTCATTTCACGTGTAGGGTACGTGGAATATGCGTGCGTTATAGTTATTTGGGTAAAATCGGTCATTAAAACAAATGGGCCCGTGGCGAATGATGTTCGCTGTAATAAATAATCAAGCCGCGGCGCTGCGGGGCGCTAGTTACGTTACTATGCTGACTTTTATACGTGCTTCTAGATAAAATTAGGGGGCTATTAAAATGATATTTATAAAACGTAACATCACGACAGTATTTCCCGAATGGTAGGGCAGAGGTGCATCTTGAGGTCATTTTTTCTCGAGGCACCGCACGACAAGATTTGCTGTCTCGTTTTTTAACACATGACACACTGCAGACTGTATGTTCACTAGAAAAGATTCTGCAACGACACTGCAGTGCATTTGTATTGTTCTATAAGCGCATGAATGACGAACCACGCGCGAGCTGCGAGAGCGGTGCGGTGTGTCGTGTCGTCAAAAAGCTCATACTTGTTTTGTACAGCCGCCTAATCGTTACTGCAAAAAAGTCGCGATGACATAGTTGATAACCCGCTTGTAGATATACAAACGGTTCATACAAATATAAAGAGCTCAAAATCGTGACCACATTTTGTCGTGTCGTGTGTCGCGTCGTGATCAAACGGCCTTAGTATCTTACTGATATTATAAATGCGAAAGTTTGGATGGATGTGTGTATGTTTGTTGCACAATCATGCCTTAACGGCTGAACGGATCTGGATGAAATTTGGTACAGAGGTAGATTATAGTCAGAAATAGCACATATGATACTTTTATCCCGGAAATATGATCCCTCGGGATAATTTTCGACTTTCACACGGGCGAAACCGCTGTCATAAACTAGTATCAGATATTCTAAGTGTAATGTAGTGGTGTGTGTAAGTTTTTGTGGTGTTTGGTGATATGTTATGTAATTATATAAATAAGAATGTCCTACAGCGTTCAAATTTATAAGTTCGAGTAGGAATGGAACCAAGGACACCTTTTTTTTTTTTTTTTTTTTTTTTTTTTTTTTTTTTTTTTTTTGATCTCGCTGGGAAAAAATGCATTACGCATACCCACCCATTGGGGGAATGGGGGGGGTATGTGGGACTCCCCGGAATGAGTCCGGTATACCCACTAAAATAACCCAGCGGCACTCCCGCATCGTCTTGAATTGGAGGAGGACTGGGAAACTGGCAGAGCCTTTACGTCCAGTCCCCCGCCGACGACCGCCCGCCTTTACAGCGGGGCCTTCACGCCCCTCCCTCAGTGGAGGGGCCCGGGAACGACCGCGAGTGCTCGGCCGTTCCCGCCCGACGAGGGTGGTGACTCGTGCAATGCGAGCGAAGGCGCCCCCGCGCCTGTCGCCCGCTAGTCACCACCAGGAGGTGGGAGGAGACGATCGTACAACCGCCTTCTCCCACCCCTTCTTCGCCTGCGGTGCGGCGGCGCGAGAGGATCGTCCTCCCGCGCCCGCTCCGCCGCCTCCTTTTGCGACATCACGTCCTCGCAAAAGGAGGCAACCGCCGTCCAGGCCTCCTCACTCCCCAGCATGGAGTTGACCACACTGGGAAGCGAGAGGTCCTGCCCGACAACATCGATCAAGGCACGGCGCAGCTCAGCCCATGCTGGGCACACCTCGAGGGTGTGCTGCGCCGTGTCCTCCGCCGCGCCGCAGTGGTGGCACGCTGGGGTTTCCTCCCTCTGGATCCGGTGCAGGTGCGTTCCGAAACAACCATGTCCGGACAACACCTGCACCAAACGGAACGAGAGGAAACCATGTGGCCGCTCGAGCCAGCCCTGCAGGACTGGCCCGAGCGCGTCCAGCGTCCGGCGTCCAAAGGCGGCGGTGGCGAGGTCCTCCGCCCAATGGAGGACGATGGCGTCCCTCGCCTCCCGCCGCACGGCCTCCCGCTCTTCCATGGCGGGGCGCTCACCCAGCGCCCTACGCCGCGCCGTCCACTCGTACACTCTGGCGAGCACCCATGCCTCCAACTCCCAGGGAGGGGTGCCCGCCAGAGCGCACGCCGCCGAGAAGCCCACTGAGCGGTAGGCCCTCGCCACCCGCTGTGCAATGGCCCTTTGTGGCCTGCGGATGGCGGTTGCATTCTCCCTCCTCTGGAGGGAGTCCGCCCAGATGGGCGCCCCGTACAAGGCCATGCTGCGTAGGATGCCGGCATACAGTCGCCGGCACCGTCCGCTCGGCCCCCCGAGGTTGGGGAGGAGCCATGAGAGGGCGTCCGCGGCTTTCAGCAGGCGCGTCGACAGCCCGCTGAAGTGCGGGCCGAAGCGCCACCTGCTGTCCAGCACTAGGCCCAGATATTTCATCTGGGCCTTCACCGCTATTCGGACGCCCTCCACGACTATGTGGGCATCTGGAGGGCAGCGCTGCCGAGGCCCGTGGAAGAACACGGCCTCGGTCTTGTTCAGCGCCACCCTCAATCCCAGGCGGCGGATCCTCTCTGCAACCAAGGATCCGCCCGCCGAGGCCAAACAGGCCGCCTCCCCAAAGCTGCTCCCCCGGGCAGTGAGGAGAGTGTCATCTGCGTAACAGATGACACTCGTGCCCTGGAGGAGGGCTCCTCGCAGGAGCCAGTCAAAACCGATGTTCCACAGGGGAGGGCCTAGAACCGACCCCTGCGGAACACCGGACTCCGCGCCGTAGCGCCTGATCCTGGCCGTCTTGTCCACGAGGAGGACCTCTCGGTCCTCCAAGTAGCTGGCCAGGATCACCCGCAGATATTGGGGCACTCCGTGGTATCGGAGTGCCTCCAATATGGTAGAGTGGGGCACGGAGTTGAAGGCGTTGGCGATGTCGAATGACACCGCCAACACTCCGCCCCCTGACTCCACCGCCTCCTGCACCTGGACCTTCAGCAGGGCCAAGGCGTCGACCGTCGAACGCCCCCGTCGAAATCCGAACTGGGCGCCCGACAGGTCCGGCCCTACCTCCCGCAACTGGCTATTTAGCCGGGTGGCGATGATCCCTTCGAACAATTTACCGACCTCATCGAGCAGAACGATGGGCCGGTATGCCGAGGGGGAATCCACCGGGCGTCCCTCTTTCCGGAGGAGGCACAATTGCCCCTCCTTCCACAGTTTCGGGAACCTCCCAGCCGTAAGACACGCGCTGAGGAGGTCCCGAAACCTTTCCTCCATGAGGGACGCTGCGATGGCCACCACCCGTGCGGGGACGCCATCCGGTCCAGGAGCCGTCTTCTTCGCGCGGAGGCTCAGGATCCCCGCGCGAAGTTCCTCCACCGATACCGGAGGGACCTCCTCCTCCGGCGCTGCCACCACCCCCCCTGGGGGGTTCATCGTTGGTGGGGTGAAGTCGGCCCTGCGCGGAAACAGGGACCGGACCACCCCATCCAGCAACGCCGGCTCCAGGGTCTCCGTCACTGGGGGACCAAAGGGGCGCAGTTGGTTCCGCGCCGCCTTATATGGCCTCCCATACGGATCCCTGTCGAGGCCCTCCAGCATCTCGGCCCTCGCTGAGTCCTTGGCGGCGCACATCGCCGACTTGAGGACCGTCTTTGCCTCCAGGTAAGAGGCGTAGAGGCGGTCCCCCCCGGCCTGTAATCGGTGGGTGCGCCGCCGACTCCGCGTGTAGGCCCGTCTGGCCGCCACGCAGGCGGCCCGGAGCCCCGCCAGCTCCTCCGTCCACCAATATACGGCGCGACGTGGAGGCGGACGGCGTGACCGAGGCATGCTGGAGTTGCATACCTCGGTCAGGGACCCTCGGAGCTGGACCGCTGCGGCGTCAACGTCCAGGGCCTCCACAGGGGGCGAGAGCCAGTCCTGGAGGAACGCCGCCTCCTGAGCTGCCTCCCGGTCCAGGCGGGTGAGAGCCCACCGCGGGAAGGGAGATTGGCCCGAGCGAGCCATTCCCCCCCGCGGGCCCTGGGTGGAGATGTCGAACCGCACGTAGCGGTGGTCCGACATGGTCTCCACCATCTCCACCCGCCAGTTCACAACGCGGGCGGCTAGCACGGGGGTGGCAAACGAGACGTCAACCACTGACCCTCCCCGATGCCGCACACACGTGTGAACATTCCCCCTGTTTAGGAGGGAGACGCCGCACGAAGCCGCCCAAAATTCGGCGGCGCGTCCCCGGACGTTGCAACAGGCGGCTGGGTTGCCCCAGGCCGCCGACTTTGCATTCAGGTCGCCTAACACGGCGACCTGGCGTGGTGCCGCCCTCCCGACGACTGCCGTAAGGACCTCGAGAAAACTCTCGAAGTCCCTTAGAGGGCGGTTTGGGGAGAAATAGACCCCCACCAGGGCTATGTCTCCCCACGCGGCGGCCACGTATCCCGGTCCCCTCTCTAAAAGCGAGAGGGGAGGGGAGTCCGTGGCAGGCCGCGACACCAACGCCACCAAGCCGTCCCGATCACCCAGCCAATGGCCAGGTATCGAGTACGGCTCGGCGACCACCGCCACGTCCACCAACCACTCGGCCACGGTCTGCATCAGCAGATCCTGAGCCGCTCTGCAGTGGTTGGTGTTCGCCTGAAGGATGCGATGTTCGACTCTATGCATTAATCGGACATCGCACCCCCCTCCTCAACAGCCGCCGTGGCCCCAGCGTCTGGGACGGCGATGGCGGCGACAGGCCGGGTCGGCGCCTGCGCTTTGCCCCTCTTGAGGGGAGGACTGCAATTCCTCCCCTTCATAATGTGGCCCGCAGGGCGGCCACTGGCGGCACACACCGCGCAGTGCGGCGTGGCGGCCTTGCAGGAGGCGGCTTTGTGCCCCTCCTTGCCGCAGCGGTAGCAGCTGTCCGTCCTGTCTATGCTGGACGGACAGAGGGCCCGGGTGTGACCGATGCCGAAGCACCTGAAGCACCGCAGAGGCTGGACTTCAAGTGCCCGGACTGCACCCGAGCTGAAGCCGACAGCTAGCCGTCCTTTATCGAGGACGGCTTTGGCAACGGCGACTGGGCACTCCAGGCGAATGGTGCCCATGCCACCGCGGCCCGGTCTGATGCCCCGGCCTTGGACCGCTGCGACATCGCAGCCCCCTATGGCTGCGACCGCCGCCACCACCTCCTCCTTGGTGACCGAGTCGTCTAGATCGGTCACCTCTATGGCCGCGGACTTCACCGGCCTGGCCACCTTGGCCGCGTCCGCGATGACCTCCTGCAGCTTAGCTGCAAAGAGGTCCGCGTTCTTGCCGCCCTCCACCCCCGGGAACTCGAATATCCGAGCCCCAGCCTGTGTCCGGCGGCATGAGACCTTGCCAATCCCCAATTTGGTGGGATCGGCATTGGTACGCGCCCGCATCATGACGGACGCGTAGGTCTCACCGCGCTCCGCAGCCTCCGCGGTGAGCGTCACCACGACGGCTGCGGACTTGGGAGGAACGAGTTTCCTCTTGGCGCCGGCTGGGGGGGAACTTTTCCCCTTCCCCTTTCCCTTTCCAGTCGACTGCGACTGGCTGGGAGGGGTGGTGGCAGGGACGGCTGGGGGGGAACTTTTCCCCTTCCCCTTCCCCTTGCCCTTGGCACTCGACTGCGACTGGCTCGGAGGGGCGGTGGCGGGGACGGCAGGTTTGACCGCTGCCGTCTTTTTGCCCTTGCCCTTCCCCTTGCTGACCACCTTCGTCCAGCCCTGCTGGTTGGTCGGGGTGGTGGAAGGCAGGAGGGGGTCCTCCTCCCTCTGTGAGGTCGGCCCCGGCTCACCCCTCCTCTTGTCCCCCGCTAGAGGCAGCCGGTAGCTTTTCTCCGGCAGGAGCCGGTCCTCTATGCCCGCTATGCAGGCCCTCGTGAAGGCCCTCTCCTCCATTATCACCTTGCGGATGATATCCTCAAGGTTGGAGGAGGCAGGGCCCTCTGCCGCAGGTCTCGGCTCAGCCATGATTGGCCGGGCCGTGGCCTCAGCCATGGTCGGCCGGGCCGTGGCCTCAGCCATGGTCGGCCGGGCCGTTGCATCAGCCAGCTTCTGGTGCAGCTGACTGACCTCAGTCTGCAGGCGATCGACCCTCGCCTGCAGTTGCCTTGTCTCATCGGTCGCCGTGCGCTGCACCAGCTCCGCTATAATAGACCGCATGCTGGCGGCCCTGCATTTAAGGGACTTCTGAAAAGTCCCTTTCAGGTTGGAGGACTTGGAGGCGACCACCACTATCTCCTCCTCGTCCTCCACCGCCATCCGTTCCAGCTCGGCCAGGGAATGGTCCGAGTAGACGACCCGGGACGCGCCGTACCCAGAGCTGGCCCGGGATACGCGCGCTCGCTGCTCCTTGGCAGCTACGCGCTCCTCTAGCTCCTGTTGGAGCTGCGTACGCCGAGCCAGATCCAGCTGGCGTTGGGCATCCGCTAGACCCACTACGTGGATGTCCGGTTCTGTCACCGGCTTTTTGGCCTTAGCCTTCTTTTTCGGCTCCTTCGCCGAACTCGACGCAGAGGAGCCGTCGGACCCTTCCTTGAGGAAGGCCCGCTTCCGCGATTGCGATCGCACACCTTGCTCGACTTCCATCGAGCTGGCCACCGACACAACAGACTCGTTGTCGGAGTCCGACAGGTCATCCGCCCCTTCTCCGTAGAAGGTCCGCCCTTCCTCCGACGCTGAAGCGTCGCGTTGGCCCTTAGAAGGGCCTTTTGGGTGGCCCTGAGAAGGGCCTTTTGGTTGGCCCTGAGAAGGGCCTTTGGGTTGGCCCTGAGAAGGGCCTTTTTTAAACCGCCCGCAGGCGTCCCGCGAGGGTTTAGGCATAGCCTCCGCAATGATCGCTGAATCCGCAATAAAATAAAATAAAAAGCAACGATCGCACAGTGCACTTTGGCCGTACCCAGTCTGCCACTCCGTTACGGTGGTCAGAACTGGGACGTTTCCAGGGGATACGACGTGGACGTAAGCACTGTGAGGGGATCCCCCAACCAAGGACACCTAGTGCAACCCTATAGCTCCCAAACGTGCCATTAAAGAACTTTTCCTGCGTTTTATTTGCAACTTTATTTTATTTTAATTTTTACATATTTTGTTTTATTTGGAACAAAAAACAATTACATAATGAAAAATAAAGACATAAAACTTAAAATTAACAATTATGTAATTAATAGAGTTATTCACAGCATACAAGCAAAATATTAATAACACGCTTCAAAGAAAAATTAAAAGTAATACAAATATTAATGTAAAAAAAAAACAGTGATTTTAAACTTTAAATGACAAGTATGTACATAGAATCTAATAACACGTAAATGTGCATTGAATACAAAACATATTGACCTACAATAATTTGAGATGAAAAGGATAATCCTATCTTTTCCATATTTAATTCCTGTCTAATTTCTTGATTGCATTGCGAGTCAAATTTCGGCATTTTCCACGTTTTGCACAGAATAAAAACTTTAGCTATTTACAAGTTTTTTTAGGCGTAGAGAGAAGAATAGCGAGCGTGCGTGAGTGTGTTGTAGTGAGAATCTGGAACCTGAAATCTGGGGATGGCCAAAAGAAAAAAACATTTATGCCACATATGTTTTTTTATTAAATCACAATTTTCAACTAACGACGGACGATATGAGTCGTCAGCCTCTTTGTCAGCGGTTTTAATTTAGAAATACAGTTTGAAATGGCCAATTATACGTCACTAAGCTCAATTGTCAGCCACAATGGATGTAGCAAGTGTTTTTCCAACAAACATCTGTCTAATGCATTGCTTCGTAACGTAACGTATCGAAATCACGACTGGCAGCGCGGAAGTCAATCACTTAGGTAACCACTGAGTCAATAGAGCTGTCGTTCAAGATTGTTATGAAGATGATGCATGTAATGTTACGTATTTTTTTTCACTGCAGCCGGTTAGATAAAAATCATTTACTCGTGCATTGGAAGGACTATATTAATAGTTTCATGAGTTATATAATACCAACGGCCCACCCCGGTTTTGCATGTTTTTACGACTTGACAAAACATCGTAATTTCTTTATTATAAATACACATAATTTAATACTAGCAAACACATGCCTCATTTCATAGACAGATATTGTGCCAACGTAACTAGCGTTATTCGATGGACTAAACCGATAACTTTGCTACAAGTACATCAAACCAATCAATAGATGGTGTTAGCAGTGACACGGAATTAAAAGGTTTAATCGGGTCATGAATGTTCTTTTTCTTTAAATACAGTGACGATTTGTTTGATAGTATTTTATTGCATCTTTTTTACAGTTTCATTGTGCCAAAATGTGTTACAATACAAATTAAAACAAATGAGTGAGAAAACCTAGACAATACAGCGCCATGTATTTAATTGGAATGAGTTTTAAAAGTTCCGTTCAAATAATCGTTGAAATGTGAATCAAGAGCCCCATCTTCCATAGTTTTGTGCGATTTGTTATTGAAACAAGAACAAGAATCATTTCTAGAAAATCTTAATATTACACAAAATTGCCTCTCACAGAGAGGAGGCCTGTGTCCCAGCAGTGGGAACATTAATAGGCTGATGATGTGATGTGATGTGACACAAAATTCAATAAAAAATCGATGCTTTTCAGGCCATCTGGTACAATTTATTTGAACCATTTTATTATTCTTTGCTTTGTGTCCCCGTGTTATAAGTAAATTTAATACACACGGATCCTCCACGTAAATCTTCCGGAATAAGCTTTCTAAATAATAGTGAAAACCGCATAAAAGCCTGTTGCGTACTTTTGAAGAATAACGCTGTCATAGAGACATACACAAAAAGGACTTTATTTTTTATTATATGTATATTTGAATAAGCATAAGTTTCTTAAAAACGAATTAACAGCTTAATCTAAATGGACTGAATGGATACCGATAACTTGTGAAAAATTCAGTAAGCTTTCATTGAATATACATTTGTATCACACTAGCTTCTGCCAGCGGCTTCGCCCGCGTGGAACGTGTTTCCTTATCCCAAGGATACCGGGGGTTATACCGGGATGAAAAGATGGCTATGTGCTATTCCAGACTATAATCTATGTTTGCGTCAAATTTCATCCAGACCCGTTCAGCCGTCCTAGAATGATTAAATAACAAACATACATCCACACACACATCCATACAAACATTTATAATATTAATAAGATTTTTATTAGCTGGAGTTGTTTACTATAAGAAACTAAAAGGAAAGAACTTTTAAATTAAAACTAGTGACATTGACCCAGTTCCATTTATATTATGAATTTATTTGTACAACTTTTCTAGTGAAAAGTCTTGGAAAATAAACGAAATGAAAGTGTAAATACGAAATTAAAAATTTACCGTTTAATTTCAAGCTGAAAATGCTTACCTTTTGTAAACACGCTGTTTAGTTATGAAGGGATAATAGAGTTTAGTAAGGTTAATCTACTTTGAAAAAAATGAGGCGTAGCAAAAAAGATCGTAGCAGGCCTACGCTCCGGCTACGAACTCGTAGCGTCGTAGAAGCGTAGCGCTACGTCGTGAGATTATTAAAATAATTATTTATTTCTCACTTCATAAAGAAGTAAAATGTCCTCAATGTCTGTCCACTGTCAAATTATCTTATAAGAAAAGTTAATAAAAGTTTACCTAGTAATTGAGTGAGGTCGATCGTCTTGACAGCGATTCCCGTAAGTCACAACTTTGTTTATTTACCTCTAAGTTCTAGGAAACAATTTCTTATTTAAGAATAGTTATCTTTTTTCCTTTTGAGAGATTCCGATCCAGTTGAGTAATAAGTAGTAAGTATATGAGTAATAATATTTATACAGAGGGAAAAAAGGGATTGCTCGATATTAGATAAAATTAAATAATTACCTAGCCACTATATTATTAAGCCTAGTAGTTCATCGGTATTCCACGAAGGATCGGGCAGATTTTTTTTGAAATACACCCACATTTCACAAGAAGCCCCATTCCATAGAATAATAATTATTCAAATGTCATGGCATTGAAATAATATTAGGAAATATTCCAAGAATCACCAAGCACGGCAGAAAAATCTCAGACAGGAGACTATTGCATTCCTAAGTCGATTTTATCAGTTTCTTCTACGAAATGAGGCTGTATATATTGTTCTTTAATTTTTAGTGTTCCGTAACTCGAAAGGAAAAAACGGAACCCTTATAGGATCACTTTGTTGTCCGTCCGTCCGTCCGTCTGTCTGTCTGTCAAGACCCTTTTTCTCAGGAACGCGTAGAGGTATCAAACTGAAATTTATATCAAATACTCAAGTCTACTGTCTCTTAAAGCTGTGAAATCAAACTTCTAAGCCAACTCAATAAAAAGATACAGCCGTTTATGACGCAAATTTTCGACACTCGCAAGGGAATCAAAACCTACAGTGTACTTCCCGTGAACTCAGAATCTTGAAATTTGGTACGAAGCAACGTCTTATAGCACAGATAAAAGAATAGTTGCGAAAACCGTAAATTTTTTGTAAAATAATATAATAAAAATATATTTTTAATTTTAAACTTACTACCCGTTTCCTCATGAACGTGTCCCTTTCCTCATTAAATTGAAATGATTATCAAACACTCAGGTCTATAATACCTTTAAGCTGAGGTATGTATGGAACCCTCGGTGCGCGAGTCGGACTCGCACTTGGCCGGTTTTTATGACAAAAATGGTACCGCCATTTTTGATCCACAAGTACAACATAAAAAAAAATTACATTAAAAAAACGTTTGACTATAAGCACCGGTAACAACAGAATCCTTTGTTTACCTCAAAGTTAACAAAATTGCAGATTAAAAAATACTAGAACAAAGGTAATTATGTAGTAATAGTACAAACTAACGCGTAACAAACTACTTTCCACCCACTCACATTGGCAGTAAAAAATAGTTACGAGAGAACGTAATTTAAAAACGTTCTACAACCACTAATTTAACGTAAACCTAGAAAGGTTAACTAAATCCAAGTATGTACAAGTAGTGTCAATAAAATGTACCTAATTAGGGCGCCTGAAACTTTTACCCATGTAAGAGAGCGTGTTGCAGACGAGCAACACTTCTAGTTGCTGATAGTTACCACCTGTTTTCGGTGGTATAAATCGATCTGGTAACCTTATGCGTTGGCAACAATATTTTTGTATATTAGGTTCGACTTTCTGTCTAGTCAGATGCAGTTGAATAGCAGTATTTTAAATGAAGCTCTAAATTCATTAACTTTTTGACAGTCGTTGCGTAATGCCTCTGATAGTTTCTTGTGGTGTGTCGTCGTTGACATTGCCAATATAGACTAGAATATACTCTGCTCTATGACTTTTTATTGCAGCATGCAAAACCGTTTTGCGTAGAACAGTTGGTGTTCTTTGCTGAAGTCATAGACGCGATGGCGCGAGATAGAGCTTAGTGCTTTAACTAACCGCTGATTGGCCTTTCTATATTGAAGATTATTTTGAAAATTTCCTAATACGTTAAGTATTAGGAAATTCTCTCGCGGCAAAGCTTTCAGAGAGGAACATTATTGCTAGCGGTCGCTGACGACAGGAGGCAACCATTAGCCACAGTTACCGAAAAAGTCGAGTCACTCGTCTGCCACTGAGCGCGGATAACGTAACAGCTAGTTTAAATCTAACTAGTTTTCCTGTTAATTTGAAGGAGGCAATTAGTTCCTTATCTTCAAGTAGGGGAATGGAGGGGAAGGGAGATATAGGTTAATTAAGGGGGATATGGTAGATTTAATGTGGATAGTGAGTGTGACAGGAAATTGGATAAACATGATGTGTTTTGTCTTGTCGTTTTTGAAGTCGTAAGTCATCGACCCGAGTTGCGTGGCTTAATATTAGGTTGGACACATGTATGTACGAGTACAACGCCCTTTAATAGGGGTAGAAAATTACACCGCCATTAACAAAAATATAACATCAAGATCTGCCTAGCCTTTTTCCAAATAGGACGGTTTGCAGTGTTCCCGATTGCAAATGAATATTAGTACTATATATACTCGTAAATAAAATCTGTTTAAAATACCGAATGTATACAAGATCACCACTTTCCATTCACAAAAATAAGTTGGTGTAAGGGCACTTAAACATTCAGGTACAACGCATTTAAATAACACCTTCGTGTTCAAAACGCCTGCGGCCTTGCACAACTGTCCGTTAAAGGGTCAACCTTTTACACCTTTTACAATTTAGAAAGTTTATTAAACAGACAGCTTCTCTCAAATTCGGTTCAGTTTAAAACTGATGACACCAAAATCTGAAACCGTTTTGTACCTGACTGGGACCCCTAAAATTAAAAGAGAACTTTTAAAATGTTTCATTTTGTGTCAATAATTCGATTCTACTGTCCAATCACAAATATAGTTTAGTATGCAGAAGAACGGACAACAAGCAATAATAAATAAATAATAAATTTATTCAAAATCAATAAAAGCACGTTGACATAAATCAATTGAGTCATTTGAGGGTTGAGAATGCTTGAAATGGATTGTATGAATGTAATGGATTATTGTTATTGTTAAAATTTAATTTTGTGTAATTCAAAAGTGGCGTTTAATGGCCTAATTGAAATAAATTATCTGAATTTGACAATTACATTGTATTCATTATTCAATCAATCTGCCTACCCTTTTCCCAAGTATATTGGGGTAGGCTTCTAGTCTCACTGGATTCAGCTGAGTACCAGTGTTTTACACGGAGCGACTGCCTATCTGACCTCCACAACCCAGTAACTGGGTGACACGGTACTCCTTGGCAAGACTGGTGTCAGATCTCAAGTTTCTGACTACCCGTAACGACTGTCAAAGATCTTCAAATGACAGCCGGGACCAACGGCTTAACATGCTTTCCGAGGCACGGAGGAATCTCGGTATGTTGACATGGTCACCCATCCACAGACCGACCTCGTCAAACCTTGATGATCGACTAGTGCGGCTGTTATTATTTAGCCACGAGTTCCTCATTGTATTCATTATTCTTATTCTTTATTATACACAAAACATAATAACATACAAATACAATAGGACAGTTTATGTACAAAGGCGAGCTTAGCCCATAGTTGGGTTCTCTAACAGCAAGCCTCAGTTGCGTAGAGGAATATGCATTTGAGGGTAGTACATCCATGTGCACAACAAAAGCTTATTAAAAACTCTTAACAATTTAAAATACTTACTAAATAAACTTTAACTATTTTAATTTGATTTAGGAATTAAAGCCAAAGAAGAAATTTACATTCCACGTGTTTTTTCAATACCATTTTATTATACCTATAGGTTTTCTTAATTTATTCTTTTTTTGATGATCGGGTAGATCATCAAAAAAAGAATTTCTTGAAGGTCGCCATAAAATAAACTTTCCTACCCAGGAGAGACCATCGGGCACTAAAGTGGATGAAGCCTCAAGTTTGTTTGAACGTTCAAAAACCTAATGGATTTGGTTTAAATACGTATTTCAAATGAGGAAAACACTTATGATGCCCATGGGGCTAGGAAATTAAGTTTCACGCGAAAGGGAAAATGTTTTGAAAATTGGCCTTTGTGGACACCCGAATATAGTCATTATTTCTTTTATATGGAGCGCATTTTTGAAACCCAAGCGGGCTTTATTAAGTTTGAATGGTCCATAATGTAATAAAAAATATAGTTGTTCCTAAGTGCCGGAGTGTTATTTACTGAACTTTTTGTATTGAGTAGGGTATTTGATTTCAAAAGATCATTTTTTGGTAGTTCGTGAGGAGTTTTGAGTAGGAATATGGATGGTTTTAAGAGGACGGGAAGAACGGAAGAAACGATGAATGGAATGTGACAAAGATGAATACAGGGTTATTACTCAGATGACGGATGGACTTATAAAGAAGGATGGAAGAAAAATAAATTTTGCATCAAATTCAAATGAATTGGGATCAGAGACTCTAGACAAGTGGCATTCGATGTCAGTTAAGGCGATAGTCAAAATGTAAGGCATTGTTCACGTGATTTTCGATACCCCTTTCAATATTAAAAGGCGAATATAACAACACAAATAATATAACTAAGAAGACCCGTCACCCTAAACTGAGAACGTTAGCTAACATGAAAACTTTTACCTTGCCTAAATACAACAATACATATGGTATGAGAACATACACCTACATACTACCAAAAATAATAAACGAACTACTTGCTCACATACAAAATAAATACCTCTGCAACCCTAAAAAAAACAAAAAATGTACTAAAGAAGCATTTTATGCAAATTACACATCATGAGTATGTACATTAGTTTGATATATCTACCTCCTGTATTATCAAGGGCTTAAAGATATTGTTTTCCTTTTTGTATCGCTCGAATGTAAAACTCACAGTTTTATCATTGTTTCGTAGTATTGTTTGTCTCAGAATTAATTATTCCGAACTCATAAGCCATATATAAGCCATAAACGGCTTCTGTGGTTCTTAACTTATAATATAATTGAAACTCTGCGATATATATTTTGAACATTAATAAAAAAAAAACATTTATTTTTGCCTTTTTGACAATCGCTGTCGCCACGCTTTCGATGATAGATGTCACTTGTCTAGGACCTAAGGACAAGCATTCGCAACATTGACGACACGGCTGGCGCAGTGGTTGAGCGATCGGCTGCTGCGCTGCGTGTCAAACGTTCGATTCCCGCACGGAACAAATATTTGTTTGGCCTACTTTGTTTGCCGGATCTGGGTGTCTTGGTTATTGTGTGAGAACGGACCCACAATACATGAACAAATGCCTAGTATAGGGGAAAAACAAAAGTCTTGTGATATTTTTGGCACTAAAACTGTCAAAACAGATGCGTTTTTATTTGTATCATAGTGTAGTAAAATTCATCATTTATTTTATGATCTTCCTGTCCCTTGTCCAATGTTACTTGGGGTCGACGGC
Organism: Orthosia gracilis; assembly: GCA_947562075.1. Lineage (NCBI taxonomy): Eukaryota > Metazoa > Arthropoda > Insecta > Lepidoptera > Noctuidae > Orthosia > Orthosia gracilis. The sequence continues at coordinate 42,554,915 of OX387265.1, read as the reverse complement.
GCAACACGTTTTGTTCTTAAATTTCGTCCCATCAAACGTCACCGGTTAGTCCCCCAATGCTCTAGTCTCCTCTATGCTCGACTCGAAAAATACCTACTAAAAAGTTTCGCTATGCACGCAATTCTTCGATTCTACGTAAACAATGGAAGGTACAGTTGGACTGAAACGTGGTTGAATTCAATTTAATTGAGCAGGAAGCCGAAATATATTGAAATTAAACTAAAATTATCGAAATCTTTTAGGCTAAGTTTCTCTTTTATGGCGAGACGTTTCGTTTTCACAGTTCTGGCGGCGAGGTGAGTGTGCGTTAGTATGATGAAACGGAACGTTTATTAACTTTGTTTTCGCGAAAATAACAGAATTTACATACTAGGTTTTCTTAATTTACTTTTTAAATAGTTAAATAAAATATTACACTGTAACAGTTTTCTTCATCACTGCCCGCGAATGTGATTTCGTGCATAGCGAAACTTTTTAGTAGTTAATCTACGAGTCGAACATAGCGGAATAGAGAATAGGGGGACTAACCGATCGTCACGGTAACAACGACTCCCTTTACTTTAAAAATCGAAAATGTATCAATATGGTTTGTAATTTTTTCATTTTATTAGTTGCATGATTGTATTAATTTTATTAATTAATAATAATAAGCAAGTAAGACCATCTTAACCAGTAAGTACCACTTACCTACCCCACTTATCCCCAATATTTACCATTACCTATCTATCCTCAAACCACTCAAGCATCACGTCCAAGGCCATAAAAAGCCAGACTTATAACCCAACCCATTCACGCGCAAGAAAATTGTTAAAGAACCAAAGTGACCCAAGAATCTTGTACGTTTTTATTAAAGTTCCTATGTGTAATATCTGGGAAATGTCGACAGGTGTAACCACCTGTAGGTTGGACATCAAATAGACGCGACTTGAATGCAGCCGACCGGTTGAAGTCCGACAAAGATATTGTAATGCTGGGTGGGGAGGGGGACAATAATAAAGAAAATATTGGATCGCCCGCGACGGCTGGTTCTGACGGGCCGAGGTGTTTGTTTGGCAGTTTCTGAATGGAGGATGATGGAAACTGGGTTATGGGAAGCCGTATCTATGTAATAGATGAAAATTGTGTTGTGTTTGGTTAAGTGTTGTCGGACGAAAGGCTCGTTTTATGCGAGCTGCTTGAATGAATTTTACACAACCAGTTGTATTACTTCACTTGCATACAGGGTGTCCCAGAAATCGACGTCAAGCCGTAAATGGGTGATAGACCAAGTTATAACAGTTCTCAGAAAAATACGAAAAAAAATCTATCTCATGTTTTTAAAAAATTATGTTCACTTTAAAAAATTACTAAAAAATTAATCCCTGTAATGGTTCTTTAACTCCAATTGCTACAAATCCCATAATTTATCTAATTTTTTTATTATTATGTAATCTTGAATAATGCTTGTGTAGATTTTTGCCTAAAATTTAAAGCCAACTCCTCCTACTTAGAAGAAAATTAAACTTTTTCAAAACCAAATTATTCAAATTTACTGTTTCGCCCAACTTTAACTGACTGTACTGAAAAAAAAAATGTACTACGCTAGTTTGGCAAGTAACATGAAAAATTGGCGCATTTAATAAGGATTCAAAAATGGTGTAACACTTGCTAGATTACGTTTTCAATAATTGGTCAAATTTTTTTTTGTAAATAGCCTCGGTTTTTACACAAAATGTCCATACTTCCTTAAAATGACTTTAGCTTACCTAAAGCTTTGCTAAACTCCGTTTCTAGTTCGATAGAGACTTTACGTAATTTAAGAGCAAAGTTATGATAGTGACTCAACCTTTTTACTTTAAGTCAGGACCAGTTTTCTCATCTTAGAAAAAAAAACAAATTATCAGATTGAATTTTTTTTTATTACAATAATTGCCGTCGAAGGAAGGCAGTTTGAACATTTATTGTAATAAAAAAAAATTAAATCTGATAATTTGTTTTTTTTTTCTAAGATGAGAAAACTGGTCCAAAAAAAAAAATTGACCAATTATTGAAAACGTAATCTAGCAAGTGTTACACCATTTTTGAATCCTTATTAAATGCGCCAATTTTTCATGTTACTTGCCAAACTAGCGTAGTACATTTTTTTTTCAGTACAGTCAGTTAAAGTTGGGCGAAACAGTAAATTTGAATAATTTGGTTGTGAAAAAGTTTAATTTTCTTCTAAGTAGGAGGAGTTGGCTTTAAATTTTAGGCAAAAATCTACACAAGCATTATTCAAGATTACATAATAATAAAAAAATTAGATAAATTATGGGATTTGTAGCAATTGGAGTTAAAGAACCATTACAGGGATTGATTTTTTTAGTAAATTTTTAAAGTGAACATAATTTTTTAAAAACATGAGATAGATTTTTTTTCGTATTTTTCTGAGAACTGTTATAACTTGGTCTATCACCCATTTACGGCTTGACGTCGATTTCTGGGACACCCTGTATAATGGCAATTCAATGTCATTAAGGTAAGGATTTCTTCTGAATTTTATACAATGTAAAAACGACTGACATAATTATAACGTAGGCCTACAATAAGAATCCTTCGGGTAGGTAAATTAATAATTACCTATAATTAGGTAGGTCGTCTGTCAATGTCGTAAAAAAATCATAGGTCTCATTTACCACATTACCTACAACAAGAATATAATAATATAATTACAGGTATGTGTATAACCTACAGAAATGATGTACGGTATATAAAAAAAACGTCTAGTTCTAAGGAAATTCTAATCCTCCTTCGATATAAATGTGAAAGTTTGTGAGGATCGATAGATGTTTGTTGCTCTTCCACGCAAAGACTAATGAACAAATTGGAAACACAGACAGTTTAATAAAATATTATTAGAAAAACATACTTTATATCCAGTTAAGAGGTTTCCTTTGTGATAATTTAGACATTCACGCGGGTGGGGCCACGGGCGGCAGCTAGTCATAACGTTATAAATTAAAGAAAATATACCTACCCTTCTACAAATAATTTTACATACAAACACGTTTGACAAAAGGTAAGCAACATGCGATACTTAAATATGTATTCCTCAGACAAAGTCTTCAGGTGATGCCGTACCAACCCTTACCTACGTGTCCTAGTGAAATATTTATATCCAAGTCATACCTGTACGCGGCGACAAAGAGCTTAGTGTCACTTTAGAACACGCGGCTTTACTCACACATCAGGCTTCAGGAACCGATAAATTTTCTGGGATAAAAACTAGCGATGGTGTAGCCTTTTATCAGTAAAAGCATTTTTGTAATCGAAGCAGTATTTCGAGAGATTCATCATCATCATCATATTAGCCGAAAGACGTCCACTGCTGGACATAGACCTTTCCTAAGCGTCGAAACATTGACTGGTCCTGTGCGTCTCGCATCCAGCGGACTCGCAACCAGCGGACTCACCAGGTTATCTTTCCACCTGGTGGAGGCCTTCCAACGCAGCGTCTTCCAGTTTGCGGTCGCAACTCCAGAACTTTTCGACTCCATCAACCATCCGTTCTGCGAACAATGTGCCCGGCCCACTGACACTTAAGTTCCAGAGATCAGAAAGAGAAATCTGCCAGAGATTACCTTTTTCAAATATTTAAACGAAACGAATTTTGCCTCTATATAATTTTGTTAGTCCTTCCCCGTGATTTTGCTCAAAATGGAATCTACACCACATAAATGCCGATTGCACTATGCGACAGAGTAATCTTTTTATCAGTAAAAGAAAGTTCTTCATCAGATCAATACTGCCAGCGATATTTATTACTTATGCACACCACTTGATAATTACAGGACAGGCGCTAAATTTATAATGATAAGTGTAAAATTGGCGGTCTTATCGTACATGGCAATCTCTTGCAGACAAACTTTGGATGGACTGAACGAGAGGAGATAGGTATTGGTATGACAATGTAGAAAAACATCTTATAATAATAACATAAAATACAAAATAATATACTAATAAATATCAAATATATTCAGAGAAAGGAGAAGAATAATTACAATGAAAGGGAATGCTACTTCACCAAATTTAGGGTTCCGTACCCGAAGGGTCTAAACGTAGCTCTATTGCTGTCACTCACGTGTCTGTCTGTCCGCCGTCTGTCACACAGGTTTTACAATTAAACGGCTGGGGCTACAGTCTTGAAAATCTCACGGTATAAGCGTCTTGTTGACCCAAAAAGCCATAAAAATGATCAAAAAATATTTTTAAATGTTTTTAATGGGGGCTCCCATACAGAAAAAGGGAAGCGTGAAAAAGAAAATTGACATACAAGTGGAGTATCGATGTTTAGAACTCGTTAAATAGATAAATAATGTACTCGTATATTTGTTTTCAAAAATATTGAAAAACAAAGGAATGAGAAGCCACCAATGTCATCATTTTTTACAAAATTTTGTGCCGAAGAATTTTGTAACTTCCCACTGATTAATTTTTAACTTGAATTTTGGTGGTATGTTTATTAAAACGTATATTTTACCAACAAATATAAATACATTGATAAATCAAATTTTTCTTTGAAATTCCTCCAATTTTCATGTTACAACCAACTTGATTTTGCGGTTTGGTACGGAACCCTAAATATGCGAAGTCAGACTTGCACTTGGCTGGTTTTTTTAAATGTTGGTAATGATCAGTATCGCTGGCGAAGTGTTTGTCTTGTACGAAAAAATATGGGAATGGTAGCGATCAAAGCCAATGGTTTTATATGGAACATTTATTTTTTTGAGTTTATCATGTAATAGGCAGGTGGCCCACTTGATAGTAAGTAAGCGTAGATATAATATTAGAGACACTTTTGAATTGAGTGATTTTTTTCAGTAGGGTTAGGTAAAATCCTTTGTCTTTACCGTACCGTTTAAGTTGTAAAAATTTTGATTATTTAAAACGCTAAATAATCAAAATACTGTATGCAACTCCCGGCCTCCTCAATGGATTACCTATGAGGAGACCTATATCTAACAACAGACTTTTTATTTTATAAAATACACATGGTAAAAATTTACAAAGTAACCGGTTTTTAATAACCACCGTTAAACCTTTACTCCCTTTTGGTTTTGGTCACGAGAAAATATTTCAAACAGCCATATTTATACTTCAGTTAAAAATTCTGTGATTATAGAAAAAATTGCCATAAATAGTGGGAGCGTGGATAGAGTAAATCTGCATCACCAATATTAAGTACTAGCTAACGCCCGCGGCTCCGCCCGCGTGATGTTATTTCTTCGCCCAACATCTTTGTAAATTATAGCCTATGAGTTATTCTGATGTATAATCTATATTTCTGAAAAAATCCATCAAAATTGGTTCAGTAATTTTTGCGTGAAAAGAAACAAACATCCATCCATATACACAAACTTGTACGTTTATAGGTAACTAAGCTTCTGCCAGCAGCTTCGCCCACGTGGGTTTCGAAAATTATCCGAAGGGAACATATTCCCGGGATAAAAATTACTCCGGTCTATAATCTATCTCTGTGCCAAATTTCATCCAAATCCGTCCATCCGTTTGAGCGTGAAGAAGTAACAAACATACAAACACACACACTCACAAACTTTCGCCTTTATAAATTAGTGTGATGAGATAGGATTGATATCTATACAGTTCCACTCAAAAGAAACGGTAATTCCGTTTCTTGATTATATTGTAAGGTATAAAGCTCCACTTTAATCTCACTGTTATCTGAGTCGATAGCATAATTACAAAGGCGGTTTGTTCCTGACAGCTAGGCTTATATCACGAATCACGATGATCTTTAGTGTTCCTTACATCAGAAGGCTATCAGGCCTCTTTGTCAGTGCCTTCTTTGGCTGTAGTTCCTTTTTATTGTTAGGACCACACTTAACGACAGCAAAAGGCCAAGATTAGAGAATTGATCGCTGCTAAACTATTGATAACATAATTATTTGCTGAAGCCTTATAAGAGCAGTGTGATCTTGGATTAAGGGTACGCAATCTATTATTTTAATGGAGGGTTAGTCCGTCTCATAGTCCTACTAAGAAAGAGTCCCCGTGACGAGAAGCTTTAAATTTTAAAGAAACAATGGGCTTGTGAATCTACACACACGACTAAGCCCAACCCGCCGTCGTGAGATAGAATAACTTTACCATTATTACCCGATTGCCGAAGGAGGGTAATGTGTTTATCAGTCTGTGTATGCATGATTGTTCCTATGTGGCGTTCTAGAGATCAAACGTGTCGGCCAAATTTGATCATTTTTTCGTCAATTGCCTTGCAAGTGTCACTGGCCACATTAAAATTGGAAAATAGAAAAATGGCGGCTTTTGGTTGATATATTGTGGGGGCCCTTTTTTTTTCTTCCAAACCCATCATTGGGGGTATCAAAATAATTAATAAAAAAATGTTAACTGAAAAGTCATAAATAAAAAAGTCAATTATAAAATCAAAAAACCAGACTGCTTAAGAATCGAACTAAAAATACGTAAACAAGAAGAAAATCATGCTGTGCAGTCGGAGGATACATCTGGTTTTGGTCAGCTTAACTTTTTTTTTACTGAAGTATCTGCCTATCTGACCTTCACAACCCAGTGACTAGGTAACACATTATCCCTTGGCAAGACTGGTTGATTTTCAGGTTTCTGACATCCATTAACAACTGACAAAGATAACAAACGCTGAGATCTTTTAAGTCCTTGGTTACTTCATTTTCACCTAATATTACTAAACATTAAAGTGTGTGTCTTGATAATTTGACTACAAAGTGTGGGTAGATCCTTCTTGGCCCTTCATTCAAACAATTTCTAATTTTTCGGCGTTGCCTTCGAAAGCTTTGTTATTCATTCCAACACTCCCTATTCCCTCAAAAACTGTTGTTCACATTGCAAATTATTCGTGACAGCCTGTAATTAGGTGAATATTCATGAGCTTCACGCTGTCGACTTGAATATTTTAATTATTGATCCCGCGTGATTGCTATACAGCGATTTACATTGAATTAGTACCACGAACGCCACGATATAACTGTAATTAGGCCATTTTTATTTAATTTTTAATTTCGAAATTCAAAATTGCTAGGTTTATCAGCCAGCCCAGCTGTGGATAAAAGTAATTGTGGGTATGGAATATGGAAAATTTATCGTGAGTTTAGATCTAAAGCCTGTTAGCACGATGGGTGAATACGATTGTTGGTAACTTAATTAAAACGTCAAACTTGTAAAGGTAACAGATAGAGAATGAATTTTTTATTGTCTTTATCTCTAATTCTAACCGGCTTTATTTCTATTTTATCTTGTTAAAGTCGGGACAATCCAAGAAGTCGGATTTGACAGCTATAAAAATATTTAATAATAATTAAACTTGATGCTTACGAATGATACTCGTTGTTATAGTGTATGGGTAACATGGTATTTAAATAGGATTATGAATTTGATTTTCCAATTTTTTACGTATACAGAAAGATATCGCGGCATGTAAAATGAGAAACGTCATCGGACTTCTTAGATTGTCACGATTATAAGCAGTTTAATCAGTGACATAAATTGTATATGGAAAATTTGAATTAAGAATCTGTAATTAAACTATTCATATGGTTAAAAAGTTTTTATAAATAAGGTCCATTGCTTTTAAATCATCTAGTTTTGAATTTCACTATTCGCAACGTTTGCCAAAGAATCATTTTCAATCAGATTGCATACTATGTTGACTTGTGGATTATTTCACTCTGAAGTAATGCACGAATCCACATATTGAAAACATCCAAAAATGGTTATGTATAACTTGGCTATCACCAAATTAGGATAACATGACATTTTGTCAGCGACATGGATTGTCAAAAAGTCTTAAATACGGTTGGACTAGTTGTGGGATAAATATGCTCTTCCGAAATGTCGCATGGTCTCTTAAATTTTGGAAATCTCTTAAATTTTGCAGACAGAGAGACTCAAGCATTACTTAAAATTAAATTCAATCTATACTTGATTGGTTTTAACCGAAAAAGTTATGTAATGATTAAATGTCATTATGCGTACAGCTAAGGAGTGGTATGCCCTGCCGGAGTCTGTGTTTCCCGATAGCTACAACCTCGGGGTCTTTAAGTCAAGAGTGAATAGATGACTTGTAGGCAAGCGTGCTATACCGTCGACCACATCATCGCTTACCATCAGGTAAGATAGTGTTCAAGGGCGAGCCTATCAACGGTAAGATGCTTTTTTTTTAAGTAAGGTAAGAGTTAGCAAATCTCAATGACTCTTCTTCAGTCTATAATGCTCTGATACTTAAATTTTAGTATCTCTTTATCCGTAAAAACCAAACCAACTTAGGTAAAAGGAAAAATATTTTCACAAAACAAATTGTTTATTATTCAAACATGTTGAGAAATATGTGGAATTCGTGGCAAAATGGCGCTTATATACAGAAACCTTTTTGTTGACCGCGCCATCATTAAGTGCGATTTGTTTGGCTTGACACAAAGCTTGTGTTCAGAGTAAACGTGGGTTACCGGGCTCGCCACTCGAGTGGTTTTATTTGGTTACCAATGTTGCCTATTGGTCTTTCATCAGTGTACTTGAGTTCCTGTAAAATATTTCATTAATTCTGAATACTAGCGGCATCCCTTTTCTATTATGCATAAACGTACTGGAATTCCAGTCAAATAAGTGCCGTTTTCAAACCTATTTAAATTCTAAAATGTTTTATTATCACATCAAATTTTCCTGGCTCCCAGTTTTCTGGCCTCTCGGTGATTCCACTGCTGTGTCTCCCCTAAAGGATTGCTACAGCAAATAGCAATGGTGTTTGAGCTCCTGTTAAGAAGTTAATAAAACTTTGACAAGAGGTTAAGACATTTTAATCCAGTTCGAAAGATCTCCGCTCGACTCTTTCGCCATGACAACGGCACAAACCCTCGAACAATATCAATAAATAACAAACTGTAAAGATGATTCGAGATGACGACGAGTTTCAGACATGCCCTAAAATATGGGTCTACATTCCCCACATAATAATATTTTATGAGTAATAGGCAATGTATGCTTACTCAGCAGAATTTGTCAAAAAATATTTACTAACTCATAGTAAATAAACAATATTGCTATCATAAGTAATTGAACTACTTCTCTAAATAAATCTATATGAGGCATTGTAGTCTAGGACTACCACTTAATGTCTAAAAGCTTCTGAAACTCGAACAATAATCATATTGAAAGCGTTCAAGAACATTACAGCTTAAGTTCAGATAATCGTGTTATGATACCCACTAGTCTCGGAGGATACAATATGTATTAAAGTGGAGTTTCTATATAATACCAGTAGTTCTTACTAATAATCTTAGTAATATAATAAATATTATGATAGTCTGTTTACATGTTTGGGAATTTGGATGTTTGTTAATAATCACGCCTCAATCGCTGAACGGATCTGAAAGGCAACATGGAACATTGGTCTCCGCAAAAACTCACACTAAGGCCACGCTTAGTGTGATTTTTTACTCACGCTCATTCGCGTTAGCGTAAACGTCAATTTGTATTGAAACCGGATAAACGCCGTCTGGTAACAGTAAGGAGAAATCTCTTTTTTTGTATACAAATTGACATAAGAGATCGTTTACTTTATCACGATCGAGTGCGTTAAGAAACTCGAAATAAGCACACACAATTATTGTTGTGTGTGTCTCTGACATGAGCGAAATAAATTTGTGTACTTTCTTTCTTTTTCTTTAATTATTATGTCCTAATTGATAATATACTTAGTATTTTAGTATTTATCCTGGGATAGTTTATTTACCAGAGTGGATGCAGAAGGCGTGCTATAGAATCGTGTGGAGTGATTTTAGCAAAGAATGAAGTAACTAATCATTGTAAACATAATTGTGCAACAATGTACTAACTAATCATTATAAACATAATTTTATAAAAAAATAATTTAAAAAAAAACTTCTTTAAGAATAGTAGCAAATTTAAAATAAAAATGCAAATAAAAAAAAACAAAACTAAATAAAAAAAAATAGCAATGGCAAACGTTAGTGGTAGTTAGTGGTAGGTCGAAGGTACCAAAACTAAAAAGAGAAAACAAATACTATATTATACCATTCCCCCTCTAAAAAGCTTATTTTATTCACTGAAAACAGTGAATAAAAAGCACTTTTAATCACTGTTTTGGTGTTTGAATTTAGAACACACCAATACATATTCTACCTCCAACTCAATGCTATACAACCTCCTTGCGCATAAAATACTCGATGCAAACTTCTTGTGCAAAGAATATTCGATTTTCAAACTTCTTTGTCGATTTAATTTTGAGTTTGTTTATATTTAGGATTTTAATAATGATGTTGATTTTGGTCTAGGATATTTAGTGAATACTTATTTAGATTGTAATTCTAATATTAATTGCATTGGTGCTTAATTAATTATAATTATGTAACGTAACGGAGGTGGTCACTGGCGTCTGAAACACACTAGCTCAGCTTAAATTTACAAAAAATGTGGAACACTGAGGTTTCTCATTTTTTCTAAAATTTTAAGGTAATTAACCATTTATTTAATTATTATTATTCCTTGTGCTTCTTCTTAAATCTTTCTTTTTCTCGTAGTCATGGTATAAAATATAGTATGCAACTCTTGAATAAAACGGATTTATATCGAGGACCATGAATCACTCGCGTCGCTCAGGATTCTAACACTTGAATCACTCGCTATGCTCGTGATTCAATCATCATGAATCACTCCCTACGGTCGTGATTCAGTTTTTAGAATCCTTCACTTGTTCGTTATTCATCAATGGCCCTCGCTTTAAATCCGACCTTTATTCACTAGTTGCATAATATACTATTCTCTATTAATCGTTATCCTGTAGTAACTGCCTTTTGGCATAACTATCATCTCCCACACAGCTCATCCCTCAAGTCTTTGATCTTCTCCTACTCTTATCCTCACTCTGAATACTTATCACTAAATGTATATGTATAGTACCTGTATAACAAAGCCTTTCAAATAATCATGTATCTATACTTCACGCATATGGCTTACATTGTTTAATCTCTCTCACAATAATTCCGTACGTGGTAATATCTGCTCTTAATGTAACCAAACCGCTCTGTGTAAACGTTTCACAAACGATGCCGTTCGCGTCAAAGGTAAGTAAAACTGTAGGGTAAAGGTGTAATTTTGTGAGTTGTGGCCAAAGGAAAATTTCGGGTTCATTATTTCAGAAATGATGGCATGTTTTTCTGTTATATAGTTGTTTGTTAGAACATTTTTTTTTGGTTTATGTAAGACTTTTTTGAAGTTTTTTTGACTGTACTTTTGGTCTAAAATCAAAATGAAGTGTTATTTGGAAGAAAAATACCCTTTTTTGTTATAGAATCTTGATGCATTCTGTGTAGAATCCGTATCAAAATATCCTATTCGCGAAACGACATATGAGCAGATCGTCCTATTCTCAAAATGACCTATTAGCTAAGGCTATATATATTGGCTAAGGCACAGTCACACAATTATATGAGTTTTTAATTGAAATAATTTAATTCAACATTGAAACTGTGTGTTGTTTATTTGAGTTCAGTTCGAAAGTGATAATTTCCGGTATTAAATTATAAATCGGTTCAAGGATAGAATTTCTTATGGATGTTCACCGCCGTGGAGCGCGTGGAGGGGTTTATCAGACTCATAATATTACTTTCAAAAGAAATTGTATGAGCCATGACGAAACATCGATAGTAATTTTTCATTACAACTGTATTTTGTCAAAAGGACATTCTGCAAATATTTGCTACTAGGTAAGTTTGGGAATATGATGTTCTGCTCATAGGTCGTTTTACGAATAGGTCGTTTTGATACGGAATCATTCTCTTAACGAAAACGAAGCGATAGCAATTGGTTAAATGTCAAAAATGCCAAGCACTCTATTGAAATTGTCACGAATTGATGATCAATCCCTTACATTTTGGCATTTCGACAATCACCATCGCTGATAGAATTTTTGTTGCTCAAGAGCTTCTTGACGTGCAAAAGGTCGTTTGTTCTTAAAATCGTGTTAATCTAAGAAGTTCGTTGACGTTTCTTCTTGACGTAAGAGAATGGAAATCAAATTCATAATCCTAATGAATTACTATGATACCCATACACTATAATAACGATTATCATTCGTTAGCACCAAGTTTAATCATAATTATCTATTTTTATAGCTGTCAAATCCGACTTCTTGATTGTCAGAACTTAAGTGGTGTGAAATCATTTTGGCGTGTGACATCTGTGTGACATCAGTTGCATGTAGTGCGACAGAAAATAGAGACATCGATACATATAGATTTTCTTCTTACGTATTTGCCATTTTTAAGACTTTTAAACATTTTGTTTAAAAACAGCTACTAAGTATATATTATTTTTCTCTTGGCTTTTAGCAATCAAATAAAAAGCCAATTTAGCTTCTCAAATCTGTAAAAATACCCACTAGTTTCCAAAATAGGACCACGCTTTTATACCGCACTTATATCAGTAAGTGCGACTCTCATTCCTTTCACTATTATTATAATAAACTAAGAACTTCTTACTAACTTTAGCCGTTCAATAGAAGGTCCATTTTGTGATAAAAATAGGCCTTTGCTATGACGAGGGGCACAATGCTGTCAGCAGACTGTGGGCGTACAAAAGTATTCCACACTGTATTATGGAACGATGTATCTGTCTATATTTATATATGAAGCAAGTCCTGACTTACAGGCCTGACACCTGATTGACCGACACATCAATGATCAGGGCATGGAAACCTCAAAGTGTTCACAGAAATTCCCTTTATGATGTACTAACTTCTGCCAGTGGCTTCGCTCGCGTGAAAGTCGGAAGTCATCCCAAGTGAACGTATGTTATTTTTATCATGGATGTATTTCCAAGACACAAAGTGTCCTATGTCCTAATCAATGACATACATTCTACCGATAGACACACCATCATAATAACCGTGAGAAATGCTGGTGAGTTAGAACTAAAGATCGCTGAAGCGCTAAACATTATTTATGTTGTCCAATCAAACAATTAAAACATGTAGCGCTAGATCGCTTATAAGTCAAGTTTACTCGCGATCAAAACGTCATGCGCCACGAAATTCATGGCGCTTACGCGTTTCGCTCAACATAGCGTAACAACAAGGTGTACGGATTGCAGTACAGTTCAGTCGAATAGAGTGAGTGTTCGGATCGCCAAATCTAGTGCGTCGTACATATAAATCTGTGGTCCCAATCCAAGAAATATTCTACCGTGTACAAAGTTTCATTCAAACTTATTTCGTTAAGATGTGAAAAAGTAACAGCCAGACAGAGATACTTTCACATTTATAATTATATGTGAAAAAGTAACGAGCGAGCGAAGCCGCAAGCAGAAGCTAGTCTACATATAATTATACCTTGTAATAAAATAATCGGTGAACGCATCACGCTATACTAAAAATAGTTGAGTGCTCCCACTAACACGTGTCAGAAGCAATACAGTGTCGATACCGTTCTACCTTTGTTTTTAAATCGATTCACTAGCAACATATTCGATACAAAATGCAGCGGGATCGCAAAAATGTGTCGAGGGAAATCGAGAACGATACGCGAAACTGTAGCTGTTGCTTTTAACTCTATCGATTATAATGTATGTTTGCTTTTTGCCGCGGCTTCGCTCTCGTGGCCTCTACCACAGCAACCGTGTTTTGTTTGCTTCCGGGATAAATACTCGTGTGATACTCGGCGAAGGTAAATTTTTTTTCAGTGAAATGGTTTTTTGAAATGCTGTGTGAGTTTGAAGTGAGCTGTCATGGTCATATTGTTATGTCATAGTGGAGTGGGCTATCCTTTCACCTTGATTGGATGTATTGGTAGCTCACTTCATGTTCAATTTATCTAAGTTTTAACGGTAAGATTTTAACAGAATAGCACTACTGTACTTCCAGATATAAGTTCTGGAGCGGTAACCGCGTTCCGTAAGTCACTGCGTTGGAAGGCCTCCCACTAGGTGTACCGATGATATGTTAAAGTTGCGGGCATCGACTGGATGCGAGACGAACATGACCAGATCAATGTGGCAACAATTGGGGAAGCCTAATGTTCGACAGTGGCTTCGTTCGGCTGAAATTATGATAATGATGACTTCTAGATATTGTATTGTCTCCTACAAATATACAAACAAGTTTGACTTTTTATAAAATTAATTTAGACTATGTTCCGTAATCATATCAATACAACATTGCCTTAATACTACTTCACTGACAAATAATAACGCAAAGGCTATGACCATTTTTAAGGAACTTCAGGGTGGATAATTTAACAAATGCGACACGGTTTCTTTTGGGTCATCGATGTCGCAGTGCGATCGAGAACCACTTAAATTCCCGCGGTGAAAATTACCTTTAAATATTAAGGGCACCGTACCTTTATTGCTACTTATGTATGTCTGTCGACAAGCACAATGTCTGGGTGATACCACGATCACATAATATATATTTATAAAATATGTTTATTGTGTTAATAAACTATGTACTACGTACAATTTATTTGTTTGTTTTGTAGGAGAAAAAACTAAACTCTTTCACCAAATCATCATTATCACTGGCAGTCTGGTTTCACTTACATACTGCCAAGTAAAGACGTCCTATCTTTTTATGCCATGCTTCCCTGGTATTCGCGAGACACACAATAGCAAACTTTTTCACAAATATAAGTCCGCCATTCAATCTGTTAAGCCTTTTCTCAACTATTTTGGAGTCGGGTTCGAGTCTGACCAAATGCAGCTGAAATGACCAGTAATTTACATTGAGCGACTGATATCTGACCTTTTCAGCCTAGTAACTGAGTAATACGCACCCCATTGAAGTGTGAGGCCTCATTAGTGCGTTGCGTCATCGCAGCGTCAACGCTGCGTGGTTTTAGGTTATATATTTTTAGTGACAGGCCACATTATGCTTAAGACGTCGACGTTTCAACAGATCGACAGATGAGAGACGAAGTGAATCTGAAACCTACATTGAGAGGTTACGCTGCGACGACGTGCGTCGCCCTCTTGCTTTACGACGTCGTACGTCATTGCAACGCAGGTGTGGCATACAATGCGTTGATCCGTTGCGACGACGCAACGCAACGTACTAATGAGGCGTCAGCCTTAAGACCATCAGTGAGTCATTCCAAAAACAAACAAAAGACGATCAGAACAGGTTTCAAATGTACGTGTTGACAAAATGGAGAACAGATTGATTGCTTTCCCAAATTGTAGTAAGTGCCCATAGAGAGTTGGGGGCGGGCATAACAACCTGGTTTATGCGATAATACACATTGGAAGCATCGTAAATTCACATTATGTTCCTTGCCAAGTTATGACACTCGGTTTATTCATGAGTTTTGCTGTGTAAAATACGTCTTCACCTTAACGTTTGCTATGAAGATACGTGGAATTTTCACGTTGTGGAGGTAGATAGATTGAATGTCATTGAGTAGTTACATGATATTGAAAGTGGGCTAAACGTATAAGATACTTTGTGATTATTGTATACCATATTGATAAGGATTGTTAGGTATTTACATTGTTAAGTAGATAGGTGATTCTCATAATATTATTATGCAAGTTTTATTTGGATTCGGGGACTGAAACTATTTCGTGAAAATCAATAAGATCTTGTTTTATATCAAAATACTATCGTCTTCAAAATATATGTTTATATGTTTTTTTTCGTTATGGGCACCACTTCTAAAAAGAAAGTAATTTTTTACTTTGTAGTGTTTTTATTTGGAAGTCGGTAGTATTTTTTGTAGAAAAGTTTTGTTTATTTTTCACATTTTAGTTGTACCAGCAAATTCTTTAGTAAGGCACCTATAATGTCAGAATACCTTTGTTCCTGTTGAGTTACACCATTTTTTGTTACACTGTTACACATTGGGATAAAAATTACCGATTAGTAACACTGTAACTCAATGCCACGTTTTTTCTTCCCATCAATTTACGCTGTAACCTAACGGTACGTAATAGGGTTACATATAAAATGACAAAATCGACGAAAACCCGCTGCGCGGGGTTCCTATTTCTATCTGCAGGGTTTAAAGTATTCTAACATGAAGGCGATGACGGAAGAATCCGCTTCGAACCTAACCTATCCGGGTCGGGTTGTCCTAAGTTCTCGAACTCGCTTCGCTCACTCGCTATCTTTTGAAATTTAATGGTATAAACAATAAACAGACATACGGTTGCAGCAATCCCGAGAAATTTGCCGTCATTTATTAAAGAGTTCTGTTGTATATCTCCGAACTTCTTCATCAGATCTTCACCAAATTATATTAAATGGGACCAGTTTGCTAACATCTTACTCTTTCAAACAAAAAAAGAATTTTCAAAATCAGTTCATAATTGACGGAGAAATCGGTGAACATAAACAAAATGAAATACAAACATAAAGTCGAATATAGAATCTCTTCCGTTTTGGAATGTCAGCTAAAAACTGGGACAGTCCATTGTAGCTGGTGGATTGGATTGACCGACGTACTCTCTACTTGTAAACCATATTGCTCCAATTTCTGAATAAAGAATTTAAAGTTGAGTGTCACATTTTTTAATTCTACATTTGCTTGAAACCCAATCAAAATTTGACACACGTTCGCGGTTCGACACGTTCTTAATTCAAAAAAGCCAATTCAGTAACCGGCCTGGTATGAATCATATAAAAATTAGGTCTTAGGTCCTGGTTCTGGTCTTTGGTTTTTTATGTAAATTTTTTTGTTCCTTCTTTTCTAACTAGTTCATATCGTTAACAATAGAAAACGAGCTAAATGAAGTATGCGTAACTCGTTGTTAGCCGTGTTGTTTATAACGCCTGTATTACCGGGCAAATGTTTGCTGCAAAAAGTACCAGAGTTAAGCGTTAACACACTTAACGTATCGTGGCAATCAGTGTCCTCTCGGGGTCGGAACACATTGTGCTTGTTACTGTACCTAACCGACTATGCGTTAGTGGCTGGTTAGAATTCCGTCATTGACTCCTTTTTTTTTTTGAAGTTTTCTTTATTGCTGAGCAGTAGGGAGAGGGAGTAAGGAACCAGTGTATTTTTATTCAGCAGTGAGAAAACGTGCCTACGCTCAGGACAAGTGACATTTCATCAACGTAAGCATCAGAATAGCGATTTGAAAAAATCGGCGAGGAGTGAGTCGGACTCGCGCACAAAGGGTTCCGTACCATAATCTCAAAAAATGACAAACAAAGCACGTTTGTTGTATGGGAGCCCCATTTAAATATTTATTTATTCTGTTTCGATCATGTGTTGTTATAACGGCAACAGAAATACATCATCTGTGAAAATTTCAACTGTCTAGCTATCACGGTTCATGAGATACAGCCTGGTGACAGACGGACAGACAGACAGACATACAGACAGACTGCGGAGTCTGAGTAATAGGGTCCCGTTTTAACCCTTTAACAAAAATGTATGAGATCACTTAGCGATATGAAAATGGCACGTTATCAAACCCTTCAATTTTGGCATTTCAATTATCGCTATACACAACCAGTGTGTGAATGACCGTATGTTTAGAAACTCAGTTATCTACTTTCTGTTATCACAGCAAGAAGACGAGTCCGGACTGATTCTGAGTATGAAGAGTTTACATATACAGGATGGGCCAAAAATCATGGTAACTAAACAGGGTAATATTTGGGGCTATTTGCAGTAGGTCATAAGGCACTTATTTTGGTCATTTTTTTTCTTTTTTTTTTACTCCTTATAACCCTTTCTGATCAAACGAAGCAGGACGATAGTTATCGATGCCACGATTTTTTGCCTACCTTTTATAATGTTTAAGACTGAATTCACGCAAAATATTTCAGGGGATGAAAGAATTTCTGGATATTTTTCGATGTTATTAACAACATTTATTATGGGACTAATCCTGAAATTGCTTAAATATTTCCTGCATTGTTGTCGTTTTACGCGAACACACTTTGTACATACTTGTCTCATACCAAAAGTTGAAAAAGTACTCGTACTCATTGCAACGAGAACTTTTACGCCGTGAAATACTTTCAATAAAATAAAAGTTATCCTGTAGTTATTTTTGTCTTGATTCAAGTATTTTTTATCGTAATTCAAAAATGAGATTTTGTGTTCAAACCGTACATGTAATAAGTGAGTTTGAATATAAAATGCTCATGCAGTTAAGGAATTAAGAACATCTTATGTACGGCACCGTACTATTTATACGTTTTGGAGTTCGTTTTCGGGATATAGAAACCAACCATTAGAAAATTTCACTAGCGTAAACCGAAAATGTACCAAATTAGGTCGCGCCTCATTTTCGCTCACTTTCACGAGCTAAATGTTTAAGTGGAACAGCTACAGTTTCTTGCCAGCTTGCTAGGCGTTTATTAGAGAATATTATTTTTTAACTTATTTAATGTTTGATGATTAAGAAAATGGAAAGTACACAAACTTCTTTTCTAATTTGATTTGGAAAAACATTTTATTCTAAAATGGTCTGATTGTGACTGGTATAAGTTTAACTTTACTTAAATATATAAACTCACGCCTTTTTCCCATGGGGCTAGGCAGAAACTACAGAACGCCACCTGCTACGGTACTATACTTCTTTTGCTTCACTCACGTTCATACATCCAGTCATACACGCACGCCGGTTATGAGTACTGCGCATCTGGCCTTTCTGTAATACTTCACCAATGAGGTATATGTATGTATTTCTAGGGCGTCCCGACGTTTCCATTGACAATAAAGTATTATATCTCGGTTTTTGACCAACCTTTTTTAAGAAAATATTTGCTGGCGGCTTATGAACCTAAGAATGTGTATGTAAAGTATTTGTGGGTGGAAATCGTTCGTTCCTACTACCTCCAAGAAGGCAATTGAACACCACCTACCTCGTCTCAACTCCCGGGTCAGCAGAAGACCTGCAGCGTGCACGGCACTTCACAGATAGGCAGTCTGGACGTACTCTGGGTTCAAAGGTCTTGAAGATCGCACACCACACGGTAGTGAGTCCACAAACACTACAGATACTAAAACGTTTAGCTTGAGACACGATCACAACAAGAGAGGAAGAAGCGTTCATCCAGCTCAGGGCTCTAATTCGTACTGCACGCCACGGATATATAGAACCGCGACGTAGGTCGAGGGCGAGTTTAGTGATGATTTACCAACTACCCTCAATTCGATAATAAGAATCGAACATACCCCCAACCGAAATCAATATTATTGATTTCCATAAATGAATGATAAGTGTGGAATATGTTACAAAAACATAAATAAACTTATGATTATACATGCAGAGTGTGTTCTAAATGTAAAGTGTACACGATACAGAAAAAAACGAAAAGAAAACTTAAACAAACCATCTATATAATAATTGTGAAGGTAATTAATTTGCATAGGGTAATGGACAAACTTTATTTGTAGGTCTTTGGATTAATCCATTTTTAGTTCGCAGAGTTAAAACGCGATTTACTTTGTCGTCACCACTACCTTCTCAATCCGGGCTAAATTCCATTGGAGAGGCTTAGTTAAATGTGACTTCAGTAAAACTAAATCTCCAACCATTAAGTTAGGCGGAGTTGAAAACCACTTCGCTCTCTGCTGAAGAGTGTAAAGATTGTCAGATGACTGACCAACGCCTCCAAAAGGACTGTGAAGCTTTCTGAACGACTTGCCAACGTGACAATCTATTTTGAGGAACGTCCTCAAAGTCATATTCTGGCACAGCTAATAAACTCTGACCTATAAGAAAATGACCTGCGGTCAACACTTCGAACTCGTTTGGATTATCCGACAAAGAACACAAAGGCCGTGAATTTAAAACGGCTTCAATCCTACACAAAATTGTGCTTAATTCTTCAAAGTAAGTGATCTGTCACCTACTGCACGATAGAGGAGATGTTTAGCAGATTTTATTCCTGCCTCCCAGAGTCCGCCCATGCTCGCAGCGTTAGGAGGGTTGTTACGCCATTCTACATGACGTGACGTTAATCCATTAGAAATTTGATCAGCACCAGTTTTACTACTCCAGAAGTTCACAACTTCTTTTAAATGTTTAGCTGCTGCAATGAAATTGGTGCCGCAATCAGAATATAAACAACTGCAAAGTCCGCGGCGAGCTACAAAGCGGTCGAATGCCGCCAAAAAACAATCGCAGCTTAAATCTGTAAGAACTTCTAAGTGTACAGCCTTCGTAGAAAAGCACACGAATAAGCATAAATATGACTTATGGACCTTTGCATTGCGTCTCAAACTCTCTTTCACAAAGAAAGGGCCACCCAAGTCACAACCAACGTGGTCGAAGACTTTACCAGGCTTTAATCTAGGTGCGGGTAACGGACCCATTGCAGGCTGAATTGAACTAGGTCGACATCGAAAACAATTCTTGCGTTTTGACAGAACTGATCTAATGATTCTACGAGCATTAATGATCCACTAATTTTTACACAGTATGCCTTGTAAGATACGAGGCCCAACATGTAAATATAACTTGTGGTAATATTCAATAATTAAATTAGTCGTGTTACATTTAGGTAAAAGCACAGGGTGCTTAGTGTTATAAGGTAGATCGGAATGCACGAGTCTGCCCCCCACCCTGAGAAAATTGTAAGAATCTACAAAAGTTTACGAAGAGAAGCAATGTTTTTATTTTTATCTTTTAGCAACGATTCGATTTCATCATGAAAATGATTTAATTGTATCACTCGAATTATTGTATCGCGAGCTTTATTTAGCTCTGAAGCACTGAGAGGCCCATATGTCCTAGCAGGTGCCTTAGACTTGAGGTTATTCATATATCTGTGCCACCAGGCCATAAGACGTTGCAATTTATTAAAAGATGAAATTTTATTAAATGTTTCTTCTAGGCTATTTTTAAATGATATATTTTGATCGTCACACGTAGTTAAAACGAACGTATCACAATTAGTTTTAATATCAGGAATAGTAAATCCTTCCTTTACATAAAATGGTTTCATCAGCCATTGTTGTTGGCTTTCATAAAGCCATGTTCCATGAACATGGCTTTATGAAATGTTCCATGAACCCAATCCGTAGCATCTTTTACGAAGCGAGCTGGCATTACTCCGCGCGAGCAAACATCGGCAGCGTTATTTTCGCTGTTCACGTGAAACCAACAATTTGGTGGCACCACGGCAATTACTTGACTAACACGGTTAGCAACAAACGTTTTTAACTTATAAGGTGGCGTTTGCAGCCATGCTAAAACGTTGTTTGAATCACCTAACGCAATAATAGAAACCTTAAAATCGTTTAAGTTTTGTACAACAAAACTAACTAGCTTTGATAATAGAACCGCAGCCTCGAGCTCAAGCCTAGGTATTGACAAAATTGGATTTAGAGGCGCGATCATAGATTTACTCATCAGTAACCTAACTTTCACGTGACCCTCCTTATCTTCACTACGTAAGTAGATACAAGCTGCATAGCCACGCGATGACGCATCGCAGAATCCTATTATCTGCACTTGATTGAAGTGAGATATTAAAACATGACGCTCAATTCGCAATTTACCTAAAACTGGCAGTTCGGCAATAAACTTATTCCACTGGGTGGTCAGCTCAGATGGCAACTGATCATCCCAGCCAAGGCCGAGTTTCCAAAGATCTTGCAGTATGCACTTTGCGACAAAAGTACATGGTGCGATAAAACCTACTGGGTCAAATATACTCGTGAGTAGTTTTAAAACAGAACGCTTAGTTTGTTTTGCGTCAGTTAAATTATAATTAAAAGAGAATGAGTCACACGAAGGTAACCATGTTAATCCTAAAATCTTGAGAGATGACGATAACGTATCATCTTGAAAGTTGATGGTAGAAACCTGATCTGATTGCATTCTTGTTAGCAACTCAGGACTGTTACTAGCCCACTTTCTTAAATCAAATCCACCACTCTTAAGTAAGGAAATTAAATCGTCTTGCAACGTGCAAGCTTCTGCCAGGGTCTGGTAAGACCATAGGACATCGTCAACGTAAAAGCCTTTGGCCAGTACGTAAGCCGCCTTGGATCTTGGCTCCGCATCACCATGCAGCATGCTTGATCTAGCTCATCAGAGGCTAACTGGAGCAACATACGCACAGCTACAAAAGGTGCACTACGAAGACCGTAAGTATTTCGAGTTAACTCATAAATACAAACCGGGTCCATAGGATTATCTCGCCAGAGTATATGCTGGTACTTCCTATCAGCAGGATCTATGATCACGCCTCGGTAGATTTTTGACACGTCAGCAGTAGAACAGACATTGTAAAGTCTAAAATTTAATATTATGTTTAAAATATTTTGATGTAGCTTTCTACCGGTCAAAAGTGTATCATTGAGCGAAATACCAGAGCTTATTTTGGAGGATCCATCAAACACTACACGCAAGGGCGTCGTAGTACTAGACGGACGCAACACACAATGGTGTGGGACAAAATAACCCGAAGGTTCAGTACCAGTGTATGGTACCATGTGTCCAAGTGACTCTTACTCTTTCATAAAGTCGACGTTGGCCTTACGAAGGTCTGGAGAACGAGCCAGACGTCGCTCAACCTGAATAAGTCGCTTAAGAGCAATATTATATGAATCACCGAGCGCCTTACGCTCAGGGTTCAATAAAATTGGGGATACATATCTACCGATTTCATCACGATAATGTTTTTCCATGTATATTTTTTCCGCTAATTCCTCTAACGGATTAATAGGAACTTCACACGGTAAAGATTCCACTTCCCAAAAACGTTTGAGAGTTTCATTTAAATTATGTTCTTCGATAGTATACGGTACTAACGATGTTGTAGACGCTACAACATTGCAATTGCTAGAGGATTGCATCTCTAGTCTTCCCATTACGACATAACCAAATACGCTGCTTAACGCGACTGGTACATCGGGGTTTACTATCATCTTTTTTCCATCGTAAATATACGGGAAAATGTCACCGGCCAAAATAATATCAATTAGCGACTTTTTATAAAACCACGGATGGGCTAAATGTAAATCTTTAAAATCATCAACTACTTTTTGAGTTATTTTATATTTTAGGCAAATTTAGCATAAATTTCATTCATTAGCACGGCTAGTGCGTTGTGTATTAGTCAGATAACGAAACTTATTACACCTAAAAATCATATGATTTTCTCGACAATGTAAACATGACAATTTTGAGCTTGAAGTCACATGCGAATAATTATTTTTATTCTGCCTAATAGGCGGTAATTGTTTACGCTGATTCGTTTGCTGTGCACTTGAACTCGATGAATAAGATGCAGAATGACTTAAAACTTTTATATGATTTTGGACAAAACTAATTACATCTGAAAAATTTGGAATAGTTTTTTGGTTTATATTTTGTTCAAAGATTTTACGTGTATGAGGATCTAAAGCCCTCAAAGCAATATGACACATTATTTAACTATTCAAATTCTCAATGTTTAACGCTTCTAAAGCTTTGTATGAATGGTCAAAGGTTTCTATAAATGAGTTCAAATGATCAGTTGATTCTCTTTGCAGTGGCGAAAAGGTTAGATTTTATCTAAGTACCTACCAGCTAACATTCTGTTATCACCAGACCAACCTTTTTTAAGAAAATATTTGCTGGCGGCTTATGAACCTAAGAATGTGTATGTAAAGTATTTGTGGGTGGAAATCGTTCGTTCCTACTATTTCCAAGAAGGCAATTGAACACCACCTACCTCGTCTCAACTCCCGGGTCAGCAGAAGACCTGCAGCGTGCACGGCACTTCACAGATAGGCAGTCTGGACGTACTCTGGGTTCAAAGGTCTTGAAGATCGCACACCACACGGTAGTGAGTCCACAAACACTACAGATGCTAAAACGTTTAGCTTGAGACACGATCACAACAAGAGAGGAAGAAGCGTTCATCCAGCTCAGGGCTCTAATTCGTACTGCACGCCACGGATATATAGAACCGCGACGTAGGTCGAGGGCGAGTTTAGTGATGATTTACCAACTACCCTCAATTCGATTATAAGAATCGAACAATATCATTGTTTACATTGTGGTGTGTGGTGGTTTCAGGGCTCAAAGACTAGTCAACGCACTAGACTTCCCAGTCAATATGCATATAAGCGAAAGTTGCGACAATATTTTCTACACCAGTAGCAGAGTCGTCCCACACCTTTCTTTTATTTTAAAAACGTATATACAGGGTTACAGGAAAAGTCGATCTATATCCGTTAAGGGCGTGTAGTACACATCATTTCTGAATGATTTCACTATGGAACCCCCCATCCAATATTTTGAATTTTTTTGACTCTTATGATTATTTTTTTAGTTTTTAACATGAACAATTTTTTTGGTTTATTTTTTGTTTTTTTTCAAAATATTCAATTCAATAGCCGAAAAATTGGGCATTTTCATAAAAAAATTAAAACTCGAAAATCTCGATAACGGTTAAGTTTAGGATGGGGGGTTCCATAGTGAAATCATTCAGAAATGATGTGTACTACACGCCCTTAACGGATCTAGGTCGACTTTTCCTGTAACCCTGTATATGTATACATATATGTATGTTTATTTTAACTTTATATATTTTCAATCAATTTTACATTTTTTTTTGTAGGTACACTATAGGCTCGCGTTTGACCACTATCTCACCTGATGTTAAGCAATGATGTGGTCGACGGTGAATCACGCTTGCCTAGAAATAACCTATTCACTCTTCACTTAAAGATTGTAGCTGTCGGGAAACACAGACTTCAATATTTTTTTCTGTTTTTTACTAACATTATTCACCAAAAAGATTTCCGACTACCAAAATATAAAACTTAGCCATTTCCTGTCAGACAATCAGCAAAGATAAACATGGAAAATGGAAAAATATTTTATCATAAAATATCTCAAAGATGTTGACTTGAATTTCATATTTCGATTCTTTGAGATCTACTACAACGGGTAGTTCCTATGGGATGACAGAATATCTTTATTCTATCATCCCGGAACAAAACTGCGGACTCAGGTTAATATTTATACTCTTAAATGTATTTTTCTTTTACATTCTCTTTTATGCACCTGCTATGATATCTCTCTATATGTTGGTGGAGAATGCCTTAGGCATTAAGTCCGCCTATGTACCTGTATGTTGCATTAAGTTTTAATAAATAAATAGACTTGGATTTTGAAGGCCGCGTTGTACTTAGGTGACTTCAATCTACATACCCATGTAATCATATAGGTATTATACATTACGGACGAAGGAAAAAATAACTATGATGAGAAAGCCTATTCAGAAAATAAATCTATACTTTAATATTATAAAGCTGAAGAGTTTGTTTGTTTGTTTGAACGCGCTAATCTCAGGCACTAATGGCTAGAATTGAAAAATTCTACCCATGTTTGTGTTGGATAGTCCATTTACCGAGGAAGGTTACAGGCTATATAACATCACGCTACGACCAAAAATGTTGCAAAAATGGGAAAAAATATTCCTTTTTGAGAGCTTTCGTTGAGTGCGCTGCGTAAGCGGTTAAAGTTACGCAACATTCATGTATGTAGGGTAGTTAGGGTGCCAGTTAACGAGAGCGAAGCCGCGTGGGACAGCTAGTATCCAATAAAACGATTTCCCATATTGAGCAACTATTGCTATCTGCTTTTCAATATCAAATTAGCATATTAACCGCACAAAAGACAGGACTATTTATACGATTTCGAACTTTAAACAGCTTATTAAAAACCACCACAAACGACAAGAATAGATTCAAAAACTCAGCACATATCCTTTAAAACCATAACAATTCCTAAACTCAAACTGCAAGCCCGATAGCACCGTTTAATAGGATCTAACGAGTAACAATAAAACTTTACGGTTATACCTAACTTCGACCGGTTAGGCCAAATTGAAACGTATGTTGTAGGGTTGTTACGGAATTCCGCATCTGCGTCTGCAAATACAAAGTTTCCGCAAGAAATCATGCCTTCGCATCCTCATAGGTGCGGAGGTGTCTTCGCAGGAGTGGAGGTCTTATAAAGACAGCCCGCTTCAACAAAACGGAGACCTTATAATTTTAAGGGGAAAAGAAGTTGAAGTTTCGAGTTTTTCTCCTACTAGAATTCAGTACTAAGTAATTTTATCTTGTCTTTTCCACCTTTGCCTCCACTAGTCTCCGCGCTCACGGAGGTCAAGTTTGACGATCTCGTTTTCACGGCGCCGGCGTTCCAGCATCTGCACCTCCTTCTCCACAAAACTGGCCGACTGTTACATCCCTAGTATATGTAGCGTTCACTTCCCGGTCGGGTAATTAAGTTTTTGATAATTGGAAAAGGTATTCCTTTGGGTTCGTATAGATTTTAGTTCGGTATTGTCGGGATGGGTTTTCAAGGTATTTGGGCCAGGGGAGTCGTTATGTAATTGGTACCTACTATTATAATTGGATCGAGATGTTAATTGAATAAATAAAAGCGATTAACAAATTAATTTGGCAGACAATATTCTAGATTTTGGGACGTTATTTTACAGAAGCCCCTTAGGACTATATAATCCAAGTCAATTTGAAGAAATTAATCGAGGTAGTTTGTCGAGTGGAAAGATTTAGTCGCCATGCCAACGGAAAAATTAATAAATAAATTAAAAATCGAGGTGGATTCGGATAAGAGACATGACATGAAATATGTGTGTGTGCCTAGTAGAAGCACATAGGTAAAAGTACCTTCGTAAAAGTGGTACTGGCTTTTAAAAAGGTCATGATGTCCTCATAACCGGTGTGCGTGTAAGACAGGATATATTTATCTGGATGAAGGAAAAACATATAAATTGTAGCACGATGTGAATAGGGAAAAAAACCGAAAGGACATGCTTACTACTGTGAATTTATAATCTTACTAGCAGCCGCCCGGGGCTCCACCTGCGTTGTATTAATACTTCTGCCAATATCTTTATAAATTATACGTATGTGTTATTCTGTCTTTGTCTTTGAAAATTATTTCAAGAGAACTTGCGTACCATAAAAAAGTATCCTTTGTCGTAATCGAAGCTGTGATTAAAACATGATCCAAATAACGCCTAGCTAAATCAATTCAGTCGTTGAGGCGTGATTGATTAGTAAACATTCAAAAATTTACATTGGAATTTCTCAATAGCACCTAGAGATAACCTGGTCTGTGTCCGGTTGATGCCAATACGCTCGCTCCTTATATATTCCCATGTAGGACTTAAACATAACTGTGGATATGCTGTACGAAAATGTGCACCTCTGACCATCCGTTCGAAGACGAGACGTTGCACCTCTGACCAACCCTTCTAGGAATACAGACTTAATTTTATGTTATAATCATCATCATCATCAGTACATTAATGCGGCCCAGTGCAGGTTGGTGGATGTCACATTTTTTCGAATATTTGGTTCTAAGACATGCCCGTATAAAAATAAAGGATTTTTAGAGGTATTTTTTTTTTTTTTTTTTTTTTCTTTTTTTTTTTCGTAGATTGTGACCTACAACTTGTAAGTCGCGGCCAATACCACTGGGCCACCACTGCTCTCCATGTTATCGATACATATAATAAATCTGTAGAAATTAAAGTGTTCGAGAAGTAATATATCACAGCACACGTAATTCAGATACTCGAACAGTTGAACTCCATATTCGATAGTTGGCGTTGTGCACCTGTTGACGTCATTTTTTGAATGGCGGTCTTAAGATTCTTCGGGGAAGAATGACCCTAGGAAAAAAATTGATAGGTAGGTAGGATAAGTATGAAGGGCAGGGTAAAGGGTAGGTAGGTATGTATATAGGGTAGGTATGTAGGTAGGATATGGTAGGCAGTTGACGGGAGCGAAGCCACGGGAACAGCTATTTTTATAATATTTTAGTAGGATACGTCATAGGTACTCTTTGGTGCTACCTACCCTTAAATATTTTATGATGTGGAATCGGTTGGCTTTATATTCTATTTATAAATGTTTACCACATTAATTTCAATGCTTCAACAAAACAAAACTTCCACTTCATCAGTTCAATGAACCTTACAATTTCGATGTCAAAACGAAAGCTTATTCGTATTACGACCCTGTGACGTCATTAGACAGGTCACGGTCGATCGCTTCGGTGATTGATTACACAAAATCGATTTTAATTGCACACATCGTGTCATGTGTCAAATGTAAGGGGATCACGCCCTATATATTAGGCTGGTGAAATTACATCTCAGACTTTTCGACGACATTTTTTCTTCGGAATTTTTAAAGGTGTTATGAGATGATTAGGGATTTAATATGAGCGAGATCACTGTTACTGTGGGCTGCGCGTCTGTGGTAGCGAAACTAATAATAATAGGTACCTAAGTAACAAGCGGGCCTCGTGTTTTTTTGACTAGTTCAAGGTGTAACACTAGTTCTATGCACATTGGTATTACCACCTACTGACTGTATTTATTTCTTTCTAACACTGAAGGGGTATTACATAGGTATCTTTTTGTCTGTAAATATACCACTGCAAGATAAATATATCATTGTAGATACGGACCGAGCATCAATATTCGGTTATGTTTTTCGCGCATATCTTGTATGTGTGTAGTATTATTTATCACCTCATATCTTTCAAAACACTAGACGGATTTATGTAATTGAGTCATCGATAGATAGGTCTTGACCGCCCGAGTGTTCTTAGATAAGTGACGTTAAAAAACAAACATGGCGGGTTTTGGGCGCCATATTGTGGGAGTCCTATTTTTTTTCTTCAGCCACCACACGGAGTGGTGTATAAAAATAAAGGATTTTTAGAGGTGATTACAAAAATATATAACACTTTAAAAGTACATAGAAAAATAAATGTAACTTAAAAGTTGAAAATAAAAAAGTAAATAAAATAAGTTAAAAACACGACTGCTTAAGAAGCGAACTAAATATATGTAAACAAGACGAAAACCAGTCGAAGGATACAAATATGGTTTTGGTCAATCAGCTCTTGAATATGTATCCGCCGACAGTTTTTATTCTTGTTTACATCTTTTTAGTTCGCTTCTTAAGCAGTCGGGTTTTTTGATTTATTTACTTTTTTTAAAGATATTATCTCATTCTTCAGTGTACTTTTTATTTACGGTTTTGTGCACAAAAAGTGGCGGATGTTATGAAGCTGATTCATATCGTATTTTTTCCTTAATCCAGTGCTTTAAAAGCTAAGTATATCTCCGATTTGCCTCGATTAACGATCAATCAATCAGCAAAGTGACTTTTGCCTGCAAATAATGACCATCATCTATAACTGTTTAGCAACTTGCAATAACGACAAGACCTTTTCGGTAATCTAGTTAAAAATACCCTCAAAACAGCAGCATACACGTCAGTTGTCGGTACAATTAACCGTGTATGCTATAATAAAGCGGGACAAAGGGGCTGTCACGCACCGCGCGATACGTGCCTCATATTTCATTTATTTTTTGTTGTAATTTTAAAGTTTTTGAGCTCTCTTTCACCAGTAACAGTTGTGGTGTGTCGAGATTTGAGTAGCAGGGTTTTTGATACGCTTATGTTTCAGGAAGCAGGATTGAGTAATACTAGTTAAGTGGTCGTTTGGTAGCAGTAAGGACATAATCAGCGTATAATGTTCCCACTGCCGGAACTGAGGCTCGGTAAGGGTGCGCCGTCATCTTCTACCACACAAGCCCAGCGCGAGTAATTCGTTGATTTCTAATGAGTACTTACCGATTTTCAAACGAGTTTTTCTTTTGTGACCTTTTTAGCGCAGTTTTTCCTTACCGTCCCCTTTTTGCCTTACGAAATCGGTTAGTTTGATTTTTAATAAGTTCTTGGATTTACCGATTTCTGCACGAAATTTACGTTAAACTTTTTAGCGTTGTATTTCCTAATCGTTCCTTTTTTCCTTACGGAATCTGCTTGTTTGATGATAGTTACAAAATTAAAGAAAATAACGATTAATAGATAATGGTATTTATCCTTGAGATTAATTCCATTAGGGAGGTATAGATCTCTTGAAATACGTTTGGGTACAAAAAAGTCCGTTCCTATATTTAGCTGGAACCAAAAAGATGTACAAACGTAAAAAAAGTTAATTAATTAAATTAACAAAACAAATCTACGAATATAAAAATATTCTATTTGTTTAACCGAGGTACCAGGAGTACATAACGCCCAGAGCGTTTCTAAAGCTAATAAAGCAGAACAAGGGGCGTCACGCACACAAGCGCCACGTGTGCCCATATTTTACACGATATTACGTCATTCCACACAAATGTTCCAAACGAACATTTTTTGTTCGTAATTTAAAGTTCTGACGCCTGTTTTGACAATTTTTACGGTGTTCTCTGTTCGTGCGGAGTTTTACATCAGAAAAATGTTTTTTTTTTCTGCCGGTTCGTGACAGTTATCCCTTTTTTTTATATTTGTGTAATCACTCATGTTGAATGGGAGTTAAATGAAAATGTTTTGGAATTTGATACTTGTAACGTGTCACATGTCCTGCGGAAAATAAAGTTATCAATCAAATAGCGAGGGTTTGTGTATGATTGATTGTCAATAAATTGTCAAGTATTTAGGTATCCACGAAAGCCGAAATTTTATGTAAGCATATATGCCGCGCTCTGGGCAGCCTATAAACATGCTGGCTGATTTTTATGGAATGTATCTACGTAGGCACAAACCGACATGTCGATTTGTTTGCATTCGATCTTCGAATTTACGAATGCGATCTTTTGTTTTTAACACGCTTTTATTAGCTTATCTTATCTTATCTTGTGGAGGGGCCAGAAATAACTCGGACACTTTGACCCATTGGGATCTATTGTGGTCCCATAGATAACCTACTCCTCCCCAATCTCTCTTTTCATGAGTTTTACAACGAGACTAACAGATATGAGTCTATAGTCTTCTGGTTTTGGATATCCAACCTCTAGGAGACTCATTTGCTTACGAGTCAGTGCATCGCATGTGCGCAGAATATGCTCCATGCGTGCCGTATGTTCCCCACACAACCTGCACATGGGTGTCGCTCTTTGGCCCATCTTCATGAGCATGTCGTTGGTTCCAAAGTGCCCAGTATAGGCCTCATGCAGCTAGTGGATTTGCCCCCTGCTCATATTCCAAATGCAATCCCATGCTTTGAACGTAGAGCCCAGGAATTTCTTGGAGTGTTGCAGACTGGTATAAGACAGCCAATGTGTTCGTTTTCTGTGATCTGCAAACTCCCCAAATGTGGCGTGTGGTATGTTTTATTAGCTTGGTATGTATATATCTATGTAATTGAATCTTTGAACGTGATTTGCACCTCCTTCAAAATGTCAGATTAATTTAAAACTTTGCCCACCTATCAAGGTGACAATGCAATAATTTAAGTAGTTTGTCCCAATAACCTTATCAGCATCTTCAGGACTAATGATTGTACTAAAAAGTAAAAAATAAATAATAGTTTTATCAATAAATTTATTGATAATTATCAACTAAGTTTTTTTTTAACTATTATTTTTAGGATACAAATGTGTGCATTAATTTGCAGAGATAGTCAATATGCTATATAAATAATTATGTCCCTTCGAAACTGCGTCAACGTATTTTGACCCTATGCGAAGTCAATAGCATTGTGACTTAATTATCTAATTATAGAAACTAATCCCTCGATACTTCGTCATTAATTTATTTTTAATAAGACAAGAAGACAACCTCATTACAATAATACATATGACCATTATATCCAAACTAATTTATAAATGCGGAAGTAACTCTGTCCGTCACTTTTTCAAGTCTTAACGGGTCAATGGATTTGGATGCAATTTGGCACACAGGAACTGCTCGACGTCACGATGATAAGTTCCCTAAGATAATTTCCGACTTTAACGCGGCAAAAGCCGCTAGCAGACGCTAGTTTCTTAATAAATATGTGTAAAGGTATGTTTAATACGATCTTTATTTCTCTGAAATCAGACAAACACACGTGTTTTGCTCTTTTCTTAAGAAAATTTTCTCGTAATTTTCTCTAAGAATGTAATATTAAGATACAGTGTTTTTGTTCAGTAATAAAATGTCTTATTTCATGACATCTTATTACATTTAGGTAGGTACCTATAAGCAGGCAGCTTATTCTTATATGTTTTATAGTAAGTACTATAAAACAAATAAAAATAATGGCCGTATTCATAAAAATCTCTGATGCGTTTAGCAACTGATTATTAGATTCCAAATTCAAAATTTCTATTTCTACTTTTAACTAGAAAACAAAAGAAGCGACTTTTAAAATTTAAGCCAGTATCAATACTTATTTTCTACATTTAAATGCTGTTTAATGTTTAAAACATACTACAACCTGTATTCTCTATGCAAAATAAATCTTTCAAGGCCTCTAGGTTCCTTCGAAAAGATTAAAATATTCAATCAATTCACAAAATTCGCTTACGCATCAATATGTAAAAAAAACATTGGTGACATTTTCAATAGGCACTGTTTGTTTCTTTTAGCGATCCGCAGTGTTGCTGCTAAAACAGTAGGTACCTTTGTTCGGATGACTTTTATTTCATTGCCAATCTCTTGGCTGTTCTCAATTTTTTTTAAATTTATGCAAATATAAATGTACTAATAACATCTGTTTTTATTGAATTTGAAATAAGAATAAAAATATGATGTTCAGTACAATTTTATAAAAAAAAAATACCTTTTTATTTTATCCCGTTGTATACCCACATTTCGCCAGTTTTGTAAAGTCCCATATATTAGGGGTGAGCCTATTGTTTTATTATAGGAGCTCTTCTGTCTAACTCTTCGGGAATACTGGCGTGATGTTATGTTATGTTGATTCTATAATAAAAGTTGATTAAATTCATATTTAATTTTACCTCTTTAAAGATTGTTAATGAATTAAAATTCACTCTGTTTTTACCCGACTGCCGAAGGAGGGTAATGTGTTTATCAGTCTATGTATATATATCTATGTTTGTTCCTATGTGGCGTTTTAACCTTGCGAGTGTCGAGAGAGTTTGAGACGCGGAAGAGTTGCGAGAGATTGGCTGTATTAAAATTGGAAAATAGAAAAATGGCGGCTCTTGGGCGCCATAATGTGGGGGCCCAATATTTTTTTTCTTTTAAACCCTCTCTAAACACAATCAAAATAAAGGGTTTCATGAGGTGATTTCAAAAATATATAACACTTATATGTTCAAATGTACATAATTCGAAAAAGTCGGTGGATACATCTGGTTTTGGTAAGTCAACTCGCGAATATGTATCCTACGACTGCACAGCACGATTTTCTTCTTGTTTACGTCTTTTTAGTCCGCTTCTTAAGGTTACACTAGTCGATCATTCTTCCATACAAACGTAGTCTAGCGGTTAGTCCACTGTTTGACGGTGTAAGTTAAAAATAAAAAAAAATATATCAATTTTTCTCATCATTATCTAGTCCTGTATGGAAACAAAAAGGAAAAAAATAAAATATTTGAAAATTATGAGCGTCAAAAGTTCCATATTTCAACACTAACTTTAACGCATCTTTGGGCGGAAATAAATACCATAAGAAGAAGAAAAATTGCAAAAGGCCTCCATACAGGGGTAGATTAGTAATTCAACAATGCAAATAATTTTATTTTGAAAATATACATTTAGTCGTTTTTTCATGATATCTATAGATTCCCAAAGGTTTGTTTAAAAAATTTCGCGCGCTCGTTTTCGTCCTAAATCATCATCCATTTCGATACAAATTTGCAAAAGTGCTAATTCGTACGCGAACTAGCTTCTTACTGCTCATCACAGCATCTATCTCTTTAGCACGTGTTGTCGGATGAGATAGCATACATTTTAACCTCGCGCACAAAATAGTCCGTGCCGTCGACTAGGGGAACCTTAAGGGGTTTTTAGATTTTTTGAATTTCCTTTGTTTTTGTACCAATAACAGAAAATTTGGCACCTAAAACCTATATTTTTGCTGGAAAAGGTAGGTAAGTAATTTTTAGACTCATCTGACTGCCGATATAACCTATTTCTGTTCACCTTATTTAGGCCTTAATACTAAATTAAACGTAGGTAACATAATCTTGTCGAATAACACAGTATCAATATCACCCATATTTATATTCAAGCCAAGTTCCCACTAAGCCAATGAAGACACTAATTTATATTTATGTACTGAACCCGTTTCCCCGCACGTAATTTTTCACAAAAGATTTGATATAGTGCAGGGCTGACCTCGACACAGCTCATACATTATTACGACGCACCTGTCTGGGGTGTCAACAAAACCTTGTGAAGTCAGTAGATTAAGCTATTTATTACTTACATGGCTGTTTGTTTGTGTTACTGAAATTAAATATTTATTATTCTTGAACAAGTATCTTTTGCTAATTTGCATGAAAAATGTTGTACATTCAGCAATTTTTTCTTTTATCCTTGAGGTTTCAAAAGCATGAGATTTTTTTAGATACTACTATATCAATCAGTGTGGCGACGGTTGGGGGAGGCCTATGTCCAGCAGTGGACGTATTTCGGCTGAAATGATAATGATGATTGACTTTAGGAGAACATGAATCGTGTCAGCGTATCTAGCTGAACTCGTTCGAGTAAGAATATAGCTACACAAGTATTAAAAAAAGTTTTTTTTTAATGACGTTGCTCCAATTCACACATTG
Organism: Orthosia gracilis; assembly: GCA_947562075.1. NCBI lineage: Eukaryota > Metazoa > Arthropoda > Insecta > Lepidoptera > Noctuidae > Orthosia > Orthosia gracilis. Next base: position 42,520,360 of record OX387265.1, on the reverse strand, counting down.
AATATCACACAACGGTGATCACACTTGACCTAATAAAAGATGAACTAACGTAGTACGGAGTTTCAATAGAACGTAAGACCAACTTCGACAGGTTTTCTTACTTCTGACGCGAAGTCAGTTCTCGCGCAAGCGTTGCTTTGTAAAACAGCCTTTGTCGACACATCTAGTAAACTAGTCTTAACCTAACTACTTAACTCGTCTAGTCCGTATGCTATGTCGATAAAAATATAAAACAAATAATCGGAATACATAAAACAAGTGAGTAAAACAAATATTTTTATTAATAAATTAAAACAATTCTTAATTATTAAAAGCTATTATACAATTAATGAATACCTGACGGAAAATTCAATTAAAAATAATGATAACTCTTAACTCGATAAGTAAAATGATATTAGTAAATAATTGACTCAAAATATAATATAGATGGATGTATGTCTAAACACAAAACATAAAAACTAGTACAAAATAATATTAAAAACGAAATTAAACGAAGAAATTAATATATAAATTAACTTAAAGAAAAAAAAAACATACGCATTATTACACAAAACCAAATAAAAACAGATAGACAGGGAATAGTTAACTTAAATGTTAATAGATAAGGTCATTATTGAGCGCTATTCTGCCCTCTTAGACACTGACTGTATCTAGAATGTTGCTATGCCCGACAGGGTCCATAATTGTTTCTATAACTTATATTTACCACCTGTATGTACATTATGGATGCAATAAATTGAATTTGAATTGAATTGAAACATATATCCATTTATTCTTACCATAACTTGTGTATAGTATACCTTTTATCCCTTCCCTCACTTGTGACGACCCTCCTGTCTACGATATGACGTCAGTCACCGCTTACACATCTGACGCGTGACTAAATATTATTTATAATACAGTAGGTACTTGTGTCACCTCCCTCGCGTGTTTTTTGGTAATTAAATTAATAACGAATACTTATAAATAATTAAGGGTTTGTAAGTTGTTTGATTTAGGCCACACTTCTGGTTTCTGAAATTATGTTTTTGGTCAAATTCCATGGCTAGCAAAGCTACTGCTTTAGTCGTGCAAACTGAACTGTTTTCGATACGAAATAGGTTTTTGCTGATCAAGCTTTATGAAAACGATCTCACCGCATCAAAAATCAAGCTTTCGACTTATTTCTTTGTTTTCTGGAGGGACATTCAATAGGAGACTAAGGGCCGATTTCTCCAATGAAACTAATCGCGATTAGTTCAACTAATCGCGATTAGTTTCATTGGTGCAAGTACAGCGTTTTGTTTGGTTGATACCGCTGAGAAACAACCAATCGGAAAGCTGTATTTGCATAAACTGAGTTTAGTTGAACTAATCGCGATTAATTCAGTAGTGAAATCGGCCCTAAAGGGGTAAGATTAGGAGGACCATACCTCAATCACCAATGTATAGAAATCCGTATCCCCTTAAAGAACCACCCAGAAACATTATGTACAATGTCTGTCAGGGCACTTCGCTGAGGAGACTGGATAAACCCTCTGTTTTTTGTTCACACCTCTCTGAAATGGCCCAGGGCCTGAATAGAATTAAACTGAATCGTTTAGCTATTGATATTCAATTTAGACTCAGACAAAGATAATCGACTTTTTTTTCCCAGGTGTTTTTTAAACGTATTACCTAACTTATTATTATTTATTACCTTACTACAATTAAGTAATTTTATTTGACCTTGATATGCGATTTGGGGCGAAAAATAATGAATAGCTATTATTAGTTGTTTTATTATATTTTCAGTTGTTTTTTAAACGTATTACCTAATTAATAATTCTTTATTACCTTACTACAACTAAGTTATTTTATTTGGCGAAATAATAACAAGATTGTAATTTAATTTCGAAACTCATAATTCTTCAGAATTTCTGTTCTTTCCATTTTTTCTTTATTTAATAAGGTATATATGAAATTAAGTTCGTTAAAGTTGTTGATACTTCAGCAAAAAAAAAAAAAGAGAAAGTCTGAAAAACGGTGACTGAATACATATCTGGAAAGGTAGTATGCGGCAAAATGTGGAAATTTCTGTGAGATCTTTTTTAAGTATGAATGTCTGTAACCATAGAGGGAGACCAAAGCGACTGTGATGATTTAATGGATCATCATTATCAACAGCCTTTTAATGTTCCCATTGCTGGGACGCAGGCCTCCTCTCTTAGAGAGAGTGGGCTATAAACCACTACGCGGGCCCAGTGCGGATTGGTAGATGTCATATGCCTAGTAATAGGACATGCCAGTTTCCTCACTATGTTTCCCTGGAAAATGAACGGTGTGAAAGATGATTCGAGTATGACTACAAAAATTACGACCATAAATAACGAAAAGGGGAAGAGAATGATTATAATTTTTACCCGACTATGACGAAGCAAAAGGGAGAGTTTTGTTATTGACCGGTATGTATGTTTTTATGTATGTTCATCTGTTCCCTCATAACTTCAAAACTACTTATCATAATTTGACAAATGAGGTGTTTTTGGAAGCGTCCTGTTTGTCCGTGGTTATAGGTTATACAAAGTCACATTAAATTGAATATGGCGCTCTCTAGGGGGCATGAAGTCACGAACAAAAATTATTTCTTCGCTCCAACCACGTTGTGTGGTATCATTGAACTGGTATTTTAAAATTAAGATAGGATTTGGTATATCATATTTTTGTGAAGCGTACCGTTTGCGAGGTATATTCCGTCAAAGTCATGAAAACCAATTTTTACCTTACAACAGTGCGGCATCGCAAAGTATTTGTTGATAGGTATGTAAATATTTTGTATGCATTTATCTTTATTTGTACCCTTACGCTCTAAAAAGTACGAAACAAGAAATGTAACGTTTCACAAGTAAATTTACCGTGGGTTTTAGTTCTTGTACTTATTTTTTTAGCAATAATCATATTAAAGATACAGCTCAACCTGGATTTGATTTTTTTGTCTCGTTTATTCATAGTCAGAATAGATACCACCCGACTACCAGTATAACCTGATATTGAAACAAAATATGATCTAAACAAAAATAAAATCAATCAATCTAACTTATCAGTTTCATCATTAGATTAAAAGCTAAATGAAATATGAAAGTCGATATTCTCAAGATTAATATTCAAACGAATGAGAACCGAAACGAACTCGTTATTTCGTTTCACTTACCGATCAAATATCAAATAGTTTTTAAATGGAATCTTCAATATTCTAGGTCATAAGGCTTTGGTGCTACTGAGAGCGACTTAGTCGTAAATTATTTCGCTTGCAGTGTACTTTAAGCAAAGCTTCAGTTGACTTACACTTAAAAAAAATACTTTTCAAGTTTTTGGGCTCTAGACAAAGTGACATTGACACAAAAATGCTTCCATAAAAAAATAAATGCCATACATTTTGGTCTTTATGAATACCACTTTGTCTCAAGAGAGACAAAGTGGTATTCTCAAGTAGAAGTTGGCAGTGGTGGTCTCAAGGAGTTTAAAGCTATTTTTATTTAAGTTTGGCAGTAATTCGCCTGCAAATCTCTACATATCTGATTCGATAACGCAGGGAAACTCTTATAAAAACTCTTGCCATGGCCTTTTTGGTAACATTCAGTTTTTTGATAACGCCCCCTTAATTGCATCACTCTGCTGGAAGCGCACAGGTCCGGACGATGCGTTGAAACTTTGGAGAGGCCTATTCAGTTGTTCAGCAGTAAGCGTTTTTCGCCTGTAATCACGTTGAGGTCCATTATGAGCGGCCATTTTCCCAGGGAATCGCTTCCCGCTTACTATATGACCAAGCCAATAAGAGCGAACGGTATAAAATTGAATTTGAAATAAAACGTAGCGGACAATGATACGTTGTTAAATAATAAATCTCTACGTTTTACATTCCACGCAAGCTACATTTAAGTCTCTGTCATATCGGAGTTTTAGATATTGTTGGAATTGAAACCGAGTCTTTACCTGCTTATTTTATTGATAAAATTGTTTGTGGACTGTTAAAATCTGTTAATATATTTTCCTCGCTTGTATGATAATAATGTCAAATAATATTTTACAGGGCACATCACATATGAACTTCAAATGTTTAAACAAGCTTAAGCCATTCCTTTTTCTTAAAAGTTTGAATACCTCCTTAGGTTTGTTTCTTTTAGGAACCTCAATATTATCATTTAGTTACTCAAACATTTTTTACCTAAGTCTTTTATGTTAAATTATATCTAAGATTGGCACTTTTCAAAAGAAAATCATTATTTCTTATAATCAACAGAAATATTTACCAATTTACGTTCTCAAGTGAAATAATATTTAAACGGTTTACTGGGAGTAATTTTCATTACTGTGCAAACTTAACAGCATCTGGTTACCAAATATTGGCATGCTGAACTTGTGTTCGTGCCAAATGACATCACAGTACACTTTCGATTACAATTGGCATTATTTTAATTAAACTGTTCGGATTCTGGTTGCTATGCAAAAGAAAGTTTTGTTTTTTATAGCCTTAACTTGAATAAACAATTTTAATTAAATTTTAATTTATTAACTCAGGAGGACTTACAACTAAACAAAACATCGTTAAAATAGTAAGCGTAATAAAAGGCCTAAACAGTCTAAACATTTAATTATTAAACAATGCACCTGCCATGTTTTCGCTCCACCACCCTGGGTTGACTGGTAGAGAATGCCTAAGGCAAGTCCGCCATTGTACCTTTTGTGCATGAAGTCTAAATAAATATATAAATAAATAATAATTTAACTACGAACTACTAATTAATGGCTAACTATAGAACTAGTCATTATTGTCTTGCCCTTATTTGACATTCGAGCAAGCGATTGTTAAACATTTAAAATGTATGAGATTGACATGCGCTTTCCTTACTTTTTGACGTTTCGACAACCGTTATCGCTGAAGGAATGTCACTTTGTGTTGAACCTCTAGTGTTATGTTCTAGTTCTCGTCAAACTTCTTGGCCGCCTTGAAGTTGGCTGCAAAGACTAAACAGTAGTAAATCTCATACAAATACAGCAACGATCCGTTCCGCATTGGAAAGTCAACTTCAGGGCGGCCAAGATATTTGGCGCAAACTATACTTGGAGTCGATGCAACATGTTTTCTTCTGCCTTGCTCCCCTATCAATAGTCACGCTATCATGTACTCCCTGGAACTAGAAAAGAAGTTATTACTGAATGAAGATCTGCAGTGCTGTTCTCACCGGGATAACGTGTGAAGTGAACTACCAATCACTAACATCTATTGGAATGACAGGTCACTTCACATAAGTTATTTCACATAAGTCACTTCACATAAGTTATTTCACATAGGTCACTTTACATAATTCACTTCACATAAGTTATTTCACATAAGTTATTTCACATAAGTTATTTCACATAAGTTATTTCACATAAGTTATTTCACATAAGTCTCTTCACATAAGTCACTTCACATAAGTTATTTCACATAAGTTACTTCACATAAGTCACTTCACATAAGTCACTTCACGGTGAGATTTTACAGAATCGACTGGCTCGTTTTATTTAGGACAAATACATAAACTACGTTAAAACCATGCAAAATGTTAACAGCACTCTTAAAGAATAAAGATTGCACGATATTTTATTATGATTGTAAACGTGAAAATTCCCTGCATCGAGTGTAAAATAAATCAAGTTTTTTGTTAATGAACAAATGCTTTTAATAAAAAATAATCATTATTATATTCAAGTCGTTTTGGTCCCCTACGGATGCAACTCAGCTCTCTTTTCATACAAAGGGGATAAAAGGCTTATTAAATAATTAACTGTTTGATGCAATTGTCATTGGTCCTACTGTAGAACTTTCGTTTGAGCCCCAAACCTTTTTGATTATATTTAATACTAGCTTTCCCACGCGGCTTCGCTCCCGTCAACTGGCTACCTACCTACCCATCTAAACCGTTTACGCAGCGCACGCAACGGAAACTCTCAAAAAGGAATATTTTTCCCCGTTTTTGCTACATTTTTCATTTATGCTCCGCTCCTATTGGTCGTAGCGTGATGTTATATAGCCTATAACCTTCCTCAATAAATGGGCTATCCAACACAAAAAGAATTTTTCAATTCCAACCAGTGGTTCCTGAGATTAGCGCGTTCAAACAAACAAACAAACAAACAAACTCTTCAGCTTTATAATATTAAGTATAGATTAAAAAAACCTACTGATTGAAAAGTTAGGGACCTTCCTGATGACGCAATTTAAATTACAAACAGACGACATATACATGCAACAAGTATTTTCTAAGAATTTTGCAAGTAAAAATCGGTCGAATTGGGTCGTATTTCGTCCTTTTGAACGTTCTTGCAAATTTGTTTAATTAAAATCGCTTCTCAGTGTGATATAATCGAATCGCGTCGGAAGGTCATTTCATCTCGTGATCTTTATGATAGTTAAAAAATGTATGTTAAATTGCATTTTTTTGTTTTTTGTTATTGATAGAAAACCTTTGTTTTTAGCTCGACATAACTTTCCTAAAATTTGTATTTGCTGCTAGTGCACCTAACTTCAACTAAATATCCTATCAGAAAGATCGCTGGTAGATAATCTATACCAATATTATAAAGAGGAAATATTCTTTTGTTTGTTTGTTTGTACCGAATAGGCTCCGAAAATATAGGACCGATTTTAAAAATTCTTTCACCAATAGAAAGCTACTTTATTCCTGAGTGACGCATCACGTCATACGTTATTTTTGGATCCCGAAAACGGGTCCTGTGGGGTGGTCCACGGGAGCGAAGCCGCGGGGAACAGTTAGTCATTAATACAATAAAGAATACCTATTCCATTGCATTCTCTTCCATTTTTGGTTAAGAAAACTCAAACCCGACCAAAACTCACACTACAGAAAGGTACTATGAGTAACCCCCAAATCGTTACGCATAGGTACCCGTTATAAAAATGTACATTTATTTTAATTAATGCTTTCGGTTATCGAGTTAATTAAAACTGATAGTGCCCGCCACATGTGTTATTAAAATTGGGTAATAAGTAATAACCGTGCTACCTATCAATTATTTTTTAATTAATTAGGTTCGAACGAATGTGGTTGGAATAATTTATTGGTTAATTGGTTGGTAAATTAGACCGATTTTGGAGATTAATTAGAACGAAGAATTTTTTATTTAAATTTTAGAATCTAGAGCTTAGTTTATAGAGACAGATATTTATTTCTTTCTTTTACTAGTTTATGCTTTACTTATCATGCATGTGAAGAAACTTATTAACTAGCTTTCCTTAAATCATATAAAGATGCTGATACTTCCGAAATACCTAGGTAGGTACCTACTATCCCAATAAGTAGTTACAGTAGTCACATCGGATCTTGTCTCTGAAGCTGCTCTGCGAACCATTGCACAAGAAACAATTGTCATCGAGTATTCTGCAAATAGTAAGCGAGATAGAACGATGAGACAAACATAAGCGAGTGAAAGAGGCAGTTATACAATGCTATCTTCTACTTCAACCTCGGTACTTGGTCTTGCTGCCAACTTCAGAGACACAAAGATCCGCTGTGACTACTGTAATGAAGGATGGTCGTGAAATCTTTATAACTTTGGAACTATTACGAATCCGCAATGAAGTTTTTACGTTATACAAAATTTAAAAGTGACCTCTTTTAATGAAATATACATAGCTAGATGCTCTAGCTTTCGTCTCCTAACAAAGCCCTATACGTATTTATTAGGTATTTATTTATATTTGTGAAATAAATGTGTAGCAGATTAAAGTACTACCCACGCTAATAAAAAAGAGCAAAACAACACTTTAATATTTTATTTTTGTATGTGGGTAGGTACCTCATCTAAATAATAGCATTATTTAGCAAGAGTATGTTAGTATATTTTTGTTTGTTTCATCATTATGTTGTGAAAAAACTTCGCCTTCAATCTTTTTCATGAAAATACTACATACTCAATAAAAAAAATAATGCCTGCTGACTTTACAATAAATTGTAGCTATTGTTTTTCGTCTAATAGACTACTAACAATGGAATTATTTGTAACAGTGCCTATATTGTTTATGTTTTAGAATTTTATTTTTCTTGTCGAGATTTTTTTCTTTCTTTCTATGTTATTTTTAAGACCGTCACTTTTTTATTTTATTTAGCTCCGTATGTTTCAAAGTAAATGTTTTTCTTTCTTTTACTGTGCCTGTGTCCTCATCAAAATCCTACATCTGGAATGTCATAGAAGGTCAGTTCCACGCCAACAAGCTAAACGCATGCACACATAGATACGCTTCACGTACAGCGAGTACAAGCGCACTCGCGACGGTCGTTTGTTTGAGATCGCCGCCGCCCGTTTGAGCGTATGAGTACGAGCGTAAACAGCCCCATGTATGCGTCTATAGATGCACGTTGTATGGAGTCGCTTTTCCGTACTTTATATTTAATGTCTAAACTGACACACCACTGAGTTCCTTCTGCTATCGTCATTGCGGAAATTTCTCGCACGCACTTCCTGCGCCCACACACAGTATATGTAAATATCTTAACCACCTATTCATTTTAGAATGATTGCCGTTACCACCTATAAAAAGAATAAAAAAATATAGAAATTAAATGATAAGGCCATAATTACTTAATTAAAGTTATTATGATAATTTATATTAATGATTCCTACATTAATTATATGGAAACACCCACAAGTTCACGTTAATACTCTATGGCGTAAAATTCTGAGACTTGTACCAGTAAATAATAGAAATTTCTAAGAATAGGAACGGTGACATTTTCTACCTCTTTAGTTGTGTTAATAAGTCAAGGTAAAATAAGTATCCGTATGGTTCCGTATGGTGCCGGACGTTAAGAATTTCACCATCCCATGTCTTCCCGTGGGTGTCGTAAGAGGCGACTAAGGGACAAACCAGAGAATGGGCAGCAGCGTTCTCTGTGCTTCTGTAACAACCATACTGCGATCACCAACCCGCCTGCCAAGCGTGGCGATTATGGCAAAACCCCCCCAATGAAAAGCACAATTAAAAAATGGCCCCTAGTACCCGGCAGCCTGCCTACCCTCGACTACGGTAGCGGTCGAGGTTACGGCATGGCAAGGGGTGCAAAGAATCTCCGGACGAGATCCGGCTACCCCAACAATCACCGACGACTGGACCTGGCAACGTACAACACGCGCACACTTCGGACCGACGAGAAGATCACCGAACTCGAAGAGGAATTGAGCAGGTTGCGATGGAGTATTATAGGGTTATCTGAAGTCCGAAGAGAGGGGGAGGACTCGATATCTCTCAAATCCTCAAATCCGGTAACCTGCTCTATTTCCGAGAGGGTGACCGGCAGTCCCAGGGTGGTGTCGGGTTTATCGTCCACAAGTCCCTTGTGAACAACGTGGTGAAGATCGAGAGTGTGTCGACCAGGGTGGCGTACCTTATACTCAGAATATCCTCAAGATATTCGCTGAAGGTCATACAGGTCTACGCCCCAACCTCGGCACACCCCGACGACGAGGTAGAGACCATGTATGAGGATATCTCTAGAGCCATGCATGGTTTCAAAACTCACTTCACCGTTGTCATGGGGGACTTCAACGCGAAACTGGGCAAACGAGACGAGGATGAGCTCCAAGTGGGGCAATTTGGAGTTGGACGTCGGAACCACCGGGGTCACCTACTGGCCAGTTTTATGGAGAAGGAGGGCCTCTATATGATGAACTCCTTCTTCAAAAAGCGTGAACACAGGAAGTGGACCTGGCAGAGCCCCGATGGTGCAACAAAAAATGAGTTTGACTTCATCATGTCAACCAGGAAGCAAATGTTCAATGATGTCTCTGTGATCAATTCGGTAAAAACCGGGAGCGATCACCGCATGGTAAGAGGCACATTGAACATTAATATTAAGCTTGAAAGGTCTCGACTGATGAAGTCCACGCTCCGTCCAGCACAGATCCAGGTCCAAAACCCCGAGAGCTTTCAGCTCGAACTCCAAAATCGTTTCGAGTGCCTAGGTAGCTCAGTGGACGAATATAGCGACGGGTTCGTGGAAGCTGTCCATACGGTCGGGTCTAAGTTTTTCAAGACCCGTCGTACAGATAGAAACAAAAAGATCTCTGATCCTACCCTCAAGCTTATGAAGGAGAGGCGTGAGATGATCCTGCAGTCTTCAGATGAGGCGTGCAAATACCGGCAGCTCAATAGACAGATCTCTAAATCCTTGAAAAGAGACCTCCGCCGCTTTAATACCGAGCGTATTAAAGACGCGATTGAGCGAAATAAAGGCTCCAAGGTTTTTTCAAGGGATCTGGCTATTGGGCAGAGCCAGCTCACGAAACTGAAGACCGACGATGGCAGGACCGTATCCGCCAAACCGGAGCTTCTGAGGGAGATCGAGACATTCTATGGGCAGTTGTACACATCAGTCAGCAAGCCCGTTGCGAGTCTAGCAAACGACCCAAGAGCTAGATTGACCCGTCACTATACCGAAGATATCCCGGATGTCAGCCTGTACGAGATTAGGATGGCTCTGAAACAGCTTAAAAACAACAAGGCGCCGGGTGATGACGGAATCACGGCTGAACTCCTGAAGGCGGGTGGAAAACCGGTCCTTAAGGCCCTTCAGAAGCTGTTTGATTCCGTCATACTCGAGGGCAAAACGCCACAGGCATGGTGCAGGGGTGTGGTGGTACTTTTCTTCAAGAAGGGCGACAATGCCCGGCTGAAGAACTATAGACCCATCTCACTTCTTAGCCATGTCTACAAGTTGTTTTCAAGAGTCATCACGAATCGTCTCGCGCGCAGGTTTGATGATTTCCAGCCTCCCGAACAAGCCGGATTCCGAAAAGGCTTTAGCACCGTAGACCACATACATACGCTGCGGCAGGTTATACAGAAGACCGAAGAGTATAACCTGTCTCTCTGTTTAGCGTTTGTGGACTACGAGAAAGCCTTCGATTCGATCGAGACTTGGGCTGTACTGCAGTCTCTCCAACGGTGCCAGATCGACTACCGGTACATTGAGGTGTTGAAGTGTTTGTACAAAAACGCCACCATGTCAGTCCGTCTTCAGGATCAGACCTCGAAACCAATCCTTCTCCAGCGTGGCGTGAGACAGGGAGACGTCATTTCTCCGAAACTGTTCACTGCTGCGCTGGAGGATGTATTCAAGGTTCTGGACTGGAGGGGCCTAGGCATCAACGTTAATGGCGAGTACATCACTCACCTTTGGTTTGCCGACGACATAGTGGTCATGGCTGAGACCATGGAAAGCCTCAGTAAAATGCTCGATGACCTCAGTAAAGCTTCCGAAAGAGTGGGTCTTAAAATGAACATGGACAAAACCAAGATCATGGTGAACGCCCATGTAGCACCCACTCCTATCAAGATCGGAGACTCTACACTCGAAGTTGTAGACGATTATGTCTACCTGGGACAAACGATCCAGTTGGGTAGGTCCAACTTCGAGAAAGAGGTCAACCGTCGAATCCGACTCGGCTGGGCGGCGTTCGGGAAGTTGTGTGGTATCTTCTCGTCCAATTTACCGCAGTGTCTCAAGACAAAAGTCTTTGACCAGTGTGTGTTGCCAGTGATCACCTATGGGACCGAGACATGGTCGCTCACAATGGGCCTTATCAGAAAGCTTAAAGTCACCCAAAGGGCAATGGAGAGGGCTATGCTCGGAATTTCCTTGCGTGATCACGTCAGAAATGATGATATCCGCAGGAGAACTAAAGTTACTGACATAGCCCGGAGAATTGCTAAACTTAAGTGGCAGTGGGCAGGGCACATTGCTCGCAGAACGGATGGCCGATGGGGCCGAAAAGTTCTGGAATGGCGACCGTGAACCGGAAGACGATACGTTGGAAGGCCTCCCACTAGGTGGACCGATGACCTGGTTAAGGTTGCGGGAAGGCGCTGGATGCGAGACGCACGGGATCGGTCAATGTGGCGACGCCTGGGGGAGGCCTATGTCCAGCAGTGGACGTCTTTCGGCTGAAATGATGATGATGATGATGATGAAAATAAGTATGATGGAGTTACTGAAACGGCTTTTATAACATGCTTGTATTTTGCTGTTTTTCTTGATAATCGGGTATAAAAAAAACAGATTGTAAAAGGCTTATGTGTCGTAGATCGTGGACTCTAACTAAGGCAGGCATTTCAATTTGTGTAAATTGTTTATTCCTGACAGTAATGGAAAATATCGTGAGAAAGTCGGACGTTCACAAACACGCACTGGACCTACGCACGTGGTGGATTCCTCTCACAGAGAAAAGTCAAGTTGCCCAGTAGAGGGTACGTTTAAGGCTGGTTATGCTTGTTTTCAATAGTGTCATACATATATAGAGTTTTTTTTGGGGATCCGATCACATTTTCGAATGTTTTTTGTTCGAATTTCATTTTACCGAAAACTATTGGCCGACGTCTTTTTTGCTATATGCATTATTTGACATATTTTCAGATCATCGAAGTATCATGTGGTATATGTATTATTGTACCGAACGACATTTCGCCGATAAAATAACTTATTGCTTTCGGCCGAAGCCTCTTTTGATCTTTTTTAATTTGCCATATTTTCACCACACCGAAACAACATTTTACGGAATATTATTTGGTCACAAATATATAGCTGGTTACTTGGTAGCATTTTCAATTTAAACTTGAAATAGGGAGTCTCATAAAAAGTCAATATGTTGTGCTACAAAATTTAGTGATAGAAACGAATCGCTGCAAAACCGACTCATGCAGTCTTGTCTGTGTTTACGTATTTATTTTGAATTTGCATGCAAATTATTTATTAATAGCTTTCATGCATTAAAGATTTTTAATGATTAATTATTTCAAAGAATTAGTCCAAGTGCGAGCAAAGCGAGCTCTGGAATTAAGGGGCACCCCGACACGGATAGGTTAAGTTCAAAGGGGATAATGGGAACTGAAGTGAGCGAGCAAAGCGGGCGAACTCAGCTCTCGTAATCTTCTTCATTTTAGGTTACTTTAGACCCTGCAGACAGAAATAGGAGCCCCGCGCAGCAGGTCTCCGTCTACATTTTTTTTCAAGTCGCCGTTTTAAACATTTGTATAAGCCCACTGTTTCTCTCTCACTTAGTATTTCAGCAAGGCATATTCAGTGTTTTAGCGTTTAGCAGTTTGGGGGTTAATTATTATGCGTATTTGATATGCGTATAAAAAATTAATATTTCGAACAAATGTTTTTTCGGCTAAGTGTAACTTCGGTAAATAGTTTTTCGACTAAATGAAACGTTGGATTAACGAAAAAAATCGAACTGATAATAGGTCAACTGAGACAGTGGCAGACGTGACTTCGATGGAAAAAAAAAATGAAATGATAATAGTTGAAAAGTTTTAGTTGAAATGAAATTCGGTGAAAATATTTTTCGATCTTATTATAGGTAATCTTTTTTAGTGATATGCTCGCGTTTGATCACTATCTTACTTAGGATAGGTAACAAAAACAAATATAATAGGGCAGGAATAAAAATAAAAGTTAGCTCTTGTTTTTACATTGACCCGTCCCGGTGTATGTAACAAAAACTTACAAGAAAAAAGAATTAACTCTTGTTTTACTTTGCCACCGCCCCGGTGTCCGTAATCAAATCTTGCAAGATACAAAATTTTACTCTTGTTTTTACTTTGACCCGTTCCGGTGCCTGTAATCAAACCTAGCAAGAAAAAAAAATTAGTTTGACCCGTCCCGGTGTCTGTAATCAAATCTTGCAAATTAAATTAAATCCACTTCCCAGTGTTCGATTGAAATGAAAATTTGCACACACGTTTTTTTCTCGTGACAATGCATTTTTTTATTATAAAATATTTTCATTATAAAAGCGTTTCTGGTTCAGTGTGCTTTGAACTTTAAATTAATAAACGCAATACCCCAGTGAGGTAATTTTGTTTATCATTCAAAAGGCTGTTAATATAATTATCTCTACAAAGTGAAAACAACGTACTACTGTAGGTACCGATTCTTTTTTTTTCGAATTTTTTGTTATTACTCTCTTCTGCGTAAATCCGTCAGTGCGACATAATATATCATAATAAGTAGGGCTACAAGCTTTTTAAAAGTTGACAAATAACAATGGCTGGTTATTTTTGGAACTGAAAAACATTCAGCAAATGTTGGTGTCCAAGTATCAACCAACTTTGCCCTACGGCGACCAGTTATTATGCATATTACAAAAAAATTGTCAGAAAACATTAAAGGTTATAATGTTTTTGAAAATCGAAACCCAATACAATGATTCCGATAAATATCCGTCTTGCTGTCACAAGGCTGTATTTTTGAAACTGTAGTAGGTAAACTCATAAACTTTTTACAGAATATGGGGTTTTATAGCTGCTTTAACAATAAATGATAAAAACTGTTTAAGTGCAAATGGATTCGTGCACCAAGGTTACACTCGTAAAACCTGAACCTAATAGGTTTTGCCGTGTGTCAGCCAAGTTTTCGAAGGACGACACACCAGCCGAAGGAGAGTACTTTCCGTTGACCTAGAATTATGTTTTTTTGCAAGAAGCTTTAGGTTTATCAATGGAACGTCACTTTTTGTATGCGAGCCTCTTCACCGATTTTTATTTGCCTGCATATTTATCTGTTTTTTCAACTGTACCTAACTTCCGACCCAATTATAAACCCTGAATTCAACTTTTATTCTCGCTATTCAAACCCCACCTTTTGCTCAAAACTCATAAATTCATGCGAAACCAAATTCGTAATCAGCGCAAAAGTTCCAGATTCTGATAAATAAGGTACTCGCATAAAAGTTAGTGTTTAATTTCATATCCCTAGACTAGAGCGAGCTAAAACTCTGCCTAATTTAGTGGGAAGTTTCTCCTCGTAAAATTTGTTAAATCGCTCTTTACCTATGGAGGTTTTAATCGAATAAGCTGCCAGATTGCCGCAGATTTAGGACTCGTAATGAGAATGCCGTTTTAAATGAGATAATTGGCCGTTTATAAACGTAACGATGAGATTATATTCTGGGTTATGGGGATGCGGGAAGTATGGTGTGGGTTGTTCGAAAGAGTGGCAACCCTTGATATTTGGTGTTAAGAATAGATTGCTACGGGGTATACTATGGTTAAAAGTTCGAATGTTATATTGCTGATTGAAACTTCTTAGGGCACTCTCGAAACAGTAACTATTGCTTTAACAACAAATTATTAAACCTACCCTCTTTCGTCATCATTCTCTGTCACTCTATAAGGTTTGCTGTAAAAGAACCGAACATTGAGTTAACCTTGTGCACTTTATTATCACATGGTATTGAATATTGTTTTTGGTGTACATTATAAAATGTAGGAAAAAAATAAACATTACAAAAATATAAGAATCAATCAATCTGCCTAGCCTTATCCCAACAATATTAGGTTCGGCGTCCAGTCTTACCGGATTCAGCTGAGCACTAGTGTTAGTGCACTACAAAAACATAAGAATAAAAAAATATTTATTTATCCAAGCATACTTCAAGGAGTCATGTTGCCCTTTTTGTATAAGACGATTTTGTATAACCTTACTAAGGTTGAAATAAATGACCGATGTTTGACTGCAACCATCATAAAAAAAAACATATTTGATTGTTTTTAATGTCTAAAAAAATTGTCTTAATGTCTCTCAAGATACAGGTTGCCCTAGTTTGAGAGGCAGGGTTCATTCCTCAAAATGGTTACGATGGAACAATTCTTACATTATAGCTGTACGTAAACTATAGTGTAACCTTTTTTGCACCAATAAACATTTTATTTTATTTATTTATTTTTTATCTCCATTCCATTCCATCTTTATTCTATCCAAAAAAAAGGCAATCAATTCGATAAGTATGTATGCAATATTGTTGGAATTGCACAATATTCACATGTTTTAAACTGTGTGGGCCTTTAAACATGTGTGCCAAATTTTTTATTTTACTTTCTTTGATCAGTTGACTATAATATGAAGAAATTCTTATTTTTATTGGGCATTTAAAAAGATCGTGTAATGCCTAAACGAAATTGTAATGTAATTTTTCCGCGTTTAAGGCGCGCGTTCTAAAATGTTAGTTAGTCACCTGCGCGTTTTTAGATACATGGGCTGCCATTATATCTTTTGTCCAATATTGTTGGAATTGCACATTTGATCGCGTGCTTTCGTGTAGAATAAACGCATGTTTTGACGAAAATGGATATAGAGCATTTTTATACGGATTTTTTTATCGATGAAATCCAAAAACGATCAGCTATTTGGGATATAGAAAGTCCCGATTATAAAAATAAAAGTATCAAAAAAACGTAATAGGGAGGAAATCGTCGATGTTTTTTGTGAATCTAGATATAATTTCGAGGAAAAAAAACCGTTGGATAGACAGTAGAGGAGCCAAACAAAAGCAATCACTTCGACGTCTATTTTTGAACTGAGCCAGAAGTATAATCACTCAGTTTACGCTCGTGGAACTTCATGCCAACCGCGGTGTAAGTACGCTATGAACGCGCGTGAAACGCAAAGCCGATGGCTTAGTGTGTACTAGCTCTTATACCTTGAGCCTGTAAGCTGAAATCAACATGGCAGTCTTCAGCACATGCTGGGTGACTCCAGTAACTGCAGTGGTTTGCAAAGATACCTTCTTCTTCCTGCCCCTGTCCCATTTTACTTGGGGTCGGCACAACACGTTTTCGTCTTCCGAATCGTCCTGTCAACCGTCACGCTATCACTGACGGTACCACTTCCGCAAACAAAAAAAAAGGCTAATAAAGACCTAGTCCTGAAAAAATGACCTTTATCAAATTTCAACCCATACGATCCACTTGAGTTACACTGGCCGCAAATTCTCAGAAAACATACCCAAATATAGGGCTATGTTTTATATCATTATTTAGATACAGAATCTAGGTGTAGTCTGCAGATATATATTCTTTTGACTTTTAGCGCGAGTTTATTGTCTATTTTTTTATTATTGTAAATATTTTACAAATATGGCAGATTAAGATAGGTACGGGTTTTACCAAACACTGCTTTAATATAGTTATATGTTTCGGCAAATTTTATCCACACTTTTTTTCGAAAAAAAAGAACTGCGGCACACTTGATTTTATATTTAATCGCACGCATTAAAAATGATTAAATTACAAATTTTGCTTCCGCGCACGTTACAACGTTTAAAAGCGATATTTATGGACCTTATTCGCCAGTGGCTGGTGGGCACAAAAACGGTAGCCCTCATTGCATCCATGTAAACGTAGATAGGTAGGTACTTGCAATTTAGCTTATTAAAATCGCTTATAAGTGAGATGTTAATCGAATTCATGAGCCATCAGAAAAGTCGCTTAGCCAAGAGCTTTTCTAATCATTAATAAATCATCATCAACTTTTTAATGTTTCCACTGCTGTGAAACAGGCCTTTTCTCTGTGAGAGAGGGCAGGCTTCTTTTTTTTTAATGTTTTAAATAATGCACCTGCCATGTTATCACTTCACCAACCTTGGTTGACTGGTAGAGAATGCCTAAGGCATTAAGTCCGCCTGTTTACCTTTTGTGCACGAAGTCTAAATAAATAAATAAATGGGCCTTAATCCACCACGCAGGCCCAATGCGGGTTAGTAAATGTCACATGTCTTTAAATTTTTGGTTCTAGGACCGAAACCGGCTTTTTCCTCACGATGTTTTCCTTCACCGTTTTAGAGAAGTGGTGACGAAATAATTTACACAAAGTAAAGCGCCTGACAGGGTTCGAACCCACGACCTACGGCTTGTAAGTCGGGGCCATTACCACTGGGCCACCACTCTCTAATCAGCCATTAATAACATTGTCTCTTAATTAAAAACCCTCCCAAAAATTATTTACTACCAAATATTCAGTGACTGAACAAAAACGCGTTATTTCGCCCCCCGGGGAAAAAGGTAAATGAAAAGCAAATAAAATGTAGAACAGTTGATAATAGCAAACGAAAGTTTGTCTGTTACTCCCTTGAGATGTGACTTTCTCGATGAGAAATTGACCGTTGACCTGATTGTGGCAGTGTATTTTGGTTTTTGCACGTGTACGTAATTGGGTGAAATAACTATTGTTTCGCCACTGTTTGTGGTGTAAATGAAAAAGTTCCTATACAGAAAACTACGAAGTTTATTGTTTGGGTAGCTTTGCGTTAATTTATATGTAATCTTTGTGTTCTCCTTTTTTTTCTAGGAAAAGATATTTCCGTTTCATAATAAAAATGTTATGTTAAGTTAAAACGAACGAATAGGTACAAAAACCTTGCTGTTTGATTAGTCAGCATCCTTTTAAAAACTTTCTTGAATATTGGCCATGTTTGTTAGGTAGTTGAATGTCCAATTTGTAGGTCATGTGTCTTGGCATATAAATCTCGTTTAGCTTCGGGCGATTTTCATAAAAAAATCACCAAGACATGTGTATATTTCTTGCCATTATTTAAGCAGTAGCATGTGGAATTATAAGATAATTAAGTGCTGTCGACGGAAATTATCCTAAGAGATCTTAATCCCGGGTAAAAATATATTCCTATGTCTTAATCAAGACATGATTTACCCTTGTTCCAAGTTCAATCCAAATCCGTTTAGACCTGCAAAGGTTGCAAACAGACAGACAGCATATAACTACTTTCAAATTTCTAGGAATTCTCTTCTTATCTGGTGGCGAATCCATAGATAACCATTAATTTAGCTTAACAAGATAATGGTAACACTCACTTCGGTTCACGTTGGGTTACTTGATTGTATGTTTTAAACGTAGCCCATTGCTGAGTCTGCAGTACATTTCGTTCAGGGCCAGTATAATTGAATAAAAGAACTATTGTTTCGCCACCAATCGAGGTACCTACAAAAGAGAAAAAGTATTAACTGCTCGACATGCTCCGAGAGTTAGTCAATTGAAAATGAATTAACGTGTCTATTGTTATATTTTAGAAAAAAATATAGTGTTAAGTAAAATTTTTCCATTGTTTTTCATGATTGGTTGAAGATGGCATTATGTTTTTAAAGTTAATAATATAAGAGCAGTACTAGCTCAGTGGCTAGCGGTTTCGTAGGCCATTAAAGTAGGTGCTCAACTCATCATCTTCATCAACCTTTTAATGTTCCCACTGCTGGGACACAGGCCTGCTCTCTGTGACAGGGAATGGGACGTAATCCACCACGCGGGCCTAGTGCGGGTTGGTGGATGTCAAATGTCTTCGAATTTTTGGTTCTGGGACATGCCGGTTTCCTCACAATGTTTTCCTTCACCGTTTTGAGAATAGTGGTGGTGAAATAATTTACACAAAGTAAAGCGCCTGCCTGGATTTGATCTCACGACCGCTACCACTGGGCCACTACTGCTCTCACCGGTGCTCACTTATTGTAATTTATTTCATCGCCATTGCTACAAAAACAGCGAAGGAAAATATCGCAAGGCATGTCCAGATTTTTAAATGCTAAGACATCTACGAAGCATGAAACCGCGCTAGACCTGCGTGGTGAATTGAAATACATTTCCTCTCATACAGAGGAGACTTCTGTTCCATCAACAGTGAATGCGTTGTATTTTAATAATGCTAACAATAGTATTAAGTTGCGTGATTCAAAAATTTTATTCACAGAAACACATAAATATGTAATGATAAAACATGATTATCAATTAACGCAGTGTCGGTACACAATATGAATACCAGCATCACAGCCTTTTCAGCGACCATTCATTCAAATACATCAGAATTTTGGTACAGATTTCTATACAGGCTAGAAGCCATACTAATGTTTGTTACCGAATGCACTCGGAACTGTAATCCGGTGAACAAAAGCCTTACGTTCCACTGCCGCTCTTGGTTCATCAAGTATTTGAAATGGTCGCTAATTAATTTATTTTAGTACCGAATCGCTGGCAATGCGAGTGCTACGAGTTAGTGCTACGAATTGCAGCAATGCTACGCTGCTACGCGGTTTACATTCATTGCAATACGTAGCCCATAATTTTTGCTATCTTGTTTTTACCATTACCGGGTCTAATGGAAAGATATTTTATGGTTCCGTACCCAAAGGGTCTAAACGGAGCCCTATTGCTGTCACTCACGTGTCCGTCTGTCTGTCCGTCTGTCCGTCGTCTGTCATACGAGTTTAACAGTATAAGCATCTTGTTTACCCAAAGCTATACAAATTGTCAAAATAAAAAACTTTTTTACAAAAATTACAACCGACTTCCAAACAAAAACACTACAAAGTGAAAAATAACTTCAATTTCGGAAGTCGGTGTTCCTGTTTACGTTTCTTCATTTTTTGAGACCGACTTCCGAAATTGAAGTTATTTTTCACTTTGTAGTGTTTTTGTTTGGAAGTCGGTTGTAATTTTTGTAAAAAAGTTTTTATTTTTCACTTTTTAGTTGTGGTATGGACCAGTTCTATAGGCTAGGTACCTACGCGTATAGTGCCCAAAGTGAAGCTAGAATAGATTAACCCAATAACATGAAACTTAAACGAAACCAGTGCAATGAGAGTATACCAGGGTAAACTGTTCACACCTGCGTACCCCTTAAGAACGTACCAGTGTGATGTTATGTTATGAAATGGTGTAAACAATAAACAGACATGCGATTGGATCTATCCAGAGTGATTTGCCGTCATTTATTGAAGAGTTCTGATGTATTTCTCCGAAGTTCTTCATCAGATCTTGATGAAAAATGGGACCACATGACAAGCACCCGCTTTCAAATTAAAAAAGAATCATCAAAATCGGTTCACCCAATAAAAAGTTCTGAGGTAACAAACATAAAAAAAAAAATACAGTCGAATTGAAAACCTCCTTCTTTTTGCGAAGTCGGTTAAAAAGTTAAAAGCTTCTAAGGGCTTATAAAGAAAAGGGTTGGCGTTGTGTAGATCTCGTACTGTATTTTTGTTTAAATAAAATTGGCAAACAAAGAGAAGCCACCAAAGTCAGCTTTCTTTTACAAAATGTTGTTCTGATGAATTTTTTAACTTTTCATTGACCTATGAACTTAACATTTGATGTTAATGTGTAATATTACGTATATTTTATTAAAAAATAACAATTTATTGATGAATCAGATTTTTCATAAAAAATTTCTCATTTTTCCTTTACAACCAATTAATTTTTTCGGTATCATATGGAACATAAAATATGCGAAGTCCGATACGCACTTGGCCAGTTTTTTTTTTGAGAATATACCTTAACTTCGTTGAAGAAAGTTGGTCATATATATGGGCAGAATCAATTTTAAAAATATGATCACATCACATCTACTGAATAGTAGAATCAAAACAAAACACCATATATAAGATAGTTTTGATAAAACATTAAGGTGAACATCAATATTTGATGTTAATGTCATTTTGTTTTTTTTATATAATAGCTGTTAGCGTCTTTGCATAGTTTACAACGTAACGCTTCTTGTGTCAAAATGTATAGTAGGTTGTATTTAAAGTTTTAGACTCTATTGTAATATGCAAAAAGTCTTATTTTAAATATTTTGTCAAATTGTCCTATGTCAAAACACGACGTTTTGACTACTTCGATTCGCGCCTTAAAATGTCAATTTGACGTTTAGCGAGATGGACAGAAACCTTTCAGCGAATAAATTTGTCATCAAAAGACATTAAAATACCTTTAAAACTAAAATTTTCAAGTCAATAAGTCGTAAAGGACTATCAAAATGACGTGTCAAAAAAAATAAAAGTATCGGTTTTTAAATAAGACTTTTTGAAATGACAGCGACGAATTACTACAAGCTTATGTAGGTAAGGATTTCTGTATTCATCACCATAGCCATTCTCAGCCCAACTTTGCCCACTGCTGAGCATAGGCCTTTTCTTTTTGTGTCAATCGCCACATTCTTGTGCGACCCTCATCTAGGTTTTACCTACGATGGCAGCAATGTTCCAACTTTCTGTGTTGCTCAATACAATATACTCAGTGACCATTACATTTCCTTAAATTTTATCACATAAACATTGTAGAAAACTTAGTTCAGTACCAAAATCAATTATACTTCATTTTGACCACTTAACCCAACTCGATTCCCATTACCGCACAAAATAGTTCAAGAGCCACATTCAAAAAGGGTCCAACCATCAAAAAATTAAATTCATCCACTGATAACCCCATATTTGTCAATTATGACTCCCCGATTTTAGCGTGCCGTGCAAATTGAAACCCGGTTCGGCGTCCACTAATGAAGCCATTGTAGTTCTGCCGTACCGGTTTTTACCGTGCAATTAACTCGACAATCCGGGCCGGTGCGGTCGGCTTAATCAGAACTGAACGCTGACACTTGAACGGTGGAGGGTTACCTATGATTTTGGGCCACAAATCGTATTTGTACCGTAAATTGTTAGTTCCCTAGTGAATAGTGTTTCGTTTTGTTTTGGATTAAAAAATGAGCGGTGTATTTAAAAAAAAGGAGTGACGTTATTTGTAATGGTTGGAGGAATGGTTCCCTATCCATTTGCATAAAATTTTAAGACCTAATATATGTTAGCATAATTTTGTTTGGCATAATTATATTTACGCATAATATAATTACGCATAACAGCTTACGCATAATTTTTTTAAGCATAATTTCTCTAACCATAATAATGATTAAGCAGAATATTCTAAAGCATAAATTTATTAAGCATAAAGTTCTAAAGCATAACTTTTTAAGCATAATATCCTAAAGCATAAATTTATTTACACATACAGCATGCAAGCAAGCATACAGCATGCAAGCAAACATGCAAGCAAGCATGCCGCAAACAAGCATGCAGCATGCAAGCAAGCATGCAGCATGCAAGCAAGCAAGCAGCATGCAAGCAAGCATGCAGCATGCAAGCAAGCATGCAGCATTCAAGCGAGCAGGCAACATGCAGCAGGCAGGGTTTCTGTCTCGGCTCCGGCGCTGCGGGCTTCCGGCGGGCCCACGCGTGCTAATCGTCGCAGACGGTCGTCGCTCACCACCGAAGCTTCGGCTTGTTGGCCGGCTTCGCCGGCCAGCCTCAGCCGCGGCGCCTCGCTCGCAGCCGCCTGCTCCTCAGCCCGTGGGCCGCCTCGACCCTACGCGCCTACGCGATTTTAAATTACACTCTAGGGGTAGGACAAACAAGACTACGTAGAGTCGGTTTTGCAGCAATTCGGTTCTGTCACTAACTTTTGTAGCACATCATATTAAATTTTTAACCAACAATATTATTTAATTGTTACAGAAACTATAGCAAATTGGTTTGATCAGAATTATGTATGGGGCACTACAAGTTAACCACCACCATTTCCACCCAAAGTCTGGAGTACGTATCTTCTAGAAAAGGAAAATAGACCTAGGACACAAAATCATGCAGAGGCATGACACAATAGATTTGCACATTTTGTGGGAAAACACCATCCTGGATTTTATTTTTTGGCAAAAAAGATCGTTCAAGAAATAAAACATAAACCATTGAAATAGATAAACTGGATGTCGGAACATCACTTATACCAAAAAAAAAGGAAAAATACACGGACAAAACCAAAAGAATTGCAAAAATTATTAGTAAAAAAGATGAGTATACTTCTAAACTAGCATATTTACAAGCAATTGCTAAAAATATATAATTATACATAATTAAGGACCACTGTTTCAATCAGTTAACTTCTATCTGAGGAATAACCTCCATATTTATTTCTCATAATAGAAGTTAACTGATTGACATATTTTTTTATACAAAAACTGTCAAAACATCTAATATATTCTTCAGATAAAAGTTATCTTGCGATTGAAAAATCGTTTAAGTTACATAATGTTATGTATAATAAATCATTTGCATGAAAATTGTTTTTGTTATTTATATTAATTGTATGCCTAAATATTATTATGCTAATAGTCATTAGGCCTACTAACGTTATGCTAATAGTCATTAGGCCTACTAACGTTATGCTAATAGTCATTAGGCCTACTAACGTTATGCTAATAGTCATTAGGCCTACTAACGTTATGCGATTCAAATTTATGCCAAAACAAATTAGTCTTTAAGATGATTATGCCAACATAAAATGTATGCCTAAAAAAATTATGCCAAAGTATTATTATGCCAAAACAAATTGTGCCAAAATCGTTATGCCGAAGTATATTAGGCTAAAGAACATTATGCGAAAAGAAGGGATCCCTGGAGGAATGATTGTGAGCTTAGTCACTTTTTTACAGTTTACGAACCTGTGGATGATAAATGATTTTATGTAATTCACGGTTATTGTAGTCGCTAATTTTTTTTTCAGTTTTTTCCACGCCTGACTGACTGTGAATTATTTTTTTATATATCGAAGTTGGTCTCATTATACCCATATCAATACCTCCTATTTGGTGGTTTGATCAGAACTGAACGCTGACACTTGAGCGGTGGAGGGTTACCTATGATTTCGGGCCTCGAACCGTATCGGTACAGAAAATTGTTAGTTCGATAGCGAATGAATAGTGTTTTGTTCCGATGGCCTTTTGTTTCCGAGTGAAAAATGTGTGGGTTGTGTTTTAATTGGAGTATTGTAGTGGATGAGGTTTATTTTCAGATTGTTATGTTTTGCTTCTTTTCATTTGTCGTTATTAAGTAATTTGGGCCCTGATAGTTTTGCAATTAATGTACTTAGCCTTTATTGATATTAAAATTAATCCTACCAATATTATGAAGGCGAGAGTTTGTGAGTGTCTATGTGTGTTTGTGTGTTTGTTACTCTTTCACGCAAGAACTACTAAACAGATATGGATGAGAGATAGATTTATAGTCTGGAATAGCAAATAGAATACTTTTTATCACTGGAATATGTTCCCTTGGGATAATTTTCGACATTTACGCAGGCGAAGCCGCAGGCAGAAGCTAGTTTATACATAAACTTGTTAAGAGCCTAATCAAATTCTTGAAAGTATCGTGAATTTGACTGTTACATTGTTAAGTTATTATTATTTGCCTTTTAACTAATAATTAAACGCCTAATATAATAGTTAGTCATAGTTTCCAATTTACTTGGACATTTCAACTATTTTACTTTGCTGAACGCTTAATTGCTTTGCATCAATAAGGCAAGGAGACAGCTAACAACCTCTCAATCACAAGACCGACGTTTACTGGATAGACTATTACCATTTAAATAAAAAAGTTAATTCAAAAAATCTAAAACCCCGACTGTCTGTCTGAAATCTAAAAAGACGTAAACAAGATGAAAATCATGATGTGCAGTGTATCCTCCATACACATTCACGATCTGGCTGACCAAAACCAGATGTATCCTCCGACTGCATTTTTTGAATTAACCTATTTTTATTTACAACATTTTAGTTCTTTTTTAATTAGGTGCATTTAAACATATAAGTGTTTTATATTTTTGAAATCACCTCTTAAAACTCATTACTTTGATAACCCATAAGATAGGTTTGGATTAAAAAAAATTGGTCCCCCACAATATGGTGCCCAAAATCCGCCCTTTTCTATTATCCAATCTTAATGCCCGTGACACTCGCAGGATTAAGACAAATCGATTGACGTTAGAATCATCAAAATCGGCCAACGCGTTTGGTCTTTAAAACGCCATATAGGAACGAACATACATACATACATAGACTGCTAAATACATTACCCTCCTTCGGCAGTCGGGTAATAATTGAATTCACCTAAGTAGTAACATAATACAATTCGTACCTCTCCATAATAATTGCCTTTACTAAAACAAAATGATCCCAAAAAGGGATGAAAGTAATAACCCCTCACATAAGGATTAACATTTTAACCGAACTGAAATCCGAACTTAAAATGTTAAAACCAAACCTTGAACTAAAGCTAGCCACTCATAGATTGACGTTTGAATTTTGCGATTTGTGGTCAGTTCCCACTCCTGGTTTTGCGTGCGTAGCCAACCTTAATTAAGGAACGACCTTTTGGCCAATCAATGTGATCTAGTATTTATTTACATAATAAATTGGTGTAAGATGAAAATCTATTAAGCTTTAATTAGTCAGAAATAAGTTCAAGGTGAAGCAGTAACTTTGCGTCGGGAATAAATCTTTCGAATAAGCAAAGAATGTTGGTTTTCTTTTCAGTAAATTAGGTTGAAAAATTATCTAAGGAAATTTAGGTACAACTGGGTGATTTGTTCTGAAGTTTTGTTTTAACTTGAATGAACAAATTGCTAAAGTCTTGTTGTTATAAGAAAGTTTATACAATTACTGAAAAAAGCTTCTATTAAATCACAGAAAAACGAGACACGATTTTTTTAAGGATGCTCATATATGTATATAAGTGCTCGTTCACACAGTGGTCCGTTTTACAGATCCAATTTTATCGTATACCTTTTTATTCGGCGCTGATGTGAGTTACTGTTGTGTGTGTGCGAGTTCACACACACAACAGTATTAAAATACCGATCCGTTCTTTTGAAAGTTGGTGATAAACTGAATAATTATGGTAACTTTATCCCCAGTAGCGACGGATCCGTTAAAATGGTACTTTAAATGCAGTGTGAACATCACCTTCAGCAGTGACGGATCCGTTAAAAACGATCCTGGAACTACGGATGTTCTGTTTGAACGTACCCTACCGCTTCAGAAGAACGGTATAGTACCTTGTGTGTGTAGATACATTTACTTACCTACATCAATCATACTGTCTCGCTTTTTCCTAACTATGCCTAAGTAGAAGGACTTCTAGTCTAATCAGATTCAGCTGAGTATCATAGTATTTTGCCTGGAGAAACCGTCTAACTACATAAATTGAAAAATTTTAACTTCGTGATCACATCAGAAATGAGGATATCCGCAGGAAGACCAAAGTTACCGACACAGCCCGAAGAATCGACAAACTTAAGTGGCAGTGGGCATAGCTCGTAGAAAGGATGTTCGACGAGGTCGAAAAGTTCTGGAGTGTCGACCGGAAGACGCTGCGTTGTCAGGCTTCCCACTAGGTGGGCCGATGACGGTATCCGGCAGACGCAAAACGCACAGGACTGGTCCATGTGGTGCCACTCGAGGGAGGCGTCTGTTCATTAGTGAACGTGTTTCGGCTGAGATGATAATGATTAACTCCATGATTATGATACATTTTCCATCTCTAAAACTACACAGAAAAGACGTCATCTGTGATTCCACAAGCGAAACTAGCATAATAAAACTCCAGAGTCCACATTTTATGCAGTCCAACTTTTTTGCCGGCCTGATACGTTCCGTGTTCAACGAAGTTTTCACTAGGAACGAGTTACTAAAAACAGTATTTTATAGCAAGCATAGTTTTAACTGGGACGTAGCTCAATGCGTACAAACATTATTCCGTTGGGTAGTTTAGAAAATTGAAATGTTCATGTTTTTGTAAAAAGTGTAACTAGATAGTGTTAAAAGCAGGAGTGAAAGTTTTATTGGTGTTTCTTCTTGTCTTTTGTTCCTTATCACCTGTTACTGGAAGGTTTTGGTGGAGGTAGATTAAGGACATTGATTGATTCTTGACTAACATTACATGATCCGCTTTTTATATTGAGGTATTTTTCCAGTCTCACCAGATGCATCTGTACACCAGTATTGTACAAACAGCGGTTGTCAATCTGACCTAATCAACCTAGCTTCTCGGTAACATGATTTACTTTCCGAGGCACAAAGGGGAGTCCCCTTATTCCTCGGGGAGCACTTTAATACGGTCCCGATTGACATTTGTAGATCTTGGCCAATCGATGCAGATGGCAAAATTAATACGCCAAGGAGTATCCTTATAATGGAGCAGTGGTGGCCTAGTAGTGTCGGCCGCGACTGACAAGTTGTAGATCGTGGGTTCGAACCCAGGCAGGCAATTTACTTTGTGTAATTTATTTCATCACCACTGCTCTCAAAACGGTGAAGGAAAACATCGTGAGGAAACCGGCATGTCCTAGAATCAAAAATTCGGAGACATGTGACGTCCACCAACCCGCACTGGGCTCGTGTGTTGGATAATGGCCCACTCCCTGTCTCACAGAGAGGAGGCCTGTGTCTCAGGTATGGGAGCATTAATAGGCTGATGATGATGATCCTTATAATATATCCTTGACCACCATTGGTAAAAAGTAAAATAAACCAAGCCATTAATCGGAACGGCATTTATTATGGTGCATTTTTACTACATTTCAAAACATTCTCTCCATGTAAACACAGTGCAGATAAAACTTTTTTCATTCTCTACGGCAAAACAGAAGATTAAGTTTAAACGCAGCAGCATATTTTGGACAAAAACAAACGAAAATCGCATGAGTACATCACATTACTGGCCCAAAAAGAAACTCCACTCAGTTTTAAGCCGCAAAGCAGTTAGCACTGCAGTGTTAAATTGAAGCGAAGTTTTAAAAACGCCGAATTTTTTCGGCTCATTCCGGCTAGCTTCGGGAAGCTTCGGGCTTTGGTTCGTTTTGGTAATCATACTATGGAACTGTTACATGTGGCGGTATGGAAGCGTCTGGATGGCTCAGGAATATTTGCATAGACATACATTGGCTGCTGTAAAAATACAGCCAAGGGTGAGTCAGAATGGCACCCGTAGGGTTTCGTACCTACACCTAAATAGATTTACTTTCATCTTTTATTTGTAGTTTATTTATAGAGTTTATATAGTTAGACCAAGCATTGTTTGAATTAATAAATCAAACATTTTTAAAACAATTTAGTCCGCCGGCCAGTGCCGGGAGCAGAAATACGCTACGCGTGGTTAGGGATACAGAGACCTGAAACACCTTTTAATGTGAGCCTTAGGTAGCTTAGATATTCTGTAAAATTGTCAACTGACTAGCTATTCAATAATATGCCATGTGATAAACAGATGGACGGCAAATCACTACATAGTATAAAACAAAGTCGCTTCACGCTGTCTGTCTGTCTCTATGTAATCTTAGATCTTTAAAATAGTTTTTTTTTAATAGATAGTGTTTTAAGAGGGAGGTTTATATGTATAACACTCGCGGGTGAAGCCGCTGGCAGAAGCTAGTACTTAATAACAGGGTCTTTTTAGCACCCTTTGGATACGGAACCCTAAAAACCAGTTAGTTAGGCTTCTACGTAGGTGACAGTCTCATGTTTATTGTGTGCGTAACAACGTTTTGCGCAACAGCCACTCAGACATAGGAAAGAGTGGTTCATTGTCTAGAATGTATGTAGTATATTTAGTCTGTACTTTCATTTATTCTGTGGTATAGTGTCAACAGTACACATCTGGATACCATCCTCATGAATTCAGGTGTTTTTTGACAGCATGTTTATCTTTGAGTATACACAATCAGAGTAAGTGTGTGGTGTGTTTATCTGTATTACAGTTGTTAAGATACAGTTAGAAAAAACAAAATATGTTGAAAGCTTGTTTAACCGGTTGAATACCGTAATTACCGAAACGATTAACAAGCCATTGTGTCTCGGGGGGTCCACGTTTCGGGCACTCAAGGGGTTACAGTTTAATAAATCATATGACATAATAGTATGTATTCGTAACGGTTCTAAAGCTGACAGAAAGCTGACTAAAGAGGCTTTATAAGTGACATTCGATGTCAGCGAAGGCGATATTCGAAATGTCAAAATGTGAGGGATTGATCACGTGAATTTTGCCTTTTTGACAATCGCTATTGTCACGCTTTCGATGATGGAATGTCACTTGTCTATACTCCATTTGAAATAACATTAGAATTTTTTGCAACCCTTTTTTACATTCCGTTCAACCGATTTTGACTTTTATTGCGTTGGTGATATGACAAATGGCAGCTGTATTTAACAGTTACTTTTGGTAACAGGTTTATGCTTTTTATGCTACACTTATCTTTACGGGATAGAACTCAAAATCGGTTGAACGGAATGTAAAAAAGGGTTGCAAAAAATTCTAATGTTATTTCAAATGGAGTATAGGGCCTCTGGTCTCGTTTTGGCACCATTTAAAAATGGAACCCTAAAAACCAGTTACACAGGTGATAACTCGTGTTTATTGTGTGTTACAACATTTTGCGAAACTGCCACTCAGAATCTCCTCTTTGTCTAGAATGTATGTTTTATAGTGTCTGCAGTAGACAGTTGGATACTTAGCTAACACGCACAGTCCTCATCAATTCAGGTGTTAATTTGACGGCTTTTGTTGTTTGTGTAATTAAACCGTTCCAGAGCTTGGTTATAATGTAATAGTATATTCTAGGGTAATGAAACCGCCTCGTTGGTCTGGTCTTGCTGAGTACCTATAAGGTCCTGGGTTCGTTTCCCGAGTCGAGCTGAGTGTCATTGGGTTTTTTCATCTGGTATTTCAGTCTGCAGTCTGGAGTCTGGTAATGAAACATCCAACAAAGTAAGCTTAGTAATACAAAACAGGTTTATCAATTAATCAATTACATACTAACTATTGCAATTTGGCTTCCGTAACATAATGAAAGAGTTAGAATATATAAAAGAGTGGAATTCCCTGCCGGAGTCTGTATTTCCTGATAGCTACAACCTGGGAGTCTTTAAGTCAAGAATGAATAGGTTTTTTCTAGGTAAGCGTGATCCGTCGTCGACCACATCATCGCTTACCTTCAGGTGAGATAGTGTTCAAGCGCGAGACTATCATTAATAATAAAAAAAACATCCGCAACATCCAACAAAAACTGCACATTATTTTTGGATAAATAGAGGTCAATGACACACAGCAATAGTGTATTTTTATATCAATGAAATAATTATTGTTATCAGACCAAAGAAACAAAACTGTATTTTTTTATTTGGATTTTTTTTAATTTGATTACATATTTTTTATGTGGATTTTTTTAAATTGCTCTCATATTTATTATATTATAGCTCGTGGCTAAATAATAACAGCCGCACGGGTCGATTTTCAAGGTTAAGCAATGCTTGACGAGGTCGGTCCGTGGATGGGTGACCATTTTCAACATACCGAGTTTCCTCCGTGCCTTTGAAAGCACTTTAAGCCGTTGATTCCGGCTGTCATTTGAAGATCCTTGACAGTTGTTAAGGGTAGTCAGAAGCTTGAGATCTGACACCAGTCACGCCAAGGGGTACCGTGTTACCCAGTTACTGGGTTGTGAAGATCAGATAGGCAGTCGATCCACGTAAAACACTAGTGCTCAGCTGAATCTGGTAAGACTGGAACCCGACCCCAGTATAGTTGGGAAAAGGCTAGACACATTGATTTATATTTATTATATTTTTTATCAATTTTATAACTGTCTGACATTTTTTTATAATTTTATTACATTTTCGCTGGCAAGTTTAATATTATTATGATAGTGTTGCTGACAGTTAAATTGTAACTTGGATGGATTTAATTTGAATGATTTCAGTATTTTTTTTCTCTAGTCTAATTTATTTATTTAGGCAAACCAACTAAATACACACATGACATTCATAAAACTTATCATTAACAAATATAATAGCACTGCATACATCTAAAGCAACGGTACAGTAAGCACACCATTTTATTTAGATCTCTACACAATAATAATTAACATAAATGTGGATAATAATAACAAAACAAAAAGCCTGATATTGTGGTGGTGGACCGAATCGAGAGGCGTGCAATGATTGTTGACATTACCGTCCCGCATGACGGGAACCTCGTGAAAGCCGAGAAAGATAAGCAAATCATGTATCTTGACTTGGCTCGCGAGGTTGTCGACATGTGGGAAGTGGACACAGCGATCATTGTACCGCTAGTCGTGTCAGCCACGAGTCTCTACCAACACCTTAGGAGGCTCTCTTTAGGCGACTGGGTCAAGGGCCTGATCCAGAAAGCAGTACTGCCAGACACGGCTCGTATTTTTAGGAGGTTCCACTCTCTGGAGCCCTGACCGTCGGTAGCTTGGACCCTGTTCCCGATACCGGTGGGCCTGTATTTTTTTTATTTTTAAATGGTTTTTTTTTTAGTTTATTTTATAAAAATATTTAAAAATGTAAAGAATAAGAAATTAAGTGAATAAAGGACATAATAATAATATCATAAATATCAATAATCTATTACAATTATAATCAAATGCTAATGAATGACATTTTATTTTAATTGCGAATGGATCAATTTTTATGAAATGCTTATGAATGTAATATTATGGACTACAGTATCTGTAAATAAATGAATTATTTAAGTACATTATTAACTTTTTACACGGCAGTTTAGACTGGTTTTCACTGTAATTTATTGGTTTGGTATTGTATTGTATTGTAAAATAGTACTCTTAAGCGTAATGAGTAGACAATGAATGCAGTCGCTGTGGCCAAAATCGACTAGATGGCATCATCTTCATCATGCCTAAGGTATTTAGTACATTATTTTTGAAGCAAGAGACAACGACTGGTCCAATATAAAACCGTAAAAGATCATATTACACACTCTCATCCATCCCGTAATTTCAGTTTATCCTTTGTTAAAGCCAGTACATCCATAAGATGGTTTATTACAGAAGACGTGATTTCACCCCTTCACAGCTTCATATAACGCGGTTTAAAGTTTAATATACGCTCATATTGCTTAGAGGACCCCTCGCAAGTCGTGAAATTACCCAATTTAATACTATAGCAAGCCGTAAGTCCGTAACTCACCGTGCAATGAACTTCAAATTACCTACAAACTGTATTATCTCGCCCATTTTTCGAGCGTTACGAAAAATCCGTTCCTAAATAATAAACATGGTGATATACGTACTAATCCAACTACTACGTCTCTGTACCTGCAACTTATAAAATATTACCTTAACACCCACTGCAAAAATGACTCTATCTTAGTAAAATAAGGTTGATATTAGAGTGGTTGGTTGCGATAAGTAGCGGGTATAAATTTATCAGAAGATGATCCTGGGGCCGAGGTCCCCAGTTACACAGTCTGTTAGTCAAAAGGCTGTTTACACCCGCAGGTGGTCGTATGCACAATGCACTAGCTTAATTATCTTTGTAACAAGAAGTTAATGATCTAGAAGAGTCGTGCGACGAATTTTGGTACACGGAGCGGTTGATGGGCGTTGATTAACTTGTTTACCAAGGTTTATCGGAATATTATTAAGATGAACAGATGTAAAAAGTTTATACAGTAGCAATGCAGTTGTATTGTTGTGACCAGATATATGAACCGTGATCGTATGCTACTTTGTGGAATGTATTATTTTGTTACGGTAAATGGCAAACGACCACGGTTATCCTCTGAACGCCACTATGAATATGTATGAAATACAATAAAATATTTATTACATGTAAGTTGTTTATTTAATAACCGATGCATATTGAATAGTTTGTACAGATGAGAATATTTTCTTGTTTCATACTTTTTAGAGCGTGATTATTCAGTAGTCGGGTTTTAGTTATTGAATTTATTTTTGTTTGAAGTATTTCGGGTTTTTGCAGAGCCAAAATAGTGGTCTAACGAGAGCCTATAAAAAAAACACATTTTGTAATGTTTAGGGTTTATTGTTTTGCATGTGTCTAGACAATGCATAAGTTACAAGAGTGGACTCTAGATAACGTATGATGATAACGTAGTTGATTTAGGAAATGTACTATTCTCTAGTTTTCATGACTGTTATTTATTTTATGTTATAATGAGGATGAGAGTAGGTTATAAATGTTTTTGTTTTGTATTAAAAATATTGTGTTTTTATATTAAAGGAAACTTATGTAAGTCCATTACACCGGTGGAATTTAGATCTAAGCCTAAATTGGGAGAAATTCTCCAGACAGTAGATCCAACTTCGAGAAAGAGGTCAACCGTCGCACCCGACTCGGCTGGACAGTGTTCGGTAAGCTAAGCGGTATCTTCTCGACCAACTGAGACGTGGACGCTCATATTGGGCCCCATCAGAAGGCTTAAAGTAACCCAAAGAGCAATGCAGAGGGCTATGCTTTGAGTTTCCTTGCGTAATCGCTTTAGAAATGAGGATATACAATGTAATACAATACAGGACCAAAGTTACCAACATAGCCCGAAGAATTGCGAAACTTAAGTGGCAGTGAGCAGGGAAAACTGCTCGCAGACCAGATGATCGAAGGGGCTAGTTTATAAGTTATTATTATTAGTAGTAGTATTATTAGTTTTTTTTTACATTTTCATAATTTTATATTAAATGAGTTATTTTTAAGACCGCGCTATCGCTTTAGGTATACCTGTAATGATAGTTGAAAGGAACGTTTTAATAATAAATAAATGACTTTGACGAGCTTTAACTCTCCAAGCAGAACTGAACAACAGAACTTATCAAAAATATGATGTACCAAACCCTAACTTCATTAAAATCCCTGTTCAATGATACCACACATGATGGGATGGGGTGAAAAAACATTTTTGTTCTTGACTTCCCCCTAGAGGGCGCCATATTCAATTTAATGTGACGTCACATAACCTATAACTAGCTGACAAATGAGACGCTTCTAACGACACCTCATTTGTCAAATTATGATAAGTAATTTAGAAGTTATGAGGGAACAGATGAAGATACATACATACATACAAACATACCGGTCAAAAACTAAACCCTCCCTTTTGCTTCACCGTAGTTGGGTGATAAACGAAGCAAGTACAGTATGTGGGGATTGTAGCAAGTAGCTTGCCGTAGTTACTGCCTACCCCCATGGACAAAAGGTGTGCGTTTATTTCTGTATTTTGAAGAAAATCTCTAAGTAACAATAATTATGTAAGTCCATTTTTTTCTTTTTTTTAATTAAAATACGTTACCCCACACTAGGAATTTCTTTCTGTATCGTGGGTGCGTTAACAAACACATAAACTCACATACACAACACCCAAAGCCGGAACAACTATCTGTAGGTCATACAAATATTTGTTCCGTGCGGGAATGGAACCCGCGACACGCAGCGCAGCAGCCAATCGCTCAACCACTGCGCCAACCGTGCGCCCATTACACCGGTGGTAGATCTAAGTCTAACTAACTAATTTATCTTCTCAATAGATGGGTATAATTTATGATTAAACGAACTTACCCTAAGTGAAGTTCTATCATAATTATACGAAGTGCCTCGTCCTCGTCGTCGTCGTCGTCGTCGTACCTTAATTAATATTGATTATTTACAATGTAGTAACGCGTAGAGGCGGCTACCCAATTCACTATGTTTTAGAGATTTTTTTTTTTTTTTCGTTGCATCTCTTTATTTGTCCACTTGTCATTTAGTTTAGAGTTACTTATGTTTTATAGATATTTCCAGAACGCTTCTGGGTTATACCTTAGGGTTGGGAGGGTGTTACTAATCTCTTCGGACGAGACACTTCGTATAATTATGATAGAACTTCACTTAGGGTAAGTTCGTTTAATCATAAATTATACTTCGTGCCTCGTCCTCGAGAATACCTTAATTAATATTGATTATTTACAAAGTACTTTATTTGTCCACTTGTCATTTAGTTTAGAGTTACTTATGTTTTATAGATATTTCCAGAACGCTTCTGGGTTATACCTTAGGGTTGGGAGGGTGTTACTAATCTCTTCGGACGAGGCACTTCGTATAATTATGATAGAACTTCACTTAGGGTAAGTTCGTTTAATCATAAATTATACTTCGTGCCTCGTCCTCGAGAATACCTTAATTAATATTGATTATTTACAAAGTAGACTTTGAGAGTTAAGTTCTGGAATTATCACAGAAACTATGATGAATTTTTGAAGTAAAAACTTTCTTTAAAATTCTTAATTACATTTTTATAGACTAACCAGCATGGTTGTCCATAGGTTTCACACATAGGTTCTTAATCAGTTTATGAAGATATGTTCTTAATTATCTGTTTTGACAAATTTATTATTTACATTCTTATTCTCATTGTTACGAGTATAATGTTTATAGATTAACAATCACAGTTGTCATTAGGTAACAAAGGTTCATATTCAGTCATTTTCTTAATTATTATTCTTATCTTAATTATCTTTATTAACAAAGTATATTTTGCCTATTTATTGTCATTAAGTATTAAAGTTTTTTATAGACTAACAATCACAGTTTATTTTAAGTAATATTGGTTCTTAACCAAAATGTTTATATATATTCTTAATCATCTTTTCAACAGAATATTTAATGCCCACTTAATAACAATATTAAAGTTTGTTTAAAGAATAACAATCATAGGTGTCATTGGAAAACTAAAGTTCTTAATTAACCATTCAGATAATATTATAAATATATGTGTTTTAACAAAATGCAGTTTTGCTTTCTTATTACTATTGTTAGTTTCCTTATCCTTGTGTGGCGTGTGCTGTGAGCTAAATATACGTGTACATCAATACTGCTAGTCTTTAAAGTACACTTAATCCAACGACTGATAGTCTGTTTGGACACTTCTGTGGTATGGTTTCTTGGTGCCTAAAATAATTCTTTTATGTTTATGGTTAGAGGTTTTATTAATGTAGGTTATAAGGGTTTCAGCTAGACATATTTTTGTTCTTTGTCTGAAGTATTGATTGATTATTTAGTTCATATATAAGAGATTTTTTGAGGTCTGAAATTTTGATGGTTATATGCATTGATTGTATTTCTATACTTTGATTTTATTTATGACAGTTGTTCTAGAGACAGCATCTTATTTGGGTATCAAATTCCTAATACTTCCAGTATCTGGCATGTTTCCCAGGTGACATTGTATTTTTGGCCATGTGGTCGTAGTCTGAACACGCCCTTAAAACTAATTTTTTATCTATCATCAGATGACATTCTAATATTTATTATAGTATTAGCAGTGACAATGCCGATTTGTGACAGTCAAGCATTTGTTATATTTTATACTGAAATTAGAAAGATCTGTTAAGAAATTTTATTACTACTTTTAGTTGGTGTTCAAGATTATATTTTCTAAAAAGTTAAACCAGTTTATTAAACATGTGTCAATTGTTTGAGAACTTTTCTGATAAAGATGCTATCAAAATTTCTATTGATTTTGGTGGTGTGCTTCGTCACAATAGATTTCACTACCTACACATTAGACTCCGACAGCCAGAGTAAGGTTGGTATGGATTTTTCCGTTGCTGTGAGATACTTTATTATTATATTTTCATTAGGTTTGAGTATGATCTCTGAAATATGGGAAGTTCCTTAAGTAAAGGGAATCAGGGCAGAGTTGGCCATGGTGACCACTATGATGCCCTTAGCTTTATCCGTTATGATTTTTCATAGATCTTCTAATATGTTTGAGAATGGTGAAAACACATAAAAGAAAATTGGTTACCTGTATACTGTAAATGGGTCAATTGTAAAGGCATTTGGGTTGTTATGTATTTGTCATATTTTTTGTTAATGTGACTTACAAATAGGTCAGAATTCCAAATTTATCTTTCAATAATTGTTCATATGAATTTTCTTTTAGTTCCCAGTCTACATCGGGATGTGACATCTGCAATAAAGTATCAGCTACTTACGTAGATTTTCAATCGACCTAATGTAAGGAGCGAAAATAAAAATATTATGGTTTTCACACCAATGCTGCTGGCTAAGTTGAAGAGACGCGGATTTTGAATTCCACTCCTTTGATTAATGCAGCCTATATTGCTATTGAATTGTCTATGCATAACAGTATTTCATAATTATTGAAAAGTTTGCCAAATTTTTTAAATCAAAGAATGATGCTAATAAATCCAATAAAAATCATTAAATATTCATATTCAATCTCATCCCCATAGACACCCTTGGTTGAGGCGTCAGAAAAGATGAAGATGTTCCACACTTCGCCTACTTTCTGCTGAAGTACCGCCCCTATACATGTGTCCGATGCATCTGTCATAAGCGATAAGGGAACGCCACTTAAAGGGTACGATAAAGTAACTGCATTCTTCAGCTGGTCCTTGCACTTCTGAAAAGCTACGTCAGTTTCTGTGGACCAAACTATAGGTGACTTGTCATTTTTCTTCGTATTGTGTAGATACT
This sequence comes from Orthosia gracilis, assembly GCA_947562075.1. NCBI lineage: Eukaryota > Metazoa > Arthropoda > Insecta > Lepidoptera > Noctuidae > Orthosia > Orthosia gracilis. Next base: position 42,482,581 of record OX387265.1, on the reverse strand, counting down.
TGCTCAAAACTGCTTGACTCTGAACTGCACCTGGGATATGTTTCCTATAAAAATTAACCATCCCTAAAAAACGTCGTAATTGATCTACTCTTTCAGGCTTCGGCAGATCCGTGATAGCTTGAACTTTCTCCTCTAACGGTTTGATTCCGTCGGTCGACACATGAAATCCTAAAAAATCGAGGTTACTAACGCCGAAACAACATTTTGACAGATTGATCGTAATACCAAACTTCTGAAAACGCTCGAACAATAATCTGAGGTGTTTCTGGTGCTCTTCCTGGTCCTTGCTGGCTATAATTACGTCATCAATATACGCAAACAGGAAATCTAACCCATTCAATACCGTATGATTCATAAATCTCATGAACGACTGTGCCGCGTTTCGTAAACCGAAGGTCACTCTCGGGAATTCAAATAATGCAAATGGTGTTATGATCGCCATCTTGTCCTCAGGAGCTATAGGGATAAAATGGTATGCCCTATTTATATCAATCCGTGAAAATATTGACTTACCTGTCATCAGATATGTAAAGTCATGGAGGCGTGGTATGGGGTAGCGGTCCGGTTTGGTGATGGCGTTGAGCTGCCTATAATCACCACACGGTCGAATGTCCCCGTTCTTCTTCGATACCACGTGAAGTGGGCTCGCCCATGCGCTATTTGAAGGTCTGCAAATACCTAACTCCTGCATAATGCGAAACTCGTCTTTCACCTTTTTGTAACGATCTGGAGGCAATGGTGCCCTGGCATGAACAGGTGGGCCTGTAGTTTCAATATGGTGCAACACTGAATGCTGAATAGGCTCTGTGAAGGCTGTTTCCTTCACAGAGCCTATTCAGCATTCAGTGTTGCACCATATTGAAACTGATGTTTTGTACTGCTGTGTGTTATTGTTTTGATGTTTTGTGATTGCTGAAAATTCATTCAAATGATCATTATAAGGATGACTAACATCTATAGTTTTGATTGACGTTTCAGTACATTCCTTAATACTAGCTACAACGTGCAAGTTTGTCATTTGATCTACTAAACGTTTACGGCTTACATCGACTAACAAACCATAATGGTTGAGAAAATGGCTCCTAATATGGGTTGCTTTACATTCGCTATAACAAAAGTCCAACGGAATGCTCGTCGTAAGTTAAAATTTAACACCATGGTTTTTGTACCATACGTCGAAATTTTAGAACCATTGGCCGAATATAATACGTAGTCACTGCACTCGCGCCTAAAACCACATTTTCCTACTGGCAAAACGGATACATTTGCACCTGTGTCTACTAGAAATTGAAAACCAGTGTTTTTATCATTAACGGATAGACGGTGATTGTTGCCTCCGATACAGCTTACCGTCTCCGGCTGCATCGAATCTAGTTTACCGGCTTCTCACCCTTCCAGTTACATGGTGTCACACACTTCGTTGCTTTGTCCTTGAAACGGAAGTGGTAAAAACACAACCAGTCCGCGTCCTTGGGAGTACGTCTTGGTCCACGGCTGCGACTGCGGTTCCGGAAACCACGGGAGCGTGAATTGGAACGACCACGATCACCTCGCCGCTGTCCAGCTCTCCGCAACTCCGCTATCTCTAGGTTGAGCTTGGCTACTTGGTCTGCCAGGCTGCCTGTGCTGGAATTGGGCCCGCAAACCTCTGCGACACCCTCGGGTTGAATCTGCACGTTCTCCAGGACTTTATCTGCCACTGCTGCAAGTTTCGTCACGTCCTTGAGCTCGGATGCTGCCAGTACAGCCCTGACAGCAGAAGGTAAATGGGTCTTCCACAATATCGCCAACGTTTCATCCGTCATCCTGCTTCCCGCCAGTGTTTTCATTTTTCGTAGAAGCTGCGACGGTTTCTAGTCGCCCAGTTGCATGGAGCTAATCAGCTTCTGGATACGCTGATTTTCTGATTCCTCATATACATTTAATAGTCTGGCCTTGATAGTCTTGTATTTTTCTGTTTGCCGGTGGTGCTGTTATAATGTCAGTAACTTGTTGCAGAACACTTTTTCCCAGCTTGGCAATGAGCAACTGGTATTGGTTGTCATCTGACTGTTTCTGTGGTACTACTACCGCCTCGAATTGGATGAACCACAGAGCCGGTTGATCCGTTCAAAAGTCCGGGATCCTGTCGCTCACCGACACTACAAATAAGTCCGGCTTAGATTCTGGTGGTGTATTTGCCATTGTCACACTACTATAAAGTTTATTTGCTCACACATTTGAAAAACTCTAACTGACTAGAGTTGTTGTACTCGCTCGGTAGACCTTGATGCTTGAGCCGCCCCCGAAAATTCTACTGTTTCACTCACTTGGGTCACCACTGTGGGGGTTTATACTTTATTACTATGTCTCTAGTCCCACTGAAGAGTCTGCGTGTCAATGTAACAAATGGAACACTGGATAGAGTATTTATATTTTGCACAAGAATGAAAGTCTACATTTACGTGAGCCTGACTGTACCGAGTTGTACGGCTGTTCTACCGAACGAGTGATGGAGGGCGACTGACGTCGCTAGCTGGCCTGCCTGCCTACGCACTTACTGCGCACTTACATATGTGTGTGTACCAATAGGTACCTGTGTCCCTACAAATCCAATAAAATTCATTAAATATTCTTATTCAATCTCATCCCCACAGACAGTACCCCCCTTGGTTGAGGCGTCAGAAAAGATTTCTGTTACATAATTAGGTTTGATTTTGTTTACTAAATTTTGAATGGAATATGGCTACCATTTAGGCAATTATTGTAAGGATATCTATGTAGTATATATAAAGACATCCATAATAGTAGAGCACGCTGAGTGCAGTCCTACAAAACATGTAAATTGTCTGATTTCTTAATTGATATTTGTGTTTTTTTTATCTGTAGGTAATGTTACATGACAGTTATAAGTCTTTTGTCAATAATATATCCCAAAAATGTACCAGTATTAGTGGGTGTAAGTTTGTTAATTACTAATTGAGATCAACTTCTTAGTATTTTGAATGTTTTCAGTTAACAATCAAAAGCCACAGGATCTTAGTAATTTGTTGGCAGATTTCATGACTTTAGTGAAAATGTATCCTCCTACAATTTTCCAAGAGGGAATTCTAGATATTTGCTAGAATTTTTGTGATATTTTATAAGAAGCTATGCATCTTTAATGTATGTTATGTAAAGTATGGCCATGGAACTATCATTTGATATCATCTTTAACTCTGTGCACAAGTCTTCAGGTTAGAAATGGCTTGCATCAATGAACTTATTAAGGCTTTATTGCCATTGGGTTTTTGGTCTTAAGAAACACTTGAGACAAATTTCCCTTTTCAATGCTGGCACTTAGATAATGCACCAATGGTTAGATCAATTAGTTGATTGTCTCTAGTGTTGTGGGTACCCGTGAAACCCTCAATCCATGTTTACATGGTCTTATCGTCAGTGATAAGTTACCAATGTTTTTTTAAAAAAAATATAAGCGACCGGCGTACCTTATTGAGTTTAGCGGCGTCAAGGTTGAGATGTAACAACCGCTTAAAGGGTTATACAGCTGGCTCAGGCTATATACAGGCTCCCTGTTCTCCTGTCGCCCTTGTGGCGCTGGTGGAGCTTTCCAGTGTTTAGCTTGGAATGTGTTGGGTTTTTTCTTGTCATGGGGTGCTGTTACAGCACCTGATTTAGAAACCGCTTTACCAGCTCGAAGAGTTTCAGCAAGTGTTTACCCGAACAGATATTTTTCTATCATTGTTTTTTGAACTTGGTCCTCAAGATCCTTTTTAATTGAGCTGCAGCTAAATTTGCATCTAGTCATATAAGGTGCGAGTGGTATTATTTAACTTGGTAGATCTGTATCATTTTCTTTTGTATCCAGTAGTTTGGATAATGTTGCTCCTAGGCAGGAGATGGTGCTAAGTAGTCTTTGTTTTGCTTCTATGGTCTTGTTTATCAATAATTTGGGCATTTTGCTGTATGGTATAAGAACCCCAAGTTTTGTCACGTTCAATGTCAGCGGTTATTTTCCCTGCGGAAGGAGCTGAAGGGGAAATATCCGCCTGTGGTCTCTAGGGAGACAGGCCTCATGTTACAAGATGTTCCAGACAGCTGGCCACTTCCTTGTGGAGTTCGGCCCCATCACCATACTCCGTGTTCAATGTTGGGTCAACCCCAAAATTTTGAGAACATCTGTGTTTTGTCCGGGCTGGGATTGTGAGGAAGATCACTAGTGTTTTTGGTTATTTTCTTAGTCGTATCCGACTTCAATTGTTTCCATTTCATTTGTGGCGTCGTCGTCTAGGACTTCGCCTGGAATGATTACAAACCATTCTTTTACTTCCGGTTGATTACCGAGTTATGCAATCTGGTGGGTGTAGCAATGCCAAAGAATTGAACAAAACCAGTGAGCGTGGCGTCGTCGTCTAGGACTTGGCCTGGAATGATTAGAAACCATTGTTTCACTTCCGGTTGATAACCGAGTTATGCAATCTGGTGGGTGTAGCAATTCCAAAGAATTGAACGAAACCAGTGAGCGTGGCGTCGTCGTCTAGGACTTGGCCTGGAATGATTACAAACCAGTGTTTCACTTCCGGTTGATAACCGAGTTATGCAATTTGGTGGGTGTAGAAATTCCAAAGAATTGAACGAAACCAGTGAATTATTGAATGTTGTGAGACAGTCCGATGATCTGTTCGAGTACATTCGTTAGACGAAAGAATTGAATTATATTTCATGATCTCGTAAGTATGCGGTGAGACAGCCCGATGGCATGTCCGAATGTATTATTTGTTTCAGAATTATTGAATGTTGTGAGGCAGTACGATGACTCCTGCTCGATTACATTCGTTAGGTAAAAGAATTAAATTATGATGATCTCGTAAGTATGCGGTGAGACAGCCCCAATGCATTATTTTGCTTTTGGCTTGCCCGAAATGCGTTATTTGTTTGAGAATTATTGAATGTTGTGAGACAGTCCGATAAACAGCTCGAATACATTCTTTAGATAAAAGAAATACATTTCTTTTGATTGATAATCTCGTAAATAAAAGTGCATTATTTGTTTGAGATGCAAGATTAAGGCGTAGGATTGGTAAAATAGTAGTAGATATGTATAATAATATATTTTAACAGATTTAGGTACCTTGTGGGTCTAAATATGGCGTCGACTCTTGAGACGATTTTGTTTTACTTCGAGTCGAGCACGTTTTAAATTGTTCCCAAGCTTTTTCATTTTTCTCCTGATTCTCTTGTAGGTGTTCCTCGGTTGACGATGGTGTGTCCTTTTTGGCATTTTTCTACTTTTAAAAACTGTTCTTTTTATTTAAAAGTTTAGATATGTGTTGAGTAGCAACGCACTATAATCGCGAATGACAAGTGGACAAATAAAGAGATGCAAGGAAAAAAAAAAAAAAAACTCTAAAACATAGTGAATTGGGTAGCCGCCTCTACGCGTTACTACATTGTAAATAATCAATATTAATTAAGGTACTAATCTCGAGGACTAGGCACGAAGTATAATCTAAAACCTCTTATATTTCATATTCACATGAATAAAGATCTATTGTTAACTATTGCATAGGGTGCGAAAATAACTGGCAAAATGCGTACCGCCTATCCCAGGCCGCAAGTAATGCATTCTAAGCCTAGATTGAATCTGTAGGCAGCGCATCCAACCCACCTCCAGCTTCTACCACCATTGTTCCCCATGTTAATTATAAACATAAATACGAATACGTCCCTCGGTTTTGTGTCTGCGCTTAGTCATAAACCAGTCTCGTATGCTTTATACTAGAGGTCGTTAGCACACTAAATGAAATTTAATGGTCAACATTTAGAACGTTAAGTTTGCTCGGCTTACACTTAATTGACGTTTAGCAGGAGTTCTGTTAGTGTACTGCAGTTAGGAGTTTAAATTGATGGGTATTATTCTATACTTGCTGCTGCCTTAGACTTACTTACATAGCTTCCGCGTTTGTCACGGTGTCACAAGCGCGACTGATGTTAGCTGGATTCGAATCCTAGGTCGGACATAAAGGATTACTGCGTGATTTCTCAGTAGCAATCCGGAGTTTCAATTTTTGTTTTCATAATTTTTTATTACACATACATAATGTATTTATGAAAATACATGAAAATGGTTTGACGATTTCCATTCTCCCGAACCGCCTTTAGCACCGTAGACCACATACAAACGCTGCAGCAGATTATATAGAAGACCTAAGAGTCTGCCTCTCTTCTGTCTGTCCTCTGATGTCTTCAAGGTTCTGGACTGGAGAGGGCTTGGCATCAACGTTAATGAGTACATCACTCACTTTAGGATTGGTGACAATGTAGTGGTTATGGCTGCTACTATGGAAGATCTCAGTGCAATGCTGGATGACTTCAGTAGAGCTTCCGAAAGAGTGTGTCTTAAAATAAACATGGACAAAACCAAGGCTATGTTGAATGCCGATGTTTACACCCACTCCTATCCAGGTCAGAGACTCTATGCTCGAAGTTGTGGACGATTATATCTACTTGGGACAAATTGTCCAGTTACGTAGATCCAACTTCGAGAAAGAGGTCAAACGTCACACCCGACTCGGCTTGGCAGCGTTCGGTAAGCTACACGGTATCTTCTCGTCCAACTGAGACGTGGTCGTTCACATTGGCCCTATCAGAAGGCTTGAAGTAACGCACAAGAGTAATGCAGAGGGCTATGCTTTGAGTTTTCTTGCGTAATCGCTTTAGAAATGACGATATACAATATAATACAATACAGGAACAAAGTTACCAACACGGCCCGAAGAATTAAATGGCAGTGAGCAGGGCACATTGCTCGCAGACCGGATGATCGAAGGGGCTAGTTCTGGAGTGGCGCGAACCGGAAGACGATGCGTTGGAAGGTCTTCCACTAGGTGGAACGATGACCTGGTTAAGGTTGTAGGAGACCGCTGGATGCGAGACGCACGGGACCAGCCAATATGGCTGGGAGAGGCCTATATTCAGCAGTGGACAGTTCTTTCGGCTGAAATGATGATGATGCTGAAAATTTACCATTCCTCCTCTTATTGCCGAAACTACTGGCCGTAGAAAAGTCTATGGTTTAAAATAACATTTGCATGCGGGTCGTTGCGGTCGTTTTTAAAGGGGCTTTAACTGGGACTTGCCGCTCAATTTCATGATGACGCATTTACGAGTACACAGGATCAATAATCCAAATATAATAATCATTAATTTTGAATATTTAATGCTATTCTTTCTCTACACTCGAAGTTGTGGCGACTATGTCTACTTGGGACAAACGATCCAGTTGGGTAGGGCCAACTTTGAGAAAGATGTCAACCGTCGAATCCGACTCGGCTGGGCAGCGTTTGGAAAGTTGCGCGGTATCTTCTCTTTCAACTTACCACTGTGTCTCAAGATGAAAGTGTGTGTTGCCAGTGATGACATATGGCTCTGAGACGTGGTCGTTTACAATGGGCCTCATCAGAAAGCTTACAGTCACCCAAAGGGCAATGGAGAGGGCTATGCTCGGAAGTTTCCTTGCGTGATCGAATCAGAAATGTAGAGATCCGCAAGAAAACCTTGGTTACCGACATAGCCCGAAGAATTGCCAAACATAAGTGGCGGTGAGCAGGGCGCATTGCTTGCAGAACTGATGGCAGATGAGGCTGAAAGGTTCTGGAGTGGCGACCGCGAACCGGTAGACGTTGCGTTGGAAGGGCTCCCATCAGGTGGACAGATGACCTGGTGAAGGTTGCGGGGATCCGCTGGATGCGAAACGCACGGGATCGATCCATCATCGCCTATGTCCAGCCGTGGACATCTTTCGGCTTATATGATGATGATGATAATTCTTTCTTTCTTTTTTTCTATTGAGTTTAGTGAGTTATGGTGCAAGCAAACCAGAAAGTTAATATTTTCACTGAGTGCAAGGAAGACAGAATATTTAAATAAACTTCGTAAAGTTGTTGCGCACTGAACATTGAACAAAAGTTGAACATGATAATGAAAAAATACGTTATGAGGTTACATAATGTATTAAACCCGAGAAAAAAAATTGCCTGAAATCTGGTTGCAGGGCTACCTATTTCTTCGTGTCGCTGGCACTACAGTAAATACTTAAGATTTTTGAACCTAAACCTTTGCCACTTCCACGGCATTGTCGGTGACTGCGCATAGATCACTTTGTCTGCATATTTTGGGGTACAGAGAGCCTATTAAGAAATATCCACGAAGTAGGTAGGACTACAATATGTACGGTGATGCGTCATCGGTACTTGGTGGACATCCCACCCATACGCACCAAACGTTTTGGGAATACTTTTACTATGCGTACAGCAAAAGAGTGGCATTCCACCTTCTTTGAGTCTTTAAGTCAAGAGTGAATAGGTTTCTTCTAGGCAAGCGTGCTTCATCGTCGACCACATCATCGATTACAATCAAGTGAGATACTGGTCAAGCGCAAAAAAAATACAGATAATCTATCTAGTAGTAGACGCGCTTCGATCGACAATCGATTGAAAACGTAATTATGACAAGATATCTTGCGAAACACCCCGATTCAAACAGTAAAACGCCATAACTTTTGAACGGCTGAACCGATTTTGATTAAACATTGCTAAGAACATTCTCGATAAAGTCACCTTTCAAACAAAAAGCTATGATGCCACAGACATATACACAAATACACAGGTACACACATCCAAATTATAACACGACTGTTTTTCCGTTGTGGGTTAAAAACCGCGCTTTCTGTTACTAATGAATGGTTGTGTTTGTCATCGACCCAATATGAAGAAGCAAAATATAAAATCGCAGTTGAATGTACCTCGTTGAATTTGATTTGCATTTCTAGACGACCAATTTCGAACAGATGTTACGCTTAGCGCAAAAACCAGAGGTCACCAACCTTTTTATATGGTCACTTTATTTCAGGATCCCTTGGTTTCCAATACAACAACCGTATTTTAATTGGCATTATTTTGTCCGTCCGCTGTATTTTTCGGACTATTGAATTCCTACTTTCTCAATTCTCATCTATCATTTTGTTAAGTAAGTATTGACAACCTAATATTTACGTCTGTGTGACGACGGTGTGATTTTTATCGCCTTACAACGGCTGTTTTGTTTTAGGATGAAACAAAAGGACTTAATGGTTGTAGAAAAGAAATTGCTTTTGTCAATCAATTCAAAATAAACAGCCAAAATATTAAATTCCTTTAGTTATTAATTTAGTTAAAAAAACTCAAACTTAAAGCATTTTGTTCAAATAAACCATACGGGTCCTTGACAATTCAAAAGGTTTACATACACTTGTCATTGTCAAGGTCAGAAAGTTAAAGCATTGTTCGTTCCAAAACTTAAATCTACATGGAGAAGAAAGTTCAAGTAAATTACCACTACTACTACCAATTAAACAAATAAAAGAAACTACTGTTATTAGTGATAATATAACACCCTGAACAGTTACGAAAGTACCATTCACATAATTACCAAAGTAACATCAAAATGTTCCAGTAATTACAACACAGAAATACTGTCACAATATGGCCGCCAATTAACTCTTATTATAATATTCTCAAGGTAACACCCTAAATATCGATTTACTACACTTTTCGATTGTTTCAGTGGAAATATAATGTGTGGTAGTCACGCTCCTTTTCAATAATATTTGATAGGAAAATATTGAGCTTGGAAATTATTAAGAGGTTTTAGTTTCAGTTTCGAAACGTATTGTCTGTGGACGTACACTTTTGATTTGAATTTGGAATTGGAAGTAGAACGCGTTGCTTTAATTCCAGTAAAAAGTAAACTTTTGAATATGGAACTGAAGACCTATAAAGTGATTTACTGCCATGATATATGGACACAATCACGGGAGTTTGTAAAGAAATTTTAGTGGCAATCGAAACAAGTACCGACAGTCTATTTTAAATTATCAAATAAAAGACATTAGTGGCAATGGAAAGAAGTGCCGACAATCTATTATAAATTATCAAATAAAAGACACACTGTTCCTAAAACTTTCATCTGGTTCTAGTTGTCACAATTTATGTTTTACATTAGAATTGAACAGAATAGAATCTTTATTATGTACACCATATAAGTTACAGAAAGTATAGAAGAAGTAAACATTACACTGGGTGACACAATGGGCGGCTTTATCGCTAATAGCGATCTTTTCAAGACAACTTTTGAATGGATTTTAAAAGTGAAAGCAAAAACAGTACTGTTGGTAGTTTTTGCTGTACTATTTACATATAAAATAAATATATATATATATATTTATATTCATTATATAGACATTTGTCAATATATACAGTAATAAATATGGAACAAAAACACAGAAATCAAGAAAAACAACTATTAAAGAGAGAGGTAGTGATTCTTTACCATAGTTTTAAATGAAGCAAATGCAAGCAAATGGGCAGAGATTAAGCACTAGACTATCCAGTGTCCTACATTTGTAGGTATGTATTTATATGCACGGCAATCTTCATCTATTGTGTCTGCTTTGTGTTTAATTGTATAATTAATGGCTCATACATAATACACCACACTACGTTGAGCATCTGTATTATCCTCTTACTCAGAAGAAAACACTTAATTAGCTGAAACTAATTCAATAAACTAATACAGAAGACAACAAACAATACTCCAGCCACATCAGAATAGTTTCAAACGCCATTATGTCTGTTACTTCAAAGGGAAACAATATGGAAGCACTCCATATGACCGTTACAGATTGGGGCCTAAAGGGTTTGTATCGAGGGCAGCCTGCTTAGGGGAGAACTGGCTCAAGAGCTCAAAGGAAAGGCTTTGAGTGATCACAGGATATGTTACCCCTTGCTGGCTCTGTATCGAGTAGATGGCTTATAAATGTGTAGCGGGATGATGATTGTTTGCTGTATGGCCTGCATTGACGGAATAGTGCACTCTAAGATCATAAGATGCAGTTTTCATCGTCTTTTTTGGTATAAATATGTTGTATGTCTAGGGTTCCGACCTTGTTACTAAGACTCCACTGTCCGTCCGTCTGTCTGTCACCAGGCTGTATCTCATGAACCGTGATAGCTGAACTTTTCACAAATTATGTATTTCTGTTGCTGCTATAACAAAAAATACAAAAACAGAATAAAATAAATATTTAAGTGGGGCTCATACACAACAAATGTGCTTATTTGCCGTTTTTTTGAGATCATGGTACCGAACCCTTTATGCGCGGGTCCGACTCGCACTTGGCCGGTTTTTTGCCGTTCTTTGCGATAGTGCTTACAAGTAGGGGTAGGTCGTGGGTTCGAACCGAGGCAGGCACTTTACTTTGTGTAAATTATTTCATCAACACTGCTCTCAAAGCGATGAAGGAAAACATCGTGAGGAAACCGGCATGTCCTAGAACCAAAAACTCGAAGACATGTGACTATCTACCAATCCGCACTGGGCCGATGGGCATGATGACGATGACGAAGACGAAGTAAGAGAAGATGAACTGATAATTTTACAAGGCATTACGCCTTAATCACCAGCTACGTCATACATCAACAGCTAATGTCATATCTAAATCACTTTATTTTACTTTCAACACTTACTGGTAATATTTCAATGTCCGGCACGTAAGTTGGCAAGGTTTAGGTTTAGTGGGGGTAAGTTCGCGCATATTCCGCGAACTGGCCAACCACCGTATAGAGCGAACGGAACGCGAACGCGACACGGTTGGTCAGTCGATCCTTATGTCAACTGACCAACCAATCGCGCGCTCGGAACCGTCCTAAACGTTTCCCGCGCCCGCTTCACTATCAAAGGTACCTAAAAAACGACTTCTGCGCATCTACTGACTCTTGCCAACTTACGTGCCGGGGATTATACTAACATGAATATAATAGTCCTGCATCGGCCCTTTCCTGACGGTGCAATATCGCCGATTTTGCGATATCGATAGGCGATATCACATATGTATTTTCTAAGAAAAAGTCGAGTGCGTATCGGCCGAATTGCATTGCACTGCGTCTATCTTCTTCTTCTTCTTCTTCTATCGTGTCGGTAAACTCAAACCATTCAAATTTATTCCATCCAGTACGTAGCTACTCGAATAGCTTTCCATTTGGCTAGGTTGTTTCTACAGCGGCCATGTGAACATACTTGCAATTTCGATTAGTAAAAATCGCTTATTATTGTGATTTAAATTGAATTGCATCGCGCCATAAGCAAAGGGCCTTACAAGATATTTATTAATCAAACCATACCCTATAATAGACACCAAAAGAGAGCTTACTGCAACAACAACAAAAAAAAACTGACAACGGTTAACAAAACAAAATATCTTACTAATTTTCTAATTAAACTTGATGAGTTCCGTGCCAGGATGCAGGCGGCGCTAAAGGATTATTAGTAGGAATTAACAGTGACACTTAATAACTTCTTCAATTTGATGACATGTGGGTCTCTAAACAAAGTACAACTTCCAAAAAGGTCATTGACTTGAAAGGAACTTCACACAGCAGCAGCAAATAATTAAAATACATTTTAATATACTGATTTGTTTGAAATGTCATTTATAACTTGCATTATGTTCCAAATTAAAAGTGCTATGTCTGGACAGAGCGATAAAAATAAATAAATGGCAATACACATTTATTAAGAGTACAATTTGATTGATTTTATATGTATTATCCACGCCTTACATATAATAATACAATAGGTTTGTTTCTATATTATTAGACCTTAATTTCTTGAAATAAAACGTAGCTTCTGAGTGCCAATTAGTGTCGTCGTAATAACACATTATTCGACTTTCAACAATCAAATCATCGACTTCACTAATGTACAAAATACGGCTACAGATAAAACAAAACAAAAGAAACTCACTAAACGCCCTCTCTTTTGTTACAGATAAAAATCGCTCTGATGTGAAAAGGAACAAAGATGGACCTTAAATATCTGATCCTAATGATTGCCTTCGCGACAGTCGAAATAAACGTAACTGAGAGCCGACAGAACGACAAAAGGCGATGGAAGAACGACAAGATTTACTCACACTACGTTAATATTTGTGATATACAGGACCGAGGGTCCAAAGTTCATTGTTACTGCGAGAGTATAAAGATAAAAACCGCCACAAAGGCCGATTGTTGGGTATTCAACGGGGGTATAGCTGAAGACGATCCGTTCTGGTCCAATTTTTATTCACAACCAAAAATAGAAAAGTTAACATTCAACGTCAGAGCCGACGGTGGACTGACGTATATACCCGCAAAAGTGATCGTTAGACTGGAACGATTACAATACCTCAACATACAGTACGCCAACATCTATAGTATACCATCGTTTGCATTTACCAACTCGACCACGCTTCGGGAAATAACACTGCCCAAGAACAAAATAGCGAAACTGGAAAAGATGTCTTTCGCCCATCTAATAATGCTGTCAAATGTCAGCTTAGTAGAAAATCAGATATCTGAATTGAAACGGGACGTGTTCTACGTCCTCCCCAATTTGCAGAGGCTGTATCTGTCGAAGAACATAATTAGCGTCCTTCACGACGGATGTTTCAAACATCTCAACAATCTTATCAAATTGGACCTCGACAACAATCAGTTGACAGTTGTCATTAGGGAGAACTTCCAAGGTCTGTCTAATCTGATCACGTTGGATATGAGAAACAATAAATTAACGATGATAGGGGACCTTGCGTTCGCGGAACTTTGGAGCCTTCAAGAACTTTACCTGGATGGCAACGAAATAGAATTTATATCCGAGAGGGGTTTCGGTGGATTGACTCAGCTGCGAAAACTTTCGTTGGCCGATAATAAGTTGGGGACATTAGACGACGGCGTGCTCGACGATATTCAAAAGTTGAATGTTTTGGATTTAAGGAACAATAACTTAGAGACGTTGAAACAAGAAGCAGTTCAAAATGTTTTGGAAAACATGAAGTCCAATTATGCGTTAATCTCTCTAGACGGTGAGTCGAATTTTGACAACTTTGCTCGCAATTTATCTTTGTTCTTACAATTTTGTGTAATCCCTAACAAATGTCGATATTACTTTTGTAACTGCTGACATTTGTTAAGATAAATAGGAATTTTGTTCTTTGTTTCCGGCGCTTTTGAAATGTAGGAAACGAGGAGAACAAATAAGGATGTCGTAATAACTCGACCTGTTTTCACATCCTTGCAAAAAAAATTGTTAGCGAGAACCGGAAACAATTAAGTGAAATATTTAATGAGATATAGACAAAATCTTTCAAAGTATATTAAGTTTAGTACCTTTTAATGTTAAGGCAAAAATTTACACAGTGATATACTATCCAAGGATTCAATTTAAAATGCAAACTACTATTATAAGGGGCCATAAAGCGGTAAAAAAACTATCATTAATAACATCTGTGTGGCCGGTTAATTACCGGACCGCAGTGATGTATGCTCCTTCAGTAACCCGTTGGGTAATATATCCGTGTTGAAAATTAACCGGAATGGTTCAATTAACCGCACGATTAGCTGCCACGGCTATTATGTCACGGTTCTTTGGTTATCATGATGTATTTTAGTGTTTTGTAGGTGTTGGCTATTTTGTAGAGCAGGAAAAGTCTAGGTAGTGCCATTTTTTGTTGTTTTATTTTGGTGCTTACATATTATTACAAACATATTTTTTGACTTGTGCAAATGTCCATAACCCGATAATTATGATCAAAGATTTATGTATGTAATACTTATTACTTTTATTAGTGTTAGGCTCGTGCTTGACCACTATCTCACCTGATGGAAGCGATCGTGTAGCACGCTTGCATAGATAAGAAGTAACCTATTCACTCTTGATTTAAAGATTCCGAGGCTGTAGCTGTCGGGAAGCAAAGTCTCTGGCAGGGAATTCCACTCCTTAGAAATTAAATTAAATTAAATTCACAATAAGTAATCTTGAATGCAATCAGCAATGCAATCTTAGCAAACCCACCAATTCTAATACGTATTCTCACCATTCTAATGCATTATCTCGTAAACCAGAATAAACTAGCATCAATCTTCCAACAAAATCTACTTACTACTAACTAACCACCCAAAAAAACGCAGGCCACAGTTCACCGCACACTTAAACAATCCGGGAACATTACTACCCCCAACTACAATGAATCAGGCCTTGAAATACTGTGTTTAAGTGCTCTGTGACAATTTAATAGCGTCTATATTTTGCTGCGAACTAGATGTTATATTTTCCGCACTGGTCGAGCATTACTGTTAGCTATGATTTAATACTCTTTGTCCACGGTTAATTTGGTTTCGTGGCTTGTTTATTGTAGAGATGATCCTAGTCACGGTTTTTGTTTGTATTTGTTTTGTTTGTTTGTAAAAGTGTTGTATTCGTGTTATGATTGATTAACTTTAATCTTTTGTGATTTTTGTGTTATGTGATGCATAACTGGCCTAAAATTTGATACTGGCTTTAATGGTCACCCGTATTAACAAAAATGGTCGTATTAAAAAAAAACAGTTTTAGGTAATTGGTGTTATTAGGGTTCAATACCTCAAAAGGTAAAAAAAGGAACACTTATTAGATCATCCTCTTGTCCGTCTGTCCGTCTGTCTATCCGTGTGTCACCACCGATTTCTCAGGAACGGGTGGAACTAGCAACTTGAAATTTATACCAGATACTGAAGTCTATAGTCCTCATTAGGTGAATAAAAATCAAGGTCATGTCAACACGACAAAAAGATATAGGCTAATTTAGATTTTCGTGAAAACTAGTAAGTACCAAAATTTACCCTATAGAATTTTCCATGAACTTGTGCTGTAAGACCTTGCTTTTAACCAAAATTAATAAGTCTAGGTCAACTGGCAGTACTTAATACCTATAGGTTTTGAGTCGAAAACCTATAGGTAGTTCCCGTTGGCCTAGAATCACGCAATTTGGCAAAAAGCACAAATAAAGGAAAAATTCCAAAAAATAAAAAAGGTTGAAAATTAAAGGGTGTCCTATACATACATAGTTGACGCCACCTTAGGTACGGAACCCTTCGTGCGCGAATCCAGGTCCATCCATTCAAAAACGTTAGACAAGACTAACGTTTTTGAAATAAATTGATTACGCAATCACTAATTGTTAAAAAAATAACCATATCCTTTTTTCACAGGCAACAAACTGACCTGCGATTGCCGCCTATCCTGGCTACACAAACTCCGAAATGAAACAAAAAGCAAACGCGTCAAAGCCTCACTGTCCCGTCTCAACTGCATCATGGATTCAAAAACCAATATAGGTACAGTAAAAATTGAAAAAACACCAAAAGCTGTTCAAAATATCCAAGGGTCATACAAAAAAGACATCGACTACGAAGAGGAAGAATTCGAAGAGAAGCATTATGACGACGCGATGCAAGATCAGGAAACGGACAATGATGACACTAAAATTGAATATAAGAGAAAACTGCTCGAGATACCAGTGGAGATGCTACCGTGTCCGAACCGTTTAATTTACGAGGCGTCGTACTCGCCACCGACGCAAGACGAGGTCAAATACTACAAGACTTCATCTTGTCAGTCGCTAGTAGCAACAACGGTCAATTTGGTGCTTGTGGTTGTAGCACTATTGTAGCGTATAAATTGAATTGTAAATAATTCTGTGATTTCATTATGCATTTTATCGTTCAGCTCTAGATTAATTATTTTGTCTAATTGCATTGTATTCTGCTAAGTATCTTTATTGATATTCTATTCATTCAGTTAGGTTGGAAATAAATTTATTTAAAAATTTGTAGATTTTAATTAAAATTATTATGACTATAATAATGATAGTTCATATAATGTGACCTGAGTTAAAGGGTAGTAGATTAAATATATGTTGACTTTCTTAAATATAAGAATACTTTTTTACTAAATTACTCGTAATTATTGTAATCATCTTTTTCACTGCTTTCATAAATTCTTAGATTTAGGTTATTTATAGGAATTGATAGATTTAGGTGAATTTGGACCCAAAGAGCTGTAAATAATAATCAAAACTCGTGTAAGTCACCATATTTCTATGTAAATAACATTAAAGTCAATTTTTCATATTCTAAGAATGTTGATCACATTTCAATTTATTAAGGACTGGAAGTTGAAAACATTTTTCTATAAAGGATATCAATTTGGAGCTAGATCAAGGCTTTCCTGTCAATACTTAGCTTATAAGTACTTGCGCATAAAGATTTCTAAGTTCATTTCTATCATTAATGAAAGCGAGCTTAAGGTTTTGATGGTTTTCTAAATAAAATTCATGACAACTCGGTAAATGATTACGTTCACTGTGGCGTACGGTTTCTTGCTAACGAACATATTGAAGTTCAAAATATTCATTCCCTTTAGTAGTAAATTTTAATGATTATTATGAGCAAGGTGTGGTTTTGATTGTTATTATTATTGTTTGTCTCAAAACCTCATTTTGTTGCTAGCCAATTTTATAATTTATTTATAAGTATTAGATCATTTTGCTTTTCTTGTTGCTATCGAGAAAATAATCTATACAGCATAACTTAATTATACACTAAAACACAAATACCACCTAAAGGACCGCTTCTGTACAAACTCATAATTGGGTTCACTTCCAGAAAACCTCATTTGCATTATGAAAATTTAATATGAGGACAGTACATCCAAGTGCACAACAAAATTTAAAAACACTTAATATTTAAAATGTGTTTTAACAACATTACTTTTAAGTGATTTATCTAATTTTAATAATAAATAATTCTTCAATTACCCTAAAGAAGATTCATGAAATAGTAGCCCAATTGAATAGTAATATTTCAATGATATTGTGTGTCTTTTTCTGTAGCTTGAATATTATTTAATATTCTTTTTTATAAAACTGAATTAGAACTATAACATACTTTTCTTTAGTGCTATATTGTCATAGTTTTACATTTATTTATAAGGTAATACACCGGATGAATATTGGCAGAAGATCCACTCCTCGTATAATTATATTATATAAGAAATAATGGTACCATAATAATACCTTGTGGAACATCTTCTCTTTTTGAAGCAACTATGTGCTGAAAAATAAAAAGGTTTATTGATTTTGTGAAAAATTAAAAAAAAAAAATATAAGCCCTTATTTTAACAAATCTATATCGGATAAACGAATACCACAGTCAATTTAATCTGGACAAAAGACAACGCATATATCACATCTTTCAGTATACCTGACGCTTTCTCTTTGTCATCTGTGTGCCCATAGCGAATGCACTTTTGTTTCACCGTGACCCAGATTCCAGGCAACCCATCATATGGATCTTTTTGCAACCTATCTCATTTCTCGTAGTAGTGATTTATATACCAAAGATTTGTCTTAACACGACTACATTATTTAGCTTTGGGATTCTAGACAACGTGATATTCTATCAACGAAAATGAATTTAAAAAATCCGAAACGATTGGGATCGAACACGTAACATTTTGGCAGTGCATGTCAATACCATAGATATTAGACATTTAATTTTTTAATGCTGATAGAATAATACTTTATCTAGGCCCTTTGGTCTTGGAAGCTTTCATCTCCACAATGTAAATAAACACAGTAAAATTATAAACTATCTGTCTATTCTATTCAGAGTGTGAAAACAATAAATTGATACTTTTCCAATTTGGTTGTTTTATTTATCTTACCAGAATTCATGATAAATATAATAATAGCTAGCTAGTAAACTAACCCTTCTACGTATTTGGATAAATAATTAATCATAGATTGTTTGTGTAGGCCTTGTATTTATCGCTGAACTAAACACTTAATTCCTCGAGGGCCTTGTTACTAGGAATTAGGGTATTGATAGAATCACTATCAAGTTCTATGTTCTAATTTTACTAACGTTTTCGAAGATTCTACATTAGGCATTATAAGTGCTTAAGACAAGGGATGGTGTCAACTTTCTTTGGCCAATTTACTGGAATTTCGAAATTCGATCGCGTCTGCGATGGCCATACAGTAAGTAGAAAACTATATCCCTTTGTTCGATACAGCCGTTAGTGCATTGACATCGTTGAAGTGTACTCACAATAGCTGAAGAAGTTTCATGTTCCGTGCTAGATTTCTATGACCTAAATGTACAAGAAAACCTTGCACTAATTTTACACAAAGCAAGTAGACTAGGGAGTTGAGTGAAATTTATGAAATCATTTAATTTTTGTTGATTAGAATACAAAATACTTTTTTAAGAGCACACGGAAGGAAAATCAAATAAAATATTCCTAAAAATGTAAACGAATAAGAACATGTTTTTTCCTTCTATTTATAATTTTGATACAGAAAAAAGGTCACACCAAAAAGAAACGGGTAAAATCTTTTTACATATAATTGTCGTCAGAATAAACCAAAAAGGGAAAAACGTACGAAATGAATTGTGGCCGGAATACACAATTATTGTCTGTGGCCATCAAAGAAAAAAAAACAGAACATGAAATCAGGTCTTACCTTTGTCGTGTGTTGCTTTTGACAGATGCTAAAGTAGGTCTGGCAAGATGGCTTTGATAACATCTCTGTTCTGCCTTGGTAGGTCGTGTTTGTGGACTGCATAAGTAGCCTAAGATTTACTAACTGGGTGTATACCTATTATACCAAGTTTACAGGTTCGCTATGAAAAAAATAAGGTAGTTATACATTTGGTAGAGTAGAATAAATTTGGTAAACATTTATTGAAGTCCAAATTGTGGTGTACTTTAAACCAGACATGAGAAAATATGGTGAGTATGTAAGATGAGACTGCTGAGAAATAATTGACATTAAAATAATATAACAGTGTTTAATTAGGCAAGAGAAATATAACTTTTAGATTTAAAATAGCTTACTTTTTGATTCGAATGCCAAATCATAATAAAAATATGATTAATATAAAAGTATGCACTACTGAAGCTTTCAGAGCATACAGATATGACATAAATTATGCAGACAAGTAAAATTGTCTATTTTTAGGTATACCCGCCATCTGTTCACGTTGAGATTACGCTTAAGTCATGTCACGTCACAATTTCTTTGATTTGATATTCTGTAAGCTAAGGTGACATGGCGTGAGTGCTCCAGCTGTCATTACTCGAGAAACTGGGGATTGACTAAGAGTTACAAACACAAGGCATATATGCTTTTCTTTATTAACATCTTAAAGATATGGCACCAGGTTGAATTGATCATTTGGTGGAACACCTAAAACTTTAAAACACTTAGGGTCTAAATTGACGGAATGCATTTGACCTTTACCCCAGCAGCAGTCCCTTAGAAAAAAACATGTAAAAGGCATGTTTTAAAGTAATAGCTCCACTAGAAGGGTATGATTACCAGGCGTACAGGCACTTGAGAAGATAAAACATAATCTGCTTTGTCCTTTTTCGCATAAGTTTATTGCAACAGCATGATACAGCAACACAAACCTGTAATGTTACATGTAATGAATTGAGTTACTGTAATTTCTTTAGGAGCTATGTTACCTTTATTTATTTATTGATTAATATTTCCCTAACATTTATACATTCAAAGCCATACTCGGAACACTAAACTTGAACGATGACAATGTTACTTTGTTAAGTTACTTAACTTACAATTACGTCCACCCGAGCGCACAAGCTTTTAATAAATGGTCTAAACAGGAAACAAACAATAGTAACAAACAATAATACTACATTATAAATTGTCTTTGTTCAATTGTTTTAACATAAATATTGTTTAAATGGATGAACTGATGTACGCGGAAATGTTTTGAATTTATTTAATTTACAAAGAGACCTGTTTCAAATAACTCGAACTCAGTAAAGCTTCCATTATTATCTTCGTTTGGATCTTGAATAGATAAAGTAAAGGTAGCGAGGAACGCCCACAGCTGCGATTGGACTGATGGGGGACCTAGGTTAGATTGAAAGTAGAAATCGGATCGCGTTCGGTCACGCATTGTGGTAGCATGAACTTAGACTGGCCCGTATTCCAGATTCTCATGCTCGACTCAAACTCAAAATTGGCCACACCTGCCAATCAACTGTCAAACAATCACAACTCTCGAGTTTGGCATATGTTTCATCAACTTGAATTTATATGTGTACTCAATGGAGCAAGACCCAGACGTTAATGATTTTTTTTTACACAAAATGTGTGATAGGTGAAAATGAGAGTCCAAGTTAGCAAGTACGAGTACGTTCCAAGTACTTGCTAACATTAGTCAATTCCACATTAGATTTCCAAAAACTTTTTCACAAAAAATAAACGTGTTCTAGTGCAAGATCCTAGACGCCCCAAACGTTACTGAACTCTTTTAATACGAAATCAGTGGAATTGACTAATGTTAGCATGTACTTGGAACGTACTCGTACTTGCTTACTTGGACTTTCATTTTCACCTATCACACATTTTGTGTAGAAAGAATTCAGTAACGTCTGGGGCGTCTGGGCTCTTGCTCTATTGAGTACACATATAAAGTCAAGTTGAAGAAACATATGCCAAACTCGAGTGTTGTGATTGGTTGGCAGTTGATTGGCAGGTGTGGCCAATTTTGAGTTTGAGTCGAGCATGAGAATCTGGAATACAGGCCAGTCTAAGTTCATGCTAGCACAATGCGTGACTGAACGCGATCCGATTTCTACTTTCAATCTAACCTAGGTCCCCCATCAGTCCAACTGCAGCTGTGGGAATCCTCACTACCTTAACTCTACCTATTCAAGATCCAAACGAAGATAATAATATAAAATTTACTGACTTCGAGGTATTTGAAACAATTCTCTTTGTAAATTAAATAAATTCGAAACCATTTCCGGATACAAAGTAACTGTTATGGCAATCAACAGTTCATCCATTTAAACAATATTTATGTTAAAACAATTGAACAAAGTCAATAAACAATGTAGTATTATTGTTTGTTACTATTGGTTGTTTCCTGTTTTGTCCATTTATTAAAGGCGTGTGCACTGGGTTGGACGTAATTGTCGGCTAGTAACTAAGCAAAGTAACATTTTCATCGAAAGTTTAGTGTTCCGTGTATGGCTGCTTTGAATGTATTAATGTTTTATTTTTGGGATGATTGAGTTACTATAATGTGTGTGGGAACTATAAATTAATAAATAAATAAAGGTAACACAGCTCCCGCACACATTACAATAACTCAATTCGTTACATGACACTTTACAGGTTTGTGTTGCTGTATCATGCTGTTGCAATAAACTAACTACGTTTACTACGTTTTGGGGACACTTTTACTATGCGTACAGCTAAGGAGTGGAATTCCCTGCCGGAGTCTGTGTTTCCCGATAGCTTCAATCTAGGGGACTTTAAGTCAAGAGTGAATAGGTTACTTCTAGGCAAGCGTGCTTCACCGTCGACCACATCATCGCTTACCATCAGGTGAGATAGTGGTCAAGCGCGAGCCTATTGACAATAAAAAATAAAATAAAAAAAACTTATGCGACATAGAACAAAGCAGATTATGTTTTTACTTCTCAAGTTCCTGTAGGCATGATATTCATACATCTGGTGGAGGTATTACGTATGGAATTGATAATCTCCTTTTTTAGAAGTCGGTAAAGAAGGACACTGAACGTGCAGGGCTAATCATTTTCATTTGACTGGTCATCCAATCAAATGAAAATTATTTCGAAGATTAATTGCCCAAATTATGTCATTGAGTGTCAAGTCTCGTGGCTTGATGCAAAATGACATAATTTGGTCAATTTGCCGAAGAACCTATGGGTTTTCCTTACATTAGACGTCTTTGAAAAATAGTTGTTTCCAAAGATTCAGCCTTCTGAAAATGTTACGACGACCAGCAATTATTCGCTACTTTAATTTTCTAATCACGTGCGGATTAAGTAAGGAGACCCGACACCAAATAATGGGACCAAGGAAGGAAGAAGGAGAAGAATTTCACAATCACATCAGATTTTTGACTTGACTTATATAATTAATAAGTCTGCCAATCCTCAAGTTTTTCAGCTCATATAATCGCCGCTTTCTAAATAACTTCAACCTTAAAGCGCCTATTCGCAAAGACAGGAAGGTACATAGTTAAGATAGTCTTGTTCATTCAAACTTGTAACAACTCTTATAAAATTGTGAATTGTGCTGTTGTAAACTAACTTTACGACGAGTTTGTAACTTACCTGTTATTATTAAAAAAAGGTTATTCAGCTACTCATTGAGAAGTTTCTTAAGATACAAACGAAAAACAAGGGTAGTTATGAAATCCAGTTACATTTTAGTAATCCTTGACATTAAATTCATGTTATAAAATTTCAAAATTCAACCAAAAGTAGGTCCAGGATTGAAAGCAGAACATACACATTTAGCCTTGGAGGAATAAAAAGTAAGTATTGAAATTTGCATAACAAATTACCTAAGGTGTAATTTTTTTCCAAGTTTTCGTTCTTAAGTGTAAGACTCCATTTTTAATGGTTATAATGCCATAAGGTGTAGTTAAGTGGCAGTGGGCAGGGCACATTGCTCGCAGAACGGATGGCCGATGGGGCAGAAAAAAATTGAAATGGTTAAGGTTGCGGGAAGGCGCTGGATGCGAGACGCACGGGATCGGTCAATGTGGCGACGCCTGGGGGAAGCCTACGTCCAGCAGTGGACGTCTTTCGGCTGAAATGATGATGATGATGATGAAAGGCAAATGAATGATCATTTTGTGCCTGGACCTTTTTTTGTTACTGGAAAGAAAACACATCAATGATGCTCCGGGTCTTGTAAGTGTCCATTGGGGGAAGTGACCACTTTTAATATCCAGAACGCCAAAGCATTGTTAGCTTAAAAGAAAGCCTAAAGTATTATAGGCCAGAATCAAGTTAGATTGTAAGTTATCAAGGTCTTAGATTAATGCCAGACCCAAACAAAAGTTTTAGTATCCAGGCTACATGACTACAAACAGGCTTCACGCACGACTACAGACACTGAACTCACATTAAAAACAGTTAACCACAAAAACTTTACCAAAATCTACTGTCAAGTGTCTCCATAACTCCGGATAACTACCTCCATTTCAATTTGAAGTACCACCACATAATATATACAGGTGGAGGGACCATTAACACTAACGGATTGACTTGGCTGCGATCCAGTTTGTCATGATCCAGTGTTGCCGTGTCGATGGGATCACCTCGGAATTACTGCTACAGATATATACGTAGGTAAGTATGTTGCAGGAATTTGTGGTGGCGATAAAGTGTTTGTAATTGTATCTGGCTGTAATTGTTTTGCCTATGAGATAAAGGTGAGTGCCTAGTATGTATCACTAAGTTTAGTTAGGGTTAAGGTATTTTACAGAACTTTAAAAAAAGTGGTATGTAAGTTCACGACAGTGAAATTTATCTCTAGATATTTTCATTTAGAAATAGCGATAGCGAATTTCTAAGTTACCTACGTCAATGATTGAGGGATAGGGACACAACCAATAAAAATAATGCATGATTATCCTCCTATATCTATATTAGAATACAGAATTCGTTGTCAAATTTTATAACAATCAACTCTATGTCATACAAGACAAAGTTTGAATACCTTCTCAACCCATTTTTTACTTATGGTCTTTTAATATATTAATTCATTAATTCTTTATTGTACACCAAAAACAATATTCAATACAATGTAATAATAAAGTACATGTACAAAGGCGAGCTTAGCTCAGTGTTGAGTTCTCTTACAGCAAACCCTAGAGAGTAACAGAGAATGATGACAAAAGAGGGTAAATACAAATGGAGACTTATAAAAAACATCAGTGAAGTTAAGGGCAATGAATTGAACAAAATACAAATATGGCTCATCGATATAACATATTGGTAATGTAAGTTAGGAACTGACAATATATCGAAACTCATATCTTCACCCACTTTCATGCTGTAATAGGATAATTCTTTTCTATCAGCTAAAATTTCATGTAGGAGTGGTGGCCCAGTGGTTACGGCCCCGACTTACGAGTTGTAGGTTGTAGATTCGAACCCAAGCAGGCGCTTTACTTTATGTAATTTATTTAATCACCACTGATCTCAAAACGGTGAAAAAAAAACATCTAGAGGAAACCGGCATGTCCTAGAACCAAAAAATCGAAGACATGTCCGCACCAATCCGCAATGGGACCACGTGGTGGATTATAACCCACACATCTATGATATGAGTCCCAGCAGTGCGAATTTTAATAGGCAGATGATAATGATAATCTTCTAAAAGTCCATATAGGCTCTCAAATTGCCGCTTCTAACTCTAACAAAGATTGCCGAATCAAAAACTCAAAACTGGCAACAAATTCCGTTTTCCAATTTAGAACGCGTATAATTCACATCCACAACGCTGACCAATTCCGAGGGAATCCAAGGGATTGATAAAAAAAAGGTGGAATTTGTTGAGTAACTTTCGTACAGTTTGATTTAATCCGTGCCACGTTTCCCCTGGCAAATTGGTTCAGGATAACGATGATATACACAGGTTGTATTTTGCAAAGCCACTTTCGACATCCTTAATAAGGAACGGTATTAGGGTACCGCAAGTGTTGTGCACAAAACTTTGCTATGAACATGCACAAAGCAAGCAATTTATGAATATAAAGACATGAAAACTTTAAGGTTTGGAGACTCGCTGCAACTGCGGCTTTGTGAGGATGCAAGACGGTTTTTATGCAGTAATACTGTGGCGTAATTCGGACACAGTGAAAGAAGGAATTGCCCTGACAATTTTGTTATAAAATGTAAATAACAGTTTGTTTTTAATATTACATAGAATATTCATTTGTTATTTTTAATTGTTTGCTTATGTAAAAGGAAGTATTCTAGAAGTGCTAATCAAAATTTGTTCATTAGTGACAATACATTTAATTCTAAAGTTCTGCACGCTTATGACGTGGGAGAGGTACGCCACGAGAGCGAAGTCACGGGCTAAGTGCTTGTATATTGTTTTACTTATAACTAAATTTGTTTACACAATAAATATTGAAAGCTACTGAACCTTTTTCAATCAACCCCATTTTTCAATTGACCTTTATTAAGAGAGAATCCATGGTAATTGATGAAAACAATAATGAGAAACAATTGAAGCGCGTAATATAATTTTGTGAAGAAATATTGTTAATTTTATTCGTAGAAGGAAAAGTTTAATTTTGTACGATGTGGCGATGCATAAATTAGAAACACGATTTTTGTTTCTGGAGAGTTTATTTTAACCCGAGGAATTCCGGAAGAGAATTAAACTTTCGCTTTGCTTTTGTTTACAAATATTTCAGAAAATTAAACATACTGTATTTTCCGTAAGGTTGGCTGAGGTAAACCTTACACACATTTTACCAGTTATGTTTTAATCCCATGTAATAGGAGGCAAGCTTTCAACATTCAAGTGGGTACTACTAAGAAATTCTAGACAGAAAAATTAAATTACAAATTAAAAAAAACCCCTACTGAAAAACCTCTAAAAAGCAAAAAAATAACATCGTACTCGCGTCGGGGAACCGCCATCGTTTACAGCAGTTTAATATATTTACTTAGCGGATCCCCGACGCGAGTACGATGTTATTTTTTTGCATTTTAGAGGTTTTTCTGTCGGAGTTTTTTTAATTTGTAATTTAATTTTTATGCCATACTTTTTACATATAATTTATCTAGTAGTAGAAACACTTCGATCGACAATCTATTGAACAGGTAATTATGACACGATATCTTGCAAAAACGCCCATATTTAAACAGTAAAACGCCCATAACTTTTGAACGGTTCAACCGATTTGCATCAAAAATAGCTAAAGGAAAACATTCTCGATAAAGGCACCATTCAAACAAAATCAAATCAAAATCGTTCATCCGTTTAGGAGCTAAGATCCCATAGACATGTTCACAAACACACAGGTACACATCACAAACCGATAACAACCCTTGTTCCTTCGAGGTTTTAAAATACGTGCACTCATTTGCTGACCCCAACATAGTAGAGAAAATGCTAGACAGACATCAATAGCTAATAACTATTTGTTAAAGAAGACAATTGTATTATATTTTTGGCTATCAAAATGCCCTTTGAAAGTCACTGAGAATACCTTGAAGATTATGATAAAGTATTAAGTTTTAAAATCGGTCTTGCAGGTTCTCATAAAATGAATGGTATTTTTATTAATATCATTAATTTAATACGACTAACAATTAATTTTACGACTACGCACTTCGATCGTCCCTTTGTTCGTGTTAACTTCTAATTATGAGCCGGTGATATTGATAGATTTTAATTAAATGAATTAAATAGCTTTGATTTTATGGTGTTGGACAGCTCGTTATGAAATCTGTTTTCGGTGAAAACAATATTGCCTGAATTTCGCTTTGAAGGATTCTCGTGTAATTACAGACGCATGAGGTTTACTCGTTTCAACTTTCTGTCTAGAAGAGATATAGTTGCCTGTTGGTTTTATTAGGTACTCTTTTCATTAATTTGTTTTTGATAGATACAACGTGGGAGTCTTTAAGTCAAGAGTGAATAGGTTACTTTGTTCCGTATGGTGTCGGACGCAAAGAATTTCACTATCTCATATCTTCTCGTGGGTGTTGTAAGAGGCGACCAAGGGACACACCAGAGAATGAGCAGCAGAGTTCTCTGTGCATTTTAACAACAAACAGCGATCGCCAACCAGCCTGCAAACCTCCCCAAACCAATATGAATAGCATATTGAAAAAACGGCCCAGAGTGCCCGGCAGTCCATTTACCTTCGACTACGGTAGCGGTCGAGGCGACGGCGTGGCAAGGGGTGCGAAGAATTCCCGAAGTGGACCCAGCTGCCCTAACAAAACACCGACGACTGGATCTGGCAACATATAACACACTCCGGACTGACGTGAAGATGGCCGATTTTGAGGAAGAATTGAGCAGGTTACGATGGATGATCTGAAATCCGAAGAGAGGGAGAGGGCTGGATAAGCCTTCGATTCGATCGAGACTTGGGCTGTACTGCAGTCTCTCCAATGGTGCCAAATAGTTTACCGGTACATCGAAGTGTTAAAGTGTTTGTACAAAAACGCTACCATGTCAGTTCGACTTCAGGATAAGAAACCTCAGAACCTTTCCTTCTGCAGCAAGATGTGAGACAGGGAGACGTCACTGTTCGCCGTTACACTAGAGGATATCTTCGAGGTTCTGGACTGGAGAGGGATAGTCATCAACGTCTGCGTCGGCGAGTACATCACTTGCCTTCGGTTTGCCGACGATATAGTGGTCATGACTGAGACCATGGAGTTAGTACTCTTATCAAGGTCTGAGACTCTACTCTCGAAGTTGTGGACGACTTTATCTACCTGGGACAAACGATCCAGTTGGGTAGGGCCATCTTCAAAAAAAAAAGAGGTCAACCGACCGTATCCGACTCGGCTGGACAACGTCCGGGAAGTTGCGCGGTATCTTCTCGTCCAAGTTACCAAATTACTACAGTGTCTCAAGACGAAAATCTATGACCAGTGTGTGTTGCCAGTTATGATCTAAGGCTCTGAGACGTGGTCGCTCAAAATGGGCCTGATGAGAAAGCTTACAGTCACCCAAAGGGGAGAGGGCTATGGTTGGAGTATCCTTGCGTAATCGAATCACAAATGACGCTCTACTCTAGACGCTTTTTACGTGCACGTCTTTTTGCATCGTTCTCACATATGTTTTTTTTCAACAAGAATGATGTAACCAAAAATTTGTAGTTGAAACGGATTGAAAAGAGTGTCAGAGATCTGTAAGAGAACCAGGGTTACCGACATAGCCCGAAGAATGCAGTGGACGTCTTTCGGCTGATATGATGATGATGATAATGAATAGGTTACTTTTAGGCTAGATCGTCGACCATATCATCGCTTACCATCAGGTAAGATAGTGGTCAAACGCGAGTCTGTAAATAAAAAATTTAACCATAATTTACAAAATTTCAAACTAGATGTATTCCTACACAGAGCATGAGCTGCTGTGTTTGTTGCCCGGGTCGGGAAAAGTGTAATAGGGTTTTTAACCCTCGACGGAAAAAGAGGCGCGTTTTAAGTTAGACGTGTGTTGCTGTGTCTCTGTGTGTCTATGTGTCTGTGTATCTATCTGTGTTATCATAGCTCCTAAATGGATGAACTAGTTTTGATTTAGTTTCTATATTTTGAAATGTTACTTTGTCGAGAGTGTTCTTAGCTATGTTTGAATAAAATTGGTTCAACCGTTGCCCAAGTGTTCTTAGATAAGTGTCGATAAAAAAACACACGTGGCGTTTTTTTTTTCTTCAAAACCCATCGAGTCCAAATGAAGGGTTTTAAGAGGTGGTAAGTAAACTATATACCAGTTATATATTTAAAAGTAATTCGAAAAAAAAATATAAATAATAAGTTGTAAATAAAAAAAATCATGTTGTGCACTCGGAGGATACATATTTGTGAGCTGGCTGACCACCTGATCTTGTGACTGCATAGCATGATTTTATTCTTGTTTAAATATTTTTAAGCAGTCGGGTTTTTGATTTTTAAATTAATTATTTGCTAGTGATTTATTAAAATTGTAAAGTTGCCCAATTTGTCCCTAGCGTTGTGAAATAAAATCACTTGTCATAAGGTAGCTGATACGAAACTGTTAGAGTAGAGGGCAAAAATTAAAAGAAAATTGCAAGTCCTAGGAACAAGGCAAAAAAATTGAAACGGTTAACGCCTTAAATATCTAGCTTTCTGTATAGGGAACTTTTTCTTCCGGTTATGTTCTACCTTTAACCACAACTAAACTGTTTAAAACTGTTTAGAATTAAGTAACACCTCTGTATTAAAATATCAATAAATAAAAAAAAATAAAAAAGTACAACAAAAGTTTGTAAATGGAAGGTTTCTGTCGCCTATTTTTCTGTGCGCAACCGTGCTGAGGAACAAAAACGATTCAGTTTTAAGCGCGCTTCCGGCCTGAACCAGTTAATCAGGGTTTTCAATAACGCTCTTTTAACGTTTAGACTTCGAACACAGTAAACGATTAAACCGATTATAACGATTAATAACCGGTTCTTTCGGAACTGGCAGAAGGGATAAAGAAGAAACGTGCTACACCTGCGATAATCCCAAACCTATGTCGTGATCAGATTTACCTATCATAGTGCGGTACTCTCGTTTGAAAATACCGCATACCACACCATATTCAATGTTACCCTAAACTAGTGTATGCCGAACTTCCCGCAAACCTCATTAAGTCTTAAAGTATTTTACAGCAGCTTGCACGAACACCTGGGCTCGCATTAATATCAGAATCTGAATATGATGCATGGGTATGCACCGGTACGGTGGTCTTATTTGTGGCGAGAACGGGGTACTTCGTCAATGGGAGGAGGTAAGTACTAAGGTTGAGATGGAATTTTAGCATAATAATTGAATTGTTAAGCTCCTAGCCTATAAGGTTATATATTTTGTTTTGTTAGTCGATATAAGGATCTTTCATATTCATATTCTATATTGTAGACAAAATAAAAATTACAAATACAAAAGAAAAACTTATTTACAAAGGCGAGCTTAACCCAAAATTGGGTTCTCTGACAGCAAATCTCAGTGCTAAAGAGATATTTACAAAATTAGGGCAGTTAACAAAAGCGCACAACAAATACTAAAAAACATTTGAATTCTTACTAACTAAATACACTACACAAATGCGTATACAGCACATAATGCATAAACATACATATAAAATACATACATCTTTCAATCTGCCTATCAGTATATTCACAAGTAAAATTAAAACATTTAAGAAACCTTCAACACATTTTTATTTCATGCTACATAGTTTATCTAGTACGAGTAGTACACTTAAATCGAAAATCTATTGAACACGTAATTATGCGAGATATTTTCCAAAAACAGCTCGATTCAAACAGTACTGATCTCAACTGATTTTCATCAAATATAGCTAAGAACACTCTCGATAAAGACACCTTTCAAACGGTTGTCTATTGTTTACCCGAAGATTATATACCATAATCATCATATTCCCGAATTTCATTTGCCCGAATGTTTTGTTTGCCCTAAAAGACATATGACATACTGTTAATTGCCCGAAACTTAGATACCATAAGAAACAAGTGCCATACGTATTGTTTTTCATATTTTTAAGTGCCATAATAATTATCAAACATAATATTTAAATGCCATAATGATTATTAGACATAACATTTGAATGCCATAATAATTATTAGACAAGAATAGACCTAGCCAAACCTTAAAATATTCTATGCATGGTTGATGGTGGGCTTGGTCGACGGAGCCTCCTACTTCTGTGTGGTTTATAAAAAAATCGCTCACACGACCCCGCCATCCCCTTCTAACCTAACCTATCCGAGTCGGAGTGCCCTAAAGTCCCGATTGCATCCAGTTACTCCTGATATAACAACCGTTACATACCCAATGGCGATGGCAAATGATGTTATGGCATATGATAATTATGGCATGTAATATTAGGGCATGTGATAATTAGGGCTTTCAATGATTATGACAAATGATGTAATGGTAAGTGACTTTATGGGAAACAAAGTTTCTAGCACGTGACTAATATAGCAAATAAGAGTAGGGCAAATGAATATTACGTCGTATAATATTATGGCAGTTGACTATTATGGCAAATGATATTAGGGTAAATAAAATTCGGGCAAACGGCGGTATACCCTTTCAAACAAATAATCAAAATCGATTCATTCGTTTAGGAGCTATGATGCCACAGACAGATACGTAAATATACAAATACACAAACATACAGGTACGCACTACAAACTTATAACACCCCTCTTTTTCCGTCGAGGGTTAAAAATATGTTAACTAACACCGACCTTGTTGTCTAAACTAGCATTTCAAACTAGCGGAAAACCAGCGTGTGCTAATACACAAAAAAACAGGAAAACATTTTGTTTATTTGTTGATAAAGAAATGTGAACAATTGTGATTTTTTTTATTTTATTTGTTTATTTTAGTGGTCTAAAACCATATTTGCATTATTGCCTTTCTAATGAAACTAGTTTTTGGCACATCGGTTGGATGGTTTCAAAGTTTATAACGGACTACATAAGTCCGTTATAGACTTTGAAACCAGAATCAATTTTTGTCCTTTATTATTATATAATTGATAAAATTGATTGTATGATTCTTTGTAAATGTTCAAAAAGGAAATCAATGGCAATACTGACTCGATTAGGGAAATTTATCTATTTATTTTATACTTTATGCACACAAACGTACAGAGGTGGATTTAATGCCTTGAGCATTTTCTATCAGTCGACCTTTGTTGTTGAAATTCTGTTCAGAGTTGACACAACATCCGTCTGGCTGGTCGATCCTTTCTTTTCAATGGAGGTTGCGGGAATTTACATACTGTTTCTTATAAAACCATAAGTGTGTGAAAAATAAATTATTTTTGAATAAATTTGACGAAAATTTGAATCTATTTTTATTTTATTTAGTTTTAACTGATATAGTGCCTAATTGCTCGTACAAATTATTATAACAAACAGCACACCACTTAAGAAGGTCATTAAATCACTAACCACTTAAGACCGCCACACGCCCTTTCTAAGAAAATCTAATATCAAAATATCATTTAATTTATAGTCACTCTGACAGTGAAATTGGACATTCAGAATATTCCCCTATAATAGCGACACTTGCAAAATATTATATTTGTAGGTGTGACACACTATTTCTCGAGGCAAGCGGGCTGCAAGCGACGTGCAACGAATATTGTTACTACGAATGTATCGTTTAAGGCCAAGCTATTGTGCCACCGAAAATATTTTGACTTTCATTTGAGACGGAGAAGGAAGCAAGTGGAAGGAGGATTGTAAATGGTTTTATTTTTCTTATGAAAATGACATTACAATGTCTTGCAAGGCAAAACATAGTGTTACGACATTTTAATAATAATATCACTTACTGACCGCCGGTAGCTTGGACCCTGTTCCCGATACCGTTGGGCCTCTATTTTTATATTTTTAAATGTTTTTTTTTTTTAATTTATTTTATGAAAATATTTAAAAATAAACTAAATAAGAAATGTGATGAAAAAAGAATATCACTTACCACAACATTGTACCTATGTGTTACAAATAAATACATTTGAATTGTTTTTTATGGGATTATTATTTTTGTTATTACCGTTGTGTTGTTTGTCTGTTAATTGATTCTGTTAATATTTGATAATAAAACATATTGTTAAAAGTGAGAATTGAACTACAAATAATAAATCAATTTTTAATACTCCACAAATAATGTAGTATATTTTGGAACCAGAAATACAAAAGGAATTATCTGAATATTAATAAAACTGTTCTCGTTCAATTGATGGAAATAATTTACTGGTATCGAATTAAATCGCCACAATTGTTTTAATGCAGCAATGTTTTATTAAAATCTGCTTTGTTTAATTTACTTTGGATGTATTCAATTATTCTGATATTTTCGAACTGTTTACGACCAAATCGGCCAATTGTTTGTACTTTGTAACTCGACCATCAGGTCAGATTTTCCGCTGTGATAGTAATTATAAATGGCTTTCCACTAATTATTTAATTGACGTTTAATGAAGGATAATAATAGTACGTAGTCAAATTAAATATTTTAGAGTTTGATTTAGAAACCTATTAAAAACAACTAGGATTTTCTGCGGTCTTCGCTGCCGTAACCTAGGTATTCCAAAGGAACCAAAGTTTATGCCAAGTTTTAGTGAAGGATAAAAAGGTGTACCTGTATTATACCCAGCCATTGTACCTAATATCTACCAGTGATAAGTACCCACTTTCAGAATAACCTTTAACAAATAGTTATATGAACAAACAAACAGTTTTACCTGTAACTATAGTTTATAACACGTTGCTTATAAACAAAATTCTTCACCGTAAGTCTATTAAAATCACTCCCCCTTAACAAGACACATTATTTAAAGGGCAAAGAATGGCTCGCGTTAGTCTCGCTCGATTATCATCACGCCAGCGATGGATGAGGGGCGCCAGATGGTCTACACATTAACACTGATATTGGCTCTAGCTTAAGCAGTAGTGTTAAGAGATTTGTAACTTAACAGCATTGTGAACGTAATTAGAGAAAGGCGAGGGTGATAAATGTGAGAATGAGATAAGAATATTAATATGTTTATTAAGAACTTTTCTAAGTTAAGTCTTCCTAAATCCCTAGTTTAAAGCCCGGTATTTCAAATTGTTTTCGTGAATTTATTATATTTGTTGATTTTAAACAAGGCAAAGACCAACTTACTAGAGACCAATCAGTAACTTTAAAATCCTCGAATCATAAAATTGACTATAATTTTATTGACATTAATCTAAGGCTTTTTCTGTTGAGAAAGGGATTAGGTGTCCTTCTAACTGACCAAATATGGACCTTAGCTCCATTAAAATTAATACCAACCCAAACTACGGGTACCTACTCAAGTGTCATAGGTGCCTGTAATCCGAAACAACTCATCATCAAATTCCATCGGTTCATCACACTAATCACACTATCACAGTCCAATATCACACTATCACAGAACAATATCACACTATCACATCACACTATCACACTAATATTTTAAAGGCGAAAGTTTGTGAGTGTGTGTTTGTTTGTATGTTTGTTACTTCTTCACGCTCAAACCGGTGGACGGGTCTGTATGAGAATCTAGTCAGGAATAGTACATAGGATACTTTTTATCCCGGGAATATGTTCCCTTGGGATAATTTTCGACATTAACGTGGGTGAAGCCACTGACAGAAGCTAGTTACACTAATATTATAAAGGCAAAAGTTTGTGAGTGTGTGTGTGTTTGTATGTTTGTTACTTCTACACGCAAAAACTACTGGACGGATCTGGATGAAATTTGGCACAGAGATAGATTATAGTCTGAAATAGGCTACTTTTCATCCCGGTATAATGTTCCCTCGGGATAAGAAAACACATTTCACGCGGGCGAAGCCGCTGGCAGAAGCTAGTAATATTATAAAGGCGAAAGTTTATGAGTGTGTGTATGTGTTTGTATCTTCACGCTGAAACGGCTGGACGGTTTTGGATGAAATTTGGCACAGAGATAGATTATAGTCAGGTATAGCACATAGGATATTTTTATCCTGAGAATATGTTCAGTCGGGATAATTTTCGACAATCACGCAGGCGAAGCCGCTGGCAGAAGCTAGTCATACATAAAACGATGTTCTCTTGGTTCTTCGAATACCAAACAAAACTTTCATTAAACCACAAAATCTTAAATTTTTATTTGTGTCATATCAAACTATGTGGACCAATATCAGATACAGTGGATCATTGATTCTGTTGTCTAATTAATTTCCCTTCAAATTGGAATTCCTAATTGAAACAGCGAAAACACCAACGGATAAATACTTTCCACAAAAAAATAATCGACTTCCAAAACAAAACACTTAAAAGAGCAAAAATAGCTTTCTTTTCGGAAGTTATTTTAGCTCTTTTTAGTACTTTTTAATTCGGTTAATTTTTTGTGATGAAGATTTCATTTTTCTCTTTTCAGTTTTAGTACCGCATCACAAAAAAGTGAGCAAGTTCTATATGATTGGATAGACCTAAAGGATTGACGAAATACCCATTGTAACTCAATATACACATTCCTGCTGGTTATCGTTAAAGAGTTCGGTTGTATGTTCCATATCTTGAAAACTGCTAAACCGATTTTGATGAAACTTATACTATTTGCTAAGTTGAGAGATACCTAATCCAATACAAAAAAATGATCACGATCTGATTACTAGTTTGGGTTTAAATAGGCGTGGACAAACATACATACATATATTTACTTATGAAATTTGGCACACGAGATGAGAACCTCCTTTTTTTAGAAGTCGGTAAAAAACATTGGCAAGCACATGTAACCAGGCTTGCCATACCATTTCTCCACTGGCCGCTGGCGAGCCAACTATTCTATTACGAACAATGTTATAAGCTGGTATTGCTCCAAGCTTCCCATTATGTTTGAAATTGAAAAATACATATTTACTGCTCACTCAGACGCTGTAATAGTGTTACCGCATCGCGTATCGGCCTGCTACTGTTCTGATATTTGTGTGATGTTATAACTGTGACTTGTGTTTGGTTTGGTAGGTTACTGTATATATATAATAATGATATTAGACTCCTAAGTCACAGGAATGTACACCTAGTTCAGGAGTAGGAGTTAAAAAAATAAACATTATTTTTATACCTATAGATATTGTAATTATTTAGTTCTATAAAATTGTAAAACAGGCTTTTGGTGAAATAATATTATTTATTTATTATAAAAAGAGACAACACCATAAGATCATAGGTATGGGTGTCAATGGTCGGAAAAAATAAAATTTTATACGAGCGCTATAATTTTTACAAGCTTTTTATTAACTTGCAATGTAAGTGTGTATGTATGTTTGTTTGGGTCAAATATTTTAACTGAATTTTACAGCAAATATCCTCAATCCATTAAGGTGAAATTTTGCATACATGCTTCGTTTGGATGTTGTCATCCAAACGAAGCATGCACATCGTTAAAAAAATTATTTTACCTAACTGCGAGGAGAGGGTTATTTAATTGGAGAAAATATATTTTCTCTTATTCATAGAAAACTTGGTTAAATAAAATCAGTTTTGACAGAACAGCTTTATTTCATCAGTTGAAAAAGAAGTTAAAAAGATGGCAACAATGTGTGATTAACACTGAATGTAAATCGGATTCTCGAATTCGATTAGTAGATTATTATAAGCAGCGATCGGCGGAGTTATTTGATGGTTGTTAATAAAATGATTTCCAATTTCGTTTATTGATTGATTTAAAGTAATGTCAGCCACACGATTCAATTTTCAAGATTAAGCTACGCCATGTTAGTCATTTGTAAATCTTTGATAATATTTTGAGAAGTTAAAAACCAGAAAGACATGAGTCTTATCAAGGGGTATAGTGTTACTCAGTTGCTGGTTTTTATTTGGGACAATCCCACCGCACTATGCCCAAATCACTGCAACTCCTGAAAGGCAGAATCGACAGTGGAGACAAACAGAAAAGCGCCGAGGCAATGAAGCTCGTCAATGTCCCGGAGAATGACTTTTACTGTCTTGGATCCCGCAACGAGATAAATTTGAAAAGTGTATCGAGAAATAGAAAAAAAGACATAATTTCCACTTCCCTCCAAATCAGGCAGGAGACAGAAATAACAAGGCCAATAGGCACAAAGGGTCGTTTACAACTGGAATAAGCCCAGTTACTTACCACCATGGATAAAAATTAGCATTCATATTAATGGGTCCTAACATTGCGAGCTGTTATATTTGATTCCAATAATAGGTATGGTAAAAACGTTTGAACGTGCAGAAATTGTTCTAGTTTCCAAGGTCCGTATAGTAAATAACTCTCGATTCACTCTGAACATTATCCAACAGCTCGAAGTTTCCTTGCATGATCGCATCAGAACTGAAGATATCGGCAAGAGAACCAAAGTACCGACATAGCCCGAAGAATTGCGAAACTTAAGTAGTAATGGGCAGGGCACATTGCTCGCAGAACGGATGGCCGATGGGGCCGAAAAGTTCTGGAATGGCAATTGCAAACCAGAAGACAATGCGTTGGAAAGCCTCCCTACTACTATCTATATGTCCAGCAGTGGACGTCTTTCGGCTGAAATGATGATGATGATGATGATGATCAGTATCCAAAATAATATATCGTTCATTATGCCAAAGAATACACTCCCAAAAGATATGAAGTGCAGATTTTACATATTCGCAGTCAGATGAAGAACATCAGACACCAGTTACTGGCTTGTGGTGATCAGATAGGCAGTCGCTCTTTTTAAAATACTGGTATTCAGCTTGGACTATATCGAACCTAATTTAGTTCTGAAAAGGCTGGGCAGATTGAACGCAACATTATATATTTATTGATTTTTGCAGTACAAATGCGCAAAATTTATCTGCCTTTAGCCAGTTGGCAAGTTAATAAGGGTATGTAATAATAACAAATCAAGTTGCGGTACAAATTAGCTTCGGTACCGCTAGACTCATTAGACATTACTTGGTTAATACACCCAAATTACTTACCAAAGTGTGCTTCAACTTAGTAGGGCGCTTAAAATGGTGTCGGCATATATATAATGCATACTTAAGATATTATGCTCTATAGGTATCTACTCTGCTTCTTTATATATTTAAGTAAAGGGAAAAAACTTTCAACTTAAGAAGAAGAAAAGAAAGAAAGAAATATGTTTATTTGCCACTAAAAAATAACTTGAAACTGAAACTTGATTGTAGCAATAATCACAACGTAACAGAGAAGAATAGTAAGAAAAGTTAATCAAGGTTCAAGAATGGCATGACATGTGGGCACACGTGGTAAAGGTGGGATGGTGGATTTAAACCCAGGCAGGCGCATTACTTTGTGTAAATTATTTCGTCACCACTGCTTCAGAAACGGTGAAGGAAAACATCGTGAGGAATCCGGCATGTCCTAGAACCAAAAATTCTAAGACATGTAACATCCATCAACACACACTGGGCCCGCGTGGTGGATTACGGCCCATCCCCTCTCATAGAGAGGAGGTCTGTGTCTCAGCAGTGGGAACATTAATAGGCTGATGATGTGTGATGTGATTAAAACTTCATACAACATACAGGTACACAGGCGGAAAAAATGCCTGAGGCATTCTCTACTAATCAACCAGAGGTGGTGGAGAGATAACATGGCAAGTGCATTAAAAAAAATAGAAATCAAATTCAATCTTGCTATGTAAAGATGGCGCAGGCGCATTACTTTGTGTAAATTATTTCTTCTTTTGGCTTCAGAAACGGTGAAGGAAAACATCGAGAATACCGGCATGTCCTAGAACCAAAAATTCGAAAACATGTGACATCCACCAAGCCGCACTGGGCCCGCGAGGTGGATTACGGCCCATTCCTTCTCGCAGAGAGGAGGCCTGTGTCCCAGCAGTGGGAACTTTAAAAGACTGATGATGTTCAAATATGGTCACCACGAACCGACCTCGGCAAGTGTTGCTTAACCTTGAAGAACGACCCTTGTTTCTATTATTATTTATCCACAAGCGCCTCCTTTTCCACGAGCTATACTTATTACAATATCCAATAAACCTTAATAATACATTTTCAGGAATATCACACAATTTTTAATGATTCTCAGAATTCAGTAGGTATCTGAGTTTCATGGAACAGTCACAATACAAATGTCACGTCTGATATTTTCTCCCTAAAATACTTTCATTTTTAATTTTCTCTGACATTTAAAACATAATTAGACGAAGTAGTCAAATAGTAGTTGTTAATTTTCTTTGTTGTAATATCTAGTTTTACCTACTAAAATACAACTTAAAAAAAAATTACCCAAACAAACAAAAACTGGGCAAGCCAAATTTAATAAGACATCTTTTTAGACTAGAATCTCTCGCTCTCTTAAAAATTATCTGTTTACCAGTTTTTATATTTAAAACCTTGCTTCTAACTACTTATTAACCCTTTCATACTATTATTAGATATGCGAAAGTAATTCTATCAGTGTGTTTGATAAGTTTTACGCCTAAACCATTAATCCAATTTTGATCAATTTATAGCAATAGATTGGACTTTAGAGAAGTACTATTTATTATTTGCCGCCGGTAGAAGTTTGTGTAGGTATAAATGAAACGAGATTATGCGAGTAGGCGACAGAGTTGTGTACAGACTGAAACAGATTAGAAAGATAATGTGAAAGACACATTAAAGAATTACTTATAAATAAAAATATAATATTGATCTATATTTAAAAGGCTAAATAATATAAATTGGAGACGAATATGAGATAGTATTAAATATAATTGTAAAATAATATTAATTTATTTACAGCGGCTTTGGTATAAGGGCATCAGACTGGCTAGCTAGGGGTCAGAAGTGTGATCGAACTAAGCCCAATATACGATTCAATATGTATATTATAATTTATTCTTTTCTAAAATAATTATAATTTAAAGATTGTTTCATTGTTCAAATATATTAAAACTTCTTATATTAAACGCTTTAAAACTGAATAAATATTAACATCATCATCAGCTTACAGAAAGCCACTGCTAGCATCTTCAATCATCTTGGCAACTTCTATCCACGTAGCACAACTCGTCTAACCCAACGGACATTGCAATCGGTACCGGAGTATGTCATATCGGTACCGATTTGAATGTTCGTTGGGTTTGCAACATAAATCGTAGTTAAAATTGGTAAAATTAAATTTGGTCAAAAAAATATGTCATGCAAAAAGAGTATTTTACCAATTTACGTTACGTTTACTCCGCGCGTTCGTGCTAGTCCAACTTGCCTCTCAGCAATCTAAGGTAATTTATCATTGTATATTTAACCAGTAAATAAAACAATATTTCCAGCTAACCCCAAACATAGTAAGTGTAATGGCTGACCAAGCGTACGGCTAGTAATCGACTCCACAATGTGTTGGAAACTATTAATCACATGTAAATCTCAAATTCAGTTCGTAAATCTTGTGAAACTACCTAAAATGGCCGGTTAGGTAGGTCAGTACTTGTTTGTTTAGAAATAATGTGGTTATTGTGTGTTGAAACGACACTAAACAGATTTTTTAAAAGGATTGAAGTAAATAGGACAACCTTAAGCAACGCTTGACGAGGTCGGTACGTGGATGGGTGACCATTTTCAACATACCGAGTTTCCTCCGTGCCTCGGAATGTACGTTAAGCCGTTGGTCCCGGCTGTCATTTGAAGATCTTTGACAGTCGTTACTGGTAGTCAGAAGCCTTAGATCTGACACCAGTCTTGCCAAGGGGTACCGTGTTACCCAGTTACTGGGTTGTGAAGGTCAGATAGGCAGTCGCTCCACGTAAAACACTAGTGCTCAGCTGAATCCGGTAAGACTGGAAGCCGACCCCAATAAAGTTGGGAAAAGGCTAGGCAGATTGATTGATTGAAGTAAATAGGACCTTTTTCTTCATTATCAATAGGCTCGCGCTTGACCACTATCTCACCTGATGGTAAGCGATGATGTGGTCGACGGTGAAGCACGCTTTCCTAGAATTAAACTATTCACTCTTGATTTAAAGGGAATGCCACTCCTTAGCTGTACGCATAATAAAAGTGTCCCCAAAACGTTAAATAAAGAAACAAGCAGCGAATTAAACAGCGTAAGCGTTGATACTCGTATTTTTTAATGTCTATTGAAAAGGTGATATCTAAGGAATGGTGATTGTTAGAAATCACTTTAAGAGCAATCATTGTAGATAATTTTAGGGTTTATAATTTTTGTCCGTCATGTTTTTATGAGAACAACTTACCGTTTACGTTACCATTTACGAAAAAAATGCCAAAAATATCTATATTTCTTAACTCTAAACTTTTGGGACTTTGGGGCTTTTGTTTACTAACTAAGCCCAATTTCAAATACGATGTGAATTGTTGCAAGTCTACCTCTAATTTCACGAGTGCTTTGACCAGAATATTATGGGGAGCAAACCATAATGTAAATCTTTGTGCTAATAA
This sequence comes from Orthosia gracilis, assembly GCA_947562075.1. Lineage (NCBI taxonomy): Eukaryota > Metazoa > Arthropoda > Insecta > Lepidoptera > Noctuidae > Orthosia > Orthosia gracilis. The sequence goes on along the minus strand of OX387265.1, from coordinate 42,441,175 downwards.
AAAAATATGATGTACACGGACTGGAAAAAAAACAGGAGATTTTATAAGATGTATTCCAGTAGTAGTAATCTTTTCGAACTAAGACTGTTCTCGTTATAGAAGTGTATCCGAAGCTCGTTCACAGTATTCTCATTCGTCGAATTTTTATGAAACTCGCAGTTCAACTGAAGTCGTGTTCTCGGAAAGCCGTAAACTAAGGAAATTAAACAAAGTTTGAAATAACGTGTTAAGCTTGTCATTTCTTTTTCTTAGATTTATTTTTTACAATATGGTTGTCGCTTTGTCACGAATGTCGATAAATGGTGTTTTACAAATAACAATTACAATAGCTTCAAATATTACAATCTTGATAAGCAGTTCAGACTTTTTTCTGAGAGACACTTGATTTCCGAATTAAGATTGTGAAACTATTTTAAAATATTAATTCATTTTCGTATTTTTATTTTCATAATTCATGTGATTCGAAAAATAATTAAAAAAATTTCGTATTTTTATTTTCATAATTCATGTGATTCGAAAAATAATTAAAAAAATCCGTAATTCATAACCTGATATAGCCTGATAAACTGTCAAGCATTAACGTACACATTTGATACGTTCTTATCCAAAAACTCAATTGAGAAATCGGTCCAGTATTTTCAGGTGATAAACATGCCTCCTAAATCCGATAACCCATTCGGTTAGCAATAATTTCTTGATCCACAATATCTGGACAGATAGACATAAATTCAAGAGCAGCTTTTCCACGCAAACTGCCAAAGTGGGGACCATATTTCTCCGTGTCGCTTTACTAGTTACATGTATTTTGCTTGGCAATGCACTTTAGGAACTGATTTCGTCAGACTCGCAGTTTAGTGAGGTGCTTACCATGCTATTCGGATGAAAATTGTTACGTTTTGTATGTAAAAATAAAGAGAGGAATGGGAAATTTATTTCAGAAACATTGGAAAACAGATTTCGTTGAAAATCTTACTAATATTATAAAATATGTAAAAGTTTGGATGGATGTGTGTTTGGATATGTGGATGTATGTTTGTTACTCAATCATACCAGAACGACTGAACGGATCTGGATGAAATCTACATCATCAATCAGATTGGCACAGGGATAGATTATAGTCTGTAATAGGACACAGGCTACTTTTCATCCCGGTATAATGTTCCCTTGGGACAATAAAACACTTTTCACGCGGACGAAGCCGTTGGCAGAAGCTAGTAGGCCGTATGATTGTTGATTATAATTATATTTTGTGATGATGAATGATTGGCCTAAAATATTAAAGTATTTAGTATGCTTCTTTTTTTCGTGTCGACTGTACTTTTGTATTTGTTTGGACCCTGTAGGTTTGCTAAAAAGTATAATATCATTGGACCTAAAAAGTACTACTTCGAAGGTACTTCATTTTCTTGTTAAGTCGATGGTTAACTTTTTAGATAATTAAGTTTTACTGGGTTCTCAAGATCGTGTCGACAGCTGAGACAGTAGCGTCCATTAGGTCCTCCTAAGTTCAAGGTCTTAGGTAATTTGGAGCACTCCTACATATGCATCATGTTTTCAAAACAATTTTGTATAAAAAGAGTTTCTATTTCATTTATTTTCTACAAACAATAACACAATACCCAAGAAACAATCCAAAAAACATTCTCAACTACAACAACGGATAAAGGATACCTGAAAAAGTTAGCTTCCCTAAAGGCTTTCTATCGAAATTATATCAACATTTTAACGAACCAGACTGTACGTACTTCGCAGTTACCAAAAAATCTTTAGAATATACCGTAATCGAAGCTAAAATTACATTAACTTGAAATGGATTTACATTATTGGATTCCCAAAAGGAACATTATTTTTAAGAAGTTTTTTGGACTGAATTGCCCTGTACAACAATATTTAGATGTTTTTTTACCTAGTTTAAAATATCCCTGCTCTTAGAAGAAGACATGAAGAGAATGCAATAAGTTAATCCTAGAATTTTACAAAAGTTCCACTATATGACCGATATTACGTCACACCAAACGGTGAAGGAAGACGACGTGAGTACACCGTCCTAGAAAATGTCCCAGAAACAAAAAATCGAATACATTTGACATCCACCAACCCACATTGGGATCGCGTGGCGGTTTACTGCCCATTCCCTCTCACAGAGAGGAGACCTGTGTCCCAGCAGTGGGAACATTAAAAATGCTGATGACTATGATGACATCATACGAACGAACCTCAAAAGATTTATCGATGGAAGTACTTTTACGACATGAGCTGCTCATCAGAATAATATTATTAAAATAAAAATGCCATCGTATCGTTATCAAAGATTGGATCATGAATAGAGTCATTTTTTGTGCCCTAATTTGCTAGCAACTGGATAAATAATTAGTAAAAGTATGTGCTTTCTATAATACTAGAAATAGTTAAACTATAACTGGTATATGCCTACCGATCGTGAGTATTAGGCGTTAGAACCGAACTTTTATTCTTTTTTATTTCGAACTAGCCTTTGTCTGCAGGTTCACCCGCGTGAAAGTCGTAAATTATCCCGCGTGAACATATTCATCATCAGCCTTTTTAATGTTCCCACTGCTGGGACACAGAACTCCTATCTGCGAGAGGGAATGGGACGTAATCCACCACGCGGGCCCAGTGCGAGTTGGTGGATGTCACATTTTCGAATTTTTGGTTCTAGGAAATGGCGGTTTCCTCACGATGTTTTCCTTCACCATTTTGAGAGCAGTGGTGATGAAATAATTTACACAAATTAAAGTGCTTGCAAAACCCATGACGTACAACTTTTTTGTAGCGGCCATTACCACCGAGCCACCATTCCACATACAACGAATATATTATCGGATTTAAAAGCAGCATATGTCCTAAACACAGGTAGACTAAGGTGGTTATAAACCACCTTAGTCTACCTGTGTTCTATTGTTTTTAAATTCATTCCACCGTTGAAGCGTTTTAGGTTACATCCAGACACATTCAGACTTTCGTATAAGATGGAACTATTATGCCAGATAGAAATCCAGGCACGTCTACAGAAAAAAAGTTTTCTAAGCAACTAGCAACTCTTTCCAAATATAAGTGACTTTTCATGCTCAAAAGTTCGTTCGAAACTCGTTCTTCGATACAGCAATTAACGAGTACAGCAATCGAAAGTCGAAACAAGCGTGTGCGAGAACTCACATGGCAGTTGTATCTCCTTTTAATTACATCAATTGCTTAGAATTTTGTTCTTCTGAAAGTTCTTCGAAGGAGTTTCTTATTGTTCTATGTCAAAGTAGCAAGGGTAGAAATAAACACGTGTATTTGAGGTTATCGGAAGTTTTTGTTCAAAGTAAAAGTCAATTAAGGGACGGAATTAACGTGGAGTATATAATGCCCGTTCATTTTTAATCATCTTCTCCTGCCACTGTCTAAGTCATTCACCGGTCCAATACGTTTTCTTCGTCCATGTTCACTGTCTATGATTTACTCTCTTTCCTTTTAAGTCACTTAAAAAAAGGAATGATAAAAACTAGCGTCGTTCATATGATCACAATTTCTTTTTTTAAATGGTGTTTTTGCTAAATACGTTATTAACAAATATTTGTTTTCCTCATCGAGTGCCTGTATATACTGAGATCCCACTGCTAAAATCTGTTGGTATAATGTTTTTGATGAAACTTGATTTTTATGAATGATTCTGCAGGCTTGCCTGGCCATAATTATACCTGTTTTCTTTTTTTCTACTCTGCACCACACTAGGAACTTCTTCTGTATCTGCAAACTGGCAACCTACAGCTTGCGTCTAACTGAGAGCTGGCAACCTTTTTTTTTTTCTATTTTCTACACCAGTTCCTTTCAAATGAAGTTGGAATCTCTTGATTTTTTTTGTAATTGGGATTTATTATAAAACATGAGTTTTATTAAGGATGTGGAATTGTATGGCAAAATAAACGAAAAAAATGCTTTTAAGACTGTTTATTTCTAGCACACACAAATATTAGAGTTACCCCGTACATTCGCCGTGAATCTATTTCTCCATCTTTTCCACAGACTCAAACTCTTTTACCCTCGCACTCAAACTCTTTTTTCATCCGCTGCGTTCCATTTAAACAATTATAAGCTGCGTTCATACGTTAACATTATAAAACATTTTTATCCCACATACATATGAACAACTAAAATAAAAAAGGTGTTGCATATTTAAAACGAAAGCCAAGCGATACGTTACAAGTGACAAGAGCAAATCGCAAAGCAGCTTGTACGACGGTACACTTAACTAAAGCGATCGCACCATAACGTCATCATTATAGTAGCCAACCCAAACATAGTGTGAGTGACTCCCTCACAGGATATAGCTTCTGTATGTTCTATCGTGCCCATAGTGCAAAACTACCAGCACCATCCTAGAACTTGAAAGGAAGAAAGACACTGTCAATAGCCAGAGAAAAATTTTATAAATTCCAAAAAAACAAAAACAAAACAAAAATTAATTACTCCATAATATTTAAAACGTAAGCTAAGCGATACCACAAAGAAAGCAAGAAGCGGCGCGCCGCAGACAGAGACACTACAAACAAAGTGCCATTTTGCACGCACACATTGACATTAAGATTTTACAGGGATTCTTGGGCAGTTTTGGAATAGCTCAATCAGGGCTAGCGCGGGCGTTTGTCATGTCATTCAGTCTTTTTGAAGAAGTTAAAAATATATATTTTCCAATGCCTTGACATGTTGCCCCATCATGTATTTAAAGAAAATGCAAATTTTCTACACGTCGAAATACAATAATCGTGCGTTTAAACAAGGTCGCAATCGACGAATTCTAATTCTTATCTACCAAATTTTTTTTTTTTTAAACGCAACATTTTTACTAAAATAATAAAATAGTATGTTCTTGTTTCAAAAATAGTAACGAATATTTGAATTAATTTATATTTTGAGGTATAAACGGCCTCACGTATAATTTACGGGGAAACCTAAGTGAAAATCCTAAGTCCTACGGAACACTCGGCACGCGGGTCTGACTCGTTCTAGCTTGTTATTATTTTTCAATTTTTGCTTATTGGTTGTATAAGTGTCGGCTTAGGGTGGACAGCTTAATCTAGACAACGGTTAATGTACGATGTAGGTACACTGCACACTGTACACTAATATTATAAAGAGGAAAGATTTGTTTGTAAGCTTGTTTGTAATGGATAAATTCAAAAACAACTAGACCGATTTCGAAAAAATCACCAGCAAGCTACATTATTTATTTATTTAACCATTAATGTACACACACATAATAAAGAGACAAGAAGAACAAGGAACAGAAAATAGGTACAAAGGTACGCTTATTTCAAAGAAATCTCTTCCAGCATAGCATCTCCTGAGTGACATAGGCTATTTTTTTAATCCCGAAAACAAAATTACAAGTTAAAAATTCAATATCTAAGAAAATAATAAATTATCCTAGATAGAAATCCATAGACGAAAAAAAATTACATTGTAGCTTTGTTTAAAGAAAGACAATAAAACTTGTTACCCTTCTGGATCTCAACTCTTCTTCGAACTTGGCGCCTTTTTCACTTTTATGTTTTGTCGAGTTTGGTGCCGCTTCACATTTTTTGTGTTTTTGGTGGGATCATTATTACACCATTGTTACGTCTTCTTACATTCTTCATATGTGGGGTCGTGATCTTTAATGGATATATGATGCTCTGTCTACCCTATATGGCATATAAGAATTATAAGATGTATGTTTAGACGAATCGATGTATTTGTGTTTGTAACTATAATTCCTACTCCTTTTTAAAATCCACAACCAATATGTATAATAGCAACCCTAGTGAGTCTGTCCAGTTTGCGTGTCAATTTTCGAAACGGCGGGAGTGACCCTTCTATATATTTTCTATTTTGTGGCGATACAAGAGCAAAAAAGCAATGTTGCTTGTACGACGGTGCATTTAACTAATTAAATGCACCGTCGTACAAGCATGTGTTGGAGTTCGCATTCGAACCTCATCATCGTCTCAAACATAGCGTGAGTCACACTCACAGGATATAACCACCGTACCGCCACCAAGATTTAAATGATTCAATCGGCTGAGTGTAAAACTAATTTCGCACTGAGTGAAAAATAAAAGTCATCGACATGAGGAGAGACAACAAGGAAAGAGGGCCTAATTAAAGTGACATATCGGTGGCGTGTGTCATTAATATACACTTTCGACTTTTTGACAAATGTTATCGGTAACCGAATGTCACTCAGTGTAGGGACCGAAGAGAAACAGTAAGCAGCAAGGGAAAAGGTACCAATTGTTCCTAACTAATAAAAAAATGTAAAAAAATATATCATGTTCCAAATTTAAAACGAAAGCCAAGCGATACGTTACTAGTGACAAGAGCAAAAAAGCAAAGCAACTTGTACGACGTACACTTAACTAAGGAGTTCGCACGCTAACCGACAATTAGTCTGACTTGCTGGTGGTATTAGCTGCAAACTTATTGTTTAACTAGTCTCGCTCTTTGGCGTTGGCTGCGTTTATCTGCACGACTTTTTAGTGTTCGGCTTTTTTTGTTGACACGGTTTTGCAATCTTTGCCTTAATATTCTTTTTTGCTTCTTCGCTGTGTGAAATTGATATGAATATTAAGTAATTTTATTGAATAAACAATGTAAGAAGCAGAACCAACCTTAAAGAACCATAGACCTTGTTAAAATCATAAAGGAACTCTATATAAAAGTATTGATATCCACCAAGATAGCAAGCTTGGAATGTCAAGATGGTTGTTGGTTATTTACTATCTGTCAGAGTTCCTATATGTTTGGTGTGTATGGGAAGGGTTTTATGAAGAAAAGCACAGAAAGACAAGACTAGGTATTTATTGCAATTAGGCTTCGTCATCATATTGAGCAGGCTCAGCGATCTTACCACCCGTTCGCTAAACTAGTTCTCGTGGAGAAGAACACAATATACAAAATTAAATGTGAAAAATAACAAAATTAAAAAAACATGTATGCGAAACAGATACAAAGCATTACAACTGTAATAATGACAAAGTGACAGAAATAATAGTAAAAAGTGTAATAGGATTACTTTTATGTGGGTTAATCTGAAACTTTTCTAATACTAATTATACCTTTTCTTTAACATTATAAAGGCTTCACTTATCACGTAGGAGATAGAATCTACATCAAACAAAGCGTATAACATAGTTACAGATGAATTAATTATCTAGTAATATTCAACGTTTAAAAATAGAACGGGTATGAAAAATATTTAAAAGCCCAAGGAAGGTAATATATTTTCAGCTGAGGCCGGACGAGCGAAAAATATTATAATGATATTAAAATCCTTATGTACAGCATGTTTTTTTTTTTAACCATTAATGTACACACACATAATAAAGAGACAAGAAGAAGGAACATAAAATAGGTACAAAGATACGCTTATTTCAAAGAAATCTCTTCCAGCATACCTGCGAGAGGAGAGCTAATAAAATGATATGTAGACACCGTGTGTAGAGGGGCCATATAAAGAAAACATATTATACAATTTCCTTTTTGTGAGTTGATCTGGAAAATAGGAGACGAGTTAAAACACAAAATGTCTATTAACTAAGAGGGATTATTTTTGTTTGTCTCCGATCACGAAGTATTCGTAAAAGTGTTACAACGCTACGAATGTGTAGCACCGTAGAACTTCGTAGCACAGTGCTACGAAAAGCGTAGCAAGTTAAATACAGTATCCGATCTCAAAAGATTCTTTTCCTGAGCTTCATCTAGCCACATAATTTAATACTGTGCCTCCTGTGATAAGTGATATAACTCGAGTTGTACCCTTTTTGTGATTTTCACATGAGCATTATCTAAAAAAAAATACGTGTTTTTTGGTCTAACTCACGTTCTTCTATCTGCTATAGTTTCGAAGATAATTTTGTGCAAAGTGATACAACTATAGGGATTTTGGCAAAAAATTCGTTACAATCGATATTTGTCAAGATGTAACCCCAAAACCGGTCACTTAACACACAATTTTTCGTGCTTCGTGATTTAAATGCTATTGTATTTAACTTCACATTTTATTTTTCAGTTCATTTATCGTGAATTTTGATGTGACTACAGTAATATCCCTTTAAACTAATTCTTTCGATATGCCTCTAGGATACAAATCGACATGTATCTACAAATCTGAATGTAAGGTATGCTCTTTTTTTGTGAAAAGTGATACAACTTGACTTAAATCTTTCTACACAAATCTGTTTTTATGTGTAAACAGATATAAATGTAGTTGTATCTAAAATTCCAACCAATTGTAAAAACATGGTACAAAATAATAAATGTGCTAAGTGATACAAGTGCAGGTGGCAGGGGTTCGAGGGGGTAATCGGAGGTGCGCGGGACGAAGAAAATGTTTTATGATTTCAACATTTTTGCAAAGCAATGTTTTACCTTTCGGAAAACGGATACAGCCAATGAAAAGTTTTTGTGGTCGAACGTTAGATCTGTTCTTTTTACCAAAGAAAGCATGTCTCGTTTTTTTTACAAAAAAGCGTTCAGTGATGTTGAGTACATGACCATGGATTGTTCTAAACGTGGAAAAAGTTATGATATGATCACGATTAATACGGTACCGAAAGCTTACCACTCCAAACTTCCTATTTCAACTGAGAAGAAGAAGGATCTATTAAGTATATTATGTTTTATTCATGAGAGTACCCATGAGTTTTACAGACGTCTGAGCTGCAAAAGTGATGTCAAAGACAGTCCACCAGATAATGATAATGATTCCGATGATGAATAGTTTCACATTCATTTAAGAGGCCTCTTACAGTCCACTAGCGCCGCCAATCGAAAAAATATTGTCATAACTCGTAAATAGAATCAAAAATACAAAATATGTTCTATTATTACTGTGGAAAAGGCAATAACGTAATTGTATAACACCTTATCAACACTTGAAATATAGCTGTTTAGCTAAATTGTGCATTCAAAACATAAACGGCCGTTTTTGTTACAAATGCACGATTTAGCTAAACAGCTATATTTCAAGTGTTGACAATGTGTTATAAAATTACGTTATTGCCTTTTCTACAGTAATAATAGACCACATTTTGTATTTTTGATTCTATTTACGAGTTATGACATTTTTTCGATTGGCGGCGCTAGTGGACTGTAAAAGGCCCCTTAATTAATAGATGGAAAGACTATTTTTTTTCTTTACAATGTTAGTCTACCTACAGGTGGACATTTAAAAGGTTTTTAGATTATCTACCTCTAAAGAAAGTTTAAAGTTTTGTTTTTTTTTTTTGTTATTTTTATAGATTAAAACTTTATTGTGATACTTTGTATTACACTGAGTAGGTCAATTGCTTGCTGTGATAGCTCATCAAAACTGATCTGTGCCATTACTTAGTTTTAAGTTTCAAACTTTTGTTTATGATATGTTCCTTTTGAGAATACCTAGTTACAATCGTATTGTCAGATTGTGATGATTTGATCTCCATTTAGTTGTATAAGAATTTTGATAAAAATGTGCCTTAACGACTGTATTTTTAGGTTAAAAAACGTTGATTTTTATTTTTCTAAAACTTGTATTTATTTACACATATCACTATCTTTTTTTTTTGAGGGGTACATCTTGACTTACATCATTTAACATATCTTCTGAAAGACTAGGATTTTAGTAAAATGATACAGTTCAACTAAAATATGTAAAGAGGTGACTGATAAGTAAAAAAAATAAATCTTAAGGGTTATATCTTCATCTTTTGTTTTAGCACATTTTGTTCCGGAATGATAGAATAAAGATATTCTGTCATCCCATAGGAACTACCCGCTCTGGCTCAAAGAATCGAAATATGAAATTCAAGTCAACATCTTTGAGATATTTCTGATAAAATATTTTTCCATTTTCCATAGTATGTTTATCTTTGCTGATTGTCTGACAGGAAATGGCTAGGTTTTATATTTTGGTGGTCGGAAATCTTTTTGGTGAATAATGTTTGGAGGCATCAGTATTTATTTATTACAAGTTCTGGATGGCAGATAACTTTAATTATAGAATTCCTTTTCGTTATTGGAAAAACTCTCACTCACAATTTAATATTGTAGGTTGAACGTGTTTGCTATTTTTTTTTAGTTATTTTTGTTTCTTTACTAGGAACTTTTATAAGTGCAATGCGTAGGGTAGCTCCATCTTATCCTTAATGCATAAAACTACATATTAAATACAATACATATAAACCTGAACAGACTTAATAAAGTATTTTTTGTCACAAATCGTTCTTTATTTCAAATAACTCACATAGTCACTTAAAATCAAAAGTACCTAACTATCCAATTTATTACCCTTGTTATAAATTGATGCGAAAGCTTTAATGTTTTCACGAAGAGTCAGCTTTAAACGAATTACCACAAACAATTCCAGTCTAAACGGACAGAAAGAAAAATTTATCCGATTGTAATGCACTGGAAAATATATGACTCATTTAATAAAAACAAGTACGCACATGAGTTGTGTTTGAACGAATCTTCGGCTTCGGACAAAAAGGACTGAAAATTTATTTCTAGTAAGATGCCCCTAATGTTAAAGGGGAAAATCGTACTGTATGGATCAAAATGTTGGGCTGTGAAAAAGATGGATGAAAAGAGATTGCATGTAGCAGAGATGAGAATGTTGAGATGGATGTGTGGAGTGACGAGAATGGATAAAGTGAGAAATGAGTATATTAGAGTAAGTTTGAAAGTGGCGCCAGTGACAGAAAAGTTGAAAGGAAACCGTTTGTCCTGGTATGGTCATCTGATGAGGAGGGATGAAACGCATGTTACTAAAAGAGTTATGAATATAAATGTGGATGGATGGAGAGGGAGGGGACGGCCAAAGAAAAGATAGATGGACTGTGTGAGGAGTGATATGAAAGAAAAGGGAGTCAGTGATAGCGTGACGGGGGACAGGATGGTATGGAAGAAGAAAACGTGTTGCGCCGACCCCAAGTAACATGGGACAAGGGCATGAAGAAGAAGTGCCAAAATGGAACGAAAGAATGCGCAAGAGCGCGAAGACCACCTCTAGACTACCTCTTGTAGCGGGTGTGGGTAGGGGCACATACTCTGTAGCGCTAGCCAGGCGCCATCGTCAGAAAATAGAAATATCAAAAATAAAATAAAAATGTTCCTAGCTTGAACTGAATTTCTTGGGTTCGGCCGAAGTTTGTGCCGATATTCGATTGGCTTTGGTTTCGGCTCTGGACAAAAATTGACCTTTACTCAAACACTACTCAATATGTCATTGAAAAAAAGTGAAAGAAATAAATGAAGTAATGTTTTTCGGTTTCGATAACATCACAGAATGTCATGCAAACATTGTTATTTATTATTTCGATAAAGTGCGAACTTATACTTGAACATTTCTTTCAGAAAAGTCAATTCAAAGTCGTTGAGAAATTCTTTAGTGAAAGTTATACGTGTTAAATGTCTGAAATATTATTAGTACAAACCGTAAAAGGGTTCTGATGGGTTTAAAGTAAAGGTCAAGTTAATGTGAAGGATATTATTGATAAATATTTCTAAATATATATTATTTGACCGTTTTGTATTATAAATAACAAGGCTTCTGTACTAAGATAGTAAAAATAACATACAATAAGGAGATAGTGACTAAATAAGCCACACGGGTCGATCTTCAAGGTTAGCAACGCTTGGCGAGGTCGGTCCGTAGATGGGTGACCATCTTTACATGGCGAGTTTCTTCCGTGCTTCGGAAAGCACGTAAAGCCGTTGGTCCCGGCTGTCATTTGAAGATCTTAGACAGTCGTTACAGGTAGTCAGAGGCCCGATATCAGACACCAGTCTAGCCAAGGGGTATCGTGTTACCCAGTTACTGGGTTGTGGAGGGCAGATAGGGAATTGCTCCATGTAAAATACTTAGCTGAATCCGGTTAGACTGGAAGCCAACCTCAACTTAGTTTGGAAAAGACAAAGCAGATTGAAAAAGAAAATAGTGACATTATAAAATTGTGAGACCGATTGTCAGTGTTCCAAATTTTCATCAGAACTAACAGAAAATATATTTTTAAAATGAAAAATAGACTCCTATTTCTATCTCAGATGAGATAAAATATTATCCAGGTCCACTGAGCACTTCATAAAATGTTATTAGAAAAAAAAAAAAAAACTCAATGTAACATCATTGTCGCTCCCAGTCCAGTCGTTTATAAAATAAATATAAATCAAAAAGTAATGTCCATTTATTTCTAAAGTATTTTCACAGAATATTATAGAAGGCCGACTCCATACAACGAGCGAAAATGCACGCACACATAAACGCACTTCAAAAGTACAATGAGTGCAAGCGCACTCGCGACCGTGGTTTTTTTTCAACCTACGCTCGCGTATGTGTGCGTGGGCTTGTTGTCGCTTGATATATGGAGCCGACCTTCTGTGGTATTATCTAATCTGTATACATGTATTATTTGACATTGTAAAGGTAATGACCGACCGCTTCGTCATGTAATGGATAGGTGCCATAATATTGTTAAATTAAATTAATATAAAGCTAGGTCAGATTGAAGATTAAGATAGCCTTCGAACATGTTACCAAACACCAAGGTTCAAAAGGCGTTGACAAAACTTTTGTAATGTGTTTTTACAGTTTTTTTTAAAGTAGGGTATTACTCGTACTTAGAACACCACAACAGACTGGCCTTTGGGGTTTAATAATTCTCATAAACATATTGTTCAATATTCCATATATCAACGATCTGCACATATTATTCAGAAGTTGCGAAAGCTTATATATTAACCACTCCTTAAGACGTTAATTTATTTATTTATTATTTATTTATTCAAAATTATGTAGATAACACCTTTACAGCTATACCGCCAATACGATGTTACTACCACACAGATATTATACACTAATAGCAATACAATTAAAAATACCATTAAAAATACAATCAAATATTACAATTAAAATACAATCAATCATCTCATTATAAAAATAATTAAAATCCAAGTATCAATTAATTAAACAACAATTAAACACAATAAAATACAATTAAAATACCACTAAAATACTATTAAAATTCAATTAAAATACCATTATAATCCAATTAAAAAACTTTACAATCCAATTAAAATCCAAAATAAATTCAATTAAAATCCCTTTTCCACATTTTCAATGCACTTCAGTGCTACTCCTGTGAACTTCATCAGGCTACATTGAAATATATCTACCTCATAAGTAACCATACCAACCTCATAAGGTAACCTCATAAGTTCGATTCACTACGCAAAAAGACGAATATTGTCATGTGGCTATTCCTGTTAAAATGAAAACTTTCTAGAAAACCTTTATCTAAATCTAAACTAAAGTTATAAAAAAAATTGGTTGTTTGTAAAGTAGGTTTACGATCGAGATGTTTACGTGATAACGTCTTACCTACATATAAACCTATGTTATGATAAACACATTTTGTTTCACTGTTAAACATTCAACGAAAACTTAACCGCACGAGAAAATCTCCATTCGTTTGTATGCCGCTAGAGTGAGAGAGACGGAAGATCGGTCCACTCACTCGAACGCTATGCCAGCCTCCGCTCGTGAGGATTCCGCGTGACAAGTTTCACGGAATGACTGGCAGCGCTCGAGATGAGACGGGAGATCGGTCCGTCTCTCTCTCGTTATACCTGCGATCGCGCTCGTGAGGTTTTGGTGTGACACAAGTTTCTGAACATGTCACCCGACTAAAACGATTTTAAAGACGTTATCACGTCAAAAAGTATATGTCTGTTAAATAAAAAATAATCTTTGGAACTACGGATCATCTTATGAAAATTCTTCTTTCGATACAAAGCAGTGCTGTAACTGCAAGTGGCAGTGGGCAGGGCACATTGCTTGCAGAACGGATGGTTGTTAAGTTCTGGAGTGGTGACCGCATATCAGAAGACGTAGCGTTGGCAAACCTCTTTAATAATGACCTTGTTAAGGACGCACAGGGCCGATCGAAGTGGCGACTCTTGGGTAGGCTAAAGGTCGTAGCCGACTTATACGACACCGCTCCGACTCCGCAAAATATTGTTCATTGAAATGTGATCCTCAGTGAGTCCTCTTTAGACATACTTTACATTGACAACACAAATTAGCAGACAGCTCGCTGTAAGCGAGCTTACCCCAACCGTACCACTCGATAGTTGACGTCTCACTTACCGCATGCTTATCTCGCACTTCAACCGGGCGGCCCGCGGTCTGTACGCACGCAGACTGCTCGTTTGAAGTTTGATAGCTTGTCGAAAAAGGAAGGTAGCGGTCGGGGCGTGGACAGCTGGTTGGTTGCTAGCTGTGGGTGCGTGGACAGCGGGCAGTCATCTCCGTTGGCGGTGTTGGAGCGGGAGATTTTTTTTTGGAAGTGCTAAGTGATATTTTTCTGGATTAACAATATTTAAGATAGATTTGTACACTGGCAACAAAAATGAACTGTGACTTGTCATGCGGCGGGCAATACCTGTATTCTGAATCTGGGTTTTTGTGTAACTGTGTATTTAATACGAAAATATACACGAGAGAGTGCCCCCTTTCTTCTTCTCTTCTTTGTCCAACCTTCTTCCCAGTTCATCTGGGATCGGATCTCATTGTACGTCTGCGCCGAGAGCTCTGATCTGGGTTGTCTGGGTGCTCAGGTTCTCCTTCAGGACCTCTTTCTGCATGTTTGACCACCAGGTGGTGATCAAACACCACCTGACATACTCGTTTCGCATTTCGTCTAGACGGGTTACTCCTGCTTCCCATCAGCATATTTTCACAATTTTCTAAATGTTCCAGCATTCCGCTCCGTAAGTCATGGCTGGTCTTACTACCGTTTTGTATGCCCCTTTTAAAAGCATTTTATGTATATCGATATATGTGGATTGTAGTCGAAAGACACCATTATATCATAGGACATTTTATCCAATTTCCCTGAAACTCTTATAAAAAAAAGTATATTTAAATTAACAACCGAGCTGTTGGTAATAAAACAATTTTCATCTGCGATAACCTGAAATTTTTATTGTGTTAAATTCACAGAAATCCCTTTAAAACATAATAATCTATATTAAAATTCACAACTGTAAAACTGGGAACAAATGCAAGCACTTCGTGCACATGCGAGCGAATGCTTTCCATCAATTAGAGCAATAACTAGAAAACCCTACTAATGCTGGCAAAAATGTTTTAAATATATGTGTATGGCAATTATATTGTGAATGGGAACACGTGAAGTTTATGGTTTTATCGCAGTAGGTGTAATTATGTAATTAGAATTGGAATTTATGCGCTTGAGTCGATTTTTTGAGTAAATTTATTGCATGGTCAAATTATGCGGGTATTAAAATTCTTAAATTTATATTCTAGAGCGTTTATCGGTGAGGTGTATGACTGGTATTGTAGGTACTACTCATAAAATATAATTATTATGTTTTGTAATAAAAAACTTAAAAATTTCTCATTAAAAAGTAACCCTAACCTACCTACGAGTTAACGAGTTAATCAAATGCGTGAAATGAAGAAAAGCGGTATCTTTTTAGCTTGCCTCGAATTATTCCATCCAAAGTTTAGTCATAGGTTAAGAGTGCAACATTTTTAACATGTAACATTATTTTTTCTATTTTCTTTTTGACGATTAAATCAGCTCTGGACATTGAATTTTTCTACAAATAAATTTTAGATACTTTAACTGATTGCGCCTGTTTTTTTACCCTTGAATGTTCCTACGTATGTCACGCTTTATATATTTCTAAGTGGTTAATTCCAAAATGTCACTCCTATCAAACTAGACAGGGCTCGAGGTTCTTAGTAAAGTTGACTTAGAAATGGGCTAGAATAAGATCTATTTATTCAGGCTCAGCCCGTTCCATGTAAGACCTACCCAAGCCAAGATATGCATCATATCAAGATTCTAATCAATAAACACACAACTGAATAATTAATATCGAAACCACAACGTATTTACATTGCCTATGTGACGTCAACATATTATATATTCACTTACATTGTATATACAAGAGGATTTTGATAGAGGATATCGTAGGTAAGAAACAACAAACGCACGGGTCGATCTTCAATGAGAAGCAAGAAGTCACCCGTTGGATTCAGCCTTTATCGACTTATATACTTCGGAAAGTATGATTAAGCTGTTGTTCCTAGCTGTCCTTTGTAGATTTTTGATAATAGTAACGGTAGTCATAAGCCAGAAAGACTGACACCAGTCTTACAAAACCTATCATCTTATTTTAGAAGTTAATCTTTAATTGTGTCCTACTATTAAATATAATAAAGTTCCCGGAAAAAGGAAATTGAATGGATGGATGGCTGATGGGCCGAAAAGTTCTGAAATGGTGACCGGGAATCGAAAGACGATGCGTTGGAAGGCCTCCCACTAGGTGGACCGATGACCTGGTTAAGGTTGGAATGCGCTAGATGCGAGACTCTGAGAGTCTGTTGGTCAATGGAGAATATTTAGCAATAAACTCCACGAAAACTCTTTTCCATCAATTTTAATAACAAGATTTGGTTACATCATTCTTTTTGAAAAAAATACATATTTATGTGAGAACGATGTAAAAAGACGTGCACCTAAAAGCGTCTGGAGTAAAAAATAATTAAAAAAAATACAATAACAGGCCGAGGCAGCTGAGTTATGACCAATCCCAACTGATGTTTTCAGCAGGTCCAATAATACTTCAAAACTTTTCTGCCTCTACCCATCACTTGTTTTTGCACCCTAGTGGAACTATTACTATTACTAGTGGACTAGTGGATGCGTCCTCGTAAATGTAAATTATAAATAAAAAAGAACCCAAAATTGAAGCCTGGGATAACCTCATTTTCACGGTAAACCCCGACGAGTTGACACCGTTTAATTGAAACAATTGCTGTTAATCATTTAAATAAAATTTTACTAAACTTAACGCTCATTGGCCTAGCCTATAAAGCTCAACTTTCAAAAGTAATGTTTCATGATTAACGCAACCAAACGCTTCCGACAGGTCGCAGTAGACTCCTATGGCTTCTTGTGCTTCTTCCATCAAAAGCAAAAAATTCAATAATAGTAAGCTTTTCAAGCCAATTCAGCAGCCTACCTCATTTCGCTTCAGAAATAAACTAACTTTTTTTCATTTAATTTACCTACTCATATTTTTTTTTTCTTTTTGTTACTTCCCTCCAGCTTTTCTATTTTTTGTCTTTTCTTTCTTTTGGTTCTCACCGTTTCTTTAATTCTACTTTCAGTAAACTATCCCGAAACCATGCCTGTGATGACACGTAAGGCTACTGCTCAGGACTTGGAATTTAAATTAAGAACAGCACTCCAAGAGCTTAAAGAATCACAACATCAATGTCAGGCAATGTTGCAGGAGAGAGATGAATGTGAAGTAGAAGTGCAAAATGTCATCTCTAAAAACACAAGCCTTAAGCGGGAGCTAGTGGTGCTGAGTCAGCAATATCAGAATGTTGTTGATGAACGCGACCAACTGCGGGTAGTCACGGATGGTTTTCATAATTGTAGTACTTTGTATGAGGAGGCTTTAGGTAAAGTTAGGGACTTGGAAGATGAATTGGTTCATGCTAATTCTCAAATTCTAAATCTGCAAAAAGAACAGTCATGTACTCAGGTGCAGGAAACATTCCATTTATATAGTGAGTTAATAAACTCAAATTTTAAACCTCATTCCATAACCACTATTGACCTGACTGAAGATTCCTTATATAAATAATTAAAAGTTATACCCAGTACAGGAAACAACACAAAGTTTTCTTTAAAAATATTCCACTCAGAAAAGAACGTGTTGACCAACTTAATAAATTAAACAATTACCAGATCAAATTAGAAGACAGCATAAAAATCTATGAAATTGACACACAGCAATTACAAAATGATATTCAGGTTCTTGAGGACAAACTGAGCTCCCTTTACAATAAATATGTTAGCTCCCAGTTACAAATTAAGGAACACATTCTGGCCGCAAATGAGTTGGTGATGTGTCAATGTAATTGTCAGAAAGTCTCAAACCTGAAGGCTGTCCAGCCTGAGGCAACGGAGGGCCCGGCCCAGGCTGAGAGGGTGTCTCAGCACAATGTCTTGGACCAAGACCAAGACATAACTGATATTACACAGGAAGTGTCTCAAGTAGACCAGCCTGCGACTGATACCATTCCAACTAATATTAGTCATCATGGTTTTCATTCGGTTATGTTTGCAGATGGTATTGGAAGAGGTTTAGGTAAATTATTGAATGGCAATCAGAGTTATTCAACTTTGAATTATTGTATGCCTGGGTCATCTTACAAGCATATCATGGAATCTGTAACAAATAAAGTATATAAATCAGATACCAATGTAACTGTCTTTGTAGGTAACAGTTTGGATGTAAAAAAAGATGACATCACTGAGTGTGTAACAGAATTGATTAAGTTAAATTGTAATAAAATCATATTGTGTGCTTTTCCATATTTAGAAAAATTGTCTAGTAGACAAAATAACTATATTCACATGTTGAATAAGCATGTTCATTTCCTTGTCAGCCATTACAGCGACAAATTAGTTTTTTTTAACATCAACATTTTTGTTGATAAATTAAAAACGACAGGCAATACAGTGTATCTGCCTATTAGGGTAAGACGTCAAATAGCGAGGCTATTATCTTTTACTATAGAGTCAGACATAAATAGTATGTCGAAGGCATGTACTGTAGTTGATATTAGTAGTAATACTAATTTACAGGTTGTCAATAACTTTAATAACGTTAGCACTTCTGCTATTAATATTTATAGTTTAAACTAGTTTGTAGGACAAGGGAGGGTACCAACAACGAAATAGTTAAGAGTACATCCACCGTCAAGAAGGTACCTTCTTGCTCACACTTAGTTAATTTAAAAAAAGGGGCTAAGCAGAATTCCTTGAAATTATTCCATCAAAATATTCAAGGTTTTTCTGCGAAGCAATTGGAAATAGAACTGTTTTTAGAAAAAACAATGTTTGAAATTGTTTGTTTTACTGAGCATTGGCTGAAAGATCATGCAATGCTAATTAACTATGAAAATTATACCGTTGGCAGTTGTTTTAACCGAAATATTATGTTGCGTGGAGGTTCACTCATATTAATTAAAAATGGTATCAAATCAAAACCTCGTAAAGATATTGTAGATCTATCAGTCGAACATAATGTTGAACTGTCCTGCGTTGAGCTGGATAAGCATGTTATAGTGTGCGTTTACAGACCCCCCAATTATGGAAACTACTCAATATTTGAATCAGTGATGGAAGATGTTTTGGCAAAACTTGCAACTGGTAATAAACTAGTCATAATCTGTGGTGACTTTAATATAAATATTTTAGAAAATAATTCAGAGAGTAGTAGATTATTAAATCTCTTCAAATCATTTAATTTGTCACATGTGTTTATGGAACCAACCCGAACAACTGTGACTACTGCTACATGTATTGATAATGTTTTTTGTTGTTGCGACTACTTAGACAAAGCCATTATAAATTGTCTGCCTTCGGATCATAGTGGGCTACTGGTAACCTTTGAGGCCAACATATCAATACAACAAGTGCAGATTCAATCCAGACCAATAACATCTGGTAAATTAAATAAATTTAATAGCATTTTAATTAGTAAGTTAAGTGATCAAGACCTCACAGTGAATGATGGTAATATTTTATATAAAAAAGTTTTCTCAGTAGTTCAAACAGAGTTCAATAATACTTTTAAGAAGAAAACTAAAACTATAAGTCCTAAGTTTTTATTCAGTGACTGGGCGACTAAAGGACTCAGGAAAAGTAGGGAAAGACTTTACGAGCTGTATGGCCTTAAGCCTTATATTAACACTGAAACTTTTAATAAGTATGTTGCTACATATTCAAGAATTTTTAGAAATACGTGTAAAGTAGCTAAGGCTTTATACATTGGCAATAAGGTTAAAACCGCAGAAAATAAAATCAAGACAGTTTGGAAAATTATAAACAATGAAACGAATAGGAACAAAAGAAATAATACTGATTACACGCTTGAAACTACACATGGACTTATTAGAGATAACAAAAAAGTTGCTCAAGAATTTGTAAATTTCTTTACCAGTATCCCAATTAAAACTACTGAAACCTTAAATTCTTCGCCCTCGCTTGCTTCTGGTTTATTAAACGCTAACGTTTCAGCCTGCCCGACTGAATTTTACTTTTCACATATAAACCCAATATCAGTAATAAAAGCTTTTAAGCAAATCAAGATCAAACTGACCGAAGATCTATGGGGGATGTCCATCAAAGTTTGTACCTCCATTATTCAGACTATAGCGCCGTACCTAGCTTTAATTTTTAATTTGTGTGTAGACCAAGGAGTCTTCCCGTATCTAATGAAACATAGTAAGGTTATACCACTTTTTAAATCCGGGGACAGTAAAGACACGAATAATTATAGACCAGTATCGGTGCTGCCGGTTTTCAGCAAGATATTTGAAAAGATAATGCTAAATCAAATGCTCATTCATTTTAATACGAATAACATCCTACACGATAAACAGTATGGTTTTACCAAAGGACGTTGTACGACCGACGCTGATGTCACCTTATTAAAACACATCTTTGATGCGTGGGAAGAGGCACAAGATGCTATAGGTGTTTTCTGCGACCTGTCGAAAGCGTTTGATTGCGTTAATCATGTAACATTACTTATGAAACTTGAGCATTACGGGCTAGGCCAATCAGCGTTGAGTTTAGTAAAATCTTATTTAAATGATAGACAGCAATTAGTTCAAATAAACGGTGTCAATTCGTCCGGGTTAACCGTGAAAATGGGGGTACCCCAGGGTTCAATTTTGGGTCCTTTCTTATTCCTAGTCTACATTAACGATTTACCCCATCTATTGAATAACAATTTAAACATGGTGTTATTTGCTGATGACACTTCGTTGATTTTTAAGATAAATAGACGTACGAGTAACGTTAACGACGTAAATGACGTCTTGCGACAGGTTCAAAATTGGTTCACGGCTAATAATTTAGTTTTAAATGCTAAAAAGACTAAGTGCGTAAAATTTGCCTTGCCGAATGTCAAAAGTACTGATTGTGACATTATCTTGGGTAGGGAGAAGCTAGAATTTGTCGATAAAACGGTATTCCTGGGGATCACGCTAGACTCAGGGTTGCAATGGGGTCCTCATTTAATAGCACTTGCAGGGCGGCTAAGTTCGGCAGCTTATGCTGTTAGAAAAATTCGTCAGTTTACTGATGTAGATACCGCGAGGCTAGTCTATTTTAGCTAATTTCATAGTATAATGTCTTACGGTATCTTACTATGGGGAAGGGCTGCAGACATTGAGTCAATTTTTATTCTGCAAAAACGAGCCATCAGAGCGATATACAATCTTCGCCGGCGCGATTCTCTAAGGGAACTGTTTAAGGACATTAACATCATGACGGTACCTTGTCAATATATTTATGAAAACATCATGTACGTTAGAAAAAATTTACATCTTTTCAGTAAAAACGGCGACAGACATAATTATGTTACTAGAAATAGGAACCAATTAATCCAGCCAGGTTTCAGGCTGGCTAAAGTAGCATCATCTTTTATGGGGTACTGTATAAAATGTTACAATAAAATACCTCCTCACATTCTAGAACTGAATGAGACGAAATTTAAAACTTGTATAAAACGCACACTATGCAGGCAAGCATATTATAAGTTGGGGGATTACATCGCTGATAAAAATGCTTGGCTAAATGCTGGTCCCGCTCCGCAGCCATTAGGGCGCAAAAACAATTAGTGATGGGCAGAAAAGTGTTGCAGTATTGTTGGAGCTGCTGAAGACTGTATGAATATATTTGTATTGTATAAACTCAATTTCTTTTAGTATTATATAACTGCACAGCACATGTGTGAGTACTATGTTCCGACTGTAAATCTACCTATGTGTCGTTGGTTGACTTCTGTGTGCCCTGGCATTTGAGTGTGTCATGCTCTCTCTAATTTCTCTCTGATGGTGGCACATGTGTTGGATCATTCGGTTCCCTCCATAATGGTTGAGCTGAGTGGTGCCGATCCATGCGTCATGTTCGTGAACGGGCGCCATCAGTTGGGATTGGTCATAACTTAGCTGCCTCGGCCTGTCATTGCATTTTTATGTTGAAATTGTTTGTTACTCTAGACGCTTTTACGTGCACGTCTTTTTGCATCGTTCTCACATATATGTATTTTTTTTTTTTCAACAAGAATGATGTAACCAAAAACTTGTAATTGAAACTGATGGAAAAGAGTGTCCGTGGAGTTTCTTGCAAATTCTTCTCCATTGAGATCTACTGACGTTTGCGAATTTACAACTAGAGTCATATTTTTTTGTTGTTTGACAATTCAAAAGTACCTTTAAGGTTTATTTGAAATAAACTATTTTGATTTTGATTTTGATTTTGATTCCGACGCATCAAAGATGTGTTTTAATAACGTGACACCAGCTTCGGTTGTACAACGTCCTTTGCTAAAAGCAAACTGTTTATCGTGTAGGATGTCATTCGTATTAAAATGAATGAGCATTTGAATAAGCATTATTTTTTCAAATACCTTGCTGAAAACCGGCAGCACCGATACTAGTCTATAATTATTTGATTCTTTACTGTTCCCGGATTTAAAAAGTGGTATAACTTTACTAGGTTGTCCCATGTTTCATTAGATCCGGAAAGACTCCTTGATCTACATAAAAATTTAAAATTAAAGCTAAGTACGGCGCTATAGTCTAAATAATGGAGGTACAAATTTTGATGGACATTCCCCATAGATCTTCGGACAGTTTGATGGCGATTAGCGAATATCTGAATTATTTTCTAAAATATTTATATAAAAGTCACCACAGATTATTACTAGTTTATTACCAGTCACAAGTTTTGTCAAAACATCTTCTAAACTGACTCAAATATAGAGTAGTTTTTATAATTGGGGGGTCTGTAAACGCACACTATAACATGCTTATCCGCATGTCGCGGTATCGCGTCGCGTTTGCTTGGTGATCTCGCATCTTTACAAGACATAATTATGATGATGGTGAATCCATTGGTAAGTCAAAAAGTAAACTGAAAAATTTACTAAGCTATGGTGAATTTGTCACAGGTGACTTAATTACGTTGCATGAAGCAAAATAGTAGAACAATTTTACTGATCAGTTGCTACTTCAGATACTTTAGATAAGAGTTGAAGTAGGACAAAGCTTTCTACCACCTTTATGCTGATGATCTCCAAATTTATACTCAAGCCCCTCTCGGCGAGTTATCAGATGCTATTGAGACTATTAATGTGGACCTGGCTCGAATAGGTGACTGGAGCACTGAGTTTGGGCTGAAGATCAATCCGATGAAAACTCAAGTGGCTGTTGTGGGAAGTTCCCGAACGGTCTCTAGAATTGATTGGGCGACACTTCCCCAGGTTTCTTTCAACAACACCATTGTTCCTATAGCTCATACTGTGAAGAACCTGGGGATTTACATCGACTGCACCCTTTCCTGGACTAAACAACTGCAGGAGGTCAGTCGTAAACTGTTTGCGTCTGCGGGCTCCCTGAGACGGCTTCGTAACTTTCTTCCCATCACCACTAAAATTGCGATAGCACAATCTCTTCTTTTCCCTATCCTGGACTATGCTGATGCCAGCTATCTCGATCTCACCCAAGACCAATTGGACAAGCTTGAGCGACTTCAAAATCTCTGTATCAGGTTCATATTTGGCTTGCGTAAGTATGACCATGTTTCTGAATTTCGAACCAAGCTCAAATGGCTTCCTATTCGCCTTCGCCGGAATGCCCACATACTTTCATTGCTATATAATGTGCTCTTTAATCCTTCTAGTCCTTTTTATCTTAAAGAACGCTTTCAGTTCCTCTGTGACACACATTCTCGGTCCTTGAGACCATCGGAAAACCTAAAATTAAGCATTCGTTTGCATTCCACATCCTTCTTCGACAAATCTTTCACGGTTCAAGCAGCTCGTTTGTGGAATGCATTACCTATTTAGGTAAGGCGTGCGCAAACATTACCTTCATTTAAAAAAAATGGTGAAGGAGCATTTCCTTTCTTTGTAACTATTCTTCTCCTTTCTCTGCCCTATTTTTTTGATATTTTATTAGTATATTATTTTATATGTATGTATGTATTTTATGTTGTATCTAAGTAATATTATTTAATATAGTTTTTGTACACTGACACCCCTATGTCTATCTCCTCTCGTTCTGTCCATCCAAAGGTTGTCTGGAAGAGATTGCCCTGTGCGATAAGACCGCCCATTGTACACTGATCTTTATAATGTTTTGTCCTGTAATTATTTAAGTGGTGTACAATAAAGTATATAATAATAATAATATAGGAACAAAAATTACAACGGCATACAAGCAGGTATTTAGAAAAAAAAAAAACCGCAAAATAAACAACAAAACTGTGCATTTACTAATGAGTAGACCCAAAAACGAAAAGGCTAGTAACAAGGAATTAGCAACGACTTTCATGAATACACTCACATATTCACCGGCAAAGGACACTGTATTCTAAGCCTACATAAGGCCGCACGGATTCTAAACTAATTGGTTAATTTATTTAAACTGTACCCTACCGACTTCTGAATTATTAATGCTAACAATTTCTGTTAATTTTAGATGTGGATAAATTGGTTTGTATTTAGGTAATTGCTTTACTTTTTAAAATGATCATGTTTTAATCTGCTAGGTAGACTTTCGATGTAAGGAATTCGAAAACGTATGCAAAATTGCAATAATTTAAAGATTAGAGACTGAAACTCACCAGCCATCTATCCAATGGATAGTAAAACAAATTTACTGAAACCTCTATATCGAAAGTAACTACTTATAGTTGAAGTTTATGCTACTAAAAGTATTTTATCACGAAATATTTTTTTTAGATCAAGAAACGGAGATAACTACTAAAACTGGTAACAACTATCTCCGTATAAAGTCTACTAGCTTATTGTAGCTCATAAGCATTTAATTATGAGCTTGCTTTTTACGAACATGCATTCCTGATTTCCAAAACAAATGGAAACCAGCAAATTCATCTCAACAACACAATACTAAACTATCAAATACCTTTATATCTCCAATAGCAAAGAGCGCACTTTCAGCCCCAGACTACACTCGAGCTAAGCCCAACACAAGCGACGCGGATTCTAAACTAATTGGATAATTAATTTAAACAATAACCTTCTGCCGCAGAATACGTAAAATTCCAGAACGCCGACTCCATACTATGAGCGAAAATAGGCGTACGCACACATATACGCTAAGGTACGGTAAGGTATGACAGTCGCGAGTGCACTTGCCCTCGGTGTATGTGAATCGTGTCTATGTGTGCGTGCGTTTTTGATCGTCATATAGAGCTTCTTTACCTTTCTATTTAGTGATGTTGGCTTCTGAATCATCCCGTTGCCGTTGGCACAGAATAAGATTAATACAGAAACCTCCAAACAACGAGCAAAAATAGGCGCACGCACACAAAGCTGCGTACGTATGGCGATCTCAATCAAATGATAGTCGCAAGTGCGCTTGCACTCACTGTACGTGAAGCATGTCTATGTGTGCGTGCGTTTCCACTCGTTGTTTAGAGCCGGCCTTCTGAACCTACCGTTCAATTCTGTAAATATTTCACCGTGAAAACTTAGGAGAACACAAGTGAGTTTAAAGTAAACTATCGATCCACCTTGATTGTACGGATTGATAGCTTACTTCATTTTCACTTCACCTGAGTTATCACGTTGATATTTTTTACAGAATAGCACTACTGTACTTATTTATTCTGTGGTGTTAGCTTTTGAATCATAAATGGTACAACACTACCAATTGCATTTACTAACAAAAACTTGTCTAAACTCAAAGTTAGAATGTTAGAGCTAACTTCACTAACTTTATTTCTAATGGAATTAACTTTTATTAAATAGCCTGTTAAAAGTTTTGTTAATTATCTTTTGGTAGATTGAAAGGCTGCAATGTTAATGTTTAACAACGAAGTTTGTGCTATTTTTCTGTTATTTAAGTAGTGATATTGTATGATTATTTTGTAAGGGTAACAGTCATAATTATAGAAGTCACGGTAAGCTAGCATCTCACATCAATGAAAATTTAAAAATATAAACACTTTTCAGAAAAAAATATCTTTGGTTAGGTACTTACAGATCAATTCTGTGTGGAAAAGAAAGGATGCCTCATAAAATGAGTCAAGCAAGGTACAAAATAAGGAAAAATCATTCGAAAATTGTTTGAGAATTAACACCAAAACATGTTTTGTAATAATGAGCAATTTTTGGACCGAAAAAGGTCAAAATTACACTGCTAGACAAATAAATACCACAACCTCTCAAAGACACCTATAAATAATAAAAAGTCATCATTATATTAAACGTTTCAAACAGCCATAAATACGAAATGAGATTAGATGCCTATGAATTTAAGTATGCCGCCATTACAATACCACAGGGAATGGCAACGCGTAATGTCGGTCGAGCCAAATGTGCACAATGACTCCGATATTAAACCGATGTGAATCTACCCGGGATTTGGGCATGCATTTTATAGGCACACTATTTTATAGGCACTTATATCTATTTATATGGCTGGATTGAAATATGAAAACAGTCGGTTTGGGATCTCTTTGTCGTTGTGTGTATGTGTGAGAGTAAGGGGGTGGGTCTGTGCTCGGCTTTAGAGTTTAATGGGTTATTGAAACGATTTACAGTACCTATGTTTGGTATAGGGTGACTTTTAATTCTTCGGCAGTCTTTCAGGGGATGAAAGAACTCATAAGTTTAAACATTCTTTATTACTAATTCCGATATGAAATAAGTAGACATTCAGTTTTTTTTCTCATAATTCTACAGACTGTAGGTTTAGCTGATACTTTTTCTCGAGTATTTTGTTGGTCTCATTTTAAATTTCATGATACGTTCACCCCCCTCAAACAATCATAGACCTAACAATAGCAACATTAGGTATCTCCAGCTCCATCCAGGACTGGCATGTATCCAGTTATCATGCTCAGACCATAGGTGGGTCCAATAAACCATTAACTTCAACATAACTAAACCACAGCCGAGAACGGTTCCTCGCAACACAACACACACCGATCCAAGTTTGTGAGACTTATCAAAACTGAACTAGGTAAGTTAAGTAACTCTTGCGCAATCTCTACTTCTGCCGCTAATAGACTATGAGGATATCTGTTTTCTAGATGCAACGGAGGTAATCCTAAACAAACTCGAGTGACTGCAGAACTTGTGCATCCGCTTTATTTTTGGCCTCCGCAAGTACAACCTTGTGTCGGAATTTCGGACCAGATTGAAGTGGCTGCCAATCCGGCGTCGACGAGATAGCCACATCCTATCCCTTCTCTATACTATCCTGCATAGTTATACTATCCTCAATATCTTTGTGAACGGTTTGAGTACCTCGTCCCGAGGGGTAAACCTTGTCGTACAGCCACTTCGCTTCTTCTTCGAACTCCGCATCACACTTCCAGCCGCTATGATGACTCCTTCTCTGTTACTGCAGTGCATCTCTGGAACTCTCTACCACACTCCCTACGCGATAGCCCTTCTCTCGATGTCTTCAAGAGGAAAATTAATGAGCATTTTCTTTCAATCGCAATAAATAACATTAGTAGATATATACGTATATATATGTATAATTGTATTTATGAACGTAGTTCTTTTATGTTTGTATTATTATTATATATTTAATTAGTATCTTACTGCAAAATTGTACACTGGATTACTGCCCTCAATTATTATGATCTCTATCACACAAAGGTTTGCTGGTAGAAAACTCCATTTTGGAGTTAAGCTCACCTTTGTACTATCGCATGCATAAATCCATTAGCAGTTTTACAAATTTATTGCATCAAAGCAAGTCGCACTTACGACCTTTCAATATAACAAACCTTTTGCACACATACACGTCTCGTATATCGCACTCTTTCATCATTATTTATTAAGAAAGAGTACGGTAGAATGATCATTTGTATAATACTATCTAGTCTGTCATATCGTGGCGGCGTATTAAGATAGTTGTATTTAATTTCGGTACTATTGCCATATAGCTATCTGGCTGAGTGGTTAACGCATTGGTTGTTTCACACGTTGAGGCCTGCTTTCGAACCCCAGCTAAGTCGATCTTTTTGTGTTTTTATCGAGAATTTTAAAATAATATCTATCTTTGATATTACTCGATGAGAATAATGTTTCTTATTAGTTGAACTTGTAACAAAATTAAATAAATGTGGGTGAGTGTAAAATAAAATAAACTTACTGGATTGAAGAAGTAATTACCTACGATGTTGTTAGTTGGCGAACTTTATTAAGAGTACTTGTGTTATTATTGCGATTATTGTGTTGTTTGAATATCTGATTCGAGATGCAAGCTAATATTCCTATTGATGCCAGGGCAAATATTGTCGCTTTGCATAGAAATGGGCTTAATATTTCTCAAATTTCTTCCGAAACCGGTTTAAGTGTAAGTTATTTTTAAGGATTATTTTAGGTATGATGATAGTTGCGGCGTATGATACCTATTCATAAATCGCTAGTTGCAAGTGTGTAATAAAATATTTTTGTTTTTTAGAGAAATACTGTGAGCCGTTGGGTAAAGAGGTTCGAGGAAGAAGGTAGTTTGAAGAGTCGTGTGAGAAGTGGAAGACCGCGGCTTATTAACCCGACTCAGCGACGTTCAATGGTGGAAGAATATGAAGCAAATGGTTTCATTCCAACTAAACTGTTTGCAAATCGATTTGATACGTCTTTGGAAACTGTTCGCCGTGCACTCCATGCTGAAGGTATACATCATCGGAAACCAGCTAAAAAACCATTTCTGACTCAAAAACACAAGGAAGAGCGATTACGTTTTGCTCGAGAATATTTAGATTTCAACTGGGAGACTACTATATTTTCCGATGAGAAGACTTTCAAATCTTGTCAAACAGGACGACTTCATTTATGGCGAAAAAATAATACTCGCTGGTCAGAACAAAACATTATTCTGAGTACCGAATCAGGTAGAATAAGTGTGAATATGTGGGGGTGGATTAGTGCTCAGGGGCCGGGCGAGTTGGAATTCATACCTACGCGTGCCAATAGTTATAATTACGTCGAAGTTTTAAATGACATAATGCTACCAACTTTGCGTAATGTTTATCCAACTGAAGACTTTGGTGAACTAAGTTTTGTTCAAGATAATTGTCCGATACATCGTGCCAGTGTTGTAAAAGAGTGGTTTAGTCAGCATACTGATATTAAAGTTATTCCATGGCCAGCTCGATCCCCTGATCTTAACCCCATTGAAAATATATGGGGTTTAATGGTTCAAAGGTGGAAAGCACGAGATGAGAGAACTCCTGAGCAGCTTAAATCCCATTGCACTCAAATATGGGAGGATTTACGTGGCACAGATATATGTGCAAACATTGTCGCCTCCATGCGTCGACGGCTACTTAGTTGCATTGACAATAATGGAGGTGTAACTAAATATTAATGAATAGGATGTTTATTACAGGAAATATACTGGTCATAATATCTATAGTTATACACGTAAGTTAGGTTATGTTTGTAAAATTGGGATTAAACTTCAATCTTCTTTTCTCCATGAGAAAATGAAAAATTAAGCTATAATCTCAATAAAGTTAAGACATAGAAACAATTTTTCATAGAAGCAAACTTGTTACCTAATTTAATTATATATGTTTGAAATTACCCACTATTATTTTATTTTAACCTACAATATGATTCCTTTTTGTAATTTTCGGATCAAAAGTATTATATACCAATATTTATATATAAAGCATTTTAATTTATATATTACTTATAACATAACATTAATTTAAACATAAAAAATATATAATAAAAAAAGTAACGAAAATACAAAATCGATCTCAATAAATCATATGGGAATCGAACCCACAGTCTCTTGCTTACAAGTCATATATTTCTGATCTTAGCCAAATGAACTGATGACAAAGAGTTCGAATTTTAGCTTTAGGTTTGGATTGACTAAGTGCGAATACTAATTAGAAGAAAATAAAACTATATCTTTATCTTTGTCTAGTATTGACCTCACAGCCACTTTTTCGTATTTATACCGTATGACGAATAAATGTTTGCGTTGAATTCACTCACACATGAATGAATACACGCCACTGTGCACGCGATAATGATTATTGACGTGCTAAAGGATTTTTGTGGCCTGACTGTACATGAATATTGATTTCACTTTCTGTAAATGTATTGTTTTGGTGTACAATAAAAAATTAAGTTGCCCTCTATTCCGGCTGAAATACCAGTAACTAATTTAGACGAACACGTAACGAACATTATAACCATCCTCCTATCTAGCTATGAAAAGTCATGTCCACTCACCATACCTAGACAGGGTGTTAGGCAGTCCTGGTGGAGCTCCGAACTGGAAAGACACCGGCACTAGCTGATAAGGCTGTTCAATAGAGTTAGGAACACGCGGTTGTCAGAAGACTGGGACCGCTACACAACAAAACGCAGAACTTATAAAAAATTAATACGCCTCCGAGGAAAAGTTGGAGGCATTTTTGCACTAACATTGAAAATAACAACCAGGCATTAAGGGTCAAAACCTGTCTTGCTCAAGAGACAGATCTTTCTATAGTATGCCTGAAAAAAACCCTAACATCCCCTTGATGGCGCGAACTAAAAATAATCTTTATTCCGAAACCAGGTAGGGGTGACTACACGCAGTTCAAATCTTTTAGACCCATAAGCCTCTCCTCGTTTTGAAGACACTGGAGAGGTTGGGGGACAGGAAGATCAGAAACCAGATTTTGGTACAAACACCTTTGCACCCCAACCAACACGCCTACTGTGCAGGCAAATCAACTGAATCAGCACTCCACAGCGTAGTCTGAAAAACAAAAACCCGTCCGCTTTCATTGATATTTAAGGTGCCTTTGACAAAACTAACTTCACCAGCATCGGGCAAGCACTCGCCATGCACGGTGTTGCACCAACGCTCGCTGAATGGATTAACAACATGCTAAAAAAACATGCTATTCAATTCACTGTGAACACTACCACACGAGGAATCGTGAGTAGAGGTGCCCACAAGGTGGGGTGCTGTCACGATTTCTGTGGAATTTGGTCGTGAATGAGCTCATTGTAGACCTCGACGCCAGCAGTCTTTACTTAGTAGGATACGCATTTCTAATCTCGGGGAAATTTGAGGGCATCTTATGTGATCTCATCAGAAAGGCCTTCAAAATAATCGAGAACTAGTGCACAAACGACGAACTATCGGTTAATCCCTTAAAAACGGCGGTAATAATGTTCACTAACAAACGAAGTTTTGAACCGCATAGGCTTCCAAAACTTTTCAACACAGAATTAACACTTAAAGAAGAGGTCAAGTACTTGGGGGTGATCCTTGATAGCAAATTTCTCTGGAACAAGCATGTTGACTGCACAATCAACAAATGCACAATCGCACTCTACCAGTGCAAAAAAATGTTAGGAAACACATGGGGGCTCTCTCCAAAGATTACTCTGTGACTGTACACAGCGGTGATCAGGCCAATGTTGGCTTATGGAGCTCTGGTTTGATGGACTAGGACTGAACTCTCGACCACCATCACCCGACTCCAACGATTCCACCTACAGGTCTGTTCAGCTATCACCGGCTGCATGAGAACCACCCCAACAGCATCCATGGAGATGGCCCTACAAATAACTCCCCTGGATCTAGGCATATGGGGCAAAAACCTCACCAGTCCACATGCTAAAATCCTGGACCGGGCGATTGAGTATCAGCCTCTCATCGCTGCCCTGTGTGGCAGAATACAAAAATAACCTATGTTCAACAGAAACTATAACATACAAACAATAGAGGAACAAAGGGATCAGTCAGGAGCCAATGAAGTACGAATCTACACAGATGACTCGAAAACAAATAACGGTTCAGGTGCTGGCGTACACTCCCTTGACCTCTACATTAACTTTCACATACCGCTAGGCACACAGAGTCCGATATTTCAATGTGAATGTGTCGCCTTAACACAAGCCGCAAAAACCTTAAATTGTTTAGGCATCCAGAACTACGGCATCAGATTCCTATTTGATAGTTTGACTGTGCTCAAAGCTTTAGAAAACAAACAACTAACTAATAACAAACTTATCTTTGAATGCCACCTCACCCTGAAGAGTATATCGAAATCCAATCAAATCACCCTCCAGTGGATCAGGGGGCATAGTGGATACCTAGGCCATTGCATCATTATGCCGCAGATGAACATGCGAAAAGGGGCTCTTAGATGTTAGTGCTAGGCCCGTACCCAATTATCCCCTTGCCTTTCTCGCAATTTCGTGCGTGGAAACACCAAAGATCAACAGAACTACACAATAACAGATGGTCACAGGCAACAGACTGTAGACAGTCAAAAATGGCTTTGCCAAAACTACACCCGTGTCTTACTAAAAAATACTCCTCAGCCTGAGCAGAAATAACCTCAAAATAATTATAGGGACAATAACGGGCCACACCCTTTTTAACAAACATATATTTAACATAGGCGCCACGGACAGCCCACTTTGCAGGGGCTGTTTTAACGCCGAAGAATCAGCCGCCCACGTAATCCTGGAATGCGAGGCATCTCAACAGGAAGAAATCCTCAGAACAGTGAGGTCGCTCCGTGAAGTCTGTGAAGCTCTCAGGTACCTTCTGTGCTTTTGGATGGAGCTAGGCTATCTACGCACCACCTAGCTCCATCCAAACTGGGGGCCAGTACACCCACGCATAACGGACGAAATAGGAGTCTTAGTGCAGAAAAGGGAGTACCTACAACTACCACCACCTTCACCCCCTGAAAGATTCAATAGAAGAGACAATATAGAGTCATCCAGTATAAACACAAATTAATTTAAGAAATTATTCAAAGTCAGTATTATTTGCCGTTTTGATTCGACTTTGGAAATTAATTCAAAAGTGTTTTTTCGTAATGGCCATAGAAAAGGATCATAATTTATTACAAAATAATATCATAAGAACTTTATTCATGCGTTCCCTGGTAAACATTATTAGGCTCTTATGACTCATGAATAAAGTTCAGGGCACAATTTCAGTTTCACAAATAAATTACTCAATTTCGTTTCGACCGTATATTTAAAACTACTCACACTTTCATGCTAAGTACAAAACACCGCTCACACTAAAATTTTAAAAGCTTTTACCACCCCATGGACTGAATTAATGACACACTCATTACCATAAGCCCTGCATCACGACGACATAACACCCCATGGCGAAGCACCATGGCAATAAATCATGGTACCATTTTTATCGCCGAGCAAAATTTTTTAAATACTTATGAATAAAACATTTAATTTTCAATGGTGTTAAATCTTTAGTGGAAAGTTTAAACGATTTACGAAATTGAATGACTTTGTAATTTCTTATTGGGGATAATTAGATTTCAAGCTCAAAGGTTTCGGTCGGTTACAATGGGGTCAACGAAACAATATAGTGGGGTGAAGATGTTTTGAAGGCTGTTTTAAGATAGTTGGTCATATTGGAGGTTTGTTTACCGCGTATTTGCATAGCGTCAATTTAAATTAGGAAGCGAAATGCTACACTTATGATGGGTGGTATCTAATAATTAAAAAATAATCTCTTCTTCTTTTTTTCGTGTAAGGTTGTCAGGTGTCAGAGTTAATTAAGCCGCCTCTGGGAACCCCACAGGCTGACTTGGCTATTTCAGACTTACATTAACTATATAAGTCTAAGTTTCCTCACGATGTTTTCCTTCACCGTTGCCTGCGATGTTTAAGATAAACTTAGAAAGTACATATGAATTTGAAAAAGTCACATTGGTATTTTCCCGGATTTGAACCCACGACCTCAAGCACAAGAGGCGAGGTCTTAGCCAGTGGGCCACCACGACACTTAATAATCATCATCATCACGACATTTAACATCAATAAGGAACAATGCAAAACAAAGCTTACCATGTGGCTACCGGGACTCAACTATGATGACATTTAAAAACTAGTTACCACCGTGCTATCTAATAAATCCTCACACACAGACGCACTCTAAGATACATACACACGAAACACATCAACTTACTCACGCTCTCACAAAAATGGTTACTAACAGTACACCAAACCTTTTTGTTTTTATTCCCATATTTTCTTTTTTGAACACTCCATTTTGAGCTACAAACTTTTGAAAATTATTAATATTATACAACCCGTAATTCAAATAGTTAAATCAATTTTTTATTATTATGAAATGTATCTAACTGCTAGAGGGTGGAGACCTGCTAACCTGAAACACAGGCCCTTCAAGCCTAGGTTAGGCACCAGTCTACCTCAGTAAACTAAACCATATCATGTACCGTTAGTATAACAATGTCTGTAATGTTTATTGTGGTGAGAAATAAATAAAAATCATCATCATAATCTCTTTTCATCCAGATTCATCCAGCCGTTTGAGCGTGAAGAAGGAACAAACATACAAACACACACACACTCACAAACTTTCGTCTTTATAATATTATTAGTGTGATGACTTGGGAAAATACTCCGATTCAAACAGTAAAATGCTCCGATTCAAACAGTAAAATGCTCATAACTTTTGAAAGATTAAATCGATTCTCATGAAACATTGCTAAACACTATCGATAAAGTCACCATTCAAACAAAAAACTAAAACAGCTAAGGAGTGGAATTCCCTGCCGGAGTCTGTGTTTCCCGATAGCTACAATCTAGGGGTCTTTAAGTCAAGAG
The DNA here is from genome assembly GCA_947562075.1 of Orthosia gracilis. Classification (NCBI taxonomy): domain Eukaryota; kingdom Metazoa; phylum Arthropoda; class Insecta; order Lepidoptera; family Noctuidae; genus Orthosia; species Orthosia gracilis. Next base: position 42,406,399 of record OX387265.1, on the reverse strand, counting down.
TGAATAGGTTACTTCTAGGCAAGCGTGCTTCACCGTCGACCACATCATCGCTTACCATCAGGTGAGATAGTGGTCAAGCGCGAGCCTATTAACAATAAAAAAAAAAAAAAACAAAATCGGTCCATCCGTTTAGGAGCTATGATGCCACAGACAGATACATACACAAAAACACACATCAAACTTAAAATACCGCTCTTTTTCTGACAAGGGTTAAAAATAATAGCTAATATATAAAACGACGACCACTAATTAAAATTAGTTATTAGGCGGAACATAGAAAGGAAACCGTAAACTCATTAACTGACTTCATATGCAAAATTTTTACACTTTTCGGAATAATATTCATCCACTTTTGTTCTACTATTTTTTTAAACAACGAAAAAAAAATCCTGGCGTAACGAACTCCAGTTATCTAGTTGATTTCTATAGAAACGCATATTTTCTCATTTTTAGAAGTCGCAGTGCAAAGGTTTGTTTGTTACAATAAGGTTTTTATGTAAAGGGTTTTTTTTATTTTTTATTTCATGCTTTTTAAACAACATATGATAAACATAGTAATAAACACGCTTAAATCAACAATCTATCAAAACACGTAATTATGACATTGTCTTGCGTAAAAACCCAGATTCATAGAGTAAAATGCGGTTAACTTTTGAACGGCTGAACCGATTTTAATCAACCATAGCTAAGAACACTCTCGACAAAGTCACCTTACAAACAAAAAAAAAATTAAATCACCATCAGTGTTTCCGTTTAGGAGTTATGACGCAACCGACAGACACACACAAACACAGACACACAGATGCACAGACACACAGACACACAGATACACAGACACACAGATACACAGACACATAGATACACAGACACATAGATACACAGCAACAAACGTAAAACGTATAACACCCCTTTTTTCCGTTAGGGTTTAAAAACGAGCATAGTCGAGAAAGTTTTCTTAGGAGCTGAAATTTCAAAGATATACTGTAATGGGATCTACGATCTCTAAAACTCGTTTTCTAGAAACTTCCTCTTTCATCATCATCATTTCAGCCGAAAGACGTCCACTGCTGGACATAGGCCTCCCCCAGGCGTCGCCACATTGACCAATCCCGTGCGTCTCGCATCCAGCGCCTTCCCGCAACCTTAACCAGGTCATCGGTCCACCTAGTGGGAGGCCTTCCAACGTATCGTCTTCCGGTTCGCGGTCGCCATTCCAGAACCTTTCGGCCCCATCGGCCATCCGTTCTGCGAGCAATGTGCCCTGCCCACTGCCACTTAAGTTTAGCAATTCTCCGGGCTATGTCGGTAACTTTAGTTCGCCTGCGGATATCATCATTTCTGACGTGATCACGCAAGGAAATGCCGAGCATAGCCCTCTCCATTGCCCTTTGGGTGACTTTAAGCTTTCTGATAAGGCTCATTGTGAGCGACCATGTCTCGGTCCCATAGGTGATCACTGGCAACACACACTGGTCAAAGACTTTTGTCTTGAGACACTGCGGTAAATTGGACGAGAAGATACCACGCAACTTCCCGAACGCCGCCCAGCCGAGTCGGATTCGACGGTTGACCTCTTTCTCGAAGTTGGACCTACCCAACTGGATCGTTTGTCCCAGGTAGACATAATCGTCTACAACTTCGAGTGTAGAGTCTCCGATCTTGATAGGAGTGGGTGCTACATGGGCGTTCACCATGATCTTGGTTTTGTCCATGTTCATTTTAAGACCCACTCTTTCGGAAGCTTTACTGAGGTCATCCAGCATTTTACTGAGGCTTTCCATGGTCTCAGCCATGACCACTATGTCGTCGGCAAACCGAAGGTGAGTGATGTACTCGCCATTAACGTTGATGCCTAGGCCCCTCCAGTCCAGAACCTTGAATACATCCTCCAGCGCAGCAGTGAATAGTTTCGGAGAAATGACGTCTCCCTGTCTCACGCCACGCTGGAGAAGGATTGGTTTCGAGGTCTGATCCTGAAGACGGACTGACATGGTGGCGTTTTTGTACAAACACTTCAACACCTCAATGTACCGGTAGTCGATCTGGCACCGTTGGAGAGACTGCAGTACAGCCCAAGTCTCGATCGAATCGAAGGCTTTCTCGTAGTCCACAAACGCTAAACAGAGAGGCAGGTTATACTCTTCGGTCTTCTGTATAACCTGCCGCAGCGTATGTATGTGGTCTACGGTGCTAAAGCCTTTTCGGAATCCGGCTTGTTCGGGAGGCTGGAAATCATCAAACCTGCGCGCGAGACGATTCGTGATGACTCTTGAAAACAACTTGTAGACATGGCTAAGAAGTGAGATGGGCCTATAGTTCTTCAGCCGGGCATTGTCGCCCTTCTTGAAGAAAAGTACCACCACACCCCTGCACCATGCCTGTGGCGTTTTGCCCTCGAGTATGACGGAATCAAACAGCTTCTGAAGGGCCTTAAGGACCGGTTTTCCACCCGCCTTCAGGAGTTCAGCCGTGATTCCGTCATCACCCGGCGCCTTGTTGTTTTTAAGCTGTTTCAGAGCCATCCTAATCTCGTACAGGCTGACATCCGGGATATCTTCGGTATAGTGACGGGTCAATCTAGCTCTTGGGTCGTTTGCTAGACTCGCAACGGGCTTGCTGACTGATGTGTATAACTGCCCATAGAATGTCTCGATCTCCCTCAGAAGCTCCGGTTTGGCGGATACGGTCCTGCCATCGTCGGTCTTCAGTTTCGTTAGCTGGCTCTGCCCAATAGCCAGATCCCTTGAAAAAACCTTGGAGCCTTTATTTCGCTCAATCGCGTCTTTAATACGCTCGGTATTAAAGCGGCGGAGGTCTCTTTTCAAGGATTTAGAGATCTGTCTATTGAGCTGCCGGTATTTGCACGCCTCATCTGAAGACTGCAGGATCATCTCACGCCTCTCCTTCATAAGCTTGAGGGTAGGATCAGAGATCTTTTTGTTTCTATCTGTACGACGGGTCTTGAAAAACTTAGACCCGACCGTATGGACAGCTTCCACGAACCCGTCGCTATATTCGTCCACTGAGCTACCTAGGCACTCGAAACGATTCTGGAGTTCGAGCTGAAAGCTCTCGGGGTTTTGGACCTGGATCTGTGCTGGACGGAGCGTGGACTTCATCAGTCGAGACCTTTCAAGCTTAATATTAATGTTCAATGTGCCTCTTACCATGCGGTGATCGCTCCCGGTTTTTACCGAATTGATCACAGAGACATCATTGAACATTTGCTTCCTGGTTGACATGATGAAGTCAATCTCATTTTTTGTTGCACCATCGGGGCTCTGCCAGGTCCACTTCCTGTGTTCACGCTTTTTGAAGAAGGAGTTCATCATATAGAGGCCCTCCTTCTCCATAAAACTGGCCAGTAGGTGACCCCGGTGGTTCCGACGTCCAACTCCAAATTGCCCCACTTGCAGCTCATCCTCGTCTCGTTTGCCCAGTTTCGCGTTGAAGTCCCCCATGACAACGGTGAAGTGAGTTTTGAAACCATGCATGGCTCTGGAGATATCCTCATACATGGTCTCTACCTCGTCGTCGGGGTGTGCCGAGGTTGGAGCGTAGACCTGTATGACCTTCAGCGAATATCTTGAGGATATTCTGAGTATAAGGTACGCCACCCTGGTCGACACACTCTCAATCTTCACCACGTTGTTCACAAGGGACTTGTGGACGATAAACCCGACACCACCCTGGGACTGTCGGTCACCCTCTCGGAAATAGAGCAGGTTACCGGATTTGAGGATTATCGAGTCCTCCCCCTCTCTTCGGACTTCAGATAACCCTATAATACTCCATCGCAACCTGCTCAATTCCTCTTCGAGTTCGGTGATCTTCTCGTCGGTCCGAAGTGTGCGCGTGTTGTACGTTGCCAGGTCCAGTCGTCGGTGATTGTTGGGGTAGCCGGATCTCGTCCGGAGATTCTTTGCACCCCTTGCCATGCCGTAACCTCGACCGCTACCGTAGTCGAGGGTAGGCAGGCTGCCGGGTACTAGGGGCCATTTTTTATTTGTGCTTTTCATTGGGGGGGTTTTGCCATAATCGCCACGCTTGGCAGGCGGGTTGGCGATCGCAGTATGGTTGTTACAGAAGCACAGAGAACGCTGCTGCCCATTCTCTGGTTTGTCCCTTAGTCGCCTCTTACGACACCCACGGGAAGACATGGGATGGTGAAATTCTTAACGTCCGGCACCATACGGATTTCATATCCTCTTTATAGCAATGGAATGTTTTCTGTGGAAGAACATCCACTATTCTGTCGAACTTATCGACTATTTCGGCTGCATTCTTTGAATAACGCCTTCACAGAATTTAAAAAAAAAGTCTAATATCTGAATTTAAAATCTGTCGTTCCCTTTTAACTGTAGTCAAACCGATACGAACACTCACGCTAAAAACATTACCCTCTTCCATTGCTGTAGTCAGTTAAAACATGCCGAAGTAGAGATAATGTAAGAAGATCCGTGAGTGGTATGTGTAGCCGACACCCGGTTCAACTTTACTACGTAAACTTACTCTAAGCCAGAATAAGGTTGCACCATAACTTTGGTATAAGATATTATAATAACAAGACATGGATAGTTTATATCGCTTGCTTGTATATTATTATGTAAATGTACCGTAATGTTTGTACAGTTTGTAAGTTTGAAGTCCGGTTTCAAAGTCTGGCTTTTGTCTTTTAGAATTGTGTACAAAGGTGACTAATGCCTTGTTTCAAATGTCTGTGATACTGTGCAGATCAACGTTTCATTCCAGAGAATGGTTTACATAATAAAAGAAAATTTAAAAAAAAACCGGCCAAGTGCGTATCGGACTTCGCACATTTAGAGTTCCGTACCAAAGAAAAATTCAGAATTACCAATATATTGGTATTTGTTAGTAAAGTATGACTAACAATAAACATTATCGCCAAATTTCAAGTTCGTAGATCAATGGGAAGTTAAAAAAATCTCCGGCACAAAATTGTGTGACAGACGACGGACAGGCAGACGGACAGACACGTGAGTGACAGCAATAGGGCTCGGTTTGGACACTTCGGGTACGCAAACCTAAAAAGAAGAAGAGTTATTTTTTAAAAACTAAGATAAAGTTGCTTCAAAAAGCTTTCTAGATTTTCTCTTGGTATATCATCATAGTGTTTACTAATTAAAGATTAAGCGTTGGCAAATTAACAAATGCTTCTCAAGGATTTGCACGTTCTTCACCAAATAATCGGTTTACATTGTGGAAGGCCTTATCTTCGTACTAGCCATTCGTCCTGCGATAGTAGTACAAGAGACATTTTAAATCGATTGGAGCTATTACGAACTACCTAAGAGTAAAGATTTCATCAACATGATGACAGCTTGTGTTTATATCAGAAAACGTTGCATGATTACGATCCTGATTAAATAATTCATCGGTTTCATATGTGGATTTTTTGTCTCTCAAACGATTAAACTCATTTCAAACCTTCCAAAACAGCATTCAATTCCAACTGATACGCAGAAACATGCCTACGAGGGCAGCCTACAATGTGTTAAATCTTAGCCAGTGACGGGCCCTAAGCCTCGCCTTCCAGCTAGGTGACTTACAATGTATTGAGGCTTATGCGCTGAACACTTCAACGATATCAGGGTTCGGACACAATGGATGAAGCTGGTGTGTCCTAATCTAGGATTAGGTACTCGACTCCTTGATAATGCAAAAGTGTCTGTAAATGGTTTGAATGAAATAAATTATTTCAGTTTTGACTGAGGTTTACACTAAAAGTGGGTATGGTCATCTAAATATTTCTTTCTTTCTTTTGCAAAAACGGTGTAAAACACATCATATTTAATACTCAATAACATAAAATTATCTGACAATTGGTTTGTCACCGATTGAGTAACTTACTGACTCCAATAACTTGATTACTAAGATTCAGTCTGTTTGGTCCAGTTTGAACCGATCTACGTAAACTTAGTTTGTAACTGAGCCATATTGCTTTAGAACGAGTTATTAACGGAAACTGTAAACTGGAAATTGTTGCTTGGTATACTTCACAGTTGTCTCGTGTTCGGACGGGTTAGAAGAAGACTGCTTTTTCATTTAAGGAACTTATAAATCACAAGGATCTGCATTTTTTTTTCTTATGTAGCTTATTTATGCGACATGAGATGCGCCATGTTTGATAGTCATTGTAAACAGCAGCCTTATCTCTTCTGAAAAATAGGAAGTCAGTGTCGGTTGTTTCTGATAGCAACATTTAAATTTTTAAGTTTGGAGTGTCTGTAGGTTACTCCAAGACAAGCGGACACCATCGTTGTTTACAAAATCGCTTATACTGACGTATAATATTAAATATTATTCATATTTTCGTATCTATATATCATACATATACATCTGGGCGCACTACCGTGGGCGTAAGGTGAAATAATTATTCACTGTTCATTACTTTTCTATACCAATATTATAAAGAGGAAAGATTTTTTGTTTGTACCAAATAGGCTCCGAAACTACTGGACCGATTTAAAAAATTCTTTCACCTATAGAAAGCTATATTATTGCCCGAGTAACATAGGCTATAAATAATTTTAAAAAAAATTAGAGATCCTTATGAAAATTGCAATAATGTAACCCAAAGTAGCAAAATTTTGCCTATAAAATTCGTTATTTGGCTTGCGCTGAGAATACTATTCATGATACATAAAAATTATGTACAACAAGTTTAAAGCACTCATTATTACCTACAGAAAAGTTTTCGAGACTCACTATCATAGTTAAGTCACAATAGCAGCTTTTGTGTTCTAAAATTTAATTAGATCGCCGCCGCCGGTAGGAACAATAGTTGGTTACATTCATATTGTAGTATTAATTCTTATTCAAGCAAATAGTTTAACAGATTGAGGGTAGGTAGGTGGTAAGGTAGGTAGGTAGGGTAGGTGGGTTGGTTGGTAGGTAGCTAATGTAGGTGGGTAGATAGGTAGGTGGTAGATAGGTAGAAAGCCAGTTGAAGGGAGCGAAGCCGCTGCCTGGGGTCAGCTAGTCTGTTATACAATAGTTCTTGTAGTAATGAAACATATCGACAAGGAGTTGCACATATAAAATACATGAAACCTGTAAGCGTCAACTTCTACTAACGAGGCATGCGTCGGAATTTCGGAAGCGGTTGAAGTGGCTGCCTATTCGGCAGCGCCGAGATACCCACACTCTTTCTCTACTCTTTTCTGTTCTTCACAATCCTGTCTCTCCTTCGTATCTTAAAGAACACTTTGAGAATCTTGTTCCGAGAGGAAAGCCTTACCGCTCCTCATCATCTCTTCTCCTTCGTTTTCCTCCCACTCGTCAAGTCGTTACGGTGGATCATTTACTGTTCATACTGTCTGCCTCTGGAATAATCTTCCTCATTCCATTAGGGATAGCCCTTCACTGGAGATATTCAGGAGAAAAATTAAGGAACATTTCCTATCAACATGACATATAAATATGTATGTATTTTAGATATATGTATGTATGTTTATGCATTATGTGCTGTACACGTATTTGTGTAGTTAGTAAGAATTCAAATGTTTTTTTTTGTATTTGTTGTGCGTTTTTGTTAACAGTCCTAAATTTGCAAATATCTCTTTAGCACCGAGGTTTGCTGTCAGAGAACCCAATTTTGGGTTAAGCTCGCCTTTATACATAAGTTTTCCATTTGTATTTGAAATGTTTATTTTGTGTAAAATAAAGAATATGAATATGAGGCATGTGACGGTAGCGAAACGGCCAAGCCACATATTATTTTGGCTAAGGTATAGAGTTTGTGAAGTTAGGGCTTGTAGAGTTAGGGCGTGTAGAGTTAGCGGCTTGGCTCTACATGAGATCTGATAATTTTTTGACAGTGCGCGCCATATGGTCTCGTCTTGGCAACATTTTACATGAAAATGTTTTTGGTGGGATACACATATATGTGTACCACCAGCACTTTTTGCTACCATCCTTATATACTCCTTCTGCTTCGATTAAGATCATACGTCATCTTGTCCTACACGCACGTTCGTTATAAATACTGCGCACCTAACCTTGCTGAAGAAAATAACCAATAATATCTCGGGGGTTTTAAAAGAGAGCTATCTTATTTAAAAAATATACCTATTTAACTTAAAACAAATTATTGCTAACGTTAAGTAGCAAGTATCTGTAACGGGGGGGCACATCGCTTGTAAAGGCTTTCGCGTCGCCAATGATACGGAAAGTGGGATGGTACGAACTGTACGCATTTCTGAAGGGTTCTGTAACAATTTTATTTGCAACTAGCTGACTAGGCGAACTTCTTTCCGCCTAACAAATTTCAAAAAAAATTTTTTTTTTATAAAATATTCGTAGCCTAATTTACTCCTTATTACATCAGCTACCTGCCAATAAAAGTCCCATCAAAATCCAGAAACCTTTCAAGTTAGGACGGCCCTAAAAACTGAAATTACTCTTTAACAAATGAGTACTGGTACTGGTGGTGTTTTGAAAATGATTTGGCCAAAATTTAGAACCCTGCTGCTCTACGAAATCAACAAAACGTGGATGTTAACAAAGGACATCTCACACAAAGCTCATGAAACGAGTCGAGTCGAGGAAAACGAAAGCATGGCCGTTCCCGTTAAACCTGGCAACGCACCTTGTAGGTAGAAGTGACGAACTTCGGAGTAAAGTGAAGCGAGGTGAAGCGTGATTCTCACGACCGGTCGCGACGGAGCTCAGAGGTCTACTGTGGAAGCCCTTTGACCTAGCTTGGAGGACATTGGATCTTAAGTCTACTAACTTAAGAGCCCATAAAAAATACGCGGTGTACGTATCAGTTTTATCAAAAACCCTGTAAATTATTCAGCAAAGTTATAACATCGAATAAAACCCAGCACTTTTCTTATTACAAAAATATCGTACGAGTAGGTACGGACAAAATCTATGTGTTCCACGAGAACGCTTTGCAATTTTATCGTTATGTATACCTTTCTTAGACTTTCTACAGAATATCATTAGTCAACCTTCTTTAGAAGTGTCTGTTTGAATAATTTGTATGATATTCACTAATATTACCCTTCTCACGTTCCCAATTTGAACGTCAAATGTTAATTACGGTGCGTGTATAATATTCAGGTAGATTGTTGAGCCTGTAACAGTAGTATTTACCTATGAAGGCACTATTTGGGGAAAGCTTGTAAATATTTGATTATGCATCGGGCCTTGATTTATTTATGGTTGTCTTGTCATGTTTGCGGCTAAAAATAGAGGTGCTTACTCTGAATTGGATTTATTACGTACGGATATCGTTCTGTTATCATTGCTTATGATGTTAGGAACCAATTTCAGGAATTACATATTCGACACGTCTAAAATTAAATGCAAGTCCAGTGCTCAGATTGCTTGTAGAAAATGTATATATTCAACCAATTACAGAAGAAAACGTGTGTTCTTTGACAATTTATCACAATAACTTTGTGATAAGTACGTTCCACAAACTGGGTATATGTCTTACAAAGTTACAAATATAAGTAATTTCTACTTTTATAAATGTTAAAGGCACTTCCAAGCTATGAATCAAGCGTAGTAGAAGTCCTATGGAACTAGGAACTCACTTGTGTTGCTTTTATGATTCCGAGAAAGTTACAATGGTAAAGTTTTACTTCGTTACGCAAAACTATGCGACACCTTGTTGCCATCATTCCGTAACTATCTACCTTAGTGCAGCAAAGATGTAGAAACAAACAATCTCGTATTCTCCAAAGGGATAGGCAGATTTGTATCTACCTGTAGTCATCATCATTTCAGCCGAAAGACGTCCACTGCTGAACATAGGGCTCCCCCAAGCGTCACCATACTGATCGGTCCTATGCTTTTCGCGTCCACCGGACTCCCGCTGTCTTGACAGGGTCGTCAATCCACCTAGAGAGAGGCCTGCCAACGCTGCGTCTTCCGGTACGCCTAGTACACCCATAGAATATAATAGAATATACTTGACCATACTGACGGTTCCTTGTCGATATATTTAAGAAAACGTCACGTATGTGAGAAAGAATTTTCATCTTTTTAGTAAAAACGAAGACAGATTTAATTACGTTACTAGAAATAGGGATCAATTAGTTCAATCAGCTTTCAGACTGGCTAAAGTAGCATAATGTTGCATGGGGTACTGTATAAAATGTTACAATAAAATACCTCTCCACATCCTAGAACTAAATGAGACGAAATTTAAAACTTGTATAAAACGCACACTATGCAGGCAGGCATATTATAAGTTCGGGGATTACATCACTGATAAAAATGCTTGGCTCAGTGCTAGTCCTAATCCACAACCACTAGAGCGCAAAAACAAGTGATAAGCATAACATTATTATTTTGAAGTATTATTGGACCTGCTGAAGACTATATGAATATATTTGTATAGTATAAACTCAATTTATTTTAGTATTATATAACTGCCAGCACATGTGTGAGTACTATGAAACAACTGTAAATCTACCATTTACTGTACCTATGTGTGGAAATAGGCTCGTCTCCTGTAACAGGAGACGATCATCATAATCATCATCCACAGCTTGAATGTCTTCCTCTTAAATATCTTTTTATTAGATATGTTCGTATTTTCCGTAACTTATTATATATTTTATTAAATTCCTTAGCCATAAAACACTATTTTATTCATTTTGACGACACTGCATCGTTTAAAATTTGTCTTAAACAGTCACTAGATAACAGTAAATTTCAACTTAATTTCTTACCGAATATCTTACACAAACAGTATTACGCACTTTGAACGCACTCATTAGTTCACTGATCTGCAGTGAAATTCACTTTCTCCTACATTCGGAGTGTTTTGGCAGCGACCTCGGCCGGAAAATCGCATGCCCTTGAAAGCCTGAGGGTTGATCTCCTGATGCATGCATCGAGTATGGCATTTTTATATGCCTTAATTCCCAAGTAGAGAAGCACTGCACTCATCAAGCAGATGATTATTGTGGTCATAATAGTCCGGATACCCAAATGTGTCCCAATTTCTTACAAATTCGTGCTATACCAGCACTGGCTGCATTTTGATCTAGAAAAACATCTTCTTTGGTCTGGTATGATGACACATCGTGCTTTTCCGAATAATTTTGTAACGACCATTATTCACGGCTTACCCGGAAGCAGGGTCGCCATGTATGGATAGATGTAATTAAGTACATGAATTTATGTATAATACTGATCATTATTAGCAGACCATTCAATACATTATAGACTTAGGCCACTAACACACACAAACATAGACATTATTCTATGACACCCACACTACAATATTACATAACAGGAGTCGTCGAATTTGAGCAAGAATGTACGTTATTTCGGCAACACTCAATGCTTTGTTTCTCAATAACAGCGATTACGTCTCAAATTACAGGAAGCCCGTTGATCCCAAGATTTCGAAACAAAGTGGGGTGCGAAGTAAAAAACCGTTTGTTCTGCGGTCCACTTTAGAAACTCTTAATTTGAATGTTTTCCTGTTTCATACTTTTGTAAGTAGTTCCAAGGGTTTCCCCTTGTTTTGTAACGGTACCCTAAAAATAACGTCTCCTTCGATACTAATACAATTTTCTGCTCGACTGCTTACAGTTAACGAGATGCTCTTAATTTGACGTGCTCGATATTTTTTTATTGTTAGCTGTTTACTGATAGTTCAACAAGTTTGAGACGTTATCTAGTGCGTATTAGAAAACTGATCATTTATTTTGTTTTAGTGATTTTATATGCTGCGATTGTGAATCCTTTTGGCAGTTAATTGGCTTTTTTCTACGGCCACATGTTGAATGCTGATGTTGTGAGTAAAGACTGATTAGTGCTGATGTTCCGAGAGGCGGGCAACCTAATACTAGAAGCACTAAACGGGGAAACAAGACACAAATGTCAGGCGGTCTTAGTTAGGAATAAGTGACTTAAGATTGCCAGTAATGATGATAAAATGTCGCGTGGCCACGTTCAAGGTAGTGAAAAGGTTTGTCTACAGTGTAGTCATAGTTGGGTTGGAAGATAATCAACTCAATCAGGAAATAGTTAAGCGTATTATGATGATTGGTATGATAATAATGGTGGTGAATGATGGTGTAGTAATGCATAAAATAAACGAACACATGAATTAGGATGTCTCTTTTTCATTCAATCGTTCCTCCATAAAAAAATTATACTAAATTAATGATGATATTGCAACGAGCTGAAAAAAAATGTACTTGAAAATGATATTGTGAACTCCAAATTTAAAATTTTATCAATGAGTTTTGAATTCATGAATATTCAAGGCATGAATTTTTATAACTACTCTAATAATGATGAGTGCATATTGTTTGTTAAGTTCTTTTTTGCGATACGGGAAACGCAAATATGCCCAACACTTTAGCTTTGGTTCGTTTTGAACTGTGTTTGAACATTCGTGTTGACTTTTAGTGCAAATACGTGCTCTTTGTTTGATCAATGGATATGCACCTTTTTTGAATTCATCATATTTTAAATGTACAACAAGTTCCAGGTAGGCCTATTGAACTTTTAAATGTTAAAATTATGTTTCATGTTTTTGTAAAAAAGTGCCGGGAATTGCCTTGCCAAATTTAGCTTCTTTATTCATTTTTGGAAATAACATTCTTGCAATCTGTTCTTGCATTTTACGACCGAAAGAATAATACACTGGGAAGATTTTTTCCTGAAGGGAACTTTACAGCTGCAAATTGGCAGAAAATAGATCTGGCTGGATACATACAATCGAATTTTTATTCATTATTGTTATCTAGACAGACAGCCTTTGGCTGACAGGTGTTTTACATATCCCTAACGAATTTTATTTTGGATTAAAATTCCTATTTAAACGCTAAAACGTATTATTATTTTAAAAGTTCGATCCCAGTAGGTACACCTGACTATAAGTGAGAACTTGGCAAAGTAAGGGCTTGGGCCTTTTTGGTTCCATCCATACATAACATCCATCTAGTAAGATGCTTGTCTTTAGTTCGTCGATCTCTAATTTTCAATCACGTCGATTTACTTGATCGGTGTTAATATGTACCTACCACTACATAAATGTCGTCAAACCTAACCTTCACAATTCATACTTTCAGGAAATATAAAAAAAAATCATTCACCTACTTAAACCGTGCCGAAGTCCACATGATATCAATAAACATGCAATTTCTGTGTCAGAGAGTGATATCCGACATTGCGTGCAGCGCTTGCCTTCCTGATTGGGTATTTGAATCAATATTGTGCGTTTGTGGGCCTTATTTACGTAAATAGAAGGTAAAAATCCATTAACTCTTTTTGTGTTATTGTTTGTCTTTTGTTTACATATTTGGTTATATCTTATATTGAAACAGAAAGATTCTGATATCTCGTAAACAGTGACGAACGTTTCAATACTGCATTACTGAATTCAAATTTGCAAAATAGGCCAAGAAAGTGGAATGTGTGCCATCGCAAGATATTTGACTTCGGTGGCCATATCGCCCGCAAACCTGGAGACAACTACAGAGGGTAATTGCCAGTAACTTCAGTAGTTGTCACTCGCAAAGTCAAAGGCAAACAACCTAGAGGACGAACTCCTGGACACGCTGGTTAAACCAGATTCGTACCTTCTTGAACATAAAAGCTTCAGAAGCCATGCATGTTGCTAAAAGTAGGAGCAAATGGATAAACATAATAAATTTGGAAACCATGCTGTAGTTATTTTGGGGGCAATCGATGCAAGGAGGATCGTTAATAGTATGCCACTTCGTCTATCACTATAAATATGAAGCGATGAAGTCGAGTTCGAAGCTTGTCTTTTGTTACCAAGGCACCCACTTAATTCCACTTTGAATAACTGAATTTTGAGGCGACTTGATCAGTATTTTACTGTCGTTCAGTGACCCAATTAACGAGTAGAAATTCTGTTGTCAAAATTTTTAATTTAACATTTTGGTTTTATTAAGATGAACAAATCAGAACAGTGTTATCAAATAAACTAGTAAAAGGCCTGCGATGCAATTATACAAGAATAAAACAAAATTGTTAATTGACATCTTTTGCCATAAAACGCCCCATTAATTAAAGTAAAAAATAACAAAACTTTATTATTATCGGGTTAACTAAGAAAAATTGAATGTGGTTTGCTTCAATAGCTCAAAGTTGGAAACATCTTTAGCGCGAAACACGGGTATCTCGAAACATAATTTCTCGAACAATAATGGTCTGTTTTATTTGAGTGCAATAAATTGGATCAACAATATTTCAGTAGAATAATATAAATCAAATGTATATAATCAAAAAGAAATGTTATTTTAACCTGAAAGCAAAGCAATAGGGATGTTTCCTGGATAAACAAATGATAATTCTATTTAATCCGGCACTGAGATTATCAAATAATATTGGACCCGTATTTTTGCTTTATCAAATAAATACATATTGACAAAGATAAAATTCAAGAAAGTTCAGGAGTGGGAGTTTGTGACGTCACTTTGCCAGTATAAAGTGTAGCACACCGTGACGTCACACGATATTTCAACGCCAAACAAAAAATCTAACTGACGGACTAAATATAATTTTAGCCATCATCCCTATTGCGAGGTTTACCTACACAGATTAAATTTAGTTTTTTAAAGAATTATTCAAAGTCAAAGTCAAAGTCAAATGTTTTTATTTCGACTAGGCCATTAAGCGGCACTTTCGAACGTGAAAATTAAAATTAACAAGTAATAAAAATTGATTCTACCGTGCATTCGGAAAAGTAGATTGTTATGGAGAAGAACGCACAAGGAACTCCATACTTACTCTTTTTAAAAAAATAAGCTTTTACAATATTAAAGGACATATATTAATAAATTCATAAACGTGTGGACGATGCACCTAGCACTACTGTACTACATATATATATTGAGACAAATAATACCCTCTACTTTTCAGCACTGAGTTTGCTCAGTATTTTTAAATACTGATTAGTAGAATAACTCGAATTTAGGAAGCCGCCTTCAATATTCGGGCGCACGGCTGGCGCAGTGGTTGAGCGATTGACTGCTGCGCTGCGTGTCGTGGGTTCGATTCCCGCACGGAACAAATATTTGGATGACCTACAGATAGTTGTTCCGGCTCTGGGTGTTGTGTATGTGAGTTTATATGTTTGTAAACGCACCCACGATACAGGAAGAAATTCCTAGTGAGGGGCAACGTTTTTTTTTTTAAAATAAAAGAAAATATAGAAACAAAAATACGATAAAAAAAAAGTTTTTGTAAAGTCAGTTAAAAATTTGACAAAAACATATGATACTGCCTCCTACAGATCACTATCAATATGTGGTGTGCGTTTCCCAACTTTCGGTCTACTGAACTTCTGAGGGAGGACATTTTTGTTAGCGTACGTGCGTAAAGATGATCTCGACGACGTAGCTTCTTTGATTTTGTTCTGCACTTACACCGGAATTTTGATCGAATTGCTTTAGGGCTGTATGAGAAGGAATTTATTGTTAAAATTTTCTTAACTTTGTTTTTCAAGGTCGAATACATTTTTTCTTCATGTGAATATAATTATTACGAATTGCTCAAAAATGTAAAAAAAAAACTCACGTCTTTTTCACGAGGGGGCAGGCAGATATAGAATGCAACGATCCTTAAATAACTACTTTTTTTGTTTGTGATATCATCCAATGCCATCTCCCGCTCTTTCATTCAGTTGCTTTTGCCAGGGCCGCGGTAGCTCTCTTTCAAATTTATCTGCGACCGAAACAGGCATTCTTACATAGTGAATTAAATAACGCTACTTTAAATGCGATATCTGTATTTTAAAACATTTACACATTTAACCAAAACGCAAAGTTTATTTGGCACAACTGTACGGTTTTGTAAAACATAATTTTCATCTTAAAGGACGTAAAGTACCTGACTAGTTATATCCTCATCTCTTTACTTTCCTTTTTTTTTTGTCTATGTTCGTTCGCGGATAACTTCGTTGTTTATGAACCGATTTTGATGATTATTTTTTTGTAGTAAAGGAGAAATCCCAAGGGTGGTACCATGATAAGGAAACCAGGGTCTGATGATGGGATCCTAGAGAAATCGAGAGAACTCCCCAAATATTATAGGCAGAGCATATAGCGGTTTTGGTATTTTCATAAATAATGCAATGATTTGCATTCAGATAGTATTATATGGTGAAGTGGAACTGATGAAGAAGACCACAATGGCCACTGGAACTCCGAAATAAAACAATGTATCCTAGTCGTGTTCGGGCTTATTGGAATTTCATGAGATGTACTTTGGCTATCATATTAATTGCATATATCATCAATTGCATTATGGCATATATCATGTTAATTCCAATTACTGTACCTGCCAAAACTTAAAAGCGAAAAATAAAAAACTTTTTAACAAAAAATCAAACCGTTTTCCATAAAAAAACACTACAAAGCAAAAAATTACTTTCTTTTCCGAAGTCGGTGTCGAATAACGGAAAACAAAAGATAATGTATCTCTAATCTATAAGTCCACTTTATTTAAATATAAAACGTAACACAAATACTGCTTAACAAAACAACCTCACACACATTTTCTTTCGTCTCAACAAGCGGGCTCAGTCAAAAGTTTCAGCATATTAAACTTAAGTATATTAAAATAAAAACAGAGCGTCTGAAACACGGCTACAGTACAGTATAACTTGAAACATTTTCTATGAACTTTATAAGTAATTCTGCTAAGAAACGCGGGCAACGGCGGGGAAAATAAGCAGGCAATCTATGCGAGTACTATAAATTCTGCCGGGTTGAGCAATACAGATAACTTTTGCAGGTAAACGTTACTACTTATGACTTCAACTAGTTTCCGATGGGGTTACGGAATACGGTTGATTTTTTTATCGTTTAAGAGGGTGAGAGCACCCCTTTTTATCCGACTGCCGAAGGAGGGTAATGTGCTTATCAGTCTATGAATGTATTTATGTATGTATGTATGTATGTTTGTTCCTTTGTGGCGATCTAGAGCCCAAACGCGTTGGCCGATTTTGATGATTCTTACGTCAATCGATTCGTCTTAACCCTGCGAGTGTCACTGGCACATTAAAATTGGTAAATAGAAAAATGGCGGATTTTGGGCGCCATATTGTGGGAGCCCAAATTTTTATTTCTTCCAAACCAATCGTGTGGGGTAACAAAATAAAGGGTTTTAAGAGGTTATTACAAAAATATATCACACTTATGTTTTTAAATGTACCTAATTCTAAAAAAAGAACGTTAAAAGTTAAAAAGTTGTAAATAAAAAAATATTAGAAATAACAAAAAAACCGACTGCTTAAAAAGGGAACAAAAAGACGTAAACAAGAAGAAAATCATGCTGTGCAGTCGGAGGATTTATCTGGTTTTGGTTAGCCAGCTCGCGCATTTTTATTCTCCGACTGCACAGCATGATTTTCTTCTTGTTTACGTCTTTTTAGTTCCCTTTTTAAGCAGTCGGGTTTTATGATTATTTTTAAATTAACTTTTTTTTGCCCTAAAAAGCGTTAGTGATTTGAGGAAAATATTATTTTTACTACTTTTGGCAATAATTCTCAGTAAATTTAAATTTCTCTAAGATCTTTCTGTTGCATTCTAGTATTTTATGACATACAAGTTAAATTAAATCTTTAGGTAGAAAGCGATTACTATCATTCTCTGCAGTATCTGCAATTGTTATAAGTACATTACAGATTACCCGATATTGCTGTTAAATTATTGATATTAGTTAGATAATAGATACAATTTATGTTGCTTTTAAGTACCTACTATTGATATTAGGTACATAATCGAGATTAATCGACTGCGTCTGGCTGAGTTCAAACTTCGAACTTCAAAGTGGAATATTGTGTACATTTGATTTACAATAAAGGGTTTTAAAACAGTCTAACGGCGGACGCGGTGGGACCGCAGGGGAGGTCCCTATCCCTTAGGGTCGAAAATTGGTAGGTGGCGTGGCCACTGATCTGACCCGTCACAGGGGGACCAAGGATGCCCATACAAGGGGTCGTCTGGCGCCCATGTGCTGGTTAGGTCCCTGTGGTGGTCCAGCGTGCAATGTGTTCTGATGCGTCGATGATGGGGGCCACCCCCAGAAGAGGGTACAGTGACGGACAGCCACGGGGCGTTCGCGGTGAGGGTTAACGCGTGCCCGTGTTCCCGCCATAAGCGGCACAGGAGGACACCCTGGATTTTTGTTGCGTTGGTTTAATCCACATAACTGCACGCTGTTTCCCCGTGGTGGTGCAGTTTGCATGAGCATTTCTACTCGCAATAATAAAAAGTCTCTTAAACTTTCTAGATACCACATTTCATCTAAATCGGTTCAGCGGTTTAAGCGTGAAAAGGTAACACAGGACAGACAGATAAAGTTACTTCTTATAATATTACTACGTGCCTCCCGCGGCTTCGCTCGCGTGCTAGTAATACTTCGCCCAATATCTTTATCAATTATAGCCAATAGAAAGAAAGAAAGAAAAATTGTTTATTTGCGACAGGCACGCCAACGTGTTATTCTGATGTATAAGTTATATTTCTGTAAAGTTTCATCAAAATCCATTCAGTAGTTTTTGCGTGAAAGAGTACAAACATCCATCCACCCATCCTCAAAAACTTTCACATTCGTTTATAAAAATAATAAGATGAAGAATGGATTTGATCTGTTTAAAAATTGATTAGTTGATAATTTATTCAATTTAATTGAACAATTTATTGAAAATAAAATGTGCGTAGCAATCGCAAAACGACGTAGTCGACATTTTGATAAATAAGGTTGAGACGTTATGTAGGTGTTTCATTTTAACCAAACTAATATTCCTTTGTTTGTTAGTGTTTTCATACTTGTGCCAAGCATGCCTTTTCCACATAATCTAATCCCAAATCCGACTAAATCTCGCATGTCTAACAGAAATAAACACTGAACATTACGGCACGGTGTAAAGGATGATATTTAAGGAGTGTATCACACTTGACACGCATTGTAACGCACGAACTGACGAATCTAAAGTAGTAACACTATAGGACAGGGTTGGCGAACCTTTTCACATATACTTGTGAACTGATACTTGTGAACTTAGCTTCAATTGTTTGTTTGACTGACCGACATTTTGACAATTCAAAAGTGCCTGTAATTGGTCTATTTGAAATAAACGTTTTTGATAAATAGGTAGGAAGCTTCTCTTTTTGTACACTAAATCAGGAACTTTTAAAACGTAATTATGATTTTACAATGGCCGATCTTTGATGCTAAACTTACGTTTTTACCTATGGCCTGCTAGAAATGCACATAGGTATCTTGCCAACCAACGTAACAAAAAGCAGAAAAAAAGTCGAAAACCGAAATTGTAGATTATTTTTTATCTTTTGTTAAGTTTGAATCTTAACACAAATAACAGTAAGAAGAATTAGATCAGAGTATTTTTAACACAATACGTATATAAATGAAACCTTATGAGCTGTACCTTGAACAAACAGTTTTATTCGTAGGGAACAGCGCAAACAAAGCTTTAGGATGATAGGTATAATAGTCCACAGAAGCACATCAATATTTACATACGACTAGGCTCTGTAAGTGGCTTCACCCGTGTGAAATTAAGTCCAAGGAAATACTAATAATATAGATAAAAATAATCCTACGTCCTATTTTTTTTCTCAATATGATATAACTTTGATTTTAATACAGTACAAATTTACATAAAATACTTACTTAACAATAACTACCTATATTTACACTTAAATAAAAAAAAACTACGAACGCGTATAAAAAGGGGCAGGTGTCATTGGGCGTCAAAAAAATTCGTCCACATAAACTGTCATCGTATGTCCTAATTCAGGACATAATCTACTCGGGTGCAAAGTTTCATCCAAATCCTTTCAGCTATACTCCATTTAAAATAACATTAAACATGTTTCCAAATCTTTTTACAGTCCGTTCAACCGATTTTGAGTTCTACCCCGTGAACATAAGGATGACATAAAAAGCATAAACCTGTTACCAAAACCAACTGTTTACTACAGCTACCATTTGTCGTATCACCAACGCAATAGAAGTCAAAAACAATTGAACGGGCTGTAAAATGGGCTAAATTAAACGTCTTATGCTATCGAAAATGGAGTTTAGTAAGATGTGAAAATGTATCAAACAGATAGACAGAGTTACCTTCGAATTTGTAATAGTAGTATGGAATATACTAACATAGTATAAAACAAAGTCGCTTCCCGCTGTCTGTCTGTCCCTACGTATGCTTAGATCTTTTAAACTACGCAACGGATTTCGACGTGTTTTTTAATAGATAGAGTGATTCAATAGGAAGGTTTATATGTATAATTCACGCGGGCAAAGCCGCTGGCAGAAGTTAGTTATTCATAAATGGATAGGTAGGTTTCTATCTACTTAATAAAATTCTCATTGTCTATTTTTCTGTCCCTCCATACGAGTTCACCACCCCTGCCAGAAGACGCGAATATTCTTTAGCTATTCGGTTATTGTTTGCTCAAATTTTCTATGTTTTCTTCCAAGTTCGAAAGATTCTTTTATACAAATTTTTGTCTCCATTTCTGAAGATGTTGTTGTCATGTTGGTTCAATGACTTCGTCAAGTGATTTTGTCAAGAAGTTTCTTTCAATTTGCGTTTAAAAATAATTCAATTTAACTTTGAAGTAATGATAATAGAACAAAGTTGAAGTTTCTTATTTAACTGATATATTGTATCCACTTTGATGTCATTAAAAGAAAATTCTTGTGATTTTTATATTCATTAAAATCTGTGGGAATACAATTATTCTTATTCTTAGAGTTATATATATTTATACATGTTTTATAAATAGAATTAATGATTAGTTTTATTTTTCAAAATGTTAAGTTAAACTAGGTTTTGAAAACTCACTTAAAGCTCAGTTTATCAAAGGTATCACGGTGACATGTTTACCGAATAGCTCTGCTGGTACCCCGGAGTATTACAATCGGAACTCCTTAAATCCTGTGCTTGGGCATCAACTGAGAAATTAGTAGCGGGCAAACGAAAAAATCACCTTATTTCGCACTAGTCCTCACCTTTATAAAAACCTACTTAGTCTAACAAATACTTAATTTCCTAAAGAATATAATTTATTTTATTTAATGTTCACTACATTGTAGTAAAACACACAACTGACGTGAGGGAAGCCGCGGGTATAGCTGTTAAGTGTAAAAACACAAAAAAAATACAACATGAAAATACAAAAACATGAATCAAGATATTTAATTAAATGAAAATAAAAATAAAAAAACTTATTTAAAGCAAGCAGTTGAGTATTCCATCTATCTGCTTGTACCAAAATGTTTGAGCTAGAAATTCCTACATGCAATACAGACAGCCGGGGCGATTCCATAAATATTTCGTATCAATTTAGGTACGGAACCCCAAACGAACCCTTCATATTGAATTCGTCACGCACTGGACATATTTGTCATACCGAAAATTTTGGGGCAAGAGAACCCTTTTGACCGGTTGCCGTCATTCCCGTGCCACTTTGCTGAATAAATAATTAATCATTTACGTGTGTATTGCTCTTATCTTTAGCTGGATCAATATTAGGGATATTATATCAATATAGATGCATAGCACATGCAGAGCAGTGGTGGCCCAGTGGTATTGGCCGTGACTTGCAAGTTCGTGGGTTCGAACCCAGGTAGGCGCTTTACTTTGTGTAAATTATTTCATCACCACTGCTCTCAAAAACGGTGAAGGAAAACATCGTGAGGAAACCGGCATGTCCTAGCATCAAAAATTCGAAGACATGTGACATCCACCAACACGCACTGGGCCCGCGTGGTGGATTAGGGCCCGTCCCCTCTCACAGAGAGGAGGCCTGTGTCCCAGCAGTGGGAACATTAATAGGCTGATGATGTGTGTGATAGATGCATAGTGACGCGTATGGTTTGGTATTAGTCGATACTAATATTATTATAATTATAATTAATTATTTTATTTTGGGGTTGTTTGTTTTACTTTAGCTTTTGCGTGCACGTCTGTTTAGATCGTTCTCACAAATATGTAATTTGCCAACAAGAATAATGTAAACACATACTTGTAATTAAAATTTATTGTTGGAAAGAGTGTCCGTAGAGTTTCTTGCACATTTTTCTCCATAGAGACCTACTGCAACTAGCTGCATTAGTTTTTTTTTGTTGACAATTCAAAAGTACCTCTAAATGGTTTAGTTGAAATAAAAATATTTTGAATTTGTTTTTGAATTTTGGGACTCAGCAAAACACCTCTTTCTAACCCTTTGGAAAATACCACGGATAAAATGCAACGGATGCAATATACGGACTTTATATTTCGAAGGAATTAATACCATTCTTTATTCAAACAAGAAGTCCAGTGAAACTTTATTGAAAGATCAAAAGTACGCGTGCACGCTTCGATTTTGATAGTTCAATAGTATTAATTGCATTACGCTGTCGAGTAGACGTAATTTTAAACATATGAAGCAATAAAAGCAAGCAAAGCACATGCGCGCCACGCTGCATCGCAGGCTGGTTTAATTAATACAGGATGATTAATTGAAATTCGTCATTGGGGGACGAATTTTAATAAGATCCTTAAAGTAAAATTAAATTTGATGCAGTTTTGATTTTCTGGCACTAACTGTAAATTTTGTTTTCTTGTCCACATTTGTTTAAGTACTTTTCTCTCTAAACCATTTCCCTGTTTATTTAAGTTATATTTTTGCTAAACTTTACGCAGAGAAGTAGCCAAGTCTTTTTCTCATGTGGTATAATCGTCCCGCTGTCGCATGATATTACCTACAATTCCGTAGGGTGCTGTAAATTTGGAGTCATGATACTCGTACCAAAGAAAAGTCTGGTGAATTATTTGTTGAATAAACGCGATGTAAAGAGACGAGTTTCATATTACTACTCTACTTAATATAACGAAAGATGTTGCTTTTACATAGAAACTACAGGGTGGGCCAAAAGTTTTTGCAAATAGCAACACTAGATTTTTTTGAAAACCGTTCGAGGAATGGGCGCGCGGGTGGCGGGAAACTCTGCGTCACTTCACGCAATTCACGTCACGATGGAGCGCTTCACGGAACAACAGCGTGCTTTTGATGTAAACAATTTTACAAAAACAATTATTCCTACGTTACTGTACGACGCGTGTTTAGAATTGAATACGGATTACGCCGTGTAAGTGAGTGTCCAAGTGTTAATTTGATCAAAGCTTGGGTCGAGAAGTTCGAGCAAACGGGATCGACAACGAATATTAAACAAACAGGGTGGCCACGTTCAAGAAGAAGCGATGAGAACATTCGAGAGGTCGATATATCCGTACGAAACGATCCAGAATCATCTACGCGTAAGCGTTCGGCGGCTCTGGCAATACCAAGAACTAGTCTACGGCGGATTTTGCATCTGGATCTCAAACTGCACCCTTATAAGTACAATGATTACATTCTACGTAAATTATTGGCTGACACTATGCTGGACCGATTCTCTAGCCTTGAGAATGTATTATTACAGACGAGGCACTTTTTCACATCAATGGGCACGTGAATAAGCACAATTGTCGATATTGGAGCAGGGACAACCCTCGCCTTAAACACCAAAAGCCACTTCATTCACCTAAAACGACAGTATGGGCTGTCATATGCTGATAGCAAAGGGCATAATTGGTCCGTATTTCTTTGAAAATAATCAAGGAATTAATGTAACTGTGAATTCAGCGGAATACGTCAAGATGTTGCAAGACTTTTTGACGCCGCAGTTACATGAATTTCAAGGGTACAACAGCAGCACATGGATGCAACAAGATGGAGCAACATGCCATACGTCAAATGTGAGTTTTCCGGTAGTCAAATAGATATGTTTCTGAACAAATTTATTTTTGTCGCAGAGGTGGTATATAGGACCTTACACCATGCGATGTTTTTTCTTGTGGGGATACCTGAAAAGTCGAGTGTACCTTAATAAACCAACGACAATATCCCAATTAAAACAGAACATCCATGAGGAGAAAGCCGCGGTCCCCCGCAGCATGTGCCAGCGAGTTTTCAAAAGTTTGCGTAGACGATTGCAGGAGTGCCAACAACGAGACGGCGCACATTAGTACGATGTCATTTTTTAAAAATTAATTTCATTGATTATTACGTTAAATAAATTATCAACAAAATAACATTTGTAGTTTTATTTCTATTCATGTTTCAAAAGTGCAAAAATCTTTGGCCCAATACTGTGAAGTATACAGGTGCCTCTAAAGTTGCTTACCTATTTCAATAACCATTGAAATGTAAGAGGAAAAAGTAAATACATTCTGGAAAACTACTGAAATATCATCTTCTGTCTAATTTATTACAAAATTCTTAATACCTAAAGTAAAAAATACATTATGAAGTAGAAAACTGAATGTAGATAGAAATAAGTCCTGTTACAGCGGCAGTATGAGTATTGATGTCGCTCTTTAGGGTTCCGTTCCTCATAAGGAAAAAAGAGACCCTTATAGGCCCACTTCGTTGTCTGTCTATCCGTGTGTACCTTTTTCTCGGGAATGCATCAAGGTATCAAGTTGAAATTAATATGATACGAGTATACTGAGACCTGCTATTGCTTGGAGCTGTGAAAAATCAAACTTCTAAAACAATTCAATCAAAAGATACAGCCGTTTATGACGCGAATTTGACATTCGCAAGGAAATCAAACTACAGCGTTCTTCCCGTTGACCTAGAATCATGAAATTTGTCAATACGCAATGTCTTATAGCGCAAATAAAGAAAAAATCCGAACACAGTATATTTGCACCTATATAAAAAAAAAACAATATGCCGTCTGTTTCTATTATCTTTTGGTTAGGGCAAAGTTTGGTGCTTTCATTAAATAATAAATAAAATGTTTTATTCGTTAACAAAAGTTGGTTTAACAATATTCAGGTTGATTTCTCCTTTTAAGTGTGAAAACACTTGTGCCATTATAGTATCATTATAGTAACTTATATTAAATCTATTTGATTGAGTTAATAGAACAATTTACTGAATGTATGTGAGTGCGCACGTGTGTGTGGAACTGTGAGTTGGGTGTGAGTGTGTGCAAGTGTGAGTGTGAGTTAGGATGTGCATATGTGTGAGCAAATATATGATGAGATATATATTTATTTATTTAATGTTATATACATACATTCATTATTTATATATATACATACATACAAGCGTACACATTACATACAAAACATTACTACTTAATAATACGAACAGTCATATTTTCATTATTAATGAACTTCAACTTCAGTAATGTTACCTAATTATTTTGGTGAATGTAGCTGTTTGTGAGGAACCCTCAGTGAAGGAGATTGGCTCGCACTTGGCCGTTTTTTTTTTTTTTTATTAGAGGCTCACGTTTGACCACTATCTCGCCTGATGTTTTTTTTATTCCACTTCTCACTTTACTTGGGCACAATAATAATGCACAGCATACTGTTTGCCAACGCAGCGTCGTGTGTCTAGGAAACATAGTAACGATATCACACTACATAAATATCAGTACATACATCAATCTTAAAACACCCAAATTACGTTAACATGACATTAAAAAATCTCGAACATTGCCTCGATATTTCAAAACTGTCTATCCAACGATTTTGTTTAATTATTTCTACCGGGAGATTTATGTGCCGTTAAGTGTCAACGTCAATATGGTCGGCGACGGAGTGGAAAATAACTTGCAATTTATTCCTGGCCGAACTAGTGGCCCTATTCTGTTGAGCGAGTGCCCGTCAAAGTCGCTGGTGTGGTAAAAATGTATGGATCTGAATGTCGACGCGATGCGAACAACAGTTTATCTTTATGAATGATTGCTAGTTGTGTGCTGAATTTGTATTTGTTTGTTTTATCTAGAATTGTTCGAAAAATCGAGTTCGAGTAATAGTTTTATTTTTGTGAAAATGTGGCAAAATAATTTTGAGGAATATTGTAAAATGCCTAAATCCAAAATTGCCAAATATTTTGACAAACAAGTCAACAACCTGAAATTATACTTTGATCAATTAGTCAACGAATTATATGATAAAAAGATTGTAGATGTTTGTATAAAAGTGTAGGAAGCATTTTTTTTTGTAATTTACTTTTTTCATTTACCTTATTAGCATAATAATTGGGCTGGAAGTCAGATACATACATGATTGAAAAGATTGTAGATGTATAAATGTGTAGGAAGCGAAAAAAGTATTTCATTTGCTGCTTACACATTTACCTTTTTTTAAACACCTGTCTTACAGCCCCGTTATTTTGCAAAGAAGTCAAGTGTAAAAAGTAATTTTATAAAAGCATTTAGGTGTTGAAAACTGGACAATATTACCTACTTAGATACAATAAGTAATTTATCATCAATTAGAAATTGCTAACCAGCTATTTTTATAAGGAAGTTTATGAACTAGTCACTATTTTCACTAACGTCATTGCCGATATCTACCAGAATAGTGGCACAGGTAGTCCGGAGGCAACAACCCATATTGTGAAGTGTCGGGACTAACTTTTGTATTGGTGTCAACTTTTTTTATTTATGAAAACTTCACTTCACTTCCACGGTTCAGCACTTTTCTGCTTATAATTTAACAAGCATTGTTTTTCCATGGGGCGAAGTTAAATTATGACTAGACTGCGCTACTTTGACAGAGTTTGGGAGAAGATGTATATACAAAGACTCACGCTTTTCTCCATAGGGGTAGCCACCTGGGACGATCCTTACACACGTTCATACATGCACACCGGTTAAAAGTACGCACCTGGCCTTTCAGAAGAACATCACCACAATGAGGTGCATCAGTAAGTTAGTTCAAAAGTAACTACAACAAGCTCATTTCGTTAATAAATATCTCGCCTCTCAAAAGAAACAGCAAAGAGATATTTACATAAAATAAAATGAGTTGGAATTTTCACTACTTTAGCAAGCACTAGTAACTTACACAAAAATACATAACAGAAAAACAAGACTATGAAGAACAATTTATTTCCAGCACACTTTTTAAGTTCCTCATTTTCAAAATGAGTACTACATTCAGTATTCTCATTTTTATTACGACACACACGATGCAAACATTTAAAATTTCACACTAAAACTTGATACATCGCCGAGTGGCTATAACCCAGAGTTTCATATTCAGAACCGAGCCAACGGGAAAAGAATAAAATTGCAAGAGGGAAGTCCATAATTTTAATACTTTTAACGGCATAAAAAACGTCATTCGAACTAAAATCCTTCTCCATAGCAGAGTGGATCAAACTTTGTGTAATTTGAAACTATAGTTTAAGCCGAGCTTAAACGGTTGATTAACGAGGTGATTTAGTAGAAGTTGGCAAGTTTTACCGACTAACTATCACTACTCAAATCAGCGAGGACTTTTTAAACCGTGTTTCAAAGCGGTTTTCAATTTTCTTCCTTCAAGTTTTGAGTTGAGAGTTTTTAATTAGGACGCGTGATTAAATCGCTGTATTAATTTTTAATAAGGACTTTGTCCTGATTTTGGAATAAAGGTTGGGTTGAAGTGTTGGGGCGTCAGCTGTTTGTAATTCCGCGGAAATAAGATTAGCGAAGTTAATATTTAGTTAAGGGTTTGCAAGCCGTTATTAAACTAGTTTTAAGACATCTTTCACTCGTCCAGTCAGTTACTTATACGAGTTTTTCAGATTTTCGAGTGTGTCACACGCAGTGCTAAAAGAGACATTTGGCGCTTGAATGGGTACCGTCAGATGGACGCTGTTAGCAGGCATTATTTAAGTTGTCTCTGGAAATTGAACTTCAAAAACAAGATGACTGCATTAGTTCCGATTTTGGCAACGCGCCATTAGATCGTCTCGCGATATTGTATATGCTTACCTTAATTATTTGTTTCTGATCAGTCAGTCGAACCAAAAAAAAACATATTTTTAAATTTCAGATTTTCTCCAAAAGTGACCCAATATTCGAAATTTATTTATTTAGGCCACGCGAACGAGTTTAAGTCACTAAATTCTAGTAGGTTTGGAGTAGTTTGACTGTGACAGAAAGACACACAATCCGTCCAACGAGTTGTCCTATAAGTGTCCCATTCCATGAATTACTCCGCATACATTTTATTGGCAAAATCACTTCACAAAAAAATATTTTCATACTAAAAAGCGAACATTTTTTCACCTACACACAAGTACCTACAACTTTACAGAAAATTAATTCCGAAACATAGTACAGTATGTAAAGTGACAGTAAACCAGTTATACATAGTGATTAATTAAAGTCTGTATTGTTAACACGTCGGCTTGCCACAACAAAGGCGGTATCGTTCGTACCGATTTGTTACCTGTCAGTTTGATCGTTTTTTTTCTTCTGTACAGTTTAATGTACTAACGGTACGGTGATTAGACAGCTTGTGGGTTCTTGGAGTTCCGTGGTGTGAAAGAAATTGTGTTGGTAGTTTCAATTGTTCAGTTTTTGTTTGAATAATTGGGCAACACACATTGGTCGCAGAACGGACGGTCGATAAGGTTGAAAGAGTTCGTATCCCGGAAAACGCGGCGTTAGAATGCCTCCCATAGATTGGCAACGTGCAAACACAGGACATGTCAATGTGGGAGAATGTTGGGGTGAGGCCCCACCTAAAGTGGTGATACTGATGAAACTTGCTGAATACTTATAAAAAAATCAAGTCTCATTTTCCCCTTCATAAGAGCTTCTAGCAATTATAAAAAATAAAAATGTGAAAAATATTTTATTAGCTGATCTATTAACAGAGACAAAAGTTGGATAATTTAACAAAAAACGTTCCGTATTTGTCCAGATGTGGCGAGACGACCTAGAAGCCCTACAAAGGTTGCTGGTTCGACTTGGCTCAGGAAAAGTTTACCTGGAAAGATTTAGGGGTCTTTGTCAGTCAATAAAAAAATCCTATGTGTGTCAAGATCGTCTTTGTCGATTTTGTCAATTGTCAACTTATAATTGAGAAAATATATTTAATAAAAAAGCTCATACCAATTTAAATGATGCAAGGACCAATAATTCCCTTCAATCACATTCACAAATTCAATCACAGAATGTGACGGTCTATTGTATCCTGCCATTCGTTATAAACCTGTAACTGTCCAAATGGCTAAGGCCTCTTCCTATGCAAAAAAAAAACATTGAAAAAAATTAATGCTAGCTCAATACCTATTTGTTACGATTCCAGAGACTCAATTCTCAATTCAACACAATTCTCAATTCTTTATTGCGTATAATATTTTATATAGTTGGTAGAGAAATGATTATATTAGTAACAATTATGGACCCTGTCGGGCACAGCATAGATCACTCGCAGAGACCTTGTCAGGCATACGACATCAGGAAATGTGCAACAACCGACGATAATCCCTGTATGCACTAC
Source organism: Orthosia gracilis (assembly GCA_947562075.1). Classification (NCBI taxonomy): domain Eukaryota; kingdom Metazoa; phylum Arthropoda; class Insecta; order Lepidoptera; family Noctuidae; genus Orthosia; species Orthosia gracilis. The sequence goes on along the minus strand of OX387265.1, from coordinate 42,377,064 downwards.
GTAAGTGCATGCAAGGATAATCCCCGGCTGGTGCAGAACTATTGCAAAATATGGAGAAAAAAATATTTAGCTTAAGGGTTTGGGAGGTTTAGTGGATCGATTGCCTAAAACTATAAGAGGACTATTGGCCCTTGCCTGAACACTGTTGAACTACATGGCTATAAAATGGCAAGGAATGACTTGCACACTAAATAAACGGTCGCTAGCACTTGAGTGTCGTAGCGCCAAAGAGGCAACATATACGGAGTTGCTTGAGGAGTAGAGAGGTATACCATGGCTACCAGGACGATCCCGGAAGTACGGTCAAGATCCCTACCAGCATCTTACTGGATTAACTTCCTTTCTCCAAGCACGTTTGGTCTTGCGAATCTCCACTCAAGCCAGCCAATTAGGGCAAGAGATAGGTGAGAGCTCTATTTCCCGTCAGAGTTCATCCCGTCCGGCCAACAAAAGCAAGCCGGAGATGAGGGACAGGACTTCTCCCTGGAGATCACTGAACGTTATAGTTTCTGGGTTGCAGGACTATCCAGCAGAAAAATGTTAAATATTGACATTCAGAAGTGCTGTTTGATGATCTAATTGAAATAAATGTTTTGATTTTAAATGAGAAACGGAAGACGATGATGATGATGCGAGAACAGTCAATGTGGCGACGCCTGAGGGAGGCCGATGTCCAGCAGTGGACGTCCTACGGCTGAAATGATGATGACGATGATGAAAAATGGAGGTGCTGAAATTATATCTACGAGAAAAATGACCCGGTAATTCTACAGAGGTGCTAAAGCCGCCACTTCGTAGTTCTTTGACTACAAAGTAAACTTTTTAGATAATTTCTGTTAATACGCTCTATGTATTATCAACATAGGGCCTATAAACAGAAATTATCTAAAAAGTTGTGGTAGATGTGCCAAAGTTGTCACGCAGTGGGAGCGGGAACACAGGCGTCGTCGCTGTAGGAGGCCTAGGAAACGCTGGCGAGACCATTTAGAAGCGTTCACGGGAGATTGGCCGGAGAAAGTGAAAAGTCGGGAAGAGTGGAAAGCTATGGAGGATACCTTGCCCAGCAGTCGGACGAAATAAGTTGATTAAAAAAAAACAAGTTAAAGATAAGCATTTAGGATATTTGTACAATATTTTATCAGTCAAAACATGAGTAGGCATTTACAGGACTTTCAAAATCAATTTAATAATCAAAATAATTACGGTTTTATTATCAGCATCAAGAAGTAAATTCTAATAAATATAAGCATGAATTTGTATGTCTAATAAATAATTGTTTCGAGAGCATACTCATGTTTTCAGCTTGAAAGAATCACAATCGACCGTCGATCGTCGATCTTTATTATTAATTTAATTATTATTGATGGGTAGGTTTTTATTCGATGTAAAGAAAGTTCAAGTCTATTTTCTGAAAGTTTTGTGCCGAATTGTTTTTGACAAGATGACAACTTATTTTTGATCTTCTTTTGTTTGGGGTTCCAAATTCAGAAGTATTTAAAACAATGTCTGATTCCGACTGCTTAATTTATTGATCACGGGCTTATGTTAATTTCATATTGTTCGATGAATATTGGACAATACAACGCTATTGTAACGGATTTCGGATCTATAATATTTTTAACAAAGTAATGAAAATTTCTCATGATTGAAATTTAAATTACAAAATTAATTCATTTAAATCCCTTTGTAATGTATAAAGTATCATTCAATATTTGACAGTAATGACTTTTTAAACTCACTACATTTCTGGATTATAATCATACTAGCTGTCGCTCGGGGCTCCGCCCGCGTGGTGTTAGTAAATCTACCAATATCTTTATAAATTATATCCTATGTGTTATTTTGATGTATAAGCTATATTTGTGTAAAGTTTCATCAAAATTCGTTCAGTAGTTTTTGCATGATAGAGTAACAAACATCCATCCATCCATCCTCACAAACTTTCACTTTTATTATAGTAGTGGGATAAAATATAATTTGCATTAATTTCTGATAAAAGGATATGTAAAATTGCTCAATAACTGGTGTTATTTAATTTAATAATAGACACACTAGGAATAATTTTACCAATTAATTTAACATAAAGAACAGCTCTATGAAGCCCAAATTTATTAAAAAATATAATTGTAAACATATTACAACATATTTTTTAATAAATTTTAGTGTTAGTGTTCTGTGGGTATAAATACAACTGTGACAAGCCACACTATTCCCAACCACTGCTGCTCGAGAAAGCAATAATCAGTTGTGGCTGTCACAACTGATTTTTGCTTTCTCGAGCATTGCCTCGACGCTATTCTTGAGGTAAAGAATAGCGTCAATGAAACTCGACAAGTGCCGGAGAAAAGATTCAACTGTCTTGAATCCCGCAACGCAATTAATCAGAAAAGAACACTGAAAAACTTACTATCAGATCAGACTATCAGACTATCATAAGTATGACTGTTTAGTGTCTTGTATTCAATTCTCGCAATATGTATGTATGTGTTCATGTAATATGTCTTTATACCCCTATTAAATAAGTCAGAGATTTATACCTATTAATTTTATGAAAATATCTGAGCTCTTTAGCAACTGTTTAGCAGATACCAAATTCAATTTCTCTATATAACTGAATTAAACATCTGCTAATCAGTCTTGGGGTTCTATCAGACAGAGAGCGGTCACGCGGTCAAGCGTTTAAGAGGTCAGTTTTGCGTTTGAGCGTGCAGTTGCTTACGAACACGAACCCCGCTGTAGGACGGTCTACGCGTACCATGTATTTTGACGATAAATGATAATGATAAATGATTTTATTTCTGTAAGTTGGTTTGTACAAACACTTTTACATGTCGATTATAGATAGTTATTCATCGGTAGAGGAATTATTGATTTTGTGGTCATTATTAAAATCAACACTGAAAAAGATATTTCGCGTGCGCCCAGTAAATAACAAGATGGAGAATTTCATAGACTTTTTTTTGTTTTTTTTTTTTTTTCAGTCTAAATCTTCCTTCCAATTTGGTAACTGAAACAGCAGTGAACGCGCGAACGCGTGCGTTCTGGTTGACCGGCGCGGTCGTGCGGTCCTGTGTGGTTATATCTGTGTTACGTAATACAACACAACGAACTCAAAACTGACCTCTTGAACGCTTGACCGCGTGACCGCTCTCTGTCTAATAGAACCCTTAAGGCTCATAGCGTTTTTCACTATATTTCATTCGCGTTAAGAAAATAGTGTGTCGTCATGTTTCTAATTGATTGCGACCCAATTGGTCGAGAGGCCGGCTGAGTACGATGACTCACTATTTTCTTAACTCGAATGAACTATAGTATGTATTTGGTAAATTTTCGTTACCGAAATATTAAAAAATGAAGGTGTGATAGTGGTCAAGTGCGAGCCTATAAAAAAAAATAGTACTTGCCGACCTATAAAGATTTTTCAAAACTATTTTCATTGTGAAAAATACCGATTTTCCCGATTCTGTTAAAACTTTTATGATACAACTCTATTGTTAGGCAAACAATAGACCAAAGCCATGCTTCCTGGATGACAAAACAGTCGCAAATAACGAACTAACCAGAGGCTAACCTTGTTAATAAAGGCACTAACGAGGACAAAGCTACTAGCTTAGGTTAGAGACAGGACTTAGGCAATTTTACGTTTTATTAACTATAGAGTAACATTCTAAGGATGATAGTAATCCCTGGCAAGCGTCTTTGTGTCCTTCCAAATTTCTATGGCAGGTGAAATCAAAAAATCAAAAATAGTTTATTTCAAATAAACCTTAAAGGTACTTTTGAATTGTCAAACAAAAAAAAATATGACTCTAGTTGCAAATTCGCAAACGTCAGTAGATCTGTATTAGTGAGTATTATTTTCAAGCTCCTGTTGGCAGTTGTTTGATTTATTCTCAATTTTTTTAATTATTTTATTTTTGAAATGAAAGACAGGTTGAAAAATCTATAATTATCTATTTTATTTTTAAACAATGTTTAAAATTCGGTAAAGGCGCAATAAAAAAAATATCCGTTATTACTAAAAATAAAAAGTAAGAACTTCATGATTTTAAATATGGGTTATTGGACGATTCGCACGAGTTTAACTCGTCCGTAATGAGCAAATCGGCCCTTTTTAGGGTACCGTACCCAAAGGGTAAAAACGGGATACTATTACTAAGACTCCGCGGTCCGTCTGTCTGTCTGTCTTTATGTCTGTTTGTCTGTCTGTCCGTCTGTCTGTTCGTATCCAGGCTGTATCTCATGAACCGTGATAGCTAGGCAGTTGAAATTTTTACAGATGAAGTATTTCTGTTGCCGTTAAAACAACAAATACTAAAATCAGAATAAAATAAATATTTAAGTGGGGCTTCCATACAACAAACGTGATTTATTCGCCGTCTTTTGCGATAATGGTATGGAACCCTTCGTGCGCGAGTCCGACTCGCGCTTGGCCGGTTTTTAATAATACATTTTATTTCTGTGGCGATTCGCACGAAGTTAATTTATTGGTGTGCGAATCGACCACTCCAAAATGATGTAGAAAGGCTTTTTTTTTACATTATTAATAAGAACAAAATTCTTAATAATTAATTACGATCTAGCCTAAAATAATAAGCAATTTAACTCTAACTTAATATGTTACGTTATAGATTATGTTAAAACTAAGAATACTGTCCATTTGCACTCTTACACAAGTCCGTAGCACTTTCTTAGAGTCTGATATAATTTATAAAAACACTGTGCTTTACGCACGCTGTACTTTACATATAACTCATGTTCATGTGTTATATGTAAAGCACAGCGTTGTCACTATTATTCATTCACTTTGTACACTACACTAATTCAAAAAGTTTTGTTTTTTTAGATAGTACGCAATTGCCACATACATTTTGTTTTATGCAACACCGTTAAGATAATGTATACTCAAGTTCAGAAGTATTAATGGTTAAATATTGTTATTGATATAAAATGAGACACAAATTAATCAAAAATGTATTTATTAATCAAATGTGATTTGAGGACGTATTCCACATTTGACACCTACATAAACGGAAACTGATTGAATGTCACCTACCGATATTTTTTTCGCAATTTTATTTCACTTAAATGGCACCTTCGGATCAGTAGGTACTTACTAGTGCTGAGATGTTATTTTTTTTAAGGACGTCGAAATCAAAGATTCGATTATATTCAGTAGATAGTTTAATAACATGATAAAAATGTAACTTCCTCTTTTGCTTATTTTTAGGTAGATTTTGACATTATAAGCATTTATACCCAAACTACCAGGAGGCCAGAATCATGAAGAAGTGTTTTTGCGGGGTTGGAATAATTACCGCTAAAGAACAACTACTAATACCAGGAAGCATACCACTAGGAGGCCAGAATCATGAAGAAGTATTTGCAGGGCTAGAAGCGTAAGCGGTAGAGACTACTAGACGGAGTACTAGGACTTCAGAATCGAAAATCACCCTGTCTACCGCTCATGATTCCAGCCTGGCTTCATCATGATTATAGTGGTACTTAAGTTAGACTTTGCCGGTACCGGAATGAGCTGATAGTGTGTAGTGTATAGAGCTTTCTCTTAATTTATTTTTTGTAGCTAATATTGCTGTCTCCCTGTTATTGTTTTGTCGCCTGTTTATCTTATCTTACTTGCATATCTCCACGTTTTAAGCAGTAATTACATATTTAATGCTTTCCTAGATTCAAGTATAATATCTATTAACTTCGATTAATTCTTCATATTATTGGTGAGACGGGTGAGCACAACTGTATTTTTTTATTTTGGTTCTCTATAATAAAATATGTGCCAATCGTCTACTACATAATTTTGGAGTGATCGATTCATACACCAATAAATTAACTTTGCGCGAATCGCCACAGAAGACATAATATTATTAAAAAGATCGATTCGCGCACTTCGGGCGAGTTCAATTCGTGCGAATCGTCCAATAAGGGTTATTGGTTAGTTATTGGTTAAATACAAGACCCAAAGTATATTACGAGCTTAATGGTTACATATAAACTTATTATTAAAAAGTAAAATTGCCAACATACAACAATCAAACGTGATTAACAAGGGAAAACGATGACCTATCGAAATCGTCTTGAGAAACTGATTAAAAATAAAAAGAAACGTACGAACAAAGGCTCGACCACGGCTAGTTCCTAGCATCTAGATTTATAAACAGACACATAATTTATATAGTCATCTGTACGCCGCGCGATGGGACACAACTCCTTCAGAGCTAATTACACAAAATAAACAAGTACAGAAGGTTGGCTAAAAATAAATGGACGAAAACACACACATACATAGACACGCTTCACGCACAGTGAGTGCAAGCGCACTCGCGACTGTTAATAATACGAGTTGTTTGAGGTCGCCATAAGTATGCGTGCGTGCGCATATATCTGTGCGTGTCCTGTTTTCGCTCTTTGTATGGAGTTGGCCTTCTGTGCCTAATTTGCAATCATTACCTGGATAGACTAGAGTTTTAGGTGGAAATTCTAGGCACACCGCTCTAAGATAATAAGGCCCAGGAAAAATATACACTGAAATGAATTTGTGTTTCCATCATGCTTGAAGTAATTCATGTTTATAAAAGGTTCTATTTTTGTTTTATAAAGATGATTGTTGCCTGCGACTTCATCTACGTTGCATTAGTACTTTGAATAGCCAATTTTTTATATCGCATAATAATATTGTAGGTGTGTGGGCCGCCTTACTTAAGAAATAATTAGTTTACCATAAAAACATCCAACCCAGAATTATAATTTATAATAAAAACTATTTACGTCCTTCTCATAGTCCCAAACTATCTCCACACCAAATTTAATCTAAATCGGTACAGCGGTTTAAGTGTGGTAACAGACAGACAGAAAGATTATTTATCTTACCAGAGTAAACAGGTTCCTTATAGTTATTTTTAATATTTTAATTACTATATCTATATACACTCAAACTCACATATGCGCTTATTCCACATACACCCCAAAACTCACCTCCCATTACACTATTACTCACCGTTCTTCATACATACACACCAACTCACTTAGTTTAGTTTTTTGGCAAATTTTACTTTTTTTTTTTTCTTGAATCTAAATAATGATGTACTCGTTAGCTCAATTTTTGTATGCAAATAGCTTTCTGAGAGGTTTGGCGCTGTATACCAAGATACAGGTTTTTACCTAGTTCGGTTGCAGATGCTCCTACATTGTATTGAACTTATAATAGATTGCTAGTTTCTAAGTTGTTATTTTTTGTAAAAAAAAATTGGGTAAACGAAAAAAAAAATGGAGTTGATATTAACCATGGATCAGTATATTAAACGCCAATGAAATGTATATAGATATTATTGCTGTTATGGAAGAGTGAACAATGAAAAATTTGCCCCGACCCCAAGTGACATGGGATAAGCTGGAATGCGATGATGATGAACAGTATATTCAAAGATAATCCAATAGGGATGTTTCCTGGATAGGAAAATGAAAATTCTATTTAGTCTGTAAGTGAGATTATCAAATAATATAGGACCCGCATTTTTGCTTCATCAAATATATACAAATTGACAAAGACAAAGCGCATGAAAGTTCAGGAGGGGGGGCTTGTGACGTCACTTTGTCGGTATAAAATGTAGCACATCGTGACGTAACACGATATTTCAACGCACTGCATCGTTGTTATTTTATGTTTACGTGTCAAATGAAAAAAAATACGTGTCCAATATTTTTAGGTTATCTAACTGACGGACTAAATAGATATTTTTGTGAACATGCCTATTTTGAGATACCGGCCATTTTTCTTCAAGTTTCACATAGTTTGGCGTCTTATTTTAAAGTAGTTTTTTTGGTGTATGAGTTAAATTATAGAACTTAAAGTCATAGACATACGTAGCTAATCAAAATGCTACCTATAATTTACCAAGGCTTTAAATAAAATAACATTAATAAAATAGGCCTTAATCACATACATACCGTACCTACATATCTTTAAAACAGTTAGTCCCTTATGTATATACTGTACTTATCTTTAAAATACAAGTCGTAATTATAATGGCTTCTTAAAAAAAATCAGCGGCATCACCTTCGTGACAGTCGATAATTGTTCCAAGGGAATGTACTCCCGAGAAACTTGTAAAAACCATCTTATGGTCTTCTCCAAAGTCCAATCTACGTTTATAGCCATAATCTTCAGCTGCAGCCTATTAGTGTTCCCACTCTTGGGACACAGGCCTCCTTTCTGTGAGAAAGAATGGGCCGTAATCCACCACGCGGACCCAGTGCGGTTTGGTGTATGTCATATGTCTTACAATTTTTGGTTCTAGGGCATGTCGGTGTCCTCACGATGTTTTCCTTCATCGTTTTGAGAGCAGCGATAATAAAGTAACTTACACAAAGTAAAGCGCCAGGCTGGATTCGAACCCACGACCTACAACTTGTAAGTGGCGGCCGATACCACTGGGATGGCCCAGTGGTATCGGCCACTGCGTTTATAGCCAAATTCATCAAAATTTGATTAGCGGTTTCTATTCCCGGGTCAGCGTGAGTGTTATTGTTATTATAGGACCACAGATAACAGATGGAGCGAGCGCATCCTGCACTGGTACCCATGAAACGGAAACAGACGCCGCGGCAGACCATTGCAACGATGGCGAGTTGATATCGTAGCACTGTACGGTGGTCCAAGCGCCCTACAAGCGCGGTCATAAATACCTTACTTTAATAAATGAGATTTTTCTGAAGGTTAAATAATGAAAAATACTTGACAAATGTACATTAATGCTTTATTTTCATAATTTAATACATAATATACAATAAACTATACAAAATGTACTATTTACATATAAATTTAAATAGTCAATATTTGAGATTTATTGTCTCTCGTTCGGAAATACATCTGAATATGATATTAATGCTATTCATGAAGGGGATACAATTAAATATGTATTATTTTAGATATTTTACATATTATATATAACAGAAAGCAAGAAAACTAATCCACAATTTATTTACAAACGTAATCATAACCACTACTAAGTTAAAAAAAACCACGACAACCAACCTAAATTCAATTTAAACTAAAGATAAAGTGTTTAGACAATTCTGAAAAATCATTCCTCGGGCATCCGCGTTCGCAAGATGGCCCGGGCTGGTTCGCGTTTTCTTGAATCCACAGCTCATTACTTCTTACTAATTCGACACATTCAATTTCATTTAACCAATCTGAGTACTTTTGCAAAAATTTAGATTTATTTCTAGAGTCAATTTTCCAAAATCTATCAAGACTTTTACATAAACTGAGTATCTTACTAAATAAGTTCCTAATGTCTAGATTCTTCACATGATCCAGTGAAGCCAAAATAGTTTCCAACACGTGTTGGTGTTTCTGAGAAACAGTTCCAGTAACGACAGACCAAATCTCAAAGAAATGCATCCTTGAGAAAGTACATTTAATCAAAGTACCTGAAAAAAATATTAAAATATTTTACGAATGTTTCGTAGACCGTGCTACGCCTGAGCCTACGCATTCGTAGAGGCTATATAGCAACTAAAGTCGCAAAAAGACCTTTTATATTTTCAAAATATACAGTTCAATCTTTATTTTATGGTATGTGAGAGTATTCGACTATGGTTGAAATTAGTTGTAAGTCTATGTGAAGTCAACAATAAATTAAATATTTGTTAGTAACCCTGTGTGGCATAGCACGTAAAAACACGTCATAATAAGTCAAAAAAAAAATTAAAAAATATAATTAAATAGTTCGAACATACCTTGATCTTGGTAATCCATCTCACAACACCACTCAAAAACAATGCAATTCTGAGAATTCACCGTTACACAAACAATATGTGCTAATGAGTTGCTGATAATGATGTGTTCACTTCGGAGGTCAAAAAATAAGTGATAATTAGGTAAAATGGGTGTTATTTTTTATATTTTTGGGTAGCTTGTTTATCGGTAAATCGTTATAAGTAATTATAGTGGGGGTAATTGATGATGAAATTTTGCATTTATGACCTAAGGCGGTACTACCGTGCACTGGCAGGGATAGAGTGGACCAGAACGGCCCAGAATATATTTAGATGAAAACAGATTGAAGAGGCCTTCATCCAGAAATGCTGCCTTAATAGGTTAAATAAAATAAAAAAAACAAAAATATAGAATTGTAAATAATCTGGCAATAAATGCTATTTTTATTTATTTTGTTTTCTCATGATTTCGCGTAGGCTTGCATACGCGACAAACAAACATACAGTCAGAGTTACTTTCACATTCATAATATTAGTACGGAAGTTTGGATATGATAAATTCTAGCAGCACTTGAACTCGCGTAATGAGCTACTTATGTTCTCCAATTTCATAATTAATTGCCTCCTGATAAATTATTCAGGACGGAAAGCCGGAGCTTTTACTGGAGGGAATATTCTGTAACGATCGATGGTGATGATACAAGCTAGCGAGTTATAGTATAATATGTGGTTTAATTTTTATCCCAAATTATTGTCTTTTACGGCTCGGTCAGTAATTTTATTCTGATGCCTCCTGCTGTGTTTCTATGTCACAACGGCAGGTATTGGTTATTTTTATAACACATATAAACATTAACTAAAAAAATACAGAAATATGTATTTATATACGTTCTAGCTGACCCGGCAACCCGAAACTTCGTACCGCCTTGAAATTATGTAATGTTCAGCATATTAAATTTGGTAACATACCGACAGCACCGCCACCTACCGGGTCAATTGTGTTTTCAAACCATCCAGTAACCCATTGAAATATACACACAAAATTTCATCCAAATCGGTCCAGCCGTTTAGGAGGAGTTAGGTGTTAAACACACACAGAAGAATTATATACATTAAGCAGATATATCCACACCATTACACTATATGTGTAGATGCATATGTTTTTATATCTTAGTTTAAGTGGTTCACTTTTTTTGTCTTCCTGTTCTCGCACACTATTGTCTACATTTCTTTTTAATTTTACCTTTTCGCGGGTCTGCTGGTATAAATTTCTTAAGAAATACGCAGAACCTTTCTATTATTGTCTTGATGTGTTGTCTTCATGTATTATACTGTACATCTATACCAATATTATAAAAAGGAAAGATTTCTTTGTTTGTTTGTACCAAATAGGCTCCGAAACTACTGGACCGATTTTAAAAATTCACCTATGGAAAGCTACATTATTCCCGAGTAACATAGGCTATAAATTATTTTCAAAAAAATAAGAGATCCTTATGAAAATTGCAATAATGTTAACCAAAGTAGCAAAATTTTGCCTATAAAATTCATTATTTGGCGTGCGCTGAGAAAACTATTGATGATGCGTAAAAATTATTTACTACATGATTAAAGTACGCATGATTATCTACAAAACAATTCTCGAGAGAATATATCTCACTATCATAATTAACTCACAATAGCAGCTTTTGTGATCTAAAATTTATTTAGAGTGCTGGTAGAAACAAAAGTTAGTTACATTCGTATTGTAGTATAAATTCTTATACAAATACATAGTTTTACAAATTGGCAGGTAGGGTAGGGTAGTTGTGAGTGGGTAGATTGGTAGGTGGGTAGTTAGGTAGGGTAGGTAGGTAGGAAGATAGCCAGTTGACGGAGCAAAGCCGCGGGGGTCAGCTAGTTAATGATAAAATAAATAAACTCACACCTTTTTCCCAAGGATGTAGGCAGAAACTACAGAACGCCACCTCACTACAGTCCTAGCATACTCTTTTCGGTCACATACACGTACGCTCTATGCTACGTACGTTAATTGTAAATGTTTTTTTTTTTTTGGGTGGGATGTCTTCCAATGACTTTTCCAGCTCTGGGTGAAGCGGGAAGGCACGTCAGACTTTTACTGTCTAAAACCCATCTGTGTTCCTACAGTTGCTTGTGGTAGGGCCGCGGTAACTCTCTTTCAAATTTATCTGCAACCCAGACAGGCATCGGCCCTAGCGGGCCCCGTCACTTTTGCTGACATCTCTTTGAGGCGCGCGTGGAACACTACGCGCCGTAAACTCGGGCCTGGTCTTTATCGGACGGCAAGCTACCCATTACTTGCCGTCCGCAAGCCCGCACCTACGGAGGCCAAGCTCTTTGCACCTGGCTTGTCTGAATAAATTTCTATGTATATTATTGGAGGATGGGACTTGGGAGAGGCCCGTCGTTTCCACTCACTTCTGTCCTATATCTCTTTTGCTGATCGCCTTTCATTCATCTTTTTATTACGACCATCTATTTTTACCGACTTCAAATAAAAAGGAGGTTATCATTTCGATACGTATGTATGTAATATTGTTGGAATTGCTCAATATTTACATATGTTACTCTATGTAGGCTGTATGTAGGCTCTATGTAAACTGGTGTGCCAAATTTCATAAGTGTATGTATGTATGTTTGTATGTATGTTTCCACGCATTTCTCCGAAACTAATAATCGGATCGTGTTAAATTTTTTTTTTTGGATTAAATATCAACTTAGGGAATTGTGAAAGTTTCGTTAAAATCGGTTCAGCAGTTTTCAAGATATGGAACATAGAACCGAACTCCTTTGCGATAAACAGCACCAATTGTCTAAGTCGAGTTATTATGTCATTCCTTTAGGTGCCTTACTATAGAAATTGCTCACTTTTTAGTGATGATGGTGTGCAAAAAATAAAAAGAGACAATCTCCGATTTCATAAGCAAAACAACTTCAGTACTTACTTACTTTCATTATTTAGTGTTTTGTTTTTGTTACTCTCTTGAATTTTGACACTATTGAAATAAAAAATAGTCCCTAGAAATTTATAATCCCTAGGGCTGGGTAGACTGTCTAGACTGTCTATCAGACAGAATTTCGTTCTATAAACCCAACGAAAGGCCGCAAATCTACAGTATATCAATCCATCATAGTCAAAGTTGACAAAATGTACAAAAGTTTGTAAGTAGATACCAACTGAAATACCTATTTTGATTCAGGACAAAGCTGCCAATGATAGCTGACATAGTTAAATAAAATATGATCTGTAACAAGCCACAACTCTATTCAGTGAGGCCAATCAAAAGGTTTTACCACACAGTCAATTGATCATCATCAAATTGATTGACGTGTATCGACGTTGCAGATTGGGAGAATAGAATATTATACAGGGTGTTTGGAAGGGAGCTGTACATACGCCTAGGGTAGAAACTAGGGATAGTCTGCTACCTACCCCCGCCCATTATATTGACCTTGGCCTCAAGGTTTTTTTTTAATTTATTATTATTTTTTATTTGACTTTTTTATGATTTTTTGACTAAAACTACCTGTAGCTCAAAATCTATCCATGGGACCGGTCGGCTAATGGTCTTGTTTTAATCGTTAGAGTCTTAGGGTCCTGCAAAAAATTATTTTACACCAGAAAATTGTGGAGAAGAAAAGTTATGGGGCCTGAAGTACCGTAGTAAGGTAAAGAAATAATTTTAAGGGCAACTTTCTATGGGGTTTAAAAAAAAACTAACAGGGTTGGAGTTCTTCTGATTTTTTTAAAACATCCTCAGTCCATGCCCTTTCTAACGATATGCTAAAAGTGTATTTATCACTTTTAGTTTTAAAGTTATTAATTAATTTCCGCAACTAGGGCACTTTTACCACCACGAGTCGACATTTGTAAGACAAATGTAATTTCAAATATTTTTATTGTTTTAGGCTTAGAGGATAACGACTATGCAAGAAGGGTGGAGTTTTGCCGCCACTTGCTCCATACGGACGTGGAAGATATTAATTTTTTACGGAGTATTCTCTGGACTGACGAGTCCAAGTTTGACAAGGAAGGAATTGTAAATTACCACAATCTCCATCACTGGGCACCCAGAGATCAAAACCCGAGAGTCAAGAGGCACAGAGGTTTTCAACGAAGGTTCTCCGTGAACGTATGGGCAGGCGTCATCGGTAATCGGTTGATAGGGCCGCACTTTTTGCCAGACAACCTAAACGGGCAAAACTACTTAGATTTCCTCGAAAACGATTTGCCTGATTTAGCGGAAGAAGTGTTTGACGAAGATCGGCCCATAGTCTTCCAGCACGACGGCTGTCCTGCTCATTGGAGCCTAGCAGTGAGGGAGCTTCTGGACAACTGCTTTCCTAATTCTTGGATTGGTCGGGGTGGGCCAATTCCCTGGCCCCCAAGGTCGCCTGACCTTACCCCACTCGACTTCTACGTCTGGGGAAGGGCGAAAGAGTTGGTGTACGCAGAAGAAGTACCAACAAGGGAGGTTCTAATTAACAGGATCCACGCCGCATTCGATACAATGCGCGAGGAACTGCTGCTTAGAACGGTGACCGTGGAGATGAGGAAGAGGTGCCGAGCATGTTTACAGGTCAATGGTCATCAATTTGAACAAAATTTGTAATTAATTAAAATTAGTAATTAATTAAAATTTGTAATTTAATGACATTAGTCATTACCAAATTTTTTGTTTCATTTGCCATCCTTTTACGATCGAACACATTTAATTTTCATTAGTTGAAATTTTTGCTTGAAGTGCCCTAGTTGCGGAAATTAATTAATAACTTTAAAACTAAAAGTGATAAATACACTTTTAGCATATCGTTAGAAAGGGCATGGACTGAGGATGTTTTAAAAAAATCAGAAGAACTCCAACCCTGTTAGTTTTTTTTTAAACCCCATAGAAAGTTGCCCTTAAAATTATTTCTTTACCTTACTACGGTACTTCAGGCCCCATAACTTTTCTTCTCCACAATTTTCTGGTGTAAAATAATTTTTTGCAGGACCCTAAGACTCTAACGATTAAAACAAGACCATTAGCCGACCGGTCCCATGGATAGATTTTGAGCTACAGGTAGTTTTAGTCAAAAAATCATAAAAAAGTCAAATAAAAAATAATAATAAATTAAAAAAAAACCTTGAGGCCAAGGTCAATATAATGGGCGGGGGTAGGTAGCAGACTATCCCTAGTTTCTACCCTAGGCGTATGTACAGCTCCCTTCCAAACACCCTGTATAATTTATTGTAAACCACACTTTTTCCAATTCATAAATTCTACAATCGATCGATTGGTTTGGTTACACCATTCGTAGGATTATTTTTATCATCACGTAACATTCTCATTCGAACAACGAGGTATCTGTTCGGAATAGGGACACCAAACGTCTCGAGGTACGTGAATGTTATAGGTAATCTAATTTGTTTCATAATTACCGCGTAATTCATTGCTCCGTGAGGAATTCATAATAATAATTATGACCGTTGTTATTGAGATGTTTCGAGTTGGTCCTCAAGATGTTGCAGCATCAATTTAATTACAAACCTTCTTTAGTACCTGCCTTTATTAATTAATTATTATTATGAAAGTCAGTTTGTTTGTTAATCAATTACGCTTCAACGGCTTAACTGATTTATATAAAATTTGAAACACCGGGTAAGGCATGATCAGAGGATACTTTTTATGCCGGTGCGGTGGTACGTTTACAACGTGTGATTTTCGACTTGCACGAGGGAGAAACCACTGATAGGAGCTAGTTAACAATAATATTGATCAAATGGTTGAATAAATGCATATCATCAAATATCAAAAAAATAATGTCACCAAAAAAAACATACCCCAATCAAATCAATCAATTATTTATTTATTTATTTAAACTTCATGTACAATAGTGGTACATAGGCGGACTTAATGCCACAAGGCATTCCTACCAATCAACCATTGGGTTAAAAAGGACAACTTTGTGAAATGGGTACAAAAATATTAGTAATACACATATACAAATAATATAATACATAAATATTAATAATACACATATACAAATAAAATAAACTAATAAATACCAATAAAAATAAAAAATAAAAACGAGAAATCTGTTAATAATTATTATGACTAAACTTCAGACTCTAGATGAGAGCTATTTAGTCTGACTCAAATAGAGGTCACGAACTTTTCTTTTAAAAGAGACTAAATAAAAAATAAGAGAATTATAGTTCTTCTTCTTCTTTTTTCGATTCGACGGCACATTCAATTAAATTGTCTGGGCCCAATATGCGGCCACGCTTATTGCAGCGTCAGAAGCACTGTACAGGTCTTCCAGGGTATTATAGTATTTAAATTCAATTTTGTATTAATAAAACAGTATAACTTACTAATGATAAAATATTTTACAAAAAGCACCCAGTGTTCTGCCTGCTCTCTCCTACTTGATCTATGCCCGACAGGAATAATTTTGACTAAAATAATTATTACCCTACCAACTTTTATACATTATGGTACGCATTAACGAACTGATAATGGAAATTGGTGACGATCAAAATAAGAATAGATTCGGAAAAGAGATTGACATTTACAAATATTAAAGAAGGGTTCTGTCGAAGTAGTGTTTTTCGAAGATGTGTGTTGTCGAAGTATAATCTGTCAAACTAATGCTAGTTGAATATATGTTCTGTCGAAGCAATGTGTAGTCGAACTATTGTTTTTCGAAATTGGGACCGTGCCGAAATAATTAACTGTCGAAATTTAGAATGACATTCACTTATGTTACCTTTGTCATCACAGTCCGACAGTACTCCCACTTCCTGCCAATTTATAAGCTACTCTTCTGATCCTTTTAGCTTCAGACCCAACTTAGAATAGAAAACAGCTTTACCCCACCTTACCTTCTTATATTTTTAGGTCGATATGGTAATATATAATCTGACGTGCTCCAGAAAAAAAGGACTCAGCCCGTCTTATGTTTTCATACTTCTAGGTCGGTGAGAATACCTAATGGCAAGTCCATTAGGTATTCTCACCGACCTAGAAGCTGCTAGGCGTCAGAGTTTACCTAGATTCAAAGATATTGGAAAATTTAGTTTAAAATATCAGCAAAGTAAAACTTTTTAACAGAAACCTGTTTACATCTACGGGTTACAACGGAAAAAAATGTATGTCCCATACAATTTTTTTGCCGGCTGACTACAAATTTGTCAGACATTTTTTTTTTTGAGAATTTTTTATGTCTTTCTTGGAGAAAGTTGTTCATTTTTATGGGCAGATGCAGTTTTTAAAATATGATCATATATTTCCGTTACTTTCTGTATAGTTGTAAAAAATGGCACAACAGATTTTTCACGATTAAACTATTTCATACCGCAAAGTAACTTCCAAACTCAAATTGAAATTCACTGAACCTGAAAATAAGTAAGTACAAAATTGCTAACTTTTATTGAAATAAAATACTGAGATTATTAATGTTAGAATCATTATTTTCAGCTACATAAAATAACCTATTCATAAATCTACATTTCAAAATCAAAATCCACGCCTTCATAAATCCTATTTTCTCACCATAACATACACTCAGGATCAACGAAGATCTATTTGTTTGGCTAACAGTAAACTTGTGTGGCGTTTAATCGATAAATCACTTCGGCCATTAACTGGTTTCTAGTTGGGAGGACTTTAGCACAAAATAGATTCAGAAGGTCTGCTCCATTCAGTGAAGCAGACCTTCTGTGTCTGTAAAGGCGCGAAAACAGGCGTACGCACACATAGACGCGTTCGTACGGCGATCGCGTTCGCGAACAACAGACAGTCGCGAGTTTGCTTACACTCGCTGTACGTGAAACGTGTCTATGTGTGCATGCATTTTCCTTAGTTGTATAGAGTCGACCTTCTGTTTTATTCTATGGCTAAGCTCCGGATGGTTTCAAAGCTTGTAGACGACGGCCCGTAATTGGCAACTCTTGCACTTGCGCTTCTTGCAATGCAAAGTTAGCGTTATCGTAGCAATATTTTTTCTCTGGAAAGAGAATTTAATTCTGGAAGTGGGTTTATAGTCACGTTTGGGACGTGTATGTTTTGTGAGCTAAATAAGACTGGGGTAGTGGTGATAGGTTTTGGAATTAACGATCTATTTTAATCCGTTTATAGTGCATAGTCTATCTGATAATCTTGATCTACTTTAGATGATTGGTCAGCCGTCGTCGTTGAAACCGAATGTATATATATTTATTTGTTTTCTCTGATTGTTGCCTGTTTTCATTACGAGAAATTTGAAACTCATCGTTTTCTTAAAACTATTCCAATAATTAGGTCGTCCAATCTTTTGTATTAGAGTGATGTAATCGAAATAAAAGAGAAGTGTTCGATTCAACGATTCGTGTAATAATGCTCATAAAAGGTGTGTGCAGTTACAAATATAAGGTTGGGCGAGCTGCACACTACACCTCCACTTTTTTTTTAAAAAAAAATGTTGTTATTACTAAGTACATAATGTTTTTTTTTTTTTTTTTTTTTTTTTTTTTTTTTTTACTTAAACTATGCTTACATCACTACTTTTTGTTTACTTTTTAACATAACATTATACAAAAAAAAACATCTTATCTTAATTAACCAAAGTATTTTAAGTTACAAACAGTTTTGTATTATTTTTATGAATTACATATTCCTTATCATCTTTTATAATTTTCACATTTGGTGATACATCTTCAATGACTCTGTATGGTCCTAAGTAAATTTTATCTAACTTATTTCCTACTTGATTTTTGATTAAAACTAAATCTCCACTCTTATATATTAACCGATTTACATTTTTATCAAAATGATTTTTTCTTAATTCCTTACTGAATAATAAGTTATTTCTAGCTTCTGCTTGTGCTCTTTGTAGTCTGTAATTTTAGCTCCAAAGGGTAAGAATCTGGATTATATAACGGATCAACATATACAATTATAATTTTTGCCAAATACTAACTCAAATGGAGTGTATTTTGTCTCAGAGTGCATTGTAGTATTAAAAGAAAAGCACCAGAATGGAAGCCAACTGCTCCAATCTGTTTTGTTATTGTCACACTGAATTCTAAGATAAGCTCCTAGAACTTTATGAGTATTTTCCAAACCTCCCAGAGTTTCATGATGATAAGCTGTTGAATGCAGTTTATTAATATGCAATGAATTGCAAATCTCAGTGAAAACTGATGACATAAACTCTGTTCCCTGGTCTGTTATTATCTCTCTAGGGATACCATACCTCAGAATAAAATTGTTTACAAATAACTTAGCTACAGAAATAGTATCTTTCTTTTCTAAAGGATAAGCTTCGACGTATTTTGTTAAATCACACTGTAATGTCAAAATATACTTATAGTTTAAATTATCTACATCTAAAGGACCTATTAAATCTAAACTAACTCTTTCAAAAGCAGTGGATGCCGTGGATGTGATAACCATCGGTTCCTTCGTATGCCTATTGGTATGCTTTTGAATCTGACAACTTCTACACTTCTTTACGAATTCTGATACGTCATTGCTCATTCCTGGCCAATAATAGTACTTCCTAATATTATTTAACATTCTGTTTACCCCCGCGTGGCCACTCGTGGGTAACAGGTGGAAGTCATTCAAGATCACAATTTTCGTGTCTTTGTCAGTAACTCTAGTCACATCTTTAATAACAAGTAACTTAGGAGTATCTTTTAAATGACTCATTTCCTTTATAAAATTGTTTACAAAACTTTCGTTAAGCAATTGTGTTTGTAATGCTACAAATGATTTTTTAGGTAACAAATAAATGCGAATATCTTCTATCAAACTTTCAATATCTGCGTAAGTAGTTCTAAGACGCAATTTTGCACTAGGCGAGAGACGTGTTTTTAATACAAACTGTATCAATTGACTTTTACTGGCATCATTGATAAGCGAGCTATAAAGTAAGATACCATCAATAAGCTGATTTGTCACCTGCTCCTGGCCATTCATCATCGGCAACAGGGAAATTGCAGTTTTAATATCGAACGTTTCTGCCATTTTTGTAACACTATTTGAATGTTCTATAAAATCCTTAGAACTAGTTTGACTACTACTATCTACTAAAGTCAGTAAACCCTTTATTTTCTGATAATTTGATTGAATCTCATGGATTAATGTTTGGAAAACCTCACAAGTTTCTTTGTCTAGCTTGCGTTCTTTAATTTCTTGGTTCAACTGAGTCAAAATACAATCCAGTTTACTGTATTCCTTTTCTGCTTCTACTAGTTTCTTATAAGCTAAATCTTGTCTACGCCTATCTGGACCTAGTTTCACTAAATATTCCCTTAAATATTTTAATTTAGCGTGCAAATCTTGCAATTGTTGGGACATTCCTATTCCCCAAATCGAAATATAAAATAATACAACATGATCTAATTACAATATTATGGAATATTGTAGAATATTAAAAAAAATTGCAGTGCAAAACTTACATTGCAGTAGGTACGTATTGTACTGACAACGTATAAGTAGGTCACAACGTGTCACGTGGCGTGGATGAACGGACTCCTCAGCACTGGACTCGAACTGACTCCGTAGGTCACGACGTCTTACATGGTGTGGATGAACGGATTCCTCAGCACTGGACTCGAACTGACTCCCAGCTGCTCCACATCGGACCCGAACGATTTATCTCCCGGCGCCCTGCATATCCTCTCATCATAAGGCTTGAGCATTCTCCCGGCACCCGGCAGCAACGTTCCTTTTCTGTCTTCTTATTTAATATTTTCACCGCTTCACACTTATTCTTGGATTCTGTTTTTTTTTCTTTTTTTTTTTAATCTTCTTTTGTTTCTTTCTTCTAAATTTTCCGTCTTCATAAACTTCTATCAGTATATTTTTCAGGATTTCTTCAACTATTGACGTCTTCGCATTTTACGTAAGTTGCAAAATTTTAATTGCTGGCTAAGGGTCGCCATGTATTAGAGTGATGTAATCGAAATAAAAGAGAAGTGTTCGATTCAACGATTCGTGTAATAATGCTCATAAAAGGTGTGTGCAGTTACAAATATAAGGTTGGGCGAGCTGCACACTACACTTTTTTTTGTCACGCCACTGAAGTGATTTTTATAGCAATAGTCCGTATCGTATCTTTCTTATGCGGATATGATGATGAAAACTGAAAACATACATAACTTAGTGGTTTAGCACAACACGTGTTAGAGAATTCTGCAAGGTACGATATTATTTAAAACAAAATAACCGATTCAAAACATGGATTCCTAAACTGATAGTAAAATGAAGCGTGTCCTACCTAAACATCTGTTATCTAAAAACTGTCACATCATCCTCGACCAATGAAGAAAAAAGTTCATAGGTCAATGGCAACTTAAAAAATTCTTCGGCACAAACTTTTGTAAACAAAAGCTGCCTTTGGTGGTTTCTCATTCCCTTGTTTTCCAATATTTAAAAATAAATACAATATTTATCTACTCAACGAGTTTTAAACAACGAGGCCATACTCGATAGGATACCTTGACAATTTGTATGGCCTTGGGTCATCAAGATGTTTATACTGGAAAAAAAAATAGACTGTAGATCCAACCGTTTCGCTTTAAAACCCGTGTGACAGATGATAGACAAAAGGGCAGACGGACAGACGGACAGACGGATAGACGGACAGACGGACAGATGAACACGTGAGTAACAGCAATAGGGCTCTGTTTGAACCCTTTGGGTACGGAACTCAAAACAGTGACACGCCGAAAATTTAAATGGCAAATGTCAGCGCGATTCAGCTTGTTATACTAACAGTAAGCTTGTGTGGCGTTTAATCGATAAATCACTTCGGCTATTAACGGGTTTCTAGTTGGGAGAAATTTTGCACAAAATAGATACAGAAGGTCTGCTTCATACAATGAAGGCGCGAAAACATGCGCACGCACATATAGACGCGTTCGCACGGCGATCGCGAACAACAGACAGTCATAATTTAGTAGAGCGCCTTCTATTCTCACCAGGGCTAGCACAACCCCGCTTAATGGCTACCTCAGTTGCAGACCAAGAACTAAGATAACTTAGTTTAGTTTAGCTAGCATAGCTGAAGAATTTTTCATACTAACAGTTTTTACGTTATATAGTTAGAGGTCTGCAAACAAGTGAGCAAATTTAACCCGTCTATGAGAGCTAACCCTTGAAAACCCTTTCGATGGTAAGGTTTTTTGAAAGGTTTATTATGCCGTTCTCAAGGTATGATTGAGTAGAAAAGAAAACAATTTCTATCTAATGGTTTAAGTAACAAAAACATTATTTTTGAAACATGGTTGTTTCGTGTAACTAATATTTTTGGTTTGCAAAAATAATTAAAGACACGATATTTTTTCAGCACTTTTGGATATTTCTCCAAAATTGACGGCTAGACTTTCGTCATAACTGAAATAGCATATGTAAATCAAAGAATATTGTTCAAACAAAACTCTCCGAAAGGAGGTTCAATATTGATATTCTGGCTTTGAGCGGGTGAACGGCCAGTACCACGTTAACATTGGGGTATATATACGCCTTAAGTGCCATGCGATAGGGACGGTGACAATCTACCTACCCTTTTCTCAATCATATTGGGGTCCGGTTCCAGTCTAACCGTATTCAGCTGAGTGCCAGTATTTTACAAGGAGCGACTGTCTATCTGATCTCCAGTAACTGCGTACAAAGATAGATACCCCTTGGCAGGACTGGTGTCAGATTTCAGTCTTTTGACTACCCGTAACGACTGTCAAATATCTTCAAATGACAGCCGGGACCAACGGCTTAAATTGCTTTCTGAGGCACGGAGGAATCTCGCTATGTAAGATGGTCAAACATCCACGGACAGACCTCGGCAATCCTTGCTTAACCTTGAAGATCGAGTCATGCAGCTGTTGTTATTTCGCCACGAGCCTATTACCATCAAACGGACACAGATTCCAGATTCGGTACTGAGAAAATTATGATGGAAAAACCCAATAACACATTGCCCGACATGGCAATCGAACCCAGCACCTCAAGTTCAGCAGTAGCACTTGCGAACACTAGACCAAAGAGGCAGAAAAGAAATAAAAACCTTCTCAAAAACCCTTTCAACGGGTAATCAAAATGGTTCCTCATCCGTCACTTGGGCGCCATTTTGCCAGTACACGTCAAACCGTTGTTGCCGTATAATTTGCACGGTCCTTAATAGTTTTCTGTGGTGTAATCGATGGTGTTATGGGGTAATGACGCCATGCAATATGCTTATCGTAATGAACACTTGCGAAGTAATTTTCAGTTATACTTGCACCAGAAAAGAAACACGAAAATGCAGTGTTGTTGCATGTTGTACATTTGTGTTTTGTTTTAGATTGATTTTTAAATCAGGTTATTTGGAATGTGAATTTTGTTTAAATTACATAAGATGTTTTGTGGGTCTTCTGGAAAATGTTCAACTGTTGCGTTGCACAGAGGATTTGATTTAGACCTTAAAAGCAAAGCGGTCACCGACGCCACGTCAATGACGCCGGCGTCACTTTGCTCGGAAGTCTTTCTTTAGATTTTTAAAATATTTAGTATTTAGATTTGAGATACTTGAAAATCTATTGTCACTGTCATTGTCGCTGTGCTCAAATGGAGATCCATAAACTTGCATAGTGCATAATCGCCACGTCAGTGTCGCTGCATAAGAGACGCCGGAGCCACTTTGCTCAGAAGTCTACCTTATGGGTCATTTAAGTAATAGTTCTTTTTCATTTATATCGAAGCTAGAAGTCTTTACTATCTCATCACGTAGGACATACTGGGTTAACGATGAGGTCTTTGACAATAAACTTCTGTCTACCTGCTTTAAAGTTTACTAAAGGACCTTTATATCTGAGTATCTTGATGGCATTGTAGATTTGTAGTGGTCCCACAAAAGCTATGTGAAGACAATGTTTGTCAAGCCTATTGGTGTAGTGGCTAAGTGCTTGTCTTTGTGTTGCCCCAGTTTGGATCCCCAGCACGGAACAAATATTTATATTTCGACCTACAGACATTTGTTCCAAGCTTGAGTGTTTTGTGCAACGTGCACGTCAGATTTAGAATTAATATTTGCATCGGTATATTTACCATGTATATTTAGATTTTGGTATGTTCTAATGATTGTGACCATGTCAGCTTAAAAACTTAAATCAAGTCAGATTTGTCTAAAAACACAGCAAATTTCAAGAAAATCTTACATTGAGGAATATTATTGATTCATCTGGCATAATTACAGACAAAATAGAAAAACAATTAAAAAGACGCCTTGGCTGAGGGTACAAATGCTTTCAAAGAGTTTGTTAGATTGAAAGACTTTCTTAAAAGTAATTCAAAAACTAAAAATCTACACATCTATGTAATCTGATAAACTGAATAAACGTCTATTCAATCGATCAGATTACTTAGCATGTAAAATAGCTCCGTGGCAAAAATATTCCAATGTATTCCATTCATTAAAATATTTCTATTCACCCATCAAAATATTTGAATTCGATCAATTTTATACGTATACATGGCGATGTAGTTCCAGTTGAATAATTGAACGCGCGCTGCATTGATGTGCGCTGACTGACGGCCCAGAAAATGGTTTTTCGAGTCCACTGTATTATTGAGAAGCTTTGAAATTAAATCCCACTATGGAGCGATTTTTTGCACGAAAAAAGAGGATTTAGCGGTTTCTGTTTTAAGAAAACTGGTGTGTGAAACTTGCTGTGCATATAATTTCACTTTGCGAATTACTTCATTAATTTTTGAAATACTTTCTATGTAAATTTTGTGTTCTTTAAAAGGGGTTTTTTGCTAAAGGCTACTACAAAACTAAATTTTTGAAGAATACCAAATTTTGTAGTACAATTTAATAGAGTAAAACAGTTTGGATAGTTGTGGCTACTTGTGAACTAAGATGCTCTTGGATTTTTTTAAATATACCTCCATTTTCTTCAAGACAATCGCGTTATAAGTGGATAAGTAGCTAGATTAAATTTACTGTAATTAATTTTAAAATTCTTTGTTAATTTTTGAGGACACTCAACCTTTACCCATTTCAGAATTTTGTTTCATCAGCTCCTATTTTCATTAAACATTTAGGACTTAATGAAATGTCGGCTCCCATGTTACTCTGAGAATAGATGGAAAATTGCACAAAGTGAGGCAATATTAAATCATTTGTTAATATTAGCATCGACTTCACAGAAAATATTAAATACGCTGGTAAACTGTGTACCTTGACATTATAATATTTAGTAGATTTTCTTCAGAATCATTTATTAAACAACTCCCGTATAGCAGTGTATACGGAAAGACTAGCTTTTAGCGCATCATCGCTCTATTGGCATAAGGAACCTTTTTGCGAAAACGATTTTTTTCGAAATAAAAAATAACCTAAAAGACAATCGGAAAGTGCAGCTTTCTTTCGAATTTCTACAGTCACATCACTAGCTGCTTCTAGAATCTATATATTACTATTGGCCAAGGAATCAATTTTAACTCTTTAAAAAAATATTATTTTGATTTAATCAAATAGTCAACATAAATCTGCATCTTAAATCAATATTTAATTTACTACAACGCCATAAATAGTTCGAATCAAAACACAGAGTCCATTTAACCCTCCCGTGTCGTGAGTTGGTAACAATTTGTGCTATTGCTAGGGGTCTCTTGGACCCCACTTGTAAACTTGCGCGATTTGTCTGGGCATTTACTGAATTTAATACTCCTTCATGTAGCCCTACGTGTGACTTGCTGTTTTGTTACTGTGACCATGAGACTGGCAGCCAGGACATGATTTATTAATCTTTTTTTTTTTCATTTTGATGAAATGAAATATGGATTGGCTGTATAATTCTAGGTTATGAAGGAAGTTAATATGAAAGAGCCATAACAAAACAGATCACGGTAAGAAAATAATTATAACTGTGACACGTTAAAGAGAAACAAAATATTACAAAAAACTTTTTCACAAAATAAAACACGAATTTAAAAGTAAAACACTAAAACGTGCGAAATACCTTTTTTTTCAGAAGACACCGGTATTTGGTACCTTCCTCCTTGTTTTTTACAAGGTTTTTGAACCTTTCAGTGTTTTTTTTTTATTTGTAATGGGTTTGCGCTTGACTCTAGTCTAGGTCAGAGGTGACAGAGACAAAGTCGACGATGGAGTGAGCTTACCTAGAAGAATTAATTAATTTAATTTTGAAGATGGTTTTTTTTTTGTGAAAAAGATCTTTTTCGTTTTTTCAGTTTTGGTACACCATATCTAAAAAGTGAACAAGTTCTATAGTAAGGTACTTAAAGGGTTGACAAAATGACTATAATATATCAATTTACACACTCGTGCTGTTTTTCGCTTGGGAGTTCCGTTGTATGTTCAATATCTTGAAAACTGCTGAACCGATTTTGATGGTACTTGCACTGTGCTCTGAGTTGAGTGATACTTAATCCATTAAAAAAAATGATCACGATCCGGTAACTAGTTTCGTAAAAATGCGTGGACAAACATACACACATACGCTTATGAAATTTTGCACACATGTTTAGACGCCCACATAGAATAACATATGTGAACATTGTGCAATCCCAACAATAATACATCCATACGTATCGAATAGTTAACCCCTTTTTTTAAGTCGACAAAAACAAGCAGAATCCTTAAATGACGTGGGATTAGAACAGAAAGATTACGCTTTCCATGGAAAGAACTAGTTCGGTGCCCAGGTGACGTAATAATTACGTACTAGGTTAGCACCAGTTTTTTTATATTTTTCAGTAGTTATAAAAACACAAGCTTAATTCTCTATCAGTAGTTAATTGGTGGCCCCCCTACCCAATATGTGTGTAACTCGTTAACATGTGCAGAAGGCTAATCTCATGTTCTTCAAGCCCTGACCTTTTGATTTAATAACTTTACGACTGACCAAACTTTGAATTACATTAATTAAATGTTTCCTTTATTAGTTTGAGGTGCCTTGAGGGTAAATTGGGGCCCTAACTTCCAAGTATCCGATTTCAGGGTAGCTTGAGGGTTCAAGCGTACTCGGAGTTTGTTTTATACTTTAAAAACAAAATATTGTTTATGTTTATTATTTGCTTTTATGTATCGAGCAGTTTTTTTTTAGTTTATTGGTAAATTTAATGAGGTGTACATTCTGATACTGACGTGTTTATCTACATGATTTCCATTTAAATTCAATTCGAACCACCAGCGATTCAGATTTATTTTTATCAAAATAGGCTCGCATTTAGCCCTATCTCACGCTTGCTTAGAAGTATCCTATTCACTCTTGACTTAAAGACCCCTAGATTGTAGCTATCGAGCAACACAGACTCCGGCAGGGAATTTCACTGCTTAGCTGTACGCATAATAAAGGTATTCTCAAAACTTTTAGTGCGTATGAGTGGGATATCTACCATGTATCGATGGCGCATCGCCGTACATCAGGTAATTTCACAATAAACATATCCGACAGCCGATTCACTTGTACGTTCTATTTTGTTATTTTTAATTGTCAAAAGTCATGACTGCCTACGCATTAAATTCAAATCTATATATATAAAAATGAAACCCGTTTTCCGTTGTCACGGCATCACGCGTGAACTGCTGGACCGATTTCGCTAATTCTTTTTTTGTTGTGTTTGTTATTGTTAGGAGAAGGTTCTTATGAAAGAAAAAAAAAAAAAAAAAAAAAAGAATTGTAGATAGGTAGGGTAGGTATGTAGTTAGGGTAGGTATGTAGGTAGGGTAGGGTAGGGTAGGGTAGGGTAGGGTAGGGTAGGTAGGGTAGGGTAGGGTAGGGTAGGTAGGGTAGGGTAGGGTAGGTAGGGTAGGGTAGGGTAGGGTAGGGTAGGTAGGGTAGGGTAGGGTAGGGTAGGTAGGGTAGGGTAGGGTAGGTAGGGTAGGGTAGGGTAGGTAGGGTAGGTAGGGTAGGGTAGGGTAGGTAGGGTAGGGTAGGGTAGGGTAGGGTAGGGTAGGGTAGGGTAGGTAGGGTAGGGTAGGTAGGGTAGGGTAGGGTAAGTAGGGTAGGGTAGGGTAGGTAGGGTAGGTAGGGTAGGGTAGGGTAGGGTAGGGTAGGTAGGGTAGGGTAGGGTAGGTAGGGTAGGTAGGGTAGGTAGGGTAGGTAGGGTAGGTAGGGTAGGTAGTGTAGGTAGGTAAGTAGCCAATTGACGGGAGCGAAGCCCCGGGGGTCAGCTAGTTAATTATAAAGTTCAATTAAACAGAAATTATTACATTTCTATTTGCCTTTATATTCGTTTTATTCGATCATCTCCTTACAGTTTACCGTTATGTTTAATTTATGTTTATAAACCTCACTATAGCATTCTTAAATATCATTAATTTAGTAAACCCAATACTTACGTACTGAGGTCCTCCATGGTCTCAGCCAAGACCACTATATCGTCGGCAAACCGAAGGTGAGTGATGTACTAGCCATTCTCTCTAATCCAAAATCTTGAAGACATCCTCCAGTGCATTGGTGAACAGTTTCGGAGATAATATGACGTCTCCCTGTCTCACACCTCGCTCCAAAAGGAGAGGTTCCGAGGTCTGATCCTGAAGTCGATCTGACATGGTGGCGTATTTTGTACAAAAACTTCAATACCTTGATGTCATATCAGTTCTCATATAAGACCTCTTTCGCAAATTTAGGTCTACGTCCATATCAGCACAGAGATCCAGCTTTTGCTAGATCAGCGTCAGGTATATTTGCCGGTTACAGCTGGACGCCCATTTGGTGCAACCATGAGACGCTCACCGCACTTTGTGTTTGTCTGTTTTACTTTTTTGCTAAGTGCCTATCAATGTCTTAGAGTCACTGTTTTTTATAAGATTTTTTTTATAGTATTGTCATCAATTCAATTCAATTCAGTTTATTCATGAACAATTCACATTGTGTTTGAACTCTTAATTGAAATTAATAAATAAAATCACATTAATTAAAATTATAAAACTAACACATTCAAGATACAATAATTTTCCTAATACAATTTAAACATTCAATACAGTTCAATACAGTTAAGTTCATTCATTACAAACTATTGTATAATTATTATTACCCAGTTTCACATCAACTAATATCAAATTTAAAACGTGGATTTATGTCATCGTCTATCGAATTAACAAAGTCATCACCAAAGTAAAGTCCTAAAGTAATTCCTTTGTCCATCTAGCGACCTATCGATCTTAACAAATCGTAATCCACTCAAGACTGGTGCTTACAGATCAATATTGCAACAGCTGTCTGTAACCCTCAGAAATGATACTTGGACACTGTCCATGCCATAGGAGTGATGAAGGATGAAGACATTAATACTAAGCTTTGTCGCCATAAAGTGATACTACTAGAGTTGTAATAGAATTTCGTCTCCGATACCGCAAAAGCGGCATTTCCGCAAGATTTGCAAATAGGCGTTTTTGTCTCCGCAAGTTTTTACCGGAGTTGTTTGAAAGATATCGACTATAAATAAACGAAGACTCTTTAATATGGCGGTTACAAAACTTGAAGCCACAGAAGCAATGAAGTTTGAAGACATACCTACTAAGACTTGATGTCATGAAATGATGCTACCAAATGTCATGAAGTGGTGCCGCATCTGTATAATATGTGGAATATTTGCAAGAAATTGTGCGGTGTCGGAGTTGTAACGGGAGGTCTAAATAAGGATATTAGCTCTAAAAAAGTGTCATCTCTTTAAGTAGTTGAGTTAAAACTCAAAGCCAAAGCAGCAATGAAGGATGTCATTAATACAATCTAAGATTGGTCGACATGAAGTGATAATACTAAATTAAACTTGCGTATGCTTCCGATAATGTGGAATTTCCGTAAAAAAATGTTACCTTCCGCCACCAATCAATCTGACTAGCCTTTGCCCAACTATATTGGGGTCGGCTTCCAGTCTTACCGGATTCAGCTGAGCCATAGTGTTTTACGTGGAGCGACTGCCTATCTGGCCTCCACAACCCAGTAACTGGGTAACACGGTATCCCTTGGCAAGACTGGTGTCAGATCTCGAGCTTCTGACTACCCGTAACGACTGTCAAAGATGGATGTCGTCTCCGTTTATTTCTACTTTCGCGTAAGTCAAGCTCTGATCCCATACAAAGACGTCTTAAACTCATTTTTGCGGTGAGAAACAGAGACGGAGTAATGCTGGACAAATAGCACTATCCCTTTTTTTACAAAGGAATCATTATGCTATTGGCACTTCGTAGTACGACCCCTTCAGCTCTGCGCCCCCACCTCCGCTCAGATGGTTTCCGTTACATCTCTACTAACTACAGCGAGACACCATGTACCAAACTTGCTTCATGTATGCACGTGTATCGATAATGTATCGGGTTTACAGATGCCTATAATGCACAATTAGAGATCATTCCCAAGCCTATCCAGTATAACAGTATCGAGTAACCAATTATTTTTGTTGATTTTATTCCTGTGACATTTCCTTGAGGAATTTGAAATAAAAAATTAAACATCGTGGTTTTCAGTGAAAGGTTTTCTGATGTTTGTATTCCAATTCCGGGGTTTTAATTAATGACAAAATAAAACAAGGTGAAAAAAGCTTCAATAACAGAAATTTCATTTTTGAAAAACTCAAACCAAACCAAATTAATAGGTAACGGACCGAAAAATGTTTTTTTAACAAATTGAATTAGGCGTATGTAAACAATTATCTTATACTACAGCGCCTGTAAGGTCCTAAACAAACAAAAACTACGAATAACATTGAATATTTTCATACATTACCCTCATACGTCTGATCCAATCACCTTTGTATAATATGACGGCACAGCCGATGTATAAAGTAGCTTTTAGACAGAAAAACATGAATTTTACATAGATCTAGGTCCTAAGGCAAAGAACATGTTCACTATACTCGTATTTTCTATGTGTCTGAGAACATTTAAGTTACTGATTTTTTATTCCGCATCAATTTCATATCGTCTTTGATAAAAGATTTTTGACATTTATTGTCGTTAGATAGGATTATAGAAACAGGAGCAGGATGGAGCTATACAACACAAATAGCTCTTTCCTTTTTACTGTGTCGCACTATGATAGTTTTAACATGTCATGGTATAAGGCCCCTGTCTTGCCATATTGAATCTTGCTATTATTTTCAGAAATATCGTCAGAAATGATGATATCCGCAGGAGAACTAAACTGTTGCCAAACTTAAGTGGCAGTGGGCAGGGCACATTGCTCGCAGAACGGATGGCCGAAGGGGCCAAAAAGATCTGGAATGGCGACCGCGAACCTGAACACAATACGTTGGAAGGCCTCCCTAAGGACCGATGACCTGGTTAAGGTTGCGGGAAGGCGCTGGATGAGGGAGCCTGGGGGAGGCCTATGTCCAGCAGTGGACGTCTTTCGGCAGAAATAATTATGATGATGATGAAATTTATTTTCATAATTCTCTGATACAAAATCTGTCCATAAAAATATGATTTTGCCTGTTTAGTTTTGCTACTGCCATACCTATTTTAAATTCTAAGGAAATTAATTATTGTGACAGTTTTATTGATCGAATAAAATAATTTATACAACGAAATTCTGCCGTAAGTTCACAATATGCTTAGTGGATGTAGAATTCTGGGAACACTGCTGTACACATTGTCGAAGGAATAGTAGAACACACAACCGACTTGTCCTCCGTTGCAACCAAATATGACAAATAATAAGATCAAAGAACTATGATAATGACGAAGATATGATCCTAAAGGTCATTTATTTAGAATAAGAGATAGGATCCTGTGTATGATCCTATTTATATGAAAGTATAATACCTACCATTAGCCCTCTGGTTTGTCATTTTTCTAGGTAATCAAGGGTGGGAAATGATTCGTTTAATTTGATTTTATAATAAAAAACTTTTTACAAAAAAAATGCTACCGACTTCCAAATAAAAAACTACAAAGTGAAAAATAACTTTATTTTTGGAAGTAGGTGTCTTTCATTGGTACCAATTTATTGCGTTATGGACACCGACTTCCAAAAATAAAGTTATTTTCACTTTGTAGTTTTTTTATTTGGAAGTCCGTAGTATATTTTTATTTATTTTTTTCACTTTTTTAGTTATACCTGCCTAATAGGCAAGTTGTTTAGACTGGTACCTATAACGCCAGAATAGATTACCCGAATATCATGAAACATGAACATAACTGGTGAAATGAGAGTTAGTCCCATTAAGAGTGAACTGGCGTGATGTTATGTTATAAAATGGTTAAACAATAAACAGACATGAGATTGCAGCAATCCCGAGAGATTTGCCGTTATTTATTGATGAGTTCTGTTGTATATCTTCGAAGTTCTTCATCGGATCTTCACCAAATTAAAATGTGACCAATTTCGGAACATATTACATATTGTATTACAAACAAAAAATTATTTTTTGTTTGAAGTACATATTGTATTTCAAACAAAAAAGAATTTTCAAAATCGGTCCACAATTGAAGGCAATATCGGTGAACGTACTTAAAAAAAAAACATACATAATGTCGAACATAGAACCTCCTCCTTTTTGGGAAGTCGGTTAAAAATAATAAGGCCCTGCGCAGACGACAGACTATCCGTGACGCACTTTTTAGTCTGTGAAAATAGAACCTATGCAATTATATGCAGTAACGCACACGACGCGCAAAAAGTCCGGCGTGCAAAAAATCCGTGTAATTCGGGCAGACCGCACCGCGCCGCGGCGCGCCGCTCCCACAAAAAGTGTGTGAAAAAAATTGAACGTTTGCTTCAACGCGCGCTAACGCAGACGGCGCACACTTTAGTCGGCAATCTGCATTTGCTAGGGGTGGACGTAACGCACGCGATCTATTATCATGGCGCCAGAGGTCGATGTAACTATGTTAATTAAAGAAAGCGACTACGTCCCTACAGCTCTGCCGACAAAATGATCGAAGATGTGCTTGTGCGTCGTGTGCGTTGAGCCTGTGAAAAATCCGCGACCGACATTTTGCGCGCCATGCAGACTTTTTGTGCGCCGCAGACTCGATCGCACAAAAAGTGTGCCGTCTGCGCAGGGCCTAAGGTAATTGACCGAGCGAGCGCCAAATGCGAGCGAAGAGTCTCCGTTTCAGTTTGGGCAAAAATTCCATCGTATGTCCGGCTTTCCGGTGGATGTCCGGCAGTTCTCCTATACAGGTCGCATTCCTCAACCGATTCTCGTGAAATTTTGTGAGCAGTTTCGACAATAATATGGAATTTTTGGCTATTTATGCCTCCACCATTATACAAAATTACAAAACACTGAATCGACAAAAAAATCTAAAAGAAAGAATCGGTAGATTTACTGGCTCACAAAGCCAATAAATGTTCACATCAGACAAACATTTTTGTATCTACTTACATACTTTCAAGCTTATCAGTTACATTTTAAGGAGTATGCGATGGAACAGCACAATTCAATTCTGCCAAGACCGTTCTATCGCCAGAATACAAGACATTCTGCGATGGTCACCCACCGGTACATGGTGTACAACTGTACATCGCACTTATACGCATACAACGTTTTGGGAATACATTTGCAATGTGTGTACACGTACAGCTAATTAGTGCAATTGAATTTCCTGCTGAAGTCTATGTTTCCTGATAGCTGCAACCTGGAGATCTTTAGCACAGATGGCATTAAGTTTGCATTTGTACCTTTTGTATATGAAGTTTAAATAAATAAATATAACTAATTATGGTTTTATTACATTACCAGCTTCTGCCAGCGGCTTCATCCGCGTGAATGTCGAAACTAATCCCAAGGGAACATATTCCCGGGATAAAAAGTATCCTATGTACTATTCCAGACTATAATCTATCTACGTGTCAAATTTCATTCAGATCTGTCCAGCCGTTTGAGCGTGAAGAAGTAACAAACATACAAACACACACACACACTCTCTAACTTTCGCCTTTATAATATTAGTATGTTCATATAAATATGGCTTGTAGATCTGTGGTCCAAGATAAATGATAGAGTTATACCCCCTTTAGACAAAATTCCATTCTATTAGCGATTACGATTGTCGATAATTCAAAAATTTATGGGACTGACAAGCACTATCCAAATGACACGTGGTTAATCACAAACATTTATATACAGTATCTATTGCCAATATATTGTCATGTTGTCTAGGCCCTCTTGCTTATTTGAAGTTTTATTCTTGTACTGAGGAATCTGCAATACTATTGATTTCACTAAAACAAAAGAATATCCGCACTTCTCCATTCATATTACATTAGTATCATCATCATCATCATTAGCCTTTTAATGTTCCCACTGCTGGGACACAGACCACCTCTCTGTGAGAGGGAATGGGCAGTAATCCACCACGCGGGCCCAGTGCGTATTGGTGGAAGTCACATGGCTTCGAATTTTTGGTTCTAGTACATGCCGGTTTCCTGTCGATGTTTTCTTTCACCATTATGAGAGCAATGTTAATAAAATAATTTACACAAAGTAAAGCGCCTTGGGTTCGAACGCACGACCTACAACTTGTAAGTCGCGACCGAAACCACTGAGCCACCACTGATCAGTACCATAATTCCAACAAACTATATATTACTTCGCCGAAAGTGTGTTTTAATTATTTAAATGAAGTTTCACACGTAATGGAATTAATTTCATTAAATGTACCAGAGGAGATCTGATGTTCCGTGCTTTTGTATTAAAACAAGACTAAATAGTGCAATGAGGCTTAAAATCATTATTTCGTTGATTTTCGTCAGACTTCTCTTGAGCCACTTAAATTTTAAACTTTGGGCAATCAACGACACGAAATCCAATAACGGATAATAAAGAGCTATTGAAGTGCGCTCCAGTTTGAGGGAGGTTATTAGAAAAAGGAAGTACTTAGAGAAATTGTAAATAAATTTGATGTTTACAGGCTAGAATGGAATAGAAAAAGAACACAAAAAAGTGTACGATGAACTAAAGTCAAGAGCAAACACATTAAAAAAAAAACTCAAGTTGTAGTTAGCAGGTAAAATTGTTTGTTTATACCGGTTAGTCCCCCTGTGCTCTAGTCCATCTATGCTCGACTCGAAAAATACCTACAAAAAAGTGCCGCTATGCACGCAATTCTTCGATTCTACGTAAACAATGTAAGGCACAGTTGCAAAAGTGTTTGAAATCAATTAAGTGCCGATTTCACCAATGACACTAATCGCGATTAGTTCAACTAAACCCAGTTTACGCAAATACAGCGTTCTGATTGGTAGTTTCTCAGCCATCTCAACCAATCAGAACGCTGTATTTGCGTAAACTGAGTTGAGTTGAATTAATCGTGATTAATATGATTGGTGAAATCGGCCCTAAATTGAGCAGGAAGCTCAAAAATATTGATTTGAAACTAAAAATATCCAAATTTTAGTTCGAAATCATTTTTAGGCTAAGTTTCTCTTTTACGGCAATATTTTTCGTTTTCACAGTTCTATGGAATAGATGGAGACTATGTTTTTAAAATGAATAACGCGACGATGGCGAGTGTGCGTTAGTATGATGAAACGGAACGTTTATTATCTTTTGTTTGCGAAAGAAACGGAATTTACATACGAGTACTAAGTTTTTATAATTTACTTTTTAAATGGTTAAACAAAATATTACACTGTAACAGTTTTCTTCTTTACTGCCCGCGAATGTGATTTCGTGCGTAGTGGCACTTTTTAGTAGGTATTTTTTTTAGTCGAGCATAGCGGGACTACAGCATAGGGGGACTAACCGTTTACACGACTGTACATGGTAATCTCAAGAAGTACTAATCCGAAAAAAGCACACTTTGAACCATGAACAGATATTCTTATAAGCAGGTAAAAACTGTTTGTTTTTTATACGTCTGAAAATGGTAATATCAGGCAGTACTGATCTAAAAAAGCACACTGTGAGCTGACATTTTAATAAAACAAACAAACAGTTTTACCTAACTGTTTGTTTGTTTACATTATTGTAAAAGGTCATCTCAGGAAGCGTTATTTCGATGATAAAATTCATTAAATGAGAAAAAGCATCATTATTGCTGAGTGTTGTAGGCTATTTTGTAACAAAAAAAAAGGTAATTAAAAAAGTCAAAAACATCGACTGCTTAGGAAGCGAACTAAAAATACGTAAACAAGAAGAAAATCATGCTGTGTGTTCCGAAGATACATATTCGCGAGCTGGCTGACCAAAACCAGATGTACACACACATACATACATACAAAGACTGATAAACAAATTACCCTTCTTCGGCAATCGGGTAAAAATGCAAGGTGCCTGTGGCCTGAATCACGGGCGCAAACCCGTGGGAAATAGTAAAATTACAGAATGTAACTACACGAAGAATGTATGGCAATAATTAAAAATGCCATCATAATTCAACACCACGACTCAACAATTAGAAGCTCCTAAAAACATAACAAAAGTCACTCGTACACAATAATCACAATATTTCATAGTAGCGTGATACGGTCGGTGCGCGTGCACTTGTCGCTCTAATCGGTTTGAACCGCCCATAACTGGTAATATCACACTTCGCCCGCGAACTGAGCCCGTTAATTTTGCAGGCGAACGTTCTAGAAAATATTGCTCTCATTATTTTGTTCGATTTTCACTGCAGAAGTCACTGCAGGTGAACCGGATTTAGAAATGGTTAAAGATTGTTATTGTGATTGAAATAAAGAATCAGAAAACGTGGACTAAGTAAAAATAATGCTAGAATTGTAGCTCGCTTTATCCTTGTAAGTTCTTCTGACTAAACCTACGGGAAGGAAGACATGAATTTATCTATTTTTTTATAATTATTAGAAAAAAACAAAAATATAGATTCAGACACTCCTCGCATAAGCGATACAAACAGACAGAATGGAAGCATATCGGACTACGGCTAAACCACAATCAAATAAAGAAAAAAAAAAAAAATCGGAAAATCAAAAAGCCCTAATCTAATCTTGTCTATACAGGTTGGGCAAAAATCGTGGATCAAACCAAACAGGACGAAAGTTTGCATTTTGCCCGTTGCGTAAAGTACCACTGCAGTGTTAAACCTACCTCAACATGTCTAAGCCCCAAACTTGTTACCCAAAAAAAATTAAACAGGAAAATTTCAAACACAAAGCTCTTATAATTTACAACGGCGTTCAAAATCCATCCACAACAACAAAAGACCAACACTAAACAGAAACTGCGCGATCGACAACATAAACAAGCATTATGATAACGATGCAGCGAAGAGTTCCACAACCAATAAACTATACTCATTTAACTTTTCGCATAACACCACTATCTCCAAGCGCATTAATGCATGCAATATCACCGTGAGCAGTGTTTGTTCCCTTGTCTATAAGATTGATGTATTGCCGACGGTATGCTCTCTCATAATTGGAGTGACTGACGGCCACTGCCACACTATTTCATAAATCAATAGCTTGTATAGCGCCATGTCTTCGTTGAAAGCTGTTTGTGCGATAGCAATGGCTTTGAATATGCATGTAGGCGTTTCATGTCTTTTGTGGATTTTGCTTTATGTTGCATGTACATTTGTAATCGGAGATCTGTCTGTCTTTGCAAGCCAAATGGTTGTGAATGACCATAAAGATAACAGGTATTCGGATTGAATGTTCAATCCTCTTATAAGAAGCTTTGAATTCGTTGTCAATACTACACCTGAAGATATTATAGTAAATTTATCTCTGAAACGGTTCAGTGAATAGAATCTAATTTTAGATGAAGTCCTTCAGTAAAATGGATTACGACTTAATATTAGACAAGTCTGTGTCCAATAATTCAATCTTAACTTTTAACAAATGAGGGACCCAGAAATAAGAGACCGCCTCAAAAAACTTCCAGAACTTTCCACCTGACCACTAAACGTTGGCTGACGCAAACACCACTAAAACTCGACACCTAGTTCGAAACTTCACTAACCTTTTGCACGAAAGTAGTTAATTTTATCGGAACAAGACTAACAATTAGTCAGTGATTTCGCGCTTCGATTTAAGGTGTTTTATTGCGCTCACACCCGAAAGTTCCTAACATTCCACAACAATGTTACACTCGATGTAGACCTTTAATAGACACAAAGATACAAAACCTTATTTCTGGATCCCTAAAGTCCAAAATACTTTCCCGAAAAATCTGCTGAGGAACACGTTAGCTTGGTCGAATAAATATCT
Source organism: Orthosia gracilis (assembly GCA_947562075.1). Classification (NCBI taxonomy): domain Eukaryota; kingdom Metazoa; phylum Arthropoda; class Insecta; order Lepidoptera; family Noctuidae; genus Orthosia; species Orthosia gracilis. Next base: position 42,339,200 of record OX387265.1, on the reverse strand, counting down.
TTTTCCGGGAGATTCTTTATCGTGTCCGGAATGGTTCCGGTGCTGATGTAAAAATAATTGTTCAGGACCCTCTTTTTATGGGTTCTGTCAGACGGATAAACGTGAAGCTGGATTTTTCGGACTGGATTTAAAAATATTTTATCGTTTACAACACGATACGATTACTACGCAAGCTTATGTAAATGAACAAGAAAATCTCAGTATACTTATGTGTATCATGGATCTTAAAACTCTGAGCTCATTTTCGTAAATTGAGGTAAGCTTCTGCGTAATTCTTTTAGCAAAAATAATTTGCTGTCTGCTTTTAAGAATTTTTAACCTTAATATGTCAGAGAAATGTTTTTTGCTGGCAAAGTTGAAATGTTTCATTTTTTTTGGCTGGAATGGAAGTTGATAAACAGAGTAAGAGTAAGATTTAAATATATATGCCAGAAAAACTTTTTGACTGGGGGGCAAAAATCTTGCTTGAGAATTATGAGAAGAAAGAATATATTTTTCGCTAAGAATATTTTACGAATAACTGGAACAACCAGCGGGTATTGTTTCAATAGAGGAATAATTATGAAATCTGACTCGAAAATTTACTTGTCTAGTTGAACTAAGTCGATTGCACAGCGGCTATTACACGAACTACCAGCGGATTATCGGAAGTGCGAATTCAACTTTAGAAATTTCTCCGTCGGGAAGTGACTTTGGTACTCCGGCACAATGGCATACATTAAACTTTGTGAAAGATTTATTTGAATATTTAATGCAACGTGTTCCCCATTATTCTGAAAACGAGTGTAATACTGTTGTTAGAATAAAAGGGTAAGAATAAGAAGTCTTAAATAAAGGGTTTTGTGTAAGTATTACATTTTAAACGATGTTTTTCTTGGTTGCGTATATATGTAGATCTCCACCAAAGACCAAATTAGCCAGGAAATAAATTTGACGATCGCTATTGGTTGGAAAAAGTACTGGTCTCTCAAGGTGATAGTGAAGTCTAAAGATCTAGGAATGACTTTGAAAAGAAAGACGTTCAACTCGTGTATACTCCCATGTCTAACATATGGATGTGAGACATGGGCACTCACCAAATCGCTCAGAGAAAAACTTGCCAAGTGTCAAAGAGCAATGGAGAGAAGTATGGTAGGCTCAAAGAGACAGGATATAATAAGAAACACAGATCTCCGGATCTTACAAGAATAGACCAACAAAAGTGGAGGTGGACTGGCCACATGATGCGAGACACTAAAGGCAAGTGGAGTAAGTTAGTGACAGAGTGGTACCCAAGGGACGGCAAAAGAAATCGGGGAAGACAGCTTACCCGATGGGAGGAGGAAATAAAGCTGACAGCAGGTCCGAACTGGAAGAGAGTACCCCAAGACAGACGACAATGGAAACTATTAGAGGAGGCCTATGCCATGAGGCACACTGAAATTCGAGACATTTTGTGATTTTTGTTTTAACTATTATTGTGAATTTGCTTTGTCTAGTTTTCGGAATGAAGGCTTTATTATTATTATTATTATATATATATATAGTAGCCTAAGGTTTGTAAAAGGAATTTAATAAATTCAATGTAATAATATTAAATTGAATTACTAGCTTTATAACTCTGTATTGAATTGCGTTCTAAATAAAATCAATCAATTCCAAAGAATTCGAATCCTATCCGAAATAAGAACCCTTTAAAAACAAAAGAATTTCATGCCAGTCCATACGGTTTAGACTCAATGCAAACTAAACTGCAGTATTTTGTGAACTGTGACCGCCAAAAAATAAGTGTATGTTTTTAAAAATATTTTCAACAATCTTGTTCACTATTCTCTAGCGCAGTGTCCCATTTCTACCAACCTTAAACTGTCAGCTGTCAATGCGTTTTTTTGGTGTCAACACTGCTGGCAGTAAATTAAAATCTTGTGAAAACTTTGGGACACCCATTTCTATTTTTGAATGGCTTATCAGAATCCAGATTCGTCGTGAATGAAACAATTGAAATACTTAAACAATTCTACACGAGTATAATCCCTGGCACGTAAGGTGGCAAGAGTCGTTAGATGCGCAGAAGTCGTTATTTAGGTATCAATGGTAGTGAAGCGGGGTGCGGGGAACGTTAAGGACCGTTCCGAGCGCGCGATTGGTGGGTCAGTTGACACAAGGATCGACTAACTAATCGTGTCACGTTCACGTTCCGTTCGCTCTATATGGTGGTTGGTCAGTTCGCGGAATATGCGCGAACTACCCCCCACTACGCTAAAACCTTGCCAACTTTCGTGCCGGGCACTATAGGAAAGTTTCACTCCACAATGTTTTATTTTAAGAAAAGTAAATTTACCGCCATGCGGAAGCGAAGTCCAAAATCTCCGAAAATAGAAAGGCTTCCCAAAACAAAGTCCAGAAACAATAAACAGAATAAAATCCTTCCCAAAGAACCCACTATAGCTAAAAGCATTTTAGATTACTTTCGAAGTTGGTAAGTAAATAATAAAATTTCCTACCGTTAATTTTCCGTCTCGCCGCCGACGTTGGGCCATCTAAAAACTTCGTCTTGCTGGTCTTCAGAAACTTCGCCCATGGGCCGTTCAATCAATGGACTGACTGGTGTTTTTAGTGGATGTTTCAGAACAGTTTTTCTTTTAGTTCTGATAGAAAGATTGTGTTACTGGACTTTGGATGTAACTTTACGAACTGTGGATAGTCACACTATATAATTTCACAGTAATATTATAAAAGCGAAAGTTTATTAATGTGTTTGTTACTTCATCACGCTCAAACGGCTGGACTGATCTGGATGAAATTTGGCACAGAAATAGATTATAGTCAACAATATCACATAGAATTTTTTTATCTCGGGAATTCTGTCTGTCAGTTAGATTACCTAAAAATTTTGGACACATATTTTTCTTTTACTACGTAAACAAAAAATTACGACGATACAGTGCGTCAAAAAATCGTGTGACGTCACGCCTTGCTACACTTTACATTGACAAAGTGACGTCAAAAGTCTCCACTGCTGAATTTTGACTCGCTTTATCTTTGTCAATTTTTATTTGTTTTATATAGCAAAAAAATACGCTGCCAATATTATTTGATAATCTCACTGACGGATTAAATATAATTATCATTTGTCTACCCAGGAAACATCCCTATTGTCAGCCTCATTTTCGCTAGTTTTGATTTGAGTAATGAGTTACTACTAGGATGGCGGCTATTAAAGAGGTAAGTATGGAAGTAGAAGGCACCTTACGCCAACCCTGAATAAATTGGGACAAAGGGAAAATAACAAATTTAGAAAGTATCATACTAAACACCCCTGTCTTCGGGGAATACAGAAATGACGTGATAGTTAACTTCTAATTTAATATTCAGAACAAAAGACACTGCTCCAATTTTTTCACAAACTAGCGTGTGTAAGTGCCACTAAACACAGTATTTCTACAAGCTACAAAAGAAAACAAATCCTGATGTAAAGACGAACTTCAACAACTATCAAAATGAGATCTAGGGTTAGTTTTATCATAAGTTTTCTTAGAACATTAACATGCAAGCGTGGACTGAAATACTTGTACATAAAAAAATGTTACTGTCAATCTAATATGCACCCTGGTCGTTAAATCTTAGAGCTGAATTTAACTTAGCACATTAAAGGTCATTGTTAGAAGTTCAAGGACGCTTGCCGTGTGCAGTTTAACTAAAACGACTAACAATGACGTAATTGTACGCGTCAGGCATTAACTACTGCTGTCAGAGAATTTAAATGGGGTGGATTTGTAGCTTCCTTTAGAGCTGCATAGTTAGTAGCTTTGTACATGTGGACTGACGTCAATATTCATTAATAAACCTGTTTAGCTCGATAGTGTTTTATTTTCTTTATTGATTAATCACTTTCTTCATCTTCTTCTTTTATGTGCCACTAGGTAGTAGTTATTCCTTCATTTCAAGAAGACAAACTTCAGAAAATAGAAAAGAAAAGATCGGAAAAGTTGTTTATTGTGCACGGAAAAAAGCACTTAACTTTGTGAAATTTGAAACCACAAAAATGAAAAATAATAAGAAGTTAATAGCTTAATATTGTTCCGTAATCAATCAATAACGACAACGGTCCCAAAAATAATAATTGAGAAACCTCGATAAAGCAATAAAACGACACTGACTACCAACAACACATTAATAAAATAACAAGAGTCCCCACATAACAAAGTATCAGCTGAAACAAATAAGTACCGTAAAAGCCAGTCTCTCGAAACACCGACCATTCCCCACATATTTTAAAACCACACGATTTATATCAATTAATCAGTCCACAAGCGCAATCTGTTATCAGTCCGGCAGAAAGAAATCTGGCGGGGACATATTTTTTTATTGCCATTTAAGGGTGGACCGAAATCGGGCTTTTTAAAACTGTCATTAATCATAACCACAAAGCATCTATTGTCCTAGAGGATCGCAATACATTTATCATAAGCGATTCAGTTGAAACAGACGACAATGGTAGTAACGATTTATGAAATTTCACATATCCTTCATATGGTTTTTATGATAGCCGTTCGGACATAACTGCTTTGAAAGAGCATTATGAATGTTTTGAGGGTATTTCGGGACACTTTTTTAGTTAACGAGGATGTGACTGTTTCATTAATTAAAACTCTGATAATTAAAAATCTGGTGTCAAATGAGAGAAGAGCAAACCATTTAAATTTTTTACCATTTTGAAATAAGCAATTGAAGAAACAAAGGTAGAATCAGAAAGTAACCCTAATAAACTTATACCATTCGAAATAGCTGTTATAAAACTTGTAGCAAAAGTTGGTACCCATACTAAAACAGTTTTGAAAGTCGGTGTCAAGAATGCAAAGTAAACAATTCAGTCGAACACAGATGGTGAAAAAAAGAAGCTCAAGAGTTTGATAAGGACAAGGTTTTCTAAGTACGAGTATGTACATAGTAACGGACCAATTATTGTTCGTTCTTCTAGAATATATTGGCCTAGTGAGTACTAGACGTAAAATAAAAGGAAATTACTACCTGCGTAGATGAATTTTTTATTCTCGTATCATAAATATCACGTAAATATAGCAAGAATATACGTGTGTACTTCGAACTGGAAGAAATGAAATTTTCCAGAGGACTGGAAGTAAACGATAATGTTCTACATTTCTACCTTAGAAACTAAGGTCAGTGACCTATTACGATGTTTAGGGAGGAATTTACTGGAGATCAAAACCGACAAACGGAACTATAAAATGAGAAGAAGAAATTTGGGAGATGGATTATATCTTAAACTAGTTGTTGCCTGCGAGTTCGTCCGCGTGGTTATGAAGATATAAAGGTTAATGATGTTTAACGTAAATTATTTTTATATTTCAGTCAACAGATAATGCTCAGCTCTAAATTATCGCAAAATTAATGTGACAAATTATCAAGCACGCGTTATCTGCTGTGATTGGCTGTTGACCAAGCACAGCAGATAACGCGTGCTTGACAATTTGTCACATTAATTCTGCGATAATTTAGAGCTGAGAAACCAGGGGTAAGCAAAATTTTTTTGAGGCAAGATTAGAAAAAAAATACCAGTTTTTATTTTTGTAAAACCTCTCTATACACCACATTTTTAAAATATTTGATATAGTGATTATTTTGGTGCAGTTGTAAATCACAGCGAACAAAAAAAGAAACAAAGAAACTACACACGCATGTGTGTCATTAATTTTGTAGTATTTTCTGTTTGTTGTATAAAAATATAAGTCATCAATAAATGTTTGTTGAATACATAGGTTGCGAAAGCGATTATATTCCCTTAAACCGGCCCTGTCGTAAAATCTGTTCCTACCTGACATGTCTGAACTATATTCTATCTCTTTGCCAATTTTCAGGTACAAAAAGCTAAAGATTTCATACAAACTTGAGAGAGCCCTTAGTCCAGTCTTTTATCCGGTTCTGACACAAAATCAGTTCTTAGCGAATGTCTACTAACTATTAAATACCTCACTGCCAAATTTCAAGTCTGTATCACAAAAAATAAGGGAGTTTCGTACAAACTTGCGAGAGCCGGAATTAGGGGGTCTAAGACCCCCTGATTCCGGCCCTGTCGCAAAATCCGTTCTTAGCGGACGTTTACTAACTATAAACTACCTCTCTGCCAAATTTCATCTTTATACGTCAAGCGGTTTTCGATATTTAGTGATAGGTGAATGAGTGATCTTTCGCTTTTATATATATAGATATATGGATATATTTGTAATTACATGTACTATTCTGTAAAACGGGTAAGTGATCTCAATCTTTGGTATTACAGCCCACTTCAATATCATATCGATAAAGGACTTTCTGATGGTTTGGTGCGATTCGGTTTACCTCACTCACATTTATAGGCGATTTAAATTGCAAGTACTTTCACATGGACGCAATGCGATGCAATTTAACAAATTTGCACTTGTAATTTTCATAGAAAATACGTGCGTGATATCGATCAAACGATGCAATTTAAATTGCTTCGCACCATCAGGAAGGTCCCTTACAGAATAAACCATTATATTTCTAAATATGGACATGGGTGCTAAGTATTGAGAATGGTCCCATGTAAAAAACTGTAAGTTTTAAATTCATCAGTTATGTTTAATTATGCTGTTATTGTTGATATATGAACGTAATAAAAATCTTTTACTGTTGAAAAATAAACACCGAAACAATCCCACTCAATCAAACCAAAATAAAAACTAACACACTTAAAGTAAAATGTAAGCAATAACCTGTAAAAAAGGGGGTCGGGCGTTAACGAAATGAGGTCCAAGTGGAACACAAATAAATCAGTTGGCGTGTGCGGAATCACGTCCGATCTAACGCAGCTTGTTAACGCGAGTAAACTTGTTCTCCGCTTCAATGCGATTGAAGAAAAGTGCGGTGTCGGTATAAATGACACCGTCAATGTTGGGTTTAGCTTGAAATTATTATGACTGTCAGAGTACTATGCACCTGAACCTCTGAATAAATTTACAGTCAAGGGACAAAGGTACAGTTGTAGGCCATTCAACATCTTCCTAAACCTGTCCCATGTTACTTGGGGTCGGCACAACACGTGTTCTTCCTCCATACCGTCCTACAGCCTTTTTTTTTTTTTTGTGGCAATTCATCCAATGACTTCTCCCGCTCTGGGTGAAGCGGAAGGGCGCGTCAGACTTTAACTGACTAAAACCCACCCGTGTTCCTTCAGTTGCTTGTGCCTGGGCCGCGGTAACTCTCTTTCAAATTTATCCGCGACCCAGACAGGCATCGGCCCTAGCGGACCCCGTCAGTTTTGCTGACATCTCTTTGAGGCGCGCGTGCAACACTACGCGCCGTCGTCGTCGACTCGGGCCTGGTCCTTATCGGACGACGAGCTACCCATTACTCGCCGTCCGCAAGCCCGCGCCTACGGTGATCGGGAATCGGATTGCGACTCCCGACGCCCGGGGCGTCTCCTGCGGTGGCTAGGGGCGTGAGGGCGTCTCCGTTGCGTCTCTCTCACGCTTTCTGCCTCCTCCTTTGCGAGCATTACTGCTTCGCTGAAGGAGGTGACAGCTTCCCATGCCCTCTCGCTCCGTACCATGGCCTGAACCAAGGCCGGACGCGAGAGGTCGCCACCGCTGCTCGCCTCCATGAGGACACGGCGGTGCTCGGCCCAAGCGGGGCAGACCTCCACCGTATGCTCTACCGTGTCTTCCGGGCGATCCACACAATGGTGACACCCGGGCGTTTCCTCCCGCCTTATCTTGTACAGGAACCTCCCGAAACAGCCGTGTCCGGTGAGGACCTGCGTCAGGCGGAAGGTGAGGACGCCTTGGCGCCTCTCAATCCACTCCTCAAAGAGGGGCCTTATCGCCGCAATTGTGGCGTGCCCAACCGTCCTACAGCCTAATTGCGTAAGTGAATTCGGCAAGGCAAAGCGCAAAGAGTATGAATAATCGACCAATCACATTGACGGAAATCCATATCGCGTCTTTGATCTCGCATGTGTTTGGTCAATTGTTCATACTACTACGGAATTAGACTGCTGTTTCCCGCCACGCTATCACTGACTCCCTTTTCTTTAATGTCTCTCACACAGTCCATCCATCTCTTCTTTGGCTATCATTTATCTCTCTTTCCATCCACATTTATATTCATAACTCTTTTAGTAACATGCATTTCAGCCCTACTCATCACACGACCATACCAGGACAAATGGTTTCCCTTCAACTTTTCTGTCACTGGCGCCACTTTTAAACTGCCTCTAATATATTCATTTCTCACTTTATCCAATCTCGTTACTCCGTACATCCATCTCAAAATTTGCATCTCTGCTACATGCAATCTCCATCTCCATCTTTTTCACAGCCCAACATTCTGACCCATACAGAACGACAGGTCAAATCACGGACTTATACATTTTCCCCTTTAACTTGAGGGGTCACAAGTTGTTGGTGTCCAGTGTCTGTCCTGTCGCCATTTCATCCATCCCAAGTTGATCCGGTGCATTACGTCTAGATCTACTTCGACATTCCCTTGGACAAGCGAATCTAGGTACCGAAAGTCGGAGCAGATCGGTATGGGTGTTCCAGCGAGAGCTATAGGCACGGAACTGGTGAGACCACCAAAATTTCTGAGCAAGTTTTGGTTCTGCTCAATTCAACTATCCAGTCTGAGCCACAATACCTCCAATTTGCTCTGGATCTCTAGGCTACTCTCGGCAACCAGCACAGTGTCATAGGAAACAACGTACACCAAGGTGCCTCTTCCTGTATGTCCGACGTCAAAACATCCATTATCATCAGGAAGAGGTAAGGACTGAGGGCTTTTGGTGCAAGCTGACTGCCACTCTGAAGCTGCCAGTATTGCCCACTGTAGACCGAACTTGAGTAGGTACTGCATTGACTTACAACGCTCGGATCAACTGTACATACTTCCCAGGCACATTTTTTTTCTTGTGGGCCCACCACAGTTTTCGGTACTTGCAAGACATTTGGATGCAATGAAAAATCCTACTTCTTTCCTATCTTACTAACATAAGAATATAATAGAATTAAATATAGTTTATTAAGATTAAAACGGGTTGACGGAGTGGAGGATTATGGATCGGGGTTTAGGCTTTTTTTATTTTAATCTGAAAAGCTGTCTGCATGAATATTTGTGAATTTAGATGTTTGTTAATTAATCAGGCTTCAAATGCCGGGGTATTCCGCGAAGCGCACCATTTTTGAACAGTAGCAAATGAAGCGCATCAAAAGTTTTCCTCAAAACGCACCTACGATGAAACATAGAGAAGATCATGAAGGATTCGTAATAAATAAATAAAACTTTAAAAATAAATGATATTGATAGACGTTTTAAAATTCAACTGCCCTAAATTTTATTTATCAAAACTACTAGGAAAGCAGAAATGATCTGGAACTAGGTGCTTAAACGAATTATTACTTAGCTCAAAAGAGTTTAAAGTCATCGTGTGTATTGTCAGTGTAAAGTTTGTTGAATTTAAAGACTTATATAGATATAGTGGACAATAACGAATACTTTATATTCCTCTTTGTGTTTAACCGTTGGTGAATAATTTTGTAAGATCGTTTAGGCGCCTATTTTCTGTTCATATCTGTCAATCTGGTACTATTCCAAACAACAAATGATTCAATTTCAAAACCTGTATTTATTCCATTATTGAGCTAAGTAGTAATTCGCTTAAGCACCTAGATCCAGTTCGTTTCTGATTTCTTGGTAGTTTTAATAAATAAACAATTAGGAGAGTTGAATTTTAAAACGTCTATCGATATAATTTATTACGAATCTATCATGCTCTTCTCTGTTTCATCGTTGGTGCGTTTCGTGGAATACTTTTGGTGCGCTTCATTTGGTGCGTTTTGAGGAATATGCCCAATTGTGCAGCTATATAGAGTTGCATCTCTCTTGGTATACAGGTAGATCAAAATTAGGACATACGGTAACTATATTCTGATAACACAGGAAGTTTTCCGTGGGATAATTAATGTCCAACTTGCACGAGAGCAAAAGATAGTAAAGAAGTAAGATTTGTTTTTACACGACTGCCGAAGGAGGGTATTGTGTTTATCAGTGTATGTATGTATGTATTTTTGTTTGTTCCTATGTGGCGTTCTAGAGACCAAACGCGTTGGCCGATTTTGATGATGATGATCGTCAATCGATTCGTCTTAACCCTGCGAGTGTCACTGGCTGCATTAAGATCGGATAATAAATAAATGGCGGATTTTGGGCGCCATATTGTGGAGGACGAATTTTTTTTTCATCCAATTCTATCGAATGGTGTATCAAAGTAAAGGGTTTTAAGAGGTGATTTCAAAAATATATAACACATATTACAATTATATGTTTAAATGTACCAAATTCTAAAAAAAAAACTAAATAGTTGGAAATAAAAAAAAGTTAATTCAAAAAATCTAAAAACCCGACTGCTTAAAAAGCGAACTATAAAGACGTAAACAAGATGAAAATCTTGCTGTGCAGTCGGAGGATACATCTGGTTTTGGTCAGCCAGATCGTGAATATGTATCCTCCGACTGCACAGCAAGATTTTCATCTTGTTTACGTCTTTTTAATTCGCTTTTTAAGCAGTCGGGATTAATTTTTTTGAATTAACTTTTTTTTTAACCAATCAGACTCAAACTACGAGTAATAACGATTATTCTTTAGATAATTTGATTCACAATCTTCTTAAAACAAGCATGGTTTGTTGATTTTACGTGTTTAGTTTAGTGATGATGGTCAGAGTCCCAGATGGGAGCAATATCTAATTATGGTTTGCAGGTATAGTCATCATTACAGACTGTCTCTTTGAGCTCTTAATGTACTTGTCTTAACATACTGTCTTTCTCAAAAAGATCGACTGATAATAGGCAATCATTCAAAGGAAACAGAATTAATGTCCATTCTCTGACAAATGCAATAGAACAAGTCCATTCATGCGCACGGAATTAGCCCGTGCCATTGAATGGCTATTGACAAATTAATGCTGGCCATTGCTGGCCTTATGATATTGTGTCCTGTTTCATAGAACTGCGTGAATTATGGTTATGTTTCTGTTGGTATATTCCTAGTTTTGGATATCTTGAAATTGTATTTGACTTTAGGTATTCGTTACATGGCCACTCTATTTCTGTGACTGACTAAACATATTATGTAATTATCAAAGGTAATTTTCTTCTACATTAGTCTGATGGTCTCTTTGGTCGGGTGGTATTTTGCGTACTCACATACATAATCACGCTGAGCCGGAACAACTATCTGTAGGTCATACAACAATTCGTTCCGTGTTAGAATCGAACCCACGACACGTAGCGCAACAGTCAATCGCTCAACCAATGCGCCAACTGTGCGCCAATGTAAAAAAACAGCCAAGTGCGAGTCGGACTCGCACACGAAGAGTTCGGTACCATTATCGCAAAAAAACGGCAAAAAAACACGTTTGTTGTATGGGAGCCCCACTTAAATATTTATTTTATTCGACTTTTTATGTATGTATTTGTTGTTATAGCGGCAACACAAATACATGATCTGTGAAAATTTCAACTGTCTAGCTATCATGGTTCATGAGATACAGCCTAGTGACAGACGGACAGACAGACAGATGGACCGCGGAGTCATAGTAATAGGGTCCCGTTTTTACCCTTGGGGTACGGTACCCTAAAAAAGGCAATCATTCTACGTAGAAACTGGTATTCAGCTTAATCCGAAAAGACTGGAAATCGACCCAAATAAAGTTGAGAAAAACTAGACTTTACGTAACGTTCACCAAGAATATGATTATCTATTGGCGTAGCTATCCTAAAGTAAAAAAAATTAAGTATGAATGCACAGTAAAATATTGTATTTAATTTTGATCGAAGTTAAACCAACCATTTAGTGTTGGTGTTAGGTATTAATAAGCCAACATTATTATTAAAATAATGTTAGCAACTGTTAATCCGCTAACTACCATATTACCACCAAAATTTGGGTAGTAATTGAATCTGCTTAACGTGCCAATCGTATTATTTTGTATGTACCTAAGTGACAGTTTATCGATGTGTCAGTAATAATTTTTGTAGAAATACTTTGTTAAAGTTAAAATATTAATATTGTATCTATATATTATAGAATATTGTATATATATACGAGTATTCTATATATTATAGAATATATTATAGAAGCAAAAAAAAATTAACTTGATAAAAACTATTTCGTGTTATTTTTTGTTGACGAATGTGACTAAATTTTGGTTTTAAAGCAGTTATTACTGGATTTAAAATTGCACAAAATTATTATTAAACATTTTATCATTTTTTAAAACAAACGGTGTAGTTAATTTTTATTAAAATTTTCATATTAAAATGCAAGTTCATAGAACTGAAATGATATATTTTTTTTAATGAATGTACCATACACTAGGGAGTTACCTGTCAAGCTAAAAATTATGACTAGTCTGTTCATATTACGGACACTATATTAATTAACAGTCTCGAGGGGAAGCAAATACTTCACGAATATCATGCGTTCGTCGACAAAAGTGAATAATTATGCTTCTAAATAAAATAAGGAATTTTTCGTGGAAACTAATGCAACATAACATCACGCCTGGTATTCCCTATAGAGTTTAGAGTCAGAATATTGTTGTGCGGCTATATATGAAGTGTACAGGCAAAAAACAGGGGATTGAATAATAGATTTTGAGAAAAACGCAGTTAAAAGTTTAGAAGTATGTAATTTTTATTCTTCTTCTGTACCGGAATGTACCGGAATGTCATGGACATTCCCGGTTCTTTTCGTTTCGGCCTTAAACAAAAACATCTTTTAGGCGCCTTACGTTTACTTTAAAAAAAGTTAGTGATTGAAAAAAAAACTACAATAGATAAAGATTTGCTTGCCAATAAAAAATAGACAAATTAAAACTTGTGACATTCCCTGTTCTTTGCCTGTACCCTTCATATGTAATATTTTGTATACAGGTTGAGTTTTCCAAGATGGTGTGGATGGCCAAAACTGAATCTTTAAAGAATCGCGAAAAACATTCAAAGGTGTCACGGGGCGGATCTTGATAAAACACTAAAACTGCAACATTGGATTTTTCAAAAATTTATAATCCTCACCGAGTATCGCAACCATTTAATTTCCCTTTATCTGCTTAAATAGAAAAAGAAAGGAAACACTTTTACTCACGGTACTCCAAAAACTTTGAAAGTCAAGATGCAATATTTTTCAATAACAAACCGTGTAAAAACGGTTTACAACCGATTTCTGAATTTAGAATTTGATGTTAAGGACTCTACAAACTAAAGCATTGGAATAGATTTTGACTTCATCTCAACTTCAAATTCTCAAATCAGAAACCACTATGTTTAAGTAGACTTTTTTGACAGATCAAGACTGAAGTTTGAAACGTTCCATATGTTCTAAAAATAACTTAGGAACTTGTCCCTTAGTTACAACCTCAGACTCAGAGTTACTTGTACATTCCTATTTGAAAACTTCAGATCAAGATCAACCTTTGAAATAGAACCGAAAACAGTAAAAAGTATACCTATTTATTTTGTGATTGCGAATTTGATTACGCCTCATTTCATTTGAAGGCCTGGCCTATCGTTACGTTTTGATTTCATGAATAAAACCTTGTAATTTTTCCAGGGCTTTGTATAATTTCTTCATTGAATATATTTTGTTATCTAGATTGAATAATTAGCCTGCCCTGTGTTTTTACTAAATAAAGAAGTCTGGGTCAAAACAAAACGTCTAGAAATTTAAAACAGCGAAAAATTATTGACGTTACCTTTTTTAGCCATTTTGCTAAAAACCTTCTGTTTTTTAGTATCGAAAGAATCCACAGTGCTCAATATATTAGTACAGTACAACTATTTTCTTCCCTTCCCCTCGGCAATCATCGGGTGCCTGATGACTTTGTGTGCGGGTGACTTTAGCAGCTTTCCATCTGTTAGCTCGTGGATGGAGAGATTAGTGGACTGTACAAAAAGTCGGTTGGTTTTAAAGCCGTTATATTTAAATTACATTAAACCTGGCCCGTAAAAACAATATTCGGTTTAATTGAGAGGTGTCGACTGTCGTGGTGGAGTCCGTGGAAGTGGGTGTCCTGTCCGCTGAAGACGAGCCACGCCGCGCTGCGCACACACACACCAGTGCCATGTGGGTCACGCAGATGTGTGTGCAGCGTAGACAGCGCGCTCCGGCCGCCCGAAGTGTTGGGTTGAATTGCCTTTTAATTTTTTAAATAAATTACATTAAGTTAAAAGACTATTAACAACTCTATATACTTCCGAGCTGATTGAGAGCGTCGGGTTTGCACCAAGTGCAAAGGGCAATGATAGAATTCCGACGACTGACGAAACACGAAGGTTGCCGAGGGACATAAAGAAAATAGTTGGAATGTAAATTGCTAAACGCTTTTTCTTCTCAGGACTGCCTTTTTTTCGTGGCTTTGCTCATTATGCCTTATCTAGCAGTGCATTTTTCCGGTATAAAAGTAGTCTATGGTGCTCAAAAATGGTATCGTAATCATAATCTCATTAGTAAAAACTATTAAACATCTCCATATCATAAGTTTAAATATCGAAACAATTTACTATCCCTTTTCCATTACTCAAAAGTTACACTCAACGCTATCAAGCCAAGAAAAGCCAAACCGCACGAATTCATAACCCACGTCACTTCAAAATACATCACTTACAAAGTAAACACTTTGACCCCGAACCCATATCTCATACGCACCCAAAACTTGTTAACACAAAAAATCAGGAGTCAATCGTGGAATGCAATAAATAAAACCCGAAGTACCCTCAACTGATGTGGGCCACAATCTCATACGGGAAGCCGGCAGTAAAAAAGTCAAACTTAGATGTTGTACACAATTTATACGCTCAACTTTGTACCACTCGGACGTTATCGCGAAATTTAAAACATTCGTACCTCGAGGTTTTATTCTAGTTTACAAAGTTTCTCTTGATACGCAGTGGTACAAATTAAAAAAAAGTTTTGTTGTTTTTGTAATTGTAATGGGGTTTTTTGTTTGGTTTATGGGTTTTTCTAACTGGGTATCCTTCTAGTTGATTGAATGCTGCGCTTATAAAAAAAATTATGTCATCTGGGCTCATCCAATCTTCCAAATGTGGTAGACCAATTAGAAGCCATGCTGGCCAGGCATCGCAAGTGGAGATGGATTGGGCACACGATCTGAAGGAATCCCGATCACATATCAAAGCAAGCGTTCGGCTGGAGGATCCAAGAGAAAAAAAAGCGTGACAATACCCGTCAAAACCTTGCGTCGCCGTACCTCTTTGGAAAATATCTTGAGCATCCGAGTAACGTGTAGCTCGGTGAAGCTCAAGACCAATCGCGATGGAGGACTTCTATGGACAACCTCTGTTGTTCAATGTTCGGCACATTGAAACATTAGGCACTTTTCCCACCGCTGACAATCAGCGAGAAGCGAGTAGAGCTAGAAACTAGATAGCAGTTCGCGAGCAGCGTGTTTAGTTCCGATAGTTTTGCCGCTTGGCTATAAGCGAGTGTTCCTGTGCGACGGTTGATTGTCAAGCACCACTCGTTCGGGGCGGCCCACAGTGGATCGAAAAACGGCTCTAGAAGACATAGGAACTTAAATTTAAAAGAGTCAGTTTTTTTGCTTGAAATGGCTTCTAATAGCCAATATCATGCTTATATATTTCATGGGATGCAATCTGGTAGGCAAAAGGGCAAGTTATTTTTTTTGTTAAAAAAAATTATGGAGCTGATATAAAAAATGCATGAACCTCCTGAATGCGCGAGTTTTGAGCGCCAAGTGAGCATCGCTGAGCGAGTAGTCTTCGATAGCTCTTGTCGTTGCGACAAACTAATATTGAGAGAGTTTTCGGTAGTGTGAATAGCCAGCGATCAACTATTAATGTATGTGTCTCTTTTATTGACACGGGATCTATATCTTTTTTCGTTTCTTCACCGTAAAAATAATCGATAGGTAATTGCTTACACGTCGGCGGTGAGATAAGTGGCTTAAGTAAGTTATTAGAATCCATTACATGTTGATAAAATAGCTGAAAGTTTGATATATTTTGTTGCATCACTAAGGTACTTGCAATTGTAAAATGAAGAACCTCTGGTAAGCAAAATAACATTTTGAAAATACTCTGACCTCAAATCTTAATAGCATGCATTGTTGTAACCCACTTGCAAGAAAAAAACTACTTTTTCTTAAGAAAACAAACATAGGTAACCTAATTACATACACAAGTAGCTCATGGAACCACATGTTGGCATTGAGCTGAAACTATTCCAAACTTTCGCCGCATAAGTGCATGAAATATAACTGAATTAGGATGAGTTAGTTACGCATTGCGGCTCTCGAGAATAGGCTACTCTGTTCTTTGTGTGGAAATAGCTTGTTTCACCAAAAATATAAACACACCGGCAAACTTAGCGGAACAAATAAAAAGGGTTTATTATTTCAAATCTAAGATTTGGCGTTTTTCCTTATTTATAACACGTTTTAAAATAATAATTGGATTTTTGTGAGTAACATGATTTTATGTAAAAACTGCACAATTTTGATTTAAAAGGTTTCAGTAAAAAGAGTAAATTAAAAATCATTGTTGCAATAAAAATGTTATGTAATTTTTTTATGATCAAAATGGTTTTTCTTCTCATTCTTTTTTTAAATTGTTTGTGATCGGTTCAACATGTGTTCTTCTACCATACTTCTCAAGGGGATGACCATAAGCTCTTAGACTAAGGTTATTTTGATATCGCGTAAGTGAAAGATGTATACAAGTCATATAAATCTGTCCCTTACACACACTCAAAATAACCTTACTCTAAGAGCTTATGGTCACCCCCCAGTTAGGTTTCTTTCTCTACCCGCTTTCTAGACATCATTTTTCATGCATTCCATTCATCCTGAGTCCTCCCTTACGTCAGCTCAAAACATTCATCATCATTTCAGCTAAAACACGTCCACTGCTGGACATAGGCCTTCCCCAAGCGTCGCTACACTGATCGGTCCTTTGCGTCTCGCATCTGCCGGTCATTGCGGTTTTAGGGGAGGGTAGGACGGGTTAGCGATCGCAGTTTGTTGTTATAGTACATAGAGCACGCTGCTGCACATACTCCGGTATAGTATAGTCGCCTATTACTATAAACACGGGAAGATATGAGATAGTGAAACTTCTTAACGTCCGGCACCAGACGGAGCATGAAAACATAATCAGGCCATAATTTGCTTGGATTAGGCATTGTATGTGGAAGGAATAAATTTATATTTATATTATCAGACCTGACTTCTGTAAAATTTCCGTCCAGGCAGCGTAAACATTAATGAGCTGCATGATGCATTAGCTAGAGTAAGTAATTTTTAGTGACATAAACTAGTCGGCGATCTAGATACCTACAAGGGCTGGTTCGAGATGTTTCAGAAAAAGAATACCTAGAAGGATTTGGGGGAGGGCTTTGCCCAGTAGTGGGACATTATAGGCTAACATAAAAATAAACTGCTACGGCTCATATCATTTCAGAGTCATGTGCTTTCTTATATTACCACGGGTGATGCGTAAAACTCTAACAATTTTCCATCAGCAATGTTTGTGGCTGACATCAAAATAAGCCTATCAGTGAGCCCACTGGCCCATGACTTCCAACTAGCAACAGCACTAATATCTACTCAGCATAAAATAAGGCTTCATACCGCTACCACAACGATTAAAGTCAGCACCGCCACCGGTCACGACCATAACTCCCAATAATTAGTTAGTAGTAGCTCCTGCCTACGGATTCGTTCGCGTGACACTCGACAATTATCCCAAATATTATTGTTACGGGTCTTAGATACAACTGGCGCATTGTGGATGATCTATAGGTGCACTTCTGCCTACCCCTTTTGGGAATACAGGCGTGCTGTTTTATTATGTTGTTATGTTTATGTCCTAATGTAGGGCAAAGGCCTTCATCACCTCTTTCGAATTTTCCCGGTCTTCTGCGATTTTGGTTTAATCCTTTGAGAAGTTCGGCCTCATCACACCACTTCTTTCTGGTATTACCAGGATAATAAGTATTCCATGTTCTAATCTAGATCATAGTCTACGCATGTGCCAAGTTCCATTCTAATCCACCAAGCCGTTGAGGCGTGATTCATGAACATACATACATCTAAACTTTCATGCAATATTAGTAGGATTGCACATGCAGTGCGCGACTGTACCTAATTAAAGCGTCCCGTGATATATCATAATCACATGGTTAAAGTACATTTGCGTACACGCGCGTCTAAATTGTTTCCAACACGCTAATTAGGTTGACTTACGCTGAATTATGTAGTAGGGTTCCGTATACAGATTAAATTGTTTTGTTTAGAATTGTGGTTTGTCTCGTTTGTAGGGTGTGAACATTTTGGGGAAGGGTTTGATTAAAGGATGTATTTTTTATTTTGTTGTTTTGTTTCATTATAAATGAATACAAGTGAGTGCTGTTGTTAGGTAGACTATAGTACTATTTATGATGTGACTCATAAGGCTTTTGTTTTTAATTTCCTTGTTTATTGATGATAATTATGCCGATTCAGAATAGATGAATATTTAATAATAAACAGTAACAGTAATTTATATCATAGAAATAATCGTGCTCACTTTGATAATTTTCAACAAAATAAAACTAAACAAAATTGAACAAAATTAATGTCATGTTTAAATTAGAAAGAAAACCAAAAAGCCTCTCGGTTACAAAAATATAACGTTAAACAGACCAAAAATCCTTTGCAAACGTAATATGTATTCAGGGGTTTGACAAAAAAACTTTGAAACTTTATTAACTCAATATTTACACTGGTTTACCATACGCGGATCCCTAAAAACACAGAGCTTTCCTCAATTTTTCTGCCTTATTTGCATACTGTCACACCGCCGTATTTTTATTTTAAAGGGACGTTATCGTGAACGCGTTTTTACTTTTTCTAACATTTTTATAATTGCTTTGATTAATTAGAACGCTATAGTTTTCGTTACGGAATTTTGGGTATGTTTCGGATAATGGAAAATGCGTTATAATCACGTAGGTACAGGTAATTTTATTTTGTTTACTTTTTATGGAAACTTGTGTGAAACATTAATCAATGGATGGATGGAATGTCTTCTCCTTTCTTCTCCATAACGAGCTACTTTTCCGAATGGTAGAATCAATAATTAATATTTTTAAATTTAAATTATTTCAAAAGCGTTCAAAAGTGCCATATACTGGCCTAATTGAAATGAAGAATTTTGACTTTTGACTTTTGACAATCTTCAAGGTTAAGCAACGCTTGCTGAGGTTAGACCGTGGATAAGTGACCATTCAGTACATACTGAGATTCCTCCGTGCCTCGGAAATCACTTTAAGCCGTTGGTCCCAGCTGTCATTTGAAGATCTTTGACAATCGTTACGGTAGTCAGAAGCCATAAATCAAGTCTTGCCAAGGCATATCGTGTTACCCAGTTACTGGGTTGTGGAGGTCAGATAGGTAGTCGGTAAAATACTGGTACTCAGCTAAATCAAAGGTTCTACACAAGTGGCATTCGATGTCAGCAAAGGCGATAGTAGAAATGTCAATATGTAAGGGATTGATCACGTGATTTTTCGGTATCGCTTGTCAATCCCTTACAATTTTACCTTTTTGACAATCGCTTTCGATGATAGAATGTCACATGTCTAGGGCCTTAGAGGCTCAAGACAAGTGGTATTCGATGTCAGCGAAGGCGATAAAAGGCCTCCCGCCAAGTGGACCGATGACCTGGTGAAGGTTGCGGGGATTCGCTGGATGCGGAACGCACGGGACCGGTCAATGTGGCGACGCTTGGGGGACGCCTAAGTCCAGCAGTGAATGTCTTTTGGCTGATATGATGATGATGATATGATGAAGGCGATAGTCGAAATGTAAAAATGTAAGAGATTGATCACCTGATTTTTCGATATCGCTTGTCAATGCCATACAATTTTTCCTTTCTTACAATGGCTATCGCCACGCTTTTGGTGATAGAATGTCACTTGTCTAGGGCCTGAGGTTAGACTGGGAGCCGACCCCAATATAGTTTAGAAAAGGCTAGGCTGATTGATTGACTTTTTAAAAGAAAACGATTAAAAAAACCGGCCAAATGCGAGTCGGATTCGCTCACGAAGGCCAAACATCACGTTTGTTGTATTTGAAATTCTGTAGATTAAAGTTTAAAATGGTTAGGACGTGTGCTCACTTAGTCAAAATGTTATAATTTCTTGTCAATTCATAATAAAAACCACTTAAGTGTGAGTCGGACTCGCGCACGAAGGATTCCGTACCGTTATCGCAAAAAATGGCCAAAAATCACGTTTGTTGTATTTGAGCCTTACTTAATTTTTTATTTCTATTCTGTATGTATTTGTTGTTATAGCGGCAACAGAAATACATCACCTGTGAAAATTTCAACTGTCTAGCTATCACGGTTCATGAAATACAGCCTGGTGACAGACAGACAGACTGACCGCGGAGTCTTAGTAATGGGGTCCCGTTTTTACCCTTTGGGTACGGAACCCTAAAAAGTTGAACTTTAACAATAATGTTGATTATAAATTATAAGGGCTGCGACGGTAGTTTGCTAGATAATTATAAGTTTACCGGCAAGTGCCAAGCCCACTGCCACAACACCGCTTCTCATCAAGCAGTTTTTCTTAGTAAAAATAAAATTAATTAACTTAAGTCTTCTGACAGGAACAGCAAGATTAATTTACTTCGAATTTTATTTAGTGAAGTGAACATTTCAGTGGGAAATAGAAATTAACAGGAAGGAAACCTTAGAGATATTTGCAAAATATATTATTGCCTAGTAAAATGTGTTGGCTTCAGTTAAGTGTGTATTATTTTTGAGGCCAAACGCAAGGCTATCAGTAAAAAAAATACCTACAAATACTGTAATGTAGTTTTCGTATTTAGGTTCTCGATGACGTTAACGCCAATTTGTTTAGAAATTGGATTAGCGCCGTCTCGTGACACTACAGTGAAACACAATTACTCCATAGGATTTGACATAAGTGAACATTAACGTTAACGAGATCGAGTACGTTAAAAACTAGCACTAGGCCCTTTGATCCGACGATGGCTGTTATTCAATGATTACACTTGATACAGTTATTCCATGTTTTGCAATAGTCCTGCACCAGCCGAGGATTGTCTTTGGGTACTCATGCGTATTGACTGGTGTATAGGTACAGGGATAATCGCCGGTTGGTGTCACATATCCTCCTACATGTCTAACAAGGCCTCTGCGAGTTAGTTTCGGCCCCTGGTACGCCTTTCAAAGGTCCGGGACCCTTGGATCCCGAGAATCTCAAAGAAAAATAAATTAATATTTAAAATAATATATTATCTATACATATAAATAAAATTGTGGTGTCTGTCGTTAATATTGAAATAACCGTTTTTTACTACATGTATCTGAATATATATACGGTACATACACCAAAATAACATTTTTTACAATTTTTGTCTGTCTTTCTGTCTGTTTGTTCCGGCTAATCTCTGAAATGGCTGGACCGATTTTAATGGGACTTTTATTGGCGGGATACGGGATGTAATAAGGAGTAACTTAGGCTACTCACAGATCCTGTGGGAAACTTAAAATTATAAATATAATGTTTACAAGTTTGACGCGGACGAAGTCGCGGGCAACAGCTAGTAATATTATAATACTGTAAGCTAAAATTAGCCATGTCACAGTTATTAGCAGTTGCTTGCGGACAGTGAACACGTTTTCCGTGGCACGTTTCAGCGCCGGAAACAATTCATTATATCGAAATGTGTCGCTGGTGTTTAAGGCTCAACTTATACTGAACGATAGAAACTTTTTAACGTTTTTGTGAATAATAAATGTAATCAATTCTTACTAGGCCATTGATTGCAAAGACCTTCCTGTTCGTTTTTCACAAATAACATATCTTAATGATATAATTGCATTTTTAGCCTATCTAGGAGAACAGTACTTCACCCGTTTTTATTGTATAATCGAACCTACAAAAGTACAAATATATAAATGCAACATTTGTAATCTTTGCAATCCCATTATGAAATAAACTATTATTCCGATTTGCATCATCATTTCCTATACTTTGCACGTTTAAGGAGGAAACAAAAGTTTTGCGTTCTTTGAACTATCCTTTTATGATGCTCTTCTAGACCAAAAGTCCAAAATGTTTAGAATTTTCTCTCTTTTTAAACAATAGAACAACTTTCAAAACATGAAAAAGAGCATGAACCCGGTGCATATCGAGTAATTTAGGCCAGATATAGGAACAATAAAAACCGCACTACTATTGTTTCAAACCACTGCAATGCCGCAAACTCTTGAAGCATTTCAAAATTAAAATACAACACAATACAATACCCAATACATTGTTTTCTAAAATCAAACAGAGCGATATAAATGGAGGCTGCCACAACACAACACAACGTTGTGTACTTTTGCAACAATCTCTTGGGTTCGTATAATACTCGTAGTAAACTTTGTTACTCAGCTTGGTGATAACTACGTTCCTGGCTATGATTGAAACCAATTTCATAGCAATATTTTAATATAACTATTAGTAATCCCCAAGAAGGAGTTTAGTAGCTAGTATGTACCTTCTTCGAGGAGATCGTTAAAAAAAACCTTTTATTTCAAGTTCAAGTCACATTTAATAATTAAATACAGAGTTAATTATAATATAAATGCAAATTATTCAAACAAAACAACCAATACTTAATAGACTTGCCAATCGACCCTTTTCGCAAGCGCGGCCAACATGCTGTTCGAGCTCCCCCGCACTCGCCGCACCATCGAGGTACCTCTCTTGTACATTATTGTATAAAAACAATCTACGCGCGCCCCTTCAAACATTGTCGAAGCGCTGCAGTAACGAGGGCAACCCAACAACACCCTAAACGCTTTTTAAACTGGACTCGTAGGTCGCTGTACTACCTTTGCGTATAGTTAGTCCATAGGCTGCAAAAAAGCGAAAAGCTCGTTGCTATAAGAAATAACAGCCACACGGGTCAATCTTCAAGGTCAAGCAACACTTGCCGAGGTCAGTCTGTGAATGGGTGATCATCCATTACACACCGAAACTCCTCCGTGCCTCGGAAAGCATCCGAGGCACGTATTAGTCAGGGCGTCGGTTCGATGGGGATACCGGCTATCATTTAAAGATCATTAATAGTCTGTACGGTAGTCAGTTGCCATAAATATGACATCAGTGTTGCCAAGGGGTATCGCGTTACACAGTTACAGGGTTATGGAGGTCAGATATGCAGTCGCTCCCTATTAAATACCAGTTGTTAGCTAAATCTTGTCACTGGAAACTGTCCTCCATATGCTTTTCGAAAAGGCTAGGCAGATTGATTGTCGAAGCGGAATATGAAAAAATAAATATTACAAGTCTAGTTATATAACTTGATCGCCGTGTGCGGTGCGGTTTACGGCCACGGCTCCTTACTATTCTAGGTCATATTAATACGGCATTTAATTCTATCGGCATTTAATATCATTGTTATTATAATTAGTTCTAATTAAGCCGTTTTGCCAAAGCCCGAAGCGTACAGCCTGCCTCTCTGTTTAGCGTTTGTGAACTACGAGAAAGCATTCGATTCGATCAAGACTTTGGCTGAACTGCTGTCTCTCCAACAGTGCCAAATTAACTACCGGTACATCGAAGTGTTGAAGTGTTTGTACAAAAAGGCCACTATGTCAGTCCGACCTCGGAACCAGTCCTTCTGCAGTGAGGTCACAGTGTCAGTGTCTGTCAGTGATGGAGACAGGGAGACGTCATGTCTCCGAAACTATTCACCGCTGCACTGAAGGATGTCTTCAAGGTTCTGGACTGAGAGGTTGCTGACCAATGCGTGGGTAATCTTTATTCCGGCAAGTGAATTGATTCACTTAGTCCGACTACGAATCCGGTACCGGTTCACCTTATTTATTCCTTTGGCCCGATTGGCTCCGGCACTCACTCTGTCATTTTGGCTCCCCGGTTCCTCCAGAACATTTTATTCATTAGGTTCATTGGCACATTTTGGATTGATCAATTTACAGACTTTACAGTAGGTCATTTTATTCATATATCTAATTTGAATTTCGGAATAAAAATACCTACGATTAAAACAATGTTAAAGTTGGCAGAAGAATATCAAATAAAATAAAATAGTTAATAATAAAAGCGTGTTCAATCTTTTAAGCGACTACAATGACACAAAAATCAAATTTTATGCGTGCCAGTCAATCCATAGAAATCTCTAGCCCCATAGAAATTAGAGCGCACCGTACTGGTACTATAGCGACAAGACGCACCGAGTGAGCGAGTGAGCGATTGCGAACCCGCGCTTCACAGCTCCGGTATCATTTGGTACCGCGGTGCCGATAAGGATTGTGAGGAATAAATAAAATTTACGGATCCGCGTTCGGAACCATCACCGGATCATGGCTGAGGTCTTGAAGGACATCAGTACAATGCTCGATGATCTCAGTATAGCTTCCAAAAGAGTGGGTCTTAGGTCATGTTACAGCCACTCCTATCAAGGTCGTAGATTCTACACTCGAAGTTGTGGGCTATTATGTCTGTGCGTGGTTATGCCTACTTGGGTCAACCGTCGAATCCGACTCGACTGGGCAGTGTTCTGGAAATTCCGTGGTATCTTCTCGTCCAACTTAACACAATGTCTCAAGATGAAAGTCCAATATGTGTTGCTAGTGATGACATATGGCTCTGAGACATGGTCGCTCACAATGGGCCTCATCAGAAAGCATGGATTATGCTCGGAGTTTTCTTGTGTTATCGAATCAGAAATGTAGAGATCCGCAAGAAAACCAGGGTAACCGACATAGCCCGATGTTTTGCCAAGTGGGCAGGGCCCATTGCTCGCAGAACGGATGGCCGATGGGCAGAAAGGAGTGGAGTGGCGATCGCGTACCGGAAGATGTTGCGTTGGAAGGCCTTCACACCAGACGCACGGGATCGATCAATGAGGCGACGCTTGGGTAGGCCTATGTCCAGCAGTGGACGTCTTCGGCTTATATGATTATGATTATGTAGCCGTTTTGCTTCATATAGACTCGTTTAGATGTGAATAAATTTTATAATAAAGGGCTTTTGCGACATATTTATAAAAAGGTATATTTATAAAAAAGTGCACACACACACAAATAATATATATTATTTTGCCCTAGCATTTTTATTATAGGTTAATAAAAATACAAGATCATATCTTTAAAGGCATAATTTTACCTTGATTATTTAAACCTGAATAATTTTGCAATTTGGTTACATCATGGGGTGGTAGTACTTCCTCACACCAACCTTATAGTCTGCATATAAGTGATAGCGACCGTTGCCCTCCGTGAGGTCCTTTTCTATGGAAGTACTATAGGTCTACCACATTTTTTCTTTTTATTAAAAAGTTTCCAAATACCCACTAAAAAAGGCCGTTTTTGCCTATCCTTTCGGTAGCTACAGGTAGTTTTTGTTATACTACGTTATAGTTTAAAAATATTACACAAAAAGTCCTACCCTGGGTGGGTAGGACTATTGTAGCCTTTTATAAAATATCTTCATACATCTAATACCTTTTTTATTTTTTTAATATAGGCTCGCGTTCGACTACTATATCACCTGAAGGTAAGCGATGATATGGTCGACGGTGGAGCACGCTTGCCTAGAAGTAACCTATTCACTCTTGACTTAAAGACCCCTAAATTGTAGCTATCGGGAAATACAGACTCCGGCAGGGAAGTCCACTCCTTAGCTGTACGCATAATAAAAGTATTCTCAAAACGTTTAGTGCATATGGATGGGGTGTCCGCCATGTACCGAAGGCGCATCGCCGTTCGTCTGGTAGTCCGATGATGAAACGGGCTGGGCGGAATTAGATCATGCAATTCCATCGCACACTCCCCGAAATGTAACCGATAACAAATCGACAAGCTGGTAATTCGGCGACGATGTTCAAGGCTCTGGAGCTTTGACTTAACCAGTGCCTCATCGCCGATGAGCTTCTTGGTCAGCTTATCGATCGACTCTGGTGCATCAAGCTGGTATTTGACAGATCCGTCCAAGAGCTGAGAACAGTACTCCATGCATGATCGAACTTGCGCTTGATACACGCTGAGCAGCTGTTCTGGCGTGAAGTACCTTATCACCTTTGCAAGGATCCCCAGCTTTTTGGCAGCCAGCTGAGCATTTGCCTCAATGTTTTGGCCAAAATTAAGTGTCGATGTCAACGGAACGCCAAGAAGCTCAAGACGGTCACATCTTGGAAAGTTGGAGCCGGGTGAAATTGGCTCTTTTTAGCGGGAAAAATACACGCCTGGGTTTTAGTTGCATTAAACCTGACCAGATTGGCATCGCCCCATTCGGAGACTGCCTGCATGGACACGTCAAATTGGCTCTTTTTAGCGGAAAAAATACACGCCTGGGTTTTAGTTGCATTAAACCTGACCAGATGGGCATCGCCCCAATCGGAGACTGCCTGCATGGACAGGTCAAGCTCCACCATGGCCTCCCGGAGATACTGGATCTGAGGCCCGGTAGCACGATTTAATATCTTTCAACGACCAAGTCTTGTATATATGTATATACAAGAATAATAAATATAATGTAATAATAATATAATATAATCTGATTCTCAGAAACGGCTCCAACGATTGCCTTGAAATTTAGTATGCGGGGCCGATAAATCGATCTAGCTAGGTTTAATTTTTAGAAAATGTTATTTTCTCTATTTTCACCAGAGGAGTCTCGGTCGGCCGGGTACTTTATTTTAAACTGACATTTAAGGAAAAACAATCAACAAGATGCACTATAAAATCAAGTGTCAAAGTTCAGCACACAAACGGGATACATTTTTAAGCTTCTCAATGCTTCTTCCTACACGGGCAAGAAAATGTCAAAGATCTATTCTTAGAAATGGATCATTGAAGAAATTTACACTATTTATTTTTATGTAAAATGTGGAAAAGGTATGATTAGTGGAAAAACTATTTAGTCCGTCCATTAGACAATTAAAAAATATGTAAAAAAACATAAAACAAAAACGTGTGTGTGTGTGTAAGTGTTGTATGAGAAAACATTGAAAGGGTAAAAACCGCTTGCAACCTAGGTTTAGTCACTGACCCAGAACTTCGTTTTGAGGCGCATGTCAATGGCGTTGTGAAAAACTGTTTTTATAGGCTAAAAGTTCTGTACCGGGTGAAAGACTTCCTTAGTGTTGCAATGAGGAAGAGATTGGTGGACAGCCTGGTACTGTCCAAAC
The DNA here is from genome assembly GCA_947562075.1 of Orthosia gracilis. NCBI lineage: Eukaryota > Metazoa > Arthropoda > Insecta > Lepidoptera > Noctuidae > Orthosia > Orthosia gracilis. The sequence goes on along the minus strand of OX387265.1, from coordinate 42,311,929 downwards.
TGAATTATTGTGACACTGTATACGGACCGTGTCTCCTTTCTCGCACAGAGCGTCTAATACAGCGGGTACAAAATGCGTGTGCGCGTGCGTTTCTGTTTCAGTATACCCCGAAGGCATCATGTAACACCGCATTTAAATGAGCATAATATGTTAAAAATGGCTGCACGACGGAAATTACATTTAGCAGTCTTAATGTTTGGCGTTATTCAAACACACAAACCGGAATACCTGTATAAAAAGCTTATCTGGAGACACGAGCACTACAGCTACTCCGCCCGTTCCACGTCCAAACCACTCTCGTTGCCTCGTCGTGGGACCGCAGCCTTCAGAGAATGCTTTAAGTATGCCGCCACTTGCTGCTGGAATGATTTTCCGCCTCCCATAAGATCGCTGAAAACAAAACAAAGTTTTAAATTTCATTTAAAAAGAAATCTATTAGAAGAACAGAAGGTTGAACAACGTACATTTTATAAATAGAATCTTTTAGGCTATAAATTACTTACTTAAGGTTCATAATCCATTGGCATCGTATCGAGACGGTTCGAGGCGGCGGCATGAGTTCCTTCACGGGCAGCGATGTGGGGGCGTTCTTTCACTGGGCATCGCACTTTATCTTCTTCCATTGTTGGGATTGCCGGGATCGGCGGAATACGCACACACACATGACGGCACACTGCACAGGACTCGGGCGCCGCTTGACGTCACAGCGCTGTAGGCGCGTCTAAATAGCGCGCGCCCGGACGACGCGCAGCACGCTCGCTCGTGCACGACGTCACGAAAGCTCTCAAAATAAGGTTATACAATAAACAGCGCCAAGAGAGTGCGGTGTGGAAGCGAGACAAAACATGGAGTGTGCCTGTGTTTTTGCGGGTATTAGTTTTATGTTTTTGATAAGAATTTAAGATACTCCCGCGTTTGGTTTTGCGCACATCATAATTTTGGGTGGTTTATTTTTATCATACTGTATTTATATCTTACTGTATTTATTTTATGTTCTTTATATCTATTTTTACATACACAAAAAATTTGGTTTCCGTACGTCACTTCCTAGGCGACCACTGAAAATCAGCGCCGTGCTGTGGATCCCCCACGGCACAGCATTATGCTGAGTGGAAGCCTTTTTGCCACAATCAGACATGCATCTGCCTGGCATCTTTTTCACCCTATTTCTTTTCTGTTTTATTCAAAATGTGGGTAGTAAATGGTATTATTATTTTATTTATTTCTCATCTTTACTAACTTACTTTAAGTACTACTAATACTATTGTTAAGGGTTTAGCATAAGCATATATTTATATTGTATGTCGTTTTGTGACAATTTAATACTTTTTCTTTCTTTCTTTTTTTTCTTTCTATGTGACCAATATTTTAAGCCATAAAATATGTATTAAATTCTTTTTTTAAAGTCGGTAAAAAATACAAAGATAAAGCGTATCAGAGTTCATGAGTACCAAAGTGTGACGTCACGAGAAATTTCAACGCACTGTATCGTCGTCAATTTTTGTTTTCGTGACAAAAGAAAAAATACGCGTCCAATCTTTTTGGTAATCTAACTGATGGACTTTGTAGATCGTTTTAGCAGGTTTAAGTCATAATTTCCTATTACAAATATGATCGTATTCAATCTCGGTAAGATACTCATATTATTTTTAAACAATATTTAGTTTTTAAGCACATGAAACCACATTATCGTTTGCTTAACATAAATATTAAATTATTACGAGTATGCTTTCAGATATCGATTTATATTGTATATTAGACAAAGGCCTCTTTGAAAATGAATGTACTAAATAAGCCAATTGGTCAACCATTTCCAGTCAGACCGAAGCCAGGCGGACTCAGAAGCTAGTGGTATTACTTCCTTATGAATATGCATCTTGTCGGTCGTGAGAACAGGTTCCATATAGGCCAATGTGCCCCTAGGGACCCATCGTCCTGGGCTACACTGGCCACGCCAAACCACATCCTAAGTACTCATTAAGAGTACCTACCTACCGCTTAGTAATGAGAGTACATTCCGGAATATATTTTTTTTAATAGAAAAAGATAGAAATAGCAATTTCCTTCAAGGTATAATTTATAGCGATTTTTATGCTGCCATAAAAGCAAAGCGGATAAGGAGGCTTTAATAAAATTAAGTGAAAATTTTATTTTTTTTCGTCCGTCTATTTCCTTATTTAAATTTTGTGGTCAGGTGGTTTTTTCGTGATTGATTTATGTATGATGGCAATGTTTGTTTGTTTTGTTTCTTCACTGTTATTTATTACGAACGAAATATCGTTGCAGTATTTGATTTGGTGGTATGGATTGTATTGTGGAAATCAGATAGATAGTTGCACTATGTAAAAAAAGTTAATTAAAAAAATAACAAAAACCCGTCTGCTTAAGAAACGAAAAAGACGTAAACAAGAAGAAAATTATGCTGTGCAGTCGGAGGACACATCTAGTTTTGGTTTGCAAGCTCGCGAAAATGTTTCCTCAAGCAGTCGGGGTTTTTTAGTTCGGTTCGGCAACGTTGCCGTGGAACGATGCATTGGATGTCATCTGAAGCGGTACCTGGCGATGCGCTCGCCCAGTTGATGTTTAACTGTATTAGCGATTATTTGTGCAAAAAAAATGTCAGAAGTTATTGATTCTGATTTATTGATATCATTTGTTGAAATAGACTGCTATTGCACAGGTTCGTGAGTGAAAGAGTTACTGAAATTATACAATGCACGACATCGTGTAACGGTGCGGCACTGCGACGTGCGTTTTTACCACATGGTAACGTAAATTAGCACATCAATACAACGTGCCGCACCGCGACACAGCACCGTTACATATTTACGACGTCGTGACGTGGTGGTGGGAATAAGCCCTTAACTTTTCAATATAGTAGATATATATATATAGTTTGGTGGTGAAGACTAAAAAAGTCTCAAGACTTATGCCGTGGGTGGAGTCTTTGATTTTAGGTCTGTATTGGATTCTACATAGCTGAAGAATTAATGATGAAATCTATTGCAACCACGACGAACGACTATTGATGCAAGGTAAAGCTTGAAATATGTATTTTAACTTTGTCATTGTTAACGTGCTCGTTTTAGTGTTCCTTTTCTCATAACTTGTGTATGTTCGTCAAAAGTTAATTGTTAACATTCCTTAGTTCATTTTGAATAAAATTTTATACTTTAAATTTGAGTTTTAGACTAAATTAAATTCTAACTGTGGTAACAAGTATGAAAAAATCCTAAATGTAAGGAATTTACATTCGCTACATTCAATCCCAAAAAAATGGAATTTTGAGTGATAGAATATCATTTTGTCTATTTAGACAAATATGATTTAAAAACTGAAAACCCCAATTAGTTAATATTTAATAATAAATATCAAATGAAACTCTTTCTGAACGTCAAAATATTATAAAAGGAAATCATACCTCACCGCGTCCCAAAAGGAATTTGTTACATTGTTCTCTACAAATTCCTCAGCGTTACAGAAAACTGTAGAAAAATAAAACACAATCAGACAAGTGAAGTCGCAGTCCCCAGCTAGTTTACAAGAAACGAACGGTTGCAAATAAAGGAAGTAGATTTATCAAAATTGTTGACTTTCAAAAAAATATGATCCTCTTCCGTGGAAGTTCTTGTAAGATTAAATCTGAGATAATCCTGCTTTCAGTTATTCTCGGCAGAGTTTCAGAAAGAAGTCTCATTGAGGTTCTCTGTTTGTTTTATGTTATGAATCTGTTATGAAATTTAATAGGAAAGATATTATTTTTTTCTTTTCTGCTTCATGTTTATTTCAAGTTGTTCCTGGATCCTCAGGCGAAAACGATATTCATTTCCTAGAAATGTTACATATTCTTCACTGCAAAACTCTTTAAATATTTTGGGCCCAGTAGGTGGCCACATTAATTGCAGCGTCAGTGGATAAAGATCCTCTAAAGGCAGGCGTATGCAGTACTTGGAGCAATCCAGCATGTGTATATTCTGTACAGACTCATCGAACTGACATTGGTCAGACGGGTCTATCAAAACCAGTTTTGCCAAATTGTGTTACCGTTAGAAATGTTACTCAAAAGCAACAGGTGCAGTGTTCAATTTGGGAAATGCCTCGTTAGTCAAGTTTGGTTAAGGACGCGACTTGTTAACATCTTCGGTTTGATTCCCTGACTACCAAAGTGTTATTGGATTTTTTCCAGAAAATTCTACGAAGTTGCCTCCTGTCTGGGTTTGTGCCTGGTTGATAGCAATAAGCTTGTCCCTAACCATTAGGAATTACACATAACTGGCAAAATATGGTTGTGAACTTTGGTCTAACCCTTCTTGAAGATTATTCATAATGTTTGTGTAAATGTTATATACATAGGGGAAGTGATACCGCATAGTTACAGCTACATGTGTTGAGGGTAGATAACGTAGGTTTGTGGTTTTATCTGGTCGCAACAGATACCACAGCAGACACTAGTTTATTGACAACTAATAAGTTGCGGTAATTGTATTAATTGTAGGAGGTGTTCGGATGGGTGGATGGGTATGGGAAAGAGAACGGAATTAAATTATTTTTTGAGACCTGAGCCAATAGACAAAGTGTAATGCCATAAACGATCGCGATGTTCCAAATGACAAAATGTGAGGGATTGTGGGAAGAGCAGTGGTGGTCCAGTGGTAACGGCCCGACTTACCAGTCGTAGGTCGTGGGCTCGAACCCAGGCAGGCGTTTTACTTTAAGTAAATAGATCATCACCACTGCGCTAAAAACGGTGAAGGAAAACATCGTGCAAAAACCGGTATGTCCTAGAATGAAAAAATCGAAGACATATGACATCCACCAACCCGCACTGGGCCCGCGTGGTGGATTAAAACCACAGGCAGGAGGCCTGTGTCTGGATTCTAACTACCCGTAACAGTCAGTAGCAACGGCAGAAAGAGATTTAAAAAAAAACACTAATTTTTATTCTTTCTTTCTTTCCGTAGCACGCAAAGTTTCGATATCTAGTGAATGGTCACCCATCCACGGCAGGTCCTCAGCATGCATTGCTTAATCTCGAAGATCGACCTATGGGACTGTTATTCCTTAGATACGAGCTCCTCTACGTTAAACTATTTATGATGTTAATAATCATAATTAAGCCACGATGCAAAATTCGATTATTACTGTCGGTAACCTCAACCCAATCGTGAAGATAATTAATCGTAATTCAATTTGTGGTCTCTTTGACCACTTTGTTTGAGTAACTCCGTCTGTTTATTGTAATTGGCTAATTATATCTTGTATCTGTTGATTACATAATATTATTACCACTATCTGAGCTAGATTATAACAATACCTTCCTGTTACTATGCCACCGTAGAACAAGAGCCTCTTCTCACACAGAAAAGACACGAGCGTTGATCACCAGTTTTGCTTAAGGTGGCTTTGCGATTTCAAACTTATAATAAGTCCTGCCACCCTGACGTGTCAAAGCTCGACTGTAAAAAAGGGGCAGATGTATATAAGTCATATACGTCTGACCCTTACGCATACTCAAAATAACCTTGCTCTAAGAGCTTGTGGTCACCCCCTGGTTTCCTCACGATGTTTTCTTTCGCCAATTTCAGCGATGTCCAAAATAAACTTAGGTATATAAGAATTGAAAAAAAAATGGTACTTCCCCGGATTTGAACCCACGATATCAAGCACGAGAAGCTATATTTTAGCCACTAGAACACCATGACATTCATTATAATCATTTAAGCGGAAAGAAGTCCGCTGCTGGACATAGACCTCCCTCAAGGTCCTCTGCGTTTCGCATCCACCGGATCCCCGCAGCCTTACTATACTACATAAAAGATAGCTTGATCTCTGCGCTTTAACCCACGGCTTCGCTCGCAGTGAAGCCATTAAAAAAATATTTTTTTTAATAAAAAATATCTTATGTTATTTCTTATACCTCCAAGAATATATACAAAGTTTCATGATGATCGGTTCAGTAGTTTTTGCGTGAAAGCGTAACAAACAAACTTACATTCACATTTATAATATTAGTATGATATTATATATTATATTCTAAAATGTAACGTTCCATCAACAGATTTAACTCCTATTTACGTCACAAATTAAACTCAAGTCTAGTGAAGCGATTGTCTATTGAAAATTCGTTCAACCAATTACAGGAGCTGATGCGCGTTAATCAATTCATGACATCAATTTTACGACAATTTTTTTTCTTTAACTAAGCCTAAAAGTGATTTACAAGACATTTTTTAATGTAATGCTACGTATATCTATCAGCTAAGGGTGCACAAACAGCTAACTGAACTGAAAGAGAATTTTCAAAAGGAACTAACCAATAAAAGTTAACTAACCAATTTGAACGCCCGCCACCTATGACATGGGAATTATACATACTAAGGCCCAGTTTATTAATTCCTAGTTAACTCAACCAATGGTTAAATGCTAACCAATGTTTTCTTAATTCGATAAATGCTTTTTATCATCAATAACTAGCCTCACAAATCTTACTAATATTATAAATGCGGAAGTTTGGATGGATGAATGTGTGTTTGTTACTTAATCACGCCAAAACGGCTAAACGGATCTGATAAAATTTGGCACAGAGATAGATTATTGTCTGGAATAGCGCAAAGGCATTTTATCCCAGTATAATGTTCCTTTGGGATAGTAAAACACTTTTCACGCGGGTAAAGTCGCTGTCAGAAGCTAGTACCTGGTCAAACAAGTTGAAAGGTTAATTATTTGGCCATAATTATATTGGGCAATGGAGAGGGCTATGCTCGGAGTTGCCGAAATCGCATCAGATATATCAGATATCCGCAGGAGAACTAAAGTTACCGACATAGCACGAAGAATTGCAAAACTGAAGTGGCAGTGGGCAGGGCACATTGCTCGCAGAATGAATGTCCGATGGAGCCGAAAAGTTTTGGAGTGGCGACCGCGAATCGGAAGACGTTGCATTGGAAGGCCTCCAACTAGGTGGACCCATGACTTGGTGATCTGGATGCTGGGAGATTACGCTGGATGCGAGACGCACGGGATCGGTCAATGTGACGACGCCTGGGGGAGGCCTATGTCCAGCAGTGGACAACTTTCGGCTGAAATGATGATAATGATTAGACGATGAATAAACGCGTTTTACGGAAATTTGAAACAATTGGTTAGCAAATTTAAACGTTGGTTGAGTTAATTGCCGATAAAAAATGGGCCTTCGACATCGAAATGTGGGTGTATAGGTGCGCCTCTTTCTAAGTCTTCGAAGAACACGGCCGTGATGTTATGTTATGTACTAACTCGATTTCTGTTATTTAGGTTGACTAAAACTGTTTAACCCGTGCCTCCAGGCTCCCTAAGATCGTATTGCATTTATGATAAACCAGATTTCCGATGACTGAAGTTCAGCAATATTTACTGTGTAAATAATTTTATAATTAATTCTGAAATAATTAAATTGTTTAACGCATTTTTTGTTTAATAATTTAGAAACGACTCCAGATGGGGATTGTTGTTTATTTTTCCGAAAATCCTTACTAGGCTGAGTTTATATAACTGGTGGGAATTTCTGGAAAAAAATAACGATCCCCACTGGTGAGGATTTGTCAGTGGGGATTTCTGGAATAAACCGTTAATTCCAACGGGTAATTAGCCCTATGTTCAGAAGTGGACATTTATAGGTTGCCTTCACGGCACCGGACTATGCTGTGTTTTTGAGCAAGCATATTCAGGCTTCAAATTTAATAGCTGACTTTTAAAATTGTTCAAATTGAAGTCTTCAAAGTAGTCTAATTCAGGAAAAATCTACAATAGTTTCGTAATATTTGCACATCTAAGTCATTTTGCGTCAAGCCACACCCGATCAAAAGAAAACGAAACTGCCCTGCAGGTTCAGTTTCCTTTTTTTGGTGTGTGGACCTCAGACCAAAAATTTTTTATCTGAACTTTTCGAATATATTCCCTGTGAGTTCATTCAGCAAGCCTTCTTAGCTATCGACTTTTTGCCCTGAACATGCCTATTTAAAATCCTTCCCAGCCCCCTCTCTAAATGTCATGTATGAGGTTGTTTGCACACGAACAAACTTCTTTACCTCGTCAGAAATTCATCAGGACACGAATGATTAAATCCACAGGCGGGAGACAGGCAATTATAAATAGCTCGGAGAAATTGAGTCCAAGCTAACAACCAACCAAACTCGCCTTGAACAAAATCAAGTAAATTGGTCTGCTTCAAGCGAATGCAACGTTGCATCGATCAGGGGTACCTAAACGATGCCCTCACACACGAATATCAACCTTAGTTACGAAAACTAAAGTTTATTTTTCCATGGGTGATCTCGCGAAAATTCTGCTGAAATTTTCGTTGTGCAAGTACTTTGAATCTTTAGATACTTTATGTACGTACACAGAATAATGTAGTGTTTAAAGTAAGCGGTAACTCAGAGCTTGTTCTTTAATGAATTTTACAATGATGGATTTTCTGAACGATGTCTCACCGCGTTTGTCGTTTGAACTTTTTGATGAACAGTGAATCGGCCGTGGCTCATAATGGTGCGGGACTAATTTTAAGTTTTACGATTTAAGGTTTGAGGAAGAATACGTGTTTGTCTATGAGTAGCTGTCGCCCGCGGTTTGGCTTGCGTTGAATTGGTACTCTCCCGAATATCGTTATAAATTTTAGCCATGTGTTATTCTGATCTATAACAAATATTAATGTAAACTTTTATTAAAGCCCGTTTGGTGGTTTTTGCGTGAAATTGTAAGAAACATCCATTCTTACAACCATATTTAAAACATTAGTACGATGAACTTAAGCTTTGGTAAGGCTTTGTTAGTCAAACTCCAATTCTTGTGCGTTTGCTCAACAGGCATTTGCATTCATTTATTATTTCATAATTATATATTGTACTGCTCTTACATACTATCAATCTCAAACTAGAACTAAATTTTCTAAACCACCAAAGTTAAGTTAATGGCTCGTGTCTGAATTAAGTATTTTTAAGAATGTTAGCCACTTGAATACAAAAATTTGGCTGGTTTCCAGGCAGTAGAACTTCAACTTTATTTTATTTATTACTAGCTGTCCCACGCGGCTTCGCTCACGTCAACTGGCTACCTACCTACCTATCTACCCTACTTACCCTATCCTACCTATCTTTCATACATGATTGTTGCGTAACTTAAACCGTTTACGCAGCGCACGCAACGGGATCTCTCAAAAGGGAATGTTTTATTCCCGTTTTTGCCACATTTTTCATTTATGCTCCGCTCCTATTGGTCGTAGCGTGTTGTATTATAGCCTATAACCTTCCTAGATAAATGGACTGTCCAACACAAAAAGAATTTATCAATTCTAACTAGTAGTTCCTGAGATTAGCGCGTTCAAACAAACTAACAAACTCTTCAGCTTTATAATATTAGTATAGATTTATATTTTGCCTATTCTTTCCCAATGAAGGGCAAAGGCCTCCCTTTCTTCGTACCAATCCTCCCGGTTTCGGACAGTTGTGGACCAACCCTGTCGATTGGCATCAAGTTCATCCCGTCATCTTCGCCTGGGTCTGGCACGGTGTCGCCTGACATTTTCCGGGACTCACATTGTGGTTGATTTAGCCCATGAACCGTTCGACATCGGGCAGACGTGTCCGGCTCAGTCCCATTTTAACTTCAATTTCAAATTCTTAATTCAGAAATCGGTAGAGTTATAAGCTTTTAACAACAAATGTAACGATGCAGACAGCAATGCTCAGGACAGTTACAAGAAAAAACAAATGAAGAAACGTGTGCTTTCCAAGAGACTTTTCACAAACGAAGCGAAAACATGGAAACTGTTGAATGAAAATCAAGGAAATCGGGTGGTCCTTAACTAGTTACGAGCTCTCCAAATTAGAACGAGTCTACTACTCGAGGCAGCTTTGGACATCGATAGGAAAGCCTGCAAATAACACGTACTGTGAAAATTAACCCATATTGTGTAAATAATAAAAGATAGACAGTTTGTTGGGCAATAGTTCAATATTTGCTTTATATAGAAATCTAATCAAATGTACAATAAAAAAAAAGATACACATACTCTAAAAAAACAATACTTCTTTTAAAAAACAATACTTATATCGGTACAATCGCGGTCTTTTCGCTGACAGTAATATCTAGAACACAACCTTTGGATGGACTTAAAGAACTAAAAAACCAGCCAAGTGCGTGTAGGACTTTGCACAATTAGGGTTCCGTACCAATTTATCAATTAATGAAAAATATACGTAATACATAACACTAAAATTCAAGTTCATAGGTCAATGGGAAGATAAAAAATCTTCGGAACAAAATCTGTGACAGACGATGGACCAGACGGACAGACAGATAGACAGACGGACACGTGAGTGACAGCAATAAGGTTTCGGTTGACCCTTTGGGTACAGAACCCTAAAAAAGAAGGGGGTTGTCTGCGGTTTACTACTTATTTACGTTCACTACAATAAAAATAAAGGAGAACAGGTATTTTCAAACGTTCAAACATAATTCTCTCAAAAATTTACAATCTCATCTCGATAAAAATTACTATCAAAGAGTTGTAAACATGTTGGGGAATTTATTTAAAATGTTTATTGAGACTGAGTATTTAATGTGAACGTTTTTCGTGAAAGAAAGAAAGAAAAACTGTATTTATTTGCATTAAAAACAAAACATCTTAAAATTAAACAAAATAAAGAATTAAAACTATTAATGCCAGGACCTCAGCTCAGCATAATGCCGAATGGTAATACAGGGTATACCACTTGACGCTGATTTTCAGCTGCAGCCCACGAGTGCCATAATTATGCTCGAAAACACAAACACACATTTATGATATACTATTTTTTTTTTTAAATCACCTAAAATAAAATTTTGCGTCTCTTAAATATAACACAATAAAAATAAAAGTTCTATGTGCCTATTAACAAAAGAGAACAAATAAAAAAAGTTAAACGAAATTAAATTGTAATAAAATAACTGATTCAAATTCTTTATCGCGACTTAAATAAAGTCAAGTTAATACACCCCTAATTAAATCAATCTGCCCACCCTTTTCCTAACTATATTGGGGTCAGCTATTGATCTAATCGGATTCAGCTGGATACCATTATTTTTCCTTGGAGCGACTACCTCTACAGTCAGAGCTGGGCAAAACACATGCTTTGCTTTATTAAAATACAAATTAATATATTGCATATTTTTAAAATATGAAATACAAAATACTGGATTTTAACTATTTTTATTTAAAATACAAAATACAGTCGATCATACATCGTGGAATTTTTGTTTTTTTTTGTTTTGTTTTTATAAAAACGTTGCCCAAACTAGGAATTTCTTCCTGTATCGTGGGTGCGTTTACAAAAATGTAAACTTACATACAAAACACCCAGAGCCGGAACAACTATCTGTAGGTCATACACATATTTGTTCTGTGCGGGAATCGAACCCGCGACAAGCAGCGCAGCAGTCAATCGCTCAACTACTGCGCCCCAAACATTCGTACTAATTAACTTAATTAATACACAGAAGTTTCGTTAAAATAACCGTTTGAAATGAAAATTACAATTGACGCGATACTTGATAGTTTGACGTACGCCGTGACCATGTTGCTTACGAATTCTGCTGAACGCACCCATTAATAAGATCGCTAAATGTATTTATTCTCAAATATATTTTGAAATACTAACTACAAAATACCTCAGTGTCAGGTATTTGAAATAGCATTTACATTTTAAAGAAGTAATTGAATTACAAATACCAAATACGTATTTCAATTACGTATTACGTACGTACGAACGTACGTTATATACGTATTACGTATTATGTATTTCAAATACCTATTAGTATATACGTATTTATCGCCGTGATGGCCCAGTGGCTAAGATCTCGCCTCTCGTGCTTGAGGTCGTGGGTTCGAATCCGGGCAAGTACCAATGTGACTTTTTCAAATTCATATGTACTTTCTTTACTTTTCTTTACTTTACTTTACAAGTTTAACGTGGACATTTCTGACAACGGTGAAGGAAAAACATCGTGAGGAAATCTAGTCTTATAAGATTGTGCTCCATTGGTGTAATTGAAAGAAGAAAGAAAAAATATTTATTTGTGACCCGCACAGGCAACACGAGATAAGCAAAACACAAACAATAATAAAAAATAAAAATGATAAACCCCGTGCGAGACCAAAAAGGCTCAAGGCTCTCAGCATGTGCAGCGATATTAAAAAGAAATAACGCTGCGCTCTGATACCATTACTACATACCATACCATACTAATTGCTGCAAGGCGTTCCATTGCGAGGATAAACTAATAAATAAATAAATTACGTATTTGAATAATAAGTAAATACTTGTAGTAATAAGTAAAAATAATTCAAATACAGCCCAACCCAGTCTACAGTCCAGTAACTGGGTAGCACAATACCCCTTGACAAGACGGGTCTCAGATTTCCTAGCTTCTGAATAACCGTAACGATTGTCAAACTTCTAAAAATGACAGCTTGGACCAACGGCTTAAGGTACTCTCCGAGGGACAGAGTAGTAATGAAGTCACCCATCCATCCACTGACCTCAGCAAGCGTTGCTTAACTTTGAAGATCGACCCGTGCGGCTTTAATTATGTATACATAACTCCTCCGTTTAAACACCACACTCACCACTAATATAAATAATGTAAACCCCAAAACAGTTTTAAACATTTAAAATCATGCCATTATTAAATATAGATTAATTCTCGACCAGTCTATCAGCGTTTCAACACCTAATAATTGACAGGAGAATTTAAATATTGATTAAATTATACAGAAAATTTGCATTAACATGTTTGATGATATTACGTTAATTGACATGGAGATTTCTGGCCGCGTCATGTTGGTCATAATTATATTGATTCCAGTTCGTCGACATTTTAATTTGGCTGTACATGGTAGCCTTAACGAGCATAATCATTGGAAGCAGAGGTTTTACAATTTGTTAAGCTTACTGTTGCCGTTTTTGGAAATGTTGACTTAATAAATTTAAATGACGTGTTCTCTTGATCGTGTGATATTATTGATTCCATGTATTTTTATATTTAATGAGGGGACAGCTCGTGGCTTAATAATAACAGCTCCACAGGTCGATCTTCAAGGTTAAGTAACGCTTGCCGAGGTCGATCTGTGAATGGGTGATCATCTTAATACATATACCGAGATGCCTCCGGGCCTCGGAAAGCACGTTATGCTGTTGAACCCAGCTGCTTTTGTAGCTCTTTCACGGTCTAACCAAGGGGTATCGTGCTACCCAGTTACTGTTACCCAGTCAGATGGGCAGACGCCCCTTGAAAAATACTGTTATTCAGCTTTATCTGGTTAGACTGAAAGCTGACCCCAACATAGTAGATAGATTGTTTAATGGCTTAAATTTGTTATAGATTTCATTACAGGTTACTTGGACTGCGGCTCTAGACAAAGTTAGCGAAATTCGAAAACGCGAATTCTATTAGCAAAAGCGATGATAAAAAGCAAAGTAAGGGATTGGTTACGTGACTTGTCTTTGAAGTGGTTATTGTCCTTTAGTTATTTAAGGTGGGGGCGGGGGGCTTAGTAGCTGTGGCTTGGCCACCCACGGTGAAGCGAAGTGGAAACTGAGGAAGGGCCGTTCGTCAGGGCTTTTGCCTACTAAACCGACGACGTTGCGGCCAACGAGTAGGTTGCGGTGCCACTTAGGCGACATCGCAACTGAGGCGGCCGCGATGTCGTATTTAGCCGCCCATACCCATACGATTTTGCGGCTAAGGGATGGAAGCCACGGTGGGAGAGGAGTGCCGGTATTGCGGTGCACCACTCTCCCTACCTTCCGCGGCCTGGACAGGGTCGCTACCGTCTGATGGCAGTCGTGGTGGGGCTGCAGGGGAGGTACTTATCCCCTGCGGCTGAAAAGTGGTAGGTGGCGGGGCCACTAACCTGAACCGCCACAGGGGGACCAAGGGTGCCATACACGGGGTCGTCTGGCACCCATGTGGTGGTTTGGTCCCTGGCGTGGCCACGGCACGCAATGTGTTCTGATGCGCCGGTGATGGGGGTTACTCCCCAGAGGAGGGTCTGGTGACGGACAGCCGCGGCGGTTTTAATGAGTTGTAGTCTCTCATAACTGCGCAATCTCCTTGTGGTTGCGCAGTATGCATGAGCATTTTCCACGACGAAAAAAAAAGGTGTACAGTAAAGGATAGCTTGGCTTGGGGGAGGTCTACGTTCAGCAGTAGTCATCTTTCGACTGAGATGATGATGATGAATAAACGATATAAAAATTTACATAAATTTCAAAAAAATATGTCGTAACGTAATGTGGCATCGTATTATATACGTTCACTTACATTCTTAGCTTTAAATAAATTAAAATAAAAAATCATTCGTTTATGTGAATTAATTCTTAATCCTAGGGACCTACATTTTTTCAAAACACTTGTCCATCGGTATTTCAACAATCATCACAAATCAAATGTACGCCAAATTAGTTACATAACATTTTACAAATAAAAATTTATGATAATATTTTAAATTATTATCACTCTGTTTTCCAAACTCTCTGAAAATCACAAACCTTGGTTGCCATACAGTCTAACACCACACCAAAATGATTACGTACCTAATATTATTCCCAAAATTACAGTTCCAATTTTAGCTATACCACCGAAAACTACACAGTATACATACATACGTACTTTGATTACGCCAGTTTACGATATCATAGTTAAAATGTGGTTTGAAACTCATACAAACTAACAAAGTTTTCTGTTTGATCAGTAGTTGCCAACAATTGCTTGGAGATTAGGGTCGCCTCTAGATTCGGAACCAATATATTTCAATTTCAATTAAAAACAATGCTTGAGTTATTAATTTGTGGGTGAGTTTGAGTAGATTGAAAACTAAAGGCTTGGTTACTTAGTGTTGTTGGGATTTTCTCTGCGAAAAATAATGGGCAGATTTGTTTAACCAATGTCCATCACTGATGGTGAAATCTGGCCATCATAATCTTCCTGTCCTTGTCCCATGTTACTTGGGGTCGGCGCAACACGTTTTCTTCTTCCATATCGTCCTGTCCCCCGTCACTATATCACTGACTCCCTTTTCTTTCATACCACTCCTCAAATAGTCCAAACATCTTATTTTGCCCCTCCCCCCCTCCCCCTCCCCTCTTCATCCATCCACATTTATATTCATAACACGCAGTTTTAGTAACACGTGTTTCATCGCTCCTCATCATATGACCATACATGGACAAACGGTTTCCTTTCAACTTTGCTGTCACTGGCGCCACTTTCAAACTTCCTCTTATATACTCATTTCTCACTTTGTCCATTCTCGTCTTTCCGCAGATCCATGTCGACATTCTCATCTCTGCTACATGCAATCACTTTTCATCCATCTTTTTCGCAGTACAAAATTCTGATACACAGGTCTAATCACGGACTTAAAATCACAGATGGGTAAATCTGATAACGAATAAAAAAAAAAAAATCTTTTCATTTCAAGTACTTCCTGAATATACTTTAAATGAAAAGTTTTATTTTCTTTTTGTTCTTGTCCCTTCATTGTCATCATCATCCAACCCTTGTCTCATGTTACTTGGAATGGGCGCAACACATTTTCTCTTTCCATACCCTCCTGTCCACCGTCACGCTATCACTGACTCCCTTTTCTTTCATATCATTCCTCACACAGTCCAGCCTTGTGCCCCAGAAATAAATACTGAAACAGTACTTGTTATTAAGTGTCAAGATATGGCTATTTTACAACCCCTATTTGTAAACTTTACCCTCGGAGGAGAAGGAGGAGCTCGTGGCTAAATAATAACAGCCGCACGGTTCGATCTTAAAGGTTAAGCAACGCTTGACGAGGTCGGTCCGTGGATGGGTGACCATTTTCAACATACCGAGTTTCCTTCGTGCCTCGGAAAGCACGTTAAGCCGTTGGTCACGGCTGTCATTTGAAGATCTTAGACAGTCGTTACGGGTAGTCAGAAGCCTGATATCTGACACCAGTCTTGCCAAGGGGTACCGTGTTACCCAGTTATTGGGTTGTGGAGGTCAGATAGGCAGTCGTTCCACGTAAAACACTACTGCTCAGCTGAATCCGGTAAGACTGGAAGCCGACCAATATAGTTGGGAAGAGGCTAGGCAGATTGATTTACTTGTAAACTTTAACGAGTGAATAAATAAAATAAAATAATCTTTATTTCGGACAAGTAACATCCATATGGGTTAGTAAACGAGAAAACTTATACCTATGTTAGTACACTCTTAATTTCTAAAAAATAATATCAGATGAAGACAATGCTAGTCCGAAATTAGCGATTTTAACAAGTTACCGAACTTTTCACCTTAGGTTTTACTGGTAGTTCTCAAAATTTACTATATTTTGGGATTTCACAGTAACATATTATAATAATAAAGTGTGTCCTCATTTAGCCAGCTTTTAAAAAACATCCATTACGATATTCCTTTTTGCTCCAAAACTGAATATTAATAATTTATATCACTGCCGCTTTCAACTCTTAACGAGGGCTGTTGGCCAAGTGCAGTCAACGTATCGCCACTCATGTCAATATTAAAACAGGTTTCAATTTATAATCTCGTGTTATTCTTCTTTCAGTAGTGGCTTTTATGATATCATTTTTTGAGGCATGAAACTTCGAGCTAGTTTTTTTCGGGGAAGAGCCAAACAGCCTGTAAATTAAGTTTGTCCAGACCTAAGTCGAGTTGTCATTCATTTTATTGGTTAAGGTGGAGAATATTGTTTAAATCGATATTACAAAGAGGTAAAATGTTGGTTTGTACGTTCGTTTGTTTATGTTTTTGTAAAATATAATCTCTGGCAGTACTGTTATTACGGATCCTGTGACGAAAAAGTCTTTATCCTGAAAAAACACTTCGCTGTGGGATAGGCCAGGCGAATAAACCGCGGGAAAAATCTAATTAATTCATGAACACACAAAGCATGGACAGGTGAGAAACCCATTTTTTAAGTAGTGTAAAGGATTAATCTAGTCTTTCATATCTCCCTTTTTAGTTGCCATGTCAATCCAGAACAAGCATCTCTAATCAGCTGTAATCAAGTTCCTTTACAGAGTGAAAATTCTCTTCAAAAAATTTGATGACTCGGTTGTTGTTCTTTGACTAAAACTAATTTGTCTGAAATTAAGATAGTCTTCCTTGCCACTACAGTCGCATCTTTTAAAAGATGTTTATAAATTAATAAAACATAATACTTATAAAACAAGCCTATTGCCAACGGTATACCCGGGGGTCTAATATCCTGGCTTAAAAAACTGCGGCATTCTTAAATGTCCAAAAATCATCCAATTTGACAACTTTCAGCTGTCGCTTGAGCAACCTTTGTTTTGTATACACATACTTAAATTTTAAATAAGTAGTTCACACTCATTTTTTTATCGTTAGATATTTAGTTTACATAAACAAAATCTATAACTGGTGCTCTACGTTCCTGTTTACGTGAGCGATGCCGCGGGTACAGCTAGTCATAACACAAATAATTTCTCTGGCAGCCCTGCCAGAGAGTTAATGCATAGGAAGTTTGCTAGCAGAGGAACTTAGCTGATATAATAAGTTTGTGATTATTCATTGTATTCTGCGATCAACAATATACTAGATAAACAATCCCATACAAAACTTCTCTTTAAAACTGACGCCAATTGTGTTAAGGTAATACTAAGAATTCTAGTTGAAATAAATATACATTAATGCAAATTCAACCTAAAATGCAATTTTTAAAGTTGCATTGACAAAAGTATGTAAAAAGCATTAAAAAAATATGACCTTGCTTCGCAGCTCAACATACATCGATGTTTGTCGACGCAAACTTTGGTCAAACAATCATAATATTTGGTAATTGATTCATATTTCCTATTTAATTCGGTT
Source organism: Orthosia gracilis (assembly GCA_947562075.1). Classification (NCBI taxonomy): domain Eukaryota; kingdom Metazoa; phylum Arthropoda; class Insecta; order Lepidoptera; family Noctuidae; genus Orthosia; species Orthosia gracilis. The sequence goes on along the minus strand of OX387265.1, from coordinate 42,294,025 downwards.
TTTACTTTATGAAAACACTTTTCACATAAATCAAGATGTTACGGTGTTTATTTGCACAATTTTTGAACGCACATTGCGGCATTTTAACGTCTTAATGTTGGATATGATTGGACTATATTGATTTGAAATAAGACCACAACCGTATATGTGGTCATATTTTTCAGCCCGTTTTTGATGCACTGACCGGGCATCTAGTGTTTTATTGATCGAAGATTGTATTAGTTTTCATATTAACATACATTTTTGTAGTTGAATTTTTAGTGTATGATATTTTTGAGTAAAGTTATTAAGAGTAAATAGCTATAAAGATGTTATCAATTTTGTGGTTTGGAGTCTGGGATCTCATAGAAATGATATCAGGTAATATTGCGGCCTATATATCATCGAAATAGCTTGCAGGGTTAGCAAGCTGAAGTGGCAATGGGCCAAACAGGTTAGCCGAAGGTCCGGTAGCGAGAAGACCAGACAAGTCTAAAGCAAGCTTGGGAAGGCCTTTAGCTAGGCAGACCAATACCTTAGAAAGATGGCTGGGACATACTGTATGTGAAAGGCGAAGAACTGAATACTCTGGCGTCGCGTAGGTGGAAGAGGTTTATGTCCAGCAGTAGACTGCGATATGCTGATAATTATGATTAATTCCTCTTCGTCATCATTATTTTAGCCGAACAACGTCCAATAATGAATATAAGTTTTTTCCCAAGTATCTTCACATTGATGGGTACCGTGTGTCATCATGAAGAAAATTGCATATTGGTTTTTGTCGCTGACTTAGGAAAAAAAAAGATAGTATAGGATAGATTTACCCCTTTTCCGCACTTAGATTAGGTAATTTGGTCCGCTGTGCGTGCAGGCCTCCTCTCTGTGAGAGGGAATGGACCGTATTCTAACACGTAGGCCCAGTGCGGCTTCGTAGATGTCACATGTCTTAGATTTTTGGTTCTAAGACATTGCCGGTTTCCTCACAATGTTTTCCTGTACCGTTTTGAGAGCAGTGGTGATGAAATTATTTACACGAAGTAAAGCGCCTGCCTGGGTTCGAAACCACGACCTACAACCTTTTTAAGTTGCGGCCGTTACCACTGGGCCACCACTGCTCTCTTAACGTAGCCTCACAGAATCTATTTAGTAACCCCGATAAATGTTGATGCTTACACCGCCGGTTCAAAGTCAAAAATGCAACTTATTATTTATCATCATCATACTATTTTATAAATTAAATCACGTTTGACACTCATAACCATCTTCCTAACAATTATAATCCGTCCGAAACTTTCACCACATAATAGAGACAACTAACCCAGCACCAACGTCTATAAATCAAGTGTTTATTACCGACCTTTATAACCCGCCTAAACAATAAAGTAGCCCAAATAGTTAAGAAATCCTTTCAACCAACGTATCACAATACTTGAATGGTTTAATAGAGACAAGAGGACGGATGTGGCAAGAGTTATTATCCACTGATTTGTGTGTGAGTGTCTTCTAAACAATGGGGCCCTTTCAAAGCCCTTTCTTGAGTGACAAATGGAAGGTATATTTCCTTAATCCGATGGGAGTTAGTGTTTGAATGTGGGGTTGAGTTATATGGAAGGTTAGGTTTGGCGAACTGGATAAATAACAAAATATAAAACGTTACAAAATAAAGGATTATATCTTTTTCTTGTATCGTAACTGTTTTGACAGCCCGAAGCACGAACGCTTCCTTTAATTTTGATAGCTCAACAGTAACCATTGCATGTTTTTCGCTATCGATTAGATGAATTTTTGAACATATGAAGCAATTAATGCAAGTGAAGCACGCAAGCACCATGATGAAGTGTGGTTAGAGGAGCTGCTAAAAAAAACAAATGACTATTGGTCCATCAGCCTGGATCAAAAACGCTGGACGACATGGGGGCTATGGGTAACTAACAATATGTTAATGTGAATAATAAAGATTTTTATCCTCATAATAATGACAGTGTTTTTTGAATTCAAGAGTGAGTCTCGAAGCTCATTCATAACTAGGTAGATTTGAATTCAGCGAGCTGTATTGCTCGTCAAATCATAAAACCGGGCCAAGTGCTTGTCGGACTTCGCACGTTTAGGGTTTCATACCAAATGTAAAATATATTGGTTAGTCAAATATACGTACTAATAAACATTATCACCAAATTTTAAGTTCATAGGTCAAGTTCTTCTGACGTTTCTCTTCGTTCTGTACGTTCTTCTCCATAACAAGCTACTTTTTGAAATGGAAGGTACAATCAATTATTATTACTTATAAATTTAAATTTTTGACGTTCAAAAGTGCCGCTTACTGGCATAATTGAAATAAGGTTAATTTTAATTTGATTTTGAATGGGCAGTTTAAAAATTCTTCGGAACAAGATTTTGTGACAGACAGACGGACACGTGAATGAAAGCAATAGGTTTACGTTTGGACCCTTCGGGTACGGAACCCTAAAAACTAGAAATATTTGTGAAGGAATTTATTGATTGCTGGGACAAAACGAGATCTTGGTCCCGATCCCTGCTTTGTAAAGGCCTTGACTGCTCCTGAAGGCCCAAGACTTGCAGAATATTGGACTCTTTCGAAAAGAGTACCTACACCAATGATGAGTCTTATAATGTTTGCCAATACCTAATCATTTAAAGAGATTTCTTCATACTCTTTCATGGGGTCAAACCCTTTGCCTTGCCGAATTTACTCACGCAATTTGGTTGCAGGACAGCTGAAACTTAATGAAAGCTTGTGAAAATACCTGAAGCATTTACAAAAATATATCTTGCGTTACACAAAATAATCCCCATGAAATTCTAACAAAAACACATTCCCCCGAACCAACAAGTTCAGACTGGTATAACAACGGACCGTATGTTTACAGGGACCGATTCGTTTTGAATACGTTAGTCCTACATGAGCCCAAACGCCTCAGGGTGACCGCAGACACGTTAAGTTCCTGACGGCGACTTAAGAGATTGAGACGTTTTCTATTAACTTTGTGCTATTAACTGTGTTTGGTTTGTTTCGTACTGTTTGTTAATGTACTGATGTGGTGTTGTCATTAATGTCTGTGTTTCCTGATAGTTACGACCTAAGGGTCTTTAAGTCAGGAGTGAATAGGTCTAGGCAAGCGTACTTCACCTTCGACCTCATCCTTGCTTACCATCAGGTGAGTTAGTGGTTAAACGCGAGCCTATTGTCATCATCATTATCATTTTAACCGAAGAATGTCCACTGCTGGACATAGGCCTCCCCCAAGTGTCGCCACCTCGATCCTATCGCCCTATCCAAGCCTATCTATATATATAAAAATGAATCCCAATTTCCCTTGGTCACGACATCACGCGTGAACGGCTGGACCGATTTCGCTAATTCTTTTTTTGTTGTTTGTTATTGTTAGGAGAAGGTTCTTATGAAAGAAAAATTAAAAAAAAGAATTGTTGATAGGTAGGGTAGGTATGTAGGTAGGGTAGGTATGTAGTTAGGGTAGGTATGCAGGTAGGGTAGGTAAGGTAGGGTAAGTAAGGTAGGGTAGTTAAGGTAGGGTAGGGTAGGCAGTTGACGGGAGCGAAGACGCGGGCACAGCTAGTAGTAAATTAAATAAAATACGTCTTTTTATTATTTTCCCTTCTTAGAGTTATGAGTTGAGCTACACTATAACTGACAAATGCTTGCACTGTCTGAACAGATCTACTCAAATTTACATGGTGCTTTCTTCAAAATACCACCTCAGATATTAAACTACATTATCTCATATGATTTGTATGTCTCTAGAAAGTATATTTCGTGAAAGCGCGTTTAAAATAGTACTTCGTCATCATCATCATAATCCCGACCGACCGATCCCACGCGTCTCGCATCCAGCGCCTTCCCGCAACCTTAACCATATCATCGGTCCACCTAGTGGAAGTCCTTCCAACGTATCGTCTTCCGGTTCGCAGTCGCCATTCCAGAACTACTTAAAATAGTACTTAGTAGGAAGGATTTTTTTCCTTCTTACGGTAATTATCATCTAAAGGACATTTATACACCTAGTAAGATATAATAAACAAACTCCATTATGATACAGCATACAGTCGCATGACAATTTCCTATTTTAACGCAATGCGCCTACAATCTGACCTAGAAAGCTGTTTTCGCAGCAGATGATCTGCCCTACATTTAGTTGAACAACACGACTTATTTGATAGCGCAGCTGTCACGGATATATTGTTCAGCTCTCGTAGAACTGTGACAAAATGGCAGTAGATTTAGTAGTTAATGAATAACCCTTTCTTTCTCCCCGTTCTTTTGCTTCATATAAACATTGAGGAACTTATCATTTCAGCTGAGAGACATCCACTTCTATCTAGCTAGAGAAAGGCCTTCCAACGCTGCGTCTTTCAGTATGCGGTATGCGGTCGACTCTCCTGAACTTTTCGGCGAGCTTATTGAGGAGTTTGTGGCCAAATAATAACAGCCATCTTGGTCGATATTCGAAGTTAAGCAACGCTTGTCGAAGTCAGTCCATAGATGGGTGACCATTAATAACATACTGAGTCTCCTCCGTGCCTCAGAAAGCATGTTCAGCTCCCGGTCTCGTGTGTCATTTTAAAGATAGTCTTTGACAATCGCTACGGTATTCAGTAGCCTGGAATCTGATACAAGTCTTGCCAAGGAGTATTGTGTTACCCAGATACTAGTTTGTGGAGGTAAGACCGGTAGTCACTAGTAAAATACTGGTACAGTTGTTCTGTCTCACGTCGACAGGTTGTCTTACTCGTGTGTGGATGTACATGCACATACTCGTAGTTTCGGTGTGCGTAAGCTTGAGAGCGCTCAATATCGCCCGAGCACACAGAAAGAATGTGCGTGTGCATCTACACACACGATTAAGGCCAACCCGCCGTCGTGAGATAGAACAACTGTATCCATCTGAATAATCTGTTAGACTGGAAGCTGATCCCAATATATTTGGAAAAAGGCTAGGCAGATTGATTGCTTCCTATAAAATTACATGTTTATGAAATAAAGATTTTGAAGTGATTAGTGACTGATACCTCCCTTTTGCATCACTTTCTCTCGTACGATCTATCTCGATCTGTATGTGCTTCTGGCGGTATCCACACCGCACCGCTCCGCACAGCTTCACACCGCTCTTGACTCTACAGTTCACAACGCCCAGTGCTGATCTGGTCAAACCAACGTATTGGGTTGCGTCCACGGGACGAGAGAAAGCGATGCAGAACGGAGATCACGACCCTCAGTATGACGCAAGGAGGAGTAATTTACACAAATTATACAAAACAAGACATGATGATGATGATATAAACTATACATGCCGCTTATAATAGGTATGCCTATAACCTTAGTGTAAATGAAAGTGATAAATAGTTTTTATCGCAATCGAATGAACTGTATGGCTATGCATAAATACGAATAAACAAAAATTTTTAGGTTTCCGTAGTTAACAAGGAACCCTTATAGTTCCGCCATGTCCGTCTGTCAATCCGCAGCAGCTTATCTCAGAGACTTAATACTAGGCACCTATAATTTGGCATGGATATATATATATATATATATATATTAATTAAACAAAATGATAAAATAAAGAAACGTTTTTTTAGGGTCCCTCCTGTACACGTAATGTAGGGATGGTTTTGCAAATAATTAAAATAAATAAAATAAAATAGAAGTAAATCTAAATAACAATCGCGTTTTACAACTACCTCGAACATAATTCACCTTAATTTTCCGCCTAATCAATGAAGAAGTAGCCACTACATTTTCCCTTAAAGCGTACCTAATTAGCGACAGCCTTTCCGGGTCATAAAGTCCAGGGTATAAAGTAAAAGATTCACGACACGATTAGGCAGTTTCGCCGCAAACAGCACAAGTTCTTGATGCATCGCCTTAAAAGTAAAAGAAAAGTTTTACGGACAAACTCAAAAGAACGAAGAAAACAACTTTAGTTCCTATTTTAGCGAACAAATGGCGTTGTACTAACATTTTCAAGAGAAACACTGAAAATACTCGTACAGCGTTCCTCGTAAAACAATGTTGATGTTGCATTAAAATATCAAAAAGGCTGTGATGTATGTAGTTCTAGTTGAATCCCGTAAAAAGAATGCTTTTTGAGGTGCAGCGTTGTCCGGGCTGGAACAATATGAATATTATTTGTAGGTTCCCAATTGCAGTAATAAAAGGCACAATGTTTATGTTCCAGGAACGCTTCAGGATTTTCTTTCGTTCTGAGTTTTACGAGTATTTCCCAGAATGAAGGAAATGAAATTCATGCGAAAGTTAACAAAAAAAAACATCGAACCAACCTACCTACCTATCTCTCTTCTTCAATATCAAATTCAGTTTGGTCTATAACACTGCATCAGATCTAGAAAGCTGAGCAGTTTGATTTCGATCTAATCTTATACAACACGCTCCCAAAAATTGAATGTGGTCAAGAAAGTGCTTTCTAATCATTTCATCATGGTTTGCAACCAAACAAAACTACCAATAAAATAGCTTTAATTCTGTGAAACAGAATTGCCTGTGGGTAATTACGACAGCTGGAAAGTCCCATCATAAATATCCCAGCAGGTATTATTTCATGTAAAAAAATATGTTCAGTGTACACCTACTAAATAATCACCCATATTAGAAAACATGAACAAAAACCCACGACTTTATTTATGCAAGATAAAAGGAATAAAAACGTTTACACATTGTGCTCACAAATGCATAGGTTTTAGGGTTCAACGCGCGCTCAGACCGAACCTCGCAATCGAATTCGAAATAAACGAGCAATGTAACGCGTCTAAATAGAATTGCACGTTGTATGAATGGTGTGCGGCTGTAGCTTTTTGTTTTTCAGGCTTGTATGGAAATGTTTTGCATACATACATACGACATCACACTTTTGGCCTAAATTGTGCTGTGGGACGGCTGGTTTTTTGTTTAGAACCCTGTATTGGAATAAAATTACAAACCGTTCAGTGACAAAAGTATTTTATCGTTTTCAATCCTAAAGGATTAAATTTATATTATGTTTAGAATAGGGCTTTTTTATTATCAATAGGCTCGCGCTTGACCACTATCTCACCTGGCCTCGCCTGGTTTCACTTCTATAATCATTATGGTAATTTATTTTTCTTTGCATCGTACGCTTGGTTGCTCATAACGAAAACTTGTTGGAATATTAGTTTTGCATAATAAGAAGCCTATCAGCACTCCACTGCTGAACATAAGCCGCTCCAATTTGGCAGCTCTCAACCAGCTGCTACCAGCCACCCTGCAAAGATCGCCGTTCCACCTAGACTGAGCCTCATAAGGATGTTCATATTAAATGAAGATAGTATACTCATTAGTAAAACGCACCCACAATACAGAAGAAATTACGACGGCGACGTTTTTTTTTAAACATTAAATATTGTTTGTTATTGTATTGCATTTTGTAACAATATTACAATGCAGGGAAAAACAAAAGTGTCGGTATTTTAAGACGTCTTGAACTCGAAGTTAAATAACAACACTTTATTCCTTGCAGCTACAACTTTGTAACATCACTTGTGGCGAAAGATAAGCAGCTTATAGGGTGTATATTTCTCGTCAATATACTTACTCTTTGGATACACATTTTCGCGTGTTTATATCTTATGCTGCATCAAAATTGTAAGAAAAAGTAGCCTGAACTTTTTCATCTTACGATAATCATCTTACTGCAATAATAAAAATATTTAAGAAGTTAAAATAAATAAGCGGGAATTAATACGAGAAATAGGAGAAAAGCTATTTTAAAAACAAATTCTTTAAATCGAAACTAATGTTTATTTTAGTGTTTACCAAATCATAGTTTCACTGATTATTCAAGTTCTTAAGTTCCGATCGGGCACCTCTGCCGTATTGTATTCTTTTTAATCTTTTCACGCTGATATTGTCATCATATAAGTATTCCACAAGTATTGCCACATTACTATCGAACCTTTGCGTATCGCATCCGGCTGATTCCATCTGCCTTCGGTTTAGCCTTCAACAGGTCATCGGTGCAACTTTTGGAAGGCATTCCAACGCACTCTAATATCACAAGTGCTTTATTAATCACAAGACTTGTATAGTTTTATTCTATTCGAAGTTTATATATAAAAATAAAACTTAATCGCGTACAGCTCTCAATATTGCACCTACCACTATTTGCATCTCGCAAAGGTTGGTAAAACTGGTGGAAATACCTAGGGCATAAAGTCCGCCTCTTAGTATGTGTGTGCATGAATTATTGAATAAATAATACTTCTTCTTACTTATTTAATACTTCACGTAATAAGGTTGACCCTACATAACATTTAACAATAAGTAAACATGAATAAAATATGAGACGGTCACAAATATCGACGGCACAAGATATTTTATTCACCCATTCAAGAAAAAAAGGCGTTAAGCTAAATATAATTTATACACTTTTCCAGCCATATATTGTCGTTACGGAACCCTTCTAATACACACGGTTTTACCGACCTTTTGGTCACCAGTTATTGCTGGTCATAAATTCATATTTATGATGCCTAATGCAGGCTTCTGGTCAATGTGCAGTGCATCTATGCCGATGTCCGATATAAAATGGTTTTTAAATAATCACGATAGTACTGTGTACAGCCTTTTTATTGTAACAAGCTTGCTTTTGTATGTGTGTCCGGAAACTATTAATCCATTTTTTAAGAACTTCCTGGCATCCAATTAAACTGAAACTTGATGTACTTATAAATAATATAAAAAAAATAAAAATTAGAAACATTGAAATACTGTACAGTATTTACTAGTGCTGGTCGCATGACAGAGTGGAAGGTTGCAACTCCTCATCCAGACAATATAGCACCATTGTGTTTGGTATCATTGTAGGTGTATTGCCAAGTGATATTTTTTGTACCATTTAGAACTAGTGCTGGAACTTATGTTAATAGGACTTGTGTAGATGTTAGAGAAATAGCCTCTTTATTGATTTCTCCTTCTTTCGCCCCTATTTTCAAGAGGCTGTTTCTCTAGTGCTAGTAAGTTTATTGCATGCATCATCATCCGCCTGCCCTTTACCCATACAACTTGGGCTCGATGCAACACGGTTTATTCTTTCATACCGTCCTTTCCCCCCTCACGCTATCACTGTCCCCCATTTCTTTTATACACTCACTCCTTAAACAGTCCATTCATCTTTTCTTTGACTGTCCCCTCCCTCTCCATCCATCCGCATTTATATTCACAACTCTTTTAGTAACATGCGTTTCATCCCTCCTTGACCTTGTCCTCACATGACCATACCAGGACAAACGGTTTCTTTTCAAATTTTCTGTCACTGGCGCCACTTTCAAACTGCCTCTTATGTAGTCATTTCTCACTTTATCCATTCTTGTCACTCCGTACATCAATCTCAACATTTTTATCTCTGCTACATGTAATCTCTTTTTAACCGTCTTCCCAAAAAGGAGGAGGTTATCAATTCGACAGTTTAAAAAAAAAAAGTGTGTTATGCCAAAAAACCAAGAAACGAAAGAAGGTAACACCGTCTTCCGAAATTGAAGTTATTTTTCACTTTGTAGTGTTTTCATTCGTCTTTTTCACAGCCCAACATTCTATGCATTCTAAATAAATAATATTTTTTCTTCGGGTATAAAGTGTTATAAAATAGTATACACAATAAACAGACATGCGATTGCAGCTATCCCGAGTAATTTGCCGTCATTTATTTATTTATTTTTTAAACTTCATGTACAGTAGTGGTACATAGGCAGACTAAATGCTACAAGGCATTCTCTACCAGTCAACCTTTGGGTTAAAAAGGACAACGTTGTGAAGCGGGTACAAAATAACATCTAAAAATAACAAATTTTGCACGAAAATGTATATAATGTAAATGTGTAAATTTATTAAAGAGGTTCGATATATATCTACGAAGTTATTTATCTGATCTAAATGAAATTTTAATGGGTCACATGACAAGCACCAGCTTTCAAATAAAAAAGAAACATTAAAATCGATTCAACTAGTAATAAGTTCTGAGGTGAATGAACAAAAAATACAGTCGAATTGAAAACCCGTGAAGGTAGATCACTGTGACTGTTAGTTCATTCAAATAAAATCATTGATAGCTAAAACGATTCAAAATATTTGTAAAAAGTGTTATTAATTATTGACTTTTACAAACTAAAATTATTTGATAAGCGACTGGCACTGGTAATTTTTGCTGCATGAAGTCTTGTTATCTTGCTGGCTCTAGTCGAAAGAACTCAGTATTGATTTGTATTCTGAACTGTCCTTATATGTTCATAAGATGTGTCTGGTCGTTATCATTTGAAAACTCTGAGTCCTCCTGCTCCTGCATACATGCACAAAAAGCGTCGATGGCCAGCTTGCTCGTTGAGTGCCTATAGTGTTTCAGTTGTGTAATGTGAAGACTGTTCCGCTCAGGCCCGTTCTTGAGAGTAAAATATGGACCCTACTATTTGCAGGATGAATTAGATTTCAAAATGCCTATTGAATTGAAGGAAAACATAGTGAGAAAATCCGGAACATTAAGATAAAAGAAAATAAAAATAAAAAAGCCTTTATTTTTTTGTAGTTTTTTTACATAACTTTATCTTATACAGGGTGTTTGGAAGGGAGCTGTACATACGCCTAGGGTAGAAACTAGGGATAGTCTGCTACCTACCCCCGCCCATTATATTGACCTTGGCCTCAAGGTTTTTTTTTAATTTATTTTTATTTTTTATTTGACTTTTTTGTGATTTTTTGACTAAAACTACCTGTAGCTCAAAATCTATCCATGGGACCGGTCGGCTAATGGTCTTGTTTTAATCGTTAGAGTCTTAGGGTCCTGCAAAAAATTATTTTACACCAGAAAATTGTGGAGAAGAAAAGTTATGGGGCCTGAAGTACCGTAGTAAGGTAAAGAAATAATTTTAAGGGCAACTTTCTATGGGGTTTAAAAAAAAACTAACAGGGTTGGAGTTCTTCTGATTTTTTTAAAACATCCTCAGTCCATGCCCTTTCTAACGATATGCTAAAAGTGTAATTATCACTTTTAGTTTTAAAGTTATTAATTAATTTCCGCAACTAGGGCACTTCAAGCAAAAATTTCAACTAATGAAAATTAAATGTGTTCGATCGTAAAAGGATGGCAAATGAAACAAAAAATTTGGTAATGACTAATGTCATTAAATTACAAATTTTAATTAATTACTAATTTTAATTAATTACAAATTTTGTTCAAATTGATGACCATTGACCTGTAAACATGCTCGGCACCTCTTCCTCATCTCCACGGTCACCGTTCTAAGCAGCAGTTCCTCGCGCATTGTATCGAATGCGGCGTGGATCCTGTTAATTAGAACCTCCCTTGTTGGTACTTCTTCTGCGTACACCAACTCTTTCGCCCTTCCCCAGACGTAGAAGTCGAGTGGGGTAAGGTCAGGCGACCTTGGGGGCCAGGGAATTGGCCCACCCCGACCAATCCAAGAATTAGGAAAGCAGTTGTCCAGAAGCTCCCTCACTGCTAGGCTCCAATGAGCAGGACAGCCGTCGTGCTGGAAGACTATGGGCCGATCTTCGTCAAACACTTCTTCCGCTAAATCAGGCAAATCGTTTTCGAGGAAATCTAAGTAGTTTTGCCCGTTTAGGTTGTCTGGCAAAAAGTGCGGCCCTATCAACCGATTACCGATGACGCCTGCCCATACGTTCACGGAGAACCTTCGTTGAAAACCTCTGGTCGGGGTGGGCCAATTCCCTGGCCCCCAAGGTCGCCTGACCTTACCCCACTCGACTTCTACGTCTGGGGAAGGGCGAAAGAGTTGGTGTACGCAGAAGAAGTACCAACAAGGGAGGTTCTAATTAACAGGATCCACGCCGCGTTCGATACAATGCGCGAGGAACTGCTGCTTAGAACGGTGACCGTGGAGATGAGGAAGAGGTGCCGAGCATGTTTACAGGTCAATGGTCATCAATTTGAACAAAATTTGTAATTAATTAAAATTAGTAATTAATTAAAATTTGTAATTTAATGACATTAGTCATTACCAAATTTTTTGTTTCATTTGCCATCCTTTTACGATCGAACACATTTAATTTTCATTAGTTGAAATTTTTGCTTGAAGTGCCCTAGTTGCGGAAATTAATTAATAACTTTAAAACTAAAAGTGATAATTACACTTTTAGCATATCGTTAGAAAGGGCATGGACTGAGGATGTTTTAAAAAAATCAGAAGAACTCCAACCCTGTTAGTTTTTTTTTAAACCCCATAGAAAGTTGCCCTTAAAATTATTTCTTTACCTTACTACGGTACTTCAGGCCCCATAACTTTTCTTCTCCACAATTTTCTGGTGTAAAATAATTTTTTGCAGGACCCTAAGACTCTAACGATTAAAACAAGACCATTAGCCGACCGGTCCCATGGATAGATTTTGAGCTACAGGTAGTTTTAGTCAAAAAATCACAAAAAAGTCAAATAAAAAATAAAAATAAATTAAAAAAAAACCTTGAGGCCAAGGTCAATATAATGGGCGGGGGTAGGTAGCAGACTATCCCTAGTTTCTACCCTAGGCGTATGTACAGCTCCCTTCCAAACACCCTGTATACTATTTATTTTTTCTTTGTTTATAATTATACTATTTTAATGTTTACTTTTCTTCATTCGTTTTTTTTACTTATCTTAGTTCTAGTAAATCATTTTAGACTTAAAAAATACGTACATAAAGTTATTTATGTTTTGTTGTGTTTTTGTTATGTTGAATTTTGTTATTTTGTGGTACGTTGTTATATTGTGTTATGTGATAACAGTAGTAAGTATTATATATTCTTATTTTATTCTAATTTATTTACTTGGCTATCCTATCTGCTAGGATCCCTAAGGGCGGATACAGGATTTTTGACTCTGTCCTATGCAAACTTGTCCGGCTGTTATTTTGATCTCATCGTCCCAACGTGTAAAGGGTCTACCTCTATTTCTTTTGCCTTGTGGTAAGCGACACTCTATCGTTCTCAATGTCCATCTCTAGTCTGTAAGTCTCGCAACATGGCCCGCCTATTTCCATTTGAGTTTTCGTGCATAGATCAAGACATTTTTTGCTTTGGTTAACGCCTTAATTTTGGTGTGTCCGAGCATACTACGCTCCATGCCTCGTTGGAAGGTATTAATTTTATTTTTCACTTTGGTAATAACTTTCCATTTCTATCTGGGGATTTATGGTTGATATATAAGTTTGTAATCGCCAACACGCTTTGAGGAAGCATGGTGATTAATGCAAAGCGATAATAGCAACCTGGTATTATTTTATAATTGTTAGAGTTTTTTACTTCTTGAAATTAGCTATAAGGTACAGGTATAACTGCAGTTCCTTCGCTTCACTGAAAAATGTATAGGTGAAGCAGTGATATTTGAGCACTGTGCTTTGTTATTCTTTATATTTGAAATTAATAGAAAACAATTCTTTGTTTTCTCTTTTTTTATTCTTTCTGTTCGTTGTCCCACACCAGGAATTTAATATAAAAGCATTTTATTAAATTTAATTTCAAACATAAAGAAAATACTATAAAAATATATTTATTTTTCATTAATAGGATTATAACCACATATCTGCCAAAATTTTATAATATCATCATCTTTTTATCTTTGCCCCATGTTACATAGGGCCGGCGCTGCAGGTTGTCTTCTTGTGCTCTGTCCTATCAACCATCATGCTATCATTCATTCCCTTTTCTTCACGTCTTTCCTCATACAATCCATACATTTATCTTCGGTCTCCCTCTCCTTCTCCATCTTTCAACATTTATATTCTTTGCTCTATAATCACATGCTTTTCAATCCTCATAACACGACAAACGATTCCCTTCCAACTTCACTTATTTCGTAGGAACAATGGCTTCCTAAATAAGTTTTTGGACCTATAGTAGTGGCACAGAAACTCGTTGCGCAGCTAAATCGCGACTCAATTCAGTGGTGAAACGAATTGCTGTTCCTAAGAACGGTGCAACTCAAAGCCGTTTCATATTTCAGTTGAAAAATTGCATTTTTTATTTACACTGTTTACTTGAGAGCTAATGTTTGCAGTGTTTTAGTCTCAATTAAGCAGGTGTCTTGTGATTGCGATATAAACGGCATGATTTTTTGCTTCGTTATGTGACCATAAAAGTATCATTGAATCAAAAACTATTTAAGTAGTTATTGTTGTCAGTGATGTAATAAAGTAAATTCCAGGATAAGCGTAAAGTCATGTTGCCAAAAAAGTAAAAAGATGGTAGTGTGATGTGTAGTGAAAAAATCTTTCTATTGTTGACTAGCTTCTGCCAGCGGCTTCGCCCATTTGAATGTCGTGTCAAAAATTATTCTGAGGGAACATATTCCCGGGATAAAAAGTATCCTATGTGCTATTCCTGATTATAATCTATATCTGTGCCAAATTTGATCCAGATTTGTCTAGCCGTTTGAGCATGAAGAAGTAACAAACATACAAACATACTCACAAACTTTCGCTTTTATAATATTACTAACTTTTACCCGCGGCTTTGCTTGCAGAGAAGCCATTAAAATCTTTTTTTTATTTAATAAAAATTATCCTTTGTTACTTCTTATACTTCCAAGAATATATGTACAAAGTTTCATGATGATCGGTTCAGTAGTTTTTGCGTGAAAGCGTAACAAACAAACTTACATTCTCATTTATACGAGTATTAGTATGATAAGTGTGATGTGATGTGATTACTAAATCATATAACTAATCATATGCCAAAATTTTAAATACCTATTCCAATGCAAATTTAACAAGAAACAATTCCAACTTTTATCTATTCTTCTCGACAGTAAATACAGTTTTCAACCGACTTCAAAAAGGAAGGGGTTATCAATTCGACTGTATATTTTTTTGTGTATGTCTTATCTCAGAAATTTTTACTAGGTGAACCGATTTTGATATATTTTTTTTTTAAGAAATCTAGTGCTTCTCGTGTGGTCCGTTTAAATTTAGTTAAGATCTGATGAGAACTTTTCAAATAATGACGACAAATCTCTCGGGATAGCTGCAATCGCATGTATGTTTATTGTTTACACCATTTCACAACATAACATCTCGCTGGTACGCATTAAAGAGGTACGCAGACGTATACAGTTAACCCTGGTACATTCTTTCTCTTTGTTCAAGTTTCATGTTATTAAATATAATGTTTGGGCCAGTATTCAGCAAAATTAACACCATTCGTTAACGCAGCCATAAGGTTCTTACGTGACCAAGTGACAGGTTATGTGGTACAGGAGAAAAGGTGGGCCAGGGTCTGGGGAGACACACCGCACTTTTATCAACTGAACATCCACAAATCTAAGATTAGAATTAAACTATTTTAATGAAATAATGAAAGCGCATCATCATAATTTAAAATTCTAAGAGAAACAATTCTTAAATTGAAATATGATGGATTGTATAAAACTTCTACGAAAAATTATGAAAAAGATACTTTCCAGTACAAATAAAATTAAGAAAACTAAAAATGATGGAACATTCTCTTATGATGTAGTTTTTGTTGTAATTACAGTTCTCGCTAGAAAACATTTCACATTTTCACATTTGTGAAGTAAGAAATGGGATAAAGAAACTGTAATAAAAATGCAATTAAAATAACACTTTTAAAATACAACTTTGTTAAGAGATACTTGAAAAAATTCTTCAAAAATAAAATACATTGGAATGATAAATGTTGAATTGTGTATTTTTCTTTTGCCCTATGCTCATTTATGTAAGTCAGTACCTATTTATGATATTTTTTGTCGTCCGGTGCGGCGGTAACAATACCAGACTCCGGATAAAGTTGGTACAGGATAGTGGGGGATTGAAACGCAAAAAAAGGATAGTGTTGGATGGCCAAGAGAGGTTATGTCCAACTAGTGTGGTGACACGATTGCCAACTATTTGTATATAGAATTCAATAAATAATATGAATAACCTGAAAGTCTTGCTATCAGGATATTCAACAGTGGCGACCACTAGACGTCACTAACACACCAAAGAAATGAATGCTTGACGAGTGCTGGTGAAACTATTTAAATATCTTGGATCCGCGACGAAACGGCCAGCAGTGGGTGATGTTAGGCTGGGGATAATGTGGCCTTCACATAAATACGTATAATTTAATTCTTTCTGAATTTCGATGTGTAAAAATAACTCTTAGATACCTAATTTGCGATATAAACGGTAGGAACATTATTAAAACCCAATCAATGAACCTCATTACCGATGGCGAGAATTTTAATCCCCCCTAGGGTACTTACAAATTCACGCAAGTTTCAATCAGCGAATACCCTAATTATAACATCTTGACGTACTCCATCTGGTCTTGAAAAAGTTGCATTCCAGAGTGGTTCTGAACTTTCACCCAACCTGTTAAATTCCGTTAAATAATAATTATTATATAATAAGACTTTATTTATCGGTGGAATATATATTGCATTTTAATTGCCAAAATGTCATGTAGTAAAGGTTGGGACGCAGGATGCTTATAATTTGTAGTATCCATTTACTTGGAATTACCAAGAAACTTTAAAATAATAATAATTTAGAGCGGAAAGGAAAAAGCTTGAAGAGGTCTTTGTGTCACGTTGGCACAAAGACACTCGTATAGTTATTGTTGGCAATAAAGATTATAATAATAACTAAGGACCGATTATTTGAAACATTAAAAGATTAAAATATGCATGCAAATATGCTTGAAAAATGCGTAAAATATGCATGAAAATTTGTAAAATATGCAACATTAAAGTTTTAGACAACGAAAAAATGGCTTTAATATTTTTATTTCTAAATCAGCATACAATTAGGGGGAGAGAAGCTAGGGTATGTTGTGGTGGGAAACGCTATTGGTGAGAACAGCATTACCTACAAAATGCCAAAAATACCTTCTGCTTTACTCGTGGTGGAGTACCGAATTAAGCAGAGCCCTAGCGAGTTCGAGTCATCCACGTCCCCGTCGTTCTCCTGGGACCTGCTGCAAACCGCGCCGCCGCGCGTCCGCCATCATGTGTGCCCGTTTCAACTCAAGAACCCAGAAGATCTCCATTATTCAGTGCTACCAATGCATCAACAGAGGAAACGAAGGACGACTTCTACAATTCTCTCAACGCCACCCTTAGGAGCATAAAAAAGTCACCAAGAACCTAATTGACCACCTCGCCATTTGTTCCAAATGGTTGTCTTCTCTGCTCGATGTCCGCAACCGCAGGGGCGCCGATATTGATACGGATCACCATCTGGTAGAACAGTTGCTGAAGTCTGGCTCAAGATTGCAGTAGCCCGTGCGGCTGGAGGACCTGGCAAGACTGGAAGAAGGTTCGAGGTGAGCGAACTGCATGACTTAGACACTCGTAAAACTTTCCAGCTGGAATTGCGCAATTGATTTTCTGTACTTAATACCGTTACGGACTCATTAGTCGAGGAGTGGAACCGCATCAACGTGGCCTATACTGAGACCAGCTCATCGTTCTAGGGCACAAATCGACTCATTCTCGGGAGGACTAGATTTCACAAAGCACATGGAGCCCGATCGAAGATAGAAGGAATCTTCATCTGAGATTGCTTGAGACCCATAACGATGCCATACGAGCAGAAAAGCTCACTCGAAAATCTCCTGTGCGGACCAATTCATCACTCTCCGTATCATACTGGAACAGGCATCAGAATGGCAGAGGGAGATTTATCTAACCTTTGTAGACTTCGAAAAGGAAAAACTACTTCTACGTATCAAAGATGATACGTAGAAGTAGTCTAGTATCTGTTCCCGCCTACTGGACATTGGAGTGCCGCCAAAAATAGTCCGTCTGTTGCAGAGTATTCACAAGAATTACTGACAGCCTCATATCGGATGACGTAACAATACACGCGGGTGTCCGCCAAGGCTGTCTCCTGTCGCCGCTCCTCTTCCTAGTCGTTCTTGACGGAATTATGCTTCGCATCTATGATAACAGGTGCCGCGGCATAAAGTGAGGATTATCCAATGTCTTGGAAGACTTGGATTACGCCGATGACCTATGCCTGCTGAGTCATACCCAAGCAGATATGCAAGCAAAGCTGAACGATCTACGTCAAAAGGTGGCAAAAACGGGGCTCAAAATAAACATCCAGAACACCCAGGAAATGAGACCCGGTGTGAAGAACCACTCACCGTTGCTGATTGGCTCAGAGGCAGTGGAACGCGTCCACAAATTTACATACGGCGTGTCAGAGACTGGGGATAGTGAAGAGGACATCACTTCACGGATCGCCAAAGCCCGAGCTACCTTCGCGCAGCTGAGACTTTTTTGGCAATCGCGGAAACTGACCCGAAGGATTAAACTTAAAATATTCGGGTCCAATGTCAAATCCGTGCTGCTCTACGGGTGCGAAACGTGGAAGGTCACAAAGGATATCTCTCGCCAAATACAAGTTTTCGTCAACCGCTGTCTCCGTCACATTCTCGAAATTTACTGGCCCGAGACCATCTCCAACGTAGAGCTGTTGGAGAAATGCCACGAGAGCCCGATCGACCGCCAGATCAAGCGACGCAAGTGAAGACGTGGTAGATGGATTGGCCACACTCTTCGAAGGGGTCCCCCCCAGTGTGGCCAATCCATACCCAAGCAAACATTGGACTGGAATCCCCAAGGGAAAAGAAAGCGTGGTCATCTCCGTCAGACCCGGCGTGGCACCGTGTTGGCAGAAGCGACGAGCATCGGAATGACATGGAGTGAGATGAAGCGTGAAGCTCACAACCGGTCGTGATGGAGGACATCTGTGGACGCCCTCTGCCCCATCTAGGGGTATATAGGACATTAAGTCAAGGAAGTCATACAATTAGTGAATTATTCACTAAATCACCTTTTTTTTTCTTTTTTTTTCTATGACACTGAGGTTTGCTGTAAGAGAAGTATTTGTAAATGTTTGTTTTGAGTACAATAAAGAATAATAACAATAATAATTCAGTCATAAGTTATGTTTACCAAAGTGGAACAACTTTGTAGACGATAATAATAAACTAAAATAACTTTTTTTATAGGATGTTTGTAAACGTAAACTATCATGCAGGTGTTCTAAATGTTTAGTCTTCAGTCAATCAAAATATATTTATAAGTGAATATTGTTAGTGTATATGGGTGAAATTTTGGTTATAGAGTTTATTATTACACTTATCAATAGCTTAACCTACCGAAACATATAATAAATATAGCGAAAATATGGATCATCTTTAGATATTAGATATAATATGCAATTTCATATGCAAATAATAAATGCATATAATCCGGTCTCTAATAATAACCAATGTTCCACTGTGTTACAAATTGGAGATTCATGATATACGTATTTATACGCTGAGGTTAGTTACTGTTTGTTATATAGAAAATCTAAACATTTTTATATCTTATTCCTCATCCCTGAGGGTTTATGTGCAAAAATCTGTGAAAAAGCTTATTGCTCTCCTGGTATTGTGTAAACAGATTCCCAAACTGGAAATGATTTTGGAAATTCTTACAAAGCAACTTTAAATTACATTCTGCATTACTTACTCAAGAATAGAGTACAAAAATTCCTAGATTCTTCTTCTACCTCATTTCTGGGCAGATTGGCTCTAATAATGCAGAGGAAATTTATGATAGTGCTGACCTGGTTATGATATAAGAGAATAGTAAATCTGTTGCCTCTATCCTTGCAAGCGTTTATTTATTTATTTAAATAATGCGATGTTAGGCCAAAATGATGAGACTGCAACATGATTTCGTTTATTCAGTTTTTCATTACTTTTATGATGTTCTCTTCTAGATATTTATTACAAGCTTTCTACATTTTTTATCTTGCTTTCGTATGTGTATCCGATAAATAGTAATCCTTTTTTCAAGCAGCTGGCTTCCAAGTAAGCTGAAACTTTGGGTACTTGTGTAACATTGGAAACAATGAAATAATATGGTATTATGGAGGTGATCTCATAATGGTCATAATGGTCTTACATCTATCTACCTACCCTAACTACCTGCCTACCCGACCTACCATAACTACCCTGCCTACCCTACCTATCCAACCTATCCTACCTACCCTACCTATCCTACCTAACCTACAAACATACAAATAAATTCTTCAGCTTCATAATATTAGTACAGATGTTGATAAAAATCCTTCGCAAATGAACAAATTTGATTACCATAAAAAAAGGTTATAGTGAGCCAATCTTAAAAGATAGACATAAGCCGTCGTGGACTTTTTTTTATGACTTTTAAAGAGGAACAATTACATCATACATGATATTTGCGTAACTTAAACCAAACGATTTAAGTTAAATTCCTCTCCAAAAGGAATTTTTTTTCCCGTTTTTGCAAACATGCTTCATTAATGCTCCGCTCCTATTGGTCGTAGCTTGATGTTATATAACCTTCCTGGATAAATGGACTATCCAACACAAAAAATATATTTCAATTCAAACCAGTAATGCCTGAAATTAGCGCGTTCTACTTCCCCCCATATCAAGCAGGAGACAGAACAAACAAGACCAATAGGCACAAAGAGTCGTTTACAACTGGGATAAGCCCAGTTGCCTAGCACCACGGATAAAAATTAGCATTTATATTAATAGGTCCTAACATTGTGAGCTTGTTTTATTCGATTCCAATAATAGGTATGGCAAAAACGCTTGAACGCACGGAAATGTGTTTTAGTTTCCACAAAGTCCATATAGTAAACAGCTCCTGTACATTATTCAACATAGTCTAAAGTATATATAAAATGCCGGTTTCCTCACGATGTTTTCTTTCACCGTTTTTTAGAGCAGTGGTGATGAAATAACTTAAACAAAGTAAAGCGCCTGCCTGGGTTTGAATCCACGACCTACGATACTAAGTCGGGGCCATTACCACTGGGCCACCACTGCTCAAGTGTATGTTTTAACTGAATCGGTTCAGTTGATTTGGAACAAATGTGGCTATGACAGACGAACAGACAACATATATGTGACACTATAAGGGCTCCTTTTTTTATTAGGATGTATGGAACCAAAAACAAAACTATAAATGCCAAAATCGATAAATTAGTAAAAGGAGTCCCTTCAACAAACTTACAAAAAGGAAATGAATAAGAAAAATAGTACATTTAGAATCGCGAGAATTTGCACGTTATCACGTAGGTGCCCAAAACCGTTGCCAACTCCTCCTCGCAGGAACTTGTTAAAATTGAACCAAGGCTGGCTTTGCAGTGCCTTTTAACTCTATCCGGCTGCCAAACACCAGCGTCAGTTATTCGGTGGCTAGCAAGTTTTCATATCCTGCCTTTTGCCGGGTACCCGAAGCCATTCCAGTACTCCAATTGTGGATCATACATTCAATCATAATTCTAAAACCTGATCGTAAGGATTTTGTAAGGAATTCGTAAACAATTGTTTCGTCAAACTATTGTTTCTTGTTATTTGTAAGTAGATACGAGTATAACGCAATTAATGTCTTTAAATTAACAAAATGAAATGTTATTGTGTTGAACAATTAGGAACACAAGGTATGACACACAACTTAAGGCTGGCCACAATCAACCTTCAACTCTAGAAAAAGAAAATCTTTATCAGCTATAAAGATTGACAAAAAGTCCACAATTTATGGGTAAGACTTGCGCTAACGAAAATTATCACGCAGTCTATCCCAAGAATCTTGAACTATTGATTGTTATCTCTGAAAATTCGGATACATAGATTGTAACTTTGTTTTTAAATCAATAAACCCGACTGCTTAAGAAGCGAACTAAAAAGATTTAAGCATGGTTTAAATTGTGTGTGTAGTGCAGTCGGAAGATACATTATTACTAACGAGCTGGCTGACCAAAACCATGTATATCCTCCGACTGCACAGCATGATTTTCTTCTTTTATTTTTTTACATCTTTTTAGTTCGCTTCTTAAGCAGTCGGTTTTTTTTTAATATTAACTTTACTTTATTTTTCTATACGAATTGCTTTTAAACATATAAGTGGTATAAATTTTTGCTACCCCACTCGATGGGGTTGGCAGAAAAAAAATTGAAACCCCACAAATTGGCGCCAAAAACCAACAGTTTTTTTTTTTTTGTCGCTTTTCCAAAAACAGGTAGGTGTTCAAGACCTATCTAACGATGTTTTAATTATGTAAATCCATCTAGTAATTAGCAAGATATGCGGTAATAAAGAGTATTACATACATACACTATTAAAGAATATTACATACATACACTCCTGAAGGCGGGTGGAATACCGGTACTTAAAGCCCTTCAGAAGCTGTTTGATTCCAACATACTCGAAGGGAAAACGCCACAGGCATGATGCAGGGTCGTGGTAGTACTCTTTTTCAAGAAGGGCAACAGTGCCCGATTGAAGAATTATAGACCCATCTTATTTCTTAGCCATGTCTACAAGTTGTTATCAAGAGTCATCACGAATCGTCTCGCGCGCAGGTTTGACGATTTCCAGCCTCCCGAATAAGCCGGTTTCCGAAAAGGCTTTAGCCCCGTAGACTACAAACATTCGCTACGGCAGGTTATACACAAGGCCGAAGAGTATAACCTAACTCTTTGTTTAGCGTTTGTGGACTACAAGAAAGCCTTCGATTCGATCGAGATTGGGCTGTACTGCAGTCTCTCCAACGTTGCCAAATTGACTACCGGTACATCGAGGTGCTGAAGTGTTTGTACAAAAACGCCACCATGTCAGTCCGACTTCAGGATCAGACTTCGGAACCTATACTTCTGCAGTGAATTGTAAGACAGGGAGACGTGATATCTCCGTCTGTTCTCTGTTGCACTGGAGGATGTCTTCAAGGTCCTGGACTGGAGAGGGCTAGGCATAAACGTCAATGGCGAGTACATCACTCACCTTCGGTTTACCGACGATATAGTGGTCATGGCTGAGACCATGGAGGACCTCAGTACAATGCACGATGACCTCAGTAAACCTTCCGAAAGAGTGGGTCTTAAAAAAAACTTACCAGAGTGTCTCAAGACGAAAATCTATGACCAGTGTGTGTTGCCAGTGATTACTTACGGGACTGAGATGTGGTCACTCACAAATGGGCCTCATCAGAAAGCTTAAAGTCAACCAAAGGGCAATGGAGAGGGTTATGCTCGGAGTTTCCTTGCGTGATCGAATCAGAAATGAAGACATCCGCAAGAGAACCAATGTTACCGATATAGCCCGAAGAATTGCCAAACTTAAGTGACAGTGGGCATTGACTCGCAGAACGGATGGCCGTGGGGCCGAAAAGTTCTAGAGTGGCGACCGTGTACCGGAAGACGCAGCGTTGGAAGGCCTTCCTCTAGGTGGAGCGAAGATCTGGTCAAGGCTACGGGCGTCCGGTTTATGCGAAACGCACAGGACCGATCTGTATCTTGTATATTATCTTGTAATCTGTACGCTTGTGGCAGGCCTATGTCCAGCAGTGGACGTCTTTCGGCTGAAATGATGATGATGATGATTATGACATACATATAAACATACGTACACACAAACATACAAGATACGTGCGAAAAACAAAAACCTTTCCTTGCAGTAGGGTAAAAATAGAACATCTTCTTTTTTTTACAAACGATATCGAGGAATCGGAAAATGACTCATGTTTCACCACCGGTCACATAGTAAGCGAACCAGAATTTAATGTGTTCTGGTAAGAGACTTCCACTTCAATTACTGATTTTGCAATAACATTTTTTTTAAATAAAATGCTGCGTAAGCAGAATTCATTATTCAAACTATTATTTGCCCAGATAATGCTGACAAAGAGATGTTATCAAGTTAAATGGATCATTTGCATTGTCAAATCTTCCATGAAAGGCTCGTGATGGCAAATCCGGGCATAAAACGGAGAAAAAAATTTAGTGTCAAAACTCTACGTCGTAAATGAAACTCGGAGCGGTATCTGATGGATTTTTTATGGCTCTATTTAGTGCTTTTAGCCTAGCTTTTCATGTTGCTTTACTTTGAAAAATATTTGTGGTAGTTTTTGGCACTACTGAACTGCATTCAATGACTTAAATGATTACTATTTTTGTGTGTGCCAAATTTCATAAGTGTATGTATGTATGTTTGTATGTATGTATATCTGTCCACGCATTCCTCCAAAACTACTAGTCGGATTGTAACCATCCTTTTTTATTGGATTAAGTATCTCTCAAATTAGGGAATAATGTAAGTTTCATCAAAATCGGTTCAGTAGTTTTCAAGATATGGGACATACAACCGAACTTTTACAACAAATAGCAAAATTGCAATTGAGTTGATGTGGGTATTTTGTCAATCCATTAGGTATCTTACTATAGATAAAATTTAAGCATTGTATACTTAAACTAAAATGAGAGAAGTAAAACCTTTGTCACAAAAAAATAAACCGACTTCAAAAGCAAAATACAAAAAAGTGCAAAATAACATTCATTTCTGAAGTCGGTGCCGAAAAACAAAAAAAAAATAGGTATCAAAGTTTCGGAGGAAAGTAATCTCTAATCTAACTTTGTGTGCCGTTCGTGTCATAAAAGACACCATAGTTTAATTCATTTTAATCAACAGCATAGCTTTCCGGTTGTCAGTGAAGCAGATTTGAACGCTAGTGCTGTCTCACCTACCGTGCATCAAACGACAGAGACAGATGCGCCCGGTACCGCGCCAACCGTACTGACAGCTGTGAATCATACGTCGAGAGATAACGCGATCGCTCCGCAATCCATTGCGCCTTCCGTGCGCGCAAGTACCGTGCTTTTGTGTACAGCGCTAGTTAATGTACACGTAGGCTCGCAAAAACACACCGTTCGGTGTATTATAGATACCGGTAGTCAAGCGACTTTTATTACCGAGACTTGTGTTCAGCGGTTAGGATTGCAGCGAAGGCATGCGCGCGTTCCCGTGTTCGGTATAGGAGGTAGTGATCCTGTATACCCTAAGGGTGTTGTTTCTTTTTGCGTCACACCTACTCATGTTGATCAACCATCCCTTTCAGTTGATGCATTGATTTTACCTACACTTATGTCACGCATGCCTTGTGTAACATTACCATTTAGGGATTGGCCACACATAAAACACTTACATTTGGCAGATCCGAAATTTTATCTTCCACAGTCGGTGGAAATGCTTTTAGGTGCGGATATTCTATCCCAGGTGATATTAGGTCACGTGATTACGGGCCCTTCCGGGTCCCCAATGGCATTAAATAGTATCTTTGGTTATTTATTAATGGGTGATGTTTCTTGCAACCAAAATACGCCTTCTTCGCTTCAAGTGTGTTTCAGTAGTTCTAGCTCATCCTACGATGACGTCATAAATCTGAAACGATTCTGGGAATTAGAGTCCCTTCCTGAAAAAAGAGTTTCCAGCCCTGACGAAGCCTTGTGTGAGTCTATCTTCGTAAAATCACACACTCGCGACGAAAATGGGCGATATGTAGTTTCGCTTCCATTTAAACCCGATGCACCTGCCCTCGGCGAATCACGAGATACGGCAGTATCTAGGTTTAGAAAATTAGAGTATAGGTTAGAACGCAATCCACAACTTAAGGTTGATTATCACGCGTGCCTCCAGGAATATTTAGATCTTGGTCACATGGAGCCCGTGAATTCACCTCCTTCTATCAGTACCTATTACATTCCGCACCACTGCGTGGTCAAAGATTCTAGTGAAACAACTCGTACCCGTGTTGTTTTTGATGCGAGTTGCAAAACTTCTAATGGTATTTCACTTAACGATGTTTTATTAACTGGGCCTAAATTGCACCAGGACATCGTAGATGTTTTATTAGGGTTTCGTATTCATGCTATCGTTGTCACTGCTGATATTAAGCAGATGTACAGAATATTTTGTTACAACATTCTGATTGGGACTATCAGCGTATTGTTTGGCGACAATCTCCAACCGAACCTTTGCGTGATTATCGGCTGCGAACCGTCACTTTCGGTGTTAGTTCATCACCGTACTTAGCACTTCGTACGATTCAACAGTTGGCGGATGATGAAGCTACTAACTTCCCGTTAGGTTCTAAGGTCCTCCGCGACCAAGTGTTTGTTGATGATGTGGTCACTGGCACATGTGACGTCACACATGCTCTGATTTTACAACGAGAGTTAGTAGGTATTTGTTCATCGGCTGGTTTCGAACTGCGAAAGTGGCAGAGCAATTCGCCAGCGTTACTCGCTGCTGTACATACATCAGAGGCTCATGGCGAGCGGCCCGATAATGTTTCATTTGCATTAATGGAAAGCGATAAACAAACAAAGGTTTTAGGACTCCAATGGAACCCAAAATCAGATACATTTTCCTTTAGTGTTCAAGCAACTTTAGATAAAATCTCCAAGCGGACCATATTATCCCAAATAGCGAAAATTTATGACCCTATGGGCTGGTTATCTCCTATAGCTATTTATGCAAAACATCTTATTCAGCTATTATGGATCTCCGGTGTCAATTGGGACGAGTCACCTCCCATAGATATAATTAATTCATGGTCTAATTTCATCAATGAATTATCATTGCTATCAAGTTTTCAAATCCCACGTTTTGTTTTTCCAAATGTAAGTTCTATTCAGATTCATGGGTTTTCGGACGCATCTGAGCGTGCTTACGCTGCGTGCGTCTACGTTCGTGTGACTGATAGTAGTGATAACGTTAAAACATTTCTTTTACTAGCGAAAACTCGCGTAGCGCCGCTCAAACCGGTTCTCACTATTCCGCGTCTCGAGCTGTGTGCGGCTGTTTTATTGTCACAGCTAATTGATAAAATTATGAAGGTGTACGGTGACCGTGTGAACTGCAATCATGTCTATGCATGGACTGATTCTCAGATTGTGTTAGCGTGGCTTCGTTCGCCACCACATGAATGGAAAACATTCGTCTCTAATCGTTTGAGTGAGATTTTATCCCGGCTTCCTGCCGATTGCTGGAGACATGTTCCCTCTGCTGATAATCCAGCAGACGCACCTTCTCGAGGAATGCTGCCTGCTAGTTTTATTGAAAATTCTTCAATGTGGCTCCAGGGGCCCTGGTGGTTGTCACGTGATTTTAAGTGTTGGCCAATTCCTAAAGAGGTATCTAAAGTTACCGAGGAAAAGCGTAATTCCCCACTATCGGTGGTAACAAACTCGTCCATCACGACGCCGGCGCCTCCTGATGCTACGGATTACATAGAAAGATTTTCTAGTTTAGGTAAACTTGTTCGAGTCTCCTCACTCATATTTCGATTTTATAATAGATGCAAAAGGGTTCAAATTCAATATCCAACCTACATAACAGTTCCCGAATTTAATTTTTGTCTAGGTCGACTTATTCATTTAGTTCAACATTCATCTTTTCCCGAAGATATAAAAAATATTGCATTAGGTAATTATCCTTCCCTTAAACTACGTAGGTTAAAACCATTCATTGACAAACAAAATAGTTTACGTGTCGGTGGGCGGATTCATAAGTCATTGTTGCCGTTTGTTTCTAAACATCAATTAATTCTGCCTAAAAGGCACCATCTCACCAATCTACTTATTGACCATGCCCATGTCAGTCACTTGCATGCCGGTCCACAGGCTGTACAGTACATATTATTACAAAGGTACTGGATCGTGTCTGGTCGCGACGCTATACGTATGCGTATACATCGCTGTGTTCGTTGTTTTCGTGCGAAGCCCACGCACCCGCAGCCAGCTATGGGTACCCTACCCACCGCAAGAGTGCAACCTGAGCGACCTTTTCTTAAGACATCTGTTGATTTTGCAGGCCCGTTTTACGTTCGGGCAAATAAGGTTCGCAATGCAAAAATAGTCAAATGTTACGTTGCGGTTTTTGTGTGCATGTCCGTCAAGGCCATTCACCTTGAACTCGTATCCGAGTTGTCAACTGATGCCTTTTTGGCAGCTTTGCAACGCTTCACGTCCCGCAGAGGTTTATGTTCTGATATTTACTCGGATTGT
This sequence comes from Orthosia gracilis, assembly GCA_947562075.1. Classification (NCBI taxonomy): domain Eukaryota; kingdom Metazoa; phylum Arthropoda; class Insecta; order Lepidoptera; family Noctuidae; genus Orthosia; species Orthosia gracilis. Next base: position 42,266,135 of record OX387265.1, on the reverse strand, counting down.
GGAAAGAACTTTGTGGGTTGTAATAATTACCTACAAGATTTATATAAATATTTACGTAACGATTCTGTCCAAACCGTTCTTCACAGTAAGACATTAGAACAGGGTATCACTTGGCATTTTCAACCACCATATGCGTCACATTTTGGTGGTCTTTTCGAATCTGGAGTTAAAAGTTTTAAACACCATCTTCATCGAGTACTTGGCACTCAGACTCAAACCTATGATGAGATGCATACTCTTCTTTGCCAGATAGAAGCGGTACTAAATTCGCGCCCACTTTGCGTGTTAAGTGCTGATCCGTTAGACCCTTTACCCTTAACCCCTTCTCATTTTTTAATAGGAGGTCCTCTGACGGCCTTGCCTGATATTTCTTTATGCGAAGACGTGTCAAATCGTCTCACTAGATGGCGTAGAGTGCAACAGTGCGTACAGCATTTTTGGAGGCGTTGGAGTCGTGAATATTTACACGAGATTCAACAACGCAATAAATGGTTTAAGGATAGCGGCTCTCCACTCCGAGAGGGTATGATTGTTGTCGTACGTGAAGACAACCTGCCACCCTTGCAATGGCGATTGGCTCGTGTACATGCTCTTCATCCAGGGTCAGATAATATCACCCGCGTCGTAACCCTTCAGATGGGCAAAACTTTTGTAAAACGTTCTGTAGTTAAAATATGTCCTTTACCTTTAGAATAATTAAGAATACCTATTTCTTACTGTTACGTTTCTTAGCTAAGTACCTACCTCTTAAGTATTAATTATTTTTAATAGAATTTATTTCAGTTTTAAATGCGATTAGCGACTATTTTCGTTTAATCTTTCATTATTTCAATATCTTTAACTTAAGGTTAAAAGAATTACATTCTTTTAAGGCGAGCGGCATGTTCCGTACTGTTCTTTATTTTGTAAACATTCTAAATATTAGTAGTTTTCTGAGAGTGTCTTATCAATTGTGTGTAGTAAGAACCAAATTACGGTGGATTTGAAACTCCCGCCATCGTCTCTTTGGATACTCGCTAACCAATCCGAACGGCGAACCACAATGCAGCGCCATCTCTCAGATCCATCTTTTCTTTAAAAAAAAAATGGATTGTCTACGAACGTCGAACGAGCGGCGGACCTCTCCGCGCCTTTTTCTGTTATCCCGATTTTCTGGTGGTTAGTGTGCTCCAGGTGAACAATTTGAAGGACTTATGCCTATGGACTTGTTTTGATGACGATATCGTGTGTGTGAACGGCTGGATCCAGACCCTCGCTGCCTGATACGACGCCGAGCCCGACGAGCGCGAGGCAGTATACCTACGGAGGCGAGAGGTGAGTGATTTTCGAATCCACTGTTCACAAATCTTCTACACAACCAGCTATCTACCAGTGAAAGTCCCGTCAAAATCAGTCCTGCCGTTTTGGAGATTTGCCTATCTCAAGGGAACATTATACCGGGATGAAAAGTAGCCTATGTGCTATTCCAGGCTAAAATCTATGTCCGTGCCAAATTTCATCCAAATCCGTTCGGCCGTTCTAGCGTGTTTGAGTAACAAACATACGTCCACACATCCACACACACATTTATCCAAACTTTCACATTTATAATATTAGTAAGATTCACTACCATCTCACCTGACATAGCGATGATGTGTTCGACGATGGAGTGCACTTATTCTAGGCAGGCGCGCTAGAGTATTTGACCTATTCACTCTTGACTTAAATACTCCAGGTTGTAATATCAAGAAACATCATCATCATTTCAGCCGAAATACCTCCACTGCTGGACATAGGCCTCCCCCAGGCGTCGCCACATTGACCGATCTCGTCCTTCCCGCAACCTTTACTAAGCCATCGGTCCACTTAGTGGGAGGCCTTCCAACGCATCGTCTTCCGGTTCGCGGTCGCCATTCCAGAACTTTTCAGCCCCATTGGCCGTCCGTTCTGCGAGAAATGTGATCTGCCCACTGCAAGTTTCTCAATTCTTCGGGCTATGTCGGTATGTTTGGTTCTCTTGCGGATATCCTCATTTCTGACGTGATCACGCAAGGAAACTCCGAGCATAAACTTGATACAGCAGAATCCATTCCTTGGCTGTACGCACAATATTTCCATACTCGTTAAATAATGCAACCTGGTGCATCGCTCTAATGAAGCGGCTATTACAAAGATCGTACAGTTCAATAAACAATATACAAACTTCCACATATAATATTATTTTTCCGATCGCTTTAACGAGAGCATTCCATTTAACTGGATTGGTTTATACACACTACGCATCAGAACAATGAATTTATCGAGCAAGTTTTACTGCACTTGAGCAATAGGCAGGCAATTACAGAACTTACTTTGTTGCGATGGTAATATGTTGCAGAAACCGTTTTAATAGGACTTCGTGTATGTTCAGTTTTAGAGCTTGAATTAATATTGGTAGAAGGATATAAAGTAATTTTGTTGCTTGCTTGTTTATTTTCAGTGGTATATCAGTTTGTGGTCGTAATTTTGGATAAACAGGAGTTGTCCATAAACTCCATGGTAATATATCATTCGTCTAGTAATTGCAAACGCTACTGTGAAGGGAGTCTCTCGGAAATTACAAGTGTGCCTAATATACTTTGAAGGGAGGCTGGATTGGTCTTGTTCAAGAAGGAAGGCAGGAAGTCAGAGTCTCCCTCTGCATTGGTATCCTTCCAAAATCTATCAGGCATCGTCGAGCAGGCAGATGGGATGGTTCCCATCTGCGTGACGAATCAGATCTGACGATGTTTCTAAATTATTCGAAAGAATAATTGCCGAAACGAATTGCCAGTATGGCTTCCGGCAGCAGCGTTCCATAGTTGATACGATCCTACGCGTCCGCTCGCTGTTGGAACAGGTAGTAACTCAGGGTGGGGTAGTTTTGTTGGCGATTAGTTAAGATATTGTCAACGCATTTAACGCTTTTTTGAGCTCAAACATCATCCTATGACTCCCCCCTCTGATTGAAGTGGGAGGGCGTTTCAGACTTTTACTGACTAAAATCCACACCTGTTCCATCAGTTGCTTTTGACAGGGCCGCGGTAAATCTCTTTCAAATTTATTCGCAACCCAGACCGGCACCGGCCCTAGCAGACCGCGTCAGTTTCTACTGACATATCTTGGAGGCGCGCGTGGAACACTACGCACCACGGACTCGGGCCTGATCCCTATCGGATGGCGGGAGGGCGAGCGATAACTCACGCGTTCCGCCACCTCCTTCGCAAGCATTACTGCTTTGCAGGAGGAGGTCACGGCTTCCCATGCCCTCTCGCTACGTACCACGACCTGGATCAGGGCCAGATGCAAGTCATCGCTACCGTTTATCGCTTTCACGAGGAGCGCTTGGGCGGCGCTCTAACAAAGTGGGGCAGACCTGCACCGTGTCCTCCGGGCGATCCACACAATGTTGACACCTGGGTGTTTTCACCCGCTTTATTTTGTACAGGAACCTCCCGTAACAGCCATGTCCGGTGAGGACCTGCGTAAGGCGGAAGGCGAGGACACTGCGGCGCCTCTCAAGTAACTCCTCAAAGAGGGGCCTTAACGCCGCAATTGTAGCTTGTCCAGCGCTGGGTTGCGTCAGTCCAGGCGCTTTTTGAAGAGAAACCTTTAGAAGGCACCCGGCAACAAAAAAAAAGGTGTAATAGTTTTGAGGTTATAGAGGGGTTAAAAGTAAGCCGAAATCTTCCAACTGAATTTTAAAGCAGTTATCCTCAACCGACGTTTGGATGACAATGCACGGTAAGCTTTAAAGCTTGTTTAAACAAAATATTAATTAAAAAAATTATTCTGCGTGAACTTGGCCGATACTACTCGTAGTTTGGTGAATAAAAATACTAAAGATAAATAAAATTACTTACTTTAGCAGCTGATATACAAGCTTCCTCTATTTTGTATCAAAAAAGCTACCTTCACAAAACTTAGAAAATATAAAACAGTTTAGACAACTCCAACACCTAGCTTTGAGCAAATGCAACTGACCTGCCAAATTTCCATGTAGTTTGGAGGCCTTTCGAATTCAGATGTTGGTAATGTTGCTTTCACACTTCACACAGACTCTATGACAAAGAATATTAACATTCAACGGGCACAATTCCAAATGCTGATAGTTAGGAATTTCTCTACACACATACTTTCTGTTATATTTACATTGTTTTCTCTCTTTTTTGGGTTCCGTACCCAGAGGGTAATTTATTGTTGGTTAGTTTTATTATCTATTTATTTTTACGTTGTATGCTCTAATGGCTTGTGTCAAATAAATGTGTTTTCTTTCTTTCTCTGTATTTCGTGACTGAAAACTAGACTGCCAGTGACAGCCTGTCTGGTCAAGCAGACTATCAGGCGTCCGACGCTGCAGGGCTAAAATGAAAAGCCTACAGCGGCAAACTACGGTGACAACTTTTCTCCATTCTGGCGGACATGTGCACGAGGGTTTATAACCGAACTCGTGCCATTCGCTACAATGGTGATAGCGTGCCAGGAATCGCTTTTGTAGACTTGAGGTGGCAGGAACGGCAACACGCACTCGAGCGGTGGCGTGAGCGGGTACTGCAGCAACAATTTTCGCGCAAGCGCGTTGTTGAAGCCTTCCTGTCGCACTTCAAAGCCTGGCTGAAAATCGTGAAGCGCATCTCCTACAGGCTCACTCAGGTACTGATCGGGCACGGTTGTTTTAGTGAGTACTTGAATAGGATTGGGCGAGAGACCACGGCAATTTGCCACCACTGCTGAGGCAACCTTGAATCTGCACAGCCCACGCTCGATGAGTGCCCTGCGTGTGCCTCTAAGCGGCAGGTCTTGGTTGCCAGGATCAAGCGAGACCTATCTTTGCCACTGTTGGCAAAGATAGGTCTCGCCTGCTGCCAGTTTTCTGTTTTTGCCAGCATGGCCCTCACAACTGTTTGTGAGGACCATGCTGGCAAAGACAGAAAACTGGAGGAAAATGGCCTCTTTCTGTGAGACCGAAATGGTCCAGAAGGAGGCCGCTGAGTGGGCTCGAGAGAGAGCAGATCCCACTCGGAGAAGAAGGCGTCAGGAAGGCAACCGCTCCGAAGCCTAAAACGCCGAAACCCTGCTTACGGCAGCGCCGGGACTACTGGATCACTGGCGCTCGGATTGGGGATTCTGTCCGCACACCTAGTGACACCAGGAAAAACGGTGGCACAGTGATCACGTGCTGCCGTGCACAGCAAGGCTTCGGGGAGGCGCTTTATCATTTTCAATCTCCCCAGGGGTGTGCCCCAACAGGCGTTGCACAGAGGGGGTCTCGGGGTGATCTGTTGACTCCTTGGTTTTTGCCCAAAAGTCCAGGTGCCTTTTGACGGTCCCACCAGCTAACGAAAAGAAAAACACAGTCCGCCAGTGGCAGCGTACAGTGGGTTAGTTGCGTGATATATAAATGAATGCCATTTACGGCAATCAGCTGAATACCATATTGTGCATGGAGCGCCTACCTATTTGACCTCCACAATTTAGAATCTGGTTAACACGATATCCCTTGGCAAGGCTGTCGGACTTTTGGGCTTCTGAGTACTGTCTGCTATATCATCATCATCATCATCATATTAGCCAAAGGACGTCTACTGCTGGAAATAGGCCTCTCCCAAGCGTCACCGCATTGACCGGTCCCATGCGTGACGTACCCAACGGATCCCTGCAAGCTTCACCAGGTCATCGATCGAACTAGTGGGAGGCCTTCCAACGCAACGTGTTCCGGTTCGCGGTCGAGACTCCAGAACTTTTCTGCACCATCGGCCATCCGTTTTGCGAGCAATGTGCCCTGCCCGCTGCCACTTAAGTTTGGCAATTCTCCGGGCTATTTCGGTAACTCTGGTTCTCTTGCGGATCTCTACATTTCTTATTCGTTCCCGCAAGGAAACTCCGAACATAGCCCTATCCATTGCCCTTCGGGTGACTGTAAGCACTCTGATGAGGCCCATGGTGACGTCTCAGAGCCATAGTTCATCACTGGCAAGTGGCAACACATACTGGTCATAGACTTTCGTCTTGAGTCTACTATATCAAATATCTATAAATTACAAACAAGGCCAAAGGCTTATTTGTGTTTTCAAAGGTACGGTACGCCTCTAACTCTGCGATTGGTTCCAAAAATATAGAGTATTCCTTTGACTCGAAAAGACGTAGAAGAACGTACGAAGAGGTTTCGGTATGTAAATGCCACGCGGATCGCCCATGAACCGAACGCGGCAAGCGTTTTTTAAACTTGAAAATTGACCGGTGCGGCTGTTATTATTAAAATTCTGCCAAAAACATGCACCAAACGGAAATGCAAAAATGTGAATCATTTCTTCTCATGTAATCTGAATACCTCACTGTGTTTATTTATTTTGTATTTAAATACGCTTATGCACATAACATCCTGTCTACCTTTAGGGTTCCGTAGTTACCAAAATAAATAAAACGGAATTCGGATCGTTCGAAACTATTATGAGGCAGCTAAACTAACACTATTAAAAATAAAAAATGATTCAGTAACTTGACAGTTTTTTTTTTACCAACGGTAGACTCGCGTTTGACCACTATCAGTCCTGTATCAATACTACCTGTTCGGTTTTATACTACCTGGAGGTACTTAAGTCTGATATCTCTTGGAAAGTGAAAAAAAACAAATTTCTATCAACTCAATGAAAAAATATGGCCGTTTATATCGCATATTTGATGAACAAAATCAAAACCTATAGGATACTTCCCTTTGATCAAGAATCATGTTTGGCAAGAAGCAATTTATAATATTTAGTAGGTGCCAATAAAGGTATAAATCCGAAAACTGTACCTATATTTTTCACTACATAAACTAACGGTTATTAACATATTTGCGGTTGGTAAACTGACTGCGACCCATGTTGATGTATGGGGACAGCAGCTTTTTAACGTCAAAGTTAGTCTTGTCCGTCCATCCAGCTTTCATTGTAAAATTCAGTATTGTTACCTGTTATTGTTTGTTGTTATCTCTGCACTACCCTAAGGTCAACTGGTATAAAATGCCGCAGTCCGCCTTTGTACTTGTGCATAAAGTTTTATAAATAAATAAATATGAATAAATACTTAGTTTGGTGAAGGAACCCTCGGTGTGCGAGTCCGATTCGCACTTGGCCGGTTTTCTTTAATGAAAACAATAGCACGACATTCTTTACTTATGGGTATAAAGTATAGGTATGGTTGAAATTATATTCAGTAGTGTAAATTTCATTGATACGTGATGGATGGACGGTTGACAAAATGTAAGTTTTATTTATTAACTATTAGCTACCGCGGGCAGCAGCCGCGGATATGCCCGCCATTCCAGAACTTTTCAGCCCCATCGGCCATCCGTTCTGCGAGCAATGTGCCCTGCCCGCTGCCACTTAAGTTTGGCAATTCTCCGGGCTATTTCGGTAACTTTGGTTCTCCTGCGGATATCATCATTTTTGACGTGATCACGCAGAGAAATTCCGAGCGTAGCTCTCTACATTGCCCTTTGGGTGACGTTAAGCTTTATTATAAGGCCCATTGTGAGCGACCACGTCTCGGTCCCAAAAGTGATCACTGGCAACACACACTGGTCATAGACTTTTGTCTTGAGACACTGCGGTAAATTGGACGAGAAGATACCACGCAACTTCCCGAACGCCGCCCAGCCGAGTCGGATTCGACGGTTGTCTTCTTTCTCGAAATTGGACCTACCCAACTAGACCGTTTGTCCCAGGTAGACACAATCGTCTACAAATTCGAGTGTAGAGTCTCCGATCTTGATAGGAGTGGGTGCTACATGGGCATTCACCATGACCTTGGTTTTGTCCATGTTCAAAAAATACATCCAACTTCCAAATAAAAACACTTCAAAGTGAAAAATAACTTCAATTTCGGAAGTCGGTGTTCCTGTTTTTGTTTCTTCGTTTTTTGACACCGCTTTATGAAATAATTGTTTTTATTTGGAAGTCGGTTGTATTTTTGTGTAAAAATGTTTTCTATTTTTCACTTTTGAGTGGTACCTAATGGACAAGTTCTATATTAAGGTATGCTTACAGTGATGCCAGAATAGATAACCCGAATAACGTGTAACTTGAATATAACCGGTGCAATGAGAGTGTACTAGGGTGAACTGTACACATCTGCGTACCCGTTTAGAGCATACTGGCGTGGTGGTATGTTATGAAATGGTGTAAATAATAAACAGACATGCAATTGCAGCAATCCCGAGAGATCTGCCATCATTTATTGAAGAGTTCTGTTGTATATCTCCGCAGTTTTTCATCAGATATTTACCAAATTTAAATGGGACCATTTCGGAACAAAAATCTTCCGTACAAAAAAGTGTTTTGCAAATCCGTTTGTATATGATGGAGTTATGCCCGAACATACATAAAATATATAACATCCGAATTAAGAACCTCCTACTTTTTGGGAAGTCGATTAAAAGTAAAATCCCTCGCCGCGTTTGTACATGAAAAACTTAAAAACTACTGAATGGATTTTCATGCAGTTTTCACCAATAGACAGAGTGAGAAACGAGGCAGGTTTTTGTGTATGATTTGTCACCGGCAAAGCCGGGGCGGGTTGCTAGTATCTTTATAAATTATAGCCGGTATTTATCTGAAAGAAAGAAAGAAAATATATTACAGTAATATTAAAAAAAAATAACAAAAGAAAAGTAATAACAATATTACTATTTATTAATATTATTTTATTATTACTTTTTTTTTGTTTGTAATACAAGCTAGAGTAAAGTTTCGTCAAAATCCGTTTTTTGCGTGAAAGAGTAACAAACATCCATCCATCCTAACAAACTTTCACGTTTATAATAGTAGGAGGATTGTTTTGGAAACGTTGTGGTTTAACATAAAATGTTGTGTAAAAAAATGCTTTGGTGTTTTGGTCATGTTGAGAGGTGACTAACAGAAAGTTTATACATGGCTGTAGTGAGTGGGTATGCATTCTTCTTGTTTATTTTTCTTAAATGATAAACTGGTGATACTGTTGATCCGGAAAAATAAACAAGAAGAAATACTCCAACAAGGCTTTCTTTTGGGCCTACAACGCCGCTCAAGTTCACCCGCCAGCGAATTCTATCAAGTCAACAGTAACATCCAGACGAACAGTCATCAACAGTGAGGCTCGTAGCAGTTAGCGTTCTGTAGTTTCTTTCTACCCCCATGGGAATAAGGCGTGAATTTATATTTATATTATTATAATTATTATTATAATTTATTTATAATTTATATTTATATTATTATAATTATTATTATTATAATTTATAATTTATTTTGAAATAACAGAAAAATATTCATTGATATCTTCTTCGTTTCTTCACGAGATTACATCGGTAGGGCATAGTTTTTTGGTGCAAATAATTGCAAAAGGTTCTATCATCGACTTTGGGACCGCAATAACATGTCGTGTTGCCCTTATCAGTAATTGATATAGAAGTTAAAAAAATGAAAGAAAAATATTTATTTGACGTGTCACAGCACACACGAACTAAAAAAAGTGACAGTCTTAAAACACATAGCTAATCTTAAATGAGCTGATCTGTGAGCCGCAAAATTATTTTAACCGTTTGTTGGTCTGAAAACAGTGTGAGCCCAAAAGGGTAACCTTGATGTGAACACGATAGCGCACTGATTGTGACTGTATTTATTTTATATTTTAAATATATTCTATTTACGACATTATCACATTCCCCGTCTTATTACCATCCTCTGCTAAGGTGTAGGGAAATGCAAAAATAACTCAGTATTCCTCATAGTAAATAACTTGGTCACGCAGATATAGGTTATATGTTGAACAGACCTATAGAGAATGTTTAGACTAAAATTATAAAAATAAAATTGTCGTCAATTTTTTTATCTTGCTCGAAAGCATTATTACTTTTTTCTTTAGAAGTTTCATTCTACGCTTCGTTATGCTATTTTCTAATGTAAAGTTTAAAAAATGTAATTTTGTTTGATTATTTATTTTGTTACAGGTGGACTACTGGCCGCTTGTTGCTGATATTCGTTTTGTTTTTGTGCTCTTTACAGAATGGCAAGACATGAATTGGACGTTTACTGTCTAATTCATGCCTTGCCATTCTGTAAAGCCGTACAGACCGTCCCACGAACTTTGAATTGTAATACTCCTTTTTAATGATGAAAACTACAGGCAACGTAGAAGAATGGAAATTTATTCCAAAAGGATTGACTATTGTCTAATAATACCCTTATTAAACAACAGTCAATCCTTTTAGGAAATTCATATGTGACCCCGACAAGACTGATAAAATGTTCGCTTTGTTACCTATAGGAGAACGAGGCAGAATATCGAGAGTAAAATTGCAAGCATAGTGTGCGGACGTCAAATAGTATGTAGTCGTCAAATAGTCTGCTATTTGACGACCGCACACTATGCTTGTTTTTTACGATTGATTCCAAATTTTGCATTGAGCAATGATAGCCTCGACAGAATGATGGTCGTTGAGGATGTAATGACAATCGGCACAATGATCGCCGAGTCCATATTTCATACCATACTTCAGTTTCTCCAAAGAGGTCACCGAAACGCAGCCGGGCTACGGACGCTGATTTGTCTACATTGGACCCATGGAGGGCCCGGAAGAAGCGTCTGTGAAGTTTCTTACTCTGACATACATTTCTGCGATCGTTCTTGTCAACCACTGCAGTTCTCATTCTTCAAAGAGAGCGGGGTGAGTCCCTTGTCCACCGCTGCTACATCTCGATGCTTAGCCACGTCGGTATGAAGGAAATATTCCCTGAGATTGCATATCTCGCGGTTGTGGAGTTTCATAGCATTTAAAAAGCCTCGGCGTCCACACTTTTGCGGGATAAACAATGTCATGACCCACAATCGTGGGTGATGCATTCGATAAGCTGTCAGCAGTGTATGGAACCACCTATTTACAGCGTCAAGTTCCGTTTGAGCCCATTTGAGTACACCGAAAGAGTACATCAATATCGGCATGACCCAATCGTTGAAGGCTCGTACCTTGTTTCCACCAGACAGAAGGCTATTGAAAACCTTCTTCAGGCGACCAAAGAAGCGTTTCTTCAATTATTGGTTCATGTTAGTGACAATGATACCTAACGCTTCCGACATACCCAAATACTTAAAGGTTTCGTTTAGAGAGATGGATCTCAGGTTTATGGAATCCACGAGTTTAATTCCCACGGATTCCACAATCTGCCCTCGCTTTACATGCATGAAGGCACATTTGCCCACACTAAACTCCATCCTAGTGCCAAAAGTTTCGGTTAGCTTCAGTAGCTCCATCAGTTGAAGATTGCTGGGGACAAACAGCTTCAGGTCATCCATGTGACCGAATTTATCCATCAAAATACGCAAGTGATTGTTAAAATCATTAATTACCAACTCGTTTTTACGTAGTCAGGTAAAAATATTTTTTTGTTTCTGAACATAATTATGCATAATGAAATCAAAAAGAGCGTGCAAAAATCATAATCTTGTGAGTTGTTTACAAAAGAAGTAAACTCGGGTAAAGAATATCAAGTATCTATGTCAGTATAATCCTGTGTGATCTACTTTTCTCGTTACTTGCCTGTCTCCGTACCATGCAAACGCATAGTAAGACCCATAAGCCTCTTACAAAAATACAGCTTACTTAAAAAATTCATGTGTGCACAAAAATATCTTGCGAAGCATCGGCGAAAGAATAAAATTATTGCAGGGTTGTCACAACATTTTGATTAGTATAGATAATGATGTCGTAAAGGGAAGAAACTACATTTTAACAGAATTAATGATGATTAAATAATCTGAAACTATTTATTATTTTTTTTTTCTATTATTTTTTTATTGTTTGGATTTAATTGTGTACATAACCAAATTGCTTTGGATTTTATTGTTTAATTTGAAATAAATAGACCTAACACATATTTACAAAACAGAAAATAAAGATATAGTTAATGAAAACACTCTTTCAAATCAAGTCTCATAAAAATACCACATTAAAGTTTTTTTACAAAACAGCTACTTACAGCATTGCGTGACAACTCACATAAAACGATAAGTTCTCAGCAAGGTAGTGTGTAAAATAAAAATAAAGAGTTACAAGGAAATAACCACTCTTAATAAATATATCAAACTAATGAGAAAAAAGTTTTTTTCAATTTTTAAGACCATTTTTATCAGCTGGTTGTTTAATGCGTTCTTAACTTTTACAAGCAAATTATTATGTTCTGATTCTTGTTAGGCATTATAATTGCAATGAAATACAACCGGTTAGTTACCAGAAAGCAAAACTTCAGGAACAGGATAGACCCTGGCCCAGCAGTGGGACAATATAGGTTTGAGAAGATAATTTAGATCAACCATCTTAAAGATTAGCTAAAGTGCACTCATCTTGCATGGGGTATTGTGTTAAATTCTATAATAAAATAAATTTACTTTCATTTAGTATTAATATATCACAAGATATTTATATGTTAAAACTAAATGAAAGTAAATTTAAAACCTTAGTTAAAAGCACACTTTGTAAAACAAGCATATTACAAATTAGATGATTATATTCAAGATAAGAATACTTGGAAACATGCTTGTCCTGCTCCATAGGGCAATCTTTAATGTGGACAACATCAAATTTGTTAATTTATATACATACTAGCTTCTGCCAGCAGCTTCGCCCGCGTGAAAAGTATTTTTTCATCCCAAGGGAACATTATCCCGGGATAAAAAGAAGCATATGTGCTATTCCAGACTGTAATCTATCTCTGTGCCAAATTTTATCCAGATCCATTCAGCGGTTTTGGCGTTATTGAGTAACTAACATACATCCATCCATACAAACTTTCGCATTTATAATATTAGTAAGAAGTAAGATATGAAGTAAGATAAGAAGTAAGATAAGAAGTAAGATAAGAAGAAAGATAAGAAGTAAGATACATAGTTACTGTATTTCTTTATTTTCTTTTTTTATTGACTGTTCCGTTGTTGTTGAATTTAGTATTTTACCTGTGTTTGCAATATTTGTAAGTATGTGAGAACCATGTTCCTATTTATCAAATTAATGAAATTTACCTGTTAATGCTTTTAATACTTTATACGTCGTCCTCACATATATGAATTTATTAATGTTTGTACTTATGTTCATATTGTAAAACACTTATAATTTTTAAAAGATTAAGTATGGAGTTTCTTGTGCGTTCTTCTCCATATCAAGCTATTTTTCCGAATGCACGGTAGATTCCGTTTTTATTAAGTTTTAATTAACGTTCAAAAGTGTCGCTTGATGACCTAATTGAAATAAACATTTTTACATTGACATTGATCAAAAACATAAAAAAAAAACAATTTTTTAGCTTTGTGTGTATTCGGAGTTGTTTTTGTTTGGCCCCAATGAAAACTAGTAACATTTACATGGCTGATTTTAATGGTCGCATTAGTATAGTCATTTGGTGCTCAAAAAATAGGTTACCTGAAAAGTTTTCCGGGCGTCTAGAAAATTGGTAAGCTTATAGATTTTGACGTGCTCTTTCCGAATTCGTACTTTGCCACCTCGTATCTATGCTGCTCGCACCGCCATATTGGAAAAATGGCACCTAAATACAGTTATTTGACAAAATCTCCTTTCTCATTCATTTTACGATAAAAATAGCTATACAATAAATTAAACTATTTAGAGAATATTTCATATATTATCTAATACCTTTAAACGAGCAATTCTTGTATATATCTATGTATATATATAATCTGAAGCTCGGAAACGGCTCCAATGATTGTCATGAAATTTAGTATGCAGGAGGTTTCGGGGCTGATAAATCGATCTAGATAGGTTTATGTATTTATTTCAATAAGGCATGTCAACAACCTATTCGCAATTACAATTTTATAGACTAAAATTTAATAGATTTTCTTGTGCAAACAGGTCAGTTATAGGAATACACAGCACTCAAGTAGGTTTCATTTTTAGAAAACGTCGTTTTCTCTATTTTCGTAAGCTGTAAAATAGAGTAAGACGCGTTTTGGGCAAAAAAACTAATTTTTATGCGCCATTTTTCCGATATGGCGAGGCGAGCGGCAAAAATACAAACAGGCAAAGTAGCTATTCGAAAAAGAGCACGTAATAATCTAACGAGCGTGCTTCAGCGTCAACCTCATTCAAGCGCGAACATATAGACAGTTAAAAAAAAACTATACCTAATAACACCAATTTTCAAAACTCCCGTCAAACTTTCCAGGTAAAAACTACCAAATGATTGTACATTTTAATCCACGGAATCCTAAAAAAGTAGGTACCTAATAATAATACCCCAATCAGTAGATCGTCTGCTAATAACTTACTGTGACGATGTTTGCAAATATCGACGGCCTGCGGTGGCACTTCGTAAAAATACCCTTCAGTTCCATTATCAGTCGCTTGACTTCTCACGTTACGTTCTTTCTGTAACATGGAAGATTCTTAGTACGTGAATGTGATTATTTATACTTGAGCGGTGGTTTAAATTTAGCGGTGATTTTATCAAAAACTGCTTCGAATAATAATAGATTAGTTTTCCCAAAGTTAAGAATTTTACCACGAGCTATTTGTTTACCAAATGCTTTATCCAGGAAAGCACTGAAAATAATAATTGGGACTTAGCTTAACTTAACTTTTTTTTAGTAGCAACAAAACAGACTTTTTCTATTTGCATTCGCCACGAGCTTCTGAACAGATACTGTGGACAAAGTATCTGGTATCGTCAAACCAGTCATCGGTGTAACCGGATGAGAAAAAAATCGAAATAGACAAATGTATTAAAATATTTGACCGCAATGAGATACATACGTAGTGCATAATGGTACGAGTAGGTACATAAGCCTTTTAATAGATAAGTACCTAAGTTTTAGTTCTAGGTGAAAACCTATTGCTAACTAAAATCCTGTCCTGGGGCAATAACTGAGAAGTTCTAAATGTAAAAACTAAAAACCTACCAATTTGAGAACTCAATTGGCACTCAATTGGGTTATTAAACTTTTTTTTTTTTGTTATAAATAAAATGGGATTTGCGCAATGGCCAAGTAGGTAGGTGTGTCTAACTAGAATCCAACTGGCTTACTTGACTTTATGTCCTAAATGTCCCCTGGATGGGGCAAAGGGCGTCCAAGGTAGTACTCCATCGCGATAGGTCTTGAGCTTCACGTTCCACGTCATACAGATGCTCGGCGCATCCACCAACGCGGTGCGATGCCAGGTTTGACGGGTACGGCCACTTTTTCCTTTGCCTTAAGGATTCCAATTCAGCGCTTGCTTCGGTATATGATCAGAATCCCTTCGCAGCATGTGGCCAATCCAACTCCATTTGCGACGCTAGATCTGGCAGTCGATCGGGCTCTCGTGGCTTTGATCCAACAGCTCTACGTTGGTGATGTTCTCGGGCCAATAAATGCCGAGTATGCGACGAAGACAGCGGTTAACGACGATTTGGATCTGGCGTGAGATGTCTTCTGTGACCTTTCTTTCTTACCTTTCTTGATTTGACTTGAAAGTTTTGAGTTTCATCCTTGGGGCAGTAACCGCGATTGCCAAAAAGGTCTCAGCTGCGCGAAGGTAGCTCTTGCTTTGCTGATCCGTGTATCGATGTCCTCTTCACTACCCCCAGTCTTTGACACGACACTCCCGAGTTATGTAAATTTGTGGACGTGTTCCACTGCTACTGTGCTAATCAGCAACGGTGCAGTATTCTTCACACCAGATCTTATCTCTTGGGTCTTCCGAGTATTTATTTTTAGTCATGATTCTGCCGCTTCTTGATTTAAATCTTTCAATTTAACTTGCTTGTCAGCGTGGGTATGACTCAGCTTGCATAGGTCATCGGCGTAATCTAAGTCCTTTTAGACGTTGGATAATCCCTACTCTATCCCGCGGCGCTTGTTGTTGAAGTTGCGAAGCAAAATCCCGTCAAGAACGATTATAAAGAGGAGCGGTAAAAGGAGACAGTCTTGGCGGACATCTGCGTGTACTGCTATATCATCCGCGGTGAGGGCGTCGTGAGTTATTTTACAGGAATAATTCTTGTATATACTCTTCAAGAGACGGACAATTTTCAGTGGCACTCCGATGTCCAACAGGCGGGACCAGATGCTGGACCACTATAGTCTTTACAAAATCAACAAAGGTGAGATGGATCTCCCTCTGCCATTCTGCTACCTGTTCTAAAATGATACTGAGAGTGTTGATCTGATCCGTGCACGAGCGGTTCGCGCGAAAACCAGCCTGCTCTTTGCGTAGCAGTGGATCCACCTTCGATAACCTATTCAGGTTAATCTTGCAGAAAACCTTCGAGGGAATTGAGAGCAACGTAATACCTGTAAAGTTATCGCATTGACTAAGATCTCCCTTCTTGGGTACAGTTATCAAAAGACCCTTGTTCCACTCTTGAATCCAATTAGAATGTGTTAATTATGTTGTTATATTGTTCTTATTAGTATTAGATTCGTATAAGTTTCTTAATTTTATCATTAAAGACTGAAAATATGTAAATTTGTGAGGGAATTTTCTAGCAAAGTTGAGATTGTCTGTAATGAAGCAACTTGATAACATGTTTTGTTTAAGGAGATATGTTAATTATTTTAGTCTTAAATTAGATATATAGGAGTAAAACCAATATTTCCGTCTGCATTGCGAAAATCGGTCTACGTATTTAAGAGATCTGGCTTTCGATCGACGATCAGACTTACTGACGATTTAGTGTAAGGAAAATGTATCGAGTTATATTTTCAAGTTTTTGGACTAATATTGTTGTAATATTTAAATTTCGCGCCTTCTAAATGCCATTCATTGGTACGTGTTCTCTGTGGCTCTCTCTCTGTTCTGTGAAGTTACGAGATAAATGTTTCCTTTTTTGTTTAGCTTAAACTGGTAATATTAAAGTGTTTAATATAAGTTTGTAAACACGTCGTCATTATTATAAATCAACAGGTTATGGGCCCAGATTAACTGTCAAACTTGGACATAGTGATAATAGGATTTTTTTTACAATAGTGCACAATGTTTACAATACCTAACCTTTAACATAGTCACGCAGATCTAGTAAAATTGTTATAAAAGCGTCAAAATATATCTTTAAACAACCCATTGACATTAATAGAGGAACTGACTGGCCGTGATAATTACTCCACTTGGAGATTCGCCGTCCAAACCTACCTCGAACCCGAAGAACTTTGGGATTGTGTAGAAAGTTCAACAAATTATTATGTTGATGCAAAGCGTGACCTGAAAGCAAAAACAAAGATGATCCTACTAGCGGATTCCACCAACTATGTTCACGTCCAAGAGGCTAAGTCAGCAAAAGAAGTGTGGGACAATCTAGCCCATGCTTTCGACGACTCAGGGCTAACACGCCGAATAGGTTTACTTCATTAGTTGTAGTACATACTACAACTCTCGCCGAATGTTACAATGTAGAAGAATATGTCAGTAAAGTAGTTATGCCTGGATGTATATGATGACAAAGGTCAGATTAATAAAATTTTATTTCAAAATGTTCTGTATGTGCCTGAGTTGGCAACAAGCCTACTTTTAGGAAGCAGATTGTAAATCATGGTGGTGAAGTGAAGTTTAGTAATGAAGGCTGTGTGAAACAGACATTATTAAACAGACAAAAGCAAGTAGTTGCAACAGCTGTTTTAATCAACAATATGTATCGAATAAATCTTCAAAATGTGCAAGCATACATATGTGATGTAGACAAACAACATATTACCACCGGATCCAGCGTTTAGGACTATCTGATCTAAAGAAAATCGAAGAAAATACTGATGGTATGAAATTACCAAAGAAAGCTGATAATCTTACCTGTGTTACTTGTCCAGAGGGCAAACTGACACGCCTGCAATTTAAGTCAAGCAGAACAAGAGCTGTAAAATTGCTTGAATTGGTGCATTCAGATATTTGTGGACCAATGGAAACCACTTCAACTGCAGTTGCAAAATACTTCATCACTTTCATTGATGACTACTCTAAGAACATTTTTGTTTATTTTTTCATATTGTAGCGTTACGGGTCGCTCAGGTGAGCTGAGCCACACGTAAGCCACGTTAATACAAAATAAAAAAACAGTTATAAACTTAAAATTATGTATGAAATGAAATTAAGGATCCGGCTTCGCACGACGTGGGCAGCCAACCGGGGAACAGGTCGGGCAGGCAGGTCGTATTGTAGGCAGCTGGTGGTTAGGCAGGCAGCACAACTGACAGGAACTCCTCGTGGGAGACAACCAGGGAACAGGTCGGCAGGGAGGTAGCCGTGTAGGTAGCTAGTAGGTTAGGCAGGCAGCACAACTGTCAGGAACTCCTCGTATTTTATGGCTTAGCGATTAGGCGACTCTTCGGTTTCAGACCAGATTGAAGACTCCGTAAGCCCTCGAAATTTCCGTCTTTTATATCTGCCGCCTGTCCTTTTTCTTCTTTATTAGAATGACATCTTGTTGTCATACAAAAATGCAACTTGCCAGTATTCAAAACAGCCAGTAATATTCAATCCAAAACCTCTTCGATGAATTCTGAGAGCGTGTAAATTAATTTAAGTTATAAAATACAATATTTGAGCTAACATATTGTGGTATTTCGCTATCCTAAACCACATATTTTAGCTATTTCACTGAGTGAGCTGGAGTGTTCTCACCTAATTCACACTTAGGTCTCATAATACTTACTTACTCACACTGTATTCATATTATTCCATGCCAAAACATTTTACATCGCATCACATCTATTATACGTTTTGTTGGTTTGTGCATTACTATTCGGCGAATCGGTCTAAAACGATTCGTTTTCTTATAAAATATCTAAAATAAAATAAATAATTATCATATTTTTCAATGTTATGACACCTACGTCAGGTTGTCAAGCTGTCAATACTTTTCCTTTTAAATTTTCTGTCATAGAGTTTCTCACTAGCTTAGCCTATGAAGATTACTTTTGATTTATATAATTTAAATTCCTTTTATCAATATTGTAGCGTTACGGGTCGCTCAGGTGAGCTGAGCCACACGTAAGCCACGTTAATACAAAATAAAAAAACAGTTAACAAAACCAACAAAACGTATAATAGATGCGATGCGATGTAAAATGTTTTGGCATGGAATAATATGAATACAGTGTGAGTAAGTAAGTATTATGAGACCTAAGTGTGAATTAGATGAGAACACTTCAGCTCACTCAGTGAAATAACTAAAATATGTGGTTTAGAATAGCGAAATACCACATTTCCCCAACAACCCCGGAAAATTTTCAACTCCATTGAAAATTTTGAAGGTTAAAATAAGTCCTTGTTCCAACACACATCCTTTCATGCTTCCATCAAACATTCATTCATTCACACATAGGAGATATGGTTCACATTCAATGACGCATACTCCAACAAAGAAATATTTATATTGTAATTACGAAGGCTTTTTTTTTTAATTAGGTGTCGTAACCCGCACCTGTTTGAAAACCCAATTTAGAAGAGAGCATTAGGGCTTATTTAACGAGTTGCTTATCCGCTCGAGAGCATTAGGGCTTATTTAACGAGTTGCTTATCCGCTCGAAAAGTTTAAAGTTTAAGAAAAACCCCTAGTTTAAGAGACACTTGAGTTTAAGAGAGCTCAAGAGGAACTTGAGTTTAAGGTTTAGAGGGTTTTAAGAATACCTCTAAGAAAAGATAATGCATTAGGGGCTTATTTAATGAGTTGCTACCGCTCAAAAAAAGGAATAATGCATTATAGCCTTATTCAGAGAAAATAAAGACTGAAAGTGAAGTGGGACTGAAGGTGAGTGAGACTGAAGTGGGTGAGGGTGAGGGTGAATGAGTGCTAAAGGCGACTCAAGAGTATTAGAGAGTTATGTGTTATGGAACGTTATGGTAACGACTATAGGATATTCTCCTACAGTGCGTCGTAGAGTAAACCAAACCCCAGCTTGTGAGTGACCACGAATGGTTTTAAGAACACTTCCAAGTGAAGAATGGGTGCCAATTACCAGAGGGTAAAAGGGATGTGTGTGTGGTGTAGTGTAAGTAGGTATGAAGATGTGTTGAGTAGAAGAAAGAAGAAGAAGAGAAAAAGTGAATTAGGTAAATAAATAAATATGAAGAGAAGAGTCAGCCAAATAAGAGTCCAAAAGAAAATGCTAGTGGTAGTTTTTTTAGAATTTTGAAAAGGATAAAGCCGATTTTACGTTGGGCGCCAGACTGTAGCGTGTAAATTAATTTATAAAATACAATATTTGAGCTAACATATTGATAAAAGGAATTTAAATTATATAAATCAAAAGTAATCTTCATAGGCTAAGCTAGTGAGAAACTCTATGACAGAAAATTTAAAAGCAAAAGTATTGACAGCTTGACAATCTGACGTAGGTGTCATAACATTGAAAACTATGATAATTATTTATTTTATTTTAGATATTTTATAAGAAAACGAATCGTTTTAGACCGATTCGCAGAATAGTAATGCAAAAACCAACAAAACGTATAATAGATGCGATGCGATGTAAAATGTTTTGGCATGGAATAATATGAATACAGTGTGAGTAAGTAAGTATTATGAGACCTAAGTGTGAATTAGATGAGAACACTTCAGCTCACTCAGTGAAATAACTAAAATATGTGGTTTAGAATAGCGAAATACCACAATATAAATCAGAAGCTCTTGATAAATTTAAAAGTCAGGTTGAAAATCAACTAGAGTACAGTATACAATGTTTGCGTACAGACAATGGGCTTGGAAACATCAACAAAATATTTTCTGAGTTCCTTGTAAAGGCTGGTATTATTCACCAAACAACAACACCATACACACCTCAGCAAAACAGAGTCTCTGAGCGTATGAATAGATCTTTAGTTGAAAAAGCTAAGTGTCTATTAATTAATGCAAATCTTAATAAGCAATATTGGGCCGAATAGATAACAGATCTCCAACACAATTATTGGATTATATAAGTCCATAAGAAATGTGGTACAAGAAAAATCAAACTTAAGTAACCTCAAAATATTCGGCTGTGCCAAGCAATGATACATCTTCCGAAAGAGAAAAGGAAAAAATGGGCCTGTAAATCGCTAAAAGCTATTTTTATTGGATACAATGAGACCACAAAAGGTTACCGATTTATTATACCCCAGTCCAAATCTGTGATTAAATGTAGAGATGCTATTTTCCTTGAAAGTACAGTAAAACGGAATTATTCCTGTAAATCTGACTGAGAAGGCATCTGCGAATAGCCACCATTGGAACTAAATGACAATAATATGCCTCTGAGTTCCAGTGACACATCTGATATCTTAAATACTAGCTAATATCTCTCAGATCAAGGAGATATTTCAGATCCTGATTATATTCCAAGGGCAAGTGCTAAAACACCTGGACCCTGCAAAATAACATTGAGACCTAGAAATAAAGAATTACCAAAAATAAATAATAATGAAGAAAAAACTTAACCTGTGCTGCAGCAACGATGAGATACACTCTACTCCACAGAATTATAATGGAGCTATAACCTCTGGTGACTCTGAAAAATGGAAAGTTTCAATGAATGTAGAACTGAAATCACATGATAAGAATAAAACTTGGACATCGGTAGAAAAGAATAAAAAATCAAACCTATAGGGTGTGAATGGGTGTTCCGTATTAAAAATGATCAAACAGGTCCTCGTTACAAGTTCAAACTCTGTAGCAAAGGGATATGCACAGACAGGGGTATTGATTTTGATGAAACCTTTGCACCAACTGTGAGGTATGACTCAATTCGTATATTATTATCTATTGCAGCTCAGAAACTTCAAGAAATAATTAAATTTGATATGACTACTGCTTTCCTGCATGGCAACTTGCAAGAAACCATTTTTATGACACCACCTGAGGGATTCGACTGCGATACAAGTATGGTATATAAGCTTAACAAATCCTCCATCTTAATAAATTCTCCATCACTATGTAAAAACAATTACAAATATGACAATTAAAAGTTAAAAAGTTTCTATAAATAACGAAAAAAGCCCATATTTTAACGTAATTAACAAACACTGGCCAATAAGACGTAATATTCATTGTTAGTGGTACGTTATTTATGCTCAAAACCGCCAAATCGTGCATTATTGAAATTTGCAATGATGAATCCTTTATCAATTATCATTTCTACACATGCAATTAGCTGTTTTAAATAATATTTTTTTGCACTTAAGTTCGGATATTTGTAGTTATTCAGGTGTAGACGCCGTTGACACTGTACTATCGTGAATGTCCTTAAACCATTTGACGTCATAAACATGGCGATCGTGGCGCGTTGATTCTTTTTAAAAATTTTTCGATTTTCAATTGCTTATAATTAATAGAAAAAAAATAGTTTAAGAGTTTTTCGGAACGAACATAATAACTTTAATGTTTAAAAAAAAAAAAAAATGTTTTTATTTCTACTGCCTTATTTGGTAGTCTCGTTTGCACCCTTTATCTTTGCTTGGTACCCACATATTTAATTTATAAGTGTTATCTTTTAACTAAAATAAACTAAGACCTTGTTTGGGTATTTCAGCGGCAATAGCGATGTGAATAAAATGTTTAAACTGGGGTACTGAGCCCGCGTGTATTTTCATATCAAATACAGAGTAACACAAAAAAAACAGTTATAGAACATAGTTATAAAATATAATCATACCAGCACTTAGGTAACCTAAGAGATGTTTGTTACATCACAATTGAAGATGGACCGTTAGCATGAGACAAGCTATTTAAAAACGTAAATTAGGCGGGCAATGACAGTGGCGCCACTGTCATTTAGCGCGCTTTGAAGATTAGCGGTCCACTCTTGTCGCAAGTGTAAAAATATCGAATTAATTAATGCCAACACAGAAAAATCAATTTGTATGCTCAATTAAATGTAAAGATCGCTACAGTCCCCGACATGTGACTTGGCAAGATTTTGGCGTACTGCGCGAACTGATCAACCACCATTATAGAGCGAACGAAACGAGGACGCGACGCGAATGGTCAGTCGATCTGTTGATGTGCCAACTGACCAACTAATGGCATGCTCGGAACGGTACTAAACCATGGTAATGATATTTAACAGTAATCTATCTTCATAAAAAGTTCGGAACGCGAATCATACCTACGCGTCTCGATACACTACAGTCGCAAACAACCACGAATGGTGTGATGGTTTTGTAAGCAGTAAGCGTGCGTTTTGTGAATATTTGATTGAAATACGTACTAGTACTTACTTACTTAATATGGCAAAAAGCAATTATAAACTATATTGTGCTGTTTTCGGTTGCTAGAATTCTTCTATAACGCACCCAGAGATAAACTTTGAAATTACCTGGAACCTCCGAAAGGCAAGATTATATTAAAAATATATACCTAACCTACTAGTATGTAATTTGTTTCTTTTTTTAATAGGTAGGTAATTCGCTTAATCCACTGAGTAAAATACCTGGATTAATAAATAAATAAATGGATAGGGTGATAAAGTGACACACGACCTACCTACGCTCGGGTTAAAAAAACTTGTAGGTAGTTTCCTAGGCTAGGCTATTTACTTATGTACTTAGCTACTTACATATATTATTGAATTAGACGAAATACCTAAGAGAATTATAAGTGGTAGGTACCCTGTAAGATTTAAAATAAGTGTAGTAAAAAATATAATAGGTACTTACCTCAAACTAGAGAAGAGTATCTGAGATATTTACAATCACAAAACTAGAAAGAAACTCAAGTAGGTAGAGGCGGGCAGCCCTAAAGCGTGTTTACCTGTCGCGGGCTTGTGGGCACTAATTTCAAGGACAGGGCCGAGGCACAATACTGTTAGATATCTTTACCGTGACTAAACTTTCCCCGCTTCCTGCTATATAATCAAAGATACATAAAAACAACTTTAACGACTCTTGCCAAGTTACATTTCGGCAACTATACCATAAGTTTGAGCATATTTATCCATTTATAGGCTTATTCTTTTTAATCCCCGGGTTTTTAGTTTACATTAACAAATCAACACAGCCAGGGGATCACGTTTGCTGTTTGCGTAAGCGAAGCCGCGGCCACAGTTAGTCGTAAATAAATACGTTAGAATGACCATGCGGCGTTGCGGGCAGGGGTAGCATTTCATTGCGCTGTAGGCAATCCTTAACTAGGATTTTATTTCGTATAAAATGTCTTATTTTACTGAGCTACTAAGAATTATAATTTACAGTAATCGAAACAAACAAACGACAGCTTAACCAACTAGCGCTTGACTACGTAATAGCAGTATCCGCTTTCAGTAAGACGCGGTTTTGATCCCATACGGAACGAACGAACGATCTGCATGTCCTACTTTTGTTCAGCTTCAATGTATGTGCATAAGATTTGTATGTGTAATGCGCTGCTCTGGGTGCATGATTCGGTACTTGAAATGCAACTGATTAAGGCCGTGATTATGGATATGACTTTGTAATGGAATGAATTAGTGATCGTTTGTGTGGTTGGCGTTCTGAATTTGAATGAGAATATTTAAAGACGAAAGACGTCCACTGCTGGACATAGGCCTCCACCAGACTTCACCACATTAACCGATCCCGTGCGTTCTGCATCCAGTACATTCCCGCAACTTTAACCAGGTCATCGGTCCACCTAATGGGAGGCCTTCCAATATATCGTCTTTCGGTTCGCGATCGCCATTCCAGAACTTTACGGTCCCATCGGCCATCCGTTTTGCAAGCAATTTGCCCTTCCCACTGCCACTTAAGTTTCGCAGTTCTTCGGGCTATGTCGGTAATTTTGGTTCTCCTGCTGATATCCTCGTTTCTGATGCGATAACGCAAGGAAACTCCGAGCATAGGCTTCTACATTGCCCTTTGGGTGACTTAGTTTTCTGATAAGGCCCATTGTGAGCGAACACGTCTCGGTAATTACTGGCAATAGACTTTTCATAGACTTTTGTCTTGAGACACTGCGGTAAAACGGGCGAGAACATACCGCGCAACTTCCCGAACGCTGCCCAGCCGAGGCGGACATAAAACTGTTTGAAATATGAGTCAATCAATCTGCTAGCTTAGTCCCAACTATGCTGGAGTCAGCTTCAAGTCTATCTGGATGCAGCTGTGTACTAGTATTTTACACGGAGTGACTGCCTATCTGACCTTCATAACCCAGTATCTAGGTGACACGGTACCTCCTGGCAAGACTGACAAAAAATTTCTGGCTTTTGATGATCCGTGACGACTGTCGAAAATCTACAAATTAATGATAGTCGAAACCAACTGTTTACTCCATGCTTTACGTGTTTTTCGAGCCACGGAGTGGTGGTATGAGATTGAGAGCCACGCATCCACGAACCGACCTCGGCAGGCATTGTTTAACCTCGAAGATTGAACCAAGCGGCTGTTATTATTTGTGCTGTTATATGGTTATATCTACACCTCATTTTCAGACTGCCATCTTCATCTTTCACCTTTAGTAGAGTGTGTGATGGTAAGCGCACTATTACCACTGTGATAAAAGTATTGGTATTGCATATCTATTGTATTGTGTGTTCTTCAGCTGCCTGTTTATCGAGTTTCGGTTAACTATAACCTTCGTATCTTTACTCGGATCAACTGCACTATGACCTTTTTTATAACTGTTTTGGTTATCTAACTTTCGACTTTCTGAGTATCAAATCATATGGGACATTACTCTGAGACTATAAAATACCGAAAAAAACATAATATAAAAATAAGCATGTGTGTGCGTATAAATGGTTAAATAAATAAATAAACATCATAATTACTCACTCAATTAAACTTCATTTTAAGATTTCCAAGGACTTTTCATGCGTACTTAAACATAAGAGTGCCCTTGAGATTTCTTAATAAAAAAAGTTCCGTGTAAGATCCAGCGATAAGAAAGCTATTTTAATATATTTTATGTGTCGGTGAGTATTTTTAAAACTTTCGCCTCTCTGTGACAGTTTTAAATTGCATTTTTATGCGACACTTTAAATGGAGACACACGCCACTGGAGGCCGTGGGGCTTGCTCGACAAATTGACATAAGGTTGAAATAGAACTGTCATAATATCGTAGGTTTAACTGGAAGGGGCACATCCTCTTCATTTTATAGGGAAGCGTACTTCACCGTCGACCACATCATTGCTTACCTCCAGGTGAGGTAGTAGTCAAACACAAGCCCATCCATATTTAAAAAAATAAAATTCTATACCATGACACTGCTTAGAAAATAGTGTGAGTTTTGATTCTTCTGATTGTTTTTAATAATTAAATTATTGAGCTATTATAATTCAATTATTATAATTATATTATAATTTTATTATTTATTTATTGTTATGTTTTTGTTAATTTTTATATTTTTACTGTTTTAATATTCTCTTCTCTATTATTGATGTTTTACTATACCTATGTGTAATAATAAAATTATTGACTCTTTTCACGTGTTGGGCCGAACGGGAAATGCTGAGAGTAATTTTGATAAATAAACAAATGTTTGTAAAACTACTGCGTGACACAGCTCCAGTGAACACATAGCACAGTTAAGGAACCCGCTTAATTAATTTAATGGAGTTATAGTAAGAAATTAAGTCACATTTGCTATGTTCTGTAGAGTATGAATATATAGGGATATCAAAACAAAAGTTAAAACACTACAACACGGTGTAAATATCTGCACCTGACGATGTCACGTCATTTTGACGTTCTATTCTTGCTATTGGCGCATGAGGCGAACGCGGAGAGTCGAGTGGATAAGCGAGAGTGAGATCACATTACGGCGACGTGCACAATTAATTTATCCGTGTTGTATTTTATATGTAGAGCAGCTGTGGCCCAATGGTAACAGCCGCTACTAACAATTTGTAGGTCGATTCAAATCCAGGCAGTCGCTTTACTTTGTGTAATTAATTTCATCACCACTGCTCTCAAAACGGTAAAGAAAAACATCGTGAGGAAACCGACATGTCCTAGAACCAAAAATTCGAAGACATGTGAGTCTACCAAACTTGGGCCTGCGTGGTGGATTATGGCCCATTCCAGTTAGAACGTTACAAAAGGTTGATGACGATGTATCTTATGAGTACGGACGTTCCACCGTAGACCTTATTAACCGCTTTCCATTAGATGAAATCGAGTTCATAAGCTGACACGTAGCGAAACCAAAAGTACCTAAAACGACTTAGGTGTGCGCATGTCTACAAAAAGCGCTTAAAACTTGTATAAGAACTTCTTACTCAGTGTGTCCCTACACAAATTAGTATGGGGAATAATTTTCTTTGTGGTGTCAGTTAATTAAAGCGTTCAGTTTATTATTTCTTATTAAACTTTTGAAATGTTTATTAATGCGATAAACTCGATAAATTATAGATCTAATTTCAAGAACTGTGTTTGAAATACGCTTTATATAAACTTTTGTTTGAAATGGAAGTTGTTCTGAATTAGATTGGACAAATAAAATTTAACTAGAGGAATAAGCTTAAATGGCAGCAAATGATATTTTTTTTGTAAATCTTAATTTTAAACTATAAATCTTCCTCCTGTGACTTCGCTGCCGTGGTCTATCCGTCAAGACAGATGTAACTTTAACAATATGGTTGAAGTTACATCTGTCAATTTGGATGATATTTATTCAGTATATTTGGCCAAACGACCATGGCCGGATAGAACGTTCAACAACACATGCAAATGATAAAATTGTTTTATCAAAATGGGTGTTCTTATCGGGAAACGTTCTGCGCACTTCGCCCATTTTACGGTTGCCTTAATTGCCCTGCCGAGAGGACTATTCGCAGTGTGGTGGATAAATTTAAGTATTCTGGATCATTAAACAATCACTAAAAAAACGAAACGCAAGATCTGCCGAAAACATCGCCGCTGTCCGTGAAAGAGTCCGTGAGTGTACATGAGAATACGAGACAGTTGATTTCGTGTTGCTTACAAGAACTCGGCCTTCTGCAGAGCACAATTTTGCGTAGTGACTAAGGCCTGCACCCGTACAAAATTCAACTGATCCAAGAGCTGAAGCTAAATGACCATATAAAACGATATGAGTTCGTTGAATGGGCTCTGGAGCAGTTGGAAACTGATCCTAATTTTCATCAAAAATCATCTTCAGGGATGAGGCCCATTACTGGATGAATGAGTACTTCAACAAACAAAATTGTCGAATTTGGGTCGATACCAATCCACAAGAGACCCAAGAGTGTCCAATGCATCCCAAGTAAGTCATTGTTTGGTGTATATTTCTCTGAGAACGATTTTGGCCAGGCCATCACTGTTAATGGCGAGCGCTATAGGTCGATGATTACCAATTTCTTTTGGCCTAAATTGGATGGTAAAGACACCAACGACATGTGGTTTCAACAGCGCTACGTGCAGCACAACTCATGCCACATTGGACATTCTGCACAAGCGATTTGAGAGCATGGTAATCACATGTAGGTGATCTGAACAACTGGCAACCGAGATCGTTCGATTTGACACCTTTAAACTTTTCTTTAGGGTTTTTTTAAGTCACAGGTCTATGCGAATAAGTCACAAACCACAGCGACCCTCAAAGCCAATATAACCAATCCATAGGGGAAACTCAGCGCCAGAATCATGGAAAATTGGACATGCTGAGATATGAACCCTTTGGTCTCGCACGGGGGATTTTTAAATTTGTTTAATATTTAGGGTTCCGTACCTGAAGGGCGGGTCCTAACGGAACTCTATTGCTGTCACCCACGTGTCCGTCTGTCTGTCCGTCCGTCGTTTGTCACACAGATTTTACAGCCAACCGATTGGAGCTACAGTCTTCAATTTTTCACTGTTTATGTATCTTGTTGACCCAAAGCCATACAAAAAATATAAAAAAATATATTTTTAAATGTTTTTAAGGGGGACGCCCATACAAAAATTACATGCCCGTAAATTTTTGGCATATTGCTAATCGCTATCGCTACGCTGTCGTTGACAGAATGCTACTTGTCTGGCTTTTTTTTTTGGTTGGCAAATTATCCAACGACTTCTACCGCTCAGGGTGAGGTGGGAGAGAGTGTCAGATTTTTACTGACTAAAACCCACCCGTGTTCCTTAATTACTTGTGCCAGAGCCGCGGTAACTCTCTTTCAAATTTATCCGACCCACTTGTCTAGCCTAAGAAATCTTGTAAGCGGTTACCGCATAAAATATACAACGCTATAAAATTGTGTATATTATTCATTATTTCATAATTCAGCGCTGTTTAGCTGGAAGTTAATATTCTTGATAGAAATAACGATTTGTTAAGCCATTTCTGGACCACTTAAAGTCATTGTTGTGCTTTATCGCAATCTTGTGTGATTAATTTTATATTAGCTAGGCGTTTAGCTGAGAAATTATGTTTTTATTTTATATTGCCAGAATACTTTTATACGATGATCTTTTTATTTTTAACAGAGTTTCCAAAAAGGAGGAGGTTCTATGTTCGACTGTGTTTTATCTTTTCTCATTAGTAAAGAGGGTACTTTTGTTTTATGGCGACATAATATACAAATACCTACAAACCCCTGTATTTCTAATCACCCCGATTAGAAATACAGGGGTGAATGGGAACAAAAGTTTGATTAGGCTTTTAACTTTTATACCACTGTATTGATTTCAAACAAAGCATCGTTTTTTATTATAATTATCTTTTAATATAACTACATTTTAAAAAACGTGAAAATTCCCTACAAAGTTTTGTTTCTATTCACCCCTGCATTCCTATTCACCCCATATACCTAGATATCAAGCACTTTTTGGTGAATAAAAGCTGCAAGGACCTTTACTTTTATTGTTTTATTTTCGAAGTGCATTGAATTAAATATTAAATAAGTAGGAAATTTTATTTCAATGTTTAATTTCGTCTCGTTAAATCATCCAATTGGCTTAAAAATATGGAAATGATAATCCATAGCTTGCCTTAACTCATAAAATGTACATTATTTATTGATAGTAAGTCAGGAAATAGAAGCCAAATTAACAAAATCGTCGGCAATTAACACAGAAAGTGTGTAAGTCATTATCATTGTCATTTTCTATATAATAATTTAGTTCTTTACTCGCGCTTGATTACAATGATTATATTTAATAGTGAAACGAAAGATAATAACGCTATTCTTTTAATAACTCAGCGTGGAAAATTAGGTGGTGTGCACATGTAGGAACCTGGCCATCTATTCAATAGACGACACGGTTGGCGTAGTGGTTGAGCGATTGGCTGCTGCGCTGCGTGTCACGGGTTCGATTCCCGCACGGAGAAAATATTTGTATGGCCTTTAGATAATTGTGCCGGATCTAGGTGTCTTGTGTATGTGAGTTTAAATGTTAGTAAAAGTAATGGTGGAATAATAGCTCACTTCTGTGTTTTATAGGTTAATCTAGGTCTCTCTTCCTTTTTGTGTGAGGATGTGGCCACATCTGGTGTCAGAGTTAATTAAGCCGCCTTTGGGAACCCCAAAGGCCTCTGAGTTGGCTATTTCAGACTTCATCATCAGCCTATTTATATTCCCACAGCTGGGACACAGACCTCCTCTCTCTGAGAGGAAATGGGCCGTAATCCACCACGCGGGCCCAGTGCGGGTTGGTGGATGTCACATGACTTCGAATTTTTGGTTCTAGGACATGCCGGTTTCCTCACTATGTTTACCTTCAACGTTTTGAGGACAGTGATGATGAAATAATTTACACAAAGTAAAGTGCCTGCCTGGGCTCGAACCCACGTCCTAGAAGTTGTAGGTCATTTCATCAAATTATATATAAACTATCTCTGCTTATTCCAGTATACAAATTCATTCTGCCTCTTTTGTGTGATTGAAACACAAACACAAAACCTGTTACATTTATAATATTAGTAGGATTATAATCACACTATTAATGGAATTACTTAATTTATTCGAAATCTGTGAATTTAATTGAATAACCTTACATGTAATGAAAAACCTATCTTGTAAGAGTAATTTACTGGATTTTATTAACATTTTATATAAAAGAGGGATTCTCAAGTCTCAAGAATTCTCATGGTAAATTTGGATCCCAAGTCAAGAGTAATTGAAAGGAATTGGAGTTAGTTTAGCTCGGTTTTCTTGAGCCATGATTCTCTGTGTTTATGTCTCGAGAAATGAGAGAGCTGAGTGATTCAAATAAGAAATTATCGAGATGATTTTATGAAAATTTGTTACTATTCTATTTATTGATTTTATAAGTTTGGATAAAATGGTTTAAGCTGTGGACCACTGTGGCTTTAAAATTGGATAGAACCATAATAGAACAAAGGTATTATGGAACTCAAATCGAGTTTGGCAGGACACATGGCAAGAGGTGGTGGTGACAATTGGAGCAAGGCAGTGACCGAGTGCATCCAAGGTCTGGTAGAAATAATGTTTGTCGTCCAGAAGCGAGATGGGCAGACGACATTGTTGCCATTGTTGGTAGAATCTAGATAATCAGGAGTACGATAATTGGCACAAACAGAGAGAGGCCTATGCCCAGCAGTGGGCGAAGTCAGGCTGTATATGATGATGATGTTGATTAGATCCCACTTTAATATTCCTTCTTAAGTCATTGTGCAAATAGACAAGATTTTGCGGCAAGACCTAAGTCTCATATGTCTAGACTTCACAAGTGTGTTAGCTGTTTTGTAGATAAAAATAACTTAAAAATTAAAGCAGTTTTTACTTTAACGACCACTTATACTACTTTTTACCTCTGGGACGGATCTGCCAGGTACTAACTTGATGCACTTGAGTCGATTGACAGACGGGCCTAGAGACTTATCGGCAATGATGCGCTGGTCGACTCAAAGCTCCAGAGCCTTGAACATCGACGCCGAGTTGCCAGCCTGTCGGTTTTCTATCGGTTACATTTCGGGGAGTGTGCGATGGAACTGCACAATTTGATTCCGCCAGCCCTTTCCATCATCGGACTAAAAGACGTACGGCAATGCACAAAGCGTTTTGAAAATACTGTCATTGTGCGTACAGCTAAGGAGTGGAATTCCCTGCCAGTGTCTTTGTTTCCTGATAGCTACAACCTGGGGGTCTTCAAGTCAAGAGTGAATAGGTTACTTCTAGGCAAGCGTGCTTCACCTTCGACCACATCATCACTTAACATCAGGCGAGATAGTGGTCAAACGTGAGCCTATAACAAATAAAAAAAACGATAATTAATTGCTCGGCTTAATATAAAACACGTGGAATGGTAAACGAAAACAAAATACAAAACTTTCAGGAAAAACGTATATGTGATGACAACTCATCAATCAACAGAAATTCATTTAACGGTAACTGTCAATAAAAATATTAATAGCTTTAAGCTCGAATAAACCATTTGTAGATTAACTGATTTTGATTCGATGCATGATTAATTCAACGAAAATGTTACACACTCACTACTAATCAAGTTAGCTAAATTTCTAATTAATTTGTATTCATCATAAATTTAGCTTCACTGTGTTTTGTAACTACGTTTCAGAGTTCATTTCGCTTCATTCGAAACTCATTTTAGAAATTGAATGTATGAACTTGTACAATAAATAACCTAACTTAATAAATAGTTAGCAAAGTACACTAAGTTTTGAGCGAACTCGTTCGTAGCTCTTTGCTACGGCGTAGCGCCCAAGTGCTACGGTGCTACGGGATCTACGCGGAAGATACAAACGCCAAACAAGTTTATAATATGTATCTTATATCTATCATTTTTAGTTATAAATAATGTTTGATTGAACTGATGTTCATCGTATAAAGCATATTTCTGGCAGCAAATAAACATTGCAACAATCTTAAATAAACCTAATCATAAATCGCCTTCCTAAACAAGTTTAATATTTAAAATTTTCATCGCAATCATGCCAACACAGTGTATTGTCGAATAAATTAAATTAACCCTTATAAAGCTGTGAAATTACACCGCCCAATTATGTAGAAATGGCTGAGCAATTTGGGGTTAGAATTAAAATATCACGACACTCCGTTGGGCCCGAGACCCATCTTGCCGACTTTTTTCTAAATGTAGTTGACGGGCTGAAATTTTAATTATGCCGTATGTTTTGGAGGACAAAAGAAATTTAACGTGACGTCAGAAAAACTTATGTTGACACCGAAATGTATGCTGGATTGTATGCACGGAGATTACGGTCATTGTACGGGTGTTTTCTTTTTTTACACTTCGTGGAGGACGGGATAAGTTTCTAAAGTAATCTGTGGGTTAAAAAGTGATGTTTTATTTACTTACGTTTTCATTGTTTGTGTTGTTTAACCCTGACGCATAGATCCTGACAGGTGAAATACTTAACTATCATTCTAAATACGAGTTTTATATTAAAATTACTTAATAAGAAGCACCTTCACCAAAATGTACTATTTCTTTTCACATTATTTTTTTAAATGTTCATTAATCTACTATTAAACTATGTTGACAAAACAACGCAAAAAAAAACAAACGAAGCTACAAAACCCACTCCCAATCGGATTACCGAAATCCAGTATGATTCACAAACGAAGATATTACCGCCCAACTTCTTAAAGAAATCCTTTTTACCCGCAAAAAAAAACATCTTACAACGCAATTTTAAACCAGGCTCCTTTCTCGGCCCTTTAACCCAAAAATACTTGAGTCATTAGACCGATATATCGTCGAGATTGAGTTTCGTTCAGACCTCGGGGCAAGTAAAAACTTGTTCGGGAGCCGAGGTGCCCAAGGAATTAATTGGGTTTCGACCCAACCCTTGTATATGTGTGCTCGACAAAATTCGACCCTTGCTTGTCCGCTTAATTTCACCCCACTGTACTACTTTTTAAGTACAGATGTTTGGGCGTATTTATTTTAAAGAAAATTGGGGTAATTTAGTTTTACTTTGTTTCTAGGAAATGGGATATTCTAGGCCCTTCATGGTTTTTTATTTCATAAATAATAGTGGAGAGCGGTGGTGGCCAAGTGGTTTTAGCCGCGACTTACAAGTTGTAGCATGTTCTA
The DNA here is from genome assembly GCA_947562075.1 of Orthosia gracilis. NCBI lineage: Eukaryota > Metazoa > Arthropoda > Insecta > Lepidoptera > Noctuidae > Orthosia > Orthosia gracilis. The sequence continues at coordinate 42,232,232 of OX387265.1, read as the reverse complement.
GGACCAAAAATTCAAAGACGTGACATCCACCAACCCGCAATGGGCCCGTGTGGTGGATTACAGCCCACCCCCTCTAACAGAGAGGAGGCCTGTGACGCAGCAGTGGGAACATTAATGGGTTGATGATGATGATGATGATGAAATAAAAGGCTTGCCTTTGCCCACTATCTCACCTGATGATCAGCAATGATGTGGTTGACGGTGAATAACTTTGCCTAGAAATAACTTATTAACTCTTGATTTGGAGACTCTGGCAGGGAATCGGTATTAAATAATGCGTGTAATAGTGGATGTAGTTATCGCCAAGCTTGTTAATTATGTAGAGTTTAATAGACTTAGCGTCAGTTAGCTGAGTTTATTTATATAAATTTATTTGTAGGTATGTATAGGTGGGTACAAAAGGTATCGTCATCATTTCAGCCGAAAGACGTCCACTGCTGGACATAGGCCTCACTCATGCGCCGTCATATTGATCGATCCCGTGCGTCTCGCATCCAGCGCATTCCCGCAACCTTAACCAGATCATCTGTCTACCTAGTGGCAGGCCTTCCAACGCATCTTCTTCCGGTTCGCGGTCGCCATTCCAGAACATTTCGGCCCCGTTGGCCATCCGTCCTGCGAGCTATGTTCCAAAAGTATCAGGTTAAATAATTTTGTACTCCAATCACACAAAAGATTAGTTTTTTTAAATCATTTCGCTACTATCTCCTTACTAATATTATAAATGCGAAAGTTTGTATAGATGGATTTTTGTTTGTTAATCAATCACGCTAGAACGGCTGAATGGATATGGATGAAATTTGGCGCAGAGATAGATATAGTCTAGAATAGCATATAGGCTACTTTTTTAATATTCTTTTGGGATAATATAGCAGGGATAATATTCTGCCAGCGGCTTCGCCCGTGTGATAACACACGTAGCCGCTGGCAGAACCTAGTAACTTATGAATCGCACCTTGTTTCTATCCGATCCTTAAGCAGTTTACCTTGATTAAATAACTCTGACCACCTTTGATTTTGTCAAAACTTCACTCACAAACCCTAAAGCATAATCCCAGTTCCGCAAAGATTAATAATATAGGAATCTTTAACATGTGTCTCAGCAAAATTGCAAGCCACGCGTACGTATCAAATATTTTCACTTCACCTCTCCGCACCCCGCGCCAAAAACAATAAGCTTGTTATAAAGACATCACGTTCCAACGATGTGTATCTTACAACGTAATGCTTTCAACCCTGTTTGTGCGTAGCCACGATAAAATATTTGAAACCCCCTCTAATATTTACAGGAGTACACAAAAACTGGTAAAGTGTAAGAGGAGATAATATAAAGAGTACTCATTCAAAGCTGGAAATGATTTAGTGGCGGTGGCCAGGGCACAATGCACTCAGAACCGGAATAATTATGACCGATGATCGACAAGGCTGAAAAGTTCTAAAGTGGCGACCGTGTGCCGGGAAACCCAGCGTTGTAAAGACTTTCACTGGGTGGATCGATAAACTGGTTAAGGCTGTGGGATTCTGCTGGATGCGAGATGCGGGGGCATTTGGAGGGGGTATGTTGAGTCGTGAACGTCTGATTTGAAATATGTGTAGTGCATCGATGTAGTTTCCACGAGTGGCAATACTTAAGTATTCACCCTGGCCGTACAGCCCCATCCTCATCATCAGCCTATAGCAGTCCAATGCTGGACATAGGCCTCTCCAATTGCACACCATTTGCTCCGATTTTCAACAACTCTTATCCAACTGCTATCAGCCACCCTGCGAAGATCGTCGCTCCACCTAGCCTGAAAGCGTCCTACCTTACGTATATCATTTCATGGTGTCCACTCAAAAACTCACTCCGACTTCAGCTTGCTTATTCTCAGAGTTATATCGACAATTTCGGTACTCTGCCGGATCATCTCGTTCCGGATTCGATCCCTCAGAGAGACTCCAAGCATAGCCCTCTCTAAAGCTCGCTGAGCGACCTAGAGCTGATGGACTAGTCGTACCGTGAGCGTCCAAGTCTCGGCCCCATAAGTCAGCCCCGATTCACTTCAATTGGTATTTAGTCTGACATCAGTCTTGCCAAGGGGTACCGTGTTACCCAGTTACTGGGTTGTGGAGGTCAGATAGGCAGTCGCTCCACGTAAAACACTAGTGCTCAGCTGAATCCGGTAAGACTGGAAGCCGACCCAATAAAGTTGGGAAAAGGATAGGCAGATTGATTGGTATTTAGTCATAACATGAGCTGGTTTTAATTTATTAATATTTTGTATTGATTTGATAACAATATTTTATTTGGAAGTAATATTTTTCACCAGTAAATTTACGGTTATTTTTTCATCCGATATGAATCAGTGGCTAGAGATCTTGGTAGTGTATAGATAAAAGTCATTCATAAATGATAGCTAGAGCTTTCTTGTCAAATTGATTTTAGGATTCCGTACCCAAAGGGGACCCTATTACTAAGACTCCACGGTCCGTCTGTCTGTCTGTCTATCACCAAGCTGTATCTCATGATAGCTAGACAAATGAAATTATCACAGATGATATATCTCTGTTGCCACTATAACAACAAATACTAAAAACAGAATACGTGATTTTTTTGCCGTTTTTTGCGATAATGGTACGGAACCTTTCGTGCGCGAGTCCGACTCACATTTTACTGGTTTTTATTTTTAGTTTGTCATGTTCATTTGATTTAAGTTCGGTAATTGGCAAGCTTCTATTTTCTTAGTCTCTATTTTCGTCGGTTCCTACAAGTAGCACCGTAGCAGAAAGGTTAGCACCGTTGCAGTTATTTCAACCGAGGAGTCTTGAATTCGATTCTGGGTCGCGCGAGTTATTTTTGTGTTTTCTCGATTTCGAAAATATTATTATTATATTATTATCATGTGGGTTAGGCCACTTGCGACATTTCTCTTGTAGAAGACGGAACTGCGTTCATAAGCAATTAGTCATTGTGAGCCATTATCTACCGACACAGTGGAAACATATAAATAAATAAAGTCACAGTGATTCTGCATACATAAGTGTCATCCAAATAAGGGTAAGTTACAGTTTTAATGGGAAGCAGCTTTTATATGTATTTACCATCACAATTAGGTACTTTACAGTATTTTGTTATCATTGTTATAGCCTCACGCTACGTCCTTTAAGTTGGATATTGATTGAGCGAGCTTATTCGTAAGAACCAAGACCCTGAGTAACAGCTAGCAGGCAAAGGTTTTGGCAGAGTTCACCGGAAATCATAAATCTCCTGGCGTCCAAATTAGATTAGGTTTCGGCTAAGTCTAGTTAGATTGTAAGGTTGAGTACCCCTTAATTTAGTTCTAATAAGGATATAAATATATGTAAAGGTTGATCAAATTGCCTAGTTTTATTCATGCATGATGAACCCGTAACAAGTTGACAAAAAATTATTATATTTTGTCTAAGTCAGCACACGTCCTAACTATTTTAAACTTGAATCTACAGAATGAATGAATGAACATGAATTTCATAATATACAAGCCATGGCGGAAGAAAAAATTCGCTAAAATAATTTTCTCAGAAAAAATTGTAGGATATTTGCACAAGGTCGACTCCCGGTCTTTAGCCGAACCTCTCAGAGTTTTCGAGCTATTAAGGTACTTAGGTGGGTGGTAGCGTAATACAGTGTAAATAGAATTGGTGTACAGGATTAGAATGTTTGCTATTTCATATTCTGGGTTTTGAGGAAAACTTTCCTTCCTCATCTTAGAACTAATTAGGGTTGAAATGAGGGCTTAGTTTTGGCGAAAATAAACAAAATACAAATGCAATTTGTTACAACAAAATGGTATTTTTAAAAATAATTATAATGTAAATGTCCGCAGCTTCGTCAGCTTGAAACATGTTTTATCATCCCAAGAAATTATTTAACCTAGTGTATCGGGCTTAAAAATTATGTTACCACATATTGAGATACTTCAAGGATACAATATTTAGAGCTCATGGATAACATCCGCACGGGTTTAGTAAAATCTGCAAAGTTAAGCAATACCGGCTCAGGTCGGTCCGTGGTTGTGTGACTATCTTCAATATACCAAGATTCCTCCGTGCCTCGGGAAGCACGTTAAGCTGTTCGTCCCAAACAACTGACACCAGCCTTGCCAAGGGGCCCATGGGGGGTTCATGTTATCCAGTTACTGGCAATTGAAGGTCAGATAGGCACTCTCTTCATCCCCCCCTCTGGGTCTGTCCCTATCCCGTAGGTGGCGGGGCCCCTGACCTGACCCGTCACAAGGAGACCAAGGAGACCATACACGGGTTCGTCTGGCGCCCATGAGCTGGTTTCGTTTTGGTGCGCCGGTGGATGAGGGTTACTGTCCTCTTCCATCCGGTGACGGACAGTCGCGGTGGGTCCGCGGTGAGTGCTAACGCTTGCCCTTGTTCCCGCCATAAGCGGCACAGGAGGACACAGTGACGTTTTATGGGTTGAAGTCCCACATAACTGCGCTATCACCCCGTGGTAGCGCTGTATACATGAGCATTACTCCAAGATAAAAAAAAGATAGTAAAAGTCACTCATGAAGGGAGTGACTTTTATTATCTAAGTAAAATAAATACAGAAGCCGTATTGCGTAAGTGCGCAAAGAGTTCAAACTCTATCCAACCGACCAAATCGTCTAATAACATGCGAGATGAATGATGCGATGTGGATTTCCGTTTTGTGTGATTGGCCGATTTGGTCGGATGGATAGAGTTTAAATTCTTTGCACACTTACGCAATATGGTCGCTGGTACTCAGCTAGCTACATCCGAATAAACTATAAGCCGACCCAAACATACTTGGGAAAAAGATAGACGGATTGCTAGAAGGATCCAAAGCCAAGCAATAAGATTTGGCTTGCCCAAATATGATCATATTTCTGAATTTCGGATTACGTCTTCGCCGGGATTCTCATAATTTATTTCTGCTTTACAATATTCTGTACAATCCTACAACCCCCTCTTATCTCATAGAACGTTTCAAGTTCCTTCATGACACACATAATAGATATCTGAGGTCATCGAAAAACTTGAGACTGGAGATGCCGATGCATTCCACCAGCTTTTACGACAAATCTTTTACAGTTCAAGCGGTGTGGTTGTGGAATGCTTTGCCCGTGTTAATAAGGCGTGCTCAATCTCTGCCCATTTTTGAAACTATGGTACAGAATACCTCTCTCTTTAATAGTTGTTTTTCTTGATTTCTATGTTTTTGTTCCATAGTTATTACTGTATATATTTGTCTATATAATACATATATATAATTTTATTTCTTTATTTTATATATAAATAGTACACCAAAGACTATCTACAGTACTGTTTTTCCTTTAATTTTTAAAATCCATCCAAAGGTTGTCTTGAAAAAATCGCTTTTAGCGATAAGGCCGCTCATTGTGTCACCCAGTGTAATGTTTACTTCTTCTATACTTTCTTTAACTTATATGGTGTACATAATAAAGAGTATGAGTGTACATATTATATTCTATTCTAAGAATGTCAATGATTACGTTGAATCTTAGATTTATTTGCGAGTAAATTACGATAATGCGTAATCTAATTCCGCCTAGCCCGTTTCATTATCGAACTACTATACGTACGGCGATGTGCCATCGGTACATAGTGGACATCCCAACCATACGTACCAAACATTTTAAGAATATTTTGTAATGCGTACAGCTAAGTAGTTGAATGCCCTCCCGGTGTCTGTGTTTCCCGATAGCTACAATTTAGGGGTATGAGTCAAGAGTGAATAGATTACTTCTAGGCAAGAGTGCCTCGACGTCGACCACATCACCGTTTACCATCAGATGAGATAATAGTCAAGCTAGCCTATCAACAATAAAAAAATACAACGGTTCTTAACGAGTCCATAAATTAGTCAAGTTATACGTATGGATATCTACGTAGACTACATAGAATACACAGACAGAAACATTTCATGTCTACTGCTAAGCAACAAAGTAGCTCACGTATAACATCACGCTGATATTCACCGAAGAGTTAGACAAAGTTTCACCTATTGTACACCCAACTTTCGCCAGTTATATTTAAGTGATTTATTCCGTTCTAATACCAACAACTAATACCACTGGTATTTGTTTCAACTCATGTTTATTTTCTATTCCGAACGGATACCATTGTTTAAACTAATACCAAAACAAGTTCAAAGATATAAAGTACAGTCAGTAAAAAAATGCTGTATTATTATTTTGTTTCTTTTGGTTTTTTAATTCTATTTTTGATGTATGTAATATGATGTATCTAATTTTGGAATCTTGTTTGGATAAATGAATACCGCGATTAATAAAACATAAAACAAGAATTTTTTGTAACAAAAGCTAATTGTTGGGCGTTTCTTGGCCAAAAATGGGCATTTGCCTTCAATGAATCGCTTACCATCGATAGTGGTCAAACGCGAGCCTATAGATTACAAAAAAAAATAAAGATTTGGTTTGACTCGGTTGACTTTACCAAATTGAAGTTGTTAGTATTCGTTCGTACATTGAATTTAATTATGTAAAGAGTGGTATATCCATATATTTAGAAATTAAATTTGAATTGAAACAAACACCAGTGATATTAATTGTTAGTACGGAACGGAATACAAAATTTATGTTCCATATAATACGAGGTGATAGCAGAGGTGGCCCAGTAGTATTGACTAACAAGTTATAGGGCATGGGTTCGAACCCAGGCAGGCATCATCAATATCATATCAGCCGAAAGACGTCCACTGCTGGACATAGGCCTCCCACAATGTCGCCACATTGACCAATCCCGAGCGTCCCGCATCCAGCGAATCCCCGCAACCAGGCAGGCGCTTTAATTTGTGTAAATTATTTCATCACCACTTCTCCCAAAAATGGTGAAGGAAAACATCGTAAGGAAACCGGCATGTACTAGAACCAAAAATTCTAAAACATTTGACATCAACCAACGAGCACTAGGCCCTTGTGGTGGATCACGACCCATCCCCTCTCACAGAGAGGAGGCCTGTGTCCCAGCAGTGGGAACATTAATAGGCTAATGATGATGAATAGGAGTTGAGTCAGGTCTATTGCTATTCAGGCTCCGGGCTGTTACGGAAAATGCCAGAAACAAAAAACAATAACACTGCTCGAGCCGATCCGAATCCAAGACTTCATGCTCGTAAGTAGCGTTTATAACCAATAGATCACATACTCAGTTTGACAATCAATCTAACTAGCCTTATTCTAACCATGTGCTGCACTACCTCAAGTGGAAGTGGCCACTCACCGATGTCGTGTAATGCGATTTAAAGGGAAAACAATCGCATTGCTAGAGTGGGGGGAGGCTACTCCATTTGGTCAGGCAAGCTCATTGCTTCAGAAGCTTGAGGAGGCAGGAGACTACATGTCATCCGCGGCCCGAATCATAAGCGTGGACACAATGGTGGTGGGAAGAGAGAGAGGAGAAGTCGCAGACCGCTTTGGCTGTCTAAAGGCCTCAGAACATCATGAGGTCGTTGTCTATGAGGACAGAGGCGAAACCCTGAGTTTCCTCAAAGCCCCCGGACAACCAACAGCCAGCGCGACGGGCCCCACAACAAGCCCCACCGCTCAAAGCGGATCGGAAAGGGCCCAGCAGAAGGCAGCAGCCGAAAAAGCTGCAAAGGAGCAGTGCAACACCACAAACCCGGAGGACAGGGCCCGGTCGAGGAGTCGCCTGAAAGCGTTCGGCACTTTCCTCAGTGCACTGCTCCCAAGCAACAGCCACGCATCTCACAAGCAGGGGACAGCACTGGAAAGGTTCTTCAGAAAAACACCAAAGGAACCAACCCAGCAAAAGCCTAAGCCAACACGAGCCGACAAAGGGCAAGTCAGCCCGCCGACCCTCGCAGTAAAGTCGGGTACCACGGACCACGTAAAGAGCGCGTTCCTCGAGTACGTAGCAATTGTAAGAGCGACCAGAGAGGTCAATCTTACGACATACAGGAAGATCCTGCAGACCTACCAGAGAGACACAGAGGGTCTGTTAAGGGTACTGCTCGAGGAAGTAGGGGCAGCGGTGTACGACACCGTCACATGCCAAGTCATCAAAGGGGAAATGACGGGGTCGTATATGGCAGCCTACAGCGCGAGGAGTGGTTTTGTGGCCCTGGACAAGGAGGAGACGGAGCGCTCAGGCAAACTCAAGTTCAGAGTGCCAAATGACGATCCGATAGTGGTTACAGCCAAATGTATCAAAATCATGCCGGATGATAAGATCCTGGAAATGGCACAGTCCATTTCGGGAACCTCAGGTATCCTGACATCGCAGGAAAGCTGGGCGGTACCCAATATCAGATGAATTAACGGAGTTCCGGGTTGCGGTAAGACAACCTGGCTGGACGTGATAGCCACCACGACAACAGAAGCTGCCAAAGATCTTAGGGAAAAGCTTGCGCGCCGCTTAGGAGACCGAGCGAAGACCAAGGTGCGCACTATGGCCTCAATCCTAGCAAAAGGTTTCAAGAGTCAAGACAAATGCTACCGTCTAACGGTAGACGAGGCTCTTATGAACCACTTTGGGGCCATAGTCATGGCAGTAAAGTTGTCTGGAGCAAGCGAGCTTGTCCTCGTCGGAGACGTTAACCAGCTTCCATTTTTGGACAGAGAGAACCTTTTCGAACTTAGGTATACCCGTCCAGACCTGGTGGCTGGCATCACTCAGGAGTTTCTCTGCACACACCGCAATCCAATGGACGTGGCGTTTGTACTGAGTGAGATATACCCCGGTATATACTCCTCCAAGTCGTCGCTGTCGCGGGTCCACTCCCTGAAGGTGAAAGGTTATACAGGGGCGCAAATACCGAGCACTGCCCAAAACACCCTGTTCCTGGTTCATACGCAGGGGGAGAAAGCTTCTCTTGCGAGCCAGGGATTTGGATCCGGCGAAGGGTCACGCCTGCTAACCATACACGAGGCTCAGGGGTTGACCTACGAAAGTGTCATCATCATCAACACCAAGTCCAGAAGGCTTCAGGTCCACGACAGCATCTCCCACGCGGTAGTGGCGGTGTCCAGACATACAGTTAGTTGCGTCTATTACACCGACGACGCCGATGACGCCACAGGCCGCTTTGCTAAGAGGGCGATGGATGCGCCAACTAAAACGGTCGTCAACTACAATCTTAAGACGGCCATGCAACATCGAGACGTGGTCGTCATAGAGGCCTTGCTCACGCTAGTGAAGTCCCTGGTCAGCAGACATCACCAAAACGCCACCTAACAAATTCTTTTCAACAACTCTAACCCAAACACCTCCCCAAACCCAAACCATCACCCTTTCTAAATCCTGTAATGAAAAAATATACATGTAAAGCTGCATGGTGGAACGAGTCAGTCATACTCAGCTTAACGTCCTAACGACGGGGTTCTAGAACGGGGACCGTCGGCCGGGACTGGTCTGCTCGCACTGCCATGCATCTCCCCCGAAAGTGTACAAATAGAAATAAGTAGACAAAATAGTAAATAACATAAGCATTGTATCAATAGAAATCAGTAAACAAAATAGTCAATAATATAAAGATAAGTAGTAAATAGAAATATAAAATTGTAATGCCAGAGTGTAATAAATAATTATACAGTATTTAATGAAAGATGAACTCACGTAGACTTAAGTTAGCTAAGTAAGACTAGAAATAATGTCCGACGTAGGAGTCCAATAATTGTAATATTATGAAAATTTATTAAACAAATTAATACAGTAAAAAAGGGCGCGGACGTCTATGTCCGCGGTAGAATATAAGCTTAAAAAGAAAAAAAAAACCATGTTGTGGTCGGATTCCAGTTTAACCGGCTTTAGATGTGTATCAGTTTTTTATATGGAGCAACTGCCTATCTGACCTCCACAACCCAGTAACTGGGTAACACGATACCCCTTGGCTAGGCTGGTTTCAGATATCACGCTTCTGACTACCCGTGACGACTGTCAAAAATCTTTAAATGACAGCCGGGACAAACGGCTTAACGTGCTTTCCGAGGCTCGGAAGAAACTCACTATGTATAGATGGTCACCCATCCACGACCGACCTTGGTAAACGTTGCTGAACCTTGACGACCGACCCGCAGCAGCAAATATGAATTATGAAGCAGTTTGACAAATTGGCAGTAAATATGAATTTGGGGAATTTTTTTTTTATCTATTCGGGTTTTTAGCAGCCTGGAGTCAGGATTTGTGCCCAGTTAATGGCAATAAGCTCACACCCCTTTTTTTTCCTACTGTTCTTCATTCATTCTTCGTTCATTGTTTTCTGATTAATTTCGTTGCGGGATCGAAGACAGTTAAATTTATTGTTCGGGACTTCGTCGAGCTTCATTGCCTCGGCGGTTTTCTGGTGGTCGCCACTGTTGTTTCCGGCTTTCAAGAGTTGCAGTGGTTTGGGAAAATCCCGATACTAAATATCAGTTCAAATCTAAATTAAAGGAATATCTTCTAAAACTAACTTATCGCAATACTGAGGATATTCTTTTGTGAAATTTTGGTTATATAAATAAATAGTTAAGCTTTTTTATAAAAGTTAAATTATGATAATTATTATATTATCGCATAAGCTCGCACACTCACTCATACTTACACTCACAGTCACATACACACACTTTCAAACACCCACACACATAACTCCAGTCAAATACACTAGGGACATCCACTACGTTTTCATTTAATGTTTTTTTTTTGTTTCTCTTAAACTTTCCCTAATGGATTATTGTGTATAATGTGTGTCCTATTTTCTTTAAGCACACTACTTTGAAGGGACACTGGCTTCTACGATATAGGTACATAAACCTAGTTTAGAAGTCAGGGTTTTTCACTCTGGAACAATCAAATCTCCGTATATTTTCTCCAGAACACAGTTCTGACGATTGAATTCAGCGTACAATAAATCTTCTTGGTCATACTTCATACTATCATACTAACATTATAAATGTGAATGTAAGTTTGTTTGTTACGCTTTCACGCAAAAGCTACTAAACCGATCATCACGAAACTTTGTACATATATTCTTGGAGGTATTAGAAGTAACATAGGATACTTTTAATAAAAAAAAATAAAAAAATGGCTTCACTGCGAGCGAAGCCGCGGGTAAAAGCTAGTATATTATAAATGTTTTTATTTCTACTTCTGTTACTCAATCACGCCAAAACGGCTGTACGGATCTTGATGAAATTTGGCACAGAGATAGATTATAGTCTGGAATAAGACATAAGCTACTTTTTTACTTCCGCATTATGTTCCCGTTAGAAAGCAGTGCTGGCCAAGTGGTATTGACCGCGACGTACAAGTAGGTCATGGGTTCGAATCCAGGTAGGCGCTTTACTTTGTGTAAATTATTTAATCACCACTGCTCTCAAAACGGTGAAGGAAAACATCTTGAGGAAACCATGTCCTAGAACAAATAATTCGAAAACATTTGACATCCACCAACCCTCACTGGACTCGCGTGGTGGATCGCCCATTCTCTCTCACAGAAAGGAGGCCTCGATCCTAACTGTGGGATCCTAATTCGTGCGTGGATTTCTCAAAGATCGACCAAACTTCTTAACATCAGATCGTCACGGGCAACAGACTGTGGACAGTCAAAATAGCTTTACTGATTGTATGACCGCGATTAACTAAAAAACTCAGCCTGAGCAGATATAACCTTAGAATAATTATAGGAACAATAACGGGCCATAACCCCCTCAACAAACATCGTTTTAACATAGGCACCACGGAAAGCCCCCTTTGCAGGGGCTCCCTTTACGTCGAAGAATCAGCCGTCCACATCATCGAGGCCGTGGCTTCTCAACTTGAAGAAATCCTCGGAACAGTGAAGCCTGTGAAGCACCCAGGGAGCTTCTGAGCTTCTAGGCGAAGCTAGGCTGGCTATACTAGCCAGAACTCCCACGTACAACGAACCAAATGGGAATCTAAGTGCGGAAAAGGGAGTCCCTATCATCATCAACGTCATCACCTAACCGTGGGCATATTAAAAGGCTGATGACAATGACGCGAATCTACAATAAAAAAAAAAAATATGTGCCATAATTTCCGATTATCACGCGGACGAAGCCGTTGGCAGAAGATAGTCAACCATAAAACACAATACTAATAACAACCCAGATTAATTTTATATCAGAGCTCACCTGTGAAACGATATGAGAAAATATTAGTTCAGACTTCTGACGCAAGAGCGGGCTATTGATAACTACAATAGCAAAATGATGAATTTTTGATTTGTGGCCGGCCGCAACCTAGATTTATTTATAACCATGTGAATTTATTTTGCTAACACACTTATTTATTGTTTGTTAAGCTGAGGAATTTTAGTAATTTATTATGGAATCTTTATCATCATCACCATCATTTCCGTTGAAAAACATCCACTAACCAATCTACTGAATATAGACCAAACCAATTATCGCCACTTCGACTAGTGCTGTGCGTCTCGCATTAAGCAGATTACCGCAGCTTAACCAGGTCGTTTGTCCACGATAATGAAGGCCTGCATTATTGTCGTCATCGGTACGCAGTCACCACTATAGAAATATAAATTATATACGAATGGGGTGTCTGTAAGAGTTTTGAAAAACCAAATAAGTATCTGTTTGGTTTCTGCAACACAGCTAATGCATTATATATCATGTGCCTATAAAATTCAAGCGTATAATTTTTATCCACACTCAGAACATAATGTTCCAAATATGAATTCAAAAAATATAGTATAAACACGTACTTTATATTCTTAGATAGGTAAAATTTTAAAAAAATAACCATTACTGTGCAACATTTTCCTTCGATTTTCAAACATCTGCATCATAAAATAACTTTTTAATTTTTAGAGCACACTTTTACTTTTTAATTTATTGGCGCGTATGGGCTCATTGACTTAATGTAGAAAAGTAGTGTCATTGTCTATGGATGCGCCCACTGCGCTGTCCGTTATTTCCGTTACCACTTTTGTTTTATTTCAACCGTATGAGTGAAGATAAAATAGTATATGCAACGGCATATAATTAGGTATTAAAACACTCGCGTGTTATTATTACCACATTACATGATAAACCCACGCTCCCCGTACCCATATCTAAACTGTACAGAATGTCGCAAAACTCATCACTCTATCGGAAGATGCTAAAATTGTTTCTTCGACAATTCTGCTTCGACATTTGTGAAGTAAATAGATACAAAATATAGCTGGTAACCTTCAAGCGCGTGTAACCTACGCTACATCAAGCCATCTTAAATCACTACCATGAGTTAGACAAGTTTTCATCACAAATCTCATGAGCAAGCTCTGTGAATAAGCAAAATTATCATCTCTGTGGCACTGAAAATTCATCACCCCATGATAACGCAGTATGCATGAGCATATACCCAGTCAAAAAAAAAGGTGTGTTGTTTAAGCTGGAAGCGTCATCGGGCCGCCAAACGACTACTGCGGTCGACGAGATTCTAGAGCCATGATCAACGTCTTTCTCTAGCTTTAAAAGGAATAAGTATATTATTATAAATATTATTATTACCACTATCTTACCATCAGGTGAGATAGATGTCTAACGTAAGCCTATAAATAATAAAAAACTAGAACTGGAGAACATGTCGTTCCAACAGGATAGAGCAACGGCGCTTACTGCACGAGGCACAATCGAAATTGAGGGCTGCATTATACGGACTTGCTCTGGCCGGTAAAATCACATGATTTAACTGTTCCAGGCTTCTTTCAGTGGGTTTTTTTAAGTCACGAGTCCATGTCAACAAACCTCCAACTCTTGAAGCCCTCATAATATTAGGCCGGAAGTTCTGGCAAGAATGATGGAAAATGCCATAAATCGGGCCCGAATGTTTAACAATTCTTGCGACGGCAAGGTCGTATTATTTTTTCAACTAAATGGGACAATAAATTAAGACACCAAACAAACATTATCCAAAAGCAGAACCAAAGTATTCCATTCATAAAAAAAATTACAGCCAAAGAACATCGGGTGATAACTTTTGCGCCAACCTTTATTAATTTTCTATCGTGTCGGTAGAATCAGAAATTGAAAGCAAAGTGGTCTTTCATAATTTGTACCTTCTCGTGAAAATTGATTCCACGAGAGCAGACCAGAATGAAAGTCCAACGTTCTAGCTATTAGAACACGACGGCAATTCAGTTTATAATCTTCGTCTATGCGAACAAAGACGCGGGCGGGAAGCTATGTTTGGATAATAATTTGCAATATCCCACCGGAATTGCTAAAAACGAAACAGCCAAAATCGTGTAGTCCACGCAGGCGAAGTTGCGGGTGTAAAGCTAGTGTTTAGATAATAATTTGCAATATCCCACCGGAACTGCAAAAAACAAAACAGCCAAAATCGTCTAGTCCACGCAGGCGAAGCTGCGGGCGGAAAGCTAGTGAATGAATAAAGACACATAAGAACTCGAAGTTGAATACACGATCTCAATCAAGCACGAATAACGAGGATTTAATCACTAACTCACCACAACACTCGCTTAATTGAATATTTTCGACAAATATTGCAACGGTAATACAAATCAAAGTCAGTAACAGGATTTCTCCATACCAGTATTCGAAAAAGAAATAAATTCAAAAATTTCGTCTACATTAATTCATTCCAATCAGTATCCAAAAGGCTTTCGCCTCGCAAACTAAATTTTAACTGGAAAATAACGTTCCTACACGGTAACGGTTATGAAAACGGGCAGGAAATTGAAATGGGCGTACCAGTGAATATTGGCGGGCGGGTTTCACCGGCTTCCAATAATTCCCAGGATGTTGTCTGAAAGACGGCAGACTGTTTTATAACAGCTCGATTGAGATGAGCTAGGATAAAAGAGAGAATGCATGAGGCATTGCTGCGATGGAGAATGCGAGCTAATAATGTGTGAAGTGGAGATGAACAACATTTTGGTTTGCATTATGACGCATGATTTGAATGGTTGGAAGTGATAATGCTAAACAGATGCCTTACCAATTCTCGTTTGTGTGCTTACCTTTAATTTAATAATAATTACTCACACAATTCCTGTGACTTTTGTTCTCATTCATGATGATTCTGGAGGTTTTCCTGGGATGATAATAATGCGTTAGTTCTCTATAGTTATTACTTTCCTGGCAAAATGTGTATGGTTGTCGGCACGTAACTTGGCAAGAGTACATAAATGCGCAAAATTCACTTTTTAGCTCTCTTTGGTTACCAAGCGGGACGCGGGGAACGTTTAGCACCGTTCCGAGCGCGCGATTGGTTGGTCAATTGACACAAGTTTCGACTGACCAATCGCGTCGCGTCCTCGTTCCTTTCGCTCTATATATGGTGGTTGGTCAATTTGCGCACTATGCATGAATCGAAATCAATACAAGTGTTACGTTAAATGAGTGAAGAAAAACAAATTATAACAAGAGACGCATAGTGCAAAAATCTGAGACTATTCGCAAGGCAATACGAAAAAAGGCAAGGTAAAATTGAATTCCCAAAAATATTTTTTTAATAGAATGAGATAAAACCGCTTAGAAGTTTATTAGACACTTTAACTTGATCCTATTTTTTTATTTTAACAACATTTTCTTAGAATTAGGTACTCAAATACTCGGTCTTACGTTTTGCTCTTCTATTTATCAGAATTTCTTTCAATTTCAATATTTTCTGAGATAACAGCTAAGATAAATAACAATTTTTCTTGTCATCCTTTTAATAACTTATCCAAATCGTTAAAAACAATAGGTTATTCACACGGGCAATGCAGGTGCCTTTTATGATAAGAATTTGACTCCGATGGAATGTCCCAAGTGCCCCAGCCCCATACATCTGCACTTTCGAGGACCTGATGAACGCCACTGAGTCGCTACTATTTACGTGAACGCGTACTGGTCCCAAAATATAAAAAGTTTACCATTGACTCGGTGCCCCAGAGGCTTAAAAGTTGAAAAATTTTCTTGGTTGCGTGAGTCCATCTACCGGAAACATCACCACGGAAAGTTATCTTTGGCGAGAGAAATTTAAACTCCCTGATCATTTCTTAGAGCCATCGGAGACTCTTTCGCCTAGGCACGCATTGTCTTGGCCGACCTGGAATACTCTGAACAGACTCCGCACTCAGGTCGGCCGCAGCAAATACAATCTCCATAGATGGGGGTTCTTGGATGGTTCCGATCCTCGGTGCTTGTGCGGCGTCTCCCCGCAGACCATGGCCCAACTTTCGTCTTGTGCCGCATGTCTTGTTGTCTATTCAAGATTTTGTCAGCCCCATTCCTTATGACTTTGTCCGCGGAGTGCGTTGCCGTGGCTGAATTCTGGGCCAGGCAAGATATTTAATTAAAAAGAATCTGTTTATCATCGACACGCTAAGAAGAAGATTGACTCAAAAAAGAAGAAGAGATATTAATGTATATTATAATATCGAATGAATTGGTCCGCAGGAGGACCAAGTTTACCGAAATAACCCAAAAAATTACCAAATGGACTAGGGATCAAAAAACTAGGCCTAAAAGTGGCAGTGAGCAAATAACACATTGCTCGCACAAGGCAGTAGACGTTTTTGGAAAAAAATACAACAATGACGACAAAATACTTGATTGAAGCCCCTGTTTCTTCATGAAAGCTACTCCTACATTTGACAAAATCACCCTTACATTTTACTTAAAAATCAATCGTGTGTCTGAGCCCTAAAGCGCCGTCTGGCGGTTCAAAGAACCATTATACTGCAAAGAATACACGTAACAATATTTCGAGGCAAACCCTAAGAGGCTATTTGTTATAATAGATTCTTTTGCGGAGAAAATGCATGCTCTAAAATTTTAAGGAAAACGTATTTCGTCTATGGATTTTGTTATTTATTCTTGTTTGTTTTCGTACTGTATGAAGCTTACAATTCTTAGTATATTACTATTAATCCATTTATTAAAGGCGATAAAATAACTTAACCTAAATATACATATGCATAGTGCTAGTAACAATATAAACTTATTCATATGTTAGAAACCAGTCCACCACATGGGCCCAATGCGGATTGGTTTAATATTCACATACAGACAAATATCATTGCTAAATATAGGCCATGTTTTACAATGTAGTAAAAAAAATAGACAAACAAGGAGTAATAATGGATATTGTAAAGTTATTGACTGTTTCAGGAGCCTTGCCAAGGCAATTTTTCATCTTCAACTCTTTGCCCTTTGCCTAGCCGAATTCATTACGCAATAAGGCGTCAAGTTCTCTGTTGAAGAAACGATTCTGTAGACTGTTACTGTCAGTCTTCATCATCCTACTGCTGAGCAAATATTTTCGCTATGACTATCAGCTATTTTGATACTTTAAATTCCCAAAAATATAAACAGAATTGTTAAACTCCTTCAGCGAGTAGGAATATAATTTAGTCCTAAGATATGGAAGCAAAACAATAAGACATTTATTATAAAACACGAGTCTCGTTAAAATATAAACGTGAATATCCTGACATTTCTAAAGCAAATAAACCAAACAGTTACTCATCCCATAATTATAGAAGACATTTATCCCATGAAAAAACATTTTACCGTTTATTTCTACCTGTAAACTGTCACGAAGTAATTAGACGTCTTTACACAAAAATGGCCTTTTCAATAATTAACGAATTCTTTCCGGGTCAGGTCAATTAGCGATGGCTTGATCAAAAACAACGTGAAAAGAATATAAATTAAAACAATAGGAGACAGGATACTTATTATAATGGCGAAATTAAAAGCATTCAGAGACGAAACAAATTTTCTTTTGTTTTGCTATAATATTAAGAAAAGATAAATTAGATTAGTATTGAGATATTGAATTATGAAAAGATGATTGACCGAGGAGACATTTCAATTCTAAGGTCACTTAAATAGCTGCTATAAAATTAAAAACAAAAGTAAAGCAGGATTTATTTAACTATGAGGTTAGCTGTAAAATACATTATAAATAATAATTATCATGATAAAACTACAGTAACGTTAGTTTAACACGCAATATTTTTTAAGCTGAAAATCGGCTTATCTACTCATTGTTGTCACAATCAAAATTATTATAGAAATCATAAGAAATGAAAGATATAGAAAGTCTTGACGGAAATTCAGTTGAAATAGCTAAAATAGAATTCATGGAAAGCTCAAAAGATGAAGCTGCTACTAAAAGCAAAACCAAATCTTTCAATTCCAAGGTAAACCTCAATTTCGGTGAACCGAATGAAATCTATATATAAAATGTACCAGGAGTTAAGATGCTGAAAGGAGATATCGTTTATAACTTTCTTCGTCAGATAGAAATGTTGTGTCGTACCATCAAGTATTACTAATCGGGTAATGGCTTTCAGGATGTTTGAAGGAAAACTTGGATATTAAACAAGACAGCTGAAAATGTTTCTTGTTTGCCAATTCAAGATAATTTCTTGAGCGTCTTTTCAGTTAATGTTATTAAAATCTCGAGCTTATTATCAAAAGTGTACAGTTGTTTTGATCACAGATGAAATTGATTGATTTGAGGCAATAGTAGTCCATAACGTTAGTCTAAAACTTTCTTCGTTGAGTGTATTAGTTTTAAACTTAATTATTTAATTTAGGTTCAGATTGTTTTAGAGATGAATTTGAACGATATTTAATAAATTAAATCTTCGTAATGCAATAGATTGAATATTAATGATGAATCCAAAGTTTTTGAATTTTATATTTTGATTGTACTTTTTTGTATACATGTAGATTCTTGCCCGTTCTTCTCAATAGGAACGTATTAAGTTTTGAGGTTTTTATTTTTATTGTTAGTTTAACTTTTTTGCTGGTCTTCTTCTTCACAGTTCTAAAGTTACTGTAAATATGAGAATTTTTTAAATTATGTATTTTAAAAACCTGCTCCTACTGTCGCAGCTACTTTAAGAACCGTAAACTAATATAAAAATTTACCGTAGTGCCTCCAGAATCTAAATTCAGAGTACATTTGCCAAATTCAATGATGTCTCGCTTTCCATCTAGAAATATTCCTGAATTATTTATATCACGCGTATTGCGTCTCCTCCACTACCGCTTCTGATTAGCAAAAGACGAACCGAAAGAAAAAAAATGAACGAAATACTCAAATATGAACATGAGACTGCGTTGCTTAATTTTTTGAATAAATAATAAGAACACTTTGAGTGGGAAGTGTAATGCTTTGAAATATTCAAGAATACTGTGAACGGGCGCCGTGCGGACTTGGCGACAAAGCGACTATGAATACAGTTGAAGTTGAAAGAATACTTTGAAAATATTGCGGTAGTGAAACTTCGAGAAAGTTAGCTGTGTTGACTATCTTTGAGGTTGTTTTACAATTTATGGGGCGTGAAAAAAAAAGTGTTTTATTACTGTGTTAAAGTTCCAATACAGCAGAGCATTTTCGCGAGCATTGGTTTTTAAAAGTTGTAACAAAACATTGAGCGTCATGTTTGAAGTGTGGTTCGAGCAAATTAAAAAACAGTCTGTTTCAAGTAAATGCCTTGTCTTAACTTAAGTTTAGAGATTAGAATCCCAATAGATATACGACTATCATCAACACAACAACTCAATCCATCAAAGTTACAGCAGAAAGCAATAAAATGTATCGTTCTCGGTGTCCCTGTTCGAACACGATTTTGTCGCAATGCGTGTCCGGTGTCCCGCGGGACTGTTTTGCCGTACGGTCCCGAGGTACAAGTAGTTGGTAGTGTAGTGACCCCCAGTTTGATACAGCCAGTCTGACGTGTTTTTGGTGGGGCTATAAAAATATGTGTATTTAAGTTTGTTTGGGGGGGCAACTATACACGGAAAAGCACGAGTAGATCTCCTGATAAAGGTTGATGAATCACGCATGGAAATATGGTGACAGAATTTAATAATGCAAGTGACGCGGAATACGAGAGCTGCAATTAGGATGATGATAATATTTATAGTTCCTATTGGTAAAATCTGCAGATATTTTTATTTTTGATAAAATCTAAGTTTCATACTTGATATTAGAATAGATTACTGCTGATTGTGAATCACCTTAATTCATTAATTAAATAAATACAAATTGCAGCTAGATTTTGCCAGTCAACTCTTTTTTTAACTCGGAGAATTAATAATGCATACTGCGCTACCACGGAGAGATATGTGGGACTCCAGCCCACTTAAACTCCACAGTGTTCTCCTTTGCCGCTTTACACGGGCACGCGTTAGCCCTCACCGCGAACCCGTCGCGGCTGTCCGTCACTGGACCCTCCTCTGGGGTGTAGCTCTCATCACCGGCGCATCAGCACGCACCTTTGGATCGGCTGTGAAGGGTCAGGACAGTGGCCCCAGGTAGAGAGAGTGGCGCACTCCTCTCCATCCGCGGCCTCCAACCCTCAGCCGCGTATGGGAACTGGGACGCTCCATACGACATCGCGGCCCGCCTCAGATGTCGCCTCTGTTACAAAGTGGCACCGCAACCCACTTGTTGACCGCTGCGTCATCGGTTTAATCGACAAAAACCCTGAGGAGCGGGCCCTCCTCGGGTTCCTCTTCGGTTCACCGTGGGTGACCAAGCCACGGCTACTGAGCCCCCCCGGCTCGACAATGCTGGGGAGCCAGTCAATCCTGCTATAATAATACAAGTAGACCATTCAAATCCACAACATGCCCGTTCATTTTATTTAATATATACTTTTTATTTAGTGATACCCATTACAAAGTGTAAATGCACTTCAAACTCATAATATAGGGGGGAAGTAGAAGGGTCTATAACGATAATGTCTTAAGATACTTAAGCGTCATTTGAAGCGCACCCTATTTGCGAGTAGCTGTTACTATTTAAAGTTGATTGGTGGCACTATTTGTGGCACTTGTTTCAGGTTATGTATTATTTATAAATAACCTGAAACAACGTTACTAAGTGATTTTTCAAGAACGTACTAGTATCCGAATAAGCTCCAACTTGACGTAATTAAAAAACTTTCGATTAATACGGTACTTTGGAGCCAGACAAGATAACACCATCGTGTTTGGACTCATTGGATATTTCTATATTTCATTATTTGTCCTGTTCGTTATTTGTATTTTTTTATTATTTCTTTGTCCAACTCATTTCCTAATTTAGCAGCGTTCGGATTTTAGGTATCACGTCAGAGAGTTCTCGTCTGGATTTTCCGATTGCTCAGACTCTCTTTCAGAGCTTCTTTCTGCATGCTTGTCCACCAGGTGTCATTGTGGTGGTCGTTCCCTCGCAGTGAGTCGGGAATACTGGGGTCTTTTTCTTAGGATATTTCATCCTGGTACTAGTTTTTTAAATCGAAAGCCAGAGTATGTAGTGACATACAGAAAACTGTGGTGTTATATAAAAAAGTATTTCTTCGTTTCATTATTTGTTCACAGTGACATTTTTTGTCTGTGAATGTATAAAACTATGCGCAAACCTGAGCCAAAGCTAACTCCCTGATGAAGAAGAATGATGCAATTGACAATAACGGTTGAATATTGTTTTAAAACAAAACAGAATGGGCCTTATATAAAAAAAATCTCGACGTTGATTAGCAACAGCTGATTAGCAGGTTCTTAATTCAAATATCCTATGAAAAAATCTGAATTTCAAACCTACAAAGCAGTTGAAAACAGCGTCGAAATTTTTAAATGAGGATGAATGGTTCTATCTACGAACAGTACAACACTATTTTGATTTTAGTGTCAATAGTACTCGTGCTTTGTTTGACACTGAGTTTTTGTTTTATCATTACATTAAAACAAATCCTGCAAAAATAATGAAAATACTAAAAATAACGATTATACTAGTCTTAAAAAAATCGCATTTCATCACAAAATTTTACTACAAATAATCAAGTAACGTCGCACTAAACCACATAGGTACTTCACATTAATATTCGTAAAAAGTGTGAAAGCTTGAATGGTACATCAAACTCTGTTATGAAGTTTTTAATGATTTCAACAGAGAGACTTTTCCATTTCTATCTAGAAATATAGATTACTAGCTTTTGCCTACGACTTTGTCTGCGTAGTATTAGTACTTCTAATAGCCTATTTTTATTACATTGCGCAATAACATTGTAGGTGTGTGGACCACCTTACTTGAGAAATTATTGATACACCATACAAACTTTCACCCCCTTTCCAACTCCTTAAGGATGATTGCCGGGATAAAAACCTTTGTCCTTACCAGGGTCTCATACTATCTCAGATCGGTAGAAAAGGTAACAGACGATAGACAGATGTACAGACAGAGTTACTTTGGCATTTATACAATCTGTTTTTAATATACCATAACTCTAGGGTTATATTGTTTAAGTAAAAATAATAAAAAAGTCCTAGAATATGTGGTCCAAAAATACATAGTTTCGAAGATGATATCTGACAAAAAAAATCCATCACCCATCTGAAAAATTATTTTGATGTATGATATAAATCAAAATATTCTTTTTGTTTTTTTTCTTGCGATCAGTCATTCAGACTATAAGCAGATGAGTTGAATGTTTTTTGTCTTTTAGGGCCCTGCTCCCATCGGAACTATGGCCTTGCTTTATCTTTGTCTGGATATCAGACACTCCACTAGTCAAATAGCTGGTTTGGGTGCCTTGCCAGTCTTAATTTATATGTGGCTGCATACGTGTCTATTTCTTCCTTTACCATAGGCATGTTCAAAATTTCATGCACTTCAGATACTTTACTAAACCACGGTGCATTGGATATTTGTTTTAAAATGTAGTTTTGTACTCTCTGAACTATCATTATGTTGGAGATGCTGTCAGATCCCCATAACTGTATGTCATATATCCAAGTGGGCTTCAAAATTGTTTTATATATTAGCAGCTTGTTATCCAAAGACAGCTTTGAGTTACGTCCCAACAGCCAATAGAGACCCTTGTATTTTAAGTTAATTTCGTCCCGTTTTGTTTCAACATGCTTTCTCCACGTAAGCCTACAGTACAAATGCATGCCCAAGTACCTTACTGAATGTTGGTGCAGTAGTTGAATGCCATTCGAACTAACTGGAAAACAATCTTCTTTCGTGAGGGTGAAAGTTTTGTGCACTGGTTTGGACACACTAACGGCAATCTTTCATCGGTCTAGCCAATTCTCGATGTCATTCAGACAGTTTTGTTGGATCTGAGAGGCCTTAGTCGGACATTTTTTCGAGGCTAGTAAAGTGTCATCAGCGAAGTTTGCTACGGTAACTCCTGGGATTTGTGGTAGATCATATGTGCACAGCGTGTACAGCACAAGTCTCAGAACAGACCCCTGTGGCACTCCAGCTGTGATTTCGTAGAAGTTGGCGGAGCATTCATTCTCTCTCTAACTTGGAAGATCCTATCTGATAGGTATGATTACAGGACTTCATAGAAGGTATGGTAGAAGGTTCATGGAAGGTAGTAATATTGATTTAATTTAAAATAATAATCCTTTGTGCCAGACCCTGTCGAAGGCCTGTTGAATAACCAGAAAAACTCATGAACAATATTCTTTCCTTACTAACGATGCTCTGATCTCTCATTTTTCATTCTATATACTTGCTCAGCAGTCGCGTGCTCCCTTCGAAAACCTAATCGGTGTTTCGGGATTATTGACCTTTCTTTTATGACATTCATCATTGTGTAGCAGTGACTTCTCGAAAAGCTTTGTCATTATAGGCAGAAGACTAATTGGCGTGTATGATATGAGTTCGTGAATAGATTTCTCAGGTTTTTGGATCATTACAATATTCGATACTTTCCATAGGTTAGGGAAGTATCCAATTCTCAGCATTACATTGAATACATTTTTTTAGGAACTCAGCTACTTTACGGGGTAAAATGAAACTATTAAAAAAAATTGCGTCCTTTCGGATGCCGTGATTATTGCCAACATTATGCATGAAGAATTTAAAAAAAATGATAATCGAAAAATTATTCATATATGCCAGTTGATTCTTTGATATGGTCTCATTCATACACTAGAGTTATGGGATATAAAAAACACCTAATATTAGTTAACTATATATTTATGGAGTATGGATTAGATTTGACAATTATCAATATCTTAAATCTGAGCAAGAGCGTGTCATCATGTATTGCGGAAGTTAGTTTTTAATGAACACTTCACTACTAAGGCAGAAAGACACGAACTTCAGTGGCCAATCTGGAAATACCTATTTATTCATTTATCCTCGCACTGGAACGCCTTGCAGCAATTACATCAATGGAGCACAATCTTATAATAAACTCACTTTAAGTTCTCACGATGTCTACTCACGATGCTTTTCCTTCACCGTTGTCAGCGATGTCCAAGATAAACTTAGAAAGTACATATGAATTGAAAAATTCACATTGGTACTTGCCCGGATTAGAACTCACAACCTCAAGCACGAGAGGCGAGGTCTTAGCCAATGGGCCACCACGACCTAATCTGAGTGCGGGCCTAGGTTGGCTGCTGTAGAAACAACCTGGCCAAATAATAATAAAATAATAATAATATGCTGCAACTATCACACAACGCCGTCTAGTCCCAAGCTAAGCAGAGCTTGTGTTATGGGTACTAGACAACTGATAAACATACTTATATATTTCTAAATACATACATATTATAGATAAATTACACCCAGAAAATAGAGTAAAAAAAAATTAAATAGAGTATCATAGGGCCCATCCCCATCCCATACCAATCTACCACGCTGGCAGTGTGGTACACCTTCGCACAATATGGCCCACTTGCTTTTTTGCCTTTCATGCCCTCACTCTCCTCAATCGCATGCAGTTTTCACAACTTGAATGTGGCGATTTATAAAGTTGTTGAATGTGGTAATTGAGAGATTCTAAAAAAATTGCACGCCTGGTGCTTGATTATTATTTGAAGTGGAATTTGTGGACTGCAGAAGGTTTATGATGATGACCGAAAATATAATAATAGAACCGTTTTCTAAACTACAAGAAATGATGAGTAACCACATAATTTAATTCCTGCTACCAAAAATATGTTCCATCACCAAACCACAGTCGAAATATTCGCAGTTTCCCTGTTTATATCACTCAAAACGTAATCATCAAACTGGTTACGAACGCCTTTTAATAAGTAATACCGGGTACTAAGATTTTAGTATTGTGAGAATAAAATTTTGTTTAACGAGGTCTGTGGGCCGCGAGGAAAATGGCCCATTTGATCCGCGAATAATGGGTCCGCAGCAACAGACGCTACATCAATGTGGTATAAAGATGCTGATGGTATTACCAAGAAAGATAGATACGGTATTCTTTATAACATTGTAATAAAGCTTAGTTTTCGTCCAAGGCTTGGCTTATACTATCGGAATAAAAATATATGTTACTCACATCCAGGCCGTGGTTTATCTATGATATAAATTTTATTCAAATCCGTTTAGCCGTCGATAAGAGATTATAGAATAGAATATACTTTATTGTACACCATAAAAGTTACATCACCTAATATGTCCTAATTTGGGACATTGACTACCATCGTGCCAAATTTAATACGAATAAACACTTACTGTAGTACTTAACTGTATCCCTTGAACGCACAGACCGCCAATTCAGAAGTCTCGTGTAACAGGCCAGGTTCGAGCCTATGGCTGCTTCTGAGGATTTCTCATTGAAAAACTACCGGTTCCAATATAATTGAGATATGACTTTGTCTTTTCTGGCAGTAGATTCCGATAGGCGGGGTAGATTGATCGATGCTCTCATAAATGAGAAATCCGCTTAAAAAAGTGTCACATGTCCTTCGAAACTATTTGACGAAAAAATATAATCATTTTTCCTAACCTTGTAAGTTTGTCTACGAAAAACACAGCGCTGTTAGAGCTAGTCAATTTACAACATAAACTAAACATATTTACATTGCTTTGTCATATAATAAAATAATGTGTGGTCCGGAAAGTTTTTACCGTCTATTTTAGTCGCAAAACGGGTTAAAATGCATAACAAAGAGTAGTTTCGGGTTGGCTGCATTAAAAACATATTGTATGCATGTCGTAATTAATAATTCAAAAGTGAAGTTCGTCGCTGGATTCCAGATGTTTTGTATAGTATTGAGTGTTAGTGATTCTTGAGGATGTTTGACGTTTTATGGCTGTGAAATTTAGAAGAGATTTTCATATATTCGCATTAATTTTGTATAGGGTTTTACGGGCTGATAACCTTAAGCTTGTACCTAAAAAATAAGTTTGTAACAGGGCAACGTTGGAAAGATTGTAAGATTCTGTAGAATGTTCCATCCTGAGATCTTGAATTACAACACGTAGTAGGTTTGAATTTATTCACGTTCAATGGTAAATTCACCATTACGAGCAAAAAAAATAGGCTTCATTATAAAAATTGGAATTGAAAATACCCTTTGATATCATTCTAATTTCACGTAACACCAAAGAAGCTACATTTCAAACTTGACTACTCACAATTACGAACTTAATAAGCAGTGTAAACATTTTGATTTTTTTCTTTTAACACTCTCTGTTTGCAATGAGACTGTCTGTTAATGTTCTTATGATAGTCTACAAATAAACAGCTCTTAAGATGTAAGTTTAATGTTTTGAGATGGCCATTACAAGGTAGTGACTCGGAATGTGTGAAGATTCGCTAGTTGCAAAGCGAGAGAATGCAGTATCGTAGATGAAGTAAATTAACGTTTATTTTAAAAGTCGATGGGTAAAACGATGTTTTATAACTTCTTGACCTATTTTCCAAAAAGGAGGAGGTTCTATGTTCTGCTGAATGTACAGTTCTTTTTTGTTTATGTTCACCGATTTTTCCCTCTATTGCGGACCTATTTTGATGATTCTTTATTTGTTTGAAAGAGTATACTTCCGAATTGATCCCATTTAAATTTGGTGATGATCTGATGATGAACTTTAGAGATATACAACAGAAATCTTCAATAAATAAATAAACTTTTTACAAAAAAATATCTACCGACTTTCAAATAAAAAAACTACAAAGTGAAAAATAACTTTCTTTTTGGAAGTCGGTTTCTTTGATAGGTACCATTTTTTTGCGTTATGGACACCGACTTCCGAAATTGAAATTATTTTTCACTTTGTAGTGTTTTTATTTGGAAGTCGGTTGAATTTTTTTGTAAAACAGTTTTTAGACAAGTGTGTTTGCCTCGTCTCATATATGTAGAAGGCACGCCCATTGATCACCACGCTTGCTCAAAACAGGATGGCGATTTCAAACTTAGGGTTAATTTCTGAATAGAGTATTCGGAGTTAAGAACGTGTCAAACCTTACTTTAGTATAAAATTTTGACAGATTTTCGGGCTAAAGTACAATTTGACAAATGCTCAACTTCAAATGCTTAATTCAGAAATCGCGGGCTTATACTATGCACACATTCCTAAAATCCAAAAAACCATAACGGCAAACTGTAATAACTGTCGCTGAAAAATTCAATATCACTTCCATTACGCCGACTACCCTTAATTGATTCCAACCAAGAACCAAGTCGCGAAGTTGTAAAATAAAATGCAAAAGTACACTTGATATTTTTCCTTTCGTTCGAACAGTTTCAAAGAAATATGTTTGAACTAGTTCCACGATACGATATTGTAAAAGAAACTTCGCAGTTGATGTTTTCAGGTCGGGACGGTGGTTTGTGGCCTGACAGTCTGTTATCACCGCGATGAGTGCAGGTTCTAAGGAATATACGCGGTTAGAATTTATTATTGCTTATAGAACAGCGTTCTTTTGTACGTCTTTGTGTGGTACTGTTTGTTAGTCCAGTACCTACGGTTTTTCTTCGAAAAGAATCTTCCTTTGTTACACATGATTCGATTTATGTATGGTTCAGCAATGTTTTTGCTAAATCTTGAACATCATCATCATTTCAGCCAAAACCTGTCGTAAGGCCCTCACCAGGACATCAAACAGCTACCAAGCACCTAAAATAAACGATAGACTTAGGTCGTCTCGTAAAAGTTAATTATTATTTTTACACTTAAATGAAAAATATACTGCGAAAGCTTATTTAATCATTGTCGCTTCCTTGATTACTTTCACTAAAACGCGAAAGAGTGTCCCACTCAAGTTATATTTTTAAGGTTGAATAAAAAATATTATAAGCACTTAATGGATGCCATCTTATATTCGGTTTCGAGATTTTTTCCAGCCATAATTTCATTACTTATAATAATTGTTTGTAGCCAAAGTACTACAGTAATTTAAAAATATTGTTTTTTTTCTTTTAATCTTGATACTTTTCACCGAAGTAATAGAAGCAATTGGGTTAATTTATGAGCAATTTATTTTTTAATTATGTTATATTTTTGGATACTCAAAAGTTTTTAATGCCTTTAATAATAAGCAACAAAAAATATTTTTAAAGAAATCTGTACATTGAAAAGAGTCCTACCCTCAATAGAGCTAGGTAAATGAATTATCTGTTTTTGAGCAGGTTTTTGTACAGATAAATGTTTTTGACGATTTATTTATGTGTGTATATTTGCTGCAAGGGTTTTATTTCTTGTTGAGCAAAGTGTTACTAGATTTTTTTATTAGGAAAGTCTTAGTAGAAGCCTGGAGTTTGGATTTGTGACCGTTTTATGGCAGAAGGCTCGCATTCTGTTAAAAGGAACTTAAACAAACATACAGTACAACTATTTCTTAAGGGCCTTCAACCGCTTTATTGCCGTAAGACGGTTACTTTCTAAAGCATACTCCTTAGTAACGGCTAAGTTTGAAAGATCTGAAGATACATATATATTTATTATTATTTAATTTGCATTAGTTGTAAAACATGGGTTTTTCGTGTAACTTATAGTTTTGCTTTAAAAAAAATAATTAACAACACAATATTATTTCACTTCTTTTGATACTCCTCCAAAACGACTTGGATGTTTAAAAATATTTTTACGCAGAAAAATGGATGGCTAGAATTTCTTCATAGCTGAAATAGCATGTGTAAATCAAAGAATATTTTCAAACAGAACTGTCCAAAAGGAGGTTCAATATTGATATTCTGGTTTCGAGCGGGCGCACGGCCAGTACTGCGTTAACAATCAACTTAGAATTTTGTATATAGAGTTGTTAATACTATTTTAACTTAATGTAATTTATTTTTAAAATGAAAGGAAAACTGATAAAGTGGATGATTGCCTAGGGACATTAAAAAAGTCATTGTAGGTACTGTAAATAACTGGCGATAAGTCGTTAGGTTACTCTAATAAAAACATTTGCCTACCTCATCATTCAATACTGTAATTCCCTAAGGGATACGTAGACCGCCTAGTTTCTGACGTATTTCAACTTAAGTGTTAGTAGAATATAGATTTGATAAAGGTTTCAAAACAATCAGTAACCTAAATACAATAAGATCAGTCTGTTAATTGCAATATTAAATACACTTCAATGTACAAGCATTAATCACTACGCATAACTATTAGTACAGGTTTCCTCACGATGTTTATCTTCTGTTGATCTAAAACATCGTCAAAATATAACTTTGTCGAATCAAGAGCTATTAGATATTGTCTGAGGACTTTAGAAACTGGGCAGTTGTTGACGTTTACATAAGTTACCGAACTATCTATAGAAACTATTCGATTTATAGGTCAGTAACCTAGGTCAGTGTCCAGATGCGCGGTTGATCGATTCAAGCCACCGCATGTGACTACTGCAAATAGTTCTCTGTCTCCAGGTCGAACGAACACAGACCTATGGACATTCCTTTAAATGGATTATGGATTCCTCTATAGTTTAATATTAAAATGGAAAGGCTTGGGACTCTCTGTTTGTGATTATGCAAGAACTTATTAAATTATCTTAATCATTTGCATTTATAGGCTTTTATTTGAGATTTTTTGTAATCATCATAGAATGAAGAAAAAAAGAAAAAACATTAATTGCTACAAAAAAATTGGCTGAGTTATATATTGTGCTTAAAACTAAAATCTTTGAAAATAGTATGCGGAGTACTTAAATAAAAACTTCTTCTTCCTGTCCTTATCCCATGTTACTTGAGGTCGGCGCAACACGTCTTCTTCTATCCGTCCTGCCCCCTGTCACGTTTTCACTGACTCCCGTTTCTTTCATATCACTCCTCACACAGTCCATCAATCTTATCTTTGGCCTTTCTCTCCATTCTTGCACATTTATATTCAGAACTCTTTTAGTAACATGCGTTTTATATTTGCTCATCACATGATCATACCGGTAAAAACGTTTTCCTTTTAACTTTTCTGTACTGAAATTAATATATTTGAGGAAGTTTGAAAGTGGCCCTTTCCAACTTCCTCTAATATACTAATTTCTCACTTTATCCATTTTCGTCGCTCCGCACATCCATCGCAACATAAATGAAAACAAAAGAAAGAAAAATACGGAACAGAAACTAGGCAGATGCACGTCGTGATTGTGACAAGCAGGCTTCCACTCAGTATCATGTTTTGCCCCCCACTCACAGCCCAGCGCTGATTTGCATCATTCCAATTTGTTTGCGGTCGGGTTAGTATATTATTATCTTCATCTTTTGAACTTCTCTATTAGCTGTTATCTCGGCAGTAAAAAACATCTGAAAACAATTATTTGTTATTTTGTTTGATCTCAAACATTTCTGGGCGAATCTATTCCCGAAAAGCTCTTCACGAAAATGAGTTCCGATGTCGATATCGATAACTATAAATACAATTATTTATTTAAAGACTAGATGACCCGGTGAATTTCGTACCGCATCAGAGAAATGTATGGGAAAATGAAATTTCTTGTATTTTTTTTTTGTTTTTTTGTCCGATGTTTTGATATAGTTAGTTATTCTGCTATTCGGGGCGGATACAAATCAAAGATCATAAAAATTGGTATCGGAATATAATAGTTTAAAAAAAACTAAAAAAAACACGCTTTTATAGCTAACCAAACTAAAAAATAGAAAATAATTTTTAATTTCAAAGAGTTTATATTACAGTAGTAGAAGATCGAACAATCAATCAGAATTTATCACCTCAAAATAAAATTATAATAAAGTTTAAGTTATTAACAATAGAATTTAATTCAGAGTAAAAAGTGTGGGGTGCTTGATAAAGTAAATGTAACAATTATTCTATTGGCAACTATCTATGAGAGGAGAGTTATGAAAAGTAGTGTTTTTTTTTAGTTTTTTTAAACTATTATTTATTTTTCATTTTTTAGTTCGATTTATCAATTAGTTATTTGTTGACATGTGGTAATAAGTCCGAAAGTGCAGGCATGCGCAGATCGCGCCCTCGCTCTGTCTCTTTTACTTTACAAGAGAGGATCTATAAAAGAATTTATTAATCCTGGCGGTCCCAATAAGGATAATGGAAAACTGTTATCAAATTATTGCATTGTCATCGGTCCTTGATACGTATGCAAAGTTTCAAATTAATCAGACTTCTAGAAATTGGTGAAAATTAAGATCAAAGATTCCTTTACATACATAGATACATACATACAACCCAAGCTTATAAAAGCGTGTTAATAAATAGAATACACCTATAACACAAAATACTTACCTAAATGTGTATAAATTGATACACAAACACGCCTTAATATTTCATCTATTGGTAATATCAGATAACCATCACCATTCAGAATTTAACCCCTCCCTAATATCCCATTCAATACATTTGGAATATTTCAAACCCATTCTTACAACTACTTGCACTGTCCCATTTCAAATGCTTGATTGATTGCTGGCGATTAGTGATTGCTTGACCGTCAATCCGTCGTCATGACAACCGACCTTCCATGTTAGAACCATTATATCAAGATCCTTTATCTCTTCTCTAAACGTTTGAGTGCAGAACACTATTGCAGCTCTTATGCAGTTGGTAGTTAGATTGAATTGACAATAATGCTTAATGCGGTTTGACTAACATTTGTTCAGATACTAGTAAGGTTTGAAATCGATTGTATGTTTGTCGATTTGAAATTAAAACGAGTTCTACACGTGCGTTGATTGGCTCGGCTGACAGATAGGAAGATAAACGATCGTTGTCATTTGTCATTCGTGTCCCGAACGCCGCTGACGAGTTCTTGTACTCGCCATATTAAATGCATATTATAATGAGGAATTTCGTACGTTGATTGATGACTGGCGATGTGTATTGGAAATCTAAGAAATATGATTGTATTGTGCATGTGCTCTTATTGAACTTATTCGCTTATCTGGCAAATTGGAAATCACCTATCTGCATGATCAATCTTTCTATACACCTTAGGATGTGTGCTCGCATTGTTGAGGAGGGGAGCTCAGTAGCAGTGGCTTGGTCACCCACGGTGAAGCCGAAGAGGATCCGAAAAGGGGCCGCTCGTCTGGGCTTTTGCCTATTACGCTGACGATGTAGCAGCCAACAACAAGTTGGCTATATATGATATTCATGGCAATTAGAGGTACCTATCAAAACTAAAAAGAGATAAATAAAAGTTATTTTTAACAAAAAAAAACAAACCGCTTTCCAAAAAAAAACACTACAAAGTGAAAAACAACTTTCTTTTCCGAAGTCAGTGTCGAAACATGAAAAAAACAGGTACCAAAGACACCGACTTCGGAAAAGAAAGTTATTTTTCACTTTGTAGTGTTTTTTTTTTGGAAGGCGGTTTCTTTTTTTATTAATAAGTTTTTTTATCTATACAGGATATTATTCATTATCATAATTACATCAAGATATTGCAGCTGAGGCCAAGACAAAGCCAAAAATATAGCTTGAATTATTCTATTCACGCTTCACCCCGCTTCAAAATACGGTTGAACTTTAATAATTATTCCAATAACTAAATTAAGCTTAGTCTTTGAGCGCTTAAGTTAATTTATTGTTGGATAAACGACAACAGTAATTTCGTTTATGATAACAAACAACCCAAAATAGCCTTATTGTTCCGTTGTCCTTTCCAAGATCTTCGACCAAATAGTTCTTACTTTTAATAGAGATGTACAGGCCATATTAGCGGAGGCGAACATGGAATTAGCTTGACTTCTGCGGACGCAAAATACTATCTTGAGGCTCTAGACAAAATGATATCCTATTAGCGATGGCGATGCTCGAAATGCCAAAATGGATTGATCATGTGACATGAAAATATCGACAAGTTCACTAAAGCAGTAGATACGTACAACGTCAACACTCGCCATAAAAAGAGGTTATACGCTCTATCCTCAAGAACTAAAATGTTAAGTGATAGCCCATTTTATATGGCAATAAATAAGTTGCCCAATAATCCAATCAAAAAACCTGACTGCTTGAAAAGCGAACTAAAAACACATATTCGCGAGCTTGCTGACCAAAACCAGATGTATCCTCCGACTGCACAGAATGATTTTCTCCTTGTTTACGTCTTTTTTGTTTGCTTTTCAAGTAGTCGGGTTTTTTGATTTTTTGAATTAACTTGTTTTTTAATAATAATTAGTTTTTTTTTTTTCGAATTAGGTACATTTAAACATATAAGTGTTGTATATTTTTTAAATCTCCTCTTAAAACCATTTATTTTGAGACTCCACACGACAGGTTTGGAAGAAAAAAAAAATTTGGGCCCCCACAATATGGCACCCAATATCCGCCATTTTCCTATTTTCCAATTTTAATGTAGCAAGTGACACTTGCAGGGCTAAGTCGAATCGATTGACGTAAGAACCATCAAAATCGGCCAACGCGTTTGGTCTCTAGAACGCCACATAGGAACAAACATACATACATACATAGACTGATAAACACATTACCCTCATTCGGCAGTCGGGTAAAAAAGGCTTATGTGCGGGACCATCCAGGACTTGGGTTAAAATAAAACAGGTGAAATATACTTTGAATAGTGTTGTATTGAGAACAATGACACAAAAGCTAGTGGCTATTACATTCGAAAAACATAAAAGCTATGAACGGACGCAGAGTCGCAGCTTGCTACTACGACGCATAGATCAGGCGTTCGAACTTGCCCCCAGACGTTGAAAGAATCTCTTTCAACAAGAATCAGCAGAGACGGGTAATGGGCAAATTCTGTTGAAGGCTCTCCTTATGACTCCAGCAGTAGTCCTGACGTCAGCCACACGAACGATGCCGTCTGATCCTGGATGGACGGCGACAATTCTACCTAACCTCCACTTAATGGGGGGTAAGTTATCTTCCTTTGTCACTACCAAGGAGTCCAGCTTCAATGCATCTTTGCAGGAACGCCTCTTGGTTCTCTCCTGCAACTCGGATACAAACTCCTTACTCCACCGAACCCAAAAATGTTGACGTAGTTGCTCGATTCTTTGGAAACGAGTTAAATGATGGATGGAGTATTCCTGAAGATCTCGCTGTGGCAGTGAAGTTAACGATCGTCCGACAAGGAAGTGTCCTGGAGTCAGAGGTGTAAGGTCAGCGGGATCGGCAGACAGCGGCGTCAATGGATGAGAATTCAAAATTGCCTCAATTTGAATCTGCATGGTGTTAAGTTCTTCAAACCTGACCCGCTTCCCAGAGTCCGCCAATGTGAGGACTATAAGTGGGAATAAAGTGCATCTTAACTCCATCATTAGCCAAGCTTGCACCTAAGGAATCGCAGTTTGATTTTAAAATCTTCGATAAATCGTTGTACGCGCCATCGAACGAGGTTCCGCTGTCGGAATAAATGTTAACGGGTTTTCCCCTTCGCGAAATAAACCTATACAAAGCCAGTAAATATTTATTACTAGATAGGTCACCAACCCGCACTGGGCCCGCGTGATGATTTACGTTTTTCGTTACATTCCCTCTCACAGAGAGGAGGCCTGTGTCCCAGCAGTGGGAACATTAATAGGGTGATGATGAGAGGTCACCGACTAGCTCCTTGGTGGTGAAGCAAATAAATATCGCTATGTACACCTTTACTAGCCTACAAACTCGGTCTTGCCGGTCGGCACACATATATAACATAACACTTTCAACAGGTTAACCTCCCGGATGGAGATGCTGCTTCGGCAAATTCCCCATTAAGGGCGTAACTACGTTACCCTTCATACGACAACAGCGTACGCAGTTATGATAGCAAGCCTTAGCTAAATTTTGGCCACCTATATGCCAATATGATTCCCTAATTGACGCTAATAATAACTATGGCCCTGCATGCACTGATCTCTTGTGCTCGAAATTAAACAATAGCCTTGTAAATAGATTAGTGGACTGTAAAATAATAGGATGTTTTTATTGTATGTAAAATCAGAATTCTCTAGGCGTCCTCCGACACGCATTATTTTATTGCTGTCTAAATAAACATTAAATTTGAGAAGGGCGCTGTTTGAAGGTAAACTTTGTTTGTTTGCAAGTAATTTGTACTCTGGAAACGAATCGATTTGACATTTCAAGATAATAAACATTCTAGTATAGTAATTCTTCTTCTGATAGAAACTTACTAATTACAGGAAGTTTCCTGCAAATACGAACAAATCTAAGTACATATGCTATAGAACGAACAAGTTTTAAATAATTAGAGAAACGTTGAAAATCTATAAATAAAGTGCAAGATTTATTTTCTGCAATAGCGCTCTATGAAATTTGAGGTCGCGTTTCGGGTAATGTCTCGAATCCTAAACTTTTAGATTGAGATGGCCAATCAGACTATTTCTTCCTTTAAGAAATCGGGACCACACCATCATATATGTGACCCTTGCAGAACATCAATATCCACGCCTCGAGATATCAGGTCTTCTGAGTTCTTGTTGGTTGCGCCAAGTACAGTTTCCTACCTTATCTAGAATTTCAGCAACGCGATTGCATACTGATGGCTGAAGTTTAGAAGGCAATATCTGTCACCAGCCCAATACAATGATCGAGTCTGTCCAAAAATAAACCCGATCGAACTTTGCTCGAAGTGATTGGACCACCTTCTCACACACGCGAGCTCCCACTGAGGCACCTCACAGTTCCAGCCTCGAAATCGTGGTAGATTTAATTAAATAATAGGTGGTAGAAAATAATAAAAACTTAACACCCATTAATAAGCAGTACCTACCAAAATATTTTGTAACATTTTAGATTCAAAGGAATGTCTTAGAAGCTTCTTGCACATTATTTATAGGAACCTACGCTTTGGAATGGGTCACTTACTTCATCTTTCCGTTCGACCGACTTCTTGACGATTCGAAACTGATTGCTAGTTTCTGCCAGCGGCTTCACCCGCGTTGATGTCGTCAGTTATCCCATGGGAACATATTGTCGGGATAAAAAGTATCCTATGTGCTATTCCTGACTATGATCTATATCTGTGCCAAATTTTATCTAGATCCGTTTGAGCGTGAAGAAGTAACAAACATACAAACACACACACACACACACAGACTCACAAACTTTCGGCTTTATAATATTAGTGTGTAATGTGATAGTATGAAGTGTATACATGCTTTGAATTTGAGTCTGTCTCTTTTATTATTAGAAAAATGTACGAACTATGCTTTAAAGTACTTTTGCTTTGATGTCACAAAAACGAACAAGCCTATGAAATACTAACTGCTCCTTACAAAGTTTCGTTTTGGGAAAGGTTTATAACAAAAAGAGTTACTAATAAAGAATCCTGATTATAATCTAACTTAAAGACTCAAGAACGTATCTCAGTTCTTCAATTCCACTTTCAAAAACTACAGCCAACAAAAAAATCTAAACACAATGACATAATAAAATGGATTATATATGTAATCACATCAATCACTTCACAATAAGTACATCATACGTATTGTTGGGGATTGCCCCGTGTCCCCTTGCTCTGATAACTTTGACGGACAATCTTTTATCTCCCCTTGCTACAAAGGCCTTTGTATAGACTACATTTTTCGTATTTACTGACCCTACTTTTGAAGAAGTGAGGATGTACGAGTATTTTTGGTTATGTTGGTACTTTAATCATTTTTTTTGCTGTGTAGGTATGAATATTTAAAGTGATCGTTCACAATGGGCCTCACAAGAAAGCTTAAAGTTACCCAAAATGGCAATGGAGAGGGCTCTGCTCGGAGTTTTCTTGCATGATCGCATCGGAAATGAGGATATCCGCAGCAGAACCAAAGTTACCGACATAGCCCGAAGAATTGCGAAACTTAAGTGGCAGTATGAGGCCGAAAAGTTTTGGAATGGCAACCGCGAACCGGAAGACGGAGGATGCGTTGGAAGGCCTAGCTCCCAGCAGGTAGACCGATGACCTGGTGAAGGTTGCGAGGATCCACTGGATACGAGACGCATGGGACTGGTCAATGTGGCGACTCTTGGGGGAGGCCTATGTCCAGTAGTGGACGTATTTCGACTGATATGATGATGATAATGATATTTGTCTTCGACTTTTTGAATAACGTTATAGTTAACAGAATGTCGTTTTATTTAGATCCTCTGTTTTTCAAAAGGTGAATATGAAACTGAATGCGATAGACTTAAATAAAATGCGTTGCAGAAATATAGCATAGCAAGTGGTGTCTTGGCATGGACATAGAGTAAGAAGGATTTAAGAGAATGCCGCAGTAGAACTTAGAGAAGGCTTTTTATCGATAACATTTTGGGGAGTGTACGACGGAACTGCAAATTGCACAATTTGATTCCTCCAAGCCCTTTCCATCATCGGAATACAAGACGTACGGCCATGCGCCATAAATACATGATGGATATCCCACTCATACGCACAAAGCGTTTTGCTAATACTTTAATTTTGCGCACAGCTAAGGAGTGGAATTCCCTGCCCGAGTCTTTGTTTCCTGATAGCTACACTGTTTAAGTCAAGAGTGAATAGGTTACTTCTAGGCAAGCGTGTTTCACCGTAGATCACATCATCGCTAATCATCAGGCGAGATAGTAATCAAACGCGAGCCTATCGATAAATAAAAAGATTTAATACGAGTATATATATATTATTAAATACAAGACAACAATTAGATCACGGGACCCTGCAAAAATTGGAAACTGAAAGAAAACATGACGATAATAGCATAAAATAACGTATTTCGTGCACAAGTGCGATAAGGGGGTTATTAAATATGTTAGCATAATATTAATTTGATTTTTATGCCTGGGGGTGGACTTCCCTTAAGTGCTGGGCGCTATTATATTTTGTATCGTCACGTTCTGTTTTTCGTTAGGGTAAAAATGAATATAAAAATACCGTTTACTTGGATCATCTGGATAATTTATTTGGAGGCGTTATATTTTTAGAATTATACATGACGTGATAATAAACTTTGGCTTGAAGACGGCTTAGCACAGTAGATATCGACACTAATAAGGCTAAAATCGCAAAGCATGATGTAGACCTGATTTTTTTTATGCTGTATGGGCCACTTAGAATAGTATTAGTCCAAATTTACATCTTCAAAAAGGAATAAGAACATGTAAATAGGCATGTTAGCCCAGCTCTCATACAGGAACATGCCCTCTGCATCCCTTTTTAACCGACTTCCCAAAAAGGAGGAGGTTCTATGTTCGACATAATGTACGTTTTTTTATGTATTTTCACCGATATCTCCGTCAGTTGTGGACCGATTTTGAAAATTCTTTTTTTGTTTGAAAGAGTATGTTTCGAAATTGGTCCCATTTTAATTTGGTGAAGATCTAATCAAGAACTTCGAAGATATACAACAGAACTCTTCAATAAATAACGGAAAATCTCTCGGGATTGCTGCAATCGCATGTCTGTTTATTTTTTGTACCATTTCATAACATAACATCACGCCAGTAGGTACGCTTTTAAGGGGTACGCAGATCTCTCATTTTACCGTTTATGTTCAAGTTTCATGATATTCGGTTTATCTATTCTGGCGTAACAGGTATCTTACTAAACAACTTGCCCATTAGGTAGGTACAACTAAAAAGTGAAAATAAAAAAGCTTTTTACAAAAAATACTACCGACTTTCAAATAAAAACTACAAAGTGACAAATAACTTTATTTTTGGAAGTCGGTGCTTTTCGTAGGTACCAATTTATTGCGTTATGAACACCGACTTCCAAAAATTAAGTTATTTTTCACTTTGTAGTCTTTTTTATTTGGAAGTCGGTAGTAATTTTTTGTAAAATGCTTTTTTATTACATTTAAATGCTATGATTTTAGAGTCATAAGCTTCGTCTCTATAGGGTTTAGAGCTGCGGTTGGGCTTAAAACGTTGCAAATTTAAAGAACTTTATAAAATTATGAAGTTTTATTGTCGAAAAACGCATAGTTACTGAGCCACTTTTAGAGAAAAAAGGGGAAAAGATATTTAATATAAGTAATTCGAAAAAATTATAATAACTAAGAAATAAAATAAAAAAGTTAGTTTCGCAATTATGTATCCTCCAACTGCACATCATGATTTACTTTTTGTTTACAGCTTTTGAATTCCCTTCTTAAGCAAGCGGGTTTTCGATTTTCAAATTAACTTTTTTTATTTTACTTTTTAGATATTTTTTTTTCGAATTACTTTTTATCATTTAAATGGCATATATATTTTTGTAAAACTCTTTGTTTTAATACCCTTCTAGATGGGTATTGAAGAAAAAAATTGGACCTTAGACAAAATGGCACTTATTGTCAAGATGAGAAGTTCAACAGCTCATATGACAAATTTCTTTCAAATTATTTCAGCCATCTGCGTATGAGAAGAGGCCCCTGCCCTGCAGTCAACA
Source organism: Orthosia gracilis (assembly GCA_947562075.1). Taxonomy (NCBI): domain Eukaryota; kingdom Metazoa; phylum Arthropoda; class Insecta; order Lepidoptera; family Noctuidae; genus Orthosia; species Orthosia gracilis. The sequence continues at coordinate 42,192,739 of OX387265.1, read as the reverse complement.
AAGGCTGGTATAATTATTATTCTCTTAATTTTTTTTCACATGTTATGTACATTATCAAATATTGCATAATACTTTACTAACTAAACGGAGAGCAGTGGTGACCCAGTGGTAACGGCCTCGATTTACGTGTCGTAGGTCGTGAGTTCGAACCCAGGCAGGTGCTTTACTTTGTGTGAATTATTTCATCACCATTTTTCTTACAACGGTGAAGAAAAACATTGTGAGAAAACCGGCATGTCCCAGAACCAAAAATTCGAAGACATGTGACAACCACTAACCCGTACTGGGCCCGCGTGGTGGATCAAGACCCATTACCTCTCTTGATTAATTGAAAAATACATAAATATAATAGAGTTTTACATTATCATTGCAGGATACTACATACGACCCCTACAACATAATTTTAAACCGTAAGCATTCACTCCCCAGATGGCCTACAAAGATCCAATGACCTTTCCAAAGAACGGTCAAAGAGAAAATTGCCACAATTACACAGTCCGTGGGTACGACAGATTGGTGACCGCAGTTGGTTGTAATTAGCAGACGGAAGGGTTGGTACCCATCTTCTTGACGTTATACTACCCTGGTCAGTCTTTGTCCTATCTGGTTTAACTTGTAATTGTACCTTCTGTCATTATTTTAATTAAAGAACCTGAAGCACCGAAAGTTTAAATTTGATATTGATGTCATTTTGACTTTGTCTCTGTGATGTCTCTGATATTGTAAATGTTCATAACTCCATAGTCAGCGATGACTTATTTGCTTTCCAATCTTCATCATTTTCTTGCCCCATGTTATTTGAGATTTTCGCAGCACTTTTTCTAATTCTTAAAGTTGGGAGCAAATTATCAGACGCGGCTGACGGACGCGACTGATAATTTGCTTTGTTTATCTTAGTTTTAATTTCGCAATGTTTTATCTTGGTGGACAACATAGAACAGCCGCCACTAATTCCAGAAAATCGACGTGAATTTTACTACTCGATATTTCGATAAGTTTCTTTGTCAACATATCTTCGTTGAATAAGCGCTCGGACGAGTCCGCAAGCCTCGTTCCAAACGAATGTGCACACATATCAGTCGCGTCCTTCAGCCGCGTCTGATAATTTGTTCCCGGCTAAACTCCTCTATCAACAGTCACGCTATCATTCACTCCCTGCTTTCCAATAAGTATATCTACGTACAATCAGCCTTTCCTGTTCTATACCGATTAATTTTGTTGAATCATTTTTCCTGGACTCGTTCAGCTTTATTCACTCAGTGCTTTTCTGGTAGTTGCCACTGTTGATTTTGGCTATGTTAGTCTTCTTCTTCATATCGCTGGTAAGACAGTCATTCTAATTTGGAAGTTTTGGCTGCTTTAAGGCTTTTATTGAAAGAGCTGGTGTCTGCAACTCCACGTCCAAGCGCATATTTACGTACATTTGGTTTTGGCTTGTCTCAAAAATTTCCTGTAGTGTATCCTAAAAGATACCACTAAATTCTTAACAATCTCCAAAAAAAAACATCTGTTTCCTTTACCTATATTAAATTCCCATGCCTACTGGCATCTTAACTTTTTTTCTGAAATATCCATAAAAATAGAAAAAAGCAGCTATTTTTAAAATCCGTTCGTACCCAGCTTATTTCACCACGATTTTCCTAAAATTGGCTAGAGCAACATCCAATGACAACTATGTTAGCCAAGCAAAGCCGCTGCGTAAACATTGTACGTATTATTGAGCGTGCGACGGTGTCAGCGGCCCGTGAAATTATGCCACCCCATGCTATTGTGTTGCACCCTTATTACGGTGATAAGGCATAGGAGATAGCGATTTCAAACTATTTTCAACTTTTTTTTATTATCAATAGGCTCGCGCTTGACCACTATCTCACCTGATGGTAAGCGATGATGTGGTCGACGTTGAAGCACGCTTGCCTAGAAGTAACCTAGTCACTCTTGATTTAAATACCCCTAGATTGTAGCATTTGTAGCTATCGGAAACACAGACTCCGGCAGGGAATTATTGTTATCTGAAACGGGCACTTATTGTTATCGTGTAGTAAGTATATTCTATTTGTTTCCTCTGTTAAATGATTAAGATTACGATATTAATTTGGATAACTGATAATAAAGTTATGCATAATATCAATCAATGTATGTCAGTAATTCCTGCATGAAAGTTCACAAAAATGTTTTCATTTAAATACCAAACACAAAGTTTTGTTATCCTAAATTAGGTGATTAATTCATAAGCCTAATCTAATTGGAAACTTGATCACTTGAAATTAGTTTACTAACAACAATTTCATGGAAAGACAGAGGCTGATATTGGTCAAAATAAATAAATATTGTTAAGATAATAAGAAACTTTTTAACAAAAAAATAAACCGAATTTGGAAGTCCAAACTAAAACACTACAAAGCGAAAAATAACTTTCTTTTCCCAAGTCTATGTCTTTGTTATTTATTATTTTTAATTTTTCGAAACCGACTTCGGTAAACTTCGGTAAATTAATTTGTTAAAAAGTATTTAATTTTCACTTTTTAGTTTTGGAAGTTACCTCAAATTACCGTGACAATTTATTGACAAAGTACATCGCACGAAGATTCCATTAAGCCCTAATATGACTAGGATATATTGTTTTATTTAGGAGTTCCAGTGTCTACTTTCCAGCTTCATCATCAGATCAGTTCGATAGTACCATTTTCATAAGTACTAATTATATGTAAGTATTTTTTGCTTCATCATAGGTGGTTAACTATTCAAAATATCTTATACCCATGACATACTTATCGCTAAGAAGTTATTGATACTCTGTGATCTTCTTCATCAGTTCAACTTCACAAAATGATACTTTCTGAGTGCAAATGATTGCATCGTTGATGAAAATACCCAAAATATTTGAGAAATTCCCTCGATTTCTCCAGGATACCATCATCAGATGATGATCTGACCGGATGACTATGGGACCCGAAAAGGATAAAATTTCAATAAAAAAAACCGAACCGGTCTATTTCTTTGAGTATGGGGAAAATAAAAACCGAGTAATTAAGAACCTCCTCTTTTTTTGTAGTCGGTTAAAAAAAGGTTAGAAAAAGTTTGAAATACTGCGAGTTTAGATGTCATTTTTGCTCTGGAAAGAAACTTCAAAAATCGCCCCCGCTAGCACTTCTGCCCATAACTTAAACCAATACTCGTCAGCCATAGGGAATTGGGGGCTATAGGGAGTTCTGGTGTTATACCTGCTCTTTACTTATGTTATGAGGACATTAAAGAAAGAATGTTAATACGAAAATTTTTGTCACTGGCCCCGAAATGTTAATAACTAATAAGTATTCTGCATAATTATTTCAGGCATTTGTATCTGCATGTGACTGCATTTTACTACGAATTTCCGGGTGTTCATTAATGTTTAGTAAACGAAATTAACTAATTGAAGCATTATTTTTAATTGTTTTAGGACATTTGTATGCTGACTGCACGCAGCTATCCAAGTAGTTCAAGGTTTATTTTTATTGTGGACACAACTGTCGTTTTGTAAGCTCTTTTATTTAGAAAAGAATATCCAAACGCCAGACCGAAGAGAAATTGACGAGCTAAAGCAGAACAGGTTTCATATTGTTACTTTTTAATTGTGGAATTCACTTAGCGATTGAGTATTGGACACCGACAGGAATGAAAATATTAAGCTTTCACCCAGGAGAGAGACAGTTTCGGTTATATAATAAAAAAAAACATAACACGATTATAGAAAATACTTAAGTCTTAACAATATCTAGATATCTTTTGGAAAGCCTTTTTTCACTCTATATTGCGTATAATAAGCAAGATGATTCCCAATTTCTATCTTTTTTTTACCCCGATAAATAGATGTATGTAAATTGTATGTGTATGATAATATTAGGGTGGCAGAAATGTAAGGCTTGAAAACACTGATTCCCACCTACCTTGATGTGTACTCGTATAAAATATAGAGACAGACAGAAGGTACAGTCAGGCGAAAATTACATACTGCATCGTATCTAGACTGTATTATTTTTTGTAAATTTTAATTGAATGATTTAGTCAAAATCTGATATAGATAGTTCAACTCATATGTGTATGGATTTGTGTGGCAGTGACACGGCAGTCTTCATTTGAGCAAATAACCACCCACACATGCTTACCCACACATATAGCCGCGCGCAAAGATGAGTTGAACTATCTATTCTTGTCTTGCCAAACTCGGTTGTGGCGGTTGGATAGGCAGGGTCCGCGTAAAATATCGGGTTTCAGCTGCACACGAACTGGCAGCCAAACCCAAAGCCGAGAAAAGGCTAAGTATTCGATTTCGATTCTTCGATCGATTCATTTAATAGAATTGCATGAACGATAAGGCGAAACTTGGTTGAACAGAAACTGCACCATTGACCTAATAAAATAGAAAAAGTAAAACGTTTTAAATCGGCGAAGGAGAACATTTGGGTAAATCTGGCATATCCTAGAACCGAAAATTCGAAGACATGTAACATTCACTGATTATCTTTATTAGGGTTCCGTCCCACATAAGGAAAAAGAGGAACCCTTATAGAATCACTTCATTATCTGTCTGTCTGACCGTGTTTCAAGACCTTTTTCTCTGGAACGCCTAGAGATGCCAATGTTGATGCCAGTTGAAATTAATATGATATACTCAATGCTGCAATCCCTTGCAGCTGTGAAAAAATCAAACTTCAAAATCAACGTGATCAAAAGATAGTATAGCCATTTATGTCGCATATTTGAGGAATGATAAGGGAATCAAAAGCAAAAAAGTTGATCTAAAATAATAAAGTTGATCTAAAAACATAAATTTTGGCAAGAAGCAATGTCTTTCGGAAAAAGTAAATAAAAAAATCTGAAAACTTTAAATTTGTACGTATATAAAAAAAGATGATTAACTTGATAAACTGACCGCGACCTATATTAATGTATGGGGACACCAGTTTTCGAACGGCAAAGTTAATTTTGTCCCTTCGTTAGAGCAATGTACAGAACTTTCATTGTTTTTTTTTTTATTTTTTTTTTTATTTGTTATAGGCTCGCGTTTGACCACTATCTCGCCTGATGTTAAGTGATGATGTGGTCGAAGGTGAAGCACGCTTGCCTAGAAGTAACCTATTCACTCTTGACTTGAAGACCCCTAGGTTGTAGCTATCGGGAAACAAAGACGCCGGCAGGGAATTCCACTCCTTAGCTGTACGCACAATGAAAGTATTTTCGAAACGCTTTCTGCGTATGGGTGGGATATCAACCATGTAACGATGGCGCATTGCCGTACGTCTTGTAGTCCGATGATGGAAAGGGCTAGGCGGAATCAAATTGTGCAGTTCCATCGCACACTCCCCGAAATGTAACCGATAGAAAACCGACAGGCTGGCAACTCGTCGTCGGTGTTCAAGGCTCTGGAGCTTTGAGTCGACCAGCGCATCATTGCCGATAAGTCTCCTGGCCCATCTGTCAATCGACTCAAGTGCGTCAAGTTGGTACCTGGCAGATCCGTCCCAGAGGCGAGAGCAGTACTCCACGCATGACCGAACTTGCGCTTTATACAAGTTGAGCAGCTGTTCAGGCGTGAAGTACCATCTCACCTTCGCAAGGATCCCCAACTTTTTTGCAGCTAATTGAGCCTTTGCCTCAATGAAAGGACCAAAATTGAGGGTCGATGTCAACGTAACACCAAGAAGATCGAGATGGTCCGTTATCGGCACGGTTACACCACGGAAGGATGGAGCCGGGTGGAATTGGCTCTTTTTTGCGGAAAAAAGACACGCCTGGGTCTTAGCAGCATTGAATCTGACTAGATTGGCATTGCCCCATTCGGAGACTGCCTTCAAAGACAGGTTCAAGCGCTCAACCATGGCCTCCCGAAGAGACCGGACTTGAGGCCCAGTAGCCCGTGCGCCAGACATGTATCTCTCAGCAACAGTGCTGTCGTCTGCATACCCAAAGGTTCCGGGTTTTAGCAGATCATTAATGTGCAGCAAGAACAATGTTGCCGAGAGCACTGACCCCTGAGGGACTCCGGCGTTAATACCTAACTGACCGGACGAGCAGCCATCGATAACCACTCGGATGGACCGATCCCTCAGGAAGTCTGCAATCCAGTCACACAGACCACTAGGCAGACCGAAGGAAGGAAGCTTACCAATAAGGCTCTCGTGCCAGACCCTGTCAAAGGCCTTCGATATGTCAAGGGAGACAGCAAGCGCCTCCCCGTGGTTCTCGATGGCCTCACTCCAGATGTGAATGGCATACGCTAGAAGATCCCCAGTTGACCGGTTTCGGCGGAAGCCGTATTGGCGGTCACTAAGAAGGTCGTTGTCTTCTAGGTATGCCAGGAGTTTATTATTCAGTACACGTTCCATACTCTTACAGAGGATGGACGTTACTGATATGGGTCTGTAGTTGGCCGGGTCAGCTCGACTACCCTTCTTGGGCACGGGCTGAACGTTAGCTTGCTTCCAAGCCTTCGGCACTTTTCCAGTCACCATCGAAAGGCGATATAGGCGTGTCAAGATTGGAGACAATTCAGGCGCACAAGTTTTAAGTACAATTGCCGGGATCCCGTCCGGGCCACTAGCCTTGTTCACGTCAAGGTTACGCAGCACCCTACAGACCTCTCTCTTATGGATGCGAATATCCAACATACTCGTCTCACATCGAACAGCAGAAGGAGGGGGCCGCGTGCGAAGATTCCGAAAGAGGGAGGCAAACAAGTTTGCCTTGTCCTCAGCGGAGTGGGCCAGCCACCCGTCAGGTCTCAGCAGTGGTGGTAGTGAGGGGCGACAGTAGTTTGATTCAACCGATTTAGCCAGGGACCAAAACGCCTTGCTACCTGCGGGGTGTGAAGCAAGTTTGTCCCCGATTCTGCTAATATGGTCAAACCGTGCCCTTCGCATCGCCTTTTTGCAGGACTTGGCAGCCCTGTTGAAGGCTCTCTTCTTCTGACTCACGTCATTTGCCTTGCGCACACGAGCGTCGACCCATGCTAGGTACGCCTTGTGTTTAACCGCGTTTGCGCGGTCACACTCGGCGCCAAACCATGGACGGCCAACGCTGGACACCGTTACGTCAGAGAACGGAATGTAGTACTCCATCCCCCGACGCAACACATCTGTCACTGCTTCAGCGCATGACGATGGGTCATCCGAAGAGAAGCAAGTGGGCCGCCAAGGATAGCATGCGAAGAAAGAACGCATACCATCCCAATCTGCTGACTTGTACCGCCAAACCCGCCGGGTGCCTCTTGGGCTGGGATCGGGCGGGGAGTAGACGGATACAGACTTCACCAGACAGTGGTCGGAACTACCCAAAGGTGATGAAATCGACACTGAGTATCGGTCTGGATCAGTTGTCAGCAGAAGGTCCAAGCAATTGGCTGTATGTGAATCAACATCCGGCACCCTAGTAGCCCCTTGGACCAGCTGGGTGAGATTTAGCGCAATCGAAAGATTTCGCATCTCTCGTCCAGCATGGTCAGTGCACTGGTATGGGAAGAGCCACTCCTGGTGGTGGGCATTAAAGTCCCTCAGTAACACTAGTTGGGTGGAGGGATACCGTAGCTGAGCCACATCTGCCGCCTCACTCAGGTACTGTGCGAGCCTGGTTGTCTCCAGATCACCGCTATGCGATCGGTAGACACAGGCATAGATGATCTTATCCAGACCTGTGTCCACCAGGGCCCATAGCACTGAATAGCTTGAGTCTTCAAGGTCACGGAGACGCCGATAGCAGATATCGTCCCGGGCGTACATGCATACACCAGAGCGTGGCTTGAACATGTGCTCCAGGGTAAACCCCGGGTAAGATAGGTACGCCACGTCTGACGGGCATCCGATCTGCGTCTCCGTAAGGAACAAAAGTGCTGGTTTCTCAGTCTCAAGGTGGTGATGGACTGCGACAAGGTTAGAGTGCAGACCTCGGATGTTGCTGAGGTGCACCTTATGTGAGAGTGAGTGCTGCCGCTGTTCAGCTTTTTTTCTCTTGTTCCTTTGCATTATTGCTGTGAGTGAAGAGGAGGGAGTGGAGAAGGAAGTGAGATGAGGTTCCACGCTTGCAACCTACAGACACGCGCCGATAGGACGCCATCATTGGGGGACTGGTCTGGAGACTGCGGGGACGCCCGAGCCCCCCCAGGAATGTCCATCGGGCACTCTCGTCTGGTCGCCAACCAGCACGATGGCGCATTCCGGGCTTTTTCGACAATTGGCGGGGCAGCCTTTCATGTGGGGCTGGCACACTACTTGGGCCCCCAACTACCTGCGGTCGGCCAGCGGCGCACCGTGCCTCGGATCCCGCTACCCTCCGCGACCAGTCTTCCGATACGTCCATAACAGCGCGAGTCAGGCCGGCCTGCCTGCTGTGGAACAACTACCTCGACCCAACTCCTCTTGTGGCTGCACCGAGCATCATACCGGAACACGACTAGGCCGCTTGGCGGTACGTCTTTGCCCGGTGGGTGGTCGCAAGCCTTCGGCCGAAGCCAACCACCAGTTTGTCACCTGATTTGCACCACCCGGGGACCACGTGTAGGGAATCGAATGGGGTACATTCCTACGGACGCGGGTGACTCAGCCCCCAAAAATGTTTATGAACGTCGGTAATGTTACTGTAGAGGCTTTCCACATAGGACAAGCAACCTGTTCGGCCGCTGACACCTAATACTGGCGACTTATAAGTTTGGAAGGAAATCGAATACAGAATATTTGAAATATATCGAACGCGTGTAGTTTTTGTTTAGCTGGGACTTCTGTAAAAACCGCCCGAGGGCAGGCACGTTGTTGAGTCAATATAAGTTAAAAGTAATTTCTGCTTATTATTAGTTTCCCTGAGTTACCCGGCGCTAGCTCATGTAGAGGCTTTCCACATAGGACAAGCAACCTGTTCGGCCGCTGACACCTAATACTGGCGACTTATAAGTTTGGAAGGAAATCGAATACAGAATATTTGAAATATATCGAACGCGTGTAGTTTTTGTTTAGCTGGGACTTCTGTAAAAACCGCCCGAGGGCAGGCACGTTGTTGAGTCAATATAAGTTAAAAGTAATTTCTGCTTATTATTAGTCTGTTTTCCTGAGTTACCCCTTCACATTACCTAATTATTGTGGTGAATGTAGCTGTTTATACGAAACCCTCGGTGCGCGAGTCCGCCTCGCGCTTGGCTGGTTTTTATACATCAAGTTTCAGATAAACATCAGCTTGCCAACTTATTCTGTGAAACAGTCTCACTGTGCCATGCCCCATATTAACGATTAGGGATTCCCTGCAGACGCGACTGTGCAACATCGATGAAAAAGTTCTACGAATAGTTTATCTCAGATTTCTATGAAAAATGGTAAGCCATTTCTTTCATCTTGAAGTTCGGTTTTTATTCTTATTCGTATTAAACCTTCTTAACCTACACGTGTGGTGCCCCAGGCGTGTATTTCCACAAACAAAATATTCCTCTCGTTTTTCTACGGAAGCAGGAATGTACAGAATATAATGTCGCACATTATCTTTAAATATAAAAAATATTGTAAACTTGTGTCTGTTTGTGTTGTGAAATATCACCTTGTACTCTTATGGTGGGGATATTATGGAGAATTTTCATGGTTATGTTTCAAGGGACGCTATAAAATAACCTATGTAGATTATACTTGTAGGTCATGTTATCAAAGTACAAACCTTCGATGTTTTGTTATAATGCTCAAAATCATGGCCTCTTTTGGCAGAAATTTGTTGTCCTGTCACAAATAAAGCAAACCAGGCATGTAAAGACTTAGAAACTACTAATAGTAAGTATTTCATTGTTTTTGTCCTGTTATATCCAAATATCACTACTCATCATCCCCTACTAAACAAACACATGGCCAAACAACGGTTTACTCGACAAGACCAAAAATCGTCTTTCCCGCTAAAAATCCCTGGGCAAAAATAAACGCCACAAAAACATACATTTCTGCCTCAAGCAGAAACCATATGCAAAAACTCCCTTGAAATATGTATCATAGTTACTCAAACAATACGCCGTGTAGCCTCCAAGAATTCTAAGGCACGTTATGTCTTAGTTGAACCACTGAATATATAGATACAGAAGGCGCAGTTCATACAGCAAGCGAAGACACACGCACACAGACACGCTTCACGTACAGCGAGTGCACGCGCGCTCGCGACTGTCGTTTGTTTGAGATCGGCATACATACGCGTCTGTGTGCTTTTGCTCGTTGTTTTGAGCTGAACTTCTGTGCTGTCGGAAGGTGTACCCTCACGATGAAACAATAAAAAATCAGGTAAATGTGAGTAGGCGTTCTAAATCTCGCAGCGTGGATATTAAGACACACTTTGTTTACATTTCTTGAGTGGAAGAGTTATTTTGAAAAGAAGGAACTTATTGGCGAGTGGTATTGTTGTTTGAAAATATACCATACCATAGTCGAGTTTTTGTTAGATAATTGAAAACCTAAAACGATGCAGTAGAGCAATGAAAGGCTATCCATTCTGGGTCTAATTAATAGAAAACAATAAATCTAAATAAATATATGTAGTAATGAGTGAAATCGATTAGGCCAGGAGTAAGACAAAGTATGCCAGCATTTCCTGAATTAATAAAACAATAAAATCATTTATATTTTAAATCTGAATAATAACAAATCTTTTTGCAAGCAAATTAAACAAACACAATTATTCTGACATCAGTCACTCCAGCGCTTGAATAATTACAATTTGATATCCGTTCCATCGGTGCAAACGAAATCTGACAGACCCCTTTTATTTTTTTTAAAGATATCTTCTTCAAACTTAATTAAACGAGTCAGATCGCTAAACTTATGCACCCCTAAATCAAATAGAGAACAAGCCGGTACAATGCTCCCAGGTCTCGGGTCCCGGTGTAATGGGTGCATCGGATCACGGGCTCTCGAACAATGAGCAATCAATGGCTAAATTAAACAACTGCCTTCATATACCTTTGTGAAGATAGCGAGGGACTGGAAGTGGCTATGGCAAAAAAAGGGGTATGACAAATTTCTCATTATTCATACAAAAAGTAGAAATAATAATTGTTTTTCTGTGTCTATGGTAAGCAAATACATAACTTATCACTCAGAATTAATTAAACCTTAAAAATTAAATTGTATCGGAACTGTTAATCCTTTTCAACGCAATACTAGTTAGTCTCCTAATCATTTTCTAAAGCATTGCTTTATAGTTCAAAAACCCTACAAATGTATGCCTTGGTACAGCAACTGAGGTTGCTGTTTGTATTTCTGAAATAGAGTACAAAATTTTTTTTTTTTAGGGTTCCGTAGACAACAAGGAACCCTTATAGATTCGCCATGTACGTTTTTTCGCAGCTTAGCTCAGAGACTCTTAGTACTAGAAAACTATAAATTGGCATGGGTTAATCACGCCGACAGAGTGTTAAAATAAAATGAGGATAAAAATATTTTTAGACTACCTCCCGTACACGTAAAGGGGGATATTTTTTGTTCCATGTTGTGGGGCAACGATGGGTAGGCCATTCAAAAATATTACGGGTTTGTGACTACCATTTTTCGATTAACCGTTTGCTTAAAATTAAGCTTTAAATTGCTATTTTTTGTTAAGACGAGAAGTTTGAGTCAAGGTGGGGAGGGGGGGCCCCCGGCTATATGATTGCTTTTGGATATGTCAAAAAATTTACGGCAGTAGTGAATACAACGAAATTAAATGGAGAACTATCACAGCTAAGTAGGCTTTACAAGTTTACGAGTTATAGTCGACCAACTTATAAAATGTACTTGGAAAAGTAAAAATTTTGAGTACAGATTTAAGGGGACAACCGTTTTAGTACGACAAAGGTGATTTTGTCCCATTCGTTAGAGCAATGCTTGGTACTTTCGTTGTTTATGAACGTTAGTAATGTTACCTATTTATTTGAGTCAGACTAGCAGTTTGCCGGTTTTTTTTTTGTAACTAAGTACGCTCAACTCCAACCTGCCCACTGTCTCATCCAGTCTCTTTACATCCACCATCTCAATCCCCCCTGTTTACTTAGCGTGAAGATGCACGTTGAGTGATCGGCTTATTTTGGCGTAGATAATTAAGTCTTGAACAAAGGGAATGCAGCTCAACATTACATGTATTATGGGGGGAGGGAATGACATGTGTCTTCATGCATGTGCGTATTCGACACGTGTATCATAGATTGGTTAGTGGGAATTTTGTGTCTAGTGAGGTCGTGTTGTCAAAGGAGTTCAAGGAGGTTCTTTCTTGTTGAATGAGTGCCTACCGTTGAATTAAGGTGGCGATGTTTATTATGGGAATCCAGGTAAGCGAATTCCGAGCAAAACGACTCCGGCATAACGCTGTGTTTGAAATTCATCTTCAGGCTTGAGAAATCAGTGTGTTTTAGCAACTAACATAATATTACATTTGATTAGTCACACTGGTTACATAATTATGAAAGTATGTATATAATTATTTTACTTACGAATCTACTGTTTTAGGTCTAATTTCAAACAAATAAATCATCATTTAAAACCGTTTATATTGCGTTGTGACTAATTGTGTAATTGTTTTTACTTTTTGATGTAGCTATGTAAGGATTAAAATTCTAGCCATTTTTGATTATTAATCTAAAAAGCGTGCAGTTTTTATGTAATTCAAAACTAATCCGGTATGCTGGAAGAGATTTCATTAGAAGTAAGCATCACCTATGTATCTATTTTTCTGTTCCTCCTTCTTGTCAGTGCATAAATGGTTCCTCCTTCTTGCCTGGGCATATATGTGTGTGTGTGCATAAATGGTTAAATAAATAAATAATCCGGTAGTTTTATCTTCAACTGTAATTAATCTAGCAAACCTAAATTTTTCGTCACAAACACAACTCTTTCTTCCAAAACAATAATGCGACCAACCATCTTTTTTCCCTATCAAATCCAGATACAAAATCAACAAGTTCCAAACCACTGAATTCGAAGAAAAATATCCATAAGTCGATTACTAAAACCAACAACAGTATAGACGAAACAAAGTAGCCGACAGATCACGAACATACCAATAGGATATTTTGCTATATACCAAACGTTCCAACGTAGTTTCTTTAAGTTTACGATGGCTCTCTATACGGTGGAGCCGTAAACCGAATTCTCAAAGGAAACTAACAAACTGGTGTATTGGTGTGTCTAGAAAGCTAAGAATCTGGGATATTTTTACAGAAATAATCGTATGTGACGTAATTGTACTTGTTCTAGCAATTTGAAGGTACTTTTCTTTAAAGATCTGTCACATAAACAGCACAAAATTCTTCAGTCTTGTATATGAAAGTCAAATATCTCTAAAGAACTTGAAAATTTGAGGTCTCAGGTTAACTAGTGGAAGCGATGATTTTCACAGTGTGGGTTACAGCAACTGAATGAGAGTAACCTAGAATTGAGAAAATGAAGTGTACAACAGTGGGCTGATAAAGACTGATGATGATAATGAAGGTGAAAGATAAGCAAAAAGAAGAAGAAAGGATTAAGGGCGAAGCTAAATCAATGTCAGCTAATAAAGTTATTAGTTTGTTACCAAAAAAGTTCTTAAATCCACAGTTTTCGCATACATATTAAAGAACAATAAGTTACATCGACATAAGTCGAGCAAAGACGTTCAGTGTTCTGTTGCGCACGAGTATAAAATAAATGCTATAAAACTTATATTAACTGCCTTGGAAAACATGCGATATAAAACTAAGATACTTATTGGTGAATTGGAGATATTGGTTTTATTTTATTATTAACATACTTAAGTTGCTCTGGGGTTTCGCTCAGTTAGGCTTGGGAAGTAGTAATAAATAGGAAAATTGGTTGAGCAACGAAGCAGAGATTTTTGTTTCATTTTATGAGATATTTTATTTATTTTTCAGTTATATTATTTTACTCGGTCAGGTTGTGTCCTTACAGGCGTTGCACAGAGGAAGTCCCGGGGTGAGGTCACGGAGTTTCAGAGAGTTCGTATTTTATATTTCTATGGTTCAGAGAGTTCTACGTGCTGATGGTGATCACCTGGGTGGTTTTAGAGGTAAAAATTCTACAATCCGTAGTATTTTCCCCAAAAGTCCAGGCGCCTTTTGAAAGTTTTCCCCCATTAACAAAAAAAAAGTAACTCTAACTTTTTAATAATACTGGCTGCGTAATAATATTACCGTAATTTTAGTTCAATTATCTCTTAGCATAAGGTAACTTTAGCAGTTTAATAATACAGGTTACTTATGTATTAATGATATCAAACTTAATGCAAGCAATTCCGAAAATAGGTTTGAATTTTGTTCTGTTAGGAAAAATTGTGCAAAAGTATATGATGACACGATAGCCGAGAAATGAAGGTGATTGTGATTTGTGACTGTCGCTAAGGTATTGACGATTGTGTGAGTTTGAATAGTTTTCAACTTCAAATACTCAATAAAAACAAGCTGCCTTTTTATAAAAAAAATGTTTACAATGAGTAAAAATTATTTTATAAAAAAGGCAGCTTTTTTAAGATTTTAACATTAGTTTAAATGGGTACTGAGGGCAGATTCTTAATTCGAATTCTCCATTGAAAATTTAAATTAAGAATCTGCTCTATAATCATAATTATATAGTCAATAAGTTTTGATAAATAAGGCCCTTTGTGTTGAGTAACTGCACAATTTTTATGATAGACGATTTTGGTTTATTTAAGCTCTTTGCAAAACTGTCCCTGATGAAATTTATTGCCACATCAATAAGATTCGCAAAGTAAGGATTAATTTAATATTTTCCTATAAAACGACATAAACAAATAGACCTTATCTATCACTCACAACTACACGGAAACGACTCTTTAGCTATGTGCCTATGAAGGCACAACATTTATCATTTCACGCATCTAACCAGTAAATACTAGCGCTGAGTTATTGGCTAGTAATGCAGTCTGAATGTTCGCGCTTCGTTCTTTATGCTTCTAACTCACGCACGTGTGGGGCGTAGAGTAAGAAATTGTTAATAGATGGGACGGGATGTACTTAATTAGTTTTGTGGAGAGGTAACACTCTGCCTCGTTTTTTGGTAATTGGTTCTAGGACGATTCGTAATTTCCATATGAGGATTTGACTAACTTTTTTTATGATCTATGTTTTCATGAAAACTTGTCTACATTTACCGCCAACCAGTTCACACTCAAAATTTTACTTTAGGAGTATGTAGCCACCATATTTTTTATTAAATGCTGACTATATAAAACACCAACTAATTCGAAATGATAGCTGACTGAAAATATTATATTTAATTCGTTTGACACATGCATGCAATTGAATTGGCCGAAATAATCCATTCCGATGCCAATAGCCATTGGTGTATTAAATCCAGTAGCTTACAAAGCAATAAAATAAAATATTTTTACGCATATCAGCTGTCAAAATTAACGGTTTTTTCAGGATTAAACCCTTTTTTTAATGTGAATGAGAAAATTATGCAAAATATTTTTATCTGCTACCGACCAACGCCTGACTTCTAATGAATAAAATACTAATATTCTAAAAGTAGGGACTGACAATTTCAAGAATTACTTTCCTTAGGGTAAGAAATGTTAGGCCTATAACGTTGACAGAGGCTTCATACTTATTAAAAATATTTATTTTAAACTGTACTTCAGCACACGATATTTTTAGACTCTAGCTAACGTGACGCTCCGTAAACAATTACAATTGTCGAAGTCCAAAATATAAGGGATTGACCACGCCACCAAAAAACAGTTTACAGCTTTTACATCTTGGCCTTTTACAACTCTTCAGGCTCTTTGAGTTTATAATTAGAATTTAATTAAGATCACTAGCATTCAATGGCTTTTACAAAGGTACATAGAATATTATTAATTTTATGTAATCTTCTGTGAGACATGCTCCATGTAGGCAAAAACTCTCACCAAATCGAAAACTTTATCAATTGACCTATCTACAAAACTATCGTCTATGTCCTCAGGTTCACATGCGAATGCCATAATAAAATGGTTTTATATTACTGGCAACCTGTCAGGCATTTTGGAAAATATTATAAATATACAAAAATATGACCGCAGGTCTTGTGTTAACATGGTTTCGGATTTAGAGAATTTTGTAGACAGACCGATAAACTATCGAATTATCGCAAATGTCTGGTACCTATGTAAGAATAAAAAAAAAATATTTAGCCCTTAGGATATTGGTTTTTGGGGCGTATAAAAGGAATTCAATTTAGAGATAAGGCTTCTCTGACTTTTTATTGGGATGCCAGATGTTTTTATTTATAAATTGCTGTTTTTTGGGCGTATATATTATTCTTGTTATTAGTTCATTTGACTGCCTCGTTGGTCTAGTAATTACAAGCGCTGTTGCTGAGCATGAGGTCCTGAATTCGATTCTCGGATGGGGCAAAGTATGATTGGCTTTTTAAATCTGGAATTTCTCAGTAGCTGCTGCAGCTTTTATTTGTATGTCTGGATTTGTGCCCGGTTGATGGCAATTGGTTCGCCGCTAAAAACATGGGACTTACACATAATTGTATGTTTGTATTTTTGTATGTTCGCATGTTTGTATTTCGTATGTCCGTGTTCGTAAGTTCGTGTGTTTGTATGTTCGTATGTACGTATGTTCGTATGTTTTTATGTTTGTATGTTTTTCGAAACTAGTTATCCGATCGTGATAATTGTTTTTTATTAGATTAAGTATCTTCCAACTTAGGGAATAGTATGAGTTTTATCAAAATCTGTTCTACAGTTTTATTTATTTAAACTTCATGTACAATGGTGATACATAGGCGGACTTAATGCAGCAAGGCATTCCCTAACATTCAACCTTTGGGTTAAAAAGGACACAACAGTAGAGGAGTACAAAATAAAAAATAAAAAAAGAACAATTATTAAAATCTGATATTAATAAACTATCCAACTAATAAAATACATAAATATTTTCTAAAACAATAGACTAATAAATATTATAATAAATATCATGTTATAATTTTAAATGAAACAGAAATTTAAATATAATAACTATGACGAAGACCGAGCTACGTAAGAGAGGACAAGTAATAGTTCCGGATTCTACGCTTAAATGAAAATTTATTCTCAGGTTTTTTATGTCAAGGGGAAGCACGTTCCAGAGTTTTATAGTAGAGACAGTGTAAGAATTGGATAAAAAACCCAGTGTGGTGAGAAGGAATATGCAGAAGTAAGTTTTTGGAAGCTCAAAGGTTAAGATCGTGAGAACTGCCCAACACTTTAAAATATTGTTTTAAATAATCAGGAGTACAAGGATCGTTCATGATGTTGAAGAGCATGCAGAGGGATCTGAGGGATCTCCTCTGACGGATAGGCAGCCATTTAAGCTGAAAGCGGAAGGAAGATATGTGATCATATTTACGGAACCCGAAAATAAAGCGTATACAGTTGTTAAGAAGTCGATCCATTTTGTTAAGAAGTTCTTGGGATAGATCAGAGTAACAAACATAAGCATAGTCAATTATAATCGATTATGCTGATGTTTGTTACTCTGATAAAAAACACCTTGGTTCAAGCTCTGGTATTGCCTATAGGCAATACCAGAGCTTGAACTAAGGTAGTTTTAGTGCTAGACGGAAGAAAACGTTTCAATCTATAGAGAGACCGCAGTGAGAATGTGACTCTTTGGCTAATCTGAGCGACCTGCTTATTTCAGCTTAACTTGTCATCAATGTATAGGCCCAAGTCTTTAACGTGAGGCGACGGTAACGGTATTGCCGAAAATAAGCGGCAATAGAAGGCTGGTGTCCAAGGTTCGTAGAAAATACGAACTACCAACAAGGATAGCCTGACATTTACTGACATTGACAGTAACCCCAAATCTGCTAGACCAGTCAGCGATTGCTTGAATATCAGCATTCAACAGTGATATGCAGTTATCCAAATTGAGAATGTGAGATTGCACGTAGAGCTGCAGGTCATCAGCATACAAATGGTAGGAGCATTTGTGAATAGTAGTAATAGAGTTACTAAATATACAAAATAAGAGTGGAGAGAGTATACCGCCTTGTGGAACGCCTGTTTCCAGAGCGCACCAATCAGATAATTTCTGATCAGCACTTACTGCCTGCTAGCGACCACGAAGATATGATGAAAACCAATCCCGTGCCGACGAAGAAACCCCAATTTGAGACAGGATGGCCAGGAGAATGTCGTGATCGACGGTATTAAATGCATTGGAGAAATCTATTAAAACCAACGCCGTCAACCTCGAACCCTCCAAGCCGTTCCTGTTTTCAAGATTTCAAAATATGGAACATATAACGGAACTCCTTAGCGACAAACAGCACGAATGTATAAATTGAGTTACTATCGGTATTTTGTCAATCCTTTAGGTAGGTACCTTACTAAAGAACTTGCTCGGTTTTTTATGGTCGTGTTCCAAAACTTAATAGACAGATACAAACACTTTTTCGCAAAAGATGTACCGACTTCATAAGAAAAAACACTGATAAGTGCAAGATAACTTTCGTTTCAAATGTAAGTGTTGAAAACAGATAAAAAAACAAGAGGTACCAAAGACACCGACTTCCGAACTAAAGTTATTTTGCGCTTTTCAGTGTTTCGTTTTTGAAGTTGGTTATTTTTTTGTGTAACAGTTTAATTTTTTATTAAAAAAAAACATTGGCTTTGTAGTGGCCTACACATTACATAGGCTGATTCACGAGGGATTTAGTCGTACAAAATTAATTTTAGTTCAGAGCTAATTTTACGATAAGCGATTTCCATCGGGACCAAATTTTTGTATCATTTAACTTATTCAGTATCTGTTATATACTATACCGCGAATAATTAAATTAAGTAAGAGAATAGATTAGATAAGTAATATAGTTATAGGAAAAACCGGCCAAGTGCGAGTCGGACTCGCGCACGAAGGGTTCCGTACCATTAACGCAAAAACGGCAAAAAAAAATCACGTTTGTTGTATGGGAGCCGCACTTAAATAATAATAATCATAATAAGCTTTATTGCATAAAAGGTGTTGCAGTATATACAATAAAACAGTTGCACTTTACAAATGAACACTGGTATACAACATAAATGGTTGGGGTACTGTCGTCTTAGATAGGCTACATAATAGCCTGTAAACACTGAGAAACAGTGCCATATCCCTCAAAAATGGAGAAATCAATTTGCTTAGTGTTTAAAAATTAATGATATTAGTTTTAATAACATAAACAAAATGATAATAATAAAAATAAAATTAGGAATATGCCTGAAAGTATAAGAGTCTATATCAGATATGAGTAAGTGTGCTGTGTGGGTGAAAGTGTGTGTGTATGGGTTTGTGTGAGTGTGTGTGTGGGTGTGGGTGGGTGTAAGCGTGTATACTTACGATAGTGTAAAAAAAAGATTCAGTGTGGAAGAAAAGATTCAGTTTCGTCATATGTTTTGTCTAGTAGGAAGGAGCGGACTGCTGATTTACATTCTTGAACGGGTAAACAGTATACAGAAATATTTGCATTAATTTTGTTGTACAAGAAAGGGCCAAGGTAATAGAAAAATTTTTTCGTGAAGGAGTAGCGGGGCTGTGGAAGGGAACAAATTAAATCTTTACGTCGTTTTTTTAAGTTTAATAAAGGGAGTAAGGTGATGTTGAAATAAGATTGCATGAAAAATAAACAACTGTCGTACATCAAGAACATTGCATTCTTTATATAAAAGAGTGGTGGAAAATAAAATTGGACGAAAAGTTGCAACTTTTAATATCGCTCTGTGTGCGATTTCCAATGGAAGTAATGTGGTTTTAGAAGTACCACCCCAGCATGAAATGCAGTAAGATAGTATTGACTGACAGAGCGCACAGTAGACATTGCGGATAATAAATTGGTTAGCTACAGTTCTAAGTGTTTTGAAAATAAATATCAACTTACGCACTCTGCCCGTCAATACTGGATGCATGGGCCTTAAAGTTCAAGTTATTGTCTAAAATTACGCCCAGATATCTAATATTATTTACAGACTCTATTTGAGCGCAGTTACAATTTGGTGTAATTTGTGTGAGACATATTGTGTGAGCTGTGAGTGTTAGATTATTTTTTGGCTGGGATTTTGAACTAATAGAAAAAGTAATAAATTTAGTTTTGCTTGTGTTAAGTGTAAGGGTGTGAGCCAAAAGCCAGTCAAGGGTGGAGTCGAGACCCCTTTGAGCTTTAATTTGAAGTTCTGACCAGGAGTCTGCGGATAATGTTATTGCGGTATCATCTGCGTAAGTTACAATATTAGAATTTGGGATACTTAGATTGCAGAGGTCATTGATAAAAACCAGAAACAATGTAGGACCAAGAATACTCCCTTCTGGTAATCCATACTCAATAGGAAGCTCGTTACTAACGGTGTTTCCTATTTTAACCACTTGCGTTCGACCTGTGAGGTAACTTTGGAAGAACTGGAGTTGTGGACCTCTGACACCTATGTTTTCGAGTTTTTGTAAAAGGGTTTTAATGGGAACGGTATCAAACGCTTTCGCGAGGTCTAAAAATACTGTAAGTACTATTTTATTCTTATTAAGGTTTGACACAATAAAAGTAGTCAATTCGTGTACAGCGTCAGCGGTGGATTTTTTTACACGAAAACCGAATTGCTGTGGTGAAATAATATTAAAGTGCTCCAAATAACCTCTCAGCCTCTTATTAATGAGGCGTTCCCTTACTTTGGACAGAGCACTTAGCACTGCAATTGGTCGATAATTGTTAACTAAGTTCTCATCGCCGCCCTTGAAGATGGGGTGAATAACTGCCCTTTTTAATGAAGTGGGAAAGACGGAGGTCTGAAAAGAGAGATTAAAAATATGGCAAAAAAATATTTATTTTATTCTGTTTTTGACAACAGAAATACATCATCTGTGAAAATTTCAACTGTCTATCTATCATGGTTCATGAGATACAGCCTGGTGACAGACGTACAGACAAACAAGCAGACAGACAGAGAGACAGGTCGTGGAGTCTTAGTAATAGGGTCCCGTTTTTACACTTTGGGAGCCCTAAAAAATAAAATGTTAAGTAAATACTATATAAATGTCTAATATATAAGTAATAGTATTAAAAAGTAAAATGTAAAAAGATTTTTGAATAAAATCAGAAATAAAATGGCATTTTTATCTATATTATAATATTATAAAGCTGAAGAGTTTGTTTGTTTGTTAGAACGCCGTAATCTCAGGAACTACTGGTTGGAATTGCAAAATTATTTTTGTGTTAGATAGTCCATTTATCAAGGTAGGTTATAGGCTATATAACATCACGCTACGACCAATTGGAGCGAAGCATAAATGAAAAATGTTGCAAAAACGGGCAAAATTATTCCTTTTTGACAGCTTTCGTTGCGTGCGCTGCGTAAGCGGTTAAAGTTACGCAACAATCATGTATGTAGTGTAGGTACGGTAGGGTAAATGTGTAGGTAGGTAGCCAATTGACGGGAGCGAAGCCGCGTAGGACAGCTAGTTTTATATATACCACTAACAAAATGCTAGAAGAACCGTTATATTATATTATTAGACTACTCCAAATGTTTACTCTGTAGTCAAAAACATAACATTAAAAAAAAACCTAACAAAAAAACTTATCAAAACTCTAAATTTTCTACAAAACAATTCCTGAATACTTTGAAGACCATACAACAACATATTATTAACGTTTGAAAGAACATAAAAAGGTCTATAGTACAAAAATAACACAATTAATCCGGCTTCAATTCCTTTATTATTATAAGTTTAAAATGTAGCGGAATATTTGGGGGTTGGGCCACAAAGGAAACTCTTCTTCCGAATGAATGACTTTCGTATAACGGTTTGGTCTTTGTCGGCTTTGGTCTAAATGAGGAGCATAGCGATTTTTGAAGTTCTTACTCAAGTTACTTCATTAGAACATAAGAGAAATGTTTACTTACCAACGTCATATACATATATTTCATTTTAAAACCCATGTAAGATTGTGACATGAAAGTTAATGATGTTAAATGGCCTTTCTTGTACAAATATTTGGGACTAACCAATTCATTAGGCAACCTGATAACGATTTAGAGGATAAGGTTGAGATGAGCATTATTGGACCATCTTATGGTCATGTTTGGGGAAAGCCTTTATGCATCCAGCATTGATAGTCTTTCGGTTGGAGTTGATAATTATTGGTGAAGAATTAAAGTTAACATAGAATAATACAATTTTACCTATATATGTTGCATTATTGTGGTCATATTTTTTATAATATAATACAAATAAATCTTTGGAAATAAATAATAATTCTAATATTTTACCTTTTGTTTTTGAATTGGACCAGAAGAGACAAGGGCACATAACAATGCATCCCCGTTTCGCACGTGAGTTCATCGCATCGATCAAAATGATTTATTTGCATCCGATGAGGGTCAAACTTTGAGCCCTTATTACATTAATAGAATACTATTATTGCGAATGCTTTTCTGAAGATTGATCTCTTGGAGTAACGGAACTTATGTGTTTTTCTTTTTCATGTTTGGGTCTATCTTTTTGTGTTTAGTGAACATAGTAACAGAGCTTATAAGACTAAAATATACAAACGCATATACATTTTCTAGTACTAACTAAAGTAATTTAAGCTCAATCGGATCAAGTACATGTCTGGACTTAAAAAAAAATTGTGACCTCCGAGTTAATTGAGAATTTTTTCTCAGAGTATCATTATTTAAATAAAGATAATATAAAGAAATAAAATAAAGCTAATTTATTCTAAGCAATATGTTTTAGGTTATCCTATGTATATTGAACTGTGTTTGCTGGTTGAAATATTAGGTAAGTTTGACACATTGATAAATTGTGGGTATGTTTGCACCTTCTGGCATAAATACTGGGTATTTTTGTACTTGAATGAAAATCGAAAGTTGTACGACATTTTCAACCTTAAACGTGCTAAGAAGATAAAAAATAAACTCTGTGCATATGTAAGTTTTAGTGGAGCTCGTATGCATATCTTTAATTGGTTAAACGATGAATTAAATCATATTGATTGAGGCACCTTAATGCTACCTTAATCAATGTTTATTTGTCCATTGTAACGTAACGTTAAGCTCAGACGAGCTTAACGTAAGCCACGTTATTAAAATAAATGAGTTATTAAAAAATAAACTTAGAAAATGGATAGTTAGAATAGAAATTTTAAGGGCTGGCTTCACACGTCGTTGGTTGCTTGTGGTCGACAACTAGGCAGGCATCAGGACGGGCAGGAATACGTGGTATGCCCGAGGTAGGCAGGTGAGCAGACACCACGACGGACAAGCAGGCAATCGGATAGGTAGGCAGCCGGACGGATAGGCAGGCACACAGATAGATAGTCAAGGCAGCTGAACTAGTAGTCAGGCTATCGGGCAGGTAGGCAGTAACACAGGTAGTTACGCAGGTAACAAGGGGTGTGGAGGCCGGGCTGTATTTTCATACGGCAGTAGGTTAGAATTGGGGGTTCTGAATCACCTGTTCTCGCTGCGCTCGAACCATGATTCAGAACCTCCAATTCTAAAAGCCATGATTCAGAACCCCTACATTATTTTTTCAATCCTCATCTCAGCCGATGTTGGACTAGGGTTTACTTTTGAAAAAATAAAAATAAAATAGAAATAAAATAAATTTATTCATTAACTTAGGACTAGATTACATAGCAATAAAAGTTAGACAGGTAATACTAGGAATAACATTCAGAACTGTATAGTAGAACTGAAACGGTGATGGTGGCCCAATTTATATGAAACATATTTCGTTTCCTGGCAGTATCTGATAGCAATCAATATCTTCTAAAGCAGGCAAAACTAACTCATGGGCTGAATCACTCTCCTGATGAACTAAATCATCTGTTGCTGTCGATATACTACTCCCACTAGTATTTGATGAACTTAGAATAGATTTTTCATGATTAGCCTGATTGTTGCTAACTCTTACGAATGGGCGAAGATCCTCACCAGGTCCGCTTTTGAGTTTTAGGTAGTGAATATTGCTCAAATTAGATTTCACAGAATCTTCCAACTTCTGGTAAACTAAATCTTCTGTTTGGGTTATATCATTATCCTGGTGTTTTATTTCACCTGTGCTCGATGTCTTTTTTCTAGGGTGCATATCTTGAATATATATTATCTCACCCCTAGCATTCTTGAAAATCATTTTACGAATGCCAACTAAATCAGATTTCGCTGAGTGAAACATTATAGGTAATAAAAATAATTTTAATTATTTATTTAAGAATTAGATTTAAAATTGAACCGCTGCACTGTAAAGTTCAGAGTTAAATTGTGGTGATGTATGGTGCCTCTATAATATATACACATAATTTGGTTATTTTTTTAATGCAATATGTCATCGTATACATATACATTCTAATAAGGTAAGATTTTCAATTTTTTTTTTGTTATTTATCTATAATCCCTTCACCGTGTTTATCGTGAACCATAGATCAAAGTAAATCTCTCAATCTTCTAAAACATCTCCACATGAAAAAACATGCTGCTTTATCATTAACACTGTTTCGATAATAGTAGAATAGTTGTAGAATTTCATGATGGTTAAATCCATTTGAATACAAGTACATGCGATTACCTTATAAAAATTTCGTCTCAGTTTTCAGCGACAGCGCGGCGCCGTTTAATATATCCTCCTAAAATGGTAAGTTAGGGCAACTTTACAATTGAGTATGAATGATGAGTAAGAAATAAATAATTATAAATCTTATGTACAATGCGCATAGGGATTATAATGAAATGGCAATATTGACACCTAATTTTAAATATATTATATCTAACAAAGATTATTTAAGTGTGTATACCGTTTTACAATTTATGGATATAAAAGCAGCGTCATCTGACAATTATCTCACAGAATATTGTTCAATCAATCAGTGCATCGTGCAGTGATCTTCGTATAACTTAACATTGTTTAATTAGTGCGTTTAACAAATAAAGCAGCAAGTATGTACGTATCATTTTAAATCTATTAATTTAGTTAACAGTATAAGGGCAGTGCAGTGCAGTTATGTGTGGAGTATATGGGGTATGACTGGGTGTTTTTTTAATATATTTTATTTTAGGTCTTATACTATGATCAATTTTATCGAAGGTATTGCAGGTTCAGAGGTCACTGTTGAGAGTGAGTTTATAAGTTAGATTTCCTTGAAGGCAAATAGCTAGGCGTGCCAGGAACCTAATGTATAGTATCATGAATGATCTATGTGATAAAAGTTGTAACTAAACGTATGAATGTTTGCAAGTAGACCTGCTTTATAAAATGTTATAATCTTGTTTTGTTTTCAGGTTTTCCAATCCATTTGACTCTGACACTGAAGTGATTCCTGTATCACAAAAGAAGAAGCCAAGTAAGCCTTTAACACCTAAACCCTCGAAGCCAAAAAGAAAAAATAAAAAGCTACTCCAAGAACAGCCGATCGGTAGCGGGTCTGAGTCAGAGGCCGACCTTTCAACCGCATCTGCATTTGCGTCTACATCGGCTAAAAAGAAACGAAAACTTAGCATCTACCCTGATTCCGAGGTAAGTTGAGATAAAATTGTCAATTATTAATTATATTTAGACGGATCGATAGGCGCAGGGGCTGAGCGATTGTCAGCTGCGCTGGGTGTTGTGGGTTCGATGCCTGCACGGAATAAATATTTAATGGCCTATAGACTCATATTTATTGGTGTTAAGCTTACTGATTATTATAAGGTCCTATATTCAATTCTCAGGTCTGACCAAGTGTAGATAATTGTGTCAATTTTGAATAATTTTATAGTAGGTGGAGCGGTCGAAAAATACAGGCGTGATGTTAACGTTTACTTAGCAAACGTTAACTCGTGATTGTGTGAAGGGATTGATTTAAATAAATACATGAAGAAGAATACATATGTCCTATGATATTATTGTGATGGTACCTTAATAATAGCAGAGGCTGAAGATCATTGTGAATCATCAGAATATAATGATAACGAATAAACCTAATTTGTTTTTTGTTTTTTCCAGGATGAAGAGCAACGTGAATCAATTCGTGCCTCGATACTGAAGAGCTACCTAACGCGTCGAGTTGGTTCTGGATATACTATGCAAAGCAACCCCACAAGGCGCGGCGAATATTATATTGAGCTTCGAATATCGAATTGTCAGGAGTTGGAGGCCATAACAACCGATCGCTGGAAACATTCACTGGTGTGTTTAAAAACAGCAGTGAATGACGATAGCCCAACTTGGAAGGCGGTTACTCAATTGGTTGCAGCAGTTAAAGAGGATTACTCCTCTATCCAACCAATTCTGTACCCCCAAAATTATAAGTAATTTTTTTCTTTTTATTTCTATTTAAAGTAAGATTTTAGTTAAGTTTAACACATTACTTAACTTTATTAAATTGCATAACTTTACTTAATTTTCAGTATTAAACTTGGTTTAATCCTTTATAATATTGGACATAATCGATATTAGCACCCATGTTTTAAAATATTTTTAATTTGGATAGGTATCTATAACTAACTTATATTTTTGCATTGTTCTCTTACAGAATCTACTTAGTAGATAAGACAATAATCTAAATAAAAATCTAAATGAAAATCTAAATAAAAGTCTAAATAAAAATCTAAAATTTAAAATAATACAATATTCATAATATAATTATTATCTAATATACATAATTATAATTGATATGAGTACCTAGATTATAAAAATATTTTTTAATTTGATTAAAATATCTACCAACCATGTAACTTATATTTTTTAATTGTTCTCTTACAGAATCTACTTAGTAGATAAGACAAAAATCTAAATAAAAATCTAAATGAAAATCTAAATAAAAGTCTAAATAAAAATCTAAAATTGAAAATAATACAATATTCATAATATAATTATTATCTAATATACATAATTATAATTGATATGAGTACCTAGATTATAAAAATATTTTTTAATTTGAATAAAAATATCTACCAACCATGTAACTTATATTTTTAAATTGTTCTCTTACAGAATCTACTAAGTAGATAAGACAAAAATCTAAATAAAAATCTAAATGAAAATCTAAATAAAAGTTTAAATAAAAATCTAAAATTGAAAATAATACAATATTCATAATATAATTATTATCTAATATACATAATTATAATTTATATGAGTACCTAGATTATAAAATATTTTTTAATCTGATTAAAATATCTACCAACCATGTAACTTATATTTTTTAATTGTTCTCTTACAGAATCTACTTAGTAGATAAGACAAAAATCTAAATAAAAATCTAAATAAAAGTCTAAATAAAAATCTAAATAAAAATCTAAAATTGAAAATAATACAATATTCATAATATAACTAATATACATAATTATAATTGATATGAGTACCTAGATTATAAAAATATATTTTAATTTGATTAAAAATATCTACCAACCATGTAACTTATATTTTTAAATTGTTCTCTTACAGAATCTACTTAGTAGATAAGACAAAAATCTAAATAAAAATCTAAATGAAAATCTAAATAAAAGTTTAAATAAAAATCTAAATAAAAATCTAAAATTGAAAATAATACAATATTCATAATATAATTATTATCTAATATACAAAATTATAATTGATATGAGTACATAGATTAAAAAAATATTTTTTAATTTGATTAAATACCTACCAACCATGTAACTTATATTTTTGCATTGTTCTCTTACAGAATCTACTTAGTAGATAAAATAAAATAAAAACCTAAAATTGAAATAATGCAATATTCATAAATCAAATTTAACTAAGAAATAAAGATTTTCTAAAATTATTCAAAATGGTTTTCTGTCAAGCTTGTAACATTAACGTTCACAATTATTCTTCTCACAAAAAAACTAACATCCATAAATCTAATAACCTCATAAAAACTCAATTTGATAATGTTCGTATAATAGCTTGTGCTTTTAAAAACAAAATAGTCAGTTACAAAATAAATCCTCAAAGTTTTACTATTACACCTGAAAAGTTTTTAACTGAAGCTTCAGACACATGTTACTATCTAATTAAAGAATTATTAAAACAACATGTTTCTTTGAAAGTCAATTTCGAACTTTTTGTTTCCTACACTTTACCTAAAAATAACGAAATCAGTCTTAAATCTTTTAACACAAGATATGTAATTATACTTCAAAGTACAGATATATTATCCATATATCATGCATTTGCAGAAAAAATCTTAAATAAATGTTCCGAGTTCGAACTAAGTGAGTCAGGGTGGGCAATCGAATCGATAAGTCATTTAGAAATTAATTTCGTTAAATACAGTCCTTTGAGAGCAGGTTCTTATTTAGAATTACCTAAACGAATTCAAAATACGAAATCATGTCTAAACATAGTCAATAAAGATAATCACTGTTTTCTTTGGAGCATTGTGGCATATTTGTATCCAGCAAAGAATAACCTCAATAGAGTTACATCATATCCGCACTATTCTAAAGTGTTAAACATTTCTAATATGACATTTCCCCCCAGTATAGACGATATAAAATTATTTGAAAATTTAAATCCAAACATAAGTATTAACGTCTATGGTTTGGAGCAGAATTATGATGTAACAGGACCGTTATATAAAACGTTAAAAAGAAAACTTTATCATGTAAATTTACTTTATTTCAATAATAATGGTAAAAGTCATTTTTGCTATATTAAAAATTTCGGTAAGCTTGTGCACAGACAACTTACAAAACATAAGTCTAAGATATATTTATGTGACGAATGTTTTGTGTATTTTGACTCACCAGAAAAACAGTTAAATCATAGCTGCGCAAGAGTGCAGACTATACTCCCCGAAGAAAACTCGAAACTTTGTTTTTCAAATTTTAATAGGACTCAAAGAGTTCCAATTGTTATTTATGGCGATTTTGAAAGTCTATTACACGAATATTCAGACAAAAATAAATCCACATGTGTCGAAAATATACAAATCCATGTGGCAAGTTGTTATGGTTATTACATATTTTGTCAGTCTAAACCTGAATTAAATGAATTTAGATCCTATAGGGGGCCAGACTGCTCAAAAAAGTTTGTCGAATCTATTAGTCAAGATGTAATAAGACTTCATAGACTTATGTCAGAGATAAAACCCATAATTATTAGTAAAGATCAGCAAATGTCTTTAAACAACGCTAAACAATGTCATTTATGTAGGAAAACATTTTCTGATACTGACCTCGTTGTTGCTGATCATGATCATTTCACAGGAATGTATAGAGGACCAGCCCACAATGCATGTAATTTAAATGCAAATTCTTGCCCATTTATACCTGTCATATTTCATAATCTTTCTGGTTATGATTGTCATTTGTTTATAAAGGAACTTTCAGCTCTTTGCGGTCGTATAAATCTTATTCCTAAAAACAAAGAAAAATATATATCTTTTACAAAATTCGTCCCGATTGACAAAAAAAATGTAGCTCAGTTAAAGTTTATCGATTCTTTTAATTTTTTAAGTTCAAGTCTAGATAATTTAATAAAAACGATGAAAACAGATGATTTTAAAAATTTACGAAAGTTTTATAATGATGATTATTTATTTAATTTAGCATGCAAGAAGGGTGTTTACTGCTATGATTACATTGATTCATGGGATCGTTATAAAGATACTAAATTGCCAGATTCATCTAAATTTTATAATAAACTCACATCCCAATCTATTTCGGATGAAGATTATAATCATGCTTTAAATGTCTGGAATGCATTTGATATTTCTAATTTAGGGGAGTACACAGACTTATATTTGAAATGCGATGTCCTTCTTTTATGTGATGTTTTTGAAAAGTTTAGAACAATGAGTTTAAAGTATTATAACCTTGATCCCTGCTATTATGTATCATCTCCTTCGCTGAGTTGGGATGCAATGTTATTATATACTCAAATTAATTTAGACTTAATTTCAGATATTGATATGTATCAAATGTTAGAACAAGGCATTAGGGGAGGACTTGCTCAATGTTCTTTAAGATATGCGAAGGCAAATAATAAATATCTGTCAAATTATAACAATAAGGAACCTGACAGCTATTTAATTTATCTTGATTGTGTAAATTTATATGGCCACGCCATGATGCAACCGCTTCCTACTCGAAACTTTAGGTTTTTAAACGAAGATGAAATAAATAATTTTAATGTAATGTGTATTTTAAATGATAGTGACACAGGATTTATTTTAGAAGTTGATTTATGTTATCCTCATAAAATTCACGAAGCTCATTCAGATTTACCATTTGCCGCTGAAAAGTTTGCTCCACCAGGTAGTAAAAATGTTAAATTAATTGCTAACCTGTATGATAAACATAAATATATCATTCACTATGTTCATCTTAAAGAATGTGTAAAAAACGGGCTTCTTTTACTTAAAATATATAGAATACTAGCGTTTGAACAAAGTTCATTTTTGGCTCCGTATATCTTGTTGAATACTACTCTCAGACAAAGAGCTTCTTCCGATTTTGAAAGAGACTTTTTTAAAAAACAAAACAATTCTATATTTGGCAAAACTATCGAAAACAAAAGAAAACAAGTTGATGTCAAACTGGTTAATGTATGGAAAGATATTCATAATAAAACTAACAAACTTTGTGGAGCTGAAAAATATGTAAGTGCTCCAAACTTCAAAGATTTATCTATATTTTCCGATACTTTAGTGGCAATCCAGTTAAAACAAACGAAAATTGTTCTTGATAGACCAATTTATATTGGCTTTACAATATTGGAATTGGCTAAGAGTCATTTGTATCGTTTTCATTACTCTGTGATGAAACGTCTATACGAAAATGATATTCAACTTTGTTATACTGACACTGACAGCCTTTTGTATTTAATATATACAGAAGATTTTTATGAGGATATGAAACAGAATATAAAATACTTTGATACGAGCAACTTTCAAACTGGAAATCAATTTAATATACATAAAGCAAATTGTAAAATACCAGGTTTTTTTAAAGATGAAATGGGTGGTGATATTATATCTGAATTTGTAGGTTTAAGAGCGAAATTGTATTGTATAGACTCGCTAGCTTCTTCAATCATCAGAGCAAAAGGTGTTAAAAAATCAGCGGTGAAAAAACTCGATATTAAAAAATATAAACGAGCTTTACGGTACAATGAATGCATAAGAGATGACATGTGTATTATAAAGTCAAAAAATCATAAGATTTTTACTCAGAAGATTAATAAGCTTGTTCTTAGTAGGGATGATGATAAAAGACAAATAATGGAAGATGGTTGTAATACTTTGCCTTGGGGGCATCATAAAACTGTATTTTAATTAAGTGTTCGATGAGATTACAATGCAAAAATTTAAGGTATCTATCAAAAATTAATAAAGTAAAATGTATTGATTGAAATATTATATAATATGAAATAAATCATTTGTAATCAAATAAGTGTGTTTGAATGTGATATACCCACTTCCTATTTAACTAAGTAAACAAAGAAAAATGAAACCCAGAATAGTTGATAGTCATAACATTTATTTAATTTACACTTAAATGTATTTTTTTTTATCATAATTATTATATAGATCATTCACAGTCGACTATATAAAATAAAAATAATCTTAAAACAGTAATAAAACAATAAGTAACTAAATACAATAATTACTATCTTATTAACTAAAGTACACATATTTTGATAGTGCAAACTATTTATTATTAACAAGGTATATAAAAATAGTCTAAAACTGTTCAGGGTCACTCAATTTTTTCCCAATTTTTTTAATGAGGGTCTCTGCTGCTTCCATTACGTCGTCATAAGTTTCACGCGCCACATATTGCACAGTTACACATGCATTGTCACTATCACTATAATCATTTTCGTTCTTAGAGTCTTTAAGTTTATGCACTTCTAATTTAATTAAATGCCCTCGATTATCGCTTTCTCCTCGGCGAACAATATATGATGTTGATGATCCTAATGGGCATTTCCTCTTTTTTGAAGACTTTTTAGAGGATTGGACTTGGTCATCTCCAGTGAGCAACTTTTCAACTTTAGCGTTCTGATTTAAGCCTTCAAAATATGGTTCGTAGTTGCCCTGAGAGTAAAAAAATGAGCTCATAACTGGATTTCCATTGAGGACCTCAGAGTTCCACTGCAAAAAAAAAAAAAGAAACGTAATTAGCATGTGAACAAAATAACAGTAGCGTAAGAAAAAAGAAAAACAACTCCTATGAAATATTAAACCAAAGACTACCTCATGAAAACTAGGTTGCTCCTGCTCTGCAGAAATAACATTATCATTGTCCAATATGCTAGGGCTGTAGAATGCTGGTGGTGGAGTTGCTTGAGACATTATTCTGAAAAAAAATATACTATCTATGAATAAAATTTAAACAGATATTATATTTATAACTTTTTGTTTGATAGGTTATCATTCAAACACTTACCTTTAGAATAAAAACAATATTTAAATCGCGAACAACAGCCTATGGTCCTACTTCAAGTCAGCTACTGCAATGAAGGGTAGTGTTTAATTACTTTTACATATCTAGAATATTCTCCTTTCAGTTATTAGTCATAAATACATTCATGTAAGACGAGAACATCAGTTTGAGAACGATACAAGTCCAAACCTGTTGTTTAAATACTGCACTCACATATTCATATATAAACGTTAGTAAGTAATGAAAATAAATATTAGGCAAGATGAAGTTAATCAAACAACCCCTATCCCTGAACGTGAATAATATCAATTTCAATGACTCTGCTCGCCAGATAAGGCATAGTGCTCTATTGCCTAATACGATTCGTTGCATAATATGTGGACCCTCGAACTGTGGCAAAACAAACGCTATGATCAGTTTATTGTTGCATGAAAATGGTCTTAAATTTCAAAATCTTTATCTTTACTCAAAAACTACTTTCCAGCCAAAATATCGTTACTTAAGTGAAGTATTAAGAAGAGTGCCTCAGATTAATTTCAAGGAGTTCAATGACAATAAAGAAGTCATATCTCCCGGTGAAGCTTTGCCAAATTCTATATTTATATTTGATGATGTTGCCTGTGAAAAACAAATAAATATTCGTAATTATTTTTCTATGGGTAGACATAAACAAATTGATTGCTTTTATTTATCGCAAACCTACTCAAAAATACCGAAACAGTTGTTACGGGATAACACCAATTTTCTTATAATATTTAAACAAGATGATGTAAACTTAAAGCACATCTATGGAGAACATGTCAACTCCGATCTACCATGGAATCAGTTCAAAGATATTTGTAAAACTGTTTGGAGTAATCCATATCAATTTCTTCTTATTAGCAAAGAATCACCATTAAATAATGGAAGGTACAGACAG
This sequence comes from Orthosia gracilis, assembly GCA_947562075.1. Taxonomy (NCBI): domain Eukaryota; kingdom Metazoa; phylum Arthropoda; class Insecta; order Lepidoptera; family Noctuidae; genus Orthosia; species Orthosia gracilis. Next base: position 42,159,459 of record OX387265.1, on the reverse strand, counting down.
AATTTCGATATTTTTTTAAAATTTGATTGACTGTGTATAAATATAAGTAAATAACACGCAAAAAGAAAAATTAGTATTATTTGTTCTTCAGCTGAATACAGTTGTTACAACATGGAGAAAAATATTAAAATAGAATTAATTAAGTCTGTAAACTCTATAAAGAATAAAATAAAACAAATGAAGAACCAGGAAAACTCAATGAACTTGTCACTCGATAAAATGCTAAAACCTGTCACAGATCCGCTTAAAACTCTAGTTGATTCTAATAAATATATGGAAAAAATAAAACATTTAGAAAATACAGCACTCACTAATTCTGAAGGCAATGAATTGGATGACATCAATACTAGCTCATTTACAAGTTTTGAGGATTGCTACGATCCAAAACTAAATTCTACCCAATCCCCTAAAAAGTCTAATAAAATGGAATTACCAGATGATTTAGAAATTTCATTAGAGGGCCGCGATATCCATGATATTTATGATGGTGTAAATATACCGTTTGGAATAAGAAGTGTAAACAAAACTTTATTGATGGGTAATTCAGCAGTATCATTTTCTAAAATTGATAGTTTAAATGACGATAGTGACATTTTAATTAAAATCGATGACAAAACCTATAATTTAACCCCTGGCCTGAAGGAACTTTTACTTCGAAGAAAACCTGATTTAAAATTAATTTCGAGCAAAGATAAACTTGTCTATAAGGATATGCTGCATTTTACAAATGCTCATAAGAGAGATTTTAATCCTAATGGACAAATACGAGGCGATAAAGGAATAAAATATCGTGAAATAATTAAACCACTCTTTTCCGAATCGTCAAACGATAATAAACTTGTTCACACTAAACTTGGAGGAAACTTGCCCATGCTAAAAAAATACAAAAAAAACACTGACTTGGTATATTGGGATGATCCTAACGAATTGGTTGAGAGATTGAAACTATTAGTTGCTTCAAGAGATGCTGGCAATACAAACCATGATAATGAAATTTTATCGATAATTGAAGAATTAAAAGAAGCTGACATAATTAAAGAATAAATAGTGATAATAATATGCTTTTCATTCAGTATTATAGATGGATTCAAGACAAATGTACTAAATTCTAAAAATGAGCAAAGCTGACGTAGTAAACGAAATACATAAAAATGTGAGGGTGAACTTTCCACGAAGACATGTTATTATGAAAGATGTAGATGACCTGTGGCAAGCAGACTTAATGGATATGCAATCAATTTCAAAAGAAAATAAAAATTATAGATTTATTCTTACCGTTATTGATACATTTTCGAAATATGCTTGGGCCTTCCCTCTGAAAAGTAAAACCAAAGATGATGTATGCAAATCTTTCAAAACGTTGCTAGCTACAGGGCGTGTTTCGAAAAATCTCCAAACGGATAATGGTACAGAATTTTATAATAATAAATTTCAAAAGCTTATGAAATCTAATCATATCAACCACTACTCAACCTTCTCAACAAAAAAGGCTTCAATAGTTGAACGATTTATCAGAACATTGAAATCTAAACTGTATAAAGAATTTAGTTTAAAAGGCAACTATAATTGGATAGACAATACCCTTAATAATGTTATTCATAAATATAATCACACTTACCATCGGACAATTCAGGAAATCCCCGCTAATGTGGATAACATTAATAAAAAACGTATATTAGAAAGGTATTTAAGGCTGGTAAAAAACGAAAGAATAAGAAGCAAGTATAAAGTTGGTGATTATGTCCGTATCAGTAAGTACAAAGGAACATTTGAAAAAGGATATACCCCCAACTGGTCAATGGAAATATTTAAAATTCGAAAAATACAAAATACAATTCCTATCACCTACTTAATTGAAGATACGATCAGAGGTCAGCCTATTTTAGGGGCATTTTACTTACAAGAGCTGCAAAAGACAAAACATCCCCATGTTTATCTAGTTGAGAAAGTTCTTAGAAGAAAAGGAAACAGGGTTTTAATAAAATGGTTAGGTTTGTCATCTGCTGAAAACAGTTGGATTGATCAATCGAATATTTTATTATAAATAAAATTAACTTTACTAACTTAACAACAAATACATTAATGAATCGAATAAGTATTTATTAAAGTGTTCATTCAAGATTCATTAGTCTTATGATGTGTATTGGAGAGAGTAGTCTTCTCAATTGGCTTATAAACAATTTACCGTTTGAATTACACTTACCAGGATACAATTATTGTGGTCCTGGTACGAAATTAATTAAAAGGCTTACACACGGAGATAAAGGTATTAATAAATTAGACGAATATTGCAAAGAACACGACATTGCCTATCACAAATCATCAAACTTAAAGGATCGTCACAACGCTGATTTCGTTTTGTTAAAAATGGCGAAAGAGCGAGCGGCTGCCTCGGATGCGAGTGTAAGCGAAAAACTCGCAGCACGCTTAGTAAGCAAGACAATGTCTGCAAAAATTAAAAGTGGTGCTGGCCTAAAAAAAAGTAGCAAAAAGTGCTCTCAAAAAGTTACATCTGGAAAAGGATTAAAAAATAAATTTAAAAATGTTATAACTAAAACAAAAAGACACATGAAAAAATTAAAACCTAAATGCAAAAAAGTGGCAATAGAATATGCTATGGCTGCAGCCAGAGAATTAGCTAGTGATTTATCCATTAAACTTCCTCGAGTTATTCCTATACCAAAAACTGGCGGTGTATTACCTTTGATTCCTATTTTTGCTGGATTATCAGCGGTGGGAGCATTAGCAGGCGGTGCAGCTGGTATTGCCAAAACCATAAATGAATTCAAAATGGCTAGAAAGCTGTTGACCGAATCGAAAAGACACAACGAAAAAATGGAAGCTCTCTGCATTGGGAAAGGACTACACCTTAAATCACATAAAAACGGTCTTGGAATTTTTTTATCGAATAAAAAAAACTAAAATATCGGCTACCCAAACGAGCCTTAACTAACTTTGACATTTTGAAGTATGGAAATAGTATTCCCTATTTTAGAGGAGTCTTTATGAGAGACGAGCTTCCTAAAAGTCCGTTTAAAAAAGAATGTGGAGTTATTAATTTAGATAGTTCTAAAGATCCTGGCTCTCATTGGGTAGCCTATGCAAAATATAACGAATATATTGAGTACTTTGACAGTTATGGAAATCTTAAGCCTCCAAAAGAATTTATAAAATACATAGGTTCTCAAGTTCACTACAATTATGATAATATACAACGCAATCATCCTTTCAATTGCGGCCATCTCTGTTTAAATTTTTTAAAGAATTTTTGGAGTAGTCAAGGGATAAAATAATGAGGATCTTCTTAACGAGTTCAGTATGCAAGCATGTCTACAACGGTTACCATCTCTGGAAATAAATCTGAATTGGTGTCATACTTTCAACCATCTCTGCATTTAACCAATCAATACGAATGCGGTTTGTTATACTTTTCAGTGTTAAATTCAAGACCAAATGTACCCATCAATAACAGCAGTCTATCTGTAATCAGAATCGAGTGTGATCTTGTACATGGTTCGTACTGCAACGGATTACCAACTCATTTTATTCATGAATTTATATTTGATACTGCTCCAAGTCATCAGTACGTAGAAATACCGCGAAACGTTATTTACTTTCCAGTGAACAAAAATATAATTTCATCCATATCTATTAGGATTGTTGATCAATTTGGTTATTGTATTAACTTTGGTGAAGAACTTAATATTCAACTACGTCTTCATTTAAGAAAAACAAAATGATAGTATATTATAAAAACACTCCTGTGAAAATAAAACGTCTTATTCCTTCTACGGCCTCTACGGAGCATAGACGTAAGAAAAAAGTTAAGAAATTAATTGAAGGAAATAAAGATTTTCTTAGAGCCCTAGGTTTTAAAGTATGAATATACTACAGATTACCGAATTACCACACTTCGATAGTTCGATCGAAAGTTATGAAATCCATTCATATAATCCCTACAATAACAGCTTTAGAGAAAACGATGAAATCAGAATCCCCATACATCAACAAGACATATACGTGCTACCATCAGCCAGTTCAATTTACATCGAAGGCCAAGCAAAACTGTTCGGTAAAGATGGGAATCCAATCAAGAAAAATGTTACGTTCACTAATAACCCTATTATGTCTTTGTTTCAAGACATCAGGTACGAAATGAATGGTATTGAAATAGATCGAATAAAAAATTCTGGAATAACTTCAACTATAAAATCATACATCTCATTAAATGAAGGTGAAAATAAAGTTGCTGCATTATGGGGTTGGAAGTTAAACGGATTCGAAAATGATGGTCATTTTAGTATTGTGTTACCGTTAAATAAGATTTTAGGGTTTGCAGAGGATTACAATAAAATCGTTATAAATTGTAAACACGAGCTTATATTAAATAGAAGTAACTCTAACTTAAACAGCGTTATTCTTACTGATGATGTTGTCAATTTTCAAATAGATATGCAAAGAGTTCAATGGAGGATGCCACACATAAAAGTGTCAGATCGAGAACGATTAACACTTTTAAAGCATTTAGAAAGAGATAAATCCATTCAAATGGCTTTTAGAAATTGGGATTTATATGAATATCCTTTACTACCTAAAACTACAAAACATTCTTGGTCAGTTAAGACTGCTTCACAATTAGAAAAGCCTAGATATGTAATATTTTGCTTACAAACTAATAGAAAAAATAATAAAACGAAAGACAGTTCACTATTCGATCATTGTGAGGTGACAAACGTTACGCTCTTTTTAAATTCACAATATTATCCTTATGAGCCTTTGGGTTTAAAGTTTTCTGACAGCAAATACAGTATATTATACGAAATGTATGTAAAATTTCGTCAGTCGTATTACAACTGTCCAGCAGACCCGTTGCTCGGCCTAAAGGACTTCAAAGAAAAAGCTCCCCTCTTTATCTTAGACTGTTCAAGGCAAAACGATAGTCTAAAATCAGGTCCAGTGGATGTCCGGTTAGAAATTGAATGTTCAACGCCAATACCTGATAAAACAACTGCATATTGTTTGATTATAAACGATCGACTTGTGGAATACAAACCTCTTAGTAACATTGTACGCAGGTTATCATGATTGCTATTGTAGATATTCAAGGCTTTCGAACAGAAACAGATGAATTTATAATAAAAGAAATCGCTATATTGTATAATAAAAAAATTCAATGGTTTTTAATTAAGCCACCATTTCCATTTTACTATTTGACGAAAGCAGAAAGAAAGCAAGTTAGTTGGATTGAACGTAACAGAAAGATATATTGGCGTGAAGGATTTGTATCATATTCCAATTACCAGAATACTATTGTTGACATTTTAAGAGATAAATGTGTCTATGTTAAAGGTTTTGAAAAAGTATTGTGGTTAAAAAATATATTAGAAAACAGTAATAGTAATATATTTAATTTAGAAGACAAAGGTTGTCCTAGTTTGTTAAGTCTGTACAATCAATATAAAAATTCTCAAGATTTGTATAGTTGTACTTATCATGACTCTGTATGTGCTTTAAAAAATGTATTGTGTTTAAATAAATGGTGCAATGATAATAAAAAATAAAATTACATTTTCTTCTTTAATTTCTATACTACGGTAAAACGCTTCCTATCCCTCCCAATCACGACAAGGTCGTCAAATCATTAAAAGCTGCTGTCTGTAGCTAGACGGTGTCATTATCCGTTTACCTGTAAAACGGAACATGTCTCAAAATAACTACAAACCTCGTTATGACATGTATAATACTTATAAAATGCGTGAATTTTCATTTAATTATTACTGGGCAACGGCTGACTCAAAGAAAAGATTAGTGATGGAAATGGTTGACTCTGGATTCTTTTATTGTGGAAACAGTATAAATGATAAAGCAGCATGTTTCTCATGCGGAGGTGTTATAGAAGATTGGGAGATATATGACGATCCTTGGATGCAACATGCTATACATTTCCCACAATGTTTTTATTTAAATGCTGTGAAGGGGAGAGAGTTTATATTTAATACGCGATGCAAAATATAAATCGAGCATTGCTTATTTATCGAAATAGAATTATGGTTCTGAATCACGTCTATAGAATTGGGGGTTCTGAATCACGTCTATAGAATTGGGGTTTCTGGATCATGGTTCGAGCGCAGCGAGAACAGGTGATCCAGAACCCCCAATTCTATAGACGTGATTCAGAACCCCCAATTCTAACCTACTTACGGCGTTCAACGAGCCCTTTAATCTGAAGTGGTGACCGACGAGGTTAATGAAGTCAGTAAAAAATGCTCACATTTAAGTTCCACACTCAATAAATAATATTTAATGCACTTCAAAGATTCAATAAACATTAATAGGCTGAAGATATTACATTTTAAAGAGTTTTTCTGATACTATAGTACACTTGGTAGTATTAAGTAGTCAATCGACTTTCGGCGTTCCCTGCCCGAATCTGACTCTAAAGGCTGACGCCCGTTTTTTCCTCGTTCTGTCATATCTTCTAAATTTCAAATTCAAATACCCAATTAAAAAATAAAGACCAGAACGAATGAAAAACGGTTTACAGAGGGGGGGCAGTCTGCCGCTGCCCTTATTTTAATGTAAAACTAGCTTAAGGAAGGTCTAGTCCGTGGTAGGTTATGTCTATGGCTTAAGAAAATAAAATAGACAGACGTCAGATCAGATGAAAATGTCAGAGTATAAAATGTTACAAGATTTTACAAATAAGCAATATAAATTAAGTTGAAGATATTACATCAATCAGAGATATCTAAAAATATGCTTTTCAGGTATTAACAGTAAAATATAGAATACATTAAAATGAGACATGAATTGATACAATAACAAAAAATATATGAAGGTGTGGTTTGTATAGTATTATAAAACGTAAACATTCAAAGACAACATTATTAGGTCGCTAGTTAGGAATAATTTTTACAATCTTTCCTACTTATTTTCCAGAGTAAATGAATTGAGTCCATAAATAAAAGAGAAAAACATAAAATAATAATAAAATAACAAAGGTCCGCCTCTATAGGTTTGTGTGCATGAAGTATTATGATTAAGAAAAAAAAACAAATCAAAAACAATTTTTTTCTTTTATTTTCTTCTTTCATTATAATTACAATAATAGCAAGAGTATGTTATTTAATATTATGTTCATTTCTAGGAATAAGCAGTTTTATTGAGTAGAAATTTCAGTATATCTTGGAAATTAATGATTATAAAATCATCCTAATTAATGATATTAACACTTTATATTGTGGCCTACGTGTACTGTGTGCGTTGGCTCCCCGAAATCTTCCATTATTTGTTCGAAAACAACCAATAGCAAATTTGTATCACCCAAAAACAAAATATTGACGAACATTCGATACACATTTTCAAAGCAAAACAGACAAGAACATAGAAATACACGAACTCCTATTTAAAAAAATCGCTATACGTACACTCGCATAACAATAGACGATACAAAGATTAATCCTAGCGAGATTCAGATTACATGCTGTGATACTATTGTATGCGATTTTACTGGGGGTACCGGTATAGAAACACTTATTCTATGTGATCTGTAAAAGGTTTGGTCATTCACTATGTTGTGTATTGAATTTGATTTTTATCGAAATCTTGATGTGAAATAATTTTTTTTTACATTTGAAATGGAACTAAATCTGCGGGCGATTTAAAATGTTGAAGTTTATCAAAATATTTTTTATGATTTTAGGAATAGACAAGAAGTATTACAACTTACAAGAAGTAAACTGCGCCGATGAAGCGTAAACAACGATGTATTAAATGTTTAGGGTCGAAATAAAGCGACAATTTTAGCGATGACGATTGTTGAAGTTGAAATAACAAAAACCGTTTTAACAAAAAAATTAACCGACAAAATAAAAGTCAATCTTTAAGTCTAGCATTTTAAGTTGGCGCCAAACAAACAAACATACAAATTAATTATCTAAATCGTTGAATGATTACAGCTTGGTTGATCTTCATTGATAGTTTGTTTGACTAAATGATATTTTCTATGTTTTGCTTTATAGTAGGTAATTTCATCGGTTAGTTTTTAAGCAGGATTTTTTTTCGGTTTTTAGTTTACTTTATTTTATCAGAATCGGTTCACAATTAAAAATTCAGTGGGCAAATCATCTATAAATACTTTTTTTCGACCTTTAGGGCTGGATATTATTTTTCATATTAGTGCTGTAGTGTAGTGTGCTGTGGAGTATTTGTGCTGCTAGCTATTTCGGGTGCTAAATGATAAGTCTGAGCTAAGATTCAGAGTACGTTTATTCCGAAACTTCACGCTAATTAATGCTAATGATGGTAATGAGTGCTACAAGTATGCCGGTCGATCGCGCACTGGCTCGCGTAGCTCACGCTTTCCGCTGGTGCGGCCGCGCGACCTACTTGAGTCAAAACTGCTGATGATGATGTGTTCGATGAGTATCGAACATGCTCCCGAGTGGAGGAAATGGGAAAGATGAGATGAGATGATTACACAATTAAGAGGGTTAGTAACACATAGGTGAACCAGTATTTGTTTATGCTAAATGAAGGTTAATACAATGCTGAATGTTCTTATCCTAAGTGATAGCTAATCTCTATCTAGATCTACCGTAAAGACCGATTGTCTTTTACTGATAGGTGACGTTGATTTGTCTCTTTTGTACCGTAAACTGGACCACCGTTTGGTCCCACAAACACTGGGCTTTTGCTCGGGCACGGGTGATTTACGCGCACTAGCACTAACACTCACACTGCTGGTAGGCGCCGCCCGCGGCGCGGCAGGTTCGCTTGGAGCCTGCGGGTCACGCGCGGGCGCGGGTGAGGCTTGCTTGCCTCGCCACCACAGGAACACCAGGAACGCTACGACGGCGACGACTGCTGCTAGCAATACGTATGATATGGCATAGTGATGTATATCATGCGTAGTTAATGTTCCTTCTTCTAAAGCTGCTTTCTTCATAGCGGCTATCTGATTGCCGAGACTTGCTAGTGTGTTGTTGATCTGTGCATCTTCTGTTGTTGTTTCGAGAAGCGGTAGCGTAATATTGACCAAATGATAGTGCTGTATTGGAGCTATGTTCGCTAATAATAGGTCAGGTTTTAAAGTCAGCTTGTTTTCCTGCTGATATGAATAAAGTGTTATGTCACGGCCCTTAGCTATGCATTCTTTATCGAGTTGAATGAGCCCGGCCTTGCTGACACGGCGCGTTCGGGTTTCATTGTCACATATGATTGTAAATGAATAGGTATCGCATGCGAAATACAAATAAGACGATAGGTCGTGTAATTGTAACCACATATTCTTGCAGGTTTCTTTCTTAGACTGGCAGATACCTATTTGTTCGGTTTGACAGAACTTTTCTTCTAGACCCAGTCGCTTGACTGGACCTCGTAGCTGACAGATATAACTTTCCTCCTGATAGGTGCAGGTTTGAAGATCGTCGTTCTTGACTTCGATATAGGAGTCCCTCATCAGATTAGTTGCTATGTAATCTGTGAGGGGAATAATGCTGATCATGTCCTTTCCCACCTGGAGAGGAACAGGTATTAAGCGGTACAGTTGGAAACTGTCTCTGCTAATGAGTGGCACGGAGATCTCAAACATGAAGTACTCTTTACTCATTCTCGCCTTGATCTTTAGGTGTTTGTAGATTTCATATAAATCGGCCTGGATGTTGTTGATAGGCAAAGTAAGTTCTTTTGATATTTGACCGGAAATGATTTGAAGTTCGTTGCTGAGCTGCTCTGGAGTAAGTAGATGCATGTTAATTTTACTATGATAAATATCCGCTAAGGTGTCGATTAATGTATCTTGGACACGCTTTAAGTTGTGTATCATGTTTGTCGTAGCCATGGCTGCGAGAGTGAATTCTTGTAACATTGATGTACTTTTACCTTGCAATTGTATCTGCTTAGTCGCTTGATCTAAGAGGTTTAGATGTCTATTTATGAGCTTATACTGAGTATCAATAGTCTTCTCAGTTCGTTTCAGAATATTATACTCAGCTTCTACCACTGATGTTTGGTTTTTCCAAAGCTGTAATAGGTGCTTTTCGTTGCTATTTATAATTTCAATATCACGTTGGTATTTATCAGCGAAACTTTGGTCGAGTACTCCAAATAATGTATTGGCTATGGAGCCGACCGCGTTGACAAGGCCGCGTCGGGTTCTTGACCGAGTGCCGTAATGCTGATTTAGCAGCAGCTGATTGTGATATTGGAGCTCGTTGTAATCGTGCTGCACTTGTAATAAAATCATGTTGCAATGGCTAGGCTCCTTGATTTGTTCACATGTCTGCTCTAGATATTTAATGAAGGTGTCCCCGGCTTTATCACCTTGCCAATAAGGTTGCATGTTGTAGTAGGACACAATTTTCCATTGATCCCGTATTAGATTTAATTTACCTATTGGGTCGTAGTATAAGGATTGATTACCGCTAAATTGGGTAATGTGGTTCGATGCTTCGCTGCTGCTCCAAATGCTGATAAAAAATAATAGTGATAAAACGATGTTGACGAAATTACGATGCTTTCTCGTACTTGCTTTTGTTTCATCCTTTGTGATCTTGGGTTTGGCTTTTTTACTCTGCTCTTCAGCTTCCTTTTCTGCGTCCTCTTGCTCGATTGGTAAGACGGACAATTTGATAATAGGTCGCTTTATTAAACCGTTCTTCGTCTTTAATGTCACAACCCTTACAAACCCGTCCTTCCCTTGGTGTACCTCGACAACTCTCCCCACTGGCCATTTTCCAGAAGGAAAATTATCATCGTGGATGGTCACCATATTTCCGATCTTAATGTTGCTTTTTGGCTTTAGCCACTTGCTACGAACAGATAATTGGCTAAGATATTCAGTTTTCCACCTCCTCCAAAGGTCTTGGAAAATCTTGTTTATTAAGTGCCATCTAGTCCTAGCGTCACTGGCTGTTTCAATAACGGTTAGACCTGCTCTACCGGTTAGGAAGTGTGCGGGTGTTAAGAAATCTAAATCGTCTATGTCTTCAGATATCGGACATAGTGGTCTAGAGTTGAGACCCGCTTCTATTTGCGCTAAAATGGTGCTATATTCTTCATACGTCAATGCTTGGTCCGCTACAACTCGTTTGAGGTGTTGCTTTAGACTTCGTATTGATCGTTCCCATAATCCTCCCGCACTAGGCCAGGAAGGGCAATTCCAGTGCCATTCTATATCCATTTCCGTTATCTCACTATAAAATGAGTCACCGAAAACTTGTTTTAGCTGCTCGTACTCCTCCTGCATTACTTTGTTAGCTCCCACAAAGTTAGTGCCGTTGTCCGAGTACACATGTTTCGGGGCTCCTCGTCGCGCTGACATTCTCCTCAATGCTGCGATAAAGGAAGTGCTGGTCAAGTCCGACACCAATTCTATGTGCACGGCTTTCGTAACCATGCAGACGAACAAAGCCACGTATCCTTTCGTTGTTTTTATTCCACGCCCTTTATTTGCCTTCACAGATATGAAGCCCGTGTAGTCTACACCTGTGTGATAAAACGCTGGAGCTGGGTTGGTGCGGAAATCAGGTAGATCTCCCATAATCTGCTGTAGCTTCCTGGGTGCCTGTTTCCTACAAGTAACACATCTATGAAGTTGCGTTTTGATGGCTCGATTTCCTTTAATTATCCAATACTTTTGTCTAAGAAAGGACATAGTAAGTCGAGCTCCTCCGTGAAATGTGAGCTCATGGGCTTGCGCGATGAGAAGCTCAGTCAGTCGACTGTTGTATGGAATGATGATTGGATGCTTCATTTCTATGCTTATGTTGGCCTGCCTGAGTCTTCCCTTTGCTCTGAGGATCCCGTCCTGATCTAAGTATGGATTAAGGTTGAGTAGCTTGCTATCAGATTTTACTTCCTGGTTTTGCAATAAGCGTTCAATGTCTGTTTTAAATTCAGCGCGCTGTACGTTTTTTATTATTATAAGTTTTGCTGATCTAAGCTCGTGTAAAGTGAGATGCTTTGTTTTCTGTTTACTAACGACAGGTGTCAATGCCCGCCGTACCCAGGCTAAGATGCGTGTTGTTTTTGTAAACGAGCTGTAGCGATGTAATAGATCGTCGACTATGCTGCTATCCATGATAGGATTTTGAACAATGTTTACCTGCCTTTTTATCTCTTCGTTAGTAGTATACTTCGTTTGACCCGTAGGTTTGAAGTGCGATGAAGATAAGAAGGTCGGTCCTTGCCACCACAATTCGTGTTCTAGCAATTGTGAGGTCGTCAGGCCTCTACTAGCTGCATCCGCTGGGTTTTCTTTGGTGTTTACATAATGCCAAGTGTTTGGTGGCATAATGCCAGCAATTTTCTTCACCCTGTTCGCTACGAAAGGCTTCCAGCGCTCCGGGGATCCTTGAATCCAGCTAAGGGAAACCTTAGAATCGCTCCAGCCGTATATCTTCACGGCCAAGCTGTTGATGCTTTTGACGATTTTTGACATGAGTTTCGTGAGTAGTTCGGCCGCACATAATTCTAACCTAGGTAGCGATACAGCCTTGCTAGAGGGCACTAACCGCGTTTTTGCTGCTACTAGCACTACTGATGTAGAGTTATTGGATACGATTCGTGCGTATACTACACAGGCGAAGGCTTGAATTGATGCGTCACAAAACCCATGTAATTCTATGACGTCATGCTCTTTGCTTTGTAACCACCGAGGAATGTGGAACTGATTTAATAGATTTAAATCTCCCTTCAATTTGATCCATTCTTCTTTGGTTTTAATAGAAACTTCGTCGCTCCACTGGACCTCAGAATCTTGCCATACTTGCTGGAATAAAATTTTCATCTTTGTGGTTAGGGGCGCTAACCATCCCAAAGGGTCGAAAATCTTAGAGATTTCGGATAGAAGCATTCTTTTGGTCAGTTTTGCTGTTTGTGTGCTGTTTGAATCATATTTGAAGATGAATTCGTCCTCGGTTGAGTTCCATTGTAGCCCCAAAGTTTTTGATGAGCTTTCAGTTTTAAATGTAAAGACTGCTGGCTGTTTGTCGGCAGTTTGCTCAACTGTTTCAAGCAATCTTTTATCGTTTGAGGACCACTTTCTTAGTGAAAATCCGCCGCTTTTTAGGCATGCGTTTACTTCCGTAATCCTCCGCTTTCCTTCTTTGATGCTATGCGCTCCCGATACCCAATCATCCATATAGAGCTCTTCCTGGATGCATTTAGCTGCTCTGGGATATTTTTGCTGCTCATCTGACGCTAATTTTCGCAGAGTCATCATTGTCAGGAATGGCGCTGCTTTAGTTCCATACGTTATGGTTGTTAATTTATAATTTCTTATAGGCTGATCCGGACTTTGTCGCCATACGATTTGTTGTAGGCTTTGGTCCTGCTCATCGACTAAAATCATACGGAAGCATTTCTCAATATCAGCTGTGAATGCGAAACGATATTGCCTCCACTTCAGGATAAGCTCTAACAGGTCTAACTGGAGGTTTGGACCCCTGTACATTAGATCGTTTAGGCTGTGGCCTAAAGTAGTTTTAGACGACGCGTTGAATACTACGCGCAACTTTGTTGTGCTAGATTCTGCTCTCAGTACCGCATGATGAGGAAGGAAACATTCTATTTCCGTCTTCTGTTTGCTGTTAGAAGTCGCTAACTTCATGTGTTGCAGCTGCTCATATTCGCGGATAAATTGCTTGTATTGCTTCGCTAGGTCTTCATTCTTGCTAAACTTACGTTCTACATTTTTAAATTGTGCTATCGCTATCTCTTTCGAAGATCCTAGCTTCTCTTCTAATTCTGGTTTCATGGGCAACCTAACTACATAACGACCGTTTTCTAGACGTTTCGTCGTAGTTTCATAAAAATCTAGGCATTCCTGATCTTCTACGGACATAGAATTCTGTTCTTGAATGTCTTCAATTGTCCAGAATTGTTGAATGTCTTCAACGTTATGCAAGATCACGTTGCATTGGAATGAGGTGCTTGTATTGCCACCGCACAGCAACCATCCTAAATGAGTTTGCTGTGCTAGCGGTTCCGAGGACGTTTGTCCGCGAATTAATCCTTCTAAAAGGATGTTGGCGTAGATTTCTGCTCCTAGGAGAAGATCCACCGGACGACTGATGTTATAATCTGGATCTGCTAAACAAAGATGTGCTGTATGTTGCCAATATGGCTTAGCGAACGTTTCGTTTGGCAGATTTTTTATTAAGTTGTTCACTATGACAAAATCAGTAGAAAACTTAAAATCGGTGTAAGTCGATTGACAAGCGATCGTTAGTTTTCCTTTGCAGTTGTTTTCACGTTCACCTACTCCGAAAATAACCCCTTTACAAGATTTTCGCTTTAATCCTAGCTGCTGTGCTGCTTTCTCGCTGATCACGGAAATTTGTGAGCCCTGATCGATCAGTGCTCGCATGACGTGCTGGGTCCTGTCGGCTGCTGTGACTTTCACCAGCGCTGTGGCTAGCAAAATCTCCGATGTTACTTGCTGAGAAGCGTAGATGCTTTTGTTGTTTTCGCATTTTTGTTTCGCAATCTCGGTCAAGTTGTTAGACTTTGATTGTGTTGCGAAATAGTCATGCAAAGTCGTATGATGTTCGTCATTGCACTTATGACATCTTTTTGTCGAGTAGCATTTTGCGCCATTATGATCGTAAACACAATTTACGCAATAATTTAATTGGCTAATTATTTTTATTTTCTGCTCATTTGGTAATTCTGTAAATTTTTTGCAGCTTATTAAATTATGTTTTGCCGAACAATGAGGGCATTTATTTACTGACTCAGACACATGCATTGATTTCGCCATTTCCATTTTCTTGCTATTTTTAGATTCATTGCCCAATTTAAAATTATTTTTGCGATTAAAATTGGATGAACCATTGGATGATTGAGATGAAACTGCCTTAGTTGTCCCATCTTGACGTCGCCGAGATGACTCTAGGGCAGTGAACTTGTTCTCTAAGTAGTCCAAAAAGTCCCGAAGTACCGGAAGCTCTCGCGAATTCTTCAACGACTCTATATACTCGGAATAAGACTCACTATCCAATTTTTGTGCTAGTATATATACAAGAAGAGGATCCCATGTCGTAATATCTACGCCTAGATTTTTTATGGCGTGGAGGCTCTCTAAGGTGACATCATGAAGTCGTTTGATGGCTGTGTACGACTGCTGCGGTATATTGGCAAGATTGTAAAAGGAATTTACGTGGGACATAAATATCTGCTTTTTGTTGTTAAACCTGTGAGTTAAAATTTCCCAACAGGTGTTATAGTTGTCCGCGCTAATCGGAAGATGCTGGATCAAGCGCTCCGCTTCTCCTTTTACCTTGCTCTTCAGGAATTGCATCTTTTGTGCCTTTGATAGAGAAGGATTGTTGTGGATTGCTTCATCGAAAAGATCTTTGAAGGATACCCACTGCTGATAGTTACCTGAGAACACAGGAATTTCCATCTTCGGTGTG
Source organism: Orthosia gracilis (assembly GCA_947562075.1). Lineage (NCBI taxonomy): Eukaryota > Metazoa > Arthropoda > Insecta > Lepidoptera > Noctuidae > Orthosia > Orthosia gracilis. The sequence continues at coordinate 42,144,040 of OX387265.1, read as the reverse complement.
GACTTGTCACGGTACGATGTTGCCCACATCTTAGAGCTGATAGCCTTTCTCAAGCCGTTATACGTACGTTCATGTTTAATGTAGCTTAATTCGTACGCCTCGTCGTCTTCTAACTCCATCATTAGTTCCCAATGGCTGTTGTCCACGGCTGTCCATCGAGTTTGTAATAATCGCAAGGCGTCTTCAAACTCCCATTTATCGGACATGGATTCGACATCTATGCTTTCTACGGTTCTTGCGAATGCTTTGAAATTGATATGTTGCTTGCGCATCATATCATCTAGTTTGCTATAAATACCTTTAGACACCTCGGCACGAGCGCGCGCCGGGCTGGCGGATGCTGAGGATGGCTCGTGGTCCTGGTGCTGTAAGTGTTTGCCCCCGGCAGGACCTGCTGTTGCTGCTACTTGCTGATTAGAAGGGTTGTCTTCTAGATCAGAGAATCCTGGCGGCTTTGCTTGATGACATAACGCGTCATAATATTCGGATATGGCGTCTTTTGCTGCTTTATAAGACTCCATTGTCCGCTCGAACTCCGAATTTACGAAGTACTTATGACCTCTCTTTTCAAGCGGCACAAGTTTTTCGTTGTTTAGCTGATACTCTCTCCAATACGACTCTAAAAGATCTAGTCTCTTTTTACAGTAGTCGATGGTCTTACGCTGTTTGCTATCCTTATTGAAATTAATAAGGACCTTGGCAATGCTCTCTGCTAATTCAGTTTGTTGGAAGTATAAAGTCTCCATTGTGCTGCTGTTAGACTTAAGCGAGACAGAATATACGGAACGCTCTTACTTGAAAGCCGCCTTGTCCTACGGCTATTGCTGCTATGCTGCTGGCTCGCTGTTGTCTCTGCGCGGGTAGCTCCCACGGTGGTTGTGAATCCCTATGAACTCACGCCTAATCTAGTTCGCGGCAACCCACAGGTTGCTGGTACGGTACAAGCACTTCGCGTTACGACTTGTCGCGGTCGCGGAGTCCTTGACGGTTTCGAAGGACCAATATGAACGGTAAGGTTCGTGCTGCTAGCTATTTCGGGTGCTAAATGATAAGTCTGAGCTAAGATTCAGAGTACGTTTATTCCGAAACTTCACGCTAATTAATGCTAATGATGGTAATGAGTGCTACAAGTATGCCGGTCGATCGCGCACTGGCTCGCGTAGCTCACGCTTTCCGCTGGTGCGGCCGCGCGACCTACTTGAGTCAAAACTGCTGATGATGATGTGTTCGATGAGTATCGAACAAATGGGACCAACTTTGAGGTTTTGAAATCGGACCACTCTATAAAAAGTTGTGCGTGGTCATACATAAAATATACATGTCGAATTTTTAACCTCTTCCTTTTTTCGATCTCGTGACATTTCGATAGCGCTTGGCGATGCTATTCATATTTGATATTTTACCAATCGCAATCGCGACGTTCTCGATGAAATGAATGTCACATGTCTAGACATGTGACATTCTTTCATCGAAAATGTCTAGAGAGGCCCTAGGGCCTCTACATAGAAATATAAAAAAACAGGGCCTCTATCATTGTAACGAGTAGCCAACACATGCAACGATGTCCGCCTACCATCAGTTAGGCAGGCTATATAAACTTAACATTTCTAACCATACTATTTCAGATATTTTAGGCCAACCAAATCAATAAACTCCACAACTAAATCCGCAACAAATGCCATCAAATCTGCTAGTTCAATTTAAAAATACCAAGCAATATCTGCTACAACATTTCAGAAATCCAAATATTTGCGAAATACCGTGGCACGACCATCGCAAATACCGCAAACGAATCGCCGGCTGGCCAAGAGAAGGCAATTCGTTCACTGCGACGTAACGATAGACATTGCCCATTCGGGGCATAATTTAATGCGGCAAACGTTTTGAGTTATTGAATGAATGATGCTAAGATATAGTGGGAAGGTGGATTTCAAATGAATAAATCAGAATAGAAGGGATCTCTTGTAGGTTGAGTAGAGCTTATGCTATGCAGTGTTAGATGGAAATGTTGCAGTGGCTGCTGGAATACTTGCATAAAGAATGAGGTTATAGCACTTATATTGTGTTCAACAGTACTGACATATATACATGTTGTCAACACGATGTTGTAAATACGAATTAAAAGATCACAGCTGATAAAATATCCATACCGGACGAGAGCACCGCAAGCAAAGATTGAGTGTCTTTCCTTGTTTGTTCTGTATCAAAACATGATGTAATTCACCATAACCTAACAATAAATTATGATGAACCATAATAAGGAAAACAGAACTATAATCAATCCTATCAAAATCTTCATAGAATAAATACACATTGAGATGCAATAAATAACGCACGCACAAGTTGCCTCACACGCGATAGTATGGTATAATATAAAATATATTATAGGAAAAACAACATCAGGTAGTAAGGATCAATGGGTTATTCTTGGGTTTGTGATCATAGCTAGTTTGGTAAATAAACAGAAATATGACAAAGGAGATAATGTTGGAATATTTTAGAACTATTTCAACGTCTCAAATACGTCATACAATAAGTGTATACAACTAAGTACTAGATTGATATGACGTTACCAATCGTTTTTCTCATTGCATTTGGAAAATAAGAAAGGAACACCCATCAGATTTAATTTATCGATTCATCATTATCATCATTTCAGCCGAAAGACGTCCACTGCTGAACATAAGCTTCTCCTAAGTGTCTTCCCCATTCCTTGACGACTGTTGACCTCTTCATAACCGACAAGTCCAAAAAAGACACGAGGTTACCTGGTGTCTCGTTTGGACTTGATTTGAGGTATCGTGGTGCTCAGTGGCTAAGACCTCGCGCCTCTCGTGCTTGATTTATTTATTAATTAAAATTTCATACAACATAAAGGTATATAGGCGGACTTAATACTTGAGGCATTCTCTACCAGTCAGCCGGTGGCGGACGGAAAGGAGAGAAAAAATCGTGGTCAAAGCGAAAATATGGGCAAGTGTATTGTACTATCTAAATATACAAGAAGGTGAAGGAGCATTTCTTTTCTTTGTAACTATTCTTCTCCTTTCTCTACCCTATTTTTTTATATTTATTAGTATATTATTTTATTTGTATGTATGTATTTTATGTTCTATCTAAGTAAAATTATTTAATATAGTTTTTGTACACTGACAGCCCTATGTCTATCTCCTCTCGTTCTGTCCATCCAAAGGTTGTCTGGAAGAGATTGTCCTGTGCGATAAGACCGCCCATTGTACACTGATCTTTATAATCTATTTATAACTATTATAAACGATAAGTTTTATAGTTAATGTAAGTCTGAAATAGCCAAATCATAGGCCTGTGGGGTTCCCAGAGGCGGCTTAATTAACTCTGACACCAGAAGTGGCCACATCCTTACACGAAAGAGAAATAAAGACAAGGTTACCTAAAGGTAAAACTGTTTGCTTAAAAATGTTTGTTTCTAAAAGTTTATCTCTGAAAGATTTATACCAATATACACGTTTTCATCATCAAACGCACACTTTGCAGGCAAGCATATTATAAGTTGGGGAAATACATCGCTGATAAAAATGCTTGGATCAAATGCTGGTCCTGCTCCGCAGCCACTAGGGTGCAAAAACAAGTGGCAGTTGGCAGAAAAGTATTGAAGTATTGTTGGACCTGCTCCAGACTGTATGCATATATTTATAATCTATCAACTCAATTTCTTTTAGTATTATATAACTGCACAGCACATGTGTGAGTACTATGTTCCGACTGTAAATCTACCATTCACTGTACCTATGTGTTTTCATTGACTTCTGTGTGCCAGGGTAGTTGAGTGTGTTATGCTCTCTCTAATTTTTCTCTGATGGTGGCACATGTGTTGGATCATTCGGTTCCCTTCACGATGCTGAGTGGTGCCGATCCATGCGTCATGTTCGTGAACGGGCGCCATCAGTTGGGATTGTTCTTTACTTAGCTGCCTCGTCCTGTTTTTGCATTTTTTTTTAAATTGTTTGTTACTATAGACGGTTTCGCGTGTACGTCTTGTAACGTTTTGAGTATGGTAGGTAGGTGTAGAAAAAAATAAGAATTATAAGTTGAAATTTATTATAGTATATTTACAAAAAAGGATCGACAGAGCTGGGTATGAATTTAAAATATCGAGCGCGCGTTAGGTTCTTGCCCGCCTATAGAAACACCACTACCCTGTGTAGTCAGGCAGCTCGGCAGCGGTCAGGCGGGGTAGGTGTGCAGCGCGCTAGTAGACGCCAGACGCGCAGGTAGATGCAGAACACGCAGATAGGCACAGGCACGTAGGTAGGCACAGGCACACAGGTAGGCGCACTTTAGGTATGTGCACTGCAGGAATATGCACTGTAGGTAGGTGCACTATCCCGGTACTCGAACCCCGATCTGGGGCTGACACTGACTTTATAAAGTATTTGTAAAAGCACAATAGAAATATTACTTAGTAATTTAATTAGGAGTTAAGACGTATATAGGTAGGTACTATATCGGCTCGCGTCTTCGTGGTAGTGAGCGTATGACGATTGTGCGCGGTCCGCGGCAGTGTCGCCTCGTAGCAGGGATAGTTCACCAAAACCAGTTTCCGTCACACGACAATGGCGCGCGGCGCGCGGCTCAGATATAGCCAACCTAATATTATTTATAAAAAATAACGTACAACGTTACAGTCTTTTTACATCGTTCTCATACATATGTATTTTTTCAACAAGAATGATGTAACCAAAAACTTGTAATTAAAACTGATGGAAAAGGGTGTCCGTGGAATTTCTTGCAAATTCTTCTCCATTGAGACCTAATGACGCTTGCTAGTTTGCAACTAGTCATCTTTATTTTTAACCGACTTCGCAAAAAGAAGGAGGTTTTCAATTCGACTGTATTTTTTTTTTTTTATGTTTGTTACCTCAGAACTTTTTATTGGGCGAACCGATCTTGATGATTCTTTTTTAATTTGAAAGCGGGTGCTTGTCATGTGGTCCCATTTAATTTTCATCAAGATCTGATGAAGAACTTCGGAGAAATACATCAGAACTCTTCAATAAATGACGGCAAATCACTCTGGATAGATCCAATCGCATATCTGTTTATTGTTTACACCATTTCATAACATAACATCACACTGGTACGTTCTTAAGGGGTACGCAGGTGTGAACAGTTCACCCTGGTATACTCTCATTACACTGGTTTCGTTTAAGTTTCATGTTATTGGGTTAATCTATTCTAGATTCACTTTGGGCACTATACGCGTAGGTACCTAGCCTATAGAACTGGTCCATTATGTACCACAACTAAAAAGTGAAAAATAAAAAACTTTTTTACAAAAATTACAACCGACTTTCAAACAAAAACACTACAAAGTGAAAAATAACTTCAATTTCGGAAGTCGGTGTCAAAAAATGAAGAAACGTAAACAGGAACACCGACTTCCGAAATTGAAGTTATTTTTCACTTTGTAGTGTTTTTGTTTGGAAGTCGGTTGTAATTTTTGTAAAAAAGTTTTTTATTTTGTATGACAATTCAAAAGTACCTCTAAGGTTTAATTGAAATAAACTATTTGATTTTGATTGATGTTGATTTTGTTGGTCACAAGAGCAAAATCGCGAAAAAAATCTACTGAATAATAATATTTGTTCTTTTAATTCACAATGTTACGCAATAGGCTTAACTTATTGCATCGCAGTGGCAAACCACCTCATTCCTCCATTTAATAAATTATCTTCTGCTTCTACGTTGTATGGGCACTCATTTGATTTCCACTTGTTGAAGATTACAGAGAGTTACATTTTCAGTTACAAGGAATTACAGTCTGTGATGGGAATGTCCTAGAAAATAGTTTCCGGATTCCAATTACGAGTATCGTTGCGAATTTTTAAAGCTCTCGGTTTTCTGTCGATCGCAAGGCCGAGTGTTGTGGAGCGGCCTGGGAAAGGCTAACGTTCAGTCTGTGGACTAGATTTGTATATTAGAATTCTGTTATGGACGAAATGTTATTATATCTGCCTACTTTGGGAAGGCTCTAGTATTTTTGGTCTTCAATGGTTTGGTTTTTTTTTGCTAATTGTTAACCCTTCGGAGAATATATGTGTGATGTTTTGTTTTGTTCTTTTTGTATCAGGAAAATACACTTATTTCGGGGCTTTACGTTTTTCTCACTTCTTTCGAAGCTATGTGAAGAAAAATATTAGTATATCAAAATAGGGATAACTATTTATCACGTTTTAACTAAAAAAATATATTCATTTCAAAAGATACTGAGTAGGTACCTAGGGACCCTGATCCTTCAGAACGAAATCCACTCAAAAGGCCAACCACCACTCAAGGTTACTTCCACCCGCAGACAAAGTGGACGCATCATCACCATAAATATACGTTATCACCGCAGCCGGGTCGATGTGGCCCCACGGATATTTCGATTTATGGGAATTAGGGACACTGCTCTGTTCCGATTATTTATGTCACACTCGCTCGACGCTGTATCTGCGTCAGTTTATTTGGACATTTTTTCGAATGTATTATGTAACGGAATTACAGTAGGCGAGGAGAAAGACTAATGTAGTCGGTAATTAATTGAAATAGTTGAAGATAGGGTTGGTAGTTAAAGCGAGTACGAGTATGTGATTTTGATATGGAACAATAAATAAGTTACTAAATGGATTGGACATCCTCTGTCCAATGAAAATAAAAAGACTGATAAGAAAGATTGAGTAAAATATTGAAAATTCAATTCAATTTATTTATTCAGTAACGAATTACATTGTGTTCAAAATAATCAGCATGAAACAGTAGGTATTGGATGTACAATTAATTAACAAGAATACAAGAATTAAATTTAAATTAGAATAACAAGTAAAATTAATTAAATTAAAATAATATAAAATACCATGCACACATAATTTAAAATAACAATGTCAATAAATTAATAGCAATTTAAAACGAAAACAATAATCAAAAATATATAATAAAAGACGAACACAAATTATAACACATTAGTCAAAAAATAACGTGTCAGTTTTAAGCACATTACAATTCATGTATTAAGACGATATGGATGGGTAGAAAGATTGAACACCAGAGAAAATCTAATAATTCATTACTGTTACAAATCGAATGCAAAGAGAGAAGACCAAGGCTTCGATGAAGAAGGATAAGGGTTTAAGCATGGTGATGACGATGAAGAGGATAATGATGACGATAGATTTGTGTTCATTTCCAAGTTGTAGATGGGTGATAACATGTTTTATACATTGATATGTAATTTTCCGTGAAAAAAAAAAAAATATTATATCATCATCATTTCAACTGAAAAACGTCTATTGCTGAACATAGGCCCCCACTAGTGTCGTCACATGGACCGGTCCTGTGCGTCTTTCTTAACGCGGATTCCTTCAACCTTAATCCGGTCAATACAACACATTGAAAAATGTGTCTCAAATATCTACTGATCTGGCTACCAACATACTTCTCTCAGCAGCCAAAACGTTATTGAATATATTGAGTAAATTTTGAATGTATTGTAGGTATAGAGGAATCATCATCTGTACCCACAATACATTTAAAATCTACTGGTACTCAACGTAATATGAGCGTAATTCAGTCATAAGTTAACTTGTCACGAGAGATATGATTGATGCTTAACTAAGTATTTCCAACAGTAGTCATGCTGTACATAATAACATCGTTTCTGTTTTATGTTAGGTTACGAATTAGTTCGGAGTTCAACGACATTTGCGTATATATGTACTTTTAGAGAAATATATTCTATTATTGGCTTGGAAATTTAACTTAGCAAGGCAACAGTTGTAGTTTCAACTGGGTGTTTTCATCAAATTCCCGACAATAGGTACATGATTATAACTTAAACTTGATAATAAATATCGTAAAGTGGTAGAATTGATATTGCGTGCTTCAACGTCAACCACATCATCGTTTACCATCAGGTTAGATAGTTGTCAAACGTAAACCTATCAGTAATATAAAAAAATAAAGATATATTTTACAAGTTTGTAATCAGAAATATCTGAAAGTACCTACAGATTCAATAAAAAAAATATTCAGTAATAAAAATCTACCTACGCTATTGCTGAGTGTCATGCCCTATGACCCTTTTTTTTCAAATTGAAAACAGACTGTTTTTGCTGGAAAAGCCAAAGTGAGTAAAAGATAGCCAGCAAAAAACAAAAAAGAAAGAAAGAGAAAAAAGAGAAAGAAAGATACCCCCAAAAACCAAAAAAAAAAAGAAGAAAAGGAAACCAAATCAAAGAACCTTAACCTTATGCGATAATTTCCTTACACTTGACGAATCTAGATTCTTGTTTTGCTTCATTATCACGATCATCATCATTTCAGCCAAACTGCTGGACATAGGCCTACCCCAAGTGTCACCACACTTGGAGCATCGCCTTGACCAGGTCATCGCTCCACCTAGAGGGAGGCCTTCCAACGCTGCGTCTTCCGGTACGCAGTCGCCACTCCAGAATTCTGCGGGCTATGTCGGTAACCTTGGTTCTCTTGCTTGTTTTGCTTAAAGGAATGGAATTCTCTGCCAGACTCCGAGTTTCCTGATAGCTACAACCTAGGGGTCTATAAGTCAAGTGTGTATAGGCTACTACTTAGAGCTTTACCGTAGATTACTTTATCATCAGCCTTTTTAATGTTCCCACTGCTGGGACACAGGCCTCCTCTCTGTGAGAGGGAATGGGCCGTAATGAGGGTTGGTGGATGTCATTCAAATTCAAACATGTATTCAAATTTTTGTTTCTAGGACATGCCGGTTTCCTCAAGTTTTCCTTCACCGTTTTGAGAGCAGTGATGATGATATTATTTACACAAAGTAAAGCACCTACCAGGATTCGATCCCACGACCTACAACTTATAAGTCGCGGCCGATACCACTGAGCTACCACTGCACTCGATCACATCATCACTTACCATCTGGTGAGATAGTGGTCAAACGAAAAAGGTACTCACCAAAAAATTCATGTGGTTTCCAGAACAAAAATATGAAAAAACTCCACAATGTTACACAAAAATACGGCACTCGTTGACCTGGTTTTAACTGCGTCGGTGAATTAACTGTTTTAAGGTAAATCCTATCTCACGTTGAACCACACTAATTTGTAGAACTTAAATAAATAATGTAAATGTATTTGAAGGAAATTAAAATCTAGTTTGCTACTTGCTAATTATTTATTCTGGAAGAATTTTAATTATGTTTGGTCTTGTCTGCTTGCTGGGAAAAACTTATGAAAAAGGAGTATTTCAATGTGATCAGAAACTTTCGTTTTTCAATTCGTGGTGGTCTCAGCCAACTGATTTAAAATTGCAAACATATAGTGACTAAGCTTGGTGATCAGTGCTTGTTTTTTATTAAAATGCTTTTATTAGCTTGGTATATATATTAGGTTGGGGAAAAAGTCTTTTTGCATTATAGTACGAGTATGTATGAACTTGTAATAAAATCTCTTTGGCTATACTATTTGTATCCGGCTGGTTTTGGTATCATTGAAAGTTTAAATTTTAAAGAACATAATTCCAAATTCAAATTAGGAAAATGTGTAATTTTCATTTGTTTTTCGTACTGTCAAGATGAGTGAATCTAATGAAGAAATTCGATACATTTTAAAATTTTACTACAAAAAAGGTAAAAATGCAACGCAAGCCGCGAAAAAAAATGCGATGTTTATGGACCTAGTGCAGTGTCTGTGAGAGTAGCACAAATTTGGATTAAGCGTTTTCAATCCGGAAATTTTGATGTCAAAGATGCACGTCGCTCTGATCGCCCTATTACGGATAAAATGGATGCCATTTTTGAAAAAGTGGAGCAATGTCTATCGATCTGATCGGCATATTAGTAGTTACGACGTAGCTGAAGAACTGGGAATTGACCACAAAACAGTTTTGGTGCATTTGAAAAAAACTGGGTACACAAAAAAGCTCGATATTTGGGTACCTCACGAGCTCACTGAAAGAAACCTAATGAACCGTGTACTCATTTGTGATTCTTTATTACGACGTAATGAAACCGAAACAATTTGAAGAAGCTGATAACTGGTGATGAAAAGTGGATCACGTACGACAAGAACGTGCGAAAAAGGTCGTGGTCAGAGCCGGTCAGGCTTCACAGACTGTGGCGAAACCCGGGTTAAATGATAAATGATTTTATTTCTGTAAGTAGGTTTGTACAAACACTTTTACATGTCGATCATATTTTTAAAACTAGATGAAGTCGGCGTTTCCTATCTGACTACTCTGAGAAGAAAGGCCGAAACAAACTCAGAGGTCACAGTCTCTTTTAAGGTCCAGACAAAATCTTTGTTAGATCATGTGAAGACCATGTAGACTGAAGTCTGAAATGGTCTTTTTAGGAAAGAACCAGCCAGATTGAGTGGACCTGTCCAGTCAGTGCACGCATTTGTCAATAACCGTGCAGCTCAACTCAGAAATTAAGGAGCTCAACGATTCGACGAACAATACCAAAGAAAGGACATTCGGGTAGGCCGCATAAACTACTCAAACTGCCAGACCATGATTAAAACTAGTTTGGATAAATTAAAATTAAAAACAAACAAAAATTGAATCCACATTGTCTTCACATTCACAACAATTAAAATAAACTAAAAAAAAATATAATACTTTAAAAAGTAAATATTCTTGTCATTGCAAGAAAACAAAAAAAAAAAAACAAAATTCACGTTGAAAAATATAAAAAAAAAAAACAAATTAATTGAAGCAGCTCAATCCCAAGCCTGTTTGTCCTCAACGTAATCTTTTATTGTATAAAACGCTTTCTGGCACAACTTATGTTTAATGAATGTTTTAAATTTATTAACACTTAGATCTTGTACGTGGCTTGGAAGCTTATTATAAAAGTGTACACATTGACATCTAAACGAGCCACCTATTTTCTTGAGCCTTGTTGCAGGTACTACAAATTTGTGTTTGTTTCTAGTATTTATGTTATGGATATCACTGTATTTTTTAAACAATTTTATATTTTTATGGGCATATAAAAGATTTTCATAAATATACTGAGAAGGCACTGTCATTACATTAATCTCCTTAAATTTCTCTCTGAGAGAGTGTCTCGGGCTTAATTTATAAATCGATCGAACAGCTCTTTTCTGCAAAACAAAGATAGTCTGGATGTCGGCGGCATTTCCCCACAACAGAATACCGTACGACATTACACTATGAAAATAGCTAAAATATACTAAACGGGCTGTCTCTATGTCAGTTAAATTACGAATTTTCCTAACAGCATATGCTGCGGAGCTTAGTTTTTTCGACAATTTATCTATATGTGGGCCCCACTGAAGCTTAGCATCCAAAGTTAAGCCTAAGAATACTGTGCTATTTTCAGGATTCAATTCTTCGCCCTTTACCAACACATCAGTTTTCACCTGCCTAACGTGAGGTAGGGTAAACTTAATACATTTGGTTTTTTTTCCATTAAGTAGTAAATTATTAACATTGAACCAGTGAACTACTTTTGAGATCGCGCTATTTACATCGTCAGTAACCAGCTGCTGACGTTTGAGTTTAAACAAAAGTGAAGTATCATCCGCGAACAACACTATATCATGGTTATCCTTTATGAGGTAAGGCAAGTCATTAATGTAAATAAGAAACAAGAAAGGACCAAGAATCGAGCCCTGCGGGAAGCCCATCATTACTATAGATCCGGGAGATCTTTTTCCATTAACGTCAACGCTCTGAATCCTATTACTCAAGTATGAAGTGAAAAGATCCAGAGCGCTGTTCCGGATTCCGTAGTGGCGGAGTTTCCTGATTAGCGTATCATGAAGAACACAATCAAATGCCTTGGACAAATCACAAAAGATTCCCAAGGCATCGCACTTATCTTCCCATGCATTATAAATATGTCCTAAAAGCTCAACACCGGCATCAGTAGTTGAACGACCCCTTGTAAAACCGAACTGTTTGCTATGTAATAATTTATGTTTATTAAAAAATCTTTGCAGTTGCTCTAAAATTAATTTCTCAAATATTTTACTAAACGTAGGTAGTACTGAAATAGGTCTATAATTTGAAGGGTCTGATGTACTACCTGATTTAAACAATGGTATTATTTTACTATTTTTCATAAGGTCAGGAAACTCCCCACAGTCGATACAATTATTAAAGATAATAGCTAAACTAGGTGCGACAATATCAATAATAGACTTAGCAACTTCTACAGAATGACCCCACAGATCTGCAGTCTTTTTAACATTTAAAGTGTGAAAGGTTTTAATTATGTCTCTACAAGTAATATGTTCAAAAAGAAATTCCGAATCGCAAACATTAACATTTTCTTTTAGCAAAGACTCAGCAACAGAAGGTGATGAGTTTAGGGATTTAGTAGTTGAAATGGGAATATCTGAAAAGAAATTTTCAAAAGCCACTGCGACTTGTGAATCTGATTTTATGATGTTGTCATTAATGGACAGGCTGTAGTCAATATTTCGGTTACCAGATCTTCCCGTTTCACTATTAATAATATTCCAAGTCGTTTTAATAACGTTACTACTATTTTTAATCTTCGAACTCAAATAACGCGACTTGGCCAAACAACAAACTTTTTTAAATAATTTTGAATAATTTCTAACATATAAATTAAATTCAGCAGTGTTAACAAAAGTCCTTTCATTGTACAACTCATAAAGCCGTTTCCTACTTTTATGAATACCAATGGTAGCCCAATCACTGAATGATGCATTACCATTAACCGAGATAGTCTTGGGAATAAAGGTAGAATTAAATTGTTTACAGTACATATTAAAAAAATCATTGTATAGTTGATTTGGATCGGCATGAATTGATAAAATTGGTAATTTATTAATGAGTTTAACTTTAAACGCTGCCAAGCGACTTGCAGTTTTGGGGTTAACAGTGATATCCTTTTTAGCCACTTTGTTATTTTGGTTTGGTATAGTAATCCTCTGCCCGCAATGATCAGAATCTAGTAAATTTATAATTTCTTTGTGGACTGGCACAACATTAGTATAAATATTATCTATACATGTGGCACTAGTAGGGGTTATTCTTGTGGGCTCCAAAAATAGATTTACAAGATTGTAGGACTGAAACAGACTTATTATTTTACTACAATAACCTGAGTTTTCTAATAAATTGACATTAAAATCCCCACAAGTGATAACGGATTTATTCGAGTTACAAATCTTGTGTAACACTTCATCCATTACCTTTTCAAAACAGTCATACAATCCTGAAGGGGGTCTGTATACACTTAATACAATAAACTGCTCCAATTCTATACAAGCTATTTCGACTGTCCGCTCAACAGATAGGCTCACAATATCCTTACGGTCTTTAAATTTAAGCTGGTTACTTACTAAAATCAATGAGCCACCATGTATAGCATTAACTCTGCTGAATGAACTACCAACCTGGTGATTATTAAAATTGAACAATAACTGGTGGCTTTTAAGCCAATGTTCTGTAATACAAAGAATATCAATACTGTTAAAATTCATAAATAATTCTATTTCTAAATCTTTGTTCATAAATCCTTGAATATTTTGATGCACCAGGTTAATACTATTTACTGTTTTCAAACTTGTATGTGATTTTATTTTGCAATTTTCATTCTGCAAACTTTTGCAAGAGGTTGTCTCTATTGTCTTAATTTCTAATTTAAATTGTTATCAATATCAATTTCTGAGACCAAATTATATGGGTTAACTCGCAACAAGGTGATGCTGTGTGTGTGGTGGGATTGGAAGGGCATTATTCGTTATGAGCTGTTACTACCAGGCAGGACCATCGATTCTGAACTCTACTGCGAACAACTGATGAGATTTAATCTCATCAGTTGTTCGCAGTAAGCAAGAAGTTGAGAGAAAGCGGCCGGAATTAATCAACAGAAGGGGTGTGGTTTTTCATCATGATAACGCTAGACCTCACACATCTTTAGCCACTCGGCAAAAATTAAGAGAGTTTGGCTGGGAGGTGTTTATGCATCCGCCGTAAAGTCCTGACCTTGCACCTTCAGATTTCCACCTGTTTCGGTGTCTTCAGAATTCTTTAGGCAGTGTCATGTTAACATCACAGGAGGACTGCCAAAACCACTTGTCGCGGTATTTTGATCAGAAGTCCCAAAATTTCTATAGCAATGGGATCATGTCCCTACCTACAAGATGGCAAAAAGTTATCGAACAAAATGGTACCTACATACTTTAGTTAAATGTAAATAAGCTACATTAAAAAATGTTTTGAATTTTCTTAAAAACTGCGAAGAAACTTTTTCCCCTACCTATTATGTCACAGTTAAAACCCGTTTTTCATTAGAACTCGATTTCCCTAGTTTAAACTAGTTTAGTTACTGAATGCCTTTGTTAAAACCAGAAATACCTAGTAAAAACTAGAATTTAACACTGATATATTTGATTTTCAGATAAAACTAGTAAAAATACCTAGTAAAAACTAGAATTTACCACTGATATATTTGATTTTCAGATAAAACTAGTTGTACTCCTAGCTTTAGCTAAAACTAGCACTAGAGAAACTAGTCATGGACCATAATGCCCGGGCATTCAATCAATGAATTACTCCAATAGCGAGCGAAACGAGCTCGGGAGCTTAGGGCACCCCGACACGGATAGGTTAGGTTCGAAGGAGATGATCTCAGCGCCCGTCATTTTATCCTTACCAGGATCTTCAGGATTAGCGATTAAACAAAAAAGTAAAAAATAAATTGTAGTTAAAAAACCACGCTGTAATAGAAAAAACAAACTAAAAAGTAGAAAATTATTTTCAATAAAGGAGATTTATCATTTTCGGCCGTGAGATGTAAATTTGTAAAAAAAATGGAATAATCCAACGAATTGAGAAAAGATATTCTTTCTTGAATTTAAGCCAAGCATACAAAAAGTAATAGTTTTTCAATTATTGCCATAATCTATTCAACATGGTGTCTCTCATAGTTTGCATTTCGATTTCGTTCTAAAATCATGTCACATCAAAGCTTAAATAGTGTAGACGTTAAATATGAAAGAGAAGTGTTCTTGTACTAGAAAAAATACTATTATTCTAGCAAAGTGCAAAAACTTAAGGTACATATCGAAAATAAATCACAGTTCTGTTAAACGATAATTATCATGTTCTAGGTTACAAAAACGTCAAAACTAAAACCTCTTATGGCTGTCACATGATTGTCACGATAAACGTCAAACATTTTAATTTTTAACAAGTATGTAAAAACATTTGTTATTATGGAAAAAATGTTACTTTATTCTATTCAGGGGTTAGTTTCGCAGTTTTCCTAAAGGGTACAGATTATGGCCGGTGTCCCATACCAAAATGAAATATCTCTACTTAAAATAATAATAGAATATTTAACAAGAAAAAAATAATTTAAAAAGCGTTGCGTGCTTGATGTCAATTGTTATAATATTTTATTGAGAGATATTGGTAAAAGTAGTCATTTTGATAATATCCTAAAAACCACCCCACGCTTTTTTATAATAAAATACTTCTTTTTGTTAGCGTGGTTTTTAGTTTTTTTACTATTATTTTGATTACTATGTGTGAGGATTTATATGAAAGGAGTAAGTGATAGCGTGGCGAGGAACACGACGGTATGGAAGAAGAAAACGTGTTGCGCCGATCCCAAGTAGGTAATATTGGACAAGGGAAGGAAGATGATGATTTTGGTTTGTATGCTTTGAAAATCTAACCGTGAAAACAGATTTTACCTATGATTTTAGTAAATGTAGTGGATCAACAGATGTCTTCATATCTGATTCGATCACGCAAGGAAACTCCGAGCATAGCCCTCTCCATTGCCCTTTGGGTGACTTTTAGCCTTCTGATGAGACCCATTGTAAGTGACCACGTTTCGGTCCCGTATGTTTTCACTGGCAACACACACTGGTCATAGACTTTCGTTTTGAGACACTGCGGTAAGTTGAACGAGAAGATAAAGCGCAATTTCCCGAACGATGCCTAGCCGAGTCGGATTCGACGATTGACCTCTTTCTCAAAGTTACATCTACACGGTAAACATAATCGTCTACAACTTCGAGTGTAGAGTCTCCGATCTTGATAGGAGTGGGTGTAATATGGGCTTTCAACATAACCTTGGTTTTGTCCCTGGTTAAGACCCACTCTTTCAGAAGCTTTACTGAGGTCATCGAGCATTGTACTGAAGTCTTCCATGGTCTCAGCCATTAAATAGATAGCCATTTTATTTTTATTTTTGAACTGACAATTTAAACGTCAGATTTCGCTTTCGATCCCAGACGTGTGCGCACCCTTGGATCCGCATAAAAATCAAATAAATACTATATTTTTTTACTCACAATGCACCTATATTAATAATCCGATATACCCACCATTAAAGTGTATATGGAACATTGATTATACTTCACCAAAGCTTCATATTATATTACTTTAGTCCAAACATTGCAGACAATAAAACGCCATGGGAGATTTTTTCTCATAATAATCTCTTTATCAAAAGAAGCATAACACCGTGACGTTCTTTTGTACAATTTAACAATCGATAACCGACCTTATATCTTAACGTATAAAGTGCAAAATATAAAGGCGTTTGGTTCAACATTAACATAATTTCATAACTAGGGGCGAACAGATTTCTAATAACATATTTTGATTTTTTTATTTCCCCTCTTTGAAAAGATATTTCGCATTAATGGGTGGGATAAGTCCCGTCTGATTATGACCACGACTTTTGTTTGGTACCCTATTGTAATAGCGTGATGTTTGAGAGTGGTCGTTAATACTGTGGGGAGGTTTCCGGTTACGATTGGGGTATTCTAGGAATAAAGCATCTATTTTGGGTTATTATACATTTGTCCAAACTTGAAGGTCAAGATTTGTGGTCTGTATAAGCCGGACCATTTTGCTGTACTTACCGAAATATAATGGGTTTGGTAAACAGAAATAGACAACAGAGATCACAAGACACGTTTTAGTAATTGTCAAGCTAACATTAAGCAGTTTGAAAATTGAATCTTTAGCTCAAAATTACACTGTTTCATCACAATAATTTTGAGCTAAATATTCTTATAGTTTATGTAACATTCGTTTAGAGTACCTAAAAATTAATTTAGAGAGAATGCGCCGTTCGTCAAAAATCTTTGACCAATTTTGAAATATTTTAAAAATATGCCTTGTTATGTCAAACCCACAATGGTAGAAGAATGTTGGCCATCCAGCGGTGAGACGGGCAGACACACATTGTCATTCATTGTCACCATCGCCAGCAGAACCTGGATAAGGTAGGCACAGACACGTGGCGATTGGCACAAAAAAGTGAGGTCTGAGCATAGCCTCAGCAGTGATTGAAATAAAGTTGCGGATGATGATGATGATCCAGCAATCATTGAAAAAAAGTGGGACCAATAAAAACGCATTTCTGAAAAAGGAAACGACTAACTCACTGACGGTGACGACGTACTTCATTAAATCGAAAATCCCATGACACGCTAATGAAAGAAAGCTAGCCCCAACAAATAAGGTAAAAAGAGGGGAAAGGATAAAAGGGCTTCATAGGTAGAATCAAGAGGCTAAGTCATTGCTTTCAAGGGTCATTACGTGGCCCTTTCCCTTTGTTGAGTTTATAACACGATTGAGTATCACCGTGATAGGATTTTCTCAGTTTTTTTAATATTTTAGCACTCTATTAATTTGCTGTGTTTAGTGGTGACAAAATGGCAAGAGGAAGGAGAGAAAAGCATCTTCCTAAAGTCTTACAGCATGGTTGCCGAATAATACCGGGATCTATAAAATTTGGCGTCTCAAGTTATAGAGAAATAATTATATATTGGAGCAATGTACCTAGTTTAAATAAATAAAATACATTTATTTGACACAACCCAGAGCACATAAAACAAATATAAGAAAAAGAAAACTTAGGCTACACAACAATAATATAAAAAATAAAACAATATAAAAGTAACATTGTGTGTCTCACGGCTGCACCAAATAGGACCGGTTCAGCAAAATGTCGGGCAACTAGTGCCCGAGACGCTGGTTTTCAACTGGACCTGTGACCGATGACGTGACGGACGTAAAGCAGTCTTATAGTAACTAAAGGTGTATGTGGAACAAGTACATACTTATATAAAAGATAACAATAGAAATGTAGTATTTGTAAAAGACAAATAAGAAAATGCATGTACACTACATAAGAATAAATAAATAAGGTGAATGTGACAGTAAATGAGGTGGGCTAATGTGTCATATTACTGAGGTTTATATGTTTGTCCTCTATACGTTCCGAAACCATTGATTCAATTGTGATGAAACTTTGGTGGGTTGTACAGCGTACACCTGTGAAGTTTCCTGGCTAAAAAAATATATATAATTAATAATACATTTTACTTTACGTGACATTGCAACGCTTAAAGATAACGAGTACAGCCAGTATATAATATATAAATTACTAATACGCACAAAATCTTGAGTCAAAGCAGTTGCAAAAACATGGTCTTTACAGCATTTTTTTAAGGACGTTCTCCAGACACTGTCCGCCATAGCTAAAGCAAAAACACTTCGGAATTCTGATCACACTGAAAACAAGTAATTGCAAATAACTCAGCCTAACTATCCAGCAATGAAACAAGTAAAAAGCTTAAGAAAACAATAAAATTTCCGCAAACTATCTTTCAAGAACACAATGGGTTTCCGACTTTCAAGTGCCAAACAATAAGTTCTTTGCGTGCAGTAATAAAAGCTCTTGGAGTGCAAAGGACAATGCGTTCTAGTAAAGAGCACTTTTGTTGTTTGTTTTCTGTGACAGGTAACTGAGTTTCATTATGGAAGCTGGGATTGGGTTTGATGTCAAGCGGTTCCTAGAAATTTAGGATAAAGCGAGATGTTTCTTTTTCATTTTTGTAATTTTACAATGGTTGTTCAGAGGATTGCTTATACTTGGAAATACGGTAATAATTATACGGGTGGGTTTTCCCAGGTACTATTTTACTTAAAAGACCACTTATGTTTAAACAAAATCAACAACCGCGGTTGAATAGTATATTATAATATTTAAGCGTGGAATAAAATATTAGCGGGTGAGAAATTTTACAACCTTATTAATATTTTGATTGTAATAATTTTCTGATTTAAAAACATAACAAATCGATATAAATAAATAAATCACGAATTGATACAATTCTTGACACAGCGCAATCCACACAATAAATCTTCGCACATTGTATCTAAATTATAAAAAAATCAACAACATCAATGCTGTAGGTCTTTCCCCTCAAGCATACCCCTGAACCAATAACACAGTTATATTATAAATAAACACTTTCAACAAAAAAGGCCAAACAATAGGCAAACAGGAATAAATGAAGCCAGGTAAAACGCTAACAAAGGAGACTTACATTAAACACGGGTGCGCTAATACTCAACAACTATTAAAGGTTCATTGTTCTAACACACAATAAGAAGTGTAGTTGGAAGGATCCTCATAAAAGTGGCGTTAAGATCTTATTATAGAACATTTACTGAGACAAAAGGCTAGCCTCTTTACAGGGTATAATATACCTGTGTTGTTTATTGCAGTACTTGCGGAATTAGATGCGGCTCTTGTGAATAAAATTAATTAACCTGAGCGTCTAGATGAAAACGAGGAAAGAGAGGGTAGACGCGCAATGGATGATAATCGTACAATCAGTACTGTAGATCTTGAAACGAGGACAACTATATTTAATAAGATGCAGGGTAAACATTTAAAAGATGTTGAAAAAGATATTCTTCAAGAGATAAATAATAACCTTCTTTCTTTTAACCATCAGATCAGAATGCGTACAAAGCAAAAACATTGTATTAATGCTCGCTTCTAAAGCGTTTGTTGACTTACAATTAAGTTCAACATGCAGTCAGTTCGCTATTTCACTCGTCAACACGTTATCTGGCTGAGAACGTCCGAAACTTCATTTGCTGGTTTGTGGTTTCCTATTGAGATGTCGTCGGCTACAAGGGCCATCAATTCCCTGACAGAATATGTGGCGAACAAATCGATCCTGTTTCCATGGCGTTGAGGCATTATCGGAACTAAATCGTTGGCAATCTCGTAAATTGTTACAAGAAGCATTTAATTATTTAATTTTAATAGCTCCTGTTCTTTAATTAAGTGCTTATTATAACTTTTATCTGAAACTAATTCTACTTTGGTTTGACTTATAATTTAGACAACCCACTTATCTTTTATTAGAACTTAATTAAATGTTAAATTGAAATGCCTCTCACCCACATAGAAATCGTCATCTCTGGAACTATGGCGCTTAGAGCATTGGATGAAAAACATTTTGCACTAAATGTTGAAATCGCCAAAAATATGCTTTTTGATATTTTTCTCGCAAACATATAAAAAATCTATTAAAATGTTGCAGTAAACAGTTATCTCTATTATAAAAATGAGTCGCAAAATGTGTTGGTAAGCGCATAACTCAACAACGCCTGGGCCAATTTTACCAATTTTTTTTTTAAATGTTCGTTAAAGTCAAAACACGGTTTTTGCGACGAGAAAAATTCGAATAATTTCCGGAAAAACCCTAAAATTTCTCCCATACAAACCCCTTTTCTTTTTCCCATACAAACGTTTTCTAACTAAACTGACATTTTCATGTGACCTAACGTCTGTCTGTCTTTAGGGTAGGTAGGATAGAGTAGGTAGGTTAGGGTATAGGTAGGGTTGGGTAGGTAGAGTAGGGTAGGTAGGGTAGGGTGGGTAGGGCAGGGTAGGGTAGGTTCGGTAGGGGTTGTAGGGTAGGGTAGGTAGGGTAGGGTAGCCAGTTGACGGGAGCGAAGCCGCGGGGTCAGCTAGTTTACAATAAAAACAACAGAGCTCAAGCAAGATAAGTATTAAATCCATCCTAAAACATACAAGAGAGGTTGCAACTATTTTATTACACCTGAAAATGCTAGTGGACGTGACTTGGACATACATTTATGCTACTACAAGAGAACAAATTCTACCTGTGCGTGACTACTTGACGCTCAGCTTGCTACAAAAGAGGAAATTTGGCGAAGATTACGGACATGACTACGTCATGAAGCCACTCTATCGGTGTTGAAAGAGTTAGATAGGGACTCGAAATGGAACGTTTGGCATGTATAGATTTGGTGCCTCGTATCATTTTTTTTTGATAATATGTAGTTTATAGAATATTGATTGACAAAGACACAAGTTAAGTTATGTTGGCAGAACGAAAAACGTTACGCGTTGATAACTTTGCAATATATGACAAAGGTACAAAGATAAGGAATGTATAGTACTTAAGCTGTTTTTTGTTATTTATAGTGAAGCTTTATATAGCTCAATATTTTTTCTTAACTTAGAAAAGCAGGGAAACGTAATAATTTCTAGAAATTCTAAAGTTACTTAGTATCTATGCAAATTATACAATAAACCAAACTTTCAACTATTCAAAAACGTGTAAACTTTTTGTACATCTGTAACACGGATGGTTTCCTTGGCCCTTCCAGTGATCCAGTATTTTCCACCGAAGCGTAACTAGAAACTACTGCCAGCTGCAGCATTAAACAAATGCTTCAATACAGTTATATTAGATTACCGTCAGAGTTCTGCTTTATAATTCTGATAATTTGGAAGATAAGGGCAATCAAATTTTGGCTTAAATTTGATTGTTTAGACACACCTACCCTTGATGTAGGTCTACGTGTAGGGATGATATGTCAGAATATTTGTGATCGTGCAGAGAAAATAATTGTATTGTGTGTTAAAAGTTTAACACACAATACAATTATCTTCTCTTTAGCAACTTAGATTTTGTTCAATAGCATTTTGTTTCGATATAAAAGTATTATGACCATATTAAGAAACCGGGACATATTCATTACTGCAGGCGTAATGATTAAGCTCTATTGTCTTTGCTTTATGAGAATTAGCTAATTAACCTTTGACCTGCAGATGAAGATAATTTTAAGCTGGTATTATTATAGTTGAGAGAAAAGAAAGAGAAATGGACCAGAATAATAACGGAATGGTACCCTAGAGAAAGCAGAAGAAGCAGAGGAAGACAGCCAAAGCGATGTGAAGACGATTTGAAGCAAGTAGCTGGGACAGAATGGTTACGTACAGCAAAGGATAGAAACAAGTGGAAATCCTTAGAGGAGGCCTTTGTCCAAAGACAAGCTGTTAAGAGGGGAGATAAGCCGAATGCCGAGAATATGTTTTAGTTTAAGTTAATTTACAGTTTCTTACCTTTATCGTTATAATTTTATGTAATGTTTGATCAAATAAGTTGAAATCTAACAGCAATAAAGGCTTATTTTATTTATTTTTATTATTTTATGTGTTTCTATAATTACCTATCTCTCTAAAATAAAAACACATAATCATTTAAATTGTATACTCCAGTCGACTAGGTCCAGTTGGTAGGAGTGTATTACCGATTTTTATTTTGACTGGTATTCTCGTATTTGACCACAATCTTACCAGTACCACAGATAATATAATACTACCAACTAACCAGAAGCTTTAGACAAATGTCATTTTATAAAAGAAAGCGACGCGAAATGTGCCAAATGACAAAAATGTACCGGATTTCCAAGTTCTATCGAAATGTCACGAGATCAATCCCATACATTTCGCCTTTTCAATAATCGTCGTCACTGAGAGAATGACACTGTGTCTAGAATCAACGGGTGTTAAGCAATGATCTAAGCGGAATTGCTGCAATTTCCATGCAGCTTGTTTAAAATTACCAACCAAAATGCTCAAAATAAATTATACCACATGCTTCTTATGACCTCACGTGCCAACCCTAAGGCGGCATCATAAACGGATGAGTCACAAACGCCACCTGCCTTCAATAATGTTATTAAACAATCTATACGCCCGGCTGATAGCAAACATCGCATTATTTGATTAATTCTGTACAGAAAGGATATTGTATTGAATTTTTATTACGCTATTTAGTCATATAGTAAACGTTATTATAGAAAGTGGTTGTGTTGTGAAGTTTGGCTAATTTAATTTGTTGGTTGGCTGTATATTCAACGATAATATTAAGTATATCACAAAGATCTATTAACAATAGCTGATAGCTGTGAGGTAAATATACCGTAAGACGATGTTATTGATCGTTTTGATGAGTCAATAAACTATTAATCGTTCAATTAGTATAATAGTCTAGAATAATCAATAGTGTATCAAAGACTTAATTGTTATTCATTATTTTACTATTGACTTCATTTCCTTCCTACACTCACTCCAATAATAGAACTATTTGATTACACGAGTCTGCACCTGTCATTACACCGAATCAAAGTAAAAGCTGATGCCCAAAGGTATTTCTGCCAGGTACAAAATCTTCCCGGAGCGATCCATGGCCTCTCAAGGGACATCATTAGTACCGGTAGTCGAAGGCATAGTCACTAATAAACCCCACTAATCATCTGGCCTCCAAGATATATTACCCACTATTTTCCCAGCAAACATTGGAACTTGTTTCTTGGCTAATTTGCCGGTCAGCAGGCCTTAAGCATATATGAACTGATTTGTTTACTTAGGATCCAAGATGAGCAACTTAATTATTTGTGCCGTGTTTCTTTTTACGGGCAGTAAATAAATCTGAGCTGAGATCTTGGTTCAAGATGATTTATTTGATTTCACGGGACGTGATGACTGAGATTTTTGCTTCAAAAAGAAATTTGAAGCAATAACAATGTTACAAATGGCTTAAAACGAATATCGTTTCACAAATAAAGTCCTAAATGTAACAGCTGAAAGTAATACACACGATCGCTATTAAACAATCCGAAGCTTTTAACAACCCAAAACTTTGAAAACTCGATAATAATAGAACATTTCTGAATGTAGAGTATGAAAAAAATAATATCTCTAAAGCTAAGACTTCACGATACCGTTTTCGGGAAAGGGACATGTTATTTTGTCATATTCAGAAATCATAGCAAATCCTCTTATCTGTCGAAGTCGGAGTACACCCTAAATTATTTACATTACCTTGGTTGTCCATTACAACCCCTAAACGCGTCCACTCCCCTCTAGTTTTGGGCATCCACGCCCCGCGTCGCTCAGTCAGTCCAGTTGTCATCTCGCACCCGATAAGGGAAGCACGCGCGTTCGCTCCCCTAGTGACTCCAACTTTACGAATTCGTAGCTTTGCTGTCCGAACTTGATCTTCTTTTTTTCAAGTATTTTATTCAGTGGGTTTGTGTGAAGTGGTTTGAACGTGTTGGGATTTTCTGAGGTGAGAATTTTCTATCGCTTTTAGTCTTTTATTTAGTTTTTCCTTTATTCTGTCTTTCATGTTTGTTTATAAATCTTTCTGACCGTAATTGAAGCCTTGGACTGGTGTAAATAAATTATTTAGTAATTTATTTATACTCTGGCTTTGGGTAAATTCAACAATACTTATTAAAATTTTATTATTAACAACATTTTTTTTATTTTAGTCCATAAATTTATTTAGAGTCTTTGTCCCAAATGTAATTTGTATTATTTATTCATAATGTTCAGGTCTGCCCAAAGTCTCGTCGGCTATATCTCACAAATAAAACATGGCGAATCGTTTAAATTTCTAGTAAACATTTATCTTTTTTTAAAATATTGCAGCATTTATTCTGTGTTAGGAGCCTTTTTGGCTTCAAACAGGGCTTTTCATATTGTTAGTTTTAATCACTTGATTTTATTTTATTGTTTGTCCTGTGCAAATCACATAAATAAAAATAATTTCTTTCTTTCTTTTGTGTGGATTTGGTGGCAACGTTACCGATTTGATTATTATTATTTACTTTTTATCAAAAACCACGGCTTATAATTCTTGATTTTATCTCTATAACTTAATTGACTGTTGAAAAGAAAAATAAAGTTGAACGTCTCATGTGAATTCAATTCCATAATAATATGGAATTACTGTCCACAATTCTATAAATGTAATCAGGCAATATAGGCATTCAAAACCTGAAGCTATCTATAAACGTGCATTCCTCTATATATGCATGTAAATCCTATTGTTCAGGCTGTCTGTTCATCCTGCATCGGAACCAGTCGCCAAGTCTATTCTTAGTCCTAAAGCCATTCCTGATCTACCTGTACCGCAATATCTATCTGCATGTCAATTCAATATCCTAGTAAACTTATTATTATAAATGTGATTGTAAGATTGTTTGTTACGCTTTCACGCAAAAACTACTGAACCGATCATCATGAAACTTTGTACATATATTCTTGGAGGTATTAAAAGTAACATAGGATACTTTATATTAAAAAAAAAGTATAATGGCTTCACTGCGAGCGAAGCCGCCCATTGTATGTGTATTAGACTTAAGTTTATTTTTATTAATGTATTTTATGGTGTACAATAAAGCGTATAATAAATGAATAAATAAATAAATAAACGTGAAAGTTTGTGAGGATGGATGGATGTTTGTAACTCTTTCACGCAAAAACTACTGAACAGATTTAAATGAAAGTTTGCAGAATTATAGCTTATACAACAGGATAACACATAGGCTATTTATAAATACGTTGGTAGAAGTACTAAAACAACGCGGGTGGAGCCGCGGGCGGCAGCTAGTTGACTAAAATAATAACCCACCTAAAGAAGATTGCAATTTCGGAGTCCAATGTGATGGATCAATAATTGGGACGCAAATAACCATAAATTATTTTGAGTGAAAATTGAGTTTTCAGTTTACTGAGTGAAAAGATTTTGATCAGTAGATGAAGTGTGAAAATGTAGTTGATTGGAAAGAAGATTGTGAGTTTAGTGAGCTCTGTTGCAAAGATAAAACATAATATCTAAAAATTTGAATATTTTAAAAAGAGTGGGTATTTAAAATGCAACTTTCATAATGGGTTTAAGTGGACTTTATCTATACTTGATATTCGATTAAAACATCCATTTCCAAAATGATTTTTTAAAGATAGCCTCTTTATAAAATCGTTTCTGAAATTGGGGACACCAGCCGGTCCAAAGCTATAACACAACCACTGGCCTTCCGAATTTAGTATGTCCTAGCCACCTTTCAAAGGTCATTAATTACCACCAGCTTTCGGTTCTCCAACAAAAATAAAAAAGTAACAAAATATCAATTTTACTATTTGGAGACTCAAGTCCTGGTATGGTCATGTGATGAGGAGGGATAAAATGCGTGTTATTAAAAGAGTTATGAATATAAATGCGGATGGATGGAGAGGGAACCCTCCCTCTCCATCCATGGCCAAAGTAGTAGATGGATGGACTGTGTGAGAAGGGATATGAAAGAAAAGGGATTCAGTGATGGCATGACGGGGGACATGACGGTATGGAAGAAGAAAACGTGTTGCGCCGACCCCAAGTAACATGGGACAAGGGCAGGAAGATGGTGGATGGGTAGTGACTCATATAACCACCATTCAAGAATAACTAACGACAACAGCTAGACTAAGTTATTAGACGTATTCCACATATTACACCTGTTTTAACGGCACCTCAGTTAATAGCACTTGAGGTATTCCACATTTGGCAACCTATCAATATTTTTCACAGGTGCCGTAAGTGATTCTGGCCTTTTGGTAGTTTGGGTATAAATGCCTATAATGTTCTACATCTAACTAAAAAGCAAATGAGGAAGTTACATTTGTATCATGTTATTAAACCCTCTACTGATTTTAATCGCTTTTTTATTTTAATGTTCTTAAAAAAATAAACGTTCCAACACTAGCAACTACTGATCCATAGGTGCCAAATGTGCAATAAAATATTAAATAATAAATCATTCAACTTACGGCGCCTGCGTAAAATATCGATCGGTGCCGAATGTGGAATACCTCAGGTGCCATTAACTCAGGTGCCGTTAAAACGGGTGGCCAACGTGGAATACGCCAGTTATTAATAGAAAGCAACCTTATCTATTTATCTAAAGCTGTAAAGTCAAGCTTTGCCTATAACATTGATTTAATTTCAAAATGGCTAATGTAGCTCTTTACGATTCCATCGCCCCATCCATTGACACAGAACAGGACATAGGGATTATCTGTCAATCGATATTAATTCTGATGCATTACGGACAATCGTGTATGACACACGTATTATTGAGTCAGATTGGGATTTTGTTCTCAATTTTTTGTGTTATTACTATTTTTATTCTTCTGGTACACATTTATTTTTGTGTTGTTATTGATTGGCAAACTAAATCACTCTCACGGTTCACTTGATGATAAGTGGTTATCGACCATTATCCATGAACTATGTGATCTGCAATGTAAAAAATATCACATTTGCACTCACGCTCCAGAAAGGTGGATATATTGGCATGGCATGTCTCATTTGTCTGAAATTACACCATCATCAATATCCTCGTCACAGCATAATACAGCAACACAGCCGGCGGCAAAATTAGAACAAGCATGATGATAGTACTTTCCGGGATGAGCTCCTCTATAAAGACTCCTACATAGTACTGCAACCTTGTTGTAATTGCAGTATTGTTGTCGCCAGTGTAATCGTGACTTCGTAGAGAAAATGTTTGTTTTAATTAGCCTGTCTTGTCTCATTGGTAGGGGAAGGAATTATCTTATATATTTTCAAGAATCTTCATTTTTTATTCACTTAGTAAAAGATTATTCACAACCCATCTATCTATCTCTCGGAACTAAAATATATCAGCCTGTGATAACGTACCCAACATACAATTAATTTCGCATGAAATTATATTGGTAAAGATAAATCACAGAATAATTAATAGAAGATAAATATAACGTTACCTTCTTTTGTGTAGGAGTTCTCAAGGAGCTTATTTACTTATTCAGTCTTCATCTAAGATAATCCTCAAAGTTCTTTGCCATCGAATTGTATTACATTCAAAGATTCTCGAAGTTTCAGACAGACATAAGATGAATACATATTGTAATAGTCCTTCGACGGACCTAATCCAATATTAGGTACACAAAGACATAATGGCGCCGAAAAAAAATGTCAATTACTCCCATTCACTGGCTGAAATTGGTCTCATCGCGAATTTCTTTAGAAAAAAAAAAGTAAAGACAGGCTCTTTACGTGTAATATTCTGGTCTTTAATAAATGGCGGAAGAAATACGGCTGCGAGGTATTTCAAGAGATTTTTTTAAAGAAATTTCATTGTGAGTGGTCGTCCACAAAGACGGGGAAGCTCAACACCAATTAGTGTCACTCGTTTATTAGTTCGCGAGGCTTCGGGGAGGCGGTAAACCCTGAGGTGTGGTCCGAGAGACGCGCGGTGCCGCGGTGCTACACATTCCGGTTGCGCTTTTATTTTCGTTTCTTTGTTTGCGTTTGTTAGGGAGATGTCATGTTTAGGAATTTAAAATAGAATGTAGGTTAGGTGTAGATGTGGTGTTTAGATAGCCATTGCGAGAACTTTGCTACCACACCATTCCACGCTTGCTTGAATGCTTAAAGTGTCCGTCCATCTGTACCACCGAGGGCATAATACTCTGATGACGAAATTAACGTGGTCACCTACCGGGTCCAAATGAAATAAGTCAAATAATTTACCGTCGATTCAAAAATTTGTAGACCGATGAGTATTTGTATATTATATTTGTTGTCCAGCCTATTTTGGCTACCTCAAATATTTCTAATCGCATTTTAAATAAATCTAATCGCTGTAAGTCTATAAATTGGTACCAGATTGGTTTCTGGACCATTTTGTATTCTAATCCTTGCGTAAATAGACATTACAAGAGCAGTATCTAATGAGGGCTATATTTTTCAACGTTGCAGAATTAGAACGGCTGATATTTTATTCTGAATTTATCGCAGCATTTATTTAAGACAATTTATTAAATTTCAAGACTATTAGCATGAGACAAGAAGCTCTAGACAATGTGACATTCTATGAACGATAGTTACTTCTTTTTTCTTTTCGGGTTGATGGAAAACTCTTTATAAGTTTTGAGACCAGTAGGCAACCACGCCAATAGCAGCATCAGTGACGTTCAAGATCCTCCAAAGAACAGATTTATGGGCACTTGGGGTACTCCAGCATATTGTGTGTCAAATTCTGCACAGGGGCACCGTACTCGCATTGTGTGTCAGACGAGTTTATAAAACTCTATTTCACCAAATTGTCTTAGCAGCGGTCTACCTGGGTACGCAATCGATTGAGTGCTTTCCATACAGGCCACTGCAGTTCACAGCCAGGGCCCTGTTTGCTGACAATTCGACAAGTCCGACATATGTCTAAAAGTGTCAATTTGTCAATTTTTCTTTTTCATAAAACTTACAGGCGACAAAATCGTCATGGTGGAAGTACGTCAAAAGTTGACATAATTGTCAAGACAATCCGACAATTGTCACCGATAATTGTCAGAACTAATTTGACTGTGGTTTTTTGACATATGTCGAGTTTTGCTAAACGCGTTTATAAATGGCAAATATGTCAAGATTTCACATGCCGATTTTTGACACATTTGTCACTTTTATTAAACAGCCTAAGCGCGACAATTCTACAAGTTTGACATTTTTTGACATAAAATTGTCGAATTGTCAGCTTTATTAAACAGGGCCCAGGTGGCAGGTGTTCCTGGGTTTTCGAAAAGTTGGATAGTAGTAACGATAGCGTTAATAAATTCAAATTGTGACGTGCATCGAAATGTTATGTCATCAATTCCTTATTTCTTTTTGAAAATTGTTGTCAATGATCGAATGTGACTTTGTCTTGAGAGCCACGGAACGTTATGTTTATATAGAAGCCATAAAGCTATTGTTTCAAAAATAGGAATCATTCTGACTGCAGAACTAAAGGTACTCTGTCACCAAACACGAAAAAGTCATCCAGACTAAACAACAAACGAAGAAAAGCCACAGAACACAAACATAAACCCAATTAATTATTTCCTCTGTTTCACGACTGTTGTGACTTGAAACATGTATTATGTCTTTATTCCGCCATTTGCCATCCTAGCTTTTAGAAATAAAACTGGCAAACAGCACATAAAACGAAGACTGGGAGCTTCAATCGAGTTTCGTCCATACTCTGATGAAGACCGTCACTACAACTATAGGGTCATAAAAACACAATTCGGAATAACAACTTTAACTCTAAAGGAATAAGAACCAAAGTCCTATGTTTTATTACCGTTGTCAAATTTCCTTTACAGTGTTGAATTATTTCTCTATATCTCGTATACAATGGCTTGATGACGGATGGCTTGAGAACTGTGATATATTTCAAACTTTGTACTGTGATGTACGAGCAATCACATTGTTTGTTACACTACAATTTTACACAGATACAACACATCTTATGGCAGATCGAAATTGTAATTCTGAATTTGAAAACGTTCCCTAATTGTTTTGAAATTAAATGTCAAATCGTGTTTAAATGAAGAACAAAAAGAAAAATAATACCGTTTTGAATTTTTAAACTGCTCTTTAGTTCGTATTGTGTTTTATTTCAATCAAAGTTAGGGTTTGCCGTACAATTCCAATTTTACAATAGAACGCCTGTGTATATATTACAGTTAAATATATTATGTTCAATCGAGCTTCAAAAGATTTTGTAGACATTAATTACTTCATTAATAACTGGCAGGTACAAGTTGAAAATTGCTGTTCGAAGTATAATAAATTAATGCTGATCGGCTCAAAGTTTCAGAACCGTCTATTGATTTTTCAAAACTAAAATAATTCTTCTTAAAGTTTGCTATTATACAATGAATTGTACTCGCTAAGCAAAAGTTTATTGAAGCTGTTATAAGTTTTCTATTGCTCTTTATAGCAGCGTATTGATAAAGCCGTGTTTAGTATATTTTAACTTTATTTAAACTCGAAACAAAAAGAGAGAAATCTGTTAGAAATTCGATTCTTGGCTTGGCTTATTAACATTTAACAAGAAGGTGGGTGGTAAAATATACGACGTATTGAAAATTAATGCATAAATAATGAATATTATGTTTAAATTATTTAACAAACCGTCCGATGGCTGAAATTTATCGTGGGATCTAAAAAATGGCTGATACTAATGACATCAGAAACATGTTATAGAAATATTTGATGAATTTAAGCTATTACTAGTTCAATCCGGCTTCGAATCTGAATCTGATACAAATATTGAGCGTGGGGCTGTCATACTGCACTTCGAAGTTTAAAATATCGATGTACTGTATTCGTAAAGTTTAAAAGTACGATTCACGTGAGAATGATTTAATTGAGAAGTTTCATAATCGCGATGTACGGAACTTCGAAAGCGTGCTATGACATTTTAGTTTATTGAGAATGTTCATCATCGCGATGTGATTCGAAAGCTTGCTATGACGAATTACTGAATTTCGAACGTTTAAGGTAAGATCAATCTCCCTTTGCCATTGTGCTGCCTGCTCGAGTAGGTATGATACGAAGAGTGATTACTAGCTATACTTTCCCACAGATTCCTATTACAGACATGGGACTTAAATATAACCGGTGCACCTGTGATAGTTGTTCCATAGGTGCACCTTTACGTAATCCTTTGTATAATACAGGCGTAATGCTATGTGTTACATTATTAAAGCCCTCTCTGAGAGGCTAAATGTGACAATGCGGCAACTAATCTGTAAAAAAGCGGTCACGTGCGAGTCTGACTTACGCACTGAGGGTTCCGTATAAATATATAGTACGTTGGCTACCGAGCTCAGCTCGGGTGAAAATAAAGAAAAAGACGTTTTCTAAAAATGAAACCTAGCTAGATCGATTTATCGCCCCCGAAACTAAATTAAATTTTATGAAAATCGTTGGAGCCGTTTCCGAGACTCAGATAATATACATACAAATATACAAGAATTGCTCGTTTAAAGGTATTATATTAGATAGGTACTAATGCCGTTTTCATATATCCAAAAGCAACCATTTACCTGACAGAGCGGGGCACTTGACTGTAACAAAAATAACCCATTTAAAGCTTAATTTTACGCAAACGGACCCTTGAATCAAAAATGGTTTTCACAGGCCCGTAATATCTTTGAATGGCCTATCCAACGATACCCCACACCATGGAATAGACAAGAAAAAAAAACATCCCCACTTTACGTGTAAAGGAGAGGAGCTACACAAAAAAAAAGGTTTTCTTGAATTTTTGTGGTTAATATGTATATCCATGCCAAATTATAGGTTTCTAGTACTAAGAGTCTCTGAGCTAAGCTGCGGACGGACGGACATGGTTAAACTATAAGGGTTCCCTGTTGACTACGGAACCTTAAAAATAATGTATATCAAAATGCGAAGTCACATTGTTGCGTTGTGTCTATCTGCAGAGTCCTTTATAATAAAATCCATTAAGGTTCTCAGTTTCACAGCCGTGTTGAATTAAAAGGTCTTGTGTAAGTATTCAACAGTCTAATAAAATACTTAGAAACCTAGATCTACCTATAAACGTGCTTAAGTAA
Organism: Orthosia gracilis; assembly: GCA_947562075.1. Lineage (NCBI taxonomy): Eukaryota > Metazoa > Arthropoda > Insecta > Lepidoptera > Noctuidae > Orthosia > Orthosia gracilis. The sequence continues at coordinate 42,111,675 of OX387265.1, read as the reverse complement.
TTCTAAAACATACTCGAAGCTTCAAAAAATATTTCAGAACACTATGCCTAACATTAAAACATCCACAGTTTTATCTCACTAAATTATATCACTTAAGCTTTAATTGTCTTCAGCATCAACTCGTCTATTTCAACACTTACTTAATTCATTTAATAAGACTTAGTAAGTCATTCGTCAAAGTTAACTTGCTCTAACTTTGCGGCACTCATCAGAGATAAGCTAGTTCATTGTGTGGAATTTAAAATTATTATTGTACTTTGTTTTACTAAGAAAATGACGACGATTTGGCTTAGAGTCTTCGTATATTTAAAGCTTGTCACGTAGATGAGTTGAAACGCTATTAATTTAAGGCAATATATTTGTAGATTTCAATGCTATATAGAGGCTTCAGATGATGTATGTTTTTTTTTTCTCGTACAATAATAACAACATAATTATTAATACTTAGTAGCTTCTTCCTGCGACTAAGCTACGGGAACTACGAATTTTACCGAGATAAAAATTCCTATGACACACAGAAATACTTCCTATTTGGTGATAGATTTTCCGTAATCGGATCCGTACTACCTTTTACAAACAAATAATCGTATGACAACATATTCATTTTGTATTCCACTGCAATAAATATTTCCAGGCCAACACAGAAAAGCTGTCAAAATTCCCTGATATTACAACGTCAAAAATTCAATATATCAAAATATCAATGTATTTCATAAAAATGGTAATATTTCAGAGTACTCTACCTATATGCTTGTACAAAACTGATACGTGGAATTCCGAATGGCTGTATTTCAGAGGCTATAAAAATGCATTAGATTTTATTCCACCTGTAATAGTACAAAATTTAAAGTTATCTATAAATACCGATACAATGCTCCTGGCTTAGTCCAGAAAGTTATTGCAGTACGTGGCTTTTAGCTCGATAAAACTATACAAAACGTTATTACTATCCAACTAACTTTATAATTTACACAGTTTTGAACTTGTTAGGAATGTATAAAGTTTTAATTCAAAAAGCGACTTTTTGAGACCCATTAAATTGTGAAAATTAATAAACTAGTACAGGTTCAAGTAATGTGTAACGAACTACTGAATTAGCTTAACACGGAAGGGATACCAACGCTAAAGTTTACCAAACATCCTGAAACCAAATTCTTCTCAAATTAGTTCGCACTTGACCAAGCTGTACGGGCTGTACCCATTCATAAGCCGGGCCTAGCCGTAAATTTTCCCAAAGGCGGCTTCCATTATGCACCCATACGAATAGGCCAGTTTCGCTGACAGGAACTTACGAGACGTTACCGCTTTTAAACCGCACCTATTTATAAATACCACCTTTATTTTTTAGGGTTTTCTTGGAGAATGAATTGTAGATTAGAAAATAATGATACCCAATGCTTTGTCGTTGTAAAGCGTCTTTTTGATACCATTACTCTTTCATGTAAATGCAAGTATTGTTCAATGAGAAGAAACTTTTATTTCTTTTGATCAAGTCTTTCAAGTCTCTCATTCGTTTAATTCAAGGAGCTGACTTTGTACTTGCCCTTTGTCTCTTTGGATTCAAATGATTCATCATGCTTTACCGTCTTTTCATCTTTGATTACGCGTAACTGATTGTATTAATGATCACCATGAGACATCTCTTTTTATATATAAAGCATACAGTCCAACAGCATCCGTTTTTCAAAATTGGGTTATATAAGCGTCCAAATTTAATTTTAGCTATAACTTCTGTGCTATATAAATAACTATTCCACCACGCCGCCTAGCTGTAGCTCATCTCCTAGTTGTTTTATAACACTTGGTGATAAAAGATGCCATTTAGTAAACTATACAGCTACTTTGGGAGGTCAAGGTTCCGTCTGTATCTCGTTGATTACGTCATCGACTAAGTTATGGTCTTCTTTATAGGGAGCGTTATAGCCTATCTTTACTGTTATGTAATGAGTACGGACGAGGAGTATTTTTCAAGTTGCTCTTGGAATATAGGGAGTATTGTTAACAGATGAGATTTTGTATCTGGTATGGTTTTATTATTTTTCTAATGTTCTTCAGCGCGTTCTTTTGTTACTATTTGTTTATTTATATAGTTAAATGTTTTTTTTTATTTTTTATAATGTACGTACTTTTTTACTTTTCTAATTTAATAACTAATTCCCCTCTCTGTCTATCTCATAATTTCTTATTTATTTTATCTATTTAACTCAAAAATCATTCTGGATATTTGATAGGGGTTCTATTTTCATATTTAGATATATCTGAACCCATTCCGATATAGTACGGTGTCCTCACTGTGTTGAGTAACGGCACTTCAATTACGATCTATTAAGTTACGTTTATTTGTCGAAAACCTTGCCTTGACTTCCAAGAAAATAATCTTCTTGTCTTCATCGCATTGATTGGTTCCAGCCTCCCTTACAAATCTATCTACACAACTGACACTCGTCTCGAAATTTAAAAAAAAAAACTACAAAAGATACCTTTAGAGTTCTCGTTACACAATTGCTTTACAGAACCGCACTGTCTGCCTATTAAAGAAATTGAATAAAACCCAAAGAAGCCCGCAGGTAAAATTCTATGCCTATACAGGCGACAGGTAAACGTGCCTAGTGATAAATTTGAAGGATTTTGTTAGAAAAAATCTCTTAGGGGTTGTTTGAAAAAGGTGCTGGTACAAATACGTAGGCAGGTAGTAGAGAAATAATTTGTGCGAATGCACAGTGGGATTTAGAGAGTTTTTGTTGAGACATTCTTTCTTTTCTTTTGCATTTAATTGTTTTGTTGTGTTACCGGGCTGTATAAAATATGCAAGAAGTTTTGTTGTTTAAACAATTACTCCTACAAAATTTTAACACCCACTTGAAATCCAATACTTGTATCTGAAAACTGTATAAGTCGATCTCAAAAGGGCTAAAGAGTAATAAACCCAACAAGGACTACTTACTAAAACTTTATTTGCACGAAGTTGTTGTTTCACAGGGCTATATAAAATATGACAGAGGTATTTGTTATATAGACAATTACTCCTACAAAATTTTAACAACCACTTGAAATCCAATACTTGTATCTGAAAACTCTACTCGTATTGTACTATTTGCTAAAGAATAATAAACCCAATAAGGACTGACTAAGAGTCATTTTAACTTTATTTTCAAGAAATTTAGGCATTTTAAACTCATGAATTTGTATTGCCCAAATTGAAAATAAAATATTTCAGCAAACTCTTATGAAAACCTTCATTTGTATTAAATTCTAATCCTTATAAGATCCTATTATCAGGATACGTTTCGATACCCCCGGCATCAGCTCAGAATTGGCGTAAAAGACAATGTTCTTAAAGGATTAACGTACTCTATAAGGTTAAGACGATTTCCATCTAAGTAGAAAAAGATAAGGCTTACCATGTACTTGAGAGAATTTCGAGTATTCCCGGTATTTTCCCGATGTCAGTGTTCGAGTATTTCTGAGCATTTTCGTAATGTCAGTCAATCCTCTTAATTGAATTTAGGCTGTGATTTCACTACGTGAACGCTTTGTTTTTGTGTAATGTTTATTTTTAATGTTATTTTTATTTTAGGTTAAATAAAAATTACTTGTTAATGTTTTAATTGCTTTTACTGTTAATTTTTGTTACTATAGTTACTATTGCAACAAACAAAAATGCCTAAAGCCATTAAAACAATAAACGAAACAAAAAGTTAGACCTAGAAAATTATAACAAAGTAAAATGATACAAGCCATACGAACCTCAACAAAATGCAAAATATTACACAACCCCACCAATAAAATCCCGAATGAATTAGTCATTGACCATAAACAGGTCATAATATAATCGCCAATAATTTCACAGAAAGGGTGCCTTCGATAGCCGAAAAGACGTTATATTTTATCAAAACAAATTCTACGATAAAAGCTCATGGCCGAACGTTCGGGAGCTCGGCTAATGGAACCAGAGCTTAACATTAAGTAAGCACGTACCTCCCTAGTATTATTTTAATGTCGCATTTTGCGAGCGTGACAAAGATCAAAGCAGTGATTTTACACACTTGTCTCCTGAAATTATGTGAGAAATTTCGTAACAAACATTTGCTTTTGCAATGTTTTCTGTTTCATTAGTTTTTATTAGTTTAGGGTTAATCTAATAATTTCGAGTAGATGCTTTGGGATTGAAATAAAACTAATTTTACGGATTGTTTCGCTTTTATTGTTAGGATTTCGTTTTTATTTGCAGCCGTTTTGAGAGTTTCAAGTCGTTTATGATAATAAGACAGCGAGTTTGTTTACAGTTACCTAGGTATGTTATAACCTTTTTATGTAACTGCCCTCTTAGCTGGCTTTTAAGATCTCAACATTCAACCACATTTTCAAATGTGTGTAAGATTAAAGAATTAGATAATCCTACTTTATACATAATTCTTATAAGTAAATACAGATATATTTCATCAGAATCCACATTAATACACTAGTCATGTAACCGAACAGTAGCGAACTTAAAATTAATGTTCATTCATTCGCTCAAACCTCTATTGTTCAATTTATAGTATCAATGATTCACAATCCAATGAATCGTTTGAAGCGCCTACAATATTAATTTATTGTCGTCACTGATATGAATGTCTAAATCTATTACAGTTGCAGGTTATTAGCTTTCAATATAACGTCCGAGACTGGGCATCAAATGTATTGATTTAATCTAAAATAACCGATTTCAATGCAGACGTTTTTAAGGCGGTAACCGGTAGTAAACGGACGCGGGAGCGGAAATCTTATTACGAAATAACACGAGTTTGTGAACTCTTGAACTTACTTCGGCGTCTTTGTAAAGCGCCACTTTTAAAACTACGTTTATTATTTTGCAACTTAGTTCTCCTGCTCCTTTCGAGAGAAAATGTATAGTGACCATAGAATTGGTAGATCTGAGTGTATACTGAATATATATGAATACATCAAAATAAATCATAGACGATGAATATGAATAAATTTCAGGCCAACCTCATTAAATTCTGCCATTTATTTGATGTTACTTAACAAAAACATCTGAAAACGTTAGTTTCAGAGTCTTGTTAATCAATGAATCTGATCAACGAAAGCATATTTTGAACAATCAAATAGCGATGTAGAAAACCTAATACATCCACTATATTGAATCTCTAATATGGATACAAACTCAACCCACAAAATATATTTGCTCTATTTGTAGATAATATTAAATTTTATGAATTATTAATTACAGTTGAAATAACTGACGCTTCAGGCGTCAGAAAATTTACATTTGAATAAAATGCGAAGTGCTTTAATACTGGTTACAGATTTTAGCTTCCGTGTTTATATGGATGATGGTATTATATCATCATTGACGCATAACATTCGTCTGTTATGTGGTGAATGCTTCCATCTCTTGCAATATTTATGAAAGTTTGTCGATCATAATTATAAAAAGTTAATAAAAAAAAACTTTTCTTTTTTTTTAAGCCCACTACTATGTTGTCTCACTAATGGGCAAAAGGCTCCCCCATATCTTTACAGCCAAATTTATCTTCTGCTTTCTCTTACCTATCGGACAGAAACGAGTCCAAATCGTCACACTAGCGTTTTTTAGGCCTGCCTCGGTTACGACGTCCGTCTTCAGGTACCCACTGTGTGGCAATCCAAGCCATCTGTCCCTATGTATCCAAATCCACTTTAGCCTTGCAGACTTCAATTTACTGACTAAATAATATTTGTGTTAGGATTTATTCGCAGGTCACTCAGGCATCTAATAAAATAATATAGAAATGTAAGCCAAGATATCTTCCTAAGCAAATATTTCAATATAGTTAGTTTTCTAAAAACTTAAATCAACTTATCTACTGATTCTATGAAATAATTTACTATGCGTGAAAGCAATAAAGCGCGCTTGAATGGTTTTTCAGTAAATTAGATTTCACTACTTTGGTAATTTTCTATTTAATTTTTTATCTAAAGCCATACGAATATCGAACTCTCTTACTTATGTTGAACTAGCTTCTGCCAGGTGGCTGTGCCCGCGTAAAAAGTGTTTTTTTTTTATCCCAAGGTAACATTATACCGGGGTGTAGCCTTAGTGCTATTCCAGACTATAATCTATCTCTGTGTCAAATTTAATCCAGATCCGTTCACCCGTTCTGGCGTGATTGAGTAACAAAAATACATCCAAAGTTTCGCATTTCAAATATTAGTAAGATCAACATTTTTTAATTTCAATTTGTGTATTTTCTTCTGATAACTGTTGGATTACGTACGTTAGATTTGAATGGAGTAGGCAAAACATAAAAAAGAACAAGAATATTAATAAACATTTTCCATACTGCCGACCGAAATTTACGAAGACCGTTATTAGTTTTTAAGTGCATTATTGTTTCTGTCCTTAGTAAATATACTCCAAACATAAATCAAACAAACAGAGAGACGTTATTAAAAAAAACCGGCCAAGTGCGAGTCGGACCCGCGCACGAATGGTTCCGTACCATTATCGCAAAAAATGGCAAAAAAATCACGTTTGTTGTATGGGAGCCCCACTTAAATATTTATTTTATACTGTTTTTAGTATTTGTTGTTATAGCGGCAACAGAAATACATCATTTGTGAAAATTTCAACTGTCTGGCTTTTTTTTTTCTCTTTAATTTAATAAGAGCATTATTTACAATATTTGTTGAATGTATAAACATACCAACACAAACCATAGCTATCACGGTTCATGAGATACAGCCTGGTGAGAGACGGGCAGACAGAAAGACAGACAGACGAACCGCGGAGTCTTAGTAATAGGGTCCTGTTTTTACCCTTTAGGTACGGAAACCTAAAAATAATACCTTTACAGTGTTCGCAAGAGTGTATAAATAGAAAAATAAAAACAAGTAAACAAAGGTTCCAAAAGGAAATGTCGGACTTTTAACAGTATCTTTTTACAACTTCACTCCAAATAGCCATTGCGGGTGTAATACCCGACAGAATTAAATTTAAAAAAAGTCTGATCGAGTGCGGTTTGGACGATCGCGCCGTGGAAAGTATAATGACTTTTAAGAATTCGATTTCTTTTGAAATATGGGAAAAGGATACTGTTTTTCTTTGTTATGAAAAATGAAACACTCTCATTAGTTTTTAGAAGTAGCTAGAATATGATTTTCTATATTCAACTTATTTTTTTATTTACGGGCAAGTTTACTTGATACTCTACAATAAAATGCTTCAGGCTTTGTTTTGTAAATAGACATTTTGTCATTTCTATATCTGTAACTCATTCATTATAAAAGTATAATTTAATTAAACCTAATATTACAGTAAAAAAGAAGAAAACATTTTCAAGATAAAATTTCGCGAGCACAAGACAAAGGCGTTCACTTCTTCAAAGCAGCTTTAAAAAGTAAAAGGCAAACATGATTCGTGAATCTTCGCACGATATTAAACTTTTTACAATAACAAAAGACTTAACTGCCGAACTTTAGCATCTCGATCTAACAATCCCTTTAATTAAAGCGTCGCGAACGCGTCAAGGGATGCCCTTAAAATTTCAATCCCTAATAACCATTTGGAAGAAACAAAAAAGTCAGCACACAACGCTTTTTGTCCCGCTCCCACTGATTACTACCCTCATTCGCGTGAAAAAGAGAAAAGATTTTAATTAAACACGCTGATGAGCTAGTTTCGCGATGTGTAATTTTCTTTTGACGACAATCTGCTTTTGTGTTTTGTTAATTTATCTGGAGAAAATGGATGTTATAAAAAATCGCTGTGGCATATTGGAGTTTTAATGAGTAACTTTAAATTCTAATATTTAAATATTTCACTAAATTTGTCAATTTAACCACAATAACACTAGAAAAAGTATTGGACTTAGTTCATTTTAGGGATTCTAATTATAAAAACAAAAAATATACCAAGCCCTTCACAGGGGCTGGGATATTACTATGAAAGCTATCCTAAATAAACAAAATGAATCAAAACGTCGTGCTAACGGCAACCCATACGTTACAATCCATTTTTCCCCTCCACCATCGCCATTGAAAAGCATATTATCAAAGTAATTACCTCAAAAAAATGATAGTAAAAAACCGAATTTACAGAGGGTGAACGATAAATGACTCAAAGTCACGTGACATGTTCCGGTGCGTTCATTACACGCCTCCCCACAAATTAGGCTGAGTGCAGGCCATACATCCGATACCCACTCCAACAAGTCAATGGACGAATGAATTACGATCAGTTTTGGTAATAAAGTAGGCAGCCAAACGCTGAGTCATTGTTTTAAAGCCTCCTGTTTAAGTGATTATGTAAATTTATAACAGGCGGCTACTGTGGGGCCTGTATTTTATTTAGCCTAGAATATGAACGAACTTTTTTAATGTTTTACCAGGAATTTTTGATACTTTTTAAAATTAACGTTATTTTAGCAGTACATAAAAAAGTATCTGCTAAAAATATTTGCAAGAACTTTAGAATGTTGATCTTAATATTCACAAAGCATCTTCTGTGTCAAAGGTTTTATTAAAACATTCAAAAAAATGTTGTTACATTATATTAACCGGACTTGCTATGCTACAGCGCTTTCAAAGCAACTCTTTAATTTATTTTTTGTTTATTCCAGGTTAGTGAAAAGGCAAGGGGGACATGGAGACCGTCGTCCAATATTTACTCCTAGCTTTGGCTCTGACTTCAGTGCAAATATCCTACACTGAAAGCCGTCTAAATGAAAAACGCAGGGATAAAACTGAAAGGAGGTTCCATGCGACACAAGTGAAAGATAACATATGCGAGATAACTAACAGAGAATCTAAAGTACATTGCTATTGCGAAAGCACTGACGTCAAAACAGCTACCAAGGCCGACTGTTGGGTTTTTAACGGAGGTATTGATGAAACCGATCCAATATGGTCCACTTTCAACTCTCAGCCCTATTTGGAAAGGCTAACATTCAACGTTCGATCTGACGGAGCACTTAAGTTTATTCCATTCCACGTGATCCATCGCATGAAACGGCTACAAAAGCTCTTCATACACTACGCTACACTAAACAAAATTGAGAAGAGAACATTCTCAAACATAACCACACTGAAAGAAATAACTCTGATGAACAACAAAATAACCGAATTGGACTTCTCATCGTTCACGAATCTCCCGTCGCTCGTAAACCTAACTATAAAAGAGAATAAAGTAACAGAAGTGCAGAGGGACGTGTTCGTCGATTTGCCGAGTCTCAAATATCTGGATTTGTCTTTTAACAGTATCAATCTGGCGCACGACGGTTGTTTTGAACATCTGACCGTATTAAACGATCTGATACTAGAGGCTAATTCAATTACGGTGCTGACTAGAGACACATTCAGGGGCTTAGCTAATCTGACGAGATTGGATCTGCGGTCCAACAAGTTGTCAATGTTGGGCGATTTAACTTTCACGGAGCTGTGGAATCTTAACGAGCTACTTTTAGATAATAACGAATTGAAATTCCTGTCTGAAAGGGCTTTTGATGGTCTCGCTCTGCTACAGAAATTATCTATGACAGGGAATAAATTGAAGTCTATTAATGAGGGGCTATTAGAAGGTGTGCGCGGTCTTGAATTATTGGATCTGAGGAACAATGAGATAGAACATTTTACTTACGAGACAATAAAACCGATATTGGAAAATTTGAAAATGAAGAATGCTGTGCTGTTATTGAGCGGTGAGTTTTACGTTTATTTTGTTTGGTAATATAAGATTAATGGCAACGAAAGAAATGAATTGAAATATGAATTACTTGGTAATATTCGAGTGTCGATTTTCTGTAATAATCACTATTATTCGATCCATAAACCCGTTCGAACCTTTCATAAAGAACCTTCAATATTTTCCATTTATATAATTTTCCGTTCCCCTCAACAATTACGTATAATAACTTCAAACACCACTATTTGGATTATAACAGGAAATTCATTTTCAATTCTATCACTGTCGATGCCATTGTTCAAGTTAACGACATAACATTGCCATTATAATGATATTACGCGTCCATTTTTGTCAGCAACATGTTATTTTCGAATAAATAGTAAACATCATGTAGCTCTTGGGAAGTTAAATAAGTATGTTTTGTGCAAACAATGGGGAATTCCCTGCTGTATTTAATCCCCTTACTGAAGCGCCCTTCACATTAAGGACAATTAATGAGTGTAAAAGCGCCCTTTATCGACTCAAACGTAGCAATAAGTAGATTTTTATACAATGGCGTAGTTTTATTAAAAACAAACATGTTTAAGTTTAACGTTTTGATTAAATTGGCACGTGTAGCTGAATAATTAAGTTACTTATCAAAATCAACTCGCTCTAAAACATGGCTCGTGTCGAATGTTTATTTTAGATATGATGTTAGAAATATGAATCATTGAGCTTTTAACTACACAGTTATTTTAGGCACAATAGTATGAATGTTGCCGGCGATTTCTGTAAATACTGATTGTCGACTGGTCCAAACAAATAAAAATAAATATATATATTTTCGGAGGTCTTGTGAATGTATAACAGTTCACTTTATTAAAACTTTAAATTATATTAATTACTGCAATATATTTAAGGCAATACGAAATGCAGTTACTTCCTTTATTTAAATAACTAAAACTTTTTACAAGCTTGCAGCAGCCCGATGTTGTTTTGAGTCAATATTTCATTTTAACACCCCATCCACGACTCACTCACTCAAAGAACTTGAAGTTAATAGAGCATATCATTTCAATCGCATGATATTATAGGATTACAACTTTTCGATCTCAGAAATGTATTTTCATTTGGTAAAACACTCTCGGAGTTTGAAGCAATATTTGAAGAATTCATTACTAATGGAAACATACGTATTTTACTATTAATAGTTTGATCTGTGTCGAAACATTCCTCAATTAAAAGTAATTACTAACGTTGCATTTTATTTTTGCAGGTAACCAACTAAGTTGCGACTGCCGTTTATCTTGGATACAAGTTCTAAGGAATGAAACAAAGAGCGAACCTCTAAGATTGGCTTTAGATAGCATCACATGCGTCATGAGTACTGGCGAAGCACTTGAAAGTCCATCGAACGATGTGATCTCGGCCTTCAATGACCCTAAGCCTTCGAAATCTGAACAGCTGTATGAAATAGAAGCGAATACTGACGTACTCCAACAAGATGCCAATGATGAAGAATTATACGAAGACACAAATCAATACAAAGTCGAACCGACCGTACAAACAATCGTGGCCAATCAATTCGCAATAGTCAACATGCCAGTAGAAAGTTTGCCTTGTCCTCGCGAGATGGTTCGAAGTGGTGAAGACTCCTTAATGCTATCATCAAAAGACGAAAACTATTGGCAACCAAGTAGCAGCGTGCGGATTTTATCATCATTTTTCTTCGTATTGTCGTTATTATCAATAAGTTTATTTTAATATATAAAAGTTAATAATAGAGTTACCCGTGTGATGCTGTGTATGATAATAGTGCTGAAATCAACAAAAAAGTTCAAGTAGCAGATAACAAACATTTTACAAAAAGATACCTCCTTGCTGATTCTAAAGTAGGTCACGTAATGGTTATAGAACCGATTATGTTGCGTCCTTTGGCAACGATCTCTCCTTTAATGGTCTAATCAGTGCCAAGATTATCGCTACGCATATTTTTCCTTTTGTAAAGTAGATCAGAAATCAAAGGACCAATGTGTTGGTTTTCGTAAATTCTATGAAGATGGTGACTTCAACTTTACCGCGTATTTCAGCACTATGAGCTTATAATTTTATACTTCTGCTTTATGCTTGATTTATAGATTTTAAGAGAAAAGACTGGTTTAGAAGTTTAATTAAATTATTTCTTAGTAAGTGTCATTTAAAATCCAGTGTTGTATATCATTCTATTAGCATAATGTTAAGGATTTTGCGATGGATCCCTAATATGGCTAACATAAAAACGTTTGTAGTAGAAATCTTAGATAAAGTTCCAATTTGTTCAAAAATAAAAAGACGTAGATAAAGGTTTTGCAAACGTCCAATGAAGTTTACAAATTATGTAGAAAATATTTTTTATATTCGACAAAAAGTAAGTTATGAAAGGGTACATAAAAAGTACCCAAGAAGTTTTTGGTCATGTTAGAAACAAAGGTCATACTAAATTGAACCAAATAACTTTTCAGAAATTATAGTACACTTACGTGACTAAAAGTTTAAGAGATCGGCGGCTGGATCTTTTAAGCTTAAGGCTTTTAGACATAAACTTTGAATAAAAGTTTGAAAGAGACGTATTCGAAAAGTAAAATATGGAAAATAAATCATTTGAGTGCAAAGTTTCGAATAAAGATTAGTTTGATTTAAGATTTTTCTATAGCTTGTGTACAAATTCGATTAGTTTTAGCGTTAATCAGAACGATGTTAACATAGATGATAGATATGCCAAATAAGAATATTATGATTTAATTAAACTATATACTACAAAATACAGGTCCTACCAGTAAACTTATGAATACTACAGAAAATGTTGGTGATGATACCAAATAAAGGTTGTTGGTCACAATGCCACTAGAATTTTCCATGTCGCAAGTGCTATTACGGACACAAATCATACGCTTGAACATCTAGACATGGGAGAAACATCTGGTTACACAGATTTATGTGCAAATGCGGAAATCGAACCTTCAATGTATATGTGCATTTTAGATATTTATTTACACATGGCGACACATCAAGCAATACACGCCCAGTATGAGCTGTCATCGCATTGTATAGGCTTTCCAATTCGAGAAGGGCCAGCGTATACTGGATAATAATATGTTGATCTTGAAAATCGTTGTCCGTACCATGCATGTACTAGATTTTTTTGTAAGTTAGCTTTGTGGAAAAAAAAAGTGTAATATAGTAATCATAATTCTTGTACATATAGAAGTTAAGGATTTGGATATTGTAACTAGAAGATAAAATATTAATAAAAAAATGAGATCATGAATTTTGTAGCATTTTATTTGTTTAGGTTTTTTTACTCAAGTAATCAGAAAATGATAAAATTATGAGCATAAAAATAGAATATACAAATAATAGTATTTATATACACAAGGAAGTTACATATCTAACTAACGATTTATACGTAACCTGACTACACACACCGGCCAATATACAGGGTACATTAAAGTTGGCATGGATGACAAAAAAATATGATCGTATTTTGTAAAAAAAATACACTTACCTAAAGTTGGCCATAAGTTGTTAGTTCCCCGAATTTGATTCTTATTAGCTACGGACAATGGTATGATACAGCGAGTGTTTTTTTTCCAAAACCAACGGCTTTAATTCCTTGCAAAAATGCAAGGATGTGGTTTTAGATTTTCTCAAAATCGGGGCTGACAATCCGTTAAGTGTTTTTCGTTATTTCTTAGTTTCAGATTTGGCCATTCATACCTACTTTAAAAAATCTCCCTTTACAAATACAGCGTAACTTCACGTAGACAAGATTCGTTACTATCCGAGAGAATATTCCAGATGAAGCTAGAGCATGCCTTTACAACATTGAGGCTGGAGTACCGCTGGGCTCTGGGATAAATCCTATTCTCTACAACATACTCACACCAGATAATGTGACTGTTGTTACTTATGCGGATGACATCGCCTATCTATCCTTTCATGACTCAGCTGAAATAGCTAGTCAGAAGCTGCAGCACGTACTTAAGTAGTAAAATGGCGGCTTAAAAACAGCGCCCGAAAATCACATCACATCCAGCCTGAGAAGAGGTATTTGCCCCCCAATACGTCATTGCCTAGTTGAAACTAGGCAATGACGTATTGACACATTAAGAGTACCAAGGGTTCCACCTAGATCGCCACCTTAGATGGAAGACCCACATAAAGTGCAAACGCAACGAAGTCAACCTGGAATTCAAAAATCTGTACTGGCTGATGAGACGGAACTCCATTCTTTCTTAGGAATTTAAATTTTTAACGGCATTGCACAACAGTTGTGCAATGCTGTTATCAAATCCATATGGACCTACGTATATAATATAACATATCTGCAAAAACAAAAAATGCAATTTTGCGGACAATTGTATCCTGGTTCACTCGCAGTGACAAGATACAAGAATACCCACCATAAAGGAGAAAATTAAAGAACACACGAGACGTTATGCCGAATGCTTGGACAAACACCCAAATCCCTTGGCTACTAAATCGCTTGTCACCTCCCAAGCCGTTAGACGACAAAAACGATAGCAAATCTCGTTTATACTATCGAGGGCTCACGGGCTATTTGGATTAAGCGACATTTTTGGAACTTTAGAGGAGACCATTTCAAAGTTTCAATTTTAGGAAAAAAAATATTATCAAAAAGTAAATGTTGACGAAAGTATATGTTTACGAAAAATGGTTCATGTTGTTTTCTTTTACAAAAGCCGCACAATTTAGACTAGTTTACATTATTTTAAAGCTGTTATTAACAGAAATAAATGTCGCTTGATAAAATATTATCTCAAATCACTTTTATTTAGATACAGGCAAAACGATTCCAACGCACTATATTACGAAATTTTTGTTAGGATTTATGTCCGCTTAAGTCAAAATCTTTTGTCCATCTTTTAAAATTTTATAAAATTTGTGTCGCATTAATCAAAAGAGATTCAAACTATGCCTAAATTTACTAATTTTTTAATAATTCTTACGCTATTTTGTTGATATTTCAAGCAATAAAATAGTGTCAATAACTGGATTCAAACGACGCAAAAGATCTGGCGATTCCGAATATATATAACTCAATATTGGCCAGGATGTCGCCTAATACAAATGGCCAGTGAACCATCGAGAGTTTTTGAGGCAATGCCCTCCAGAACCCAAAGTCCTTTTGAAATACAACCAAACTGATTGTAGTCGCTACCGACTGATAGCAGTTTCAAGTGGAAATGAAAAAATAAGTAGGTTAGATTCGAGTCTAGACTTGCTCGTAAATGAATTGAAAAAAAATCTAAGATTACATTCAAATTAAATTCTTAACAGTCTAGTAGACTTAAAACTCTCAATTATAAAACAAAGCCAATATCGAACAATCTTTGTCATGCTACGCAACAGGTAATATGTATTATAGCAGTTGTTCCAGAATCTAGTTAAAATTCAATTCCACGTTTCAGCATAGTCTGAAACAGTCATGATTGCGATGTGTGTGCAAAACTGAATATTATTATTGAAGTCTAGGACTGTATTAATGTTGATATTATTTTGGCTTATCGCTCTTACTATGAACGGATGACTATATCCATTCACTCTGTATCAATCAATCTCTTAACTGACTATAAAGCCAGATGGGCTTTGCTTAATCACATGGGGAGAATATAATTAGCTAGAAAACGTCGAAACCGCGTTAACAGATAATGCTACAGCTGTTGTGCTCTATTTGGAATAACAGGAATGGCACCTACACTGATGATGACCTAATTATTAAACTACTGCGGATATGATGGCTAAGTTCCAGCGACCCGCCCCGACTTTGCCCGTGACAAATTATACACAAAACACCTTTCTGACACCAGTCTTGCCAAGGAGCACCGTTTTTCCCAGTTACTGGGTTCTGGAGGTCAGGCAGTCGCTTCATGTCAAATAAAAGTACTCAGCTGCATCTCGTAAGACATAAAGTCGAATATAGTTGGGAAAAGGCTAGGCAGGTTTTATATTTAATGGTTAAGCTCGAATAATGCATTAGAATGGGCGGAGTCGTTGGCAGTACCGGTCCTTAAGGCGCATGCGCGCGGGATACTTATCCCGATATTTACTTGACATGAAATTATATTAAAACACTTTCGCTCATTTTTCTTAAGTGATATTTTTTATTTTTTTTTATAGATAGGCTCGCTATTGACCACTATCTCACCTGATGGATGGTAAGCAATGATGTGATCGACGGTGTAGCACGCTTGCCTAGATAAGAAGTAACTTATTCACTCTTGACTTGTCGAGGTTGCAGCTATCGGGAAACCCAGATTCCGGCAGGGAATTCCACTCCTTGGCTGTACGCAAAATGAAAGTATTTCCAAAACGTTTAGTGCGTATGGGTGGGATCTCCAGCATGTACCATCTTGTAGTCCGATGATGAAACGGGCTAGGAGGAATTAGATCATGCAATTTCATCGCACGCTCTCCGAAATGCAACCGATAAAAAACCATTACCGATAAAATCATTACCATTACCATTCCATGTACCTAATGCATTACTCAATAATATATACAACAAAGAGTTTAGCCTGCATTTTACCACGTGACCTATGAATCTTACAAAGCTCTAGGGAGCCCTTACACCTTGGTTTACAATGAAAGCGGTCTGCCTGAACCCCTAGTCCTTTTGGGATTTCGAACAGGGGAGCGACCCCTTGGCGTGACTTTTTCTCATGATACTTACAGGTCGTTACTACCTCTTTTGAATGGGAAATAAGTATCTGCTGACAATGAGTATTGTTGATTAATCAGAGCACTATGTATAAATTTCTTTACTTATTACATTGTCTGGTCATTATGCTACGTAATGGTTGGGAAATTCGCTAATTATGGTGAACGAATTAGCCCAAGAGCGAAGAAAGTCAGTTGAGGTGCTTATGGCACCCGGACGGCAGGTTAGGTTCGAAGGAGATGACGGCAGCTGATGTGAGCGAGGAAAGCTCAATAAAATTATGCAAAACAAAACCGTTATGATCATTTTGTAACTGGCTTAGAAAATGTATTATAAAATTATATTTAGTACAAACGTGATTTTTCAAAATAATCTAAATATTAAATGAAAAATGTATCAATGATTGACTATGTGTTAAGGGGTTTATATGAAATTTTGCTTTGTGTTTTTAATCAGGCGTTTTTAACAAAAAAATGGAAGACATTTGACATTCACCAACCTGCCCATTCCCTCTTTCACAAAGAGGAAGCCTGTGTACCAGCAGTGGGCAAATTAAAATGCTGAGGATAATGATGATGCAGTCCATTTTTAAAACTATGGTAAAGAATCACTACCTCTCTCTTTAATAGTTGTTTTTCTTGATTTCTCTGATTTTGTTCCATACTTATTACTGTATATATTTGTCTATATAATATATATGTATATGTATTTATTTATATATAAATAGTACACCAAAGACTACCTACAGTACTGTTTTTCCTTTCATTTTTAAAATCCATCCAAAGGTTGTCTTGGAAAGATCGCTTTTAGCGATAAGGCCGCCCATTGTGTCACCCAGTGTAATGTTTACTTCTTCTATACTTTCTGTAACTTTTATGGTGTACATAATAAAGAGTATTCTATTCTATTCTATTCTATTCTAGTAAATAGTCACTGTTATCTATGGAAATTTGCAATACTTCAAACATAAGAGTTTGTAATTTATTAATTTGTTAAAATTTCATGCAATTTAGAGGTAGCAAGCGGACTTAATGCCTTAAACATTCTCTACCAACCAAAAAGTTTGGCGTTAGAAAGAAAACCGAAATTTGTCTGTAATGATACTGGGAACAACACATCTTCCTTGGGATAAAGTGAGACTGCTTAATAGTTAACAAGTACTATGTAAGCAAACCCATTCACAAAAGGCTGTACCTACTAATACTACATTCAAATTATATATTCAAAAGGCGTATAACTATTTGTAGTTGACTCGTTGTATTTTATTTAACTTGTTAGTTTGAAGTAAATCAAAGAATATGACGTCACGTCTCCAAACTTAGATAAATCAATCCACATCCCACACAGAGTAACTAATACCGAGTAATGATAAGCCGAACAAAAGGGAACCGGTAACTAAACAAGACTGATTCTGAAAGTTAGCTAATGACTGAATTATAATGGAGTTCTGTTACCTCTGGGAACTAACACCAAGTTTTGTACGTGTGTACTGATATACGAGATTCGATGTAGATATCAGGAGAATAATGCTGTGTAATATGTTGTATTGTATGTGCTTATGATACAGTAAATTCACTCAATGTTATAGTACGAGATCCCACCGCTAAACCTGGACGTATATATTTTTATCATAAAAATATATTTATTCAACACAGGCACAACACAATTGCAACAAATATGGAATAAAAGACAATAAAGAAGTCATTATTATCAGCCTTTTAATGTTGGCACTGCTGGGACACAGGTCTCCTCTCTGTGAGACAGAGAATGAGCCGTAATCCACCACGCGGGCCTAGTGCTCGTCGGTGGATATCATATGTCTTCGAACTTTTGGTTCTAGGACATGCCGGTTTTCTCACGATGTTTTCCTTCACCGTTTTGAGAGCATTGGTGATGGAATCATTTACACAAAGTAAAGCGCCTGTTCTGAGTTTGAACTCACGACGTACAAGTAAGTCGCGGCCGATACCACTGGGCCACCACTGCTCTCAAAATTGCGCTGAACGAATAAAAAATGTTTTATTTTCATGAACGAGACTTGATAGAAGAACAGATAACTGCAGGGTTGCTTGGTAATATCTAGTCTGAATTAGTTTTCTTTTTAAACTTTGTCTTACACTCGAAATTTGTCCCGTATCGTAGATATGTTTGCAATATCAGCCAGTTCTCAGTTAAAATTAGTGCAGCGATCGGTTCTAGTATCAAGTATCATTCAAAAAGAATTGCCTGCAGATTTTAGTGTTGTGATCTTAGGCTTAACAAGGTCACGTGCGTGACCTAACTTAATTCTTGGTAGAGTAATCATTTCTAGTATTGTAGTAGTTCTAGATGTCTAGAAGTGATTATTCTGCACTGCGTAGATTTAATAACAGAACTAATTTCAAGAACCAAGATTGATGCAATGTTATTTGTGTTATTCTGAAAATCAATGAAAATGAAGTGTAAATTCATTGTGTTGTATATAGAAAGAAAGAAAGAAAAAGAAAGAAAAAGTATTGAATTGTCACAAAACGACATACAATATAAATATATGCTTATGCTAAACCCTTAACCGTAGTATTAGTAGTACTTAAAGTAAGTTAGTAAAGATGATAAATAAATAAAATAATAATACCATTTACTACCTACATTTTGAATAAAACAGAAAAGAAATAGGGTGAAAAAGATGCCAGGCAGATGCATGTCGTGATTGTGGCAAAAAGGCTTCCACTCAGCATAATGCTGTGCCGTGGGGGATCCACAGCACGGCGCTGATTTTCAGTGGTCGCCTAGGAAGTGACGTACGGAAACCAAATTTGTCTTTGTATTTGTATATAGCTTTTAGCAACACTTTCTTGAGCTAGCTACGCATAAAACGAAGTTTTAATAGAACAGAGGCTCTGACACTGGAACTGTTACCAGTGTATGTGTTTGATTTAAGGTTTTTAAATTAGAATTATTACTGTCCATGTTAAAATCATATGCGAAAGGAACTCTGTCGGTATGTCTATCAGTGGGTTTGTCTATCCGTTTGTTACCTTTCTATTACTTAACGGCTGAACGGATTTAGATTAAAGATGGTACACGGTTCGACCACGTCATTGATTAGGACATAGGTTTTTTTTTTCTCAGGAGTATGGTTTCTTGCGATAATTTCCGACTTTCACGCAGTTCTTCGCCTGCGCTAGACAACAAAAAGTAGTAATATTATACATACGAATATAATACGTTACCAACGAAAGTCACAGCTTATACAAACTTAATATCATTGAAACATAAATAAAGTAAGTCAGACAGAATATTAGGCACAAAAATTACAACATTCGTCTTGTTGGTAATTATCTTTGAATTATCTATGTTGCGACTCTCTCTGTATTTCTCAGCAGAATTTCTTACCTGCTTTAGTTGTTTTAGTGGGACTAATAAGATTCTCGATGTCATTTGAGCGTCGACTAGACCAATTTGTGATGTAACAGCGTTAGCGATGCTGTTTCTCTGTTCAAAATTTTATCAAATAACGTAACATATCCCCCGGAAGGTTAGGTAGAGGTGTTCTATACTCAATTTGAAATTTTACCATATGTATTTATAATAACATTAGAACTTCTTTTTACAGTCCGTTCAACTGATTTTGAGTTCTATCCCGTAAATACATGGATGGCATAAAAAGCTAAACCTGTTACCAAAACTAACTGTTTAATACAGCTGCCATTAGTCATATCACCACTGCAATAGAAGTCAAAATCGGTTGAACGGGCTGTAAAATGAGATTATTTAAAGGGTAGTATTTAAACGAGCGACAATAAATTCAAGTTAAAGATGTAAAAAATACTGAATATGGCTTACTGACATACTAAGTGGGCGACAAACAGTGGGCGAATACAAATGTTTAAAACAGCGACTTGATTAGTACTTTGGCAACATAGTCGACAGGGTCTAAAGTAACCTAACACGAACGAGATGACGGGAGCTGAGTGCGCTCGCTTTGCTCGCTCACTTCAGCTCCCGTCAACTCGTTCGAACCTAACCTGTCCGTGTCGGGATGCCCTAAGCTCCCGAACTCGCTCCGCTTGCTCTTGTACCAATTCGTTAAAAACACAATTATACCCGATTCCCGCGCTGCACAGCGATGTCGCCTTCATTTACGATGAAGAATAATATGCTTATATAGAAAAAATAGAACCCCAAATACAATTATAGTATGTCACAATATTATTACTGCAGCTCACAAAAACCTCCTAAAAGGTATTCCTCAAACCGGATAAATAGTTGCTTACTTAGTCGCCCATTCAGTATATTTTTCACCCGGTTAATTATTTCCCTTATTTAAATGTCTAATGTTGTCTCAAATGGAGAATAGCTGTTGTAAATTTCGCAAGACTCCGGACTGCTACGGAGAAATTCCAGATTGAAAAACCTAATGACACTTTGGATATAGAAATTAGAGGCTCTAGAGAATGTCAGCGAAGGTCAGTCGAAATTTCAAAATGTATGGAATTAATCACTTGATTTTTAAATATCGCTTGTCAATCCCATACAATTTTGCCCTTTTGACAATCGCTATCGCCGCGCATTCGAAGATAGAATGTTACTTGTCTTGGGCCTCTGGACCTTATAATCAGCAGCAGCGTTGAAAACAAAAAACAAAATTGAAATTATTATTAATAGAATTGAAAAGAATTCATCTACTACTTGTAGTCACTATAATTTGTCTGAGTCTAATATATCCAACTTCCTACTAATATTATAAGGCCGTGAATAAGTTAGTGAGTGTGACAGTGTTTGTTTATTTGTACTTCTTTCACGAAAACAATACTAAACGGATCTGGATGAAATTTGACTTACAGATTTTATTTTTCATCCTGGCAATATGTTCCCTTGGGATAATTTTCGACATTCATAGCAAAAGCTAATCTAATATAAAGTTTTTCTTCTTTTCGTGTGAGGATGTGGCCACCTCTTGTGTTAGAGTTAATTAAGACGCCTCTGGGAACCCCACGGTCCTCTGACTTGGCTATTTCAGACTTACATTAACTACATGGAAAACGCAGTGTTTGAACTTGGCCTTCCACAAATTGAAGCGATGCGCGATGACCTGGTGATAGTAATGGCCGCGGGAGTCCACTGAAAACCAAAGATCCAGTTGATGTGGCAACGCTTGGGTGAAGATGATGATTGACCTTTTATAAATTACCTGTTAATAAAATTACATCGATAAATATTATAATAATGCTGTTCCACTTTAAACTTACCTCACAGAAATCTATTCTGTAATCTTGTTCCTAGATTTTATATACAAACATTATTTCATAGAACATTTTGTTTACAATCTTCATTTGATCGCATCTTCGGGGTTTTCGGGGTCCAGAGGCTCTAGACAAGTGACATTCAATGTCAGCGAATGCGATAATCGAATTGTCAAAATGTGAGGGATTGATCACGTGATTTTTCGATATCCCTCGTCAATCCCACACAATTTTGCTTTTTTGAAAATCATTATCGCTACGCTTTTGATGATAGAATGTCACTTATCGAGGGCCTCAGGTAGGTCCTAGAAGATGTAATTTAAATACTGTTCTAGCTATGCTCTTCCCACAAATTACTTTGCTGAAATATCTTATCTATTCTGGCATATATTATCTTCAGTAAGTGTGCCAAGTTACATTATTATTTTGTAGAAACATTTTATCAAATTACATACTATAAGTAAAATAGTTAAACTCCATCACACCAACGGATGGACTCGTAACTTCTAAAAGAGCGACAGGAAATCGGATTTGTCAAAGTTTGAGTGAGCCAACTTGTTTAATTTGTCAAGAGCAAAGCCGGGGATGAAGTGAAGTGTCCCCTTTCTAGACCTTGTGGTTTTAAGGGTGTTGAATTTATAGAGGTAAGTTCCTGCACACAGGTTTCCTGCGACAAAGCGACAACGTGTTTTCATAGAAATTTTTACAGATACTTAGAATAATTTTGATAAAACGGAGTCATTGAATCGTTGTCGCATTGTCACCTGTGTCCCGGAGCCATAACTAGCCTTTACTTTGCGATGCACAAGGAGTACTAAATCTTAAGAAAATACTGATAAAAATGCATCTTTACAATGATGATCCTCTTATGATTAATGTTTTTCATTGAAATATTTGCAACCGACCGACGACGGTGCGCAACGACTACCATATACCTTAAATATATGTTAAATCTCTTCGGATATAATTTTTTTTAAGTTCATATACTAAAAGTTTAGTTACCCACACTCAGTGGCGTATATTAATATTAGTAGAAATAAGAAAGAAAGAATTCATTTTGATATATTTGGTATTAAAAGAAATAAAAAGAAAAAAGAAATAGTAAGAATCGTAAGTAGGGTTGACTCTTCAAAAAATAAAACTCAATTATCAGTGTTTAGATGTTTAACTATCAAATTGATTTCGTAACATGTTACAAATAAAAACTAACAGTTTTAGTGGGAGTAGTAAAGGTCAACACAACAAACTTATTACTCTCTGTGTCTTTGAACACTAAACAGTATCTAAATAAATCAAAGAAATAAACAAATAATAAGCCGAAATTAAGTTCAAACGAATTATATGTAAAACACAAATAAAAAAATATCGAAAAGTGAAATAAAATATTTTTTAGGTGTTTTTACTCTATGTACATTTATGAATTATAATATAAATTATAATAATAATAGAAATGGATGGATAGAATATGGAGTTCAACTGTCCGAGTATCAGAATTGCGTGCATATTTTACTTCTTGAACACTTTAAATTCATATATCTTTTGATAGAGTGAACCGATTGCAATGAAACAATAACTAAGTAATATTTCAAGTTACGCACAATTTTTATGTATAAAAGTTATCTACATTGGTTTCGTACATTTTACGTGATGCATGCATAACTAAGCAGACAAACAGACAAAAATCCCAAAAATGCTGGAAATGGGTTCTGTTGGTTATTCTTTAACACCCTCGAAAATGTTTTCGATATCGACTTTTCTACAGTTTTAATTTGTGTATTTTTTATCATTGATTGGCTCGCGCTTGACCACTATATGTACCTATTATTTGATGATGATATTGATTTAACAATATGAACACAAGCAATTTTTTTGAACACAAATCAAGTAAGTCTGATTTTGTTTGTTTACCATCAGTGCATGACTATATAAACTAAATAAATACGTAAAAGCCCCAAGCTCGTATAACCATAATCCTTAAAATCCGGAAACAGGTTGCGAAAAAACAAAAAACATGCTGACAATTTTGTTTTTTGAGTAATAATGCTAAGTAAAAGTACAAAAAATGTAGACGAAGCTTTGTACCTTAAAAATGCCGAGGTAATAAGTACAAGTATTTTACTTCGTGCGGCACGGCACCAGACACTACTACCGGTTTCAGTTTTGTGAAGAAAGAAAGGGCATTTTATAACAAAAGGTAAGCTTTTAACTATTTCTTTTAGTTCCAAGTGGCCATACACCTGAACTTTTGAGAACTTAATGAACGCCACTGATGCCGCTATACATATATAGCCCTACTGGGTTAAAACTATCAAAGGATTAAATCACCATTTATTTATCGACCCAAAAAAAAAAAGAAGCTTTTAACTTTCGACAGAGGGTCTCTTCGTCGTCGTTATCATGGAAGACGACTACTCGGCAACTGATTGACGATGTTTGAAAAATACGAAGAAGAATCTCAGTTTGACGATGACATTGCGTAAAAAGTTGCTCAATGTAATAAAAAGACAAAACAAGGCCGCTCCAAGTAAATTGGAAACGGTCTAGAAGACAGAAAAAGAAAGATTAGAAGAAGAAGGTTCCTTGGCCTGAGAGAAAATCAAACAGGGAATCCGTTGTTTGTAAGAAACGCAGGACTTGTTGATGCGAGAATTCTCGTGGGAGGCCTATGTTCAGCCTATGACTTATTTCGGCTTTATGTTGAAGACCAGCTTCTGCCAGCGGCTTCGCCCACGTTTAAGTCGAAAACTATCCCGAGGGAACATATTCCCGGCATAAAAGTATCCTATTCCTGACTATAATCTATCACTGTGCCAAATATCATCCTGATCCAACCAGCCGTTTGTTGAGCGTGAAGAAGTAACAAACATACAAACACACACTCACAATCTTTCGCCTAAATAATATCAGTGTGAAAATAATAAAAAAGCAGGCTGTTATCAACATTAACAAATTATTCAACGTTAATAAAGAATTAAACTTCATGTAACAAGAAAAACATACTCCCAAAGTGAAAAAAATCCGTCATACAATGGTAGTACCCAGCGCCAGCATGATTCCCATCTCGGCGAATGTTAATGCTTCGCCGCATGATGGGTACCATTTACTGTTATTACACCTTCTTTCGCCGAACACCTCTATCACCAAAATAATGAGCACCTAAATAACTTATTTTGTCAAGTCCCCTTCACGTTTGAATATGTTACGTGTGTTAAGTGCTCTTTTGACGCGGATTTGAGGGGATGAATTCCATTTGCGAGTTAACGTTCAGCCTAACATGTTATTTATACGGCCTTGTTTATTTTTGATGATAAATTTCCAAACTTTTTTTTTCGTGGATGGATGGAAATATTTTTTGGCTTTATATGTCATTATTTCCTCGAGAGTGCTTTTTGTTGGATGAAAATATAGGACTTACAGTCAACCATGCCGAATGCGAAAATACGTTATTCAATGATACCTACACAAACATTTTTTTATTCTGCTTATATACGCTAGCGCTTGACCACTATCTCACCTGATGGTAAGCGATGATGTCCACCGTGAAGCACGCTTGCCTAAAAGTAACCTATTCACTCTTGAATTAAAGATTTATTTTACATTAATTGCTACAGTTGGGTACCAATTACAATAATAAAGATAAAAACTAGCAATTCACATACATGTTAATATATAAACAATGTGAGCAAACCGTCTGTTTGA
Organism: Orthosia gracilis; assembly: GCA_947562075.1. Classification (NCBI taxonomy): domain Eukaryota; kingdom Metazoa; phylum Arthropoda; class Insecta; order Lepidoptera; family Noctuidae; genus Orthosia; species Orthosia gracilis. The sequence goes on along the minus strand of OX387265.1, from coordinate 42,086,384 downwards.
TTCAGCCGTAAAATTAACGAGTTTGTCGAAATAGCTAAATATAAATCGGAAAAATCACATTCCCCTTTTGTTATAATCACCATATTAAAACTGCAATAAATGAAGCTATATTAAACTAAAAGCTATTGAAACTAAAAGCATTCGCATTTTGGTTCAATTAAACGTCAATGATTTAATGGCAGTGATCCAGAATTCAGTGCCATTAATATTGCATCGCACGTTGAACTGGATGACTATTTTGAAGTCCTCAATTCACTACACAGTAAGACTTTATGGATCGGTTTAAGTTATGGAATGAAAGCTGATAATAATTGCAGTTATACCCAGACTCGTTTAAATGCTACGCAGATATAAAACTAGGTCCTAGCTTGCCCTCGTGGGGGCGATCGGCGGCGGAGACCTCTCGCGCCGGGCCTTGGTTCAGGCCATGATCTGGAGCGAGGAGGAGTGGCAGGCGGTCTCCTCCTTCTGCGAAGCAGTAATGCTAGCAAAGGAGGAGGCCGACCGCATCAGGCAACGGCGCCCTCGCCGCCGCCGCCGGGATCCCAATCCCGATATCCAGCCACCGTAGACGCGGGCTCGTGGACAGCGAGCCATGGGTAGCTCGCTGTCCGATCGTCTGGTAACTACCCGGACCGAGCCAAGGCGTCGACGGCGCGCACTGTTCCCGCGCGCCTCAAGGAGTTGTCAGCAAAGAGAGGGGCCCAGCTGGGTCGAAGCCTACCGGGGTTCGGGGTTATCCGAAAGGAAGCTAGAGCCCCGGTATGAAGGCTAGAAGGAACAGCGCGGGGTTTTTAGTCAGTACAAGTCTGACACTATTTCCCGCTCCACCCAAGAGCGGGATTTGTCATAAGATGATTTTTCCCGTCGAAAAAAAAAAAAAAAAAGAGGCTTTATTTTCAAAACATACTCTTCAACCAGATCAAAAATAAAAAAAGAAAGAAATAATATATAAAACAAAAGAAAACTCAAGACTTGCACCACATAAACAGAACAATAAATGTATCAATAGAACAAGGAAGAAAATTGTCAACAGAAATCCTGAATATCGTAAATTGCTATGCAATTATTGAACGACCACTATTGAAGTAATTGCCTGCTATTAAAACTGGGGACCTGTAAATTGTATGGAATAAGACGGTTAAGTTTTATTTGACGAAGTAACTGTTCAGAAATTCCGAGACACTGAATTGTATGGTGACGGCGATACAAAAGGAGTATTTCTAATTATTCATGAATAGTTTGTGTGGGAATTTCTTTGTATGTATAGGATTGTAGGTGACAGATAAAATATTATTTTGTGATGTTTGTTTTTCTTTTTGTGGATTATTAAAGTATTGAGTCCTAGAGGTTGTAACGTAACCTATGGAGTGAAAATGTATACATATATAAATAATAGTCATATCTATCTTTACATTTAATTAAATTGGCAGCGGCATCAAAAATGTATACATTTTCGGTCTATAACTTATTACATTTTTTGGTCGTTTGTCTGATTCTATGTAAATTCTAGATTGGCGCAAAAATACTTAACAGTTTCACATCAATTTTGCACACATATTGGCCTTGTCAAAGTAAAGGCTATAAATGACTACATGATCGTTAATTTGTACTTATTCGAATGATTGCTTACCTAATTTCCTTGCTAATACTCGTACTTTGAACACACATATCTGTTAATTAAGTTGGATAGGTGTAGAATACGCAACTCACGTTAGCAAAGCTGTGGGAACAGGTTGTTCTTAAAATAAAATAGCATGAGACAGTCCTCAATGACATGGACCTATACATTTTTTAGGATTATTACATACATGCGATCGAGTTCTTTTGAGAATTAGCATGGTGAATGGTAAGTCGCAAGGTCATTGATATTCAAATTAAAATGATTGAATAGTTCGCATGTGACTGTGAAGATTTTAATTTACTGATCTGTACCCATCTGTAGTGGTTTATAGATTAATTAGGACTACGACATTTTATTTTATGACAGAGTAGCCTTATCATTGCTTGTTAACAAGACCAAAAATAATATTTTTGGCCAAAATATTTTCCGGTACACCAAAGTTTTACTTATTTCAGTTCTCATATAGAGAGATTATTCTGAACTATATATAGAAATCGAATATGAAACAATAAATTGAATCCGATTGATTATCCTGTTGTTTTTACTCGAAAACTTTTATAAGCGGATTTAAAAAGAGCCTTTTGCTCAATCCTGATAAAACTAAGTTAAAAGTATAACAAGTTGCTAAGTGATAAGTTAAACAATGTCAGTAAGAATTTGTTTAAAGGATTAATTACGTTTACTAATGAAGACAAATAGTATTTGCGAAGGCTTTACTGAAAGGGGGATATTTTGTTAAATGGTATAGATACCTTCTGCAACAATCGCATAGATTCCGGAAGGGTTTTCCTATTCTCTTTTACCTCAAATAATCTATCTATATTAATAAAAATCAGTCACCGTATGTATGTAAGTGTATCATTTTTAAAAGGCTGATCTATTTGGCTTATTCTTTTTTGTTGTGTTTGTAATTGTCAGGAGAAGATTTATATGAAAGAAAATAAACCAAAAAAAAAAGTTTAATTTGGTCATTAGTACACCCTTGCTAAGCCGGCGCAGGCATCTAGTATTAAATAAATTTTGTATATTATTACTGTAATGGAAGATTATAACAAGAAGTTTATGAGTTTAAATTAAAAAGCAAATTAAAAAAGATACCGGCCAAGTGCGAGTCGGACTCGCGAACCGAAGGTTCCGTACAAACCTCAGCTTAAAGGAATTATAGACCTGAGCATTTGATATGAATTTCAATTTAATATCTCTACGCGTTCATGTCAAAAGGGGTAGTAAGTTTAAAATTATTAAAATATTTTTATTATATGACGTGACAAAAATTTACGGTTTTCGCAATTTTTCCTTTATCTGTGCTATAAGACGTTGCTTCGTACCAAATTTCAAAATTCTGAGTTCACGGGAAGTACCCTATAGGTTTTGACTCCTTGCGAGAGTCGAAAATTTGCAGAAATTTGCAGCATAAACGGCTGTATCTTTTGATTACGTTGGCTTAGTAGTTTGATTTTTTCACAGCTGTAACAGACCACAGAGTTTTTTCACAGCTAACAGTAGACCTAAGTATTTGATATAAATTTTAGCTTGAAACCTAAACGTGTTCATGAGAAAAAGGGTCCAGACAGATAGACAGACGGACGGACGGACACAATAAGGTGATCCTATAAATAAGGGTTCTGTTTCTTCCTTTCGTGGTACAGAACCCTAAAAATCAGACCCATAGTGTTAGTATGAATTTAGATTATGTTAGTTAACTCAATAAGTAAGACAAGTAAGTAGTAAGTCTTGACTAAAATGTTTACTAATTTTACAGAAAATTTTAAGTATAATTAATACCTAGCTGAATGTTTAACAATAGTGATTTACAATGAGGATATCAACAGAGGATTATTTTATTTTATAGTATTGTTCAAATGGCTTACATTTCTTTATTTTATTGGACAGTTTATTTTTTACCACATTATACACGACTCAAATCAACAGTTTTCCCATGCCATTTTACTTCTGATAAGCTTTTTCCCGGCAACCGTGTATTTTTTCCGGGACAATGCACGGTTTATAAAAATAGATAATTAAGCTATTTTTATATTTTCAACGACAGTGAAGTTTTTATTAGAGAAAGAAGAAATAGGTTTCATTTAATTTGTTTTTTTTTATAGAACTTCACCTAACCTCCAAAAACTTTTTACCCAGCAAAATTACAACTAACAATAGCAAATAAATAACCAATGTCAATACCATGCAAGCGTGGCTTCCCCCAAGCTTTAAGCCCCATTGTGGTGTTCGCAGCTCAATATTACGATAATAAATGGTCCACAAACAGAATTAAAAGCATTGTGAGAGGAATCGTATTACACTGGCCATGTTATTAAAAGCTACAAATCAAGTACTTATAAAAACATTACATGGAGCGACGCTTGCTGTCGTCAAAAGTATATTTTTGACAGATGATTCGGAAATAATTTTTGGGAAAAAAACGTAACGACGTGATGTTTTTTTGCTAGTTTGACGTGTTTATATATGTTACGGCTAATACCCGAAGTGCGGCTACACCTAGTATTAGCCGGAGCTTAGGGCACCCCGACACGGACAGGTTAGGTTCTAACGAGATGACGGGAGCTGAAGTGAGCGAGCAAAGCTAGCAAATTCAGCTCCCGTCATCTCGTTCGTGTTAGGTTACTTTAGACCCTGCGGACGGAAATAGGAGCCCCGCAGCGGGGCTCCGTCGACTATGTTGCGTGGCTGCACCTAGTTCTAACCGGCTAAAACTAGGTGTAGCCGCACTAATACTAGGTGTATCCGCACTTCGGGTGTTAGCCGTAACATATACACTGAATGTAATAATTTTTGGTTTTTATGTTTTTTTTTTTATAATTTTATGAGCATATACAATGTTAGAAGTATGATTATTATAGTTATAATAATTTTAACATACAAATAAAGGATTCTGCTTCAAATAATGGGTTATTGGATGGTTCGCACGAATAGCACTCGCACGAAATGTGCGTATCGACATTTTTAAATAATATTATTTTTTCTGTGGCGATTTGCACGAAGTAGGAGTTGACTGAATAATGTGAAAAAGTGAGATCCTAAAAGGCAAACAGTTGACAAAGTCGAATAAAAATTATGATGGAATTTAGTGAGTTAATATAGTAATGGGAGGTCTTTCGTTCCAAAATTAATATGTTTAATGCATGCCTGCGTTTTCTGATAAATGTTACAATTTAATTTTATCTCTTAAATTCAGATTGCTGTACATTTGTATTTGAAATATTAAAACCAAGTTCTTAACTTAATCCGCTGTACGAATAATTTGACTTTCGGTTTTGTATGCTCGTTCTGTTTATGATTGTGAACTTTATGCAGTGTAACTAAATTTGAGCTCATATATTTGAATTTGAATACACAGAGCACAAATATGAGAAATAATTTTACAATCCTATAAAGTTTTTTATCGCGGTAGAGATTAAACAGCAATGAAATTTATATTCTAATAACTTTAATTTTATATTTTTGCTAACTCGACAATGAGAGTGAATCCTAGACCCGCAACTCATTAATAGATACATCACCATAGAAGAGGAAGAATTACTTTGAGCATACAACGTTAAAACACCGTTACATGAAGAAGAAGAAAGCTCAAAACAGAAATAAGTCTAGAAGTGAGATAGTGGTCAAGCGCGAGCCTATTTACAATAAAAAAAAAAAAAAAAAGTATCCCATTTTAATTTTTTTAAACTTTTTTAATACAAGCTAAAAAAGCTTACCGTGCATTGTCATTCAAACCAAAAGTGTACTAATCTAAAATTTCAGCTCAATAGCTTGGGGTTGTTAGTGGACTGTTTTAGAATTCAGTTGCAAGTTTTGAACCATAACAACTAAAAAAAAAATACAAAACGAATAAATCGTACCTTAACGTTTTGTGGCGTTTAATAAAGTATATAATAAATAAATAAACCGACCTACAAAACGAAAGTTATTTTTTGCTTTGTAGTATTTTGTTTTGGAAGTCGGTTAATTTTTTTTTTTTTTTTTTCTTTTTAGTTTTGGTACCTAATATTAACATGAAAATATGCATGGGACACAGCATGAGAAACACCAGCTTTCAAATACAACAATAAAAAGAATCATCAAAGTCGGTTCATAATTGAAGAAGTATTCGCGTAACAAACATACAGTAGTCCAACCAAACTCCTCCTTTTTGAAGTCGGTTGAAAACTCACCAATCATCTAACCAACAACAACAACAACAACCAACTAACTAACAGGCTAGGTTAATAAAAGCTTGTAAAAAAACGTTATTCCTTACAAATAATATTTCACTAAGCACATTATTACAGAACCAATAGATTAACTCCTTATTACAGACAATTTGAAGAGCTTTCTCCTTCAAGAGCTTCCAGATATAGAACAATGTATCTCACAAACATCTTGGCACTAACAAAACGGGATCATCTAAGCCCCCTTACTGTTTCAACAAAGTTGGACATCAAGAAGCCAATAACAAAGTTTGAGGACCTTAATAAACAAGCCGAAGTACTAGAAACGCAATTAGTGCTCTCAGTGAAACAGATTACATAAGTTTTAGGTGCCGCTGTAAAAACTTTGAATGGAATTTGGATAAGTGATTATATTAGTTTGGGTTGCAGTGAATAATGAGGGCTAGTGTTAAGATGGTAGACTGCTTGTTAACAATTATAAAGGCAAAAACATCAAGGCTTGTGTGATTGTCAGTTTTAGCATGAAGCCTGATTTTACTTTTTAAAAATTTTAGGGTCACCAGAAATTCTTAACATTAGAACTGTTCCGTGAAAAATCAAGGATGACGTACGGACAAAGTACGATGAAACATGGTACTATGCAAAGTGTAGATTATTGTATTAGCTAGGTTTCGATATCCATGAAATTTAATTTTCTCATTATGATAATATGCAATTCCTTTGATTCATATCTCTCGGCTTTTTAATTTTCTCTAATCAATACTAATTATAATGACATGCAGATGAAAAAGAATAAATGCCGTATTTTTTTACTATTTACAACAAATTAAACTCTATAACTCATTGACTTACGACTTATTCAAACACACCACGTGAGTAATTAATGAATTTAGTGTTTGCTTTGGAACAAAAGGTTTTAAGTTGAACGGGCCTTTAAGTAAAAGCTTAGTTAAAATTACTCTCGGGGGATTTAAGGCTGCCTAATTTTCGTTTGAACGGCGTACCCTAAACTCGCTGGCGCCATCTTTTTTCCAGGACATGAATTAATGATACCAAGGTACTTACTGTAGATCACTCTGGAACAATGACATTAATGGTTTTTGGATCTCAAAGGCTACTGTTGGCTTTGTAATATTTTGGTGCAGGTATTTTTTGGGAAAAAAAGACCTGCAGCCTAATTGCGTAAGTGAATTCGGTAAAGAACACGAATAGGTAAGAGTGACGACACCTTTAAAATAACGACTTTTGTGTTATTTTATACACTCGAAACGGGATAGGTTATGGAAAAGATATGTGATTTCAACTCATAGCTTGGAGGACGTACCCTTTCAAAATTATTTACGAAATACTGAAAACATTTAAAGGAAATGTGTCATACTCTTTCATGGAGTTGCTCCCTTTGCCCTTTGGTTTTCGTGGGATATCATCCAATGACTTCTCCCGCTCTGGGTGAAGCGAGACGACGACAAAAAACCACCCGTTTTGCTACAGTTGCTTGTGCCAGTGCCGCGGTAACTCTCTTTCAAATTTATCCGCGACCCAGACAGGCATCGGCCCTAGCGGGCCCCGTCACTTTTGCTGACATCTCTTTCAGGCGCGCCTGGAACACTTCGCGCCGTAAAATCGGGCTTGGCCCTTATCGGATGGTGAGCTACCCATTACTCGCCGTCCGCGAGCCGTGCGCCTACGGTAGCCGGGAATCAACTTGCTACATCCGACGCCCGGGGCGTCTTCTGCGGTGGCTAGGAGCGTGAGAGTGTCTCCTTTGCGTCTCCCTCACGCGTTCCACCTCCTCCTTTGCGAGCATTACTGCTTCGCAGAAGGAGGAGACAGCTTTTAGAGAGGGGACCGGGCTACTTGGCCGCCGCGTGGGGAGACATAGCCCTGGTGGGGGTCTATTTCTCCCCAAACCGCCCTCTAAGGGACTTCGAGAGTTTTCTCGAGGTCCTTGCGGCAGTCGTCGGGAGGGCGGCACCACGCCAAGTCGCCGTGTTAGTTGACCTGAATGCAAAGTCGGCGGCCTGGGGCAACCCAGCCGCCGGTTGCAACGTCCGGGGACGCGCCGCCGAATTTTGGGCGTCTTCGTGCGGCGTCTCCCTCCTAAACAGGGGGAATGTTCACACGTGTGTGCGGCAGCGGGGAGGGTCAGTGGTTGACGTCTCGTTTGCCACCCCCGTGCTAGCCGCCCGCGTTGTGAACTGGCGGGTGGAGATGGTGGAGACCATGTCGGACCACCGCTACGTGCGGTTCGACATCTCCACCCAGGGCCCACGGGGAGGGATGGCCCGTTCGGGCCAATCTCCCTTCCCGCGGTGGGCTCTCACCCGCCTGGACCGGGAGACAGCTCAGGAGGTGGCGTTCCTCCAGGACTGGCTCTCGCCCCCTGTGGAGGCCCTGGACGTTGACGCCGCAGCGGTCGAGCTCCGAGGGTCCTTGACCGAGGTATGCAACTCCAGCATGCCTCGGTCTCGCCGCCCGCCTCCCCGTCGCGCCGTATACTGGTGGACGGAGGGGCTGGCGGGGCTCCGGGCCGCCTGCGTGGCGGCCAGACGAGCCTACACGCGGAGTCGGCGGCGCAACAACCGATCACAGGCCGGGGAGGACCGCCTCTATGCCTCTTACCTGGAGGCAAAGACGGTCCTCAAGTCGGCGATGTGCGCCGCCAAGGACTCGGCGAGGGCCGAGATGCTGGAGGGCCTCGACAGGGATCCGTATGGGAGGCCATATAAGGCGGCGCGAAACCAACTGCGCCCCTTTGGTCCCCCAGTGACGGAGACCCTGGAGCCGGCGTTGCTGGATGGGGTGGTCCGGTCTCTGTTTCCGCGCAGGGCCGACTTCACCCCACCAACGATGAACCCCCCAGAGGGGGTGGTGGCAGCGCCGGAGGAGGAGGTCCCTCCGGTATCGGTGGAGGAACTTCGCGCGGGGATACTGAGCCTCCGCGCGAAGAAGACGGCTCCTGGACTGGATGGCGTCCCTGCACGGGTGGTGGCCATCGCAGCGTCCCTCATGGAGGAAAGATTTCGCGACCTCTTCAGCGCGTGTCTTACGGCTGGGAGGTTCCCGAAACTGTGGAAGGAGGGGCAATTGTGCCTTCTCCGGAAAGAGGGACGCCCGGTGGACTCCCTCTCGGCATACCGGCCCATCGTTCCCAATATCTGCGGGTGATCCTGGCCAGCTACTTGGAGGACCGAGAGGTCCTTCTCGTGGACAAGACGGCCAGGATCAGACGTTATGGCGCGGAGTCCGGTGTTCCGCAGGGGTCGGTTCTAGGCCCTTCCCTGTGGAACATCGGTTTTGACTGGCTCCTGCGAGGATCCCTCCTCCAGGGCACGAGTGTCATCTGTTACGCAGATGACACTCTCCTCACTGCCCGGGGGAGGAGCTTTGGGGAGGCGGCCTGTTTGGCCTCGGCGGGCGGATCCTTGGTCGCAGAGAGGATCCGCCGCCTGGGATTGAGGGTGGCGCTGAACAATACCGAGGCCGTGTTCTTCCACGGGCCTCGGCAGCGCTACCCTCCAGATGCCCACATAGTCGTGGAGGGCGTCCGAATAGCGGTGAAGGCCCAGATGAAATATCTGGGCCTAGTGCTGGACAGCAGGTGGCGCTTCGGCCCGAAAGCCGCGGACGCCCTCTCATGGCTCCTCCCCAACCTCGGGGGGCCGAGCGGACGGTGCCGGCGCCTCTATGCCGGCATCCTTAAAAGTATGGCCCTGTACGGGGCACCCATCTGGGCGGACTCCCTCCAGAGGAGGGAGAATGCAACCGCCATCCGCAGGCCACAAAGGGCCATTGCACAGCGGGTGGCGAGGGCCTACCGCTCAGTGGGCTTCTCGGCGGCGTGCGCTCTGGCCGGCACCCCTCCCTGGGAGTTGGAGGCATGGGTGCTGGCCAGAGTCTATGAATGGAAGATGCGGCGTAGGGCGCTGGGCGAGCGCCCCGCTATGGAAGAGCGGGAGGCCGTGCGGCGGGAGGCGAGGGACGCCATCGTCCTCCATTGGGCGGAGGATCTCGCCACCGCCGCCTTTGGACGCCGGACGCTGGACGCGCTCGGGCCAGTCTTGCAGAGCTGGCTCGAGCGGCCACATGGTTTCCTCTCGTTCCGTTTGGTGCAGGTGTTGTCCGGACATGGTTGTTTCGGAACGCACCTGCACCGGATCCGGAGGGAGGAAACCCCAGCGTGCCACCACTGCGGCGCGGCGGAGGACACGGCGCAGCACACATTCGAGGTGTGCCCAGCTTGGGCTGAGCTGCGCCGTGCCCTGATCGATGTGATCGGACAGGACCTTTCACTTCCCAGCGTGGTCAACTCCATGTTGCGGAGTGAGGAGGCCTGGGCGGCTGTTGCCTCCTTTTGCGAGGACGTGATGTCGCAAAAGGAGGCGGCGGAGCTGACGCGGGAGGACGATCCTCTCGCGCCACCGCACCGCAGGCGAAGAAGGGGTGGGAGAAGGCGGTTGTACGATCGTCTCCTCCCACCTCCTGGTGGTGACTAGCGGGCGAAAGGCGCGGGGGCGCCTTCACTCGCATTGCACGAGTCACCACCCTCGTCGGGCGGGAACGGCCGAGCACTCGCGGTCGTTCCCGGGCCCCTCCACTGAGGGAGGGGCGTGAAGGCCCCGCTGTAAAGGCGAAAAAAAAAAAAAAAGGTACTTTATCGTCGACCCGACGCCGATGTGTTCCCTTTGCCCTGCCGCACTCACTTACGCAATTAGGGTGCTGATTTCTTCTTTCTCTTTCATATGTTGCTCTCAAGAGCGGTAATTGTGAATTGTATGCATTCATTTAGGGCCATGCGTTGTAGGGATGAAAGGGGGCGCACTCGCAAACTTAGCGCCCCAAGTCAACCTCACCTGCTCGTGGTGCATCCTGCTGATCAACAAACGAGGCTCTGACGACAACCGACGAATGGCGGTATAACCATTTCAACAAATCTTCGCAGTCAAATGGCACAGACTGGTGACGGGCAGCAGCGTCACCAGTGCGAAAAACTGCGATCTGCGATCGCCAACCCGCATGCCCAGCGTGGCGATTATGGGCAAACCCTCCAATGGCAAGTCAAAAGAAACCACGGCCCCCAGTTCCCGGCCGCCCTGCTGTTATTGCTGATTACGGCGGCGGTCACGGTAGCGGCAGGGCACTTGGGGGTGCGAAGAATCTCCGGGTTACGGACTACGGCCGCCAAAATCAAAAAACCCAACTGACCTTGGCTACGTACAACGGACGCACGTTAAGGCTTGACGAACACCTCGTGCAGCTAGAACAGGAGCTCGAGAATATAAGGTGGCACATTCTGGGGTTGAGTGAAGTCCGAAGAGAGGGGGAGGACACAATAACTCTTAAATCGGGCCACCTTATGTATTTCCGAGAAGGAGACCAGCTATCCCAAGGCGGTGTCGGGTTCCTGGTTAACAAATCCATCTGTGGCAACGTTGTAGAGGTCTCCAGTGTGTCGACCAGGGTAGCGTACCTCATAGTGAAACTAACCGAGAGGTATAGCCTCAAGGTTGTGCAAGTCTACGCACCGACCTCGGCGCACTCGGACGACGAAATGGAGGAAATGTTCGAGGACATTTACAAGGCCTTGCACTCCACTACTAAGACCCACTACAGCGTTGTCATGGGGGATTTTAACGCTTAAATGGGAGTACAGAACTGCAGCGAATCGGTAGTAGGATCCTACGGGTTTGGCAGCAGAAATCATAGGGGGCAAATGCTTGTCAACTTCCTAGAGAAGGAGGGGCTCTTCGTAATGAATTCCTTTTTTTAAGAAACAGCCCCAAAGGAAGTGGACGTGGCAAAGCCCTGACACTATGACCAAAAATGAGATAGACTTCATCTTAACAGATAAAAAGCATATATTCAGGGATGTCTCAGTGATCAACAGGTTTAATACCGGCAGCGATCACAGACTTGTTCGAGGCTCTCTGAATATCAACTTCAAGCTTGAGAGAACTCGTTTGATGAAGTCTAGGCTCCGTCCAAACATGCTCCAAACTATGTTAGGATCTGAAGCGTTCCAGTCAGACCTGGAGAACCGGTTCGCTGCCGTGGAAACCACAGACGACGTTGATCAGACGCTGGACCAAATGGTGCAAATCCTCAGGGAGGAAGGTACGAGATTTTGTAAGATGCGGCGTACGGGCCGGAAGTCTAAACTTTCGGAAGAGACTCTTAAGCTCATGACCGAGCGACGTGAAAATCCACCAGCCACTTCGTCAGAACAGCGGGCACTCAACAAAAAAATTAGAAAACTGGTGCGACGCGATCTCCGACGATCCAACACGCTCACTATAGAGAAAGCGATTGAGCAAAACCGGGGGTCAAAAGTGTTCTTCCAGCCACTTGGGAGGAGCCATCTGACGAAGCTGGCTAAATCGAGTGGGGATATCGTCGTTTCGAGGCCGGAGATTCTTTCGGAAGTTGAAAACTTCTACAGCCAACTGTACGCATCGCATGCATCTCGGCTTGATCCCGAAAATGAGGATTCTAGAGCCACCTTAACCCGCCATTTTACGGAAGACCTGCCTGAAGTAAGCCAAGATGAAATCGAGGCGGCTCTCAAACAGCTTAAAAATGGGAAAGCCCCGGGCGAGGACGGGATTACAACCGAGCTCCTGAAAGCGGGAGGACGCCCTGTATTGAAGGAGCTTGGGGAGCTATTTAACTCTGTCCTGTTCTCTGGCAGAACTCCAGTGGCGTGGCAGAGGAGCGTGGTCGTTCTTTTCTTCAAAAAGGGTGACAAGACCCTTTTGAAGAATTACAGACCCATTTCGCTTCTCAGTCACGTTTATAAGTTGTTTTCGAGAGTCGTCACAAATCGTCTAGCGCGAAGACTCGACGAGTTTCAGCCACCGGAGCAGGCCGGGTTCCGAGGAGGATACAGCACCATAGACCACATCCACACAGTGCGGCAAATTATACAAAAGTGCGAAGAGTATAATCGGCCCCTGTGTTTTGCTTTTGTGGACTACGAGAAGGCCTTTGACTCCATCGAAACCTGGTCTGTTTTGGAGTCTATGCAGCGATGCCAAGTTGACTGGCGATACATTCAAGTGCTGAGATGTCTTTATGAAAACGCAACAATGACCGTCCAAAGTCAGGACCGGCAAACTAGGCATATCCCACTGCGTCGAGGGGTTAGACAAGGGGACGTAATTTCCCCGAAATTGTTTAGTAACGCAGTGGAGGATGTGTTTAAAACGCTGGACTGGGAAGGACGCGGCATTAATATAAACGGCGAGTACATCTCACACTTGAGATTTGCGGATGATATCGTCATAATGGCTGAGTCGCTGCATGACTTGCAGCAGATGCTGGATGGCCTAGCTGATTCTTCTGCACGCATCGGTCTCCGGATGAACTTGGATAAAACCCAGGTTATGTTCAATTCACACGTCACTCCGGGATCGATTGTGGTCAATGGCGATGCTCTCAAGGTTGTTCGAGAATACGTTTACCTCGGCCAAACTCTGCAGTTTGGTAAGAACAACTTTGAGAAGGAGGCTAGCAGAAGAATACAGCTGGGCTGGGCGGCGTTTGGAAAACTTCGTCGAGTCTTCTCGTCGCGAATCCCACAAAGCCTGAAGACTAAAGTCTTCAACCAGTGCGTCCTACCTGTTATGACCTACGGTGCCGAGACGTGGACACTCACAATACGGTTGGTCCATCAGTTCAAAGTTGCTCAGCGAGCTATGGAAAGGGCTATGCTCGGAGTCTCTCTAAGGGATCGAATCCGAAACGAGGTGATCCGGCAGAGAACCAAAGTTGTCGACATAGCTCACAGAATAAGTAAGCTGAAGTGGCAATGGGCCGGCCATATAAGTCGTAGAACCGATGACCGTTGGGGTAAACGTGTTCTTGAGTGGAGACCGCGAACTGGTAAACGTAAGGTAGGACGCCCTCAGGCTAGGTGGAGCGACGATCTTCGCAGGGTAGCTGGTAGCAGCTGGATGACAGTTGCCGAAAATCGAACCAAGTGGCGTGCAATTGGAGAGGCCTATGTCCAGCAGTGGACTGTTATAGGCTGATGATGATGATGATGATGATGCATTCATTTGCTGACAGACATACATAATAATGTATAACGGCACACCATTTCAGTAAAAAGAAACATTGTGAAAAAAAAGCTTCATAGAATTAAAAGATCGAAGGCTTATTATATACACCAACACGTACTGGGCCCGCTTGGTGGATTACGGACCCGCTCCCTCGCACGCAGACGAGGCCTGAGTATAAGTAATGAGAACACTATAAAATGATGTCTGCAAAATCTCTCTTCGATTATCACCTTAAAAGCTTTATTATCCAAGTTCATAGAGTACAGATTACGTATTGCAACATTCTAACCCTGTAAAGCAATATTACTAGGAAAACCTTTACTTACACCCTAATAGCAATAAAGGAATTCCAGTGAAATAGTTCCATGAAACTCCTCATAGATACAATTACCACATCAATGATCCCGCTTAATCTTGTGACTGAATTTACCAACTTACACAATACTCCTTTATTCATCCTTATAGTGAATAATTTAAGGCGAGTTTCCCTTGCGTTTTGGTACGAAGGAATTTGCAATTTCTTCCCTGTACGTTCTTTCTTGTGATCTGTTGAACTAAAAACGTTTCCGCGACATAATGGGGGTAGGTAGGGAGGGTGATAAAGTGTGGATATCGTATGAGTTAACGAGACAAGGACATATTATTGTTAGAGTTCTTTTCAGGAATAATATATGGGGGTGTTCGAAACCAATAAATGTTTCGTCCTTTTTTTTTGTTATTTTGATGCAACACTGTGTAAACTCGCTGTCATCGATATTGACAGTTTTTGGTTGGGTTGAAGTTGGCAACACTGGTAAAATTTTCATTGATATCGCGAGACGTTAAACGTTAATCTTGATTTAATTTTGTTGAAATTGGTTTATAGCAAACCAATCGTTATTCGAAGTGGTGCTGTAAATCATGTGAACATTTGTTTGTGTATAATTTCGAGCGCAGCGAAGTATTTTTGTCGGGAACGTGTCTAGCTGTCTATCACATTGGTTGTCCCTTATTATTATATATATTTTCCCCCTATAACCCCCGACCGGACACGAGATTGAACGAGACCAGGAGATCACCACGGGGACAAAAGTAAGTTGTAGAGGTAGGTTGTGTATTCTTGTAGAATTGTGGGGCTATCACCATCGAACTAAAAGGGAATCGGTATCCCAAAAAACAAACCCCTAGTTACCGCTGCTGCGTATCGCGGTTTCGCAGATATTGATCTTGTAGGATACAAGATTCGCAACATTGTTCATGGGCCTCAGTGTTGCCTCTTGGCTTGTGATCCGCAGGCCTGTACTCAACAGAGGGTAAGGATACGATATTAGATATTGATCTGTATGGGTTGAACAGCTTACGTCAATTTCTGTTGGTGAAAGTAGAACAATGCGGGAAACAATTAAGTACTGATCTTTGTTTACGCCATTAAACATGTAAAGAATTACATATAATTAGGTATATCTAAATTGAAATTCCGTGTTATTCCATCGATTTTCGTTGCAGACAGTTAATTTATTAGTTAATTATTATGAGCCTAATAAATAAGGTTTATTTTTAAATTACAGAACAGCGAGCTTGGTCCTTTGTCACCACGGTTGCAGCCCAAAGCAAGTTAATTTAGCTTAGTTCACAGTAGCAGTAGTAATTTTCCAAATTTGCAGAACTCACTTGTACGTCTGCGTTCGCGAATTTTCATGTTAGGATAACGTTCGCAAACTGTCATGAGGGGCTAATATCGCAATGCAAACCGAATCAACAGCGCGTTTAAAATTCGCGAATCTGCCCCACTAAAAATGCTTGCCAAAAAAGCAATTCCAAAATAAAAAAAAACACAATTGATTACGTTAGCATATATAGAGTAAACTAAAATGAAAATATATGTCTCAAAACTGCAAGTTCATATAAAAAAAAACTTACGAAAGTATTTTTTTCTGATTACCCGCAAATTTTATTTTATGTTATGAAAATAATATTAGGCTATCTGTGACAGTAATAAAATGTTATTGTAAATAAAGTAGACTATATTTCCTTCAAAGCAACAATGAAAGATATTCCATTCCATCATCATTCATTTCAGCCGAAAGACGTCCACTGCTGGACATAGGCCTACCCCAATTGCGCCACACTGATCACTCCTGTGCGTTTCGCATACACCGGAGGCCTGCAGCTTTGACCAGGTCATCGCTTCACCTAGAGGGAGGTCTTGCAACGCTGCGTCTTCCGGTACGCGGTCGCCACTCCAGAACTTTTCGGCCCCAACGGCCATTCGTTCTGCGAGCAATGTGCCCTGCCCACTGCCACTTAAGTTTGGCAATTCTTCGGGCTATGCCGGTAACCTTGGTTCCCTTGCGGATGCCTTCATTTCTGATTCGATCACGCAAGGAAACTCCGAGCATAGCTCTCTCCATTGCTCTTTGGGTGACATTAAGCTTTCTGATGAGGCCCATTTGTGAGTGACCACGTCCCGTAAGTAATCACTGGCAACACACACTGGTCATAGATTTTCGTCTTGAGACACTGGTAAGTTTTTTCAGACCCACTCTTTCGGAAGCTTTACTGAGGTCATCGTGCATTGTACTGAGGTTCTCCATGATCTCAGCTATGACTATTATATCGTCGGCAAATCGAAGGGAAGTGATGTACTCGCCATTGACGTTGATACCCAGCCCTCTCCAGTACAGAACCTTGAAGACATCCTCCATTGCAGCAGAGAACAGTTTCGGAGATATGACGTCTCCCTGTCTCACACCTCCCTGCAGGAGGATCGTAGGCAACAGGTTCCGAAGTCTGATCCTGAAGTCGGACTGACATGGTGGCGTTTTTGTACAAACACTTTAGCACTTCGATGTACCGGTAGTCGATTTGGCACCGTTAGAGAGACTGCAGTACAGCCCAAGTCTCGATCGAATCGAAGGTTTTCTCGTAGTCCACAAACGCTAAGCAAAGAGGCAGGTTATACTCTTCGGTCTTCTGTATAACCTGCCGTAGCGTATGTATGTGGTCTACGATGCTAAAGGCTTTTCGGAAACCGCCTTGTTCGGGAGGCTGGAAATCGTCAAAACTGCGCGCGAGACGATTCGTGATGACTCTTGAAAACAACTTATAGACATGGCTAAGAAGTGAGATGGGCCTATAATTCTTCAATCGGGCAATGTCGCCTTTCTTGAAGAAGAGTACCACCACACTCCCGCACCATGCTTTTGGCGTTTTCCCTTCGAGTATGGCGGAATCAAACAGCTTCTGAAGGGCCTTAAATACCCCTTTTCCACCCGCCTTCAGGAGTTCGGCCGTAATTCCGCCATCACCAGACGCCTTGTTGTTCTTAAGTCGTTTCAGAGCCATCCTTATCTCGTAGAGGCTGACATCCGTAATGTCTTCGGTATAATGTCGGGTCAATCTAGCTCTTGGGTCGTTCGCTAGATTCGCAACGGGTTTGCTGATTGATGTGTACAATTGCCCATAGAACCCCTCTATCTCCCTCAGATGCTCCGTTTTGATACGATCCTGCCATCGTCGGTCTTCAGTTATTTGAGCTGGCTCTGCCCAATAGCTAGATCTCTTGCAAACATCTTGGAACCCTTATGCCGTTCAATCGCGTCTTTAATAAGCTCAGTATTAAAGCAGCGGAGGTCACTTTTCAAGGACTTCGAGATCTGTCTATTGAGCTGCCGGTAGTTCCACGCATCGTCTGAAGACTGCAGGATCATTTCACGCCTCTCCTTCATGAGCAATAGAGTAGGATCGGATAGTTTGACCGTATGGACAGTTTCCACGAACCCATCATTGTAATCGTCCACGGAGCTGCCTAGGCACTCGAAACGATTCAGGAGTTCGAGCTGAAAGCTTTCGGGGTTTCTGATCTGAATCTCTGCTGGACGGAGCGTAGACTTCATCAGTCGAGATCTTTCCAGATTAACATTTAATTTCAATGTGCCTCTTACCATACGGTGATCACTTCCGGTTTTTACCGCATTGAAATGAATATGTGCTTCTTCGTCGACATGATGAAGTCTCTCTCATTTTTCGTTGTACCATCGAGGTTCTGCCATGTCCACTTCCTGTGCTCACGCTTTCTGAAGAAGGAGTTCATCATATAGTGGCCCTCCTTCTCCATAAAACTGGCAAGTAGTTTAAACCGGTGGTTCTGTCTTCCGGATCCAAATTGCCCCACTTGGAGCTCATTATCATCTCGTTTACCCAGTTTCGCGTTGAAGTCCCCCATGACTACGGTGAAGTGAGTTTTATGACCATGCATTGCTCTGAAAATGTCCTCATACATGGTCTCTACCTTCTGGTCCGGGTGTGCCGAGGTCGGGGCGTAGACCAGTATGACCTTAGCGAGTACCTTGAGGATATTCTGAGTATAAGGTACGCCACCCTGGTTGATCCTCACTACGTTGGTCACAAGGGACCTGTGGACGATTAACCCGACACCACCCTGGGACTTCCGGTCACCCTGTCGGAAGTATAGTGGAGAAAGATATTCCATTCATGAGAAGTTTATTAAATTTAAAAAGCCGGCCAAGTGCAAGTTGGACTCGCGCACGAAGGGTTCCGTATCATTAAAAATCACGTTTGTTGTATGGGAGCCCCACTTAAATATTTACGTTATTCTGTTTTTAGTATTTGTTTTTATAGCGCCAACAGAAATATAAAATCTGTGAACTGTCTAGCTATCGCGGTTCATGAGACAGACAGACGGACAGTGGAGTCTCAGTAATAGGGTCCCACTTTTACCCTTTGGGTACGGAACCCTAAAAAACACTGCACTTGGTTTCAAAGCCATCTATATTTCTTCCTGTATATTAAAAATCCCAGCCAAGTATGAATAAGCCATAGTTCAACCATGTTTATTGATTGTATTTTTGTTGCTTGCTCATGTTTTTTTTGTTGCTCGTCATTTACACCAGTGGGTATTACAGTACCCACTAAGACACAAATTTTTGTACTACGTATCAACTGCGTACAGCAAACTTACCACTATACTATGTAAAATTAGCTAGGTATTTAAATAAGAAAAGTTATCTCAACTATGCTAAACTAATTTATCTTAGTTCTTGGTCCGTAACAGCCTTGAAACCAAACTTAATTTTATAGGTTTTGTAATTAAGAAATTCAGTAAATTTAGTAAGTACTTGCAAATGTTATTTCAGATAATTTTGTTTAATTTCTACCTTCATTAGTGTAGAATTTAATTAATTAAATGAAACTAAATATATTATATCTGAATTAAGTTTGACATAAACGGCGTGAAATTAAGTGAAGTGCGGCTTTTCAAGTGTTTTTGTCCGAAATTCTCTGAATCTGCTGGACATAAGTAGCACTGTGGCTGGTGGTGGTTTGCTGTCTGAGAACCCAATTTTGGGTTAAGCTTGCCTTTGTTCATAAGTTTTCCTTTTATATTTGTAATGTTTATTTTGTGTACAATAAAGAATAGAAGTGAAGTCGAAGTGGCAATGCGTAGGAGAGCCCGAAGTCCAGGTCTGATGTTGATGATGATATTGCATACAAGAGCAGAGGAAAAGTAATTGAGGCATAGCTGGAGGTGTGTGAAGTTTGTTTGTTAATTCCAAGTAAAAAATTCTTCACAAAAATATTTATTCTACAAATTAACTACAAAACATGCATGCTGATGGTTCAACTGTCTAAGCAAAGCATAATAAAAGCCAGATACAGTTCGTATTTCAACCCACTCTGAATATTCCTCCATTGATTCTTATAACACTAGTTCAGAATACTAACGGCACTATATTCCTCGTTCATGTTCCGTTCAGTACTGAAACTAAATAGAGTTTCACCATTTAATTTCCTACTACCATCCTCGAACTAACTTGTATCGCACTCGATATTCAAATGCCACTAATATCGGAGTTGCCAGTAAAATACCAAATTTATATTAAAATGTCAAAACGATATTTAGGCTCGCAACACGTAGGAAGACATGTCAATGCGAACTAAAAAAAACCGCACAGGATGATCCGAAAAAATTAAATTCAAGCTTTTAAAATAATTTAAATGGTCAACTTGCCCGCTTCTGAATAAACCAACTAAACATTTTAATAGAAAACCTAAAAAAAATATTGTCGTAAGTTTTCTAAGAAAGACAGCCATCGTTTTACGCAAGATAAGAAAATAGCAGTTAAAAACTTATCATATTATTAGATATTCATAAACTTTGCTTACTTTATGGTCTACCTTAGACCACTATAATTGTATAGGAATGATCCCGTAGGATATAAATATGATTGAAGAAAAATACATTTGTACACAATTTACATACAATGATGTTAATCCTGTAAAATAATGGTGAAACTTAGCAAAATTTTGAAGTTATCCGAACAAAAACGGAAATTAAATTTCTAAAATGCATCAGCTTGACCTTATTTTATTTATCTTTGTTCTTTAAAAACCCAAAATAATAACAGTTATTTCTGTCACTTCACGACGTTTACGACGAATCCTCAACCATGCATGAGAGTAAAAAGATGAATCTTTAATCGATATGTATCAGTACTACAGAATTGAATATCGTTTAATCGCGAGTGTGTAAGCAGCCTATAGAATGGAAGTACCTCATATAAACCCATGGACGGATATTGAAATTCTGCGTATGCATGGACGATGCGAATCATGTGCAATAGACTGTTGTTAAAACTTCCAATATTGCACCAAATGTAAAATTGTTATTTATACCAATGGTTTTTTTTATGAATCCCCAAACAGCCAGTGGGGAGTGCTTAATTGATCACTTTCTGAAAAATTTGAAAATTTTGGTTTTGTTCTGCCTGTGTGGACGGTAGGTATTTTTAATTACGATAATGTTGCAGAAAAATCTTTTAATTTTTGTTTTTGGAATTGGTCCATTTTAGCAGTTTATTAATCCGTGACGCAGCCAGTCGCGCAGCCACTGCGCCAACCGTGCCGTCACGTTACATGTATCCGTTACATGTACATGTACACGTTGTATGTACGTTTCAAAATCCTATCTCTAGTCGGCAAATGTACTGACAGATACGTTATTGGGTTCAGGAGCTAATCAATACAAATTTGCCAAAACAATATTGAGTAGTGAATTGATTAATTACGAAAAAACTACTGAACATGCTTTCACGCAGTTGGTTGTTTAAAAAGCAAAACTAAACTATCCGAGATACAAGGTATGATTTACTATACGCCCCATCACTAGAAGCTACCGCACCGTAGGTGTTCAATGGGGGCTAGTAAAATTTTATTTTTTGTTCCCCTTTGTGCACCAAGTTACAATATAATCAATATTGTAACTGGTGCACATGAGAATATCTTTGGTGCTCAATGCATAGGTGCCCAAGAAATAGGTGCTCAAACAGGAATACTCTAATGTATCATCCTATCAGTGATGGTTGTTGTCGAAATGTCAAAATATAAAGGACTGATCACGTGACTTTCGATAGCTCATGAGAATTTTAACATTTTTGAAATTTTACCAATCTCTACCGCGACGTTTTTGCTGATAGAATTTCAGTTGTCGAGAGCATCTAGACTATTTTACAAGTTTTTATTTAACTTGCAATGTATGTATGTAAGTGTGTTCGGGTCAAATCTTGCAACTCAATTTTAAAGCAGTTTTCCTCAACCGATTATGATGAAGTTTTGCATACATGTTTAGTTTGGATGACAATGCATGGTTAACTAAATGACTGGCAACTAAATGACGTTATTCTAAATACAATATGGCGGACGGCCCAAGATTGCGGACTAGTTATTATTTGTGCAGTGTGATGATACGGGTATGAAATAAAAGGGTTGGCTGAGAAAAATGCGAAAAAAGATTGAATAAAAAAAAAAATATGAATCATTTTATTTCATCGTAAGTCTTCAAACGTCCACTTCTCAGTACATACCTATAGACGTTCTTTTCATAATAAATAATCAGTGTCACATGTTTTTTTGCCACAATAAGCAGACCCGACGCCACTCCGTATCCCTTTTGACATTATCTCTAAGATGTCTGCCACAATACACATTCATAGAGACCTATGCTTTCTTGGAATTTTTCAGTGGAGGTGGTAAAGGTTAGGTGCCCTGTATTTTATTTGGGTTCACAAAAAACATCTTTCATTCAAATCGTATGTGTCATTGTTGAAAATAAATAATGTTTTCCACAATATTCTATACAAAATAGGATTCCACGAATTTCAGTATGTGAATTAATAGATGCTTCAAACGCTCAACCTAAGCCGATCCTAAGGCTCTAGATAAGTGGTATTCGATGTCAGCAAAGGCGATGGTCAAAATATCAAAATTTATCACGTTATTTTTCGATATCACTTGTCAATCCCATAAAATTTTGCCTTTTTGAGAATCGCTATCGGCACGCTTTCGATAATAGAATGTCACTTGTCTAGGGCCTCTGAAGGTTGCCCGACGCGATTCAATTAGTATCACTCTGATAAGTGATTTTTACCAAGTGATATTGCGGTCGTCAATTGACGCAATTTAAATTGCCTCGCGCCATCAATAAGCCACCTTATTATTGGTTATTTAATGGAAAAGTACTCGACTGCGAAGTTTCACGTTTTTTACTACCTACTTATAGCATATTTTTATAACAAGGAAAAAAAGAAAACAAACAAAAATCCCAGAACTTAAAAATTGCAGAACAAAATATAGCACGAAATTCATATTTCACTTCTTTCACCAGTTCTAATAATTGAACAAACATTTTTAGAATCATTTTCAGGTTTCATTATTGCGTTTATTTCTTTTTTTTCATCGCCGAAAAGCTGGAGGAAAAACGCGAAGATTCTTTGTCTGAATGCAATCCCCGTAAAACGCGGACGTGTATGCACGCCGGGTGTGCGGTTTATGTTCTCTGTGGGCGACTCACAACGCTACTTCATCGGGCACCTTTCATATTTTTAAGTACTAGGTGGGTACGGTTTCACTAGTTCGACTTGTAGAATTCCTGAATATATTACTAATTTCAGGAATATGACAAGTCGCATTGCCTGAAGATTGAGCGTGAAAATTATTACTACAAAGACGAAATTATTAGTTGTTAGACGTCCTTATACCTTCTGAGATAATCGTAGCTGTCCAATTAGACTTAGAGTTTATCCCAATCATGACAAGTGGTATTGTTAAGCATAAGATGACTGTCTCTCTGGTCATCTTTTAAAGTTCTTTATCTTTTTAGCGACAAAAGCACTAACTTGACATGGTCTCATTTTGTATGATTTATTTTAGATTGTAGACAAATTAATTAAGAAAAAGTGTAGTAATCTGATAGATATTATGTCAGTGATAAATACGCCATTATCCACAGAATTTTCAATATTGCGAAAGAGTTGTGTTACAATGTTCTTGTATAATAAAGTGTTATATCTATCCATCTATAGTCTGAACCCGCTGTTTTGCACTATGCCTGTTTCTTCATACTCCTTCACCCCTATTTTCTGCAACTGCGATTCTAATTACCGTCAGCAACAAGACCACACCTTAACCAGTGTCAACAGTTCTGTCGCGCCGCGTAAATAATAAAGGCGGGAGAGCTTCCCGCGTCTCGAGACGTAAATATGTGTACACACGCTACTTTTTATTACGAATGTCGCTGGTCCCACTCGCGTTTAGTGGTGAGGCTCGCTTTAAGCTGGCGATCCGTTTGGTAGTGGATGGGCGCCCATTTGTATTTATGTGTGAGAATAGATTTCATTGAATTATAAAATATTCAATTTTGTTTTAGCTTGCAGACAACTACATATAGAATAAAAAATACATAAGTATAAGTAGTTACAATAATTTTATTGTATGGCACACTTGCGAAGTTGCTATTTCATACATTGTTAGAATGACAATTGTGATACGAATATACTGACAATTTAATTTGGTTGTCAAATTAATTAACAAACTAATTGCCCTGTAATTTATAGTAAAATGGGTTTTCATGGAAGTTGTTAACGATAAGCTAAGGTTTTTGGTTTTGGTACAGAAGCAGTTTAATTTTAGAAGTCATATTTTGTGGGGTTGAACTCTTACGAATTAGTAAAATATGACTAAAAAGTAGTTTAAAATATTTAGTTTGTTCCAAGAGCTTAGTAAACATTAAAACAGTGCGGTACATATCGAACCAAATAATCGGATACTGTAAAAATCCCTTAATCCTTATGTTTAAAGTTGGACTGTAATTTCCAAGTGTTCTATTCATGACGGAAGTAATTACCCTTCTTTATTTTAACTAGTTTCACAACTAGCAATTCAAGGTGGAGTCTGTTCCTGAAACAAATATCTTCAGACCTTGATTTAATTTACGGTTAAGTGAATTTATTTTTTCTTAGAAATTAACACTCTTAAATTTCTTTATGTTTTTAGTTGTCTTCTGGAATTAGACGTGTAATAACGACTTGTAATGTCCAGCTGCTGGGCAAATGATTTTCATTCTTCTCTATATGTTCTTCATTAGTAGTTTAGTAATATGTGTACCTTGTATAGTTAAGTGTTAGATGATTAAATTCAAGATAAGAATGCTTGGAAACATGCTGGTCCTGCTCCATAGGGTAATCTTTGGTGTAGACAAAGTCATACTGGTTGATTTGTATTATGTTCATAATTATAGTGACGCATTATTTTATATTTATCTAATCTTTTTGTTTTAAAAAAAATGTGACTCGCACACTGTTCCGTTGTTGTTGAATTAGGTAATTTACCTATGTTTGCAATATTTTAAGTATGTGAGAACCATATTCCTATTTTTCAAGTGAAGGAATTTACCTGTTAGTGCTTGTAATACTTATATGTAGTATGGTAGTGCTAGGTGCATCGTCCTCACGTATATGAATTTATTAATGTATGTACTTTAATATAGTAAAAAGCTTATTTTTTTTAAAAGAGTAAGTATGGAGTTTGCATTCTTGTGTGTTCTTCTCCATAACAAGCTATTTTTCCGAATGTACGGTAGAATCAAATTTAATTACTTGTTAATTTTAATTGTTAAAGTTCGAAAGTGCCGCTTAATAGCCTAATCGAAATAAATACATTTGTTTTTTTTTTTCTTTTGTTATCGTTAGAAGCGTAACTTTATTTTGTACTAATACTAGCCACCCGCCCCGGCTTCGCCCGTGACAAATTATACACAAAAGCCTCTTTTCTCAGTTTTTTTATTGGTGTAAACCTAGTTTTTGAGTTTATCGCATACAAACGCGGCGGGGGACTTTATATTATGTAGTGATTTTTATGCCAGACAAAACACGAAGACACACTATTTTGTAACACCAACCTTTTACCTATCAGTACAAATAATTAATGTGTATATTTCATTTGTGTCGCCTTTTCTCCTGGCAATAAAACGACGGCATGGCATTACTCATTGGCTCGGTTGGCTGGAAAAGGCAATTAATCTTATTATTATCATACTTAATATTATAAATGTGAATGTAAGTTTGCTTGTTACGCTTTCACGCAAAAACTACTGAACCGATCATCATGAAACTTTGTACATATATTCTTGGAGGTATTAGAAGTAACATAGGATACTTTTTATTAAAAAAATAATAATAATAATAATAATCACTGCGAGCGAAGCCGCGGGTAAAAGCTAGTTATTATATAAATAACTAACAAAAGATAAATTTTTGAAACCAAAAAATCTAAAAGACTATTAGATAGGTACTTCGAACATTTTTTATGTCCCATCATGTATAAGGGGTAACCGTTGCAACGTTCAAAGCGGTATTTTAAATTGGATACTCACACTATAATCTCTCCGGTATATTTGAACTTCAGACTTCCCCGGAATTCCTGTTTGCTCGAGAAAGTAGCGTACGTTCTCGAGCAAGTACTCCGGAGTAAAAAAACAAACATATTATTAGTAAAGCTCCTTGTGAAAGAGTTCGTCCGGAAAAGTGCTGCTACTGTACTGTGTCCCGGTTTGATGGTGGAATTGTTTGCTGGGTAAGTTTTTAACAATCAATCGTGTTTCACTATGAGTGACCTACTGATTTAATTTTTTTATTTTAATTGTGTTTTTGCATTTTTTTTATTATTACTCCTTTACTGAGTAACTTTCATTTAATTGTGATTCAGTGTCTTATTTCTTTTATTTAAAATGAGTAGAAAAGAAGCAGAATTGTCAATCAGTTTGGATTAAAACTACTTCCCATTTTATTCCAACCACATGAACCAAAATTCATCTGGAATCAGTGCAGTCTGCAGGTAAAATTACTTACCAATGCAACTTTAGCGCTAAACTCATTGGACTCTATGTTCACCAAATAGAGGCACGAAAATGTTCACCCAAAGTCCAAACTAGCTTCGTTTGCCGCTCTCCATACCGACATTGCACATGCACTTGTGTTAAGTATGTAAACTGCCATATTAGTCGAGATTTGAGCTTACTCAACATATTTGAGCTTAGACTGAAAATGGTCAATCGAAAATTCGGGGACAGTAAATTCTCGTACCTATGTACAAGTATTTGGTTCAATCTATGTTGTCAGAGTATTTGGTTGATTTTAGCTTAATAGCTGTTTCATTCTAATCAAATATGTATTAGATTGAGGCACGGCATTAGTTTCTGTATTTGGCCAATTTAGGTATTTGTGGTGTTTTCTTTGATGTGGAATAATTTATGGATGCGATGTGCTTAAAATTGTTAAAAAGGATCGCCGTGTAGTCGAAATACGGTTCAGTAATGGTTGCTAGAATGAAGTCTGATAACCGTCATGGGTTCACGACTTCGTGTCTCATAATATAAAAAAACTTCTTTATAAAAAAAATGCAACCGACTTCTTAATAACAACACTGCAATGTTTAAAATAACGTCGCTACATTAGTCCAGGAAAATAACTGTAATTAGAGGCCAATCTGCGATAAAAATCTTAGTTATTTCACTGGCATTATGTTTATTATGGTAGTTGCATGAAAATTCCGTAAAAAGCCATCACACCAGAAAAAATATAGGCTGTCAAACGGCCCAAAAATCAGCTTATTGTTTGATTCTCGTAAAGTTTTCATTTTACTGCAATTTGTGTTCAGAGCAAGTTTATAAAAATTGTATACAAATTTTGCCCAAAAAAATTCTACATTCAGAAGCTTCATTACAAAAGTGATTAATGTATAATCCATCTCTGTGCCAAATTTCATCCAGATTCGCAGCCAAATTGCGTAAGTGAATTCGGCAAGGCAAAGAGTTTTGACTCCATCAATCGACTAATCCACATCGTCTGTCATTTCGCATGTTATTGGTCGACTGATGGGGTCAGAACTCTTTGCCTTACCGAATTCACTAAAGGTGCTCCCACACTGCTGTTAATTTTTTTTACGAACATTGGTAATTATTTTCTAAACAAATATTTGATCACAATGTTAAGAAAATGTTTTCTTGTTGGATAATATAAGTATAAAAATTGTTAGTTAACAAATTGTAACAAGTACTTGCATCCAGTAGGAGCGCTTTTTCATCAGTGTAGGGGCACTCCAAACATCCAATTCCCTACATTTGTTAGTAAATGTATTAGTGTTAGAAAATGTTTGTAAACATTTTTAACAGCAGTGTGGGAGCACCATTACGCAATTAGGCTGCCGTTCAGCCAAACATACATACATCCACACACACATCCATCCAAACTTCCTCAGTTATAATTTTAGTAAGATGTAAGTTCGGCTTTCCTTACGATGTTTTCTTTCAAAAATTCCAGTGATGTCAGGTAAACTAATTTGGGTACTAATCTAGACTCCGATCAAACGATTACAGTTGAACTAAATATCTTAGAACGTTAGCTAATTAGAAGAATAATTGGAACGTAAAACTTTCAAAGATGGGCAGAAGTAAACTCGTTAAAGATTAAGACACCGCTGTGTAGCACCTGATAACTTTACTGTTTTATGGAGCGTTTAGATGAGATTAGTTAGTGGTACCAGTGCTTATATGAGGTACTTGATTAAAATTGTAATTTTCTTCAGTTTTCTGCGGTAAAGACTTATCTAAGAGACCAGTGCTTGATGATTATATCCAAACTATACCAGACGGAATCGAACGTTTTGAGAATAATGCTTTTTTGTGACGTGATAATTTTGCATCTCCTACCGCAAGCCACGTTAAGGAACTTCGTACCAAAAAATAGGAATTTTAACTACTAGCTGTCCCAGGCGGCTTCGCTCCCGTCAACTGGCTACTTACCTACCCATTTATCCTACCTACCCTACCGTACCTACACTACATACGTGATTGTTGCGTAACTTTAATTGCTAACGCAGCGCACGCAACGGAAGCTCTCAAAAAGGAATAATTTTGCCCGTTTTTGCAACATTTTTCATTTGTGCTCCGCTCCTATGGGTCGTAGCGTGATGTTATATAGCCTTTAACCTTCCTCAATAAATGGACTATCCAAACAAAAATAATTTTTCAATTCCAACTAGTAGTTCACGAGATTAGCGCATTCAAACAAACTCTTCAACTTTACAATATGTCATATTTAAACATGCCTGTATTTGTTTTAGCCTACAGAACAAAGTAACTTGATGAGTTATTCAATTCTGCGGGTTGAAAGTCTTCCTGATAGTATGATTCAACACAGTAACCGGGCTTTATCAACGATTCAATTTACAACGAAAGGGGTCACTCAGTAATAAAACACATTAAGATTGACACTTCACTCACCACATCTATTGTTTAACTGGCTTTGATCACTGGTCTACTAGCATAGAAGTTTCTTTGTATCGCTGGACGAAAAATCTTAATTGAGTTGGTACAGTGAGTAGTTCTGTATATTTTTTTATACTAAGGAAAATACAATTTGATGATCAAACAACTCTTTAACAAAAAAATTAAACCGACTTCCAAAAAAAAACACAACAAAGCGAAAAATAACTTTCTTTTCCGAAGCCGAAAAAGAAAATTATTGTTGGCTTTACAGTGTCTTTTTTTAAGCCGGTTTAATAATTCTTTTCCTTTTTGTTTAAGTACCTCAAATGACCAAAAAATTAATTCATAGCCAAATAACATCTCATGACAATTCCAATAAGCCCAAACACGTCAAGGTTATATTGTTTTCTTCCGGAGTTCCAGTGCCTATCTGCACGGCATCAACATCAGATCAGTTCGATGACCATTTATTTATACGTATTTGCTTCATCATAGTCGGTTAACTTTTCGAGATATCTTATACCCGTGACATACCTATCATTAAGGAGTTCCAGTGGTCTTCTTCATCAGTTCCACTTCACCAAATGATACTTTCTGAGTGCAAATGCTTGGCTCGTTTATGAAAATACTGAAATAGCTATATTATGTATACCTATATATATTTGAGGAGTTCCCTCGTTTTGATGGAATCCCATCATCAGATACTGATTTGGTGACAGTGGGACCAGAAGTATATCCTTTCAAACACAAAAATAATTTTCAAAATCTGTCCACAATGACGGATTAATCGCGTAACAAACATATAGTCGAATTGAGAACCTACTCTTGTTTGAAGGCGGTTTAAAATATTATAACGGTAATGTATCTATGTAATATTTTCTTCATGTTTCAATACACATAACATTACGCCTGTATTACACGAAGTGTTAGGCAGAAGTGCACGTCCTATATTATAATTGGTCTACGACATTTTACCAGTTATGTTTAAGGGCCTTACACCGCTTTAGTGCCGTAAAACGGTTACTTTCTTGAGCATAGTCCTTAGTAACGGCTAGGTTAAAAGGTTTGAAAAAAATATATATTTATTATTGATTCATGTTAATTATTTTTAAAACATGTTTTTTTTCGTGTACATAGTTTGCTTTAAAATTAATTAACAACAAGGTTTTTTTCGCTGCTTTTGGATACTTCTCCAAAACGAGTTGGATATTTTAAAATATTTTTACACAGAAAAATTGTTGATTAGAAATTATCTATTACTGAAATAGCATATGTAAATCAAAGAATATTTTGTAAACAAAACTGTCCAAAGGGAGGTTCAATATTGATATTCTGGCTCCGAGCAGGCGCACGGCCGGTACTGCGTTAACATTGGGGAATATATACGCCTTAAGTCCATAACAATAGTTAGGGACACATAGACAGAAAACAGAAGTCAAAAGATTGAACTGTGTCTGTATGAAAATTCAATCACTGATTATATTTTTTAACAGAGAAATGGAGAGTCTTAAACGAGGCACAATTCAAAAAACAATGACTGTAGGGTGCCAAGAAAGGGTTACGCAAATAAAATTAGTGACGTCAGCAGTTCTTTATTACGTTTTTAAATTGTATTACCGATTAGATTGGCCTCTAACTTATTTTGCATAATTATGAAATTAACTAAGTTATTATTATTTTCATAAAACTAACAATCTTTACCCGATGAGGAAACGGTCTGGGGACTCGCAACTGTGCATGGGTATTACACTATCATTGTATCAGTATCTAAGATCATACATAGGAACCAAAAAATAGGTAAGGTAATGTATCTATGTAATATTTTCTTCATGTTTCAATACACATAACATTACGCCTGTATTACACGAAGTGTTAGGCAGAAGTGCACGTCCTATATTATAATTGGTCTACGACATTTTACCAGTTATGTTTAAGGGCCTTACACCGCTTTAGTGCCGTAAAACGGTTACTTTCTTGAGCATAGTCCTTAGTAACGGCTAGGTTAAAAGGTTTGAAAAAAATATATATTTATTATTGATTCATGTTAATTATTTTTAAAACATGTTTTTTTTCGTGTACATAGTTTGCTTTAAAATTAATTAACAACAAGGTTTTTTTCGCTGCTTTTGGATACTTCTCCAAAACGAGTTGGATATTTTAAAATATTTTTACACAGAAAAATTGTTGATTAGAAATTATCTATTACTGAAATAGCATATGCAAATCAAAGAATATTTTGTAAACAAAACTGTCCAAAGGGAGGTTCAATATTGATATTCTGGCTCCGAGCAGGCGCACGGCCGGTACTGCGTTAACATTGGGGAATATATACGCCTTAAGTCCATAAAAATAGTTAGGGACACATAGACAGAAAACAGAAGTCAAATGGTTGAACTGTGTCTGTATGAAAATTCAATCACTGATTATATTTTTTAACAGAGAAATGGAGAGTCTTAAACGAGGCACAATTCAAAAAACAATGACTGTAGGGTGCCAAGAAAGGGTTACGCAAATAAAATTAGTGACGTCAGCAGTTCTTTATTACGTTTTTAAATTGTATTACCGATTAGATTGGCCTCTAACTTATTTTGCATAATTATGAAATTAACTAAGTTATTATTATTTTCATAAAACTAACAATCTTTACCCGAAGAGGAAACGGTCTGGGGACTCGCAACTGTGCATGGGTATTACACTATCATTGTATCAGTATCTAAGATCATACATAGGAACCTATATCTTATCCTAAATGTATGACCTCTAGAATCATATTACCTGTGTATTACATTATCTTAGATCTTTGATCTTATTTTTAAACCGACTTACCAAAAAGGAGGAGGTTCTATGTTCGACTTCGTGTTTGCTTGATTTCTTTTTTTTTTTTTGTTTGATAGAGTATGTTTCGAAATTGGTCCCATTTTAATTTGGTGAAGATCTGATTAAGAACTTCGAAGATATACGACAGAACTCTTCAATAAATAACGGCAAATCTCTCTCATTTCACTGGTAATGTTAAACTTCATGATATTCGGGTTATCTATTCTGGCGTTAAGGTAACTTACTAGACAACTTGCCTATTAGGTAAGTACAACTAAAAAGTGAAAAATAAAAACTTTATACAAAAAAAATCCACCGACTTCCAAATAACAAAACTGCAAAGTGAAAAATAACTTTATTTTTGGAAGTCGGTGTCTTTCGTAGGTACCATATTTTATGCGTTACGGACACCGACTTCCAAAAATAAAGTTATTTTTCATTTTGTAGTTTTGTTATTTGGAAGTCGTTGGATTTTTTTTGTAAAAATTTTTTTTTGTCATATTTGGTTGCAATGCAATATTATACAATTTGGTTGTGTCTACTACTATTGCTTCGGCAGTGTCTACAGCTTCCCAACAACAATTTTAGAATTCCACGTCCACTAAGCATATTGTGAACATAAACCAAAATTTCGTTGAACTTACTTTATTCCGTCAATAATAACCGTCGCAATAATAAATTGCCTTAGAAGTTAGAACATGGATGTAGCAAAACTGAAAAGGCAAAATTATATAATTTTATGCACGGATTTTGAATCAGGAAATTATGAAAATAAATTTCATAATTCAATATAGCAAGATTCAATATGGCAATACCATGACGTGTTAAAAGTATCATAGTGTGACGGTAAAAAAGGGACAGAGCTATGTGTCTTGTATAGCTCCTTCATGCTTCTGTTTCTATGATCCTATCTAACAGCAAATGTCAAAAAAATTTAATCAAAGACGATAAATTATTCATATGTTTAATTTTTCGATTACATTATCATATTAATATGACTTATAGATCTGTGATCCCAGATATTTGATAGTGTAATACCCCCCTATATATGACCAGTGAATGTGGACGAAAGAGTATGTACATGTGGATCGTAGCACAAGATATTTTGATATTTCTTGCTCTCAAACATGGAGCAGAAACTGTCTCTGTGTCTTTTATTTTTAAAAGTTTGTTTATCCTTAGCTAAATTACCTACATGATTTACTTTATTCATTTTAACACCTATCTGTCATTGATGACGAATGTGACTATAACCAATTATTAACCTTTAACTTTTAGAAAGTGGAAATTTACGAATAACATCAAGAATAAAATAATAACGTGCCAGAGGGAATGGAACGTAGCATGCTAAATTTAAGTAAAACACACAGAATCCGTCATACAAAGATAAGAAGCATAACCAAAACAGTAGATGCGCTCAAATATGCTCAAATATTGAAATCCAAGTGGGCTGGCCAGATAGCATGACTTAAAGATAAGAGATGTACATTTAAAGTAACTAAATAGGACGGTCTACAGGGCAAGCGGCGCGTCGTTAGACCGTACACGCGCTGGGAGGACGACATTAGTAAAGTCGCTGGACCGCACTGCATTTATGTCGCCAGAGACAGAAACAAATGGAAATCTTTGGAGGAGGCCTTCACCTGAGAGGGGTCCATGCATATAAAAAATAATAACTTGAATAGCCTAAAAAAAAAATAATTTAACAATATTATTATTTTTCTATTAGATACATATAACCGAATTGATAATTTTATTTTTAATCTATTTTCTGTAATATTTCAAAGGAAAAAATAATAATAATCAACCATATCATTTGAAATTCAATATTGTAAAATTATTTTGTAAAGGCATGGAATAAAAGGCTTTTTTTATTTTAGAATTAAGCTAGACTACTCAAAAGCTTAACAAAACAGCTAAATATGAAACTGTAATCCGACTGCTGTATTTTTTTTTAATCTCTGTTTCCTGGGCCATAATAACGAAACGTTTACCTTATTCACCAATATCGAAAGAATAGTGTAGGCGCTACGGAGGATATACAAAATAAGTAAATACAAACAGACATACATAAATAGACTGCTAATATCATAACCCTTCCTTTTGGCTTTACCGTAATCGGGTAAAAATAGAAACAGAATACGTTTACAAACTACAAAAAAATCCTTTACGAAATAATTCAAGAATTCAAATCCATTTGGGATCCTAATCCCACGGACCCAGAGACCCACAGTCATCTAGATCCCTTGTTATATCTACCTAATTAACACTAGTATCCAAAACCAAGATCACAAAGAGAATGCCTCCACTACACATTAAACATAAATACTTGATGTGCAACACGGAGCAAAACAAAGCCAAGGGTTGTATACGGGCAACTTTGGAGCCATGTTTGAGCGATAAATGCAAATAAACAGATAATCGTAGTCAGTGTCATCTGCAGACGTTTACATCACTGAGTTTACATATATTTCAAAATGCACAAATTGTTAGGTACACAGCGGTCACTACAATACATTCCCATAGCAAGCACTGCATTGTTTTCTTTTTCTTTGAATACGGCTTGATATTGATGCAACTTATGGTATGTAAGTAAACCATAGCCCAATAAGAGTTGCTCTTACTTGCTTGATCCAATTCTACTGCAACCAGTACAAGACGACCCTATGCTTATTTACTGTTTATCTAGCAAGAAAATTCTTCAAACTCGAATGTTAGTCCAGTGAAATGTACCCGATAAGAAAAAAGCTTTCATAATTTTTGTCTAATAAGCTCTGCGGATTAATACGGAGCGTGGCCAAGAATTCAGCAACTTTACATCGCCCGTGTACCGATAGCGGGATCAACAGCAACGGGCAAGTCCAAGGCCTTTCATAATTGATTAACAACGCTTTTAGCCGTGTAATTAATTAAACGTTTTAATTAATTATTCGTCACTTATCCGAAATGACTCGATACATTTTAATGGCGACGATCAATTTGTCTTGTGTTTTTAACAGGATGGGGGCGTGTACTGAGGAAATTGAAAACTGTGTACGAACCTATGCATAGGCTTGTAACCATGACTGTGTCGCACGTCACCGATTAGATTCGTCGTTACGAATAGTATTATACAAGTATCGGTTATCATTTCTTCTTCTCTCTTCTCTGTCTACGACTCTTCTCAAGGCGGTGATCAAACTGAGTATTATCTCTTAGCCTTGACCTGATCTTGCCAGCAAATAAGTGCGGTGCAACGCCTGAACGATCTGATTTAGTTAATTTTTCTCATTAATATTAGTGTTTCAAAGCCAAACAAAATTGTTAAGGATCGTCAGTTAATATAGGTACATAAACAGTGACTTTCACCAACACACAGTGGTCCGTTTTTCAGGTCTGCTTTATTGTATTATTGTTTTTATTTAGCGCTGCCGTATGTATGAGCGAGTTCACACCCATGAGAGTATTCCAGATCCAGTGAAAAATACCGAAACGACAAAATATACAGCATTCCGTTTTACAGACCCGCTTTATCGTATACGTTTTTTTTTCGGCGATGGCGTAAGTATTTTTATGCTCCGTATTGTTGGAAAGATGTACACTGACTAAATGTGGTGTAAATATTACACCCAGTAGCGACGGATCCGGTAAAACGGTGCTGTAACAGTTAAAACGGTACTGTAAATGCGGTGTGAAATTCACCACAGTAGCAACGGATCCGTTAATAACGATCCTGGAAATGCGGGTTTTCTGTGTGAACGTACCTTTAGTTCAGTAACCCATTCAAAAGACTTTTAGTATGAGAGTTGGTTGGTTGGGCTAAATGGCTTCTTCTTCTTAGCGTGTCGATGAAAAACTGTCTGTTTTTAAATAAATGCCTTGCCTGGCCCAGAATTCAGCAGCAGCAACACCCTCCGCTAAAGTCCTCACGAGAACAGACAACAGGACATGCGGTACAAGAGAAAAGTTTGGCCATGGTCTGCGGAGAGACGCCGCTTTAGCACCGAGCATGATGGATGGATGGACCTAAAGACCTTGGGACCTTGTCTTTGCTGTGGCCGACCTGAGTGCGGAGTCTGATCAGAGTTTTCCAGGTCGGCCAAGGCAATGCGTGCCCAGGCGGAAGGGTTTCCGATGGCTCTAGAAAATAATCAGGGGTTTTAAATATTTCTTCCCAAAGATCGCATCTCTCCTTGGTGATGTTTCCGGTAGATGGACCCTCACAACCAATAACAAGGAGCCTCCCCTAGCGACGTACCATTCGACCATCTGTTACGTCCGGTGCACCCTTGGCAATCGACTTCTGTCGATTGGCTAATCCTTTCACCGCGGTGGAAACCTAAACTATATGGCTGAACCTACCATAATGCCTCAGCTCAGCTCAGCTACGGTTCTTATCAGGGGGCATTATGATGATGCATTCAAATACATTGGAGCACACATAGTCACTGTATTTGAATTCATCAACATAATCTGTGTGCCTTTGTTCCATGTTGCTTGGGGTCGGCGCATCAAGTTTTCTTCTTGCGTTCTCTCTTTTAAACTTTCAGTGTATTTACTTAAATATAATACCACACCTGTATTCTCCGAAGGGTAAGCAGGAGTGCACTTATAGTACAACCACATTTTGTCAGTGCCTTCGACCACTTTAGTACCGTAAAACGGTTACTTTCTAAAGCATACTCCTTAGGTAATGGCTAGGTTAAAATGTTTGAAAAAAATTGATTCATGTACATTATTTGTGAAATATATTTTTTTTGTATAACTAATAGTTATGCTTTAAAAAACTAGCCAAGTGCGAGTCAGACTCGCGCACGAATGGTTCCGTGCCATTACCGCAAAAAACCGCGTTTGTTTTATAGAATAAGTATTTATTTTATTCTGTTTTTAGTATTTGTTGTTATAGCGGCAACAGTTTTACATAATCTGTGAAAATTTCAACTGTCTAGCTATCACGGTTCATGGGATACAGCCTGGTGACAGACAGACAGATAGACAGACAGACGGACAGAGGATTTAGTGATTCCGTACCTTTGGGTACGGAATCCTAAAAAATAATTACCTAACAATTCGATATTTTTTCGCTACTTTTGGATACTTCTCCAAAACGACTTGGATGTTAAAAATATTTTTACACATAAAATTGATGGCTAGAATTTCTTCATAACTGAAATAGCATATGTAAATCAATAGTTATTTGTACTACAAGTGTGGAAGGTAGGTGATTTCCGATGAGTGGCATTTTTGATAGAATAAATCGACACGAGTCGGAAATCATGTTACGTACGTGTATCATACAACTTTTTACTATGCATTATGCGAGGAAATAAAAAAATATCTGGACCAAGTAAGATATTAATAAAATGGCGGGCTTATTTAAGCGCGCTCAGCATTCTATTCTATTCTATATTTTTTATGGCAAGCAAAGCCGATGTCGACTATTCTGCCAATGTCTATCCACATATTAACTTATAGTTCCTCGGGCATATCTACTACGCATGTGCAAATAGCTGTCACGTCATATTTACTGAGAATTTAAAATTGCTTTATTAATCAAATCTAAATCTAGAGTAATTAAAATCGCCTTTATTGAAGAATTAGTTATATTTTACCTTTTATAAGAATTTATTTAACTATTTATTCAAAATTATGTAAATAACACCTTTACAGCTATAACGCCAATGCGATGTTTCTACCACATAGATAATACACACTAACAGAAATACAATTAAAAATACCATTAAAAATACAATCAAATATAACAAGTCAAGAGTGAATATGTTACTTCTAGGCAAGCGTGCTTCACCTTCGACCATATTGTCACTTAACATCAGGCGAGATAGTGGTCAAACGCGAGCCTATAAAAAAAATTAAAAAGATACAATCAATCATATCACTATAAATATAATTAAAATCCAAGTATTATTCAATTAAACAACAATTAAACACAATAAAATACAATGAAATCTGAAATGAATGGTAATCTGTACTTCACTAATTTATAAAGTTTTCTCAAATAATAAAAACTCTATGCGTCTGGCTGACGACGGAGATAAAAATTAAAAAAATACAGAAAAGGAAAAAGCAATAATCAAAAACACAAAACATCTTCTATTCTTAGCTAGGTACTTTTAGCGACCTTATATTCCTCTCTGAACAATTTTTCAAAATGAGGTCAAATGCTGCTATAGACTGGCTTTATATTGTGGATAGAATTGCATCATTTAGTTATTTTGTACGCTGAATGCTTTGGTATACACTATTTAAAACAAGTCAGAGTTATTTGGTGGGTTTAATAATTCCAGGAAGAGAAATAACATTTAAAACAGCTTTCTTCTCTGCTAAAAAAAAGGTATTTGTTGCTCGTCTACACTAATATTATAAAGAGGAAAGAATTGATTGTTTGTAAGTTTGTTTGTAATAGATAAACTCAAGAACTAGTTAACCGATTTTGAAAATTCTTTCACCAACAGAAAGCCTCATTACTCCTGTGTGACATTCCGTATTTTTTATGCCGAAAACTATGTGGGTGAGCCAAGGGAGCGAAGTCGCGGGAAAAAGCAAGTGTGAAATATGTTATTATGATTAAAAGTTTTTGCATTTTAGCGGTCATTAAGTGGTATTTTCTAACAGCCATTAATGGTTGTAAATAGTCCAAATTTTTTACATGCGATTGAACTCAACAACAACAAAACAAGTGTTATATTATATAGCTAAAATATCACTTTCCCTAGGCCCTATTAAGCGAACTTAGAACTGTACGTGAAAAGGCATTCGGCGCGCATTCCGAAAAAAATATATAATCCTCTGGTTGGTTTTCGTGTAATTCTCTCAACTTGGGAAATGATTAAGACGCCTTCTATACTTCTTTGCCCACAATTAGGCCAGCTCAGGCGACTATGACTACCGTTGAAGTGTTCATCATGAAGTAGTATGCAGAACTTTTGTCACCTACTGTCGAAATGCCTTTAGACGTGTGGTTTGATGCATCAGTTCAAATGATAACGCATCTGAGCGTGCTCTGAAGTGCGATGTCAAAAACGCTATTTTAAACGAAAGGTTCGGAGCGCGTTCCAAACCACCAGAGCGCAGTTTTTGACGTTCAAAAGTCCCGCTTAGTGGCCTAATTGAATAAATAAATTTTGATTATAATTACGTAACATTTTGGTTACTCGTCTGTGGAATGCGTTGCCAAACCCAATCAAACGCGCCCAATCGTTGCCTGTGTTCAAAAGACTCGTGAGGGAGCATTACCTGTCGCTGTGAATGGTATGAATTGAGGAATGAATTGATTGTCATCATTTTATTTATTGCCTTTATATTTTTGTATGTGTGTATAAATATTAAATAGCATATGTATGTATCTGCATATCTTTTATAATATATATTTTTTTAACACTGGTATTATCACACCAATTATAGCCCCACTTCGTTTCCAGCAATTACTGTCCATACCAGGTTGCCTGGAGGAGATCGCGGTATGCGTTATGGCCGCTCATTGTATGTGTTTTTAGTTTTAAGTTTCCTTTACATATGTAACATAAGGCGTACAATAAAGTATATAATAAATAAATAGTCGGTTATAGAGGGCATTTTTTTAACTATTTTGTGCGAGGCTCCTAGTACCCGTGGCTTTGCATTTGTTTCGGGTACCGTGGCACCCAGCGACGCTTCAGTTGTTACAAAGAAGTTTAAGAAGGGAATACACCTTTGCTCTGCAGTAGGAAAACACAGACTTATAAAAATAATTAGTTATTGTCAATACCAGACATGTTGGACTTTATGAAAATTGTTGCTGTTGATAGAGAGCCTCTGTACATAATCTCTAGAAGTAGATATAGTTATGCATAGTTTGATAACTTTGCAACACAACACTGAAACGAATTTGTAAAGCTAATTATAATCAAGTCCATTCAAACATGACATAATAGCCAACAGGCGTTATTAATGAGTAATTATTGACTCGCATGATTTAATAACGTACATAAGCCGACAATCTGTTCCTGATAAACCAATTTGCTGCATGATATATGTGTTACAGTAGATTAAAGGTAAGCTCGCGTGAGCATCATCATTATCCAGAATATGAATGGCTTTCTTAGAACAAGATCTTTTTAGAAAAGATTGTAATATCGTTGTCATACGAATATACATATAGTACCTCAGTGATGAGTCGAGTTTAGTTGGGCCCCGCATTCCAGCCAGTGTTGTAATAACCTTCATCATTATCATCATCATTTCGAAAGACGTCCACTCCTGGACATAGGCCTCCCCCAGGCGTCGCCACATTGACCGATCCCGTGCGTCTCGCATCCAGTGCCTTCCCGCAACTTTAACCAGGTCATCGGTCCACCTAGTGGTAGGCCTTCCAACGCATCGTCTTCCGGTTCGCGGTCGCCATTCCAGAAATTTTTCCCATCGGACATCCTTTCTGCAGGCAACCTGTAATAACCTTAGAAAACATCTATTTTAAAATGTCACCTATGTCTTTTTATATTTTTTGACCCATGTTAGAAGAGATCAGCTCAACATATGTTTGTCTTCTATATTCACCTATAAGATTTTATGTTACAGCTATACAATCTCCTCTATCACAATTATTATACTCTCATAAGCAATTCATCTTTCTTTTGCTCCTTTTTCAATCAACAAAATACAATACACTCTTGATGTGTGTTTTATCATTAAAAAAAATAGCAAAACAACATATTGTTTTGTTTTTCATAGTAACTGCTGCCACTGTTCACTACACGAGATCCTTCTTATCTAAGAACTAAATACATTGAAGATTATGATACAATCGTCGTAATTGAAACAACAGATAGCAGCTTACCTTATCTGTTGGTTATACATCATGCCTGCAATTAGTTCTAATCTGAATCAGTTATGGATGGCCGGCTATAATGTATGAACATATTTGTTATTTTGTACTGACATAAGCATTATGTATGAATTTATTACTAGTTTAGATTAAGCTGTTAAACTGCCTGAATATTAATCTGAGCAGATTGTCTGCTGTTATCCTTCTCCGGAATGAACCGAGATTTTCTACTACAAGGTATCATTATCTGCCCGCCTTTGTTTCAAGTTATTAGGTGTCGGCACCACACGTTCAAGAAGAAATTCCTCCTGTCTTGTCTGTCCACCGTAACGCGAATAGCGTTACGGTTACTATTTAACCGACTTAAAAAAAGGAGGAGGGTCTCAATTCGTCGGCATCTTTTTTTTTAATTATTGTTACCCGATTATTCAAAAATTTGGATATTTTTTTTTGAAAGTTTCCACATTCGAGTTGTTCTCATGGTTAGGATCTGATGATGGGATCCTGGAGAAATCGTGGAACTCCTCAAATATTATAGGCATACAGATAGCGATTTGGTATTTTCATCAACAATTCAAACATTTGCACTTAGAAAGTATCATTAATTTGGTGATGTGGGACTGATGAAGAAGACCACAGATGGCCACTGGAACTCCTTAATGTTAAATATGTCACGGGAATAAGATATCTCGAATAGTTAACCGACTATGATGAAGCAAATACTTATAAATAAATAGTACTGATGAAAATATAGTTATATAGTTTATGTTTATGTTTGCATAGTTTATGTTTATTGTTTGCAGATGACCTCAAATTGCTGCTTGAGGTTAAGGGTGAGTCGGACTGTGAGAGATTGCAGGAAGACATAGATAGAGTGGTAGAGTGGAGTCATAAA
Source organism: Orthosia gracilis (assembly GCA_947562075.1). NCBI lineage: Eukaryota > Metazoa > Arthropoda > Insecta > Lepidoptera > Noctuidae > Orthosia > Orthosia gracilis. Next base: position 42,045,417 of record OX387265.1, on the reverse strand, counting down.
AATAAACTCTATTTTAACACAGCGAAATGCTCAGTGATGACATTTACACGCGCGAGGAACATCTTAGCCTATGAATATAAAGTAGAGGAAGCGCCGATGCAGCGAGTGTCTCAGGTACGAGACCTAGGAGTACTGCTTACCCCGGATCTAACTTTTCGGGATTCGTGTCCATGACAGCGTCCCCCACGCGGTAGTAGCCGTGTCGAGGCACACATCCAGCTGCGTCTACTACACGGATGACGCAAGTGACGCCATCGGTCGGTTCATTAAGAAAGCCATGGGTGCACCAACAAAAATAGTTGTCGACTACAATCTTCAGACAGCTATGCTGCACCGAAACATGGCGATCGTGGAGGCGTTGTTGACTCTCCATAAAACCCTAACCTCTTCAGTACCCATTCACTAACAATATATTTAGTATGCCTGTAAAATTAAGTTGAGACTAGTAATAATAATAATACATAATTAAGCTTAATTTAAGTTTTAAGAATCTTTGTAGGTTAAGTGTATAATAGTTTGTTACCCCCGGCCATTGGCGTCCTATCAAGAAGTCGATGGGATCGGGCGCCGAGAGGCTGGGGGCTGGTCTTAGCTTAATTTTTGTCAAGAAACTATTCATTGCACTCCTCATTACAGAAACCTGGGTTTCTTGCTGAGACAGTCGCAGGGATTCACAAACGTTGCCACGCTCAGAGTGCTGTATGATGCTTTGGTAAGGAGTCACTTGGAACACAGTGCGGTGATTTGGGCACCTCATGAAGCGAAATACAATGTCATGCTGGAGCGTGTACAGAATAAATTTACTAGACATTTGTATTTTAAACTTTATGGGGTGTACCCATTTTACCCGCTGATGTATCCGACACTGTTTGTACTGGGTATGGTGGGGTACAACGAACTCAGAGTGCGTCGGGAATTTACACTTGCGGCGTATGCGCTAAAGCTCCTGCGTGGAGTAGCTTATAACCCGGGTGTGCCGCGTCACCTGAAGCTGTGCGTGCCAGACCGGTACGTGTGGAGGCGGCGGCGACAGCCACTGCTGGCCGTGCCTGTGGCAAAAACCAACCTGCAGTCAAAAACACCCCTCACCCGCACAATATGTGTGCTAAACGAAGTGCATGAGAGGCTTGATATATTTTCGTGCAATCTGAGTGAATTCGCAAAAGTTTTGTTGAATTATGTTAGTTATACTTAAATATTAGTTATATTTTTATATTCTGTGTTATGTCTGATTTTGTATTTTTAAGTATTAGCCGTAAGTTTATTTTTCAATTAATTTGTTGTGTGTTTGAAAACCACTATTGTATTGGGGTTATCCTGTAAAGATAGTGTGTGTAAGATAAATAAATAAAAAAATAAAAAAAATGGTACCATCAAACTGATCTGATTATATAGCCGGAAGGTAGACACTGGAACTCTGAATTAAAACAATGTAACCTGGTCGTGTTTGGGCCTTTTTAAATCATCATGAGATGTACTTTGGATATAACTGATTTTCATGGTAACTGGATGTAAACTAAAAAGAAATAAATAAAAACTTTTTATAGGCAAGCGTATTTCACCGTGACAGTGAAATACGGTGACATAGTGGTCAAGCGCAAGCTTATAGGACATAAAAAAATACAAAAACATCGACCCTACTTCCAAAACAAAACCTACAAAACGAAAAATAACTTTCTTGTCGGTGTCGAAAGTCGGTGTCGAAAAATGGAAAGCAATCGGTACCAAAGACACCAAATTCAGAAAAGAAAGTTATTTTCTCGTTTTGTATTGTTTTATTTTGGAAGTCTAGTCTTTTTTTTAAGTTTTTTTTCTTACACAATTTATCCAACTATAAATTTTACGACTCACAACAAGTTGCATTTTATTAAAGAAAACATCACGACAGCCATTGGAAAAAGTAAAAAAAAGTTGGGAATATCTTCGTGCTATCGAAATGTCACATGACCAAACCCTTACATTTGGTAATTTGACCATGCCTTCGCTAATAAGATGTTACTTTTTCTAAACCTCTAGAGTCTATGGAATGTATTTGCCATCATCAAGGTTTGTTTACCTGCATATCCGACTGCTATTATAAACCCTAATATATCATCATCATCATATCAGCCGAAAGACGTCCACTGTTGGACAAAGGCCTACCTCAAGCGTTGCCACAAATACCGGTCCCGTGCATCTCTTTTCCAGCGGATGCCCGATGGGGCAGAAAAGTTCTGGAGTGGCGACCGCGAACCGGAAGACATTGCATTGGACGGACTCCCACTAGGTGAACCGATGACCTAATATATAAAGGGAAATTACTAACCGAGTGAAAAATACACTGAATGGGCGACTATTATACTAAGTAAGTGAATATTTATCCTGTTTGAGTAATACCTTTTAGGAGGTTTTTGTGAGCTGCGGCAATAATATTAGTACATACCTTAATTGGGACGAGGCAACATCGTTGTGCAGCGCGCAAGATCCGATATATTTGTGTTTTCAACGAATTAGTCCAAGAGCGAGCGAAACGACACGGGAACTTAGGGCACCCCGACGCGGATAGGTAGATTCGAAGGGGATAACGGGAGCTGAATTGAGCGAGCAAAGCGAGCGAACTTAGCTCCCGTCATCTCCTTTATGTTAGGTTACTTAAGACCTTGCAGACATAACAAGGAAACCTGCGCAGCGCGACTCCGTCGACAATCTTATATTTTCAAGTCGCTGTTTTAAACATTTGTATTCGCCCACTGTTTATCGCCCACTAAGTATTTCACTAAGCCATATTCAGTATTTTTTACACCTTTAATTTCAATGTATATTCGCTCGTTAAATACTATCTACATATAAAATACATAAATTGTTTCTACCTATGTCCGTTATAGACTTTGAAAACATCTAACCAATGTGGCCCAAACCTGTTTCATTAGAAACGTAATAATATATAAAGCGAAGACGGTTTTGAGCCACTAAAATAAATAATCAAAATTGCCATAGATTTGCTCTGCCTTCTTTTCTAACAAATAAACAAAATGTATTTATTTTTTTAGCGTAGTAGCACACCCCGGGTATCCGCTAGTTCTTAAAACCTTTAAGGAAGACGTGGTTTAGGTCACGTAACATCCTACATCCTACCAAAATCCGACTGCTTAAGAAGCGAACTAACAATCATAACTAAAAAGACGAAAACAAGAAGAAACTCATGCTATGCAGTCGGAGGATACATATTCGCGAGCTGACTGACCAAAATCAGATGTATCCTCCGACTGAACAGTATGTTTACGTCTTTTTAGTTCTCTTGTAAGCAGTCGGGATTTTTGTTTTTTTTTATTAACTTGTTTTATTTATGACTTTTTAGTTATCATTTTTATGAATCGAATTAGGTACATTTAATTAAAAAAAAATATATAAATCTTTGCAATTACCTCTTATTTTGTTACCCCACACGATGGGTTTTGAAGAAAAAAAAAGCTGTTGGGCCCCCACAATTTGAAGCCTAAAATCCATTCAATTTTTCCAATTTTAATGTAGCCAGTGACACTCGCAAGGTTAAGACAAATTGATTGACATCAGAATCATCAAAATCGGCCAACGCGTTTGGTCTCTAGAACGCCACATAGGAACAAACATACATAGACTGATAACCACATTATCGTCCTTCGGCAGTCGGATAAAAATAATTCATGTTCAATTAGTGAAATTAATGTGGTACTTGCTATTTGAATAATTATTATTCATGTTATTCCACGTCCATCAAATGGTTATCCTGTATATATCGCCGTGAGCGAATAGACAAGCATTGTACACACAAATCCATGGAAATGAAATGTTGGTCCTGCAACAGAATACAAAAAATATTTACCAAATTTATCCCATTAATGTATTTCCCATAATTAACATATCATGATGTTTTTATTCCACGGAGGGTTAGGCAAAGTTATACATACTATTATTTTTTTAAACTCTCTTTTTTCGTATTCTTCTCAGCAAGCCCTTTCATTTAATGCCCATATCATGGCAGTGCACAAAAAAATACTAGTCCGCCATCTTGGGCCATCCGTCATATTGGGTTTAGAATGACGTCATTTAGCTAACCATGCATTGTCATCTAAACTAAACGAGTATGCAAAATTTCATTTGAATCGGTGGAGGATAACTGCTTTGAAATTCAAATGCAAGATTTGACCCGAACACACTTACATACTCGTACATACATTGCAAGTTAAATAAAAGCTTGTAAAATACGCACACATTTTGCCAGTTATGTCAAGTCCCATTTGATAGGCTCACTTGTTGCCATCGAACGGGCACAAGACCAAACTCCAGGATGCTAATGAGAAATTCCAGATGAAAAAACCCTTTGCCTGACCTGGGAACAAAACCCAGGACCTCAAGTATGAGCTACAAATATGGATTGCAAGCGCTACTTCTGCAGAGTACAGCTGTAGCGCTTGCAACCACTAGACCAACGAGGATTACTCCTGCAAAAAGTGCTCATCTTCAATAAAGTTAAATTTACATGTATCCATAAGTAATTCATGTAAATGAAATTCGCAAGCGAGTATATAAATTGAATCGGTGATTGTGGGCGCATCAAAAATTTATATTAAATAACCATTACACTGGGATCCATTATAAAAACATTAAGTTACAAATTATGGTAATATGAAATTCATATTTAACACACCATGTAGCTGGTGTATTATGTTGGTTTTAAGAATTCTGATTTTAATTTTTATATCGCGTGTTACTTCTTTGGAGTTTTCTATGACAAAAAATGCGAACAACTATGTAAGTTATCGATACATTACAGCGAGAAATTTCTATTTTTTTTTCTTTTAATTTAGTCTGCCAGTATTTTACTTAGGTCTTCATTACTGTAACTTAATTTATTTTACTTGTAAAACCAATCATCTGGGATTAATATAGCACCTATTATTATATTGGGAGCTTAGATCAACAATAATCAATTAGATAACGGGTCACGTACAAACTCAATGCAAAAGTCTGTCCGCGTGAATGAATATATACTTACTACCCTACATTTACAATACTTACTATGACAAACTGAACAAAATAAGAGCTCACGTCTCAAATGAGCTGTTATTTACCGAGACGTACTTCATGCGCCGATCCTACATCTAGTTGGCTGCTTCAGTCCACCTGTCTCACATCTGCTTCTATATTTTTTTTATTTATCATAAATTATTCCTGTCACTTATCATTACCTTTGTGCTTGATCCACTATTGAGAAGTTCTTCATCATCAGTTATTTAATTTTCTACTGTTCATTCTTCATCATCGCCATCTCAAAAAATTTCAACATTTTTTTTGCCAGGGTCCCTTCGACGCAAAAATGGTACAACTACAAAGTATGCCCTGGGCCACGCTCTAAGAATGTTACTATATCGTCAACGTCACTCGACATAGATCGATATGGCGCCGTTGCCACTTACAATATTACATTTACCATGCCTGCTAAATCGGACATGGTGAGCAAATTTCGATTATGTTAACCTTTTCAGGAACATCTTGTGTCTTTATTCTACAACTTAGATCAAACTTTTCTTTAAAATTGTCAAAATCATCGTCTTCCTGTTCTTATCCTATTAGTACGGGTGTGCACAGTACGTTTTCTTTTCTGTCAACCGTCAAAATGGGAGAACAAAAAATCTGAATTATAATTTATTTAAACAAAACTGTAAAATTTTATATATTCTTACCAATCTAAATTTTTACTGCCCACAGTTCAAAATCACAGTATGGAACGTAAAAGGAGATCAAAAGAGTGTACTGTGGAATTACAAAGTGAACAAGCCATGTCAGCATTTTATGATCACTGGGGTCCTGGAGCAATATTATCGTAATATGCACAACTGTGTAGTTCCTCCGGTTGGTGTGCATGTTTTAAATAAAAGTTTGTATTACCTTGCAGTTGGTCCGAAGGTTTAGTGCCCGTTTTCTAAGTACCATGCTTTGAATGCACCCGAGAGAGCATGCTTGCTATTCGTTTCTATTTTAGGATGAAAGATTTTTGTCCTTTCTGCAATAGGACAATCCATTTTTAATTTTTTTATGGTAGTGAGAAAGGCACGTTTTTGTTTTCATGTCATTAAGTGGCCAAGAAGCAGGCGGTCCAACTGATAGTAAGTGGTCACAGTCACCTATGTACAAGTACATCTGTAATACAAGAATCTTTAAAGATAGCGACATTCTATCAGCGCAAACGATTGTCAAAAAGTCAAAAATTGTACGGGATAGTCATGTGCTATGAAATGAACCGATGCCAATGTCAAATATTTTGTCATTTCAACGCCGCTAACATAGATAAAATGTCACTTGAGAATACCGTAGGTGCGTCGCCATTTCCAAACTTAAATTCCTTGAATTTTTGTTATAAGTTGTCTATGTAGTATAAGTTGCTTTCAGAAAAGACATTTGAATTGGTTGATAAAGTCTGAAGTGGCACAGGCAGTTGTGTAAATGATTGAAAGAGGCGTTTCGCCAGTTGTATATGTCAACGCGTGAAGGTCAACAACAATAGCTTAAAAATGTTTCCACCTAAAACACAATAATAACGATTATTTATTTTGCAGGGTGATTTTAACTTTAAAACTAACTACACTGAGATTGCCTACCAATTCTTTGGACGCTCTTTCTTCTACGGAGATTACTATTTCAAGATAAATGCTTTGGCTAAACAAGGCAATGTAATGTGTATCCAGATCAATGCTTTGTTTACGAAGAAAGTGTGAAATGCTTGCGCATATTTTATTTTAATTTGGGAATAAAATTATTGTATTTTATATTCTTTTTTTGTTTTTATTAAGCTTAGCTCAGTTTCCAGACTGTAAAAACATAATCATGTCGTGAATTTTAATCTGTGCCGATTACAAGCGGTATCTCCTTATAAGGAGGCCTAAAACATTTTTTTCAGTCGCTTTGAGGAGACCAAACAAACGGTGAATGGACTGTGTGATTTGAAAGTTGATAATATGCTGATTTTAACCAACTAATAGTCTACTTGGGTAAAATTTAATAATCAGAAGTTAAACTAAATTTTACATCTGTTTGGGACTCTATTCAAAGTAATTTGAGCCCATAGCTCGTCCGGCATGCTGGCTGTCTATAATATCATTAGACTGCAGAAAATGGACGGGAGAATTTTGCCCTGTAGAGGCATAACTTAGGCATATTTATAAAACTCCAATTGATTTAACCAGTCGATTTATTTGTAGCCGATATAACTAAAAGAGAGGCCACAGTGATATATTACAACAATAATCAATATACTTTCATTAAAGTCACAGCTTTGGGTGAAAATTACGACGAAAATTTGAAATTTCATAGACGAAATGAAAGCCGCAAAACTGAATACATATTATGTAAATGGTAATAGCTCTCTGTATACTCGTATAATGCTAGCAGAGATTGGTAAACATTGTGATATCGCTGCATTCATGAGCTGTAATGATATCATTATTAATTTAAACGGTTTGAGGTTTAGAACCGATTTTAGGTTTTGAGGACAGTTTTTTAATTTATGTATACAAAGTTTGCATAAGAGCAATGACGAGCGATGAGCCCTGACTTATTATTTCTAAGTCATGAGTTGGAACTCAGTCAAACACTTTGTGTTATTAATTTCATTACCGCTGTCCAAATTGGTGAAGGGAAATTATGTAAGGCATACCCTAGAACTAGAACAACGAAGACATTTGATGTCCACCAAGCTGGCGTGGCATATTACGGCCCACTGGGTCTTACAGAGTTCTGTGTCCAGGCAGTGAGAAAACTTTAATAATAAAAGCTATCTTTTCGTATATAACTTTTGTCAGTACACAAAAAGAGATTATCTTCTATGTTTCACTATCGTTTATATTCGTGTGCAAATCTAAAATTTTTGTACCTAGACTTTTAATGTTTTGAAAATCAAAATATATACTATCGTATAAAAATCTGTTACATCTGGGGAGCTGAGAATAAGCTCTTTGTATATTGCACATTCAGTTCTGTGTCTATGTAGATTATGATGTAGATGATTTGCGTATTTTATGACGAACGTTTTCTACTTTTGCACACAATTCCCATTTGTCTGTCCATACAAAATTTATAGGTTTTCATCAAAAATCCATTAGCCTCTAAACCACTGCAGTAATAAGATAATGACATAATACTACTTATTACAATATTATCATTAATATTTAATTCAGTATCTTCATCAAATTCATATTATTTTTTCATTTCAGTTCATATAACATTTGAAACTATTACTATTGTGTTCATTATTTTCGTATTATGCTCCACATCAAACGCTACAGTAATGTTAATTTTAAATTCCTTGGTATTGATGGCATTATCACAGTATGTGGAATCGATACAGTTTTTAATGTCGGGGCCAAAAACTTCAGATACTTACGTAAGCAGGATAAGGTTTTTCAATAGTTTTCTTATTATGAAAGGCAAATGTTGAGAAAGTGTAAATTCGTGATGATTTACTTATGAAAATAAGTGAGTTAGCACTCGATTTGCATGCCGTCACTTAAGTCGAGCTCAAAAAAAACTTTGGCTTTTGAGTAAGATAGTTATCAAGTACAACTCGTCGTTATCATCATCCAGTCTGATTGTATCTTACCAGTCGTCTACCGGGTTTAACGTTCTTTTTTGAGGCAGTCTTTATGTCCTTGCATCTGTTTCTTCCATGTTTCGGTTAGGTCTGATCTCGCCACCAGAAGTAATATTATGAAAATTTTTCAGGGCCCGTACTTCATCAGTTACAAATACTTTGGCGTTTGTTCACAACTAGAAAACTATTTAGCAAACGTAAGCATATCAGTGGTATGCGATGAAAATGCTTATAAGGGAACATTTAACATTTTGCTCAATCAACCCGTCCGGATTACTGAGGTATTGTTTAATTTATTTCAGTTATTCTAGAAAATTCGTTTCCATTTCATTTTTCTAATCCCGTGATATCAAGATTGATTTCTGATAATCTCGGAATCCACAAAATACATCCCACATGGAGGGTTGAGGATGTGTAACATTATAAATATGTGCAAGTCTGAATGTTCGTTAATGGATATCGCGTCAACAGCTGAACGGTTTGGGATGAAACTTCGGACAAGGGTAGAAGAGACTTACTTCAGGACATCACAAGATATTTTTTGGGTGTTCGTGCGGCTGAAGCCACTAGAAAAATCTAGCGTTTCTAGTACATATTTGTCACAACTCGTAATAAGAACGTATTGTTATTTGAAAAGATAATGCCTTGATGATAGTGTTGAGCGAAATATTCGATCAAATTATATTTTGAATGCACACTGCGACATTTTGACATCCTAATGATGGCTATGATTGGACCTTACTAATTTAAAATAAGACCGCAACTTTATTTGTGCTCTATTTTTTCAGCCCGTTTTTGAAGCGCTTAGTGGGCATTTAGTGTAATATTGATCGAAGAGCGGACTGATAGAAGACGATTTACGAATGCAGCTAACTGAGAGATTTTTTGTGGAAACACCGAATATCTGATCTTTTTGGTGATGTATTTCAAGAACGAAAGGTGGAACAAGAGGAGCTCGTGGTTAAATAATAACAGCTGCACGGGTCGATCGTCAAGGTTAAGCAACACTTGACGAGGTCGGTCCGTGGATGGGTGACCATTTCAACATACCGAGTTTCCTCCGTGCCTCGGAAAGCACGTTAAGCCGTTGGTCCCGGCTGTCATTTGAACATCTTTGACAGTCGTTACGGGTAGTCGAAAGCCTGAGATCTGACACCAGTCTTGCCAAGGGGTACCGTGTTACCCAGTTACTGGGTTGTGAAGGTCAGATAGGCAGTCGCTCCACGTAAAACACTAGTGCTCAGCTGAATCCGGTAAGACTGGAAGCCGACCCCAATATAGTTGGGAAAAGGCTATGCAGATTGATTTCAAGAACGAAAGGTCCAAATGTAAACATGTTTGAAGGAAAAAGTAACAATGTATGTAAACATTTTGATTGCAGGTAAAAATCGTCATTTACAGCATTAAGAACAATCATAAGAGTCAATTATGGGACTTCACGATTGAGAAGCCATGTCTAAATCGCCTTGTTTCAGGGATGCTCAAACCTCATGTAGATATTCGAACCTGTGTTCTGAGAAAGGTAAATTTTCAATGTGTTTTATCTCTGAAAGTCAAAATCAATCTTCGTGACCTTTTCCGACTATGTTGGTATAAATGTAGTAGCTGTAAAATTGAATTAGTATAGTATTAATATAGTATCAGTATAGTATTAGTATTGTATTAGTATAGTATTAGTATAGTATTAGTATAGTATTAGTATAGTATTAGTATAGTATTAGTATAGTATCAGGATAGTATTAGTATATTATTGGTAAAGTATTAGTATTGTATTAATTTAGTTGAATAATATTGTACCTACACACAAATCAAACAACTAACTCCTACGTACTTTTGATGTTTGTACTTATATAGTTAATAATCATGGCCCCTTTGGGACGCCTCATTTGTCTGGTTCTTATGAAAATGTGAAGCGGACTTTTTTAAAGATTATCCAAGATGCAAAAAGCGTATAGAGACCAGTTTGTTAAATTATCGTAATCGTTTAGGAGAACTTGTAGTGGCAATGGGTACTCCTTATGTGCTTAATAATGCTCATGCTGGTAAAGCTTTTATTGGGTTTGATGTATTGAATTTGCGTGTGTGTAGTAGAATTAACTTAATATTTTTTTGAAAAAGTATTGAAACGTAACCAGTGCTATTATTGTGTATAATGTCTGAGAAGTGAACTGCATCCTTAAATACAGGCTCGGCCTACCTCAGGCGCAAAGTCAAAGTCAAAGATTTATTTGCAGATAAATATGGTTACAAAAGTTCTTACAATGGTAGTATAACAGTAGCTTAACATATTTAATCATAGTATAATGACATGCAAATTTTGGTACGTATACAATTAAGTCATTTAAATTTAAACTGAAGGAATTATTTTAAAGTATAGAAAGAATTCTCTATTAACCACCTGCGCAAAGACGTTCTGAAGCGGACCATTGGAAGTTGTTCTGAAGCAGTTGCTCATCTTTTAATTTGGTGCATATAAATATTTAAAAGCTTTGATAATCACACTAATATTATAAAGGCGGCAGTTTGTGTGTGTGTGTCTTACTTCAACACGCTCAAACGATAGAATAGATCTGGGTGAAATTTGGCACAGAGATAGATTATAGTTAGAAATGGATATTTTTTCATCCCGGACATGTGTTCCCTTGGGATAAATTTCGAAATAAATATTATTCAATTATTTTACATGGAATGACTGTATAACAGACCTCTACAACCCGGTAACTAGATTAATGGCAAGACTGGTTGTTACACTTTCAGGCTTCTGAGCTCTGTAGATCTTTAATAGTTCTTACGGCTATTAAGGATCTTTAATAACGGCCGAGGCCAACGCTTTATCGTGATTTTCGTGGTTCAAAAAGGTTTCAAAATGTAGTATAGATGATCATAAATCCAATGAGCAACATCGGAGGCGTAGCTTATTATCTTAAAAAATTTTAATTTTATGTATTTTGTTTGCAGGGTACTCACAACATCAACGTTAATTTTTCAGAAGCAGCTTTTCTATTTTTCGGGAAATCGTTTTTTTATGGGGAGTATCTTGTTAAGTTCGTGGTTTCAACAAGAAAACAAGTCATACTTTGTGCTTTGTCTGATGCACTTATTAATAAAAAACTAGACGTACAGATAGATATATGCCATTTGCCTGAAGCAATCGACTTTCTAAAGAGTGTTAATAAAACTTTGTAAATTAAAAAAAAATATATCACCAAATAAACATGTAATATTATTATTATTAATAATTATTATTCCAACTGTCCGTAATAAATATTTGTTTAAACTTATCTAACTACAAATGTAAACCCGTTTTGATGTTTCAATTTAATAAAAGAAAATCAAGAAAAAACGAACAATCATTTTTTCCTAAAAATTGCAGTTCCTGTTATTATTTTAAAATTATTATAAACATATATTCAATCCATAGTAGTAAAAATAAGTAACGCTACTTTCACGTCTAGGACATCTCATCTCTTAACATTTTATAATCACGTGTCAAGGTAATTTTAACCTAATTGACAGTCAACCACAATGTGTACGTATGTACGTAGTGTTTAAATGATAACCCGATACGCTGCTAAGCACTCCGTCAGTAGTTAATTGAGATAGTGATGTTCCTAAATAATTAGTAAATTTTTATTCAATCGCAAGTGGAAAAAGTGTGAATAATAAATGAATTTTCTGCTCGTGTGTGTTTTCGGATTGTGTATTTCCAAATGTAGTAGATGAAAATCCGACACGGTTCAAAATACTTAGCATTTTGCTACGGAATGCGGCTTTCTTAGCAAATTGATTGTTTGAAATGTCCTTCGCACGACAAATTGACGTAGTAGGCATGTGTGACATAGAAGATCAGCTTGCATCCACTTCAGTTTGCTAGCCTTGTTAAGGCTAGCAAACTGAAGTGGATGCAAGCTGATCGTCTTTTTCAAAGGACCGTTAGCTCCTAGAGCTGGGATGTCCTACAGTTTCGACCGTGCATTGGCAAGCGTGGCGAGGGACGCTCCCCAGCTAGGTGGACGAACGACATTAAAAACATGGTTGGGACTCAGACTGGACGCTTAAGGAAGGTGACCAGGTTGTGACATATACCTCTACCATATACATGTGCGGCACTGCAATAGGATTTTAGAGGAATGCGGCACAGGGTGTAATTTCTCACAAACGTCCATAGAACAGAGAGAATCCTCCGACCAGACGGGTGTTGTGTCTGGTCCGGGCAACTGCCCGATGGTTGTTGTCGGACTGTTGACTACGTTCAAGTCGCGCCGAAAACTTTGCTTGCGCGATGCAAGATTTATGCCAGCTATGACGCAATGTGAATGGGAAATTTGCTTTAACAACAACTTTCCTGAGTGTTTAAAGTCAAAACATAATTAAATATTATTTAAATATTATTTATTTGTCCATAAAATTCTAAAATGACAGCGACAAGTTATTTTTAAATCCCTTCACTAAACAAATCCTCGTCACAACTCGATTTCAGTCACAAAAGCAGGCTGATTGCGTCACGGATTAGTCTCAGGTACAGTAGTGAATTAATTTGAAACGTGCCAATGATTTACTAGCCCTGGTTTGGACGTAATTTAGTTATGGATGATGTGGTCGTGTAGTTTATAGTTCGTAATTAGCATTTATAGGGCTAAATCTAGTCACTTCAGCTGAGCTTAGTTGTTTCTTATCTGTTTGCTATTTCTATTGCTTGGTTGTTGTGACATCATCGGTGTTATGAGTCACCATTAGGACTAAGTATAAATTAAAGATACAGAATTATTGTCTAGTTTTATATTATAGTGCTGCGCAGTTATATAATACTCAAAGAAATTGAGTTTATACAATACAAATATATTCATATAGTTTCCAGCAGGTCCAACAATACTTCAAAACTTTTCTGCCCATCACTTGTTTTTGCGCCCTAGTGGCTGCGGAGCAGCTTTGAGCCAAGCATTTTTATTAGCGATGTCATCCCCCAACTCATAAATATTATGCTTGCCTGCATAGCGTGCGTTTTAAACAAGTTTAAAATTTCGTCTCTTTCAGTCCTAGAATAGTAAGGTAAGCCTAGTGTTGGCGACGTCGGCGGGGAAAAATTCTCGTTGCTTGAGCTCGACGCGGCTGCTACCGCCGATTACACTGGTGATCCGAGGTGGCGGTGGCGAGGCGGGGCTGACTCAACATTATTATGTTCTAATTATTCTATTTTTTCATATTATTTTTGTCTGATGTCAGGTTGGTTGAGCTGAGTGATGCCGATCCATGCGTCATGTTCGTAAACGGGCGCCATCAGTGGGGATTGGTCATAACTTAGCTGCCTCAGCCTGTTATTTTATATTTCATTAATTGTTTGTTACTCTAGACGCTTTTACGTGCACGTCTTTTTACATTGTTCTCACATGAATCTGTAATCAATCAAAATCACAAATGTAAAAGAATGATGTAACAAAATACTTGCAATTAAAACTAATTTAAAAGCATGTCCGAGGAGTTTCTTGCAAATTCTTCTCCGTTGAGACCTACTCACGCTTGCGTATTTGCAAGTAGATTTAACTTTTTATAAAAATAAAATAAAAAGTTAAATCTACTTGCAAATTCGCAAGCGTTACAATGAAAATTCAAAAGTGTTGAATTACGGCAATGTGAATCCCTATTTAATGTGATGGCAACATTGCCAAGAATGTCACAAAGCGAATCACCTGTGTCACCGAGTGTGCTGTGTTACAATACTGAGCTTGAAAGAAACTACTGATTAAAAGTGCTGGCTCTTTTTTATCAGGTTATGGGCCTAGGCACATAAATCGTTTTTTTTATTTTATTTTAGCTTGAAGAAATGCTCATATGTGGGACTCCAATCCACTCAAACTCCACGGAGTCCTCCTGTGTCGCATATAGCGGGAACACAGGCACGCGTTAACACTCACCGCGTATCCGAGGCGGTTGTCCTTTACCGGACCCTCCCCTAGGGAGTAGCCCCATCACGAGCGCAGCAGAACATACTGTACGTCGTGACCACCCCAGGGACCAAACTAGCACAAGGGTGCCATACACGAAGTCGTCTGGCACCTTTTGTCCTCTTGTGACGGGTCAAGGTCCCGCCACCTACCATTTTTCGGCCGCAGAGGATAGGAAGAGCGGCAAACGCTATACCGACACTCTTCCTCCCCTGCGGCTCCACCGTGTCCACCATCAGACGGTGGCAACTCAGGCCGCGAAAGGAAGGGAGAGCGGGCCACCGCAATACCGGCACTCTTCTCCCGCCCCGTCCTCCAACCCTCAGCCGCGATATCGTATGGGTATTGGAGGCCCCATACGACATCGCGGCTCGCCTCAGTTGCGATGTCGCTCAGGCGGCACCTCAACCTATATGTTGGCCGCTACGTCATCGGCTTATCGGCAAAAGCCCTGACGAGCGGTCCTTCCTCGGGTTCCTCTTCGCTTCGAAGAAAAATATCCGTGTGCAAAGGCGCAGCAAAAGTGAGGTTAAGTCTACTCAAAACTTGTAGTAGGAGTAAGTACTTGCTCTACTATCAACTAGTAAAGCAAGGCAGGTCATCGAAATGGAACTAAATCTAAAATCAAATAACAGCATGATGAAGCTAGAAGGAGCTAGTAACTGGAACGTATGGAAGTTTCAAACCACAGTTTTCAAATCTGATTGGACATTTTAGTCTGTAGAAAGCAAGAATCTAAAACCAGAAGAAAATACTGCTCGAATAGCTTGTGAAACGAAAGAGGCAAAAGAAAAACAAAAAAAAATCATGTTCAACATCGGCTGAGATGTGAAGAAAAGTACAGAGTATTAACTAACAAAAACCAGAAAACCATGTTCATATCATATAGCAGCGTTTCTTCCAATACAAATATGAAACGGGCATTGAAATGTCTACGTTTTTGTTTTAAATCCAGGAAAAGCAAAATCAGCTGAAACAGATGAACGAAATTATATCCGATAAATTTATAATAACAAAAGTATTAATGTCTTTACCATATGAATTTAAACATTTTGTGTCGGCTTCAAGTCAGCCCCAGATGATGAACAAACAATCGATAATTTGGTGGTAAGGCTAGTCGTGGAAGAAGAACGGCTGAAGGAAAAGAGGAACCAAGAGGCTCCTTCCTCAACCGCATTTGTTGTGATGGAAAAAAGAATATGAGATGCTTAAATTGTAATAAACTCGGGCATTCTCATAGTGCATGTAAAAATCAAATCAACAATAAAGGAGTGTCATCTATTTTCCATAACATGATGTTTTATTCCTCGGAAGGTTAGGCAAAGATACACATAAAATACACACACATTTTGCCAGTTATGTTTAAGTCTCATTTAATAGGCTCACCTACCGGGCACAAGTCCACACTCCAGGATGATACTGGGAAATTCCAGATGAAAAAACCCAATAATACTTTGCCTGACCTGGGAAACAAACCCAGGACCTCAAGTATGAGCGCTACTGCAGAGTACAGCAGTAGCGCTTGCAACCACTAGACCAACGAGAATTACCCATGCAAAAAAGATTCATCTTCAATTCATGTAAATTAAATTCGCAAGTGAGTATATAAATTAAATCCATGATTGTGGGCGCATCAAAAATTATATCATATAACCATTACACTGGGATCCATTATAAAAACATTAAGTTACAAATTATGGTAATATGAAATTCATATTTAACACACCATGTATCGCATAAGCTGGTGTATTATGTTGGTTTTAAGAATTCTGATTTTAATTTTTATATCGCGTGTTACTTCTTTAGAGTTCTCTATGACAAAAAACGCGAACAACTATGTAAGTTGACGAGACATCTCAGAGAGATTTTACTGTTAATATATTTTTTCGTATTTTCTTGTGTCATTATTTCAATAAGGTCTTCATTACTGTAGCTTTATTTATTCTACTTATTCAATCAATCATCTAGGATTGATATAGCACCTTCCAAGATTTATATTGGGAGCTTCGATCAACAATAACTAATCACGTACAAAATCAATGCCAAGTTCTGTCCGCGTGAATATATACTTACCACCCTACATTTACAATACTTACCAGGACAAACTGAACAAAATAAGAGCACAATTCTCAAGATAGCTGTTATTTGCCGAGACGTATTTCTTGCGCCTACCCTACATCTAGTTGGAATTGTTGATCGAAGATCAGTCTTCGTCCCTACCATGTCATTCCCTTATTTCTTTTGATATACCTCTGCTTCAGTCCACCTGTCTCTCAATTGCTTCTAACTGCTAGATTTTTTTATCATGAATCACTCCTGTCACTTTTCATCACCTTTGTTGATCTTGAGCTTGATCCATTAGTGAAAATTTCTTCATCTTCAATTATTTAATTTTCTACTGCTCATTCTTCACCATCGCCATTACTCAAAATTTTTCAACATCTTTTTTTCCAGGGTCCCTACAACACCAAATGGTACAACTACAAATTATGCTCTGGGCCTCGCTCTAAGAATGTTACTATATCGTCATCATCACTCGACATAGATCGATATGGCGCCGTTGTGACTTACAATGTTACATTTACCATGCCTGCTAAATTGGAAGTGGTGAGCAAATTTTGATTTTGTTAATTTTTCAGGTACATCTTTTGTTTTTACTCTATAAAATCATCTCCGCCATCAGCTTTCCGTCTTTACCCCATGTTACTACGGGTGAGCACAGTTCATTTTCTTTTCTGTCAACCGTCGGAATCAGAATAATAATAACCTAGCTGTAAAATTTTATAAATTATTATCAATCTAAATATTTTATTGCCCACAGTTGAAAACCACAGTATGGAACGTAAAAGGAGATCAAAAGAATGTACTGTGGAATTACAAAGTGAATAATCCTTGTCAGCATTTTGTGATCACTGGGATCCTGCAGCAATATTATCGTAATATGCACAATTGTGTAGTTCCTCCGGTTGGTGTGCATTTTTAAATAAAAGATTTTAGTACGTTGCAGTTGATCTGGAGGTTTAGTGCCCATTTTCTAAGCATCAAGTTGTGGATGCACCTGAGAGAGCAAACTTGCTATTCGTTCCTCTTATAGGATTGTTCTTTCTGCAACAGGACAATTAATTTAATTTTTTAATGGGCACGTTTATGTTTTCATGTCATAAAGTGCCAAAGAAGCAGGCGGTCCAATTAATAGCAAGTGGTTACAGTCGCCTATGTACAAGAACATCTGCAATACAAGAATCTCTACAGATAGCATCATTTACAAGAATCTCTAAAGATGATATTCTTTCATGAAAACGATTTTTGAAAAGTCAAAAATTATATGAGACAGTCATGTGTTACGAAATTTTGAAAACATTTTGTCACTTCAACGCCGCTAACGTCGATAAAATGTCTCTCAGTACTCGGGTCTCAACACAAGAATACCATAAGTGCGTCGCCATTTCCAAACTTAACTTTCTTGAAATTTTCTTATAAGTTATCTATGTAGCATAAGTTGCTTGCAGAAAAGACAGTTGAATAAAGTCTGAAGTGGCTCAGGCAGATCTGTCCCTGATTGAAAGAGGCCTTTCTCCAGTTTTTTAGGTCAACGCGTGAGTGACAACGACAATGATTTAAAATAATTCCATCTAAAATACAGGATTATTTATTTTGCAGGGTGATTATAACTATAAAACTAACTACACTGAGATTGCCTACCAATTCTTTGGAAGCTCTTTCTTCTACGGGGATTATTCTTTTAAGATGAATGCTATGGCTAAACAAGGCAATGTAATGTGTATCCAGATCAATGCTTTGTTTTCGAAGAAAGTGTGAAATGCTTGCGCACATTTTTATTTATTTGGGAATAAAATTATTGTTTTTTATTTTTCTGATTTTATTAAACTTCTCAGTTTAAAGGCTGTAAAACTATAATCACGTCGTGAATTTAATCCATTCCGATTTCAAGCGGTCTCTACTTATAAGGAGGCCTTAAACATGTTTCATCACATGGAGAAGACCAAACAAACGGTGAATGGACTGCGAGAAAGGTGACATGATGATTTTTGAACAACTATTAGCCTACTTGGGTAAAATTTAATAATCAGAGATAAACTTAATTTTGCATCTGTTTGCCACCAAATTTGAAGTTATTTTAGCCCATAGATCTTCCGGCATGCTGTCAGTCTGTAATCTCTTTAGACTGGATAAAATGGAAAGAGAGACAGGAGGATTTTGGCCTGTAGACGGTCAACTTAGGCACAAATCGGGAATACTTTTATTATACGCACAGCGAAAGAGTGGAATTCCCTGCCGGAGTCTGTACTTCCCGATAGCTAAAACCTGGGAGTCTTTAAGTCAAGAGTGAATAGGTTGCTTCTAGGCAAGCGTGCTCCATCGTCAAACGCATCATCGCTTATCATCAGGTGAGATAGTGGTCAAACGCAAGCCTACTACGAATAAAAAATTAAATTAAAAATAAAGTTACATTGGTCACGCATCAACCGACTGAACCGACCAACTAAAAGAGAGGCCACAGTGATATATTACAACAATAGTCAATAAAATTTATTAAAGTCAAAGCTTTGAATGAAAATCACGACAAAATTTGACATTTCATTGACGAAATGAAAGCCGCAAAACTAAATAAATATTATGTTAATGGTAATAGCTTTCTGTTTACAATCATCATCATTTCAGCTGAAGGACGTTAACTGCTGAACATCGACCTCCGCTAAGCGTCATCACACTGATCTGACCTGTGCGGTTCGCACAGGTCATCACTCCACCTAGAGGGAGGTCTTCCAGAGCTGCGTCTTCCGGTACGCGGTCGCCAATCTAGAACTTTTCAGCCCCAACGGTTATCCGTTCTGCGAGCAATGTGCCCTGCACACTGCCACTTAAGTTTGGCAATTCTTCGGATGTCTTCGTTTTCTGATTCGATTACGCCTGGAAACGCTAAGCATATCCTTCTCCATTGCCATTTGGGCGACTTTAAGCCTTCTGACGAGGCCCATTGTGAGAGACCACGTCTCTGTCCCGTAAGTAATCGCTGGCAACACACACTGGTCATAGACTTTCGTCTTGAGACACTGTGGTAAGTTGGACGAGAAGATACCGCGCAACTTCTCGAACGCTGCCCAGCCGAGTCAGATACGACGGTTGACCTCTTTCTCGAAGTTGGACCTACCTAACTGGACCGTTTGTCCTAGGTAGACATAATCGTCCACAACTTCGAGTATAGTGTTTCCGACTATGATAGGAGTGGGTGCAATATAGGCATTCAACATCACCTTGGTTTTGTACATTTTGGCTGTTTACAATGCTAGCAGAGATTGGTAAACATTATGATATAGCTGCATCCATGAGCTGCTATGATATACAAATTTTGAAAAAGAGCCGTGTTACAGCCCTGACATAGTATTTGTAAATCATGAGTTAGAACTCAATCAGACACTTAGTATAATTATTTTCATTATCACTGTTCAAAGTAGTGAAGGCAAATAATGTGAGGTATACCCTAGACACAAAAAAGAAAGCCATTTGACGTCCACCAGGCTCGCGTGGTATATTTCGGCCCACTGGGTCTTACAGAGAGTTCTGTGTCCTGGTAGTGGCTAAATTATAGTAATAAAGGCTATCTATTCGTACTTAACTTTATTAGCACAAAAAAAAGAGATTATATTCTATGTTTCGCTATCATTTACATATTTGGAAGTGTGCAAATCTTAAATTTGTGTATCTAGACTTCGAACGTTTTGAAATTCAACAGTTACTATCTTACAAAATTCTATTACATCTGGCGAGCTGAGAATATCTCTTTGTATATTGTACATTCAGTTCTGTGTGTATGTAAATATAGATGTAGATAATTTGCGTATTTTATTGCGAATGTTTGCTACTTTTGCATACAATTCCCATTTCTCTATCCATACAAAATTTATTGGTTTTCATCAAAAATCCATTAGGCTATAAACCACTGCTGTAATCAGGTAATTACATAATTCTACTTATTACAATATCATCATTAATAGTTAATTCAGTATCTTCATCAAATTCATATTAATTTTTTATTTCAGTTCATGTAACATATGAAACTATTACTATTGCGTTCATTATTTTCGGATTATGCTCCACAACAAACGCTACAGTTTTAGTATATTAGAATTGATATAAATATTTTATGTATAAATATGTGTACGTAACCACTGTTTTTATTGTTTATAATGTCTGAGAAGTTAACTGCATCCTGAAATACAGGCTCGGCCTACCTCCGGTGCAGTTGCTCATCATTTATTTTTGTGCATATATTTAAAAGCTTTGATAATTAATTACAAAGTTCAAGTTGTACAATTTTAGGGAAACAATACTATTTATTTATTTTACAAGGATCGACCGTCTTTCAGACCTCTGCAACCCAAGTTAGATAAATGGCAAGACTGGTTGTTACACTTTCAGGCTTCTGAGCTCTGTAGATCCTTAACAGTTCTTACGGCTATTAAAGGTTTTCAAATGACAGTCGAGGACAACGAAACTCCTAGTGTGGAGCAACGCTTTTTGTTAAAATAAAACGGTTTATCGTGATTTCCGAGGTTCAAAAGGGTTTCGGTATGTAATAGATGATCACAAATCCAATGAACAACCTCGGAGGCGTAGCTTATTATATTAAAAAAAAACCGACCAAATGCGAGTCGGACTAGCGCACGAAGGGTTTCCGTACCATTATCGCAAAAAGTCATTTTTGTTGTAGGGAGGGCAAATATTTATTTTATTCTGTTTTTAGTATTTGTTTTTATAGCAGCAACAGAAATACATCCTCTGAGAAAATTTTAACTGTCTAGTTATCACGGTTCATGAGATACATCCTGGTGACAGACAGACAGATGGACTGTGGAGTCTTAGTAATAGAGTCCCGTTTTTACCCTTTGGCTTCTGATCCCTGTACCTATTAACTTTATGTATTTTGTTTGCAGGGTACTCATAACATCAACGTCAATTTTTCAGAAACAGCTTTTCTGTTTTTCGGGACTTCGTTTTTTTATAGGGAATATATTTCTGAGATCGTGGTTCCAACAAGAAAACAAATCATACTTTGTGTTATGGCTGATGAAATTATTAATAAAAAAATAGACGTACAGACAGACATATGCCTTTTGCCTAAAGCAATTGATTTTCTAATGAGTGTTAATAAAACTATGTAAATTGAAAAATATATGTCACAAAATTAACATGTAATAATTATTATTCCAACTGTCAGTTACAAATGTTTGTGCAAACTTATCTAACTACAAATTTAAACCCGTTTTGTTGTTTTAATTTAGTAAACAGAAAACCAGGAATAAATGAATAATTATTTTTCCTAATATAGTATAGTTCCTGTGATTATTTTTAAATTTATATTCAATTCATAGTTGCTAAAAAATAATTTTAACGCTACTTCCACTTCCAGAAAAACATTTCACCTCTTAACATAATTGACAGGCAACTACAGTGTATTTATTTATACGTAGTGTTTAAATGAAAACCCGATACGCTGCTAAATTATTAGGCAATCCGTCAGTAGTTAATTGAGATAGTGATGTTCCTAAATGATTAGAAAATAATTATTGAATCACAAGTGGGAAAAGTGTGAATAATAAATGAATTTTCTACTCGTGTGTGTTTTCGGATTGTGTATTTCCAAATCTTGTAGATGAAAATCCGACACGGTTCAAACTATTAAGTATTTTACTACGGGTTGCGAATTTTTAAGCACATTTATTGTTGAAAATGTATTTCGCACGGCAAAATTGTCGTAGTAGGCATGCGTGACATAGATTACAAGGCGAACAAACTGAAGTGGATGTAGGCCGATCTTCTTTGTCAAAGGAACGTTACCTGGCAAGTCCTACAGTGTCAACCGCGGATTGGTAGCGTGGGACGCTCCCCAACTTGGTGGACGAACGACCTTAAAAAGATGGTAGGGACTGAGACTGGATGCTGAAGGCAGGTGACCGGGTGTTGAGTTGTATGTGCGGACCCGCAATAGGATTTTAGAGGTATGCAGAACAGGGTGTAAAGTACCACAAACTTCCACAGAAATGGGAGGATCCTTCGACCAGACGGGTGTTGTGTCTGGGGCTCCCTAACTCCGACAACGAAGTAACAGGACCGTCCAAAAATACTCAGGAACTTTGGAGTGAACCTTACTCTGTAATGATAAAATTTTCCCGAAGGGTAAAACCCATCGGGAGCCTGCTCTCAATGACTTGAAATCAAAAATCAAAATCAAATTGTTTACTTGTGATACATGGGTTACATACAGGTGTTCGTTACATAATTGTATACTAATAATGTTCATGCCATGATCAGCAAATTAGGCATACAAATTATTAAATACATAATAAAAATATGATTGTAAAATTCTAGTTCCATTTCAGATTAAATACAAATTATATTATTACTATTTGTCATTCATGACAGACACAAAACAATCAACAAAAACAAATTATCGTCAAGCGGAAATGAAACATTTAAAATGTTCTCCTCGATAAGAATTCATCTACGGAGTAAAAACACTTTTCCATAAGAAATTGCAACAATTTATTTTTAAAGACATTAATATTGCTACATTCTTTTATGTTATTAGGAATTTGATCGTAGATCTTCGTGGCCATAGCCAAGACACTTTTCGCAAAGAGGGTAGTTCTATATTGACTGGTTAGGTTATTATACAAACGACTTCTATTTCGGGATCTGAGCTCTAATGTAAATAGTGTTGGATGATGTCTAATAAACAAGGCCATTTCAAAAATATGTAAAGATGGCACGGTAAGTATTTTTAATTTCTTAAAGTATTCCTTGCAACTGTCAGTTATTTTGAGACCACACATTGCCCGCATGCACCTTTTTTGACATTTAAAAACTTTATCCCAGTTTGTAGTATTGCCCCAGAATATGATTGCATATCTGAGTCTAGAAGCAACATTACTATGATAAGCTACGAGTAATATGTCAAGGTTGACCTTAATAAGCTATAAGATAACTGTGACACTTTTTTGCAAACAAACTCTACTTGCACCTATACAACTGTCAAATTGTGTTGTCATTCATTAGTAGTTTGAGCCCCGAAGAAATCATGCATCCGTTTGTGATGGGGAGTAGGAAACGCCCGTAACGAAGGCTTAAATTACGGACTTCATGCTAAGGGTGTAGACCCCCTGGTCCAGGCAACTGCCCGACGGTTGTTGTCGAACTTTTAACCATGTCGAAATTGCGCCGAAAATTTGCACGATGCAAGATCTATGCCGTCTATGATGCAATATGTGAATGGGAAATATGGTTAAACAACAACTTTCCTGAGTGTATAAAGTCAAAATATAATTCTGAAATGAAAGCGACAAGCTGTTTTTAAATCCCTTCACTAAACAAGTCCTCGTCACAACTCGATTTCAGTCACAAAAGCAGGCTGATTGCGTCACGGTTTAGTCTCAGGTACAGTAGTGAATTAATTTGAAACGTGCCAATGATTTACTACCCCTGGTTTGGACGTAATTTAGTTATGGATGATGTGGTCGTGTAGTTTATCGTTCGCAATTAGCATTTATAGGGCTAAATCTAGTCACTTCAGCTGAGCTTAGTTGCTTTCTGCTTCTTATCTGTTTGCCGTTTCTATTGCTTGGTTGGTTAATGGAGCGATAAAGTTTCACTCAGTTTAGAGCAGGCGACATCATCGGTGTTATGAGCCACTATTAGGACTAAGTATAAATTTAATTTACAGAATAATTGTCTAGTTTCAGGCTATGTTAGTTGATTGTACTTGTTTACACAAGTATAATCACTGAGCCTAAAACCTGCAGTTAATATTTAAGCCACTTATAACAACTCAACTCGTGTTTAACATGTGTATAAGTAGGTAGTATAAGTAATTTTAATAGGAAAAAAAAATAATTTACATTAATAAAAGTACCGAAAGTAGTAGTAGTATGTCGAAAATAATAAAAGCAAGTCTCGCCCAACCGGGTCTTTTTCTCCAAAAGACCGGGTGCCTTTTGAAGGTTTCGCCCATACAAAAAGTTAGTTAAGTACCTGGGTATGTGCTCGTCTATAGACTGTAATATCCCATACCAGAGGAAGTGTATCTTCCTCTGGTATGGATACCAAGAACAAAATCAAATATAAAAAGACTTTCGGGACAGAGACTTGGATTTAACTGAGCTTAACTTAACCATTTTTTTCAAACAAATCCAAACTAACAGAAGTAATTTGTAATAAATACCCTCTTATCTCTGTACAATTACCAGGTAGGTAAGTAAGTGTACACTGTGAAAATGTAATTAAGGTAAAATGTAGCGTGGCTGAACACCAAAAGTTTGGTGCCGCGTAACGCTAACCACGTGCCGTGGTACTTACTAGTAGGAGCAAGTTGGGAGATATGGACACTGGAAGAGATATAGGAGTATTTATAAGTACTTCATTAGCTGAAACAACTGAACATAATTTCATGCCATGCCACCACGCACAGACAGAGGTCTAAAGTAAATCCACATATAGGCAGTTTTATTTAAGTGTCATATAATGAGGGACGACTTTATTGACATACTCCGGCAAAAAGAAACCACAGTATTCTGGGTACTACTGAGAAATGTCTAATAGAAAAGCCCAATATTCCTTTGTCCTAGCAGGAGTCTTACAGTTGCGGATTAGCCGTCTAGCTTATAGTTGAATCTATGAAATAGTCCAACAACCACCAAAATGGGGCTACGTTTTTCTTTTCTGAATTTCTGAACTATACGTTTGATTTACAATGTTATTGGTATCCCTTTTTTGTAGGTACATATCTTCAGATTGTATAGTAATAGACAAGCGATCGTCATCATCATCAGCCTATTTAATTCCCACTGCTGGGACACAGGCCTGCTCTCTGAGAGAGGGAACGGGCCGTAATCCGCCACGCGGACCCAGTGCGGGTTGGTGGATGTCACATGTCTTCGAATTTTTGATTCTAGGACATGCCGCATTCCTCAGGATGTTTTCCTTCACCGTTTTGAGAGCAGTGGTGATGAAATAATTTATACTAAGTAAAGCGCCTGCCTGGAGTCGAACCCACGACCTAAAACATGTAAGTCGCGGCCGTTACCACTGGGCGACCACTGCTCTCAAACAAAAGATCACAAAAATGAAAATAATCAACACAAAAATCTTACACGACACTATTCTTATCCAGCAAAAATCTACGTCCGATAAACTCTTCGCAGCAATGTGCGACGAAAGCACTTTGCTTAAAACAAATTACAGGGGCCCGTATAAAGGGTTCATCTATTTTTATTGTACACCTTAAGATACAAGTGCGGGGACCTTAGGCCGAGGAGAATACGTAATGAGGGGTACTGATTGCGAGAATATAATAATAATGGCGAAACGGCCCTTGGAACCAGCCGGCTATATATAGCAGGAATATTATAACGAAGTTCGTTAAAATAGATTGTTTTAGGCAAAGGGACTTTTTAGATATATTTTAAGGTCAATAATTGCGTAGGTCGGGGTTTTACGTGATTCGCCATAATTTTCTTTTGTCACATAAAAAAACTGGCGACAATACAGTGCGTTGAAATTACCGTACAGTACTTTGTACCTACACTTACGAGTATAGAAAAAAAGTGACGTCACTAGCCCCTTTGCCTGAACTTTGATGTGCTTTATCTTTGTGAATATTTATTGATTCTATAAAGCAAAAAATGCGTGTCCAATATTAAATAGAATTATTATTATTTTACTCAGGAATTAACCCTATTCGGCATAATTTATGTTTACAGGGCTCTCTGAATTTCACGGGTTATATTTTTAAGTTAAAATAAGACTTCCGATATAAGATGCAGTTTTTAACGCCACTTACTGTGCGTTTAATTTGCTAAAGTAACGTTGTGTTTGGTTTCATAAAATTATAAAAAAAAAACATAATACAGAAAGTAGACCAAAATCTTGTTCAGGTATTAAGAAGTGAGGGATCCACCTAATACCATTTAAAAATGCTCGAATAATTCAATATCTGCCAGCAAATACAGATAAAGTTTTCAAATCTGTTAAGTATGTTTCCAAAGAATTCAGAAATAATATCTTGAGTTTAAGGCTTTGAAGTTGGCGAGCATCAAATAATAGCGCCACTAAACTAAATGTATTTGACGTACAAAATCGTCTCGAGTAAATAGAATGACGTAAATAATCCTTGCTTCCTCCTTCTTCAGTCCCCGACTAAATATGAAAATCAAAGTCAGTTAGTTTATTTCAAATAAATCTTCTAGGTACTTTTAAATTGTCAAACAAAAAACAGATATATATTGTGGCACATTCGCAAGCGTCACTAGGCCATTATGGAGAAGAATATGCAAGAAACTCCACGGACACCATTTTCCATCAATAAGTTTCGATTACAAGTATTTGCTTACATCGTTCTTTTTGGACAATTACACATATGTGAGAACGGTGTAAAAAAAACGTGCACGTAAAAGCGTCTAGAGTAAAATAAACAATCTCAAAATAAAATAATTAATTAAAAACAGGTTGAGGCAATCAAGTTATGACCCATCCTAACTGATGGTGGCCGTTAACGAACATGACGCATGGATTGGCACCACTCAGCTCAACCATCGTGAAGGGAACCAAATGATCCAACAAATGTGCCACAATCAGGGAGACATTTGAGAGAGAGAATGACACACCCAACTGCCAGGGCACACACAAGTCAACGAACGACACGCAGGTACAGTAAATGGTAGATTTACAGTCGAAACAAATTACCCACACACGTGTGTGCAGTTATATAATACTAAAAGAAATTGAGTTTATTCAATACAAATATATTCATACAGTCTTCAGCAGGTCTAACAATACTTCAAAACTTTTCTGCATATCACTTGTTTTTGCGCCCTAGTTGCTGCGGTGCAGGACCAGCATTTAGCCAAGCATTTTTATCAGCGATGTAATTGCCCAACTTATAATACGCCTGCTTGCATTGTGTGCGTTTTATACGAATTTTAAATTTCGTCTCATTCAGTTCTGGAATGTGGGGTGGTATTTTATTGTATATATAGTTATGCCCGACTAAACTGGTTATGTTCTTCAGGAAGTCCAAGTGCATAGTATCTACTTATAACTTGAAAAAGGCTTGCGTATATAACAAGATGTAGGAAAGAAAATGAAGCAAAGGAGTATGTAAGAATCGTAGCTGGTGGCGTTCTGTAGTTTATCCCTTTTCCCATGGGGGTCATGGCAAAAGGTCATGGGTTTATGTATGTAAATTTCTTGATGATCGTTCCTTTCTCCATGTTTTATTATTAGGTTTTGTAGTATTTGAGAGTGTTATGCTCATGAAATATTAATATACTGTAGCCAGCTTTGACGCCTTTTTTTGTGAACAAAAAATATGAATCAATCTGGCTAATTACAATGGCAATTCTTATACGAGTATTATAAAGAACATTTGCATATCAGTCTAAATATTCCGAAAACCTCTTTACCAAAAGCATGAGAAATTGGCATTTTGAACGGTAAAAAACCGGTCAAGTGAGAGTCGAACTCGTGTGTCGTGGGTTCTGTACCATTTATACTGGTGGCTAAGTTTTAAGTGTGCGTGTGTGCTGTAATGGTTGAGTTGCTAACGTTTATTAATTTATATTTTTTTTTTTTTCTTAACATAGGTTAATATATACAGATCTTATGTTTAATGAGCAGAGCGCTATGTTATGCCAGGAGGCGTACAAATATGGTGTGCAAATCTAGGTGAGGATTACAAATATTTGAAAATCATACATAATTATGGTATTAAATTAGAAAATAAATTGAATAATTACGTATTATTTAATACTCCAATTATGTCATACCTAAATGAGGAATTGTTAAAATGTAAAAAAAAAGAAATTTATGGCAAAATAATTAAAAATGTCAAAAATAATTTAATGTCTATATTTTAATTGTAATTCTAAATTAATTCGTCAATCAAATATTCGTCAATGTTATAATAACATTTATCAATTAAGAACAATTTAATTTTTTTCTTAAATTGTGTAAAATTTAATTCTTTTATGGCTCCTGGAACTTTATTATAAATGCATGGAGCCATACCCAGGACCCTTTTTTTTACTAATGCAGTTTCACACTTATAATTTTTCAAAGAATTTTTGTACTGACTACGAATTGGAACATTTCGTACCATTGCCATTTTTCAAAAAGATTGGGATATGTTTTGACGAAGATACTGATTACTAATATGTATATCGCCGGTAACGTAAGTATTTTCAATGATTTAAAGTACGGTGCACAGCTATCATCTGCTTTTAGACCACACATGGCTCTAATGTACCTTTTTGTGCCTTGGATAGTAATCCCTTATCCGTAGAATAACCCCAAAAAATAATTCCGTATCGTAGAAGTGAGGCTAAAAGAACATGACAGGCAACAAGTAACGCTTCTATATTTACTTTCCTAGCTAATTGAAAAAGTGCTTAGGCAGATTTTTTTTTACATAGCTGTATATATGAGCTCTCCAATTAAGGGTATTGTCAATATGGATACCTAAAACACACTTACTTTTACTTCTTCTATTTCGTTGCCATTGTAATTGACACAAATTTTCGGGGCTTCAATTCTTTGGTGGAAATGCATTACTTTGGTTTTCTTAAGATTGATTACTAAATTATTCATATTGAGCCAATTAATTATGTCAGTTAGAGTATTATTAATGTCAAATTGATAAGTATTTAAGTCCTTACATTTTATTATGGCAGTGCTGTCGTCTGCAAACAAAATCATTTGTTGTTGTGTCACTCTTGGCGTGTGAAAGCATACGGTATAAAAATCAAGGTCCTGAGTCAACACAATAAAAAGACATGGGCAAATTTAGATTTTCGAGAAAACTTGTAAATACCAAAACTTACCTTAATTTTCAATGCTTTTATTTTTTTTGGAGTTTTTCCTTTATTTGTGCTGTAAAACCTTTCTTTTTGCTAAATTTCGTGATTCTAGGTCAACGGGAACTACCATATAGATTTTCGACAAAAACCTATTGAGTACACCCGGTTGACCTAGAATTGTCAATTTTAGATAAAAGCAACACAAGTAAAGAGAAAATTCAATAAAAAAAAACATTAAAATTAAGGTAAATTTTGGTACTTACAAGTTTTCGAGAAAATCCAAATTTGCCCATATATTTTTACCGTGTTGACTCAGGACTTAAATTTTTATAGACCTAATAGGGACCATAGACTTCAGTATCTGGTATAAATTTCACCTTGCTTGGTCCATCCATTCCTGAGAAAATCGGTGGTGGCACACGGACAGACAGACGGACAAGAGCGTGATATTGTAAGGGTTCCTTTTTTAACAGAAGAAACAAAAGTATGAGTAAATATCAAAACATTGTTTCTTTGTTTATCATAGAAATTCTTGTTTCGAATTTCCAGCAACAGTTTCTTTACGAGCCTCTTCTCGCGATAAACCCAAAATATGTGGCGAATAATATAAAATAATACCACAACGTAAAATAAATTCGTGCGTCTCATAGCCCCACAGTTTCGTTGTATGGGGATTTTCTAATATTCGTATTGGTTTCCGCAGATGTTGAAAATTTGTCTCATTCCATTACGGATCAGGACTTACCTTCCCGAATAAGTATCCGTTTAGTTTTAGAATGTATTTCATAATTTAATTCTTTCAATTTCTATTCTTATAAATTAGGATATTGGTTGTATTATTTTCGAATTTGTTTTTGAATGAGCCAACGTTTCCAATTTAATGCTTACTCGAGTCTTAATAAAACTTGCAATATTGTTAAAAGACGATTATAGAAACTACTGTTGGCGTAATGGTTGAGCGATCGGCTGCGCTGCGTGTCACGGGTTCGGTTCCCGCACGGAACAAATATTTGTACGGCCTACAGATAGTTGATCAGGATCTGAGTAGACACCAACCAACGATACAGAAATACATTCCTAGAGTGGGGCAATGTTTTAACAAAAATAAAAGGCACTAACCACGATAAGTTGATTTAAATTTTGTTTAAAATGGTTTTATTAAATTTTGAAAACCAGAAAATAAAATTAAACATGTTATTAATATAATTATATAAATAGGTTGAAAATTTAATCATGATTTTTTTAAATAAATTAGTTATTCCCTAAGATTATTCCTATCCAAAAAAATATGTAGCACTAATAATAACTTCATATTTATAGCTCGTTGAAACTTTAGAAACGCAATATAAGCTTTGTAAAACATAAAAACTCCGTCAACTCGTTGCCAATTTTCCAAGCAACAAAGAGTTGAAGCTACATACTGAAGACCACCAAATACCGTGGTAATTAAAACTGATGAAATCCTCTTACAACTTTACAAATGATACTGCATTTAATGACAATATGAGTATGTTGATGTATTGTGCAGAAGTTGTGGCACGGCTATATTGTTGCAGTTTGTTACACTGTTTCCAATTTGGAGAACAGCTGACGAGTGCAAAGATTAGGCACGAAAAACGAGCCAGGATACTCTTCGGCAATGAGGCACAAGTCAAGTCAAAGCTTCAGAGCCTTGAACATCGCCGCCGAGTTGCCAGCTTGTCGGTTTTTTATAGGTTACATTTCGGTGTGTGTGAAATGGAATTGCATAATCTAATTCTGCCTAGCCCGTTTCATCATGGGACTCCCAGACGTACGGCGATGCGCCATCGATTCATGATGGACGATCCATACGCATTAAACGTTTTGGGAATACTTTTACTATTCGTACAGCTACGGCAGGGAACTGAATTCCCTGCTAT
This sequence comes from Orthosia gracilis, assembly GCA_947562075.1. Classification (NCBI taxonomy): domain Eukaryota; kingdom Metazoa; phylum Arthropoda; class Insecta; order Lepidoptera; family Noctuidae; genus Orthosia; species Orthosia gracilis. The sequence continues at coordinate 42,014,099 of OX387265.1, read as the reverse complement.
CGATATAATAAGATATATATATATAAAGATATGCTAATGATATATATGATAGCTACAATCTAGGGATCTTCAAGTCGTCAAGCTTGCAAGCTTCTTAAAATATTGTCATTACACACAAAAAAAAAACATTAATTTGTATGAAATGTTAGGTAGGAGAAAAGTTACTATAATGAATTCAGTACAAATTCATTCCATCATTTAGTGATGGCATGTAAATATTTAGTTAATAATGTGTACTTGATACTAACCTACTACAAAAGTGACGAGCATAATATAGGCGGCAAAATTGAAATTTGAAACAGCTAGCTAACAAAAGGTTGAACTGTTTACCAGAAAGCAATGAAAAATGAGGGTTTTTAAAACAAGAGTGTACAGGTAACTTCTAGGCAAGCGTGATTGACCGTTGACCAAATCATCGCTTACCATCAAGTTGGGATATTTGTCAAACGTGAGCCTATCAATAATCATCATCATTCATCATCATCATTTTAGCCGAAAGACGTCCATTGCTGGACAATAGGCCGCCCCCAAGCGTCGCCACACTGATCGGTCCTGTGCATTTCGCATCCACCGGATACCCGCAGCCTTGACCAGGTCTTGGCTCTACCTAGAGGAAGGCCTTCCAATACTGAAACTTCCGGTACGCGGTCGCCACTCTAGAACTTTTCGGTCCCAACGGCCATCCGTTCTTCGAGCAATGTGCCCTGCCTGCCAATTAAGTTTGGCAATTCTTCGAGCTATGTCGGCTACCCTGGTTCTCTTGATCTGGATGTCTTCATTTCTGGTTCTATCAAGCAATAAAACTCCGAGAATAGCTCTCTACATTGCCCTTTAGGTGACTTTGATGCCCATTGTGAGCGACCACGTCTCTATCCTGTAAGTAATCACTGGCAACACACACTGGTTATATACTTTCGTCTTCAGACTCTGTGGTAAGTTGGATGAGAATATACCGCACAACTTCCCGAACGCTACCCAGCCGAGTCAGATTCGACAGTTGACCTCTTTCTCGAAGTTGGACCTACCTAACTGGACCGTTTGTCCCAGATAGACATAATCGTCCACAGCTTCGACTGTAGAGTCTCCGACCTTGATAGGAGCATGGTCATTCAACATCCCCTTGGTTTGGTCCATGTTCAATTTAAGACCCACTCTTTCGGAAACTCTACTGAGGTTATCGATCATTGTACTTCAAGATAGAGATATATCAATAATAAGAAAGAAATAATAAACATATTTATCACACCTAATTGAAATAATACACAAATAGCAATCACTTTAGCTCCTCTTCACTAAAATTACATACAATATGTTATACATACACACAAGAACACTGCCATAAACCTAATGGAGAAGAATAAACGTAAATCAAATTGTATCTAATATTTTCATACAGTAAAATCCCTTGGGAGAAGGTTATCAAATAAGTTAAACCAAATAAGTTTCAGTTGAGATACTCCAGGGAGCGCGCGAAGCGTAAACAAACAACTCCACACCTCCTGAAATATATGTAAAAGTTTTTTTGGCGCATACCAGTGTTAACTTTCTATTATACGAGTATGATCATGTTTTAAGATAAACCAGATGAGGAAACTGCTGTCGACGTTTATGTACTCATATTTAATAGCCGTCTCATCTGTATATAAATGAAAGGTGACTAACTTGAGTGGAAACGGCGTAGAGTAGCTTAGCTTGGCGTAGAGTATCATAGGTTGGCGTAGTGTATCATAGGTTGGCGTAGAGTATCATAGTGTGGCGTTAAATTATCGTAGATTGGCGTAAAATGTCGTAGCTGAGCCATAGCATTTCATAGAGCGTTGTTGAGATGCAAAGCGCTTCGAATATCAGCGTCGCTACGCTGTCGTAGCACTTCGTAGCTTGGCGTAGCGTAGAGTATCGTAGCTTGGCGTTAACGTGTCGTTGAGCATTTTAGAGGGGCATAGGGCTTTGTGTCAGCGTAGCATGTAGTAGCTCTTCATAGCTTAGCATAGAATATCGTGGCGCAGCGTAAAGTGAGGCTTGACGTAGAGTTTTGTATTGCGGCGTAGAGTATCGCAGTTTGGCAAAGATAACGTAGCGTGGCTAAGAGTATCGTAGCGTGGCGTAGTGTATCATAACGTGGCGCAGAATATCGCATCGCGGCGTAGAATAATAAAACGTGACGTAGGATATTGTATCACATTATAGAGATTAGCAGGCTGTAGAACGTGATAGCGGGGCACTATATACATCAGCGTAGCTGATCGTAGCAGTTCATAGTTCGGAGTACCCCATCATAGCGTGGGCAGTGGGTTCTTGTGTCTCGTAGCACGTAAGAACGTCTTAATCGATAGAAGCGAAGCCCAGAACAAGTCAGCTGCATTCTGCCATCCAGAGTCAAGATTTGAAGAATGAATATCATACGATGTTTTATTCTTCTAGAGTCAAATATTCAATTTTGAAATCCACTAAGGCTTCTATTAACAAATTAATGAAATGTTAAATTTTACAACCCAGACATTAGAAGACCCTTTATTAAATCTGTCAGAGCCTTGTCAGTTCATAATAAAACTAATTAATTCAAAGTGACACCCAATCTGTTTTAACAAATAGATGTATTCGTTGGGCCTTTCGAAGATTTTATAACATCCATTAGCTTAGTTCTCGGCAGACAGACCATTCTTAGGAGTTCCAAAAGACTTTGCTAACTTATCTTAAAAGTTTGTTTCGAACATTCCAGTTTGTAAAGGTTTAGTGCCAATTTTTCGTGATTTTTTAAAATAAATATGTTTGGTTTTTTTTAAGGTATTTTGTAGAATTGGACCCGAAGAATCATATGAAAAAAGTATGCGTAAGACTTGTAAGTACGTTACTAAAAATACGTACAGATTAGATTTCGCAGGCCACAAAAAAAGTTGATAAAATATGGTTTAAATCAATCTAAATGCGTAAAAAATATCTGGATATACAGATGGCTACGTTAAAAAAAGAGCTGACACAACCATTATTGTTGACAAAAAAACAAAAAAAAAACAACATTACTTTGCCTAGAGCCTCAAGTTATTAGATTTTTAATATGCGATTGGACTTTCTGGACCTCTAGAAAAACTTAAGACATGAGAATGGTATCATCATCATCATTTCAGCCAAAAGACGTCCACTGCTGGACATAGGCCTCCCCAAGCGTCGCCACACTGACCGGTCCTGTGCGTTTCGCATCCACCGGACGACGCCTGCAAACTTGACCAGGTCATCGCTCTACCTAGAGGAAGGCCTTACAACGCTGCGTCTGCCCGTACGCGGTCGCCACTCCAGAACTTTTCGGCCCAACGGCCATCCGTTCTGCGAGCAATGTGCCCTGCCCACTGCCACTTAAGTTTGACAATTCTTCGGGCTATGTCGGTAACCTTGATTCTCTTGAGGATGTCTTCATTTCTGATTCGATCACGCAAGGAAACGCCGAACATAGCTCTCTCCATTGCCCTTTGGGTGACTTTAAGCCTTCTGAGCCCATTGTGAGCGACCACGTCTCTGTCCCGTAAGTAATCACTGGCAACACACACTGGTCATAGACTTTCGTCTTAAGACACTTATACATGGCCATAAAGACTTTAAAAACTGTTTGAAAGAAAAGTCAAGACATGCTAAAAGCAAAACAAAACTCTGTAAAGCCAAGCTTCAATTCAAGATTTTCGAAAACCGTCCGTATTCAGCATAGAAATATAAAATACAGGAGAAGTGGCAAGGGGGCGTGTCGGTGTCTGCGCGACGTGGGCTGACTGAGCATGTCACAGGCAAATGGCCGGTCTCCGCTAAACAGTGCGCTTTCGACCGTCATCGTGAAAAATTACAAGAATGCCGTGTTGTTCAGTGGTTTCTTGTAAAAAGCGAAGCCTAAACCAAAACTTTGTAAATCATAGAATCATTTACAATAAGTGAGTACAAGTATTTCACTATATTTGTCTTTAAAATCATGAAAAACAACAAATCGTAAAATATTTCTTGGTTCTACTATGTTATTTTTGTATTGAAATATCACAGCGACTGTACTATTTTTGCATTAAATACATTGCTTCCTAACCATTACCTAAGTTTGTTGCTAAGTGACTGGACAAGCAATGTAAAAATCACAAAACGATACATCATTGAGCGGATGCATCGCGTAGTACGGCCGCTGCTCCTTGCGATGAGTTAGTGATGTGCTTGTGCAGATCCACTAACGTAGGCTATCGATAACAATGTCGATGACGAATGAAATATTGTTATTATATTTTATTTTCAATTTGTCAACCGTTTTCAACCGGTTGGAAAATCGATGCGAAATAATGTGTATTACTTATTTTGATTATTTTACAGTGTAGTAGAGAAATGCATAACCAACTTTTTGACAAAAAATGCAACCCCAATAATATCAAAGTGTCAAGTGCTGCACAAATACCTCCACTTTACAGGTCAGTGATTAAACACCATAGCACTAGCAGGGTTCAACAATACCTCCTGTTTCAATTCAATTCAATTTATTTATTTCAAGTTCAATTTATTTAAGTCATAACATAATAACAATATTAGCAGCACAAAACAATTAAAATTTGCTACATTAAAAATAAATTAAACATTACGCTATGAAAGCCTAAACCAAAGTAATCGGCTTTTTGATTGTTTGAATTTTTTGGTTTACTTAATAATTTATATTTTTAGCTGCATATTTGTTTTAACTATAAAAATTTCTGGACAAACCGTTTTTTTATTTATTTTCAAGTAAACAAAAAAAATTGTACAATAATAAATGGGTGAATCGATAAGTTTCCGATTTAGTCAATCACTAGCGTGTATGTAAAATAAATTGCTTTTGCATAGCACAGCGATAGCGACCGATGTTTTTGTGTGCGTAATTTGTACGGTGATTGGTATATACACGCTGTGCTTGAAGGGATAAGGTTTATAATTTATTGTGTAGTACGTTCTGATTTAAGAAATGCGTGTGTGTGCGCGACTGCGTATCTATTGCTTTTACTGAACTGCATGTGTAGTAGTTGCCGTGTGGTAGGGGCAAACTGGAGACACAGGTTTCCGATATATTTTCGTCTCCCGGGCATATCTCCTTGTTTATTATATCTATGGTATTCAGTAAGCTTCCCAGTTAATTGTACTGGTTAACTTGAAACAGTGCCAACAGCGAAACCTTAAACAATTAGGTCAGTGACTTCTCAGTTTAATTTTGTTTTCCTGAAATCGAGGTATACTTGGAGCTTAAAATGTGTTTCTTATAGGTTTTCCGAAGCTTCTTTATGCTGATGGTGAACACCTATGTGGTTTTAGCGAGGTAAAAATCTCACAATCTCTGATCTTTTACCCAAAAGTCCAAGCGCCTTTCGAAGGTTTCCCTCGATATCAAAATAAAACGTTATCCAATGCTGCTTAGCTGAACCGGAGGCTATTTTTCCGTCTTTAGTAGTCGGCTGGAACGAGTTCATGGAGATTCTTTACTGCAACTGCAAAGTCAGATACTGTTTCGGCGCCTTCGACGATCTAGGGCCGGCGCAGGTGACGGCTGGAGGCAGCGAGAGGCGCGGGACGCGGGGCCAGCGGGCCCGCCACTTCACTACCGAGCTCCGACGACAATACACGCGCGATTCATCTATTTATTGTTATTTATTTCATCATCGTGCCTAAATCATCTTCAGTTAATACAGTCCACTGTTGTTTAATTTAATGTGTCCTAGATAGATCCCTAACAGATGCAAAATTCAATTTTCGCTGATCCATCTCGTTAAAGGGAAATATTGCAATAGTTACAATTGATTGATTCTCGTGTTTATATCTCGAAGACATTAAAAATATAGATAAGTTTCCTTCGATTTAATATCCTATTGTATAAACTCAATATAACAAGTGTTATAAACGAGTATTGCAATCTACTATAAATCTCCATGCAACGCAACGTATAGGCAGTGCGCCTTTAATAGTGCAGCACACCATATTCTCATGTCCTCTATGCAAAGTGAAATTCTGTAAAAGAAAGTCTATAATTTTTGGGACTTGTCGTTTTTGGAATTTATTGACTTCGAGACATTTTGGTAGCGCGTGTTAATTTCATGTTTTGAACTTTTTGCCAACCGCTGTTAGTATGCGATTTCGTCTATGGTCTTCTTGTAACGATTTTTTTTGGCATTCCGTTGTCTATAGAAATTAAGTACCTATATCAACAATTATTTACTATTGTTCCTCTTGCCATCTTCCAAACAATCGCTTTTCCATTACTTTTCTCTGTACAATCGCTTTTCCAGAACACAATAGATATAAGTATCCTCAATATCGTCGAAAGATACTTTATATTTCAATTATGTAGTAGTACATCAGCATCACGGTCGAAAAGGATTATTCCGGCCGAATCAACTGTGTTTAAACCTAAACATTGTTCAACAACTGAGATCGAATCGAGTTATTATGCTGAAGTTATAAGCTGATGGCGGAATGATGTTATTATTGATGGCAGAAGAAACATGGTATTTGATTTAGGTGGACTTAGTTTATTCAACTAAGTTGATAATAGTCTTTAACAGACTATAATGGACAGCTTACTTATCAGTACCTATTATGTTTCGACCCTGATATACTCAAATCTGTAATTACATTCTTAGCTCGTACATGAGAAGGAGAAAATTCCATTATTAAAATGCCGTCTTAGTTGCATAATTATTATCTTTTATTTGTATTAGCATTTAATGCTAAAAGATTTAATTTACAAACATGTATGTTTGTATTCGACAGCTAATTTTATTTGTAATATTGTGCGCTTAGCTGTGAATATATGTGTATATTTTTACCCTCTACACACTATATCTACGTCTCTCTTTTCATCTTTCCCTTCGCAGGTATGCCGGAAGAGATTTCTATAGAAATAAGCATCACCTATGTACCTATTTTTCTGTTCCTTCTTATTGTCTGTATATTATGTGTGTGTGTGCATAAATGATTAAATAAATTAATAAACATAACATATCATAACTTTTCGCCTGCATTCCCCGAAATTTCGCCAGAAGTGCACTTATGGTAAAAGATAAAAACTGTCCAAGTGCGAGCCGGACTCGCGCAGGAAAGGTTCCGTACCATTATCGCAAAAAACGGCAAAAAAATTAAGAGCCCTACTTAAATATTTATTTTATTCTGTTTTTCGTATTTGTTGTTATAACGGCAACAGAAATACATCATCTGTGAAAATTTCAACTGTCTAGCGATCACGGTTCATGATATACAGCCTGGTGACAGACGGACAGACAGACCGACGGACCGCGAAGTCTTAGTAATAGGGTCACGTTTTTACCCTTTGGGTACGGAACCCTAATAAAAAGAGAAAACAACGACTAAATCTGGACTTTCACAAACTATATTGCGAACATAAATACATTTTAATTGTCAGCAAAACAAAGGGTTTTGCAGATATGAAGAAAAATCTTGAGTTTTTTTTTATATATTTAAAATCTGTTAATAACTAAAGATTTTCAGAAATAAATAGAATGAAGAACCAAATACACGCGAATCCATATCAATCTTTCTCGCTTCGCCCATTACGAGTAACAGCCTTATAAAGGTCTAAATAACGAAGTTTCTGAGAGGGTTATAATTGAAAACGGCTGATAATAACAGACTTTTACTCCGAACATTCTCCGAATTGAATATTTCAATGAATAACCAACGCTTTCTTATTGACACGGGGATTTCAGTTTATTTATTTATGCATAGTTTTATTTATTTATTTATTGATGGTAACTTTGTGTAGGTTTTATCAGAAATATTTAAATGAATAAATCGTAGGTTGACAAAGAATCATTAAAATTGAAGAAATTAATATTTTGAGAACTAATGAATAAACTTAAAATGAAATGAACAGAGAAAAAAATAATAAATAATTGGCTACGCTCGCTAATAAATAGAATCGAAGAAAATCCAAATAACTTCCAAAGAATTCAAAAACACTCGGATCATTGTTCCAATCTGAAGCAGTTACTGATTTAATTACTTTAGATCTCAGAGGCAATAAACAAAAAACAAAGAAACAAGAAAATCGACCATTCAGATCACGTAATAGGGCTGTGTTTAAATCAAGTGCCATCGGGATCCCTTCAGTACGCATCGGCTAAGGTAAAGAACCACTTAGTCTTACTAACTTGATGTACCTAAGTTTTATTAGAATTCTTAGCTGTCCAATAAGCTTACACTTGACTTGCGATGGGGAAATACAAAAAAAGGGAAGAAAAAAGTCGGTAGACTGATCAAGTGGAAAATTACTTGAAGGAAGTACGCTTGTAAGGATTACACACTGATACGGAGATCGGAAAGTCGAACGGAGGGGAAAGTGGGAGACTTTTTGAGTCAAAGACTATTGAGCAAATATTAACTAATGGTATTCCCTCGAAAGTTGATCTTGAACAATTTTTGACTTGAACAAATGTTTCACTGAGAGTGCAGAGAAAAAACCAGTTATAAACTGGTGATGTCAGAAAATGCGTAAATATATAATAACGGTAGGGACATTGTACTATATACGTTGTAGCTTGTACCTTGTACTTTATATCATGTACTTTATAACATGTACTTGAACAAATTTTTCAGTGTGAGTGCAGAGGAAAAACCATTTATAAACTGGTGATGTCAGAAAACGTGTAAATCTATAATATCGGTAGGCACATTATTCTATATACGTTATAGCTTGTACCTTGTACTTTATATCATGTACTTTGTATAATGTACTTTGTGCCATGTACTTTGTACTCTGGACCTTGGACCTTGGAACTTGGAATTTGGACCTTGGATCTTGGACATTGGACCTTGACTCACGAATGCTATCTGTACCTACAGATATTATCCGCATCAACATATGATTCAATGATTTTTTATATTTAATGTTTCTAAATTATTTAACAGTTTTTTTGCTCTTTATTTGTTATATTTGACATTTCTATACATACAAGTATTGAATTGGAAGGCCTCCCTCTAGGTGGAGCGACGACTTGGTCAAGGCTGCAGGCGTCCGGTAGATGCGACACGACAGGACCAATCAGTGTGGAGACGCTTGGGGAGGCCTATATCCAGCAGTGGACGACTTTCGGCTGAAATGATGATGACAAGGTAATGAATAAACTTTGCTTAAGAAAACAATGTGCTTTAGAAAATAATGTCAAATACAATAATACATAATAATAATTAGAAAACAATGTCAAATACATAATCAATAGATACCAGTCATGAATCACTGCAAAAGTAACAAAGCTATCCTTTAAAAACAAAACAAAAACGGAATAATAACACGATTTCAATCGTTCAACTATTTTATATTGAAAACAAAACAATTTTGGTTCGCGTCGAAATTGAATTACATATCAAACCGATGACAGCACTGTCGGTATGTTTTTTTTATTATTTTTATCTGTTTTTAGACGTTGATTGATGGGTTCGGTCTGGATAAATATTCTTTTATATCCAATATGGATACTTGAGAAGATTCGCGGATTATTTTTATAACCTATTCCGAGCAAAATGTGCGCTTGTTTTTGGGTGAAAGTATTTTTACGAATGCTTCAGTGAATGTAATAAAAACAGATTCAAGTGTGGCTATTTAGATTTAACTTTCAATGTTTGTGAAATATACGCTCAAAATAAAATATAAATAAAGCAAACTCTATTGTTGTTTTCACAATAAAATTCGCCGGATGTTTTTTTATTTTTTTATTTAACCATTAATGTACACACACAAAATAAATAGACAAGAAGAAGGAACAGAAAATAGGTACAAAGGTATACTTATTTCTAAAGAAATCTCTTCCAGCATACCTGCGAGAGGAGAGTTGTAAAAAAAGATATGTAGACACCGTGTGTAGAAGGGAAATAAAAGAAAAATATATTACACAATTCACAATAAAGAAAAATACAGTAAAAATAATTAATATATACTCTTATATACAAACATATTGATAAAATAAATATTACAATAATAAATACTAACTAATATCATAAATACTTAAATAGTAATACATAATTATATGCAACTAAGACGGAATGGACAGATAATGCTCTTTCAAAAACTTCATTTTAAAAACTGCAAGGGTTTGACAGTCTCTAATATCAGGCGGTAACGAGTTCCACAACCGCACCGCGTGAACAGTAAAGGAGTAGGAGTACAAGTCAGTAGTGTGGGAAGGTGTTTCAAGGAGATGCTTAAGATCCGACCTGCAAAGTGCATCGGAAGGACGGGAGTTACAGTAGGAGAAGCGTTCGCGGAGGTAGGAAGACATACTTGCCTAATCTTAATCGATTTTTTTCAATTCAATCAAATGTGTGCACTCGTACATTCGTAGCTATTGCGTTATATATCTCAAAAAGCGTCTGGTCACCAACTAGGTCAGGATAGCATCCTCGCCCTGGGACCTAGAGGCGAAGGTACTCGCGTCACTACATCGGATGGCGCGAGAAAGAGCGGGCGCGGGGCGAAGGGCCGATGCAGAATATAATACCTATATATATTCTTCAGCGAGAAAATAGTCGATAGTTTATCGCTTACTCCTCGGCGCGGCGGTGGGACAAGTGCCTTAAACTAAATCGACTCATGTGGATGTCATTACATACTTAGCACGAGCACCTCAAAAAATTTCAATAATTATATTATTTTTCCGAGTTCAGTGAAGGGGTTCGCATTGTGTACTAATAATACGCGTGCTTCGGGAGTATCGTACGACATGAGTCGTTTTTTTACTCATTCGATTATTATCAAAGTTCAGTAACCGTAAAACTTTCCTTTCTTGTTGCGAGCTATTATATTCATTAAATGTTGGCTACTTAACAGAACAATTTTACATAGAATTGAAGATATTTTATCAAATTTTATTGACAGTATTGTTAGAGAAAAGGAAATCTCTGAACTGACTTGATTTGACATGAAGGAAGTGTATAAGTGTAACGTTTAATAATATTTAATATTTTGTGGTGTATAATTAAGTATATAATAGGTCAGCGGACGCCCCGCGGTTTCACCCGGGATACCCGTTCCCGTGGCAATACAGGGATAAAAAGTAGCCTACGTCATCCGGGGATAGTGTAGCTTCCCAACGGTGAAAGAATTTTTTTAATCGGTCCTGTAGTTTTAAGCTTATTCGTTACATACAAAAATACAAATCTTTCCACTTACAATATTAGTATAGAAGTATAGATTTAAATTCAATCTTTTATGAGGTTTTCCTTTCATTTTCGTGACTATTCAATGATTTGTATATAATATATATAACAATGTTGCCCACATTGTTCATATATATAGTCATGCTGCCAAAGAATCTAGAACTGGTGATTTAATAGAAAAAGATTATGCTCTCAACGTAACTCTTTCTTAGCAACCGTGATGCAATTCGTACAGCAATCGTGATGTTTACAGATCTATGTTTTTTTGTCTTGCCATTGCTGTTCCACTGATGGGTAAACGCCTCCCCCCAAGTCCTTTCAGACAATTTCTTTCCTGATTCGGACGCGCACCATGTGGGCGTAGGTTCGAGACGGCGCGCCGTCCCAATCCTATTGCACCTCTTTCTCTTCTTTCTTTTTTGTCTTTTTTTTTGACGCGCCTTTTGTATACGTATGTTCATTTACATAAAGTATGTAAAAGTTAGTGTTACTATACTGTGAATTTTAATTTCGTAGACTAAACTGACAGCTGCCAATGACCTTACTTTTTTAAATGTTGCAAGCGCGGAGCATGATGTTGTAGGTAAGACTCAATCTTATGTGATTCATGACTCCTCAATTAAATTTCACTAACTCGTGTAAATAAATTTTAATGAATATAATCTATTTAAATATAACAGTATTAATTCACTTAGTGCATAAACTTATATTGTAATAAATTATAAATCAACAATAAAATTAATGCGATCGATAGAATTAAGTCTGACATAAATAAGTAGAAGTTAAATAAGGGCCACTAGTTTCTTAACAAAAGTAATTTTTGACGAGAAATAGTTCCATTTTCGATCTACTTCGATTTTCAATCACTCAGGAATAAAGTGGCAACCCCCCAAATGTCAGGTTAGTGAAGGAAATTAAAAATCAGAGTGTAGTTTTATCTTGTTAAATTTACTTGTTACCTTAGGTTAGCCATCCCCGTCTTAGGCCGGGTTTCTCACCGCTAAATGATCGCAGAAATAATGTGACAAAATGTCAAGCGCGCGTTATCTGCTGTCATTGATTGAATTAATTTTGAACAGCCAATCACAGCAGACAACCGGCGATCATTCGTCGATTACGTTAACAACCCGATAATCGAGTGTTGAGAAACCGAGTGTTAGTCATTAGTCTACGACTGCCATGTTCGTATAAGAATTTATTTGTCTTACAATATCTAATAAATTATATCAGATATTATTGCTTCTTCTTGGAATCACTGATATTGTTGAGATAAGCAATATTGATATTTATATTTTGTTTATTTGGAAATCAATCTGAAAATCTTAGCACACTCTAGTAGCTTGCCTTCGAACATGATAACTTTGCCCAAAATTGCTTATCTAATATTTAGCTAGTATTTCTCGGAATTAATTAGGTTCATCATTTGTGTGCCTATAATATTTTAAATTGATTGGCTCTAAGAGTTTTGGGAAGTTTTAAATAGAGCTAAATTTTTCCGAGTCTCGATGCCATACAATAAGTTCACCAAAATAAATAGTTAACATTACTAACGTTCAACAAAGAAAGAACTGAACATTGCTCTAACGAAGGTAAAAAAATAACTTTCCCGTTTGAAAATATACAAAATTGTTACTTTTCCTAATACATTTTATAAGTTGATCGACTATTACTCATAAACTTGTAAAGCCTATTTAGCTGTGATAGTTTTCCTTTCAATCTAATATATACTACTACCGTGATTTTTTTAACATATCCAAAAGCAACCATTTAGCTGGCAAGAGGAGGAGCTTGACTCTAACAAAAATTAGCAATTTAAAGCTTAATCTATGCAAACGGATCTCTGAATCGAAAAACGGTTTTCACAGACCCGTAATATTTTTGAATGGTCTATTCAACGATATCCCACACCATGGGAGAGACGAGAAAAAAAAAGTCCCAACTTTATGTGTAAGTTTTAAATAGAGCTTAATTTTTCCGAGTCTCGTTGCCATACAATAAGTTCACCAAAATAAATAGTTAATATTACTAACGTTCAACAAAGAAAGAACAACATTGCTCTAACGAAGGTAAAAAAATAACTTTCCCGTTTGAAAATATACAAAATTGTTCCTTTTCCTAATACATTTTATAAGTTGATCGACTATTACTCGTAAACTTGTAAAGCCTACTTAGCTGTGATAGTTTTCCTTTTAATCTTATATATATTACTACCGTGATTTTTTTAACATATCCAAAAGCAACCATTTAGCTGGCAAGAGGAGGAGCTTGACTCTAACAAAAATTAGCAATTTAAAGCTTAATCTATGCAAACGGATCTCTGAATCGAAAAACGGTTTTCACAGACCCGTAATATTTTTGAATGGCCTATTCAACGATATCCCACACTATGGGAGAGACGAGAAAAAAAAATCCCAACTTTACGTGTACTGAAGGTAGCCTAAAAAAATATCCCCACTTAACGTGTACAGGAGGGAACCTAAAAAGATATCCCCACTTTACGTGTACAGGAGGTGGCTAAAAAAAAAATCCTTTTTTGTCATGATTTTACCAGTTTTTCGGCGTGATTGATATGTATAGCCATGACAAATTACAGCTTCCTAGTACTAAGAGTCTCTGAGCTAAGCTGCAGACGAACGGACATGCATGGCGAAACTATAAGAGTTTCTTGTTGATTACGGAAACCTACCAAAACAATAATGGACCCTGGCGGGCACAGCATAATTTTAAATAAGTAGGAGAGAGAAATATATTTTTTAATAAAATTTTCTTTATTACTAAGTAATTGAATTATCTATTTCCTATCTATTTTTTTTACTAACGTATTAGTACAATAACCAAGTAAAAAAAAAAACAGGTTTTGTTAGTAACAAAATTTTTCTTTAATTAAAATCCTATATATACATGATACTTTAACAAATTTTAATTAAGACCCTCATTAATCTAAAACCCGACACAATGTACCCTAGAAAGGACTTTGGTGCTTTTAAAAACTTGTCTAGGTAGGTATTATTGGACAGTTGAATTATTTTCATTGCGTATATTAAAACTGGCTTTTGCTACCTCTGCTACGCTCCCGTGACTCATCCCATAGGACTCGTAAAGTATTTTGTGATAAATAGTAGCCATGACACTTTGCGATACTCATACTTTCCTACCAGCTCAAGATTATTTTTAATCGAATCAGTATTTCAAGAGATTACCTCTTACAAACGAACATACTTATATATTTTTTTAAATTAAGATTATGCAAGGCTGAAGGGTGGCTTTTTATTCACTAACAGGGTGGCTTTTTAACTGATTTCAAAAAGTAGGGAGTTCTTAATTCGTCTGTTTTTTTATTATTTATGTTACCTCAGAGCTTTTTACTAGGTGAACCAATTTTGACGATTCTTTCCGTCCCTTGTGGAACGATTTTGAAAATTCTTTTTTAATTGTAAGCTGTTGCTTCTCATGTGGTCCCATTTAAATTAGATCAAGATCTGATGAATAACTTCGGAGATATACAACAGAATTCTTCAATAAATGACGGCAAATCTCTCGGGATTGCTGCAATCGCATGCTTGTTTATAGTTTACACTATTTCATGACAGAATATCACGCCGGTAAGGTCTAAAGGGGTACCAGATGTGTTTAAGTTATCCCTGGTACACTCTAATTCACCGGTTGTGTTATTTTGGTAATCTATTTTGGCATAATTTTGGGCATTATGGTTATGTACCAAGAAAAAAGGGAAAAATATGTTTTTTTTTTTTAAATACAACCGCCGCGCCGTCCAAATAAAAACACTTAAAAGTAAAAAAATACTTCTTTTTCGGCAGTCGGTGTTCCTATCATCTCTTCTTCGTTTTCTTGACACCGACTTCCGAAAAAGAAGTTGTTTTATACTTTTTTACTTTTACGTGGTAGTCGATTGTATTTTTTTATAAAATAGTTTTTTATTATTCACAATGTTTTAACGCACTGTATCGTCGTATTTTTTTGTTTACGTGGCAAAAACAAAATACGAGTCCAATATTTTTAGGTTATCTAACTGACGAACTAAATAGATACCCTACTACCCTATTGGACCATCAAAAACATAAAAATAAAAACAAATCCGATTCGTAGTTCCGTAGGTAAGTGCGTTCAAACAAAGAAACTTTATTCTATTATCACCTTTGAATATGAGACTGTTCGTATGAAAGATCCATAAACATAAATTGTTTAATAGGCAGTCTTACCTTAGTCATACAATTACAGCCTGAACACACCAAGTTCTACCTGTAATGTCACCCCGTAACAACTAAATCGTCACCTACTCTCTAAGCATAAAAGCATTACAATTATCCAAAGCTAACAATTAACAGTTTAGCACAAGCACACGGCAACCAAAACTCGTGTAATCCTCTCCGCTGCCAAACAGGTGCTAAGTAATTAAATTGTGAAGTAATCCGTTCCGTATAATTACATTTTCGATGGCGGTTAAGCGGTTGACTGCCGTTTATATAGCGAACTGACTAGAGAGCGCAGTTTGTCGATATGAAACCGCAGTGTCCAGATGGCAACGGGTAAGCTAAACTCTGTGTGAAATAGTGTTATTGTAGTATAGCAATATTATTTATTTAACAATTATGGACGACTTACAGCTAAAACAAACAGAAAAAACAAATAGCAAGTGAAGCTGGCAGCCAATTAAAAGTCATCACTTCTAAAAATAGATTGCAAAGAAAGAGTGTGAACAACACAACACAGCTACCAAAAAAGAAAAAGAAAAACAGTATAACATTCAAGCTTAAACTAAATCATCATTTCATGTTCAATACAAAGTGTCCATTAGAAACATACAAAATCCTAATTAAAAAAGCTAAGGCTCAGGCACTTTCTGGCCGAGGACACACCTGTTATGAAAGGATCAAAATCATGCCGCTTACATGTGTCATTAAAATTACTCTTTTGAAAGAGGTTTGTCTATAAAGAAAAATGTATAGCTCTAACACTGTTTTTAGGATTCCGTACCTCAAATGGAAAATCTGAATCCTTACATGATCACTTTGACAGACAAACGGCAGACAGACGTCTATCAAGGCCCCTAATCTTGAGAATACGCATTCTTAAGATTAGGGGCCTTGATAGACGTCTGTATCGGTATCGAGTTGAAATTAATATCGCATACCCAAGTTTGCAACCCTTGCAGCTTTGAAACTGTCAAACGCCGATATCAACGCAATCAAAGGATACAGCCATAAATGACGCATATTTTACACTCGCAAGGAAATCAACATCCAAAGGGTATTTCCCTTGACCTAGCAGGAATGGTGAACCTACGGCACGCGTGCTAGAGGACGCACACGACAAAATTTTTTAGGCACGCCATTAAGATTATTTAGCGTCTAAATAATTTGAATTTGCAGGATAATCATCAACTTCTACTTTTATATCGACAAAACATAAATTTAGTAAATTATATTGTTGCTGCACGAATTTCGGGTTGCGAATAAAGAGTTAATAAGTAGCATTGTTTTTATTAAGTCACCAATTCAAGATTCTATGGCGGCACGGCATTTTTACATTTATAAAAATATATAATTTAAAGGCACGTTTTCTAATGAAGGTTCGCCATCCCTGACATAGAAACATGAAATTTGGCAAGAAGCAATGTCTTGCATATGCACATGTAAAGGAAAAAATCCGAAAAGCGTCCTTGTACCTACATCAAAAAAGAAAGATTACTAACTTATTTGCAGTTGGTAAACTGACCGCGACTTATATCGATGTGTGGGGACTACAGTTTTCCAACGGCAAAGTTTATTTTGTCTCTCAATTCTGTTTATCTTATCGTTAGAGCAATGTTCAGTGCCCTCATGGTTTATGAACTTCAGTAATGTTATTTTATTATTTTGGTGAATGTAGCTCTTTGTACGGAAACCCCAGTGCGCGAGTCCAACTCGCACTTGTTTTATTATTGATAGGCTCGCGTTTGACCACTCTCCATTTCGCCCGATGGTATGTGATGATGAAGTCGACGGTGAAACTTGCTTCCCTAGGAGTAACCTATTCTTCACTTAAAGACCCCCAAAATGTGGCTATCAGGAAACACAGACTCCGGCAGGGCATTCCACTCCTCAGCTGTACGCTATATTTTGTATGGTTTGCTTTTTTTGTAAACTCGACCTACAGCATGTTATTAACATAATCGCTGATAGAATGTACGGGACACATTGTCTTACTTTTCACTTTAGTCAGAGGTGTTTGACTAGAAAGCGCAGTAGTCGATGTGAAACCGCAGTGTCCAGACGGAAAACATATTAAGTACAAAATTCTTAATATGTAATTTCGATCTAGCCTAAAATTATTAGTCATAAGCAATTTAACTCTTACTCAATATGTTACGTGATAGATTGTTTTAAAACTAAGAATAGTGTCCATTTGCACTATTAGACAAGTCAGTAGCATTTTTTTAGTCGGTCCATCCGAGTGGTTATCGATGGCTGCTCGTCCGGTCAGTTTGGTATTAACGCCGGAGTCCCTCAGGGGTCAGTGCTCTCGGCAACATTGTTCTTGCTGCACGTTAATGACCTGCTAAAACCCGGAACCTTTCGGTATGCAGACGACAGCACTGTTGCTGAGAGACCCGGCTCCATCCTTCCGTGGTGTAACCGTGCCGATAACGGACCATCTCGACCTTCTTGGTGTTACGTTGACATCGACCCTCAATTTTGATCCATTCATTGAGGCAAAGTCTCAATTGGCTGCAAAAAAGTTGGGGATCCTTGCGAAGGTGAGACGGTACTTCACGCCTGAACAGCTGCTCAACTTGTATAAAGCGCAAGTTCGATTATTCATGGAGTACTGCTCTCACCTCTGGGATGGACATGCCCATATATCTGTGAATAGGTTACTTCTAGGCAAGCGTGCTTCACGTTCGACCACATCATCACTTAACATCAGGCGAGATATTGGTCAAACGCGAGCCTATAACAAATAAAAAAAAAAGATATAATTTAACAAATTTAAAAACACTATGTTCATATGTTAAATGGCACATCGTTGGATACTTTATGAGATGTTGTTAGGTACTTTGGTATAATAACATTAGTTACTAATTTTCTTTTTAGAGAATTTTGTCTTCAAATTACGTAATAAGAGTCAAGAAGAATGGTAACAATAGATTAGACAAGTGGCATTTAAATGTTTAAATATTTAGGAGTTCGTCTTTGTTCTTTTCGAGGTTCTTGCCTTGCTAAGCAGATGGAGCACCAAACAATATGCTTTAGAAAAGATCTTCATACATCCTGACAAAAACTTTTTCACTAAAAATAAAACGACTTCAATATTAAAATACTAAAAAGTGCAAAATAACTTTCGTTTCGGAAGCCGGTGTCTTTGGTACCTCTTTTTTAATCGTTTTTCGACACCAACTTCCGAAATGAAAGTTATTTTGCACTTTTTAGTGTTTTACTTTTGAAGTCGGTTTATTTTGTGTGAAAGGTTTTATTTCATTTTTTTTTCAGTTTTAGTACACTAACACTACAAAGGGTGAGCAAATTCTGTAGTAAGGTACCAAAACGACTGAAAAAAAAACCCAAAATAACTCAATTTACTCATGCTGTTTGTCGCTCAGGAGTTCGGTTGTATGTTCCATACCTTGAAAACTGCTGATCTGATTTTGATGAAACTTGCACTATTCCCTAAGTTGAGAGATCCCTAATCCAATAAAAAAAGAATGGTTACGATCCGAAAAGCAGTTTCAAAGAAAGGCGTGGACAAACATACGCTTATGAAATTTGGCACACGTGTTTTAGAAGCCCACATAGAGTAACATATGTGAATATTGCGCAACTCCAACAATATCACATACATACGTGTCGAATTGATCACCTCCGTTATTTTGAAGTCAGTAAAATTAAGTCAAGAAAACAAAAGTGTTATGTAACACGATCCATATAATTACAAAGTCGATTATCCTGCGGTTGTCGGTTCCGCGGTCGAGTGTCCATTAATATGGACGGACGGATGCCGCCGGTCGAGAACAGTGAGAACAATGAGAACACGTTGATTCTAACCGCTCGATCGTGCGAAACGTCCGCGAACTCCACTGCTGCTTGTGACCGCATTACTTCTAAAGGGTATGAGAGAGTTTTCTAATGGCGCGACGCAATTTATGTAGTGACGAAAGCCGATATCGCACACGTATTTTCGAGGAAAATTCAAGTGCAAATCAGTCGAATTGCTTAGCATTGCATCCAAGTGTAAGTAAGTATTTTGCAATTTTGCTTAGTAAATATCACTTATTGGTGTGTGTTTAGATGTGTTCCAGTGGTGATCAGAACTGCTTGTTTAGCTACTACTTTGGCGTTTTTGATGGGGTTTTGAGTGATTAAATAAAAACAAGTTGTCGTTACAAATGGTCGTTAGCGAATATATTCATTTTTTGGTATACAGCAATCGAGGAAAAAGGTACGGGAACAAAAAATGGGCCAATCACAACAAGCTATCGCGTCATTTAGCTGTGCTATGATTGGCTTACGATGACGTGATCGAATTCTGTTCGGATATTCATCCCAAACATGCCCGCGGCCTTGAAAGCTTCAGCTTACAATCAAATTGACTCATGGTTGACCAGAGGGCAGATCTTCGTGTATGGCCGTCTCACGATGCCTGAAGATGTCTGGATATCTGCTACTCGTGAGATACCATCGTTGCCAGGTATCGTCTTCATGATTCGACCCAATTGCCATTTCAGCGGCGGAAGGTTGACTTCCTTAATAATGACAAGCGTGTCAGGTTTCAGGTCAGCCGAATTTATCCTCCATTTGATTCTGGTTTGTAGTTCCGAGATGTATTCCTTGGCCCAGCGCGACCAGAACTGCTGCCGGATCTGTTCCACTCTCTGGTAGCGAGTCAGTCGATGAACAGGTAAGTCTCGCAGGTCGTCTTCACATACTGGTGCGGTGAGTGGTCGTCCGATCAAAAAGTGACCAGGGCTAAGGGGAGTATAATCTCGAGGATCCGAAGACAAAGGAGTCATTGGTCGAGAATTCAATATCGCTTCGATTTGAGATAATACCGTAGTGAGTTCCTCGAAGGCTAAATGAGCGTTGCCCACTACTCGGCGAAGATGGTACTTGCATGATTTGACCCCAGCTTCCCACGAGCCACCGAAATGCGGGGAATATGGGGGAATAAAAGAAAATTGAATTTGTTGACCCCTCGCGTAATCAATAACATCTTTTCTAGACTTTAATAAAAACTGAGCAAAATCATTGCTTAAGCCGACAAAATTGCGTCCATTGTCCGAGAATATTTCTGACGGCTTCCCGCGCCGAGAAATAAAACGCTTAAGCGCAAGTAAGTAAGCATCAGAAGAGAGGTCACTAACTAATTCCAAGTGTACTGCGCGCGTCGTGAAACAGATAAACAGACAAATGTATGATTTAATTAGTTTCGCGCCTCTGCCCTTTCGGTTTTGTATGAACACCGGCCCTGCGTAGTCTACACCTGTGCGAAAGAAAGGAAAACTAGCGGTTACCCGTTCTTTAGGCAAGTTGCCCATGAGTGGGGTTAATGTTTTACCCCGAATGCGTTTACAGACAACACATTGTTGCGTCACCTTCTTAGCTAGGTTTCTACCTGACAGAGGCCACCAATTCTCGCGCAAACGGTATAGTAACGCCTGCAGTCCGCAATGCATAGATTGGCTGTGTTCGTGCCTAAACAATAAAAGTGTAAAGTGATGTTCAGAAGACAAAAGAACCGGGTGTTTTTTACTATAATTAAAGTCAGGCGAATTCTTTATCCTACCTCCCACTCTAATTATATTTTCACTATCTAGAAACAAATTTAAACTCGCAAGGCTAGCGCTCGACTTGACATCTTTTCCGTTTTTTAGCAAACTATACTCAACTGGAAATGATTCCATTTGTGATAGTCGTGCAAGGGTATTAATGGCACGTCTTAACTCAATAACAGTGATCGTACCTGTCAGCTGATTTGTTTTGTAGCGCGCACAGCTGTTATGAATGAACCGTAATACATAGGCAGCAACATGACTCATGCGATAAAAATGCGAAAACCTATTGAATGGAAAAATTGTTTCGAGCGTAGTTTTTTTTGTTAATAATGAGTTTATGACATTTGCTTTAAGTTCAGGTAAATCTTTGGGCAAGATATCATTAACATTCGAAATTAATTGCAAATTTAAATTGCTATCAAAGTCAAGACTGTGCATAAAGTTAGGGCCTTCCCACCATAATGTTGATGAAGACAAGTCTTTAAGACTCACACCACGCGAAACAAGGTCAGCAGGGTTATCTTTCCCACTTACATGTCGCCAAGAAAACTTACTCGTTAGTTCGTGTATTTCAGCGACTCTGTTTTGCACAAAAGTTTTAAGCAAATTAGGTGCCATGCGTAGCCAACCTAACACGGTAGTTGAGTCTGTCCAAAACATGACGTCATTAAATTTACGAGTAAATGAACTGTTAATCCTGTCAAACAGCCTGGCACCCAGCAACGCACCGCATAGTTCCAAGCGCGGTATACTAACGGGTTTCAATGGAGCTACTTTACCCTTAGAAATAAGCAATTTTACCGTCACTCCACCAACACCTACACTACGTACATACGCGCACGCGCCATATGCAATTTGTGAAGCATCTGTAAAAATGTGTAACTCGGCCCGAGTAGAATCACATTGAAAGACGTGTCGTGGAACTTTGATAGTGCGAAGATAAGAAAGATTGTCAACAAACCGGCTCCATGTTTGCACGACATCAGTGGGAAGCGGATCGTCCCAATCTAATTTTAAAAGCCAAAGTTTTTGCAATAATACCTTGCCGATGACAGCAGAAGGGCTCAACAATCCCAATGGGTCAAATATCTGAGAAACAGTTGACAGAATCATGCGTTTAGTAACAGGATTGTTGCTGTTTTGAAATTGCGTATGGAAACAAAACTCGTCCGCGACACTACCCCAACCTATACCTAATGTTCTGCATTGACTATTATCACCTAGATTTAAGTCACGAAACATACTGTGATCAGATTGTGCCGTCGTTGGAACTGATGTACCGTCGAGTTCAAAGTTAAATGTCCATTTGCGGAGCGGAAAACAGCCGGACTTAAGAATGTCTGATGTACGTTTGCATATGTCAAGTAGTTTGACCTTGTCGTCACACGAGGTCAGAAGGTCATCGACGTAAAAATCGTCAGTTATGACCCTTCGAACCTCGGGGTCCGTACACTCAGCTCCTAATTGCTTAAGACACCTAACACTGAGGAAGGGCGCCGATGCTGTACCGTATGTTACGGTGTTCAGCTGATAGAACTTGAGCTGTCTTTCCGGATCATCGCGCCACATAATAAGTTGCAAGTTACGTTGAGAAGGATTAACTAGGACTTGACGGTACATCTTCTCGCAATCTGCAATTGCTGTGAATTTAAATTGTCTGAACCGTAGCAAAATACCCAGCAAGTCTCCCTGAATAGGAGGTCCTACAAGCTGGATATCATTGAAAGATTTGCCGTTACTAGTCGCAGCACTGGCGTCGAACACTACACGAAGCTTCGTAGTCGTGCTGTGGTCTCGAAAAACACCGTGATGCGGCATAAAATAGTAAGGACTCGTATAAGAATCAACCTGAGTCATGTGACCCAAGTTGACATATTCGTGTATAAAATCAGTGTATAATTTCTTATAACTAATAGGTGCGCGAAATAACCTATTTTCTAAGGACAAAAAACGCCGCTTTGCCTGAGGAAATGATTCACCCAAAGCGTCGGGCGACTCTTTAAGAGGAATGTGAACACAAAATCGTCCATCTTTATTGCGCGTAGTGGTTGTGATGAAAGACTGTTCACAGGCCTGCTCTTCGTCTGTGTGTGTATCCCGAAGCTTGGGTAACTCCTCCAGCTCCCAGAACTGACGTAGCTGATTGTCCATGGATTGACTGAAGTTACATTGGACATGTCCATTATTATGATTTGTATTATTAATAGGACCCGATATTATCCAACCTAACTTCGTGTTTTGTAAGAACGGACCGTTCGGTAAACGCATCTTGCCATCGATAAGCAAGTCCCAAAATCGATCCGCACCTATTAAAACATCTATCTTTTGCGGCCCCAAAAATCGCGGATTTGCCAGCTGCAGGTGTTCAGGAATCCTAAACTGTGTGCTTTGCGTCTGTATTGCTGGCAATGTGGCCGTTATTTCAGATAGAACAAAACATTTAATGTGAGTTGAGTAGGATTTAATTTCTAGATCACATGTTTGTGTTCAATGTGATACCAAATTACCTACTCCTCGTATTTCATGAGTGGACTGTATTAGCGGAATATCTAATAATTCGCAAAAAGAATGTGTAACAAAGCAGCTCTGGCTACCGCTGTCGAGTAATACACAAGCGACATGATATTTACTATTTTTATCAGGAATCTCAACTAACGCAGTAGATAAGAGAACCGGTTGCACATCTATGCATTGCGAGTGTGCGTGTATATCAGTGTGAACATTGCTAACTTGAATGAATTGCTTTCCGTTAGTGGGATCATGTACCGTCTCAGAGACGCGCGGTGGGGGCACGCATGGCGCGCTTGCCACTGCCGCCGCAGTCGTCGTACCTGACACGGTACAGTTAGATTGTCTGGAATCATTAGGATGAATAAGTGAATTATGTTTCACGTTACATTGTTTACAAGGTCCCCACAAACAACCGTCTAAAGTGTGTCCGGAGCGCAAGCAATTCTCACACAAGTTATTATCTTTGACAACCTTTAATTTGCTTTGTAAGTTCATATTAATGAATTGCGTGCAAGTGTAAATAGGGTGTTTACCTTTGCATACCACGCACAATCTACGCGCTTTACGGCCCGGTGTTGACGGTGGGTTACTTGAGGAAACATTGCAGTGTGTTACATTACCTCTGACATTTTTTGTTTCTGTCTTATGGTGATCTTTTGTGTGTGATAATGCTAATGTTTCCAACAAATCAGCCTTACTTTTGAGAAAATCAATCAAACTGTCAACCTTTAATTTAGTTCTGGGAGGGTTGTTAGCTAACAATAAACCTCTGTGTTGTTCCCACTCTCGTTCAGTGGTTCTATCTAGCTTAGAAACAACTATATATATTATAAGTGTATCCCAGGTATCTGTTGGCTCGTCAAGGGTTTTTAAAGCGCGTAAATTGTTTATAATTGTATCTATAAGTTTTCTAATTAGTGAAGGTGACTCTTTCAATGGTTGTATTGAGAACAATGCTTTTAGGTGACTATTCACTAATAATCTATCATTATCGTACCTATTTAGAAGTAGTTCCCACGCCACAGAGTAGTTAGCTGCAGAAATCTCTAGCGCGTTTACAACTAATTCGGCACTTCCTTTGAGCGAAGACTTTAAATAATGGAATTTTTGAATGTTACTTATCTCAGTCGAACTGTGCACCAAAGATATAAACGTGTCCCTATATTCGAGCCAGTGTTCATACATGCCGTCGAACGTAGGCAACATGATGGTTGGTAATTTAACTGACACTGCCACTGGCCTGTTTACATGCTGACACGGTTTGGAACAATCAGTGACCTCTTCACTGACGCTAAGGATGGATTCAGCTCGGGCAATAGTACTATAGTAGCCGTCTTCAAACTGTTGGCGCTGATCTAACTGATCATCTATACCACTATCGGAAACTAGCTCTTCAAGTTTTGATTGTATTTCATTAAACTCACTAAATAAAATCTCAGCTCCCTTTACACGTAATTTTAGATCTATTTTTAACTCACTAGTTATAGTTGCTACACTGATAGTATTTAAATAATTAGCAAGTTTAGTCAACCTGCCCTTAACGATACCGCGTCTCCTAACCAAATCGCGCATGATTTGCTCAGTTTTTTCATCACTAATAGTTCTATAAGGAGACCTATCGCGTGTTTTGCTAGGACCCTTCCCATCATCAGCCGTTAACGGCATCCCGGTGGCTTGTGAAAAGTGGGGTACTCACGAGCAATGTGACTGCGTGTGAAATCGGCTGGTGCTAGAAGTGACACGATCAGCCGGTGTGTCGCTCTGCGCAGTAGGCAACCCTCACCATCACCCTCACTGGAATCAGATCACAAAACGGTATTACACTTATGAATTCAGCAGTTCTTGAAAAATGGTACTTGATAAACGCACCGTATGTCCGCTCGTTCCTCCAAATCTTCGGTTGTCCTTTCACATCAGTAAGATAGAAGGCCCTTGCGTGAATATGCTGCTGAATCTTCGCTCCTAAGTGTAATTTCGCTCGTCTTTATGCATCTGCGTGGCCCTAGCAGCGTGGCAGTCCAAAGGTCGCTCGACTCGACGATTTGGTTTTGATGTTTCAAATCCTCGAAATCCGGCTCGAAGGACCAAATATGTTTAGATGTGTTCCAGTGGTGATCAGAACTGCTTGTTTAGCTACTACTTTGGCGTTTTTGATGGGGTTTTGAGTGATTAAATAAAAACAAGTTGTCGTTACAAATGGTCGTTAGCGAATATATTCATTTTTTGGTATACAGCAATCGAGGAAAAAGGTACGGGAACAAAAAATGGGCCAATCACAACAAGCTATCGCGTCATTTAGCTGTGCTGTGCTGGCTTACGATGACGTGATCGAATTCTGTTCGGATATTCATCCCAAACAGTGTGATATAAATAGAATCGCATCATCAGAAATGTCGCTAAGAGGAAGGTGAAGCTTGCCTTTGTTTATGAATTTTGTTTGCACTTTGAGTAAATGTATTGTTTTGGTATACAAAAAATAATTAAGAGAGTCAAGGACCGGATATCAATTATTGCGACCCTTGTTTTGTCAGTAAAGAAATCATCGTTGAAACAGCATAGTAAGGATCCTTTTACATTATAATCAGCATATAAAGTTTTAACTGCTGGGGCACAGCGAGAGGGCCCTCGCTGTGAGAGATGGTGGGCTCTAATTCACCACGCAGGCTCAGTGCAATGGTAGATGTTACAGGTCTTTGAAGTTTTGGTCCTAGGACATACCAAATTCACTTCACGATGCTTTTCCTTTACCGTTTTGAGAGCACTGGTGATGATATATATTACATAAGGTAAAGCATTGGGGTCTAGAATCGAACCCACCAGCTAAATCTCATAAGTTCAAGACATTACCACTAGGCTACCACGTGACTATTTGTCCTTGAAAATCCTTGAAATGATCATAACAGTACTTTTTTTTCTTTTTTTTGTCAAAAAATTATTATTCTCAATTCACAATAAATAATACCTACTTGTATGTACAACAGAATTATTCAGTAGTAAAATCTACAAAAGCGTAAAGACAAAACATCCGTGAAATCCGTCTCATAACAAAGTTCACGAGAAAATTTATATTCAGCTGATTTATCTGCACTGATACCGCCCCAAATCTTGAAGCAGCTCGAGTCGAAATATTTGGAGACGAAATAATTTCCAAGGCGAGGGCTATCGATTTTATTACAGAAAGAGAGACCGGTGCAGCTGCACTGATTCGAGGAATTCTATTCTTAAAAATTCCTTAGTTTTGGTCACATCATAATTTTGGGTGGTTTATTTTTATCATACTGTATTTATATCTAACTGTATTTATTTTATGTTCTTTGTATCTATTTTTACATACACAACAAATTTGGTTTCCGTACGTCACTTCCTAGGCGACCACTGAAAATCAGCGCCGTGCTGTGGATCCCCCACAGCACAGCATTATGCTGAGTAGAAGCCTTTTTGCCACAATCACGACATGCATCTGCCTGGCATCTTTTTCACCCTATTTCTTTTCTTTTTTATTCAAAATGTAGGTAAATGGTATTATTA
Source organism: Orthosia gracilis (assembly GCA_947562075.1). NCBI lineage: Eukaryota > Metazoa > Arthropoda > Insecta > Lepidoptera > Noctuidae > Orthosia > Orthosia gracilis. Next base: position 41,987,143 of record OX387265.1, on the reverse strand, counting down.
TTTTATTTATTTCTCATCTTTACTAACTTACTTTAAGTACTACTAATACTACGGTTAAGGGTTTAGCATAAGCATATATTTATATTGTATGTCGTTTTGTGACAATTAAATACTTTTTCTTTCTTTCTTTCTTCTTTTCTTTCTTATTATTATATTATCTTAGTTTATTATTATTATACAATGGAGATTAGGATAATATTAATGATATAATCTTAGCAATTGGTCTTACAAAAAGAAAGAATATAATTGTATTTATGTTCTTTTTATTATTTGCCATAATGGCAGCTATATTTGGAAGTATTCTGTGAAAATGTTGATATACTCGTATAAAACCCATTGACAGACTGGCGGAGTTTTTAAGGAGTCCGCACTTTAAGTGCAAAATCCTAAATAATTATAAGTGTACAAAATATATTTTTTGACAAGGTAGGTACGCTCCAAAGCCACTTGCTCCCTATGAAAAAAAAACTCGCTCCACGATGTACAGTCAAACTCTACGCCAATCTTAGAAACCAATAGAGCAACAAATAATATTCTATCAGAGACGGAGAAAATGTAGAAACATTAAAAGTTATGGGTTCATCATCATCAGCCTATTAATGTTCCCACTGCTGAGACACAGGCCTCCTCTATGTGAGAGAGAATGGGCCGTAATCCACCACGCGGGCCCAGTGCGGTTTGGTGGATGTCACATGTCTTCGAATTTTTGGTTCTATGACATGTCATTTTCCTCACAAAATGTATGGAAGTAAATTCATCCAGAGGCTCTAGACAACCGTCATTCTATTTCAGCGATGGCGACGGTCACAATGCCGAAATGTAAGGGATTAATCACGTGAAATTTCGATAGGGCTTGAAAATCCCATACATTTTTCCAATCACTATCGCGGCGCTTTCGTTGATACAATGTAACTAATCTAGGGCCTTTGTAAATTTCGAACTTTTTGACAATCAATGGTCACAGCACTAAGAAAGAGAATTTGGTTCAAATAAATATCACTAGATGGCGCGGTATGCAACGATTTGTTATTGAATTGTATGTAAAATTAACATTTTCTGGAATTGAATATCAAAATTGTATGTTTTTGTTTAATCACCTCTCATAAGCACAAAATTATGGAATATTGGGCTCTTAATTCACATTTCAAAGATTATTTGAACGGATCGTATATAATTGATGCCAATAGATGGCGCGTTTTTAAATTTCTGAGGCATTCCACTCGATTGTTTATATTTGTATTGTAAAACATTGTGGTGCAATGAAACTGTAAAACGTGCAAAAAATACTATAAAAGAAATTACCACTGATTTTAAAGAAAAAAATATCCACGGACCGAGTAAACCCTTTTACTTGCAAGTCGCTGCTAAAATCATCTATTTATCGCCGTAGAATGGAACCGAACTCATTCGATGTAAAAAGCATTATCAGAAAAACGCTAGTTACGTCGGCACGGTTTCTTTGTATGGGATGAGACATCTGTATTCTAGTATTGTATTATCTGCGCTACGGTGCACTCACACAGCACCATTGAAGCAAATTAAGAAACTAGCAGCATAATTATATTGTATCATAATTTTTTTTTCAGGCGTAACTTTCAACGCTTCTCTGCAAAGCGTTCATTACTTTTAATAATAAACTCAAAATATTATTTTACCAAGTCAGTGATCCGACCGAAGATGCCGAAGTTTCAAGACTAAGTTATTACCAAGTTACCTAAGTACATTTAGTGGGATAAACTTGGTTTGTTACCCGTTCTCGTGAAAAACATAATTTATTCTGTACTGGGGACTAGCAAAGAATATTAATAGGTAGCTCTCGAAAAAGCTTGTTTAGAGGTACATTTACACATAGTGCGGATTGTTTTTGCGAATCGTTGAAGAGTTTATATTTTTTTCTTTATTTTAGCTCGAAGTATGTGTGTCTGGGACGCGACTGACGCAGTAAGGCTAGTTAATCCTTGGAGATGGAAGTTGGGCAAAATAAAAAAGGCATTCGTTTCGAAGATTAAAAAACAACAATGCAGCCATTTGGTACTAAGAACTCTCATGTTCCATGAATGCTAGATAAATAAACAAAAGTACTAAGTATTTCCCAACTGATCATTGAGATTTTTCATTAGCCGACTGCAATTTCAGGTCAAGTGTAAAATCACCTTTACCATAGGGCCCGGGACGCGAATTATTAAGTACGATGATAATGAAGGGAGCCAAATGGGGTGAAAAATTTACAAGATTTACGCAATATGCCTCCAGACACCCTGTACTTTCCTTATAAAACCTTCTGGACGTAGCGTGATGCCAGTTTTATTTTTCTTTATTAAGTAACGTTTCATCTTTTGGTACCTACTTATTAGTCCCAATTTAAGACAACTGGGACTCTAGAAAATTTGAAATTCTATCAACGATGATAAATGTAAAAAGTGGGTGAATTCTGGACTAAACACAATCTCACGCAACCGCAGATATTATAAGAGATGTAAAGAATAAAGTTAGACTTTATAAAACTTTCAAAATAAAAACAAAGCTGGATAGCGATAGTCAGAATTTTCAAAATGCAGAGCTCGTATTAAAAAATCAATATAAATTGCACACAAAGAACACAAGTTTAAAATACAAAGTCAATTCTCAAAAGATCCAAAATCATTATGGCAGTATATTATGTCCAAAAGAACTAGGCTAAACAGGCAAATTATCATAAAGGATGGTCAACATCTTTCGGATGAAGTGTGTGCTTGACGATTTGCGTCAATTTTTTGGGACGGTGTACAAAATGGAGCGGCCGCGGCTGGAGGCGTGGGCGGCGGCGGCGGAGGTGGAAGCGAACAGTGCGCGAGTGCGAGTTTAGACCCTCAGTCTTCAACACGTAAGGGAAGAGCTCATAAGCCTCAAACCAAAGCGCTCATTTGGTCCCAATGGTATACCAGCTTTTCTGATCAGAGACTGTGGAAGGGTGCTTGCTGAAACCCTGCATCATATCTTCAATACTTGTTTTAAACAAGCAACAGCGTATAGCTAAGGAGTGGAATTCCCTGCCGGAGTCTGTGTTTCCCGACAGCTACAATCTAGGAGTCTTTAAGTCAAGAGTGAATAGGTTATTTCTAGCACGACCACATCATCGCTTACCAACGGGTGAGATGGTGGTCAAGCGCGAGTCTATAATAAATGAAAAAAAAGGTAACGTTTCCGCCTAGGTGGAAAATCACTCGAGTGATTCCGGTTCTTAAGGGTAAACCAGTGGCTACAGACCGGTGGCAGTGTTTTCGACACCTGCAAAGGTGATTGAGTCGGCCATCCAGCGCTGCGTGCAGGCTCAAGAGTGCGCACAGCTAGCGGACTCGCAGCACAGGTTCCGTCCGGCGCGCAGCACAGGCGTTAGACGCAGCTTATTTTGATTTTAGGAAAGCGTTTGATACCGTCGACAATGATGTACTGCTAATGAAGCTGGCAAAAATTGTTTGTACATCGCACCTCTTACGGTTCTTCGCCAGCTACTTGAAAGACCGACAGCAGTACGTTGACTACAACGGATTCCTATCCAAATCATACTACACAACTATAGTCAAATATAGTTTATGTTTATTGTTTGCAGATGACCTCAAATTGCTGCTCGAGGTCAAAAGTTTGTCACAACTCAGGGTGCTGAATGACGCTTTGGTAAGGTGTCACTTTGAGCATAGCGCGGTGATTTGGGCTCCTCATGAAGCGAAATACAATGTCATGATGGAGCGAGTACAAAAAAAAACTCAAAAAGGATTTCAAACTTTATGGAGCTTATCCATTTTATCCGCTAATGTATCCTACCCACTTGACCGTCTTGAGTGTCTACCACCCCTGCAATTTAAGTGGCATGCGCATGCGCTTGCGCCCCGTGCCATTGCCAATAAAAAGCTCATTATCTAGAAAACTACTGCATTTACACCAAAATAAAAAAATAAGTGTGCCTACCTGTAAATTATACATAATCGACATATGTGAAAACTAAATTAAAGCAAAAATTTCTAAGTATTTGAAAAAAAATGTGCATAAACTTTCGATTATAGGCCGCTGATTTGAAGTTCATTTTGTTTTTTTTTAGATAGTACACATAAATAGGAAGCTTTTAACAAAGTTTTAAAACTCGGAGTATCACGGTTTACAAAATATAAAAAATAAAGTTTCTATACAAATTATGTTTTGTGAAAATAGTCATAGTAAATGTCAAAGTTCACATTTCACGTTCCGTTGACGGTTGAGGTGTATTTTATTCAATTTGAATTCATATTTTTACTTAAATATAATTTTATTTTCACTTTCTCACATATTAAATTTGGCGTAATTAATGTGCACAATAACCGTGGCGTATTACGTAATTACATTGACTTTTTTTACACAAAAAATAACGAATTTTAGTTTACACTGTGGAACGGAACGTGAAGCGACGCCGCGCTTTTTTCTGTTAGCTGTCAGTGTGTTTTATTTTCACTATGTGAATACCCAAAACCTAATCACAGCACCCCACTTTCCACGTGGTCTTCATCACATTGTTTGGTCATCATGAATTATTCCAAAAGCGAGCGAAGCGAGCTCGGGAGCTTAGGGCACCCCGACACGGACAGGTTAGGTTCGAAGAGATGGAGCTGAAGTGAGCGAGCGAACACAGCTCCCGTCATCTCCTTCGTGTTAGGTTACTTTAGACCCTTCAGACAGAAATAGGAGCCCCGCGCAGCGGGGTTCTGTCGACATTGTTGTTAAATAGTAATTGCAAAAACTTTAACCACTTTAAATAGTAATTGCAAAAACATCTCCATAACCATGGAGTTCCGCGGGGTGGGGTAGGTACAGTGGAGTAGCCCCCCTACCCCCCCGCCCCAAAAATCGATGGATATTGATGTAACTTTTTATTCTAACCTAAAAACTTTAACCATGGATATCTCCATAACCATGGGGCTCCGAGTGGGGATGGTACAGGGGGTAGCATTGGATTCGCAAGAGTTTTGTTGAATTTTAGATGAGTAAAGTTAAACTTAAGTTTTATTTTATATTAGTTTAGAAGATTTTAATAGTGTTAGAAGTTTAGGTTCATATAATTATTATATATTTATGTAAATTATGATGTTGGATTATGATTTTAAGCACTCTATTGTATTGGGTTCAACCTGTAAGATAGTGTGTGTAGGTTATTTTTTTTTGTTTTTATTATCTTTACCATCGACACGTTAAGAAGAAGAATAATGTAAAAAAAACTAAATTTTTGAGACCGAAAACGTTACTTTTTAGTAGAGCATTTAATTAAGTATTTTTGTTTTTTGATATTTTCTATAGTTGGTACAAGATCAGTTGGCCTTCTTGTGTAGTTAGTTAAAAAAAGTTGACGCTTACAAAAATTTAAACCCATTAAACTAACGAGATTTTTTTTTTATTTGCATTTTGTAGTCAGTAAATTCTGGTTTCTTCACATAAAAATAAGACACTTGTGAAACCTTCGAATACAGGCTAAAATTAAATTAAATTTATTAGACATTCGATCTTGTAAATAAATTCCAAGTATGCACTTTTCGGTAAATCACGGACAAGATGTTTTCATTAAAAAAACGTTCATTGGAAAGTGGCAGACAGTTATTATACAAAGGTAAATAGCTCGAAGTCACAAATAAGCCTCGTAGTTTAATAGGTTCGCGACTAAAGTTTATGTAAATATCATAATTTTCTTTTTTCCTTCCCCGCTTGAAAATGGCGCTCGTAATCTAAGCGATGAACGTTCTTCAGTAATATTTCTAGACTGTTATTTATATTTTCTTTAGCCACTTAATAAGATGTTGTTTATTCTCTTTTTCTGTGTTTTAATTTCTTGGGTTAATGCCCCATTTACATTTGGTCAAGTAAATTGCCAACAAGTAGGATAGTGTCATAAAAAACACTAGCATTAAGCTAATACATACAAGTTGGCTCACCAAAACTAGATTTATCCTCCGACTGCACAGCATGATTTTGTTCTTCTTAACGTCTTCTTAATTCGCTTCTTAACCAGTCAGGTCTTTTGATTTTTTGAATAAACGTATGTAATATTTTATTTATAACATTTTAGTTAAAGCTTTTTTTCGAAATAGCTAAATTCAAATTATGTGAATAATTAAAGTAATTCATACTTTTGAAATCACCTAAGACCCTTTATTTTGATACCCCACACGATAGGTTTAGCTGATCTTTTTTTTCTATTTTCCAATTGTTATGTAGCCAGTGACACTCGCAAGGTAAAGACGAATCGATTGAGGTAAGAATTATTAAAATCGGCCAACGCGTTTTGTCTCTAGAACGCCACATAGGAACGGACATACATACATTCAAAGACAGATAAACACATTACCCTCCTTCCCAGCCCAGTTTTTTAATCCATAGGTAACTCAACCAATGATTAAATGTGCTAACCAACCGTTTTAAATTTCAGTATAATTCGTTTATTCGTCAATTTTTAGTCTAACAAATGGTTATATCTCCAAATTATTTGACCATTTATGAGGCTAGTAACTAAGGCAAAATGATGTTTAACTAAAATATGCAACCACTGTTTACTTATTAATTAAGTATAAAAACTAGGCCTTAGTGTAGATGTTATTACTTAGAAAGAAAGGAAAATAACAATAAAAATATTAACCGTCATCATTTTGGCTGAACGACGACGTCCACTCCTTGACATAGGCCCCCTTTGCCACATCAAACCGTTCTGTGTTTCTAGCATCCAGCGGACCCCCGCAGCTCTTACTAGATGATGCGGTCGCTAATCCTTTTGACTTTTTGACAACGGTTACCGCTGATAAAATATCAGTTTATCTAGAGTGTCAGGTCATAGATCCCCTTGTGAGTGACCTTCCTACATGTGTTGGAAGGCCTCTCACAATACGCAACACACCGGAGTACGCGAAAATATAGTCCTACTTCTTGGAAGGTACTCTTTATGCCTCATTTCATGATATGACAATAAATTACAGAAAACTCCTTACAGCTTTACTTACCTACTGTTCACCTATATAACCTCTCTAACTAATTGAATAACGATACGAAATTCTAAGAAAACCATTTAAATTATTCCAGAAGCCTATTTAGGATAACCAAGGACTTCAAAACAATGTTAAGAGATTCGCCATTTTAAGTAACATTTCTCAGGCGGAATCGTGGAAGCCGATTGTTTAATGTACCGTACAGACTTAAGTCGGAGTCATAATCGGAGCAGTCAGCTGTGCTCTAAATAGATTCACGTTATCGAAGTTTAATGTAGACACAATGAGGTTAGAAGATTATGAAGTGCTAGCTTACGAGGAGAGTTAAATTGACTCTCATAAAGAGAGAGCAAGGGGATTGAGATGAATGGCGTGGGATTGCAAAGGCCGCGCGTACCGGAAGATGCACTGTTGTTCCTCCCTCTAGGTGGACCGATGACCTGGCCAAGGGAATCCACTAGATGCGAGACGTACAGGACTGATAGATTTGTTGGCACTTGGTAGAGGCCTATGTCTAGCAGTGATCGTCTTTCGGCTGAAATGTGTGTGGAGAGAGCGAATAGAAAACGCAACGAATGCGAAATGACAACTCAATTTTACTCTATTGTAGTGGTAAAAGCAGTCTTGCAAATAATTACGGTACCTATGGATCCTAATTGTATAGAAAAGACCTAGGTAAGAAGACTTCAGACTGTTTGAGAAGGATTTCGTTTCTGAAGGATCATCATCATCATCATTTCAGCCGAAAGACGTCCACTGCTGGACATAGGCCTCCTCCAGGCGTCACCACATTGACCGATCCCGTGCGTCTCGCATAAAGGGAGGACAATTTATTTCATATACTTTTTTATATATATATTTTTTATATTATTTTTGCTTATTTAATTTTTTTTTATATATTTCTGAAAGATATTTCATTGATATTTATGTGAGAACAAGGTCAAAAGAATTGATTAGAGAAGGAGACGAATTTAAATTTCAACAGGGACAGATATTTGTACTGCAGCGGGACAAAATAGATGTAAATTATGCTTGCAATGTTTTGCTTTTCAATAGTTACCAACATAATTGCCCAAATCACTATCAATGTTGTGTATCGTACGCATAGGGCGTACGATACTCATCACTACATCAAATGTTTGAGAGAAATTACTCTTTGAGAATTAGTATATGGTTGGGTAACGCATTGTTATTTTCAATTGCCTTTGATACAATGTTCCGTCCGAGCGTAGTAATCACTTGATGATAGGTCAGAGTCAAAATACTCAAGGTACTGTGAGGACTCTGCCTATGTAAAGGGAAACTCCTAGCCTATAATAAAACTGGCAACAGAAAACTATGTTTTGAAAGGGAATTGAACTTATAAAAATAAATCAAGATGTTTTTGCTAGGCTTTGATTGTCAAATCTAGAGAAGCCGCCTTAGGGCAGGCATGTTATTGAATTAATACAAATATATCAGATAAAGTAATTTCTGCGTTTTAATACGTAGCTTCATGGCTTACAGTACTCATGCAATGACACACAGCTAAAAACACACTATCATCCAGTATGAAATAGTATGTTTTTAGCTGTGTGTCTACATTAGTAATAAAGAAAAAAGAAACGAACGTATCGAAAGAAAGAAAAATGTGTTACGTCACGATATTTTTGTGCAAGTTACTTGTTAAATTTTAAATCACTTCTAGATCTTGATAAAAACACATTGCTATGAAATCCACAATATTAATTTAGCAAAGACTCTTTTTTGTAGAATTTTTTGGCAATGTCGAAATCTCATCACGCTGTATTTTTTACAAAACATGACCAGTGATAAAAATATACTTTAGATCCGCATAGATCAAATTCATTTCATTATTTTCTCAATTAGAAAATCTTTATTGCAACTAATTATTGTGTGATTATTATTGGACTTGGAAACACGTATAGTTGAGACCGTTTCATCATTTAAGCCGAAAGACGTCCGCTGCTGGACATAGGCCTCCTCCAGGCGTCGCCACACCGATGATCTGGTTAAGGTTGCAGAAATGCGCTGGATGCGATATGCACGGTATCGGTCAATGAGAGCGCTTAAAATGAATAATTCCTAAAAGAGTTCCTAAATAATTAGTAATAGATTTTTATATCGTCATCTTCCGGCGTAACAAGTTTTCTTCTTACTTTCGGTCTTAACAACTGTCATGCTATCAATAACTCCCTTTTCTTGCACATCGCTCATTTCGTAATCCATTCATGTTTTCTTTGGCCTTTTTTTATTTTTTTTTTTATTTGATGGGCTCGCGCTTGACCACTATCTCACCTGATGGTAAGCGATGATGTGGTCGACAGTGGAGCACGCTTGCCTAGAAGTAACCTATTCACTCTTGACTTAAAGACCCCTAGATTATAGCTATCGGGAAACACAGACGCTGGCAGGGAATTTCACTCCTTAGCTGTACGTATAATAAAAGTATTCTCAAAACGTTTAGTGCGTATGGGTGGGATGTCCACCATGTATCGATGGCGCATTGCTGTACGTCTGGTAGTTCGATGATGAAACGGGCTGGGCGGAATTAGATCATGCAATTCCATCGCACACTCCCCAAAATGTAACCGATAAAAAACCGACAAGCTGGCAACTCGGCGACGGTGTTCGAGGCTCTGGAGCTTTGACTTAACCAGTGCCTCATCGCCGATGAGCCTCTTGGCCCGCTTTTTGATCGACTCTAGTGCATCAAGCTGGTATATGGCAGATCCGTTCCAGAGATGAGAACAGTACTCCATGCATGATCGAACTTGCGCTTGATAAAAGCTGAGCAGCTGTTCTGACGTGAAGTACCTAGCTTTTTGGCAGCCAGCTGAGCCTTTGCCTTAATGTATGGGCCAAAATTGAGAGTCGAAGTCAACGTAACGCCAAGAAGCTCAAGATGGTCAGTTATTGGCACGGTCGCATCTCGGAAAGTTGGAGCCGGGTGAAATTGGCTCTTTTTAGCGGAAAAAAGACACGCCTGGGTTTTAGCAGCATTAAACCTGACCAGATTGGCATCGCCCCATTCGGAGACTGCCTGCAAGGACAGGTTCAAGCGCTCCACCATGGCCTCCCGGAGAGACTGAATCTGAGGCCCGGTAGCACGAGCGTTGGACAAGTATCTCTCAGTAACAGTGCTACCGTCAGCATACCCAAAGGTACCGGGTTTTAGCAGATCGTTAATGTGCAACAAGAATAAAGTTGCTGAGAGAACCGACCCCTGAGGGACCCCGGCATTGATGTCCAATTGGTCCGACGAGCAGCCATCGATAACCACTCGAATGGACCGATATCTCAGGAAGTCTGCAATCCAATCACACAGACCACCGGGCAAACCGAATGTAGGAAGCTTACCAATAAGGCTTTCATGCCAGACCCTATCAAAAGCCTTCGAGATGTCGAGGGAGACGGCAAGCGCCTCCCCGTGCCTCCCTCTATATCCTTCTCTTCACTTATATTCGTAATATATTTTTTACTTAAAGAAGAAAAAAATAATTTAAGTTATTTTAACTCTCCGTGCACCAAGTGGGGTCTTATAATTCGCAGCGAAACAAAAATCTCCGCCTAGTGACAGCGATTTATTGGATGCATCGTGGGTGCATCCAAAACCACGTGGGGTTTGTGAGACCCTAAAGTCTCATAACCCCTCGTGTTTTGAGACCTCGACTAAAACGTCAGTAGTGTTTATATCAATAAATATGGAGACTGATTATATTCTGCTACTTTTCACTGTTTTTTTATTATGTTAGCCAGCAAAATAAAGGATATTATGTTTTTATAGCTATTTTTATTATTAAAGGCCATGCCAAAGAAGAGTAAAATTTGTAGTTGGTGAAAAACACTAATGTTTTTTTTTTTTGGTTTTTTATCTAACAGTATTATTTATATTTTTATTATTTATTTATTTCTAGTTTTATTTTGTTTATTTTATTTGATAAATTTGTTTTACTTATATCCAAAAACAAATCAAAAGAACTATTCATGCATAAAATAAATAATACCTAATTAATAACCACACATTATATTCCTCGATAATAATCAGGGTCCACGAAACACCACGTGGTGCAGGACGTAACTTTAATGCACATGGTGCAAGGAGGGTTAAGCCAAAGTCAAATAATGGGACATTATGCTTCAGACAAGTGACATTTTATCAACGAAAGCGATTGGTAAAATTACAAAATTGTATGATATTGCCAAGCGCTATCAAAATATAGCCCTATTTTGCAGTATCTCTGATAGAATGACGCTTTATTTAGAGCCTGAGGCTAGGCAAAAAGAGAGTTAGATTTTTATTTATAACCTCCCGTTCTCCAAACACCTTGTCACAAAGAAAATAATTAAAGAAAATATTATATACATATATTATTCACAACCTTAGAGATACACGCCAAGCAAACGATTCTTACATCGATGGCACACAAATGTGAGCGAGTCATACTTTCCGAGTTAGGAAACTACCTAACTGGGAGTCGGAGTGCTGTTAGTGGACTTTAAATATCAAAGTAGAACAAATTCTTGGAGTGTTTCAGTAAGAACCAGTTCTTGTTAGCGGTAAGTAATATGAAAGGTGTTACTTGGGATTTGTAATTTATTGGAACTCTGCAATATGGTATTAATAAAAAATGCTGTCGACCTCTTTTCTTCGAATGACGATTTCTTCTCTCAAGTCATATATATGTTGTACTAGAATTTTATTTTCTAAATAAAGAATTACTTATTATTAGCATGGACTACCTGATACTTTCGTCATCATCATTCATCATTTCAGCTGAAAGTCATCTACTGCTGGACTTAGGTCTCCCCCAAGTGTCGCCATATTGATCTGTCCTGTGCCTCTCGCATTCAGTGGATTCTCGCACCTTAAACTAAGTCATCGGTCCACCTGGAGGTAGGGCTTCCAACGGCCACACCAGAATTTTTCGGCTCCATCGACCATCTCTTCTACGAGTAGTGTGCCCTGCCCACTGCTCGGCTGCTACACGACTCGAGAGAAGAAATAGCCATTCGAGGAAAAGCGGTCGGCAACATATTTTATATACCATTTTGCAGTTTGGCAAGTCTTCGAGCTATGCCAGTAACCCTGGTTTTACTGCAGATATCTTCATTTCTGATTCTATCACGCAAGAAATCACCCTTTGTGTAATTTTAAGCCTTCCGTTGAGGCCTAATGTGAGCGACCATAATACTAACGATACAAGATTATGAAAAAAAATCTGTTGTTTGAAATTATTGATGGTTGTGACGTACTTACTTTTTTTTTTAAATATCTCCTCATTCAAATCTAATCATATTTTTTACACAAGATTACTATAATATTATCAACCGATTTCTAAAAGCGACGAGCGGGTTCTCAATTCGACTGTATTTTTTGTATGTTTGTATGCAATTACTCCGCCAATTATGAACCGATTTCGATAATTCTTTTTTTAGGGTCCGTACCCGAAGGTTCCGAACGGACCCTATTGCTGTCACTCACGTGTCTGTCCATCTGTCCGTCGTCTGTCACCTGGGTTTTACAGCCAAACGGTTGGAGCTACAGTCTAGAAATTTTCACAGTATAAGCATCTTGTTAACCCAAAGCCATAAAAATTGTAAAAAATAAATCATATGTTTGGGGGCTCTCACACAGAAAAAGGGCGAGGTGAAAAAAAAATTTTGACCTTCATCGAGTGGAGTATCGTTCTCTAGTATAGTATTTATCTACCCGTTAAGTAGATAAATACTATATTTCTTGTTTTAAAAGATATTGGAAAACAAAGGAATGAGAAACCACCAAAGTCAGCGTTTTTACCAAATTTTGTTCCGAAGATTTTTGTAACTTCTCATTGACCTATGAACTTGAATCGTAGTAATAATGTTTATTAATACGTATATTATACAAAAAAATACCAATATTTTGATCAATCAAATATTTTCTTTGATATTCCCTAAATTTTTCTATTACAACAAACTTAATTTTGCGGTTTGGTACTGAACCCTAAATGTGCGAAGTTCGACACGCACTTGGCCGGTTTTTATTTTAAAGCTGGTGTGTATTTAAATTTAATCAATATCTGACGAGTCGTTTTCAAGTTGTTCTTCATAATGCGTATTTTCATGGTACCAAAACTAAAAAAAGAAAAATAAATAATTTTATAACGAAAAAAGTATACCGACTTCCAAAACAAAACACTACAAAGCGAAAAATAACTTTCTTTTCGGAAGTCAGTTTCTTTGGTACCTTTTTTATTCGTTTTTGACACCGATTTCCGAAAAGACAGTGATTTTTCGCTTTGTAGTACTTTGTTTAGGAGCTCGGTTTAATTTTTTGTTAAAAAGTTTTACTTCCTTATCAAAAAAAGATGAACATCAAACATAATCAAATCAACACACATAATATTATGAATACGTTCGGTACAAATACAACTAGGTACAGTGGCAGAAAAAATAGGTTTGATACCTTTAGGTCTAAAGTAAGGCCAACGAGAAGCGATACGAAAGGTCATTAACCTAAAAAACAACTGCGGCGTTGACAATCTAATATCTATCTCTTTCCATCTTGTGCCTTTGTCGTAATGTCTCGTTCTCCCGACAAAAACATGACAACGTCAAGACGGGTTCGCCAACAATTCGGGCGGCCATTTTAGATTCATTCTGTTTCGAAACGCGCTCGTGGTGATACAAGTTATTTGTTAAAGTTTTGTTATTATTTTGTTGTTTATTTAATTATTTCTTGTTTAAGTTATTTTTTGTTGATCATTGTTTGTTTTTATTAAGAGTGGTTAATGATGGAGCCACAACCAAGTACGTCGAGAGATAAATCAACAGATTTTACTTCTCCAAAAAAGAAACGTCCGAAGGTATGTATAGGAAACCTTTTACCGTTTGCATTGATATTTGGGTTTTAGCTGATAGATAAGAATATTGTTTAGTAGTTTTGGTTGGGATTGGGAGTGTTAAATCCAACTTTCAAAAAGTTACGCACCCCTGCTATTCCCAATGACCTTGCATGTGTTTTGTTTACATTTGGTATCGCTTCTCGTTGGCCGTACTTTAGTTTGGTTTGCTCCATGTACTTTTGATTGATTATAACTTACTGCTTCGCCTAGCCAGTATTGTAATAATATTGATGTCACAGAATGTCTATTGCTAATTTATTTGTGTACCTAAATTAAATAGATTTGATCAGAAAATCTGAGTAGTAAAAATATACCATAAATTAATAATAAATTAAACAGTACATAAGAAAGAGTTTTAGTTTAATGAATTGCCTGTTTCCTCGTAGCTATATCCCAGGGGTTTGTCATTAGTGAATAATATGTTACTTTTAGGCGAATGTAAGCGATGATGCCATCATCGCTTACCCTCAGGTGAGATTAATAATAAACACAAACTTATCATTTATACAAAAAAAAATGTAAACAAGACATTGTTGAAGAATTAATGGTGTTCAGGTACCTACCTGTTGTCAAGTAATTTAAAATGCAAACAAGTTAGCAACAGGGTCTATATTGAATCGGTAATGAGATACTGGTCGAGTCTAGGCTCCAGAGCCTTGAACATCGGCGCCAAGTTGCCTGTCTGTCAGTTTTTTGTCGGTAACATTTCGGGGAGTGTGCGATGGAATTGCATGAACTAATTCCTCCTAGCACGTTCCATCATCGGACTACAAGACGTACGGTGATGTGTCATCGGTACATGGCGGTAATCGCACCCATACGAACCAAACGTTTTGGGAATACTTTTATTATGCATACTGCTAAGGAGTGGAATTCCCTGTCTGTATTTCCTGATAGCTACAACCTGGGAGTCTTTAAGTCAAGAGTGAATAGGTTTCTTCTAGGTAAGCGTGCTACATCGTCGACCACATCATCGCTTACCATCAGGTGAGAAAGAGGGCAATCGCGAGCCGATCAATAATAAAAAATAATAATGATTTAATCATTTAGGTATCTTTACTTGCTGTAGTTTGCCCAGTGTTTTAGTGTCAAAAAGAAGAATTAATTTGAAAACTGACGAAGGTATAAACAACTCTACTTACCAGCGTAAAACTATGCGTTCGTAAATATACCTTTTTTTGCAAACGGTCTTGTAAAGGCCATTATCTTGTTTGGTCATAGTCGACCCTGAACAGACTGTATAATATACGTGTACGATAATAATAACATGTTCGTATCAGTGTGTCTCTGCTAACCGCGCAGTATGAACATACATTATACAGATTCCCAATAAATAGGATTCCGTTTTAATAGTTTGAAAAATATATTCTTATCTTTGACAAAAGTCAGTCGTCTGAAAAGTTTTGTTTGTGCATAATAAAGAATTTAAAAACAGTGTTTGTGAATGTGATAACAGTGATAACATTATTGAGAGTTTTAAAATCATCTGTTTTTGTAAATAAGTGTTGGATTAAGGTATGTACATTCAGGTTTTTTGACTTGTGGAAACCGATACTCAGTATTGGTTGTTGCATTCATAAATCTTTTAACACTATAAGGTTTATGAAGGCAATGAATTGCTTGATTAGTGAGATTGGGCATTTCGCTATAAGCTATTGAATTCTAAGAATAAAAACATAAATTTGGCTAAAATTTAGAAGCTGTACCTTGCCTATTTCTGCGAAAAGGGAAAGCGATTTTGTAGCGAACGTAAAATAATTAGGAACTTTAAGAGTCCTCAATACGAAGAATGCATATTTTTTCTAAGCTAGAGTTAAATTAATATTCTGTTGTACGGTCTCATCGCTGTACATTTTTTTACTTATAAGAAGCCACGATAAGAAGTATCCTAAACTACTAAATTCTCGTGTAGCTTTCTACCAGTGAAATATTTCCCTGTACCAATGACAAAACAAATACACCCAATATTTTCAAAACCACCAAGTTATCCTGTGTCTTGTTTAAACTACCAAATTCAGACATACTAATAATTTGACCTCTTCATAACAAATTGCAGAAAAACAATGGCAACCACAAATCTTCTATCAAGAACCGCCAATAGATTGTTATCATGTAGAAGTATGTCCCTATATTCAATAAAACATAGCAATCTTTGGACAAGTGATAACACCGTCAAATCACCTCATAAAGATGTGGATATACCGAACAGGACTGTACCTGAGCACATTTGGGAGAATATGGAGCGGTGGGCTGATAAGACTGCAATGGTTAGTAATTGAAAATCACCTGAACATCTGGGCTTCTTATAAAGGCCATAACCAGTAGAAAGGGATAAGTAGTAGGAGGCAAAGGATGTCTTTGCACTATCTTGGGATGCTATCTGCGAAAATAATATAGAATACATATGTACCTAGTCAATAAGTTTTGCTGACTGCCTAAGTCTAGTGGTCTCAAACGCAGCACTGGGGGGACCCCTGGACCCTTTAAGTTCTGTTCCCGGATCATTGGGATTCGTTATCTACAATGTAACAGCGAATTGGGTCAAACTGTAAGTTTATATAAGCCATTAAGTTGTGAAAAAAACTATTACTTTAATTTATTTATTTTCAGAGGAGCTCGTGGCTAAATAATAACAGCCGCACGGGTCGATCTTCAAGGTTAAGCAACGGTTGACGAAGTCAGTCCGTGGATGGGTGACCATTTCAACATACCGAGTTTCCTCCGTGCCTCGGAAAGCACGTTAAGTCGTTGGTCCCGGCTGAAATGAAGATCTTTGAAAGTCGTTACGGGTAGTCAGAAGCCTGATATCTGACACCAGTCTAGCCAAGGGGTATCATGTTACCCAGTTACTGGGTTGTGGAGGTCAGATAGGCAGTCGCTCCATGTAAAAACTGGTACTCAGCTGAATCCGGTAAGACTGGAAGCCGACCCAAACAATAATTGGGAAAAAGGCTAGGCAGATGATGATCTTCAAACTGTTCTATCTATGCAAGGAAAAATCTTTTTTTCCACCGAATTTTGTCTATTTTAGGCTAGTTTCTACATATCTTGGCAGTTTTCAAGGTCATTCTGCCATCATCGCTCTCATCTAAAAACTATTGAAGATTGATTTAAAAAAAAAAGTAGTTTATAAATTGATCTAGTATTTTTATAAGTATGTAAAAACAAATTTTTAATTTCAGGTATGTGCAGTTACGAACAGATTATACACATATCATCAACTGTACAAATACTCACGGAATTTTGCCGCAAAACTTCGCTCGCAGTTGAAGATCAAGGACGGAGACGTCATTTGTAT
Source organism: Orthosia gracilis (assembly GCA_947562075.1). Classification (NCBI taxonomy): domain Eukaryota; kingdom Metazoa; phylum Arthropoda; class Insecta; order Lepidoptera; family Noctuidae; genus Orthosia; species Orthosia gracilis. The sequence continues at coordinate 41,969,984 of OX387265.1, read as the reverse complement.
TATGATGCCCAACTGTCCAGATTATGCGTTGGCAGCCCTGGGAGCATTGGAGGCTGGTGCTGAAGTCACCACTGTTAACCCTATTTATACTCCGTGTAAGTAAAAGAAGACCTTAGTTAAATGTCTATCAACAGTTTGTTTTTTTATGACCTGTATCTAGCCTGCATTCTCTCGGCAGGATAAAGGCATATCTCTCCCCGAAAGCACACATTGCAGAACGGATCAAATGAAAGTCTAAGTGCGGAAAAAGAGTCCCACATAACTACTCCCCGAAAAGCACTTCGCTCACAGAAAAAAGAAGGACGAGTACCTATATGGAAATTAAATACTGTATCAAAGAAGAATGTTGCAATAGACACATTATTGCAAGAGTTGCTTTAATTCTACTCTTTTGTAAATATGGTCGATCACCAATTCACAAGATGACGAGGACATCTTAATTAATTTTGTTCTGCGTTTCGACAATTTTTGGCCATAAAATATATTTTTACAGCTTATCGCAGCATTCCATAATATTTGCAATCTATGTTATTTAACTTATTGATAAATGCTCGTTATCGTACAATCGTACCTCGTAAAAGATAAAATTATAATTTAAGACTATCAATAGACGTCTGTCTCGCAAAATGATAAAAAACTTTTATCTAATCCACTCATAAATAAGACTAAAATCATAATCTATTATTTTATTACAGATGAAGTGGAGCGCCAAATAACACAATCTAATCCCAAAATTTTGATAGGTGTAGCAGAAACTATTCCAGTTTTGAAGGAAGCTTTGTTCCTTGCCAAGAAAGATTTACCTATTATCGCTGTGAAAGAAGATGGTGGTGATCTTCCACCTAACACTATTTCTTTCCATGAGTTTGCTTTAGCTGATAATGTTGATCACAGTGTTCTTAAAGAAGTTGCGAGAAAATCTGATGATGTGGCTTTTCTTCCATACTCTAGTGGTACAACTGGTCTACCAAAAGGTGTGGAATTGGCACATCGGAACATTGTTGTCAACTGTATTCAGCAAGATGTTGATAGTGCCCGACACTATGTTGAAACTACAAGTAAGTAGAACACAACGTATTAATTAGAAATACAAAATCGTATAATAATGTCACAGCCCATATACAAAGAGATATTCTGTCAGCGATAAAAATAAATTGTTAAGCGCAAAAATTTTAGATTTCGCCAATCATTGCCGCTGATATACGAGTATGTTTGTTTGGAGCCCAATGACACAGCAAGTTACCTTTCTGCCGGTTCAAATCGATTTATCTCACACCGATAAGCTAAATCGCAAGTATGTCCACATGGACGCAATGCGATGCAATCCGGATGATTTGAAAAATAAATAATATTTTTATTGTTTTACGGGCTGGAAAATATATGAAATTACATTAAAAAACGGCCAAGTGCGAGTCGGACTCGCGCCCGAAGGGTTCTGTACCCAGGGTGGCGTCAACTATGTATGTATGGGGACAACCTTAAATTTTCAAATTTTTTATTTCTTGGAATTTTTCCTTTATTTGTGCTGTAAAACTTTACTTTTTGCCAAATTTCGTGATACTAGGTCAACGGGAACTGCCATTTAGGTTTTCGATCCAAAACCTATAGGGTACTTCCAGTTGACCTAGAATTGTCAATTTTGGTTAAAAGTAAGGTATTACAGCATAAGTATAGGGAAAATGCCGAAGAGTAAAAAATTTTGAAAATTAAGGTATTTTTTTTATGGTACTTACAAGTTTTCAGGAAATCTGAAATTGTCCATATCTTTTTATCGTGTTGAGTCAGGATGTTGATTTCTATACATCTAATAGGGACTACAGATCTAAGTATCTGGTATAAATTTCAACTTGCTAAGTCCACCCCTTCCTGAGAAAATCGGTGGTGACACACGGACAGACAGACGGACAAGAGAATGATCTTATAAGGGTTCTTTTTTTTACCTTTTGAGGTACGGAACCCTAAAAACATAGTAGATAAGTAATTTGTGACCTACCTGATGTGGGCAGATCGTTTATGTGCAGCAAGATTAATATTATTGAGAGTACCGACCACTGATGGACCCCGGCATTCATATCCAATTGGTTCGTCGAGCTGTACCGGTAAACTTTAACTATATAGTAAGATTAATTTACAAGTATATAATTTAATTTAAAAAAGTACTCGATGTCACTGAGGTACTGGGTACCTGTACCTCAGTTCCTGTACCTCAGTACGGGCTACCTTTCATTTAATACCACATTCCTCAAAGCAATGAAACCGTGTAAACAAAATTACCATACGCGGTTTTGAAATCGGGTAATATTGACCAAAACGTTAACCATTTTCTACCAGAGCAGTAATAAAAAAAATAATTAAATACACTTTTCTTTTAGAACTAAGCTAAATATTTTGTACATAATACATATCAGTTTCATATCTGTGCCCGAACGCCCAATAGAGATGCGCAGTCATATGAACCCCACCCCACGCCCCAAATAGAAAGACTGAAAAATTAAAGCAGAGTTTAAGTTCGCTGCCGAGCCCGCGCGGGCGCTGCCTAGGCTCAGTACAGTTTCTATGAGTCTAAGTTCCACCGGCACTGCGCTTGACTTTTCGTGTTTACGTTGGCACTGGGCTTGAATTTTTACGAATCAAAAAAATTTAATGGTTTCTCAATCGTGCTTCACGTTTTTATTACACAAGTAAGTACACAAAAACAGTGCAGCATTGGGCACTCGATTCTTACATCAGGCTGGCAATGAATGTGTTAATGCATTTAATAATTTGTGTACTTAAGATGGTTGGCTATCCAATAAGAAAAAAATGCAACATGTTGCTGCACTATTAGGTATAAATCTCGACTGCTAAACGGGTACAACAATTGTTGCGTTTTTTATAACATAAATAGAACTGACTACTTCAATTGAATCGGATTCGAAATAGCAATGGCGTTGGTTTCTTGTGATCAGTGTCGCATGTCAGTGTTTCTGGACAAAGTGACATTCTATTTACATGACATTTCGATAGCGCTCGGCAATCCCATTTATTCTTGTGATTCTTGACAATTTACCAATCGCTAACACGATGCTTTTGTTGAAAAAATGTCACTTGTTTAGGGCCTTTTATAGTACCACGTAGGTTGTATATAAACCAAAGTAAAAATCGACAAGGCTCTAGCGGAATTAACGGCAGAATAGCGGGCCTTCCACAAGATCGACCGATGACCAGTTGAATTTGAGTTACCAATTAAACTTGAGTTACCTCTTTAACTTGAGATACCTCTTTAACGCCATGAAGGTCCGCTGGATGCGCGTTAGAAACACTGGACCGGTAAAAATGCAACGCTTAGGGGAGGCCTATTAGGCATCAGTGGATGTTTTTTAGCGAAATTAAGGTGAAGTTAGAAATTAAACAGCTTGCTAATCCTAACACAACGTGTGTTAGAATAAGCAAGCTGTTGAATTAGAAGGTTTCTAATCATTAAAATTTTCATTACAGGAACAAATCAAGATGTAACTTTGGCTGTGTTACCATTTTACCACATTTATGGACAATCTGTAGTTATGTGGCATAAACTATCAGTGGGATATAAAATAGTTACGCTGTCTAAGTTTCAGCCAAATACATTCACGGAATCAATGAAAAATCATAAGATAAATCTGTTTTGTGCTGCTCCTCCTCTAAGTAAGTTTCCACAACTTTTTAAATTCTATCTTGGTCGTCTGTTCTTAAGGTTTTAAACGCATCATACTTTTGAGCGTGAGACTTTGGCTTCGTTTCCAGGTTAGGTAGAGTAGTTTCAGCTTCTTTTTCAATAGGAATTCCTTGTTAGCAGTCCGGTTAGGTACATTTGTGCCTGTCTAGGTTAGCCTGTAATAAGTTCGCTCCCAAAAGCATGAGTTTAAAAGTTAGTAAAAATTAACCTTTTTCACCTTTTCCTTCACGCGTTATTCATCTTGTATTTGTGTACTTACACATGTGAACGCAGCTGACCTTCCTCGAGGAGCTAGGCAGGATTGAATAATCCATTTACACCACCCGTACGCAAAATACGGGCTTAAAAGTGTAGTTGTGGACACCAGCCATGTTTGAGTGAATAATATATTATAACCTTAGCTGACCTTACCCAAAATCCTTTCAGTACTATTTCTTGGTACTCATCCTGGGATTAAAGAAGAACATCTGGCGTCTATGAAAACTATTACCTCTGGGGCTGCTCCGTTACCAAGAAACGACGTTTGTAAAGTACTGTATAAAGTAAAGGTAAGATTGTTTTAACCATAAACAAACTTTTCAACGCCCATGAAGCGCGAAAAAATAAATATTATTATTTATCTATTATTATTCATTTTTTTCCTATTCTGTCCCACTGCAGAGCAAAGGCCTCTCTTTTTTCCTTCCAATCCTCTCGGTTTAGAGCCATTGTGGACCAACCCTGTCGATAAGCATCAAGTTCATCCCGCCATCTTCAGCGCCTTCATCGACCAATAGCTCCTCCATTCGTTTTCGGTGAAGCGAGCAATTTATTTTTCTTGTCTCGCCTGGAAAGAGACTATTTCGCCGAGTTAGATCTATTCTGGAACATATGCAATCTCCACACCTCCTAAACACAGTTTCTTCTGGACGTTATTGGTCATGAGTTTGGTCTTCGACATATTCATTAGAAGTCCATTCTCGAGGCTCGTCCTGTTAAGGTCACTCAGCATTACGCCAAATGCAGCTGTCAAAGATGAGAACAGAACGATATCGTCGGCGAAACGGAGGTTAGCCAACCTTTTTTCGCCAACGACAACGCCTTTATCTGCTCGAGGATCTGATAGCTTTCTAAAAACCTTTTTTTATATTAAATTTTAGGTATCCAATATGAAATTGTTTTTCGTGGAATATGAGAAAATTCAAAGAATTTTATTTCACAAAAATCTACATTTTATGTGAGTTTTAATGTTTGTAAACGTACCCACAGGACCGGAGAAATTTAACGGTATTTAAATAACCTATCCTCAACCTACTTAGAAACTAGCTCAGTACGCACCGATTGAAGCTTATGATTTTTTCTGTATAACATAAATTATTCTTTTATTCATCTTCATTGGTATTTAGTACATTTTTAAATATTCTAAAAATTTAAAATTAAAAACATTTAAAAATATAAAAAATAGAGACCAAACGGTATCGGAAAAAGGGTCTAAGCTACCGGTGGTTAAGGCTCCAAATACAGGAACCTCCTCACAATGCGAGCCGTATCAAGGAGTACTGCCTTCTGTATCAGGCCCTTGATCCAATCGCGCAATGACAGCCTCGACAGTTGGTCATCGAGGCTAATGGCCATCAGGCCGTTGGCCGTAACGATCGCTGAGTCCACATTCCACATGTCGACAACCTCGTGTGCTAAGTCGAGATACTTGATTTGTTTCTCTTTCTCAGCTTTCACGAGGATCTCGTCATGTGGGATGGTGAAATCGATTATCATTGTGCGGCGCGCTAAGCGGTCTATCACCACTATATCCGGCTTATGATGATGATAGACCGATCTCAGTACAACGTGACATGGTCATTTTCGAGAACTGGGTCGGACACATACTTGTAACACGGTACCTCAGAATCGACTAGATTGTATTTTAAAGCAAGTTGCTGGTGAATAATCCTGGCCACTTGGTTATATCCGTGTAAGTACTCGCCGTTAGCCAGACGAGAACAACCAGAGATAATATATAGAGAGAGAGAGATATGTCTGATGGATTCAACTGGGTGGTGGCTTGCCCGACACACGTCAACGGTCGCGTCCTTCATTATGTCTCCGGTAGTTTTTCGTCAGGATAACTAAATATACATAAATAAATAAATTATTATTGTTATTATTATAATATTGTGCATGTAAAGTGTTGTTATAGTGTAATTGGCTCCAGCCGTTCTATTTCAATTTCATTAAATAACACAAAGAAAGATTCATAAAAATTGTGAAGTCTGAAAAATAAACATAAATTATTTCATGGACATCGCTATTATTAACAGAGAAAGCGAAAAAATCACAGACTTTTACAAGTCAACTGATACGTAAAGTAAACAACTTTTAATACTAATCCATTAATATAAATATCTTAAACAAAATTTTCAAAAAACTAAACTAAGGAAATCCTCACGGAGCTATTCTAGCGAAGATGAATGAAGAAAACAAAAATAATTTAAACTTGCTTTGCATAATAAAATTAGTCGAAAACTTAGTAACATTAATATCCTTCACAGTCGTTTTTTTTAAGATTGAGCTCTATTTTCTCCTAAATGGCCTATTTATTTTTTATTATGATTTGAAGACAAGCTATTGCCTACTTGTGATGGATTTCTCAAAGAACCTCCCAATTTTCAGGTTAATTCTTAACACCCACTACAAAGTATAAAATAAATTCTGGCCTGCTTTAGGCACTTGTCCCACCGCCAGCGACGAAGCGATTAGCTATCGGCTATTTTCTTGAACACTGAAGATACAGATCCTGTGTCAGTAAAAGAGACACATACATTAATAGTTGATCGCTGGCTGTTCACACTGCCAGCGAGTACTCTCTCGACAGAAGTTTGTCGCAGTGACAAGAGCTATCGAAGACACGCTCATCGATGCTCGCTCGGCGATGCTCACTTGGTGGTCAGATCAAAATCAAAATAGTTTATTTCAAATAAACCTTAAAGGTACTTTTGAATTGTCAAACAAAAAAAAAATATGACTCTAGTTGCAAATTCGCAAACGTCAGTAGATCTCAATGGAGAAGAATTTGCAAGAAACTCCACGGACACTCTTTTCCATCAGTTTCAATTACAAGTTTTTGGTTACATCATTCTTGTTAAGAAATAAATACATATATGTGAGAACGATGCAAAAAGACGTGCACGTAAAAGCGTCTAGAGTAACAAACAATTTCAACATAAAAATGCAATAACAGGCCGAGGCAGCTAAGTTATGACCAATCCCAACAGATGGCGCCCGTTCACGAACATGACGCATGGATCGGCACCACTCAGCTCAACCATTATGGAGGGAACCGAATGATCCAACACATGTGCCACCATCAGAGAGAAATTAGAGAGAGCATGACACACTCAAATGCCAGGGCACACAGAAGTCAACCAACGACACATAGGTAGATTTACAGTCGGAACATAGTACTCACACATATGCTGGGCAGTTATATAATACTAAAAGAAATTGAGTTTATACAATACAAATATATTCATACAGTCTTCAGCAGCTCCAACAATAGTTCAAAACTTTTTTGCCCGTCACTAATTGTTCTTGCGCCCTAATGGCTGCGGAGCGGGACCAGCATTTAGCCAAGCATTTTTATCAGCGATGTAATCCCCCAACTTATAATATGCTTGCCTGCATAGTGTGCGTTTTATACAAGTTTTAAATTTCGTCTCATTCAGTTCTAGAATGTGGGGAGGTATTTTATTGTAACATTTTATACAGTACCCCATAAAAGATGATGCTACTTTAGCCAGCCTGAAACCTGGTTGGATTAATTGGTCCCTATTTCTAGTAACATAATTATGTCTGTCACCGTTTTTACTGAAAAGATGTAAATTTTTTCTAACGTACATGATGTTTTCATAAATATATTGACAAGGTACCGTCATGATGTTAATGTCCTTAAACAGTTCCCTTAGAGAATCGCGCCGGCGAAGATTGTATATCGCTCTGATGGCTCGTTTTTGCAGAATAAAAATTGAATCAATGTCTGCAGCCCTTCCCCATAGTAAGATACCGTAAGACATTATACTATGAAAGTAACTAAAATAGACTAGCCTCGCGGTATCTACATCAGTAAACTGACGAATTTTTCTAACAGCATAAGCTGCCGAACTTAGCCGCCCTGCAAGTGATATTAAATGAGGACCCCATTGCAATCTTGAGTCTAGCGTGATCCCCAGGAATACCGTTTTATCGACTATTCTAGCTTCTCCCTACCCAAGATAATGTCACAATCAGTACTTTTGACATTCGGCAAGGCAAATTTTACGCACTTAGTCTTTTTAGCATTTAAAACTAAATTATTAGCCGTGAACCAATTTTGAACCTGTCGCAAGACGTCATTTACGTCGTCAACGTTACTCGTACGTCTATTTATCTTAAAAATCAAAGAAGTGTCATCAGCAAATAACACCATGTTTAAATTGTTATTCAATAGATGGGGTAAATCGTTAATGTAGACTAGGAATAAGAAAGGACCCAAAATTGAACCCTGGGGTACCCCCATTTTCACGGTTAACCCGGACGAATTGACACCGTTTATTTGAACTAATTGCTGTCTATCATTTAAATAAGATTTTACTAAACTCAACGCTGATTGGCCTAGCCCGTAATGCTCAAGTTTCAAAAGTAATGTTTCATGATTAACGCAATCAAACGCTTTCGACAGGTCGCAGAAAACACCTATAGCATCTTGTGCCTCTTCCCACGCATCAAAGATGTGTTTTAATAAGGTGACACCAGCGTCGGTCGTACAACGTCCTTTGGTAAAACCATACTGTTTATCGTGTAGGATGTTATTCGTATTAAAATGAATGAGCATTTGATTTAGCATTATCTTTTCAAATATCTTGCTGAAAACCGGCAGCACCGATACTGGTATATAATTATTCGTGTCTTTACTGTCCCCGGATTTAAAAAGTGGTATAACCTTACTATGTTTCATTAGATCCGGGAAGACTCCTTGATCTACACACAAATTAAAAATTAAAGCTAAGTACGGCGCTATAGTCTGAATAATGGAGGTACAAACTTTGATGGACATCCCCCATAGGTCTTCGGTCAGTTTGATCTTGATTTGCTTAATAGCTTTTATTACTGATATTGGGTTTATATGTGAAAAGTTAAATTCAGTCGGGCAGGCTGAAACGTTAGCGTTTAATAAACCAGAAGCAAGCGAGGGCGAAGAATTTAAGGTTTCAGTAGTGTTAATTGGGATACTGGTAAAGAAATTTACAAATTCCTGAGCAACTTTTTTGTTATCTCTAATAAGTCCATGTGTAGTTTCAAGCGTGTAATCAGTATTATTTCTTTTGTTCCTATTCGTTTCATTGTTTATAATTTTCCAAACTGTCTTGATTTTATTTTCTGCGGTTTTAACCTTATTGCCAATGTATAAAGCCTTAGCTACTTTACACGTATTTCTAAAAATTCTTGAATATGTAGCAACATACTTATTAAAAGTTTCAGTGTTAATATAAGGCTTAAGGCCATACAGCTCGTAAAGTCTTTCCCTACTTTTCCTGATTCCTTTAGTCGCCCAGTCACTGAATAAAAACTTAGGGCTTATAGTTTTAGTTTTCTTCTTAAAAGTATTATTGAACTCTGTTTGAACTACTGAGAAAACTTTTTTATATAAAATATTACCATCATTCACTGTGAGGTCTTGATCACTTAACTTACTAATTAAAGTGCTGTTAAATTTATTTAATTTACCAGATGTTATTGGTCTGGATTGAATCTGCACTTGTTGTATTGATATGTTGGCCTCAAAGATTACCAGTAGCCCACTATGATCCAAAGGCAGACAATTTATAATGGCTTTGTCTAAGTAGTCGCAACAACAAAAAACATTATCAATACATGTAGCAGTAGTCACAGTTGTTCGGGTTGGTTCCATAAACACATGTGACAAATTAAATGATTTGAAGAGATTTAATAATCTACTGCTCTCTGAATTATTTTCTAAAATATTTATATTAAAGTCACCACAGATTATGACTAGTTTATTACCAGTTGCAAGTTTTGCCAAAACATCTTCCATCACTGATTCAAATATTGAGTAGTTTCCATAATTGGGGGGTCTGTAAACGCACACTATAACATGCTTATCCAGCTCAACGCAGGACAGTTCAACATTATGTTCGACTGATAGATCTACAATATCTTTACGAGGTTTTGATTTAATACCATTTTTAATTAATATGAGTGAACCTCCACGCAACATAATATTTCGGTTAAAACAACTGCCAATGGTATAATTTTCATAGTTAATTAGCATTGCATGATCTTTCAGCCAATGCTCAGTAAAACAAACAATTTCAAACATTGTTTTTTTCTAAAAACAGTTCTATTTCCAATTGCTTCGCAGAAAAACCTTTAATATTTTGATGGAATAATTTCAAGTAATTCTGCTTAGCCCCTTTTTTTAAATTAACTAAGTGTGAGGAAGAAGGTACCTTCTTGACGGTGGATGTACTCTTAACTATTTCTTTGTTGGTACCCTCCCTTGTCCTACAAACTAGTTTAAACTATAAATATGAATAGCAGAAGTGCTAACGTTATTAAACTTATTGACCACCTGTAATTTAGTATTACTACTAATATCAACTACAGTACATGCCTTCGACATACTATTTATGTCTGACTCTATAGTAAAAGATAATAGCCTCGCTATTTGACGTCTTACCCTAATAGGCAGATACACTGTATTGCCTGTCGTTTTTAATTTATCAACAAAAATGTTGATGTCAAAAAAAACTAATTTGTCGCTGTAATGGCTGACAAGGAAATGAACATGCTTATTCAACATGTGAATATAATTATTTTGTCTACTAGACAATTTTTCCAAATATGGAAAAGCACACAATATGATTTTATTACAATTTAACTTATCTCACGCTGAGAGCCAATGAACCAACGCGTGCAGGACTGACCACCCGAGCGAGTGGTGGGAGTAATCGTCCGTCGCACAAAAACACTCGCTTATAGCCGAGCGGTAAAATCGGAACTACACACTCGCTTCTCGCTACTCGTCAACTCGTATCTAGGTTCTAGCTCTACTCGCTGCTCGCTGAGCGTCGGCGGTGGGACAAGTGCCTTAAGCTTCTAACGTCCTACTTCTTATGACTATCACAGCAATTGGCTGTGACAATCAGCATCAACGAAAGTAGCTAAGTAATTATGGTATTTACATAATTCAACACATTCAAATGGACGAAACTCGTCTATGCAACGAAAGTATTCAGATTTCTATGAGCATAAGGTATAAATCAATTATATCTAAGCACACACGCTGTCAAATATTTTCTAGGGTGGTAAATAAACGGGCAAACTGTGAACGGTTGTTTAGAAATATTTCATAATCTGACAACAAATAACTTGAATACAGGATTGCAGATTTGATTAATTTTAGGATCATAGAAGTATTGGAATATATGGCGTTTTTCGTTTTTACCCACCGTTGATTTTACAAAATTTTCTTTGGTTTTCAGCACCACATGGACTTTTTACAACTCTATGGTTTAACTGAAACTTCACCATTAGCAACTGCGATGTTGCCGGGTTCTGACGACTACTCCAAAGCTGGTTATGCTATTTCAAACACTGAATTGAGAATAGTAGACAAAGATTTACGGCCATTGGGACCTAATGAGGTTTGCTATAATTTCCCTTTTTTTTTTTAAATGAAATTAAAATATAATTATGATTTTATTTCGTTACTAAATCATCATTATCTTCCTGCCTATGTTACTGGGTTTGGCACAACCAGTTTTTTCTTCCATTCCGAACTGTCAACCGTCACACTATCACTGACACGTTTACGAAATAAATAGTAGTAATTGCAATTAGCAGTGGTGGCCCAGTGATAAGGCAGGCGCTTTACTTAATGTAAATTATTTCATCACCACTGCTCTCAAAAATGGTGAAGGAAAACATCGTGAGGAAACCGGCATGTCCTAAGAACAAAATTTCGAAGACATGTGACATCCATCAACAAGCACTGGGCTCGCGTGGTGGATAATGGCCCATTCCCTCTCACAGAGAGGAGGCCTGTGTCCCAGCAGTGGGAACGTTAAGAAGGCTGATGATGATGATGATGATTTTTCTTTGGAATCAAAGCTTTTTCTGAATAACCTTATTTTTTTTTATCTTCTAGTTTAAAAGTTACATTTTATTTTGCTATTCATAGGAATGTATAGATGTTATTATTCCAAACGCTATCCATCTGGTGATTGTGTTTCTCATAAGTGAAGGGACTACGGAACCATAAAAAAAAACTATAACATTACTGCGTCCAAAAATAAAATAAATTTTCTATTTTCAGGTTGGTGAACTTTTAATTCGGGGTCCACAAGTGATGAAAGGCTACAGAAATAATCCAAAAGCAACTCAGGCAGCTATTTCTGAAGATGGTTGGTTTAGAACTGGTGATCTCGCAAGCATCGACGAAACTGGAATTGTTTCAATACGTGACCGTCTCAAGGATTTGATTAAGGTAAGTAGGATAAAAAATATGGTAAAGAAGGTGGTTTTCTCACTGAATTTTCCTTCATCATTTGAAGAAATTACCCACCATTGTTCTACTTTAGAAAACATCGAATGAAAACTGGCATGATTTACGTTTTACAAAATATTCTATAGAAGGCAGAAAATTTATAATAGGTTGATTAAATAGTGGTTATCATACTAATTATACGGCCAATGTTGTCAATGTGATTCAAATGAAAAAAAATATGTCGAAAACACAGTATTGAGCATGAATCTGAAAAATTATGCGTCCTTGGTCGTCCTAGAAAAGGGTTGACTAGTGAAATAAAAACTTATAGAGAAGTATGGAAGAAGAAGACAGTTGCTCCGACCCCAAAAAAATTGGGATATGTGGAAGATGTTAATGATTCACAAGCCCGCACTGGACCAGCGTGGTAGCTTACGGCCCTCACTCTGAAGAGGCCTCATTCGGAGCCGTGGGCATAATATTCGCAGGATGATTGTGTTGGTAAATAAGAAAGGGATAGCTACTACGTGATTGTTTTAAATGTAGTAATAAATAATGATATATTTTATTATTTCCAGGTAAAAGGCTATCAAGTACCACCAGCTGAGTTAGAAAACGTACTAAAAGAACATCCAGACATTCTAGACGCAGCAGTACTAGGTATTCCTGATGCTAGAATGGGAGAAGCACCTAAGGCCTTCATAGTTTTAAAAGAAGGACGTAAATTAGATGCAGATGGTGTGACTTCATTTGTAGCAGAGAAAGTTGCCGTATACAAGAGAGTGAAAGAAGTGGTGTTTTTAGATGCTTTACCGAAGAATCCCTCTGGAAAGATTCTGAAAAGGGTTTTAAAAGAAAAGTATTGTTAAGCGTAGGTTATTTATAATAAAATATTAATTTTCACCCTAGATGTTATTAATTGATATACAAGCAGGTTCTATCTGAGGCTAAGAGGTCATTGTGGACAATCCCAACGCACTATCCCCAAATCACTGCAACTCCTGAAAGCCAGAATCAAAAGTGACGACCACCAGAAAAGCGCCAAGGTAATGAAATACGGTGAAGTCCTGGAGAATGAATTCAACTGTTTTGGATCCCGCAACGAAATTATTAATTAGAAAAGAGTAACGGAGAAGTAGGGAAAAAATCAAAATTAATTTTCACTTCCCTCCATTATCAAGCAGGAACCAAAACAAACAAGGTCATTATGCACCTTGGTCGTTTACAACTGCGATAAGCCCAGTTGCTTATGGATAAAAAATATCATTGATATTAATGGGTCCTAACATAGTGAACTGTTATATTTGATTCCAATAAAAGGTATGGCGAAAACACTCGAACGCATGGAAATTTGTTCTAGTTTCTACAAGGACCGTATAGTAAATAATTCTGGATCCAGCCTGTTCATTATCAAACATAATATTGCGTTAATTCTGCCAAAGAATACATTCCCGGTAAGATATAATGTGCAGATTAAACATATTCGGAGTCAGATATAGAACATTCACATAAAGGCGAGGCAATAAGCTTGAAGGAAAATAATTTACTTTAAAAGTTATCACGTCCTTTGAGAAATAGGGTAACACAGTAATTCACTTCCAGCCACGTCCTGGCCAGCCGCTCACGAACGGATAGAAAGAATTAAAGATAGGTGTCGGCCCTTGAAGGAATTATCCCATCTACATTGCCATTTGGATAAAAGTTCATCCCAGACGTCAGTCTGTGGTTTAAATACTCTAGAGAATGTAACGGTCACTCTGCGTTAAAAAATCTGCGTGCCATGGTAGTGCCAGCAAGTACCAGTAAAGCCTCAGTACTAACTTAACTGTTCTGTACGCTTTGCATAAGAATATCAAAGCTAAAGGCAGACATTGAAATAATGTAGGTCATACCGCCCCTATGGCAGCCTTTTTTATCTCCATGTACAATGTCCCAGTGTAGAACATACAACCAAAGTAAGTAGCCCCATAAATAGTCTTTAAAGTAAAAAAAAGACAAACCCCACGTAGATATTTAAATATCCTCGTTAAGGCGTAGAAGTTCTTTTTTGCTTCTTAACCAACTATTTTAATATGATCTATAAATGCAAAATTCTTCTCTAACACCAGACCAAGATAGCACACGGACTGCTTTCTTTTTACGGGAACGTTGTTAAATTTAATAGAAGGACACGATGTAAGATTTCTTTTTAGAGTGCGTTGATAGGTTTGTGCGGAACAAAGGTCAGGCGGTTTCGATCGCCTCATTGAGAGATTTATCGTAGTCAAGTGTCACCTAGAATGTCGAGTCCAGCTCGAGTTCTTGATTAAATGAGCAGAATACCGTTTTTCACGTAACCGGTTAATGAGCAGCCGCTTAGAAGTGTAATCGCAAGGATATCATCAAAGCCTAAATTCCATAAATACGGACCAATCACCAAACCTTAAGGACATCCGATGGCAAGAGACTTTGACATGGAATGATGGCTGAGTTTGCGTTTCGTGGAACCATTTGAAAAGTAAAAGTAAGGTCATTGTGGACTTATAAAATACCAAAAGCGTTGCAGAAAAGTTGCCGTCCCAGAGACAAAGCTTGAATATCTCAAGTGCATATAATTTCATCGGCACCGATACCTTCTTAACGGAAACACAGCAACACTGCTTGATGTCAGAAATGTAACTCAGTGGACGACCACTATCTCACCCGGTCACATACGCACGTTCCAGAACGTGCAAATAGCTTCAACTTTCTGACTAACTGACCCCTTGAGTCCATAAAAATTCAAAAGTGCCTTAAAATGAGATCCTTGACCAAGGACTCTTGTTCTGAGAACTATGTTAATTTAAAATTGAGCTTTCAGTAAGTACCCAAAAAAAAAATTGTAACAGACACTGACATTACAAAATAGTCTTTTTAAATAAGTTAATTTATATATAAAGTCCGTTAAACTGGATGAGATTAATCTTTTTGAATGTATTGTTTGATTCGTTTGGCTATAGGATGTCTCTCAACTCAGTGTGCCTTTTGGCAAAGGTCATCTTCCCAGCGCATTTGTTGTCGTCCTTGACTTCTCTTGCCAACTCTTGGATACCAATTCGTTGTAATTTGTCTCCACTTTTCTTGTGTAGATTTCAACATGTGGCCGGTCCATCTCCATTTTTGGAGGTCTATTTTTCAAGGATAACGGTTAATTTGATTTTTGCTCTTAATCGCACATTGCTAATTCTATCTTGCCTTCTTGTTCCTGTGATGCTTTTGTTAAGTTACCTTAGTCAAAACATTCATAACGGTACAACCATGCACGCCTAATGTTTTCAGAAAAAAAAAAAGCATTTTACGTACCGCATTACTTAAAAACATTACGTCAATTTACATGGAAGGGTAAAACAGTAAACAAACATTTCTAAAAAAATGGTACGATTGAGAGAAAGGCTTTCAAGTCCGTAAAATACTGTGCATTATTTTAACTATGAACCTTCTTGTTTCATTAGCATGAAGGAAAAACAACTCTTTGAGATCCTTAGACAAAAAGTATAGGTTCCTACACATATGAATTTCACCCGATTTTTTTCTAGAAAAATCATGTGAACGATCGATAGTTTCGCCTAGATTTTTTACTTTATTGAAGAGCTTACATGAAATTCCGAAAATGATTTAATCCTGAACAAGCTCTTCTGAAATAGACAGCAGGTCTATGTTTAAATTGCGAATCGATTGTAGTGAGAGGACATCTATCCATCTATTGGGACAGACGGACGGACACTGACGTGTTACTCTGCGTAGTATGCACAGGCCGATTACTTTTCACGCGCTCATTGCCAGGCGAAAGACATTAGGAAAATACACCTTTGTTAATATTAAATTCTTTCGGTTTTGGAGCTGAAAGTAGACATAGGACTTCTTAAAAAAATCGCCTAAAACCCAAAAAAATATTTTAATCTTTACATTGAAAAAAGGAATACTCAGTACACAGATAACATTCGATCTTTTGATGCAACTAAATTGACGTAAAATACTCAACATCACCATCAGCCTTTTAATGTTCCCACTGCTGGGACACAGGCCTGGGTCACCAAGCGGGTCTAGTGTGGTTTGATGGATTTCTTTTAATTTTTGGTTCTAACACATGCCGGTTTCCTCACGGGGTGTTTTCTATCACCATTTTGAGAGAAGTGGTGATGAAATAATCGTACGGTACGTAAAATACACAATACCTCCCTTTAACCCAAATAAATCTTAACAAAAACACACTTAGCACACGTATTTGTTCCGCTCCATGATGTTACTGAAAAATTTACCGGTACGAACACCGTTTACCCAGTTATTATGGACATCAACCACAAAGTATGGAGAGTCACGTACGTTCATAACAACTGAACTTTTGCTACTGGCGCACCGCTTTTGAATTTCGAACGAGGATAGCGAACGTGTTTTTTTTCTATTTGCATTTACTTGCAGTTCGCGATTTAGAATGGTAAGACTTGCTACCATAGCATGAGTTCCCAGTACAGTTGAATTAAAGAGGGCTGCGAGAGTCTGCTTAGTGCGAGAAGCATAGGATTAGTCGGATTGTCGATGCCTTGGGTAGTTCTATATCCAGCAGTGAACGTCTTTTGGCTGTGATTATGACTATATATTTGTCAACATAGTATTATTGTCAAGCAAATTCTGTTCCAACATTTTATATATTCGTATCTGTTTCGTCACAACCACCTCACACACAAAAAAAAAATACGATTAAAATAAACTGTACTTTGTGACTTTCAATGAAAACTGAACACTTGTCTTAATTAATCTTACCATAAGTCGATATTAGTTTCACATCTTACAAAGAGCTCTGTCGTTCCTCTTCTTACCAGCATGTTCGCAGAAAGCAGTCTCACAAACTAAGAAAACATTTCAAACTTTTCATGGAAATTGTCACTTCAAAATTCAGCTCTACCTTTTCGATACAAGGTTGAGTTTTAAATAGTGTTCCGTCCCTCGGTTACTTCAGCTTAATCTCTTTTAAGCTACTTTTGAAACCCATAACTACTATAGTCTAGGTGATCTGAGTCTGAACAACCGAATCTACCATCAGACGTCAACTAGTGAAAATAAGCACATTACTAAATTGGTCCGACAAAGAGAAACCATTTAAGTCCTGTTGTTTTCGTTCTGCTATGTAGGGTTACAGCGTGTGTTACACACCGAGGTTCGCTGTCCCTGAGTGAATAAATACACAGTGGTAACAATTTTGTTGTTTAAATCTTTCTTAAGTTATTGCGGGGATCTGCTGGATGCGAGACGCATAGGACCGGTTTACGTGGTGACACTTGGGGAGGCCTATGTTCAGCAGTGGACGTCTTTCGACTGAAACGATGATGATGAAATTTAATGCAAGTATGAAAAAAATTATTTCCCTAAAGCATAATGCTAAAGTTATGTAATTAATTTGATTAATCTATTGTCGTAAAAATTACGAACTAATTAATTTATTTAATACGTTGTTCTTCTTCAAATTCAAAATTAAATTTATTGCATCCGTAATGTACATACAGGTGATAAAAATATAAGTTACAGAAACAATTATAAACCCTGTCGGGTACAGAAACATTCGACAACAACCACACAACAACAACAAACGACCAACAACATTTATTTTTTATTTTCCATCATAATCAAAATTTCCCTTTGTTCTCATATTACTACATTCGCAAAATATTATATTCGCAAAATATTATATTCTCGAATTATTACATTCTCAAAATATTAGAAGTACAATCAAACACAGTGAAAAATAAAAATTAATTTATTTAAATCAAAATCTCTTTACTCCAATACCTAGGCATCATGGAAACGCTTTCGAACGTAATACAATATTAAAATAAAAATTAATTGCAGTATCATACAGTATTGCAAAATTATTTGCATTTATCATTAATAAAATATAATTAATAATAACTGAAACTAAACAAATCCCGAGTGATCAAGTGCATACAAGTTTTCACAAGTGGCATCTGTTTCCAAGCACGACGATTGGTACAGCCGCTCAACAGTAAAAATTGCAAAAGTTTATACATCATGGAAAATTTACGGGAGCTTATTCAACGCCGCTAACATGGTTAAGCATTCTATTGATTGAATTTTGTTGGATAAACAGTCTGTGATAATGCAATTAATTTTTCTATCATTTTCAATGTATTTTAAAGATCTTTTTTTATCAGGGCAGTGGAAAGCACTTTTTAGCAATCTTTTATTTTGAATTTGAGCTTCTACTTTTAATGCTACTAAAAATTGGAAAATGGTTGGTCGAGATGGAATTCGAGAGTTAATTCTTCTGTGCCATCCTTCCACTGCATTCGTAGTGCGGTTCTTTTCACCATAACAGCTAAAAATATCTTTGGTAATGGTTTGTATCCACTGGTTATTAAAATAGTCTAGAAATTTCTTTGAAACTTCCGTCTCTGGTGCGATTTCATTTATAGCAAGATATGCTTCTGGAATTAGATTAGGTGGTAACAGAGCCAAACTTGTGCACAACTGTGTGATTTTGCGACCTAAGTGAGTTTCGTTGAAATTCAATTTTTTACTCATTCTAAACACAGCATTTAAAAAATGGTAATAACAGCCTTTTACTTTTATTTCTGGATATACCTCACGTATAGCATTAATTGCAGCAATTTCGTAATCGCATTTGTATGAACTAATATTCATACGAAATTGATTTCTAAGTACAGAAAAGAACCTTTTGTATGTATTTGTGTTCTTATTTGGTAATAAGCCATAGACAATAGGTACAAAACTAATTGTGTTTTGGTCTCGTGCGATATCAATATGTAAGGTGTACAATTGGTAAAAAGGCGACGGTGTCACCTTGAATGTACCATCTCCGTATACAATATCAATTGTCTGGAATAATTCTCGTAGCTTTTGAGCAGGTAACATCGAAAATATTATAATTCTATCATCCGTTTCACCATCATAATCATCAAATAAAAAAAAGTCTTGCACAATGTGGTGTGGCAATCTCACATTACTTGTAGTCTTTGATGCACCGACATTCAAAAAATTATTTCGTTTCCTGTACAGCGTATCCTTTTTGGACGTAAATGATGGGATCAGATACTCTTTATTTTGAAAAACTTGGTTTCCCAAGAAGTGCTTTTCAAATATTTTTGGAATGGGTTCAAAATTTTCGCACACTTCTTTTTTGCACTCCTCCATTGCCATATCAATTATATTTCTTTCAAAATCAACGCTGCAACTATGTTTGGGCTGTCTATCGACTTTCTTATCCAAACTTAATGTAATCGAAGTCTTGCACTCCCTTTGGTTGCAACATCTCCAGTTGGTTGTACCATTTTTATTTTTCATGAAGAAGTTGTATTTGTAACCGTTATATAAAAAAACAGACTTGCCTTTTTGACTCGTTATAAACTTGGCTTCACTATCTTCAGACATTTTTGTTTTAATATTTATTTACCAGAATGCAAAATTTATTCCCAATAACTATTTTTCACAATGTCACATTATACATCAAAACAATTGATAAATAAAAACTGACACTAGTACAAACATAGGTTTTTCATTGTAATCTGACAGGAACTACTAGCAAAGAGTTTATCTATTAAAACTTCAATATAAAAGCACATAATATTATATTAATGCATATCTTCAGGATTACCTACTACTGGGTGATATAAAATCATTAGTTAGATTTATTTTACAAAAGGTAGGTAAACCTTAAACAAAGGGGTTGTAGATTTGATTCCCATCCGAGACAAATATATGTGATGAATAACCTATGTGATGATGTCAAATATTTATTATTGTTTCCCTCAAATTAAAAACATTTTTCGCTGTGATTGTTCTTTGTGTAATATTTTGAGAATATAATAATTCGAGAATATAATATTTTGCGAATATAATATTTTGCGAATGTAATAATATGAGAACAAAGGAAAATTTCAGGTATTTGCTTTTATTTGGTTTAACATACTAATATGTGTGTTTTACTGTGATGGTTCTTTGGTAGCGCAAAAGGTTTTCAGTCATTACAAATTATCCGTCGGAAAGTTGAATGGCCCTTTAACAAATCGTATATCGAACAACGCCGTGTGAGTGAAATTAAAAGAAAATGTACCCTTTCAGAATTCTGTGATTAAGTAAAAAGAAAGAAACCAGCCAGATATGACGCATACCACAAAAAAAAAAAATTATCACTGAGCATGTTACTTAAAATCTCGTGCAAGACAGAGCTGCAGCGCCGCGCCGATTGGCGGTCACATATTTCATAATCACACGCACAATCATGACAACATGACTTACAGTAATTGTTATAAGTATTTTAAGAATATCTTTCCTATTATTGTGGTATGTCGTTATTTCCAGTTAGATAAATAGATTGTCCGATAATCACCTGCCCATCATGCAATATAACATGCACCCTCTAAGACTTATAATATGAGACAAACAGAGCCATCTGTGTCATCAGTCTTTATACAAATTTTGTAATGTCGTAGCCAGATCATAGAATTGATAATTTCGTGGTGTGGCGAACCATTTCATGAAATGGCCAATATCCGCTGCACACATCATGGTATGGTCTGACCAGATCAATTAATAATCGTCGATGATAATATGAACGGCTAAACGCACGGCCACTTCATGATATGGTCACTAATTAGTGATCATATCTTATAGTATTTACATTATCCGCTGATACCGTTTTGTTTTTGTGATGCATCATGGCGGCGGACAATATTCTGATAAAAAAGCTAATAATAAGGTGCCAATTGAAGTGAATGTGACTTTTTTTATTGGGATAACCCCACCGCACTATTCCCAAACCACTACAACTCCTGAAAGCCAGAATCAACAGTGGCGAACACCAGAAAAGTGCCGAGGCAATAAAGCTCGACGTAGTCCCAGAGAATTAATTTAACTGTCTTGGACCCCGTAATGAAATTAATCAGAAAAGAATAACGGAGGAATATGAAAAAAATAACATAATTTCCATTTCCTTCCATATTAAGCAGGAGACAGAACAAACAAGGCCAATACGCACAAATGGTCGTTTACAACTGGCCCAGTCGCCTAGCGATAAAAATTTATTGACTGTATAATGTCGATTTTGTCCACTAAATGAAACTCTACATGCTATGTTTACCAAAACTTCGACACCAATGACAAAATGACGAATCACTGAGAACAGTTTGCCTGCGTCAAACTTAGTTAGAAATTCAAAACTTATCAATATAGTTTGACTATAAATAGGATGAGAACAAAACCGTTTTAGTAGACAACCTTCGCCTCAAGACAAAGTGAGCATCTATCAGCAATAACAAATGTCGATAATTCAAAAATGTATGACATGACTTGCGTGGCCGAAATGTCACCTGGGCAATAAACAGAAAATAAAGAAACAAACAAACTATGTTACGACCCTATGCATTGCAACGGTCAACTTCAAAACCCAAGCTTTTCGCTTCACCCTCGTTTAATTATCATCGCCCATGCCCAAGACAGGCCCGGGCAGTCATGCTGACCCGGCCGTACACGAAGAAACCAAACTTCTGTCCATTGCATGCAACACGCACAGGACCGGTTGATTAAGCGATGCATAAGAGAGGCCTATTCCAATTTCTTGTCGCCGACAGACCCATCTCTTTAACGTCCATATACAATAATAGTATGGAGCGCGTACTTCATAAAAAGCTCCTGGCATACCCAGAAACTAACGACATACTTAGCGACCGCCAATACGGCTTCCGCCGAAATCGTTCCACTGGGGATCTTTACGCGTATGCCACTCACATCTGGAGTGAGATCAACGAGAGGCATGGGAAAGCGCTTGCCGTCTCCCTCGTCATCTCGAAAGCTTTTGAAAAGGTCTGGCACGAAAGCCTTATTGGTAAGTTTCCTTCATTCGGTCTGCCCGGTGGTCTGTGTGACTGGATTGCTTCCTGAGGGGTCAGTCCATTCGAGTGCTTATCGATGGCTGCTCGTCGGACCTATTGGATATTAATGCCGGGGTCCCTCAGGTGTCGGTACTCTCAGCGACATTATTCTTGCTGCTCATAAATGAAATGCTAACAACTGCATACCCAAAGGTGGGTATGCAGATGACAACACTGTTACTAAGAGATACTTGTCCAACGCACGCGTTACTGGGCATCAGGTCCGGTCTCTCCGTGAGGCTATGGTGACGCTTGAGCTTGTCCTTGGAGGCAGTCTCCGAATGGGGCGACGCCAATCTGGTCAAGATCAACGCCGCAAAAACACAGGTGTCTCTTCTCCGCAAAAATGAGCCAATTTCACCCGGACGTCTTTCCAAGGTGTAACCGTACCGATAACGGACCGTCTTAAGCATCTTGGCGTAACTTTGAAATCGACACTCAATTTTGACCCATACATTGAGGCAAAGGCTCAACAGGCTGCCAAAAAGTTGGGGATCCTTGCGAAGGTGAGACGGTACTTCACGCCAGATCAGCTGCTTAAGTTGTACCAAGAACAAGTTCAATCTTGCATGGAATACTATTCTCATCTCTGGGACGGATCTGCCAAATAACAGCTTAATGCACTAGAGTCGATCGAAAGACGGGCCAAGAGGCTCATAGGCAGTGAGGCACTGGTTGAGTCAAAACTCCAAAGCCTTGAACATCTTCGTCGAGTTGCCAGCTTATCGGTTTTTTATCGGTTACATTTTGGGGAGTGTGCGATGAAATTGCATGATCTAATTCCACCTAGCCCGTTTCATCATCGAACTACAAGACGTACGGCGATGCGCCATCGGTACATGGTGGAAATACCACCCATACGCACTAAACATTTTGGAAATACTTTCATTATGCGTATAGCTAAGGAGTGAAATTCCCTGCTGGAGTCTGTGTTTCCAGATAGCTACAACACCAGGGTCTTTAATTCAAGAATGAATAGGATACTTCTAGGTAAGCGTTTTATACCGTCGACCTCAATATCATCGTTTACCATAAGTTTAGATGGTCGAAACGCCAAAATCTAAAGGATTGATCACGTGACATTTCAATAGCGTTAGACATTTCTATACATTTTTTAAATTATTATAATCGCTTTCGCCACGCTTTTGAAGTTAGAATGTCATTTATCAGCATCTGTGCTTCTCACATCCAGCGGATTGTCGCGGCCTTCACCAGGATATCGGTCCATCTTGTGGGAGAGACGCCTGGGTGGAATTGCATGATCTAATTCTTTCTAGCCCCTTTCATCATTGGACTACAAGACGTGGGAATGCTAATTGCCAACATATTCATGATTATGTTCAAACTGGGGACGCTTTCCAAAGTTTGGAAATTTCTTAGGTCATTGGGGGTAAATCCCGATAAGAAACTATCCCTAAAGATGTAAATATTGACGCAATGAATTATCATTTTACTGCTTCATCCAATTTTGATAGGACTACCAGTCATTCTCGATTTTTTTTTGGTCAATTTTCTGCATGTGATGTTAAGAAGAGCATTCTATCGATTTCGTCAAACTCAGTAAGAAGCGACTGGATCATATCACATAAAATGATTCTCCCGGTGCTGGACACAATCCAGTCCGTCATTTGCCACATCCTTTTCTGCGTCTAGCAGTGCCTTCCCAAGCTCATGGAAAGATGCTCAAGTAATTCCTTTACCTAAAAAGTCCAATCCCACATTCTGCTCTGAATATCTTCCAATATCTGTCTTGCGATTCCTATCAAAAGTCCTTGAACGATTAATCCACAACCAAATAAGCATCTTTCTCTCCAAAAGTAATCCAGTCCGGCATCCATACTGGTCATAGCACAACAAAAGCGCTTCTGAATATTAAGGACCATATAAAGTCTTCCATGCATATGAGAAATCTAACGGTTTTGACTCTACTGGATTTCAGTAATGCCTTTAATACCTTGGATTTCGATGTTTTACTTAGCGTCCTTTGCTCTCTTAACATAATCTCCATCTGTTGTTGACTGGTTTCGTAGTTACCTGTTCGGTCACCAACAACGTATTTGCATCGGAGAGACCTTGTCTTCCTGCTGTAGTACTTCTGCCAGGGTACCCCAGGGCGGCGTTCTATCTCCCTTAATTTTCGCAGTTTTTAACCTACTTTTATTTTCTCAATATCCAATGAATTAATTTCTTCCTACCACTTTTATACGGATGATCTTCAAATTTACACACGATCTCTTCTTGGTAATCTATCTGAGACTATATTGACCATAAGTAGTGATCTCGTCTGTATATGTGACTGGAGCAAGAGGCACGCACTTACGGTAAACCCTATAAAAACGCAAGTTTTGGTGGTGGGCAGTTCAATGTTTATCTCAAGGATCCACTGGACGACTCTTCCCGAAGTTTCTTTTGACAACTCTGTTGTACTCTTTAGCGAGAATGTTAAAAACTTGGGTATATTCATTGACAAGAACTTCTCTTGGACTGCCCAGCTACAGGAAGTTAGCCGCAAGCTATTCGCATTTGCGGGATCTCTGAGAAGACTGCTTAATCTTCTACCGACGGCCACCAAGATTGCGATTTTTCGAATTCCGCGAGAAACTCAAGTGGTTGCCAATTCGCCTTCGCTGGAATTCTCATATTCTTTCGCTCCTGTATAATATACAAAAATCAATTTCAGTTTTATGTGACTGCACACTAAAGTTCTTAGGTCATCGGATAACATGAAACTTAAAATGCCAATGTATTCCACTATCTTCCTAGACAAATCTTTTACTGTCCAGGCCGGTCGTCTATGGAATGCATTGCCTGTGATAATAAAACGCGCGCAATCACTACCGATCTTTAAAAGGCTTGTAAAGGAGCACATGGCACTATGATCTTATTCTTGTTGGAGCTGAATTGTTTTCTTGCCTGTATATTTATACGTATGTATGTTTTTATGTATCTATTTTAGTATTTTATATTTAGTGCTTACTATGTTTGTAACTTATTATTTGATTTAAACTTGCACCAATTGCAGCCTCATTTCGTATCTAGGCTATCTCTCTCCATTCTGGGTTACCTGGAAGAGATTGTAAAACGCGATAATTTCCGTATGTATTATTGTTTTTATCTTGGTGTTCAATAAAAATATATATAAATAAATAAATAAAATACAAGACGTACGGCGATGCGCCGTCGGTATATGGTGGACATCCCACCCATACGCACTAAACGTATTGGAAATACTTATTATGCGTACAGATAAGGAGTGAAATTCTATACCGGAGTCTGTGTTTCTCGATGGCAACTACCTCGAGGTCTTTAAGTCAAGAGTGAATAGGTTACTTCTAGGCAAGCTTGCTACACCGTCGACCACATTGTTGCTTACCGTTACGTGAGATAGTGGTCAAGCGTGAGCATATCTATAATAAAAAACCTTTCAATTTTACACCTCATTACATTACGTCTAATATTACATTTATGTAAGTATAATATTACACACATAAGTCTAATATTACATTACGGTGTAAAAGTATCCAATGAGATCACCCTCCCGGCAGTTCTAGGTTAACCCGTCGCCATTTCTGAAAGTATAATGGGAATCTCGGATTAAACTAAAGTTTTAATTAGTTGCAATAGTGAATTGGAAAAGTCAGGACGTCCGTTTTCGGGAAACGCGGCCATATTGGAAAGTTAAATAGTCGGTTTTTACTCTAGACAATCATTTCTTTTGTTTCGAAATATTTCCTTTCCATTTTTTTTTCTTTTACAACTGGCGCATCTGTTCGGAAGCAGCTTCGTTTTAAGTGGGCCTTGAGATTTTAGTGTTACGGTTTTGGAAAAAAAAATATACACAATTGCTTTTGAAGGACTTCCGTTAGGTGCATCAGAGGTCCGGTGAGGGCCACGGGAGTCTACTGCGTATGAAAAGCTCAGGACTGTTCCATGTAGTAACGCTTTGGGCTTCCTTCATTCAGTGAACGTTTTTCTTTTAAAATAATGGTGTTGCTGAATGAATGAGCTCCCCCAGGAAATCAGGATGGCAACCAACCGGTTAACCTTCAAAGTTAAAGTTCGCGAGCATATTCGTAAGAAGTTGGCAGTAGTATCGTAACAGCGCTAATGTTTTCCAATTATTTATCTATTACTACTAATGTTTAAGTATATTTGTGTATTTAATATATTATTTTGAATATGTATGGTATGATTATATTGTATTTATAGTTAACATGTATATTTAAATAATCCACACTTTCATTATTGCACCTACCACTGTTTATCTCTCCTTCACCCAAAGGTCGACTGGTAGAAAATGCCTAAGGCATTAAGTCCGCCTCTGTACTTGTGTGCATGAAGTATTAAATAAATAAATAAATAAATGAGCTTGCCGTCCCTAGGGCACTATATAGACACAATAATTTAATGCGTAGGACGCCATTTTGAGTAACAGTAATTGTTTCGTTCAAATCAACTCACGTTTGATTCAAATGTGTCAAAATAACTGTTTTGTAGCCCTTAAAACTATTATGATTTCAATAGAGTCAACCCATATTTGATCCTAAAACAACGTTTCACAAAACATCTAACAGCTCTATTGTTTTAGAAACAACATTTCAACACAAACCAACATTCCATTCTGCATCAATTTCTAAAATCTAAACTAAAATCTCGTTCATAAACCTCATCCATGGATAGTTTTAACGAGTTTCGAAAAATAATAAAAAATAAGGCCCTTCAAAACTTTCCCCAACAATACACTGAGTAACAATACAGTTCGGTTCGCGAAAATTCAATACGCCGAGAAACAAATGAGTATACTTTTTAGATTGATTTATTGTACGTTTTTTTGCAATAGGGCTTCACTTTTCATGAACAGCTGATACTCTTTTTTTGCAAGCTGTGAAGTTGCTGCGAATTTAATCAGAAGTAATAATAATAATAATAATCATAATCATTTATTTGCTAATATGGGTAATTACATGAAGTTGTTAAAAAATATAGCACAGTCCAACCATATTACACCTTGAGGCATGCAAATCACAAGCAAGTTCACACATTTACTTGCAAAAAATACTTTATAATTAAACACAATTTCAATTTATTTCGTTTTGTTAATTTCACTGCGTGGCGACAATGAAACATAACAAATCTTAAGCTATCAATAATGTCACTAGATGAATTAAATTAAAAATGTCATTGATTAAATGAGGATGTCAAGATAAATTTGTAAATAAATGTTAAAGTAAATGTCAAAGTAAAATCAAAGCAAATGTCAAAGTAAAATATTGTTCCGTAGCGGTTGGTCTCTTTTCAGTTTTTATTGTTTGTTTTTCTTTACGAGTCATCTGAAAAGAGCTGACTGGACTTTCTTGTTGATTGATTTTATAAAGTTTATTTCATTTTTGTTAACGTTGTTGGGTTAGCACAGCCAGATAAGGCCAAAAATATAGGTAGATCAACAAAAAGAACACCGAAGGATTCGTCAAACTGCGGTTTTTTCTCAATCCGTAACAGCAGTCAATCATTCGTATGACAAAAGATTGACAGTTCGACGTATTGTCTAAATTTTGGAAAAGCTTGACGTGAAAAGATCTGGCACCCATTTCAAATGACCTTAACATTACTGCCTCTTAAAATGAAAACAATCCACTAAAGAAAGACAGCAAGGAAAAAATACATAACCGATATACGGAACGAGTTCAATCATACTGTTTTCCCAATCGTTTATGTAAATGGTATAACCCATTCAACTTTATGAACGTTATCGGAGACCAACTGTGGCCAATAAAGTTGGTAAATATGCAATTATTATAACTAGTTAGTGGACAGATAATGGTAACGGGAAACGTTTCCAGTAGTACCATCGACGATTGTGTTCGAAAATATTTTTTGCTCTCAAGATAGGCCGGTAGAGTTTCTTTCTATGGGACCATAAAAGTCATAGTTTTACGTTTGTATATTTTGCAAGTAATTGATGGGTCAATAGGGATATTGTTACATGTGAAGGTGAAAGTAGTCATTTTATGTTTAGATCACTGCTTCCATTGAATAATTACTTATATCTGTCCCAACATTTGAGCCAAATTTACCTTTGTGTGTCTGTAATATTTGAAAAAACACATTGATAAAATAATTATAAAAATGTAAGCATCGATTGATTGATTAATCAACAATCACAAAGGACAGCGCTCGTACTTACCATTTAATGATTTTCTTTTGAACACCTTCGCAGATAACAATGTACAAAGCACAAATAAAAAATAATGATGTCGTCATTCAATCGCAAATTAAAAAGCGAACCCTTATTGATGCGTACTTCAAAACAAATCAAGTGTAAAAAGAAATTTATCAAAGCA
Organism: Orthosia gracilis; assembly: GCA_947562075.1. Taxonomy (NCBI): domain Eukaryota; kingdom Metazoa; phylum Arthropoda; class Insecta; order Lepidoptera; family Noctuidae; genus Orthosia; species Orthosia gracilis. Next base: position 41,941,508 of record OX387265.1, on the reverse strand, counting down.
TCTTCTTTAACAATGTTGAAAGGGACTTCGCTTAAAAAGCTAATTCGATGGAATAGATATATCGAATTTCGCTGAACTGGTGCATTGGAGTGAGTGACATTAATTGCTCGCTGCATCCCGGAGCCATTACGATGCTTCGACAGATTTTTAATGGCGCGAACACTGGAACAAGATTTACGAGTTATTAACGAAGTCACTTTTTTGTTTTCTCTTTATTTCCATTGTAAAACGTTTATAACAATTTTATCTGTTCGTCTAGGTTTTTGGTTGCTGTAAAATTTTATGTTGATGAATAATAAGTTTAATGTTTTTCATCACCTCCGATTGGGATCCATCTAGTAGATTGAGAATTTCAAACAAGTTCTAGACGAGTTTTTAATATTTATGGTGGATATTGTCTATCGGGACACGTACAATACGTACAGGCTCTAAGTTAACTATAATAACAGTATACTTTTCCAGTGTCGTGTCCGTTTTACTTTCAGAGAAATAACTGTTTGTTTGCTAGTTGTTATCTTCGTGAAGAACACTATCACGAGAAGCTTTATTTCCCTTTTTTATCCGACTACGGCAAAGCAAAAGGGAGGGTTATGTTTTTGACGGTAAGTAACGACGGCAAGTAAGGTAAGGTGAGATTTACACCTATTACAGAAGGGTAAGTTTCCGAGTGATTTTTCCAAGAATTAAAATTCTTGAAATGGTTAGTTGAAATTATATTGTTTAGATTTTCGTGCGATGTGTTTCCAAACGGACTTGACGTTTTGTCTTGCAAGAGAGGCGGTGTTTTTTTTCTTTTTCGGCTGGGCAGCGGGGCGACTGGAGTGATCGGTTGCCAGTCCGTCTACTTGCCACGTGTTGGTTGGGGCGAGGCCCTGACCTGTGGTTAATGTCTTGCTAAAGTGTTGCTATATGAGAGTAGCTGGATTCGCTTTGGGACGCGTGAGTGCGTCCCGCGACCGAAAAGGCTGCTTGTGGCTGTTGGTGTGATCAGCGTCGCCTGGTCCACGTGTACCGTGGCTGGCGAGCTGAGTGTTGTTTGTTGCTGTGTGACCTGTGCCTCGGGCTCATTTTCCTCGACGGTTAGTTGCCTTGCTAAAAGGAATGAGCTCGTGGCCACCCTCTAGTTGTGAATCTGTGACCTGATTCGCCGGTTTCTTTCAGAAAATTGGCCCAACTCATCTACTCGACGGGATTTTCTTCCTCCGACAGATACGTGTCCGACTTTCTAAAAGCTCTGTCGGTTAGTATATTTATTTCTTAGGCGGAGCCTATATTTATATATTTTATTTAAAGCTGGCCTAGCATTTGCGGGTGTCTGTGGACAGGCTTTGTCTTAGTCATGGTTTCCATATACTGGGAAAGGTCAGGGCCGTGTTGCATCATGCTGTGGTACATGAACGGTGTGGACATGGTGTTCCCCGGGGTATAATATTCTTAGGTCGTGCCAATCTCTATGAAGAGTGGCAGATGGCCCTTTAATTATGTTTGCCTATGTAAAACGCGGTGTATAAAATAATATTTACCGTAGTTTTAACGATTTGTTTGTTCTGTATAACCATAAAACCTGTGTCTTCGATGTAAGCTTCCTTTCTAAGATGTCTTTGTTCTGTAACTTTAGGAGGTGCCAGGCTGGCTGTCCGGCTAAACCGACTGTTCGGCTAAAACCGAGGGTTCGGCTAAGGCTGAGGCTGTCCGCTCGAGGCAGGGCGTCGCGGAGTGGAGTTGGGCGGCTGGCTGCACTGCGGCCAGCCGAGTGATGGGATTACTTTTTATTTTTGTTCTTCCACCCTCAACTTAAAAATAGTTAATGAAATTTTGATGAAAGGCAGTTTGACCAGCCAACTGCTCCAACGACCCTACATTTTTATTGTGACGAATTTCGGGGAGAAGGCAGAATAAAAACTGATATGCCAGTATCTGGCGCTTTATTATTCCCGAACCGATCCTACGTTACACCGTTATGTCAATCATATCATTGAACTAGGATATTAAAATAATGGTAGAAATTGTTACATCATATTTTTGTCAAGTGTACCGTGTGTGGATATATCCCGTCAAGGTCATGAAAACTAATCTTTTACCCGACTACGGCGTCGCAGTGTTTTTGATCGGTATGTAAGTAGGTATGCATGTATGCATATATGTTTATTTGTTTCATCAGGAACTGCAAAAACCCAAAATACTTTAAGTAAAAAATAAGTTCAAAAACTTAAACCAGACTACTGAAAAATCATGCTCTAAAAGTATAAAACAAGAAATTAACTTACTTATTATTTAGTAGGGGTTTTAGGAGACAAAATATCACATTGAAAATAAACAATCATGACTTAGAATTAGTGGATAGTTATAAATATTTGGGGTTATGGCTAGACAGATCGCTACGATGGGGATGTTATATTAACAAGGTAGTCAGAAAGTCACAGAAATACTTAAATATACTCTAAGTTCTGGCAGGTACTTCTTGGGGTATACACCCCAAACATTTACGCAGAATATATATAGCGATAATCAGAAGTCGTGTGGACTACAGTTGCTTTATTTACGACAACAGTGCCAATTCACATTTATATGAATTACAGAAAATACAAAATCAAGCAATGAGTATTATAGGTGGTTTTATAAAGTCAACGCTGATTCACACCATGGAGAGTGAGCTATGTATCCCGCCATTGCATATACGAAGAAAATTCCTAGCCTATAAATATTGCTTAAAATCCCTATCTTGGACTAACAATGTAACGATTAAATTATTAAAAGTACTCAATACGTTTATTGCAAACAGTTATTGGACCCGCAAAAAGATTCCATTACTTGTGACAGTTATAAATGAATTGGAAGATGTTCAGGTTGCCTCGTCCTCTCCGTTGGAGATGTATACCTTAACAACATGGGTCACTAACATTGATGCGAATAATATAATTTTGGTTGGTTTAGATAGCATGCATCGAGCTAAGGATTTTTACGAATTAAATCTGTTGAAACACGCTGTAATAAGAGAATTAATAGACAAATATGCGGATTGGATAGTTATTTATACAGATGGATCTTTGAGCAAGAAAGATAGGGGAGCTTCATTTTTTGTAAGCTCGCAAGAAAACGCTAGTAGATGCTTTAAAGTAATTGGAAATGTGTGTATTATGTCGTTGGTTAACTTATTGCAATCTCAGAAGCACTATCATATATCAAAACAATTGATGACAATAAAGCTGTTATATGTTCAGACAGTAAAGGTGCCCTATATCATGTAGCTCGATGCGCCTCTTGTCGCAGAGGTACACCGATAGCATACGAGATACTCTCTAAAATACAGGAACTAGCGGAGAAAGGAGTGGATCTGAGGTTGCAGTGGGTTCCTTCGCACATTGGGATACGTGGTAACGAGAAGGCGGATAGATTAGCGAAAATTGGAAGTACAGAAGGAAAAGAAATTTATGTGAAACCGTATTATTCAGAAATATTAACGAAATATAATGGACAGTGTTATGATTTGTGGAAGGAATATTTCAATCAGAGATCATTGGAAAAGGGCTTATGGTATAAAACTATCCAATGTCACCCTCCTCGTATACCTTTGTGTACATATAGTCGGTTAAGTAGAAAACTAATTATTTTAGCGCACAGAATCAGAACCGGACATATACCATCAAACAATTTTGCCTTTTTAATGGGAAAGATTTCTTCCCCTAAATGTGATACTTGTGGAGTAACAGATGATGTATACCATTTGTTGATGGAATGTGTTCAATTTCATGCAGAGAAAGAGGAATTACTGCAAAAATTAGATGTGGACAAATTGCAGGTCGGAATCATGAATTCTATACTCTCAAACCCTAACAGTGAAGGAGCTTGTCTTTTATTTAAATTATTATCATCTTAAGTTTAGTTTTAGTTTTGTTTTAATTTAAACTAGTGATGTAAGTAATATTAAGAATAACCGGACTGGCATATACATGTAGTATAAAAGTCCAAAAAAAAGAATAAAAAAAAAAAAAAGAAATTAACTTACATGTAATAAATATTTTGTTGTATTTCATACATATTCATAGTGGTGTACTGAGTATAACCGTGGTCGTATGTTACTTTGCAGAATATATTGTTTTGTTACGGTAAGTGGCATACGACCACGGTTATCTCCTATGTAAGTTGTTTATTTAATATGCTTATCGATAAGTTTGTACATAACAATTTCAGATGAGAATATTTTCTTGTTTCATACTTTCTAGAGCGTGATTTTTCAGCTGTCGGGTTTTAGTTTTTGAACTTATTTTTCCTTATCTCTTGAAAATTTATTCCATTCCACTCAAAAAAAATTAAGTTGCTTCAGCCACTGATCACTTGATCTATTCTCAGCCCAAACGCGCACGTTTCTTCAATTTGATCCCGACATTCTCAATTAAGCTTAGTTGAAATCCATTCAGCACTTCGATATCTGAAGTTCAGGGGTTACGACAGACACTATCTGTATCCCAAATCCTCCATTAGATCTTGCATTAATTTGAAACAATTTCGGAGACGAAACAAATTGACGTCCATTTGTCAGAACTACCGACGATTATTTGGCTGTCAAGATGAATAGAAATGAATTATGACTATCGAAATTATGTTATGGTCGATGAAAACTATTTGGAAGGAGCATTTATCATAGCAAATGATTATTAGACGGATCGTTTTTTTATATTCGTTTTTAGACCCTTTTGAAACTTTGGAGTTTCAATGAATGATGCTCTAGAATTTGAGACGATAGTTATTCAGCTTTTTCTTTCTAGATTTCGTTTAGACTGCTCGTCGTTTTTATAATCTTCTGATTTTTTTTGTTATGATTAAAACATATTCTATAATCATTTTTAATTGACAGATTTTCTGCTTCATTTCTAAATACATTTACAGAAAAAAAGGAAACACAAAAGTTGGTCCATTTATACTGAAGTTTCAGTAGTTTCAGATTAAAGTTTTTGCAGCGTTGATTCAAAGCTTCTTTGTAGTCGAGTCTAATAAATAACTCAGTAAAGAAATCTAAGAGTTTAGATGTCAGTTTAAGCTGTGAGCCTTGCGAGTGCTAGAGCGGAACGAGAAGGAGCCAATAAACAGGCGAAGAACAGAAGTAAGGGTCCAGAAGACTGAGTTAGAAAATTCTTGAAAGTGTTATCTATCACACGGTGGCTATCTATAGTGTCACTCTATCAGCGATGGCAATAGTCGGCATGCCAAAATGTGAGCGATTGGTCACGTAACATTTTGAATGCGATATTTCCATAAACGAGGAGTAGGCAATCCGGCAGTGGAGGGTCCCATGAGTATCAAACTCACGCCCATACGAGGGAGCGATAACATGATGTATTTTGTGCACTGAAATTATAGGCAGATTAATAGATTTTTTGATATTCTAATAATCCTTATGAACTTTCCATACCTTATTTACGCAAATAAATGGTATCATTTTTTTGCTAAATCTTATATATAAAATTCTCGTGTCACAATGTTAGTTACCGTACTCCTCCGAAACGGCTTTACTGATTTTTACCAAATTTTATATGCATATTCAGTAGGTCTGAGTATCGGCTACTATCTATTAACAATTAGGTAGGGTGGGTTGGGTAGGTAGGGTAGGTAGGGTAGGTAGGGTATGTACGGTAGGTAGGGTAGGTAGGGTAGGTAGGGTAGGTAGGGTAGGTAGGGTAGGTAGGGTAGGTAGGGTAGGTAGGGTAGGTAGGGTAGGTAGGGTAGGTAGGGTAGGTAGGGTAGGTAGGGTAGGTAGGGTAGGTAGGGTAGGTAGGGTAGGTAGGGTAGGTAGGGTAGGTAGGGTAGGTAGGGTAGGTAGGGTAGGTAGGGTAGGTAGGGTAGATAGGGTAGGTAGGGCAGGTAGGGTAGGTAGCGTAGGTAGGGTAGGGAGGGTAGGTAGGGTAGGTAGGGTAGCTAGGGTAGCTAGGGTAGGTAGGGTAGGTAGGGTAGGTAGCGTAGGTAGGGTAGGTAGGGCAGGTAGGGCAGGTAGGGCAGGTAGGGTAGGTAGGGCAGGTAGGGTAGGTAGGGTAGGTAGGGTAGGGTAGGTAGGGTAGGGAAGGTAGGGTAGGGTAGGTAGGGTAGGGTAGGTAGTGTAGGTAGGTAAGTAGCCAATTGACGGGCGCGAAGCCCCGGGGGTCAGCTAGTCTTTAAATAAAAATCAACAGTCTTTTATACTTTTTTTTTATTCATGTCTTTTAAATATTTTCCTAGCTGGAAATCATTTATTTATGTATAGTAAACCAGAATATGTAAGAACAAATGAAACTTATAATAATTAATCGTTGAAACAAACCCACCGCCGTTTTTTTTACTTTTAACATATAGCCGGTAGGGCTGTTTGTTAAAACTAAACAAAAGAAGTCACGAGCCAAATCTTTTAGCTCCGGTGTATCTGTATCAGCTGCTTACGATCTGCAGTAAGGGAAAGAGATAAACATCATTGTATCATGATTAAAATAATTTTCATGATCTCCCCCGTGCTTAAGTCCGACTCCAGATTAATAATTTTCAGCAGAAAAACATCAACTGTTAGACTAGGGCCTCGCTAAGTGTCACTGCATTATTTATTTCTGAGCTTCTTGAGTCCAGCGGGCCTGGCCAGGGCTACCGTTCACCTCGTGGAAGACGTTACAACACTGCATCTTCCAGGCTCTGAATTGATTTTTATTCGACTTCTATATCTATCACTAGGTACTTATAGCCATTCAGGTACCGAGCGGAAACGCGTCGGTGAGTTCCTGTATAGAATTGGGCGAGAGACCACGGAAAATTGCCACCTTTGCGGAGTCGACCTTGATTCACACGCTAGAGTTGTGCCCGAGGCCCAGGGTTCACGCTTTTTCAGTTGCCCCAGGATGATGCTCTAGCATGCGTTGTACAGAGGGGGTTCGGGGTTAGTCTTGTAACGACGTCATTTCCATGTGCTGGTAATTTTAATAAGGTAAATATCACACTGCGTGATCTTTTCCCCAATAAAAGCGCCTTTGGAAGGTTTCCCCCCATTAACAAAAAAAAGTAAAAAAAAGTGCTAATGGCCTCAATGAGATGACACTGTTTAATATTCTCTGTGAATCGCATCACAAAAAAGGAACAATGAGACGCTCTACCGAATGATGGCAAAGCCTGCTGGGAAAATCTGAATGTAGGTATTACAGTTCTTCTAAACTCCATAGATAAAACCAACGAAAACATATCTATGTGATTTACTTTCAAAAATAATAACATAAAATCTATCAGAAATAAATCGTAGCTTATTCGTTACTTATTATACGGTGCACGTAATAAGAGTCAGCTAAGGAAAATAGCGAACGTAAGCGATATAGGCAAAGAATTGGTTTCTACTGCACTCTACTGTACCCATGTGTAGATAATCTTACAGCAACAACAATTTTATATGACACATACAAAATATAAAAAAACATGCACTAATATGCATGTATTTTTAGGGTTCTGTACCCAAAGTGTAAAAACGGGACCATATCACTAAGACTCTACTGTCTGTCTGTCTGTCACCAGGCTGTATCTCATGAACCGTAATAGCGAGACGACAGTTGAAATTTTCATAGATGATTTATTTCTGTTGCCGCTTTAACAACAAATACTAAAAACAGAATAAAATAAATATTTAAGTGGGGCTCCCATGCAACAAACGTGTTATTTTTTTCGTTTTTTGCGATAATGGCACGGAACCCTTCGTGCGCTAGTCCGACTCGCACTTGGCACCGGCCAAATGCGAGTTTTTTTTATTTTCTAAATAAAATATGTATCACTCTTAATCCGAGTCATGATCAGAAGGTATGCTCCCATTTGTAGAATTCGTTTCGCACCATTACGTTTTGTGGTCCACCTAGTTGCTCTCGCTCTTCATAGTTGAATTCCTTATCATCACATCTGAGTCAGTCTTGTACTACTGACTCAGCATTTTGTCGCAGTGGATTGTCTAACCAACTATTTGAAGCGATTTTGTACTCTAAACTGTAAAAAAAACCGCTGAAAATCCATAAAATTACAAATAGGCAAATCAAAATATTTGTCAAATAAATGCCCCCTACGAGTTCAGTGCACTCCTTAGACATAATTATTCACCGAAACGTAAGGCGCAGACAACCGTCCTTTTAACCCCGTGTGTGGCACGTTACTTCAGGAAGATACTAGGAGGCATGAAAACAAAACTGCGATATTTAAGTTTTTTGACCAATATTACGTTTTGCGAGGCGTCCCTGGCCCTAACAGATAAATTAAGGGTTAATAAACGTCAGTAATAGTCCAGCCGGCATTTTTCTATATTTTATAGGTATGTGCGTGCGTTGGAGTTCGTTAAATATTTTTAGGATACTTGCTGTAAATGATTGAGAGCTTTAAAAAATCACTGATGAAATCAAATGTTAGAATTGGGTGTGTGTGTATTTTGTTAGTTTTTATTTACGTTTTTTTGACGAACTCACAACACTATAACAGTCTTCGAAAACAATGAAATTAAATAAAAAGTAGTGAAAATGTTAATTCCAATTCTTTTCTAAAATTAAATGAAATTTAATTTTAGAAATCAATTGATGAAAAAATGACATATAATTTAAAAAATGAAATCACGTCGGGGACTGAGTCACCCGCGCCCGAAGGAGAGTTACCCCTATTGTTGTCAACCACCCACCGGGCAAAGACGTAACGCCAAGCGGCATAGCCGTGTTGCGGTACAATGCTCTGGGTAGCTACTAGAGGAGTTGGGTCGAGGTAATTGTTCCACTGCATATTGACCAGCCTGACTCGCGCTGTTTTGGGCGTATCGGGAGAGACTGATTCCTGATAAAATCAGTATTTTACGGGAAGCGACAGCCTATCCGACCGCTGCAACCCAGTAACTGGGTAACACGATATCCCTAGACTGGTGATAGATTTCCTGGCTTATGACTACCGGTAATGACGTGCGTGCCGAAGCACTGAGGTGTCTCGTTATTTCATAGATGGGAAAGAAAAAAAGAAAACATTTTTATTGAAAGCTTCTTTCTTCTGCTTCCGATGCAGCTGAATACCAGTGTATTCAGCTGCATCGGAAGCGAAAAAAGAAGCTTCGAACAATCTTCTCAATAGAGACAACTTCTAACTAATTAAGTATACGCCTCATTCGCAAGTCAACTACCACTTGCTTATGTGGATGCACATTGCATATTTGTACAAGCAGACTTGAGTGCTTTATTCAGCAATTCTAATGCGGCTTAAAGAATACTTGCTTTATTTATTTATGTCTGGTTTATCTTACCGAATGGGCAAAACTCCAAACTTTCTTGGTTTGAGATAGAAAAGCTTAACCAAATTACGCCGGAGTTCACGTTACATAAAAAGCTTTTTCACAAAAAATACTACTGACTTCCAAATAAGAAAACTACAAAGTGAAAAATAACTTTATTTTTGGAAGTCGGTGTCTTTCGTAGGTACCATTTTATTTGCGTTATGGACAGCGACTTCCAAAAATAAAGTAATTTTTCACTTTGTAGTTTTCTTATTTGGAAGTCGGTAGTATTTTTTTGTGAAAAAGCTTTTTATTTTTCACTTTTAAGTTGTACCTACCTAATATGCAAGTTGTTTATTAAGTTACCTTAACGCCAGAAAAGATATCCCGAATATCATGAAACTTGAACATAACCGGTGAAATGAGAGATCTGCGTACCCCTTAAGAGCATACTGGCGTGATGTTGTGTTATGAAATGGTATAATCAATAAACAGACATGCAGCAATCCCGAGAGATATACCGTTATTAATTTAAGAGTTCTGTCATATATCTCCGAAATTCTTCATCAGATCTTCATCAAATTAAAATGGGACCAATTTCGAAACATACTCTTTTAAACAAAAAAAGGTTTTTTTTAATCGGTCCACCATTGACGAAGATATCGGTGAACATGCACAAAAAAAAAAACAAACATGAAGTCGAACATAGAACCTCCTCCTTTTTGGTAAATCGGTTAAAAATGATTTTCGTTTGAAGGGAATTTTCTTTTTTAAATAACATACGTTTTAACTTTGCTGCCCGAATGTGGCAGCCGGAACCAAAACGATAAATAATAGAAGGGTCTTCATCACTATAATTTCAGACAAAAAACCTTCCCTGTTCGACATTGGCTTATACCAACCGTAGCCACATTGACCGGTCGTGTACTTCTCGCATCTGTTCGACACCCACGGCCCTTACTAGGGCACAAACTCCCTGGTATTTTGCCTAAAAAGTCCAGGCGCCTTTTTTAAGTTTCCCTCGACAGCAACAAAAAGGGTGTCTCCATTTGTAGGTACATAGGTAATGAACCAGCCTTTGCCACCCATCCAAGAAAACCCCCGGCAAGTGCAGCTTATCCCTACAAACTCATTGATTCACAAGTGTGCCTCCAAATTGTATAGCTGAAATTATAAATGAACTGAACAAAAGTTCGTAAAACCAATAAATTACTCTTAATTGTGTGCCATTTTATGTGTCTTGTTTTAAGCGGTGTTCAATTCGTTCTGATTTATGGACTCGTATTGTACGAGTAGAAGAAAAGTGATATTGGTTAATAAATTTGTCTTATGAATGTCTTATATTTATTCGGTATTTAAAGCCTGTAGTCATGCTCCTAATTTTGTGTTTTATGTAGAATAAATTGATATAAAATTTACAAATTATTTGTTTGTTGTGTTGAATGCATCTCCGAGTTTAAGTTTTAGGGCCAAATTCACTAAATATTAATAGTTCTTCATCGCCCCTTTAAAGATTGTGTAGTAGGTAGTAACTCACTATGCACACTCAGTTATTTTAGTTGATAAGTAAACAAAAAAGTTTATTTGTGTCAGGCATGACTATTTAAGTTAATGTCCAATGAGGACGTCCACATAAATCCTCCATCGCGATCTGTCTTGAACTTCACGCTTCACCTTGCTCCTTGCCAACACGGTGCGACGACAAATTTGACAGGAACGGCTACGCTTTCTTTTCCCTTGGGGATTCCAGACCAAAGCTTGTTTGTTAATGTGATCGGGATCCCATCGGAGCGTAGCGTTAGGAATTACGCAGACCATTAAAATCAATAGCGAAAAAAAATCACAGCCGACAAAAAGTTTAGATTCGCATTTACGATGTTAATAACGATATTAACTGCTTTAATATTAATTAATTCCAAAAATTCTTGAAATTAATTTAAGCGTCCGTCGACTATTTTCTTGATTAACAGAGAAGGACGGGCACAGACGAAAAACCATTAATCAGTCCCGCCTTTGTATAGATGCCAACTAAGCATTATCTTTTGTAGTTCCCCTTATCTTCAATTACATTATAATATTCTGACAGAAATTATATCATTTAGGATTAGCTTTGATTCGACTTTCTCTGGTGATTCGAGAGGTCTATAGAAATAATATAAAAAGATGCGGCCACAGTGTAGTTGCAGATGTGGCGACGCCTGGGGGAGGCCTATGTCCAGCAGTGGACGTCTTTCGATGATGATAATGATGATGAAAGTGCAGTTATAAAATGTTCAAAAACGTTATTGAACATTATCTAACATTACAACAGTAATTTTCTAACGTAAGATATTGTTCCGATTTTTTAGAATTATAGTTGTATTGTTTCGGGTAGTAATAGTTACTTGCTCGTTGGTGTGTTTATAATGGTAGACTGTATTGAATGGAAGCTGAATTAATCCAATTTGCTTGTTTTAATAATCATTTACTTTCACTCACATGAAAAACGTGTTGGCTTATCAAGTCCAACGCGGAAGCGAGCGTCTGACAGCTCCTGTCCATTAAATAAGAGCCTACAAGCGCGCGTCATGTAAACATCCGTTAGTGCCGCCCGCCTCTACCTAATTGAGCTTCTCTCTACTTTTGTGATTGTAAATATCATTCTTTTCTATAATCTCAGGTAAATATTATATTTTTTATTATACTTATTTTTTTATTACTAGGTAGGTATCTCTCATTTATAACTCTAATAGGTAATCATTTCATAATGATATTTCGTCTAATTCAATAATATATTAGGTAGCTAAATACATAAGTAAATAGATGGCCTAGCCCAGGAAACTATCTACTAGTTTGTTTTTTTAATCCGAGCATCGGGATGGTCTTTTGAGAGGTCACGGGGCCTCTTCTACGTGCTGATGGTGATCACCGGGCTGGTTTTAGTGAGGTAAAAATCCCACACTCCCTGGGCTTTTTCCCCAAAAGTCCAGTCGCCTTTTGAAGGTCTCGCCCCGTAAACAAAAAAACAAAAAGGTAGATCACTCGAGTGTAACTTTATCACCCAATCCACATATTTATTTATTAATCCAGGTATTCTAATCAGTGAAAAATGCGAAATACCTACCTATAAAAAAATAAAAAACTCACGTACTATACTATAGTAAGTTAGGTATATAGGTAATTTTTTTATAGTCTTGCCTTTCGGCGATTCCAGGTAATTTAAAAAATGTTACATCTGGGTGCATTATAGAAGAATTCAGGCAACCAAAAACAGCACAATATAGTCTATAATTGCTCTCTGCAATATTAAGACTTGTACGTATTTCAATCAAATATTCACAAATCGCACGCTTACTGCTTACAAAACCATCACACCGTTCGTGACTGTGTTTGCGACTGTAGTGTATCAAATGTTGGCTGAACTCGAGACGCCCGGTCCATCATCGGACAACCAGACGCACGGCGATGCGTCATCGGTACATGGTGGACATCCCACACATACGCACAAAACGTTTTGGGGACACTTTTATTAAGCGTACAGATAAGGACTGGAATTCCCTGCCGGAGTCTGTGTTTCCCGATAGCTACAATCTCGGGGTCTTTAAGTCAAGAGTGAATAGGTTACTTCTACATCATCGCTTACCATCAGGTGAGATAGTGGTCAAGCGCGAGCCTATTAATAATAAAAAAAGATAAAAAGACTCGTAGGTATGACTCGCTTTCCGACCGTTGGTATGAAGATAGAATACTGTTAGATATCTTTACTTTGCCTAAAGACACATAATGTCACGCATTATTCCCAAAGATTATCAGAACCTATAGAACGCCCTCTGATATGGACCTTACAAATTCCTTTTGAGAAGATTATGAAGTGTCTTTATAAATTGGGATAGTTGATTGGTGATATGTAAGAATAAAGAATTTTTTAGTAGCCTTGAAGTACACAAAAATTTTAATATCCTTGATTTTAAGTATACATTTTATAACATCAAAGATTGAATTAATAATGCAATAAAACCAATATTTTATTTTCAAGAACACACACTACACTCACACATGCCACATACACAAACACACACATCTATACACTACAGTCTTTTCTACGTTGAATGCTTGCCAATCTATATTGAGGTATCATTACGACCGGTGTGGCAGGTGCTTGTATGTATATCTGATGCCCAAATTGATAGTACCGCTCCGAAGGATTATAGGACTATCTCTCTATATCATCGTGCTTGACCACTTTGTACAGAATTTCGATCAGGTGCTACTTGTTTTCGTTTCGTTTCAAAGCTACTGAATAGTACAGGATGAGTATTTATTATTATATAGTGACTGTTCACTGAACTGTATAGAAGTAGATAAAAATATAACGTTAAAAATAATTTAAAAAACCGGTACTAAAACCACTAAAAATCAAATAACAAGTCTCGTACTTGCTTTGGGGACCCGCCATTGTTTACAGCAAATAATTTTATTTACTTAGCGGTTCCCCAACGCGAGTACGAGGCTTATTTTTGCTTTTAAGAGGGTTTTGTGTCGGGGGATTTTTAAATTTTAAATTTAATTTTCATTTCATGCTTTTTAAAGTACATTTGTATTACATTGTGTGTAGATTGAACGTGTGTAAAATCTATAGAAACACGTAATTATGACACGATATCTTGCGAAAGAACCCAGATTCAAAGAGTAAAATGCGGATAACTTTTGAACGGCTGAACCGATTTTAATTAAATATAGCTGAGAACATTCTTGATAAAGTCCCCTTTCAAACAATAACAAGCTAAATTAAAATCAGTTTATCCGTTTAGGAGCTATGATGCCACAGACATACTAAACCTACAGGGGGTTGCTGTGTATCCTCTTTTTCCGTCGGGGATTATTAAACTAGCTTCTACCAGCGGCTTCATCCGCGTATATATTTTATTTTAAGCCCAGGGGAACATTATACCGAGATGAAAAGTATCTTATGTTCTATTTCAGACTATAATCTATCTCTGTGTCAATGATCATCCAGATCCGTTCAGCCGTTCTGGTGTGATTGAGTAGCAAACATACACGAAACCATCCAAACTTTAGCATTTATAATTTAAGTAAGATTAGTAATTAGTATTAGAACGATAAGAAGTACGATAAAGAATATTCTATCTATCTACGTTTAGTGATGATCAGCAGTCCAAGACATTCTCCTGTAAACTAATTAATGTCTTACAAAGCTAGTACCTACATTATCATAATTAGTAAGTAATTCAGGTGTATTCGGTCGTCTATAATTTTAATTGGATTCGTCTAAATAGGTATGCAGTAGATAGGATTATGATTACCCACCACAGATGTCCAAAGCTACCTATACAATTACACATGTTATAAAGAGCCTTGGAGGCGTATAATTACCTAATGCTTTATTGAATAAAATTAAGATAATTCATTTTAATCACTGAGGTATATAATTATAGCTTGTATCAAACTCATATTTGAAAATTTAATCATCACAAAATCTCAATAAAATAATTGCCTAAGAAACTAATTTAAGCCTGACAAAAATAGATGATAACTAACGCATCACATTCATAATTATATTAAATCTTGTTAATAAATTCAAAAGTCTTCAGTGAATCTGGAGGCCTCGAGGTTATGGAGACACCGATAGCAGATATCGTCTGCGGCGTACATACATACACCAGCGCGTGGTTTAAAATTGTGCGCCAAAGTAAACCCTGGGTAAGATAAGTTCGATACGTCTGACGGACTCCCTATCTGCGTCTCCGAAAGGAAGAATAGAGCAGCCTCTAGGTGACGGTGGACTGCATTTATATTTGAGTGCAGACCTCTAACAATGTTGAGGTGCACTTTGTGGGTGTACAGCTGCTGTTGAATTGCAGAATTATTTTTCTTTGCCATGTATGTACAAGAGTAAAAGGAGGAGAGAAGAAAGAAGTGGTATGAGATTCCACGCTGCTAACCTATAGACACGCACCTGTTACGACGACATCATTGGGTCACTAGTCTTGAGATTTTAGGGATGCCCGAGCCCCCCGGAATATCAATCGGGCCCTCCCATCTGGTCGCTAACTAGCACATTGGTATATGGCTTTTTCGGCAGTTGGCAGGGTAGCCTTTCGTGTGTGCCTGGCACAATACTTGGACCTCCAACTGCCTGTGGTTGGTCAGCAGCGCACCGTGCTTCGGATTCCGCTAGACTTTGTGACCAATTTCCCAATACATTCATAGCAAAGCGCGTCAGGCTGGTCTGTCTGCAGTGGTACAGGTATCTCGACCAACTCCTCTACTACAGTAAGACGTCATGCAAAGTTAACCCGAATACATAAATGATACAACCACTCAACTAACAAAAACTTAATCAAAATGCCGACGAAAAAATTCACCCAGTCACCGAAATCGTTTGACAATGCGAGCCAAGCTGACGCTAGACTAAAATCAAACCTCAAATCACACACACCCATTGTCCCCACGGTACAGAGGCGGGCACAAGTGAATTGTAAATTGTTCAGTGCACCCAACTGTATTTTCGCTCGCTAGCTCAAATCGCGCCGATTGAATAAGCAACTGATATCGAGAGATTTGGCATAGCAACGTTTCGAGCGCTTAGTGTAATGTCGCGTTTAGAAATGTTATTTACACTTCTTGTTGGCTTCAATTGTAGATTACTGTCGGTGGCTTTCGGGTTACAGTTTCCGAATGATGTGTTTGACGGGTTTTGTTCTTGATTTTGACTCTGGTTTTCATTGACTTTGTGATTCATCAGCATGGTGTATGTCTCGAATGTTCCAGATTAAATATTCGATTCAAGGACGTATTCATTGACTTCTAAGAGTAACGACGTAATGATAATAATGGAATAATAATTATCATAACCAGATACCTACCTACTTTATTTATGTCCTTACGTTAAGTAGCTTACAATATTCAAGCTTTCTATAAATATCTACGAATACAACATTAAAATGGTAAAACCATTGTTTATCTGACAATTCGAATCGTTTACAGTCATTTGTTTTCAAAACGATTGACAATAAAAGACCCTGTTTATTTCATGCCCCAAACGTTTTGTAAAAGTTGTGCCAATAATTTACTTTGAATGTCAGCCATATTTTATTTTTACAAAAGCCATTAAATTTAATATTAAAACGGGCAAATTTAGGAGCTAATTATATGCACGTTAAAGTTTTTATCCGGAGAAAAGTCAGAAGCAGCTATGGGTTTCGGACTAATGGCTGGGTTTCCACTATCCAAAGTCCGAAGAGGCGTGATTAGGAGTTCTGGACATTATTGGACCTATTGTCCTGTTTGAAATATCGCCATCCGCAGTGACAGTGTGTTGGGAAAATTTTCGCTTTGTTAAACGTGATTGATATCGGGTAATTTTAAAAGTTCGGGCAATATAATTGCGTAATAGAATTTGATTCCCATTGTAATTTTAACTAATAATGGAAAATCTTCTATTTTCTTATCATACATAATTGAATTGAATCTGGAAAAAAATATCTCAGTGTTTGACACTATTGTATTTACAAATACATATATTTCTTGGAACAAAACATTTTTTTTTTATGTGCATTTAGACTTCGTTAGTTTAGTAACTGAGACGCAGTTATTAGCGCCCTCCCCAGGAGCGAAATACAACTGAACTCAGTCGATTACAACAGTTCTGGTTATATTTATAGGTAGAAACTAGACATTTAACTAAACATTTAATAATAATAAAACTAGAACTGGACAATTATTAATAATAGATTGTGGCAGTGAAGTATAAGTGGGTATGTTTGAGAGAGTGTGTGTGTGTGGGAAGGGTGGGTGTATGTGTATGTGGAGGAAGTGATATGAATAAAATTTAAGTTTATATGAGGCTCTCTGTTTCCTTATCAGTCACGTTTTAGCGCCTTTTATCAATTTTCAGTTTACACTTTCGCAATGAGAGTGGGTAGATATTTAATTTCTCATTCATTCTGTTATAGATAACAGGACTCAAAAAGTTATGATGTCTTCTCGCAATTACTAGATTAACGCTTTATGTCTGACATATTCTGTTAAAACAAAGTAAAAAAAAAAGTAAAAGAAAAGTTAAGCCTTCAAAACAACTTATTTCCAATTGACAAAATATGCATGTACATATTTTGTCAATTAAAATTAAGTACTCGTATGTACTTAAACACTAAACTATACTAGCTTATACTAAACCTAACTTACATATATACAAAAGAAATGTGCACCTAGGCGTTGAAGTACTCCTCCTCATCATTGTCATCCGTGAACGTGCCCAGAAGACTGGCAGTATTGCCACGTTGAATGTCAACATGGCAATTAAGTTAAGCACGTCATAATGTGGCGAAATGTGAGTGTCAACTCTGTCTAACTATTTGGGGCATATAGGCGTGAGATAATGTAGGTATATAAAAATAATTAAGTACTAACTGAAGTAGTTCTTAAAATCTCATATATTTATTTCACATCAAAGATTGCCTCACGAAACAAGTTGACCAACAAACTAAGACATTCATTAACATTAATGATGTAGAATTGGCTGGCACCCACAGACCAGTGAATCGAAAAGACAGTTCAGGGACTTTATTAAAAGATGCTACTTTTTTATATCGACTGAACCATAATATTTTGATAGAATCATTGTAGTGTATGTGGATCGTGGCATTGTCTTCGTAAGAATATATTAAAATAATAATGTTTGTAATACGGAGTAGTGAATTAAAAAAAAAAACCAGGATAGATATAAAAAAAATGAGACAAAGCAATCAATGAAAATTAGTGCAGATATTATTAGTAAGGAAAAAAATAGACTGTGCAGACATTGAAAGAGATTTTGGAATGAATTTGATAACCAGTGAAAATAATTGAGCTAGGCACGGATCTACAAAGGCCCGTTATGGAATAATACTCGTACTAGCAAATTTATTATAATACTAGCTGCCACTCGTGGCTCCACCTGCGTGTAAGTAATACTAAATTTCTTTTCTAACAGCTTTTGCACTATTCTGATGTGTAATCTATGTTATTAGAAAGTTTCAGCAAAATTAGTTCAATACTTTTTGCCTGAAGCAGTAACACACATCCATACTCAACAACTATACTTTGTTAATGGACGTCTAGAATCAATTATTTGATTATTTTTTACTGTAAATTTTGACAGACAAAAATGACAGAGAAGTTTAATGGTCTTATTGAAATAAATGATATGACTGACTCAAAAAAATTCCCATTTATAGGATAAGTACCTAAAAAAACGAAACGCTACCTTCTCATTTCTATATTTCATTCCGAAAACTAGCCTTTTTCAGTCACTCTACGTTCGCATTCCCCACCCTTACGTAAGCAATTACGCACTTGGGGATCGTTAAAACGAGGGTTGGAATCGAGATAATTAAAGTTCCCCACAGTCGTGGACTACGTTCAGAGGTCAAACATTATGTTTAAATAATTAACTGGGTCTTCTCTAAATACTTACGTAAGTGGTTATGAAAAGTTTCATATACGGACACTGGTGGCATAAAGGGTAATGTCAGAGGGATATTGCCATCGTTAAGGCTCTTTCACTGATGTTTAGATACAAGTAAGGCTTATGGCCATAGTACTTTAAAAACTATTACGGACGGTTAGAAGTATTTAAGCTAGGTTTAACGCTTGTTGATGGTACGTTATTGCAGTTAGAGGATTTCTTGATTGTGATCTGAGTACGTTTCTGTAATGGAAGACGGTGGATCAAACCTTCCGGAGCAATCGAGGACGGCTGCTGCGTCATCTAGCGGTCCTCAATAAACCTGCCAGCGCATCAGGACACCTCAACCCTGAGGGTCTTCTTGCCTCGGGGTCAACTCCTCGGCTGTCGCGACGTCACCAGCTTCGCGTTAAGCCAGGATTGTACTTAGCGCGCCTATCTACATAAGACAAATAATAAATTGACGGGCTTTTGTAACCCGCGAGTCCGTTATAATAAATTTATTGAAGGTGTAATTGAGTTTTATTCAATATATTTCTTATTACTACAATCGCACGCTTCATTCGGCGGCGGTGGTGGATGGCCTTTCTAAATAAGAATGTTTGGTAAAATGGTTCTAGGTTTTTAAACTAAGACTGAAGATATTAAACTTCTACAGACTTCTAAAAATATGAAAAATAAACAATCAAGAATAGTATCGTCCCGCGTTTATAATAATATCCTTCGAGAATTCATAAAATGATTATATTCTATCATCTGGACTTTTAATATCGCATGTTTTTTTTAACATTCACAGCTGCGATTAAATATTAAAAGACTTTTGCAAAGAAAAAATTGACAAATATTTTTGTTTCAATATTGTTTGTTTTCCTCATTGTTAATCGTAATTATCTTTCAGAGTATTGTTACTTTCATCGTCTTTATTTCTTTGTTATCCTTGACAAAAGGAGATTGACTACAATTTTTTGTGGGCCTATATGTTGCAAATTCCATACTAGTATTATCTGTCTAGTAATTTCTATGGTTCGGGAGAGATACGATATGAAATTTCACCCGAGTGAGTTCATTTGATTCTCAATTGGTCGGCTTGGAAGTGGGTTCTTTCAGTTTAATAAACGTAGTTTTTGGCTTTTACATAGCATTTGTCTTTTTGCCGGTTACCTACATATATTCCATTATTTTTATATTGGTTCACCTCGTTGATCACTAGATCGCCAAGGTAGACTGCGACCACTAGGTCCATGTCTAGGTCTTAGGACCAGCACTGACCAAGACTGAGCGCATGATGACCTTGATTTGATTTCCAGGTGAGGTAAAAAAAAGGTCGGGTAAAGTATTATGTTAGTAAAAGATTTTTTGAAGTAGTAAAAGATTTTTTGAATTTCTGATGAGAATAAAAAAAAATCAAATAACACTGCAGATACTCGTAAGTTGAAAAGAAACCGTTTGTCCTGGTATGGTCATGTGATGAGGAGGGATGAAACACATGTTACTAAAAGAGTTATGAATATAAATGTAGGTGGATGGAGAGAGAGGGGAAGGCCAAAGAAAATATGGATGGACTGTGTAAGGAGTAACATGAAAGAAAACAGAGTCAGTGATAGTGTGACGTGGGACAGGATGGTATAGAAAAAGAAAACGTATTACGCCACCAATATATTACCCCAAGTAATATGGGATAAGGGCAGGAAGAAGAAGAAGAAATAATATTATACAGCTACTGACCTGCCTGGACTTTTGCATGGTTGATGACATTAAGCACACTTCTCTTAATGAGGTTCTGTACCTGCTAATCTGTAATCGTTGCATGACTTTTGTGTATTATTATGCAACGGTGAATGAATGTCATTTTCTCAGTAACATAACATTATTCAGAATAACACCAAGTACTATGCATTGTTTCGGGAAATATTAGATGGCGAACCCAACTTTCACATATTATGTAGTTATATCCTTATATAAACAGCTATTACAAGCAATCTCAGTAATCAAACGTTCATTAACCGTAGTAATTTGAATTTGAAATGGGTGTTGTTTACCTAACTATATGTATACGAGCAAATCACGATACTTTGCAACCATTCTGATGCCTATGTAGGAGTATGTATGTATTTTTTTTAACAATTTTGTACACACACATATTACAAGGACAAGAAGAATGAACGGAAAAATAGATACAGAGGTGATGCTTATTTCTAATGAAATCTCTTTCAGCATACCTGCGAAAAGAATATGATAAAAAAGAGATGTAGACATAGTGTGTGGAGGTGAAAAGTCAGTTATGTAATTTACAATATAACAAATAAAATATACTGTCATGTACATACCTATATATAAGAATACATCATCATCATCATCATCATCATCAGTCTATAACAGTCAACTGCTGGACATAGGCCTCTCCAATTGCACGCCACTTGGTTCGATTTTTTCGGCAACTGTCATCCAGCTGCTACCAGCTACCCTGCGAAGATCGTCGCTCCACCTAGCCTGAGGGCGTCCTACCTTACGTTTACCAGTTCGCGGTCTCCACTCAAGAACACGTTTACCCCAACGGTCATCGGTTCTACGACTTATATGGCCGGCCCATTGCCACGGAAGAATACATATCATAACATTTAATACTAAATAAATACTAATATATATAAAAAGATAATTATACATATTATAAGCATCTATTAACGAAACGGAATGGAAAGATATTGTTCTTTCACACTGCTTTTGAAAACTGGAAAAGTTTGGCAGTCCCTAATGTCAGGCGGCGGCAAGTTCCACAAACGCACCGCGTGCACAGTAAAGGAGTAGGAGTAGAAGTCGGTTGTGTGGGGTATCAATTCTTAAGATGCGATCTGCAAGGTGCATGCGCAGGTCGGGAATAAGAGAAGCGTTCACGGAGGTAGGATGGCATTTTAGGGTTATGAAGGTTGTTAAATAGCAGACACAAAAGCAGAGAGTTCCTGCGAAGTCGAATTGTGAGCCACTTGAGTTTCTTGCGAAAGCCAGAAACATGGTTAAACTTTCTAAGATTGAAAACAAAACGAATACATATGTTTTGAAAACGCTCAAGTTTATTTTAAAGCTCCTCGGTGGCATCCAAATAACAGGTGTCGGCGTAGTCAATGATAGGCTGAATGAGAGTTTGAGCTAGGGAAATTTTGGTGTTTAAGGGCAAAAAGCTCTGGAGGCATTTCAGCGAGTAAAACGAGTAGTGCACCTTGTAACTGACCTCAGCGACATGGGCAGTCGACGAAAAATAAGAGTCCAAGATTACCTCCAGGTTTTTAGCAGCCCCGAGTATTCAATCTGAACTCCATTCAATCAGAACGGAGACAGCGACGCAACAACAAGCCTGTTTTGCATGTGCCTGAAGCCGATTACCATGGCCTGAGACTTCTTAGAGTTGATTTGCAGCCCAAAGGACCGTGACCCCCACCCAACCAAATCCAGGTCACTATTTATGGCAGCCACAGCGGCTTCCGCGTCTAAGCTCAAGCTGCAGGTCGTCAGCGTAGAGATGGAAATTACAAGAGATAACTCTAGAAACAGAGTTTATATAAATAGAAAAGAGAAGAGGAGATAGAACGCCACCCTAAGGCACACCCGCAGTGAGAGAGCACCAATCCGAGGAAGACTCGCCAAAGCGTACTCGCTGCGAGCGACCCTAAGATATGAGTTGAACCATTCAATAGTGGAAGAGGAGAAATTAAAAGATTTATGGATCCCAAGAAGAATGTCGAAGTCAACAGAGTTGAAGGCACTGCTGAAGTCAAGTAAGACAAGTAACGTCAGAGATTTGTGTTCCATAGTCATCAGTTACCTTTAAAAGAGCTGTGACAGTACTGTGACCAGGACGAAAACCTGATTGAAAAGGACTAAGAAGATCATTACTAGATAGAAACAGAGACAGTTGCTCAAGAACTTTGGAAAGATAAGGGAGGATGAAAATGGAACAGAGCAAGAAAACAGCGAGTAGTTAAAAATATGGGTTAAAACAGGAACTAATGTGGAGAGGATATGAGCAATCATTCTTGAGCAGAGATCGTCATTACCAACTGGGAGGGGGAGACAGCACAGATAGATTTCTTGACATCATTTTCACTCACAGGATTGAAATTGAAAGACGAACATCTCGGCATCAGCAAAGCGGAAAGCTTATTTAATGTATATGATTTGACGTGTGGATCTAATGTAACGGGTGGAAGTAAGAAATGCTTGTTTAGAACACACACGTCAAAATCATTACTAGCAACAACAGGGGACTTACCAATGCCGACAATTTTCAGAAACTTCCAGACTTCAAAGGAGTTCCGGTTGTCCAGATAATTATGGAAGTAGCGTCTTTTTGCATCTCTACACATACGACTACAGCGATTACGCATCTCACGATATGAGCTCAAGTTGCGCTCGGCAGGACGGCGCTTTAACCTCCCTTTGGCTCGATCTCTATTTACCATCGCATCCTTAATGGCAAGCATGAGCCAGGGAGCCGGAACATAATTTACTCTGACACGACGAATAGGAGCATGACTATCGTAAAGGCTGAGTAGCTTAGAGTTGAAAATACTAACCATATCGTTGATACAGGAGCTCTCCAAAACATCCTTCCAGTCAATGGCACCAGCATCACGCAACAGTACGTCCAGATCTATACCCTAGTAGTTCCGAAGGAAAATATATGATGGCTTGCGCTTAGGCGGGCGAATCTTATAAGAAATGAAGATTAAATCGTGATAGGAGAAACAAGCAATGAGCTGACCGTGAACAGATATATTATTAACTTTAGAAACAATCCTTAAGTCCAAAAGAGAAGGGGTGCAACTAGGAAAATGATGAGTGGCGGAGAGAGGCAGAATACGGAGGTTGAAAGAAGATAAGAGAGTTTGAAGTTTGTGAGAACGCAAGTCATTTTTATGTAGACAAGTGTTAAAATCACCCATCAAGACTACGTGGTTAAAAGTTGGACAAAAATCGTTTAAAAGCTAGTCAAAAGAATCGAAGTAATCGATTCTTAGGTTAGGGCTATACATCACTCCACGAAGCATCTTAGAGTGATGTAAAGAGATTTAAATAAAAAGATGCTCTGCTAACCCCGAATAGGAAGATGGTGAAGAACTGATAACCTTGAAGGGAATATCAGCTCGCAAATAAATGGCAACCTCACCACCACCCTTCCCTGTTCTATAATTACAAATGAGAACAAAACCTGGGAACAAATGGAAGAGAAGGTTTCAGGAAGCGGAATGGCAGAACTCAGAGATCAGAAAAGCGTCAATATTTGCACAGTTAATGGAAGCCAGATAATCAGAGTAATGGCCAGGAACACTCTGAGTATTAATGTGAGCTACGTTGAGGTTACTGGGGTACAACAACAACAACAACAACGACGAGGAAATCTGGTCACCAAGGGTCAGAGGAGAGAAAGAACTACTCGCCGCACTAAGGGAGCTGCTAGAAGAGGAAAACACAGGTAAAACATATCTAAAAATATACCCACATTACTCGCTTACTATGTAAATATAAGATATTTGAGAGGTAGCCTGAAACCGCAAACTCGAGAGAGACGAGGAGCCGATCACGTCCGGGGCCACAAGATCTGAGGTCAATCACACCCAACCCGCAATCATGTCATGAAAAACCAATATCGCCATAAGCATATTGTAGCGCTAGTGTATATTTGAAGAGTTCCCTGGATTTCCATGGAATCCCATCATCAGATTCTAACTCGGTGACAATGGGACCACCTCAGGAGTATAATACCCTTTCAAACGCAGAAAAAATTTTCAAAATCGTTCCTCAATAGGGATGTTTACTGGGTAGAAATATGATTATTCTAGTTAGTCCGTCGGAGAGATTATCAAATTATATTTATTAAAACTTTATGCACAAGTACAAAGGCGGACTTAATGCCTTAGACATTTTCTACAAGTCGACCTTAGAGTGGTGCAGAGATAAAACAAGGCAGGTGCAACTAAATGATAGGATGTATAGAGAAAAACGTATATATATATATATATATAAACAAAAAAAGAGGATTATTAATTTATACTTAGATACATAAATACATATAAACAATGTTATAGAGAATCCGAAACCAACAAATCAATTTTGTGGTGATTCTGCAAACTTCTCACGTGCCTTCAATTTGAAAGAAACATGTCAGGATGGCAACCAGTCGGCGACTGGTTGCCATCCTGACGTTCTAAGGGAGCGTATTCCATAGGGAGATTGCTTGGACAAAGAAGGACGAGTGGATAAACCCAGAGAGCGAAGATTCTTACTGTGGGAAGAGCAAAGATATTGAACGTGAGAAGACAGATAAGAAGGAAAAGAGGGTTTATCAATAAAATAAAACAGGGTAGTAGAGGCCCTCAGCACTCTACGCTGACGAATGGGTAACCATTTTAAAAGGCATCTGTGTGGATGTGCGGATACATGATCGTAACTACGCAGATTGAAGACAAATCGAATGCATTTATTTAGAAGGCGGTCAATTTTATCGAGTAGATCTGCATTCGGGTCATAGTAGCATACATCTTCATAGTCAATTGTGGAAAAGTTTAGGGACTGTACAAGCATGGCCTTTATGTGAGCTGGGAGAAGATTTTTTATCGATACAGTGAACGTAACGTTCCGGTGACCTTTCGGCTGACACTCGTTGCCTATTGCGCCCGTCAAGGTAAGTGTCGACAGGCAGACCAAGATCCTTAACCTAGGAGCCAAACGGAATTGGTACGTTGTCGAAGATTATGGGTGGAACAGTAAAGTTAAGTCATCAAGTTTTCTCAAGCTATGGAGACTCCTAAGTATGATAGCCTGACACTTTGCAGGATTAACCGCTACACCAAAACGGTCGGACCAGCCTTTAATCGTAATTAAATCCCGGTTTAGCCCCTCGACCGCATCCGATAAGTTGCCAACACCTGCCTGACAGTAGAGCTGTAAATCGTCAGCGTGCGTAACCAAGCTTCAGTGTGTGTATCGTCTTTAATACGCACACTGAAGCTTGGTGGTTATAAGATTAATGAAAATGGAGAACAAAAGAGGACATAAAATACCACCTTGAGGGACGCCAGCTGCAAAGTCACACTATTCTGAAGAAGAGTATCCAGCATAAACTGACTGCTGTCGCCCCCGATGATAAGAGGAAAACTATTCCAGTACCTCTTGAGAGACCATAAGATAATAAAGGATACACAAAAGGACATCGTGATTGATGGTATTAAAGGCGTTTGAGAAATCGATTAACACTATAGTAGTAACTTTAGTGTCCCCCATTCCCCGCCTTATATCGTCCGTCACTTTAAAGAGAGCTGACACGGTACCCACGGTGCCCGGGCCTGGAACCGGTTTAAAAAGGGCTGATGAGGGAGTTGTTATAATATATATGAATTGAAACAGTTGTTTATGAACACAGGCCTCGAGCACTTTGGACAGAAGGGGAAGGATCGAAATTGGGCGAAAGTGACCAGAAAGAATTGGATTGGGAATCTTAGGCAAGGCTCAAACATGATCACACGCACGTGTTAGTATTGGAAGTACGTGTGACATCACTAAATCATGAATTTTCACTTAAGTCACAATGTTTTGCTACAAAATACAAACTGTCATATTTATTGAGCAACTACCGACAAATGTCGAAGTACCTACCTAAATTATTATTGTGTTGTCAAATACCTACATTTGTTAGAGTACCCACCCAAGTAAAAATTGTTGTGTGTACAGGAATTAACTCTAAATTTACATTTAAGCCACAGTGATGATATTCCTATAAAATATAATGTAATTTGTAATGATCATTGTGATATATCCTGGATTTTATATTGCTATTTTGGTATTATAAGTCCTTTGAGACAATTAGTACTAGACTGTCAGTTAGTATCAATATTCTTTCGAATATTGATTAAGAATGACTAAATAGGCTATATTAATATCCTTAATTGTCTTGATGCGTTTTAAAAGGTTTCATTACTTAAGAATTGATTATTTACCTAATTGTGAGATTATTTATGGCAATGTGGAAAATGGTGGGGATACCGCACCATTTTCTAGCATTTGACGTATTGAGACAGGTCGACTCGTTGCTATAAATAGTGTGTAATTCGTTAGTTGACTGACTTTGTTGTGAACTACAGGCCAGTAAAGGCCATATATTATGTTGTAATTGTGATATTGTTTTCCTGAAATGTTAAATTTTGTGAAAGATGGACTACACAAGCTTCACGTAAGTTATTTGATATTATAACATGATTATTGCTAATGGTTGTGTTGAAACTCTATCCGTTTTATATTATGGTCTTTATTCCTAATGTCCATAATATGGTGCGTCATGTGAAATGTTACAAGATTCATTATATAATAGTAAAAATAGAATTAGATCTTTATTGTGATAAACAATATTTATATGATTGTAAAAGATATAAATACTGTAGAAGAGCTTCCGTGGAGTTTCTTGCCTTTCTTCTCCACGAGAACTAGGTTCAGCAAAAGGGCGGTAAGCTCTCTTGAGCCTCAATATGAATTAATTGGCAAGCATAATTGAAATAAATACCTAGTCTAGTCTTTCTGTGCTTTTATTCATGAAACTTTTCCCTTACACACCACATACATAGGAACTCTGATACACAGTAAATAACCAGTAAACCATCTTGACATATTATATCGATACTTTTACATGGAGTTCCTTCATGATTCTAACACACGCATATTGGACACGTATTTTTGTGCTTTACCAAATTAATAAAAAATTACACACAAACTTCAGGAGTGGGCAAATGTGACGTCACTAAGGCAGTATAAAGTGTACTAGTGGCGTAATGTTTCACGATATTTCAACGCATTACGTCGTCTTCATTTTATGTTTACGTATCAAAAGAAAAAATACGTGTCCAATACTTTTTTTAACCTACCTGACGGACAAAAACCTAATTTTCAGTAAACTATCCTATTGACGGAGAAATTGATGACCGTACATAAAAAATAAAATAAAAAAACTACATACAGTCGAAAATGGGTGAACTATAGGTGTACCTCTGCCAAACCCTTCGGAGAAAAGCGTTATGTTTATGAAACTGTTTTATTTCATTTTCCATCAACGCTTCATAATTCAGTTGAAAGAAAGAAGCAAGTAAGGTAGAGAATATGGCATCGTCTAAAGTTATATTAGTCAATGTCACGTCGGATTAGCTTCTCTTTGCTAAAGTTTCTGTCAGCTTATGTCGGGGTATAATTTAAGAGCGAAAGCGGTGAGAGTAAATACGGGTCTGCTTGGGTCATAAAAACATCAATAAAATTATGATTATCATACTAAAGTCTGTTTTTTCAATCGCCAAAAGAAGGAAAAATGCTTACGTTAATATGCGAGTGATATCCCCTTGCGTGTATATCCAGATGTATGAACGTAAACGAATTTATAAACTTACTGAATAAAAATATTAAGAAACTATGCTAATCGTTGTTTTCTTTGTGGCATCAAGCAATATGTTTGTACTTGTGTGTCTGGTAACTACAGACAGGACTAGACTTGCCCAAAGCTGGGAGAAATGGAGAGAATAAATAAAAGGGAAACCTTTACCTTGTAGTGACGGGACAACTCAGGTTAAATTAATGATAATGTCTCTAGGCGCGGCGCGACGGACTATTTTTTGTTTATATTTATAAAAGTTAAAAAAATATATATATAATAATAAACGGAATAATATCTTGTACTATTTCAAATAGCATGAGATAAAGTACAATAAATAAAAAAAAAACAAATTCATAAAAACAAAAATCCACATCCTTATAAATCACTCATAACTTACGGCGTTAAGCTCAGAAGACACTCTTACGAATCGTTATTTTCACTAAGTTCTCGGAATAACTCGGTGAATAAGTAATACATGAATGATAGCGCATTAGTTAGTAGACGCAGACTCACACCTAATACGTCTTTCAATATTAATGATTAACTTCCACCAACCTTTGTCGTAATTGATGACATATCTAAGGCCTTTGATAGGGTTCCACACACTAGAGTAATTAGTAAGGTTCTTAATATGTGATGAATGCCCGTCTGTGCAATTGGATATTCAGTGTGCTAACCGAACAGTCATAAGGGGTGGCCATAGGGTTTAGTATATCCTGACTAATGGCATTTAATGTTGGGGTACCTCAAGGGTATGTTCTTTGTGTAACACTGTTCTTGCTGCTGACAAGTCTTAGATTAAAATGTTTTAGCTACATGCATAAAAATATCATAATATCTTACTAGATTACCCCAAAGGTTTAGGCACAGGGGGGTTGCAGCTTTATTTTTTGTTATTTATTATTATTTGTTTAAGACTTATTATTAATGAAAAAAATACAACGTAACAGCTAGACCCAACGCAATAACTCTCTCCGACGTGTAGACGTGTAGTTAGTTATACGTTATGTGTTGTAGTGCAAACTCCACAAAGTAAAGTCTTTAGTAGTAAAGGCATAGGTCAAATTAAACACCAAAATAAATTATATTGAAATATAAATATGTATGTCGTATAACTTTCACAACTTCATTAAAATAATATAAAAGTTAAACGGTTTTATCACTACTTACCGCCCAAAAAATATACATAATTCAGTCATCGTGTTTGTTAAAATAATAGTACATAATTCTCCACAACGAGCGTCCCGCAGTGTATTGCCAATGAAAACCTACAGTTTCCCCTTGGACGGAATAAAAAAATAGAATTAATGGAAAGTCCGCTTTCAGCCCTGAGCAAATAACGTTTTTGTCATAAACTTTTCAACATTTTTATCAAATTTGCCGATGTCACAGTCTATGGAATTTTACAGGTTATCGGTCGGTAGTTCTAAAATTTTGTTATTCAGTTCGTAACGAAGCATGATTTTAAAAGCCTAGGCTGTATTGAAATTGTTTTTTTTTTTAAAGTGCTTGTTATATTGACGATTTTTAGCGTTAATGTGACCATCACTGATACAATGATACTAGTTTTTAGGATATTCGTATTTTTACCGACTTTAAAAAAATGAGGAGATTCTCAATTCGTCGGAATCTTTTTTTTAACACGGTTTATAATAAAATTATAACCAAACGATCTAAGCTGATTAGATAGTTTTGACGCTTTTCAAAATTAAACATGCATAATGTTTACTGTGTAAATAAAACACAATTTCTAAATACTATGAGTTTTTAAATCAACATTATTTTGTAACACATTCAGAAGAACTACTACTGATTTCATTATTATACGTAAAACAATATATACTTATAATTATCACCTACTACTTACAATGTTGCCTAGGTTTTAAATCTTACACAACTTGTAAATCTGGACTGATACCACTGACGCACCACTGCTTCAGCAATCATAATCTTAAGAATCTTATTTCTTAGTAATATTATAAAAGCGAAAGTTTGGATGGAGGTATGTTTGTTACTTAATCTCGCCAGAACGGCTGCACGAATCTGGATGAAATTTGTCATAGAGATCGGAATAGCTGGAATAGCTATTTACCCCGGTATAAAGGGATGATAACACTCTTGGGATTACAACACTATTCACGCGGACGAAGCCGCTGGCAGAAGCTAGTATTTTTATAAAAAGAGTACGCGGAAGAGCTCGTGGTCAAATAATAACAGCCGCACGAGACAAACTTCAATTTTAAGCAACGCTTATCGAGGTCGGTTTGAACATTGGTAACCATCTTTACAAAGCAAGATTAATTCGTGCCTCGGAAAGTACGTTAAGCTGTTGGTCCCGACAGTCATTTCTAGATTTGCCCAGCCTTGCCTAGGTATATGGAGGTCAGATAGGCAATCGCTCCATGTAAAATATTGGTACCCAGCTGGGACCTTTTAAACTGGAAGTCGACTCCGATATAGATGGCGAATATAGACAGAATGAGTATGCGAATAGGAAACTATAAATAAACGAAAAAGCGCCGTCCGAAAATAGGGCACATCCCACCCCACTTCACATTTCTAAAACTAACGTTTAGTATCCGATACATCACTTTGCATAAAGCCGTGCTGCTAACTGACAAGTAAATTAAACTGTCGATCATGTTACATAAAACACGGCACAAGTTTGTAACAGCCCGTTTTAGATCCAATACACAGGGGCTTGGAAATTCAGCTTTTGTACCAAATCAAAGTTTGGTGTAAACTCTTGTTGTTTTGAAATGAACTGAAAATAAAGGGGTATTTATAAAAGAAAAGGGATGTATAATATGTGAATACACCCATAATACACATTTAGTAACATTCGTCTCGCATACTTAACCTAGTTATTACTCAAAATAAATAAAACTATGAAATGTCGTATGATACCTTACTTCATTCTGTCAACGCGCTTAGTACATAATTTATAAAATGAAAATGTAAAGGGGGACCTGGTGTCCTGAAATAAAAGGCACGAGCCTTGCTTAGTTACCAGTCTCCCACAATATATAATTTACCTATATTGTGTATCATTGTCGAATCTGACCCATCTTCTATATAATTATGTTACGGCTAATACCCGAAGTGCGGCTACACCTAGTATTAGTGCGGCTACACCTAGTTTTAGCCGGTTAGAACTAGGTGTAGCCACGCGTCGGAGCCCCGCTGCGCGGGGCTCCTATTTCCGTCCGCAGGGTCTAATGTAACCTAACACGAACGAGATGACGAGAGATGACGGGGTGCCCTAAGCTCCGGCTAATACTAGGTGTAGCCGCACTTCGGGTATTAGCCGTAACATATATATAAAAATGAAACCCTATTTCTTCTGGTCACGCTATAACTTGAGAACGGCTTTACCGATTTTGCAAATTCTTTATTTGTTGTGTTTATTATTGTTAGGAGAAGGATCCTAAATAGAAAAAAAATGGTAGGTAGGAAGGGTAGGTATGTAGGTATGGTAGGTTTGTAGGTAGGGTAGGTATGTAGGTAGGGTAGGTTGGATAGGGTAGGCAGGTAGGGTAGGGTAGGCAGATAGGATAGGGTAGGGTAGGTAGGTAAGGTAGGGTAGGGTAGGTAGGATAGGGTAGGTAAGGTAAGGTAGGGTAGGCAGATAGGGTAGGGTAGGTAAGGTAGGGTAGGGTAAGTAGTTTAGGGTAGGTAGTGTAGGGTAGATAGGATAAGGTAGAAAGGTAGGGTAGGGAAGGTCGTTGACGGGGGCGAAGCCGCGGGCACAGCTAGTGTGAAACAATTTATGCATATTGTGGTGAGAAATAAAAAAAATAACTTAAGTAAAGTTTTTAAAGTTAAGTCAATATGGGAATCAGAAAATGTAATAATTTAAATACGCTTTTACCTGCTACGATCCCTATATACAAACTTATTTAGCACCCAGCCGTTTCTATGAATCTGTTTTATATGCGGTATTTATATAAATCTTGGAAGGAAGGTGCAAGAAAAGTTAGATTTAATTGTTTAGTTATGTACACATAAAGAAACAGTCGGAAATTACATTATAAATACCAGTAAAGATAAAAAGAAATTTATTCCAGCAGACCTGCGCAAGGAGAAATGAAAAATAAATTTGTTTTTTTTTTCTGATTTAGTTTTACATCAAACGTACTTCTTGTATTTATTATTCTTCGTTGGTTGTTGTGTAGGTCACGGATAAACAAAAACTCGTTGAATAAGAAAAAACTTTTTAACAATACCAAACTTTTTGGCAAAATCCGCATGCAAAAATAAGATTGCTCAGCTTAAGCGGGTTCAAAGACACTTTCATGCACTTAGTCAAAGAAAAGTTTCATTGAATTAGTATCAGTTCGAGACAAAAAAAGAGAAGAGTTTTCATTAAAGTACGGTTTTCATTAATGAGGGTTGAATGAAATGGTTCTTCACTAAATCTTTTGTCTGTGCATATAACTTCAAATATATATGGGAAACATGTATAAACACAAAAGCTGAAGTCATTACATATTTTATGCAAAAAGTCATCATCATCAATCAGCTGAAAGACGTCCACTGCTGGACATGGGCCGTCCTCAAGCATCACCACATTGACCGGTTCCGCGCGTCTCGTATCCACCAGATCCCCGCAATCTTCACAAGGTAATCGGTCTACCTAGTGAGAGGCCTTCCAACGCAAAGTTTTTCGGTTCGCGGTCGCCACTCCAGAACTTTCTGCCCCATTGGCCATCCGTTCTGTGAGCAATGTGCCCTGCCCACTGCCATTTAAGTTTAGCAATTATTTAGGCTATGTCAGTAACCCTGGTTCTCTTGTGGATCTCTACATTTCTGATTCGATCATGCAATGATGAAACGCCGAGCTTGGCCCTCTCCTCCTCCATGCAAAACGAAATAAATAAAAATGTTTTTTTTTAACAGTGGTAATGCGGGCAAGTCTTGAATGATGCATAGAATATTGAATATAAGAACAGAAAGCAAAAACATGTAACAAAAATTAAAGACAGTAGTTATGTGGGGTTACACGGTCAAGATAACTGAGTACCCGAAAGGTCAATGTCACTCTGACGTTCGACTCTCGCTATTGGCTCACGAGACGAACGCGGGGCGCCGCGTGGGTAACAGAGTGTGGGTCCATTTGATATTTCGAGTGCTCTTCTTCTTTCTTGACCGTGCTTTATATGTAATGTAGAAAATAAAAGTAAGAGGTACTTACAGTTTATATTCTACAGTATCACAAATCACAACACGATATTGGTAAATGTAGATGAAATGAAATTCATATGGGCGATTGATAATTACAAGAACATTAAAAACCTTATGAGTAATATAAATTGCATGAAAAATTACGTTCTAGTCGTACAAGTCTCGTTGTCTTTTGTTTATTTTTCAAAAGTCGCGTTTCCGTGCAGACAAGTGTACTAAATATTGTGTTGCGTAGTAAATACTTATTTGAGTAGCCTACAGTACTTATTCCTTCTTCTACGCCTGGCAAATAATCAGAAACCACCATCCTAACCAATATCCAGAACACAATTCAGACCATAAACGTCAACCCATAAAAGGTTTATTACGCCGACCCATCGGTTGATCACAGAATCAGGAGCCTACACGATCTTCTTTATAACATTAGTAGTCCTTTCATTACAAAAGAAAGTTTCAATATGTCCGTATTCTGGATCCCCGATAAAATATACGATCTGTCCTGTTTCCAAGGATTATTATTACGAAGGCGCCAAGAATAAAAAAAGAATGTCAAAAAGGGATTTATTTGAAGCCCTTTTGGTGGCAAATGAGGTGGAATCGACGTCAGCATTATATCGTCTGGATTTAACGAAGGCATCGAATGTAGACGGACGCCTGTAGAAAGGAAATTCTGATAGGGACGGTGTACAGTGTCTCAGAGATTTGCAAGATGGAACTATGATCGAGTATCTTACTGACAATTTGTATTCGGTTTTTCTGTCGCTTTACGTTTGAGCCTATTTTCAAATATGTGGCTGAATAAATGATGACACATGGCCATCATTCACAGTTCGCCTATATCAACGAGTTATCGACACGTTCTATTTACGCTTTGGTTACTTGCTTTGGCATTACGTATTACACCTTCCTGTAGGTACTAATAAATACATACAGGAATAAACAAATACACATTAAAATTAAAACATATAAAAATTAAAACCCATTTAATAATGGAAAACAATTTATTGGTGATACCATTAACGATTGGCAGGACATTCATCGCGGTATTAAAATATCATCTAAAACCGACTTAAAAAAAAAGAAGGCGGTTCTCAATTCATCGGAATCTTTTTATTCAATGTATACTAAATCTATAACAGTTGTTTTTTTTTTTGGAAAAAAGCCTTTTTAATTTACTGACATAAAATAATTATGTGGTCTATACTCTTGATAAATACTAGTTTCCACTTTTATTTTAATTAAAAACAATAAATTTAAAAAAATGTAAATACTCTTAAGTATTATACCATAGATACAATAGAATCATCATCAGCTAAATGTTATGTTACTTTTACGTATAAAGGCTCCCTAGCCAGATAGGACATATACAACTTTTTCAAAGAAATTGGTCTAAAATATAAGTAAAAACACGCCAAGTGCGTGTTGGGCCACGTGCGGTAATAGGGTTCCGAAGTTGCACAATAATGTGGACTAAGAAGAAGGTTTTATTTTTGTATATTTTTACATGGTTCATAAACGTATAGTTACTACCTGTTTTACACAACTAACAATGTTATATACGTAATTTTTTATGGAATTTGTGTAAGACTTTTACTTTTACAAGAACATTTTATAAGTTGGTCGACTATTGCTCGTAAACTTGTAAAGCCAACGTAGCTGTGAAAGTTTTACTTTTAATTTTGTTATATAGTACTTCCGTGAATGTTTTAACGGCACACACTTGCCTCTAACAAAAAATTGCAATTTAAAGTTTAACTTTACACAAACGGATCCCTGAATCGAAAAATGGTTTTGGTTTTCAGAGACCCGTTATATTTTTTAATGGCCATTCCAACGATACAACCCACAGCTTGGGATAGACGAGAAAAAAACATCCCCACTTTACACGTACAGGAGGTACCCTAGAAAAAATGATTTTTTATGATTTTATTTCGCCACTTTGTCTGCGGGTTTAATTTGTATATCCATGCCAAATTATAGCTTTCTAGTTCTAAGAGTCTCTGAGCTAAGCTGCGGACGGACAGATGGACATGGTGAAACTATAAGGGTTCCTTGTTGACTACGGAACCCTAAAAGTCATTTTAAAATAAGCTTTTAATGGACTAACAAGTACGAAACAAAAATCGCTTGTCAATTAATATCCAATATATATTACGCCAAATAATAAAACTCATTATTTGGCGTGCGCTGTGAAAAATATTAATGATACATAAAAATTATGTAATACACGATAAAAGTATTCATTGTTAGCTACGAAAAAGTCTGCGAGAGAACATATGAGATATGTTCTCTCGCAGACCATCATAGTTAAGTCACAATAGCAGCTTTGTGTTCATAAATTTTTACATTCTTATTGAAGTATTATTCTTATTAAAAAAAATAGTTTTACAAATTGGTAGGTAGGTAGGGTAGGTATGTAGAGTAGGGTTGGTATAGGTATGTAGGATAGGGTAGGGTAGTTAGCTTGATTAGTAGGGCAGGTGACTAGGTTGGTAGGTAGGTAACGTAGGTAAAAATAGTTTAACAAATTGGTAGGTAGGTAGGGTAGGTATCTAGAGTAAATAGGTAGGTGTTAGGTAGGTAACGTAGGTAAAAATAGTTATAAAATTGGTAGGTAGGTAGGGTAGGTATCTAGAGTAAATAGGTAGGTGTTAGGTAGGTTGATAGGCAGTTGACGGGAGCGAAGCCGCGGGAGTATATAAATGTGAAAGTTTGGATGGATGTGTGTGTGAATGTATGTTTGTTACTCAATAATGCCAGAACGGCTGAACGGCTCTTGATGAAATTTGGCAAAGATATAGGTTATAGTCTGGAATAGCACATAAGCTACATCATCCCGATATTATGTTCCCTTGGGATGATAAAACATTTTTGACGCGGGCAAAGCCGCTGACAAAAGCTAGCATTTCAATATGTAACTACATAAGTTTCAATTAGCTGAATCTTGGCGTAGGTTAAGTTTAATTGACTGCCAAAAAGTGCTTGAAAAATCGATTACTTGTTGCCGGACACACATACGAAAGTACAGTAATTAAAGCTTTCAATTAGGTACACTACAGATGGAAACAATCCTATGAAAACGCATCGTTGCTTTGTTGCGTCTTGCATATTCACATAATTCAGCCCGAGCAACGGTCAAACTTTTCTTTTATTTTCCTTTTTTTTAATCCATGTTATCCCACTGCTGGGTAAAGAGTTTTTCCATAACCTTCCACTGTTTCCAAAGGGTTTTTTTTAAATATTATCTAGTGCACACAGCTTTAAAATCCATGTTTAATTTTTAATACCAAAGTACGTTATATCTTTCTTATGTCTTGAGGAAATGAAGGTTCTACGTTTAAAAAATATACCAAATTAAAATAACGTTTTAGCGCTTCGGGCGTAGTGGTTGTCGTCTACCAAGAAGAACTATCTCCATTCTAGGTGTTGGGCCACGAAAATTGAGGGTTAAAGAGTTTTTATTTATTTTTTACTCTAAAATATTGCTATACGGAAAATTGCTTATTATAATTACGTATTTTTAATGTAAAATAGTATGGTTTTAATAGGTTTCTTTTAGGCAAGCGTGCTTCATCGTCGACCACATCATCGCTTACCATCAGGTGAGATAGTGGTCAAGCGCAAGCCTATCAACAATAATAAAAAAATAAAAAATAGTACATCTGTTTAAATTATAATTTTCTTATTTAGAAGTACACCACTCACTGCATTTTATTTATTTAAATGACACACGATTTGTACATTCTACGTTAAGTTGGCAGGTACATTATTTTAAAACAAAAACCGAAAGTATTACAAATATCTTTACAACAATTTTCATTCCTAAAAGAACGATAGGCACCTGGTTCACATTAAGGTTTTCACAACAACCAACCGTAACGCTCGGCAATTTTAAATGGACACTTGCAATAGGGACACAACTCCAAACCTCCAATAAAGACAGAAAGAAAAATAACCAAATCCGAGTACTCCAATCGATCATTATTGTCTTTCCTTGCACATACTGCAACCGGCTTCCTTTGAAAAAATGTTACTTTTAGCTAGCCATATAATTTAAAAAGCTAAACTCGTAGCCCAACCTAGAAATTCATTAAAGCACCAAAGAAATTCTTGAAAACTCACAAGCGCCTGAAGTGGTAATTCCATTCTTTTAAGTGTCAAATAATAGGTACCTAATTATTTCAGCGAGCATTCTTAAAACTATAAGTTCTCGAGTGAAAATATAGGAACAGTTCAACTGAAAGTATTGGATTCTTAATTGGTCTAAGGGACTCTGTTCCACGCTACGGTAAACGTTGTGAAACAACTACGGACCATTTTTATGTGTTTTTTGTTTGATGGCTTTTAGAGTTACATTAATGTTTAGATAACATTGTGAACTGCTGGATAACAGAAATCTAATAAATAAATCAGTTATATTTACTTGTAGAATTGTGATATTCTTATAAAGGATGGGAAAAATATCGTGGATCAAACGAATCAGGGTGATTCGATGGGGAAATAAGAAGAAAAATAATGGAAAAAAAAATTGTGATTCTTTGTATATCGACCTGTTTCGTTTGATCCACGATTTTTGGCCCACCATGTATATGGGAAACTGGGGTGACTTGGTTCTACGGTAGTCTTTGTACATAAAATTATAAAGCCCCTAAACATCTTCCGTTGATTTAAAAAATCAAATCAAATCAAATCTTACCCTACTGTTAGTTCTACTTCCCCGACTTTATCCGATCAATGTGGCGACACTTGGGGCAGATCTATGGGGCGGAACAAGCAGAAAGACGTAAGACGAGGACCTCCTTAAAAAAAATTTCATACAAAATGTATAAAAGCGTCGCGACGCAAAATATACAGAAAAGACCGTTATTAGACTTGGAATTATCATTTTAAATTAATTTGAGTTACTAAGTAGCTGTATTATTCTTATGAACCAAGTCATCCGTAGGATCAAATCTCCCCAGTCTACTATGGGAACCTGATGTTTCTGAGATAAATATGAAGTTATTTAAAACATAAAACTAATTAGTTGCAAAAATATTTGTTACTGCCAGCATACAGTCTGAATGGTTTTTTCAGAAGGCAACCTTCACAATGCTAATGTATGATGTGCGAGCATTAAATAATTCAATACATAACATACAGTTTAGTATGTTCATAGACAAAATTATGATTATACTTCCTCATTATAAATAATATTATTTACTCCCTGACTCCCTCTCTACGTAATATACGTAGAAAAGACTTTAAAAAATAAACCCCAGATTCCCGTTATTAGATCAACAAACATAAATCACTCAGACGGGATTTTGGAAAATTAATGTCTTTATAAGTTCCAAACTCGTGTAATTGTGAAAAACAAACCATCGCATTCGCATCGCAACAATTTACTCCGAAATTGCATAAATTTTTTGAAGGAACGGTTTCGCGGCTTTCCTAGTTGAAATTGGTAGCTGCATATGAATTGACGCCAAATATTCATTTTGTATCGCATTGCGCTCCCGACTGCAAGGTATGAAGTGTCACAGGTGTTTTGAAAACCCCGCAATTGGAAATTTTCATAATCTCATCCTGTCGTTCCCTAGTTTTATTTTTCTTTGTGGAATAACCCGGCTTTACCTGGCTTCCTACCTGAATTATTGAATTAAAGATTCTCTTGCATATATTGTACGTGTACATTTGTGTATTATAATAATAAAAATTGTACATTTTCTTGTTTACAAAATATACCAACCCAAAAAATTTGGGTGAGTTGACTGATTGCTGATGCCACGAAAAACTCGATGAGCACTTGGACATCCATGGCTTTAATGTTTAAAACTTTCAACCCTAAACGACTCATACATAATTATTCATAATTCCCAATAAGGTTCTTATATTTACGCCATTTGAGGTTTTCTGCACATTCAGCAGCCAAGTCAGAATTTATTATTGAAAAATATGTCACACTTAAAAAAGGTAGCAAAATTAGCTTTGCTTGGAATATAATCTGTTCTTGAAAGGCCTACCTATACAGGTAAGACTAATTACCTACATAATTGCATGAAACATTTCAATCTGCCGTGTCTATTTAGAGTCGTTCTATATCATTAGAGTAAATGTTAGCTATACGAGTCTTGCCCCCTTTGCTTACTCTGTAATTGAAGTGGCGAGGAAATCTCTAGAAGCACGGATTACCGAACATTCACATTTGCATGGCTTCGCGTTGGACAAATATTTGATCCAATCCTATCCACCGATGTTTGCTCACAGGCCATATCAAGCCTCAAATATCTTCATTCGCGGGCTGGCGTTTATTTCAAGCAAGTCCATACTTACTTGTTAAATTGAAATTTAACTCTTTTAAATTTCAAATGTAGTATTTATAGGTCAAATAAAAATTCAAAGTCTTTTTAATTCGCAATTTTTGATTGCATAACTGATGAAGTTAAAAAGATGAATGGACTGTGTGAAATGTGACTAGAAAAGGATGACTACTTAGATAACGGCTAACGGAGAAATTTGACAGAAGAAAAAATATTACGACGACCCCAAATACATAGGCAGGTCCAAAAGTTTAAGGAAATATTCTACGAATTAAGACCGCCGTTGGATTGAGAACAAGAGAATGATAAGCTGTACCTTTGATAATGAAAGTATACCTTCAAATGTTTCGACGTCTGTATTATTGATTTTTACAACTCAATCAATACGTGAACAGTACTAACGGTCTATATTATACAATCATATCTCCACAATCGATATCTAATCGAATATTCATAACTTCACAGCCACATGCCTAAACAGCTATCAGAGTATATTGCGTCGCGCGATGAATCTCCAATACTACTGTTATTGTTAACACCGTCAAAATCCGGCTTTCACACTAATGTGTTTATTTATAAACGATTTCCTTCCACCCTTTGTCGAAAATGTACTGAGGATATTTTTGGAACGGTATCGTTGCGTTTGTGGGCGTTTGGTTCCGACTATACGGGAATATACGGGGATGTTTATAATAAAATTGTCAGCACACGCTTTTGACTATTTAATAATTAATTTAAAAACACATATCGTATTTTTCTAAATTCTGTTCGCGTGTATATAGATATACTTACTACCCTACATTTACAATACTTACTATGACAAACTGAACAAAATAAGAGCTCACTTGAGAAGTGAGCTCTTATTTACGGAGACGTATTTCTTGCGCCGACCCTACATGTAGTTGGTTTTGTTGATCGAAGTTTAGCAACAATGCTTTTCCCTGCTTCTTTGTCATAACTCGTGTGCTGGAAAACGTATCTAAGGTAGGCAACCTTCCTTTATTTGACGGTCAATGATGGTATCGCCCGCCTACATCTAGTTGGTATTGTTGATCGAAAACGCTTTTTATCTGCTTCTTTGTCATATCTCTTGTGCTGAAAAATTTGTCCTAGGTAGGCAACCTTCATTTGTTTGGAAGGTTAATGATGGTACATACAGCTGCAGAGAAACCTCATCCCTAGAAGAATTGCATTGATATCACAAAGATAGGGCGCACGTAAACATCGTAGTATACCACCAGGGCAGCCTAAATATGCTGATGTTAGTTAGCGCATGACAATTTTGTATGAATAAGGTAAACAATTATTGTTAAATGGGTATCTTGCACGCTTACTTGTGGAATTGATGTCAATAACTACAGAAAACTAACTTCATTGTGGTCACAGAGATGGCGCTCACGCGGCGGACGTAAACATCGTAGTATAACCTCCTGTCCATAGATGTCGCTTTTGGTACATTTCTAGGGGTGAGGATTCTCTGCTGCTGTATGTACCACCCGCTGTTTTTTTGTGAGACACGCTTGCCTAGAAATAACTTATTTAATGACTATGATTTTTCTGCGTCTTAACTTTATGACGCAAAAACATAGTTTATTTGGAAAATATTTATGTTTATAACGCGAAACGGTGCCCTACACACATTTATATCCCCAATGTTTCCACTTTTTCCGCATAAT
Source organism: Orthosia gracilis (assembly GCA_947562075.1). Classification (NCBI taxonomy): domain Eukaryota; kingdom Metazoa; phylum Arthropoda; class Insecta; order Lepidoptera; family Noctuidae; genus Orthosia; species Orthosia gracilis. The sequence goes on along the minus strand of OX387265.1, from coordinate 41,900,269 downwards.
AGAGAATAGGGGATGTGTTGGGATGATAATACCATAATGGGAAACGGCTAATGTTGCGTGAGGGTGCATTTTCGTATGCACTTGTATTATAACAGAGGATTAGTCGTGAGTTTGCGCCTACCTTATATTTGAAATGTTTATTTAATTACATGTAGAAAATGAGTGCTATTATTGATGTCTACCAAAGTTAATTCTATAGATACTTTTTTATAAAACTTTTTTTCAATTATTTTTACGGAATTTTGTAAAAGAATATTTTAAGATAGTTTACTACTAAGTTACTGCCTGCAGTTTTTGCCCACTGCTATGCAAAAAAAAATACAAATATTTTAATGTCAGGCACCAAGGCCCATAGGGTATTAGTATTACATCTTACTTAAAAACTTTGTTAATAACATGCAGGCACACAAAAAAATAACAAAGGAAACCATAATTACAGGAAGGTTTAACAGGCTTTGTTGCCAACATGTAACCTGATAAACCTCCCCATCCTAGGCCCATCTAGCCTCTCTTCAAACACCCTCAGAATGCTGTTGCTGGTTCCCTTACTCTGGATATTGCTGACGCAACTTTCTTCCGCATTATCGCAAAGTAATCGTCAGCGTGCGCATCAACGAACATATCTGACATCGGCAAAGACCTCCACCTCCTTTTATGCTGTTGCCAACCAGGGCTAATTGTTCGTAAACATTGGTTAAATTGGGTATTTTGGTTAAAATGGTTCGTGATTTTTACTCATATCTTCTTCTAATATCTTCTTATAAAATATTATGTTGGTTATAAATTATATGCTTGAAAAAAAGAGAAAGAAAAAAAAAATATTTGTGAGCCTCTAAGGAAACACGAGCTTGCTGTATTCTTTAATGTTTCAGCATTTTTTATAGGCGATTTTATTATTTGGTTTCTTAAGTGCCTTGATTTTTTTTTTTTGTAATTAATTAGTGGTAATTGTTATAAGCGCGATTTTAAAAAGTTCATTCTTTTAGTTTACAAGGTAAGTATCAAATGTTTCTTTTTACCCGACTGCCGAATATGTATGTTTGTTCCTATGTGGCGTTCTAGAGACCAAACCCGTTGGCCGATTTTGATTATTCTTACGTCGATCGATTTGTCTTAACCCTGCGAGTGTTACTGGCTGCATTTAAATTAGAAAAAGGGTGTTTGTTCACGTCAAGGTTGCGCAGCACCCTACGAACGTCCTTTTGATGGATGCGAATGTCCGACATACTCGTCTCGCATCCATCAGGAGGAGGAGGGGGCCGCGCGTCACCAGAATCCAGCTGTGAAGATTCCGCAAAAAGAGAGGCAAACAAGTTAGCTTTCTCCTCAGCGGAGTGGGCCAGTGACCCGTCGGGCCTCAGCAGTGGTGGTAGTGAGGGACGGCAGAAGTTCGATTCAACCGACTTAGCCAGGGACCAAAACGCTTTACTACCCGCTGGGTATGAAGCAAGTTTGGTCCCAATACGGCTTATGTGGTCAAACCGAGATCGTCGCATCACCTTTTTGCAGGACTTGGCAGCCCTATTGTAGGCGCTCTTCCGCTGACCCATTTCGCTTGCTTTGCGTGCCCGACTGTCGACCCATGCCAGGTACGCCTCGTGTTTAAGCGTGTTGGCGCGCTTGCACTCGGCGCCAAACCATGGCCGGTCAACGCTAGACATTGCTACGTCAGAGAACGGAATGTAGTACTCCATTCCCTGACGCAACACATCCGACACGGCGTCCGCGCACGACGAAGGATCAGCCGAAAAGAAGCAAGTAGGCTGCCAAGGATAAGATGCGAAAAAAGAACGCATCCCTTCCCAATCTGCTGACTTGTACCGCCAAACCCGCCGAGCGCCTCTTGGGCTGGGATCGGGTGGGGAGTGAACGGATACAGACTTCACCAGACAATGGTCGGAACTACCCAAAGGTGAAGATACCGACACCGAGTAGCGGTCTGGATCTGTTGTCAGCAGAAGGTCCAAGCAATTGGCTGTGTGCGAATCAACATCCGGCACCCTTGTTGCCTCCTGGACCAGCTGGGTGAGATTTAAAGCAAGCGAAAGCTTTCTCATCTCACGCCCAGCATGATCAGAGATCTGGTACGGAAAAAGCCACTCCTGGTGGTGGGCATTGAAGTCCCCCAGTAATACTAATTGGGCAGAAGGGTACCGCTGCTGTGCCGTATCAGCCGCCTCACTAAGATACTCTGTGAGCCTGGTTGTCTCCTGATCGCCGCTGTGCGAGCGGTAGACACAGGCGTAGACAATTTTATCAAGGCCCGTGTCCACCATGGCCCACAGCACAGAGAACCTAGAGTCCTCAAGGTTTCGGAGACGCCGATAACAGATGTCGTCTCGGGCGTACATGCATACACCCGCGCGTTGCTTAAAATTGTGCTCCAGGGTATACCCTGGGTAAGTTAGGTACGATACTTCTGATGGACATCCGATCTGCGTCTCCGAAAGGAAAAAGAGAGCCGGCTTATCAGTCTCCAGGTGATGATGGACTGCTATGAGGTTGGAGTGCAAACCTCTGATGTTCGTGAGGTGCACTTTGAGTGGGAGGGGGTGCAGCCGCTGTTTAACTTTAAACTTTTTTCTCCTTTTCATATTTCGATGTGAGTGAAGTTAGGTGAGGAAAAGGAAGTGAGATGTGGTTCCACGCTGCTAACCTTCAGACACGCACTGAAGGGACGCTATCATTGGGGGACTAGTCTGGAGACTGCGGGGACGCCCGAGCCCCCCCGGGAATGTCCATCGGGCCCTCCCTTCTGGTCGCCAACCAGCACGATGGTGCATTCCGGCATTTTTCGTCAGTTGGCGGGGCAGCCTTTCGTGTGGGGCTGGCACACTACTTGGGCCCCCAACTACCTGCGGTCGGCCAGCGGTGCACCGTGCCTCGGATCCCGCTACCCTCCGCGACCAGCCGCCCGATACGCCCCTAACAGCGCGCGTCAGGCTGGTCTGCCTGCAATAGAACCGCCACCTCGACCCATCTCCTGAACTGGCTACACCGAGCATCGCACCGGAACACGGCTAGGCCGCTTGGCGGTACGTCTTTGCCCGGTGGGTGGTCGCAAGCCTTCGGCCGAAGCCTACCACCAGTTATTGTCACCTGATTGGCACCACCCGGGGACCACGTGTAGGGTATCGAATAGGGTACTTTCCTACGGACGTGGGTGACTCGGCCCCCAAAAACCCTTAGGGTGCTGCGCAACCTTGACGTGAACAAAGCTAGTGGCCCCGACGGGATTCCGGCAATTGTTCTCAGAACCTGTGCGCCTGAAGTGTCTCCGATCCTGACACGCCTCTTTCGCCTTTCGTATGAGACGGGAAAAGTGCCGAATGCTTGGAAGCAAGCTAACGTTCAGCCTGTGCCCAAGAAGGGCAGTCGGGCTGACCCGGCCAACTACAGACCCATATCAATAACGTCCATCCTCTGCAAGAGTATGGAACGAGTGCTCAACTCCAAGCTCCTGGCATACCTAGAAGCTAACGACATCCTCAGTGACCGCCAATATGGCTTCCGCCAAAATCGGTCAACTGGCGATCTTCTAGCGTATGCCATACACATCTGGAGTGAGGCCATCGAGAAGCACGGGGAAGCGCTTGCCGTCTCCCTCGACATCTCGAAGGCTTTTGATAGGGTCTGGCATGAAAGCCTTATTGGTAAGCTTCCATCATTCGGTCTGCCCGGTGGTCTGTGCGATTGGATTGCAGACTTCCTGAGGGACCGGTCCATTCAAGTGGTTATTGATGGCCGCTCTTCTGACCTACTGGGTATTAATGCCGGGGTCCCTCAGGGGTCCGTACTCTCAGCAACATTGTTCTTGCTGCACATAAATGACTTGCTAAAACCCGGCACCTTTGGGTACGCGGACGATAGCACTGTTGCTGAGAGATACGTGTCCGACGCGCGCGCTACTGGACCTCAGATCCGGTCTCTTCGAGAGGCCATGGTCGGGCGCTTGAATCTGTCCTTGAAGGCAGTCTCCGAATGGGGCGATGCCAATCTGGTCAGATTCAATGCTGCTAAGACCCAGGCGTGCCTTTTTTCCGCTAAAAGGAGCCAATTCCACCCGGCTCCTTCTTTCCGAGGTGTGACCGTGCCGATTACTGACCATCTTGAGATTCTTGGCATTACGTTGACATCGACGCTCAATTTTGGTCCGTTCATTGAGGCAAAAGCTCAGCTGGCTGCCAAAAAATTGGGGATCCTCGCGAAGGTGAGACGGTACTTCACGCCAGAACAGTTGCTAAACTTGTATCAAGCGCAAGTTCGATCATGCATGGAGTACTGCTCTCATCTCTGGGACGGATCTGCCAGGTACCAGCTGGATGCACTTGAGTCGATCGAAAGACGGGCCAAGAGGCTCATCGGCAATGAAGTACTGGTCGAATCTAGGCTCCAGAACCTCGAACATCGGCGCCGAGTTGCCAGCCTGTCGGTTTTTTATCGGTTACATTTCTGGGAGTGTGCGTTGGAAATGCATGAACTAATTCCTCCTAGCCCGTTCCATCATAGGACTACGAGACGTACGGCGATGCGTCATCGGTACATGGTGGACATCCCACCCATACGCACCAAACGTTTTGGGAATACTTTCATTATGCGTACAGCAAAGGAGTGGAATTCCCTGCCGGAGTCTGTATTTCCTGATAGCTACAACCTGGGAGTCTTCAAGTCAAGAGTGAATAGGTTTCTTCTAGGCAAGCGTGCTTCATCGTCGACCACATCATCGCTTACCATCAGGTGAGATAGTGGTCAAGCGCAAGCCTATTATCAATAAAAAAAAAAAAAAAAAAAAGAAAAATGTCCGCTTTTGGGCGCCATGTTGTGGGAGACCACTTTTTTATTTTCTACCAAACCTATCGTGTGAGGTAACAAAATAAAGGGTTTTAAGAGTTTATTTATAAAATATAAAACACTTATATGTTTAAAAGTACCTAATTCTAAAATAAAACTAATAAGTTGTAAATAAAAAAGTGAATTCAAAAAATCTTAAAGCCCGACTGCTTAAAAAGCGAAATCAAAATACGTAAACAAGAAGAAAATCATGAACGTCCCATACGGTTAAACATTTTTATTAATTTATCTAGTTTTTGCTACTAATACCACCGCGTCATTTGACGGCTAATTTTGTGTTTACATTTGGATGGTTGGCAATTGTTATGAAGAAACCTGTTGTAAACCACTTGGGCTCTCCTCTATGCTCATCCACTTAGGGCAAAGGATTTTACAACGCAATACACTCACGGAACCAATTTGTAGAAATCAATGTCCAGACGTTTATGCCGTGTAGTCGATAGCAATTGATTTCAGAAGAATGGAGGTGACAAATTTATTTTCTGTTTGTTATTAGGGATAATGACAAACAAATATTTTTAATCCGTCAGGTAGATTAATTAAATATATTGCCTACGTATCTTTTCTTTTGTCATGAAAACAGAAAATAACGATGATAACGTTGGAATTTCGCGTAACGTAGTGTTTTATTACACTTTTTACTCAAAAGTGACGACACAAACCCCTACTCCTGACCTTCGTTCCGTTTTATCTTTATCAATTTTTAATTATTTTGTAAAGCAAATACGTGTCCAAATATTTTTGATAATCTAACTGACGGGCAAATGGAAATATTATTTTTAGGAATTAAACCTATTTCCAAATGTATAAACAATGTGTTTTCTAAAATGATGTGCACGTGGTGGCATCACTGAGATAAAGAAAAGTGACAGTCAGAGTCAGGTAAAGATACTTGCTAAAGTGCATAAGTTTTCGACATTAGTTAAATTGACGTCAACGTCAGGTTGATGTCTTAAGTTTTTCAATTGAAAGACTTTTTTTTCAAAATAACGGCAACTGGTGTCGTGAATTTTTCAGTAAACCGTGAGTGAGGGAACATGTTTTTATCTCTAGCAATTTCAGGATATCGCGATGCCAGGGTTTAACCCTACAGTGAAAATTGTAGAAAAGGTACACATCATGAACAATGAGCACTTTTCAGGAATTACGTAATTGCTGTTACTCTTCTTAAAGAGTTAAGAGTAAATACGGTCGCAGACATCCGACTGAATTTCCTAAGTAAAAAGTCATAATTCGAGATTTGGCTCTCGACTATTACCAATATAAAACATATTCCATAAACTGAAAAAAGAAAGTATGTACTGTGCCCCTATGTTTTCCTTTTTTCATTTATAGTTGTCAAATTTGTACATTAGGCCTCTATTAATGGCACAATTTTGAGCATCTTTTGAGGCTTCTAGTGCTTCTAAATAAAATGTATCATCAAAAAGGACATAGGGGCACAGTATATATTTCTTTTTCAGTTCATGGAATATCTTTTCAATTGGTGCAATATTGGAAAAGGAAATAGGCGAGAGCCAAACTACGAGTTATGACTTTTTTTAGGAACTTCAGTCAGATGACTGTGACCGCATTTCTTCTAAATATCACGTGTGAATGCCGCATCAAAATTTTTTTCGTTCTATCTGCTCCTTTCTTTTCCCAATAGTAATGTAACCTGGTGAAGGCGCCATTTCTGTAGCATCTGTTCAATTTTCCCGCATTACTAGATTTTGTTTCGGCACAGATAGGAAAGTGTTCAGCCTACGGATATTGGCGCTATTCTCATTATGATAAAAGGTTCAATACCGAGATACCTTTGCTGTTTATATGTTTCTGTTTTTGTGCTTTTATTTGATTTGGTACAATGTGTAGGATAGGTTCTTGCTTGTTTGTAATGTAATGGAATAATTGAATAGTTAGTGTCCCTCGACTGAATGTGAACCTATATAATTAGTATTTGTTTATATGATTTATGTGTGTTCTTTATATTTAAATAAATGGGTTTTCCCTGCGGGCAATAGAGTAGCTTTCTATATGCGATTGATTTTTATTTGTAATCGTATCAGTCCTTCAAAGATTATCTTTTACAAACATAAACAAACTTACTTTATCCTCCGCATGGCCGTCAGCTGCTATCGTGCAAAACAAAAATTTTGTGTGTACACACATTCATAATTTATGCATGTGTGTACACAATATTACTAACACCATTACACGGGGTGAATAGAAATTCAGGTGTGAATGGGAACAAAACTTTAATTAGGACTTTAACTGTGATACTACTTTATTGGTTTTAAACAAAGCACCGTTTTTTAGGGTTCCGTACCTCAAAAGGTGAAAAAAGGGAACCCATATAAGATCACTCTCTTGTCCGTTTATCCATCTGTCCGTGTGTCACCACCGATTTTCTCAGGAACGGGTGCGTCAACACGATAAAAAGATATGGGCAAATTTAGATTTACGTGAAAATTGTAAGTACCAAAATTTACCTTAATTTTCAACTTTTTTATTTTTCGGAATTTTTCCTTTATTTGTGCTGTAAGACCTTGCTTTTAACCAAAATTGTCAATTCTAAGTCAACCGGAAGTACCTTATAGGTTTTGGGTCGAAAACTTACACGGTAGTTTCCGTTGACCTAGAATCTTGAAATTTGGCAAAAAGTAAGGTCTCACAGCACAAACATAGGAAAAAATCCAAAAAATTTAAAAACATTAATATTAAGGTAAATTTAGGTACTTCCAAGTTTTCGCGAAAAACTAAATTCGCGCATATCTTTAAAATTTAGCCACCAATAAAAATTATACCAATTTTATTAATGCGGTTTAATGGTTAGGTACGAAACCCTCGGTGCACGAGTTTGACTCGCACTTGACCGGTTTTTTTATAATTGTTTAATATACGGAGTACTTAGTAAAATGCTGCAAACAATTTTTAAATTACGTGAAAATTCCCTTCAAAGTTTTGTTTCTATTCACCCCGTTTGACGATTATCTCCAGCAAAGAAGCATACATTTTTTACGCTTTAGAAATTTCGTTTAAAAATAGTATAATAGTATTTTGAGCAACTTTATCTAAATTATGCATATGTGTACACAAAATATTTGTAAGTTGTTGGTAATTAAGAATTATAAATGAATTAGGGATAGTGCTCAGTTCAAATAAAAAGCTCGACTGACAAGCTAAGGCTTGGTTTCGTTGTATACGTGTGCGTGTAATTGTGTGTGTTCGGTAAGGCATAGTTTTAACCGGTGGTTTGCAACGTTCTATCTTGACTTTTTATTTGATCTGAGGGGCTGTGACTCCAAACACCAATTTGGTGCTTATTCAGAAGCTACCAGAAGCTATAGACAAAGTTTTATTCTATCAGCGAAGGTGATGGTTAAAATGACAAAATGTATGGGATTGCTCACATATAGTTTGATAGCGCTTGACAAACTCATATTTTTTAGAAATGTTTCCAATAGCTATCGCGGTGTTTTCGTTGATTGAATATCACTATTCTAAAGCCTCAGAAAGGGTCCATTTTCCCAAAAACTTAAAAAAAAACCCTATTAATACCCCTTTATTAATATGAAAATGTGTTAATACCAACCTAATTCTTGGAGAAAAGTTAATCTTCTCTTAGTCTACGTTTATTAATAAGATAGTAAAAGTATAAGATGTTCGAAACTGTACTTCGGGTGCCATAAACGATAATATAATGTAAAAAAATTGAGACAAACGCTTACACACATTAACAGAAGGCTTGTGCAAATTGTAAACTTCCGTATCCGTAGATACCCAAAAAACTTAAACTTTCAAATTATGATTTTGAGGGTTATAGCTAAAAGTGTTGTTGTTTTTCGATCTCTTAAATCATTCCTATATTATTTAGTTAGAGAAAACCCTTTGAAGCAAGGTAATTAATTATCTTGACGAGTTTTCGGGCTCAAAGTTCAAACATATTTATAACATTCAAAGTGCGTAACGCATTGTAGTACAATTTTTTTTTCTAAGCTAAATAATTCGTTTCGGACACTTGTTGTAACAGCCACAATGTATCTTGAATGACGCCATAAACCAACTTTTAGATAACCAGACATAGATCTCAATTATTTTTTAAAGATAAATTCATCTGTAATTAGTGCCACTACGCGTTGTGGTAAACACAATATAAGCATGTGTATTTCCAAAAAATACTGTGTTCGTGAGAATGTAACATTTACACACACATACTCCATCAGATTTTTCTTTTCACAGTGGAAGAAATAAATAAACAATTTATTTTGCTACAACCAACAATATATTTATAGTAAACATAGTTAATAAACAAAGAGGTCCCATAAAGAAGTTAACAAATCGTCAAGTTTCCATTAAAATAATACACGTTGCTTAAAACTATCCTTAATATAAGACTTATTGTATTTATGTTTACTACAAAAACTTTTTCTAGCGATCCATTTACCAGATTGTCTTGCACATTGTTCCAGTAAAATGCAGTTAGAACTTTCTTCACACCATCCACACTTGAATCTTTTGTCCAAAACTTGACATTCCATACAGTCACTTGCCATATACTCACACTTGTATACCACAATCAAGACCATATTAGAATATGGTTCTGCACCGCCCCACAGCAATCTTATATAGCCCAAAGCAATACTTCTTTCTATTCTCAAAGTTGCCATTTCACAGAACACAGTACTGTCACCAAGTGTACCTGCCAGTCTTGTAATCGTTTGTTCTAAATGTATTTCACACATTATATTATTCCGTTGGTAAATCGTTAAGTCGTCTATTCTCAAATTCAGTTGGATAAACCTCCTTATATTAGCGGGAACGAATATGGGATCAGCAGATACAATTTCAGTACAAAATCTTGGAGAATTCCTGCTGTAGGCATTGTCAAGGACTACCTTTCGAGGGCAATGAAGACTTGCATAGTGCGTACATCCTAGGTCATGGCACCAGTCACATTCTATCCCTGCCCTCTTACAATCCCAACAACTGCTAAAAGAGGTACAGTAACCCTGGATCGTATCAACTGGGCGTAACTGCGTGTTGTCTGATTTGATTAACTTAATGTATGTGAGAATAACACAAACCATTTTAATACAGTTTAACATTTTCCTTAATATATGCTAGAAGACTCGAAGTCCTTTTACAGCATAGGTATATGCTCTTCCTGAAATACAAATAGTTTTGTTTTAGTGGATTGGAATATTTAAACTACTAAATACTGTTACTCCTCTTTCGATTCTCAGATTATTAAATTGATACTGCTAATAGCTATAATCCTACGCCTTTTGGCCTCGCACTGGGTCCTTTCTTTTAAAGTTTTGTTTATATACTGTTTCATATACTGTCTCTTATGCTAATCTGTATATTTAAATCCAATGAGAATCAATTATATCTAGGCAAGAGTACTACATCGTTGACCACATCATTGCTTACCATCGGACGAAATTGAGCTCATAATTATATTATGAATTAAAATCCCCCAGTAAGCTAAGTTTGTCTCTGTTTAGGCTAATCTCAAAAAACGACTTATATACGGCTTTACGGTTTTCATTAAAAGAAAGAAGGATTATCTAGGCTATACCCAATTTTTAAACATTTTACGAATATAAGCTACCGGTAAGATAAGATTTAAGTCAGAAAAAAATTAATAATATGGTGGAAAAGTTACTCTAAAAACAGTTCGCTGTAACATATTTTCACAAAAACTATTTTCATGCGGAACGGGTTGCTAGTAAATAATAATTCTGGTATTCAGCTATCTAAAATTATACGGGAATGCGACTCCAAAATAGATGGGAAAAAGTTAGGCGATATGACGAGATAATTATGATGAGATTCCAAAATTAAAATCGTGAAATTTAAAAACTGAAACCACTTACAAAATAACGAAATCCAATTAAAAATAACTACACAAGACAAGTAACTCTTTTAGAAAATTAATCCTTACTGAATATTTATTAGCAGTATCCTTACTATTTATCAGTTACTGTTGTTAATTGTTTTCAAATAGTAAACAAAAAGAGTCGATCAATGATTACATCAGTATAAAATGATATCAATGTTATGTAATTATGAGTTGAATTTCTTATTGTTTGGAAGGCACAAGTATTTAGGGTTCCGTACTCAAAGAGCGAAAATAAGAACCGGAACCAACCCTTCACTGACCGAACTTCAGTCTGTTTGCCATATGGCTGTATATTTGGAACTGTAATTGACATCCTTCTGCACGCAAAATACACGCTTGGACGTGGAACTTCAGACACCAGCCTGATAAACATAACTATATTGACATTGATTAAAAAAAATCACACATGTTTTACTATGGCCGCTATAGCAACAAATAACAAAAAAGATATTCCTAATAAAATATAAAAGGTCCCGTACAAGTAAAGTGTTTTTTCCAAGTTTTAAACGATTAAAACGGTAATACACTGGCCTACAAAACCTATTACCACACTTTTGAAATTGCAATTTCTCGTAGTAAATACCGTTTTATAGAAAACTAGTTGATCCCTGCGGCTTCGTTCCCGTCAACTGCTTACCTACGTACCACGGTAGGTACGTACCCTATCTTACATACCTACCTACCCTACCTAATATATATATATAAATTATAAGTATTAAGTATAGATTACGAGAGCAGTGGTGGCCCAGTGGTATCGGCCGCGACTTACAAGTTGTAGGTCGTGGGTTCGAACCCAGTCAGGCGCTTTACTTTGTGTAAATTATTTCATCACCACTGCTCTCAAAACGGTGAAGTAAAACATCGTGAGGAAACCGGCATGTCCTAGAACCAAAAATTCGAAGACATGTGACATCCACCAACCCGCACTAGGCCCGCGTGGTGGATTACGGCACATTCCCTCTTACAGAGAGGAGGCCTGTGTCCCAGCAGTGGGAACATTAATAGGCTGATGATGATGATGATAGATTACATCAACTTTCATTTAAATTATAGTTAATTTTAAGTTATTTATGTTTCTAACTTAAAAAAAGATAGAAACCAAAATCTTATGTAGGTAATAAATGATAGAGACTGAGAGAAATACAAAAAATAAAAACAATGTTATAAGACATTTTTCAACAGAGCTTGAGGAGGCAATACCAGTCATTAAAATGTACTTGTTGTTTGATATTTTGCAGTAAGTTTTAAAATGGTTATTCTCTGGTTTCGATCTTTTCTAGAAGAAGGAGAGGTTTTTGGACAGAGCCCTGATGTTAAGTTGCACCTTAAAACGAGATCGACTTTATCATGCCGACTAAGAAGAAAATTTTCAACGATGTCTCCGTGATCAAATCGGTGAAAATCGGGAGCAATCACCGGATGGTAACCTCTTACACCACATTGAACATTAATATCAATCTTGAAAGGTCTCGACGGATGTAGTCTGTGCTCCGTCCAGCACAGATACAGATCCAAAACCCCGAGAGCTTTCAGCACCAACTCCAGAATCGTTTCGAGTGCCTAGGGAGCTCCGTGGACGAGTACAGCGATAGGTTCGTGGAAGCTGTCCATACGTTCGGATGAGTCAAGTACAGATATAAACAACAAGCTCTCTGATCCTACTCTCAAGCTCATGAAGGAGAGGCATGAGATGATTCTGCAGTCTTCAGACGATGCGTTAAAATACCGGCAGCTAAATTGACGGATCTCAAAGTCTTTGAAATGCTAACTCCACCGCTGCAATAACGAATGTATTAAATACGCGATTGAGCGGAATAAGGGCTCCAAGGTCTTTGCAAGAGATCTGTCTATTGGGCAGAGCAAGCTTACGAAACTGAAGACCGATGATGGCAAAATCGTATACGCCAAACCGGAGCTTCTGAGGAAGAACTAGAGATTCTATGGGCAGTTGTACACGTCAACCAGTAAATCCGTCGCGAATCTAGCAAATGAGAATGAATCTAGAGCTAGATTGACCCGACACTGTACCGAAAACATACCGGATGTCAGCCTGTACAAGATTGGGATGACTCTGAAACAGCTTAAGAACAATACTTCCGAACTCCTGAAGGCGTGTGGAAAACCAGTACTTAAGGCCCAAAACGCAGTACCAGTACTTAAGGGAAAACGACACAGGTATGGTGCAGGGATGTTATAGTAGTACTCTTCTACAAGAAAGGTGACAATGCCTTACTGAAAAACTATAGGCCTATCTCACTTCTTAGCCATTTCTACAAGCTGTTTTCAAGAGTCATCACGAATCGTCTCTCGCGCAGGTTCGACGATTCCCAGCCTACAAGTCGGGTTCCGTAAAGGCTGCAGCACCGTGGACCACATACATACGCTGCGGCAGGTTATACAGAAGACCCAAGTGTATAACCTGCCTCTCTTCTTAGCGTTTGCGGACTACGAGAAAGCTTTCGATTCGATCGCGACTTGGGCTGTACTGCAGTCTCTCCAACGGTGCCAAATCGACTACCGGTACATCGAAGTGTTGAAGTTTTTTTACAAAAAAGCCACTATGTCAGTTCGACTTCAGGAACAGAGCTCGGAACCTTCTGCAGCGAGTTGTGAGACAGGGTGACATCATATCTCCCAAAACTGTTCACCGCTGCACTGGAGGATGTCTTCAAGGTTCTGGACTGGAGAGGCTAGTCAATGCCAATGGCAAGTACATCACTCACCTTCGGTTTGCCAACGATATAGTGGTCATGGCTGAGACCATGGAGGACCTCAGTACAATGCTCTATGACCTCAGTAGAGCTTCCGATAGAGTGGGTCTTAAGATGAACATGGACAAAACCAAGGTGATGTTGAATACCCATATTGCACCCACTCCTATCAAGTCGGAAAGTCTACACTCGAAATTGTGGATGACTACGTCTACATGGTCAATCGTCGAATCCGACTCGGCTAGGCAGCGTTCGGGAAGTTGCGCGGTATCTTCTCGTCCAATTTACCGCAGTGTCTCAAGACGAAAGTCTATGACCAGTGTGTGTTGCCAGTAATCACCTATGGGACCGAGGCGTGTTCGCTCACAATGGGCCTTGTCAGAAAGCTAACAGTCACTCAAGGGAAATTGCAATATCATAATTTTGGGACTAAGTTTTAAAGGTAAATAAAAGCGTCAAACTTCATATGTATGTTAGTGCTAACGCTATAACAATAAATAATAAGAACAGGTGACAGGTGGAGAACACACCAAGATTTGGCAATGATTTCGACGTCGAATCAAAAAAAATTAAAAAAACAAAGTCAATCGTTGTCATAGTTGTCTTTTCTTAAGGCTTAATTGTCGAAGCATGTATAATTATGAATTATGTTTGTCGTTTTGTGACGAATAAACTTTTTCTTTATTTCTTCTTTTAGTCAAGCATACAGAACCCTTCGTATGTCTAATTCTTACTTGACCACTCATTCACTCATTACTAGTATTATACATGCAGCACTATCTGATGTTTATCCCTTAATATTATGCAGTTCCTTATTTATAGATTTTCGTCTTGGTAGATTTTTTGGTTATTTTTGTCTTTTATCTGCTTGCAGTTTCACAAGTCTTGAATATAAATTATTTAGTCAACTCATAATCATTATGTATTTTACAAATAAAAGCTATCTGATGATTAATAAATCGGCCTTATGTGTAGCAAATATTTATATGTCAATTTCTTACCATAATTTTCACAAGTCATCCTGTCCCGACTCCAATTAGACTTACTGTGACATTTCTCTTTACTCACACATTTGGCTATGGAATCACACCATCCGCATCCATAAGCGGCTGGGATAGTCTTACATGATTCACAGTTTGAAGCCAATACTTCACAATTGTACACAATCAATGGAACTTGATTTGAATATGGTTGAGCTCCACCCCAAATAAGCGTTAGTGTACCTCTATCAGTCTCGCCAAGTAGTTTAGCATACGAGTTCAAAACAATAGGATAACAATGCACGACATCATTTAATATCAGTCCTTTTAGATGAGTAGTCCTTGCTCCAACCTTGATCTGGCATATAATTTCCTTATTATAGAGTGCTGGATCTGGTATATAAAGTGGAACTTTTATAGTACTTAATGCTCCCCCTTGAACTGCTATAGGTCCTTCTTGTTCGATGTGAGGGCACGCTTTTATTTCCCCAGTTATATTGGATATCTCAGCTTTAGTTTCAGCGTAAGGACAGAGAAATTCAGGACTTTCTGTGCATCCATAGTTATGACACCAGCCACATGGAAACCATAAGCTTTTCACACATTCGAGGCAATTATCAAAAGAACGGCAATAACTGCTCGGGTCTTTCACCGATTTTTGATCCTTATCATCTTTATAATGGTCCATTGTCTGCAGAAAACTCTTGATTCGGAACATTTCCTCAGATCTTAAAATTATTTTATTATCAGTAAATTGTTTATCAGGATCCATCTTTTTGGTGTTTATCGCTTCCATTGCTTCCATTTTACTCAAAAAGAGTATTACCGTTATAGTGCTTTTCATTATTATAGTCACTGTTCGAATCAAATAAATTATATCAAATACGAGCTCATCCAGAAATTTTATCTATTTATATCTGACACATTTCTTGTATTTCTATTAGTGTTTGTTTAATAAAATATTTTCAACCATGGTTCAATGGGTTGTCAAAATATTTGGTAATAATACAATTATTATTGTCTTTCTTTTTCTATGGATCGTATTTGCATTAAGTGGTACCATTTTTCATATTGTTATTTAAAACATACATACGATACAAACATAATCGTCATTGCAGCTTGTGTGTAAAACACAATCGTTGCTCAGCACCGAATGTGTTCCTTATCTTGTCGGATTGTGATCACCTAGGACTTTCTCAGGAGAGTTAACATTGAACAGAAATTAATTTAATTTTGTTGGTCAGTGAGACCGACCGACAGTCAGAGATGCGAGCACATACAAAACGACACGAAAGAGTTTTGTTTCAATGATGGCCTTGAAGAGGTTTGAGCACCCTAGCCGACATGAGCAATCGACTTGTCATAAGCAATCGACTTTGAGGCTGTTATAGCTGTGGCTGGATCCAAGCAAGGCCCCGCAGTTTCCGGCTAACGTAGGTACTTATTGGACTAGAATATTTCAGGAACTACCGGACCGAGACCGGGAGCGGATGCTGGGTTGTCATCAGTGCGTTGAATAAACCGAAGACCCTCGTCGGGGTTTTGGTATGGGTTCATTCCATGGTCGGGGGTGAGGATGCGTGAAATGCCATCGATTCTTATTGCGACAAAAAGAACGACCATGATGCATGGAATGGAAGTGGTGGAGGGGGCTATGCCCCTGACTCCTCATGCACCTGTAGGGATTCAATCGACCAATTGGGCTCAAAAAAGAAGCGGGCGGTTGTTCCATGCGCGCCTCAATAGTAGGATAGGCTGCACTAGGTACTGGTGCCATCTAGGCATGGCGGG
This sequence comes from Orthosia gracilis, assembly GCA_947562075.1. NCBI lineage: Eukaryota > Metazoa > Arthropoda > Insecta > Lepidoptera > Noctuidae > Orthosia > Orthosia gracilis. The sequence continues at coordinate 41,884,049 of OX387265.1, read as the reverse complement.
CCCATAGCAGCCGGAGCGCGCGAATTGCCGTGGATCTCAGACCTCCGACACAATATGGCAGTGGTAGGGACTGTGAGCTTTTAGTCCATAGGATTTGTGAGCTGTGGGCTTTTAGACACAAAAAAAGTTACACGAGTGCCCGCGTGGTGGATTAAGGCCTATTCCCTCCTAAAGACAGGTGGCCACATGTCCCAGCAGTGGGAACGTTTAAAAGCTGATGATGATAAAGTGCACACGGTACCTACGGATTTTGGTTACGAATATCAACGTAGACATTGTTTGAACATTATCGTTTTATGTTGCCAGGAACTTATACCGAAAGAACATTACAAAGAGACAAAGTTGGGAAATCTCAAAGAAAGAAACAAGTCCAATTTTATTTCATTTGGAACAGGGTACTAGTACAAACTAAGTTATAGTTGACTGAGACTAACTTGTAAATACAGAAGTGAATTTGGCACCATGTTGCTGAGAGTATCTAAGAAATAAAAAGTAGAACGTTGTAATGAAGAAGTTTCTAGCTAAGAGGAAACTCTAAAAGCTGTTAATCAAACCATCCATATTCGCGTCGGAGATCAAATTGGTCCATATATAGCATGAAGATAATTGAACGCGTGGTCCCGGACTCGATTCCCAGGTAGGACACAAAATGTTACTGGGTTTTTCAATAAGAATTTCTTAGTGGCATGGCAGCATGAAGTTGAGAAGCTGGCGGTGTGACACCACCATGCCTCGGAAGGTACGTGAAGTCGTTGCCATGTGCCTAATCTCAATTCGTTGACACTAATCGATGCCCCATCGAACGACGAGTGTAAGGGAACCGAGAGTGCATCTATTTTTTTTTTGCTACACACTCAAGCAATATAATATCTCCAGCGCCGATAGCAAGTCACCGCTGAAATTGGTCGCCGTGACTGAAATACAGTCTGAAGCATTATTTTTTCAAGTCCCTTTTCATCATTTCAGCTGAAAGACATCCACTACTGGACATAGGCATCAGGCGGCGCCACATTGACCGATCCCGTGCGTCTCGCATCCTGCGCATTTCCGCAACCTTAGCCAGGTCATCGGTACACCTAGTGGGAGGCCTTCCGACGCATAGTCTTCCGGTTCGCGGTCGCCTTTCTATAACTTTTCAGCCCCATTGGTCATCCGTTTTGCGAGCAATGTGCCCTGCCCACTGCCACTTAAGTTTCGCAATTCTTCGGGCTATGTCGGTAACTTTGGTTCTCCTACGAATATTATCATTTCTGATGCGCAAGGAAACTCCGAGCATAGCCCACTCCATTGCCCTTTGGGTGATTTTAAGCTTTCTGATAAGGGCCATTGTGAGCGACCTCGTCTCGGTCCCATAGGTGATCACTGGCAACACACACTGGTCATAGACTTTTGTCTTGAGACACTGCGGTAAATTGGACGAGAACATACCGCGCAACTTCCCGAACGCCGCCCAGCCGAGTCGAATTCGACGGTCGACCTCTGTCTCAAAGTTAGACCTACCCAACTGGACCATTTGTCCCAGGTAGACATAGTATCTAGTACTTTCCAGTAGAAATCGCTGTTCAGTAGTAAAAAACCTCACCGTAAATGCAAGTAACATCTTACCTACTCCACCAAATTAAGCTGACATTTTTGGCGTTAAAAAGTGTATATCTATCCAAAGTTTGTCTGGTAGATATCGCTGTCAGCGATAAGACTGCCTTTTTACCCGTTTAAATAAGTTTTTCTTGTAAATGTGTATAACTTTTATGGTGTACAATAAAGTATATTCTATTCTATCATGTGGAGTGTTTATATACGGATATAACTTGACCACTTCCTTTGTTATTCTTAAAAAATATTGTATTATCCGATTATATATATATAAGGAAAGGCGCGCGCGGCCTCAGCGCGCCCATCAGCAGCACGCGCAGGTCACGCATGCCGTTCACCTCGGCCAACTGCTCACGGTAGTGTTCCACCAGTCGTCCCGTCGCGCCGTACCAAGCCGCACTGGTGTGGTTGCCCATTCGCCAGCTTGGAGTAGGCAGACGCTTGCATCAACGGCCACAGCGGATCCCATAGTTAGACGAGTTGCAGTGGTGGCACGTCGTACGAAGCCGACCTTTAGTTATTTAACCCTTATATTTTAAATTAATTTTAAAACTTAACCTACGTCTACCTCTTTAGAGCTAATCGCAACGTTTTTTTTTAATGATAAATGATAAAACGTATTGGCCACTTTTCTTGTGAACTATCGGTGGTTCATAAAACGCTTTGTAGGTTAAATACTTATTTTAAGACTTTATAATGATATTCACATTTCAGAAGTGAAATTGTTTAATATCATGGGAAAAACAAACAGAACAACTCAGAAAATTATTGTATAATATTTATTTTTTCCTTTCTTATTAGAAGAGGCCTTTGCCCTGTACTGGGACGGTTATTTCGTTTTAGGTGCCGTTTCGGGTGTCGTTACGTTTTGCGTTTCGGGTGTCGTTACGTTTTGCGTTTCGGGTGTCGTTACGTTTTGCGTTTCGGGTGTCGTTACGTTTTGCGTTTCGGGATTCGATTCGGGATTCGATTCGGGATTCGGTTCGGGATTCGTTTCAAGATTTGTTTCTGGTTTAATTTTAGGTGTCGTTTCAGGATTCGTTTCTGGTTTAATTTTGGGTGTCGTTTCAGGATTCGTTTCTGGTTTAATTTTGGGTGTCGTTTCGGGTTTCGTTTCGGGTAGCGATTCGGGATTCGATTCGGGATTCGAATCGGGATTTGATTCATCACTCGCCTCAGGGGTCGGTTCAGAAGTAGTTGTAGTCGATGCATGAGTGGTTGTAATCGGTTTTAAAGTTTTTGGTTTTACTCTCATAGGCTGTTTGTTTTCACAACCAACGTATATGTTCACGGATACAGGAAGCCTGTAGATTGATTTGATGCGAACGCTTATAAATTTTTTCCTCAAACCACCCCGAACAATTGACGTGAAAGGTCCTCGGCCCGTTCCCAGTCGATCGACCACTCTGAAGTAAGTTATCTGTCAAAACAAAATATTGTGGCATTAATAAGATAGACGTTATCAGGATTCTCACTGGCAGACATGCCTATATCGACTTAAAAAGCAAGTAAAAGTTTAATAAATACGATACATTTGCAAAAGGTTTTGAAAAAAAAATCTTGTTTCCAGACCTAGAATAGTAAAGACGTCCAACTACTAAGGGGTTCACAATTGCAATAGGGTTGTTTACTGAAAATTAGTTTTTTGTCTGTCAGGTAGATTAATAAAAAATATTGGACACGTAATTTTTCCTTTGACGTATAAGCTTAAACAATCCGACAATACAGTGCATTGAAATATCGTGTGACGTCACGCCCGTTAGTACACTTTATACTGATATAGTGACGTCACAAGCCCCGACTCCTGAACTTTGATGCGTTTTATCTTTGTCAATTTTTATTGATTTGGTTAAGCATAAAATAAATGTCCAATATTATTTGATAATCTCACTGAAGGACTAATTAGAATTTAATTTTTCTACCCAGGTGACATCCCTATTGACTCATAGGATACTCGCAGTTAAAGCAGGTACTCAGCGCTAAATATAACAATGAATCAATCACATCTCAAGCTGAACGGATTTGTATGATAATTTACACATGGGACACCTTTTATCCCAGTAGTATGTTCCTTAGGATTATTTCTGTCACACACAGTAGCTAATTATAAAATAAAGGTAAAACTTACTGGACATTTGAAAACTCTTCCATAAGATGCAGTTGTAAAACCAAAAGGCGACCGAGCCTTATATATAACATCTTGAGCGACTAAAAAATCATTTCGCCTGAACATACCGAGGTAAAAATCTCTGCATGCTACCAATTGTGTAAAAACGAACAAATTTATTAAAATCCAAAATGTATTCATTGTATTTTTTTTACATTAGAAAGACGAAATTTTAGTTTTTACGTGCCTCAAGTGTGAACGTTTAGAAATTTAACACTCAAGAACGTGCGGCTTTTGCGTATAAATAATTTTTAATTGTGTCCATTTATTACCTGATAATTATACCGTGTATTTTATGTTATGAGTTTCCTGTTACGTAGCAAGATATTTAAGTATTAGTAACTACTTACTGTAATCTCTTAAATTCTCATACATCATGGTTGGTTTAATGCGTATCGTTTATTCATTTTCTTTACATGCTTCTAGTATTCACAAAAAAAAATCACTTGTAGAGACCACAGAACACCAAAACGCCTTGATTGCGATTTCTAGAGGCGGCATAGCCAAAAAAAAATTCAAACCAAGCGTGTCAGCGAGTGTTACCATCATAAATGTTAATGCTTCATCCGGCGTAATTACTTCTTACTACTACTTACTGTATTGTGTCTATAATAGAAAAACAATTAAACAGACGCCATACAAGGTCGCGCGGTGGCTGAGTCTTCCGTAGGCTCTATTATAGCCAATACTTGTGAGGAGTTCATATTGCGCGGGGACGGATATAAATATATAGTATTTAAAATATGTTTTTGCCTTTTTATCAACTACATAGATTGTTCATCGACTGTACCTACATCAAATTTGTAGTCAGTTCCTGAATTACCTATAGGAATAGCAATAATCTCGCCTTCACCTTTTTCGAAATCAAAATTTACTTGATATCCTTCCTTTAGCAAGAGCAAAAGTAGCCTGAGTAAAATAGTATAGTATAGTATAAAAAGTTTACTTTTTTTGTTATTAAAATTGAATGCATGTGTATGTTGGTCTAACTTTTATAAAATTCAAGGATATTTTAATTTATTACCAAAATTGAAGAGGATTGCGAACGAAAACTAAACATTTCTACTGTAATCTGTGTTGTCTGAATTATGATATACTAATATTAACGGAAACCTGGTTAAATAGTAGCGTACTGAGCAGTGAATTTTTTGATGATCGTTGAAATGTACAGGATAGATAGGGAAACAACTGGATTTCAGAGTGGTAAGGACGGTGGTGGAGTGTTAATTGCAGTTAATAAACTAATTAACTCATCACGTATTGAACACTGGCAAAGTAAATGTGAGGATCTCTGGGTAACCATTGATATATCACCATCTCATAAAATGGCACTATGTGCGATTTACATTCCTCTCCCTGTAAGTCCAGCAAATCTCGAACATTTTATCGAGCACTGCAATAGCGTTGTAGACTCAACAAATATTCCAACTTGTATTGTAGGAGACTTAAACCTAGCTAAAATCAATCGGCACCGAAAATCAATAAATGATTCTTTGCCTGAAGCTAGCCAAATTCTATTGGATTTTGTGAATTGTAATTACGAAAAAATCTATTCTGGGCGTATATCTAACCTGTCATCAGTGCCCTCATATTCAGTAAACGAATCCAACTCTTCTGTAACGATTGTCGATAAACTTCACCCCCACTAGACATGTGTCATTAGTAAAGAATCATAATCTGCCATATAACAAATCAGATTGTAGACCTAACTTTCATAAAGCAAACTATAAAAATAATAATAATTATCTTAATGAGCAAGACTGGAATGGACTTTTTAATAATAGCTGTAACGTAAATAGCATGCTAAAAATACTGTACAAACATTTATATGATACAATTAAAAAAATTGTGCCGGCAATGAAAAAAAAGAACTCTCGTTTTTTACCATGGTTTAACAAAACCATAATTAAATCATTAAAAGATAAAAATAAGTTGAGAATACGTTTAAAAAATATAATAATCCCATGGATAAAATTAAATTGAATTTAATTTCCAAGCGATGTGCAAAATTTGCCATGAATTTATATAATGATTATCTTAAGAATTTAGAACAAGGCATTAAGGAGAATCCTAAGCTATTTTGGAGATATATAAAAGCTAAACGAGGCGGATCTAGTGCTTACCTACAGACTATGACTGACGGACAGATTGTAACATCTAATGGTGCTGAAAACTGCAATCTTTTCGCCAATTACTTCTCGTCCATATACACATCTGACAGTAATAAAGAAATGAATTGCAAGACAAAGTTTCTAGAATCTCTACTTAGTAACAGTCAGTGTTTGAATACCCCGGTAATCGATCGCGACTGTTTGCTTAAGAAACTTAAAACAATTAATATTACCAAGGGACCAGGATCTGATGGCATCCCACATATATTCATTTCTGCCTGCGCACCGGCCTGGTTTCTCCTTTACTGATTATTTTTAATACGTCGTTAGCCACAGGGACTTTTCTGCTAGAATAGAAAAAAGCGAAAGAAATTCCAGTGTACAAGTTGTAACGTTACTTTTAGCTCAGACGAGCTAAACGTAAGCTACGTTAATAGAAAAAATAAGGGCTGACTTCATACGACGTGCCGCCCGCGTCTTCCAAGTTGGCGAAGGGAAAACCACAGACCAGGGCGGCGTGATACGGTGCGTTGGGGCGGCTGGAAGAGCGCTATCGCGAGATGTAGGCGTTCGTGTTCAGCGTGTGCACCCTGCGAGTACTGCTGGAGGGCTCGCGCGGCCTTAGCGCGCAAACCACCGCGCCGCTGAGGACATGTCTGCAGCAGTTCATACTAGTTCCACGTGCCAGTCTGGCACAACTTGTTGTTTTAACAGTAAAAGTTCACTTCAGAGTATAATTGTTATTTATTAATAATCTTCAGGGATGAATAACACTCATTCACAAACTGAATTCATTACAATTTTTATTAGTACTTTGTGGACACACTTTGTAATTTAAGGCTAAAATATGTGTCCTTCAAATTTCGCAACCAAAACTCAACTAAAAAACTGACGCCCGTTTTTCCCTCGTTCTGTGTCATCTCTACCGAATTTCAAATTAAAAATATCAATTACATGACCAGAACGAATAAAAAACGGTTTACAGAGGGGGCAATCTACCGCTGCCCTTATTATAATGTACAACTAGCTTAAGGAAGGTCTAGTCTATGGTATGCTATGTCAATAGTTTTTTTTTTTTATATATGAAAAATAAATTGGAGAGACAGATGTCAATTCAGATGAAAATGTCAGACTGTAAAATATTACAAATAAGCAATATAAATTAAGTTGGAGATATTAAATCAATCACAGATAACCAAAAATATGCTTTTCAGGTATTAACAGTATCAAAGAATACGTAAAAATGAGACATGAGTTGATACAATATAAAAAAGATATGAAGGTATGGTTTGTATAGTATTATAAAACGTAAATAGACTAAAGCATGTGGGTCTGCACAGCAGAACACCACAAAGTCAGATATCAAAGATGCCATTTTCAACTACAAGCCTATTTCAATACTATCCGCTTTTGCTAAGATTTTTGAATCTATTGTTTGTCCACACATCCAGCATCATTTTAAGATCTACCTAAGTGACCACCAACATGGTTTTGTAATTGCGAGATCTACAACTACGAACTTAGCAACTTTCACGGAGTCACTAATTCAGGCAGAAGATAAAAATAAACAATTTGACGTAATATATATGGACTTCAGTAAGGCATTTGACAAAATTACACATGCCATACTAATCTACAAACTTGCAGCTTACGGTGGGTCAGGCGGTTTGCTGGAATGGTTCAAATCGTATCTAATCGTACGCGAATTCTACGTCGTTGTGAACGGATTTAAATCTTCAGAATATATAATAACCTCTGGCACTCCTCAAGGATCGTATTTGGCTCCGGTATTGTTTAATAAGTTTATTAATGATCTTCCCCAAAGCTTCCGTTATTCGTAACCCTTTTTATATGCCGATGATTTGAAGTTTGCACGCATGTTTGAATCCCCAAAATATAACGAGCTTCTACAGAACGACCTTAACAGAGTAATTTAATGGTGTAAAAATAATAGAATGCAACTGAACTCAGACAAATGTTATCACGTTAAATTTACGAGAAAAAGTAACTATATAAGTACGGAATACTTATCGTTCTATTACTTGAACATAAGTTAAAGTAAAAGAACTCGAAATCATCGAGGACCTAGGAGTACCCTTCGATAGAAAAGTAAGCTTTATATCTCACATTGAATATATTATTAATAAATCATCTAAAATGTTAGGCTTCTTGCTTCGTAATACTAGGGGTTATCGTAAAAGTAACATCAAAATAATGTTATACATCAGTCTCGTGCGAAGCATCTTGGAGTATTGCAGCGTTGTATGGAGACCTCACTACTCACTTATATGCTGCGGTTAGAACAAGTGCAGAAACGTTATGTGTGGCACCTAGCTTTTTGTGAAATGAAATCTAAGCAGCTACCCTCCTACAAAACCCGCCTGCGTCATTTCAGAATGCATACTCTATCCACACGTAGACAGGCGCCATATTTTTATACAAAATAATACGAAATCAAATTGATTGTTCTAAACTATTGAGTCTTATTAGATTCCATGCTCCATCAAGATATCCGAGAAATATCACTACACCACTATGCCCACCACTACGAAGGACTGTATTTGGCACAAACTCACCTATATCAAGATTATGTAAAATTTTCAATAGCTGCAGTGATTTAGTTGATATAAACCAGGAGAGTATTAATAAAATTATTAAAGTAATTGTAAGTGATTCACTCACAAAAACTTGATTCATCCAGCACAGTATTAAATTCAAGTTTCATTTAATTTAATTTACTACACCAAACATAATCATTAATTTACCAATATGTACCTACTATAATTAATGAATTATACACTTTTCTTAATTTGAATATGATGATTTTGTTGTTGTTGAATGTTTATTCTTTTTTTTAATAATATAATTTATCGGCACTTTTATTGTTCGGGAATTGAATTTATGATTGCATTTTTCATGTAGATATGTTTTTAGAGAATTCGAACTAATATATACTAAAGCTTACCTAATCTTAAGAACAAAACTAACCTAAATGTTGAAAAAATAACATTTATTTTGTATATTTAACCCCCTTACACTTGCAAATGTATGTCTGTCAATCGCAATATATTTTTGTATTTGTAAATAATTGTTTGGTTAACCTAATAAATAAATAAATAAAGTAACAGAACAGGGGGGTGACCATAAGCTGTTAGAGTAAGGTTATATTGAGTGTGTGTAAGGGACAGATTTATATGACTTGTATAAATCTGTCACTTACGCGATATCAAAATAACCTTACTCTAAGAGCTTATGGTCACCCCCCTGAACTTTACAACATTACTATCTATACTCACTTATCTAAATTTCGTGACAACCCTGCTATAATATTATTATTTCTTCGATGCTTCGCAAGATATTTTCGGTACACACGAAATTTTTAAGCAAGCTGTATTTTTGTAAGAGGCTTATGGGTCTTACCATGCGTTGGCACGGTACGGAGACAGGCAAGTAACGAGAAAAGTAGATCACACAGGATTATGCTGACATACTTGATATTATTCGCCTGTGTTTGCTTAGCATGTTGGTACATACGAAGCAAACATTACCAAATAAAAAATCTTAAGATTATTATAAATTTTGAACGCACTTTTTAATTTTGTTTAATTTTCTGAATCACAAGCATTTTAACTGACTTTGAATAAATGACTTTATCCTTCTCGCATATCGTAATGTTCCAAATAAGAAATCAAAAGTATCAACTTAATGACAGAGCTTACCCACTGACAACTCTAATAAAATTTAAAGTTTTTATGTAGTATGAGTAAGCTTCGTTCCTACATTATCTATGGCATCTTAATTAAAATGATGTTACAATAATAATTAATTAATATTATTAATAAAAAGGTTTTCTTTTCCGCAAAAAAAAAATTATCAAACACAAAATTAGTAAGTACGTGGTATACGTGGACTCCGTTCCAAATTATCTGATATTGATTCTACATTATCTGTAGGACCTTATGTAAACTGGTTGCATATCCTCCGTAGATAATTTAAATTGTGTTTTGGATAAAGTATTGTGTGAGCAGTGGTGGTAGTAGGTTGTGGGTTCGAACTCAGGCAGACGCTTTAATTTGTGTAAATTATTTCATCACCACTGCTCTAAAAACGGTGAAGGAAAACATCGTGAGGAAACCGGCATGTCCTAGAACCAAAAATTCGATAACATGTGACATCCACCACCAACCCGCACTGGGCCGGTGTAGTAGATTAAGGCTCATTGCCTCTCTCACAGAGAGGAGGCCTGTGTCCCAGCAGTGGGAATATTGAAAGGCTGATGATGATGATGATGATGAGTGTGTGGAACTGCACATAGTATATTTACGTACTCATTACAATATTCGTGTGATACTATACTATAACTAGTACAACAATTTAAAAAACTTAAATGTTAATAATCTTTGTTATAATGACAGTATCATAAACTATTATAGCTATTAAGTATTAGTATTTTGATATATAGGGAATCGTAGGTAACGTCAGGCAAGTAATTTGTATAAAAGTTTTGAGTGAATGAATTATCTCTTTATTTGTTAGAATATAAGTTACTAGCTTCTGCCAACGGCTTTGCCCGTATGAATGTCGATAATTATACGTGTGTATCGTACGTCGATAGTTATAGTGGTGAAAATCAAGACTGTGTCTACCCGGGACAAACAATTCAGTTGGGTAAGGCCAACTTCGAGAAAGAGGTGAAACGTCGAATCCGACTCGCTGGGCAGCGTTCGGGAAGTTGCGCGGTATCTTCTCGTCCAACTTACCACAGTGTCTCAAGACAAAAGTCTATGACCAGTGGGTGTTGCCAGTGATGAACTATGGCTCTGAGAGACAATGGGCCTCATCAGAAAGCTTTTAGTCACCCAAAGAGCAATGGAGAAGGCTATGCTCGGAGTTTCCTTAAGTGATCGAATCAGAATTGCAGAGATCCGCAAGAGAACCAGGGTTACCAACATAGCCCGAAGAATTGTCAAATTAAAGTGGCAGTAGGCAGGGCACGTTGCTCACGGAACGGATGGCCGATGGGGCAGAATAGTTTGCAAGGCGGGAGGCCTGCCAAACTATTCTAGGCAGACCGATAACCTGGATCCATTGGATAAGAGACGCATGGGTCCAGTCAATATGGCTGGCTCTAGGGAAGGCATATGTCCAGAAGTGGATGTCTTTCGGCTGATTTGGTGATGATATGATAAAAAGTAAGATAACGTGGTGGTGGTAACAACAAAAATAATTATTCCCAGTAAAATAAAACAATCACATACAAATAGACTTTGACGTTTGATGACGTGCAAGTGACTTTAGACCTTAAGATGATAACTGAATACATAAAGTAAAAAAAAAACACATACATAAATACATATTCTTTATATTCCAAACTTTGATTTAATTCATTGTCGTTCCATAAATCCAACAAAATTTTATTCCCAAATCGTAATTCTTTTTCGTAGATAATCTATAATACTTTTCGAGGGCGACTGATCCCTGCCAAATAGCTCGTAAATCTGTCGACCGATAAAATTTTTGTCATACCCCCGTTCTAGGTACTTCGGTGCACCTGTCACTGATGTTGCTATCTCGCTTACACACAGAATTCGTATTGTAAGGCTGGATACACAACTGGTACCTTTGATGTGTTAATCATAGGATGATTGTCATCATAACTTATGTCTTCAGATGTGAATCAGTGATTTAAATAAATAAAGAAAAATCACAGTTAAGAAGAAAGTTTTGACATTGCATTAATAATAATATTTATAATTAGGTAAATTTAAAGCAAGATTTTAACAACCATATAAAAAAAAACAAAGGAATAATTTCCTTGTCATTAGCTCCTAATATGCAATTAATAGAATTACGTGCAGAACTTATACGGCTCATCACGAAGGCCCTTGCTTTACGCAATACAGCTATGAATTAACCAACTCTGGGGTCTTACTCTGACGTATCAAAACTATCATGGATCCACTGAGAGAGTGATAAAGCTATACAGAACGAAGATCACAGTTCATTTTTCACAGCGGAATTATGATCACGTTGACACGTTAAAGTACGGCACTTGTTCTCCGCAAGCATGGCGGACTCGCTTCGCCGCCAGTAACCATGGTAGCCTAAATATACGCCTGATTGTATTGTTATCATCATCATCGTCATTTCAGCCGAAAGACGTTCACTGCTGAACGTAGGCCTCCCCCAAGCATCGGCACACTGACCGATCCCGTGCGTCTTGCATCCAGCGGATTTGCGCAACCGTAACCAGGTCATAATCGTTTAAGAGTAGACGCGACTGCGCGCGTATCAATCGAAGATGTGCGTCAGACGTGCGTCTTATGTTTGTAAAATCGTTATAGGCACAATCCAAATAAAACTTTTATTTATACAATCGGTAACATAATATGTACATACCTAATTTAAACTTAATAGGTACCTTAATAGGAAAAATGTACTTTGTGCCGGCAACTGTAGTGTTTCGAAAACCAGTCCAGTAAATAATAATTGGATTTAAATAAGTATTTAATAATTAAGTACCTACATAATAAGAATAAACTGTGAATTTGCTGTTTGTGAGATTTTGAGTCGCGCCAGAATATACATTTTTTTAATGGCGCGGTCACCTCGTAGTATGGATATCAGACGTATACATAGTGTTATAAAGCTCCGAATTTCGACGTATGAACTGTAAACATACTGTGAAATCCTTTGTAAAAACATTTGAATTCCATACATATTGTTCTAAATTACATTGCAAAAACAATATCCAAGTGTAAACTGTGCTATCAATATAATTATTCAGTGGCTAAAAAATTGCCGAAGAATCTTTAGAGGTTATCTGTCAACTGGGTGTAGACACACACTTCGACAACATCGAGTCAGTGCTACCAACATAATAGCTTCATCGAAATCATTTAAAAGCAATTCAAAGATGATTTTAATATTATTTTTGAAGATAGGAATGTAAACACGATACAGAATTGGTACAAAATAATACAGAAAATGGAAAGGAAAGGCCAACCCTCCTGTCATTCGTTAAGGGCAGGAAATTTGACTTTTACATCTCTTTGATTCATTATGAAACAAACAAATAGTGATAGTTTAAATGCAATATATATATATATATTGTAGTTTACTACATGTACTTTTCATTTCTGAGATTCAAAACATGATATCTAAAACTTCGCTCGATCAAAAAAAAAACTGAATAGGACTCTAAAACGACGTTTTTTTTAAAGGAATTATAGACCTGAGTATTTGAAATGAATTTCAATTAAATACCTCTACGCGTTTATGAGGAAAGGGGTAGTAAGTTTAAAATGATTAAAAATAATTATATTATATTATGTAACTAAAAATTTACGGTTTTTGCAATTATTCCTTTATTTGTGCTATAAGACGTTGTTTCGTACCAAATTTCAAGATTCTGAGTGCACGGGAAGAACCCTGCAGGTTTTGATTCGCTTGCGAGTGTCGAAAATTTGCGGCAATTTACAGCATAAACGGCTTTATCTTTTGATTGCGTTGGCTTAGAAGTTTGATTTTTTCACAGCTTTAAGGGACAGTAGATCTGACTATTTGATATAAATTTCAGCTTCGTTCGCTTCGTTCCTGAGAAAAGGGTCTTGACAGACAGACAGACGGGTGCGGTTTTTTCCTTTCGAGGTACGGAACCTTAAAAATGGATTATGCACACAAAGTAGTCGTCACGTGACCAACATTTGTATGAGAGATAAATTGACAATCTATTTTTGAGAATTGACTTTGATTTCCTAGGTGAAAGTTGTTTATATACATGGGTAGACACAGTACCTATTTGTAATATGATCGCAACTGTTCATTCCACCCTGTAGAATACAAGCATGATGTTTGTTGTGTAAAGGCCACTTATACTATCTGAAGCCTCAATATTATTACTAAGCCAAAGTAAAAGACGTTAGTTTACAGCAATGGCGTAGCAGAAGATGGCTGTCTGGCGTTTACGACCGCCATACTTGGAACCCTCATTTGACTTTTAGTAGATACTTCAACTGAGACATAAGCTGCAGGCCCAATGCTTCTTTTTAGTCTTAATTTGGAGGATAAAATAGTCATAGTTTTAGGCCGAAAAACAATAGCCTGTTGTCTCAACACCTTCTGATTTTCAGCCCTAATTATAAAACATCGGACCTGCATCGTATTCCATTTAAAAGGGCATGCAGAGGGGATCTTAGATTATTTGTATCAAGCCCAGATTACCTTTGATCTTCGCGAGATGCAAATTCCACATAAAAAAGCACAGGACAATCACTTATTTAAAACAAGTTTACAATATGCGGTCTTATCGGACAATCAGGACAACATTTACAGATCTTCTATAGACAGTACGAAAATAATTTAGAATGTTAATGATAATTTATAAATTAATAACGTTATAGCAGCGTATTAAGATGTTTAAGTAGATATTAATGAATAAGCAAGCAGCCCCTGATATGTATCTATGCCAACAAAACTAATTGTTTGAAAGTGAACTGGAGTTCACATAAAGTCCGCACTCATCGCTGTATACACTTGCTTGCAAAGAAAGTTGACTTGCACAATATAAATATGAGTAAGGAAAAGGTCAAATTTAAATAAAAATCTTTTGTCTATTTAAATGAAAAACTTTCTCCAAGGAAGATATGGGTGATTCTCTAAACAAATAATTACTTGCAAACTCATCAAAACAATTTATTTTTATTTTTGTAAGGTGTATATTATTGCACAAATCGTGACTTTGATTTTTATCTAATGCCTCGAAAAATGTTGTATGGTGATTCAAATTTTTTGCGGCTAAATTCTGGTTGAACAATAATAATAATAATAATAATCAGGGGAATCAATCCGTCACATTATCTCGGGTTGTTCTAGTCTGGCTAACGGAGACTATTTGCGTAGACACAACCTTGTAGCCAGGTTTATCCATCAGCAACTTGCTCTTAAATACAATCTTGTGGAATCGGGAGTGCCTTACTATAAGTATGTGCCCGACCCAGTTCTCGAAAATGGCAATGTCACGTTGTACTGGGATCGGTCTATCTTCACTGACAGGACTATTGTTGCCAATAAGCCTGACATAGTGGTAATAGACCGACTAGAGCGTCGCGCAATGATTGTTGATATAGCGGTCCCCCATGACGAGAACCTCGTGAAGGCTGAGAGAGATAAGAAAAGCAAGTATCTTGATCTGGCTCGCGAGGTTGTCGACATGTGGGATGTGAATACAGCAGTCATTGTGCCGATAGTCGTGACGGCCAATGGCATAACAGCGAAGAGCCTCGACGAACACCTGAGGAGGCTCTCATTGGGCAGCTGGATCAAGGGCTTGATTCCGAAAGCGGTACTCCTGGACACGGCGCGTATCGTTAGGAGGTTCCTCTCTCAGGAGCCCTGACCACCGGTAGCTTGGACCCTGTTCCCGATACCGGTGGGCCTCTATTTTTTATATTTTTAAATGTTTTTCGTTTTTGTGTTTTATAAAAATATTTAAAAATGTATTAAATAAGAATATATAGTTAAATAAAGGATAATAATAAAACAGTTTTTTTCTTTTTACGGCCCTAACTGTAACCAGATAATCAAAGGTTAGGGCCGGCTTCATAAGAGAGAAATTATTATTTTATTAATTTCTTAAGAAGCCCCACCCCACCCTTCTGTCTCGTGTAACAAGCGAAATGTTTCTTAATATGCGTTCAAGTAGTTAATTGCTTAACATCTAGAGCCTCCGTGAACTTTGTAAAACAATTATGTTTTTAATGAAATTTTCCTCCTATGTTATGAGTATTTTGTTACAATTTTCATAATTTGTATTGTTGCCCACTATTTGTACATATTTACTTTACTTTGTTGTCATGGGTATGGTGACGTTTGGATTTTTAATAGATTTGGAGCATTTAATAATAATAGTTTAGTTAAGTTATTTAGTTTATTTTAGTCGCGTAACTAGAAAAGATAAACCGACTTCCAAAACAAAACACTACAAAAAGAAAAATAACTTTCTTTACTTTTCTAAAAGATACAGTCGAATTGAGAACTGCCTCCTTTTTGAAGTTGGTTGACAAAATGCAGGGAATTATATTAAAACGATTTTTGTTAAAGATGTTATGGCCCGTAATTATTTCTATGATTATTCTTAGGTTTTTTCTACTCAGGCTGAGATTTTTTTGGTTAATTGCGGGCATTCATTTGTTATAGCCAATTTTGACTGTCAGTCTGAACAGTCTGCTGCCCGTGACCATCTGTTGTTATGAAGTTCGGTCGATCTTTGGCGAATCCAAGTACGATTTTGTGAGAAAAGCAGAGGGAGAAGTGGGTACGGGCCTGGTACTATCTTAACGGAGCCTTTTACGCAAGTTCATCTGCAGAATCATTGCCCAATGATCCACTATGCCCTTTGATCCACTGGAGGGTAATCCGATTAGACGTCGATATACTCTTCAGGGCTAGATGGCACTGAAAGATTAGTTTGTTGTTAGTTTGTTTTCTAAAGCTTTGACCACAGTCAGACTGTCGGATAGGAATTTAGTGCCGTAATTCTGGATGTTTAAGCGCTTTACTGTTATTGCGGGTTGTGTTAAGGCAACACATTCACATTGAAAGATCGAACTGTGTGTGCCTAGCGGTATGTGAAAATTATTGTTGAGGTCAACGCAGTGTACGCCAGCAACTGAACCGTTTTGTGTTTTGAGCCATCTGCGTTGCCTATTATTATCAACAATAGGAGAAGAATACAGACTCCGGCCACTCCGGGGCGCTATTGAGAAATTCATTCGGTAATTAATTGATTGTTTATTATTTGTGAAGGGCATTATCTGTAAGTACCTACTCCGATTCCAAAAATATAGCCAAGCCCACATAATAATTATAATGATCATTAAATCCAATGATCTCTGAATGAATTCTTCAAGAATATCTAGAATATAAGCAAGCGTGGCTTCGTTTAGAATGCAAAACAGCCATATTTTTAGGGATAGTAACACCGGCAAAATTATCTTTAGCGTAAGTAAGGCGCATAATTTGTAAGCTTGAGAGGCCGAGTTGGAGAACTAATTAGAAACATTATGTTCATTTTAAAGCAAAATATTATTAAACAACCTGAACTTTGTTGTTACAAGAAGTCTGAAATCGCCAACCTGCCTTGAGCAAGCGTGGTGAGCAATGCTCCTGCCTTCTCTGCATGAGAAGATGCTTTTGCCCTGCAGTGGGATAGTTACCCTACCTACTCTACTCTACCCTACCTGCCTAGAAAAATTGGTAGAGAGATTGTGTAGGTACCTATATACCTACCGTACCTACCAATTTTTATTCTAGGGTCACTCTTCCGCGGATAATCTTAACACCGCCATTCAGAAAATTACGACAAATGCACAACGCCATTTATCGAATAAATATGGAGTTCAACTGTGCGTGTTTCTGAATTGCGTTTGTTGTGATATATATTACTTCTTGAACACTTTGAATTCGTATTTTTTGATAAAGTGAACCGATTGCGACGAAACAAAAACTAAGTAATACTTCAAGCTACGCACCATTTTTGTGTATAAATGTTATCTATATTGGTTTCGTACATTTTATGTGATTCGTGCACAACTAAAAAGACAAACAGATAAACAGGCAAACGAACAAAAATGCTGGGAATGGGTTCCCCTTCCCCTTGGTAGGTTATCCTTTAACACACTGCCTATTCTTTTTTTGAAAATATTTTCGATGTACAAGAACGACTTTTCTACAGATTTATTTTATGTATTAATTGATTAAACAAGCTCAAAGCAGTTTTATTTTATTCAGACATAATCAACTTAAAAACAATTATGCGTAATTGCATGTCTAGAGCAAATATTTTTTTTCTTTCTTTATTTATATTTTAATCACACTTCTTCGACAACCTAATATCACCAGCAGTGTTTATTTCAAACCTCCGCAAAAGCAAAATTGACCGTTCCACTTCCTAACTACAATTAGACTAACTATTAAAATATTCAACAAAACAGTTCTATTAAATAATTCACACGTAATTAAATTTTCTTCAAGTCTTCGCCAGTAAGTCGTTGTTTGTTCTATAAATGACGCGGGGAGGGCGTAATGTGTAGAAACGGCCTGTTTCATTAAGACAATGGCTTTAAATTGCAGCGGTTAGATAGACGGACGGAAAACGTTTGCGGTGCAAGTTGTAGGCAATAGCGAATTGGAAAAGAGTTCAGGGGGGCCTGTAATTTAAGGCTAAAGACGGACTGACCGAGGCCAGTTGCTTCTACAACCTAGCGTGTCACTTGACGGTTAGTAAAGTGACACAAACATACTGAAGTGTTCATAATCACCCGAAATATGCAAGCAAGCCGCCTGACAGCCCGTTTTCGGCCTAAGAGCGTTTGTGTTCTAATCAGTTTCATTTTTTTTTAATTATATTGTGTCAATGACATCTATTGTTGGCATTTGCCCTTATCAAGAACCTGTACAGTGACCAGACTTGCGCTGCTTGCTTTAAAAAACCCATTCCCAATCCCAAGGCGTGAAAACTTAACAAAGAGACAGACAGTAGTCATTTAAAATAATACAGTTTTATTGGTCCACAATTACGAAAGTGTTTTTTAATTCAATTTTTATGATGTAAGGCAATGAGATTTTATCAATAGAGACGTCATACTCATTACAAAGAAATAAAAATATGGCAATATTTTACTTTAGCTACTTTCATGGGATATACGGAAATTGGAACTTTATTTTTACCACTGAGTTGGTTATTAATAGATCATAGAGATATAAATTGGACCCAGTTGTCAGAAAGAGATAAACATACTGTTCAAACGAACGTCCGTGTCGCGGCCAGACGCAGGACGGACTGAGTTCACTCAAGCTGGTCAGCTCGTATTTGTATTGCCGTAAAGACGTCGATAAAACGTCAATATATATATACTGAGATACATAATATCATTGACGTAAGCTCGATGTTTCCTATTTGAAAAGAAACATCGTGACGAAGTAAGAGGTCAACCTTTAATTTAAAGTCTATCCAATTACATTTTACCTAAACTTAATGGTCAGATAATTTGTGAACAATTTATGTGTTGACCGCGAACCAGAAGACGATGCGTTGGAAGGTGGTCACTAGGTGGACCGATGACCTGGGGAAGGTTGTGGGTATCCGCTGGATGTGAGACGCGGAACCGGTCAATGTGGCGACGCTTGGGGGAGGTCTATGATCAGCAGTGAACGTCTTTCGGCTGAAATGATGATGACGTGTTATTGTGTGACGCTTCTTCCTAGTTTATGCCCTTTGGGTCAGCTCTCCTTTTCTCACAGCGCCAACACATTCTATCCAAGTTTGTCGGGTAGATTTGTAGCAGCATTTGTTCCACTATATACGAACTAATGACCTGACGTCACAAAATCCTGCAGCGCGCAAGCAGAAATTTCGGCGCGATTTGAACACCAACAGTCCGTCAACAAACGTCACCTGTTCCTCCATAACTTCAAAGTTTCACTGGTCAAAGGTGGTTGTCGTCGGCCTCGTTCCCTCCAGATAAGCTTAGAGCTATCCTCACTACATGCAGCCGCCGTACCCTGACGTGTCAAAACTATCATAGTTCGACTGTAAAAAAGGAACAGATTTAAACAAGTCAGATACATCTATCCCTTACACACACTAAAAATAACCTTACTCT
This sequence comes from Orthosia gracilis, assembly GCA_947562075.1. Taxonomy (NCBI): domain Eukaryota; kingdom Metazoa; phylum Arthropoda; class Insecta; order Lepidoptera; family Noctuidae; genus Orthosia; species Orthosia gracilis. The sequence continues at coordinate 41,864,514 of OX387265.1, read as the reverse complement.
AAGAGCTTATATTGACTCCCCTGATCTGTCTGTATGACGTTGTCTTTTGGAAAACTCACAAACATTACCTTTTGGAGTTATGCGGTTCATATTTGGCGTCATAGATGTCGTTACAACCTCAAACTCAAATTAAATAACACAGCGCGCTTCCGCTTCTAACTTAGACCATACACCATAGACAGACGAGTAAAACAGAGGCATAGTTAATTCCTGGCCAAGGAAATAACGTGCATTAGTCAACTGCAGCCAGAATTAACTGTAATGAACCTCCCTCATATCAGTTCCTCAGTAATTATTTAGATACTCGTAACATTTGCTTGCTTTTTCGTGTCTTTAGCTTCAAATAGTTGGTTTGAGAAAGACAGGGCAGTGTTTTAGTCAGCACTCCGAGTATTTTAGTTTTAAGCAGATTTTTTTTTTGTAATAAACTATAGGATTGAATTTAACCTTTATTATCAACCAAAAATTTTATATGTATTAAACCTTTGAATTACTTCTGTAGGTGCCTTTACCTACATAGGCCTTAGGCCACACAAACATTTGTTCCGTGCAGGCATTGAACCCACGACACGCAGCGCAGCAGCCAATCGGTCAGCTACTGTGCCAACCGTGCGGGCAGTTACCGGAAATTATTGGGTGCACGGTTGGCGCAGTGCTTGAGCAATTGACTGCTGCGATGCATGTCGCGGGTTCGATTCCCGTACGAAACAAATATTTGTATGACCTACATATAGTTGTTCCGGCTCTGGGTGTTGTGTGAGTTTATATGTTTGTAAACGCACCCACGAAACAGCAAAAAATGCCTAGTGTGGGGCAAAGTTTAAAAAAAAAAAGAAAAATAAAGAGAGAAGAGGGAAATGTAGAATTCAATACAATTTCTTATAGACCTCATGATATATAGCGACAGTGTGTAACGAAGATGTCATATTTTTTACCCGAATGCCGAAGGAGGGTAATGTGTTTATTAGTGTATGTATGTATGAATGTATATATGTATGTTTGTTCCTATGTGGCGTTCTAGAGACGAAAGTGTTGGCCGATTTTGATGATTCTTACATCAATCGATTCATCTTAACCTTGCGAGTGTCACTTGACTTAACTTGACTTAATGTCCTATAACCCCTAGATGATTGACCGCCATTGTTTTACTTTTCAATTTTAATGTAGCAAGTGACACTTGCTACATTAAAATTGAACTTTATCCAACGTCTTGGAAGACTTGGATTACGCCGATGACATATGCCTGCTGAGTCATACTCACGCAGATATGCAAGCAAAGCTGAACGATCTGAGACAGGAGGCGGCAAAAACGAGGCTCAAAATCAAAATCTGGAAGACCCAGGCAATGAGAACTGGTGTGAAGAACCACTCACCGTTGCTGATTGGCACAGAGGCAGTGGAACGCGTCCATAAATTTATATATCTCGAGAGTGTCGTGTCAGAGACTGGGGGTAGTGAAAAGGACATCGCTTCACGGATCGCCAAAGCCCGAGCTACCTTCGCGCAGCTGAGACCTGTTCGGCAATCGCGGCAATTGACCCTAAAGATTAAACTCAAAATCTTCGGTTCCAATGTCAAATTCGTGCTGCTCTACGGGTGCGAAACGTGGAAGGTCACAAAGGCAACTCACGCCAAATAGAAGTCTTCGTCAACCGCTGTCTTCGTCGCATTCTCGGCATTTATTTATTTATTTATTTAACCATTTATGCACACACACATAATATAAAGACAAGAAGAAAAAACAGAAAAATAGGTACATAGGTGATGCTTATTTCTATAGAAATCTCTTCCAGCATACCTGCGAAAGGAAAGATGAAAAAAAAGAGATGTAGACATAGTGTGTAGAGTTGAAAAATAATAAACATAAAACGATTCATGCATTTACTGGCCCGAGACCATCTCCAACGTAGAGCTGTTGGAGAAATGCCACGAGAGCCCGATCGACCGCCAGTTCAAGCGTCACAAGTGGATATGAATTGGCCACACGCTTCGAAGGGGACCCGATCACATACCCAAGCAAGCTTTAAACTGGAATCCCCAATCGAAAAGAAAGCGCGGCCGTCCCTGTCAAACCTGGCGCCGCACCGTGTTGGCAGAAGTGAAGAGCATCGGAATAACATGGAGCGAGATGAAGCGTGAAGCTCAAGACCGATCGCGATTGAAAACATCTGTGGACGCCCTCTGCCCCATCTAGGGGTTGTAGGACATTAAGTCAAGATGTTTGTCCACGCATTTCGCCGAAACTACTTATCAGATTGTGATCATTTTTGTGTTAGATTGAGTATCTCTCAACTTAGGAAATAGTGCAAGTTTCATCAAAATCAGTCCAGCAATTTTCAAGATATGGAGCATACAACGGAACTCCTTCGCTACACACAACACGAATGTGTAAATTGAGTTATTACACGTTTATATTTCCAAACTTGTTTATATTAGACATGGTTAGATGCAACGAGCTGAGAGTTAGGCGTGAGTTCGCACTTGTCTCATAATTATTCAAATTAATTAGAGGCAACATACATAACGCAAACATATTGATGGTGCGTTTGAGTGTGCCCGACAGATATGTGTGGCGGTGACGGCGGCCGCAGCTTTTGGCTGTACCTTGTGGCCGCACTAATCTGTTGAATTAGACCTCCTTAACGCGGGCGCTTTGCACTCTTAACCTTGTAGCAGAGGAGATAGACATATTTGCTTGTACACGGAGTAAATTCACAAGGATAAAATTTTATGTAAGGATAAAGTTTTAGAAAATCAGTTGTTATTATTAAGTTTGCTTCACTATTGCATTGGCACCTGTAATAGTTGTAAGTGATTATAAATAAATAGTCAATTCTCAAAATTAAAAAAAACCGGCCAAGTGCGAGTCGGACTCGCATTCGCACAAGGGTTCCTTACCACTATCGCAAATATCGGCAAAAAATTAATAAATAAATTTGAATTTGAAAAAAAAGAACACGTTTGTTGTATGGGAGCCCCACTTAAATATTTATTTTATTCTATTTGTAGTATTTATTGTTATAGCGGCAACAAAAATACATCATCTGTGAGAATTTCAACTGTCTAGCTGTCACGGTTCATGAGATACAGCCTGGTGACAGATGGTCAGACAGACAGACCGCGGAGTCTTAGTAATAGGAAGAAGTGGGCTGCATTTGTAAGAAGAATAAAATGCTACAGTGTATAATTGTATATTATATTCTAAATAAACAGGACTATTAGTAGTTTCTGTACATTTCAGGCACTTATAATCATTCCCATATAAACTTTTAAAAGAAAACAGCGTGCCTTTGATCCGAATAAGTTTTATTTAATTATTTTTATTTCCACGTAAGCAGGTATTTATTCGAAAAATAAAAAAAAATGGTAACGTTGCGTTGCGCATTGTACGAATAAAGAGAGTTTGGTTACGCTGTTGGCGATCTAAATATTGAAAAGATTTTTTTAATCTTTCAGTGTGATGTGGTCTAGGCTTTTTGGTAAGCTTGTTTGCCGATTAGATATTCCCTTTTATCTAGTATTTGCTATTTACACTGCTTTCATAAATCAAGAAAAATATCGGGCTTACGGAATTCTTATCAATCCAGCCCCTAGTATATTTACTCGACTACGGTGAAGCCAAAAGGACGGGTTATGATTTTAGCAGTCTATGTATGTATGTATGGTTTTATTTACGTGTGTTCCTCCGCAGTGCCTAAACTATTCATCTGATTTTGATGAATAAGGTGTCTGATGTATTATGGCCGTAGTTGGGTTACAGCTGTTTTGAAAAGTTTTGCTTGTTTGATTAAATATACTTATCTTACAATATTTTCAACATTATAACAGGTACACGTATTACGCCAACCCCAAGTAACATGGGTCAAGAATGATGACAAAATTTTGAACATCCTTTTTAGTGGTTAAAATATAATTTAAGACACTCTGCGCCTCTACGGGGATTACAGGGGACAAAATGTCATTTAAATCAACGGTCAAAATGCCAAATGTAAGGGATTAATCTCCTGAAATTTTGATAGCGCTTAGCTATGCTGGGGATATGGGGGGTCATCTTCATCATCAGCCTTTTAGGTCCGCTGTGACACAAGCCTCCTCTTCGTGAGAGAGAATGGGCCGTAATCCGCCACGCGGGCCCTGTTGTTGGATGTCACATTTCTACGAAATTTTGGTTCTAAGGCATGCCGGTTTCCTTCACCGTATGGGAGGTATTACACATTCATATATCTAGAATCGTACATAGGATCGTGACTCTCATCCTTATTATATGACCTCCAGAACCAACTCTGTGTATTCTTCTTCTTCTTTGTCGGTACATTCTTGGCAGAGCGCTCGTGGTCATCATGTTGCATTGAGGCTTCGGGTTGCCATAATTTGCTTAACGATGCGACGCCATCCCTCTCTATCGGCTGTTATTCGTGTGCACTCATGCAAGGGGCCACCCACTGCAGATTTAATATGGTCGGTCCATCGCATGGGCGACCTGCCGCGCGCTCTCGTTCCTTCCAATCTACCTTGAACTACAAGCCGCTCGATAGAGTCGTTGCCTCGTCGGGACACGTGTCCAAAGAACTAGAGTCGAGTACTCCAGCTCAAAAAAAGCTTAAAGCTTGGACCAAAGCTGATAGACGCTGCCTGATACCGAGTTGGAGGACGGATATGTTAGTGCGAAACTCAGTCCACGACACTCCAAGCATTTTTCTCCATCACCACATTTCCAGAGCGTCTATTCTCGCCCTCTCAGTGTCTCTCAGCATCCAGGTCTCAGCTGTTTATAGAAATATGGGGAACACAAGTACCCGTATGAGCCGGGTTTTCGTGGCTTTGGTGATATTGTGATTTCACCATATTTTCTTCAGCCTATCCATGGCAGACCTTGCCATAGCCATGCGTCGCTTGATCTCGTCCTCGCAACCACCGTGGTTTGATATTAAAGCGCCCAGGTATGATTGTAAGTCTGCCTCTGTACTTGTGTGTTCATGAAGTTTTAAATAAATAATTCGCGATTTGAGTGACTTCGGGCGAATTTTCATTAATGCGATCGACAATCATCATCTTCGTCTTGGTTCTGTTAATTCTCAAACCGAATGCTCAGTTGGTATGTTCCATCTTGGATAGCAACAGTTCCATGTGGTCGGCACTAGTCGCGAACAGAGTAGTGTCATCCGAATATCGCAGGTTCGATACTCTTATACCTCCTATCGATACACCGTCCGTCCAGTACTCAAGAGTTATCCGCATTATAAGTTCAGTGTAGATGTTGAACAATAGCGGCGAGATTATACATCTTTGATGGAATATCTGGAATACCTTGACGGATCTGTGTATTACAATCTCATAATTTTTTTATCCTATTTTTGTCATATTTGGTTACAATGGAGGACAAGTCGGTTGTGTGTACTACTACAACAATCATTTGAGAGCTTCAGAGCTTGTTATTGTTTCACAGATTTGTATTGATTGTATTTTGATGCCTCTCGGTTATGAATTGGAGTAGCTTATACGGAAAGCACTGAACCAATTGCATACGCAAACAAAGCCGCTGCTATAAAATTGTGAAGTGGGGATAAAGTGATCAGTTAAACATCAAGCGCCTGTTTTCAGGCTATATCTCATCTCCAGGAATGCGAAAAACGTCCGTTTACCAGCACCGTGTGATGATCTGAACTAGGTCTCCAATGCTGCAATAAACGTGGCCACATAGTGGGCCCAAAGAGTATGAATGAAAATGTACCACGACACGGAAAGAACAAGAAACCACACTATGATCCCTACCGGAGTCTGTGTTTCCCGATAGCTACAACCTAGAGGTCTTTAAGTCAAGAGTGAATAAGTTACTTCTAGGCAAGCGTGCTTCACCGTCAACCACATCATCGCTTACCATCAGATGTAATAGTGGTCAAGGGCGAACCAATCAATAAAAAAGAACCACTCTGATGAAAATTATTTTTGATAGAAATAAACTTAAGGTCGATTTGACTTAACGGAAATCGTGAGTTGATTTGGAATGCTAAGATAATAAAAGCAACAGGGCTTCATTTCACTTATTTTTCGACCAGCTCAGAATTTTTTGTATTTTGTATAGCAAAATACATATTATATACATATATCTAATCCATTTCCCGTACATTTGCTCACAACTGATGTTCTCTTTAGGTTCATGATATCCAACGTGACGTGATCATAAAATAAAGGTCAGTATATAAAGTTTTATCTACTCCAGTCGTAAAATGCGATTGAGAAAAAAGATCGCAAGCAACAGGCTACCGACCTTTGGTGAAGATCACACAGATCACAAGGATTACAAAAAAAAACTTGGGTCAGATCATTTTTTTAACAAAAAAATGATCCGGTGAAACTAAATTCTCAACTCTGAACCGATTCTGTTGAAATTAAATAAAACTAAAAATCGAAAAATATGTATTAAATAAAAATTATCCGACGAAATAACGAACTAAAAAGCAAAAAATATAAAATCTTGTAGTCTAACATTTTGAATTGGGGCCAAACAAACAAACATACAAATTAATTACCTAAAGTTTACAATGATCTTCATTGATTGTTTGTTTGGCGCCGCCTCAAAATGTGAGATTAAAAGATTTTTAATTTTTTTGCTTTTTAGTTCGTTATTTCGTCGGATAATTTTTATTTAATACATTTTTTTCGCTTTTTAACAGAATCGGTTCAGAGTTGAGAATTCAGTTATCAAATTATTAATAAATCCTTTTGTTACCTTTAGGGGTGGATATTATTTTTGAAATTTAGACGGTGTCATGATGGTATGTGTGTTATCAGTTATCACCTATGGGACCGAGACGTGGTCGCTCACAATGGGCCTTATCAGAAAGCTTAAAGTCACCAGGCACAATGGAGAGGGCTATGCTCGGAATTTCCTTGCGTGATCACGTCAGAAATGAGGATATGCGCAGGAGAACCAAAGTTAACGACATAGCCCGGAGAATCGCCAAACTTAAATGGCAGTGGACAGGGCACATTGCTCGCAGAATGGATGGCCGATGGGGCCGAAAAGTTCTGGAATGGCGATCGCGAACCGGAAGACGATACGTTGGAAGGCCTCCCACTAGGTGGACCGATGACCTGGCTAATGTTTGCGGGAAGGGCTGGATGCGAGACGCACGGGATCGGTCAATGTGGCGACGCCTGGGGGAGGCCTATGTCCGGCAGTGGACGTCTTTCGGCTGAAATGATGATGATGATGGTACCAATTTCGAGGTCCGATTTCCAATAAAAAAAGATTTTATGAAATCGGACCATTTTAGAAAAAAATATGCGTCAGACATACTTAGGTATACTTTTTTATTGGTTTCTCCTTACTTTCGCCAAACGGCGCGAATCCACTTTCAATACAAATTGTCGTTTACGTTAACGCGATAGCGCATGAGTAAAAACTCGCACTAAGCCCACAGGACGCGCATGTACTGACGCAACATGTCACATTAGCATGTCGGTGACGCGAACCCGTATATTTTGAAAATAGATTCGCTTTACGCGGCTAAAGAAGTTCTCCCATCAAAATATGACTACCCGCTGATCGCTTTCACTGTGCCCGTACATCGAAATTCGAACAAAAAGCGCGAACAAAGTCCTCTCAGTACACTCACGGGTGGCATTTAAACTGGGATGCTTAAACTTTTTCGCGTTCATTAAATCATTGTTATCTTGCATCTCTTTTTTTCGCTTCTCCTCCGGGCGCAGTTGTATTCTGAAACTATTTATTCATTTAAATCTTTTTAAAGTCTTGGTTTACAGAAGCTGTGTTTGGATGAAGTTTTTATTCTATAAAATTGCCATATTATCCAAAAATCTGAAAGTTTTGTAATAACAACAAGTGGCATACTTTCCTTTTTTGTCGAGTGGCTAGTCTGTCGGTTTTTTATCGGTTACACTTCAGGGAGTGTGCGATGGAAATGCACAATTTGATTGCGCCTAGCCCTTTCTTTCATCGGACAGCAAGACCTACGGCAATGCGCCACCGGTAGATGGTGGACATCCCATTCATACGTACAATAAAAGTATATGCAAAACGCTTTGTACGTATACTTTTATTGTGCGCACAGCTAAGGAGTGGACTTCCCTGCCGAAGTCTTTGTTTCCTGATAGTTACAACCCTGGGGTCTTTAAGTCAAGAGTGAATAGGTTACTTCTAGGCAAGCGTGCTTCGCCGTCGACCACATCATCGCTTACCATCAGGCGAGATAGTGGTCAAGCGTGAGCCTATCGATAAATAATAATAAAAAAAGGCTTTTAAACTTTTGTATATATTATTTTTCTTTTTATTGCATTCGTCATACCTGGTGTATAACGAATGCTGGTAATAATAATACATAAACACTTCTACTTTCTTTCTTAAGTCATAGATCCTCATGATGTTGCCAGAGGTGTAATGTGTTAATACTATGAAAGTGTTTTGTTTTTTGCACGTCATAGCATCTAATAAAACCATTAAATCAAAGAATTTACAGCTTTATGCCAACCTACCAACTCCCTAAAGCATTCCGTTGATAATAATATGTCAAGTCGAGAAAAACGGACTGCTTGACTACAATCTATCTCTGTCACGTGATGTCCTTTAAAAATGACAGGTTATTGTTGGAGGTGCCTTGAGGCGACAGAAAGCATCTCAGTGAATGAAAATCTCATCGTTAAATAGGGAATGGAGATGTGAAAATGTCACATGTTGTGAATGAAGATAATGTGCTGCGTTCTTGTGGTAGGTCCGTTGCTAGACAACATTAACAAGATGCTTTAGAGGCCCTAGACAAGTGACATTCTATCATCAAAAGCGTGGTGATAGCGATTCTCAAAAAGGCAAAATTTTATGAAATTGACAAGCGATATCGAAAAATCACGTGATCAATTCCATACATTCTGACATTTCGACTATCGCCTTCGCTGACATTAAATGCTAACACATTCTATAAGCGAAGGTGATAGTCGAAAGCTAAAAGGCAAGGGATTGGACACGTGACATTTCGATAATGCTTGGCATTGCCACACATTTTGACATTTCCATTTTTTTTTCTTTGTTAGAAATATGTCTCTCGTCTAGAGCCTAGGCTTAATGTATGGAAAGGCACCCGACAATCCATACAACCGTACGCGTGAAATAGCCAACTACTACTACATAAAACACTACGCGCATATTGCATAATATGTGTACATTGCAAATGTGTGCGCGCATCAAGGATTTACTGTCTGACTGTTTTATTTTTATTTATTTAAAGGGCTTTGTTAGCGACCACATCACCCAAAACACAAAAAACAAACTACCTTAAAACTGGCTCATACAATTGCTTGGCTTTATCGGACATTGGAGAAGCGAGGATTGCATTACAAATACCCATAAATACATACGTAAATTGTACAGCGACCAATGACATTGATTCTTGTATTTTCACTCCGGACACACTCCTTCAGGATATGAAAAACATCATCAACTACTCCAAAGTCATCACAATTCGGGGACAGAACTTTCTTCAGTAAATAATAAAATTTATTTAATGGAGTATGTCCAGAACCAAGTCTTACAGCTCCAGTTTGACTGCCTCGTCACTGGCGACCGCGACGATAAATTAGCGGGGGGAGGTGAGTGTCGCTTCTTTACGTAATAAAAGTTAGAATTCTTTGGTATGGGGTTGACGAGTACTACCGAGATGTCACCTTGTCAATCTCCATTCATTACCGATGATATAATGCCACTTTGTCTTGGCTTCTGGAGCATATTGTTGTTGTTATTTAGCAATGGACTTACCATGTGCTTTCAGTATTTTTTTCCTATATTTCAACACGTCCGCTTCCACTAAGATGGTCTCCATAATTTGGCTATATTTTTTATTGATGTTTGGCTCGCGTTTGCTCAAGATCTCACCTGATAGTACTTAAGCGATGATGTGGTCGATGGTAAAACTTTCTTGTCTAAAAGTAAACTATTCACTCTTAACTTAAAGACCTCGGGTAGTACGTTTCAGGTAACAGACAGTGGCATGGAATTGCATTTCTTAGCTGTACGCACAAATAAAGTATTCCCAAAACGTTTAGTGTGTGTAGGTGGGATGCCGATCGTGAAACGATGATGTAGTCCGATGATGGAACATAATTACAAACTGGACAAGAAAAATAAAAGACTATATAATATAAAAGACCGTCCCTTAAACCTAGGAGTGTACAAAAAAGAAAATTTAAACTACCAGCGCAAAGATTGGCACTTAGAGCACGCATTAAAACTAATAGCATAATTTGGGTAAGAAGAGGCCACTGCGGGGTTTGCAATAATCATAAAGTACCGTCTGGTAGTTACCATTTTTATTGAACGTTACCAGAAAGAATCCTTTTACTGTTTCCTTTAAGGTGTATGGTAACGAGGTACGTAATGAAAGATATCTTTCGATTAAGAAAGACACGTGAGCATTGGTGACCCAGTGTAGAGTGTACAAGTTGTAGATCGCGGGTTCGAACACAGGCAGGTGCTTTACTTTGTGTAAATTATTTTATCACCACTGCTCTCAAAACGGTGAAGGAAAACATTGTGAAGAAACATATCTTAGGACCAAACATTCGAAGACATCTTACATCCACCAACCCGCACTGGACCCGCGTGATGGGTTACGGCTTATTCCCTCTCACAGAAAGGAGTCCTGTGTCCCAGCAGCGGGAACATTAAAAGGCTAATGATGATGATGATGAAGAGAGATACATAGCACAACACATCATCACGCCTGTAATGCCCGAAGTGTTGGTTAGTTGGTGCACAAAATAAAAAAAAACGGCCTCGCATTTGTCTAACTATGTTTTCCCTCCATCCATTGTTACCAGATGCAGCCTAGTACTTGTAAGTTACAGACAATTCCCAGTTACATTTTTCAAATACTAGATAGAGTGGAGACCATTAGTATTGTGACCATGGTATTGTCACCACTTTCCATTACATATACAAGTATGATGTTTACACATAGAAACTAATGTAAATTTGATAGCAACAGCAAAGTCTGTCAATAAATCTGCCTGGCCTTCTCAGGTCGGCATCCATTCGATCAGCAGATATGTCTCAAAAATGTATTTCCGTACATGACGTAGGTAAATAGGTTGACATGTCGACTTGCGGATAGTTTCAAAATTATTCAAAATTGGCATTTGGATTTCTATATTAGATGCAAGTCAACTTGTCAAACTATTCAAGCCATGTTCGGATTTATTCATTGATCCCGATCAAACTCCTGTAGTAGTCCGATACCTACTAGTGACACCAGTGAGACCTACTTAGTAGACTCTGAAAATGCTACAGCGAAATAACTCTTATTTGTTAGTAATTATAAAATGCTTTTCCTAGTAATTTAAATATTATACTCGCAGTTAAATCTCAGTGAAAACCATGAATCATCATTATTGAGGTTTAAGTACGTAATAACTATTTGTTGTAATAGGGATACCTCAAAATGAATTCTGCTACGCATTATCTCAAAACAATCTCTACTATCAAATTATTGTATCAAATTGTCTCCCTAGCACCTAAAAATATTGGACTCTTTCGAAAAGGGTATCATCACCAATGAAAGCGTCCAATATTTTTTGGCAATACCTAATTATTTAAAAGGAATTTGTCATACTCTTTCGTGGAATAATACCCTTTGCCCTGCCGAATTCATTAAAGCAATAAGGCTGCAAGTTCGTGACAACAACAGAGCAATAAATTAAACTTTACAACATCCTAAAACAAACTTAGTTCACATCAATTTTACAATTTTCTTGTTCCTTATAATTCATAATTCTTTATTGTACACAAAAAAAGAAATACATATACAACTTGATTGATTATAAAGTTGATGTACAAAGGCGAGCTTAACTCTAAGAAGAGTTTTCTACCAGCAAACCTTAGAGTGATAGAGTTTTCTTGTTCCTCGTTATACAATAAGACTTACTTTACAAAACAAGTATTGTAGCGTCATCCGTACAAGCTGCAATGAACTATCTGGTTTGCGCACAAGCAACATAGATGGCGCTATGCCAAAGAAACTTACATGGCATTAAAAACAATGTTGTGTGCACTTATTTTAATAATAAATCATTTACAGTGATAATTATTGTAGTCATAATACAGAGTAATGAAAACACAAAGTATTTTATCAATAATAAAATAATGCTAGCTCATTAACATTGTAAAGAATAACATTATAATAAGTAGGTACTTATAAATACGGAGAGTACCAAAACAGAAAGGAAATCAGTATAGAATACATAACAAAACAATGCAAGTTCATAGTAATTAATCATTATCGTTAATTAAAATATCCGAAAAGAGTAACACAACAGATAACATTATATTAAAATCAATTATTTTTATGCAATTGCTCGTATATTTCACGGGTGCACATCCTTGAAAAGTTCTTATTTTTAACGTCATCGATGTGTGTAATGTCTTGCTCCAATGCGGCATTGCTCGGTAAATTCCGTGCCATCAAAAAATCTGAATTCCTATGTGTAGCAGATTTGGGTCCATTTCTCACGTATATTAGCAGATAGTTTTCGTTCACACTTTTAACAACACTGCGGAAATTAAACTCCTTATCTTCACAGTTGCAAGTGACGTTCATGAGTGAAATCAAATCATTAGTGTTGTCGGTGATTATCATAGGTCCTGTCGTCGTGTCTGGATCATTATTCTGCCCAGATGGGGTAATTCTTTCTAGCATTCTTATTTCCACAAGTGTACTATCATTTCCATCGGAGCACGAACACTTTATCTTTCGTGGATCTTCAGAAAATGCCATCTTAACGCACATGGGTACAGAAAACGAAGTTGGATACACCATAACAGCTGTATAGTTTCCATAGATGTCTTCAATTTTAGCTCCTTGCACGGCACTAAGTAAGGTCGATAGAACTATTATTTTCCACATTTTGAACTCTGATTACCTACTTGAAGACAACGAGCGATATAGCCTCGTGTCGATTTTGCACTAAGAATAATCAGGGTGTAGGGGCAGATATTATAATCATTGACTGTTAACCCTTGACTTTTTTGTTGATTAAAATATAGCACGATTATCAACAACAGTGGTGTGAAAAAGTTTAGTTAGATTATGTAGCAAAAAATAGTGCCTACCTACTTATATCCATCGGCAATAAGGACCCCGAAAATAGCTTTTCATGAAATAGGGTTTCACAAATAATCTCATTATGATGATACTATCTAGTGAAATAATTATGTCAGAAGGTATGGAATTTGTTAATAAAAAACTTTTTTACAAAAAAAATATGTTCCTGTTTTCGTTTCTTTGTTTTAGACACCAATTTCCGAAATTGAAGTTATTTTTCACTTTGCAGTGTTTTTATTTGAAAGTCGGTTGTATTTTTTTGTAAAAAGGTTTTTTATTCTTCACTTTTTAGTTGGGATACATAATGGACCAGTTCTATAGGCAAGATACCTATAGTGCCCAAAGTGATGCCAGAATAGATTAACCCAATAACATGCAACTTAAACAAAACCGGTGGAATGAGAATATACCAGGGTGGACTGTTCACACCTGCGTACTCCTTTAGAGCGTACCAGTGTGATGGTCTGTAATGAAATGGTTTAAATAATAAACAGACATGCGATTGCAGCAATCGCGAGTGATTTGCCGTCATTTATTGAATAGTTTTGATGTATTTCTCCGAAGTTCTTCATCAGATCTTGACGAAAATGAAATGGGACCATATGACAAGCACCATATCAAAATCAGTTCACCTAGTATAGTAAAAATGTCCCCACTGGTGAGTCACGGGCTTCCTCTCAGATAAAGAGACCCTAATTTACTGTTACTGGATATCACATGTGTTCCATCTTTCTAAGACATGTCGGTTTCCTTACGATGGTTCTTCACAATTTTGAGAAGAATGGTAATGAAATAGATTACACAAAGGACGCGCCGAAGCCATCGAGAAAGACGACGAAGCACTTGCTGTATCGCTCGATATCTCGAAGGCCTTTGACAGGGTCTGGCACGCTAGTCTACTCAGCAAGCTTCCTGCTTATGGCATCCCATCTTGTTTTTGTAGCCGGATATCAGACTTCCTTAATGAACGGTCGATCCGAGTAGTCGTTGACGGCTGCTCCTCTGACCTTATGGCTATTAATTCCTCAGGGTTCTGTTCTCTCTGCAACTATTTTCCTGCTGCACATCAATGACCTACTTCTGCCTGGTATTGTTGGTTACGCAGATGATAGTACTGTTTTAAAGAGAAACTTGTCCAGAGCAAAAACCAGCGGGGATAAAGTTCGTTCTTTGAGGGAGGCTATGGCGGAGCGGACAGATTTGACCTTAAGCCTTGTCTCCTAATGGGATAATGACAATCTGGTCGCTTTTAACGCCACCAAAACACAGGCATGTCTTTTTACCGCAAAGAGGGCTCATTTCATCCAAACGCCTACTTTTAGGGGTACATATATACCTGTAACCGATCGGCTCGAGCTCCTTGGCATGGAGTTGACATCCAGTCTCAACTTCGGCGATTCCATTGATTACAAAGCCCAAATTGCGGCAAAAAACTGGGCATACTTAAAAGAGTGAAGCGATACTTTATGCCTGGACAGCTTTTAACTCTTTACAAGGCGTAAGTCCGATCCTGCATGGTGTATTGCAGCCACCTCTGAGATTGCTCAGCTAAATATCAGCTTGCCGTGCTTGACTCGGTGGAACGCAGAGCTAAGAGACTAATTGGCGACGTCAAACTGGTGGATGCCAAGCTTAACAGCTTGGCACATCGCCTTAAGGTTGCCTGCTTGTCGGCCTTCTAAAGACTGTACTTTGGCGAGTGTGCTCATGAACTACTACTGTATATACACTTATATATGTACACTTATGTATGTATGTACTTGTATATGTACTTTCCAAGTTTATCTTGGACATTGCTGAGAACGGTGAAGGAAAACATCGTGAGGAAACCTAGACTTATAGTGAGTTTATAAGATTGTGGTCCATTGGTGTAATTGCTGCAAGGCTTTCCAGTTCGAGGATAAACTAATAAATACATAAATAAATAATAAAAAAAATTATAACTGCACGACCTCATCCCATCGGCCCCCTTCTACCATCGGACATCTAGACGCACTGCAAATTACCATCCTCACCTAATTGCCATTTCACCAATTCGTACCAAGCGCTGCCAAACATCATTCATAATGCAAACAACAAAAGAGTGGAACTCAATGTGCTGCTGCGTCTGTGTTTCCGAACGCATACAACCCGAATCTCTTCAAAGTCAGAGTGAACTGGCTTCTTCTGGGTAAGCTCACTCCATCGTCGACTTTGTCTCTGTCACCTCTGACCTAGACTTGAGTCAAGAGCAATCCATCATAAATAAATAATCAAAGGACGAACTGAGGTTTGAACCTATGACCTACAACTCGCATATCGGGGCGTTGCCACTAGGCCACCACTGCACCTTCAACTGCTTCAGTTGCTCGCTCAACATATGCTATAGCTATAATACAGATCAAATCTGAGATAAAACTAAACTAATTCAGCTAGTTTGGTCAAGGCTGCGGGTGTCCGGTGGTTGCGAAACGCACAGTACCGATCAGAGTCGCGACGCTTGGGGGCGGCATGTGTCCAGCAGTGGACGTCTTTCGGCTGAAATGATGATGATACTGATGAAGTCATTTACTCTAACTGTCATCTTAATACTACATCTGCTGGAAAGTTGTTATGTTTTGCTATCTTTCTTTTAACACAGTGGGACATAGAGCTCTCGCCAAACTTCTGGGCCGCCCTGAAGTTGGCTTTTCGCATGCGCGAGGTATGAAACCGTGCTGTTTTTGTATAAGATTTTCTACTGCGCAGCCATTGTGGCCAACTTCAGGGCGGCCAAGAAGTTTGGCGAGAATTTTAATAGCCAACTAGTACCAACTGTAATTATGATTACCAAAAAAGGCAAAATGTATGAGATTGTTATAATAATACCAGGTTGTAACTGTCCCACTTCATGGAAAAGGCGTCTTCTCATTCAGAAAAGGCACGTGTATTGATCACCACGTTTGCTCAAGACGGGTTGGCTCACGATGTTGTCATCGAAGTCAAAGATAAACAGAAATTACAATTATGAATTTGAAACAATCACAGTGTTATTTGGCCGGATTTTAACACATGACCTCAAGTACGATAGGAGAGGTCTTAGCTACTGGGTCACTGTTGAAATATTACGTGATCAAATACTTACGTTTTGGCATTTTGACAATTGATATCGCAACAAGATTTAAAAGGTCTAAGCCCTCTTGGCAATTTCGTCGACCTTATACACTTTTTGAAGGCCCTGGTTTTTGGCCACCGTCTGCCTCCTTAGGCCGTCAACTTTATAGTCGTCGTCGCCCTGTCTCCAAGTCACCTATTTTTTATACACAACTGCAGCGAAGCCTAAAAGGAGATTATGCCCATACTCCACAGAAACTCCAGAACGCCACCTTCTTAATCCTTACATAAATACTTCTTTTGCTACGTTTACGTTCAAACACTGGTCATCCACGCACGCTGGTTATGAGTACTAACAACCTGATTTTTCTGAAAAGCATCATCAATGTAATAATTGCTAAATAGTGCTTCATTGAGGAACTCACATTAACATGAACCAAGGCACGCTACCTTAGAATAACAGCAAAAATAACTTTAAACATTGATACTAGGCCATCGTCGGCAATGATTTACTGATCGAGTCAAAGCTCCAGAGCCTTGAGCATCAACACCGAGTTGCTAGCCTGTCGGTTTTTTATTGATTACATATCGGAGAGAAGGATTCATTCTGATTAACCGTTTCTATCATCCGCATCGGCCTACATGACGTACGGCGATGCGCCATCGTTACATGCTAAACATCCCACCGATACTCACTAAATGTTTGGAAATTCTGTTAATGTGCATACAGCTAAGGACTTGCATTCCTTACCGGAGTTTTTCCAGGATGAAAGAGTCAGGAGTGAATAGGTTACTTCTAGGCAAGCGTACTTCACCGTTGAATACATCATCGCTTACCAAGGTGAGATACTGGACAAACACGAGCCTAACAATAATAAAAAAAAGCAGTTTCAATTGCGATAATAATAAAATATAAGGGATTGATTGAACTTTATTGTTTATAGTTTAAATGTGTGAGCAAATAAATAAAATTTTACTGGATGAAGACACAAACTAAAAATGTGTACCTAATAATTACACCAAATCAGGCAATAGGCACCGTGAAAACATGAAGTGAGCTATCAATCATCGAATCAAGGTGAATAACAGTTCACTTCAGTTTCATTTCAAACATAATAGTATTACTATTTACCAAATGTGAATAAATGGCAAAACCATTAAAAAACAAACTATTATGGAAATAACGATTATAAAAAAAAGAAAGAAAATAACATCTTACATAAGAACAGAATATTATTAACTTGAAAAAATTACAATATAGACACAAATATCTAAATATTTTTCTGAAACATTTAATTTTGAGCACGCAATTGCTCATAAATTTCTCGTGTACACATTCTAAACCCGTTATTATTTTTCACTTCATCCATGAGTGCAATGTCTTTCTCCAATTCGGACGTGCTGGGTAAGGTCCGCGCCATCAGAAAACTTCTTTTATTTCCAGAGAACGTTTCGAACACCAGGAAGTAGTTATCGTTTAAATGTTTAACAGCAGTACGAACATTATATTCGACGTCAGCACATTTGCAAGTGGTGTCATTTGAGAATGATGCCAGGTCGTTAACGTTGTCAATGGCCAGCGTAGGTACTGATACTGAACTTGGATCATCGTTCAGGAAAGGAAGACGGTCTATTCTTTTATATTTCACAAGTGTACTGTTATGGCCGTCTGAGCAAGAACACTTTGTATTAAGTTGATCCTCAGAAACGGAAAATGTTATGCATGCGGGTCCAGCTCTAATAACCTCGTTATAGATGATAATAACTGTAAAGTTTCCATAGATATCGTTAATATTAGCTCCTTGAACGACACTGAGCAACGCTGATATGATTATTACATTCCACATTTTTAGCACTGAACACTGGCTGAGTGGATCTCGATAAGAACGAGTGATGTTGCCTCGTGTCGATTTTAAACTAACAATATTAGTGTGGGGTAGAAGTTCTGGTCGCGGAACTCTGAGTAATCTAAACTTTAACTTTGATAATAAAATTTATGAACACATATTTTTGACCGACTTCAAAAGAAAGAGAGGGTTCTCAACAGCTCGGAATCTTTTTTTTAAAGTATTTTTCCCGATTACTAAAAAACGCCTAGAAACGATTTGGACAATTCTTCTTTTATATGAAAGGGTACTTCTCAGTTGGTCTCATGGTCATCGGTTCATCATCTGAAGATCCCGGGGCAATCGAGGGAACTTCTCAAATTTTATAGGCACACACATAGCGATTTTGGTATTATCATCAACATGGCAAGCATTTACATTTAGAAAGTATCGTTTGATGAAGTGGAACTGATACAGAAGACCAAAGATGGCCACTGGTACTTCTCAATGACAAGTATGTTTTGGATATAAGATATTTTGAATAGATAAATGAAGTAAATTTAAATAAATGGTTCTAATGAAAATGGTACCATTGAATTGATCTGGTGATGAAGCCGGAAGGTAGACACCGGAATTCCGTAATAAAACAATGTATCCCAGTCGTGTTTAGGCTGGTTGAAATTGTTATGAGAAGCTCTCTGGCTATATATGATTTTTATGGTTATATAGAGTAACAAAACTAAAAAGAGAAAAATAAAATCTTTTTACAAAAAAATTAAACAAACTTCAAAAAAACATAACATAGAAAAATTACTTTCCTTTTAGAAGTTGGTGACAAAAACGAAAAAAAAAATGAATACCAAATACACCGACTTCCGAAAAAAGTTTTTACCAAAAAAAGTTGTGATGCTAACAAACCCTTGCTATCTTGTACTATATTAATTTAACCACATCTAGATTTGCCAAAAAACTATAATTTTCGTCTAAACTGACAACATAATGACGTGAATAATGTAGGCTGCAATGATTTTATTAACTGGTGGATTCCTTTAGATGTGCTTTTTATCAAAACATGGGTATTTTAAAGGTTTTTATGTAACTTGCAATGTATTTAATTATGTATGTAAGTTTGTTCGGGTCAAACCTTGGAACTGAATTTTAAAACAGTTCTTTTAATTATTAAGATTAAATTTTGAATACACGTTTAGTTTGGATGACAATGCATGGTTAGCTAAGGCATTCTAAATCTAATATGGCGGACGGCCCAAGGTGGCGGGTTAGTTATTTTTTATGCACTGCCATGATATGCGTATCAAATGAATGCGTTCGCTGAGAATCAATAATATTATTTACATTTAATTGAGCAATCAAAGTTTCAGTAATTGCAGGATGCCTTTAACTAAAAACGCATTCATAACCATACAGTACTTACCCTACACTGAATTTGTTTAATTAACCCCAAAACCTTCCACATACAAACAAATACACATCTATGACTTCCGCAATCTAATCCCAATTCACAGAGATCATTAGACCGCAAAAAACTGGACACATGCACTAAATTTATAATATTCACTCACGTTTCTGAAATTTCTCTAAAACTGGAGGAGCTCGTTTCTAAGTGATAACACCCGCACGGGTCGATCTTTAAGGTTGTGCAACGCTTCTTCAGGTCGGTCCGTGAATGGGTGACAATCAAACATACCGAGAATTCTCCGTGCCCGGAAAGCACTTTAGGCTGTTGGTCCCGATCTTCGAAAGTCGGTAGAGATAGTTTGAAGCCAGGAAATCTGTTTCTTGTCTTGTCAACGGGTATCGTGTTTCTCAGTTACTGGGTTGTGGAGGTCAGATAGGCAGTCGCTCCGTGTAAAATAGCAGCTTCCAGTTAGACTGAAAACTGACCCCAATACAGTTGGGAAAAGGCTGGGCAGATTGACTTAACTCTTTACATAGACACAGTGACCTCCACGACGTCTGATAAAGCTTTGCAAATACGTAATCTCATTATTTTTGTCGAAATAGAATCAAACAATAATCGAAACAATTTTGTTATAATGCGTAACCGAATCATAAAAAAATTGTTTCTTATCAGATCTCCTCATTTCTAGGTGTTTCTGTGACCTTAATCTAGTCTAGCGCATACCGATGAGATCTGTTTTCTACGAATACTATTATAAAAGCGAAAATTGCTGTGGCAAAAGGTTAAGTGGTCATTCTGTGTTCATGAAATCTATATGAATCACATCCTTACAATTCTCAGTGTCAAGTAGACAAGCAGCTACATCACTTGTGTTTTACAATAAACTTTATTCAATATGTGGAAAGTCATAATGCTATCAGTGTTTCTCGGTGTCGTTCAAGGAGCAACTCTTGATGACATCTATGGAAGTTACACTTTTGTGTGGATGTACCCTAACGATATTATTAAAGAAAAGCGTGTGGTAATATAAGTTTTTCTAAAGAGCCACGTAAAATCGAGTGTAACTGTTCAGATGGAAGAAACTGCACATCAGTAAAAATTAAGCTGCTTAACCACGAAGGAACTGTTCAACCCAGCATCGTAAATATTAAACCAATAGTACGATCAGTACCTGTTCAAGTAGTTGACAACTTAAGTGATCTGCCTCTGATGAACGTCACTTGCAATTATGCAAAGAAGATATTTGAAGATCGAAGTGTTATTAAAATTGTTAACAAGAACTATATACTTGGATATGTTTCAACTCATGCAATGGACAAAAATAACAGCATGATTTTCTTTATTGCACGGAAACTGCTTCAGAATTAGAACATGACATTACACACATTGATAAACTAAAAGGCAAGGTCTGGACGCGGTTGTGTACCCGAGAAATATTTGATCGACTATATCCAAAAAGTAGTACCACTGCTTAAGTAAAAGAAATTTCAAAAATGTACAAGAATGCTAGTCAAAGAAATAATAATGTTAACCAGCTAAAGAAGAATCCAGAAAAATAAGACATTCCTTGAAAAGACTCAAAATTATCTGAAGGTTGATAGGTTATCTACTGTAGCTTACAAAAACATCCTACTTGTTGGAGACTTAATTAGGAAGACGTATTGTTTTGGTTATAGTACTTTTCCAACGAATATTTTTTAGTGATCAGAATTTTAGAACAAAACAGAAAGATAATAATTATCGGTTCATGCCAAAGGTTGTCTAATGCGATCCTTATATAAACGCCTTATAATTACCCAGTGTCACATTCTCTACAGCAAGTTACACCGAGGGTTTAATATTTCGTTTATAGTCATCATCATGTGGAAATTGATAGTAATATCTGCTGTCTTGATTCTGGCTAAGGCATCAAATATACAAGATATCTACGGAAAATGGGTGCCGGTGATGGATTATCAACCTAATTCTAATCCAATATGTATTGAAATGTCGTTGGAGCTCTCTCCGAAAGATGTGCCATGTACGTGTTCTGATGGAAGAAGTATTACTTTGGTCAAGATAACGAGCAAACTGGTCGAAAAGAACGAATTAAGAAGTGTTGATATACGACTTTTGGCTGTCGATGCTGCTGCCGATGTGATGCCTGCGCTGACTGTCAGTTGCAATTGTGGTGCGGAGGACCCTACTGCGCGTGGTGTTGTCAGATTGGTGGACAACAACTACTTTATTTTGTATGAGAAACCTGTCTCTTCTGCCGCCGTTGAGGCCGATGCCCAACTTTGTTCGAAAACAGTTGTTTCTCGTGCCAAGCTGCTCAGCGATATAGAAGGTATTGAAGAATTGCGTCATAGGAATGGGACTGTGTTATGTTCTCATTAAACGTATGAACAATCAAAATTATTATCATTATGAAACAAACAAGTGAATGGTATTTGTTATTTAAATGTCTATGTCTATGAAGTGTTATAGATAGTTAAACTCATCTTTGCACGCGCTTATACAGCTTTCATTGGTGTGGCAGTGATGCGGTAGTCGTCGTTCGAGCAAACAAGATTACCTACACATAGCGCCGCGCGCAAAGATGAATTGAACTATCTTTATAGTAATTAACGTAATCTTGGACCGTCTTTTTGTTTTCTTATGGAATAAAAAATTGTGTAATTCTATTTGATATGTTGTTATCCACTGTAAATTATGTTCTATTCTTATGACTTCTCCAACTTCTTGCAGTCGTTCTTGTTCCTGACTATGGAATAGAATAGAATATATTTTATTGTACCTCATGTATAAGAATTACAAATATATTTATATAAAACAATTTTTTTTCTTTAAATTTATTTTTGTATTTTCTTCTCCGTTCTTCTCCATAACAATCTACTTTTGCAATTGGACAGTAGAATCACATATTATTTTTTAAATATAAATTTTTGACGTTAAAAAGTGGCGATTGATGGCCTAATTGAAATAAACAATTTAGACTTTGAATTTGAATTTAGACTTTGACTTTGAATTTTGACTTTGTACACCAAAAAAGTAACTCAATAAATAGCAACGAGATAAAAAATAAGGAAGGCATCATGTTTTTGATCCACCATTGTACATAAAATTGCAGATCTCTACAGAGAATGAGATAAAGATGGCTGTTTTAAAAACATGTTTCAACTGAAGCAGATTTTGATAGTGTACGGTGAACCCGCACATTAGTACAATTAAGTAGGTTTTGCTGCGTTTGCACACGCGCGACCATTTTATATAGTTGTTACTAAGTAAAATAAATTAGTGATTTTTCTACACTCAACACTACTTGAGTTGGCGCAACGGAAATGAAGGCATTTGGTGAAATACCCTTTGCACTAGTGCTCTGTCCCTTCATTAGAATGGAACAGAATATAATATAATTTGTCGTACACCAAAAAAGATACACTCTGTTTTTAAGAACTACTTATTTCTACGGGTGCACAAGTGGTCTTATCGCTGACAGCGATATCTACCAGATAATCTTTGGACGCATTGAAAGAATTAAGAATAAAAAAGTAGTCTGCGATGTACTGCTACATCAAAATGTAAATGTATACAAAATTTTGTTACTATATTAAATACTACACATAAACTTTGATTTCAACAACAACATCCCTGAATCAGGGCGACTAGTTTTATCATTCTTTTTTATCTCCTTAAACACGTAAAATTACAACTGGGCGAGGGTATAACCAGCTAGTGTATGTACACGAACAAAGCATAGTGTAAGTAAAGTCCGAACTTCGTCGGGGTATGTACATCCAACTGTTTTTGTTAAAAAGTAACATGTTTAGGGTTCCATAACCAAAGGGTAAATACGGAGTTCGACCGCCCGTCTGTCCAAATAATCAATGTCGTGCATGCGTAAGTATTCGCGTACGTAAATTTTCATTGTGCGTGCGATTTTTAAGTATTTTGACAAAAAGCGAGATATGCAATCAGTACATGGGTGTCAGAAATATTTCTTTGCTAAATAAAGGATATAATTGCTGCAGTTGTTCCTGTCAGTATATTCATTAAAAAAAATCATAACATGGAAAATAGCGATTCTATCTACCAACCTCCTTAAAAAATCTGTATTTCTGATACCTGAAAGACTATGAGTCTTTCAGGTATCAGAAATACAGATTTTTTAAGGAGAATGGGTACCGGTGGCTGATTTTCCAGGAACTTCTAGGTAATCGTTATGGTATCGCTACTCATTTGCAAAATCTCTGGCAGACGTACCATGTCCATGTGATGATTTAAGAAATTAAACTTTGTTTCTGGTTAATTGAGTAGATTTCGAGCAAGATCATATGGCCCCTGATAATATAATACTAGCACACAGATGCCTCAACCCATACCCAGAAACCGTGCCGACGCGACGCAACTAGCATTTTTCGTCAACCTAATCCGACTATTTAACCCCCGACGGTAAATAGGGGTGTTATAAGTTTGACTTGTGTACCTGTTTGTGTATTGGTGTATATGTGTATCTATTTATATGTAGCTCCTAAAAGGATGAACCGATTTTGATTTCGTTTTTTTTTTTGATTGGTTATTTTATCGAAAGTATTATCTACATTATATAGCTACGTTTGATGCGAATCAGTTATGGGCGTTTACTGTTTCAATCGGGGTGTTTTCACAAGATATCTTGTCAATTAATAAAGCGTTCAATTGATTGTCGATCGAAGCGTGTCTCTTTCTACAAAAATTATGTAGTAAAAAAAGATTGAAATATTTTTTTTTATTAATTTTATTGCATTTAATTTACCTACTTTTAAGAGTTAATTTGTGTCGGGGATTAATATATTAAAAAAAAAACATTATTTAAGAATAAATAGATACATCATCCAAAGACGACGATAGTCGTCAGTTACCTTGAGGGAACTTAACGCGCACTCGTTTCACACTCCCTCGACCCAAAATTCAGTAGTTTCTTGTACTTTCCTTATTTCATCAACATGGCAAACATTTGCATTCAGAAAATATCGTTTGGTGAAGTGGAACTGATGAAGAAGACCAAAGATGGCCACTGGATAGACAAAAAAAGAAATAAAGAACTTCAAAAAAACACTACAGAGTAAAACTATTTACCTTTTGGATGTCGGTGTAAAAAACGAAAACAAAATTGGTACCAAAGACATTGACTTCCGAAAAAAGTTTTACCAAAAAAAGTTGTGATACTAATAAACCCATGTGCATCTTGTACTATAATAATTTTACCACATCTAGATCTGCCAAAAAACTATCATTATCGTCTAAACTGACAATATAATGACGTAAATAATGTAGGCTGCAATGATTTTTTTTACTGGTGGATTCCTTTAGATGTGCTTTTTACCAAAACAGGTATTTTACAAGCTTTTATTTAACTTGCAATGTATGTGTTTATGTAATTCAGTTCGAAAAATCTTGCAACTGAATTTTAAAACAGTTATCCTCCACCGATTACGATGAAATTTTGCATACACGTTTAGTTTGGATGACAATGCATGGTTAGCTAGCCCAAGATGGCGGACTAGTTATTTTTTGTGCACTGATTTTTTGTGCATTCATTACCATCCAGTAACTATCCTACACACTAAATCCGTTTAATTAACCCCAAAATATTCCACATATTCACAAACAAATACACATCTGTGACTTCCGCAATCTAATCCCAATTCACAGAGATCATTGGACCGCAAAAAAAACTGGTTGCATGCACTAAATTAATAACATTCACACACGAATATTTCGTTTCTGAAATTCCTCGAAATTGAAACCAGAGCTGTGTACGGGGGGCGAAAAAAAAGTCGTATCAATGGCTGGAACGTTTAAAATTTTTTGGCCACAACGCCACGTTTTGCAACGATTGAAAAATAAATTGCCGCGCCGTTTGTAATTCGGCGTTTGTCTAACGGAGCTCGTTTTCAATTTTCGCCATAATTTTTATTTTTGCGATTAAATTTTCACTTGAGACGGTATAGAACTATAGAGTACAGAGGTCTGCTCTAAAGATGAATATATATAAAGGAACTCCTTTAAAGCCAGTGTTTTCTTGGAGTTCACTTAACTCTTTTGAACTGGAGGAGCTCGTGGCTAAGTCTAAGGCTAACACCCGCACGGGTCGATCTTCAAGGTTGAACAACGCTTCTCCAGGTCGGTCCGTGAATGGGTGACCATCAACCATACCGAGACTTCCCCGTGCCTCCAAAAGCACTTTAGACCGTGGATCCCGATAATTGGCAGTCATTACAGATAGTCAGAAGCCAGGAAATCTGTTACTCGTCTTGTCAACGGGTATCGTGTTTCTCAGTTAGGTACTGGGTTGTGGAGATCTTAAAAGCAGTCACTCCGTGTAAAATACTGGTACTTAGTTGCAGACTTGAAGCCGACCCCAATACAGTTGGAAAAAGGCAGGGCAGATTGAGTTAATACTTACTTACTCTTTACATAGATACAGTGACCTCCACGACGTCCAATAAAGCTTTACAAATACATAATCTCATTATTTTTGTCGAAACAGAATCATTCAATAATCGAAACAATTTTATTATACAGCGTAACCGCATCAAAACAAAATTGTTTCTTATCTGATCTCGTCAATTCTAGGTGTTTCCGTGACATTAATCTAGTCTAGCGCATACCGATGAGATCTATTTTCTACGTACGCTATAATAAAAGCGAAAATTGCTGTGGCAAAAGGTTAAGTGGTAATTCAGTCTTCATAAAATCTAAATGAACCACATCCTTACAATTCTCAGTGTCAAGTAGACAACCAGCCACATCACTTGTATTTTTACAATAATACACTATTCAACATGTGGAAAGTCATAATTTTATCAGTGATGCTCAGTGTCGTTCAAGGAGCTACTCTTGATGACATCTATGGAAAGTACACATTTGTGTTGATGAACCCAAACGATATTATTAAAGAACCTGCTTGTGGTAAAATAACTTTTTCTGAAGAGTCACGTAAAATCAAGTGTCACTGTTCAGATGGAAGAGATTGCACATCAGTAAAAATTAAGCTGCTAGACTACGAAGGAACTAACCAACCCAGCGTCGTTAATATTAAACCAGTGATACAATCAGAACCTGTGCTAATAGTTGACAGCTTTGGTGACCTGCCTCTGATGAACATCACTTGCAGTTATGCAAACAAGATATATGAAGATCAAAGAGTTATTGAAATTGTGAACAAGAATTATATACTTGGATATTACTTAACTCATGCAACGGACAAAAACAACATCAAGGCTTTCTTGATGGCACGAGAATTGCCAAGTGCTTCAGAATTAGAACATGACATAACACACATTGATAAACTAAAAGGCAGGGTCTGGACGCGGTTGTGTAGCCGAGAAATATTTGATCAACTTCATTCAGAAACTAGTACTGCTGCTTAAATAAAAGAAATTTAAAATTTACAAGAGTGCTAGCGGAAGAAATAATAATGCTAACAAGCTATAGAAAAATCCAGAAAAAATAAGTCAGAAAGATGCATTGTTTTGGTAACAGTACTTTTCCAACGAATATTTTTAATCATTAGAACTTTAGACATAAACAGCAAAATAATAATAATCAGTTCATGGCAAAGTTTGTCAATTGTGATCCTTATATAAACGCCTTAAAATTACGCAGTGTCACATTCGCTACAGCACTACTCCGAGGGTGTAATAAATTTCGTTTTTAACTTTATAATCATCATGTGGAAATTGATAGTAATATCTGCTGTCTTTATTCTAGCTAAGGCATCAAATATACAAGATATCTACGGAAAATAGGTGCCGTTGGTTTATTATCAACCTAATTCTAATCCAATATGTCTTGACACTTCTTACGAGTGATCTCCAAAAGACGTCTCATCTACGTGTTCTATT
Organism: Orthosia gracilis; assembly: GCA_947562075.1. Classification (NCBI taxonomy): domain Eukaryota; kingdom Metazoa; phylum Arthropoda; class Insecta; order Lepidoptera; family Noctuidae; genus Orthosia; species Orthosia gracilis. Next base: position 41,837,216 of record OX387265.1, on the reverse strand, counting down.
AAAAGAAATATTATTTTAGTCAGTATAACAAGCAAACCGGTCGGAAAAAAACTAATCAAGAAGTGTGAATATACGAGATTTGGCAGTCGATGCTTCTGCCGATGACTGTCAGTTGCAATTGTGGTGACGAGGGCTCAACTACTCGTGTCATTGCCAGATTGGTGGACAACAACTACTTCATTTTGTATGAAAAAGCCGCCACACCTACCGCCGCCGTTCAGGCTGATGCCCTAATTTTTGCAAAGACAGTTGTTTCTCATGCCAAGCTGCTCAGCGATATTGAAGAATTGCGTCAAAGGACTACTACTGTTTTATGTTCTAGTGAAACGTATAAACAATCAAAATTTTAAGTTTTTATTACGAAACAAACAAGTTCATGGTATTTATTATTGAAATGTTTTTCTATAAAGTGCTACAGATAGTTCAACACTTTTTTGCGTATACCGCCATGTGTGCATCCGCTGTGCGTGCTCTTGTATTATAGGTACAGCTTTCATTTGTGTGGAAGTGACGTGAAGTCCTCGTCCGAGCAAACAAGATTACGTACTTTTTCTGAAATAAAAACTTTATTTATTTATCATCGCGGCGCGCTTACCCACACATAGCGCCGCGCGCACAGTTGAGTTGAACTTTCTATATAGTTATTAACGTAATCTTGGACCATCTTTTTGTTTTCTTATGGAATAAAAATTTATGTTATTTTACTTGATATATTGGTAAACACTGCAAATTCTGTTATATTCTTATTTCTTATGACTCCTCCGATCCCTTGCAGCCGTTCTTGTTCCTGACTATAGAGTAGTACTTTATTGTACCTCATATATTATTAATGTATGTAAATATTGTAAAGCACATTTTTTTAAAGTCGAAATGCGGATTTTCTTATCCGTTCCTCTTTGCAAATGGACAGCAGAATTAATTATTTTTATACTTTAAATTTTTGACGTCCAAAAGTGCCACTTGATGGCTTAATTGAAATAAACGATTTTACTTTGATTTGCTACAAAAAAGCTGCTAAAAAAGTTACTCAGTAAAAATTATAGCAACGGGACAAAAAAAATAAGGACGGCATCAATTTTTTAATCCAACATTGAACATAAAAGTGCAAATCTATAGAGAATTAGATAAAAATGGCTGTTTCAAAAACATGTAGTAAACTCTGACATAAGAGTTAAGAACGTTAAAAAACTCGCACTTGACCTCAGTTGCTTGTATTTTTTTATTATTATCATTGATAGACCCGCGCTTGACCACTATCTCATCCGAAGGTAAGCGATTATGTGGTCGACAGTGAAGCACGCTTGCCTAGAAGTAACCTTTTCACTCTTGACTTAAATAACCCTAGATTGTAGCTATCGGAAAACACAGACTCTGGCAGGGAATTCCATTCCTAAGTTGTACACATAATGAATTTGTCCTCAAAACGTTTAGTGTGTATGGGTGGGATGTCCACTATGTACCGATGGTGCATCGCTGTACGTCTGGTAGTCCAATGATGATACGGGCTAGGCGGAATTCGATCATGCAATTCCATCGCACATTCCCGAAATGTAACCGATAAAAATCCGACAAGCGGCTGATTACCAAAAAGTATATAAGATGCGGCGCGCCGTAGACAGACGGGCCACTACGAAAGCAAAAGAGCCATTTTACACGCACAATTTGACGTTACGAATTTACTTTTTCTGAAATAAAAGCTTTATTTATTTATCATCGCGCCGCGCTTACCCACACATAGCGCCGCGCGCACAGTTGTGTTGAATTTCTATATAGTTATTAACGTAATCTTGGACCGTCATTTTGTTTTCTTATGGAATAAAAACTTGTGTTATTTTACTTGATATATTGGTAACCACTGCAAATTCTGTTATATTCTTATTCTTATGACTCCTCCAACCCCTTGCAGCCGTTCTTGTTCCTGACTATACAATAGTATTTTATTGTACCTCATGTATTATTAATGTATGTATGTAAATATTGTAAAACATATTTTTTTAAAGTCGAAATGCGGTTTTTCTTGTCCGTTCCTCTTTGCAAATGGGCAGTAGAATTAATTATTTTTATAATTTAAATGTTTGAAGTCCAAAAGTGCCGCTTGATGGCTTAATTGAAATAAACGATTCTACTTTGATTTGCCACACCAAAAAAGTTACTCAATAAAAATTAAAGCAACAGGGAAAAAAATATTAACTAATTTAGAACTGCATCAGTTTTTAATCCAATATTGAACACAAAAGTGCAAATCTACAGAGAATGAGATAAAAATGACTGTTTCAAAAACATGAACTCAACTCAAGCAAATATTGACAGTCAACTTGAGATGACGCAGGGGAAACAAAGAGATTAATATAGTAATGTAATCATTTCTACAAAATTAAAAGCACTTATAATAAAATACTTAATTAGCAACACTACGATGCGTTCTTATCCACATCCTACATATATATTATATTAAACTAGTGCTCCTTTGATAAGAATAGAATTTACTTTATTGTACATTAAAAAAGTTACAAATCTCTTTTACAAGAAAAACATAAAACTACAGGTACAAAGACAGTCTTATAGCTGACAGCGATATCTAACAGTCAATCTTTGAATGAATTGAAAGCAGACTACCCCCTTTCATTAAAAAGGGGGTAGTCTGCGGTGTAATGCTAAATTAAAATATTAATATATACAAAATTAAAGTAGTATATTAAATACTATACATAAATTTTGATTTCAACAAAAATGACCCTGGATCAGGGCTACTAGTGTTACCTTTCTTTTTTATCCCCCTAAACACGTAACAGAGCGAGGGTGGTGGTATATGAACATGAACAAAGCATACTATAACTAAAGTCCGAACTTCGTCGGGGTATCTACATCCAATTATTTTAAGTTACATGTTTATGGCTCCTTAACCAAATGGCAAAAACGTAGTTTGACTGCCCGTCTGTCCGAAAGTTTCAAAGCTATTCTACTCGTTAGAAATATAATATTTTATTCTTTGATGAATATAACGCCAAAAAAATCTTTTTCTGTCGATAATAATTATCAATGTTAGTGTGATGATTAACGAAATTCAACTTTAGGTCTAGTTAAAACCGAGCAGGTTTTGAGCAAGATCATAAAGCCACAGATAATATAATATTAGCATACAGATGCCTCATCCCATACACAGAAACCGTGCCGCCGTAATTAGCATTTTTCATCGGCCTAATCTAACTATTTAACTCCCGACGGAAAAAGAAGGGTGTTATAAGTTTAACGTGTATACCTGTGTATTTGTGCATATATCTGTCTGTGGCATCATAGCTCCTAAAAGGATGAACCGATTTTATTTGTTTTTTTTTTCATTGAAAGATGACTTTATTGAAAATGTTCTTAGCTATGTTTGATGAGAATCGGTTCAGTCATTCAAGCGTTATGGGCGTTTTACTGTTTCAATCGGGCTGTTTACGCAAGATATCGTGTCATAATTACGTATTCAATTTACTGTCGATCGAAACGTGTCTACTACTAAAAAATATGTAGTTTAAAAAGTATGAATAAATAACATTAAATTTACATTAAAAAAATTACATTTAATATACCTACCTACCTACTGTTAAGAGTTAATTTGTGTCGCTGAGCCCGCCAGGAGAAACACTTACCAAGGTTAGTCTTTGGATGAGTGACCACTTTGTGGTTTGTTTGTTTTTGAATGGGTGACCCTGCCAGGGTAAGCACCACTTACCAAGGTCAGTATTTGGATGGGTGACCACTTTTTTGTGTTCGTTTGTTTTTAGATAGGTGACCCGCCGGGGTAAGTAACAATTACCAAGTTCAATCTTGGGATTGGTTACCAGTTTTTTTTTTTGGATCATTTTTTTTTGGATGGGTGACCTTGGTAGATGTTGTTTAACTTAACAAGGTGACTTTAGGATGAGTGACCAAAATTTTTGTGGTGATGGTCACCCATCCAAAGGCTGACCTTGGTAAATGTTGCTTACCCTGGTGGGGTCACCGATCCAAAAACAAGCGGCCCAAATAATTGGTCACCCATCCAAATACTGTCCTTGGTACGTGGTGCTTACCCTTTTTTTTTCGGTGGGAATTCATCCAATGATTTCTCCCGGTCTGGGTGAAGCAGGAGGGCGTGTCAGACTTTGCCTGACTAAAACCTATCCCTGTTCCTTGAGTTGTTTGTGCCAGGGCCGCGGTAACTCTCTTTCAAATTTATCCGCGACCCAGACAGGCATCGGCCCTAGCGGGCCCCGTCACTTTTGGTGACATCTCTTTGAGGCGCGCTTGGAACACTGCGCGCCGTCGACTCGGGCCTGGTCCTTATCGGACGGCGAGCTGCCCATTACTCGCCGTGCATGTGGCGTGTGTCATCCTGGCGGGGTGACCCATTCAAAAAAAAGCAAACAAAAAAAAAATTGCTGGTCACCCATCCAAAGACCGACCATGGTTAGTGTTGCTTACCCTGGCGGGGTCACCCATCTAAAATAGAGCGAACCCAAAAAAGAAGTGGTAACCCATCCAAAGACTGACCTTGGTAAGTGTTGCTTACCCTGGCGGGGTCAGCCATCCCGGTCGCTTCAAGTTAAACAGAAACATATCCCAAAACTGACCTTGGTAAGTAGTAAGTACAAGGTACAGTCAACATTAATGTACGTGAGGAAATTTCGATTCCCAGATCAGTACCTAACAGTTTTATTTTTTATTTACATACAAAAAAACTAGTTTTGATAATTGTGTCAAGTTTTTATAATGTAATTAATTTAAAAAATTTGTAATAACCTACATTTTTTTAAATCTTGGTAAACAATTAATCATACTAATATTATAAATGTGAATGTAAGTTTGTTTGTTACGCTTTCACGCAAAAACTACTGAAAAACTTTGTACATATATTCTTGGAGGTATTAGAAGTAACATAAGATACTTTATACAAAAAAAAAAATTGTGTTCACTGCGAGCTAAGCCGCGGGTGAAAGCTAGTCAACTATAATTGATCTAATTAAATTATTTGGTTTAACTGAACCGATACCAAAGATTTCGCCGATCCCTATTATTTTTTTATCGTAATATAACCATTTAAAATTATAATATTAATTTTAATCTGTGAATAATCGACCAATATCCAACAATTATAAATTAGGCTCGTTCACAAGAGATTAACATTGCAAAAGGTTCTCAGAAACCCCAAACTGCTGTAACATGTAGTTAATTCAAGGTTTTTCTCAAATGTGACAAATTGTCAACTGCTTGTCACACTTGGTGTTGAGAAACTGAAAGTAGAATAAACCGGCGACTATTCGTCGATTACGTTAACAGCCCGATAATCGAGAGCTGGGAAACCGGGTGTAAGGCATGTAAGCATAAGCATGTATGATGTATGTTTAGACGGATCGTTGTATTTATGTTTGTAAATTTATACTACCTGCTCCTTGTTTAAATTAAGAATCAATATAGTAGCAACACTAGTGACACCGGCAAGTTAAGGTGACAGTTTTCAAGAACGGCGGGAGTGGTCCTTCTGTATACTTTCTATGTTGTGGTTGTAGCTATCGGGAAACACAGACTCGGGCAGGGAATTCCACTCCTTAGCTGCACGCATAATAAATTGGTGTGTGTATTAATATAAACGCATTAATACGACATTATGAATAATGCCGTATTAATCAGTTAGTCCTTAACATAATATATACTGTGATCAATTCTTACATTTAATCATTACGATAATCGTTTTCACTATTTAAAACCCGTGCACCTGTCGTCGACGTTTTGTAAGTGCCCATACAGGCTTATATGAAACTAGCTGACCCCCCGGGGCTTTGCTCCCGTCAATTGGCTATCTACCTACCGTACCTACTTTACCCACCTCCGTACCTCTACTAGCCTACCTACTATACCATATTATCTATTCTAACCTACCTACCTTACCCTACCTACCCTGCCCTACCCTACTTGCCCAACCCTACCTACCCAACCCTCCTACCTTACCCTACCTAATCATATAGTACATATTTTTTATGTATCATCAACCGTTTTCTCAGCGCACGCCAAAGAATGACTTTTATATGCAACATTTTGCTACTTTGGGTTACATTATTGCAATTTTCATAAGAATCTCTAATTTTTATGGTCATAGTGGCTTCCACATAAAAGGTAGATATACGCTGTCAAGGACTTATTTAGAACTGTTTAAGACAAACAATCCTACGGTACATTAAATTTGTGTATCTCCTACTGTGTAGAAGATTTGTGAACAGTGGATTCGAAAAGCACTCACCTCTCGCCTCCGTAGGTATACTGCCTCGCGCTACTCGGGTTGGTTAGCGAGTGTCCAATGAGACGATGGCGGGACGTTTCAAATCCACCGTAATTTGGTTCTTACTACACACAATTGATAAGACACTCAGAAATCTACTAATATTTAGAATGTTTACAAAATAAAGAACAGTACGGAACATGCCGCTCGCCTTAAAAGAATGTAATTCTTTTAACCTTAAGTTAAAGATATTGAAATAATGAAAGATTAAACGAAAATAGTCGCTAATCGCATTTAAAACTAAATAAATTCTATTAAAAATAATTAATACTTAAGAGGTAGGTACTTAGCTAAGAAACGTAACAGTAAGAAATAGGTATTCTTAATTATTCTAAAGGTAAAGGACATATTTTAACTACAGAACGTTTTACAAAAGTTTTGCCCATCTGAAGGGTTACGACGCGGGTGATATTATCTGACCCTGGATGAAGAGCATGTACACGAGCCAATCGCCATTGCAAGGGTGGCAGGTTGTCTTCACGTACGACAACAATCATAGCCTCTCGGAGTGGAGAGCCGCTATCCTTAACCCTTTCCCTCCTTACGGTACTTAGAAGTACCTTCACATTTTTCGTCTAATAACTTAAGTACGAAAACACTTTATGTTAACTACAACTGACGATCCTTTAAAGTACCGTTTCCGTAAGCCAATCACAGCGCTTTATTTGAATAACTGCGAGATATTGTCAAAAAATTTGAACAGCGAGTTACAACCTGTCGAACATTTTGTCACTTCGCTGTGCGGTGTATTTGGAAATGTTTTATAAATAGAATATCATAGGTAAGTGCTATTTTTTTTACTAATTACGTTGTTTATATCATTGACTACATTTCTAAAAGCTGTTATACTGTATTATCACTTTATTTTATATGAATATTTGATAAAAACTGATGCGGACTTAAAAGTACCGTCAGGTGATTTTAGTCTCAAAAATTATGGGTTTTTATAATACACATACTTCATGAAGTGAGTATTTTGTTTTATAATAAACGAATATTTTTTTTATTTTTATTATTGTTTTGACCTATTTTCTTATTGTTTTAGCCATTGAGATGGATATTACAAACAATACTGCTCTAATTGAAGCCCTGTTATTAGAAGAGCTTCCGGACTGCGACGAAGAGTCTAATGCAGGTGTGTCCGATGATGAAGTTGAAAATCTTCAACTACCTTCACCAAGAGGTTTCGATGAGGTTTTTGAAAGAGCTGTAGACAGTATTTTTGCCGAAGTTCCGCCATCGTCCCCGTCAAATGAAGATGTATTGGAGTGCCCTATAAATCAGGTACCCACATCTCCATTACCTGGATCTAGTGTTCAGACTGATCTACCATCTGCAAATACGTCTTCACACAGAACTAACCAGCGATTACCCGAACCAAACCGTAAATGGAAAAAGCGGGATCTAGTTACAATTTTACCGGAATACACTGCAGATACTGGAGTAGTAGAAGACTGTTTTGCTCACTGTACCACACCGACTGATATATTTTTAGTATTGATTGGAGATATTATTGACAATATTGTATACCAAAGTAACCATTATGCTACTCAGAAAGGCAAGGTATTGAACCTAAAAAAGGAGGAACTCCTAACATTTATAGGTATGAATTTTTTTATGGGTTACAATACTCGTCCGGCGTGGAGAGACCATTACTCTTCAGCACCTGATCTCAACAATGCACTTATTTGCAAAACAATGCCAAGAGACAGATTCGCTATTGTTTTATCTCATCTGCATTGCAATGATAACTCCCAAATGCCTAGAGACTGCAAAGATAAGTTATATAAAATTAGACCGATGATTGATGCACTCAATAAAAAATTTCAAGAGGTTTATCATGGTACTCGCGAACTGAGTGTAGACGAGTCAATGGTTAAATTTAAAGGTAGGTCTGTCTTGAAACAATATCTACCTATGAAGCCCATAAAAAGGGGGTACAAGTTGTGGTGTCTTGCCGACCAGAGAGGCTATATAAAGAAGTTTCAAATTTACCAAGGGAAAGACGAAGAACTGAACTCAAAATTTACCGGCTATGGCTTGGGAGAGAAAGTAGTTTTGGAGTTAACGGAACAAGATTGGGGTAAAGGGAAGGTAGTTTACTTTGATAATTTTTTCTCGTCTGTTGCTTTGCTTGAGAAACTGAAAACTGAAAACACCTATGCATGTGGAACTATCCGAAGTAATAGAAAAGGACTGGCCGGAAATATGCTCGCTGATTCTCAATTGAAAAGGGGCGACAGTGATCATCGATTTTCAAATTTAGACATTGGATATTGGAAATGGAAGGATAACAAAGTGGTTCATTTAGTATCTAATTTTCATGGGAACCAAGAGGCAACTGTATTACGTAAAGAAAAAAATGGATCCAGGTCTGCCATTACATGCCCTGTAGCTGTCAAAGATTACAATAGTTATATGGGCGGCGTAGATACAGCTGATCGTTTGAGAGCCCTTTACTGTATAGATCGCAAATCTCCGAAATGGTGGCATAGGTTGTTTTGGGGTCTTCTGGACATCGCATTTGTCAATTCATATATCATTCATGGACTTATAATGGAACAGACTACCGTAAAAGAGTTTCGACGCTCTGTTACTCAAGGTTTGATGACAATGAAAGATGCTAGTCAGAAAAGAAAGACTTCTACTGATAATACTGCGAAAGGCGGCCCTTCCAAAAGGCGCAAATCTGACTATTCCACTATAAAAGACGTACGCTTGGGTAACAGAGGCATCCATTGGCCTACGTTCGTAGAGAACAGGGGAAGGTGTGAGGTTTGTAGTTTGAAGAAGGTTCAGTCGAAACCTCATAGTAAATGTTCGCATTGCAACGTGTTTTTGTGTGTAAATGAAAAGAAAAATTGTTTTAGTGAATACCACGAGGTTAAACTGTAATTAAAAGCTATTAATTTAATTATTACTAAGTCAATATTGGATCTCATTACTTTTGTCGTTTCTATCAAGGTTCCTATCATTGTGATAACACGAAGTTCCTGACGGTACTTTTAAGTCTAGGTCTTAGAAATAGTACTTCTAGATATAATAAAAATCTAAAAAAAAATTGTGCTTTTCCTTTTACTTACCTTATTATGATAATAAAGTTCAAAAGCGGCAATTCGATAAAAATCACTACCCCGGGGGGAAAGGGTTAAACCATTTATTGCGTTGTTGAATCGCGTGTAAATATTCACGACTCCAACGCCTCCAAAAATGCTGTACGCACTGTTGCACTCTACGCCATCTAGTGAGACGATTTGACACGTCTTCGCATAAAGAAATATCAGGCAAGGCCGTCAGAGGGCCTCCTATTAAAAAATGAGAAGGGGTTAAGGGTAAAGGGTCTATAAGTAGATTGGTGAGATGGTGCCTTTTAGGCAGAATTAATTGATGTTTAGAAACAAACGGCAACAATGACTTATGAATCCGCCCACCGACACGTAAACTATTTTGTTTGTCAATGAATGGTTTTAACCTACGTAGTTTAAGGGAAGGATAATTACCTAATGCAATATTTTTTATATCTTCGGGAAAAGATGAATGTTGAACTAAATGAATAAGTCGACCTAGACAAACATTAAATTCGGGAACTGTTATGTAGGTTGGATATTGAATTTGAACCTTTTTGCATCTATTATAAAATCGAAATATGAGTGAGGTGACTCGAACAAGTTTACCTAAACTAGAAAATCTTTCTATGTAATCCGTAGCATCAGGAGGCGCCGGCGTCGTGATGGACGAGTTTGTTACCACCGATAGTGGGAAATTACGCTTTTCCTCGGTAACTTTAGATACCTCTTTAGGAATTGGCCAACACTTAAAATCACGTGACAACCACCAGGGCCCCTGGAGCCACATTGAAGAATTTTCAATAAAACTAGCAGGCAGCATTCCTCGAGAAGGTGCGTCTGCTGGATTATCAGCAGAGGGAACATGTCTCCAGCAATCGGCAGGAAGCCGGGATAAAATCTCACTCAAACGATTAGAGACGAATGTTTTCCATTCATGTGGTGGCGAACGAAGCCACGCTAACACAATCTGAGAATCAGTCCATGCATAGACATGATTGCAGTTCACACGGTCACCGTACACCTTCATAATTTTATCAATTAGCTGTGACAATAAAACAGCCGCACACAGCTCGAGACGCGGAATAGTGAGAACCGGTTTGAGCGGCGCTACGCGAGTTTTCGCTAGTAAAAGAAATGTTTTAACGTTATCACTACTATCAGTCACACGAACATAGACACACGCAGCGTAAGCACGCTCAGATGCGTCCGAAAACCCATGAATCTGAATAGAACTTACATTTGGAAAAACAAAACGTGGGATTTGAAAACTTGATAGCAATGATAATTCATTGATGAAATTAGACCATGAATTAATAATATCTATGGGAGGTGACTCGTCCCAATTGACACCGTAGATCCATAATAGCTGAATAAGATGTTTTGCATAAATAGCTATAGGAGATAACCAGCCCATAGGGTCATAAATTTTTGCTATTTGGGATAATATGGTCCGCTTGGAGATTTTATCTAAAGTTGCTTGAACACTAAAGGAAAATGTATCTGATTTTGGGTTCCATTGGAGTCCTAAAACCTTTGTTTGTTTATCGCTTTCCATTAATGCAAATGAAACATTATCGGGCCGCTCGCCATGAGCCTCTGATGTATGTACAGCAGCGAGTAACGCTGGCGAATTGCTCTGCCACTTTCGCAGTTCGAAACCAGCCGATGAACAAATACCTACTAACTCTCGTTGTAAAATCAGAGCATGTGTGACGTCACATGTGCCAGTGACCACATCATCAACAAACACTTGGTCGCGGAGGACCTTAGAACCTAACGGGAAGTTAGTAGCTTCATCATCCGCCAACTGTTGAATCGTACGAAGTGCTAAGTACGGTGATGAACTAACACCGAAAGTGACGGTTCGCAGCCGATAATCACGCAAAGGTTCGGTTGGAGATTGTCGCCAAACAATACGCTGATAGTCCCAATCAGAATGTTGTAACAAAATGTTTCTGTACATCTGCTTAATATCAGCAGTGACAGCGATAGCATGAATACGAAACCCTAATAAAACATCTACGATGTCCTGGTGCAATTTAGGCCCAGTTAATAAAACATCGTTAAGTGAAATACCATTAGAAGTTTTGCAACTCGCATCAAAAACAACACGGGTACGAGTTGTTTCACTAGAATCTTTGACCACGCAGTGGTGCGGAATGTAATAGGTACTGATAGAAGGAGGGGAATTCACGGGCTCCATGTGACCAAGATCTAAATATTCCTGGAGGCACGCGTGATAATCAACCTTAAGTTGTGGATTACGTTCTAACCTATACTCTAATTTTCTAAACCTAGATACTGCCGTATCTCGTGATTAGCCGAGGGCAGGTGCATCGGGTTTAAATGGAAGCGAAACTACATATCGCCCATTTTCGTCGCGAGTGTGTGATTTTACGAAGATAGACTCACACAAGGCTTCGTCAGGGCTGGAAACTCTTTTTTCAGGAAGGGACTCTAATTCCCATAATCGTTTCAGATTTATGACGTCATCGTAGGATGAGCTAGAACTACTGAAACACACTTGAAGCGAAGAAGGCGTATTTTGGTTGCAAGAAACATCACCCATTAATAAATAACCAAAGATACTATTTAATGCCATTGGGGACCCGGAAGGGCCCGTAATCACGTGACCTAATATCACCTGGGATAGAATATCCGCACCTAAAAGCATTTCCACCGACTGTGGAAGATAAAATTTCGGATCTGCCAAATGTAAGTGTTTTATGTGTGGCCAATCCCTAAATGGTAATGTTACACAAGGCATGCGTGACATAAGTGTAGGTAAAATCAATGCATCAACTGAAAGGGATGGTTGATCAACATGAGTAGGTGTGACGCAAAAAGAAACAACACCCTTAGGGTATACAGGATCACTACCTCCTATACCGAACACGGGAACGCGCGCATGCCTACGCTGCAATCCCAACCGCTGAACACAAGTCTCGGTAATAAAAGTCGCTTGACTACCGGTATCTATAATACACCGAACGGTGTGTTTTTGCGAGCCTACGTGTACATTAACTAGCGCTGTACACAAAAGCACGGTACTTGCGCGCACGGAAGGCGCAATGGATTGCGGAGCGATCGCGTTATCTCTCGACGTATGATTCACAGCTGTCAGTACGGTTGGCGCGGTACCGGGCGCATCTGTCTCTGTCGTTTGATGCACGGTAGGTGATACAGCACTAGCGTTCAAATCTGCTTCACTGACAACCGGAAAGCTATGCTGTTGATTAAAATGAATTAAACTATGGTGTCTTTTATGACACGAACGGCACACAAAGTTAGATTTGCAATGTTTCACATCATGTCCTACACTTAAACAATTGTAACAAACATTTTTGTTTTTTATGAAAGAATACCTATCTTGAGGGGATAAGTTTAGAAAATTCGCACATTTCGTCAACGTATGTTGAGCACCGCAACTAATACAAGATTTCCTTTTACTATTTGAATTGTTGGACTGTGAATTGTCTGACTTTGTTTCCGGGCCCGCCGCGACGCCGGCCGAGAGCGCACGGCGCGCGTTCGATGCGGGCGGAGTCCTAGAACTACCTACCTTTTCCGCATTATAAATGGGTTTGTTTTGATACGCAAATTCACTTGCAGATAACTCGCGTTCTAAGAAATTTATTAATTCACTAATTGTGGGTATCTTAGATGGTTGGGACAACGACAAATCGAAACGTCTACGTAATGTTGGTGGAATCTTACGTAAGAAAAGAAGCACTAACATGAAACTCCACTCCTTCGTAGGAAAGTGCATTACTTCTAAAGCCATGATATTTTCATGATAAGTGTTCAGTAAATTTCTTAACCCTTGAACTAATTTGTCGCTTTTATCGTACTGACAAGGTTCAATATCGAATATTTTTTCTAGATGAGCGGAAGCAATGGCTCGTTCGTTATCATACCTAGACTGTAGCATACCTAACGCGACCGTATAGTTCTCGTCAGTTATTGGAATAGATTTAATTAGATTGTAGGGTTCATTTTTCAAAGAAAGTAGCAAATAGCGGAACTTCTCCGAGTCTGAGTAGGTATTTTTGTTGTGCACTAGTGACCGAAATAGATCGTAGAAGGCAGGCCAATCTGTTATTTCTCCTGAAAAGGTAGGCATTGGAAGAGTAGGTAATCTACTAGCACAACTACTAGACGATGGCACGTGAACAACAGCATTATTAGGGGATCCGAGTGACGACATCCTACGTTTATGTTCAATTTCATCTTCTTTAATTTTATTTAAATGTACCACAATAGCATAATAGCAATCATTAAAACTGTTACGAATTCTTAGCTGTTCCTCTTTATCAAAAGTATTAGACTTAATGAGGGATTTTTCAATTTTAGCTTGAAGTTTGAAAAACTTGCGCTGTTGTGAAGTTAAATCTTTAGATCGAGATTTAAATTGTTGTTCGTCGGAATCTATGAACTGTAATGTTCGTTGAAGCTCATCGAGAATTATTTCTCGTTCAAAAAAATCTTGTTGGATTGCCGCCATATTGATAGACGCGTGGCGTCGTAACTTGAAATTCGAACAACAAGGGAATATGGAATGGAAAACCTCACAGGTGAAAAAATATGAACAATCCGGCTCGAATGATCAAACAATTATGTGTAGAAGATTTGTGAACAGTGGATTCGAAAAGCACTCACCTCTCGCCTCCGTAGGTATACTGCCTCGCGCTACTCGGGTTGGTTAGCGAGTGACCAATGAGACGATGGCGGGACGTTTCAAATCCACCGTAATTTGGTTCTTACTACACACAATTGATAAGACACTCTCAGAAATCTACTAATATTTAGAATGTTTACAAAATAAAGAACAGTACGGAACACCTACGGTTTAGGCAGCGCACGCGAAGATAGCTCTCAGAAGGCAGAATTTTTTCGACTTAATTGATATTTATCGTTATATTATGACCAAATTACAAAAAAATCATGATAAATTGTAGCCTATGTGTTATTTTGGTATATAACCTATATTACTGAGAAGTTTCATCCAAATCCGTTTAGTAGTTTTTGCGTGAAAGAGTAACAAACATAAATCCATCCTCACAAACTTTCGCATTTATAATATTATACTAGCTTTTACCCGCGGCTTTGCTCGCAGTGAAGCCATTTTTTTTTTAATAGAAAGTATCCTATGTTACTTCTAATACGTCCAAGAATATATGTATAAAGTTTCATGATGATCGGTTCAGTAGTTTTTGCGTGAAAGCTAAACAAACAAACTTACATTCACATTTATAATATTACTAGCTTTTACCCGCGGCTTCGCTCGCAGTGAAGCCATTTTTTTTTATTATTAAAATGTGTCATATGTTACTTCTAATACCTCCAAGAATATATGTACAAAGTTTCATGATGATCGGTTCAGTAGTTTTTGCGTGAAAGCGTAACAAACAAACTTACATTCACATAAGATAGTAGGACAGATAAAAAAAAAAACGAATAAAACGTCAACTGTCTAGTGACCCTTTACAATAAGGAGCTTATTTGTAAACTAGATTTACTCAACCATATATGGTTTAAATATTTTAAGTTGGCTCGCTGCTTATACCCATTAGAAATACTAGCGTGATATTTAGACTCAAAACTGAATTGTAACATGATTAAGTTGTATCTTCTAAGCGCTTATTGCACACCAAGATGTATCACGTTACGAGTATGTTATTGCATCATGGAATTGGGTGTAAGCAAAATTAATTGCATTTCAATTAGCTGTGTAGGTACGGTTTATGAGGAACGTATTTTAGATGTTCAAATTTAGCTTTTTTTCGTAAAAAATGTACTTTTGTTTTCTTAAAAAAAAAGGGGAATAGTATGGAGGAAAACTGACGCAAACATTTTGTTAGACTTATAAGTTACGCTATGAACGCGCGACTTTTTAACACTTTAGTTACATTATATTGTATTAGGCTTCGCGAGTTAAATAAAATACCAAGATTATATCTCATCTTTTAATTCTCTCTGTAGGTACACATTCCCTTAAGAAATTACACGAACACAACAAAATTAAGTTTAAAAACTGATAAGCAGATTCTAAATTCAAATTCTCCATAGAAACTTTGAATTTAGAATCTACTAATCAGTGTTTTTACTATCATCCAATTTAGTGCAAATGTTCATGACGCCACAATCACGGACACCATAAAGTTTCTTCACTACAAAGTCATCACAGAATTTTCATCACTTAGGCCCATTATAATTTTCTACTGCACACATTACAGCTCCTTCTCTGTCTTTCAAATCTTCGATGCTTGTCATAAAGTCGAATAACTTCGGTTCCGACACGATTATCTTCGCGAATAGATACGCAGCATTCTGTTCTGTCCTGTCAGTACGAGTAGCTCCGACGGTCGGCGGGACGTAGTGATACATAATGAAATAGTTGTCGTTCACCAACCTTGCAACGGCATGATCATTGACCTCTTCTTTTCCGCACTTACACCCGATGTTCAACTGCGGCATCACTTCACCAGGAGTATCAACCAGCATCATTGGCATCGTATACCGTTCCAGCAACTCTCCATTTTCGGTCATCATAGAGACTTGAACTGAATTAGCCTTTCTTCCATCGGCGTACACACATTGCACACTTACAGGGCTCTTGGTGAACGAGAAACGTATGCAGACTGCTTCGTTTGTTGAAGCTGGATATAAAGCAACCATCATCCAATCTCCGTAGATTTCTTCTATACTTTTTGCTTGAGTGACGGTTAAGAGAGCAGATAAAACTATTATTTTCCACATGTTTAAATTCACTGATGTAAAGCAGCACATGCACTGAACTATGTGTCATGAAGTATCTAATTTGGGATGTAATAAACTTCGACCTCTGTTGATAGATAAAACGTATGTTACTGCGCGCTAGCGACTCCGTTCGCGTGGGAGTATATCATATGTAACAATATTGGATCGAGAGTATAAAAATGTTCATAATCCAAAGTGGTGTAAGTAGAGTTGTAGATCAACGATTCGCACAATGGGGCTGCAAAAACGATCGTCATTTAATATCTTGTCTTTGAACCAGTACACAGTTTGTTCGTTCGTTTATTTTGTGTAATGAAAAATATATAAGAATGCATTTTTAATGGTTTTAATTTGTTTTGAAATCAACGCCGTCTAGTGGGGAGTGACGGAATTTATAACTAAAGTTATCATCAATGCTGGCTGCGCAGGAGACCAATGGTTGTCTAGAAGACACAAAGATTGGTCACGCGGATTAAAATATCTCATGTCCTTATCCAAGATATATATTATAGTCTCATTGTGTGCCAAATTGAGACCAAATCTGTTCAGTTGTTGAGGCGTGAGTGATTTATAAAATTTTCAAACACCCGGATTTTGTATCAAATATTTTTATTGACATATAAGTATGTTTACACATAATTATTGAAGCGCTGACTTCTGAGCTAGGTATGTTACAGAAGTCAGTCCCATTGTTGACGCTTGTTTACAATAGAAGTGAAAAAATAAAAATATTAAAAGCATGCACAAACTAAGACAAAATGACACTTAATTAAATTTGAGAACAATAAAGTCAAAGTAAATTCTAAAGAAAAATTCTCTTACAAGATGCAATAAAATCATAATAAATTCAAAATTCCAATAAAATTAAAATAGCAATGAAAAAAAAACAAAATTAAGTAATAAAGTTAAATACAAATAAAATTGGAATCAAAACAACTTCAAAACAAAATATAATATATTCAAAATTAATATAAAATCAGAATAAAATAATATCAAAAAATTCAATTATCAATAAAGTCAGATAAAATTAAAATGAAATCAAGATAAACTTAAAATCAAAATAAACTTAAAATCAGAATAAAATAAAATCAAAATAGATTCCAAATTGCAATTCAATGAAATAAAACTAAAATCACAAAAATTTATATAAAAAAACTGATTTCAGTAAAGTTAAATAAAATTAAAATAAACTTGAAATTATATTGTGGTCGGCTTCCAGCCTTAACGGATTCAGCTGGATACCAGTATCTTAAATGGAGCGGCTGCCTATTTGACTTTTACAAGCCATTAACTGCCATTAACAAGATATCTTGGCAAGGCTGGTTTCTTATTTCAGGCGTCTGTCTACCTGCAATGACTGTCAAATACCTAAATGACAGCCGTGATCAAAGGCTTAATGTGCTTTCCGAGGCACAGAGGTGTCTCAATACGTCAGGAAAGAATGGTCACCACGGAGCAAACTCTGCAAGCGTTGCTTAACCTCAATACGACAACGCCCCTGACATTGAACCGATCCTTCAAAAGTAGGTATCAGAGTGCCCAGAGGTCTCGGTCGTGACCGAGTTGATTTTAGCTAAAATAGATTACATACTCGTATAATCTTGGTTAAATTAAACAGTATTTACAGTTACCCATTTTAGTTAGGCAACTTTCCATAGAATAAAATTAGTTGCAGATAGTTTTTATATTAGGAAAAAGTTCTTCAAAAGGCAAAATCAGCCCCTCAGAGTTGTAGGAGTTGACGTTACTAAGAACGAAACTCCTCCGGAGCATTTTCCTGATCTGTGGTTTATATGACAGGCATACATATCAATAAACAAACATCTAATCATCATTTCAGACAAAATACGTTTATTTCTGAACATATGCCTCTCCAAGTGGCACCAGATCGACCGATCCTGTGCGTCCAACGGATTCTTGTAGCCTTAGCCAAGTCCAACAACACAGAATATTTTTATTGGATTGTTCTAATTAAGTATCCGAATTGCAACTCGGTTATAAATTCATCTGCTTAACCCTTTGGGAAATACGTACAAGCTTGTTGTTATATCTTTTGTACACTTTTACAATAAACATTACTAATAATGAGTGAAATTTTCAGAATTTGTTAATAAATTAAAAAGTCTGAGATTAATATTTACGGCACAAAACACGTGTGATTTAACAAAACTAAGTTCGTCATTACCAGACAAATATATTTATTTTAATCATACAAGATTTTAAAAAAAAGAACTGAACTGAAAACATCAATTTATCACGTATCACTTGTTTCTCTTTTAATTTAATAACTTAATTATTACCAACTTTAATTTCACTACTCTTGAATCCATTATAATTTTCTGTTGTACACATCTGGGCACCTCGTCTGTTCTTCAGATCTTCAATACCCATCATAACGCTAGACAATTGTTCAGAAGACACGACATTTCGTCCAAAAAGAATTGCTGAGTTCGGTTCAGTCTCACTGCGAGTATATGCCTTAGATTCTGGAATGTATGAATATAGAACGAAGTAGTCTTGGTTCACCACTCTTGCTACAGCTCGGTCACGAATATCCTTCTCACCACATTTGACGGAAATGTTCAACGCTGACATGACCTCCGCAGGAGTATCGACCAGCAAGATCGGTCCGGGATGTCCGATTAGTTCATCAGTAATTATGGCCTTCATAGAGACTTGGACTGTAGTAACATTTCTTCCATCAGCATAAGTACATTGCACATCGTCTGGGCCTTTAGCGAATGTGAAGCGTATGCAGAGTGGGATATATTTAGAAACTGGATAAAAGGCTGCTTCGATCCAGTCCCCATATAAATCATTTATGTCCGCTGCCTGAGCAACAATTAGGAGAACAGATAGACTTAATATTTTCCACATGTTTACTAAACTATTGCACTGGAGAATATTTGAAACGTCTGCACTTATATTTGGTTCCCACTGAACTGGTTGCAAAACCAACTTCTGATAAATAGAATGTTTTTTATGTTGCATATCTTGTTGTGTTTTTATGCGAATAACGGTCTGTTCACATGCAAATATTTCGTGATGATTCGTGGTAGTATTTTGGCAAACGAAAACGTTAACTTTGTTACACGATTTACATCATTCATACCTCTGATGAAATACAGAATTATAAAATCACAGTAGTTTTAGTTTGGTAGAAGGTTGTGACATTGTCATTTATTTATTTATTTAAAACTTCATGCACGAAGGTACAATGGCGGACTTTATTGGGGTAGGGATGATAATTATACTGATGCATAATGGTATATTTGAAGAAGAACAGCATGCCAACTCAGAAATGGATTACTACATCAACTCGAGGCAGTCAGTATTCAATGTCAATATTCAATACTGCAACCAATGTGATTTTACCAATAGAGACGTCATACTCATTATAAAGAAATATTGTAAAATTGAAAGTTTGTGTATGTGTGTTTGTATGATTGTTACTTCTTCAGACTCAAACGGCTGGACGGATCTGGATGAAATTTGGCACAGAGATAGATTATAGTCATGAATAACATAATTATAGGATAATTTTTATCCCGGGAATATATTCCCTCGGGATAATTTTCGACCTCCACGCGGGTGAAACCGCTGGCAGAAGCTAGTAAAGAAATAAAAAGATGGTGATATTTTACTTTAGCTACTCGTACCTACATAGGACCTATGTAACTTGGAAATTTATTTCTATCACTGAGTAGGTTAAAAGATCACAGAGATATAAATAGGACCCCGTTGTCAGAAAGAGACAAACATACTGTTCAAACGTATGTTCGTGTCGCGGCTAGACGCAGGACGGACTGAGTATACTGATTTACTCAAGCTAGTTTGCTTGTGTTTGTTTTGCCGCGCAGACGTTGGTTAGACGTATCTACCTCAGTATACATATAACGTCTTTGACTGCAACACACTCTTAATCCGCACCGTAACGGCATCAGGACGCCTCGGGACATACTCTTGAAATTCAAGCGGTTTGTTGTCAACTCGCGAATCCCACGCTTTCGGTCAGTCGAAACTTATTCCTTCCCGTCACCATGCGAAAACTATTTTTTAATAAGCATATCTGACAAAGTCACTGAATCTCAATGTTTTGTCCGTTTAATTGACAAAAATGTGGATGCACCTTTAGTGCTTGAGGATAAACACATGCAGAGCAAAAAATTCTTGCCCAAGGCAGGTACCTCGCCTAAGTCCGGACACACTGCAACTTACATTAAAAAATCAACTTAACAAAATTGAGAGACACCACCTACTGTGGTGTATCTTAATTTAGATACCATTCGATTGTCATGAGTACGGATTTGAAAAAAACAAAACCTTTTTTGCAAAAAAATGCTGCCGACTTCCAAAAAAGAAAACTATAAAGTGAAAAATAAATTTATTTTTGGAAGTCGATGTCTTTGGTAGGTAACAATTTTTTGCATTATGGACTTTCGGGTTGGGACCGGTTTCGCACCACTTCTTTATTGGGCTGTTAACGTTAACGTAATCGACGAATAATCGCCAATTAATTCTACTTCCAGTTTCTCGAAACCAAGTGTGTCAAGTGGTTGAAAATTAGTCACATTTGAGA
Organism: Orthosia gracilis; assembly: GCA_947562075.1. Classification (NCBI taxonomy): domain Eukaryota; kingdom Metazoa; phylum Arthropoda; class Insecta; order Lepidoptera; family Noctuidae; genus Orthosia; species Orthosia gracilis. Next base: position 41,816,509 of record OX387265.1, on the reverse strand, counting down.
AAAATCTCCAAATAAACCACATGTTACAGCAATTTTGGGTTTCTGAAATCCTTTTTCAATTTATTAACATTGAAAAAGCATTTCATTAAACCCTATTAACAACGAGACTAATTTATAATAAAATTGTTGGTAATTGGTCGATTATTCGCAGATTAAAATTAATATTCTAATTTTAAAAGCTTATATTACGATAAAAAGATTCCAGGGGTCGGCGAAAACTAAGGGAAGGGTTCAGTTATAAAAATATATATTAATTACATCAATTATAGTTGATTACCAAGTTTAAAAATATGTAGGTTATTAAAAAAACAAAAACAATAACATTATAAAAAACATGACACAATTATCAGAAACAGTTATTTTGTACGTAGACAAAAAAAAAAAAATACTTTTACTGACCTGGAAATCGAACCTTCCTCACGCTCATTAATGTTGAACGCTGTTGTACCCTGTACTTAGTACTTACCAAGGTCAGTTTTTAGATCAGGTTTGTGTTTAACTTGAAGCGGGCGGGGTGGTCATCCCGCCAGGGTAAACAATACTTACCAAGGTCAGTATTTGGATGGGTGACCACTTCTATTTGTTCCGCTTGTTTTTGGATAGGTGACTCTGCCAGGGTAAGCAACACTAACACTAAGCAAAAAATTATATTGTGTTGAATAATAGGTTGAATACCTAATAAATACAACGTGTTATTATTGTGTAGAGATTATTAGGGATCTGTTTATTTTAAGCATAATATTATAAAGATGAAAGTTTGTGTGTGTGTGTTTGTGTATGTTACTTTTTCACGTTCAAAGGGCTGGACGGATCTTGATGAAATTTGGCACAGCGATAGATATAGCCAGGAATAGTACATGGGATAGTTTTTATCACGGCCCTTGGCAAAATTTTCGCCTTTCACGCGGCCAGAAGCTAGAAATATTATAAATATGAAAGTATGGATGGATGTGTGTTTGTTACTCTTTCACGAAAAAAAAACTACTGAACGGATCTGGATGAAACTTAGCACAGAGAAAGATTATAGTCTGGAATAGCATATTAAATACTTTTAATCCCGGGAATATATTCCCTTGGGATAATTTTCTACATTCACCCGGGTGAAGCTGCTGGCAGAAGCTAGTATCTTAATATTTGCATGCCAATTTAGCACCGCATATAAAGCAAATAAATGGCTTTTATTTTGACCGGCCTTAAAACCGATGGTCTTTGGGGTAATTGTATTCTTGAGTAGAGACCGCGAGTTAGCAGCGATAATAGTAGGGCGCTGCAAATTAAGACGGAGTAATGATTTTCGCAAACATCAGACAGCGGGTAAAAATCAGTCTAGTCTTTTTCCAAATATTTTACGGCCGTCATCAGTTGAGTATTGTCAAATAATTTAGGAAGGGTTTGAGTTTTTTACGTTTCACAATTGAGAATCTTCCTAGATCAGTTGAGTACTTACTTAAGTATGGACCTGTCAAAGTTCCATTCACTTTCTATTTCACCCTCACGTTCCATTTTACAAACGAAATCCGAGACATCACAAGATTGCATAAAATTTACTAATAAAAATTTTATACAGCTATAAAAAGTACGTTAATATTATATTACTTCATTCCAGATTAAAAAAAAATCAAGTTATTAAAGATTTTATAATCTTTCATAACTTGATTTTTCATATTTAAGCAATTTAATAGATACCTATTTGAAATGAATACAACCTTATTATGAAACTATGAAATGGATCATAAGTACTAGTCTACTAGTCAATTACTTCAAGGTTGTCATGGCAACCATATTTATTTTGTCCATGATGACTTATCGTAAGTAAATAATATATAATATAATTTGTTATTGCCAAAATCAAGAATTTAAGCTTATAATTACTAAAAGTGAATGTCTCCAGAGCAAGCAGTTGCTGGTTCTTGTCTTCATAGAGCTACAGAATATTTTACACAGAATTTCACAAGATCTCTCAAGAGGGAACAGAACCGACTCACACAGAATTTGTGCATCTGCATTAGAATCTGATTGCAATTGTGATTTATCAACAAATATGGACTTATGTGATGCAATGTTTAATAAGTGACCTGGGTTCTCATGATCAAAGGCTTTGCTAGCCATCGAAGAGCCTCCAAAGGCCAGACTCGGCGCCATTGGATATGTGTCGGATATTATGAAGGAGGACTGTGTTTTAATATGTGTTAACAACAACTTAGTATCTGCCTACTTATTTTGTAAAATAATAAATAAATGAAACTTATCATGTTGTTTTTATCATCTTTTATTTTTCTGATACCAAAATTGTATTATATAAAAGCCAAGGTCTGTACACATTTTCATCGTTGTAACCTCTTCTTGTATTGTGGATCCTACTTATATTCTATATATGCATGAAAGTGTTGTTTGTATATTTGTAAATCACACCTCAATGGTTGAACGTATTTGAAAGTATATTATTTGGAATACAATAACACAATGACCAGAATTAGAACCTAGGATATAATAATAAAAAATAAATATAATAAAATAGATATAATTATAAATAAACGGAATAACAAAGCCTTTTATTCTGAAATCACAGATATAAAACTGTAATCTATAAAATACATCTTTATAGTTTATAAAATGTCCCTAAACTCAGCGTGTCTCTGCATAGGCCTCCACTAACAGTTTCCACTGGGGTCTGTCCTGAGCTACTTGCCAACACCACGGCGCGCTATCGCTTACATTTTGTGCCTACGACCAGCGGTCTTGGGTACCAGTTTGTCACTTTTCTCCATTTCCCAAAGTTATCGCGCATCATATGACCACCATAATCTCCACTTTTCACATAGTTCCTGTTGGATATCTCTCGGTTTTCGCGCAAGCAAAAGCCACTGGCGACCACAAACACAAAAACTGGCAGCTTTTAATATTTTTGTTGAAGATCTCACTCATCATCATCATTAATTCTGGCGAAAAGCTGGTGGATACAGGCCTTCCCCAAGCATCACCACATCAACCGGTCCTGTGCTTCGATACATCGGATTCCCGCGACCTTAACCAGGTCATCCGTCTACAGAGGAAGGCCTTAAAACGCTGCGTATTCCGCCACGCGGTCGACACTCCAGAACTTTTCAGCCCCATCGACCATCCGTTTTTCGAGCATCTGAAATGTATCAGGCGTGAAATTTGCATCCAATCTAATGTTTTTTGATAATTCAGGGCAAACACTCTTCTTCCACGCATCGGTCTTCGTTGAGGCATCTACAAGGAAGACAAGGATGTATCTTCGTCACTCGTTTTGTAAGTCTTTTATATTATTTTGTATTTATTTCGCTTGATCACCGTTTAAGCAAAGTATTGTCAACTATTAACTGTCAAATGTAACAAGTGTAGCCAGATTTGACGAGCCCCAATCGATCAACTTTAAAGCGTTAGATGCAAGAATCATTATTGGTTCCACATAAAACATTTTTCAGCATTTCTTTATTTGCCCTGTGTTGTCGCGACTGAAGTATAATGAAAAATAGTGATGAACTGTTAAAAGCATTTTTTTATTTCCAGTTAATTTCATCATTCCTCAGATAATGTTGTATTAGACAGTCTCCTTCCGATATCGCCTAAAATTGCCCCATTTTGTTCTGAGGTAGCTTAATTGGCGACCGGTCACTTATCGTAAAAATTGATCGCCCGGTCACCCTCACGAGTAGCCTAAATAGCGAAAAGTTGCCCAATCTGGCTATACTGATTATTTAACGTTGATAACGGTTTCAGAGAACTTTGAGAATTTGAGAATAATAAAATGTGTTCTTAGTTGTGAGACCCAATTGAACGTAAATTAAGGTTTATTGTATGACTTAAGGTATACTTTGGCATGGCTTCTTTACGTATACTCAAAACTTGCTCCGAATCGCAGAAAACTTAAAGTGGCAGATGATCAAGAGTGACAGATGCTTGAATCCAGGGGGATGACCATAAATAAGCTCTTAGAGTAAGGTTAATTTGAGATCGCGTAAGTGACAGATGTATACAAGTCATATACATCTGTCACTTACACACACTCAAAATAACCTTACTCTAAGAGCTTATGGTCACCCCCGCTACACATACTTAGCGTCAAATACTTAAATCAGAAACCGGCCCTCACTATCCCAAAAATGGCTAGTTTACGTAGAAGAAGTTAAATTATCCACAGCTGATTTAATGTTGTACAGTAATTAAAGTATAGGTGATAAGTATAATCGATGCAGTAGTATTTCAACCTTTCTCGGTAAGTTAACAGTAACCGTGAAAAATTGAAACAATACTGCATAAAAAAAAATTGCCGCTACTGTTATAAAAGAGTATGACTGCACTTTTAACCTTTAATTGTAATAGTTAAATAAATAATAATCAGTGATAGTTCAGTCTTTGTTAAACAAAGTTAATAAGTCAGAGATCAATAGTTACAGGAAAATCACGTGTGATTTAACTAAACTAAGTTCGTCAACACCAGTCAAATACATTTATTTCAAACATACAAGATAAAAAAAAAAAATAACTGAAACATTAAATTATCGCGTATCACTTGTTTCTCTTTTAAATTAATAACCTAATGATTACCAACTTTATTTTCACTACTCTTGAATCCACCATAATTTTCTGTTACACACATCTGGGCACCTCGTCTGTTCTTTAGATCTTCAATATCCATCATAACTCTAGACAATTGTTCCGAAGACACGACATTTCGTCCAAAAAGAATTGCTGAGTTCGGTTCAGTCTCACTGCGTGTATAAGCCATAGACTCTGGTATATTTGAATATAGAACGAAGTAATCTTGGTTCACCATCCTTGCAACAGCTCGGTCACGAATATCCTTGTCACCACATTTGACGGAGATGTTCAACGCTGGCACGACCGCCTCAGGAGTATCAACCACCATGATCGGTACTGGATGTTGTCCGATTAGTTCGTCAGTAATTGTGGCCTTCATAGACATTTGGACTGTAGTAGCATTTCTTCCATCAGCATAAGTACATTGCACATTATCGGCACCTTTAACGAATGTGAAGCGTATGCAGAGTGGGACGTATGTCGCAACTGGATAAAAGGCGGTCTCAATCCAGTCGCCGTATAAATCTTTTATATCCGCTGCCTGAGCGACAATCAGAAGAACAGATAGACTTATTATTGTCCACATATTTACTAAACTATTGACAATACTTGCTGACGATAACTTTTGCACTAAATAATATTTGGAATGTCTGCGTTTATATTTGGATCCCACTGAACTGGTTACAAAAACACCGCTTCTGATAAATGGTATGTTCTATATGTTGCATATCTTGTTGTGTTTTTATGCGAATAACGGTGTGTTCACATGAAAATTTCGTGATGGTTCGATGTAAAATTTTGGCAAACGATAACGCCAAGTTTGTTATAACGATTATTGTCATTATTATTACGATTCATCTATGATATTATAATATGATAATGAAGGTTTCAACGGTCAAAAACAGAATTATAAAATCACGATACTTTTAGTGTGGGCGATAATTATACTGAAGCATAAAGGTGTAGCATCTGAACTTGGAAACGGGTTACTACTTCAACTCCAGGCAGTCAATATTCTTTGTTCAAAATTCAATATTCTTTGACAAATTCTTGAGCTTTGAGCGGTTCGTTGTCAACTCGCGTACCCCACGCTTTCGGTCAGTTGTAACTTACTCCTCTCTATAACCTCGCAAAAGCTATTTTTAATACACATATCTGACAAAGTCACTGAGTTTTATTGTTTTGTCCGTTTAATTGATAAAAATGTGTGGATGCACCTTTAGAGCTTGAGGAAAAAACATGCAGTGTTAAAAATACCTGCCCAGGGCAGGGACCTCGTCTAAGTCCGAACACACTGCAACCTTTGATTAGGAAACTAAAGTTACCATAATTTATTCTCCTCTTGTAAAATGTACAAATTTTGTTTTGAGTGATAAATATGTACTTGTTTTCGTAAAACTATTATTAGAAACTATGCGGGTTTCTGACCCGTATCATTTAAAAAACCGGCCAAGTGCGAGTATTCTGTTTTTACTATTTGTTGTTATCTAGCGGCAATAGAAATACATCATCTGTGAAAAATTCAACTGTCTAGCTATCACGGTTCATGAGATACAGCCTGGTGACAAACAGATAGACAGAGAGACAGACAGACGGACCGCGGAGTATTAGTAATAGGGTCCCGTTTTTCCCTTTGGATACGGAACCCTAAAAACGTTTTCTAACATAATATAGGTAGGTAGAGAGTTTTCTAAAATAAGTAGATAATTATTATGAACTAGCGGACGCAACAAAATAAAAATCGATTAAATCAAATTGATTGAATAAATAATCAAATTGAATTAGTCACTAGAATACTGTGTTTCTATTTTTTTATGTGAATGTAACATGAATTTTGACAGGGTGCCGAGATGGGACTTAACGGATTTAGCAGCGGTAATAGTAGGACGCTACAAATCGAGATGGAATAACGACTTTTGCAAACATCAGAAAGCGGTTAAAAAATCTGCCTAGTCTTTTTTAAGTATGTTGGGGTCGGCTTTCTGTCATCCAGCATGTCGCTGGATACCTGTATTTTACATGAAGACAGCCTGTATGACCTCTACAGCACACAGTGGCGAAATTCCCTGGCAAGAGTGGCTGTCAAACTCTGGGCCTTTGACTGCCCGTATCTCCGATCTAAGTGTTAGTCAGGATCAGTTTAACTTGCTTCCTGAAACACTGAGGGGTCTCGGAATCGAAATCCATCCGTGGACCGACCTCGGCAATCGTTGTTTAACCTTGTGCATCGACCCGTACAGTTGTTATTATTTAGCCAAGAACCCCTCCGCAGGTGGCATGTCATCATCATTATCATCATCAGCGTTTTAATGTTTACACAGTCCTCCTCAATGAGAGGAGAATGGGCCGTAATCCATCACGCAGTGCGGATTGGGGGCTGTCACATGTCTTCGAATTTTTGGTTCTAGGACATGGCGGTTTCCTCACGATGTTTTCCTTCACCGTTTTGTGAGCAGTGATAATGAAATAAATTACACAAAGTAAAGCGTCTGCCTGGGTTCAAACCCAGTTCGACCTACGATACGTAAATTGGCGGTGGCAGGTATTTGCTGAATATTACAAGTCAAGGAAGCGATTGGAGAAGTATATTTATGATGATGATGATGAGAATGATGATGAGTTTATTAATCCGACTTCAATTGTTGTTCATAATTTTTATTTTGTACACCTACCACTGTTGTGTCCTTTTTTACCTAAAGGTTGACTGGTAGAGAATGCCTTGCTGCATTAAATCCGCCTATGTATCACCAATGTACATGAAGTTTAAATAAATAAATTTGTTGCACACCTAGATGACAATATTTATTTGACGAAAATATATCTTAATCAATATATTACTAAAAGACAAATACCTACTCGTATAGGTAAAGAAACAGATGTGTTTATTTGTGCAGGATTGTGAGGTTTTGACCTGATTAAAATATGTTTTCTTGCCATTTATTGAACTTATCATTGTCATTAAAACTGAATGTCTCCGAACTCTAGTCTTGTTTTATAATGTTGATAAAAAGGTTAAACGGTTTAATAAAATAAACGATAAATAATGTTATAAACAATACTAAGTCTAGGTCACGGATGACATCTCTTTGTAAACATATTAATTTGTGATCTCAATGAAACTGCCTTGGTTTTAATTATCTATGCTTGTTATATGTTAGCTGTACAGATAAGTATAGAAATGCAAAGAAGTTTTTTTTGGCAGCTTCATAATATTGCATCAGTTAGTTCATCTTAAAAAACTAAGAATGTTTCCACTGTTAGGAGACAAGCCTCCTCTTTGTTAAGGTGGGTTCACACTACACAGACTGCACAGACTTTCATCAACTTCTATAGAATTTTGTCTGTGTAACACAGCAGTTCAACAAATGTCGATGTATCAAAAAGGAAGTTTGTGTAAAAGCTGTATAGTATGGACCCACAATAAGAGTGAATATGCTTTATTTAATCCACAACGCGTGCCCAGTGTGGTGTGGAAGATGTCACGTTTTTTTTTTGTTCTTCAACAAGCAACCTGTTAGTTTTCTGCGGAAATCTAAATCATAAGATCATAATTCTGACATTCAAAACTAGTTATTGGTTTGGGATCACTTTCAAAGCAAAAAATTGGAAAATATGTATTTGTCGCATCAGGGCTGGCCGATAGATGCAAACCCCTAAGGGTTAGGACATCGTGTATGGGCAGGTCGGTGGGTACAGTCGCGCAAATGAAATAACACAAATTATTCGATACACTGGGTTTTACTTAAATAGTTCACAGTTACAATCTTGCTCGCTAATATTACGGATTGATACTGATTCTACAACGTCTTAGCTCTAGGGCGGTCAGTACTCAATTCCTATATTCTGTGTCCCCACCACGCAGGTCGTTAGAGAAAGCGCGCCACAGCGTAAGTAGTTGTTCTTGATTTGCCGACAGGTGGCGTGCTCGTGATTTGTTTTGACGTCCGTACTATTGACTAAACCCGACATATTCATAAGTTTTAGTACAATGATAATTTGTTGTCACTTTCAACTTCTAGACAACATTCAGGATAATTTTAGTCCTTGTTTGAATTTACTTATTCTGCTATTTGGGTCTGTTACTATAGGATCATAGCAACTGGATATAAATTTAAATAACTCTGTGATTACTTTCGGCAACTTAATACGGATTAGTAAAGGTGAAAAGGCGCTGGCAGGATGCTTAGCAATAGCATCCCCCCCTCATCCCCCCTCGCGGGATTCCCGCATTGTCGAGGCAAGGGAGCTCAGAAGCCGTGGCTTGGTCACCCACGGTGAAGCAAAGTGGTACCCGAGGAGGGGCCGCTCGTCAGGGCTTTTGCCGATGAAGCTGACGAAGTAGCGGCCAACAGGTAGGTTGCGGTGCCGCTTGGTAACAGAGGCGACATCTCTCTCCCTACCTTCCGCGGCTGGCGGACGCGGTGGGGCCGCAGGCATCCCCTGCGGCTGAAGAGTGGTAGGTGGTGGAGCCATGGACCTTACCCGTCACGGGAGAACCAAGGGTGCCATACACGGGATCGTCGGGCGCCCATGAGCTAGTTTGTTCCCTGGAGTGGTCACGGCGTGCAATGTGTTCTGGTGTGCCGGTGATAGGGGGTACCCCCCCGATGAGGGTCCGGTGACGGACAGCCGCGGAGAGTTCGTGGTGAGTTCTAACGCGTGCCCATGTTCACGCCATAAGTGGCACAAGAGGACGCCGTGGAGTTTTAGTGGGTGGTGGCTCCTCAAAATTGCGCTATCTCCCCGTGGTGGCGCAGTATGCATGAGCATTTCTACAAGATAAAAAAATAAAAAAATGCTGCTTATCAACTAGAACAGGGATTGCGGACCTATGGCATGGGTGCTAATGGTGGTGCGTGGCAAAATAATTCATGCACGCTATTATCAAACTAATAAGCATCTAACTCGGTAAGTGGTAAGAACAGGAATCATACTAGTCATACTTTTTAACCGACTTTCCAAAAAGGAGGAAGTTCTATGTTCGAATGTGTGTATGTTATTTTTTTTGTGTTTGTTCACCGATTATTCCGTCAATTATGGATTTTGAAAAAAAACTTGTTTTGAAAGGCAAAATCCCGAAGTGCTAAATCAGGATCTGATGATGGATATCGAGGTAACTACTCGAATATTATATGCTTAGATACTCGTATACTGATTTTGGTATTTTCATCAACATGGTAAGCAAAATTCAGGCAAAATTAAAAAAAAAATATCATTTGGTTAAGTGGAACTGATGAAAAAACCACAGATGGCCACTCGAAATTCTCAATACTAAGACTGTCATGAAGCAAATTTATATAATAAATGGTTCTCATGAAAATGGTACCATCAAACTGATCTGTTGATGAAGCCAGTAGGTAGGCACTGGAACTCCGTCATAAAACAATGTTTCCCAGTCGTGTTAAGGTTTGTTGGAATTGTAATGAGAAGCTCTCTGGCTATAAATGAATTTCATTGTAATTAATGGTACCAAAATTAAAAAGAAAAAATAAAAACTTATTACAAAAAAAAAATAAACCGACTTCCAAAACAAAACACTTTTATTTTTATATTAAAAAGCATAAAGAAAAATATACGATTGCATACGAATTTTGGGTTGCAGATGAAACTTAAAGTAGCGTCTAGTTACCCGACTACGGCGAAGCAAAAATAATATTTTTGACCGGTATGTGTTTATGCATTTTTGTATGTAAGTCTGTATGTATGTATATTTCTGTGTTCCCTCATATCTTCCAGCCCGAAGTCAAGAACAAAACATTTGTTTTCGCTCCGCCCCATTGTGTGTGGTATCGTTGAATAGGGATTTTAAAATAAAGGTAGGGTTTGGTATATCATATTTTTGTCAAGTGTACCGTTTGCGAGATATATCCCGCCAAATTCATGAAAACTAATTTTTACTCGACTACGGCGTCGCAGTGATTGTTGATCGGTATGGTATGTATGATGTATGTATGCATATATGAAATAATGTTCATTTGTACTCTCATAACTGAGTCTCTCAAATGAATCATAAACCTATGTGTATGTTTCGCTAGCTAACATAACTACACACACATAGCACATTTCACACACCTCACTATTCACTAAAGGACAGGTATTGGCAAATTTACTAAATCAACTACTTTATCGTTATGTTATCTAGAGTCCATTCTTGTAACTTGTGCATTATCTAGATTCATTCAAAACAACAAAAACTAGATTAAATAAACAAATAAAAATAGATTTGGTTGTGCAAAACCCCAAAATACTTTCTTGTTTCATACTTTTAAGAGCGTGATTTTTCAGTAGCCTGGTTTTAGTTTTTGACGATTTTTTTTTGTCTTTGAGTTATAAGTCAAGATTCTTGGCGGTACATCTAGGCTTCATTATTATTGTTTTTGTATAAAGGTTCGCCATTCCTGACTTAGTGCTTAGCAAGCCGTAGCTGGAAGTGAAGTAGTACCAACGCTAAGGGTTAAAAATGTTTGTAACCGGCTGCACTGTGCTCTTGGCGCCTAGTGCTAAGTGACTGGCAAAGTTGCCAAGCGCGTAGTGCGGTACTGCCCAGTGCCCAGTGGTGGTGGAATTCCGCTTAATGGCAATAAGCTCAGCATCTATTCTTCTTCATCATACCGATGATCCCAAATAAAATTTGGACCAAAATTTTGCCACGTCAACACCGTTAGCAATTGCCTCGCTAAGAGGCTCTAGTAAGAACTGGTCCAAGCATTTTTGAGTATAATCCCCGGCACGAAAGTTGACAAGAGTCGTTAGATGCGCAGAAGTCGTTTTTAGGTATCAATGGTAGTGAAGCGGGGCGCGGGGAATGTTTAGGACCGTTCCGAGCGCGCGATTGGTTGGTCAGTTGACACAAGGATCGACTGACCAATCGTGTCACGTCCACGTTCCGTTCGCTCTATTTAGTGGTTGGTCAGTTCGCGGATTATGCGCGAACTTACTCCAACTAAGCTTAAACCTTGCCAACTTACGTGCCGGGCACAAATCTTGGAACTTACATTAAAAAAGGATTCTGACCAATTGAGAACCTCCTCCTTTTTTGAAGGTTGTCAAAAAGTGCCAGTCTATCAACGATAGCAATAGTTCAAATACCTAATAAATATAGATCACCTGACATTTCAATAGCCAATGGCATTCCCATAGATTTTTTACTTGTCCTTTATTCACTTGTCTGAGCCTAAGGTCTTGTAGAGTCAGAGAGCACGACAAGAGGAGAGATATTGTTTGAAACGTAGCATTGGAGTACTCCGATACCCCATCTAACTATTTACCACCATTACATAGGACTTCTATAATACTAGATTATATTTCGATAAATGCTTATAATTGCCTAATCCTTTGGGGGAAAATCAGTCCATCCGTTTAGAAGCTATGATACCACAGACAGATACACAAACACAAGTACACACGTCAAACTTATAGCACCCCAGTTTTTCCTTCGGGGGTTAAAAAGAAGGCCTCTACAACTTTTATGTGAAATTAAATTTAGTTAGGCATAGTAATCCGTGTCATGTTTTTGCCCTAGCCTGACACGTTCTTAGAATGGTTATGGTATGATATGGTGTAGCCTTTAGCTTATTTAGTAATTCTTGTGTCAAAAATAACTACAGCAACCTAATTGTTAAAAATTGTTCCTATTCAAATTGGTCAAAATTTGTACCTTATTGCCTCTGAGAGATAGTAAGAGAATTCGAATAAAAAAATAATTTCTCACTGAAATGTGTTTGTGTTTAGTGTGTGTTTTAAAATTAAGTTCCCTTTTATTTGTACCTACATTGTGAGTATCTGTGTGTGCCAAATAAACTAGTTTGCTTTCTTTCTTTCTTTAAGTAGTAAATAAATTTTCATATTGAATCACCTTATTAACCGACTTCCCAAAAAGGAGGTTCTCAATTCAATTGGTATTTTTTTTATGTATGTACACCAATCACTCAAAGACGCCTGGACCGATTAAGAAAATTCTTATTTTGTTTGAAAGGCTATACTTTTCATTTGGTTCCATAGTCATCAGGTCAGGCTCTGATGATGGGATCTTGGAGAAATCGAGGGAACTTCTCAAATATTATAGGCATAGCGATTTTGGCATTTTCATGAACAATGCAATCATTTGCACTCAGTAAATAACTGATTTTGGTGAAGTGGAACTGGTGAAAAAGACCACAGATGGCCAATGGAACTCCTTAATGCTAAGTATGTCACGGGTCTACGATATCTCGAATAGTTAAACGACTATGATGAAGCAAATACTTATAAATATTATGTACTGATGAAAATGGTACCATCAAACGGATCTGATGATTAAGCCCCCAGGTAGGCACTGGAACCCCGAAATAAAACAATGTATCCTATTCGTGTTTGGGTTTATTGGAATCGTCATGAGATGTACATTGGCAATATAAGATTTTTATTGGCAATTGGAGATACCTATCAAAACTAAAAAGAGATAAATAAATGAACTTTTTAACAAAAAAAACAAACCGACTTCCAAAAAAAAAACATTACAAAGTGAAAAATAACTTTCGTTTCCGAAGTCGGTAAATGATAAATGAACGGAAAATAATAGGTACCAAAGACACCGTGGGCAAGCATATACTTACAATTACGAAATTTAGCACATCTGTTTAGAAACCCACATTGAGTATCTGAATATTGTGCAATTCCAACAATATTAAATACATACGTATCAAATCGATTACCTCTTTTTTTGAAGCCAGTTAAAGAGTGTGCGCAGTTTCGCGTCGCGTCGCGTCTTGATGTGACTGATGACGTAACGCCGATGATTCAGAACTGAAGTATTTTGCCATAAGCTAATGATTAAGTATACATAACTGTGTACATAAGCATTTCGTTTAATTAGAGACGGAAGAGGATTTCCTCGGACTATGATTGATGATCTTTGACGCGAACAGCCAAGGTCTGACTCATTTATTCTCGTTTCTACGAACACGAAGTTAATTGATTAACATAATATCCTGTTTTCTCGGATGAATTTGACGTATGTGTATAGTAATACAATGAAAATTCACTAGTTATATTTTAATGTCATGTAAAAAGGGGCAAGCTTATTGCTATCATTCGAACATCCAGACTCGGGCTGCTTTTGAGAATTTCTAGACGTATAAACCCAATAACCTTTTCCTGAACCAAGAATCGAACCCAGGGTCTAATGATGAGCAGTAGCGCTTTGCCACACGAGATCGACTTGATAGTCAAATATAAAAATTAGCATTTATAATATTACACACTTATTATAAAACTCTTGACGCTGTTCTTTTCTTATCTCTTCTGTTCTTTTTTTATGGTCTAAAGGCTCGCGCTTCACCACTATCTCACCTAATGGTAAGCGATGATGCGTTCAACGGTGAAACACGCTTGATGTAACCTATTCAGTCTTGACTTAAAGACCCCTAGATTATAGCTACCGAAAAACATAGACTTCGGCAGGGAATTCCACTCCTAAGTTGTGCACATAATAAAAGTGTTCCCAAAACGTTTAGTGTGTATGAGTGCTATGTCCACTTTGTACCAATGGTGCATCGCCGTACGTCTGGTAGTCCGATGATGATACGTGCTAGTTGGAATTCGATCATGCAACTCCATCGCACATGCCCGAAATGTAACCGATAAAAATCCGACAAGCGGCTGATTCTCAAATGTTTTCTACAGAGGATTTGAGTTTAGAATTTTCTAACCACTAGCTTAACTCAAAGCTATTTATATGTGTGGATATGGATTAACACTTGGAAATCATGAGGGAGACATGGTGACATCCACGAAACCAATACTGAGCTCGCGAGTTGGATCACGAAGTAATTCCATTCAGAGAGAAAGGGCCTTAATACCGGCAGTGTGGGAGTACGTTTGCTTTTATGAGATTAATTCGTTACTCAGTCCTTTTAAAAAAACAGTACATTTTTGTAGATTTCGGTGGATTTCCGGTGCCAATAATGCTAAATGAAAAACTCAAATTACAATCTTTAATCATAATTTTACTCCGTTTTTTGACACGCGAACTACATACAATCGTGTCATCTAGTTATATTGAGCATTTCTCAATATATTTTCTGTTATCAATGGCTAAGGCCTACGTAGACCAGGGACGATAATTTTTGAAACCAAAAATATCAATAGTAGGATGAAACCATTAGAAAAGGAAGAGAATATAACAAAAATGAAAGGAAAATAATATACGGGCGATGTTAGGCCGGGGATGGAAGGCGGTGAGTTTTTAAGGGTAAAACGGTTTATCTCGATTTCCGGCAAAACTACAAGTACTATAGAAAATTATGTGTAATATAAAGTCTAACGTCTGGTCTAACGTTGGTAATTTATCAGTCAACTACAAAACCGCTCGTATGTAGGAGATTACCTCTTCAAAATCACGTTTATTGTATGAATATTTCAGCAATTTCAATTCACAAAAAAAAAACATTTGTTGTACCATAAGTTTTTTTGTAAATGGCAATTAGTCAGTCAATCACTAAACCGCTTCATATGTAGGAGATAACCTATTCAAACTCACGTTTATTGTATGAATATTTCAGTAATTTCAATTCACAAAAAAAAACTTTTGTTGTACCATAAGTTTTTTTGTACCGACCTCGGGAAGTAGGACCTTGACTCCGTGAAGAAGGTTTTTGCGGGTCGAAGTATAAAAAAGAGTACTTGATTTTTATTTGTCTGTCTGACATTTCGTTTTCTTAATATATTTTTTTGTTTTAATCGGGACTGTAACGATTAAGTTTGCATTGGGTCCATATTTATCTTAAGATTTTACAGTCGTCGTTTCGTCAGAGAAAAACCTTTAAAAACAGAACTGTTTTGGGTTTCTCATAATTATTTCAAATATGTTTGAATTTTTGGTTTAATACGACATTCTTGTAATGGCTTTCTGATAAAGTATACGCTTTTAATATACTTCTACGACTCTTCAGGCGTTTTTATTTAGTAGTATAGCTGCATCTCTTATAGACACTCAGAAAAATATCTAGTTTAGTAGATTGGCTCGGTGCGGATAAGCCAAAGGGCATATTGAAGAGTCGAAAAAGCCTTTTGAAGTTAACCACACCAATTAAAGACACCAGGTCTAGTGAGGCAAAGAGCTAAGGCTCCTCCAACATCCCCCTCTGATTGACTATGTTGAGCCTGCAGAAAAGCTCCTTGCAGCCCACCAATTGCCATGGCCCACCTGAATCTACGAACCAACTCCGAAGCCAAGTGGGTCGCTGTAGGCACAACTTAGTTAGATGGGGGTACTCTAATGACGCGCAATGCGATTGCGGAGCTGCGTCCCAATCAATGCTTCATCTCCATTGTGCTCTCGGTGCAACCTGCACCCTGAGAGACCTTTGTGAGGTAAATGAAAACTCCGTTGACTTGGCTAAATTTTGGTCAAAACTTATATTATTGTGGCATCATTAATACGACGAAAAGGAAAACGGTGTGTAGCCATAATAACAGTTTTATTCAACGGATAAAAAAACTAAGCTTCTATTCAAATTGTTATTGCCATTTTGTGATTTAAATAAACGGTAAATTTAAGTATATGTTCAATTTACAACACCAAAATTCATTCAATAAATAAATTCATTCAATTTACATTTTCTAACATGTAATGTTGTCTGTGGCAACCCTTCAAATAAAAGTCACTTACTCAAGCAGAAACATTACGGCCTTATCGACTTCCAAAGTGGCCTGAGTCGTCAGTGCACTAGACCTTTAAAAATATTCAAGCATAAAATATATTTAATTAAAAAAACAATCATTAAAAACTAGTTTTTGTCGTATTTCTCTCAGAAAACTCTTATTTTTGATTCTCATTACACCATGCTTATAAATATTGATCCGCCATCTTTGGGCTTCCGCCATCTTGGATTTAGAAAAATGTCGCCTAGCTGCATGTCGTCTAAACCAAACCTGTATGCAAAATTACAGCTAAATCGGTTGGGGATACCTGTTTTAATATTCAGTAGCAAAATTGTATTTGATAGATACATATCTAACAAACAAGGCAAGTTTAAAGCTTTTAAAAATAGAATTAAAGTTTATGAACAAACCCAGTAATAAAAACTTGTACAAAATAACTACAGGGCACTATTCGACGCTATGTATTTTTCATGCTCCTTTATGAATCTCATTAGTAATAATGAGCGGTGTCGAATTAAATGACATAACAACACTGATGTATCAATTTTGTTGTATTTTTGTTCGGCCATGGTTACGTAAATAACCGCTTCGCTTACCGCAAATTATGTAGTTTTGCAGTTTTACGAAGCATTTTTACTAGGCGAAATATTTCGCTTTTTTTTATAGACGGCTTTACTCACGAAATAAATACTTACTCACGGCACGGGGCTCCGATAGGTTCCTATCTAATTAGGCACGTGTAAATGCCCAAAATTACATTAACCTAGTACTTGACTGGTTTTTCACATGAATATCATCATGTCAGCCGAAAGATGTCCACTGCTGGATATAGGCCTCCCCCAAGTGTCGCCGCATGGACCGGTCCCGTGCGTCTCGCATCCAGCGGATCCTTGCAATCTCCACCAGTTCATAGGTCCACCTAGTGTGAGGCCTTCCAACGCAACGTCCTCCGGTTCACGGTCGCCACTCTAGAACTATTCGGCCCCTTTGACCATCAGTTTGGCTCACTGCTACTTAAGTTTGGCAACTCTTCGGGCTAGTCGAAGATGGAGACCCTGGTTCTCTCGCAGATGTCTTCATTTCTGATTCGATCACGCAAAGAAACTTCAAGCATAGCCCTCACTATTGCCCTTTGGGCTAATTTAAGGCTTCTGATGAGGCCTATTGTAAACGACCACGTCTCAGTCCCATAATCTTTGGCAACACACACTGGTCATAGACTTCCGTCTTGAGATTATTTTTTGTTTTAACGGTACTTGTCAATACTGACATTGATTCCTAGCCCTCTTCAGTCCAGACTTTTCAAGACACCCCCCAGTGCACATTGTCACACGAATATAAAATAGCTAAAATTAAAATGCTTCAAAATTAGACAAACTGTTTTAGTGGGTTTTATATAAACATATTTTTAATAACTAACTGGTAAGTGGTTAGATTCCCGACTAACGATTACAATTCGATGACATCTATCCACACGGGCCCGCGTGGTTGATAGCCTGTCTATGTGAGGTGTCTCAACAGTGGCTTAGGCTTATGCATAAATTGTACAAAAAAAACACCCTAGGGTTTATAAGATTATCTGTAGCTATGGGCAATCATATATTGGACAAACAAACTGTTGCTTGCCGAATCAAGGAACACATTAGGGCAGTGAAAAACAACGATACCCAAAAATCGGCCATAGCAGAACATCTTCTCCAATCAGGACAAAACCACCGGATCGAGTTACATGAGCCACAGGTTACCTCGACTGAACGCCTTTGCGTACCTAGAATGCTTCGTGAAGCAATTGAAATAACCAAGTGCAAAAATTTCAAAAAGGACGACGGGTTTCAATTGTCGAGAGCCTGGAATTCAGTGGTTCAACTATGTAAAGGTCGTAAAACTACTGAACATATGTCAAAAGTGGATACAATGAGCTTCGTCTGTCGTGAACAATGTCGAGTAACTAGTGCAGCGAGTGCTGGTAGTAGTGGCATCGTGCGTGAAAAACGAGTGAGGAAGAGGGTAGACGACAATTTTTATGCCTTGTAAATTTTAATGTAACGTTCAGCGGCACGGTGGCCTAGTTGAAATAAATATATATCTTTGTATTTGTCTTTGAATGAAAATATACATGGTAAATATCCCGAAACAAATATTAATTTTAAAAAACATCTTGTTCTTAATCATATAACCATGTGGTCAATAAGTATTTTTACCATAAAATGGTTAGAGATGGGTTGCTAATCAATAACTTGAATAACTTAATACAACAAAACTATTTACTTTGTTGCTAGCAATACTTACTATGACGCAGATTGCTAAGTAAATAAAGAATTGATCAACTTAAATTGGATTTAAACAATTGTTTTTTTTTGTTTTTTTAAACGAAGTAATAGATAAAACATGAATGTGCAGAAAGTAAAAACTAGAAACGCGATGCTGGAGAAGAATGCTTGGAATCTCGTGGAAAGTGAATAAAGTTATTCCGCACAAATTTCACTCCAAGAACTCGGCATCCTGCAACCTCTGTCATCACTAGTACAATCACAAATAATCACCTACTGGAATTCTTCGGCTATGTCATGAGGCGGAGTAACAACACCATAGACTGCCTGGTGGTGGAAGGCAGAGTGGAAATAAATAGGCCACGCGGGATGTCACCGATGAGGTAGACCAATCCTATTAGTTGGTCATATTAATAAATACTCCAGATTGTTATTATCTAACAAAATCAGATAAAGAGAGATTGTGAGGGGAGCCAAGACAGCATCAACGATTGGACACAATTCATTGTGACCACAACTGAACTGAACAAACCGAGGCAGCAGATACGAGACAAATAATTCATTTTTAGATTCATTGATTAGTCATACATTTAAACATTTAATTTAGACTTCAGGAAGTCTAAATGTGATATTGTGCCATAGGCTTCAGTCATGCAGTCCAGGGACAGGGGCACTTAACCCATAAAATATATGCCCAGGGGAACTATAATGACCAAAACGTAGTTTCTCAAAAATAAACGTTTTAAATATGTGCATAGGCACTAAAATATTAAAACAATCAATATGTTAGATGTTTATATTTGAGTTAAGCAATTTCTAAACAGTGTATTCTTCATATTGAACTTTCAGAACAAAGTTAAAATTCACTTGTTGCTGTTCATTAATGGAATCAAGGAGTTTGTTTGATCAGGAAATGTTGAAATGTGTGTTTTAATTAGATTATCTACATCTACATACATTGCGTCACTCCAATGATAATAAAGCTTAAAAGTATAAATAAAATTAAAATAATATTCTAAACTAAAAACAAAAATCTTTACTACTGGCAGTTTCAATGTGGCATTCGGCTTGCACCAAGGGGCGCTCTCAATCATTACCGCTCTTCCTGATGATAATAGACGTTCTGACGTCGGATATAGGCAACCTGGTGTTTGCTGTTGGCCGATGACATTGTGCCGGTTGCCAAAAGTGGCCTAGAGGTCCAAAGCAGATTGTAGGTGGCGCGGACTGGTGAGTGTCGGCTTGATATTGAGCAGAACCACAACAAAATAACTGGCGACAAGTCACTGGAACAACTTAATGCACCATGTTAAAGGGGCATAAAAAATTGTCAAGTCCGTGATTAGACCTGTACTCGTATGGATCAGAATGTTGGGGTGGGAAAAAGATGGATGAAAGAGATTGCATGTAGCAGAGATGGATGTGCGGAAGTGACGAGAATGGATAAAGTGAGAAATGAGTATATTAGAGGAAGTTTGAAAGTAGCGCCAGTGGCAGAAAAGTTGAAAGGAAAAGATAGATGGACTGTATGAGGAGTGATATAAAAGAAAAGTGTGTCAGTGATAGCGTAACGGGAGACAGGATGGTATGGAAGAAGAAAACGTATTGCACCGACCCTAAGTGCTAAGGAGCAAGGGCATGATGATAATATTAAAATCAGAAATCGCTCAAGGTTTGGATGTAAGACGATCACACTTACATTTTATTAAATAAAAATTGGAAACTCGTTATAATAAATATTACTTTGATAAAATGTTCTTGTCTAAAATACCGTCTATTTATAAGACAAAGTATTAACGGCAAGATAACTTTAGTATCCCCCCCGGTGGGTTCCCGCATTTGTCGGGGCAGGGGTGCTCAGTAACCGTGGCTTGGTCACCCACGGTGAAGCGAAGAGGAACTCGAGGAGGGGCCACTCGTCAGGGCTTTTGCTAATAAGCCGACGACGTAGCGGCCAACATGTAAGTTGCAGTGCCGCCTGGGCGACATCGCAACTGAGGCGGGCCGCGATGTCGTGTGGGGTCTCCCGTACCCATACGATATCGCGGCTGAGAGTTGGAGGCCGCAGAGGGAGTGGAGTGCCGGTATTGCGGTGCGCCGCTCTCCCTAACTTTCGCGGCCTGGACGGGGTCGCCACCGTCCGATGGCGGACGCGGTGGAGCCGCAGGGGAGGAGGAGTGTCGGTACAGCTTTGGCCGCCCTCCTTATCCTCTGCGGCCGAAAAATGTTAGATGGCGCAGCCATTGTCTTTGACCCGTCATGGGTGCCATACACGGGGTCGTCTGGCGCCCATGTGCTGGTTTAGTCCCTGGGGTGGTCACGGCGCACAGTGTGTTCTGCCGCGGCGGGATCGCGGTGAGTGCTAACGTGTGCCGGCGTTCCCGCCATAAGCGGCACAGGAGGACACCGTGTAGTTTTAGTAAACATGAAAACCTGACTTTCTCAAAAGAAAGTGATGTTGGGTTTTTTTCATATGAAATCTCTCATTAGCAAACCGGAGTTCATATGTCATAGTGGCCAAGTAGCTAAGACCTCGCCTCGTACTTGAGATCGTGGGTTCAAATCCGGGCAATTTGACTTTTTAAAATTTATATGTCCTATCACAGGCAACGATAAAGGAAGACATCATGAGGAAACCTGCAGCCTTATTGCGTAATGAATACGGCAAGGTAAAGGGCAAAGAGTATGAAAAATCGACCAGTCACATAGCCAGAAATCCACATCAAGTCTTTCATCTCACATTTGATTTGTCGATTTTTCATACTCTTTGCCAGTGTTAGTGACCATGACAGTTTAAAAACTTATATCGCCCGGGTAATTCAAAAACCAACTAACTCGATGATTTTGGGGTATTGAGTTAAATATACCCACCGATTCATAATTTTATTCTCTTTCTACTGGTAAAACATACTAAGCCGTGTGATGCTGTGTTTCGGAGATAATGAATGGTGAAACCGACTATCTAACCATACCGTTTCTATGCAAAACAGATATTCCCTGTTAATCAGCAAAATTATGTTTTTTTATCGTAGTCAATCAAGATACTTAGATTTAATCAGTTTTCATAATAATAAAAAACCTGCAAAATATACGGAATTTTGGGATAGAAAAACGATTACATCCAAATATATGGTTTTAGTGGTTTTAGTACTTAGAACCAACTGGAAATAACGTTAATATCCAATGATAATAGCAGTTACTAAAGGATAATAGCTATTACTTGTTGATTATTTATTTATTCTTGACTCAAAATCAAGAAGTCATTGTTAATAAATACTCGTAGGTTTAGTAGGTTATACTATAGAAGTATATTTTGAGAATTTTGATAATAACAAAATATCGAGAACCTAAGTACCTAATATTAAAAAAAAATCTCATTGGTAACGTGATTTTTTAATAAACTAAGTTTTAAAAGTATAAAAGACACTCATTTAGTGCACTTACGTATAATTTTGTGTCAAAAATTAATTTAAATACGACCTATCGATAAATTCGCATGTGACGAAGTTTCCCTACCGCTGAGTGTATAATGGTTTCTTGGACTATGCACCATTGCCAATTTCAAATGCAAATAAATCCGTCTTGCTGAAATTGTGCAAAAGAGGAGTAATCCCCGAAGAATACCATGCGTGCAATGAAAATTTTGCGACTAATAGTACTAAACTTAGACCGTGAACCGGATGCTACTGTGTCTGATTGTCTTCTGATGAAGAATAATCTTTTATTAGTTTTCCATGCCTTTGTGTTCGTTTTTCTTAAATATCTATTATTTTGTAACTCAGGTGTATTCTTAATCAATCTGTTTTCAATTTATTAAACCATCGTTAACCCGTAGATATTTTTAATGATGACAACGCTTTGTACAAAATTTAAACAAATATAGGGTAGTAAAAGCGACTAAAAGTTTATTTTTTTGCATTTTTGTCGAAACAAACAGGATTATTAGGACCAAAACATTATTGTTCGATGTATATACTCGTATTTCAATTAATGATCAGTACTTTCTGAGACTCGACAGTAGCGCTTAACTTCGAAAATTAAGCCTTTATTTTGTAGGGAGGTAAAAGCAATTAAGATAAGGGGTTTTAGGGCACAAAATGCAATATTCTGTGAAACCCTGTTACTTTTCTATGAACTGCTATAAGTCAACGCATACGTGATTTAATTATAAATCAGATGCTGTTTCTTCATGAAATTTTATGATACAAACTTTCGAAACGGCCTATCACAAAATCTTCATTTGGGTAGTTAGTTGGTTTTTGAATTAACCCGGCGATATTAATAAGTAAACCACATTCCTTTGACTCAGTTTCTGAATTGCTTTTCTATTAAATGAGTCGAAATCAATCCATCAAAACATAAAAATATTTTAATATCAAAACTACTCAACTTTAGTAGTTGAGTAGTTTTGATATTAAAATATTTACTAGTCATTGAAACAGACTAACGGAATAACATTCTTCAGAAAAAACCCCGAATTGCAAACAAAATAACTCATCTTCTGTCGATTCTTTTTAGGGTTCCGTAACTCAAAAGGTAAAAAAGGAACCCTTATAAGATCACTCTCTTGTCCGTCTGTCCGTCTGTCTGTCAGTGTGTCACCACCGATTTTCTCAGAACGGATGGACCTAGCCAGTTGAAATTTATACCAGATACTGAGGTCTATATATAGGGACTCTATTAGGTGTATAAAAATCAAAGTGCTAAGTCAACACGATAAAAAGATATGAGGAAATTTAGATTTTCGCGAAAACTTGTAAGTAAACCTTAATTTTCCACTTTTTTTTATTTTTCGTTATTTTCTCTGTACTTATGCCGTCAACCGGAAGTACCGTATAGGTTTTGGGTCGAAAACCTATAAGGTAATTCCCGGTGACCTAGAATCACGAAATTTGGCAAAAAGTAAGGTTTTACAGCACAAAAAAATAAAAACGTCTAAAATTAAAAGGTGTCACCATACATACATAAATGACGCCAATTAAGATAGTCTCTACTAGCTAGGGTAGGTACGGAACTCCGGGCACACGAGTTCGACTCGCACTTGACCGGTTTTTTTTGTTTGCTTTGGCGACCTCAATATTGAAATTCTTTTGTAAAAGTAGATTCGGAGTATTAATATGCATTTAGGTTTTTTATTAGTTATAAATGTAATGTTTATCTTTCAAGCAAACAACCTGTATCAAGATAACTGTGGAGTGGAGTTTCTTGTGTGGCTACCTTTTGCGAATGGATATTGGAATCAATTAAGTAGATGTTATTATTATTTTTAACTTTAAGTTTTTGACATACAAAAGCCAAACATTCTTGCCGCTAATGACCTCAAAATCAATCAATCATGACCAATCAATCAATCAAATGATTTGACTTTAGAGTTTTGACTTTGAACAATAAGTAGGTACTGTGAAGGGATAGAATGAATAAATAACAGGCTTATAAGTGCACGTACTCACACAGGTTTTTTCATTTCTATTTCGGTTTACTCGACTGCGGGAGAGTAATGTTTTTCGAGTGTCTGTATGTATGGCACGCACTACAGCCCAAACGGCTTGACGGATTATCACATATGGGGTGTCGTTATCTTATCTTGTGGAGGGGCCGAGAAATAACTCGGACACTTTGACCCATTGGGATCTATTGTGGTCCCCTAGATACCTTACTCCTCCCCAATCTCGTTGAAATTTGAAAACTCTTTTCATGAGTTTTACAACGAGACTAGGTGATATGAGCCTATAGTCTTCCGGTTTTGGATATCCAACCCCTAGGAAACTCATTCGCTTACCAGCCAGTGCATCACATGTGCACAGAAGGTGCTCCATGCGTTCCGTATGTTCTCCACACAACCTGCACATGGGTGTCGCGACCAGACCCATCTTCATGAGCATGTCGTTGGTTCCAAAGTGTCCAGTAAAGGCTCCAAGCAGGTAGCGGATTTGCCCCCTGCTCATATTCCAAATGCATTTCCGGTCTTTGAAAGTAGAGCCTAGAAATTTCTTTGAGTGTTGTAGACCGGTATTAGACAGCCAATGTGGTCGTTGTCTGTGATCTGCAAACTCCCTAAATGCGGCTTTTACGAGACACGTCGAAATGCCTACACATGGTTCTGGGCCCACAAAATCATTTGCTGAGCCCTCTCTTGCCAGTTCATCTGCCACTTCGTTACCATGGATTCCTTTGTGCCCAGGGACCCATATCAGTCTTACCTTGTTATGCTTCCCAAGCCTGTTTAGGGTCCGGATAGCATCCAGAACAAGTCTGGAGTCCACTTTGTAGGATGCCATGGCTTTGATTGCAGCCTGACTGTCACTAAGAATATATATGGATTTACCTCCGGTTCCTCTATCTATATTCTCTTGAGCACAGGTTATTATGGCTTATGTTTCTGCTTGGAATACAGTTGCCATCTTACCTAAGCTTTTGCTACATTTGTAACCTTTTGCGAATATGCCCGCTCCTGTACCTGATTCCATTTTGGATCCATCAGTGTACCACACCAGACTATCTTGTTCTGGTGGATCTAGTCCCTTCGTCCAGTTCTCTATTGTAGGGATTTGGACCTTAAAAGATCTTTCAAACACAAACATAGTTTGCATTTTATCAGATATCATGCTTGTTACCCGATCCAGGCCTTCATTTCCATCGAACTTTGTATGGTTAGTCTTTAGCTTAGAGGCATCCCATAGTCCAGCAACAGCAAGACGATGTAATGTCTTCCTTGCTTCGAATTCAACCATCATATGCAGCGGAGGGATATTGAGGTAATTCTCAATCGCTGCCGTAGGTGTTGTCCTGAAACAAACACGGTGAAGCGAAGAGGAACCCGAGGAGGGGCCGCTCGTCAGGGCTTTTGCCGACAAGCCGACGACGTAGCGGCCAATAAGTAGGTTGCGGTGGCGTATGGGCGCCATCGCAACTGAGGCGGGCCGCGATTTGGTACAGTAGACATCGTGGCTGAGGATTGGAGGCCGCGGCGGGAGAGGAGTGCCGGTATTACGGAGCGCCGCTCGCCCTACCCACCGCGGCCTGCGCGGGGTCGCCACCGTCTGATGGCGGACGCGGTGGGGCCGCAGGGGAGGAGGAGTGTCGATGTAGCGTTGGCCGCTCTCCCTATCTCCTGCGGCCGAAAAGTGGTAGGTGGCGGGGCCACTGTCCTGACCCGTCACAGGGGGAGCCATACACGGGGTCGTCTGGCGCCCATGTGCTGGTTTGATCCCTGGGGTGGTCACGGCGTACAGTGTGTTCTGGTGCGCCGGTGATGGGGGGTAAACCCCAGAGGAGGGTCCGGAGACGGACAGCCGCGGCGGGTTCGCGGTTGTATGCTAACGCGTTCCCGTGTTCCCGCCATACGCGGCACAGGAGGACACCGTGGAGTTTTAGTGGGTTAGAGTCCCACATAACTGCGCTATCTCCCCGTGGTAGCGCAGTATGCATGAGCATTTCTCAACGATAAAAAAAAAAAGGTGTTGTCCTGAAAGGACCCGTGATGGCGAGACACACTGTTCTTTGTAACCTGGTGAGTGGCACTTTGCACGAAGCAAGCTTTGTTCTTGGCCAACACACTATACTGCCGTATGTGATAATAGGTATTATCATCGTCCGGTACAGCCATAGTATCACTTTGGGCTTTAGCCCCCAAGTTTTACCGTAGGTGGAACGACACATGCCGAACACTCGTAAGGCCTTTGTCGTAATATTTTCCACATGAGTTTTCCACCTGAGTTCTTTATCAAGCGTTACACCAAGATATTTAACTTCGGTGGACCAGGGCAGTGGAGTGGTTTTATAGCAGTGAGGTTTTTTGTTTTTATAATAATTTATTATTATTTATAAGCTCGTGTTTGGCTTCTATCACACCGGATGGTAAACAACGATAGTCAAAATCACTTTATTAACAACTAGCTGTCCCACGCGGCTTCGCTCCCGTCAACTGGCTACGTACCTACCCATCTACCCTACCTACCATACTTTACATACACTACATACATGATTATTGCGTTACTTTAACCGCTTACGCAGCGCACGCAACGGCAGCTCTCAAAAAGGAAAAAAAATAGACCGTTTTTGCAACATTTTTCCTTTATGCTCCGCTCCTATTGGTCATAGCGTGATGTTATTTAGCCTATAACCTTCCTCGATAAATGGCCTATCCAACACAAAAGGATTTTTTAAATTCCAACCAGTAGTTCCCGAGATTAGCGCGTTCAAACAAACAAACAAACAAACTCTGCAGCTTGATAATATTAAGTATAGATTATTTCACTACACGTCTATGGTCTGTGGCCGTCTGACAATTCTTTATAATATGAAACCTTTCCCTAATAAGCATTTAAGGGGTAATTTATAACGTAGAAAAATTATATTATAATTATGAAAAAGTATGACATGAATTATTGATAACGAAATACAGTATGCTTATTCATGTATCCAGGTTTTGGTACCTGCAATTTCTCCAAATATATCTTTGCATTCTCTATACCAGCGATTAAAGGGAAAAAACAATATTTTTGACATCATCTTTGTTTAAAATATTTTATTTGGGTGTGCAGCTTGAAAGTTTTCCGTCTGTGGCTTTCACACAAAACAATTATTAGGAACTACTGAAGTGTTTTGTTTTCAACCCCCGACGGAAAAAGAGGGGTGTTATAAGTTTGACGTGTGTTGCTGTGTATCTGTGTGCCTGTCTGTGGCATAATAGGATCCTAAACGGATAAACCGATTCTGATTTTTTTGTTTGATATGTGACTTTGTCGAGAGATTTCTTAGCTACATTTGAATAAAATCGGTTAAACCGTCCAAAAGTTATCCGCATATTACTCTTTGAATCCGGTTTTTTTCGCGAGATATCGTGTCATTATTACGTGTTTCTATAGATTGTCGATTGAAGCGTTTCTACTATTAGGTATATTACATGTAGTTTAAAAAGCATGAAATAAAAAAATAATAATAAAATTACAAATTTAAAAACCCCCGACTCAAAAACCTCTAAAAGTAAAAAATAAACCTCGTACTCGCGTCAGGGAACCGCAAACGTTTGCATCTATCCCGAGTGTTTTACCGTCATTTATTGAAGAGTTCTGATGTATTTCTCCGAAGTTCTTCATCAGATCTAAATGGGACCACATGACAAGCACCAGCTTTCAAATAAAAAAAGAATCATCAAAATCGCTTCACCCATTAAAAAGTTTTGAGGTAACATAAAAAAAAAAATACAGTCGAATTGATAACCTCCTTCTTTTTGCGAAGTCGGTTAGAAAAAGGCATACATTATGTCGAACATAGAACCTCCTCCTTTTTGGGCAGTCGGTTAAAAATAACGTATAATGAGGATGTACTGAAAGTCCTATGTATGTATCATCTACCTTGCCCCTTGTTATTTATTTTCATACTTTTTACCCCATTACCTATACTTCCAGATTTGTAACACATTTTTGGTACAATGAAACTATAAATATATAAATAAATAATAATAAAAATAAATAATAAATTTATTTCAATTAACTTTATAAACTTCTACAATATATAATCTTGCATAGAGGCCCCCTTTTAAGTATAATAAATACCTGTGCTAGGAAACCCCGCTCTTCTAAAACTAGAAACAATAATAATGTAGGAGTGTACATACAAAACAAATTCAACTTAAATCTAGGATATGTATGTGTGAGGTGTGTGTCTGTTGTGTGTGCTGTGTGTATCGCTTTTCGCATATGAGGTTTAAACCGAGACTTCTGGTGCAACAGGGTATTTTCTCCGTTTTTGGTTGAGACTAGAGGCATAGGGGAGGGTTTTGTGTAATTTTAAAACAGCATGGCGTACATATAATTTTCTGACTGAGAGAAGGCCACTTAGTGAGTAAAGGTTTTCAGTACGGAATCTGTATGGTTTAAAATACATCACTTTGTAACGTTTTACGTTATTATTTACATAAACAGCATATTGACAACAATAAATGTCAAGACAAACCACAGATGTTATATCATTAGGGAGGTCTTAAGTTAATAACGCAAATAGTTAGCTGTCCGTGATAGTGTTGCGCGCGGTTGGCACGTTCGAACGAGTGAATGAGGACCGATAACTTTCTTATAACCTTCGCGGTCACTCGACTCACGATGACCGACACATTCGAATTCCTGTTCCAGGCGAAGACACACGTATTCACATGATCTTGGATCACTTGTGACCTTACATACGTAGTCTTGATAATTATTTAAACCTAAAAGCAGGCAACAGTTTTTATTGACTTCTATTAGTTAACGTTATTAAATTCTGTGTTTTCGTAACCCCATACTGGGTAAGTGTTGAAAAACTAATTATCTTAGGGCGTGCGCCTATTTGCACAGAAACTTCTATATTCTTGTGCCTTCTGCTTAACTATGTATTGTACAACCTAATTGCTTTAGCTCTGCACTTTTAATGTACCTACCACATATTTTTCATGACTCAAAATGCGCAAGTCATGTCGTGCATCTCACTTCCATTTTCAACATGTAAACTCCGTACTGATTGTGACAACCACACATCACCTTCATTAGCGCATTTGTACATCTCGCTTCGCTTATACCTTGGTGTCACAATCAGCGGAGATGACCATTGGCCAATTGGTGACACGCTGGACGTTATTACCAGGGTCCAGAGTTCCGGCAAATTTCCACATCAAGAGTTCCGGCTACCATATACCCGCGTGGCCGCGTGGCCGCGTCGAGCAACCTACGGGTCTGGCGCGAACATCCGCCGACCGTCACCATCCCTGGCCTCAACAGCGTGGCACAACCACGAATCACCGTCACACTAGGCTGAGCCAGGAGAGTACTGCGCTACTCCCAAGGGAATTGGAATTATTTAGTGCCATAAACCTACCTACCCCCTTTTCTCTTATTCTTCAAAATATATTTTTATGCTGACTTGGATACGTGGTCTTATTTATACCCCCACGTACACCACATCCGTCACAACTTTCAAGAGAGACCTTTGCGCTCTTTCCAGTTCTAGGAATTTGATTTTAGTGGCCCCGCCCCAAACAGGTATACAATACACTAGAACTGACTGGGCCAGAGAAACGTTTATTTGATTTAATAATGTTTTTGAGATAACATGTCTTAATGTCTTGGAAATCCAAATGAGTTTTCTAGTTCTAGACATGACCATATCCGCGTGTAAATGCCAAGATAAACGTTGGTCAACCAAAATACCTAGATATTTTATATTAGTCACTTTTTCTATTTTAATGCAAGAACAATTTGTGCTAGTAGGATTATCACAGCTATGTATTCTAAGTTTATGATTAAGTCCAGGTTGACTGTTGTTGTAGTTAGTAAATGCTATATATTTAGTTTTAGAGGTGTTTAGTGTTAGTAAAAAATAATTTAACCATTTTGCAACCTTTATGAGTCCCTTTTCAGCATATCGATATACAGATTCCCATGTTTCTCCAATAAATACAATGGCTGTGTCATCTGCATAGGAAAAAACACGCCCCTTTTCAAGGTTCATTTCGCAAAGGCTGATTATGTATATTAAGAAAAGCGTAGGCCCCAGTACACTGCCTTGCGGCACACCGAAGCTCACCTTTAACTCATCACTGACGTAATTTCATACGCTTACACGTTGTTTTCTATTCTGGAGATAATCTGTTAGAAGAGCCAAAGGGACTCCTCTTACGCCTATGTTTTTTAAACTACGCACAAGGATGGAAACAGAGACGGTGTCGAAGGCCTTTTTTAGATCCAGGAAAACAGTTAGACACTTTTTGCCTGTATCCACGTTTCCAACAATAAGAGAAGTTACTCCTGAGACTGCATCTTCTGTCGGTAACCCTTGCCAAAATCCATATTGACAGTTTGATATTATGTTATATTTGTACATGTAATTTTTCAAACGAGTGTTAATTAGCTTTTCTATGATTTTAGATATTGCAGATAAGACCGATATGGGTCTGTAATTGCTCATATCCTCTCTGTCGCCACCCTTGTGCACAGGTGTAATAATGGCTTGTTTGATTTGATATATGTGTAATAATCGGTACCACCACGTCATGGGCCGATTTAAGAAAATGAGTAGATAATATATATTGTCCCAACCAGGTGCGCTCTCAGTTTTAAGACTCATCAGTTTCTAGAAGCACAAAAGATGAGGCCTGTGAATCCGTCAAGTTATAAGTCTCACAATCTTGCGTTAGATTGGTAAAGTTGATTTCCTCGGCCAAAGTTTTACCAATATTAGAGAAATAGCTATTGACGTGATTCACTGACTCATGAGAGGTACCTTTTATCTCTAATAAATTTGAATTTTGTTTTTGTTTGTTTGCGATGCTTGATATTATTTATTGCTTTTCACATTTTTCTGTTTCTTTATTTGCTTTGTCTATCTGTTCCCTGTCATATTTTCTTTTAAGTTTTTTAATAAGGTTATTGCAGTGATTACGATACCTTCTGTATGTTATTTTTAAGATATCGTTATTCGGGTCTAGGCGTAGTTTTCTCTGCATATTGTTTCTATTCTGAATACAACGTAAGATTCCCATACTTATCCATGGTTTAATTATGCGGCTATTTGCCGGGATTACGGTTGTTACGGTATTCAGTAAAAGGCAAGTTAAGGTCCAGTAAGTGCAACAGGGTCATTAATTAAATTCAATTCGTAAATACTACTTTCTTTTAAGTTTACTATCGCTTTCTCAAAATCAACTACTGTTTTTGTTTTAGAGCATTTATGCGCCGTTGTGATATTTGATAACTTCAAAAATATCATTAAGTGATCCGTTATGGTAGTATCTAGAACAACAACAGTGGCAGCGTTTTTGTTTTTGTCCATTTTCAAACAGTTTTCACCTCTAGTTGGCAGTGAATGTCCTATACAAAATGTGTGAATGTCCTATGCAATAAACCGTGCATAGCAAGCATGTTTAGGTAGCTATGTCTATTTGTACGTTTGTTAGTTTGTTCGTGAGTCTGATGAATAATATTAATATTTATATCGCCAGTTAATACAATATTTTTGCATGATTTTATGAGGGTACTTTTTTATATATTTTTTTTATTAATTTATATTATTTCTTAATTAATAAATCATTTTATAATACAAGTCTGCCAATTCCTATTCTAAGGCCACCATTTCTATAAGGATATCGAGGTATAATGTGTTCAATCGCTTGATCGTGCCTCAGAATGATGATGATGTACGAAATGCGGCCTTAGATCTTTGGTTCGTCCGTAGATGTTTCATTATTATTATCAAGCCAGGGGACGTCGTCTTCGAAACACTTAACCGTTGGACAACATTTGGGATAAGGTTCGCTAAATTCTGCTTCTGTGATAAGACAATTATCATGAGCTGCAGACATAACACCGCATCTGGAAGAACAAAATTCATTGTACCTAAATATTCATATATACCAATTAGGGAGTTTCTTGTGCGTTCTTTTCCATAACAAGCTACTTTTCCGATTTTACGGTAGAATCAATTTTTATTACTTGTAAATTTTAATTTTAATTCTTTGACGTTCAAAAGTGCCGCTTTTTGGCCTAGTTGAATAAATAAATTTGACTTTTTGACTTTGACTTTGACTATGCAGCAGCCAAGTTTTAATCTTAGATTAGTTACAAATCCGTAAACAATAATAGGGTACTTTACTCAAAATTAATTTTTTGTTCGTCAGGTAGATTAATAAAAAATATTCGACACGACGATTCTTTTGACACGTAAACATAAAGTGACGACGATATAATGCATTGAAATATCGTGAAATGTCACGCCGCTAGTACACTTTATATTGCCGTAGTGACGTCAAAAGCCCCACTCCTGAACTTTGATGCACTTTAACTTTGTATTATTTTATTGATTCGGTTAAGCAAAAAATACATGTAAAATATTATTTGATAATGTTACTGACGGACTAAATAGAATTATCATTTGTCTACCCTTGAAACATCCCTACTATCTCCCTAGTCCCTAGTATCACCTTCTTTCTTTTATACATCCAAGAAACATTTAAATTGGCATTTCATAATCATCATCATTTCAGCCGTTGCTGAGTTGACACTTGCTCGGTTTTTAAATACTCGTACGAGACCACAAAAAAATATAATTAGGGCATTAATAAATTGATCCTGAAGATCTCGACAAGTAAGATTCTCTCAACAAAAGCGTTGCGATAGCCAATTATAAAAAATGTCACAAATTTATGGAATAGCCAAGAGGAGGTTTTTTTGGCCCAGTGGTAAGGGCCGTGATTTACAACTTGTAGGTCGTGGATTCGAACCCAGGCAGGCGCTTCACTTTGTATAAATTATTTAATCGCCACTGCTCCCAAAACAAACAGCGTGAGAAAACCGGCATGTCTTAGAACCAAAATTTCGAAGACATATGACATCCAACAACTCGCACTGAGCCCGCGTGGTGGAAAAAGAGAGGCCTGCACGCACAATCGAACAAATGGGAGTCTAAGTGTGGAAAAGGGGTCCATCTATCCTATCCTATGGGATAGCTAAAGTGCTCTCAAAATGTCACATGATTAATACCTTACATTCCGACAATCACCACCGCTGATAGAATTTCACCTTGTCTAAAGCCTTGCTATGTATACATATTTTTAAATGAATGAATACTTACGAAACATAGTCAATCTGTTCGGACGTGCAATGAATCACATAACAAAATCCTATAACGTTAATAGAGTCATTGAAGGGAATCACGTCATCGACTTCCCTGCCATAGCATCCAGTTTTATTGGCTGAAATTGTATTATAATTGTAAGGATTTACACATATTATTGGTCACTTAACGCTGACGCCAGTTTGGGCGGATCACACCGTTTTGGTTTTGTAAAAATTCTCTTACATTACTTTCGTACATTAAAGATGAAACCATAGTACACAGGATTGAAGTGTACTTAAAAATATTCCTGACGCTACACAAATCCTACAACGCTTAGTCAAAGTTCATGTTTGAGGATCCTCTCAGACGCAATACCTGTCCGGTATTGCGTCTGGCAGGCAACTGCCCGTGATTTGTCTGGCTACTTTTAATGTAGGATTTGAGTGACATTAGGTCTATTTTTTAGTTTGTAAATAAGGTGGTTTATAAGCCGCTACAGCCTTGCCACACCGCGTAATGTGAGCTTGGCTGTACGAGATATTTCAAGATAGAGAAGACCCAAGGTTGCCACGAATTGGTTGCCTCGTCGAAACGCTGCAACATACTCTGGA
The DNA here is from genome assembly GCA_947562075.1 of Orthosia gracilis. NCBI lineage: Eukaryota > Metazoa > Arthropoda > Insecta > Lepidoptera > Noctuidae > Orthosia > Orthosia gracilis. The sequence continues at coordinate 41,782,833 of OX387265.1, read as the reverse complement.
GAAGCATTCAACTTTGGCAGTGGACTTCAGGGACCTCGCAACCTCATAATGTCATAATGCTGTAGGCAACGTTGCTTGATAGGGTATAAGGGAATACCTTTGCCCGATTGACTTTCTGGGTGCCGGATGCAATGATCTTTTGCGCAACTGTATTATGAGATTACAAGAGCAACGAAATAAATAACCAGAAGTTTTCCACACCCTATTTGTTCAATCCACTTAGGTAGGTCGATGGGTTCTATATAATTTGTGCAACAGTTCTTTGAAATGGCGTGCAAACCAAAGCAGAGCAATAAGTACAAAAATATACAGGGTTACAGGAAAAGTCGTTCTAGATCCGTTAAGGGCGTGTAGTACACATCATTTCTGAATGATTTCACTATGGAACCCCCCATCCTAAACTTAACCGTTTTCGAGATTTTCGAGTTTCATTTTTTTTATGAAAATGCCCAATTTTTCGGCTATTGAATTGAATATTTTGAATTTTTTTGACTCTTATGATTATTTTTTTGGTTTTTTACATGAAATTTTTTTTTGGATTTTTGTTTTTTTTCAAAATATTCAATTCAATAGCCGAAAAATTGGGCATTTTCATAAAAAAGAATTAAAACTCGAAAATCTCGAAAACGGTTAAGTTTAGGATGGGGGGTTCCATAGTGAAATCATTCAGAAATGATGTGTACTACACGCCCTTAACGGATCTAGGTCGACTTTTCCTGTAACCCTGTAGAAACAAAATTATGCTAACCAAATTCTTTGGGTTTCTTCGGAAAATTAGAGCTCCAAGTTATAGCATTTGTACTAACGATCAGTACAAAAACCAAAAAGCTTGAAACCATTTCTCTATATTAAAAAACATTCATAATATTTTTGTTTAACATCAAGTATTATTTAACACAGCAACAACCTTTGCAGGGTCCAACAGGGTCAACTTGGTCCTAACGAACGTTAATAGTTGACATCTTGTAATTATTTAAATTCACATTTTACACACTCACTTCTTTCCCCACGATTTTACTTTTAACAATGTAACGTTAAAAACAAAAATAAATTGACGTGTTTCCAAAGTGTAGGATGTATTTTTATGTATTTTCCCGGAATATTATGTTTTTGTAAAATATTTAGTTTTAGTTAGCACTTTTTATTATTGACAGAGCTCACACATTTTCTCTTACGCTACACGTTTTATTTAATTTTCCATAGCCTTACCAGTCGAATCAACTGTATGCTACTCTTCGTTTTAAATTTCTGCTTCCATGTTTTTTGTAAGTGAGCATGTCGAAAGTGTGTAAATTCGCGAATTTAATTGAATAAATCTTAATTACGGTGTTCACGGTCCGACCGTGAACACCGTAAGCCGTGCAGCGAGAAACATTACTTTAAATTATGACATACCTTTTTGAATTAGTACATTCGTTTTAATCAGCGGTGTACATTCTCAGCCTTCACGTTTGATATAACTGGAGGAGAGGGCAGAGGTTCGCTTAGTGTTTTTATTCACTGACTTGACCTTGAGTCCAAGTCACAAGTTGTCTCATCAAGAATAGACTATGTTCACAATGAGTCTAGCAAGTACCTATTCGTAAAAACCTTGTTTATCTTAAATAACGATCATACTTAGTACACCGTAGTACACCGTAGACCACATACATCAATACGGCAGGTTATACAGAAGACCGAAGACCACCGATAATCTACCTCTTTGTTTATCGTTGTGGACTACGAGAAAGCCTTTAATTCGATCGAGACTTCGGCTGTACTGCAGTCTCTCCAACGGTGCCAAATCGACTGCTTATACATCGTGGTGCTGAAGTTGTTGTAAAAAACGCCACCATGTCTGGCATGTCATGACTTCAGGATCAGACTTCGCAACCTATCCTTTTGCAGCGAGGTGTAAGACAGGGAGACGTCATATCTCCGAAATTGTTCTCTGTTGCACTGGCGGATGTCTTCAAGGTTCTGGACTGGAGAGGGCTAGGCATCAATGTTAATAGCGAGTACATCACTCACCTTCGGTTTGCCGACGATATAGTGTTCATGGCTGAGACCATGGAGGACCTCAGTACAATGCTCGATGACCTCAGTAGAGCTTCCGAAAGAGTGGGTCTAGAAATTAACATGAACAAAACCAAGGTGGTGTTGAATGCCCATGATGCACCATGTTACTCCTATCAAAGTCGGAGACTCTACACTCGATGTTGTGGACGATTATGTCTACCTGGGACAAACGGTCCAGTTAGGTAGGTCCAACTTCGAGAAAGAGGTCAACCGTCGAATCCAACTCGGCTGGGCAGCGTTCGGGAAGTTGCGCGGCTGTGATTACATACGTGGTACAGACGTGATCACTCACAATGGGCCTCATCAGAAAGCTTAAAGTCACCCAAAGGGCAATGGAGAGGGCTATGCTCGGAGTTTCCTTGCGTGAACGAATCAGAAATGAAGACATTCGCAAGAGAACCAAGGTTACCGATATAGCCCGAAGAATAACCAAACTTAAGTGGCAGTGGGCAGGCCACATTGCTCGCAGAACGGATGGCCGTTGGGGCCGAAAAGTTCTAAAGTGGCGACCGCGTACCGGAAGACGCAGCGTTGGAAGGCCTTCCTCTAGATGGAGCGACTACCTGGCCAAGGCTGCGAGCGTCTGGTGGATGTGAAACGCACAGGACCAATCAGTGTGGCGACGCGTAGGGAAGGCCTATGTCCAGGAGTGGACGTCTTTCGGCTGAAATGATGAGGATTATGATGAATGCTGCAGAGATTGGCTCTAGACATTACGAAATTATTATAATGTCAAAAGTATATTTGGGTTTGACTGGGTGACATTTCAGTAGCGTATGCAATCATAAATTAAGGTCTTTCTTATAATAGATAACGTTAGTAGAATATCATTTTGAGTAGGGACTTGTGTCTTCTTAACGAAAGTCGTTTTTAGGGTTCTGTACATCGAAAAGAAAAAACGGGACCCTTATAGGATCACTTTGTTGTCCGTCCGTCCGTCCGTCTGTCTGTCAAGACCCTTTTTCTCAGGAATGCGTAGAGGTATCAAGTTGAAATTTATCTCAAATACTAAAATTTCTGTCTCTTAGAGCTGTGAAAAAATCAAACTACTAAGCTAACGCAATCTATACAGCCGTTTATACCGCAAATTTCCGCAAATTTTCGACACTCGCAAGGGAATCAAAACCTACAGGGTACTTCCCGTAAACTCAGAATTTTGAAATTTGGTACGAAGCAACGTCTTATAGCGCAGATAAAGGAAACATTGCGAAAACCGTAAATTTTTAGTTACATCATATAATAAAAATATTTTTAATAATTTAATCTTGCTACCCCTTTCCTCATGAACGCGTAGAGGTATTAAATTGAAATTCATATCAAATACTCAGGTCCATAAAATCTTTAAACTGAGGTTTGTACGGAACCCTCGATGCGCGAGTTCGACTCGCACTTGGCCGGTTTTTATAACAGGTATTTAACTGCGTTTAAAATTGACTAACAGTATGGGAGACTGGGGTGACTTGGTTCTACGGAAGACTTGATATTTAAAAATTATAAAACCCCTAAACATGTTGAGTTGATTTAAAAATTAAACCTTACTCTACTATTAATTTTACTGTCCCGGTTTTATCACTTTAGTAGACTTGGAATCCAAAAACCAAATCTTCGGTAGGATCAAATATCCTCAGTCTCTCTCTTTAATAAAAGCAAAGTGCAGAATGCACTGTAATAGGACCAAATAAAACACTCCCAAAAATTTATGTAATTTCTAATTCAATAAAAATAAATTAAATCAACAATTTGGTGGCAAGATAGCTTCTAGAGTTTGTAAACAAAATCAAACTCTTTGAAAAGGAACTCTATCTATCAGTCATTCAGAAATGACTCTAGACAACGTGCTTTTAAAATCATGGCATTATTGAAATATACTAACATTCACTCATCATTTTCATTTACCCAAAACACTTACTTTTTGTAAAAAAAAATGTTACGATGTCTACTACTCATTCTGCTATATTTATTCTTTTATTACTTTGTATATTTTCGACTACATACGATAAATATATGGCACATACACACGATTTTTTTCCAAAGACAAATCCCCTCTCTTTATTAAAAATACTTTCAAGATACAATTTTAGGTCCCAATAATGCCAGGATTTTAATACGATTATTTTAACCTAATGTAATATTTAACAATAACTTATTTAGATCAGGTAGTTGTCGAGATCACACTTGATGTCTGGACAGCAGTCAGGGTAAGGTTTGCTAAGGTCCTTATCAGTGATATGGCATTTTGGATCATCGTTAGAGACGGCGCCACATCTGAAAAAAGAAAAGGATTTTAATTAGATGTTTTTTCGTTTATTAACCAATATTTGATCAATGGGTTCACTAAAAAAGGAGTTGCAATTTTGTCAAAAAACGAAAGGAAAAACAGAAAATTAAATAGCATTAACATAATTGAAAGTTATCATGGTTGGACTTTTTTGTCACACCTAATCCAGTTATTGGTAACATGATAACTATTGATAAGATTGATCGTCGAATCCCGTAACGACTGTCGGAGATCTACGAAGGATAGCGGGCCAAAAGGCTTAACGTGCTTTCCGTGGCTTGGAAAGGTCTTGCTATGAAATGGAAGGTCACCCATGCACGAACCGACATCGGCAAGTCCCAACGAGTTCCTCAGACAATTAAAGGCTTAATATCGTAACTCAAGAGATACTTACGAAGCATAATCCATCATATTGGTTAAGCAGCCTATTCTGACGCAATGTCCCACAGGATTGACGTAGGTATTGAACGGGATCACGTCGTTGATCTCTATGACAAAACAACCTTCCTTGTGAGCTGGAAATAAAGTGTTAAGTCATAAGAAAAGCCTGCTTGGTATACAAGTTTACTAATTTGAAATTTTGAGGAAAATATGTAATGTCAATTACTGGAACTCAAGTTACGCATTTGTGTTTATTTTTAAGTCCTCCAGACCGAATTTCGGCCCCGGCAGAGTCCGTGCGCAAACATTAGTGTACTATCTTTTACTTCACTCGTATAGTCCAATGGGACATTAGTCCGATACGACCGGAGAAAGATCAGGCTAAGCTTAATTTAATATGAGTTAGATGTATTCAAAAGCAACTTAATCACTCATACTCATTATTGAGTGTAAATGAGGGATAGAGTTGCCTTAAAAAAATAAATGAGACAAGATAAATAAATAAAATACATTCTGGCCAGCGTTTCGAGTTCCAGTCTAAACGGATACAGTAAGAATATTGCATGGACCGATAGTCTATCTGACCAGTAACTGGGTAACGCGGTTCCCTACACTGTTGTCAGAGTTTTTGGCTTCTGACTATACTGTCAAGACTCTCAAAGATTTACAAGAAATCTCGGTACGCAATTAATGGTCACCCATCCACGGGCCGACCTTGGCAAGCATTACTTAACCTTGACGATCGACCCGTGCAGCTGTTATTATTTATCGACGAGCTCCTCTAATTAATAAGAGATAACATAATTTATTCCTAATTAGTTGTTGTTGTACGAAACCGGTGTGTTCAATAGGTTGGTTGAAGTCGCAAGCTAAACCACAATTTAAATTCAGATTCGTTACAAATCAAAACAGAAGAATAATATTTGCGTCATCACTAAATTTCTGGTTTTAATTTAGTTTGGAATCAACATTTTACGAACAACACAACACTGTCAAAAAATAATTATCATTATTGTCATTTAAATAATAATCATCGTCATCATTAGAATATAAATATAAAATACACATACACATATCTTTTACAAAAAAAATACTCTATAGGTACAATGGGGACTTCAGGCGAAAGACCTCCCCTGCTGGACATAAGCCTCCTCCCTCCTAAGTCACATCTAACGGTCCTGTGCGTCTCACATGTAGCGACGTAACTAATAATTGATGATCAATCATTATCCTCTATGTTTATTCTTTAGTACAAAGGCTATGTTTTAAATTATAATGAACTTAATTTTCACTGTTTACTTTGGTTCATGAATTTTATAATTTATGTAAAACAGTGATAGGTCACTCAATAATTTATTAACCCAATAACAATTATTTATATACTAATAAGGAGTTAACATGCGGCCCGGATATTGATAAAGGATACCTAAGGTTGTCTGGCAAATATCGCTGTTTTTGTTTATCCTCGAGCTTACAAAAGAAAGGGTTTTACCCATCTAGCTATTTATTTAGACAGAGAAAAGTGAAGAAAAGGGAGGTCTTGGCCCAGCAGTGGAACAATACGAGCTATGAAAAAATACAAAAAAGAGAAAATAACAAAAAAAACTTACCTAATTCACTAGGTTTCTTAGGAAGTTGGCCAATCCATGTTGCGGCACTCGCAGTACCAACAATGAAGGCAAAGAGTAAAATTTTTGACACCATTGTGTGAAAAAAGTCCAACTTAATTTGAAGAAAATATGACCGACTTTCGCTGAGCAGCTAAGTAACTTAGAACTGTTTGGTTTTGATAGAAATAAACAATGTTTTATAATATTTTATTCACTTTTGGTATGACTAGCATCGCACCGCTATTTATGTGTTGTATCAAGCTATCCGAGAATCCGAATGACCGCTTGCCGGCCGTGATCTTGTTTTTGTTTTAAAACAACCGGTTACACACTTACGATTTTAGATGTTTTTTGCAATTATTTAATTTTGTCTAAGAAGATAAAGCTTTCTTTCTTCTTCGACCAGTATACTCAATGCTGAGTGTAGGTCTTCTCCATTGCACTCCATTTTATCCATCCAACCACTTGCCAGCTGCTTTGACCAGGTCGTCTGTCCACCTAGTTCGTGGTCTACCTACGTTCATATGGCTAGTTTTGTTCTGGGTAACATAAACTGTGGACTTAATTGAAACAATACTGTTGAATAAATCTTTAAGTTCACTGAGTATATATTTAGTGTTTCGCAATTTTGAAATGCTGCTTGCGTGATAGTTAAAATAAAATCTTCAGTTATAATCTGGTAAGTGAAAGTACCTATCGACCTATCCACATTAAATCGGCATTTTAAGACAAAGTTTATGGTTTAACTTGTCGTAAGTTAAACTGTTTTGAAACAATATATACCAATATATATTTTTGGTATCACAAAACTTTAAATTTGTGTAATGGTCGTACTTTTGGTTTGTTATACAAAATATGCAATGCACACAGTGATAACACATCTTTATTTGTATGAATTATTTGCATATTTTTTTAAATTATTTGTTTTATCATGTGGTTGACATTGTACCTATCCCGCTTGTCTAAAAATAACCTCCAACAGCCTGGAAACTAGGTGACGACGTTCAAGACTTTAGAGCTTTGATTCGCCTTAAGTACCTACATATATCGTTGCTAATGGATGAGCCTCTTGGCTCGGTTCTTCGCATCAATAATGAAGTTGCTACTCAGTATTAAGTACCTACAAAAAAAAACCTATCCAATGTAAAATTGAACATAAACGAGTTTATTAACCCTTTACATGCCGTAGAGTTCAAAGACATTGAAAAATCAATGTGACAAAAGATCTTTATTTACAAATAATATTAACGTCTCATTCCATTTAGTCGCAAGTTGTGTAAGCAGCCTAACGAAGGTCGCGGCAGTGTCGGAATGCGTACTTGGGATTTACATGTGATTCATCAATTTAAACGTAAACAAACTTTTTTATTACCATAAGTGTTCTCAAAGATCCGTAAAGTATTTTTACTAAAAGAATTTGTCGCCAGATTGTCTTTTTTTTATCTCTTTCGTGAAGACGTAATTCGTTTGTTATTTTGTTTTTATTGACCATGTATTACTACATTCTTGCTTCTAAAGTAGAGGTCAGCGTTTCAAGCCTTACTGTTATGTGACATAAGACATATTATACCGCGAAAGCGTCCGCGTGGGTTTAATCTGTGCGAAATTCGAAAGGTACATTGGAATTTTGTTGGTAATTCCCACTAATATTTTAAATGCGAAAGTATATTAATATTGTATACAGTTGCAATACATTACCGTTTTACATTTATGGTTGTTTATTTTTAATATTTTTAAGAAATAGCATAATATTTACCCACCAGGATTAGCAGGCGGATTTTTGCAGGCTCTGTACCTACCTATGTGTATACAGAAAAAAAATGCACACGTGGATGTATTTTCGTACATTACTTACTAGTCATGAGATCATTTATGTTTATTCTTCCACCAATTCGTCATGCAATATGAAATCATACAATAAGAAATCTGAGCAATAAAAACGAGCTACAATGCTGGGGGAAATTTAACAACCGGGGAACTATTATGGCTTCATTGTGTATCAACATTAGGCATCTTTTCTTCTACCCACGGATGATGGACTACCTGCCCTGAATAAAGTTAACTCGTAACTGACAAACATAACGACTTTGCCTATGATTTTTTGTCTTTTGGAAATCTCTAAATCGATTGCATACCCCAGTAGGCTGCAAATATAATTTGGCGTAATAGGAGATTATTGATCTATCAAGCAGTCAGCGCTGTTTTCCTGATCAGACTAAGTCTCATTTGCAGGAGTGTCCCGAATATCCATTCACTGCACCCTTGATGATCTGTATGTCTTTAACGCTGCAATAAACTTAATTGCCCACGTGCAAAAAAAAGAAGAGATTTCAATAATTCAAAAATGCGAAACCTTGTTATTGTTTTACTGCAGCACTGCAGATACAGGTATTTTACCAGTCTTGCTCTTGACTAATGTGGAATTTCAGACCTTTAGTATAAAGGATTTTTAGACATTTTCCTTTATCGTAAATCAAGTGACCTAATTTTTCAAGAAACCTGTTTTGTCCCAGGTTTTGATCCCTTAGAAGCCAGTTTGTAAAACTAAAATTAACGTGTCTGCCTAACATTATTTGGGTAAGGTACCTAAACAGAATATACCAAAGCACAATTCGTTTATTTCTCTTTTTTTATACTTCAACTATGTTTTTAAGATGAAAACAGTGGGTTTTTATGTAGCTCTCGGGATCAAAAGTTCAAGTTGTTAAAATTTTAAAAATAAAGTGCTTTAAGTTTACAACTGATAGATAATGAGAATTTTAAACAAGTTTTTGAGTCTCAAATATCGAAAAAGTCACCTTGCTACTTGACATTTTTATTTGAAATATCCTTCTAATGATATTATATACAAAAATCTGTAAAACGTGTTAATCAATCACGCTTCAGTTACATTAAGGGCTACTTATCTATACCTACCTGAGCTCGAACCCCCAAACTAGAATTCTATGTCGGATCCGGAATAGTTCACACCGTGACAATTAAAAAGATTTATTTTTTTGTTGACAAAGATGCATATTTTAAGACATTAATAAGTTCCAATTAAATCAAGATGACCTAAATTATTTAGAAACAGCGAGATAACTTTTGAACTCATGATTCCACGATCGGTGAAGACGTAATAAGTCACGGTCATTATGATGAACAGAGCGGGTAAATCTCATTGCTAAAGCATTGATGAAAAAAATTAAAACAAGAATGTTTTGTCAACAGACATTGAATGTGTTTGTAACAGCCAAGCTTAGATATGAAGCACCCAGCCATAAAAAGAAGTCGGTGGATAACCTTTTTTAAAGCTTAACCCTCGTATGTGTCATAATAACAAAAAAATAATATCCGTCGCATTTGATTCTTTTGCAACTCACGGATTTGTCAAATATATAATTACGCTATTGTCTGAATAGAGAATCTAACTATCAAACTGCCTGCATTTTCTTAAGTATGTTGAAGTCACCTTCCAGCTTAACTGGATGGCACTAAGCAATATTTGACTACAGCCAATCTATCTATCCCAAAGCCAATTAATGAAATAGATGATGATTTTATAAACAGATCTTTGGGAGTCTAGATATCATAAAAAATGACTAAATGTATGGTTTCAAAATATAATATTTGAATTGTTGAACTACTAATCTATTCAGGTATGGTGGCCATTTTGCAATTTTCCTTCTTCTTATGGTGTTTATTTCCGCCCAAAGATACGTTAAAATTAATTTTGAAATATGGAACTTTCGACGCTCATAAATTTCAAATATATATTATTTTTAACTTTTTTGTTTCCATACAGGACTAGATAATGATGAGCCAAATTGATTTCATTTTTTTATTTTGAACGTACATAGTCAAACTGTGGAGTAATCGCCAGACTACGTTTGTATGCAAAAATGATCGACTAGTGTAACCTTAAGGACCAAACTTAAACTAACAACGCACTTTCTCAATTACGTTTTGTAAAAACGAAAATATTTCGAAGATATCGGGCTTAACCCGCTTTAAAATTATGTACATGTCATTGACAAAGTAGGTATATTTTAATATGTAAAATTATAAATCGCAGTATGGAAGGCTAAGCGAAGGTCAAGAGTTCAACAGGCACTGAAGCAAAGTGTGTTGAACATGATTTCAAGATGACTAGGGATATACGCTTGCTCAATCATGCTTATAAAAGTTATATGGCAAATATTCATTTTTGCATTCCTTATAGTCTGCTCTCATCTCATTGCTTTCACCATGACATCTTGTTGCTAAAACTTCATGAGGCACCATAAATTAGTAAAACTTTTCTTATCGTCGTTAAGCTACTCATCATAATTTTTCTGCCGACCCTGGCATTGTCGCGTGTTACTTGGGTTCGCCGCAGCATTTTTGTATCCATTTCGTCTTGTCAATGTCAAGCTCTCTCTCCCTCTTCTTACATATCAATCCTCACACAATGCACCCAACTTTACTGCAACTCTTCTCTTTTATTGTTGAGCTACTGGGAGAACAGAATATTAAGGAAATCACCTTTTCTTAGTTACTTTGACCTAAAAAGACACATTTTAGTATGTTGATCTGTATTGCCTGTCGCCCCCTGTCCCATCTTTAAGCTCATAAGAGTCCACCGAACGGTTACCAACGACATCCATCCAGAAATAGACTAATTAAATCAACTTTATCCCAATAACATTATGTAGCAAAAATTCTATGACTATTTTATGGTTCTCGTTATCAATTTAATCTATCATAATTTCATTGTTCCAAGCAATAAAGGATCATTTCGACATTGTGATGACCAAACTACAGAAGATCCTTGATATGAATTCTTCTCTATTACGACGAAGCTAGTTTTTTTTGTCTTATCTAATGATCGGCTCATAAATAATATTGATGTCTTCAAACAAGCTTTTAGTAACTTCGATGTGATTTATGGCTTAATATCCAGACATTCTTTAGGAACTTGTTTCTATGGGGAACGACCTTGTCGTTGGTTGTCACGGACATGCAACTATCTACGCGAAAGTGATTAATTGGTATATTAAGTCTTTCTAGAAGCATTTATTTCGTATCGTCTCGATTATTAATGCCACGATTTTTTTTTCTGAAAGGTTATTGATTTGACAAAGCCAACGTTGAGCTGCCTGTCAAGCACTTATAACAACATAAACATGATAACTTCAAGTGAAATTACTAGAACAAATACTTGCCAATCCTACAGCAATCGATGCAGTCTAGGCAAGTAATTCCATATAAGAAATAGAAAAATACAGTAACAAAAAGCAGCTATCAAAATAAAACGTAACCATTTCGGGACAAACAAAGAGACGATAGAGTCGCTTTTTTGTAAAAAAAATGTTGGATGGGAAAATACACGTATGTTTGACAAAATTCCACACATACCAATATAGTAGATGCCAATAACTTTTTGTTACCATGCTGAACATTTTAACAAATATTTTATGTTGCAAGCTCTTGTCATAGTGTTCAGCGTTATTATTCAGATTTGATGGGTTTTGAGTGTATCCGATACGTTATTATAAGGCTCCAGAGTATTCATTGAGCGAAAAACATTATTTTAAATCCAAAATATACAGAAAAAGAGACAGATGGTGACAGTTTCAACTTCGTGAAAAAAATATAAATTAAATTATTTGGACTTTAACGGTGAATTTTCTGAATACATTACCTAAATGGGTTCATAATAAAATGCTACTTAGATAGCAAAATAAAGAACTTAGAAAATCACTATTGATTGTGAAGTCCTCTCCGCGGTGAGCATGCAATTGCAGCGATTATTTGTTCTGCGGGAACGGTTCGCCTGATGATGCTCTAAAAATACTCGAATCGGCAACAAAATCATTGCCAATATTAGAAGCTGGTTTGTACTTGAGAAGATCTAAGTGTGTGGTAAAAAAAAACGTGTGTGTAAACCAACAATACGACGCGACGCCCCGCCCGTTGCCAAGGCGACGGTTGCGTAGGCCTCCTGCGTCCCACAGCTGACAGTTTTTGTGTGACAATTTGTTTTTTTTTTTGTGTTTTTATATTATTTATTTTCTGTGAGTTCTAGTATATATAATGTCGTGTATATAGTTTTATTAGGGTAAGTTTAATTTTATTTTGTGTTAATGAACAATGCAGACTGTAGCGACGCCGGAACCTGTAGCAGTCAACCTGCCACATCCGTTGAGGTTCAGCTGGTGAGATGTCCCCATTGCTCACAGGCACGCTTCTTTAAAGGCGAACGGGGGCTAAGGATACACTATGGCAAGGTTCACAAACCACATAGTGTACCTCTGTGCCCTCCAGCCACTTCCCAAACTTTTGATCAGACCATTTGGAAAACGTTGTCAAAATTAAAAAATTCTACTCCGGTATTGAAGCGAGTTCCTCGGGGTGCGAGACGGTCCGTTGCTTTGAGTCTAGCGCAATGTATCCGTCTTGTAACCCAAGAGAACTCAAACAGTGCCTGGGAGCAATTGCTCACCTTCCCCTATAGGATTCTGCACGTTAAGAAAGATTTGGCACTGAAAAAAACACTTACAAATCAAATTAAAGAAAATTGCAACAATTCGACCACAATTTTGGATCAAAATTTACAACACTTCAATAACCTATCACAGAAAGATATATGTTTTCGCGTGGAATCCAAACTAGGTGAAGGTGACATTAGGGGTGCAGCGAGGCTACTATTCAGCAGTGATGTGGTGGCGCCCTACTCTCCAGAAACAATATCTGCCTTGGAGATTAAACATCCAGCGCCTGCGGATGACCTTACCTTTCCCGACCCCCCCGAAACCCCTCATCCTGATTCAACTCCTTTTAATATTTCAGCCACCCAATTGATTGCTGCCGTGAGCTCCTTCCGAAGCGGTTCCGCCGGCGGTCTCGACGGCCTGACTCCGCAACACTTAAAGGATCTTTTAAGTTCAGGCGCCGGGGAAGCTGGTGAATCGCTTTTGAAAGAGCTTGCGGCACTAGTCAACTTAATGCTCTCCGGCGGCGTGAACGATGCCGTCGTCGATGTCTTGTATGGGGCCAACTTATGTGCCCTGCGCAAGAGGGACGGCGGCATTCGTCCTATTGCCGTCGGGTGCACCTACAGGCGTATGGCAGCCAAAATTTGTTGTAAGCTTTACGGCCAAAGGCTTACAAACAAATTCCAGCCCCTACAGCTTGGCTTTGGCTCTAGAGGGGGCTGTGAGGCTGCCGTACATGCCCTTTATACCTTCATAAATTCTAGCCAGGGTGAGGTCATCCTCAAGGTTGACGTTAAAAACGCCTTCAATTCCGTCAACAGGGACACTTTGTTGGCTGAAGCAAAAAAAGAGCTTCCAGAAATTTTCGGTTTTTTGTGGCAATGCTATAGGCACCCATCAAAATTATTGTACAAAGAAAATGTTTTGCAGTCTTCAGTTGGTTGCCAACAAGGTGACCCTCTCGGGCCAGTCATTTTCAGTCTAGCTATTCATCCCATTATTCAGAAACTAAATTCGAAATTTAACTTATGGTATTTGGATGATGGAACACTAGGAGGTGACGTAGACACCGTTTTAGCAGATTTCCAATTCCTGAAAGAGCAGTTTAAATCCATCGGCCTAGAACTCAACCACTCCAAATGTGAAATTTTTCTTAGTGACAATACCGACAGACAACCTACCCTACAGAAATTTTATGCAATAGCCCCCGAGATCAAAATTTTAGATAAAACTTCACTTCACCTCCTAGGTTCCCCAATTTTGGAAGACAGTTTTTCTTCATTCATTGATGACAAAATTAACCATTTTAATGATATTTCGGATAGACTTTCAAAAATTAACCTTCATTCGGCTTTTACTCTTATTAGGTATTGCTGTTTTGGACCAAATTTTATGTATTTTCTCCGCTCTTCCCCTTTATGGAAGCAGCCACATCTCTTGGAAAAAATTGACGAAATTATTCGATGCACTCTGACATCCATCTTAAATGTGGCCTTGGATGATCGAGCCTGGATGCAAGCTACACTACCCATTCGCTTCGGCGGGCTCGGCATCCGCAAAATTTCTAGTATAAGCCTACCGGCGTTCCTGTCTTCGGTCCACGGCACTCAAACTTTAACCACAAAAATTTTATCCCTTTCACTGGTTAACTTTGAAGTGCCGTGCTCGACCGACGCCGTGTGCGCCTGGAAAGTGGCTTGCCCGAATACGGCGTTGCCCGAGAACCCATCTTCCCAGAGACAGTGGGATGAGCCGCTCTGCAGGTTGGTACGGAATAAACTTATAAATACGTCCACCAATACTGCTGAGCGTGCCCGCCTGCTGGCTGTGGGAGAGTGGGAGTCGGGTCTCTGGCTACAGGCACTACCGTCACTCAACATAGGTACTATGTTGAGTGACAACACCTTCCGGATCGCTACATGTCTGCGTTTGGGTGCTCCTGGCGGAGCTCCACATCGTTGTCAATGTGGTGAAGCAGTCGACCGCCTCGGTCATCATGGCCTATCCTGCAGTAGGAGCGCTGGCCGGATAGCACGGCACGCCAGCATTAATGACATCATACGTCGGGCTCTTGTCACCGCCGGGGTGCCAGCTGTTTTAGAACCCAATGGCTTGGCCCGCGACGATGGGAAGAGACCAGACGGGATGACCATAATGCCTTGGAAGGTGGGTAGGCCTTTGGTGTGGGATGCAACATGTGTCGACACCCTTGCGCCATCCCATCTTCTTAGCACGGCGGGCTGTGCTGGGGCGGCTGCTGCCGGTGCAGAGAACCTCAAACGGCGCAAATATAACAACCTTATTGGAAGTTACATGTTTGAGCCGTTTGGGGTTGAAACATTAGGTCCATGGGGTCCGAGTGCGCATCGAGTTTTTCGAGAAATTAGCACAAAGCTCGTCGACTCTTCACGTGACCAGAGGGCTGGCCTTTTCTTCGGCCAGAGAATCAGCATTGCCATCCAACGTGCCAATGCTGCCAGCGTTCTGGGCACGTTTCCCATTGACATCGATGTGGACGAATTTTTTGATGCACAATGAGCTCTTTACCGTCTCCCTTTTGTATTTGTATATAGGTTTGTTTTTATTTTAGAATATTCAATTGTATATATGTTAATAAAGGACCGATTACATAAAAAAAAAAAAATATACATAACATATTAGTAGTATATGTCAATCACAAACATTTTGAACTTTTGACAATCTTTATCGCCGATAGAATGTCACTTTGTCATAAGAATTAAGCCTTTTTTTAAACGGGCATCTGATGCGGAGGGATATTGTCGTGAGTATGAGTAGGTATATCCATATTTATATGCTTAACTTTGAGTATAATTAATATGGATGGTTATATTCGTACAGGCAGGTAGGCTTGCTAGCTGACAGATTACAAAACTGTGGGTAAACCAAAGAAATGAAGGCAAGATTTAATGAACATGTGAAGACATAGGTGTAAATGGAATAAGTTGGTGTAAGTGCAAGCCAGTACAGACGAATTCCATGGAAGAAAACGTGATCTTTTTTGGTAAAATATGCTAATCTATATTTGAGTTAAAGAAAAGGTCGTTTGGTACATTGACAATCGTGGACGAGAGACGCGAAAGCTTGCGCTAGCTTTAAATGTCGCTCAGCTGAGCGACATTTTGATCCCTGTCTAGGTTTTGGTGCCTGGCTAAGTCGGTTGAATCGAATTTCTGTTGCCCCTCACTGCCACCACTGCTGTAACCCGATGGGTACAACCACTGGCCCACTCCGCTGAGGAGAATGCAAACTTATTTGCCTCTTTTTTTGCGGAATCTTCGTGTCTGCAATCTGAGACGCGCGGCACCCTGCCATTACTGATGGATATGAGAAGAATATGTCGGACATTCACGTCTATCAAAAGGACGTCTGTAGTATGTTGCGTAACCTAGTAACGCCAGTGGCGCCGATGAGATACCAGCAATTGTTATAAGAACTTGTGCGCCTGAACTGTCTCCGATCTTGACACGCCTATTCCGCCTTACGTTTGAGTCTGGCAAAGTGCCGAATACTATTTCTCTTAAGTTTATCCGGGACTTGTTATGTGCTCGTAGAGAGAATATCTGGAATGGGGAGATAGGTCATAAAAACTTTTCGAATACTTACACCCAATTGGTAAAATACAAGTCTTTATATTTGTGTAAGTTTGAGACAGCTACTTAATAAATCTTATCTGCTACTGCAATCAACGAAACTAATGAGGTATTTTTAATTGAATTCAAAAAAATGTCGCGACGTGCTATATTATTTTGTTAAACTATAAATTATTATTTTCTATTTTTTAAATCAGAATGTCTGACATTTATTATTAGTTTCACAGCTTAATAATGTGAAGCGTTGTAAATAAAAATCGCCTGCTGGTTTATTAGTTAATAATTGTCAATCAATATGTTGATAAGGAACATTTCAATAATAATCGGATAGAAGACGGTGCGTAACTATACTTTATGATAAGGTTTCAAAATTTAAAATAGTGGACATACTTGGAAAACTACTTTTATGCATTTTTTTTTTTTTATAAGGCTTCCTAAGACAATATAGAAATATTTATTATGCTGTATATCTTGAAATCATCTTCATTGAAATCCTTGAATTTTTTATTTGTAGGAAAGCTGCTAT
The DNA here is from genome assembly GCA_947562075.1 of Orthosia gracilis. Classification (NCBI taxonomy): domain Eukaryota; kingdom Metazoa; phylum Arthropoda; class Insecta; order Lepidoptera; family Noctuidae; genus Orthosia; species Orthosia gracilis. The sequence goes on along the minus strand of OX387265.1, from coordinate 41,765,914 downwards.
AAGGAAGCCTAATTGGATGTTTCTGTATAATTATTGCAGGATGATTTTTCACAATAGTGTAACAATTATTTCGAACTTAAGTGTCGAAAATAAAAATATGTGAAGAAATGCAATTGAAGATAGAATACTTACCGGGTTAAACCCTATTGCTGGGTTTAAAATCATCTACAACCAAAGGAAAATAAAAATGTGCATAGTGGTGTACGTAGAGCTGGAACATTAAAGACCGAATGCTGAGTTTAAATCCATCTCTAGAGATAGGTACCTAATCTATAAAATACCGATTATTGGGCTTATTACCCATCTTTACTGACTACACAATATCGCAAACTTTTATTTTGTCTTGATTAAGTCAATTTATTTTGCATTTTACCCGACTAGAGCGAAGTTAAAAGAAGGGTTATGTTTTTAACCCGTATTTATTAAATTATCACTCCTTTGCTCCTCTTTGCTCCAATGGAAAGACAGTCAACATCTCGTCTATCTAACATAATATTCCATGCCGATACTGTAATTTATACAAAACTACTAAGCAGAACTAGCGATTTTTATTTTCTAAGAATGCTAATAGTTTTTGTAACGAAAATCAAACAATCTTATCATGTGGTTTTCCTCCCATATGTAGGTAGGCAACCTTCACAATAAGTATAACCTAATCTATTGATTATTTCTATGAATGTACATTTCATGCTTGGTAAAGTTCCAGAAATTGATAAGAGTAATACCTAACTAAAAGTTCTGCACACTTAATGCTATCCATCCCGAAGAACAGCATACTGGCAGGTAACAAAAACGGGTCGTTTTTTGGTGTGAAGTTGCAAAAGGTGCAACGGGTTTGAGTACCTGCTTAGATAGCCTCTAAATCAGACTTGGGTCCGAATTTTAATCTAAAGCCGAAAAAGAGCGAGTCGGACTCGCACAAACAGCTACATTCATCAACATAATTCGGTAAAAATACTGAAATTCTTTAACGCTGAAAGTTTTTTCGCGTACATTACTCAAACGAAAAGAAAAAAATATTCTTTTCTAAGTACATTTTAAAAGTTGATCGACTATTACTCGTAAACTTGTAAAGCCTACTTAGCTGTGATAGTTTACCTTTTAATTTCTTTATATATGTCGTAGGGTAATTTGATACTTCGAATCTTCGCGAAAATCCTAGGGGTTTTGCGAAAACGCGGATAATTAGACATAGGCGAAGCTTAGGGCACCCCGACACGGACAGGTTAGGTTCGAACGAGATGACGGGAGCTGAAGTGAGCGAGCAAAGCGAGCGAACTCAGCTCCCGTCATCTCGTTCGTGTTAGGTTACTTTAGACCCTGCGGACGGAAATAGGAGCCCCGCGCAGCGGGGCTCCGTCGACTATGTTGCCAAAGTACTAATCGTACTTGGATAATTTTTCGCCTATGTCTAATTAGCCGCGTTTTCGCAAAACCCCTAGGATTTTCGCGAAGATTCGAATTATCAAATCATCCTACGACATATATACTACTGCCGTTATTTTTTTCACATATCCAAAAGCAACCATTTAACGGGCAGACCCTCCCCTCGACACTAACAAAAATTAACCATTTTAAGCTTAATTTTACGCAAACGGATCCCGGAAATAAAAAATGGTTTTCACAGACCCGTAATATTTTTGAATGGCCTATCCAATCATACTCCACACTATAGGATAGACGAGAGAAAAAAGAACATCCCCACTTTACGTGCACAGGTTTTTGTTTTTATTTTACCGCTTTCTCGCCTCGATTAATATGTATATCCATTCCAAATTATAACTTTCTAGTACTAAGAGCCTCTGAGCTAAGCTACGGACGGACGGACAGACGGGCATGGCGAAACTATAAGAGCTCCTTGTTGACTACGGAACGCTAAAAATGGGCTCAAGCTCGAATCTCGATTCAAACCTTTAAAAATGATTTATACAAAATATTTTGAGAATGCGTGTGCGTATCGCCATGAAGATTTAGTTCGTGTTTCCTTAATAAGCCATAAAAGGCGCCAATATTGATGTCTTTATTGATTCATAAAGATAACATAGAAACAGAATAAATCCTATAATAAAACCGATCGTTTATTGCTGTTTATTGGCATTGCATTCCAAATATTCGACGTATTTACCAAAAAAATATGTAAATCCGACTGTCATCCATCCCTAGGTATCTTAAATCAAGAAGAAGTCGAGTAAATATTTTTATCGATCGAAGATAGAATGTGCTAAAGAATCAAAATAATATCAGTCTGAGGGCTATATCAGGCTAACCTGGCGCCATCCCAGACTTAAATTGTTTGATAATGCTGATTGCTACAATGCTTAGTAAAAGTATTCAATAAAAAGAAGAAGTATAGAATTTATTTTATAATAATTGTATGCTAAAATGTTTTGAACCGGAATCCCGCGTTGTTTTGATAGCTCCTCAACTACCTACTGAATAAATTATTGTCAATAAATCGTCTGTTGTATAATTTCAGATAAAATCAGCTACGGAATGGTGGCGCCTGCATATCAATAGATTTATGTAAATTGTGAGTTCGCGGAATTATAGTTATTTACAAAAAATACATTTTCAAAATTATTCGACCGCGCATTTTTCTTGGAGTGCAGACGATAAAAAAAAAACCTCCTACATTTTTTAAACCTTGTTTGTACTTTTGTACTATTCTTCTATTACTTTGTGATTGTTGCTTATGTGTTGTGTCTGTGTCGAATAGAAAATTACCTAGTCTCGTTGCTGGTTGTTTGTATTTCTGAACTGGGATACAGTTGGCATTAGCTTCCTTAACATAAAAGAACATAAGTAGTCCTTTCAGAAAATATGAGCCACATTGCTGTTTTATTTCTTTTTATCTTAAACTTATCGAATACAGCCAGTGAACGTTTATCCACAATATTTCAGAATTGGGACATAATTGATCGTAACTTTTGTAACATAAAATGTAGTTAGTAAATAAAATGCTCTTTCAGATAATATGACTTTCATTACTGTTGGTCACCCTCTCAGTCTTAACTTATCAAATAATATCTTGACAGAATTTTTTCAGATAATACCCACAAGCGATATATTTTTTTACATATTTAATTTGATATAAAATGCTTTTCATCAATTAAACAGATGGGTGAAGGTCGCTCCTTACTCGGATCTTGAACCAGTAGGTACATTGAGATGGCCCCATCTACATGTATCTACATGTAGATTTTGGATTTTTTCTTGGGCCCCCAAGGACAAAATCCAAAATCTCGGAGTGGGTCCGAATAAACAGTGATCTTTGATGATCATGATCGCTTATGACGACTTTGGTGACTATCGAATTACTATCGAATAAAAATCTTAAATTTACTGATAGACAATGCACAACCTAAACTTCTTTATCAAGGACCATTAAATGAAACAGTTTCATTCAGACCAATTTTAAGTATGAAATTTTTTGAAACTTCAATCCTTAATTTTGGTTTTTATTCATAGTCTGTACAAATGGGTAATGCCCATTATTTTCTACTCATATAAAGTCAAACTTATACCTATTAAAAAAAAATGTCTCGTGTCGTCTCGTCGTGTGACCAAAAATTCTATGATCAATAATAACTTCCAATGTTGTCGCTTTATATAAAATTGGCTATAAATATGTTAATGATTGTTATTGTAACATGTCATGAATTTTAATGTACAATTCTGTTATTTAAGTTCGAATACTAATTATAATTGGACGCTCTCTTAACGTTTTATTTTATTTACGCGAAATTTATACATTTTAGACCTAGTTTATGGGAATATAATAAAATATTTTGTGGTTTATTTTTCAACTTTTACAATCAATAACTATAAAAATGTATGGGTAGGTAGTAGATACAACAATCTGACGCCTTTTGTGCGACTCTTTGGCGACAGATAGGTCGTAATTCGATCATTAGATTAAACGTGGGATTTATGATCATATAATTCTTGGCTCGATGTTCAGGTTAAGTCCAGTTATTACAACATTGAAAAATTGGAACAACATAATTTTGTTTATTTATAAAATATATTCCTACCTGTGTCTTCATGTCAGGAACAGCTAAAACTGACCACGGTTACACGTGTTTTTTTATGTTCCTTTTTTCCAAATTCTGATTATGATGAAAAAAATATTACCTATTTTTATTACTGTAACATGCATTGAGGTAAACCATAGTTAACTTAACTCTTAGGTCTAGTTTTTTTGATCCGTAGTTATCTCAGCCAATGGTTAAATATGATAACCAATGGCACAGATAATATAATACTAGCATACAGATGACTCGCCTCATCCCATAAAAAGAAACCGTGTTACCGACGTAACTAGCATTTTTTGTCTAATTAAACCGATTATTTTTTGTCTATCAATCGAGTTCGGTTCCGTTCCACGGGGATAGATAGATAGTGTTAGCAGCAACTTGCAATTAAAAGGGTTTACTCGGTTCGTGAATATTTTTCTTTAAATACTGTGAAGGTTTGTGTCATAGCATTTTTTGCACCTTTTTACAGTTTCTTTGCACCATAATGAGTTACAATGCAAATATAAGCAATCGAGTGGAATGCCTCAGAAATTTAAAACCACGCCATCTATTGGCATCAATTTTAAATGATCCTTTCAAATAATCTTTGAAATGTTAATTAAGAGCCCAATATTCCATACTTTTGTACTTAGGAGAGTTGATTAAATAAGAACATAAAAAGTTTATGTTAAATTCCAGAAAATGTTAATTTTACACATATTCAATACCACGCCATCTAGTGAGATTTATTTGACCCAAGTTTTCTTTCTTAGCGGTGTGACCCCGTGCAAATGGTTTCAAATTTCGGTAAAACAACCATTGGTTAGCATATTTAACCATTGGTTGAGTTAACTACAGATCAAGAAACTGCGCCTAACTCTGCAACCAGTTTATCCTTAAGGCAGGGTTGTTCCCTACATTTAGCCAGGGTACGCGAACACAAATGTACGGAATTATGTTTATTTTATTTAATATAGATAAAAAATTGATTTCATAGTAAAAGTTGTTTGAATTTTTAAATTTTTGAAGTAGGTTACTTTCAATCTTCAAAATTATCAGTATTTAGTTCAGGTCTGCAGGATGATATTTGTTGCAGAATCAATAGGTATCCTTTTCAAAATATTTTTTTTCCTATTAAAATAATCATTTTTAAACAAGCTTTTTAGCTTACCGTGCATTCTCATCCAAACCAAACGCGTGTGTTTGCAATATTTCAACTGAATCTGTTGAGGAAAACTGCTTTAAAATTCAGTTGCAAGATTTGACCCGAACACACATACATACATTGCAAGTTAATAAAAAGTTTGTAAATTCGGTCCGTACGAGTCTGACTCGCGCACAGTGTTCTGTATAAACACTTTCATTCTCCGAAATAAATGGGTAACTTTATTAACTTTAATTATGAAGGTGACAATGGTGGTTAATATAAAGAAAAATTTAATTACTTTAAAATTACAATTAAATCATATACCTAGACTTGGAAGATGCTAGTCTAAAAGTGCTAAAATTTATTATAATAAAAATACATTACTAGAATGATTGCGAAACGCAAGTGCGGCATCAGCGGATTGGAACTAGGTGATCGGCGGCGACACGAGGCGTCGAGTCAGCAGAGCCCGTGAGTGTTGCAATTTTGTGTGGTAACATCTGTTGTACGTAATTAGCTATCATATCGCTATTCTGTCGATTGGTCAATAAAAGCACCGAACATTGCACTAACGAAGGCACAAAATTAAATTTGCCTTCGAAAACTGTTGTCTTCATACAAAATTTATATTTTCATATACAAAATTTTTATTTTTCCAAGTACATCTTATAAGTTGGTCGACTATTACTCGTAAACTTGTAAAGCCTACTTATCTGTGATAGTTTTCCATTTAATTTCGTTAATACAGCAGATATACTACTACCGTATTTTTTTCACATATGCAATAGCAACCATAGCTGGCAGGGAGGAAGACTACACAATAAGTATAATCTAATCTATTGATAATTTCTATGAATGTGCATTTCATGCTTGATATAGTTCCAGAAATTGATAAGGGTAATAACTAACTAAAAGTTCTGCACACTTAATGCTATCCATCCCGAAGAACGGCATACCGGCAGGTAACAAAAACGGGTCGTTTTTTGGTGTGAAGTTGCAAAAGGTGCAACGGGTTAGAGTACCTGCTTAAATAGATTCTAAGTCAGACTTGGGTCCGTATTTTAATCTAAAGCCGGGAAAGTGCGAGTCGGACTCCCGCACCGACGGTTCCGCACAAACAGCTACATTCACCAACGTAATAAGGTAAGATACTGAAGTTCTTTAACAATGAAAGTTTATGTGAAAAAAAAAATTACTTTCCCAAGTACATTTTATAAGTTGGTAGACTATTACTCGTAAACTTGTAAAGCCTACTTAGCTGTGATAGTTTACTTACTTTTTTTTTTAATTTCTTTATATATACTACTGCCGTGAATTTTTTCACATATCCAAAAGCAACCATTTAGTGGGCAGACCCTCCTCTTGACTCTAATAAAAATTAGCCATTTAAAGCCTAATTTTACGCAAACGGATCCCTGAATCGAAAAATGGTTTTCACAGACTCGTAATATTTTTGAATGGCCTATCCAACGGTGCTATAGGAAACTATGGGCAAGACGAGAAAAAAAAACCACTTTACGTGTAAAAGAGCCACTTTACCATAAAATTTTATTTTTCGTGGTTTTACACTTTATCTCAATTCTACTTATTATTACAGAAATGTTTAAACTATATTATAGTACTCTTTATTTGACACCGGTTCCTCGATTGTCTTGATATGCTTTTCAGCATAAGCCTCCCCAAGTGCTCTCCACAAGCATCGATATCTAGCTTTTCTAGTCCATGTCGTCCCTGCTACCTTTTTGATGTCATCTTCCCATCTACGATATTGTCTGTCTTTCATTTTTGTTTTATATTTAGGGCACCATTCTGTCGCTTCTTTGACACCTTTTTCAGTCTTACTTTTGTTAAATGACCTGCCCATTTCCACTTCAATTGTTTTATTTGATATTTCACATCTATTATTTTAGTATGTTTTCTTATTATGTTTAATTTTACTTTGTCTTTTAATTTTATGCTGAGTATACTTCTTTCCATTGTATGTTGACAGGTTTCTAGCGCTTTTATGCAGCTCCACATCTGACACCCATATGTGATGCTCGACAGAATACAATGTATTATTTTTTTTCTGGTTATTTCATAACTTCTTTTAAAGACCAGTATTTCTTTCATCCTAAGCTTATTCTATTGTTGATTTATTTTATTGTAAGATCTGTTGGAGATATTATTTGACCAATATAAGTATACTCATAAACATAATTTGCAGTTCAGTAACGTTATTAGGTTTTATTGGGATAACCGTGTAGTTTGTCATCAACTTGGTTTTACTCGTATTTTTTGATATCCCCACCTTTTCACTTTCGTACACCAGTTGTTAAATTATACTCAGTAACGTCTCTGAATCTTCGGATATTAGTATGAGGTCATCGACAAATCTTACATGTTTTAGTAGTGTTCCATTAACATTTATGCCATAATTACTACACTCTAGTTATCGAAATATATGTTCTAGGGTTGCAGAAAACAGTTTTGGTGGCTGTCTTCGGTGGTGTGCTTCGAAGCAGTCTGTAGTCTTTGTTTGTAATTATGAAATCTATTCCGTTTCTTACTAGTCCATTGGGAGGCTACCGCGTCCATTGCCTATTAAGTTTCCTCTTATAAAAACTATTCATGATATCGATGCCTCACGACCAAAAGGGGATAACCGCCATTTTACAAACTTTACAGGAGAGTAGTTTAAAGTTCAAAATAAGTGACGAAAAATCATATTTATTTTACTGTAGGTTCCAAAAGTTGCATTATTTACCCATATAGCTTTTGAACATGTTCCTACGAAATGGCATTGTTAATTAAATATAAATCACCCTCCTTACACCATTTAAGTCGCTTACCCTAAAATGGTCTTGATATATTCCTTTTTTGTCATCCATTTGTTCCATGTCTATGGTCATTGTTTATTTCGTAAGTATCTATGCTAATATCCAGATTTTTCAGGGTTCCTTTTATTATTTTGAATAAATCTTGATGACTTTTTTCTGTCTCCTTTACGATTTGTAGTATCAAGTTATTTTTTTTGCTATTTTTATCTTCTAAATATTTTTTTTGCTTTCAATTTTCTATCTCCATTTTTGGGCATTTATTTTTCTCAAGTATAGGTATAAGCTTTTCATCTATTCTGCTCATGATACTCTTAGTTACATTTTGTGTAATTGTTGCGGTTTGTTTATCGAGTTCAGTTTTCATCACCTGGAGTAGTTTTGCCATATCATCCAAAATTTCTCCAGTACTCATGTTGGAATAATAACACGTTTTAATTGCGCATATCCGAACTTATTTTACTCGTTAAAGTCGAAACCACACTAACGTCTCATGGCGCGGGATACACTACTCAAACGACTCTGTTCCAGCCTACGTCATAACGCAACGAGTTTTGTAGGCAATCAACTGCGTCGGAAGGCGCCACGACACGCCACGCCACGTAAGTGTGGTTCCATCTTAAGTTGGCACTGCTGGATGACGTCTTGTCACTGTCAGACAATGTCGGTTATGTCATATGATAAAGAAACAGCTAACGTTCTTAAACTTTAGGTAAAGATTACACAGGGGCGCAAATACCGAGCACTGCCCAAAACACCCTGTTCCTGGTTCATACGCAGGGGGAGAAAGCTTCTCTTGCGAGCCAGGGATTTGGATCCGGCGAAGGGTCGCGCCTGCTAACCATACACGAGGCTCAGGGGTTGACCTACGAAAGTGTCATCATCATCAACACCAAGTCCAGAAGGCTTCAGGTCCACGACAGCATCTCCCACGCGGTAGTGGCGGTGTCCAGACATACAGTTAGTTGCGTCTATTACACCGACGACGCCGATGACGCCACAGGCCGCTTTGCTAAGAGGGCGATGGATGCGCCAACTAAAACGGTCGTCAACTACAATCTTAAGACGGCCATGCAACATCGAGACGTGGTCGTCATAGAGGCCTTGCTCACGCTAGTGAAGTCCCTGGTCAGCAGACATCACCAAAACGCCACCTAACAAATTCTTTCCAACAACTCTAACCCAAACACCTCCCCAAACCCAAACCATCACCCTGTCTAAATCCTGCAATGAAAAAATATACATGTAAAGCTGCATGGTGGAACGAGTCAGTCATACTCAGCTACGTGGTTTCTAAAATTGAATGCGCGGTGGACTACAAATGCTCAGCACTGTCTGCCTTCATTGACATTGAGGACGCCTTTGGCAGGACCATGTTCAACAGCATAAATACGGCCCTCAACAGACACAGCATAAATCCAACCCCGAGTGGCTGGATCACAAACATGCTCAAACTGAGAGTGGTTCATGTCACAGCTAACAACACACACAAGGACCATCGTTGCGATAGGCTGTCCGCTTCTAAGGAACCTGGTAGCAAACATATCCAGCCCGCTAGGAGTATTCAACACCGTCTATCAGGCGGAGTGTGTGAGCATCATACAAACGGTCCACGCCCTAGAAGCCAGGAGGGTTACGGACACCCACATACGTATACTCTCCGACAGCGCCTCAGTCCTCCAAACCTTACGGAAAAAATATATAACATCTAAACTAATACTAGAATGTCACAACGCACTTGAACAAACAAATGTATGTACTTGAGACACGGTGACACTGCAATGGATAAAGGGACACAGAAGATCGCTGGGCAACGACGCATTTGTCGAGCTTGCGAGACGCGGATCTAGTACGGCGGTCTATGGACCCGAACCGGTTGTAACCATCCCCTTCAACCAGATAAGCAGTTGGCTACAAGTATTCACCCAGACACAGGCGGAGAACTGGTGGACCTCGACACCGGGCTGCAGGCAGTCCAAAGAAGCTTTGCCATCCTTGGATAGTAGGCTTACCAGGCGTCTACTACACCTAGACAGGATTGGCCTGCGCCTGATGACGGGGACCATCACGGGACACTGCTCACTCAGCAAACACTTCCACACAATAGGCATAACGGACAGTCCTCTGTGCAGGGCATGCATGAAGGCTGAAGATACCGTCGCGCACGTTCTCTTTGAATGCAAAGATTCCACCCAGATAAGAACACAAACCCTCGGGTCACCCATATCTTACACAGATGTTCTGAGAAAACTAGGAGCTCTAATTAACTTCTGGAGGGAGGTGGGCTGGTTGGAATAACCACCAAACGGCCGCCACGGCCCACACACAATGGTCGACCTGAAGGACTAAGTGTGGAAACCAAATCCCCTAACATAGATAGATAGAAGGTAACAATAAAATAAACAGTTTGTCACAACGATTCAATATTATATTTTTAACATTAAATTTAAAAAAAACTCAAAAAATCACCTCTATTTAACAAACTCATCTTTTAGAGCTTTCCTAAGTATCTTTCCGGATGGATTCTTCGGTATCTCATTCAAGAAGGTAATTTGATTTATCTTCTTGTACGGCGCTACTCTTTTGCTGACAAACTCAACGATTTCTTTGTCAGTTGCTTTAACTCCTGGTTTTAATACTACGAATCCTCTTGGTCTTTCTCCAGTGGCTGAATCTGGGACCCCAATAACAGCTGTGTCTAATACAGCTGGGTGTTTCTTTAGAACGTTTTCTAATTCTGCTGGTGGGACTTGGAAGCCTTTTACCTGAAAGAAACGATACAACTTTAAGAGAAAACATTGTTAACTTAGATATTTAAAATAGAGTTGTGGAAATCGGTTTTGGGCAATTTCTCACAGTGAAAACATGTGAAGGCAATAAATGGATTGTGTGAATGATGATGGAAAAGCTAGAAAGCGGTAGATGACTGAGATAAAGGCGAAATTATATCGATTACACAGCCCGGGCTGAGTGGTTGAGGGCTAGTTGAGATGTAATATGGAAGAAGACACGATACGCCGATCTCAAATCAATTTGGAAAAGCGCAGGATGATAACGATGATTTGATATAAGAACCGTTTTCTATGGGTAAGAACAAATTAAAACAACTGGGGCCGTATGATTCCATTATAAAAAGGGATAAATATTGCTATTTGTCTCAGCTCCTAGTGGAACCATGATAGTTTTGACACGTCACAGTACGGCTCCCGAATCTTCTTTGTACCAAACAACTTCAGAAATCAGATTAAATCATTAATCATAGCCGAAATAACTTTAACTCATTGAAATAATTTTTTGTCATTAAAATAATATCGGTCGTTACAGACACCTGGCTAATGACTATATTATAATATTATAATTATTATGATCATAAATATTAAATTATGAACGCTTAACGGAAAATTGATTTATTTATAGCTTTGTTCGCGAATGCGCTTCATTCGTAAAATGAAGCGCCTTCCAAAATTTTAGTAGTCGATGCCACGTTCGTCTATTGCTAAATTTTATATTTTTGCAGGCGATTTTTCGTCTCCATGACATCTCCAATCAAATTCTACTCTAAATCGATCTGCCTTAGGATCAGCATAATATTGTCGGACAGAGCTTAAGCCGAGCAATATTTTAAAGGTACAACTAGACTATTCGATCATGATAAAAAATCCTGTATTGTTTTTTTCCCGAATGCAACGTCATCCATTATCTTGCTTGTGAATTAGAATGGCCTCAAACAGAGTGAAAGACTAGCGTGAAGGCAGCGGTGGATGCGACACATCTAATATGTAACAGAAACTGCCACTTGTGTTTAGGGGTAAGACATAATGAACAAACAAATTGTAATGTTTTTGGCTAATAAAGTCCTGTTCATGCATAGCAATAACGTTAGAGATTACTGTAGGTACCAAAAACGCAGTCGTCAAAATATCTTAGCTTTAACAAAATTTAAAACGAAATCTACCTTGATTAGGTCCTTGAGCCTATCAGATATAGTAACCAATCCAGTTTCGTCGATCTTCGCCAAGTCACCTGTTCTGAGCCACTCTTCATCAACAAATACTTCGCTGTTGGCCTCAGGATTATTCAAATACCCCTTCATTACATTAGGGCCTTTCACCAGAAGTTCTCCAACCTAAAACATAAAATATTTTATAGTTTCTATAGGTAAAATAGAAATAATGGTTTAGAGGAATTGATTTGATGACATTGGAGAAATTGATACAGCAAATAATCGGCAAGTGCCGAAATACTACCTACTACGCTGAAAATTTGATTGTAGCAGAAAATAAGTAAAGTTTCTTTGTAAAGGATTTCGTTGAAAAAGTACTAAAACCATCAATTATCTCTCTGGCAGTATTTCAGCAGTGCTTGAAAAATCGGCATCCATACGATTCAATAGGGAACATTACTGTCAATTGCTCCCGACAGATGGCGCTTGACGGAGTGGAGTACAAAGAGTATGTAACACTGTCGTCAATAATAATAAATCTATTTTGTTGATGTTGTAAAGAGAGGTATTGATATTTTCATGGAGACCTTAGACCGGGTGGTGAAATAAAACATAATAATATACATTAGCGGCAAATACCATTCTAACGTGCAGCAGATACGCATTGATTAGTACATTTTCAGTCCTATCCTGTTTTCTATGTTTGGATCAAACCTGAAAGAATGAAGGCAGTATATCTATATGCTATTCTGTAATCTATATGCTATTCCTGATTATAATCTATCTCTGTGCCAAATTTCATCAAGATCCGTCCAGCCGTTTGAGCGTGAAGAAGCAACAAACACACACACACCCTCACAAACTTTCGCCTGTATAATATTAATATATAGTGTGATTCGAAATTTTTAAGGGTGGTAAGGAAGAGTCAGCGTTTAGGCTTTGGCAATGCTTTTGGCGAAAATAGTACATTGGACTGCGCGACTGCTGACACCATCATAATATGACCGTGTGCAAGACGGTTCCACTGAGAAGTAATTATGCGAGTCATATATAAACAACCTGAAAGTATTGTTTTGAATATTAATTGGGTGTACAATAGTCTCATTATATAGTAAATTTACATAATATCTGCAAGCTACACTAGACTTTCAATGATCGCATTTATATTCGTACCTTTCAACTAAATCCGGTTTTTTTCCCTTTTACTGATGCACCGCGCTCTCGAAGCCGGGTTTTTAGCTGCAGTATGGTCTGATTTCCTCAACTCTTAGTAAGCTCCTTTTTTCAATCAGTATTCGTTTTATATTGTGTATGCATAAACTGCGAAATTTTATCGTTCTACTTGGACAGTTTGGTTTGTTTACTCTGATTCCTGTAGCGCCATCTGAGCTCAGCTTTGCGGATAGTTCCCTATTGGGAATACAGCAACCTTGTTGTGTTCCCATTTAAAGAGATTGTCGATTTTTTAATTTGAGGCTCTTTAGCCAAAGCCAAATGTCATCCTCTCAATGGGATGACATTTCATTAGTAATAATGTATGCAAAGACCTTATACGTATTTCGTATAAGGTCTTTGAATGTATGTAAGCAGATGTCCATAAACGGAAATAAGCACATAACATCAGGGTAGCTGTCGGCTTGTCTTGCCATCCAAAATAAAACGTTACGTTCAAAAGGTTAGTTAAACTTTACACTCACCTCGCCAGGTCCTAAATTCTTCATGTTTGCGTTCACAATCCTCATCTTTAAGTTTGGCAGTGCATACCCGACGTCTTTGTACGTCTGCTGACCCAAAGGGGTCAGGCAGACCATAGATGCCTCCGTCAACCCGTAACCTTGGCTGAACTGGACAACACGCTGGAAAGTGGTGGAAAAAAAAAATGAGTAGCTGCTAGAATGTATAAATGTGATTATGATGTGTATTGAGGATTTATGACCGGTTGGACAGTCTGAAAAAAGTTGGCTTTCTTTCTGCTAGAGATATTCCAATGCTCCTGCCATGAACTCTGAATATTCAATTTGGGAAGGGTCAACAGATCATAACTCAGGTGAATATTATGTGAGAGATCAGCCCTTACAGATGAACACGCATCTTTAGCCAATTCATCAACACATTTGTTACCCTTGATGCCACTACTAACTTGTATCAAGCGCAAATTAGATCATGCATGGAGTACTGTTCACATCTCTGGGACGGATCTGCCAAATACCAGCTGGATGCACTCGAGTCGATCGAAAAACGGGCCAAGAGGCTTATCGGCAATGAGATATTGGTCGATTCTAGGCTCCAGAGCCTTGAACATCGGCTCTGAGTTGCCAGTCTGTCGGTTTTTTATCGGTTACATTTCGTGGAGTGAGCGTTGGAATAGCATAAACGATTCCTCCTAACCCGTTTCATCATCGGACTACAAGACGTACGGCGATGCGTCATCGATACATGGTGAACATCCCAACGATACGCACCAAACGTTTTGGGAATACTTTTATTATGCACATAGCAAATAGTCGCTATAGCATATTCCAAAAAAGTCAAAAGCTTAGGTGTTTTCTTAGACTGCAACCTATCTTAGAATATTCACATTGCTGAATTAAGCAGGAGGGTACTTTGCTCGTTACGGTCTCTAAAACGTCTCCAGAAGTTCCTGCCTTTCTCAACTAAAGTAACTCTTGCTCAGTCTCTTCTTCTTCCTCTTCTTGACTATGCTGATGTCTGCTTTTTTGATGCGACTGAGGAACTTCTTGATAAGCTCGAGCGTTTGCAGAATTTGTGTATCCGCTTAATTTTTGGCCTCCGAAAGTACAACCATGTGTCGGAATTTTGGAAGCGGGCCGAATAGGCAGCCACTTCAAGTGGCTGCCTATTCGGCAGCGCCGAGATACCTACACTCTTTCTCTACTCTTTTCGGTTCTTCACAATCCTACCTCTCCTTCGTATCTTAAAGAACGCTTTGAGTATCTTGTTCCGAGAGGAAAGCCTTGCCGCTCCTCATCATCTCTTCTCCTTCGTTTTCCTCCCCACTCATCAAGTCGTTACGGTGGATCATTTACTGTTCGCGCTGTCCGCCTCTGGAATAATCTTCCTCATTCCATTGGAGATAATCCTTCACTAGAGATATTCAGGAGTAGAATTAAGGAACATTTCCTGTCAACATGACACATAATTATGTATGTATTTTAGATATATGTATGTATGTTTATGCATTACACGTATTAGTGTAGTGTATTTAGTTAGTAAGAATTCAAATGTTTTTTTAGTATTTGTTGTGCGCTTTAATTTGTGAACTGTCCTAATTTTGTAAATTTCGGGTTAAGCTCGCCTTTGTAAATAAGTTTTCCTTTTGTATTTGTTATGTTTATTTTGTGTACAATAAAGAATATGAAAGTATGGAATTCCCTGCCGGACTCTGTATTTCCCGATAGCTACAACCGGGGAGTCTTTAAGTCAAGAGTGAATAGGTTACTTTTAGGCAAGCGTGCTCCATCGTCGACCACATCATCGCTTACCATCAGGTGAGATAGTGGCCAAGCGCAAGCCTATAACGAATAAAAAAAAACACCCACCCACGAGTGGAACTGCGTATCGGCACGGGAACCCAACGCTAGGAAAGAAAATTTAGCTCAAATAAATTGCACAAGATGGCGTGATAAGCATCGATTTTTCATTGAATCATCATCATTATCATCAGCCTTTTAATAATCCCACTGCTGCGACCCAGACCTCCTCACTGTAAAAGAGGGAATGGGTCTTAATCCACCACGCGGGCCCAGTGAGGGTTGGTAGATGTCACATGTCTTCGAAATTTTGGTTCTAGGACATGCCGGTTTCCTCACGATGTATTCCTTCAACGTTTTTAGAGCAGTGATGAAATAATTTCCAAAAAGTAAAGCGCCTGCCTGGGTTCGAACCCACGACCTATGAAACGTAAGTCAGGCCGTTACCACTGCTCTCAGCTTCTTTGTTATTGAATTTTGTGTGAAATTAAGATTTTCAAAAAATTATTATGAAAAAATTTATGTTCTTGTTTAATTATCTCTCTTAAGTACAAAATGATGGAATATAGGACTCTTATTTCACACTTTTTTTACTTTCAAGTCGCTGCTAACATCACCTATGACAGTGCACTGGTATTGATTGGGGAGTGGTCGCGGTCCTTTGCTGCAAATCAACCCTAAGAATTCTCAGGCCAATGGTTATCGGCGGTAGAAATATGCGAAACAGGCTTGATGTTGCGGTGCTGTCTCCTCCCAGTTTGAATAGAGTTCAAATTGAATACGCTAGGACGGCTAAAAACTTGGAGGTAATCATGTCGGTGAAATCAATCGCAACGTGCACTACACTTTCCACTCGCTGAAGTGCCTCCAGAGCTTTTTGCCCTTGAACACCAAAATTTCCTTTGCCCAAACTCTTATTCAGCCCATCATCGACTACGCTGACGACTGTTATTTGGATGCCACCGAGGAGCTTTTAAATAAACTTGAGCGTTTGCAAAATATATATATTCGTTTTGTTTTCAATGATATGATATTGGTTAGTATTTATTATTGTAATATTTATTTTATTAAAATTCATGTATTATATGCGAGTATTTATTAATGATCTATACTGTATTCTTCTTTATTGTGAATTGTTTAATATATTTTTCTTTCATTTCCCCTCTACACACGGTGTCTACATATCTTTTTTTGCAACTCTCCTCTCGCAGGTATGCTGGAAGAGATTTAGTTAGAAATAAGCATACCTTTGTACCTATTTTCTGTTCCTTCTTCTTGTCTATTTATTATGTGTGTGTACATTAATGGTTAAATAAATAAATAAGTTGTGACGTAGCTTGGGACTATGTTGTAGTGACCTTGGCAAAACTTAGATGATTTAATGAATGAACGTGTATCAACTAATTTTCCGTTCTGATCTCGTACCGTTCAATTGCTGTGGCTAGTGAGAGGTTAATCGATATGATAAGTTAAACGATTCGACTATTCAATACAAATAACGTCTGTTTTGTACCGATTACTATATAATTATGTACTTGCTTCTTTTGGTTCGTTCACTGACACACATTTCCGCCTATCTAGAAGTATGCTCAGCAGGAGGTTTGAGGATATTGAAGTTGAATAATTTTAGTTTATAAGTACCTCTGCTTTTTCGAAAAGCTTGTGGATGTCTTCGGAAGCCAAGGGTGCTGCTGCTGATAACACGCTCGTGACTTGTTCCAAATGCTTCGCAGTCACTTGAGGGTACGACCCGAGGAACAACACTGAAAAATGTCAAATGGTCATAGTTATTCTCTTATTCATTATGAAAGACAGTCTACTTTTTTTTTTTTTTTTTTTTGGGTGGGAAATCATCCAATGACTTCTTCCGCTCTGGGTGGAGCGGAAGGGCGTGTCAGACTTTTACTGACTAAAACCCACCCGTGTTCCTTCAGTTGCTTGTGCCAGGGCCGCGGTAACTCTTTTTCAAATTTATCCGCGACCCAGACAGGCATCGGCCCTAGCGGACCCCGTCAGTTGTGCTGACATCTCTTTGAGGCGCGCGTGGAACACTACGCGCCGTAGTCGACTCGGGCCTGGTCCTTATCAGACGGCGAGCTACCCATTACTCGCCGTCCGCAAGCCCGCACCTACGGTGGCCGGGAATCGGCTTGCGATTCCCGACGCCCAGGGCGTCTCCTGCGGTGGCTAGGGGCGTGAGGGCGTCTCCGTTGCGTCTCCCTCACGCGTTCTGCCTCCTCCTTTGCGAGCATTACTGCTTCGCAGAAGGAGGTGACAGCTTCCCATGCCCTCTCGCTCCGTACCATAGCCTGAACCAGGGCCGGACGCGAGAGGTCGCCACCGCTGATCGCCTCCATGAGGACACGGCGGTGCTCCGCCCAAGCGGGGCAGACCTCCACCGTATGCTCCACCGTGTCCTCCGGGCGATCCACACAATGGTGACACCCGGGCGTTTCCTCCCGCCTTGTCCTGAACAGGAACCTCCCGAAACAACCGTGTCCGGTGAGGACCTGCGTCAGGCGGAAGGTGAGGACGCCGTGGCGCCTCTCAAGCCACTCCTCAAAGAGGGGCCTTATCGCCGCAATTGTGGCGTGCCCACAGTCTACTTAACTCCATCTGTTTATACGGCTCACTGAGTATTAAAACAGTTTGACTTTGTAGAGCATCGTATCTGTCACTCATGTGTGGGACATCCTTTATCAAAAACTTCACGTGCCCTGTCAACCGCTGGCATTGCAAATAACAAGAAATTCTCGTAGATTTAGCAGTCGCAAACGTCACTGCTGAGCTTGGTTCCGGTGCTAGGTATAATCGCTTCTTCTTTCTTAATAAATACTTGCCTCTCACTTTGAATGACTCCTACATCGTGGGTGCCTTTACAAATATTTAAATTTATAAACTCAGGCCCGGAACAACTATCTGTACGGCCGCATGGAACTAGTAATTGTGTGGTACCGATACCACCTATTGACGTCTGGGAGGATCTTTTAACCGAATGGCAATGTAGGTGGGATAATTCCATCAAGGGCCGTCACCTCCACCAATTCTTTCCATCCGTTTGCGTGCGGCTGGCTAGGACGTGGCTGGAGGTGGATCACTGTGTTGCCCAATTTCTCAAAGGGCATGGTAACTTTTAAAGTAAATTATTTGCCTTCAAGCTTGTTGCCTCGCCTTTATGTCAGTGTTCTACATCTGACTGCGAATATGAACAATTTGCACATCATATCTTATGGGAGTGTATTCTTTAGCAGAATGAACGCAATACTATGTTGAATAATGTACAGGCTGTATCAGGAGTTGTTTACTATACGGACCTTGTGGCAACTAGAACAAATTTCCGTGCGTTCAAGCGTTTTGCCATACCTATTATTGGAATCAAATATAATAGCTCACAATGTTAGGACCCATTAATATTAATGCTAATTTTTATCCGTGGTGCTAGGCAACTGGGCTTATCCCAGTTGTGAACGACCCTTTGTGCCTATTGGTCTTGTTTGTTCTGTCTCCTGCTTGATATGGAGGGAAGTGGAAATTTGAATTTTTCCTACTCCTCCATTACTCTTTTCTGATTAATTTCATTGCGAGATCCAAGACAGTTAAATTCATTCTCCGGGACTTCGTCGAGCTTCATTGCCTCGGCGCTTTTCTGGTGGTCGCCACTGTTGATTCTGGCTTTCAGGAGTTGCAGTGGTTTGGGAATAGTGCGGTGGGATTGTCCCAAAATGATGATACCAC
Organism: Orthosia gracilis; assembly: GCA_947562075.1. Lineage (NCBI taxonomy): Eukaryota > Metazoa > Arthropoda > Insecta > Lepidoptera > Noctuidae > Orthosia > Orthosia gracilis. Next base: position 41,746,766 of record OX387265.1, on the reverse strand, counting down.
ACTAATATTTTATTCGAACCCACGACAAGCAGCACAGCAGCCAATCGCACAGACACTGCGCCAACCGTGTCCTTAATATCTCAAGCTTGGGCAGTGTTGTAGGTTTTTCCTTGGGATTGCCACATATCAATATTTGTGTCCTGTTGATAGCTAAAAGCTCTCCGTCAATTATATTAACCCCTTTAGTGAATGCAGGCGAGATTTATTAAGCATACCGACAATAAAAACAAATTACCCAGAGGCGGTGCCAAATACAGCAACTGAGGTCGATATACCAGCAATGCGTTTAAGAACATATCTGGCTGAAACTTCGGAAGGGTCACCAACTTCAAGCCAGCCGACATCTTGTGCAGCATACAGACGCCCAGCCCATAGGAGTGGAACATAGGAACTACTACCAGTGTACTGTCTTGATGAGATTCTGGAAAAAAATAAAGAAATAATATGTCTTATAATTTTACTTCATGTAAAAATTGTGATTGTTAAAGAAAAATCAATAGCAGTTAGTCCCTAAAAAAGTACTGTATAGACATCTACGTACAGTATTTTTCTAGCCACTAACTCGATACAGAAGTTTTTGCTGATTACGATAGCAACAAAAAATAAAATCAGCATAGCTTGAGTATAGCAGATAGTAATTAACCCTATTTAGCATATTCATCCTCCATTCTTTTTACGCAATTTATTTGGGGTCAATGCAGCTGCATAAGTCTGTATTAGCCGTCATCACCCCGTTTCTAATAGGTAGTGTCTATGCATCATTTCTATGCTCTTCTTCTTCTGTTATGTGTTGTCACCCACATAAATATTCAAAATGTTCTTATGATAACATGTTCCTTACTAATCTGCATCACCTGCCACGCTTAATCTCACATAACCATTACAACCGAGAACCAATAATTGTTTATGGACAATTTTTATTTAACTTACCAGTAGTATACTCATACTGGCGAAATTCAGTATTCTGCTGTTCACAATTTGATACAATATTCCCATTGGTTAACTGCACTCCTTTTGGAAGACCTGAAGTACCACTTGAATAATGCAGTAACGCCACATCATCATAACTTCTTGTAACTTCATTCAGCACACTTTGGTCTCCGTCATCTTCAACTAACTCTTCGTAAGAAATGGATCCTTCTGGTAAACTTTCGGCTATTTTCAGAGATATGATTGGAAAGTCTTTCTTTGCTAGTTTCAGCGCTTCTTTTACTGTTGATACTAGATCTTTGTTTGTGATGATCAGTGATGAGTCTGACAGTTGGATTAGTTGTTTTATTTCATCTGGGAAATAAATAAAGGTTTTTTTTTCAAATATTGTAATTGAGTGGTACTACTTTAATATAGGGTATAAGACAAATTAACGCAAACTTCGCGAAAGAGCTACTTACACCTAATGCCATTAACAGAAATTGGCATTTTCTAGCACGTATTGCCTATTGTAAACAACACGATCATAAGTTCACAAAGCTCCGCAACGTTCACCAGCTCTGGGTATCTGACTCCCAGCAAACGCTGAATTGGTACCTAACCCTTTCAGTATGTACATTCAGCGCAATTTGTCTATGTACTTCAATACTGTCTTTTACTCTGTGTTCGTTGCTGTTGTGTTGTGTCTGTGTCGAATAAATGTATTTCTATTCTAATAGTACCTTTTTGCTGTGGCCCGTACTGGCAAGGCACCGAATTGATGTAATTTTTTTTTATTCACGTATATAGCCAACCGATAACATTGAAAACACATTTTTTTTTAGGTCTAATAATTCAAAATCATTCTGACGATGCCAATTTTTTACAGTTATTGCATGTTTGCATATTTGCATGTTTGCCTTTTTGCATGTTTGTATATTTGCATGTTCCGTATGTTGTCGGTTGTAAAGAATTTCACCATCCCATATCTTCCCGTGGGTGTCGTAAGAGGCAACTAAGCGATATACCAGAGAATGGGCAGCAGCGTTCTCTGTGCATTTTAACAACATACTGCGATTCCCAACCAGGCGGGTTGCGATTACGGCAAACCCTCCCAAACAAAAATGAAAAGCACAAAGTAAAAACGACCCCGAGTGCCCGGCAGCCTGTCTACCCTAGACTACTGTAGCGGTCGAGGCGATGGTGTGGCAAGGGGTGCGAAGAATCCCCGCAGTGGACCCGGCTACCCCAATAAACACCGACGACTGGACCTGGCAACATATAAAACGTGAACACTCCAGACCAACGAGAAAATAGCCGAACTCGAAGAAGAATAGAGTGGTTACGATGGAGTATTATAGGGTTACCTGAAGTCCAGAGAGAGGGGGAGGACTGGATAATCCTCAAATCCGATAACCTGCTCTATTTCCGAGAGAGTGACCAGCAGTCCCAGGGTGGTGTCGTCTTTTTCGTCCATTCGCTGAATGCCATACAAGTCTACGCCCCGACCTCGGCTCACCCCAACGATGAAGTAGATCGCATGTATGAGGATATCTCTATAGCCATGCAATTTTTCAAAGCTCACTTTACCGTTGTCATGGGGGACTTCAACGTGAAACTGGGCAAACGGGACGAGGATGAGCTGCAAGTGGGGCAATTTGGAGTTGGACGACGAAACCACCGGGGTCACCTACTGGCCAGTTTTATGGAGAAGGAGGGCTTCTATATGATGAACTCCTTCTGCAGAAAGCGTGAGCACATGAAGTAGACCTGGCAAAGCCCCCATGGTGCAACTAAAAACGAGATCGACTTTATCAAGTCAACCGAGAAGCGAATGTTCAATGATGTATCTGTGATCAATTCGGTGATAACCGGGAGCGATCACCGCATGGTAAGAGAAACATTGAACATCAAAGTCTCTACTGATGAAGTCTAAACTAAAGATGCGGGACGCACGGGACCGGTCAATGTAGCGACACTTGGAGGAAGTCTATGTCCAGCAGTGGACGTCTTTCGGCTGTTATGATGATGATGATGTTTTCATGTTTGTATGTTTGTACGAAGTAGTAATTACTGTTAGTAGTAATTAGTGTCAGCCAAGACTATCCAGTACAGTAGTTACAAATACGCAAAAATTCCAACGCTGGGGTGTCCAGAACCATGTAAGTACTGAATCGATCGTACCCGTTTGTGCGTTCGTGTGTCTTATATCCTGTAATAAGTTCACTATCCGCACGTTAAAATTAAAGGCGTCGATAGACAATAATGCGCTCGTAGTTTCTAAGAAAATTGCAAGTGCAGATCATTCGAACTGCATTACATTGCGTCCATGTGAGCTTACTTGCAATTTCGCTTATCGTTGTGATATAAATCGAATCGCGTCGAAGAATGTTGCTAAGAGTTTTGGAATTAAGCAAAAGTAATTTATTATTGATGTATGAAGCAGGCATAGTCATATAAAAGACCTTGAATATCATAAGCAGATACTTATAAATCGAGTAGCTTCCAAGCTCTTCTATCGTTAGTAAAACATGGCCTTTGGGCTTTGACCAGTAAAAAAACCTAACCGGATTTATGTTGGATTTTTTATTTAATTGTTTTTCATTGGTAAAATACGAGTATAGCCAGATTCAACGGTCTTTTTTTTTCGTTGTCACCTGCTACTAAGATACATTGTAAATTACAATTTTAGTATTCAACGGCTAGTGTTACAGTTTATGCATACAACGGCTTTCCTGAAGCTCTATTTCCCCTGGGCATCCCAACTTTCTTTCCTCCTTCATTTATCCACACATTAATGAACTTACACACAGTATAAATAGGGTTCATAGTCGTTACTACCCCACCGGCAGCGAGTACACCAAAAATGATAATGGGGTACTCTGGAACATTCGGTAGCAAAACAGCAACGGTGTCGCCATTTTTAATTTTGAACTTTCTTCTCAAATTCGCGGCAAATATTCTTGATTTTTCGTAAACTTGCTCGTACGTGTAATATTTGTTTGTATGGCCACAAACCTGGAAAATTAATTGATATACTCGCATAAACTTTCTTAAAAAAATCAGGTCGAGTCAAGTGAAGTGAGAAAGTGAGTGTTTGTCTGATTTAAAGGCGATCGGCTCACCACTATTTAGGTTTTGTGTATATGTTATTGTTAAAGCCTGAACTACGGTAAAATCTAAAACTAACCAATTCTTACACGTGCAAGTCCGAAATTATCTATGATAATCGCTAATTGGCTTTTAACACCAATGACACTGTAAATCTTAGGATTTTACTCAGAGACTGGTAAATGTTGAAAATGTTTAATGTTTATGAAACATTTTGAAACGAAATGATGAGGACGGGACACAGCAAAGTAAGTATTCTTTTTTACGGTTGTTTTTTCAACGAAGTTGACTATACGAATCACAATCTAATTTTTTTTTTTTCACATGCTGTACATAATATAATAATAATTCCAGTCTGTTACAGTCCTACTGCGGGGCAAAAGCCTTTTCTCGTACTGAGAAGGCACGAGAATCAATCATACCGCTTGCTCAAGGCGGTTGTGGATTTCAAACTTATTTGAACAATAAGTCCAGGTTTCCTTCCGATGTTTTCCTACACCAGAGTCAGCGATATCCAAGATAATCTTAGTAAGTTTAGAAAAAGTCAGATTGGGTCTTGCCTGAATTTGAACCCGGGCCTGGGCCACCACGATCTACAGTATATCAAACTGACTAAACTATATCGTATTCGTGCACGGTCCCATAATAGTCTATCAACATCATCATCATGTCAACCGAAAGAAGTCCACATTTAGACATAAAACTGCTCAAGAATACATTACCAATCGCTCCTGCGATTCTCACAATTAACATTCCTAAATTATAACAAACTACAATAATAGATTTGCTATAATATTGTTAAGCTAATTATTAATTTATAATCATTTATGAACAGTAAAATACTAATATGAATTAAAACATTTTCGAATGATTTTAATAGGAAATGTTTTTTCTAATCATGTAACAAAACTAATACCTACTTTGGTGAAGCTAATCGATTAGTCCTTAATTGTTCTCATCACTTCGTATTATAGTGTGTCATAGACATAACAATGTAACATTTACCACTCTCTGAGCTAAATCTTAAGGTTTACCGTGTGATTGCTGGTAAAAGCCGGCAATTTGCCATTATCATAGATCATTTCGGAGTTTTACCAGTGAGATTTGGTAAATCTTACTGGTAAAACACACATTATTTAAAAAAGGGAAATTATTAACCGGGCGAAAAAAATTCTGAATGGGCGACTATTATACTAAGTAAGTAACTATTTATCCGGTTTGAGTAATACCTTTTAGGAGGTTTTTGTGAGCTGCAGTAATAATATTGTGACATACTATAATTGTATTTGGGGTTTTAATTTTTCTATATTAGCATATTATTCTTTTAAAAATAGTTAAACAACTCCAAGCGACTTCATCGTAAATGAAGGCAACATCGCTGTGCAGCGCGGGAATTCGGGTGTATTTGTGTTTTCAACGAATTGGTCCAAGAGCAAGCGGAGCGAGTTCGGGAGCTTAGGGCACCCCGACACGGACTAAGGTTACTTTAGACCCTGCGGACGGAAATAGGAGCCCCGCGCAGCGGGGCTCCGTCGACTATGTTGCCAAAGTTATTTTCAAGTCGCTGTTTTAAACATTTGTATTCGCCCACTGTTTGTCGCCCACTTAGTATTTCAGTAAGCCATATTCAGTATTTTGTACACCTTTAATTTGAATTTATTTTCGCTCGTTTAAATACTAGCCTTTAAAAAAAGTTGTAATAATTGAGCCTGGTACTAATAGGGAGTGGTATAACTCATAGGGAGTTACCTAAGACCCTACTGACTATAAACCTAGCCATATAGCAATTACCTAGCACCTTAGTTATCCTAACTCGCTAACCTATCATACAAACCACACCAAACGTAAGACACGTTGGCTTTACGTGCTGGAAGTCTGTCACAAGACGACCTACGATAAATGACGGAATTTGGGTGGGAACAGGGGTTTTTGTACGTCGTGCATAGGAAATAGTTTTCTCACTGCCGGTCCCACAAACTATAGGATCGATGTTGGCTAAAAAAGGTGTCTTGGCCACAGTGAGAGAAGATTAGGAGACATGAGTTAAATCGACGCCAGCTTGTTTTAAACGACAGACTCGATAATTACTTTATAAGTACAGGGAAAAACAACAAAAAAAAAAAACATTTTGTAAGTCCCAAACGCGTTTGTAAAGGGTTTCTTCGACATAATTTTAAAGACGGCAGGTTGGAGATAAAAAACACCAAGACGTGTCTTGGTGGTAGCCTTATATTTAGGTGTTATATATGATAGAATCGAGAAAATAAACGAAATACGAGTATTTTTTGCTAAAAATTTCTAAAAAAGTATTTTTCTGTACTATGTTGGAATCGGCTTCCAGTCTAACCGGATGCAGCAGAGTACCAGTATTTTATATGGAGCGACTACCTATCTGATCTTCGCAACGCAGTAACTGGGTACCAAGATATCTACCTAAAGTATTCCTTCAAACAGCGTATTAGTCAAAAGTTGGAGACATAGCAAAAGTCTGATGCCGTAGCTAAATTACAAAAAAAAACAAACAACCTGTTTTTTACCTAATCTATATATATAAAAATGAAACCCGTTTTCCGTTGTCACGGCATCACGCGTGAACGGCTGGACCGATTACGCTAATTCTTTTTTTGTTATGTTTTCTATTGTTAGGAGAAGGTTCTTATGAAAGAAAATTTTAAAAAAAAGCAAAGGTAGGGTACGTAGGGTAGGTAGGGTACGTAGGGTAGGTAGGGTAGGTAGGGTAGGTAGGGTAGGTAGGGTAGGTAGGGTAGGTAGGGTAGGTAGGGTAGGTAGGGTAGGTAGGGTAGGTAGGGTAGGTAGGGTAGGTAGGGTAGGTAGGGTAGGTAGGGTAGATAGGGTAGGTAGGGTAGATAGGGTAGGTAGGGTAGGTAGGGTAGGTAGGGTATGTAGGGTAGGTAGGGTAGAGTAAGCAGTTGACGGGAGCGAAGCCGCGGGCACAGCTAGTAATATATATATCATAAACCCATTTGCCTTGAAGTGCTTGTATAATAATGAATTCGAACGTACTTTGATATTGTGACTGTATGTCAGTTACTCTGTACGTTGTATACCGATAATTCCCGTATGGGTCTACACGTGGAAGCCATTAAGTTTGGATCATTACGGTCCGATGAAATAGTCTATTGCCTTTAAGATAATCAAACAATACTGAATCCTTTAAAGAAACTCATAAAGTGGACTTTTAATGTAAAAGCTGTCAAGACAAAAGTAATGTTCCAACGAAATTCTAAAGAGACTTGAATTATCTGATTTCTAAGCTGACCACCCATCTTAAAACAATTAAGTAATTGTACAAAAAACTGCAAGTGCCGAATGTCTCGTGATGATTTTAAGATTGTCAGGCAAAATCGCAGAGTCCCGGGGCCAGGGGTAGAAGGGTCTGAGTTCTTAGATTTTTAAGATAAATAGTAACTAAGTTATTTACACACTTGATTAATCACTGATCCGCTGACAACTCCAACACCCCCTTGCCTTCTTTCTCTGTAGGATCGCCTATCTCCACACATACTTGCGTATCTGTTTCTTTCGTTTTTGTTATTGTGTACAATAAAGAGTATTCTATCTTTCATACTTCTAATTTATTTATAATTCTTAGTTATTCTATTCCTAGACCGAAAAAAAAATTGGTACTTACCACAGCAGTTTTGCTAGACCATTTATGCAAATTCCTGAACACGTACTGATCTACCGTCAACTTAGGAATATCGATATCTTTGTAAGGAGACGACACCACTCGTTCACTACTCCATACACTTTTTTCTCCAACAAGAACAGACATTTTATTGACTGTTGACTGTGTCTCTGAGAGGTGTGAACTAAATCGGCGACAAGCGTCTTCTGATACTATACAGACACAGTGAATTAATTTATATACATAACAAGTCTTACTTACTTAATTACTTCCTAAACAACTTCAAAAGAATTGGATATAGTTTATTATCTCCTTGTAATATTTGAGATTCGATTTGTCTTCAACCTCCGGAAGTACGACCATGTATCCCCACATCGATCCCTTTTAAAATGGTTACCCATTCGTCAGTGTAGAGCGCTGAGGGCCTTGACTACCCTGTTTTCTTTTATTGATAAACGGGTATAATTTAGACGGTCACCAAAAATATTTTTAAGACTCTAAGCTTAGGCACCAAAAAAAATAAACAACTCCAAAAAAAATCAATTGACTTTATTAAAAGGGCCCTAAAGTATATAATATTATGATCCAAAATAAATAAAATAACATCAGAAAAATCGCAAACCTCGCACAAATATTATTTTTGGTTCCTAAAATGGATCAACGGTCACCAAATTCTATCCAATTCAAAGATTAATATTACTACCAAAAATCTTACTCCAAGAGCGAGCGAAGCGAGCTCGGGAGCTTAGGGCACCCCGACACGGACAGGTTAGGTTCGAACGAGATGACGGGAGCTGAAGTGAGCGAGCAAAGCGAGCGAACTCGGCTCCCGTCATCTCGTTCGTGTTAGGTTACTTTAGACCCTGCGGACGGAAATAGGAGCCCCGCGCAGCGGGGCTCCGTCGACTATGTTGCCAGAGTACTAATCGTACTTGAACCTTGAACCTCAATATATTTAGCGAATTCCATATAACGATAAATAAGCGACGTACGTCTGGGAACCCCAGTATATTAATTGATATTTGGGAAATATTCTAGCGATCGTTAGCTTTTTTAGCCTAACAAAAATGACCAAATTAGAAGTCATGGTATTACATAATTGGTAACATCTAAGTAGTGACAATATATAATATTTGGTCTAAAGTGTATTTTAAAGGCGTCCATATATTTTTTTGGCAGTCAATAATACGAAAAAATGGATTTATTTCATAATATTTTAGGAAACGTTATTTGGTGACCATTTATCCATTTTGGTAACCGTTTAGAATTTTTTTGGTAGTAAAATAGGTACTTTTTTGGGCGGTGTTTAAACACAAGCCTTGATAAACCCACTTCTCCTTCCTATCTGTCTTCTAACGTTCAATTCCTTTGCTCTGCCCACAGTAAGAATCTTCGCTCCACCAATAATCGTCTTCTACAATGTCCCTCTCACCGCTCTGGGTTTATTCACTCGTCCTTCTTTGTCCAGGCAATCTCCCTTTGGAATGCGATCCCTCAGAACATTAGGATGGCAACCAGTCGGCTTTCATTCAAATTGAAGGCACGTGAGCACATTCGCAAGAAGTTTGCAGAATCATCACAAAATTGATTTGTTCGTTTCGGATTCTATATAACATTGTTTATAGGTATGTATGTATCTAAGTATATATTTATTATTCCTTTTTTTCGTATCTTTTCTCTATACATCCTATCATTTAGTTGCACCTACTTTGTTTTATCTCTGCACCACCCTAAGGTCGACTGGTAGAAAATGCCTAAGACATTAAGCCTTTGTACTTATGCATAAAGTTTTAATAAATAAATAAATCAATTGTTTTTTTTATTAATCAAGAACCAAGAGTGTGAATCTAAAATTTCAAGTGTTCAACTTACAAACTGTAGAAATTTAATACAAACTTCCAACTCTCTTTTTAACCTCTTAGAGGTGACAATTCCGGATATAATTACACCCATTATTTTTTTTATTCATCAAGGGCGTAAATCTTCCAAATCGAAAAAATTTCATATAAAGTTTCAACACCTATGTTATCCCCTTTAGGGGTAGAATTACCAAAAACTATTAAATACATGAATGCTTTTTATCAACCAAGAGTGTAAATCTAAAATATCAAGTGTCCAACTTACAAACTGTAGAAATTTCATACAAACTTTCAACCCCCTTTTTACCCCCTTTGGGGTGGAATTTCCAAATTTTATGTTTCTAGGCTTTGAGGTTTTGGCTGTGCGTTGATTGATCAGTCAGTCAGTCTGTTTCTTCTTTTATATAATATATATAGATATCATGGCATCTGTTATTATCTGATTAATTTCATTGCGGGATCCAAGTCAGTTGAATCGTTTCTCCGGAATGGCGCTTTTCTGTAGATCGAATCTATTGATTCTGACTTTCAGGATTTGCAGTGGGTTTTATAGAGCTTCTTCCAAAAAAAAAAACCGTGTGTTGACCTTGGTCCATCCACCTAGTTCACCTGGGTGGACCATGGGAAATTATTTTTGCTCATAGTTCACCTGGGTGTACCACGGACAATTATTTTTGTCCATAGCTCACCTGGTTGGACCACGGGAAATATTTTTTTACCGTAGGACACTGATTATTCATGCAAAATTCAACGTTAATTAAGTTTTTAGCTGAATTCTGGTCAAAACTTATATAATTGTGGAATCATAGATATGACGAAGAAGAAGAAAATTCAAGAAGGAGCTACTTGAGATAATAATCTCATCGTCATCTTGTTATCTCTTTATTATGCCCATTATTTAATATTTTCTTATTAATTACATTTTTAAATATTTTTTTTATAAAAAACATACAAAAAAGAAAAACATTAAAAAATGTAAAAAATAAATTCAAATTCAAATTAAATTTATTGCATCCATAATGTACATACAGGTAGTAAATATAAGTAGTTACAGAAACAGTTATGGACACTGTCGGGCACAGCAACATTCTAGATACAGTCAGTACCTAGGAGAGAGGAATAGCGTTCAATATTTGCTTTATCTATTAACATTTTAGTTATCTACTCCCTTTTTATCTGTTTTTATTTGATTTAATGCAGTAATACAACACGTATTACTGCATTAAATCAATCAATCCCTTTTTATTCGCATGTCAAATTAAATATTATTATTGAATATTAATTATTCGATTAAGTTTTTACAATAAGTATCATTGATTTAGATAGTTTATATTCAATAAAATTAATACATAATAAAATTTAAAATGTGCATATTATATATTGAGTCAATTATTTATTAATGTCATTTTACTTAACGAGTTAACAGTTTTTTTTTTTTTTTTTTTTTTTGTCGACGGGGAAAATCATCTTATGACAAATCCCGCTCTTGGGTGGAGCGGGAGATAGTGTCAGACTTGTACTGACTAAAAACCCCGCGCCGTTCCTTCTAGCCTTCGTACCGGGGCTCTAGCTTCCTTTCGGATAACCCCGAACCCCGGTAGGCTTCGACCCAGCTGGGCCCCTCTCTTTGCTGACAACTCCTTGAGGCGCGCGGGAACAGTGCGCGCCGTCGACGCCTTGGCTCGGTCCGGGTAGTTACCGGACGATCGGACAGCGAGCTACCCATGGCTCGCTGTCCACGAGCCCGCGTCTACGGTGGCTGGATATCGGGATTGGGATCCCGGCGGCGGCGGCGAGGGCGCCGTTGCCTGATGCGGTCGGCCTCCTCCTTTGCTAGCATTACTGCTTCGCAGAAGGAGGCGACCGCCTGCCACTCCTCCTCGCTCCGGACCATGGCCTGAACCAAGGCCCGGCGCGAGAGGTCTCCGCCGCCGATCGCCCCCACGAGGGCACGGCGGTGCTCCGCCCAAGTAGGGCACACCTCGACTGTGTGCTCCACCGTGTCCTCCGGGCGTTCCGCACAGTGGCGGCACCCGGGCGTCTCTTCCGCTTGGATCCGATGCAGGAACCTCCCGAACTCGAACATTTGGGGTGGGTATGGGATCTACCTCCTAGTGGTCCATCCCGGGCAACGGCACCACAGGCTTCTCTGTGGTACGGCTGAACGATCCCACTTAAGCGGTGGTAGGCTCCGCAAGGGGCCGCCTGGCTCGCGACCACCATCCCACCGGAGTTCGGCGCCAAGCAGCTTGCTGTGTTCCGTCGGTGTGTGGGACTGCCAGCGCCTTTGGGGGATAAGGAGGATGTCAGTTGCGCTGTTCAGAACCGGTCTTGGTCTCTGGGCAATACTTGCCGGGTAACTCACTTTGGAGGGTAGCGGGATCCGAAGCACGGTGCCAGCCGTTGGCCGACCGCAGTCAGTAGGGGGCCCAAGTAGCACGCCAGCCACGTGCCAAAGGCTGCCCCGCCAACTCGCGAAAAATCCCGGTATGCTCCACCGTGCCAGCTGGCGACTGGATGGGAGGACCCGGTGGCCATATTCGGGGGGGTTCGGGCGTCCCCGCAGTCTCCTGGTGAGTTCCCCATTGGTTGGGTTAGCTCCAGTGTTCCACTTAGGTTCTCTGAGCAGTGCCTCGACAGTTAAACTTCTCCCCCAGCAAACTCTAAAATAAAAATAAAAAATCATGACGAAAGCAAAGAAGAACATGGTGAAACAACGGCTGCACTTCCTCCCACTAAAAGTGCACCTCACTAACATCAGGGGGTTGCACTCTAATCTCGATCCGGTCCACCACCACCTTGAGACCGAGAAGCCGCACCTGTTTTTCCTAACGGAGACGAAGATAGCAACCCCGTCGGACGTGGCGTACCTCAACTACCCGGGTTACTCTCTGGAACACAAGTTCAAGAAGCAAGCTGGGGTCTGTGTGTACGTCCGCGATGACATTTGTTGTCGTCGTCTCCGTTGCTTTGAGAAATCGGGTTTTTCTGCCATATGGCTACTTGTGGACACTGGCGTGGAGAAGTCTCTCTACGTCGGCGTCTACAGATCGCACGCCGGTGACCAGGAGACGACAGCGCTCTTTAATTGCCTCGTGGAGTCTGCTGACCTGGCCCAGCAACGGTATCCAACAGCAAAGCTTAATTTTCTGGGGGACTTTAACGCCCATCATAAGGAGTGGTTGTACCCGTACCGGAAAACTGACCATGCTGGGTTGGAGGCACGCAAGTTTTCTCTATCACTGGATCTAACCCAGCTGGTGAATGTGGCAACGCGCGTACCGGATGTTGACGGCCATACACCCAATTGCTTAGACCTTCTGCTGACAACTGATCCGGACAGTCATTCGGTATCGGTCTCAGCCCCGCTGGGAACCTCTGACCACTGTCTGGTGAAATCCGTGTCGACTTGCACTCCTCCTGATGAGAGTCCTAGAGGCACGAGGCGAGTATGGCGATACGAGTCAGCAGACTGGGACGAGATGCGGCACTTTTTTGCGTCTTATCCTTGGCGGCATGTGTGCTTCTCCTCGGGTGACCCCTCGAGCTGTGCGGACGCGGTTGCGGATGTGATTCGGCAGGGAATGGAGTATTTCATCCCATTCTCCGACATTCCGCTCGGTCACAAAGCCCGACCTTGGTATAATGCAGATTGCGCCCACGCTGAGGCCCGTAAAGAGTCTGCCTACCAAGCTTGGGTCAGAGCCCGCGACCGCAAAGTTAGAGCACGTAGGGTTCGCGCGAGGAAAAGAGCCTTTAATTCTGCCGCCAAGTTCTGCAAGCGGGTTTTGCGTCGGGCACGTTTTGACCATATTGGACGTATTGGGGCCAAGCTGGCATCGCACCCTCCGGGTAGTAAACAGTTTTGGTCCCTGTCTAAAGCGGTTGAATTGAATTTCTGTCGTCCGACTTTACCTCCAATGCTGAAACCTGATGGGTCGCTGGCTCACTCTGCGAGTGAGAAAGCAAATTTATTTGCATTTCTCTTTGCTAGCAATTCACGTCTGGACGCTGGCTCCAAGCAACCACCTACTGTACCTCATTGTGACTCTTCGATGCCGAAGGTCGCTGTGCACACTAAAGAGGTCCGGAGAGTATTGTGCAGTCTAGACGTGAACAAGGCCAGCGGGCCTGACGGCATTCCAGCGAGAGTGCTGAGGCTGTGTGCGCCTGAACTGTCTCCTGTGTTGACACGCTTGTTCCGCCTCTCTCTTGTAAAAAGAACGGTGCCGAAGTCCTGGAAGCTTGCAAATGTGCAACCAGTGCCCAAAAAAGGCAACCGTGCAGACCCTGCCAATTACCGTCCGATCGCCATTACCTCCATTCTGTGCAAAGTTATGGAAAGGGTACTGAACAGTAAGCTGCTGACCTACCTTGAAGACAATAATCTCCTCAGTGACCGTCAATATGGCTTTCGCCGCGGACGGTCAACTGGCGATCTTCTTGTGTATGTCACGCACTGCTGGGGCGAGGCCATCGAGAGACACGGCGAAGCACTTGCTGTATCTCTTGATATCTCGAAGGCTTTTGACAGGGTCTGGCACGCAAGTCTACTCAGTAAGCTTCCTGCTTATGGCATCCCCGCTGGTTTTTGTAGCTGGATATCGGACTTCCTTAGCGAGCGGTCGATCCGAGTAGTCATTGATGGCTGCTCCTCTGACCTTATGGCTATTGATGCCGGAGTTCCTCAGGGGTCTGTTCTCTCTGCAACTCTTTTCCTGCTGCACATCAATGACCTACTTCAGCCCGGTATTGTTGGGTACGCAGATGACAGTACTGTGTCAGAGAGATACTTGTCCAGCGCAAAAACCAGCGTGGAAGAAGTTCGTTCCTTGAGAGAGGCTATGGTGGAGCGGACAGATTTGACCTTAAGACTTGTCTCCCAGTGGGGAGATGACAATCTGGTCTCCTTTAACGCCACCAAAACACAAGCGTGTCTTTTTACCGCTAAAAGGAGTATTTTCGAACAATCGCCTACTTTTCGGAGTGCGTCTGTTCCTGTGACTGATCGGCTCGAGCTCCTAGGCATGGAGTTGACATCCAGTCTCAACTTCGGCACCTCCATTGAGTACAAAGCCCAAATTGCGGCCAAAAAACTGGGCATCCTTAATAGAGTGAAGCGATACTTTACGCCTGGACAGCTTTTTACCTTATACAAAGCGCAAGTCCGATCCTGCATGGAGTATTGCAGCCACCTTTGGGATGGCTCAGCTAAGTATCAGCTTGCCGCGCTTGACTCGGTGGAACGCAGAGCCAAGAGGCTCATCGGCGACGTTAAGCTGGTAAATGCCAAGCTTCACAGCTTGGCTCATCGCCGCAAGGTTGCCTGCTTGTCGGTCTTCTACAGACTGTACTTCGGTGAGTGTGCTCAAGAACTCCACGATCTTATCCCACCAGCCCCCTTCTACCATCGGACATCTAGACGCACTGCAAGTTACCATCCTTACCTTGTTGCCATTCCACCAATTCGCACCAAGCGCTTCCAAACATCCTTTATAATGCGCACAGCGAAGGAATGGAACTCACTACCTGCGTCTGTGTTTCCGAACGCATTTAACCCGAATCTCTTCAAAGTTAGAGTGAACAGGCTTCTTCTGGGTAAGCTCGCTCCATCGTCGACTCTGTCTCTGTCATTGACTTAGACTAGAGTCAAGAGCAAACCCATCAAAAGTAAAAAAAAAAAAAAAAAAAAAAGAACTTGCCATGTCCGGTGAGGACCTGCGTCATGCGGAAGGTAAGGACGCCGTGAGGTCTTTCCAGCCACGCCTCAAAGAGGGGACTTACCGCCATTATGGTGGCGTGCCCAGCACTGGGTTGCAATAGTCGCTGACGCCATTTCACCGTGAGATCCCGCCGGAGCTCTGTCCGCCATACCTCGACCTGTCGCGGCAGCGGACTTTCACCCCGGCGTTGCATCTCCACGCGCATGTCATGCATGTGTGCAAGGACTTTTGCCTCCAGATCCCACGGTGGTAGGCCAGCCAGAAGGCTCGCCGCTTCGCGGGAGATCGTGCGGTAACCCCGCACCATCCGTATTGCCATGACCCTCTGGCAGCCGTTCAGTATGGTCGCCGGTCGCTTTTGCAGCGACGGCGCCCACACCGGCGCCCCGTAGAGGGCCATGGACCGAACGATCCCCGCGTAGAGCCTCCGGCAGGAGGCGTCTGGACCCCCAAGGTTGGGCAGGAGCCGTTTGAGAGCAGCCCCAGCCCGGTTGAGTTTGGGAGCCAAACGTCGGAAATGTTCTCCGAAATTCCATCGGCTGTCGAGAACGAGTCCCAGGTACTTCATCGTCAACCCGACGCCGATGCGAACTCCTCCTACCGTAAGCTGGGAGTCTGGTGGCGGCGTATTCCGAGGGCCATGAAAGAACATGGCCTCGGATTTGTGCAGCGCCACCTCGAGTCCCAACTCCTGGATCCTACCAACGACTATCGCAACCCCGCGTGTCGCTAGAGCGACCGCCGCCTGGTGCGACTCTCCCTGCGCCAGAACCAGCGTGTCGTCTGCGTAGCAGACCACGCTGACCCCGCCAGGGAGGTCGCCGCGCAGCACGTAGTCGTAGCCGATGTTCCACAAGGGTGGCCCCAGAACCGACCCCTGCGGAACACCGCACGACATCTCTCGACGTTTCCAGTCTCCCTGGTGACCGGGGTAGACAATGTACCTGTCCGACAGGTAGGCCTCGACCACTCGACAGAGGTATTCAGGCACCCGGTGGTACCGGAGTGCCCTCCGGATCGTACTCCAGGGTAGGGAGTTGAAGGCGTTGGCGATGTCCAAGGACACCGCCACGACGCTGCCACCCTGGGACACCGCATCCCCTGTCGTGAGGGCTCGCACGCGCATGATGGCGTCCACCGTAGAGCGCGCCCTGCGGAAGCCAAACTGTCCGTCCGACAAGTCCGGCCCCACCCGTGATAGGCGCGCGACGAGGCGGTTTGCAATGACTCTTTCAAAGATCTTGCCCACCTCGTCGAGCAGCACAAGGGGCCGGTACGCGGACGGAGATTCCGCAGGGCGCCCTGGCTTCGCTATGAGGACCAGTTTCCCCATCTTCCAGCGAAGTGGGAACTGGCCCCTCTCCATACATGCGCTGAAGAGCCCTCTTAGTCGAGGCCCGAGAGCCTCCATGGCCAGGACCCAGGCTTTCCCTGGCAAGCCGTCGGGTCCTGGGGCGGTGTTCTTGGCACTCAGCCTTCGCACCGCCACTCTCACCTCTACCTAACGAGTTAACAGTAGTCATTATTTTTTAAATAATATTGGTGTCATAATTTATTTATAAAAATATTGGTTTTATTTACTTGTTTTATGTATTCCGGTAATTTGTTGTATATTTTTATTGACATAGCATACGGACTAGAAGAGTGTAATTTGAGGCGGGAGGAGGGTAGATCTAGTCTGTTTTTGTGGCGCAACGAATAATTTTTTTGCATGTCTTCCCGTGTGTTATAAGACTCTGGGTATTTACGGACTAGTTTACATAATTCTAATATATAAATATTAGCTAAGGTGAGGATTTTATGTTTTTGAAAGCAAGGCTTACAACTATCTGTTTTTTCTATGTTAGTTATTATTCGTATCAGCTTTTTTTGTAGGATAAATAGGGAGGAAGCGTCCGTGCTATTTCCCCATAATATTACGCCATAGCTTAACCAAGAGTGGGCATATGCGTAGTATGTCACTAGTGCGGTTTGTAGATTTGTAGTTTTTTTTATTTCTCGTAGGGCATATGAAAATTTTGAAATTTTCGATTTAACTTTCTGTATGTGGGTTTTCCAATTTATATGTGTGTCTAATGTCAAACCAAGGAGAGTGAAATCGTTAAATACTTCTATATTTTGTTGATTGTATGTGAACTTTAAATTAATTTGGTTTTATTGCCGGGAATAAAAAGTATCTAATTAATTTTGTTTTTGTAAAGTTTATTTCAAGATTGTACTCGTTCATCCAGTTTATTACTATATCAAGAATAGTGGTAAGTTTTTCGTTCAAATTAGCATTTGTTTGGCATGAGGTGAGGATAGAAATATCATCCGCAAACAGTACACATGGCCCGTCTATGGTTTTGGGAAGGTCGTTTATGTATATTAGAAACAATAGGCCGCCTACTACACTTACCTGGGGAATTGATCCATGTATTGATCTGACATCTGACCTAATGATCTATGCTTCTTTTATTTCTTTATTATAATACTCCACCTCAACGAATTGCTCTCTTCCTTGTAAATATGATGCAAACCATTCATGAGCTTTTCCGCGTACGCCTATTTCATATAGCTTATTCAATAATATTTTAAATTGAACCTTATCATAGGCTTTTGTCATGTCGAGTATTATTCCTATTGCGTATTGTTTGTTATTTAGAATATTTAAAGCTTCTTGAATGTATTTATAAACTGCTAACGTTGTGGATCTGTTTTTACGAAATCCGTTTTGGCAATCATCAAAAATCTTATATTTTTCACAAAAGGAATATACACGGTCGCACATTGCTCTTTCAAAGACTTTAGATGCTGTGGGCAGAAGGGCGATAGGTCTATAATTATTTGGCTCTGTTTTCGCATCTTTTTTATGAATCGGCTTTATTAAAGATGTTTTTAGTTGATTTGGGAAAATGCCTTCTTCAAACGATTGATTAACTAATTGATAAAATGGGATGGTAAGTTCGTCAACGCACTGTCTGAAAAGAGTTGGTGGGAGTTCATCTATGCCGTGACTGTTTTTATTTTTTAAGATCTGGTTTATTTCGCATCCATCAACTGGGCTAAGAAACATGGTATTTTTAGTAGGGTTAATCACAGATGTTTCTCTCGATTCGCAGCCGGGTGCTCCGGTGGTATTTTTCCCAATGGATGCGAAGAAGTTGTTGAATATGTTTGCAACTTGTTTTGGTTCACACACCGAGTCCCAGTATTACGCTGAGCGATGATCGTTTTGCGTAGTTGTGACGCATACTTTGTAATGATTGTATTTAAGATTTTTTGTTATTTTTGTGGTATGCGTCGTGCCTGGCGCAAATAAACATTTTTTCTTTCTTTTTCTTTGTCTGTCGTTTGTAATGTTTTATTTTGCTTATCACCTTTTATATTTTTATGTGTCCGTTCTTTTACAATATCCTACATGGTTTTAACATTATTTGCTGATTTACTCATTTTATTCATGTGTAGCCGTTTTTACCGTTTTTTTTTCAGGATTTTTTCATATGTTTTGTAGTATTTTGTAAGTACTGGCTTATTTATTTTTAATGTTAGAATTTTTAATAGTCTTTTATTTTTACAGGATTGTTTTATACCAACGGTTAGCCAATAATTGTTTTGTTTTGTTTTCAATTTAAGTCGACGCGACGTGTAGGGATACATTCATCTAAGATATCTGTCAGTGTATTATGGAAAGACTGATAGTTCTCGTCTACATTTTTATTCGGCAGTATGAAACTGTTCCAGTTTTGTTCATTTAATTTAGACTTGAATTTTACTATGTTACTTTTGTTAAAAATTCTTTTATTGGCAAACCAAACAGATTGTTTAGTTTGTTGGTTTTGTATCATATGTATGATTGTTCCACTGTGGTCTGATAGAATACTATTCTAATGCCCACCGGTATCGGGTACAGGGTCCAAGCTACCAATGGTCAAGGCTCCTTAGAGAGGAACCTCCTAACGATACGCGCCGTGTTCAGGAGTACTACTTTCTGGATCAAACCCTTGATCCAGCTACCCAACGAGAACCTCCTCATATGTTCGTCGAGGCTCTTGGCCATTGTGCCATTGGCCGTCACGACTATCGGCACATGTCGATAACCTCGCGAGCCAGATCAAGTTACTTACTTTTCTTATGTCTCTCAGCCTTAACGAGGTTCTCGTCATGGGGGACCGCTATATCAACAATCATTGCACGACGCTCTAGTCGGGCTATCACCACTATCTCAGGCTTATTGGTAACAATAGTCAGTCAGTGATGATAGACCGATCCCAATACAACGTGACCTTGCCATTTTCGAGAACTGGGTCGGGCTCATACTTATAGTAAGGCACTTCCGATTCCACAAGATTGTATTTAAGAGCAAGTTGCTGATGGATAATCCTGGCTACAAGGTTGTGTCTATGCAAATAGCTAGACTAGAACAACCGGAGATAATATGACGGATGGATTCCCCCGGCCGAAGACATGCCCGACAGATATCAACCGTACCGTCCTTCACAATGTATTTTCGGTAGTTGTTCGTCATCATAACTTCGTCCATAATCGCAAATACAAAACCTTCGGTTTCCCCGAAAAGTTCACCAAATTGTAGCCAGGCCACGGACGCTAAAAGATCTTCATCGGGACCATGTAGGACCCGGTAGAAGAGTCCGTGAGGCGTTACTCTGCAGTACCTCCCTGAGGTCATTATTATCTAATACGATAGGTTTGCGCCAGTTCTCGTTGGCCAAGAAGAGCGGGGTAAGGACGTCCGTGAAGCATCCGTAAGAAAATTGGCGCCCAAAAACCGCCATTTTCCAATTTTAATGTAGCTAGTGACATCCGAAAAGTTAGTACGAATCGATTGACGTAAGAATCATCAAAATTGGCCAACGCGTTTGGTCTCTAGAACGCCACATAGGTAGTAACAAACTAACATACATAAACCGGATAAACACATTACCCTTCTTCGTAAGTCCGAAAAAAAAAA
The DNA here is from genome assembly GCA_947562075.1 of Orthosia gracilis. Lineage (NCBI taxonomy): Eukaryota > Metazoa > Arthropoda > Insecta > Lepidoptera > Noctuidae > Orthosia > Orthosia gracilis. Next base: position 41,726,564 of record OX387265.1, on the reverse strand, counting down.
CATGTTTGATGGCGGCGGTTCTTTAGTTTATAAGAGTTTATGTTGTTGGCTTGTTGTACGCTTTGGTGCAAACTGTTAGCAGAGAAAGCAATTGTTTATTAATTATATAAAAGCGAGTCTATATAATTAATTGAGTTTTTTTTTTAATGTCTAACTTATAATGAGGTACAGCTATTTGATTGCAAAATTACACGCTGGCAAACAAATAATTTAAAATCACTATTATTCTTTCGTAATACAACGAAAAAATATATGGACTTTCCGGTGAACTATGAGCAAAAATAATTTCCCATAGTCCACCGAGGTGAAATAAGCGGGTGGACCATGGGCAACACACGAAAAAAACATATCGGCTTTCACATCGCATTTGAGCTTTTTTCAGTTTTTGGTAACTGATTTACAGCTTTTGCCAAACTTTCAAAGAATAATCAATTTTATCTTTACATACTTTCTTTTTCTGTATTTTTTCTTATATTTCATGGAAAATCTCTTTATGAATGTCAACTTCCTGTGTCTGAATTGTGTGACTCAAATTATAATCGTCTTTTTTGTGTCATTTGGCATCTTGGTGATATCGTTTCTGTTGTTTGAATCGTATACCTCCATTTTTTTTAAGTCGGTTAAAATAAGAAGGATTGTTTTATCTTTGCACCTTATGCCACAAGGAAGTGTAACAGTTGGTAAGCCTGCTACGAATACTTGGATGTGATATGTGAAATCAAACTCATACTGGTCATTTAGGTTTATAATCTGAGAAAACTGTTAACTAAGGAATACAATTTTAAAACGATGTCTATGACTTTGAGCACTCTATTTTAACCAAGCGTCTCAGGCGACGACTATCGACCGAATGTCTCCGCTCGAAACACTCGACAAACTCCCGAGTGTTTACCAAAAAAATGATCGCCTCTATGGCAGCCCTTTGCAATTATTAAGACATATAGGTATTATATAAAACAAAAACCCTAAAAATAACCAAATTGTAACAATAAGATCATTCGTTTTTATTTAAAACAAGCCATTATAAGTTAAAAAGAATCAAAACCTAACAGAAGTTAGCACTTCGTGCTCAATAAGTTATGATACAACAAAAGTAGACGCCACGCACAATACTGTCCAAACTAAACACAATGAGTATCAAAGAATTCACTCAACTGGTATTTTTAATGTATCTACTTGTTATGTCTGACCACGCTGCTTGCTTTATAGGAATATGTTTGTACTCGAAAATCGTAGTATTATAAAGACATTCGTGTGCACGAATTACCTCGATTATCTTTACTTCATCGATGAACATTTTCACAACGCACGTCGACGACCTCTGTGATTGGAGTCTGACGCACAGAGCTGAGAGCATCTTATTATGTCTGGCAGTCACTGGCGTATGCCGCGCAAACGACAACAAAAACCCATATTGCAAGAGCGATTGAAACGGCGACAGCGATGAACGAGTGCGCGGCGAGTGACTCACCGCAAGCTGGGAATAAATTTGTCGGACGTGTCCGTAAGTCGCGACTCGCATCATCGCATCGTTTGGGACGTGGATTGCGGACTCGTCCGAGTGTCACATTCAAAATACATGAAATGTAGTTTTTGCGAAACCGATTAATACGATATAAATTTTTCTGAGAACATTATCGGAGATCTTAAATTATATTTAAAAAAAATATTGAATGCTCTTTTATATTTATTTGGAAATTTAAATCTAAAGATATTTTTTTTTCTATTTTATAATTATTTTTTTCACGAATAAATTCCTCAGTTTTTGAAACAAAATTATCAAATATTTCATGAAATATTTTTTATTAGTTAATGGTTTTTATTGTTTTTCTAATTCTGATGGTGGGACTTGGTAGCCTTTAACCTGAATGAAAAATGCAACTTTTAGAGAAAAAATCTTTTTTCTTCGAGATTTTTTTGAAACTCGCGATTCTGGAAATCGGTTCATAGTGAGGGCAAACGGGCAAGTGATGCGAAGAATAGATGGAAAATAATTGATAACTGAGATGATGACTAATTGAGATCTATGGATGTAGACATGGTGCGCTGAGCTCAAATAAATAGGGACTAAGGCAGGAGGATGATAATTATTATTTTATTATTTGAAAACCATGTTTCATGGCGTACAATACCTATATGGTAAGAACAAATTAAAACTACCTGTATCCCAGGAAAATAACTATAATTAGAGGACAGTCACAAGTCACAGGACGAAATCCTAGTTAAGAAATTTCACCGGAATTATGTTTATTATGGTAGTAGTAGGTAATGTTGACTGAAAGTCCATAAAAATTCCACCACAGATTAAAAAAATATGGGTCGTCAAAGGGCCTAAAATCTGATTTTTACTAGTTTTCGTAATGTTTTGATTATACTGCAATTTGTGCTCAGAGCAAGTATATTCCTCGTGCAATGGTCTACAAAAAATGCTTCATAAGATTCACTAATTTTCATAAGTTTAAATTTTCTTGTGTTTATTTTTTTGTACTCATTCTGTGCGTATGATAATTTAGGCTAGTTAAATTATTATTGGTTGATGTTCAATGATCGGACGCCGCGTCGGATGTGTTGCGTCAGGTAATGGAGTACTACATTCCGTTCTCTGACGTTGCAATGTCTAACGTTGACCGACCATGGTTCGGCGCCGAGTGCAAGCGTGCCAACGCGCTTAAACATGAGGCGTACCTGGCATGGGTCAATAGTCGGGCGCGCATAGCAAGCGACGTGGGTCAGCGGTGCAAGAAGGTGATGCGATGATCTCGGTTTGACCACATAAGCCTTATTGGGACCAAACTTGCTTCTTACCCAGCGGGTAGTAAAGCGTTTTGGTCCCTGGCGAAGTTGGTTGAATCGAACTTCTGCCGTCCCTCACTACCACCACTGCTGAGGCCCGACGGGTCACTGGCCCACTCCGCTGAGGAGAAAGCTAACTTGTTTGGCTCTCTTTTTGTGGAATCTTCACGTCTGGATTCTGGTGACGCGCGGCCCCATCCTTCTCCTGATGGATGCGAGACGAGTATGCTGGACATTCACATCCATCAAAAGGATGTTCGTAGGGTGCTGCGCAACCTTGACGTGAACAAAGCTAGTGGTTCCGACGGGATTCCGGCAATTGTTCTCAGAACCTGTGCGCCTGAACTGTCTCCGATCCTGACACGCCTGTTTCACCTTTCGTATGAGACGGGAAAAGTGCCGAATGCTTGGAAGCAAGCTAACGTTCAGCCTGTGCCCAAGAAGGGCAGTCGAGGTGACCCGGCCAACTACAGACCGATATCATAAACGTCCATCTTCTGCAAGAGTATGTCAGCTGTGTGGCTGCAAGAGTAGTGCTCAACTCCAAGCTCCTGGCATTCCTAGAAGCTAACGACATCCTCAGTGAACTGGGGATCTTCTAGCGTATACCATACACATCTGGAGTGAGGCCTTCGAGAAGCACGGGGAAGCGCTTGCCATCTCCCTCGACATCTCGAAGGTAAATTACTACAAACAACAGTACTCAACTAGAAACTTTTTTCGCATATCGGCCTCCAATTACAGTTATTTTCCTATTATTATTACTAATTATAAATTTTATCCCGGTCCCGGTTGAAGAATTATAGGCCCACAGGCCATGTCACTTCTTAGCAATTTCTACAAGTTGTTTTCAAGGGTCATCACGAATCGTCTCGCACGCAGTTTTGACGATTTCCAGCCTCCCGAACGAGTCGGATTCCAAAAAGGCTTTAGTACCGTGGATCACATGCATACCTTGCGGCAGGTTATACAGAAAACCGAAGAGTATAACCTGCCTCTTTGCTAAGCATTTGTGGACTACAATTCGATCGAGACTTGGGCTGTACTGCAGTCTTTCCAACGGTACCATCGGTACATCGAAGTGTGGAAGTGTTTGTGCAGAAACGCCACCATGTCAGTTCAACTTCAGGATCAGACCTCGGAACCTATCTTTCTGCAGCGAGGTGTGAGACAGGGAGACGTCATATCGCCGAAACTATTCACCACTGCACTGGAGGATGTCTTTAAGGTTCTGGACTGGAGAAGGCTAGACATCAACGTCAATTAACATCATCAAGTTATATCACTCACTTTCGATTTGTCAACGTTGTGGTGGTCATGGCTGAGAAGATCGGGGACATTAGTACAATGCTCGATGACCTCAGTGGAATCACTGAAAGAGCGGGTCTTAAAATGAACTTAGACAAAACCAAGGTGATGTTGAATGCCCATATTCCACCCCCTCCTATCAAGGTCGGAATTGTGAACGATTATGTCTACCTGCGATAAACGATCCAGATATATAGGTCCAACTTCGAGAAAGAGGTCAACCGTCGACTGCGACTCGGCTGGACAGCGTTCGGGAAGTTGCGCGGTATCTTCTCGTCCAACTTACTACAGTGTCTCAAAACTAAAGTCTAGTGTGTTAGTGATGATGTATGGAACTGAAACATGGTCGCTCACAATGGCCCTCATCAAAAGGCTTAGTCACCCAAAGGGCAATGGAGAGAGCTATACACGGAGTTTTTTTGGGTAACCGCAAGAGAACTCGGAGTTTCCTTGCGTAACCGTGAGAAAGAAAAATAAGGTTACCGACATAGCCCGAAGAATTGCCAAACTTAAGTGGCAGTGGGCAGGGCACATTGCTTACAAAACGGATGGACGACAACCGGAAGACATTGCGTTGGACGGCCTCCCACTAGGTGAAGCGACGACCTGGTCAAGGCGGTGGGAGTTTGGTGGATGCGAGACGCACAGGACCGATCAGTTTGGCGATGCTTGGGGAGGCCTATGTCCAGCAGTGGATGTATTTTGGTCAGCCAAACGTCCACTGCTGGGCATAGGCCTCCCCTAAGCCCATGAATGCATTGAATTAATTTTTAGTCATTAAAAATAACATTGGTCGTTACAAACATTTGGCTAATGTTTGTATTATAATTATTATGATCATAAATATTTATTAAATTATGAACGCTTAGGAAATTTATTTAATGTATAGCTTTATTCGCTTACGTATTAAGCGCCTTCCAAAATTGTAATATTTAACGTTAAACTTTCGTCTATTGATAAACTGTACATTTTTCCAGGCGCTTTTTCGACTCCGATACCACGGAGTATCGCCAAGGCAAATTCTTGTCCAACTCTATGATCTGTCTTTGGATCAGTATAATTATTGTCCTATAGACTGTTTGCCTAGCATTTATTTAAACGCACAACTAGATGTTACAATTCGACTGATTATGCAGCGCCATTTATTAGCTTGTTTATAATTAAAAATTTTGAAAGGCCTTTAATCTCTTGCCTAGCCTTTTTCCAACTATATTGGGGTCGGCTTCCAGTCTTACCGGATTCAGCTGAGCACTAAGTGTTTTACGTGGAGCGACTGCCTATCTGACCTCCACAACCCAGTAACTGGGTAACACGGTGCCCTTTTGGCAAGACTGGTGTCACATCTCAAGCTTCTGACTACCCGTAACGACTGTCAAAGATCCGGGACCAACGGCTTAACGTGCTTTCCGAGGCACGGAGGAAACTCGGTATGTTGAAAATGGTCACCCATCCACAGACCGACCTCGTCAAGCGTTGCTTAACCTTGAAGATCGATCCGTGCGGCTGTTATTATTTAGCCACCAGCTCCTCCTCCTTTGAAAGTTCTTTAATAAATTATAATATAACGACAATTAAAAAAAAAAATACCAATTGGGAAATGCAAATGGGGTGTCCTCTGGAACAGCAATTACATTTGCAATTTCTTGACCAAAGTGGCAACTGTCGAGCTTAGTTTAAAGAATCATTGAAAAAATCTACCTTGATTAGTGCCTTGAGCCTGTCAAATATAGTGACCATTCCAGATTTGTCGATCTTCGCCAGGTCACCAGTTCTGAGCCATTCTTCATCCACAAACACTTCGCTGTTGGCCTGGGGATTCTTCAAATATCCCTTCATTACGTTTGGACCTTTTACTAGCAGTTCTCCAACTGCAACAGGCAGTGCATACCCGACGTCTTCGTATGTCTTCTGACCCAATAGCGTCAGGCTTACCAAAGGAGATGCCTCCGTCAAACCATAACCTTGGCTGAACTGTATATCTCTCTGGATTTTTTTTTTTGTGACTAAGAATAAGGTATCAAAATCAAAATATCAAAAATCAAAATCATTTTTCATTTCAATTAGAACATTTAAAAGTACTTTTGAATTGTCAGACAAGACAAAATAAAACCGGCTAAGTGCGAGTCTGTCTCGCGCAAAGAGGGTTTCGTATAAACAGCTTCATTCAACAAAACAACTTTCTACTTTTTTTAATACTTATATGGTGTACATAATAAAGAGTATTCGATTCTATTCTATAAATAGGACACATTACTAAAGTTCATAAACTATGAAAGCACCGAACATTGCTCTGACGAAGGGACAAAATTAACTTTGCCGTTCGAAAGCTGTTGTCCCCATACATCAACATACAAAATTTTTACTTATCCAAGTACATTTTATAAGTTGGTCGACTATTACTCGTAAACTTGTAAAGCCTACTTAGCTGTTATACTTTTTTTTCTTTTAATTTCGTTATAATGATAAACTACTGCCGTGATTTGTTTTTCACATATCCAAAAGCAACAATTTAGCTGGCAATTTAGATGGCGAGACACTTGACTCTAACAAAAATTTGCAATTTAAAGCTTGATTTTACGCAAACTGATCCCCGAATAGAAAATGGTTTCCAGAGACCCGTAATATTTTTGAATGGCCTATCCAACGATACCCCACCGTATGCGATAGACGAGAAAAAAAGATATGCCACTTTATGTGTACAGAACGTACACATAAAGTGGGATTTACTTTACCACTTTGACAGCGTGATTAGTATATCATATCCATGCCCAATAATAGCTTTCTAGAACTAAGATTCTGTTAGCAAAGCTTCTGACGGACAGGCGGACAGATGGACATGGCGAAACTTAAAGGATTCCTTGTTGATAACGGAACCCTAAAAAAATAAGCTAGTATTACATTCGCTAGCGTGAGTAGGTCTCTGTAGAGAATCACGTGCAAGAAATTCCACGGATACTCTTTTCCATCAATCAAATTTAATTACATGTACTTGGTTATATCGTTCTTATTTCAAATGTAATTATATATATTATTATGTGGGAACGATGTAAAAAGACGTGCACGTAAAAACGTCTAGAGTAAAATAGACAACCCCAAAATACAATAAGTAATTAAAAACAGGCCGAGGCAGCCGAGGCATGACCAAGCCCATAAAATGATGGCGCCCGTTCACGAACATGACACCTGGATTAGCAACATTCAGCTCAACCATCATGAAGGGAACCGAAAGATCCAACACATGTTAACATCAGGGAGACATTTGAGAGAGCACGAGATACTTTCAACTGCCAGGGCACATTCAAGTCAACGAACGACCTACTAGGCTGTAAGTGGTACATTTACAGTTGGTATAAAATACTTACATATCAAAAATAGTAATCGACGTTGGTGGAGTAAACGATTCCTGAAGTGGAGCCGCGTTTGACCTCCCCAAGAAGACGAACCAACGATTTTAAAAAGGTGGCTAAGACAGGCTGAATACAGGAATCAGATCTGAGCACAGCTCAAATAGATCGAAAAACTGCATTGGTTTGCTCGTGTTGCAATCACCAGCAGTATGAGAACTACACCCAATGCCGTCCTACAGGTAATGCTGGGGCTGCCTCCTTTGCAACTCAACGTGCGGGAGGAGGCAGCCCTGGCCACTTTCAGGCTTCACCTATCAGGAACCCTGAGTAAAGACTCCACAGTCAAGCACACACGCATAAAGTAAGATGAGGTAAAACAAAGACCAAACCAATGGTAACATCATCCTGCGACAAAGCCCCAAAAACATACCACTTTCATAGTCACTACAACATAACACTAACAGAAGAACAGTGTGACTACTCAGGCCCGAAAAAGATGAGAGTATACACCGACGGATCGAAGGTCAACTCCGGTACAGGAGTTGGAGTCTTCTCACACGACCTCAATATAAACATATCCAGCCCGCTACGAGTGATCAACACCGTCTATCAGGCGGAGTGTGTGAGGATCATACAAGCGGTATCTAGACACCCACATACGTATACTCTCCGACAGCGCCTCAGTCCTCCAATCCTTATGGGAAAAATTTATAACATCGAAACTAATACTAGAATGTCACAACGCACTGGAACAAACTAATTTATGTAGTTGAGACACGGTGACACTGCAATGGATAAAGGGACACAGCAGATCACTACACACCAGATACACAGATCTTTTGTCAGTTCTCCGTCTGTGTCTGGGTGAATACATAGACGGAGAACTGGTGGACCTCGATACCGGGCTGCAGGTAGTCCAAAGAAGCTTTGCCATCCTTGGATAGTAGACTTACTAGGCCTTTACTACCTGGACAGGATTGGCCTGCGCCTGATGACGGAGACCATCACGGGACACTGCTCACTCAGCAAACACTTCCACACAATAGGCATACCGGACAGTCCTCTGTGCAGCGCATGCATGGAGGCTGAGGAAATCGTCGCGCACGTTCTCTTTGAATGCACAGATGTCACCCAGATAAGAACACCCCTAGGGTCACCAATATCTTACACAGTTTTTTAATTAACTTCTGGAGCGAGGTGGGCTGGTTGGAATAACCACCAAACGGCCGCCACGGCCCACACACAATGGTCGACCTGAAGGACTAAGTGTGGAAACCAAATCCCCTAACATAGATAGATAGAAGGTAACAATAAAATAAACAGTTTGTCACAACGATTCAATATTATATTTTAAACAATAAATTAAAAAACAAAACTGAAACAACCACCTCTATTTAACAAATTCATCTTTTAGGGCTTTCCTAAGTATCTTTCCGGTTGAATTCTTCGGTATCTCATTCAAGAAGGTAATTTGATTAATCTTCTTGTACGGCGCTACTCTTTTGCTGACAAACTCAACGATTTCTTTGTCAGTTGCTTTGACTCCTGGTTTCAATACTACGAAACCTCTTGGTCTTTCTCCAGTGGCTGAATCTGGGACCCCAATAACAGCTGTGTCTAATACAGCTGGGTGTTTCTTTAGAACGTTTTCTAATTCTGCTGGTGGGACTTGGTAGCCTTTGACCTGAAAGAAACGGGTAAAAAGGTACAACTAGACTATTCGATAATGATAAAAAATCCTGTTTTGTTTTTTTCGCGAATGCAACGTCATCCATTAGCTTGCATGTGAATTTATATGGCCTCAAACAGAGTGAAAGACTAGCGTGAAGGCGGCGGTGGATGCGACACATCTAATATGTAACAGAAACTGCCACTTGTGTTTAGGGGTAAGATAAAATGAACAAACAAATTGTAATGTTTTTGGCTAATAAAATCCTGTTCATGCATAGCAATAACGTTAGAAATTACTGTACCAAAAACGCAGTCGTCAAAATATCTCAGCTTTATCAAAATTTAAAACGAAATCTACCTTGATTAGGTCCTTGAGCCTATCAGATATAGTGACCAATCCAGTTTCGTCGATCTTCGCCAAGTCACCTGTTCTGAGCCACTCTTCATCAACAAACACTTCGCTGTTGGCCTCAGGATTATTAAAATACCCCTTCATTACATTAGGGCCTTTCACCAGAAGTTCGCCAAGCTGAAACATAAAATATTTTATAGTTTCTAAAGGTAAAATAGAAAAAAAATGGTTTAGAGGAATTGATTTGATGACATTGGAGAAATTGATACAGCAAATAATCGGCAAGTGCCGAAAACGTATACCTACTACGCTGAAAAAGTTTATTTGTAAAGGATTTCGTTGGAAAAGTACAAAAATCATTAATTATGTCTCTGGCAGTATTTCAGCAGTGCTTGAAAAATCGGCATCCATACGATTCAATAGGGAACGTTACTGTCATTGCTCTCGCCCGATGGCGCTTGACAGAGTGGAGTACAAAGAGTATGTAACACTGTCGTCAATAATAATAAAGCTATTTTGTTGATGTTGTAAAGAGAGGTATTGATATTTTCATGGAGACCTTACACCGGGTGGTGCAGTAAAACATAATAATATACATTAGCTGCAAATACCATTTTATCGTGCAGCAGATACGCATTAATGTACATTTTCAGTCCTATCCATTTTTCTATGTTTATTTATCAAACCTGAAAGAATGAAAGCAGTAGGTTGTCTGAAAAAGGTTGTCTGGTAGATATCGCTGTCAGCGATAAGGCCGCCTTTGTACCCGTAGTTATAAGTATTATTGTAAAAGAGATGTGTAACTTCATTTTTTGGTGTACAATAAAGAATATTCTATTTTATTCTAGGTTGATGAAATGTAATAATATCAAGAGCCATTAAACTTAATTATGATTCAATGAGCAGATTCCTAAATTTTGAATAAGAACTACCAAAACAAAGATATTTAATATCTTCTCTTATCTGCTTTTACAACTCACCTTTCTAATCTACACATATAAATAAAATTGCAGTGTCTGTTTGTAATATTGAAATAACCGTTTTTTAGTACATATATATGAATATATATACGGTACATAGACCAAAATGTTTTTTTTTTAATTTTTGTCTGTCTGTTTGTTCCGGTTAATCTTCGAAACGACTAGAACGATTTTGACGGGACTTTCACTGGTAGATATCTGATGTTATAAAGAGAAATATAGGCTACTCACAGATCCTGCGGGAAACTTAAAAATATAAATATAAACTTTACAAGTTTGACGCGGACGAAGACGCGGGCAACAGCTAGTAAAATATATAGCCATTTATATAATAGCCAGCGGCTTCGACCGCGTGATGGTCGAAAATTATCCCGAGGGCACATATTCCCAGGATAAAAAGTGTCCTATATGCTATTCCTGATTATAATCTATCTCTGTGCCAAATTTGCCATTTTGCCATTTAAAGAGATTGTCGATTTTTAAATTTGAGGCTCATTAGCCAAAGCCAAATGTCATCCCAAAGAAAAATTTTTGCGATGACATTTCATCACTAACAATGTATGTAAGCAGATGTCCGGATAAACGGAAAAAAGCACATAACATCAGGGTAGCTGTCGGCTTGTCTTGCCATCCAAAATAAAACGTTACGTTCAAAAGGTTAGTAAAAATTTACACTCACCTCGCCAGGTCCTAAATTCTCCATGTTTGCGTTCACAATCCTCATCTTTATGTTTGGCACAGCATACCCGACGTCTTTGTACGTCTGCTGTCCCAATGGGGTCAGGCAGACCAGGGGAGATGCCTCCGTCAACCCGTAACCTTGGCTGAACTGGACAACACGCTGGAAAATGGTGAAAAAAAATGAGTTGCTGCTGGAATGTATAACTGTGATTATGATGTGTAATGAGGATTTGTGACCGGTTGGACAGCCTGGAAAAATTTGCCTTTCTTTCTGCTAGAGATATTCCAATGCTCCTGCCATGAACTCTGAAGATTCAATTTGGGAAGGGACAACAGATCATAACTCAGGTGAGTATTATGTGAGAGAACAGCAGTTACAGATGAACACGCTTCTTTAGCCAATACATCAACACATTCGTTACCCTTGATGCCACAATGACTAGGTATCCAAACTAACTGAACATCTCTTTAACTGCTAGCACATGCAAATAAAGATTTTGTAATTTTTAAGAGCTACGTATTCTTCTTTTAAACGGACTTTGTGCTAAGGCCTGCAAACAACTAAGTGACTCTGTAAAAATGACGGCTTTCTCAATATTACAGTCCTACCAACTTATCTGTGAAATGGCAAAAATCGGAACTACGACCGTCATGTTGAAATGTCATTCGATTGTCAGTGTCTACTACATTCGGGTTCTCTGGTAGTTTTGTCGTGATATTGCTGAATTTATAAAGTTAAATATGCTGAAAGCTATTAAAAGTGATGCTCGAAACATTATTCTAAAGGTTAAAACCTTTTAAGAAGATGCTCGGGCGGGGTCTCCGATTATTCCATTTAAACAAATATACAAACGAATTTCGGCAGCGACAAGTTAGTGTTGTCAACTTTCTTGTTATAAATTACCCGATACTTAACTAATTATTTAATTCGACGAAATATTCGTTTTATTCTTGCTTTGCAGCAAGAATACAATAACCTAACCTAACCTGCGTTAGCGGTACGATAACGTACATCTATTAGGTAACCTGCTAAGTGAGTGAGCAAACAACCTGCCTGATTTCAAATTTCTACTAACATTTATTTTACTATCTTATATTTCAGGTGTGAGTCAAGGACTTATTTCAAAAATAGTTAAGGAAGGGCACGCAGCAGAAGAAACTGGCATAAAATTCGGACACCAGGCAAGGAGAGAAAACGTAAAAGTGGATTTGTGCATGTTGATGATTTTGACATGGGTGTTATACGGAGGAAAATATATGAATTTTATTCTGCTAAAAAAGAGAGAGATATGAGATTGAAAAAATTTTAGAAGACAATAGACACAAATGCTTATATTTACCACCTTATCTCTGTGATCTCAATCCCATTGAACTCATATGGAGCACAATGAAAAGAAAAGTTGCTGATGTAAATATTGAGCACAAAAATGCTGAAATTTCCCGCCTAGTTAGAGAAGCTTTTGACTCTATTACAGTTCATGAGTGGGCACTGCGTTGTCAACACGTTAACAGGTTAGAAGGAGAATACTTAAAACATGATTTGTATTTAGATAAACCTTTTTTTATAGAAGTGGTAAGTGACACTGAAACATACTCGTAAAGCGATAGTGATAATGATGATAGTGGTACGGAAATAAGCGGAGTATGGCCTCACAACCAGGATGAAGTTGTGTATGCAGGTTCATCTAAAGATCACAATTACTGTAAAACCTGGTTTTCAATAAATCATTGTAAAGCAATTTGTTTTTTTTTTTATTACACTGCACTACCACTGGGTACCACTACTCATTATAATTAGTCAAATCTGGTGTTAGGGGTTAGGTGCGGTCATAACTAAATGCTAGACATCCAGGTACCTCTTGCAGGGTAGGTACCTACTTAACTTTGCCTAAGAATTTAGCTTTATCTACTACAGGAATATTATGAATCGAAATATACACTGAGACATGAGGAATCTGTCTTTTGCGAGAGAATATTAGTGCCGAGCTTTTAGGTGTGGAAAGGGAAAGGCCATGGCTTAAAAGCCACTGGTTTAAAGATTCCAAAAAGAGGCATAGAGATGAAGCAGTGTCGACGATCGAAGGATCTGTCACGTACAAAACAATGTCATCGGCATTTGACAATCATTGTTTAAATAGGACCCAAAGTCGGCCGTATATAAATTGTATAGAAGAGGACTGAGAACAGAGCCCTGTGGAAGTCCCTTCCACGTCTGCCTCTCCTCAAACACCTCTCCCTGGACTCTCAAAACCATCGACCGGGACATAAGGAGACCACATATGCTTTGAATCATCTTAGCCAGACTCAGCTGTTGGAGAACGTTATCATATGCGGAGGAGATGTCGAGGAAAGCGGCAACAAGGAATTGATTTTTAGAGAAGGCTAGGCAAATATCCGTAACTGAGACACCTATACTGTCACAAAATATTTGGCCGAAGGCCATTCGGATCATCTGCATGTTTGCCAGGTTTAAGGGAATTATAATTTGGAGCTTCCATTGGTCTGGTACCCAGCCATGACTATAAAAAAAGTTAATTATATTTAGAAAGCAGGTTTTAGCCTTGTCGCCAGCATGACAAATGAAAGAATATGGCACCCCATCAATACCAGGAGCTGAGTCCCGGACATGACGGAGTACCACATTCAGTTCTTCCAAAGTAAAAGACGCATGAAAGGGAAACATTACCTACATACACACATTCGGATAAGAGGGGAACATATGGTGGAGCTATTTTGTCACAGAAAAGTTCAGCAATTTCCCTAGTTATTGGCGAAGAGGTAGAGGGGGAACACCTACGTCTAAACCTTTTAATGGTTTGCCAGACTACTGAGACTGGAGTAGATGGAGACAAGGAGGTGCAGAATATCACCCAACCAGCACGTTTCTTCTTGCGAACAAGATGTTTGGCTCTAGTGTTACTCTGGAGGTATTGGTAGAAGATCATTGGTACACATATTATCTGCATTGTAGCGTCTCTCGGCCTCTGGTTGAATATCAAGCTCCAGGTGTGCTGCTGGTGGTCTTGACTGAATAATAAAACTACTTCGATGATTTAAAGACTGTATTCTGGTACATATTTGAGACGACCGATATATGTGCGCACGCTCAAGATGTCGGCGAGTGAGTGGCGCGGTGGGGGAAGCTCGCGAGCGCGGTATGGTATATGACCCGATGTGACGTCAGGAACAGATTCCCCGCGTTGAAGAGTAGTCTTCAAGATGATGCTGAAGAGACAGGAAGCGGGCATATGTTGTTGTATGCACGCGTAATGATGCCCTTCTTCGTCAGGATGTCGGCGACTCGGCAATGCCCGTCTGAGCCAGCCTTCACTGCAACCACTCTGCCCAGCAACCATAGAAGAGGAGGAAGGTTAGCGTTCTTCACTAAGACCATGGTGCCAGTTTTCAGGTCTTGACCAGCTGTCTGCCATTTGGTTTTCTGCTGCAGGAGAGACACATACTCATTAGAGAAGCGCTGCCAAAAATGCTGTCGTAGCTTTTCGACACGATCGTAGCGCTGTAGCCGCTGAACATTGACGTCGGTGACGTCAGGACGAGGGACTGACGTGAGTGGTCGTCCGATGAGGAAAAGAGAAGGAGAAAGATAAGAAAGATCTGATGGATCAGTGGATAGAGGTGTTAAAGGTCTGGAATTTAAAATAGCCTCTATCTGAATCAGACAAGTTGAGAGCTCTTCATATGTAAGGTGAGTTAAGCTCATGACTCTACGTAATAAATGTTTGGTGGACTTTACTGCACTTTCCCAAATCCCACCAAAATGTGGGCTGTAAGCAGGTATAAATTTGAATTCAATGTCTTTGGTTGCAAGATCTGACTCTATACTATTAGATGAAACCTTTAAGAAGCGTGAAAGCTCATTGAAAGCTCCCACAAATGTAGTGCCGTTGTCGGAGTACACGCGCTGAGGCTTGCCTCGACGACTAATAAATCGGCTGAAGGCCGCAAGAAAAGCTTCCTTGGTGAGGTCGGAAACCAGCTCCAGATGAACGGCTCTGACTGCAAAGCACACAAAAACACAAATGTAAGATTTCAGTAGCTTACATCCTCTACCCTTACGGTCGGCTATCAACACTGGCCCGGCATAATCTAACCCTGAATTCAAAAAGGGGTACTCTAGATGAGTCCTATCGCTTGGTAGGTTGCCCATGACGGGTTGTATAGGCTGAGCCTTGAAGCGAGTGCAGCGAACACAGTTACGCACTACATGCTTAGCTAGGTTTCTGCCTGCTAAAGGCCAGTAGGTGAGTCGAATGTGCGCTAAAAGTAATTGTGGCCCTGCGTGAAGGAGTAATTTGTGCTCTCTTTCGAAGATAATTTTTGTCAAATGATGTTTGCATGTAGCAAAAAAGGATAGGATGCTTAACATTGTAACTATAGTTGGAATTGTCAAGACGTCCTCCTACGCGTATTAAGTTGTCTGAATCAATGAAGGGAGAAAGACTTATTAAACGATTCTTTTTATGTAAGGCCTGATTAGTTCTAAGAGTTGAATATTCCTCAGGAAACATTTCCTGTTGAGAAAGACGTAATATGAGATTCTGTGATGATCGTAATTCTGAAACTGTTAAGTAAGATGATCTTTTATTATTATGATTTTGACAATTATGGATGAATCTTTGTATGTAGGCTACGATTCTTATGAGTGATGTAAATGATGACTTTTTAATAATTAAATTCGTAAATATGTTGTTATGATTTTGTTTATGTGTGTCAGTACTTGTATGTAAAGATGTTTCTGGTAAAGTGTGTATTTCTGTATTAGGTGAAGTAGGGAATTTGATTTCTTTATGATTAAGAAAATCAGGGCCCGACCACCAAAGAGTGGATGAGCTGATACAATCAGCCTTCACCCCCCGAGATGTGAGATCGGCGGGGTTGCTCTTAGATGGCACATAGCTCCACGTCTGTCCGGTCGTAGCTTCTTGTATTTCACTCACTCTATTGCGGACGAATTGATCAAGGCGACTCGGCAATGTTGACAGCCATCCAAGCACGATCATGGAGTCACACCAAAAGTAGCAATGATTAAAATCAAGAGTGAGTGATTTACGTACCTTCACAAAAAGTCTTGTGCCCAGTAAAGCACCACACAACTCCAACCTTGGTATGGTTGTGGGCTTTATAGGAGCGATCTTATTTTTGGAAGCTAAAAGGCGAACGCAAACTGTTCCATCGACTGCTACCGTTCTGATGTAACTACATGCACCATAGGCGCGTTCTGAACTATCTGTAAAGGTGTGTAGCTCCACTAAACAAGCATTGCTACACGATATCCAACGAGGAATGTGAACAGAGTTAAGAGCTGAAAGTGACTGTACAAAATCATGGAATTGAGATTTTATTTCTGTCGTTACTTCATCATCCCAGTTACATTTAAGTATCCACAGCTGCTGCAACATAAGTTTAGCCTGAAGGATGCATGGCCCGACGAGGCCAATAGGATCAAATATTTGACTTATTAAAGATAAGATATTACGCTTTGTAATTTTTGAAGTTGATTTTAAATTTATTGAAAAATATAAAGTGTCTGAATTACAGTCCCAGTATAACCCAAGTGTTTTGCTAGCTGTGTCATTTAAGTTTAATTTTTTATCTTGGTTTTCTGGTTTAATGTTAGTGACTGCCTGTAATATCATTGGACTATTTGATTGCCACTTTCTAAGGTGAAACTTGGCGGACTCGAGAGTATTCACTACACCGTGACATAAATTTATGACTGACTCAATCGAATCGCTACCACTCAAATAGTCGTCTACGTAAAAATCACGCCTGATGGACTGACTTACCTGTGGGTCTGAACATTGATCTGCAAGCGAAACTAGGCATTTTGTGGCCAAATATGGGGCTGAAGCTGTACCATATGTCACTGTATTTAATGCATAGTTCTTTAAAGGGTCTGAGGAATTGAATCTGAAAACAATTTGTTGTAACGGGCGCTGAGACGGCTCAACTAAAATAGCTCTGTACATTTTTTCTATGTCACCCGTTACAACAAACTTGTGTTGCCTGAATCTTAGAAGGATGGATAGCAGATCCTCCTGAACGGTAGGACCTACCATTTGAATGTTATTGAAGGACTTGCCCGAGGTGCTGGAGGCCGAAGCGTCGAATACTACGCGAAGTTTTGTGGTAGAACTTGACTCGCGCACAACACCATGATGAGGCATAAAATAACTAATTTCTGAATGATTTGCTTCTGAATATTCTGTCATGTGATGAAGGTCAATATATTCTTGCATGAATTGCAAGTATCTGTTTTTAAATGTGGAGTCCCGCTCAAATCTACGCTCCAGGGAGAGGAAACGACGCTTAGCCATAACGTAAGAGTCACCTAAGCACTCGAGCGAGTTCTTCAATGGTATGGTGACAATGAATTGACCATGCGTATCCCGACGTGTGGTCTCTTGAAAGAGTTTTTCACAAGCCTGTTCTTCTGAAGAGAAACAGTTTGCTGACGACACCGTGTCAAGTTCCCAGAAGCGAGACAGCTGATCGGACTCCTCGTGCGAAAGAAAGTGACAAACAGAAGGTTGTGTACGAAGACGAGACCGACTGACGCGGCCCGATATAAGCCAACCTAGTTTAGATGATTGTAGTCTAGGCTGATTGTTGCCTAAACTAATAGTTTCGCAACCTAAGACGTCCCAGAATACCTCAGCGCCTACTAGAATATCGATAGCAGTAGGCACATGGAATGATGGATCTGCTAACTGAATACCTGGCGGGATGGTAATGTCCCTTTTATCAACATACGAGCCAGGTAGCGACTGTGTGATTTTTGGTAAAACAAAACAGTTTACTTTCGCCCGATAGCCACCATCATAAGACCGCAAATGAAGACTGCAGGTTTCTGTGGTACTAGAAACTTGACCGTTTATACCTGAGACGGTGGAGCTAGTGCTGCGTTTTACCAGGCCGAGCTTCCCACAGAGATCTTCGGTGATGAAGTTGGAGGTACTGCCGTTGTCCAACAGTAGTCTGACAGTATGAAGCTCTCCATTGACGTCTGTCACCTTTGCCAAGGCTGTGGATAGCAAAATGTGAACCTGATTAGTGTCTGAACAGGGTAACACGATGTTAGTTGACAAAACAATGTTTTCTCCTGCCTGTTTTTCTGTGGAATCCCTATGCAAGAGGGTATTGTGTCTGATTTTGCAATATTTGCAATGCGAGAGACTGCAACGCTTTTCGGTATGACCTGGCCTGAGGCAGTTCATACAAACGTTGCTTTCTGATGCTTTTTTAATGCGTGCTTCTGTGTCAAGATTTCTGAAAGACTGACAACTGAATAAAAAGTGATTCTGAGAACACATAGGACATTTAACGTTGTCTGAATTGTTATTGTTTTTTGTTTTTGTTGTTGTGAGGTAGTTTTTGTTTTTGTTATGTTCGCTAGTGTTTTTGGTCATCGTTGTGTTTTTATTATAATTTAAGGACTCAAGTAAATCTGCTCTGTTTGTTAAAAATTTTGTAAAATCTTTTAAAATGGGAAAGGTATCTAAATTGTTTTTATATTCTTCCCATTCCCTTCGTGTGACCTTGTCAAGTTTTTCTGACATCATGTATATTACAAGGGTTTCACCTAGACCCCCTTGCGCAGAAGGCTGCCCTAAGGTGGACAAGGCACGAAGATTTTTATTTGTGACGTCAATCATGTTTCGCAACGATTTACAAGATTCATGTTGAATGTGTTCAAAATTAAATAAGGCCTGCACGTGATTATTAATAAGAAGTCTTTCATTGTCGTACCTTTCTGATAATAATTGCCAAGCTGTACCGTAATTATCTGCTTTGAAATCTATGCTTTTTATCACTAATGATGCGCTGCTGGTTAAGGCAGCACGTAAGTAATGAAATTTGTTGATGTCCTGTATGCTGTCATTGTTATGAATAAGGGAAAGATACGTATCTCGGAATTCAAGCCAGTGTTGATAGTCCCCGTCGAAGTGAGGCAAGTCTATCTTAGGCAGCCGAACGAAGTCATGCTTGCAGCCAGAGCCGTGGCGCTGGAGGTCATCGACAGAGGTAGCAGACACGAGCGCGGGCGAAGAAGGGCGCGCAGAGGCGAGGCTCGCCCCCGCGCGCGCCACCAGCGCGTGGTACTGCGACTCGAACTGCTCCCTCTCAGTGTACATTTCGTCCGCATCCTCAGACAACAGCTCCAACTCTGTCTGCAAAACGTCAAATTCCTTATATAATGTTTCCATTAAACTAAGACGGTTTTTTAACTCTGCTGCTTGATAGTTATCTAAATCATTACCCGTGCTAGGTAATAATCTTAAAAAGTTACAGAAATGCGTGAGCTTTGCTTTGTAGCCTCCACGCCTCTTTACCAGTTCCCTTAACTTTGCTTCAGACATAATGAGAAGATAGGTAGAAGCACGTAGAAGATAGCTTAGGGCTTAGGCAAAGGAAAAAGTCGGCAGTGCAAGCAAAGACAGTAAACCAATAATGCAAGTTAAGTTAAATAATATACTGCGTAAACAGCTGACCAAGCCTATGGAGCGATAAGAACAACGATAAAAAATCACTAATGAGGTTGTTTACTAGTTTAGCGAACACGTGTGGCTAGCGAACAAAGGAATGTTTTAGGCAAATTAAATTATGATATTTTATGCAAAATGACGATGATTTTATCCTGGAAACTTCCACTGAATAAGTAGGCAAGCTACGCTAAGCTATATATGAAGAGATCAATGTATGCCTGATCCGTATAGCACTACTTTAAATTCCTGGAAACAAAAGGCAAAAAGACAGGATAAGATAAGGATAATGGAACGGACTCACTCAGAATTATGTCCCTCTGGATGGACCAGTCCTACTAGTCCTGTAAGGCCAAGGCGTAGGCGAGCTTGCGGTATGGACGCACGACCGCCAGTCCAAAGTCCACAGGAGGCGCGTGCGTAGCACAAAAACGGCGATCTTCTTTTCCGCGAAGGACCACTGATTGAATATCAAGCTCCAGGTGTGCTGCTGGTGGTCTTGACTGAATAATAAAACTACTTCGATGATTTAAAGACTGTATTCTGGTACATATTTGAGACGACCGATATATGTGCGCACGCTCAAGATGTCGGCGAGTGAGTGGCGCGGTGGGGGAAGCTCGCGAGCGCGGTATGGTATATGACCCGATGTGACGTCAGGAACAGCCTCATTCCTTGTTTTGACAACGGAAGTGCATTCTGAATCTCACCATGCGGGTGAACGGATTTTATTTCTGGCACTGTTTCTTAGCGGCAAAGAGGAATTTGCACTCGAGGTAACAGCTGTGACAAAACCCTCATAACAACTTTTGACATGGTGGTGATCAGAAGGGCTTGATAAACATGAATTTAAATTGGGAAGAAAATGAATTTTATCCTCTAATAACGAGACAAACCTCCATCGCGGATAATATTATATTTGCGATCCCTTAGACTACCCACTGACCAATTTTATTAATAATTAAATATTTCCCGAAATTAACGGGATGCAGAGTGGTGCCTGCATTAACCTGTGCCTCCACACGAGAAACTGGAACAATGTAAGGTCCTTTATCCAAAGCGGAGTATCTTACGGCCAATTCGCTCTTAGGCTGTTTGTCTGGAGATGTCGGTGTAGGTAGTTCTGCGTTACTGGGACGTTTGCGCGTACTTTGTAAGACTTCCATGTCAGACACACTGCAGACTACACCTGCAAACTGCGATAGGGGGCTCGGCGAGGGAGGAAAAGAAGTTAAGAAGGCTGGAATATCAAGAGGGTCAGGATCAGGTGGTTTGTTTCTATCCATTATGGGTGAAACAGGCGAAGGAAGTAGAAAATCACGGTACAAACTTGTTTCTACAGTCTAGGACAACACAATTAAAATTAAAAACAAGTCACAAAAGTAGTAAAATAAAAACTGAATTATAACCACAAGAAACTAAAAACAACGTTTGCTCCAGTGCGCTCCAAGAAACCCGTGGCGAGAATCCAACTGTGGTTTTTAATTTCATGGGCTAAACTGACAGTTGCCAATGACTTTTTTTTTAAATGTTGCAAGCGCGGAGCATAGTGTTGTAGGTAAGGCCCAATCATAAGTGATTCATCGAATCGATATGACTTGACTCCTCAATTTAATTTTACTAATTGGTGTAAATAAATGTTTTATGAATATAAACGTAATATATTTAAATATAACAGTATTCATACACATAGTACATAAACTTGTGGCAACACCGTTGCACTACTGGCCGCACAGTGATTTAAATAATTAAGAAACAATGCGGAGACAGGTCAGTCATGCCAGATTTTTCCTACCAACCAAGCTGAGCTAGTTGTGAAATGGTATTCCTTATTTCTACATACTCCTAAGTTAAATTATACAGCATCCTTCTATAAGTCGACGTTTCATTTAACTAGCAAGATCCGGGCAAGAAACTACCGAACACACTCAACTGCCGCCCAGGGGCATAGGCGGCCGACGCCCCGGCGATATCCTGGAGCCGAGGCGTCGTAACTTCCAACCCCTAAATTGGTGGCCCCGACGTTCGGATGAACGAGATTTTGCTGATTTTTTTTTGGATTTACATTGACATTTTCAAGTGAAAGCTAGTGTCATTCAGTAGAACTATTAACAGTGTTGTGTTTTTAAACTTCGGAACTGTTTTACCATAAACTGTCATTCTGCGATCGTTACGTTTGTCATCCACGTCAACGTCATGACTGTCAAACGGTTTTTGTAAACAAACTTTTTAATCTCGTTGTAGTTTTCATGAAATAATTACATAATTTGAGTTGGTTGTGTTATACATAAGTGTTAGTAATAGTCAAGTTTTTACGGCAGGGGTATTATAGTAAGATAGTGAAACTAAGTATATTATGTGAATTGTTTTTCAACTGCACGCATTGCTTACTTATTTACTAACAGCTTCACGTTTAAAACACTTCTTGATTCTAACTTATTGGTATAATTTGCAAGATTTATTTCGTGCTTTATGGTTAATGCGAATGTTTAATATTTGTGTTTTCGCCGATATCCAATTGTATTTGTTGACGACGCGGTTGGCCCAGTTGGTAGTGACCCTGCTTACTGAGCCGAATTTCCTGGGTTCAAATCCCAGTGTGTGCAAATATTTCTTGGTTTTGTTATGCCACTAACCCCTACCTCATTTTAACTAAACAAATCTAACTAAACGTACTTTCTTTTTATGTCTTTTGAATGTTTGTTTACGTGTATACTAACAACTAAAGCTGACGAGTTAAAAGCTTTGGTTGAACGTTTGGAAGCTGAAACTACTGCGCTTAAGCAACAGCTACAACAAACTTCAGAGATCTATAAGGTTTTGGTCCTAAGGTATGTTGGTATCATAAGAAATGTAACGAAAGGGCGATCAGGTGCATAACCCCGTGCAGCTGGAAACCTAATGACCAGGGAAACGCGATGAACAATCCGAAGAGGCGGCCACTGATTGCACTAGTTCCGGCCGCCGAATATTTGTAACAGATCAGAAATCTAAACATCAGTATTTAATGGATACGGGGTCTGATCTTTGCTATTTCCTTCGGTGTTTCCTCAGAGGTCGATATCAACTCAGCACTTACAATTTGAGCGCCGCCAATGGCAGCTCGATGGGCTCATACGGCGACATTTCCTTGCAGTTGGACTTAGGCTTACGCCGAGATTTTCATTGGAATTTCGTGATCGCTGATGTTGCGTCACCGATTATAAGTTCCGATTTCCTTAGTTATTACAACTTGTTACCTGATTGCCGTCATCGGTGCCTGGTGGATGGTAATACTAAATTACAAGTTCCCATATCTTTATTAAACGTCCTCCACAAACCTAAAACGCCTTCCTACCTCCGCGAACGTTTCTCCTACTCCCGTCCTTCCGATGCACTTTGCAGGTCGCATCTTAAGCATCTTCTGAAACACCTTCCCACACTACCGACTTTTACTCCTACTCCTTCACTGTGCACGCGATGCGCTTGTGGAACTCGTTACCGCCTGATATTAGGGAATACCAAACCCTTGCAGTTTTTAAAAAGAGAGTGAAAGACCATTATCTTTCCATTCCGTCTTAGTTGCATATAATTATGTATTATTATTTAAGTATTTATGATATTCGTTAGTATTTATTATTGTTATATTTATTTTATTAATATGCATGTATATAAGAGTATATATTAATTATTTAATAATTATCTATACTGTATTCTTCTTTACTGTGTATTGTTTAATATATTTTGCTTTTATTTCCCCTCTACGTGTTTTCCCACGGTGTCTACATATCTTTTTTTGCAACTCACCTTTCGCAGGTATGCTGGAAGAGATTTCGTTAGATATAAGCATACCTTTATTTTCTGTTCCTTCTTCTTGTCTATTTATTATGTGTGTGTACATTAAGGTTTAAATAACGAAATAAGTTGTGACGTAGCTTGGGACTATGTTTTCTAGTGACCTTGGCAAAACTGAGATGATTTAATGAATGAACGTGTATTAACTAATTTTCCATTCTGATCTCGTACTTATCAATTGCAGTGGCTAGTGAGATGTTTATCGATAAGATAAGTTAAACAATCCGACTACTCAATACAAATAACGCCTGTTTTGTACCGAATACTACATAAATATTTACTTGCTTCTTTTGGTTCGTTCACTTACATACATTTCCGCCTATCTAGAAGTATGCTCAGCAGGAGGTTTGAGGATATTGAAGTTGAATAATTTTAGTTTAAAAGTACCTCAGCTTTTTCGAAAAGCTTGTTGATGTCTGCGGAAGCCAAGGGTGCTGCTGCTGAAAACACGTTCGTGACATGTTCCAAATGCTTCGCAGTCACTTGAGGGTACGACCCGAGGAACAACACTGAAAAATGTCAAATGGTCATAGTTATTCTCTTATTCATTATGAAAGACAGTCTACTTAATCCCATCTGTTTATACGGCTCACTGAGTATTAAAACAGTTTGACTTTGTAGAGCATCGTATCTGTCACTCGTGTGTGGGACATCCTATATCAAAAACTTCACGTGCCCTGTCAGCCGCTGGCATTGCAAATAACAAGAAATTCTCGTAGATTTAGCAGTCGCAAACGTCATTGCTGAGCTTGGTTCCGGTGCTAGGTATAATCGCTTTTTCTTTCTTAAAAAATACTTGCCTCTCATTTGGAATGACTCCTACATCGTGGGTGCCTTTACAAATATTTAAATTCACAAACCCAGGCCCGGAACAACTATCTGTACGGCCGCATGGAACTAGTATCTGTGTGGTACCGATACCACACTAATATTTTTTTGAACCCGCGACAAGTAGCACAGGAGCCAATCGCTCAGACACTGCGCCAACCGTGTCGTTAATATCCCCAGCTTGGACAGTGTTGTTGGTTTTTCCTTGCAATTGCCACATATCAAACTTTGTGCCCTGTTGATAGCTAAAAGCTCTCCGTCAATTATATTAATCCTTTTAGCGAATGCAGGCAAAATTTATTATGCATACCGACAATAAAAACAAATTACCCAGAGGCGGTGCCAAATACAGCAACTGTGGTCGATATACCAGCAACGCGTTTAAGAACATATCTGGCTGAAACTTCGGCAGGGTCACCAGCTTCAAGCCAGCGGACATCTTGTGCAGCATACAGATGTTCAGTCCGTAGGTATGGGACATAGGAACTACTACCAGTGTACTGTCTTGATGA
This sequence comes from Orthosia gracilis, assembly GCA_947562075.1. NCBI lineage: Eukaryota > Metazoa > Arthropoda > Insecta > Lepidoptera > Noctuidae > Orthosia > Orthosia gracilis. The sequence goes on along the minus strand of OX387265.1, from coordinate 41,701,754 downwards.
GATTCTGGATAATTTTAAAGAAATAATGTGCTACAGTCTTATAATTTTACTTCATGTAAAAATTGTGATTGGTAAAAAAAATCAATAGCAGTTAGTCCCTAGAAAAGTACTGTATAGACATCTACGTACAGTATTTTTCTAGCCACTAACTCGATACAGAAGTTTTTGCTGATTACGATAGCAACAAAAAATAAAATCAGCATAGCTTGAGAATAGCAGATAGTAATTAACCCTATTTAGCATATTCATCCTCCATTCTTTTTACGCAATTTATTTGGGGTCAATGCAGCTGCATAAGTCTGTATTAGCCGTCATCACCCCGTTTCTAATAGGTAGTGTCTATGCATCATTTCTATGCTCTTCTCTTACTGTTATGTGTTGTCACCAACATAAATATTCAAAATGTTTGTATGATAACATGTTCCTTACTTATCTGCATAACATGCCACGCTTAATCTCGCATAACCGTTACAACCGAGAACCAATAATTGTTTAAGGACAATCTTTATTTAAGTTACCAGTAGTATACTCATACTGTCGAAATTCAGTATTCTGCTGTTCACAATTTGATACAATATTCCCATTGGTTAACTGTACTCCTTTTGGAAGACCTGTAGTACCACTTGAATATTGCAGTAGCGCTACATCATCATAACTTCTTCTAACTTCATTCAGCACACTTTGGTCTCCGTCATCTTCAACTAACTCTTTGAAAGAAATGGATCCTTCTGGTAAACTTTCAGCTATGTTCAGAGATATGATGAAAGTCTTTCTTTGCTAGTTTCAGCGCTTCTTTAACTGTTGGTACTAGATCTTTGTTTGTGATGATCAGTGATGAGTCTGATAGTTGGATTAGTTGTTTTATTTCATCTGGGAAATAAATAAAAGTTTTTTTTTCAAATATTGTAATTGAGTGGTACTACTTTAATATAGGGTATAATACAAATTAACGCAAACTTTGCGAAAGGGCTACTTACACCTAATGCCATTCAACACTATCATAAGTTCACAAAGCTCCGCAACGTTCAACAGCTCTGGGTGTCTGACTCCCAGCAAACGCTGAATTGGTACCTAACCCTTTCAGTATGTACATTCAGCGCAATTTGTCTATGTACTTCAATACTGTCTTTTACTCTATGCTCGTTGCTGTTGTGTTGTGTCTGTGTCGAATAAATGTATTTCTATTCTAATAATATCTTTTTGCTGTGGCCGTACTGGCAAGGCACCGAATTTACGTAAATATTTTTTTATTCACGAATATAGCCAACCGATAACATTGAAACCACATTTTTTTTAGTTCTAATAATTCAAAATCATTCTGACGATACCAACTGTTTTACAGTTATTGCATGTTTGCCTTTTTGCATGTTTGCATGTTCCGTATGTTGTCGGATGTAAAAAATTTCACCATCCCATATCTTCCCGTGGGTGTCGTAAGAGGCGACTAAGCGATATACCAGAGAATGGGCAGCAGCGTTCTCTGTGCATTATAACAACATACTGCGATTTCCAACCAGGTGGGTTGCGATTACAGCAAACCCCCCGAAACAAAAATGAAAAGCACAAAGTAAAAACGACCCCGAGTGTCCGGCAGCCCGTCTACCCTCGACTACGGTAGCGGTCGAGGCGATGGCGTGGTAAGGGTTGCGAAGAATCCCCGGAGTGGACCCGGCTACAACTTTAATCACCGACGACCGGACCTGGCAACAACCGAACTCGAGGAAGAATTGAGCAGGTTACGATGGAGTATTATAGGGTTATCTGAAGTCCGGAGAAAGGAGGAGGACTCGATAATCTTCAAATCCGGTAACCGGTGAAACTGGGAAAACGGGACGGGGATGAGATGCAAGTGGGGCAATTTGGAGTTGGACGACGGAACCACTGGGGTCACCTACTGGCCAGTTTTTTGGAGAAGGAGGGCCTCTATATGATGAACACCTTCTTCAGAAATCGTGAGCACATGAAGTAGACCTGGCAAAGCCCCTATGGTGCAACTAAAAACGAGATCGACTTTATCATGTCAACCAAGAAGCAAATGTTCAATAATGTCTCTGTGATCAATTCGGTGAAAACCGGGCGCGATCACCGCATGGTAAGAGGCACAGTGAACATAAATATTAAGCTTGAAAGTTCTCGACTGATGAAGTCTTAACGCCGTCCAGCACCGATTCGGATCCCAAAACCCCGAGAGCTTTCAGCTCGAACTCCAGAATCGTTTCGAGTGCCTAGGGAGCTCCTTGGACGATGGGTTCGTGGAAGCTGTCCATACGGTAGGGTCTAAGTTTTTCGGTCGAGATTAAGATGGCTCTTAAACAGCTTCAGAAAAACAAGGTACCAGGTGATGAGGGAATTACTTCCGAACTCCTAAAGGCGGGTGGAAAACCAATAATTAAGACCCTTCAGAAGCTGTTTGGTTCTGTCATAATCGAGGGGAAAAAGCCACAGGCATGGTGCGGGGGTGTGGTGGTACTCTTCTCCAAGAAGGGTGACAATGCACTATTGAAGAACTATAAGCCCAACTCACTTCTTAGCCATGTCTAAAAGCTGTTTTCAAGAGTCATAACGAATCGTCTCGCGCGCAGTTTTGACGATTTCTAGCCTCCCAAACAAGCCGGATTCCGTAGAGGCTTTAACACCGTGGACCACATACATATGCTGCGGCAGGTTGTACAGAAGACCGAAGAGTACAACCTGCCTCTCTGCTTGGCGTTTGTAGACTAGGAGAAAGCCTTCGATTCGATCGAGACTTGGGCTGAACTGTAGTCGCTCCAACTGTGACAAATCGACTACCGGTACATCGAGATGTTGAAGTGTTTGTACAAAAACGCCGCCATGTCAGTATGACTTCAAGATCAGACCTTGAAACCTATCCACCTGCAGCGAGGTGTAAGACAGGTAGACGTTATATCTCCGAAACTGTTCACCGCTGCACTGAAGGATGTCTTCAAAGTTCTGGACTGGAGAGGGCTAGTCATCAACGTCAATAGCGAGTACATCACTCAACTTCGGTTTGCCGACGATATTATGGACATGGCTGAGACCATGGAAGACCTCAGTATAATGCTCGATGACCTCAGTAGAGCTTCCAAAAGAGTGGGTCTTAAAATGAACATGGACAAAACCAAGGTGATATTGAATGCCTTTGTTACACCCATTCCTATCAAGGTTGGAGACTCGACCTTGTGGAGGACTAAGTCTACCTGGGACAAACGATCCAGTTGGGTAGGGCCAACTTCGAGAAAGAGGTCAACCATCGAATCCGACTCGGCTGGGCAGCGTTCGGGAAGTTGTGCGGTATCTTCTTGTACAGCGTATCACAGTGAAAGATGAAATTCTATGATCAGTGTGTGTTTCCAGTGATGACCTATTGCTTTGAGACGTGGTCGCTCACACTGGGCCTCATCAGAAAGCTTACAGTCACCCAAAAGGGAATGGAGAGGGCTATGCTCGGAGTTTCCTAGCGTGATCGAATCAGAAATATAGAGATCCGAAAGAGAACCAGGGCTACCGACGTAGCCCAAAAAATTGCCAAACTTAAGTGGCAGTGGGCAGGGCACATTTCTTGCAGAACGGATGGCGGATGGGGCAGAAAAATTCTGGAGTGGCGACCGCGAACCGAAAGACGTTGCGTTGGAAGACCTCCCACCAGGTGGACCGATGACCTGGTAAACCGGGACCGGCCGGTACCGACGCTTGGAGGAGGCCTATGTCCAGCAGTGGACGCCTTTCGGCTGATATGATGACGATGATGTTTGCATGTTTGTACGAAGTAGTAATTACTGTTTAGTGTCAGCCAAGATACACTAATACGTAAAAATTCCAACGCTGGGGTGTCCAGAACCATTTGTTACTGATGTATGAATCAGGCATGGTCATATAAAAGACCTTGAATATTATAAGCAGATACTTATAAATCGAGTAGCTTCCAAACCCTTCTATCGTTAGTGAAACATGGCCTTTGGGCTTTGACCAATAAAAAAGAACCGTAAAAGAAATCTAACCGGATTTATTTTGAATGTATTTGATTTAATTTTTTTCATTGATATAATACGAGTATAGCCAGATTCAACGGTCTTTTTTTTTCGTTGTCACCTGCTACTAAGATACATTGTAAATTACAATTTTAGTATTCAACGGCTAGTGTTACAGTTTATGCATACAACATTGAGGTATTAATGTATGGCATACAACGGCTTTCCTGAAGCTCTACTTCCCCTGGGCATCCCAGCTTCCTTTCCTCCTTCATTTATCCACACATTAATGAACTTACACGCAGTATAAATAGGGTTAATAGTCGTTACTACCCCACCGGCAGCGAGTACACCAAAAGTGATAATGGGGTACTCTGGAGCATTCGGTAGCAGAACAGCAATGATGTCGCCATCTTTAATTTTGAATTTTCTTCTCAAATTCGCAGCAAATATTCTTGATTTTTCGTAAACTTGCTCGTACGTGTAATATCTGTTAGTATGGCCACAAACCTGGAAAATTAATTGATATATAAACTTTCTTAAAAAAAATCAAGTCGAGTCAAGTGTCATTTATTTAAGATATGTGCTGATTTAAAGGCGATTGGCTCACCATTAATTAGGTTTTGTTTATATGTTACTGTTAAAGCCCGAACTAGGGTAAAATCTAAAATTGACCAAGTCTTACAAGTACTAGTCCAATGACACAATGGCTTTTACTACCAATGACACGGTAAATATTAGGATTTACCTCAGAGACTGGTAACTGTTGAAATTTTTTAATTTTTATGGAACACTAGCTGTCCCACGCGGCTTCGCTCCCGTCAACTGGTTACGTACCTGCCCATCTACCCTACCTAACATACCTATACTACATACATGATTGTAGCGTAACTTTAACCACTTACGCAACGGAAGCTCTCAAAAAGGAATAATTTTTGCCAAATTTTGCAACATTTTTCGTTTATGCGCCGCTCCTATTGGTCGTAGCTTAATGTTATATAGCCTATAACCTTCCTCGATAAATGGACTATCCAACACAAAAAGAATTTTTCAATTCCAACCAGTTGTTCCTGAGATTAGCGCGTTCAAACAAACAAACAAACTCTTCAGCTTTATAATATTAGTATAGATTTTGAAACGAAATGATGAGGACAGGATACACATACACACCAAAGTATCATTTTTCTACGGTTGTTGTTTCAACGAAGTTGACTATACGAATCACAATCTAATTGTTTATTTTTTTCTCACATGCAGTATAGAATTTAATAATAATTTCGGTCTGTTACTGTCCTACAGCAGGGCAAAGGCCTTTTCTCGTACTGAGAAGGCACGAGCATGAATCATCCCGCTTGCTCAAGGCGGTTGGGGATTTCAAACTTATTTGAACTATAAGTCCAGGTTTCCTTCCGATGTTTTCCTTCACCAGGGTCAGCGATATCCAAGATAATCTTAGTAAGTTTAGAAAAAATTCAGATTGGTACTTGCCTGAATTTGAACCCGGGGCTGGGCCAATACTCGTAATAATAACTATATCGTATTCGTGCACGGTCCAAAATAGACTATCAACATCATCATCATTTCCTCCGAAAGACGTCCACATTGAGACATAAAATTCCTCAAGAATACATTATCAATCGCTCCTGCGTTTCTCACAATTAACATTCCCAAATTATAACTAAAACATTAGATTTGCTATAATATATTAAAGCTAATTATTAATTGATAATCATTTATATATACTCGCACTACACTTCATCTATCACACACACACGCGCGCGCGCGCACACACAACCACACATACATACATACGCACGCATACACACACATACACACACACGCTCACACGCAATGTACTCACCTCCTATCACATGCACATATACACACTTCACTACCACAATTCACACAAAAAAAAATCTATAAAAAAAATCCTGATTTACCTGTACCGTCCACCTATTGTAATTATGTTTAAAGAACTGCTCGGCCGAACACTGTCTGTTTAAGAAGCAGGGTTATACAAATTATTCTACTGATTTTACAACATTTGTATTCTTATATGTATATCTGTAGCTTTTGTTGGTGAATAAACAATTTTGTTGTTATTTAGAACTAATTGAGACGAAATTTAAAACGTTTATAAAACGCACACTATGCAGGCAAGCATAAGCACTATGCAGGACTTTGCAGGTAAGTTGGGGGATTACAGCGCTGATAAAAATGCTTGGCTAAATGCTGGTCCTGCTCCGCAGCCACTAGGGCGCAAGAACAATTAGTGATGGACAGAAAAGTTTTGAAGTATTGTTGGACCTGCTGAAGACTGTATGAATATATTTGTTTTGTATAAACTCAATTTCTTTTAGTATTATTTAACTGCACAGCACATGTGTGAGTACTATGTTCCGACTGTAAATCTACCATTCACTCTACAGTGTACCTATGTGTCGTTCGTTGACTTATGTGTGGCCAGTGCAGTTGAGTGTGTCATGCTCTCTCTAATTTCTCTCTGATGGTGGCACATCTGTTGGATCATTCGGTTCCCTTCATTATGGTTGAGTGATGCCGATGTATGCGTCATGTTCGTGAACGGGCGCCATCAGTTGGGATTGGTCATAACTTAGCTGCCCCGGCCTGTTATTGCATTTTTTTGTTAAAATTGTTTATTACTCTAGACGCTTTTACGTGCGCGTCTTTTTGCATCGTTCTCATATATATGTATATTTTTTTAACAAGAATGATGTAACAAAAAACTTCGAATTGAAACTAATGGGAAAGAGTGTCCGTAGAATTTCTTCTCCATTGAGATCTACTGTCACTTGCGAATTTGCAACTAGAGTCATATTTTTTTTTTGTTTGACAATTCAAAAGTACCTCTAAGGTTTATTTGAAATAAACTATTTTGATTTTTAAGAACAGTAAAATAATAATTTGAAATAAAACATTTTCGAATGCTTTTAACAGGAAATGTTTTTCTAATCATGTAACAAAACTTATACCTACTTTGGTGAAGCTAATCGATTAGTCCTTAATTGTTCTCATCATTTCGTATTATAGTGCGTCATAGACATAACAATGTAACATTTACCACTCTCTGAGCTAAATCCTAAGGTTTACCGTGTGATTGCTGGTAAAAGCCGGCAATTTGCGATTATCATAGATCATTTCAGAGTTTTACCAGTGAGATTTGGTAAATCTTACTGGTAAAACACACATTATTTATAAAAAAGTTGTAACAATTGAGCCTGGTACCTATGAGTTACCTAAGACCCTACTGACTATAAACCTAGCCATATAGCAATTACCTAGCACCTTAGTTATCCTAACTCCCTAACCTTTCAAACAAACACACCAAACGTAAGTCACGTTGGCTTTACGTGCTGGAAGTCTGTCACAAGACGACCTACGGTAAATGACAGAATTTGGGTGGGAACAGGGGTTTGTTTACATCGTGCAATGTACACAGGAAATGGCTTTTTTAGGTAACATCGATCCTATGATTGATATTGGCTAAAAAAGGTGTCTTAGCCACAGTGAGAGAAGATTAGGAGAGATGAATTAAATTCGACGCCAGCTTGATGACTAATTCATTACAATAATTAACATGGAACTGGATTTGGTGGAAGGTAGTTGATTAATAATCAACATTTTGATATTGATTCAAATCTCAATTCGATTTTATTCGATTGGCAACACTTTATTCTTAAGCGGGGTAACACTTTAGCGGGGTCGCTCGTCATTTGTTGTTTGCATTGTAAGGAACGTGCGACCATGCGTCTTGGAGTTGTGACGAAAAAGTTGAGAAATAGTTTCCACATTGCCTGGTGGCGTGTATGAACTTGAAAAGTGTATTTTTGTTGAGAGAAAGCGAAACAATTGGTGAGCGTATCCGCTTCTATGATAGTTGGACGATGGACAGACTCTAAGGTGTCATAAGTTACCTGTTTTGCGCATGCATTTACTCACATTAAGTCCTCAAGATCAAGGGTATATTGAAGATAGCCCTCTGTTTTGGTTAATTTGATTAGTTAATTTGATTGGTTGATGATCGGCGTACAACCACCTGTGCATCGGCATTCATTTGTGGCAGCTAAAGTGTATATTAGGTTTGGAAGTAAGTTTTATAATTAATTGTTGCATTAATTGCAATTTGAGGTCAAGGTCAAGAGACCTTAGGTTCAAGGACAAAAGACTTTGAGAACAAGTTCAACTGATCCAGGAGGTCACGATACCTTGGAGTTCAAGTTTGAGTGATCTTGGAGGTCATGGTCAAGTGACCTTGAAGGTCATGGTCAAGTGACCTTGGGAGTGTCTTTGGAATTCCAGTGCCCTGACACTGCCAACCCCTTGACTGCGAGTGCAAAAACAGTTTTTTTTCTAAATTTACTTACATCTTGGAATCGGTACATTCACGACCTCGTAATTCTCAAAACGTAGGTATTAATCGATTATGAAAAATATTAATTTTTTTATTTAATATTAAGATTCTTTTGGAAAAATCACGTATATAATAAATATAATTTTATAACACATTTTCTAAACCAGTCACAAAGTGATCATAACGTTATTATTCACTTTACTTACTTGCTTTTACGTAACAAAGGATAATAAAGGCTTGCACGGGTGCCTATGATTTGTTACAGAAAGAAAGAAAGAAAGAAAAACGTTTACTTGCGCCAGGCATGACGCATACCATAAAAAAACAAGGAAAACTTAAATGCAAATACAGAGTATGCGTCACAACCACGCAAAACGGTCATCGCTCAGCATAAAGCTGGGACTCGTGTGCAAGACAGAGCCACTGCGCTGGTTTTCAGCGATAGCCGGTGTCGACTGGGTGACGCCGAAACAATGAAACCTTAAGGGCAAGTGACGAAGCGAACATGTTCTATTTATAAATAAAAACAAATGAATAAGTAATAAAAACTTTTTTACAAAAAAATACTACCGACTTCCAAGTAAGAAAACTACAAAGTGAAAAATAACTTTATTTTTGGAAGTCGATGTCTTTCGTAAGTACCATTTTTGCGTTATGGACACCGACTTCCAAAAATAAAGTTAATTTTCACTTTGTAGTTTTCTTATTTGGAAGTCGGTAGTATTTTTTTTTTAAAAAGTTTTTTATTTTTCACTTTTTAGTTGTACCTACCTAAGAGGCAAGTTGTTTAGTAAGTTACCTTAGCGCCAGAATGAAGTAGCCGAATATCATGAAACTTGAAAAAAAAACGGTGAAATGAGAGATCTGCGTACCCCTCAAGGTCGTACTGGCGTGATGTTATGTAATGAAATTGTATAAACAATAAACAGACATGCGATTGCAGCAATCCCGAGAGATTTCCCGTTATTCATTGAAGAGTTCTGTTGTATATATTCGAAGTTTTTCATCAAATCTTCACCAAATTAGAATGGGACCAATTTCAAAACATACTCTTTCATACAAAAAAAAAACAATTTTTAAAATCGGTCCACAATTGAGGGAAATATCGGTGAACAAACATAAAAAAAAGAAAAACGTACATGAAGTCGAACATAGAACCTCCTCCTTTTTGGTAAGTCGGTTAAAAAGAAATACAAAACACAAGTATCCAAAACAAAAGTTCAGTCTTTATAGTTATAGACTAGTACTTATACGAATATACAGTAAAAGATATAGTTAAAATTTTATGAAATCAAAAATCGGTAGTAAGGATTGCAAAAATAAGTTTCTGGTAGGTAAGAATAGAAAAAATAATAATATGTAATATATTAAGGCACTACAGCTCCCACGTACTGGTGACACAGGTGGCAAACAAGTGTAGTAAAACGGATGTATTTTGCATGACATATATGGAAAGGGTAAATATTGTAGGCATTTCATAAAATTGACTAATTATCTGTAACCATATCCAATTTCCGTTGGGCATCTATAAGATACTGCCTCAAACGTGATCTGAAAGTATGGATGGTGCCTAATACTCTTAAGGAAGGTGGAATATTATTCCACACCTTAGATGCAGCGTTCAGCGGACGGGGGTTGCTCTCCCTTCGCGCCGCCAGTTTTTTATACACTCTAGAGGTAGCAGCCAACACTACTTGAAGATGGAGTGCCCAAAATCGGTTTTGAAAAAGATTCGACCTATTTTAACCAAAAATTATAATAAACTACAAGAGGAACGGAGTAATCACCCTTAGGTTAATAAATTGTAGTTAATAAACCGTAGGTGAATTCTCCTTTATAGATTTCGTTCATTAGTTATTACAAAAACCTGTGAAACGATTTTTGGATTTTAAACACTAAGTCTTTCGACCGTAGTTATCTCGAAAATAGATAGCCCCTTGAGTGCAATTGGGAACTTTGTTTTCCAGGAACAATTATATTTCTATTGTGTCTAATAATTAGCACACACACGTTTTGATATCATAATATGTTACCGCCATCCCCTTCGAACTTAACCTGTCCGAGTCAAGATGTCCCAAGCCCCGAATACGCTTCGCTCGCTCTTGCATCCTTAATCTGCCTAACACTCTAGCATTGCATTTTGTACCGATCTCTTCAACATATTTTTACGATAACGGATCAGCCGCAGGGAGACAAAAACTTAAATTTTGGTGTTTTAAACGACAGAGTCGATAGTTACTTTATACGTACAGGGAAAAACAAAAAAAAAACATAAACATTTTGTAAGTCCCAAACGCGTTTGTTAAAGGATTTATTCGACATCAATTTTACGACGGACACATCAAGACACATTCAGCCTTATATTTAGGTGTTATATATGATTTTTGCAAAAAAAAAACTAAAACAGTATTGTTTCCTCAGTGTCCCGTTACGTACACTCCAACCCCGAACTATGTTGGAATCGGCTTCCAGTCTAACCGGATGCAGCAGAGTACCAGTATTTTATATGGAGCGACTACTTATCGGATCTTCGCAACGCAGTAACTGGGTACCAAGATATCTACCTAAAGATGTATTCCTTCAAACAGCGTATTAGTCAAAAGTTGGAGACATATCAAAGTCTGATGTCGTAGTTAAATAGCAAAAATATTGACAAACAACGTGTTTTTTTTTAACAATAGATATCATAAACCCATTAGCCTTGAATGGCTTGTATAATAATGAATTCGAACGTACTTTGATACTGTGACTGTATGTCAGTTACTCTGTACGTTGTATACCAATAATTTCCGTATGGGTCTACACGTGGAAGCCATTAAGTTTGGACCATTACGGTCCGATGAAATAGTCTATTGCCTTTAAGATATTCAAGCAATACTGAACCCTTTAAAGAAACTCATAATGTGGCCTTTTAATGTAAAAGCTGTCAATACAAAAGTAATGTGCCAACGAAATTCTAAAGAGACTTGAAATATCCGATTTCTAAGCTGATCTATCTTAAAACAATTAAGTAATTGTACAAAAAACTGCAAGCTGGAAGTCTCGTGATGATTTTAAGATTGTCAGGCGAAATCGCAGGGTCCCGGGGGCAGGGTTAGAAGGGTCGGGTAGTGGGAAGGCAAACTGCACATGTGGAGAAGGAGGCACTTGTTTTCGGGCATCGATAAAAGACGGACTTGGCTAAGAACCAGGGTATTAGGCAGAAATAGGGATCAGTAGGCGAGCGTCGTGACGTTGTAACTATCGTAGACACAAGTGTTAATTATAATTAATCTAATATATAAAATTCTCGTGTCACAGTTTTCGTTAAATGTTAGGAGTAGTCCACCCCTAAATATTTTTTTTTATTTTTTAGACAAAATTTTTAATTTCTATTTTTTTATGATACAACATACAAAAATACATTTAATCCTCAATTTTCACCCTTTTATCACCAAACCCCTAATTTTTAATAGCCATTTTTAGTAATTTAATCATTTTTCGCGAGGGGGATCGCGAGAGACTAGGTAGGGTAGGTAGGGTTGGTAGGGTTGGTATGGTTAGTAGGGTAGGTAGGGTAGGTACGGTAGGTAGGGTAGGTAGGGGAGGTAGGGTAAGTAGGGCAGGTAGGGTAGGTAGGGCAGGTAGGATAGGTAGGATAGGTAGGTTAGGTAGGGTAGGTAGGGTAGGTAGGGTAGGTAGGGTAGGTAGGGTAGGTAGGGTAGGTAGGGTAGGTAGGGTAGGTAGGGTAGGTAGGGTAGGTAGGGTAGGTAGGGTAGGTAGGGTAGGTAGGGTAGGTAGGGTAGGTAGGGTAGGTAGGGTAGGTAGGGTAGGTAGGGTAGGTAGGGTAGGTAGGGTAGGTAGGGTAGGTAGGGTAGGTAGGGTAGGTAGGGTAGGTAGGGTAGGTAGGGTAGGTAGGGTAGGTAGGGTAGGTAGGGTAGGTAGGGTAGGTAGGGTAGGTAGGGTAGGTAGGGTAGGTAGGGTAGGTAGGGTAGGTAGGGTAGGTAGGGTAGGTAGGGTAGGTAGGGTAGGTAGGGTAGGTAGGGTAGGTAGGGTAGGTAGGGTAGGTAGGGTAGGTAGGGTAGGTAGGGTAGGTAGGGCAGGTAGGGTAGGTAGGGTAGGTAGGGTAGGTAGGGTAGGTAGGTAGCGTCTTTTTATGGCAAAACAAAGTTTGGCGGGTCAGCTAGTTTAATTATAATTTAGTCTAATCTAGTATTGATATTGTGTACGTGTATGCTGGAATGATTTGTGAGCCTTTAATCATTTATATTTCATAGGAAGGAACAATTCACTAATGTATTATTTATTCTAGCTTGGCGTGACCTTTTACATATTATATATTCGAATTCGCACTTTGGCAGGCAATTGTCACTAGCATTTGGTCTAGAGAAGCGATAAAGTCTTCAATCACACTTTCATACCCTAATCCATCTTTTATACGCTATACAATTACTCATTTGACTATGGACCATCAACACCTTTAACTTTTTGAAACATTACTATTGAAACTTGAGCATTATATGGCCTATGCCAATCAGCGTTAAGTTTAGTTAAATCTTACTTAAATGATAGTCAGCAATTAGTTCAAATAAACCGTTTATTTAAAACCGTCAATTTATCGGTGTTAACCGTGAAAATGGTGGCACTCAAGGGTTAAATTTTGGGTCCCTTCTTATTTTTAGTCTACATTAACGATTTACGCCAGCTATTGAAAACCAATCTAAACATGTTATTGGCTGATGACACTTCTGAGATTTTAAGATAAATAGACGTAAGAGAAACTAAGTTATTTACGTCGTTAAGTAAACTTTAACGACGTAAATAACGTCTTTTGACAGGTTCAAAACTGGTTCACAGCTAATAACTAAGTTTTAAATGCTTAAAAGACTAATAGCGTAAAATTTGCCGAATGTCAAAAGTACTGATTATGATATTATATTAAAGAGGGAATGTTGTTATTCTAGCTTGGCGTGACCTTGTACATATATTCGAATTTGCATTTTAACAGACATAATTATGTCACTAGCATTTGGTCTAGGGAATGTTGAGAGGGAAGCTAGAATGTTAAGTAAAAGGTTTTCCTGAGGATCACGCTAGACTCAAGGTTACAATGTGGTCCTCATTTAATATCACTTGCAGGGCGGCTAAGTTTGGCAGCTTATGCTGTTAGAAAAATTCGTCAGTTTACTGACGTAGATACCGCGAGGCTGGTCTATTTTAGTTACTTTCATAGTATAATGTCTTACGGTATCTTACTATGGGGAAGGGCTGCAGACACTGGGTCAGTTTTTATTCTGCAAAAACGAGCCATCAGAGCGATATACAATCTTCGTCAGCGCGCAACAGTTCCCTTAGAGAATCCTGTAAGGTAACTGTTTAAGGATATTCACATCATGACGGTATCTTGTCAATATATTTATGAAAACTTTCTAGGGGAGGCCTATGCTGGAAAGTAAGACGATCTTCACGTACCGGTATCAGATAGTTAAACATAAAAAGTAAAAGGCTACACAATTGATTAATCACTGATCCGCTGACAACTCCAACACCTTTTTTCTCTGTAGGATCCCGCCTTCTTTCTCTGTAGGATCACCTGTCTCCACACAAACTTGCGTATTTTTTTTACTTTCGTTTTTGTTATTGTGTACAATAAAGAGTATTCTATCTTTCATACTTCTAATTTATTTATAATTCTGAGTTATTCTATTCCTAGACCGAAAAAAAAGTAGGTACTTACCACAGCAGTTTTGCTAGACCATTTATGCAAATTCCTGAACACGTACTGATCTACCGTCAACTTAGGAATATCGATATCTTTGTAAGGAGACGACACCACTCTCTCACTACTCCATACACTTTTTTCGCCAACAAGAACAGACATTTTATAATTAAATAATAACTCAAAATTAAATTACTGTTTGTCTCTGAGAGGTGTGAACTAAATCGACGACAAGCGTCTTCTGATACATAACAGACACAGTGAATTAATTTATTTACATAACAGAAGTCTTATTTCCTAAACTACTTCAAAAGAATTGGATATAGTTTATTATCTCCTTGTGATATTAGTGTTGGCAAAGCAGCGATTTCAGAAAATCCTACTCATTCCTTTTTTCATTTGATTTACCTAATTTTCACAATCTTACCAGGAGTAGAATAAATTAAAATGACCGTGTGTGACATACGGGTACGGATAGGACGGCATTTTAAGGACTCTGGAACCTTAAAATCCAACATTTCATTAAATCTCGTCTGATTGATCCAACGTGCTAGCTATTTTACGCCTCGTTTTGCGAAATATAAAATTGTCTGAATTCTTTCAATCTTTTCTTGCCTTCTAATAAATGAAGACCTTGTTTATTATATCTATGATGAAGACATATCACTGCCCTACATGTTACAACTCTAAGTTATTGTTTGCATCTCTAAAAGTTTGGCTAAATGCTCAATCAACAAACCTCCGCTCAATATTGCATGCACAAACAGTGCATGCAATATTGAGCGAAGGTTTGTGCAAAAATTAAGCAATACCCCTGTGGTTTCATCTTGTCTCCTATTATGAGTACACCACTCACCATCGAATACTATGAAGAAGACAGTGCAGTGGAGTTTTCACACGAGTCTTACAATAAATACGGATAAAACTAAGGTCATTTTAAATACCCCTGTAGCACCCATTCTCATGAAAATCGGTGACTTTATAGAAGACATTCATCGAATCCGACTCGGAAACACGAACAGGAAAACTGAGTTAACAGACATAGCCACAAAATGATCAAACTTTGGTTGCATTAAGCAGATTAGATTGTTTGTTGTGAGGTCATTACTGGAAGATGCAACATTGCAAGGCCTCGTCCAAGTTAGGCTGATGTCTTGGCGAGGGCCGCAAGTCTGCTGAATCCGAAGAGCAGAAGACTGGTCGCAATTTTTGAGTCGCATAATTTCGGGTGAAGCAAAAATTACTTTAGTATGAAAACGGATGCTGCGTAAATTACGCGACACTAAAACGTCACTTACAACTCATAAAAATTACCTACGTTTGTTTGGCCTTACACTTTTTGTTGTTTGTTTGTCCTGAGACAAACGGTCCAGATCGGTTGTTTCAAATCGAGATAGAGGTCGTCTTAGTGCCGTAAGATTCTTCAAAAAACCGTTGATACCCCTGAATCAACCTCTAGGGGTAATTCTGAAAAACTAATGGTGGAAATTTATCATTTGCCCAAGGAATAAGATTTTTCATACAAATAAATGTCTTCCTTTTAAGCTCTTTAAAGGCTGAATTCCCAAAAACCCCTCCTTAGTACTCCCCAACATCATTAAAAGAAGCTATGTTTAGTAAAATTTTGATCATCCCCTAAATAATATATTGGGGATAGTTCCGAAAAACTAATAACAACCTACATTATTTATTAAGGTTAGTATTTGTACCAAATTTCAAATTTGTTAAGCAACTTTAAAAACTTTATTATTTTGCCCAAGAAATTAGACCTTTTATCCAAACAAATATCTCTTCTTAAAGAAGCCTTGTACAGTAAAATTCTGCAAAAATCTTTAACACCCCTTACATCGTATTTTAGGTGCTTTTTGAAAAACCTGTAATGACAACCTTTACTATTTGCTGTTAGTATTTATGCCAAGTTTCCGGCAATCAATATATGTATCTAAAATTCTAAAGTGTCCAACTTACAAACTGTAGAAATTTCATACAAACTTTCAACTCTCTTTTTATCTTCTTAGAGGTGGCATTTCCGGAAATAATTATACCCATTATTTTTTTTACTCATCAAGAGTATAAACCTTCCAAATCGAAGAAATTTCATGTTAAGTTAGACACCTACGTTATCCCCTTAGGGGTAGAATTTCCAAAAAGCAATAAATACATTAATTCTTCTTCATTATTCTTGTAGTTCTTCGTCATCATAACTTCGTCCATAATCGCAAAGACAAAACCTTCGGTTTCCCCGAAAAGGTCACCAAATCGCAGCCAGACTACGGACGCTAAAAGATCTACATTGGGACCATGTAGGACCCGGTAGAACAGTCCGTAAGGCCTTACTCTGCCATACCTACCTGAGGTCATTATTATCTAATACGATAGGTTTGCGTCAGTTCTCGTTGGCCAAGGAGAGCGGAGTAAGGACGTCCGTGAAGCATCCGTAAAAAAGCTGGCGCCCAAAAGCCGCCATTTTGCAATTTTAATGTAGCCAGTGACATCCGCAAGGTTAGGACGAATCGATTGACGTAAGAATCATCAAAATTGGCCAACGCGTTTAGTCTCTAGAACGCTACATAGGTAGAAACAAACTTACATACATAAACCGGTTAAACTAATTACCCTCCGTCGTAAGTCCGAAAAAAGAAACCATGTTTGATGGCGGCGGTTCTTTAGTTTATAAGTGTTTAAGTTGTTGGCTTATTGTACGCTTTGGTGCAAACTGTTAGTACAGAAATCAATTGTTATTAATTATGTAAAAGCAAGTCTATATAATTAATTTAGGTTTTTTTTAATGTCTAACTTATAATGAGGTACAGCTATTTGATTGCAAAATTATCACGCTGGCTTTAACATTTAAAATCAGTATTATTCTTTCGTAATACAACGAAAAAATATATGGACTTTCCGGTGAACTATAGGCAAAAATAATTTCCGAAAAAAACATATCGGCTTTCAAATCGCATTTGAGCTTTTTTCCGTTTTTGGTAACTGATTTACAGCTTTTGCCAAACTTTCAAACAATAAATTAATTTCATCTTTACAAACTTTCTTTTTCTGTATTTTTTCTTATATTTCATGGAACATCTCTTTATGAAAGTCAACTTTCTGTGTCTTAATTGTGTGACTCAAATTATATTCGTCTTTTTTGTGTCTTTTGGCATCTTGGTGACATCGTTTCTGTTGTTTGAATCGTATACCTCCATATTTTTCAAGTCGGTAAAAATAAGAAGATTTTTTTTTATCCTTGCACTTTATGCCACAAGGAAGTTAACACTTCTTGCGCAATAAGTTATGATACAACATAGGTAGACGCCACGTACAATACTGTCCAAACTAAACACAATGAGTATCAAAGAATTCACTCAACTGGTATTTTTAATGTACCTACTTGTTATGTCTGACCACGCTGCTTGCTTTATAGCAATATGTTTGTACTTGAAAATCGTAGTATTATAACGACATTCGTGTGCACGAATTACCTCGATTATCTTTACTTCATCGATGAACATTTTCACAACGCACGTCGACGACCTCTGTGGTTGGAGTCTGACGCACAGAGCATATTATTATGTCTGACGCGTCACTGGGGTATGCCGCGCAAACGACAACTGTGTAGAAGATTTGTGAACAGTGGATTCGAAAAGCACTCACCTCTCGCCTCCGTAGGTATACTGCCTCGCGCTCCTAGGGCTCAGCGTCGTATCAGGCAGCGAGGGTCTGGATCCAGCCGTTCACACACACGATATCGTCATCAAAACAAGTCCATAGGCATAAGTCCTTCAAATTGTTCACCTGTGAGCACTAAACCACCAGAAAACCGGGATAACAAAAAAAGGGCGCGGAGAGGTCCGCGGCTCGTTCGACGTGAGTAGACAATCCATCTTTTTTTTATAAAGATGGCGCTGCATTGTGGCTCGCCGCTCGGATTGGTCAGCGAGCATCCAATGAGACGATGGCGGGACGTTTCAAATCCACCGTAATTGGGTTCTTACTACACACAATTGATAAGACACTCTCAGAAGACTACTAATATTTAGAATGTTTACAAAATAAAGAACAGTACGGAACATGCCGCTCGCCTTAAAAGAATGTAATTCTTTTAACCTTAAGTTAAAGATATTGAAATAATGAAAGATTAAACGAAAATAGTCGCTAATCGCATTTAAAACTGAAATAAATTCTATTAAGAATAATTAATACTTAAGAGGTAGGTACTTAGCTAAGAAACGTAACAGTAAGAAATAGGTATTCTTAATTATTCTAAAGGTAAAGGACATATTTTAACTACAGAACGTTTTACAAAAGTTTTGCCCATCTGAAGGGTTACGACGCGGGTGATATTATCTGACCCTGGATGAAGAGCATGTACACGAGCCAATCGCCATTGCAAGGGTGGCAGGTTGTCTTCACGTACGACAACAATCATACCCTCTCGGAGTAGAGAGCCGCTATCCTTAAACCATTTATTGCGTTGTTGAATCGCGTGTAAATATTCACGACTCCAACGCCTCCAAAAATGCTGTACGCACTGTTGCACTCTACGCCATCTAGTGAGACGATTTGACACGTCTTCGCATAAAGAAATATCAGGCAAGGCCGTCAGAGGACCTCCTATTAAAAAATGAGAAGGGGTTAAGGGTAAAGGGTCTATAAGTAGATTGGTGAGATGGTGCCTTTTAGGCAGAATTAATTGATGTTTAGAAACAAACGGCAACAATGACTTATGAATCCGCCCACCGACACGTAAACTATTTTTTTTGTCAATGAATGGTTTTAACCTACGTAGTTTAAGGGAAGGATAATTACCTAATGCAATATTTTTTATATCTTCGGGAAAAGATGAATGTTGAACTAAATGAATAAGTCGACCTAGACAAAAATTAAATTCGGGAACTGTTATGTAGGTTGGATATTGAATTTGAACCTTTTTGCATCTATTATAAAATCGAAATATGAGTGAGGTGACTCGAACAAGTTTACCTAAACTAGAAAATCTTTCTATGTAATCCGTAGCATCAGGAGGCGCCGGCGTCGTGATGGACGAGTTTGTTACCACCGATAGTGGGGAATTACGCTTTTCCTCGGTAACTTTAGATACCTCTTTAGGAATTGGCCAACACTTAAAATCACGTGACAACCACCAGGGCCCCTGGAGCCACATTGAAGAATTTTCAATAAAACTAGCAGGCAGCATTCCTCGAGAAGGTGCGTCTGCTGGATTATCAGCAGAGGGAACATATCTCCAGCAATCGGCAGGAAGCCGGGATAAAATCTCACTCAAACGATTAGAGACGAATGGTTTCCATTCATGTGGTGGCGAACGAAGCCACGCTAACACAATCTGAGAATCAGTCCATGCATAGACATGATTGCAGTTCACACGGTCACCGTACACCTTCATAATTTTATCAATTAGCTGTGACAATAAAACAGCCGCACACAGCTCGAGACGCGGAATAGTGAGAACCGGTTTGAGCGGCGCTACGCGAGTTTTCGCTAGTAAAAGAAATGTTTTAACGTTATCACTACTATCAGTCACACGAACGTAGACGCACGCAGCGTAAGCACGCTCAGATGCGTCCGAAAACCCATGAATCTGAATAGAACTTACATTGGGAAAAACAAAACGTGGGATTTGAAAACTTGATAGCAATGATAATTCATTGATGAAATTAGACCATGAATTAATTATATCTATGGGAGGTGACTCGTCCCAATTGACACCGGAGATCCATAATAGCTGAATAAGATGTTTTGCATAAATAGCTATAGGAGATAACCAGCCCATAGGGTCATAAATTTTTGCTATTTGGGATAATATGGTCCGCTTGGAGATTTTATCTAAAGTTGCTTGAACACTAAAGGAAAATGTATCTGATTTTGGGTTCCATTGGAGTCCTAAAACCTTTGTTTGTTTATCGCTTTCCATTAATGCAAATGAAACATTATCGGGCCGCTCGCCATGAGCCTCTGATGTATGTACAGCAGCGAGTAACGCTGGCGAATTGCTCTGCCACTTTCGCAGTTCGAAACCAGCCGATGAACAAATACCTACTAACTCTCGTTGTAAAATCAGAGCATGTGTGACGTCACATGTGCCAGTGACCACATCATCAACAAACACTTGGTCGCGGAGGACCTTAGAACCTAACGGGAAGTTAGTAGCTTCATCATCCGCCAACTGTTGAATCGTACGAAGTGCTAAGTACGGTGATGAACTAACACCGAAAGTGACGGTTCGCAGCCGATAATCACGCAAAGGTTCGGTTGGAGATTGTCGCCAAACAATACGCTGATAGTCCCAATCAGAATGTTGTAACAAAATGTTTCTGTACATCTGCTTAATATCAGCAGTGACAGCGATAGCATGAATACGAAACCCTAATAAAACATCTACGATGTCCTGGTGCAATTTAGGCCCAGTTAATAAAACATCGTTAAGTGAAATACCATTAGAAGTTTTGCAACTCGCATCAAAAACAACACGGGTACGAGTTGTTTCACTAGAATCTTTGACCACGCAGTGGTGCGGAATGTAATAGGTACTGATAGAAGGAGGGGAATTCACGGGCTCCATGTGACCAAGATCTAAATATTCCTGGAGGCACGCGTGATAATCAACCTTAAGTTGTGGATTACGTTCTAACCTATATTCTAATTTTCTAAACCTAGATACTGCCGTATCTCGTGATTCGCCGAGGGCAGGTGCATCGGGTTTAAATGGGAGCGAAACTACATATCGCCCATTTTCGTCGCGAGTGTGTGATTTTACGAAGATAGACTCACACAAGGCTTCGTCAGGGCTGGAAACTCTTTTTTCAGGAAGGGACTCTAATTCCCAGAATCGTTTCAGATTTATGACGTCATCGTAGGATGAGCTAGAACTACTGAAACACGCTTGAAGCGAAGAAGGCGTATTTTGGTTGCAAGAAACGTCACCCATTAATAAATAACCAAAGATACTATTTAATGCCATTGGGGACCCGGAAGGGCCCGTAATCACGTGACCTAATATCACCTGGGATAGAATATCCGCACCTAAAAGCATTTCCACCGACTGTGGAAGATAAAATTTCGGATCTGCCAAATGTAAGTGTTTTATGTGTGGCCAATCCCTAAATGGTAATGTTATACAAGGCATGCGTGACATAAGTGTAGGTAAAATCAATGCATCAACTGAAAGGGATGGTTGATCAACATGAGTAGGTGTGACGCAAAAAGAAACAACACCCTTAGGGTATACAGGATCACTACCTCCTATACCGAACACGGGAACGCGCGCATGCCTACGCTGCAATCCTAACCGCTGAACACAAGTCTCGGTAATAAAAGTCGCTTGACTACCGGTATCTATAATACACCGAACGGTGTGTTTTTGCGAGCCTACGTGTACATTAACTAGCGCTGTACACAAAAGCACGGTACTTGCGCGCACGGAAGGCGCAATGGATTGCGGAGCGATCGCGTTATCTCTCGACGTATGATTCACAGCTGTCAGTACGGTTGGCGCGGTACCGGGCGCATCTGTCTCTGTCGTTTGATGCACGGTAGGTGAGACAGCACTAGCGTTCAAATCTGCTTCACTGACAACCGGAAAGCTATGCTGTTGATTAAAATGAATTAAACTATGGTGTCTTTTATGACACGAACGGCACACAAAGTTAGATTTGCAATGTTTCACATCATGTCCTACACTTAAACAATTGTAACAAACATTTTTGTTTTTTATGAAAGAATACCTATCTTGAGGGGATAAGTTTAGAAAATTCGCACATTTCGTCAACGTATGTTGAGCACCGCAACTAATACAAGATATCCTTTTACTATTTGAATTGTTGGACTGTGAATTGTCTGACTTTGTTTCCGGGCCCGCCGCGACGCCGGCCGAGAGCGCACGGCGCGCGTTCGATGCGGGCGGAGTCCTAGAACTACCTACCTTTTCCGCATTATAAATGGGTTTGTTTTGATACGCAAATTCACTTGCAGATAACTCGCGTTCTAAGAAATTTATTAATTCACTAATTGTGGGTATCTTAGATGGTTGGGACAACGACAAATCGAAACGTCTACGTAATGTTGGTGGAATCTTACGTAAGAAAAGAAGCACTAACATGAAACTCCACTCCTTCGTAGGAAAGTGCATTACTTCTAAAGCCATGATATTTTCATGATAAGTGTTCAGTAAATTTCTTAACCCTTGAACTGATTTGTCGCTTTTATCGGACTGACAAGGTTCAATATCGAATATTTTTTCTAGATGAGCGGAAGCAATGGCTCGTTCGTTATCATACCTAGACTGTAGCATACCTAACGCGACCGTATAGTTCTCGTCAGTTATTGGAATAGATTTAATTAGATTGTAGGGTTCATTTTTCAAAGAAAGTAGCAAATAGCGGAACTTCGGCGTATTTTTGTTGTGCACTAGTGACCGAAATAGATCGTAGAAAGCAGGCCAATCTGTTATTTCTCCTGAAAAGGTAGGCATTGGAAGAGTAGGTAATCTACTAGCACAACTACTAGACGATGGCACGTGAACAACAGCATTATTAGGGGATCCGAGTGACGACATCCTACGTTTATGTTCAATTTCATCTTCTTTAATTTTATTTAAATGTACCACAATAGCATAATAGCAATCATTAAAACTGTTACGAATTCTTAGCTGTTCCTCTTTATCAAAAGTATTAGACTTAATGAGGGATTTTTCAATTTTAGCTTGAAGTTTGAAAAACTTGCGCTGTTGTGAAGTTAAATCTTTAGATCGAGATTTAAATTGTTGTTCGTCGGAATCTATGAACTGTAATGTTCGTTGAAGCTCATCGAGAATTATTTCTCGTTCAAAAAAATCTTGTTGGATTGCCGCCATATTGATAGACGCGTGGCGTCGTAACTTGAAATTCGAACAACAAGGGAATATGGAATGGAAAACCTCACAGGTGAAAAAATATGAACAATCCGGCTCGAATGATCAAACAATTATGTGTAGAAGATTTGTGAACAGTGGATTCGAAAAGCACTCACCTCTCGCCTCCGTAGGTATACTGCCTCGCGCTCCTAGGGCTCAGCGTCGTATCAGGCAGCGAGGGTCTGGATCCAGCCGTTCACACACACGATATCGTCATCAAAACAAGTCCATAGGCATAAGTCCTTCAAATTGTTCACCTGTGAGCACTAAACCACCAGAAAACCGGGATAACAAAAAAAGGGCGCGGAGAGGTCCGCGGCTCGTTCGACGTGAGTAGACAATCCATCTTTTTTTTATAAAGATGGCGCTGCATTGTGGCTCGCCGCTCGGATTGGTCAGCGAGCATCCAATGAGACGATGGCGGGACGTTTCAAATCCACCGTAATTGGGTTCTTACTACACACAATTGATAAGACACTCTCAGAAGACTACTAATATTTAGAATGTTTACAAAATAAAGAACAGTACGGAACAACAACAAAAACCTATATTGCGAGAGCAATGGAAACGGCGACAGCGATGAACGAGTTCGCGGCGAGTGACTCAAGCTGGGAACAAATTATCGGACGTGTCCGTATGGCGCGACTCACATCATCGCATCGTTTGGGTCGTGGCTTTCGGACTCGTCCGAGTGCTTATTCAACGAAGATATCACACATCAACAACGAGAGTATCACATTCAAAACACATTAAATGTAGTTTTTGCAAAATCGATTAATTCGATTTATTTTTTTCTGAGAACACTATCGGAAATCTTAAATTATATTTAAAAAGAATATTGAATGCTCTTTTATATTTCTTTGGAAATTAAAATCTAAAGATATTTTTTTCTATTTTATAATTATCAAATATTTCATGAAATACTTTTATAAGTTAATGGTTTTTATTGCTTTTTTTTATAAATCGAGTAATACTGAACATCTTTGTAGGTAGTTATTAGAAACAAAAAAGATTTCAAAACTATTCATACAAAAACAATATAGCACATTTACAGACAATTATGTACTACTACCACCACCACTAGAAAACTATTATAAAAATTGCTAGACAAAATTTTACACATACAAAATTAAATTTGTGTATACATAATCTTAAGCCACTTCTATTGAGAAATAACAAAAATAGCGCCAGTAATTTCTTCACCCCGATTGTTATAAAAAAAAAACTTCATCTGTGCTTATTTTTTTAAGTAGTGTATATTTTTATGTGTTATCTCAAAACTTTTTAAGAGGTGAACCGATTTTGATGTTTTTTTTTAAGCTGGTGCTTTTCATGTGGTCCCATTTGAATTTGGATCTAATGTAGAACTTCGGAGATATACAACAGAACTCTTCAATAAACAACGCCAAATATATCGGGATTGCTGTAATCTCATGTCTGATTAATGTTTACGCCATTTCATTACATAGCGCCGCCGGTACGCTCTAAAGGGGTACGCAAATGTGAACAGTTCATCCTGGAACACTGTCATTTCACCGGTTATGTTCAAAGTTTAAGTTATTCGGGAAAACTATTCTGGCATAACTTTGGGCACTATAAGCACCTTATTATAGAACTTGCTGATTAAGTACCTACTTAAACTAAAACAATAAAAACTTTTTTACAAAAAAAATAACAATAATCAACCGGTGTCAGAAAACGAAGAAACAGAAACACCGACTTTCGAAATTGAAGATATTAATGATAGTTATTATTTTTAATCATGCAATTCTAGTTAGTACTAAATTTTATTGTATCTTTTTTATATAAATATATATCATGTATCGCATGGAAATTATTTATCTTTATATTCTTAATATGTTATCTAGAGCTGTGTATACTCAGCAATGTGTAAGATGTGGTTGCCTGTAATTGGGTGTGCATCGCAGGAAAATTATATCTTGTATGAATTTCTTGTATTTTGTAAGATGATATTGTATTGTGGCACTCGTTGGTGAACCTTCAATTAAATAAATAAATATTTTTCACATTGCAGTATTTTTATTTGGAAGTCGGTTGTATTTTTTTGTAAAAAAAAGTTTTTGGATGTAAAAATACTTCAAATTCGCGCAAACTTGAAGTATTTATACATCCAGAAAACTAAGCTAAAGCTTACATAGTTTAACTCTTGGTCTACAACTGGATTTAAGGATAGGCTAGACCCCACATATGGTCGAATTATGGGAGCATAAATTTACTGAAAAGATGTTTTTTTTATTCATAGTAATAGAGTTGATTTCATAGTCAAAGTTGTTTATATTTATGAGAATTCAAAGTCAGTCTGCAAGAATTCTGCGCTGTAGGTGCACCCTACTTACGTGCTGCAAAGGCAGTACTTGATGTTTTCTATCAGACACACTAACCTAGTCTGGCGACATTCGTATGATGGTAACAATAAAAAAAAAACAGTTTATCACAACGATTCAATATATTTTTTATTATAAATTAAACAGAACATAAACCATCACTTTTATTTCACAAACTCTTCTTTTAGTGCTTTCCTCAGTATCTTTCCGGACGGATTCTTCGGTATTTCATTACTCTTTTACTGACTCAACGATCTCTTTGTCAGTTGCTTTGACTCCAGATTTCAAGACTATGAAACCTCTAGGTCTTTCTCCAGTGGCTGAATCTGGAACCCCGATGACGGCAGCATCCAAAACTGCCGGGTGTTCTTTTAAAACGTTTTCTAATTCTGCTGGTGGGACTTGGTAGCCTTTGACTTGAATGAAAAAATGCAACTTTTAGAGACAAAAATTTTTATTCTTCGAAATTTGAAACTCGCGATTCTGGAAATCGGTTCATAGTGAGGGCAAACGGGCAAATAATGCGAAGAACAGATGGAAAATAAATGATAACTGAGATGATGTCTAATTGAGCTCAAATAAATAGGGACTAAGGCAAGAGGATGATAATTATTATTTTATCATTTGAAAACCATGTTTCATGGCGTACAATACCTATATGGTAAGAACAAATTAAAACTACCTGTATCCCAGGAAAATAACTATAATTAGAGGACAATCTGCAAAAAACCCTAGTTAAGTAATTTCACCGGCATTATGTTTATTATAGTAGTAGTAGGTAATGTTGTCCATAAAAATTCCATCACTGATAAAAAAAAATGGGCCGTCAATGGGCCTAAAACGGATTTTTACTTAATTTTCGTAATATTTTGATTTTACTGCAATTTGTGTTTAGAGCAAGTATATTCCTCGAGCACTGGTCTACAAAAAATGCTATATAAGATTCACTCATTTTCATAAGTTTTAATTTTTTTGTGTTTATTTTTTTTGTACTCATTCTGTGCGTATGATAATTTATGCTAGTTAAATTATGGTTTATGTTCAATGAGAGAGAAAGCCTTTTACCATTAGAATTTATTTTATACCATTCCCCCTCTAAAAAGCTTATTTTATTCACTGAAAACAGTGAATAAAAAGCACTTTTAATCACTGTTTTGGTGTTTGAATTTAGAACACACCAATATATATTTGACCTCCATCTCAATGCAATACATCCTACTTGCGCATAAAATACTCGATACAAACTTCTTGTGCAAAGAATATTCGAATTTCAAACTCCTTCGTCGATTTAATTTTGAGTTTGTTTATATTTAGGATTTTGATAATGATTTTATTTTGGTCTAGGATGTTTAGTGAATACTTATTTGGATTGTAATTCTAATATTAATTGCATTGGTGTTTTATTAATTATAATTATGTAACTTAACGGAGGTGGTCACTGGCCCCTGAAACACAGGTGCTGTTTAGGTAACTCAAACTCAAAGGCTCAGCTTCAATTTACAAAAAATGTGAAGCCCTAAGGTTTCTCATTTTCTGTAAATTTTGAAGGTAATAAACCATTTATTTATTTGTTATTATTCCTTGTGCTTTTGGCTTAAATCCTTCTTTTTCTCGAAGTCATGGTATAAAATATAGTATGCAACTCTTGAATAAAACGGATTTATATCGAGGGCCATGAATCACTCGCGTCGTTCCGGATTCTAACACTTGAATCACTCGCTATGCTCGTGATTCAATCATCATGAATCACTCCCTACGGTCGTGATTCAGTTGTTAGGATCCTTCACTTGTTCGTGATTCATCTATGGCCCTCGCTTTAAAACCGTCCTTTATTCACTAGTTGCATAATATACTATTTTCTGGTATGTTTCATGTTTTGACAGCGTAATAACAATCTACTATATAAAAATAAGTCGGGTTTTCCTTCCTGACGCTATAACTCCAGAACGCACGAACCGATTTCCACGGTTTTGCATTCGTTGGAAAGGTCTCGGGCTCCGTGAGGTTTATAGCAAAGAAAATTCAGGGTAGGGTAGGTAGGGTAGGGTAGGTAGGGTAGGGTAGGTAGGGTAGGGTAGGTAGTGTAGGTAGGGTAGGTAGGGTAGGTAGGGTAGGTAGGGTAGGGTAGGGTAGGTAGGGTAGAGTAGGTAGGGTAGGTAGGGTAGGTAGGGTAGGAAGGGTAGGGTAGGTAGGGTAGGGTAGGTGGGGTAGGGTAGGTAGGGTAGGTAGGGTAGGGTAGGTAGGGTAGGGTAGGTAGGGTAGGGTAGGTAGGGTAGGGTAGGTAGGGTAGGGTAGGTAGGGTAGGGTAGGTAGGGTAGGGTAGGAAGGGTTGGGTAGGTAGGGTAGGGTAGGTAGGGTAGGGTAGGTAGGGTAGGGTAGTTTTTTTTTTTTTTTTTTTTTTCTTAACACTAATCCCCGCCAACTTAATTGGCGCCTTATGTGCTTAACCTCTATCATTCCGGTCAATCTTTCATGCCTCTCGTACATCCATTCTTCATACTAACTCTTTCTTTCATACATCACCTTGCATTCTGTGGGTAGGAGACCCACTTTTATTATTCTATTCTAAGGGCATGATTTATTTACTTATAAAAATAGGTGTAAAAATACAGTATGCAATAAATAAGGTGCAATATATCACAGTTGTGCGGAATGCTGGTTATCACAGTATACAGAAAAGGCAATTTATCACAGCAAGCAAGTACAATATATTTAGGGATAAAACCCACAAGCACAGTTATTAAAAAATCACAGTAGTTTTACACATTATTAGAGCTTAGGTACTAACCTGACGTACCGCCGGCTATACGTGCCTGTGCTGTATTCCGTGCTTACATTTAAATATTATACAAAATACTAATGAAGCACGGTGCGCTTCAGGTTTTGTTTCGACGTATAACCGCAGTGGCTACGCTAATGCAGTACTCCAGAAACTTTTCCCTGGTCTTTTTGTCCATGAGCCCATGCAGGCTCTCCCTCGTTATTTTCCTGTCCAGCTCACATTCAAGTCGGTAGCGTTCCCTGATAAATAACGGGCACTCTACAAGTATGTGCTGGACAGTCTCTGCCACGCCTGGGTCGCAGACGCACGATGGACTCTCCTTACACTTGAAGCGATTCAAGTATTCAGAGAACCCACCGTGCCCCGTCAAAACTTGCGTGAGGACGCCTTCGGGCCGCACCTGTTGTACAATACGGAAGGCAGCTATTGCATCCGGAAGGAACATCTTCGTCACGGAAGCGGTCTCGCCCGACACATATCTTCGATTCCATTCATCAAGCGATTCCAAACGGATCTGTCGCTTGATAAATGAAACCGGACACTGGTCGTAGTCCGGCTTCCTCCGCAACGACAATGCTGCCACCTTTGCCAACTCGTCCGCACGCTCATTCCCCGGCAGGCCCGCGTGGGCCTTGATCCAGAACAAAGTCACAGCTTTGTTCTGGCCCAGGGCGTGAACCAGGTTGGCGCGCGCGCGAACTGCCAGGGGATGGAGAGAGCCATGGTTTGCAAGCGTCTGCAATGCGGACATTGAGTCGCTGTACAAGCCATAGCTCGCCTCTTGCCGCTTGAGGATCACTTCAGTAGCCTTGCAAATGGCCAGGAGTTCCGCCTGGTAGACTGTGCAGTACGCGGCAAGGCTAAGCTTGAGGTTCCGGACTTCGCCTACATTATCCCAAACGGACAATGCGGCTCCTACCTTCCCCTCAATCTTGCTGCCGTCGGTGAATATTCGCACCGTCTGCACATTGTTACTGTCTAGTAACTCTTGGTCTGCCAGGCATATGAAGTCCAGGGGCATTTGCGTAGCCGGATGAGGAGCTTCTGCAAACCTCACCGCACTCTCGATCTCCCTGTCTCCTGGCAGAAACCGGGATGACCCTCTCCTCGCTTCATACAGGGCGGCTGCCTCCTGTATGCGCAGGTCTAGAGGAAGTACCCCAGACAAGGCCAGTGCCGAGTTCAATGAGACAGTGCTGTAGGATTTGCAGAGCTTCTGAGCGAATCCTCGTTGAACCGAGCCTAACCTCTTCCGTATACCCAACTTCTTTGCAGCGGGTGCCCAGGCGGCGGCTGCGTATGTAACTATGGGCTCAATCGTTGCTGTGTAAATTGTGTGTATCACTTGTGTGTTCAATCCCCAACTCACCTTTGCGGCTCGGGACAGCTGCTTGTAAATGTCAGCTGCCCTCTTGCAGACGTTCGCGGCATGCTCATTAAAAGTGAGCTTTTCGTCTATGGTTAGACCCAGCAACTTCATTTTCTTGACCATACCGATGTCGACCCCGGCCATGCTCAGTATTGGAGTGTCGTACTTAAGCTTGTTGGTTATGGTCATCGCACAGGTTTTGTGCGGTGCAAACCTCAGCTTATTTCGGGCGCCCCAATCATGAACATGGGCGAGGGCTGCATTGGCAGATCTCGAGACTTCAGTCGCCGTGTCCCCATCCACGACCAAGGCGATATCATCCGCGAACGCCTCCGTGAAAAGTCCACGCTGCTCTAGGTCCTGCAGTAGTGGGTCGAGAAGGAGGTTCCGGAGGGTAGGGTAGTTAGTGTAGGGTAGGTAGGGTGGGGGATCCCCTCACAGTGCTTACGTCCACGTCGTATCCCCTGGAAACGTCCCAGTTCTGACCACCGTAACGGAGTGGCAGACTGGGTACGGCCAAAGTGCACTGTGCGATCGTAGCGAATCTATTGCCTTGTCGTGTACGATATTGCCGAGACTATGTCTAAATCTGCGCGGGACGCCCGCGGGCGGTTCTTAAAAGGCCCTTCTCAGGGCCAACCCAAAGGCCCTTCTCAGGGCCAGCCAAAAGGCCCTTCTCAGGGCCAACGCGACGCTTCAGCGTCGGAAGAAGGGCGGACCTTCTGCGATGAAAGGGTGGTAGAGTTGACGGACTCCGAAAACGAATCCATTATGTCGGACGCGAGTTCGACGGTTGCCGAGAGAGAATCTCGGCGCAGAAAGCGGGCCTTTCTGAAGGATGGTTCCGATGGCTCCTCGGCTTCGGGTTCGACGAAGGAGCCCGCGAGGAAGGTCAAGGCAAAGAAGCCGACGACAGTAGCGGACACCCACGACGTGGGTCTCGCTGGCGCCCAACGTCAGTTGGATCTGGCAAGGCGGACACAGCTCCAGCAGGAGCTGGAGGAGCGGGTTGCAGCCAAAGAGGAGCGGGCGCGCGTCAACCGTGCCAAGTCCGGGTACGGTGCGTCCCGCGTCCTGTACGCCGACCACTCCCTGCTGGAGCTGGAGCGGATGGCCGAGGAGGACGAAGAGGGCATCGTGGAGGTCGCCTCCAAGTCCTCAAACCTGAAGGGGACGTTCCAAAAGTCCCTAAAATGCCGGGCCGCGAGCATGCGCAGCATCGTTGCGGAACTGGTGCAGCGGAAGGCCTCCGATGAAACGCGGCAACTGCAGGCGAAAGTTGATCGCCTGCAGTCGGAGGTCAGCCAGCTGCACCTTAAGCTGGCTGAAGCCACGGCCCGGCCAACACAAGCCGAGCCGAGACCTGCGGCAGAGGGCCCCGCCTCCTCCTTCAACCTTGAGGAAACTCTTCGTAAGGTTATGGTGGAGGAGAGGGCCTTCGTCAGAGCCTGCATAGCAGGCATCGAAGACCGGCTCCTGCCGGAGAAAAGTCTCCGACCGCCGCTTGCGGCGGACAAGAGGCAAGGCGAGCCGGGGCCGACCTCTCAGGAGGAGGACGCCCTCCTCCCTTCCACCACCCCGACCAACCAGCAGGGCTGGACGAGGGTCGTCGGCAAGGGGAAGGGCAAAGGCAAAAAGACGGCAGCGGTCGTCCCTGCCGTCCCCGCCACCACCCCTCCCAGCCAGTCGCAGTCGACTGGCAAGGGAAAGGGGAAGGGGAAGGGGAAAAGATCCCCCCCAGCCGTCCCCGCCACCACCCCTCCCAGCCAGTCGCAGTCGACTGGTAAGGGAAAGGGGAAGGGGAAGAGCTCCCCCCCAGCCGGCACCAAGAGGAACCTCGTTCCTCCCAAGACCGCAGCCGTCGTGGTGACGCTCACCGCGGAGGCTGCGGAGCGGGGCGAGACGTACGCGTCCGTCATGATGCGGGCGCGTACCAACGCCGATCCCACCAAACTGGGGATCGGCAAAGTTTCATGCCGTCGGACACAGGCGGGAGCTCGTATATTCGAGTTCCCAGGGGCGGAGGGCGGCAAGAACGCGGACCTCTTCGCAGCTAAGCTGCAGGAGGTCATCGCAGACGCGGCCAAGGTGGCCAGGCCGGTGAAGTCGGCGGCCATAGAGGTGACCAATCTGGACGATTCGGTCACCAAGGAGGAGGTGGTGGCGGCGGTCGCAGCCATAGGGGGCTGCGACGTCGCAGCGGTGCAAGGCCGGGGCATCAGGCCCGGCCGCGGCGGCATGGGCGCCATTCGCCTGGAGTGCCCAGTCGCCGCCGCCAAAGCCCTCCTCGATAAGGGACGGCTAGCCGTCGGCTTCAGCTCGGGTGTAGTCCGGGCACTTGCAGCACAGCCCCTGCGGTGCTTCAGGTGCTTCGGCATCGGACACACCCGGGCCCTCTGTCCGTCCAGCGTAGACAGGACGGATAGCTGCTACCGCTGCGGCAAGGAGAGCCATAAGGCCGCCTCCTGCAAGGCCGCCACGCCGCACTGCGCGGTTTGTGCAGCCAGTGGCCGCCCAGCAGGCCACATTATGAAGGGGAGGAATTGTAATCCTCCCCCCAAGAGGGGCAAAGTGCAGGCGACGACCCGGCCTGTCACTGCCACCGCCGTCCCAGAGGCTGGGACCACGGCGGCCGTGGAGGAGGGGGGTGCGATGTCCGACTAATGCAAAGGGTCGAACATCGCATCCTCCAGGCGAATACCAACCACTGCAGAGCGGCCCAGGATCTGCTGATGCAGACCGTGGCTGAGTGGTTGGTGGACGTGGCGGTGGTCGCCGAGCCGTACTCGATACCTGGCCATTGGCTGGGTGATCGGGACGGCTTGGTGGCGTTGGTGTCGCGGCCTGCCACGGACTCCCCTCCCCTCTCGCTTTTAGAGAGGGGACCGGGATACGTGGCCGCCGCGTGGGGAGACATAGCCCTGGTTGGGGTCTATTTCTCCCCTAACCGCCCTCTAAGGGACTTCGAGAATTTTCTCGAAGTCCTAACGGCAGTCGTCGGGAGGGCGGCACCGCGTCAGGTCGTCGTGTTGGGCGACCTGAACGCCAAGTCAGTGGCCTGGGGCAACCCGGCCACCTCTTGCAACGTCCGGGGACGCGCTGCCGAATTTTGGGCGGCGTCGTGCGGTGTGTCCCTCCTAAACAGGGGGGATGTTCACACGTGTGTGCGGCAGCGGGGAGGGTCAGTGGTTGACGTCTCGTTTGCCACCCCCGTGCTAGCCGCCCGCGTTGTGAACTGGCGGGTGGAGATGGTGGAGACCCTGTCGGATCACCGCTACGTGCGGTTCGACATCTCCACCCAAGGCCCGCGGGGGGGCATGGCCCGCTCAGGCCAATCTCCCTTCCCGCGGTGGGCTCTCACCCGCCTGGACCGGGAGGCAGCTCAGGAGGCGGCATTCCTCCAGGACTGGCTCTCGCCCCCTGTGGAGGCCCTGGACGTCGACGCCGCAGCGGTCCAGCTCCGAAGGTCCCTGACCGAGGTTTGCAACTCCAGCATGCCTCGGTCACGCCGTCCGCCTCCCCGTCGCGCCGTCTATTGGTGGACGGAGGAGCTGGCGGGGCTCCGGGCCACTTGCGTGGCGGCCAGGAGGGCCTACACGCGGAGCCGGCGGCGCACAACCCATTCTCAGGTCGGGGGGGACCGCCTCTACGCCTCTTACCAAGAGGCAAAGACGGTCCTCAAGTCGGCGATGTGCGCCGCCAAGGACTCGGCGAGGGCCGAGATGCTGGAGGGTCTCGACAGGGATCCATATGGGAGACCGTACAAGGTGGCGCGGAACCAGTTGCGGCCCTATGGTCCCCCACTGTCGGAGACCCTCGAGCCGGCGTTGCTGGATGGGGTGGTCCGGTCACTGTTTCCGCGCAGGACCAACTTCACCCCACCAGTGATGGACCCCCCACGGGAGGCGGCTTCGCCGGAGGAGGAGATTCCCCCGGTGACGGCGAATGAGATTCGCGACGGGATTCTTCGCCTCCGCACGAAGAAGACGGCCCCTGGGCCGGACGGCGTCCCTGCACGGGTGGTGGCAATAGCTGCCGCCCAAATGGAGGACAGGTTTCGGGACCTCTTCAGCGCGTGCCTTACGGCTGGGAGGTTCCCGAAACTGTGGAGGGAGGGGCGGCTTTGCCTCCTCCGTAAAGAGGGACGCCCAGTGGACTCCCCCTCGGCATACCGGCCTATCGTTCTTCTTGATGAGGTCGGTAAAATGTTTGAGGGGATCGTCGCCGACCGGCTCAATAGCCTGCTGCGGGGGGTGGGGCCAGACTTGTCGGACGCCCAGTTCGGCTTTCGGCAGGGGCGTTCGACAGTCGACGCCTTGGCCCTTCTGAAGGGCCAAGTGCAGGAGGCGGTCGAGTCGGGGGGCGGAGTGTTGGCGGTGTCATTCGACATCGCGAACGCCTTCAACTCCGTGCCCCACTCGACGATATTGGAGGCACTCCGGTATCACGGAGTGCCCCAATACTTGCGGGACCTCCTGGCCAGTTACTTGGAGGACCGAGCGGTCCTCCTTGTGGACAAAACGGCGACGGTCAGGAGGTACAGCGCGGAGTCCGGTGTCCCACAGGGGTCGGTTCTAGGCCCTCCCCTGTGGAACATCGGTTTTGATTGGCTCCTGCGGGGCACCCTCCTCCAGGGCACGAGTGTCATATGTTACGCGGATGACACTCTCCTCGTTGCCCGGGGGAGGGACTTCAGAGAGGCGGCCTGTCTGGCCTCGGCTGGCGGATCCTTGGTCGCTGGGAGGATCCGCCGGCTTGGATTGAGGGTGGCGCTGAACAAGACCGAGGCCGTGTTCTTCCACGGACCTCGGCAGCGCTGCCCTCCTGACGCCCACATAGTCGTGGAGGGCGTCAGGATAGAGGTCGGGGCCCAGATGAAGTATTTGGGCCTCACGCTGGACAGCAGGTGGCGCTTCGGCCCACATTTCAGTGGGCTGTCGACGCGCCTGCTGAAGGCCGCCGATTCCCTGTCATGGCTTCTCCCAAACTTGGGGGGGCCCAAGGCGCGATGCCGGCGCCTTTATGCCGGCATTCTGCGGAGCATGGCCCTTTATGGGGCGCCTATCTGGGCGGACTCCCTCCACAGGAGGGAGAACGCGACTGCCATCCGCAGGCCCCAAAGGGCAATTGCACAGCGGGTGGC
This sequence comes from Orthosia gracilis, assembly GCA_947562075.1. Classification (NCBI taxonomy): domain Eukaryota; kingdom Metazoa; phylum Arthropoda; class Insecta; order Lepidoptera; family Noctuidae; genus Orthosia; species Orthosia gracilis. The sequence continues at coordinate 41,667,172 of OX387265.1, read as the reverse complement.
GAGGGCCTACCGGTCGGTAGGCTTTGCGGCTGCGTGCGCTCTGGCGGGCACCCCTCCTTGGGAGTTAGAGGCTTGGGTGCTCGCCAGAGTGTACGAATGGACGGCGCGGCGAAAGGCGCTCGGTGAGCGCCCCGCCACGGAGGAGCGGGAGGCCGTGCGGCGGGAGGCGAGGGACGCAATCATCCTCCATTGGACGGAGGACCTCGCCACCGCCGCCTTTGGCCGTCGGACGCTGGACGCGCTCGGTCCAGTCCTGCGGGGCTGGCTCGAGCGGCCTCACGGTTTCCTCTCATTCCGTTTGGTGCAGGTGTTGTCCGGACATGGTTGTTTCGGAACGCACCTGCACCGGATCCGGAGGGAGGAAACCCCAGCGTGCCACCACTGCGGCGCGGCGGAGGACACGGCGCAGCACACCTTCGAGGAGTGCCCAGCATGGGCTGAGCTGCGCCGTGCCTTGATCGATGTGGTCGGGCAGGACCTCTCACTTCCCAGCGTGCTCAACTCCATGTTGGGGAGTGAGGAGGCCTGGGCGGCGGTTGCCTCCTTTTGCGAGGACGTGATGTCGCAAAAGGAGGCGGCGGAGCGGGCGCGGGAGGACGATCCTCTCGCGCCGCCGCACCGCAGGCGAAGAAGGGGTGGGAGAAGGCGGTTGTACGATCGTCTCCTCCCACCTCCTGGTGGTGACTAGCGGGCGACAGGCGCGGGGGCGCCTTCGCTCGCATTGCACATGTCACCACCCTCGGCGGGCGGGAACGGCCGAGCACTCGCGGTCGTTCCCGGGCCCCTCCACTGAGGGGGGGGCGTGAAGGCCCCGCTGTAAAGGCGGGCGGTCGTCGGCGGGGGACTGGACGTAAAGGCTCTGCCAGTTTCCCAGTCCCCCTCCAATTCAAGACGATGCGGGAGTGCCGCTGGGTTATTTTAGTGGGTATACCGGAATCTTTCCGGGGAGTCCCACATAACCCCCCATTCCCCCAATGGGTGGGTATGCGTAATGCATTTTTTCCCAGCGAGATCAAAAAAAAAAAAAAAAAAAAAAAGGGTAGGTAGGGTAGGGTAGGTAGGGTAGGGTAGGTAGGGTAGGTTAGGTAGGGTAGGGTAGGTAGGGTAGGTAGGGTAGGTAGGGTAGGTAGGGTAGGTAGGGTAGGTAGGGTTGGATAGGTAGGGTAGGGTAGGTAGGGTAGGGTAGGTAGGGTAGGGTAGGTAGGGTAGGGTAGGTAGGGTAGGGTAGGTAGGGTAGGGTAGGTAGGGTAGGGTAGGTAGGGTAGGGTAGGTAGGGTAGGGCAGGTAGGGTAGGGTAGGTAGGGTAGGGTAGGTAGGGTAGGGTAGGTAGGGTAGGTAGGGTAGGTAGGGTAGGTAGGGTAGGGTAGGTAGGGTAGGTTAGGTAGGGTAGGGTAGGTAGGGTAGGGTAGGTAGGGTAGGGTAGGTAGGGTAGGGTAGGTAGGGTAGGGTAGGTAGGGTAGGGTAGGTAGCCAATTGACGGGAGTGAAGCCCCGGGGGTCAGCTAGTAAGTTACTAAAAATACGTAAAATAAAAAGTTAACGGTACTGAAACATAGGTATCCCACAGCAGTGTTTTAGTCATTGACAGTACTAAAGGAATTAATCAGTTTCGAAAATAACGGAATGTGAGAAATAATATTAGATTTAAAAAAAAATGGTATCTTTGACATCCAATTTTTTTACGCACTTTAGATCTTTATGGAGATTTTACACAGCATTGTTATTATCATAATAAATAATTATAAATTTTATCCCGGTCCTAGTTGAAGAATTATAGGCCCATGTCACTTCTCAGCCATTTCTACAAGTTGTTTTCAAGGGTCATCACGAATCGTCTCGCACACAGGTTTGACGATTTCCAGCCTCCCGAACGAGTCGGTTTCCGAAAAGGCTTTAGTACCGTAGACCACATGCATACCTTGCGGCAGGTTAAACAGAAAACCGAAGAGTATAACCTGCCTCTTTGCTTAGCATTTGTGGACTACGATTCGATCGAGACTCGGGCTGTACTGCAGTCTTTCTAACGGTGCCAAATCGACTACCGGTACATCGAAGTATGGAAGTGTTTGTACAAAAACGCCACCATGTCAGTTCAACTTCAGGATCAGGTCTCGAAACCTATCTTTCTGCAGCGACGTGTGAGACAGGGAGACGTCATATCGCTGAAACTATTCACCGCAGCACTGGAGGATGTCTTCGTTTCGTCTTTGTTTCGTTCCCCTCCTATCAAGGTCGGAATTGTGAACGATTATGTCAACCTGGGACAAACGGTCCAGTTAGATAGGTCCAACTTCGAGAAAGAGGTCAACCGTCGACTCCGACTCGGCTGGACAGCGTTCGGGAAGTTGCACGGTATCTGCTCGTCCAACTTACCACAGTGTCTCAAAACGAAAGTCTAGTATGTGTTAGTGATGATGTATGGAACCGAAACATGTTCGCTCACAATGGCCCTCATCAAAAGGCTTAGTCACCCAAAGGGCAATGGAGAGAGCTATACACGGAGTTTTTTTGGGTAACCGCAAGAGAACTCAGAGTTTCCTTGCGGAACCGTGAGAAAGAAAAATAAGGTTACCGACATAGCCCGAAGAATTGCCAAACTTAAGTGGCAGTGGGCACATTGCTTGCAAAACGGATGGACGACAACCGGAAGACATTGCGTTGGAAGGCCTCCCACTAGGTGAAGCGACGACCTGGTCAAGGCGGTGGGAGTTTGGTGGATGCGAGACGCACAGGACCGATCAGTGTGGCGATGCTTGGGGAGGCCTATGTCCAGCAGTGGATGTATTTTGGTCAGCCAAACGTCCACTGCTGGGCATAGGCCTCCCCTAAGCCCATGAATGCATTGAATTAATTTTTAGTCATTAAAAATAACATTGGTCGTTACAAACATTTGGCTAATGTTTGTATTATAATTATTATGATCATAAATATTTATTAAATTATGAACGCTTAGGAAATTTATTTAATGTATAGCTTTATTCGCTTACGTATTAAGCGCCTTCCAAAATTGTAATATTTAACGTTAAACTTTCGTCTATTGATAAACTGTACATTTTTCCAGGCGCTTTTTCGACTCCGATACCACGGAGTATCGCCAAGGCAAATTCTTGTCCAACTCTATGATCTGTCTTGGATCAGCATAATTATTGTTCGATAGACTGTTTGCCTAGCATTTATTTAAACGCACAACTAGATGTTACAATTCGACTGATTATGTTTAAAATAATTGTAATACGGCATCGATTCTTTTTCGAATGCAGTGCCATTTATTAGCTTGTTTATAATTAAAAATTTTGAAAGTTCTTTAATCTCTTGCCTAGCCTTTTCCCAACTATATTGGGGTCGGCTTCCAGTCTTACCGGATTCAGCTGAGCACTAAGTGTTTTACGTGGAGCGACTGCCTATCTGACCTCCACAACCCAGTAACTGGGTAACACGGTACCCTTTTGGCAAGACTGGTGTCAGATCTCAAGCTTCTGACTACCCGTAACGACTGTCAAAGATCTTCAAATGACAGCCGGGACCAACGGCTTAACGTGCTTTCCGAGGCACGGAGGAAACTCGGTATGTTGAAAATGGTCACCCATCCATAGACCGACCTCGTCAAGCGTTGCTTAACCTTGAAGATCGATCCGCGCGGTTGTTATTATTTAGCCACGAGCTCCTCCTCCTTTGAAAGTTCTTTAATAAATTATAGTATGACAATTTAAAAAAAAAATGACCAATTGGGAAATGCAAATGGGGTGTCCTCTGGGACAGCTATTACATTTGCAATTTCTTGACCAAAGTGGCAACTGTCGAGCTTAGTTTAAAGAATCATTGAAAAAATCTACCTTGATTAGTTCCTTGAGCCTGTCAGATATAGTGACCATTCCAGATTTGTCGATCTTCGCCAGGTCACCAGTTCTGAGCCATTCTTCATCCACAAACACTTCGCTGTTGGCCTGGGGATTCTTCAAATATCCCATCATTACGTTTGGACCTTTTACTAGCAGTTCTCCAACTGCAACAGGCAGTGCATACCCGACGTCTTCGTATGTCTTCTGACCCAATGGCGTCAGGCTTACCAAAGGAGATGCCTCCGTCAAACCATAACCTTGGCTGAACTGTATATCTCTCTAGATTTTTTTTTTGTGACGAAGAATAAGGTATCAAAATCAAAACATCAAAAATCAAAATCATTTTTTATTTCAATTAGAACATTTAAAAGTACTTTTGAATTGTCAGACAAGACAAAATAAAACCGGCTAAGTGCGAGTCTGACTCGCGCACAGAGGGTTTCGTATAAACAGCTTCATTCAACAAAACAACTTTCTACTTTTTTTAATACTTATATGGTGTACATAATAAAGAGTATTCGATTCTATTCTATAAATAGGACACATTACTAAAGTTCATAAACTATGAAAGCACCGAACATTGCTCTGATGAAGGGACAAAATTAACTTTGCCGTTCGAAAGCTGTTGTCCCCATACATCAACAAACAAAATTTTTACTTATCCAAGTACATTTTATAAGTTGTCGACTATTACTCGTAAACTTGTAAAGCCATCTTAGCTGTTATAGTTTTCCTTTTAATTTCGTTATACTTAATGATAAACTACTGCCGTGATTTGTTTTTCACATAGCCAAAAGCAACCATTTAGCTGGCAGGGGAGATGGCGAGACACTTGACTCTAACAAAAATTAGCAATTTAAAGCTTGATTTTACGCAAACTGATCCCCGAATAGAAAATGGTTTTCAGAGACCCGTAATATTTTTGAATGGCCTATCCAACGATACCCCACCGTATGCGATAGACGAGAAAAAAATATATGCCATTTTATGTGTACAGAACGTACACATAAAGTGGGATTTACTTTACCACTTTGACAGCGTGATTAGTATATCATATCCTTGCCCAATAATAGCTTTCTAGTACTAAGATTCTCTTAGCAAAGCTTCTGACGGACAGGCGGACAGATGGACATGGCGAAACTTAAAGGATTCCTTGTTGACAACGGAACCCTAAAAAATTAAGCTAGTATTACATTCGCTAGCGTGAGTAGGTCTCTGTAGAGAATCACGTGCAAGAAATTCCACGGATACTCTTTTCCATCAATCAAATTTAATTACATGTACTTGGTTATATCGTTCTTATTTGAAATGTGATTATATATATAATTATGTGAGAACGATGTAAAAAGACGTGCACGTAAAAACGTCTAGAGTAAAATAGACAAACCAAAATACAATAAGTAATTAAAAACAGGCCGAAGCAGCCGAGGCATGACCAAGCCCATATGATGGCACCCGTTCACGAACATGACGCCTGGATTAGCAACATTCAGCTCAACCATCATGAAGGGAACCGAATGATCCAACACATGTTACCATCAGGGAGACATTTGAGAGAGCACGAGATACTTTCAACTGCCAGGGCACATTCAAGTCAACGAACGACCTACTAGGCTGTAAGTGGTACATTTACAGTTGGTATAAAATACTTACATATCAAAAATAGTAATCGACGTTGGAGGAGTAAACGATTCCTGAAGTGGAGCCGCGTTTGACCTCCCCAAGAAGACGAACCAACGATTTTAAAAAGGTGGCTAAGACAGGCTGAATACAGGAATCAGATCTGAGCACAGCTCAAATAGATCGAAAAACTGCATTGGTTTGCTCGTGTTGCAATCACCAGCAGTATGAGAACTACACCCAATGCCGTCCTACAGGTAATGCTGGGGCTGCCTTCTTTGCATCTCAACGTGCGGGAGGAGGCAGCCCTGGCCACTTTCAGGCTTCACCTATCAGGATCCCTGAGTAAAGACTCCACAGTCAAGCACACACGCATAAGTAAGATGAGGTAAAACAAAGACCAAACCAATAGTAACATCATCCTGCGACAAAGCCCCAAAAACACACCACTTTCATAGTCACTACAACATAATACTAACAGAAGAACAGTGTGACTACTCAGGCCCGAAAAAGATGAGAGTATACACCGACGGATCGAAGGTCAACTCCGGTACAGGAGTTGGAGTCTTCTCACACGACCTCAATATAAACATATCCAGCCAGGAGTGTTCAACACCGTCTATCAGGCGGAGTGTGTGAGGATCATACAAGCGGTATCTAGACACCCACATACGTATACTCTCCGACAGCGCCTCAGTCCTCTAATCCTTATGGGAAAAATTTATAACATCGAAACTAATACTAAAATGTCACAACGCACTGGAACAAACAAATTAATGTAGTTGAGACACGGTGACACTGCAATGGATAAAGGGACACAGCAGATCGCTACACACCAGATACACAGGTCTTTTGTCAGTTCTCCGTCTATGTCTGGGTGAATACCCACCCAGACACAGACGGAGAACTGGTGGACCTCGACACCGGGCTGCAGGTAGTCCAAAGAAGCTTTGCCATCCTTGGATAGTAGGCTTACCAGGCCTTTACAACATGGACAGGATTGGCCTGCGCCTGATGACGGGGACCATCACGGGACACTGCTCACTCAGCAAACACTTCCACACAATAGGCATACCGGACAGTCCTCTGTGCAGCGCATGCATGGAGGCTGAGGAAACCGTCGCGCACGTTCTCTTTGAATGCACAGATGTCACCCAGATAAGAACATAAACCCTCGGGTCACCCATATCATACACAGATGTTCTGAGAAAACTAGGAGCTCTAATAAATTTCTGAAGGGAGGTGGGCTGGTTGGAACAACCACCAAACGGCCGCCACGTCCCACACACAATGGTCCACCTGAAGGACAAAGTGTGGAACCCAAATCCCCTAACATAGATAGATAGAAGGTAATAATAAAATAAACAGTTTGTCACAACGATTCAATATTATATTTTTAACAATAAATTAAAAAACAAAACTGAAACAACCACCTCTATTTAACAAATTCATCTTTTAGGGCTTTCCTAAGTATCTTTCCGGTTGAATTCTTCGGTATCTCATTCAAAAAGGTAATTTGATTAATCTTCTTGTACGGCGCTACTCTTTTGCTGACAAACTCAACGATTTCTTTTTCAGTTGCTTTGACTCCTGGTTTCAATACTACGAAACCTCTTGGTCTTTCTCCAGTGGCTGAATCTGGGACCCCAATAACAGCTGTGTCTAATACAGCTGGGTGTTTCTTTAGAACGTTTTCTAATTCTGCTGGTGGGACTTGGTAGCCTTTGACCTGAAAGAAACGGGTAAAAAGGTACAACTAGACTATTCGATCATGATAAAAATTCCTGTATTGTTTTTTTCGCGAATGCAACGTCATCTATTAGCTTGCTTGTAAATTTGTATGGCCTCAAACAGAGTGAAAGACTAGCGTGAAGGCGGCGGTGGATGCGACACATCTAATATGTAACAAAAACTGCCACTTGTGTTTAGGGGTAAGATAAAATGAACAAACAAATTGTAATGTTTTTGGCTAATAAAATCCTGTTCATGCATAGCAATAACGTTAGAGATTACTGTACCAAAAACGCAGTCGTCAAAATATCTTAGCTTTATCAAAATTTAAAACGAAATCTACCTTGATTAGGTCCTTGAGCCTATCAGATATAGTGACCAATCCAGTTTCGTCGATCTTCGCCAAGTCACCTGTTCTGAGCCACTCTTCATCAACAAACACTTCGCTGTTGGCCTCAGGATTATTAAAATACCCCTTCATTACATTAGGGCCTTTCACCAGAAGTTCGCCAACCTGAAACATAAAATATTTTATAGTTTCTAAAGGTAAAATAGAAAAAAAATGGTTTAGAGGAATTGATTTGATGACATTGGAGAAATTGATACAGCAAATAATCGGCAAGTGCCGAAAACGTATACCTACTACGCTGAAAATTTGATTGTAGCAGAAAATAAGTAAAGTTTCTTTGTAAAGGATTTCGTTGGAAAAGTACTAAAATCATTAATTATGTCTCTGGCAGTATTTCAGCAGTGCTTGAAAAATCGGCATCCATACGATTCAATAGGGAACGTTACTGTCATTGCTCTCGCCAGATGGCGCTTGACGGAGTGGAGTACAAAGAGTATGTAACACTGTCGACAATAATAATAAAGCTATTTTGTTGATGTTGTAAAGAGAGGTATTGATATTTTCATGGAGACCTTAGACCGGGTGGTGCAGTAAAACATAATAATATACATTAGCTGCAAATACCATTTTATCGTGCAGCAGATACGCATTAATGTACATTTTCAGTCCTATCCATTTTTCTATGTTTATTTATCAAACCTGAAAGAATGAAAGTAGTAGGTTGTCTGAAAAAGGTTGTCTGGTAGATATCGCTGTCAGCGATAAGGCCGCCTTTGTACCCGTAGTTATAAGTATTATTGTAAAAGAGATGTGTAAGCTCATTTTTTGGTGTACAATAAAGAATATTCTATTTTATTTAGGTTGATGAAATGTAATAATATCAAGAGCCATTAAACTTAATTATGATTCAATGAGCAGATTCCTAAATTTTGAATAAGAACTACCAAAACAAAGATATTTAATATCTTCTCTTATCTGCTTTTACAACTCACCTTTCTAATCTACACATATAAATAAAATTGCAGTGTCTGTTTGTAATATTGAAATAACCGTTTTTTAGTACATATATATGAATATATATACGGTACATAGACCAAAATGTTATTTTTTTTAATTTTTGTCTGTCTGTCTGTCTGTTTGTTCCGGTTAATCTTCGAAACGACTAGAACGATTTTGACGGGACTTTCACTGGTAGATATCTGATGTTATAAAGAGAAATATAGGCTACTCACAGATCCTGTGGGAAACTTAAAAATATAAATATAAACTTTGCAAGTTTGACGCGGACGAAGACGCGGGCAACAGCTAGTAAAATATATAGGCATTTATATAATAGCCAGCGGCTTCGACCGCGTGATGGTCGAAAATTATCCCGAGGGCACATATTCCCAGGATAAAAAGTATCCTATATGCTATTCCTGATTAAAATCTATCTCTGTGCCAAATTTCATCCAGATCCGTCCAGCCGTTTGAGCGTGAAGAAGCAACAAACACACACACACCCTCACAAACCTTCGCCTGTACAATATTAATATAAAGTGTGATTCTAAATTTTTAAGTGTGGTAAGGAAGAGTCAGCGTTTAGGATTTGGCAATGCTTTTGGCATAAATAGTACATTGGACTGCTGTCCACCATCATAATGTGACCGTATTGAAGACGGTTCCACTGCGAAGTAATTATGCAAGTCATATAAAATCAACCTGGAAGTATTGTTTTGAATATTAATTGGATATACAATAGTCTCATTACATAGTAAATTAACATAATATCTGTAAGATACACTAGACTTTCAATGTTCGCATTTTTGGGATGACATTTCATCACTAACAATGTATATGTAAATGTCGGCTTGTCTTGCCATCCAAAATAAAACGTTACGTTCAAAAGGTTAGTAAAAATTTACACTCACCTCGCCAGGTCCTAAATTCTCCATGTTTGCGTTCACAATCCTCATCTTTATGTTTGGCACAGCATACCCGACGTCTTTGTACGTCTGCTGTCCCAATGGGGTCAGGCAGACCAGGGGAGATGCCTCCGTCAACCCGTAACCTTGGCTGAACTGGACAACACGCTGGAAAATGGTGAAAAAAAAATGAGTTGCTGCTGGAATGTATAACAGTGATTATGATGTGTAATGAGGATTTGGGACCGGTCGGACAGCCTGGAAAAATTTGCCTTTCTTTCTGCTAGAGATATTCCAATGCTCCTGCCATGAACTCTGAAGATTCAATTTGGGAAGGGACAACAGATCATAACTCAGGTGAGTATTATGTGAGAGAACAGCAGTTACAGATGAACACGCTTCTTTAGCCAATACATCAACACATTCGTTACCCTTGATGCCACAATGACTAGGTATCCAAACTAACTGAACATCTCTTTGACTGCTAGCACATGTGAATAAAGATTTTGTAATTTTTAAGAGCTACGTATTCTACTTTTAAACGGACTTTGTGCTAAGGCCTGCAAACAACTAAGTGAGTCTGTAAAAATGACGGCTTTCTCAATATTACAGTCCTACCAACTTATCTGTGAAATGGCAAAAATCGGAACTACGGCCGTCATGTTGAAATGTCATTCGATTGTCAGTGTCTACTACATTCGGGTTCTCTGGTAGTTTTGTCGTGATATTGCTGAATTTTTAAAGTTAAATATGCCGAAAGCTATTAAAAGTGATGCTCGAAACATTATTCTAAAGGTTAAAACCTTTTAAGAAGATGCTCGGGCGGGGTCTCCGATTATTCCATTTAAACAAATATACAAACGAATTTCGGCAGCGACAGGTTAGTGTTGTCAACTTTCTTGTTATAAATTACCCGATACTTAACTAATTATTTAATTCCACGAAATATTCGTTTTATTCTTGCTTTGCAGCAAGAATACAATAACCTTACCTAACCTGCGTTAGCGGTACGATAACGTACATCTATTAGGTAACCTGCTAAGTGAGTGAGCAAACAACCTGCCTGATTTCAAATTTCTACTAACATTTATTTTACTATCTTATATTTCAGGTGTGAGTCAAGGACTTATTTCAAAAATAGGTAAGGAAAGGCACGCAGCAGAAGAAACTGGCATAAAATTCGGACACCAGGCAAGGAGAGAAAACGTAAAAGTGGATTTGTGCATGTTGATGATTTTGACATGGGTGTTATACGGAGGAAAATATATGAATTTTATTCTGCTAAAAAAGAGGTCCCTACTGTTGAAAAGCTTCTAGCGGTCTAAAAGACAGAAATAAATTACACAGGACAGCGAGAGAGTCTGCGAAAGCTGCTTCACAAGGTGAGATTTCGTTTTCAAAAATCTCAATCCAATCGGAAGGTTCTTATGGAGCGTAATGAAATATCAGCTTGGAGAGCTAAGTACTTGCATGCAGTGGATAATAATAATAAATCTCCCCAGCCCCGGCCCATAATTTATTTAGGTGAGACCTATATTCACTCTTCGCATACATCGGGTAAATGTTGGCAAGGAGAGGGTGAAGACGGAGTATTGGAGCCTGTATCGAAAGGGCAAAGATTTGTTCATGCGGGATGGATTGATGACATGCATGGATTTGTTACAAATGCAATACTTGTGTTTAAATCAAACTCAAAAAGTGGTGATTATCATGACGAGATGAATAGTAACAAGTTTAAAAAGTGGGTTGTTGAAAAACTTGTGCCTAATTTACGAGAGCGATCCATAATAGTGATGGATAATGCCTTAATAATAATCCTTATCACCGTATTAGTGTGAATAAACTCCCAAATACGAATTCCTTAAAAAAAGATATGTAATTATGGTTGACCCAAAATAAAATTGACTACGGAGAGAATTTGACTAAACCTCAGCTTTTAGAAATAATTAAGAGAAACAAGCCTGAACTGTATATGAGACTGAAAAAATTTTAGAAGACAATAGACACAAATGCTTATATTTACCACCTTATCTCTGTGATCTCAATCCCATTGAACTCATATGGAGCACAATGAAAAGAAAAGTTGCTGATGTAAATATTGAGCACAAAAATGCTGAAATTTCCCGCCTAGTTAGAGAAGCTTTTGACTCTATTACAGTTCATGAGTGGACACTGCATTGTCAACACGTTAGCAGGTTAGAAGGAGAATACTTAAAACATGATATTTTGTATTTAGATAAACCTTTTTTTATAGAAGTGGTAAGTGACACTGAAACATACTCGTAAAGCGATAGTGATAATTATGATAGTGGTACGGAAATAAGCGGAGTATGGCCTCACAACCAGGATGAAGTTGTGTATGCAGGTTCATCTAAAGATCACAATTACTATAAAACCTGGTTTTCAATAAATCATTGTAAAGCAATTTGTTTTTTTTTTATTACACTGCACTACCACTAGGTACCACTACTAATTATAATTAGTCAAATCTGGTGTTAGGGGTTAGGTGCGGTCATAACTAAATGCTAGACATCCAGGTACCTCTTGCAGGGTAGGCACCTACTTAACTTTGCCTAAGAATTTAGCTTTATCTACTACAGGAATATTATGAATCGAAATATACACTGAGACATGAGGAATCTGTCTTTTGCGAGAGAATATTACTGCCGAGCTTTTAGGTGTGGAAAGGGAAAGGCCATGGCTTAAAAGCCACTGGTTTAAAGATTCCAAAGAGAGGCATAGAGATGAAGCAGTGTCGACGATCGAAGGATCTGTCACGTACAAAACAATGTCATCGGCATTTGACAATCATTGTTTAAATAGGACCCAAAGTCGGCCGTATATAAATTGTATAGAAGAGGACTGAGAACAGAGCCCTGTGGAAGTCCCTTCTACGTCTGTCTCTCCTCAAACACCTCTCACTGGACTCTCAAAACCATCGACCGGGACATAAGGAGACCACATATGCTTTGAATCATCTTAGCCGGAAGACTCAGCTGTTGGAGAACGTTATCATATGCGGAGGAGATGTCGAGGAAAGCGGCAACAAGGAATTGGTTTTTAGAGAAGACTAGGCAAATATCCGTAACTGAGACACCTATACTGTCACAAAGTATTTGGCCGAAGGCCATTCGGATCATCTGCATGTTTGCTAGGTTTCAATAAGGGAATTATAATTTGGAGCTTCCATTGGTCTGGTACCCAGCCATGACTATAAAAAAAGTTAATTATATTTAGAAAGCAGGTTTTAGCCTTGTCGCCAGCATGACAAATGAAAGAATATGGCACCCCATCAATACCAGGAGCTGAGTCCCGGACATGACGGAGTACCACTTTCAGTTCTTCCAAAGTAAAAGACGTATCAAAGGGAACCTCTATTAAATTAGAAACATTACCTACATACACACATTCGGATAAGAGGGGAACATATGGTGGAGCTATTTTGTCACAGAAAAGTTCAGCAATTTCCCTAGTTATTGGCGAAGAAGTAGAGGGGGAACAACTACGTCTAAAACTTTTAATGGTTTGCCAGACTACTGAGACTGGAGTAGATGGAGACAAGGAGGTGCAGAATATCACCCAACCAGCACGTTTCTTCTTGCGAACAAGATGTTTGGCTCTAGTGTTACTCTGGAGGTATTGGTAGAAGATCATTGGTACACATATCTGCATTGTAGCGTCTCTCGGCCTCATTCCTTGTTTTGACAACGGAAGTGCATTCTGAATCTCACCATGCGGGTGAAGGGATTTTATTTCTGGCACTGTTTCTTAGCGGCAAAGAGGAATTTGCACTCGAGGTAACAGCTGTGACAAAACCCTCATAACAACTTTTGACATGGTGGTGATCAGAAGGGCTTGATAAACATGAATTTAAATTGGGAAGAAAATGAATTTTATCCTCCAATAACGAGACAAACCTCCATCGCGGATAATATTATATTTGCGATCCCTAAGACTACCCACTGACCAATTTTATTAATAATTAAATATTTCCCGAAATTAACGGGATGCAGAGTGGTGCCTGCATAAACCTGCGCCTCCACACGAGAAACTGGAACAATGTAAGGTCCTTTATCCAAAGCAGAGTATCTTACGGCCAATTGGCTCTTAGGCTGTTTGTCTGGAGATGTCGGTGTAGGTACGTAGTTCTGTGTTACTGGGACGTTTGCGCGTACTTTGTAAGACTTCCATGTCAGACACACTGCAGACTACACCTGCAAACTGGGATAGGGGGCTCGGCGAGGGAGGAAAAGAAGTTAAGAAGGCTGGAATATCAGGAGGGTCAGGATCAGGTGGTTTGTTTCTATCCATTATGGGTGAAACAGGCGAAGGAAGTAGAGAATCACGGTACAAACTTGTTTCTACAGTCTAGGACAACACAATTAAAATTAAAAACAAGTCACAAAAGTAGTAAAATAAAAACTGAATTATAACCACAAGAAACTAAAAACAACGTTTGCTCCAGTGCGCTCCAAGAAACCCGTGGCGAGAATCCAACTGTGGTTTTTAATTTCATGGACTAAACTGACAGTTGCCAATGACTTTTTTTTTAAATGTTGCAAGCGCGGAGCATAGTGTTGTAGGTAAGGCCCAATCATAAGCGATTCATCGAATCGATATGACTTGACTCCTCAATTTAATTTTACTAATTGGTGTAAATAAATGTTTTATGAATATAAACGTAATATATTTAAATATAACAGTATTCATACACATAGTACATAAACTTGTGGCAACACCGTTGCACAACTGGCCGCACAGTGATTTAAATAATTAAGAAACAATGCGGAGACAGGTCAGTCACGCCAGATTTTTCCTACCAACCAAGCTGAGCTAGTTGTGAAATGGTATTCCTTATTTCTACATACTCCTAAGTTAAATTATACATCATCCTTCTATAAGTCGACGTTTCATTTAACTCGCAAGATCCGGGCAAGAAACTACCGAACACACTCAACTGCCGCCCAGGGGCATAGGCGGCCGACGCCCCGGCGATATCCTGGAGCCGAGGCGTCGTAACTTCCAACCCCTAAATTGGTGGCCCCGACGTTCGGATGAACGAGTTTTTGCTGATTTTTTTTTGGATTTACATTGACATTTTCAAGTGAAAGCTAGTGTCATTCAATAGAACTATTAACAGTGTTGTGTTTTTTAAACTTCGGAACTGTTTTACCATAAACTGTCATTCTGCGATCGTTACGTTGGCATCCACGTCAACGTCATGACTGTCAAACGGTTTTTGTAAACAAACTTTTTAATCTCGTTGTAGTTTTCATGAAATAATTACATAATTTGAGTTGGTTGTGTTATACATAAGTGTTAGTAATAGTCAAGTTTTTACGGCAGGGGTCTTATAGTAAGATAGTGAAACTAAGTATATTATGTGAATTGTTTTTCAACTGCACGCATTGCTTACTTATTTACTAACAGCTTGACGTTTAAAACACTTCTTGATTCTAACTTATTGGTATAATTTGCAAGATTTATTTCGTGCTTTATGGTTAATGCGAATGTTTAATATTTGTGTTTTCGCCGATATCCAATTGTATTTGTTGACGACGCGGTTGGCCCAGTTGGTAGTGACCCTGCTTACTGAGCCGAATTTCCTGGGTTCAAATCGCAGTGTGTGCAAATATTTCTTGGTTTTGTTATGCCACTAACCCCTACCTCATTTTAACTAAACAAATCTAACTAAACGTACTTTCTTTTTATGTCTTTTGAATGTTTGTTTACGTGTATACTAACAACTAAAGCTGACGAGTTAAAAGCTTTGGTTGAACGTTTGGAAGCTGAAACTACTGCGCTTAAGCAACAGCTACAACAAACTTCAGAGATCTGTAAGGTTTTGGTCCTAAGGTATGTTGGTATCATAAGAAATGTAACGAAAGGGCGATCAGGTGCATAACCCCGTGCAGCTGGAAACCTAATGACCAGGGAAACGCGATGAACAATCCGTAGAGGCGGCCACTGATTGCACTAGTTCCGGCCGCCGAATATTTGTAACAGATCAGAAATCTAAACATCAGTATTTAGTGGATACGGGGTCTGATCTTTGCTGTTTCCTTCGGCGTTTCCTCAGAGGTCGATATCAACTCAGCAGTTACAATTTGAGCGCCGCCAATGGCAGCTCGATTGGGTCATACGGCGACATTTCCTTGCAGTTGGACTTAGGCTTACGCCGAGATTTTAATTGGATTTTCGTGATCGCTGATGTTGCGTCACCGATTATAAGTTCCGATTTCCTTAGTTATTACAACTTGTTACCTGATTGCCGTCATCGGTGCCTGGTGGATGGTAATACTAAATTACAAGTTCCCATATCTTTATTAAACGTCCTCCACAAACCTAAAACGCCTTCCTACCTCCACGAACGTTTCTCCTACGCCCGTCCTTCCGATGCACTTTGCAGGTCGCATCTTAAGCATCTTCTTGAAACACCTTCCCACACTACCGACTTTTACTCCTACTCCTTCACTGTGCACGCGATGCGCTTGTGGAACTCGTTACCACCTGATATTAGGGACTACCAAACCCTTGCAGTTTTTAAAAAGAGAGTGAAAGACCATTATCTTTCCATTCCGTCTTAGTTGCATATAATTATGTATTATTATTTAAGTATATATGATATTCGTTAGTATTTATTATTGTTATATTTATTTTATTAATATGCATGTATATAAGAGTATATATTAATTAATTAATAATTATCTATACTGTATTCTTCTTTACTGTGTATTGTTTAATATATTTTGCTTTTATTTCCCCTCTACGTGTTTTCCCACGGTGTCTACATATCTTTTTTTGCAACTCACTTCTCGCAGGTATGCTGGAAGAGATTTCGTTAGATATAAGCATACCTTTATTTTCTGTTCCTTCTTCTTGTCTATTTATTATGTGTGTGTACATTAAGGTTTAAATAAATAAATAAGTTGTGACGTAGCTTGGGACTATGTTTTCTAGTGACCTTGGCAAAACTGAGATGATTTGATGAATGAACGTGTATTAACTAATTTTCCATTCTGATCTCGTACTTATCAATTGCAGTGGCTAGTGAGATGTTTATCGATAAGATAAGTTAACGACTATTCAATACAAATAACGCCTGTTTTGTACCGAATACTACATAATTATTTACTTGCTTCTTTTGGTTTGTTCACTTACATACATTTCCGCCTATCTAGAAGTATGCTCAGCAGGAGGTTTTTGGATATTGAAGTTGAATAATTTTAGTTTAAAAGTACCTCAGCTTTTTCGAAAAGCTTGTTGATGTCTGCGGAAGCCAAGGGTGCTGCTGCTGAAAACACGTTCGTGACATGTTCCAAATGCTTCGCAGTCACTTGAGGGTACGACCCGAGGAACAACACTGAAAAATGTCAAATGGTCATAGTTATTCTCTTATTCATTATGAAAGACAGTCTACTTAACCCCATCTGTTTATACGGCTCACTGAGTATTAAAACAGTTTGACTTTGTAGAGCATCGTATCTGTCACTCGTGTGTGGGACATCCTATATCAAAAACTTCACGTGCCCTGTCTATTCTATTCTATATTTTTTATGGCAAGCAAAGCCGATGTCGACTATTCTGCCAATGTCCAAAGTAAATTGGAAAACAAGTGTGTCTGAGATTGATAATTTAATTATAAGAGGAGAAACTGTAGACGAAAACTAATTTCTTTTTGATACAGTTGAACACTTGATGAGTTAGTACGGGACAGAAACAAACAAAAAATAAGAATACATAAATATTAAAATTGTTAAAAGTTAAAACATTAAAATACATATAGCTACCACCACACCATAGAAGCAATAATCGGAACTAGAAATTATAATTTAATATTGTTGTGGCGGATAAAGGTCATCAGCGCCACAAGCAGATCTTGGGAAGAATATGTTAGGAGAGATGGAAAATTAATTGGAAGAGGGATCTTGAATTTAGGGAGACGGCTATATAAATCTAAAGAAGGGATGTTATTGGCGCATTCAAAAAATATGTGGTCTAACGTACCGTCTTCCAAACCGCATTCACATAGAGAGGAGTCACGAACGCGAATTTTTTCTAGGAAAACTGGAGTACAACAAAAGCCTAAGCGGATTCTACAAAGGACGGATACAACGGTTTTAGATACTTTTTTGTATGGGTAGAACCAAGGTTTTGGTTTTATAGTAGGTTGTACTGCATAGTAGAACCTACCCTTCTTCCTACCAGTGGAATTCCACTGTTCCTGCCATGAACACAGAAGGTTGACTTTTGGCATGTTCAGTAAGTCATACCCCTGGTAAGAATAGTGGGAGAGGTTAGCTGTAGCTGACGAGCAAGCATCCTTGGCTAAGACATCAGCGCATTCGTTACCCTTAATACCGCAGTGACTAGGAATCCAAACTAACTGAACCTCTTTTTGACTATTAGCGCACGAAAATAAACATTTTTTAATTTTTAAAATTAGGGAGCTGTGCAATTTGCTTTTGAAGGGGCTTTGAACCAAAGCCTGTAGGCAGCTAAGGGAGTC
The DNA here is from genome assembly GCA_947562075.1 of Orthosia gracilis. Lineage (NCBI taxonomy): Eukaryota > Metazoa > Arthropoda > Insecta > Lepidoptera > Noctuidae > Orthosia > Orthosia gracilis. The sequence continues at coordinate 41,649,221 of OX387265.1, read as the reverse complement.
AGTGAAAACAACGGCTTTATCAATGTTATGGTGTGCCTCTATAAAAAGGCAAGCTTCCAATAAAGCCACACATTCGCCCGTGAACACCGAGGACTCCTTGGGACATTTATATTGCAAAATAATCCTGGAGCTTTGGTAGTATACTGCAGCCCCAATGCAACTAGAGTCAGAGAACTTCGAAGCATCGGTGAAAAATTTTTGGAAACCATTCCATCGCTCGCCCACCACCGCGTTGAAAGCCGAATTCGCCGAAGGGGACTTTTTGGATATGCCGATGTTAAAAATAATTTTTGGGGTGAAGCATAAAGCTTCATATTCGAAAGTAAAAAGGGGTAATTTGGGGTACTGGACGATCGGACATACTAAATTATGGATTAAGCGAAAATGTTTTAGGATCAAAGGGATTTCTTTATTTTTCCAATAATTTGAGTGTCTGCATACGGCATTTAACTCGTTCAGTTTTGCAATAAGAGGGTGGGAAGATCTGCATATTATCCTAGACAAAAAACGGGAGGCTAGATACTGCCGTCTTAAGGCCAGGGGAGGTTCAGCGCATTCGACCTGCAACGCGTTAATGGGAGAGGACTTCATACAACCAGAGATGATCCGAAGGCACTTAGATTGAATCCTATCTAGTCCTACCAAGGCTCCTCTGTTACATGGAACCAGATGGAACGTCCCATAATCTAATATACTACGGACTAAAGCATTATAAACTAATTTTAAAGTGTAGGGATGGGAACCCCACCAGACACCCGCAAGAACTTTTAGGATCGAAATGACTCGTTCACATTTTTGGATTAAGAAATTTATATGATACTTACCTGTTAGTTTAGAGTCGAGAAAAACGCCTAAAAATTTAACTTTATTTGTTAAAGGAACAATGTTGCCTGAAATGGTCACTGATATATGAGGGATTAATCTTTTCCGAGAAAAGATTACTGCCGAACTTTTAGGCGCGGATAGCGACAGTCCATGGCTTAAAAGCCAATGATTCAGAGAGTCCAAAGAGAGGCTAAGAGAAGACGCGGCGTCAACTATGGAGGAATCTGACACATACAGAACTAAGTCATCAGCGTACTGTAGGATATGACAGTTAATGTTTAGGCAAGAGCCGATATCGGTTGTATACAGGTTATAGAGTAACGGACTGAGGACGAAGCCCTGCGGGAGTCCCCTCCAAGTCTGCCTTTTGTCAAAATCCTCGCCCTGGACTCTCAGAACCAAGGAGCGAGACCAAAGAAGACCACATATGCATTCGATCATCTTGACTGGAATACTCAGCTGGTGCAGTTTCTGCCTGAGGACAGGAAGAAGAACATTGTCATATGCGGAAGAAATGTCCAGGAAGGCTGCTACAACAGAATCGTTTTTGGAAAAAGATAAGCGAATATCTGTTAGTAGAATACCAACACTGTCTATTGTGCTGAGCCCCTTCCTAAAACCGAATTGGTAGTTCGGCAGTAATCCTCTAGATTCGACGATCCACTCCAGTCGATTTTTAATAAGGTGTTCCATTACTTTGGCTAAGGCTGAAGACAGAGCAATAGGTCTAAGGCCATTCGGATCATCCACATGTTTGCCTGGTTTCAATAGGGGAATGATTATTTGTAGTTTCCACTGGTCTGGAACCCAACCATGATTATAGCAAAAATTAATTAAATCTAAAAAATATTGTTTAGCTTTATCCCCAGCATGAGTAATAAAAGAGTATGGTATACCGTCAATACCAGGTGCTGAGTCCCGGACATGACTGAGTACTATGTTTAATTCCTTCAAAGTAAAAGGCGTATCAAAGGGGTCATCAGAATTAGTATGTGTGGGAACATTAATGCATTCAGAAGAGAGAGGGACATATGGTGGGGCAATTCTGTCAAAAAAAAGTTCAGCTGTTTCCCTAGTGATCGGTGAAGAGTTTAATGGTGAACAGCCACGTCTAAACCTATTAATGTTCTTCCACACAACTGAGATTGGGGTGGAGGGAGATAAGGCAGTGCAGAATTTAACCCAACCTGCACGTTTTTTCCTACGGAGGAGACGTTTAGATCTGGCATAAACCTGCTGATAGGTCAACAGGTTTTGGGTGTTCATTTCTTGATTGTATTGCCTTTCAGCTTCATTCCTCGACCTGACCATCAAAGTGCATTCCTGGTCCCACCATGGGGGTGAAGGGATTTTATTCCGGGCACTGTTTTTCAGAGGGAAACAGGAATCTGCACTAGAGGTTACAGCCTCAACAAAACCTTCATAGCAGCTCTTGGCATGGCGGTGATCATCAAAATCAAATAAACTTGAATTTAAATTTGAAAGATTATCAATTTTCTGCTCCAATAATGATACAAACCTGGTCCAATCTGGTTTGGACAAGTTATATTTCAAAAGTGGAGGAGAAGTTTTTTCTAAGTAAGTTTTATTAATAAAAGATATAATTATAGGGTAATGATCACTACCATGCGACAAGGATGTGCATTCCCAATGAGATGATGCTGCTAGATCAGCTGAACAGAAAGTGAGGTCAACGCAACTCTTCTGTTGTCCAGGAAGAGACCTACGGGTTGGGCAGCCATTGTTTAAGATGCAAAGATCTAGGTCATCCAGGATCTCCACTAAAGCTATACCGAAGGCGTCACAGCGTTCAGACCCCCATCTATAATGGTGGCAGTTGAAATCACCCATAACCAGCAATGGACCGTGTACATTACAAAAAATGTTTTTTAATATGACTAGGAAATCTGGGTGAGGGTGTGCAATATAGATGGAAAACACTGTGATACCCTCAACCATACCTGCTACTACACTCAAATTACCCTGAAGGGGAGGAAGGGGTAAAGGGGAAAGTGGGACCCGATTATTTACGAAGAGAGCCGACCCTCCATACCCATCGGATCTATCGCATCTAAGGATGTTAAAGTGTGGCATACGAAAGCTGAGACTTGGGGTAAGCCAAGTCTCAGCTATGGAACAAGCCAATGGCTTGTATTTGTTCAAGAGGAATATGAGGTCGTGCTTTTTATGCCACACGCTCCTCACATTCCACTGAAGAAATGTTTGGCGGGACGCCATTTTTAATGGATAGTAAAAGAGAAATAATTTGATCGGCGACGTTGGACGGTAATTGAGAGTTACTAGAAGAGGAAATAAGAGTAGGTAAGAGTTTTACTAGAAGTTCGATGACTGAAACGGTATTATTGCTGGGGACATTACTATTAAAACCACAGCCATTAGGCTGTGAGGATCGGGGAGAGCTTACTATCTGCTGATGAGCAGCTTGATCAAAAGATTGAGAAAGAGGGGCATGGGTCCTGGGCTTGAGGGTGACAGTCTTACGATAAGACTGTGATTTAGTGGCATTAGCATAGTTACGGGTGACTATCGGAATGACTTTGCTAGCCTCAACGTAAGAAATGGATTTCTCCGCCATTACAGTCTTAATAGCTTTCTGTCTACCATGCTCGGGGCAAGACTTGCTATTAGCAAAGTGGTTTCCCGAGCAAAGCACACAGAAGGCCTCGCCCTCTGAAATGTTGCAACCATCACCGGGGTGATCGTGGCCACATTTACTGCAGCGTGGATTCGACCTGCATAAGTTAGCAATATGTCCAAAACGGCAGCACTTCCGGCATTGGATGGTAGGGAAGATATATTGTTCGACAGGGAGGGATGTGTAGCAGCAGTATACTCGTTTAGGTAACACCTGTCCATCAAAAGTCAGAACACAAGTTTCTGTGGGTTTCCATTCTACTATGCCTTCTTTATGAACTTTACGGTTGATTCTGCGTACTTTTAAAATACCTCCACAACCTGAGGGAACAGATAAGTATGATAGGGCCTCTTCTTCATTTATATCTGCAGGTACACCTGTCACAACGCCCATCCTGGTGATGTTAAAGGTTGGAATTGCTGCAGTATAGCTGTGTTTAGAGAGCAAGGAGTTAACTAAAAAGGCGTTTGCATCCTGAGGGGATGTAAACTCCACGGATACCCTATTGCGACCCACTCTGTTGACTCCACCGCGAACAACGTTTGCAATCTTATTGCCTATTAAAAACTTGCCAAAATTAACGGGGTGAAGTGTGGTACCTGAAGTTTGTTGCGTTTCCACGCGAGAAACGTGGACGACATATGGACCCTTATCCATGGCTGAATATTTAAGTCGGCCAATTTGGCTCTTTGCTTGCTTGTTGGAAGACGGAGTGGACAATTCTGAATTTCCAGGTCGTTTACGCGTGATTTGCTGAGTTTGCAGGACTTCCATTTCGGATACGCTGCAGACAACATCAGCAAATTGCGAGAGAGGATTCGGGGAGGGTTGAAGAGGATATAAGGAAGCTGGGATATCAGGCGGGTCGGGGTCGGGTGGTTTATTTTTATCCATATTTACGGATGTATGGAAGACAGTCACAAAACAAACCTGTTTACAAAAAGGACAACACACTTAAAATACACAAACACGTCACAAAAGTAGCAAAAATTGATTAAAACACCACTAGGCACTCGGAACACACGTGTAAGCCAAGAGACTCGTGGCGAGAATCCACGTGCCCTGTCAACCGCTGGCATTGCAAATAACAAGAAATTCTCGTAGATTTAGCAGTCGCAAACGTCATTGCTGAGCTTGGTTCCGGTGCTAGGTATAATCGCTTTTTCTTTCTTAAAAAATACTTGCCTCTCATTTGGAATGACTCCTACATCGTGGGTGCCTTTACAAATATTTAAATTCACAAACCCAGGCCCGGAACAACTATCTGTACGGCCGCATGGAACTAGTATCTGTGTGGTACCGATACCACACTAATATTTTTTTGAACCCGCGACAAGTAGCACAGGAGCCAATCGCTCAGACACTGCGCCAACCGTGTCGTTAATATCCCCAGCTTGGACAGTGTTGTTGGTTTTTCCTTGGAATTGCCACATATCAAACTTTGTGCCCTGTTGATAGCTAAAAGCTCTCCGTCAATTATATTAATCCCTTTAGCGAATGCAGGCAAAATTTATTATGCATACAGACAATAAAAACAAATTACCCAGAGGCGGTGCCAAATACAGCAACTGTGGTCGATATACCAGCAACGCGTTTAAGAACATATCTGGCTGAAACTTCGGAAGGGTCACCAGCTTCAAGCCAGCGGACATCTTGTGCAGCATACAGATGTTCAGTCCGTAGGTATGGGACATAGGAACTACTACCAGTGTACTGTCTTGATGAGATTCTGGAAAATTTTAAAGAAATAATATCCTATAGTCTTATAATTTTACTTCATGTAAAAATTGTGATTGGTAAAAAAAAAACAATAGCAGTTATTCCCTAGAAAAGTACTGTATAGACATCTACGTACAGTATTTTTTAGCCACTAACTCGATACAGAAGTTTTTGCTGATTACGATAGCAACAAAAAATAAAATCAGCATAGCTTGAGAATAGCAGATAGTAATTAACCCTATTTAGCATATTCATCCTCCATTCTTTTTACGCAATTTATTTGAGGTCACTGCAGCTGCATAAGTCTGTATTAGCCGTCATCACCCCGTTTCTAATAGGTAGGGTCTATGCATCATTTCTATGCTCTTCGCTTACTGTTATGTGTTGTCACCCACATAAATATTCAAAATGTTTTTATGATAACATGTTCCTTACTTATCTGCATCACATGCCACGCTTAATCTCGCATAACCATTACAACCGAGAACCAATAATTGTTTAAGGACAATCTTTATTTAAGTTACCAGTAGTATACTCATACTGTCGAAATTCAGTATTCTGCTGTTCACAATTTGATACAATATTCCCATTGGTTAACTGTACTCCTTTTGGAAGACCTGTAGTACCACTTGAATATTGCAGTAGCGCTACATCATCATAACTTCTTCTAACTTCATTCAGCACACTTTGGTCTCCGTCATCTTCAACTAACTCTTTGAAAGAAATGGATCCTTCTGGTAAACTTTCAGCTATGTTCAGAGATATGATTGGAAAGTCTTTCTTTGCTAGTTTCAGCGCTTCTTTAACTGTTGGTACTAGATCTTTGTTTGTGATGATCAGTGATGAGTCTGATAGTTGGATTAGTTGTTTTATTTCATCTGGGAAATAAATAAAAGTTTTTTTTTCAAATATTGTAATTGAGTGGTACTACTTTAATATAGGGTATAATACAAATTAACGCAAACTTTGCGAAAGGGCTACTTACACCTAATGCCATTCAACACTATCATAAGTTCACAAAGCTCCGCAACGTTCAACAGCTCTGGGTGTCTGACTCCCAGCAAACGCTGAATTGGTACCTAACCCTTTCAGTATGTACATTCAGCGCAATTTGTCTATGTACTTCAATACTGTCTTTTACTCTATGCTCGTTGCTGTTGTGTTGTGTCTGTGTCGAATAAATGTATTTCTATTCTAATAATATCTTTTTGCTGTGGCCGTACTGGCAAGGCACCGAATTTACGTAAATATTTTTTTATTCACGAATATAGCCAACCGATAACATTGAAACCACATTTTTTTTAGTTCTAATAATTCAAAATCATTCTGACGATACCAACTGTTTTACAGTTATTGCATGTTTGCCTTTTTGCATGTTTGCATGTTCCGTATGTTGTCGGATGTAAAGAATTTCACCATCCCATATCTTTCCGTGGGTGTCGTAAGAGGCGACTAAGCGATATACCAGAGAATGGGCAGCAGCGTTCTCTGTGCATTATAACAACATACTGCGATTACCAACCAGGCGGGTTGCGAATACAGCAAACCCCCCGAAACAAAAATGAAAAGCACAAAGTAAAAACGACCCCAAGTGTCCGGCAGCCCGTCTACCCTCGACTACGGTAGCGGTCGAGGCGATGGCGTGGTAAGGGTTGCGAAGAATCCCCGGAGTGGACCCGGCTACAACTTTAATCACCGACGACCGGACCTGGCAACAACCGAACTCGAGGAAGAATTGAGCAGGTTACGATGGAGTATTATAAGGTTATCTGAAGTCCGGAGAAAGGAGGAGGACTCGATATTCTTCAAATCCGGTAACCGGTGAAACTGGGCAAACGGGACGGGGATGAGATGCAAGTGGGGCAATTTGGAGTTGGACGACGGAACCACTGGGGTCACCTACTGGCCAGTTTTTTGGAGAAGGAGGGCCTCTATATGATGAACACCTTCTTCAGAAATCGTGAGCACATGAAGTAGACCTGGCAAAGCCCCGATGGTGCAACTAAAAACGAGATCGACTTTATCATGTCAACCAAGAAGCAAATGTTCAATAATGTCTCTGTGATCAATTCGGTGAAAACCGGGCGCGATCACCGCATGGTAAGAGGCACAGTGAACATAAATATTAAGCTTGAAAGTTCTCGACTGATGAAGTCTTAACGCCGTCCAGCACAGATTCGGATCCCAAAACCCCGAGAGCTTTCAGCTCGAACTCCAGAATCGTTTCGAGTGCCTAGGGAGCTCCTTGGACGATGGATGGAAGGATCGTGGAAGCTGTCCATACGGTAGGGTCTAAGTTTTTCGGTCGAGATTAAGATGGCTCTTAAACAGCTTCAGAAAAACAAGGTACCAGGTGATGAGGGAATTACTTCCGAACTCCTAAAGGCGGGTGGAAAACCAATACTTAAGACCCTTCAGAAGCTGTTTGGTTCTGTCATAATCGAGGGGAAAAAGCCACAGGCATGGTGCGGGGGTGTGGTGGTACTCTTCTCCAAGAAGGGTGAAAATGCACTATTGAAGAACTATAAGCCCAACTCACTTCTTAGCCATGTCTAAAAGCTGTTTTCAAGAGTCATAACGAATCGTCTCGCGCGCAGTTTTGACGATTTCTAGCCTCCCGAACAAGCCGGATTCCGTAGAGGCTTTAACACCGTGGACCACATACATATGCTGCGGCAGGTTGTACAGAAGACCGAAGAGTACAACCTGCCTCTCTGCTTGGCGTTTGTAGACTAGGAGAAAGCCTTCGATTCGATCGAGACTTGGGCTGAACTGCAGTCGCTCCAACTGTGACAAATCGACTACCGGTACATCGAGATGTTGAAGTGTTTGTACAAAAACGCCGCCATGTCAGTATGACTTCAAGATCAGACCTTGAAACCTATCCATCTGCGGCGAGGTGTAAGACAGGTAGACGTTATATCTCCGAAAGTGTTCACCGCTGCACTGAAGGATGTCTTCAAGGTTCTGGACTGGAGAGGGCTAGGCATCAACGTCAATAGCGAGTACATCACTCAACTTCGGTTTGCCGACGATATTATGGACATGGCTGAGACCATGGAAGACCTCAGTATAATGCTCGATGACCTCAGTAGAGCTTCCAAAAGAGTGGGTCTTAAAATGAACATGGACAAAACCAAGGTGATATTGAATGCCTTTGTTACACCCATTCCTATCAAGGTTGGAGACTCGACCTTGTGGAGGACTAAGTCTACCTGGGACAAACGATCCAGTTGGGTAGGGCCAACTTCGAGAAAGGGCAGCGTTCGGAAAGTTGTGCGATATCTTCTTGTCCAACGTATCACAGTGTCTCAAGATGAAATTCTATGATCAGTGTGTGTTTCCAGTGATGACCTATTGCTTTGAGACGTGGTCGCTCACACTGGGCCTCATCAGAAAGCTTACAGTCACCCAAAAGGGAATGGAGAGGGCTATGCTCGGAGTTTCCTAGCGTGATCGAATCAGAAATATAGAGATCCGAAAGAGAACCAGGGCTACCGACGTAGCCCAAAAAATTGCCAAACTTAAGTGGCAGTGGGCAGGGCACATTTCTTGCAGAACGGATGGCGGATGGGGCAGAAAAATTCTGGAGTGGCGACCGCGAACCAAAAGACGTTGCGTTGGAAGACCTCCCACCAGGTGGACCGATGACCTGGTAAACCGGGACCGGCCGGTACCGACGCTTGGAGGAGGCCTATGTCCAGCAGTGGACGTCTTTCGGCTGATATGATGACGATGATGTTTGCATGTTTGTACGAAGTAGTAATTACTGTTTAGTGTCAGCCAAGATACACTAATACGTAAAAATTCCAACGCTGGGGTGTCCAGAACCATTTGTTACTGATGTATGAATCAGGCATGGTCATATAAAAGACCTTGAATATTATAAGCAGATACTTATAAATCGAGTAGCTTCCAAACCCTTCTATCGTTACTGAAACATGGCCTTTGGGCTTTGACCAATAAAAAAGAACCGTAAAAGAAATCTAACCGGATTTATTTTGAATGTATTTGATTTAATTTTTTTTCATTGATATAATACGAGGATTTTTTTTTTTTTTATTGTAAGTAGGCTCGCGCTTGACCACTATCTCACCTGATGGTAAGCGATGATGTGGTCGACGGTGAAGCACGCTTGCCTAGAAGTAACCTATTCACTCTTGACTTAAAGACCCCTAGATTGTAGCTATCGGGAAACACAGACTCCGGCAGGGAATTCCACTCCTTAGCTGGAGGATAGCCAGATTCAACGGTTTTTTTTCGCCGTTGTCACCTGCTAGGAAGATACATTGTAAATTACAATTTTAGTATTCAACGGCTAGTGTTACAGTTTATGCATACAACATTGAGGTATTAATGTATGGCATACAACGGCTTTCCTGAAGCTCTACTTCCCCTGGGCATCCCAACTTCCTTTCCTCCTTCATTTATCCACACATTAATGAACTTACACGCAGTATAAATAGGGTTAATAGTCGTTACTACCCCACCGGCAGCGAGTACACCAAAAGTGATAATGGGGTACTCTGGAGCATTCGGTAGCAGAACAGCAATGATGTCGCCATCTTTAATTTTGAATTTTCTTCTCAAATTCGCAGCAAATATTCTTGATTTTTCGTAAACTTGCTCGTACGTGTAATATCTGTTAGTATGGCCACAAACCTGGAAAATTAATTGATATATAAACTTTCTTAAAAAAAATCAAGTCGAGTCAAGTGTCATTTATTTAAGATATGTGCTGAGTTAAAGGCGATTGGCTCACCATTAATGAGGTTTTGCGTATATGTTACTGTTAAAGCCCGAACTAGGGTAAAATCTAAAATTGACCAAGTCTTACAAGTACTAGTCCAATGACACAATGGCTTTTACTACCAATGACACGGTAAATATTAGGATTTACCTCAGAGACTGGTAACTGTTGAAATTTTTTAATTTTTATGGAACACTAGCTGTCCCACGCGGCTTCGCTCCCGTCAACTGGCTACGTACCTGCCCATCTACCCTACCTACCATACCTATACTACATACATGATTGTAGCGTAACTTTAACCGCTTACGCAGCGCTCGCAACGGAAGCTCTCAAAAAGGAATAATTTTTGCCCAATTTTGCAACATTTTTCGTTTATGCGCCGCTCCTATTGGTCGTAGCTTAATGTTATATAGCCTATAACCTTCCTCGATAAATGGACTATCCAACACAAAAAGAATTTTTCAATTCCAACTAGTTGTTCCTGAGATTAGCGCGTTCAAACAAACAAACAAACTCTTCAGCTTTATAATATTAGTATAGATTTTGAAACGAAATGATGAGGACAGGATACACTTACACACCAAAGTATCATTTTTTTACGGTTGTTGTTTCAACGAAGTTGACTATACGAATCACAATCTAATTGTTTATTTTTTTCTCACATGCAGTATAGAATTTAATAATAATTTCGGTCTGTTACTGTCCTACAGCAGGGCAAAGGCCTTTTCTCGTACTGAGAAGGCACGAACATGAATCATCCCGCTTGCTCAAGGCGGTTGGGGATTTCAAACTTATTTGAACTATAAGTCCAGGTTTCCTTCCGATGTTTTCCTTCACCAGGGTCAGCGATATCCAAGATAATCTTAGTAAGTTTAGAAAAAAATCAGATTGGTACTTGCCTGAATTTGAACCCGGGGCTGGGCCAATACGATTTACAGTATATCAAACTGACTAAACTATATCGTATTCGTGCACGGTCCAAAATAGACTATCAACATCATCATCATTTCCTCCGAAAGACGTCCACATTGAGACATAAAATTCCTCAAGAATACATTATCAATCGCTCCTGCGTTTCTCACAATTAACATTCCCAAATTATAACTAAAATATTAGATTTGCTTATAATATATTAAAGCTAATTATTAATTGCAAAGACCTTATACTTCTTACTACTAGACTGTGCACTATGGCGCAAAAACCGGTCCGCGTGAGAGGGCTCCCGTTGGTAGTGTGTCTCTTTCTAATGAGGTGACCATGACCAAACAGAACACGGGACAAATTGATTGTAAAAACGATAGTGTAAGTATCCCGACATATTTATGCTACCTTAATACGCTACCTAAACCTACCTAATTTATTGTAGTTAAAAAAAATAGTATGTATATTTTTTGGAATCTACAACATTTACCGTATGATGTCAGGCGTAAATAATTTCACCATCCCATGTTTTCCCGTGGGTGTCGTAAGAGGCGAGTAAGGGACAAACCAGAGAATGGGCAGCAACGTTCTCTGTGCATTTGTAACAACCATACTGCGATCGCCAACCCGCCTGCAAAGCACTCCCCATGAATAGCACAAATAAAACATAGTATAATATAGTGCCCGGCAGCCTGCCTACCCTCGACTACGGTAGCGGTTGAGTTTACGGTATGGCAAGGGATGCTAAGAATCCCGGACGAGATCCGGCTACCCCAACAAATACCGACGACTGGACCTGGCAACGTACAACACGCGCACACTCCGGTCCGACGAAAAGATCACCAAACTCGAAGAGGAATTGAGCAGTTTATGATGGAGTATTATAGGGTTATCTGAAGTTCGAAGAGAGGGGGGGGGGCTCGATAATCCTCAAATCCCAAGTATCCTCAAGTCTCGTTCTTCAAGACCCATCGTATAGATAGGAACAAAAAGCTCTCTGATCCTACTCTCAAGCTCATGAAGGAGAGGCGTGAGATGATCCTGCAGTCTTCAGACGATGCTTTGAAATACCGGCAGATAAATATACCTCAAAGGATTTCAATGATTTCACATACTGTCCAGTTGCGTCGACAGTTGAGAAACAAAACTACGCCAATTTTATTCCTCTAGGAATCAATTTGCAAATAATATTAACAGCCGCTGAATTTCACTCGAACAAAGCCTGCCAAAAACTCCGCAAACCACCATCTTACATTTAGTATTACCAGGCCCAAATATTTAAAAGTACTACTCTCACTAAGTATTAATTAATTATTTATTAAATACAACGAATTGATTAATTATAGGAACTGTAGAAATATATAAATACGTTTCAAAGTCTATGAATCGTTTCTTTTGGTATAAAAGAAAAAAATATTTTTTTTTAAATTTTCTACCATTTCTACCAAACCCAATGATTATTTGAGCTTGCAAGAAGTCAGACAAGGACACACTACCAGCGGAAACCCTCTCGCCAGGACCACTTTTGATTAGCTACCGCTTATAAGGAAATAGCTAACCTAAGTGGATGATGATAGATTTCATTTTGGCTAAACAAACATTTTTGGTACACAGTCTAGTAGTAAGAAATACGTATAAGGTCTTTGATTAATTGATAATCATTTATATATACTCGCACTACACTTTATCTATCACACACACACGCGCACACACACACATACATACATACGCACGCATACACACACATACACCCACACTCTCACACGCAATGTACTCACCTCCTATCACATGCACATATACACACTTCACTACCACAATTCACACAAAAAAAAATCTATAACAAAAATCCTGATTTACCTGTACCGTCCACCTATTGTAATTATGTATAAAGAACTGCTCGGCCGAACACTGTCTGTTTAAGAAGCAGGGTTATACAAATTATTCTACTGATTTTACAACATTTGTATTCTTATATGTATATCTGTAGCTTTTGTTGGTGAATAAACAATTTTGTTGTTATTTAGAACTAATTGAGAAAAAATTTAAAACTTTTATAAAACGCACACTATGCAGGCAAGCATAAGCACTATGCAGGACTATGCAGGTAAGTTGGGGGATTACAGCGCTGATAAAAATGCTTGGCTAAATGCTGGTCCTGCTCCGCAGCCACTAGGGCGCAAGAACAATTAGCGATGGATAGAAAAGTTTTGAAGTATTGTTGGACCTGCTGAAGACTGTATGAATATATTTGTTTTGTATAAACTCAATTTCTTTTAGTATTATTTAACTGCACAGCACATGTGTGAGTACTATGTTCCGACTGTAAATCTACCATTCACTCTACAGTGTACCTATGTGTCGTTCGTTGACTTATGTGTGCCCAGTGCAGTTGAGTGTGTCATGCTCTCTCTAATTTCTCTCTGATGGTGGCACATCTGTTGGATCATTTGGTTCCCTTCATTATGGTTGAGTGATGCCGATGTATGCGTCATGTTCGTGAACGGGCGCCATCAGTTGGGATTGGTCATAACTTAGCTGCCTCGGCCTGTTATTGCATTTTTTTGTTAAAATTGTTTATTACTCTAGACGCTTTTACGTGCGCGTCTTTTTGCATCGTTCTCATATATATGTATATTTTTTCAACAAGAATTATGTAACAAAAAACTTCGAATTGAAACTAATGAGAAAGAGAGTCCGTAGAATTTCTTCTCCATTGAGATCTACTGTCACTTGCGAATTTGCAACTAGAGTCATATTTTTTTTTTGTTTGACAATTCAAAAGAGGTACTTTTGAATTGTCAAACAAAAAAAAAATATGACTCTAGTTGTAGTTCATATTTTTTTTTTGTTTGACAATTCAAAAGAGGTACTTTTGAATTGTCAAACAAAAAAAAAATATGACTAAAAAAATAAGGTTTATTTGAAATAAACTATTTTGATTTTTAAGAACAGTAAAATAATAATATGAAATAAAACATTTTCGAATACTTTTAACAGGAAATGTTTTTCTAATCATGTAACAAAACTTATACCTACTTTGGTGAAGCTAATCGATTAGTCCTTAATTGTTCTCATCATTTCGTATTATAGTGTGTCATAGACATAACAATGTAACATTTACCACCCTCTGAGCTAAATCCTAAGGTTTACCGTGTGATTGCTGGTAAAAGCCGGCAATTTGCGATTATCATAGATCATTTCGGAGTTTTACCAGTGAGATTTGGTAAATCTTACTGGTAAAACACACATTATTTATAAAAAAGTTGTAACAATTGAGCCTTGTACCTATGAGTTACCTAAGACCCTACTGACTATAAACCTAGCCATATAGCAATTTCCTAGCACCTTAGTTATCCTAACTCCCTAACCTATCAAACAAACCATACCAAACGTAAGTCACGTTGGCTTTACGTGCTGGAAGTCTGTCACAAGACGACCTACGGTAAATGACGGAATTTGGGTGGGAACAGGGGTTTGTGTACGTCGTGCAATGTACACAGGTTATGGCTTTTTAGCCAACATCGATCCTATGATTGATGTTGGCTAAAAAGGTGTCTTAGCCACAGTGAGAGAAGATTAGGAGAGATGAATTAAATTCGACGCTAGCTTGATGACTAATTCATTACAATACATGGAACTGGATTTGGTGGAAGGTAGTTGATTAATAATCAACATTTTGATATTGATTCAAATCTCAATTCGATTTTATTCGATTGGCAACACTTTATTCTTAAGCGGGGTAACACTTTAGCGGGGTCGCTCGTCATTTGTTGTTTGCATTGTAAGGAACGTGCGACCATGCGTCTTGGAGTTGTGACGAAATAGATGAGAAATAGTTGCCACATTGCCTGGTGGCGTGTATGAACTTGAAAAGTGTGTTTTTGTTGAGAGAAAGCGAAACAATTGGTGAGCGTATCCGCTTCTATGTTAGTTGGACGATGGACAGACTCTAAGACGGCATAAGTTAGCTGTTTTGCGCATGCATTTACTCACATTAGGTCCTCAAGACCAAGGGTGTATTGAAGATAGCCCTCTGTTTTGGTTAATTTGATTGGTTGATGATCGGCGTACAACCACCTGTGCATCGGCATTCATTTGTGGCAGCTAAAGTGTGTATTAGGTTTGGAAGTAAGTTTTATAATTAATTGTTGCATTAATTGCAATTTGAGGTCAAGGTCAAGAGACCTTAGGTTCAAGGACAAGAGACTTTGAGAACAAGTTCAACTGATCCAGGAAGTCACGATACCTTGGAGTTCAAGATTGAGTGATCTTGGAGGTCATGGTCAAGTGACCTTGGAGGTCATGGTCAAGTGACCTTGGGAGTGTCTTTGGAATTCCAGTGCCCTGACACTGCCAACCCCTTGACTGCGAGTGCAAAAACAGTATTTTTTCTAAATTTACTTACATCTTGGAATCAGTATATTCACGTCCTCGTAATTCTAACACGTAGGTATCAATCGATTATGAAAAAATATTACATTTTAATATTAAGATTCTTTTGGAAAAATCACGTATATAGAGTTAGGCAATCGCCTAAGTAACGTAATCGCTGACTAATGCAGCGGATGCGCCCGTGCGTCATAAACAAACTGCACAATTGCAGATTTGCGGATTCTAGTAATTAGTTTTAGTTAATAGAAATATGATAATTGTAAATTAGTCTTGTAGAACATTTCAATCAATAAACATTGTTTTAATTCAAATAAATATATTTTTTTAATAATAATCTCGTTCGCCGTAACTTAACTGGCGCAGTCGGTAGGATCGCGACACTCTAATTCGAATACAACTCTTCGGTAAGAGTGAACGGTATCTATCGTTATCTTCGCGATCGCAAATTGAATCTACGAAGGCGAGCAACCTGCGGGAGTCCTGGAGAATTGGGAGCCCTGCTGTTCTACAAGGCCCGGCTAGAGATGCAGAAGATACTGTGGTGAGTGCTTGTTGTATACCCAGTTTCCCATGCTATATTTCCTGCCGTATTTTTATAATTGTTACCTGTGTGTTTGTTTATAGGCTAAAATCGCTATAGACAAATTACGTTAGTTATATGACTCTATTACATTCATTTTAATTTAGGTGTTTATGTATGCATGCTAAAATCGCGGTATACATTTCGCATTTCACAACAATTCATTCTGTAACAAGAGATATTTACTCGTTTGCGTATTCGCTATAGTCGCGTTTCGTATAACACAATATTAAAATAACTTCAAGCTAACTTCTTAGAGAGTAGGCAGTATTAGTTATAAGACATAATCTCAATAGTATTTTAGAGTGAATTAGAATTGATTCCTTTTGTATTTCTATTTTACAATTAAATCGCGATGGCTATGGCAAGCATTGACCTAGCGACTTTCAAGTTCGTTTCAGAGCTGTTGCCAAAATACGATGGCAATCCTAAAATACTAAACTACTTTATTAGAGAAGTTGAAAATGTGATGCAATTACTGGATCCACAAATTAGGGTGAACCCTGCTATCGTTAGTTTAATTAAAAGCAAATTAAGCGGTTCGGCGATCAATGCAATAGCGTCCGAAGAAGCAGCTGATAGCTGGCAGACAATTAAGGCTGCGTTGACGCGTAGATTAGGCGAACCACGTAACGAAATACAAATGATGCAAGAACTAACGCGTTTGCGTCGTAATAAAAATGAAGACGCTGAGACGTTTGGTAAACGACTAAGGGAAATTTTAGACACCTTAAACGTAGTAGGTAGGCATACGGATAAGTCATATTATGAGAGTATGGTCATAGATCAATATGTTAACCATTTGGACTTCCACGTTTCTATTGGCGTGCGGATTGCGCAACCTACGACTCTTGAAGCAGCTATAGTAACGGCTAGGCAAGAGGAGGCACGTTTGGCATTCAATAGATTCAATAATAGTTTTAATGCACTTTCCATCCAAAACAAACCTAAAGAAATACCCAAGCCAAACCAAACGATACCCCAAAATAATAACTATCCCCCGCGTAATAGCTGGAACATAGATCAGAGACAACAGAGGGGTCAAGGCATACCCCAAGGAAGACCCGCTTCAGGTAACGTAAGACCTAGTGGTTCTGGTACTATCAGAAACTCAGGTTATTTTAGACCTCAACCGAATATACCTCGCCAGCAGGTGAACCCGCCACAAAAAGTGTCTGACGTCACTATGAGATCGGTAAGTAAGCCCGAAGCACCGCGTTTTGCTCCCGAAGAAATGTTTTATACCCAGCACAACCAAGACCAGTGTTACCCTGACTACAATGCCTACTATGAAGGTGAGTATAACAATAATTTACAACTTAATGGTGAAGACTACAGCTACACGCAGGAGTTGCCTGTGGATGGACCAAGCCATCAGGATTTTCCCCAGAACGAGGAGCCATTGAACCAAAGCTAGTAAAGACTGTTCACCTCAACAACCAAGGTAAAGACCATCTTCCTTATATAGAGTTGCCGGAATTCCAAGGCAAATTTTTATTAGACACTGGAGCATCGCGTTGTATGATATCACCTGACGTAATAGCCGGTACTAATCTTGAACACTGCGTTGAGCGTGAGCCATTTCAAGTGAAAACTGCGCATGCTGTCACTCGTCATGAGCATGTTGCTATTTTACCTTTACCCCCGCAGTTTAAGACAGACATATATGTAGGAACGGAACGTTATTGAATGAGTGTAATGAAACGTAAAGACGAATGACAGATGTGAAGCATGAGAGAGTGAAAGAGATGACAGTATGAAGTGGACTAGGTGCGAAAGGGACAGTTGATAGAGGCAAAGGATGTGAGAAGAGGAACGAGGGAACACAGGAGATAGAAAAAAGACGATTAATCTAAGACGTGGTGTTTTTGAAGTTAAAAAATATAATTCAAGATTACTGTGACAATCCGTGGTTTTATTAGCTTCCCGCTTTGAGTAAATCCCACATATTTTGGGGGCTCGTCCGGGATACTCAAAGTTTTCAGTTCGGAGCTAAAAGACGAGAGCGGAAAAAACCGGCTCCAAAGACGTGGAGTGACCGGGGACTTTGCTCTAAAAAAAAACTACAGAAAGCAGATCAAAGACGGTTACAGAGAAGACGTAAGCAAAGAAGACGATAACAGAAGACGAAAATATGGGCGGACATGGTAAAGATCGCCGGCAAAGCCGCCAAACGGACTACGACGACGACCACGCGGCAGCTTCATCGGCGAGACAGACATTTTTCCGCGACCAGACTATCCACACGGAGAACCTCGTTGAAAAATTCAGCGGGCAAGACAAGTCTTTCTCAGTAGCCAAGTGGGCACAAGACATTGACGACAATTCAGAGATATTTCAATGGACGCCTCTACAGACCCTGATAGTCGCTAGAAGATCTCTGACGGGAACCGCAGCCCTGTGGCTAAAATCAGAGAAACCCTTCAAAAGCTGGGACGATCTTAAAGCGGGTTTACTAAAAGAATTTCCCGATTCAGTAGACAGCAAAACCATACACGAAATGATGGCGGCTAGAAAGAAAAAGAAAGACGAAAGGTGCATGGACTACATGTTAGTTATGAAGGAAATGGGGAAGCGCGGCAAAATGCCGGATTATGTCGCTATTAAGTACATAATAGACGGCATAATTGACTCTGAAGTGAACAAGATTGTGTTATACGGTGCTACTACGTATTCAGAGCTTAAAGAAAAAATCAAGATATACGATACAATCAAAGAAAAGATGGGTGTAAATTTCGATCGAAACAAGAAGCCGCAGAGTAGTGTGAGCAGCGCTGGTACGAATTACCAGAGGTGCTTCAGCTGTGGTGAGAAAAATCATCAGTCGTCGCAGTGTCCTAATAAAGAAAAAGGGCTGAAATGTTTCAAATGCAACGAGTTTGGGCATATCTCGACGCAATGTAAACAAGGCGGAAACATGCGAACGAATGAAAAGAACGAAGAACGGGAGCGGGAATGGCGCCGAGGAAAACCGAATTCATCCGAACAAAGACGAGCGATGTGTGTGGCTGACATCACTCCAAGCAATTGGGAGGTTGGCAAACCTGACGATTTCGGCAGCCATGACAGCTCGGTTGACAGGATGGCGAATGCGGTGGGAACCGACGCCAACTTCACGGATGTTTACGTCGAAGAAAAGACGCCGGCGCAAATACGTTTCGAAAGTGCCTGCAAGACCATATTTATCAATAAGTGCGAAGTATCTGCGTTAATTGACTCTGGAAGTGAACTGAACTTAATGTGTATTGAACTTTATGATAATCTCGGGTCTCCGAAATGTGTAAAAACCGCCACAAATCTGGTGGGATTAGGAGGCAGTATAGTGTCGACCAAAAGGTTAACTGTTTCTGTAACATTAGACGGACACGATTACAATGCTGTTACATTTTATGTTGTTCCAAGACATACTATGCCATGTAGTGTTATATTGGGCCAAGATTTCCTCAAAGATGTTTTCACTATTATGTCTAAGGGGTCAATATTAATTGTACCTAATGGGGACAATTGGTTGTCAAAATTATCATGTGTAGTTAGACATGATCTGCCGTTTGTTTTAGGTAACATTAAGAATAAGCAGGTGCAACAAGAAGTGATTGACTGTGCGAACCGTTACAACCCAGTACAGGTATAGGAGGCGCCATTAGAGTTGCGCATTGTGCTCAAAGACGACATACCAGTTTCTCAGCGACCAAGACGTATATCATTAGCAGAGCAGCTTATTGTGGAGAAGCAAATATCGGAGTGGTTGAAAGATGGGATCATACGCGTAAGTTTTTCGGAATATTCCTCTCCTTTGGTCATTGTAAAGAAAAAAGATGGTACTTCAAGGATCTGTGTCGACTATAGGCCCATTAATAAAAAAATTGTTAAGGATGAGTTTCCGTTGCCCATAATCGAAGATTTAATAGATAAACTCAAAGATGCTCGTGTATTCAGTGTTCTAGATTTGAAAAATGGCTTCTTTCATTTAAGAGTTTGTGAAGAAAGTATTAAGTATACAGCCTTTGTTACACACCATGGACAGTATGAGTTTTTAAGGGCTCCATTTGGTTTGTCGGTGTGTCCAAAATACTTCATGAGGTTTGTAACACTGGTGTTTCAGGATCTTATTGCAAAAGGAAGTTTAGTCATATTCATAGATGATTTGCTAATTCCAGCGGTTGATGAATGTCAGGCATTGCAGAGATTAAAAGAAGTTTTAGATGTGGCATCGCAGTATGGCCTGCACATCAATTGGAAGAAAGCACAACTATTATGCCAAAGAATAGAGTACCTAGGACATATCATTGAAGGTGGGAAAGTACAACCTGCACAGGAGAAGACGGATGCTGTAACCAGGTACCCTGAACCAAAGACTTTGAAGCAACTTCACAGTTTCATTGGGTTAGCTTCATACTTTAGAAAATATATCAGAGATTTTGCATTAATTGCTAAGCCGTTAACAGATTTGTTGAAGAAAGACGCACATTTTGAGTTTAATGACATTCAGAGAAGTGCATTTAACCAGTTGAAGAATGCACTAGCCAGTAGTCCAGTATTAAGGATCTATGATTCTCAACTATCAACAGAATTGCATACGGATGCTTCTGCAATAGCATACAGTGCTATCTTACTTCAGAGGGATGATACAGGTGAGTTACATCCTGTATATTATCACAGCAGGAAGACTAGTGATGCCGAAAAGAAATATAGCAGTTATGAGTTAGAAGCATTAGCTATTATTGAAGGAGTGAAGAAATTCAGACATTACTTGTTTGGTAAACATTTTAAAATTGTAACAGACTGTCAAGCCTTTCAGAAAACCTTGAACAAGAAGGATTTATCAACCAGAGTAGCCAGATGGGTGTTATTACTTGAAGAATACGATTATGTCATTGAACATCGGCCAGGAGGTAAGATGCAACATGCCGATGCCTTGAGCAGGAACCCATTTGTTGGAGCAATTGAGCTTAGCTTACACGAGCAAGTCAAACAAGCACAGATGTTGGATGATGGTGTAAAGGCGATCATAGAAATCCTAAAACTTCAGGCATATGAAGACTACTCCTATAGCAATGGTTTGTTATATAAAGGGCGTGAAGGAAGGTTAGTGATACCTAAAAATTTAGAATTTGAGATTTTAAGAAGAATTCATCAGAAAGGTCATTTTGGAAAAAGAAAAATGATAGAATTGTTAGAACAAGATTACTACATAAAAAATGTAAACAAGAAAATTGAAGAACTTTTATTGTCATGTGTACCATGCTTGCTAGCAACCAAAAAAGAAGGTAAACAGGAAGGATTTTTAAACTGCATTGACAAAGAAAGCATTCCTTTACATACCATACATTGTGATCACATTGGACCTCTTTCTGAGACCAGGAAAATGTACAATTACATCTTAACAGTTGTGGATGCATTCACGAAGTTTGTTTGGTTGTTTCCAGTGAAAGGAACTACCAGTAAGGAGACAATAGACAAGTTAATGATTCACCAGCAGACTTTTGGTAATCCTATGCGATTAATTTCAGATCGTGGTACTGCATTTACCAGTAACGACTTCAAAGAATATTGTGAGAAAGAAAGTATCCAGCACATAACGATAACAACGGGAGTGCCCAGAGGAAATGGTCAGGTGGAGCGTGTACACCGGACTATTATAGCAGTATTAACCAAGCTGTGTGTTGAAGAGCCATCGCTATGGTACAAACAGGTCAGTAGGGTACAGAGGGCTCTGAATGGAACCTACCAAAGAAGCATTGACACTACTCCCTTTGAACTCATGTTGGGTACGAAGATTAAAACTAAGGAAGACATACAAATTTATGATTTGCTTCAGCAAGAGCACAGAAATACTTTTATGCAAGACCGGGAATGTTTAAAGATGAAGGCAAAAGAACAAATAAGTAAAATTCAAGAAGAAAATTGTAAAACATACAACAGAAAAAGGAAAGCAAGCCGAAAATATGAAGTAGGAGATGTTGTAGCAATCAAGCGGACGCAGTTTGGAAGTGGTTTGAAACTCAAACCTAAATATTTGGGACCATACAGGGTCGTCAAGGTCAAATGTAATGATCGGTATGATCTTGAAAAGCTGGATCATATGGCAGAGGGGTCACGAAGAACATCTTCATCAGCAGATAATATGAAACCATGGCCAGTGGGTGGCCACGGTATCGAATTAGGTGATTAGGGAGATATCAGCTGTTGGGTAGATTATTAGGTTAGGAAACATCTGCGGGTTAATCTTGGCCTAATAATTAATTACGACTCTGTTTGTTATTTGTTGTTTTTAATAAAGAATTATTTAAAGTGTACTAGATAATAAGGTGTAAAATGTAATCTTTATGGTTTATTTGAGTTAAGAGTATGAATGTTTTAAGTAGAATTAAGTTGTTATTGTATAACTTGAGTTTAGAAGGTGTTTTATCTGTAATTTAAATCTGACTGGGGACAGTCAGATATCAGAATGGCCGAGTTGTAGGAACGGAACGTTATTGAATGAGTGTAATGAAACGTAAAGACGAATGACAGATGTGAAGCATGAGAGAGTGAAAGAGATGACAGTATGAAGTGGACTAGGTGCGAAAGGGACAGTTGATAGAGGCAAAGGATGTGAGAAGAGGAACGAGGGAACACAGGAGATAGAAAAAAGACGATTAATCTAAGACGTGGTGTTTTTGAAGTTAAAAAATATAATTCAAGATTACTGTGACAATCCGTGGTTTTATTAGCTTCCCGCTTTGAGTAAATCCCACATATTTCATAAATTTTTACTATTCGATTTTGATCCAAAGTATAAAGGACTAATAGGAATGGACTTGTTAAAAGAATTAGGGTGTAACATAGATTTTAAAAACAAGTTATTGCGAACTTATAATACCGAAATACCAATTTATTTTGATTATCCAGTAAAGAGACTCAAAATTGAACCTAATTGCGAAAAGTTCATAACAGTAAAAACGAATTGTATGGACGGTAACTACATATGCGACCACTTTAATTGGTTTAAAGGACTCAAGTCACCCGCCGCTGTAGTAACGGTAAAAAATGGAATTTTCAAAACATCCATAATTAACTTGACCAATAAAGAACAAGTAATTAGTAATAACTGCCACCTACCCCTTGAGCCTTTACCGCCACAATTGACAAATCAAAATGAAACACACAAAATTAACAACCTTCAAACTAAAACTGAAATTGACAAAGAGCTTTGCGAAAACTTAAAGAAAATTAGAACCAGCCATATGAATGAAGAAGAAAAACGTGAGGTCACCAAAATTTGCTATCAATATCGTGACGTATTTTACTCTGAGAACATACCGTTATATTTCACACATACCGTAAAACATGTATTAAGACTAACTGACAACACACCCATTATTGTTAGAAACTATAGACAAGCCCCGCAACAACGTACAGAAATTAAAAAACAAATAGATAATTTATTAAAACAAGGAATTATACGGGAAAGTATTTCACCCTGGTCTTGCCCTGTCCATATCGTCCCAAAAAAACCCGACGCATCAGGGAAGGTTAAATGGAGACTCGTTATAGATTATAGACGACTGAACGATAGAATTGTTGAAGACAAGTACCCGTTACCGAACATCAATGACATACTCGATAGATTAGGGCGCGCACAGTATTTTACAACCCTTGATCTAGCAAGTGGTTACCACCAGTTGGAAATGCACCCCAACGACATAGAAAAAACAGCGTTTACAACAGAAAGAGGTAATAATGAGTTCTTAAGAATGCCGTTTGGGTTGAAAAACGCGCCGAGCACTTTTCAGCGGCTTATGGATCATATCCTTAGAGGAATAGATAACGTATTCACCTATTTAGATGACGTCATAATTGCAGCCAACTCACTTCAGAATCATAATGAAAAACTCAAGTTAGTACTTCAGAGATTCAGAATGCATAATCTCAAAGTGCAATTAGATAAGTCAGAATTCTTACAAAAACATGTGAATTTTTTAGGACATGAATTGACGGACCAAGGACTACAACCCAACAAAGATAAGATAACAGCAGTTTTAAATTTCCCAGTACCACGAACACAAAAGGACATAAAATCTTTCCTGGGATTAGTAGGTTATTACAGAAAATTCATTAAAGATTTCGCGAAACTTACAAAACCGCTAACAGCCTGTCTTAAAAAGAACGCAAAAATTGTCCATAGTAACGAATTTTTCGACGCAGTTAACAAGTGTAAACAAATTTTGACCAATGCCCCAATATTACAATACCCGGACTTTGACAAACCATTTATTTTGACAACAGACGCATCTGACTTTGCGTTAGGCGCAGTTTTATCGCAAGGCAATGTCGGTGCCGATAAACCAGTAGCGTTTGCCTCAAGAACGTTATCAGAAACCGAGACTCGTTACTCGACAATAGAGAAGGAATTACTCGGGATAGTTTGGGCTATCAAATATTTTAGGCCTTATTTGTACGGTCGGAAATTTACCATCTATACAGACCATAGACCTTTGACATGGCTGATGTCTTTAAAAGACCCCAACTCAAAGTTAACACGCTGGAAACTAAAACTAGCGGAATACGATTATAAGGTAGTTTATAAAAAGGGTAAACAAATCACCAACGCTGATGTATTATCCAGAGCCAAAATCTTTCACAACAGCATAGATTCTCTAGCTGTCAATTTTGACGATAACGACGACGACGAGATTATAAACAGAATATTTGAGAACGCCCGTAGACAAGCAGAGACAAATAACGACCAAGACGACAACAATGACGGACTTAGCAATAATAATAACGATGTAGAAGAAAGAAGGGCCAACCACCCTCACACTGACAACGGAACGGACTCAATGAGCATTGTTACAGTCGACCCTGACCAATTAGTCTCGACAAACCACACCCAACCCGATAACGAAAACAACGGCATCCCGATTTTATCTGATGCAATAGATAACAACTAAAACAATTTTATATTAGGTCTACCCCGGGTTCAACATATAGAGTAGACAATAGATCAACCAACTCTAGGACTGTTATTAAAGATGTTTTCATTCCCGTAAACAACACGGAACCCGAAATCATCAGGTTCCTAAAAGAACACACAATAGCAGACCGTATCTTCCACTGCTATTTCTACGAAGAAAATCTGTACTTGGCCTTCTCGAGGGTCTACACTACAATTTTCAACGACAGAGGTCCTTAACTTATAAGATGTACATCACGAGTTACCCTTGTTGAAAACAAAACTGAGCAACAAGAACTCATTAAGCGATATCACGAAGGCAAATCGTCGCATAGAGGTATTCAGGAAACGTATAAACAAGTCCACCGAAACTATCACTGGCCTAACATGCTATTGTCAATTCAAAGATACATTAATCAATGCGACATGTGTTTAAGAGCTAAATACGAAAGAAACCCTTTGAAACCTCCACTAACGCTAACAGAGACACCTACGAAACCGTTTCAACATCTGTTTATGGACCTATATTCCACCGGAGGTGCGACGTTCCCGACAATTCTAGATAATTTTTCAAAATTTGCCCAGGCTGTACCGCTAAATGCGTCAAGCAGCGTTCATATTTCAGAAGCTTTATTACAAGTATTTTCCGTACTAGGATTACCCCTGAAAATTACCACAGACTCAGACACGAAATTCGACAACGATGTCATAAAGGAAATATGCGCATCTCACGACATTAATATACATTTCACGACTCCTTATAACCCGAATTCAAACTCACCCATTGAACGCTTTCACTCTACAATTGCGGAAATAATAAGAATTCAGAGGATGACGAATAAAGATGACCCTATACAATTACTAATGAAGTACGCCATTATTGCTTACAATAATGCCATTCATTCTACGACAGGCTATACACCGCGTGAGCTTTTATTTGGTCATACAGCATCCAGAAATCCATTAGAACTATACTACCCCAAAGAGTTCTATCAGGATTATGTCCTTAACCACCGCAAAAATGCAGAAGCAGTACAGGAGTGTATAGCAGCTCACGTATCTAAAAATAAAGAGCAGGTAATAGAAAAACGGAATCAGGCTGCTGAGGCAATCACGTTTAAGGTAGGTGAAACTGTTTATAAGCAGGTTGCGAAGACTACGAGGAGTGACAAAACGAAGCCAGTATTTAAAGGTCCGTATAAGATCATTCACCTTCATCCTAACAATGTTGCCGAAATCGCAGGAAGCCACCCCAACTCAAAATCCATCAGAGTTCATTTCAAACTTTTACGAAGACAACATCTTGTTCCAGGACCCTCGTCACAGGAACCTTCCTGCTCTACGCAACCGCCAACCTGACTCTTAACCCTGTAGATAACGCCAATGGCATCCTTTTATTAAAACAAGGTCAAATTTTAAAGCAAGTAGATACGTTTAGTTTGGCCTGCGTGTATAACATATCCTATTTACACGAAACAACCTTAAAACTTATGTCCTTATATGCCAATACTAAAGCTGCAGAAAATAACGAGCAATTAAATAGGGCATACAAAGATCAAATAGATAATAGCTTAAATTTAATAGGTAAGAAAATAGTGTTTATTGCACCGCACCATAGGTTTAGACGTGGTTTTATTAACGGCCTAGGCTCTATCGTTAAAACTATTACAGGCAATTTAGATTATGAAGACGCTATTAAATTCGAAAAGGAAATATCAGAGGTACGAAATTCAGTAAATAAAATTAATGTGTCTCAAAAGCAATCATTATTCATAGCAAAACATGCAGTCGAAGAGTATAGTAAACAGATTAAGCTTTTAGACGAGAACCAGAAAAAACTAAGTCTTATGTTAAGAAATACCACTTTCAATAATAACATTATAGTAAATAGGTTGCACTTTCTAGATTTATATATACAAATAGATTTCAGTCTGCAATTGCTGTTAGACAAATTCGTAATTCTAGAAGACGCCATGACTTTTGCTCAGTTAGAAGTCATGCATCCAAGCATTTTATCCCCACACTTTCTTATAAACGAAATGTTAGCTATTAAGAAATCATACAATTTTAGGCCAGTGGATAGCGTTACTATTAGCAAAATACATAGCTTAGAGAAGTCTATTAGCGTAAAAGCTTATAGTACAGATCGCACGTTAACATTTATATTAGATATTCCTTCCATCGATACAAACCAATACGACCTAATCCATCTATACTCCATTCCCGATAAACAAAACCTGGCAATCATTCCTAAATCCAAATACCTCGTACTGGGCACCAACGAGTACTCGTACCTAGAAGAAGACTGCAAACGGATCACACAAGATACACAACTCTGCACGTCGTTGAACACCCAGCCTGTTGATAAATCAGAAGACTGCATAGTATCCCTTGTAAAACACCAA
The DNA here is from genome assembly GCA_947562075.1 of Orthosia gracilis. Lineage (NCBI taxonomy): Eukaryota > Metazoa > Arthropoda > Insecta > Lepidoptera > Noctuidae > Orthosia > Orthosia gracilis. The sequence goes on along the minus strand of OX387265.1, from coordinate 41,622,038 downwards.
AACACAAACTGCACACGAGCCAAGATAGACCTCAAACAAGGAAGAATCCAGAAACTTCAAGACAACAAGTGGCTTATCATCCTGAAGGAAGAAGAAGTCCTAAGAAGTAAATGCGGAACTAAATCTGAATACAAGAGGATATCAGGAATACACATCGCCAGTATTACAAGTGATTGCCAAATGCAAGTACTTAACCGAACACTAACGACAAACATCAATACTGTAGCAGTAGAGGAAATCATACCACTTCCTAGTAAAACCGTGATTACAGAGGAAAACATCCATTACAACCTACAATTGAAAGATATATCACTGGACAGCATTCACGAACTGATAGAACGAGCCGACAACTTACAAGAACCCACAATTGATTGGCAGACTATGATGGCTACGCCCAGTTGGTCGACATTAGGACTGTACCTCATCCTGATGACAATCCTTCTATGGAAGCTTTGGCAGTGGAAACAGCGACGACTAATACAGAATCAACCTCGCACCGAGGACGCTGCAGGAAGCTGCGGGACGCGCTTCCATCTTAAGGAGGGAGGAGTTAGGCAAACGCCTAAGTAACGGAATCGCTGACTAATGCAGCGGATGCACCCGTGCGTCATTAACAAACTGCACAATTGCAGATTTGCGGATTCTAGTAATTAGTTTTAGTTTATAGAAATATGATAATTGTAAATTAGTCTTGTAGAACATTTCAATCAATAAACATTGTTTTAATTCAAATAAATATATTTTTTTAATAATAATCTCGTTCGCCGTAACTTAACTATAGTAAATATAATTTTATAACACATTTTCTAAACCAGTCACAAAGTGATCATAACGTTATTATTTCACTTTACTTACTTGCTTTTACGTAACAAAGGATAGGCTCACCTCGCCGCTACGGCTTGCACGGGTGCCTATGATTTGTTACAGAAAGAAAGAAAGAAATAAAAACGTTTACTTGCGCCAGGCATGACGCATACCATAAAAAAACAAGAAAAACTTAAATACAAATACAGAGTATGCGTCACAACCACGCAAAACGGTCATCGCTCAGCATAAAGCTGGGACTCGTGTGCAAGACAGAGCCACAGCGCTGGTTTGCAGCGATAGCCGGTTTCGACTGGGTGACGCCGAAACAATGAAACCTTAAGGGCAAGTGACGAAGCGAACATGTTCTATTTATAAATAAAAACAAATAAATAAGTAATAAAAGCTTTTTTACAAAAAAATACAAGCAAGTGACGAAGCGAACATGTTGTATTTATAAATAAAAACAAATAAATAAGTAATAAAAGCTTTTTTACAAAAAAATACTACCGACTTCCAAGTAAAAAAACTACAAAGTGAAAAATGACTTCATTTTTGGAAGTCGGTGTCTTTCGTAGGTACCATTTTTGCGTTACGGACACCGACTTCCAAAAATAAAGTTATTTTTCACTTTGTAGTTTTCTTATTTGGAAGTCGGTAGTATTTTTTTGTAAAGAAGTTTTTTATTTTCACTTTTTAGTTGTACCTACCTAATAGGCAAGTTGTTTAGTAAGTTACCTTAGCGCCAGAATGGATAAGCCGAATATCATGAAACTTGAAAAAATAACGGTGAAATGAGAGATCTGCGCACCCCTCAAGAGCGTACTGGCGTGATGTTATGTTATGAAATTGTATAAACAATAAACAGACATGCGATTGCAGCAATCCCGAGAGATTTTCCGTTATTCATTGAAGAGTTCTGTTGTATATCTTCGAAGTTCTTCATCAAATCTTCACCAAATTAAAATGGGACCAATTTCGAAACATACTCTTTCATACAAAAAAGAATTTTCAAAATCGGTCCACAATTGACGGAAATATCGGTGAACAAACATAAAAAAAGAAAAACGTACATGAAGTCGAACATAGAACCTCCTCCTTTTTGGTAAGTCGGTTAAAAGGAAATACAAAACACAAGTATCCAAAACAAAAGTTCAGTCTTTATAGTTATACACTAGTACTTATAGGAATATATAGTTAATATTTTATGAAATCAAAAATCGGTAGGAAGGATTGTAAAAATAAGTTTCTGGTAGGTAAGAATAGAAAAAAAAAATGTTATATATTAAGGCACTACAGCTCCCACGTACTGGTGACACAGGTGGCAAACAAGTGTAGTAAAACGGATGTATTTTGCATGACATATATGGAAAGGGTAAATACTGTAGGCATTACATAAAATTGACTAATTATCTGTAACCATATCCAATTTCCGTTGGGCATCTATAAGATACTGCCTCAAACGTGATCTGCAAGTATGGATGGTGCCTAATACTCTTAATGTGGTGGAATATTATTCCACATCTTAGATGCAGCGTACAGCGGACAGGGGTTGCTCTTCCTTCGCACCGCCAGTTTTTATATTATACACTCTAGAGGTAGCAGCCAACACTACTTGAAGACGGAGTGTTTTTCTCCAAATTCGGTTTTGAAAAAGATTCTACCTATTTTAACCAAAAAGTATAATAAACTACAAGAGGAACGGAGTAATCACCCTTAGGTTAATAAATTGTAGTTAATAAACCGTAGGTGCATTCTCCTTTATAGATTTTGTTCATTAGTTATTACAAAAACTTGTGAAACGATTTTTGGATTTTAAACAATATGTCCTTCGACCGTAGTTATCTCGAAAATAGATAGCCCCTTGAGTGCGATTGGGAACTTTGTTTTCCAGGAACAATTGTATTTCTACTGTGTCTAATAATTAGCACACACACGTTTTGATATTACAATATGTAACCGCCATCCCCTTCGAACTTAACCTGTCCGAGTCAGGATGCCCCAAGCCCCGAACACGCTTCGCTCGCTCTTGCATGCTTAATCTGCCTAACACTCTAGCATTGCATTTTGTACCGATCTCTTCAACATATTTTTTACGATAACGGATCAGCCGCAGAGAGACAAACACTTAAATTTTGGTGTTTTAAACGACAGACTCGATAGTTACTTTAAACGTACAGGGAAAAACAAAAAAAAACAAACATTTTGTAAGTCCCAAACGCGTTTGTTAAAGTATTTATTCGACATCATTTTTACGACGGACACACCAAGACACATTCAGCCTTATATTTAGGTGTTACGAGTATATATGATTTTTGCAAAAAAAAACTAAAACAGTATTGTTTCCTCAGTGTCCCGTTACGTACACTCCAACCCGGAACTATGTTGGAATCGGCTTCCAGTCTAACCGGATGCAGCAGAGTACCATTATTTTATATGGAGCGACTACTTATCTGATCTTCGCAACCCAGTAACTGGGTACCAAGACATCTACCTAAAGATTTATTTCTTCAAACAGCGTATTAGTCAAAAGTTGGAGACATTTAAAAGTCTGATGTCGTAGTTAAATAGCAAAAATATTCACAAACAACGTGTTTTTTTTAAATAATAGGTATCATAAATCCATTAGCCTTGAATGGCTTGTATAATAATGAATTCGAACGTATTTTGATATTGTGTTTTTGTTTGATTTTGTATATTACTCCTTTTTATTAATAGAATATTATATGTATACCAATAACTTCCCTATGGGTTTACACGTGAAAGCCATTAAGTTTTGATCATTACGGTCCGATGAAATAGTCTATTGCCTTTAAGACATTCAAGCAATACTGAACCCTTTAAAGAAACTCATAAAGTGGCCTTTTAATGTTAAAGCTGTCAAGACAAAAGTAATGTTCCAACGAAATTCTAAAGAGACTTGAAATATCCGATTTCTAAGATGACCCATCTTAAAACAATTAAGTAATTGTTCAAAAAACTGCAAGCCGGAAGTCTCGTGATAATTTTAAGATTGTCAGGCGAAATCGTAGGGTCCCGGGTGCAGGGGTAGAAGGGTCGGGTAGTGGGAAGGCAAACTGCACATGTGGAGAAGGAGGCACTTGTTTTCGGGCATCGATAAAAGACGGACTTGGCTAAGAACCAGGGTGTTAGGCAGAAATAGGGATCAGTAGGCGAGCGTCGTGACGTTGTAACTATCGACTAGACACAAGTGTTAATTATAATTAATTTAATTATAATTTAGTCTAATCTAGTATTGATATTGTGTACGTGTATGCTGGAATGATTTGTGAGCCTTTAATCATTTATATTTCATAGGTAGGGACAATTCACTAATGTATTATTTATTCTAGCTTGGCGTGACCTTTTACATATTATATATTCGAATTCGCAATTTGGCAGGCAATTGTCACTAGCATTTGGTCTAGAGAAGCGATAAAGTCTTCAATCACACTTTCATACCCTAAACCATCTTTTATACGCTATACAATTACTCATTTGACTATGGACCATCATGACCTTTAACTTTTTCAAACATTACTTTTGAAACTTGAGCATTATGGCCTATGCCAATCAGCGTTAAGTTTAGTAAAATCTTACTTAAATGATAGACAGCAATTAGTTCAAATAAACGGTGTCAATTTATCGGGGTTAACCGTGAAAATGGTGGCACTCAAGGGTTAAATTTTGGGTCCCTTCTTATTTTTAGTCTACATTAACGATTTACTCCAGCTATTGAAAACCAATCTAAACATGTTATTGGCTGATGACACTTTTGAGATTTTAAGACGTAAATAGACGTAAGAGAAACTAAGTTATTTACGTCGTTAAGTAAACATTAACGACGTAAATAACGTCTTTCGACAGGTTCAAAACTGGTTCACAGCTAATAACTTGGTTTTAAATGCTTAAAAGACTAATAGCGTAAAATTTGCCGAATGTCAAAATTACTGATTATGATATTATATTAAAGAGGGAATGTTGTTATTCTAGCTTGGCGTGACCTTGTACATATATTCGAATTTGCACTTTAACAGACAAATGTCACTAGCATTTGGTCTAGGGAATGTTGAGAGGGAAGCTAGAATGTTAAGTAAACGGTTTTCCTGAAGATCACGCTAGACTCAAGGTTACAATGTGGTCTTCATTTAATATCACTTGCAGGGCGGCTAAGTTTGGCAGCTTATGCTGTTAGAAAAATTCGTCAGTTTACTGACGTAGATACCGCGAGGCTGGTCTATTTCAGTTACTTTCATAGTATAATGTCTTACGGTATCTTACTATGGGGAAGGGCTGCAGACACTGGGTCAGTTTTTATTCTGCAAAAACGAGCCATCAGAGCGATATACAATCTTCGTCAGCGCGCAACAGTTCCCTTAGAGAATCCTCTAAGGTAACTGTTTAAGGATATTCACATCATGACGGTATCTTGTCAATATATTTATGAAAACTTTCTAGGGGAGGCCTATGCTGGAAAGTAAGACGATCTTCACGTACCGGTATCAGATTGTTAAACCATATAAAGTAAATGTAATTTATATGTAACATAGTTAAATAAAGGCTACGCAATTGATTAATCACTGATCCGCTGACAACTCCAACACCCCCTTGCCTTCTTTCTCTGTAGGATCACCTGTCTCCACACATATTTGCGTATTTTTCTTCTTTCGTTTTTGTTATTGTGTACAATAAAGAGTATTCTATCTTTCATACTTCTAATTTATTTATAAATCTTAGTTATTCTATTCCTAGACCGAAAAAAAAGTAGGTACTTACCACAGCAGTTTTGCTAGACCATTTGTGCAAATTCCTGAACACGTACTGATCTACTGTCAACTTAGGAATATCGATATCTTTGTAAGGAGACGACACCACTCTCTCACTACTCCATACACTTTTTTCGCCAACAAGAACAGACATTTTATTTTAAAATTAAATAATAACTAAAAATTAAATTGCTGTTTGTCTCTGAAAGGTGTGAACTAAATCGACGACAAGCGTCTTCTGATACATAACAGACACAGTGAATTAATTTATTTACATAACAGAAGTCTTACTTCCTAAACAACTTCAAAGAATTGGATATTGTTTATTATCTCCTTGTGCTATTAGTGTTGGCAAAGCAGCGATTTCAGAAAATTCTACTCATTCTTTTTTCATTTGATTTACCTAATTTTCACAATACCTAATTTTGGGGAGGGGCTGGATCTATGCTTTAAAAAAAATTTAACTTGCTTCGCTTGGCTTCACTCTGCTTGGCTTGGTAGTATAGATGCAGACCTACCTTGTCTTACTCCTTCTGAGGTGGCAAGGTGGCGTGGTCTTGAGGGAGAGCGCTACGGTCGCGTAGATCCTCAAGGCAAGTGCGGTGATGTTCCTTCTCGAGGTTGCAACCCCGTTATTGGTCTAATTCCTTATGAAATAGACGCAACAGAAATCACCGGGCGACTAAACACAGGGGTGGCGAGGTCATGCCCCTGGGTGTCCACCATCAAACAAGATCAGATGATGGATAGCAATGACACGCGGGAGGCGTGTTCGTGCCGTGCGCGGGAACCCGTACGGGAGGATGATGGGATCCTGGTGGCTGAGCCGATGAGCGTATGCGGTTTAACGTCTCTGAGGCAACACTCCACTTTGGCCCGGATTTCTCCTCACACGGGCGGCCGTAGCTTAGCCAGCTACGGTCAATCGGCTGCGGGGTCCGGTCAGACGGCCTCCAGGCGGGGGCTCGCAGGCGGCGGTGCTCGCTCACATTGCTAGTGGTAGCGGTGTGGGTTAGTGCTGTGTAGTCTCGTGGGCAACTAATGGGGGGGGCTATATCCCTCGACTAATCCCTGGTGCTACCGTAGCATCGCCACTTGATCACTCCATGGCGGGTGGGGATAGTTGAGGGACGAAAAAATATTACTCGGGTTAATGGATTTTCCAAATAAAAAAAACCACAAGGCGAAAGGACCGGCGAAAGCTGGGACTGCGCTCCAAAAGGCGGGACCGGCAAAAGCTGGGACTGCACACCAGACGGTGGGACCGGCGCAAGCCGGGACTGCATCTCCCCTAGCAGGAACGTCCAGAAGCGGGACTGCAGCGGGATCGACTCGAGGTGGGGCTGTGGCGGGACTGTCAAAAGGCTCGTCTGTCAAAGGCACTGCTGTGGGACCGCCGAAGAGTGGAACTGCAAACAAGCCCACTGGGCATAAGGGTACTGCCAAAGCCGGCGCGACACGGGCCCTTGCGTTAGAGGTCTAATGACGTCGGACCTTGCGGCCCCGGACGCGACCGGCAAAGGCAGCACCTCTTCGTCTCCCGGCGGCCGGCATGAATCAGGCTGGCTTCCGGTTGGACGATCTGGGGCGCAGAGGAAGAAGCGCCAAAAGCTGAGACAGCAGGCGGCTCTAGAGGGGACCCCTACGGGAGGGCCATCAAAGAGACCGCGTGTTCTTCTCAGCGGCGACAGCGGGGACATGGCGGCCAAGAGGATGAAAACCCAAGGGCAATCATCCTCGACCGGATCCTTTAGGGATGCGGTGGCGGCTGTGAAACTCGCTGTCGTCACAGTCATGTACCCGGAGGAGTACTTGAAGGCGGTGCCAATCCAGGAGCTCATAACTGAGAAACTGGAAGAGGCGCCGGATCCTCTGCCGGTTCTCACGGTTGCTCCCGGAGTTGTCGCAGGTGCAATTTATGTATCCTGCGATAACTCTGATGCAGCTCGTTGGTTTCGGGGTGCCATCCACAATGTGGAACTTCGCTGCCTGAAATTTAAGGTCGTCGACGCCAAGGACTTTCCAAAGCCAGTCAAAATGGCATGGAAGAGTCGCAACTTGGCGTTTCAAGACTCTGCCCGGGCCATTCGATTGCTTCAGCGGCTTAACCCTACCTTGAGGACGGACGACTTGAAGGTCGTGAATACTCTCACTGAGCAGACCGGCATCCGTCGTATCGTCCTCATGGACGGGGTGTCTGCTGGGGTCATCGAGGCTTTGGGCTACTCTCTTCCAGGAGGTATTGAACGATACTCGTTCAAGCTCCTGGAAGAAGAAAAGGGAGTGGCACCCACTGCGGAAGCAGGAGGGGGGCCCTCTGAAGATGGACCACCGCAGTGTGAGGAGGCCATCGAAGAGGTCTCTGCCCACGAAGTGGCGCAGGAGGCGGAGACACAGACCAGTGCGTCAGAGGCGGATATCAAGGATGACATCCTCGAAGGCCTCGATACACTGGGGATTGCGTCGCCAGCTGCCCTCGAGGAGAGCCAGGCGACGGAGGGGGAGCCTCAAAACTGAGGCCTTCTTACAAGATGAACCCATCAAAACATCCAAGATGGAGGGACTAAGGTGTGTACAAATTAATTTGCATCATTGCAGAGCCGCTACTGCCCTTCTGGCTCGGCAACTGAATCTTAATACATACGACGTTGCCTTGATACAGGAACCCTATTTATACAAAGGGACTATAAAAGGCCTAGGTGGGACAGGGGGCATGCTGTTCTATGACTGTCCAACTAATGACGCGAGGACTTGCATCTATATCAGGGGCGGTATAGAGGCAATGCCCTTACGTACTTTCTGTTACAGGGATCTCACAACAACTCTGATCCAAGTGGGGAAGGGAACAGAGAAAAGGAAAATTATCCTTGCCTCTGCCTATCTCCCATATGAACAAAAGGAACCAGTAACACCACTAATCAGATGACTGGTTGACTACGGCAACCAAGAAAACCTCGACCTGATACTTGGCTGCGATGCGAATGCACACCACGTCGTTTGGGGCAGTTCAGATGTCAACAAACGAGGGGAGGATTTGCTGGACTTTGTGGTAAGCTCTTCTTTACAAATCCTTAACACAGGCAATAAACCTACTTTCAGGACCTCTGCGAGAACTAAAGTTATTGACCTGACATTGGCTTCAAACAGGGCCAGCGCCCATATTGAAAATTGGCATGTATCGGACGAAATCTCTCTGTCTGACCATAATTATATATTTATTTATTTATTTAAACTTCATGTACAATTGTGGTACATAGGCGGACTTAATGCCACAAGGCATTCTCTACCAGTCAACCATTGGGTTAAAAAGGACAACTTTGTGAAATGGGTACAAAAATATTAGTAATACACATATACAAATAAATTAATACATAAATATTAATAATACACATATACAAATAAAATAAACTAATAAATACCAATAAAAATAAAGAATAAAAAACGATAAACCTGTTAATAATTATTATGACTAAACTTCTGACTCTAGATGAGAGCTATTCAGTCTGACTCAAATAGAGGTCACGAACTTTTCTTTTAAAAGAGACTTTGCTTTCAGCCTTTTTAATGCTAAAGGGTAGCGCGTTCCAGAGCTTTATTGTTGAGACAGCGTATGAATTGGACATAAAACCGGTGCGGTGTGAAGGAATTTGGAGGAGTAGATTTTTAAAAGCTCGAAGGTTACGACTGTGAGAACTGCCCAACACTTTGAAATAACTTTTTAGATAATCGGGAGCACGAGGATCGTTCATAATAGTGAAGAGCAAACAGAGAGATCTGAGGGACCTCCTGAGGCGGATAGGCAGCCATTTAAGCTGAGAACAGTAGGAAGAAATGTGATCGTATTTATGAAGGCCAAAAACAAAGCGAATACAATTGTTGAGAAGACGATCCAATTTATTTAGAAGTTCTTGGGATAGATCAGGATAACAAACATCAGCATAGTCGATAATGGGAAGCACAAGTGACTGGACCAAAGTGATTTTGGTGCTGGATGGGAGGAAATGCTTGAATCTATAGAGAGACCGCAGCGAGAACGCGACTTTCTGGCTCACCTGAGCCACGTGTTTATCCCAACTAAAACTGTCGTCAATGTACAGACCTAAATCCTTTACATAAGGTGAAAGAGAAATGATGGAGTTCTCGTACATCAGTGGCATAAGTTGGCCAGTGTTCACACTTCTCAAATAGTACGAACTACCAATGAGGATGGCCTGACATTTCTCGACGTTAACAGAAACCCCAAATCTGCCAGACCACTCACTGATAGCTCGAAGATCAGCATTGAGTAATGAAATGCAATTGTCAAGGTTGGCAATGTCTGATTGAGCATAAAGTTGCAAGTCATCAGCGTACAGATGGTAAGAACATTTGAAGATAACAGTAATGGAGTTTATAAATAAAGAGAATAAAAGAGGAGAGAGTATACCGCCTTGTGGAACACCAGTTACCAAGTCGCACCAGTCAGAGCAATCCTGATCAGCACGCACAGCCTGCTGGCGACCACGAAGATATGATGAAAACCAATCACGTGACAACGAAGAGACCCCAATTTGAGACAGTATGGCCAAGAGAATGTCGTGATCAACGGTGTTAAAAGAATTCGAAAAGTCTATTAAAACCAGCACCGTTAACCTCGAATTCTCCAAGCCATCCCTAATGTCTTCAGTAACTTTGAGCAGAGCTGTGGCTGTGCTGTGGCCAGGCTGAAAACCGGATTGGCAATTGGACAAAAGGTTATTCTTGAAGACGTAGGGGGATATTTGCTTAAGAGCAACTGCTTCTAGGATCTTAGAAAGGAAAGGGAGAATGGAAATCGCTTTAGGTTTAGGACGGCGGGAGAAGCCGAAACTAGACGAAGGAGAAACCCAAGGTATACAAATTGGGACTCGTACAGGAGGGATTTCAAAGTAAATCTAGGGAGCCCTAAAGGTAAGCTTAATTCAATAATAGATATAGAATTTGAAGCGGACCGAATCAAGGCGGGCACCATCGGTGCATGGGAAGATAATTGCCCAGAGAAAAAGGCCTTTTGCAAAAAGGTACCATGGTGGACTCCTGAACTAGCTAAAATACGTCAGGAAACACGACAGGCCTTTAATGATGCAAAAGCCAGGAAAGATTTTTCTGGCTATCATAGCATGCTGACGAGGTATAACACGGCGGTACGCAAGGCCAAAAGAACTAATTGGCGGAGGCATTGCACCTCCATCGAAGATCTGCCGAATGGTATGAGGTTGTACAAAGCAATGTCCATGACCAAGACAAACCCACTCTCATCATCTGTAAAGGATGAGCATGGATATCTCACGGAAACTGGACAGGACACTCTGGGCGTGATGTTTAGGACTCACTTCCCGGATTGTATACTGCGCGACAGCGATGAAGAGGAACCAGTCACAAGGGACGAGCTCACAAGGCACACGTTCAAAAACAACTGGGTCACGGCAAAGAAAGTGGTAGATGAAAATAAGCTGAAGCTTGCCATAGCGGGCTTTCAGCCTCTCAAATCCCCAGGTCCGGATGGCATCTACCCAATACTATTGCAAGAAGGGGCATCTGTTTTGATACCCCATTTAAGTAGGCTCTACAGAGCCTGCATAGCCTTTGGTTACGTACCCAAGGCATGGAGAGAGCTCAAAGTCACCTTCATACCGTAGGTGGGCAGACCGACTTAAAGTATTCCCTCTACATAAACTACAGTGCGCCTACAGCCCTGGCAAATCTACGGAAACGGCATTGCAGTATGTTGCAAGTCGAGCCGAGGCTGCGCTAGAGGGACAAGAGATATGTGTCGGGGCTTTCCTCGACATAGAGGGAGCCTTCGACAAGACCACATTTGAGTCCATACGCATTACTGCTAAGGAACATGGCATCAGTGATACCACGTGCAACTGGATTGACTATATGCTGAGAAGCAGAATAGTCAGATCGGAACTAATGGGAGACAGACTTAGCGCTAAAACAACAAGAGGTTGTCCGCAAGGCGGAGTGCTGTCACCACTATTGTGGTGCTTGGTAGTAGACTCGCTACTCACCAAACTCAATACCGGACCATTCTACACAGTAGGCTATGCAGATGACATAGCTATAATGGTTAATGGTAAATTTCCGAACATAGTCTCTGGATTATTACAACAGGCATTGAGGATGACAGAGGAATGGTGTACAAAGAACCACCTCTCTATCAACCCAAGCAAAGCAGTCATTATTCCATTCACGACACAACTAGGAAACCTAGGAGAGCCCTCCCTCAATAGAATAAAGCTGCCCTGGTCCACCGAAGTTAAATATCTTGGTGTAACGCTTGATAAAGAACTCCGGTGGAAAACTCATGTGGAAAATATTACGACAAAGGTCTTACGAGTGTTCGGCATGTGTCGTTCCACCTACGGTAAAACTTGGGGCTAAAGCCCAAAGTGATACTATGGTTGTACCGGACAATGATAATACCTATTATCACATACGGCACTATAGTGTGGTGGCCAAGAACAAAGCTTGCCTCGTGCAAAGTGCCCCTCACCAGGTTACAAAGAACAGTGTGTCTCGGCATCACGGGTGCTTTCAGGACAACACTTACGGCAGCGATTGAGAGATACCTCAATATCCCTCCGCTGCATATGATGGTTGAATTCGAAGCAAGGAAGACATTACATCGTCTTGCTGTTGCTGGACTATGGGATGCTTCTAAGCCAAAGACTAACCATACAAAGTTCGATGGAAATGAAGGCCTGGATCGGGTAACAAGCATGATATCTGATAAAATGCAAACTATTTTTGTGTTTGAAAGGTCTTTTAAGGTCCAAATCCCTACAATAGAGAACTGGACGAAGGGACTAGATCCACTAGAACAAGATAGTCTGGTGTGGTACACTGATGGATCCAAAATGGAATCAGGTACAGGAGCGGGCATATTCGCAAAAGGTTACAAATGTAGCAAAAGCTTAGGTAAGATGGCAACTGTATTCCAAGCAGAAACATATGCCATAATAACCTGTGCTCAAGAGAATATAGATAGAGGAACCAGAGGTAAATCCATATATATTCTTAGTGACAGTCAGGCTGCAATCAAAGCCATGGCATCCTACAAAGTGGACTCCAGACTTGTTTTAGATGCTATCCAGACCCTAAACAGGCTTGGGAAGCATAACAGGGTAAGACTGATATGGGTCCCTGGGCACAAAGGAATCCATGGTAACGAAGTGGCAGATGAACTGGCAAGAGAGGGCTCAGCAAATGATTTTGTGGGCCCAGAACCATGTGTAGGCATTTCGACGTGTCTCGTAAAAGCCGCATTTAGGGAGTTTGCAGATCACAGACAACGAACACATTGGCTGTCTAATACCGGTCTACAACACTCAAAGAAATTTCTAGGCTCTACTTTCAAAGCCCGGAAATGCATTTGGAATATGAGCAGGGGGCAAATCCGCTACATGCTTGGGGCCTTTACTGGGCACTTTGGAACCAACGATATGCTCATGAAGATGGGTCTGGCCGCGACATCCATGTGCAGCTTGTGTGGGGAACATACGGAACGCATGGAGCACCTTCTGTGCACATATGATGCACTGGCTGGTAAGCGAATGAGTCTCCTAGGGGTTGTATATCCAAAACCGGAAGACTTTAGGCTCATATCACCTAGTCTCGTTGTAAGACTCATGAAAGGAGTTTTCAAACGAGATTGGGGAGGAGTAAGGTATCTAGGGGACCACAATAGATCCCAATGGGTCGAAGTGTCCGAGTCATTTCTCGGCCCCTCCACAAGATAAGATAAGATAATTTTCACAATCTTACCAGGAGTAGAATAAATTAAAATGACCGTGTGTGACATACGGACGGATAGGATGGCATTTTAAGGACTTCGGAACCTTAAAATCCAACATTTCATTAAATCTCGTCTGATTCATCCAATGTGCTAGCTATTTTACGCCTCGTTTTGCGAAATATAAAATTGACTGAATTCTTTCAATCTTGTCTTGCCTTCTAATAAATGAAGACATATCACTGCCCTACATGTAACTACTCTAATTTATTGTTTGCAATGTTTGCATCTCTAAAAGTTTGGCTAAACGCTCAATCAACAAACCTGCGCTCAATATTGATAAACAAACAGTGCAAAAATTAAGCAATACCCCTGTGGTTTCATCTCGTCTCCTATTATGAGTACACCACTCACCATCGAATACTATGAAGAAGACAGTGCAGTGGAGTTTTCACACGAGTCTTACAATAAATAACGATAAAACTAAGGTCATTTTAAATACCCCTGTAGCACCAATTCTCATGAAAATCGGTGACTTTATAGAAGACATTCATCGAATCCGACTCGGAGACACGAACAGGAAAACTGAGTTAACAGACATAGCCACAAAATGATCAAACTTTGGTTGCATTAAGCAGACCAGATTGTTTGTTGTGAGGTCATTACTGGAAGATGCAGCATTGCAAGGCCTCGTCCAAGTTGGGCTGATGTCTTGGCGAGGGCCGCAAGTCTGCTGAATCCGAAGAGCAGAAGACTGGTCGCAATTTTTGAGTCGCATAATTTCGGGTGGAGCAAAAATTACTTTAGTATGAAAACGGATGCTGCGTAAATTGCGCGACACTAAAACGTGACTTACAACTCATAAAAATTACCTACGTTTGTTTGGCCTTACACTTTTTGTTGTTTTTTTTTTGTTTGTTTGTCCTGAGACAAACGGTTCAGTTCGGTTGTTTCAAATCTAGGTAGAGGTCGTCTTAGTGCCGTAAGATTCTTCAAAAAACCGTTGACACCCCTGAATCATCCTCTGGGGGTAATTCTTAAAAACTAATGGTGGCAAATTATCATTTTCCCAAGGAATAAGATTTTTCATACAAATAAATGTCTTCCTTTTAAGCTCTTTAAAGGTTGAATTCCCAAAATTCCTTCCTTAGTACTCCCCAACATCATTTAAAGAAGCTATGTTTAGTAAAATTTTGATCATCCCCTAAATAATATATTGGTGATAGTTCCGAAAAACTAATAACAACATTATTTATTAAGGTTAGTATTTGTATCAAATTTTTAATTTGTTAAGCAAGTTTAAAAACTTTATTATCTTGCCCAAGAAATTAGACCTTTTGTCCAAACAAATATCTCTTCTTAAAGAAGCCTTGTACAGTAAAATTCTGCAAAAATCTTTAACACCCCTTACATCGTATTTTAGGAGCTTTTTGAAAAACCTGTAATGACAACCTTTACTATTTGCTGTTAGTATTTATGCCAAGTTTCCGGCAATCAATACATCCATTGTTTTTTTTATTAATCAAGAACCAAGAGAGTGTATCTAAAATTCTAAAGTGTCCAACTTACAAACTGTAGAAATTTCATACAAACTTTCAACTCTCTTTTTATCTTCTTAGAGGTGGCATTTCCGGAAATAATTATACCCATTAATTTTTTTTACTCATCAAGAGTATAAACCTTCCAAATCGAAGAAATTTCATGTTAAGTTAGACACCTACGTTATCCCCTTAGGGGTAGAATTTCCAAAAACCAATAAATACATTAATTCTCCTTCATTATTCTTGTAGTTCTTCGTCATCATAACTTCGTCCATAATCGCAAAGACAAAACCTTCGGTTTCCCCGAAAAGGTCACCAAATCGCAGCCAGGCTACGGTCGCTAAAAGATCTACATTGGGACCATGTAGGACCCGATAGAACAGTCCGTAAGGCCTTACTCTGCCATACCTACCTGAGGTCATTATTATGTAATACGATAGGTTTGCGTCAGTTCTCGTTGGCCAAGGAGAGCGGAGTAAGGACGTCCGTGAAGCATCCGTAAAAAAGTTGGCGCCCAAAAGCCGCCATTTTCCAATTTTAATGTAGCCAGTGACATCCGCAAGGTTAGGACGAATCGATTGACGTAAGAATCATCAAAATTGGCCAACGCGTTTAGTCTCTAGAACGTCACATAGGTAGAAACAAACTTACATACATAAACACATTACCCTCCGTCGTAAGTCCGAAAAAATAAACCATGTTTGATGGCGGCGGTTCTTTAGTTTATAAGTGTTTAAGTTGTTGGCTTATTGTACGCTTTGGTGCAAACTGTTAGTACAGAAATCAATTGTTATTAATTATGTAAAAGCAAGTCTATATAATTAATTGAGGTTTTTTTTTAATGTCTAACTTATAATGAGGTACAGCTATTTGATTGCGAACTGAACGAACGAGGTGAACTAAGCGGGTGGACCATGGGCAACACACGAAAAACACATATCGGCTTTCACATCGCATTTGAGCTTTTTTCCGTTTTTGGTAACTGATTTACAGCTTTTGCCAAACTTTCAAACAATAAATCAATTTAATCTTTACAAACTTTCTATTTCTGTATTTTTTCTTATATTTCATGGAACATCTCTTTATGAAAGTCAACTTTCTGTGTCTGAATTGTGTGACTCAAATTATATTCGTCTTTTTTGTGTCTTTTGGCATCTTGGTGACATCGTTTCTGTTGTTTGAATCGTATACCTCCATTTTTTTCAAATCGGTAAAAATAAGAAGAAATTTAAGTTAACACTTCGAGTGCAAAAAGTTATGATACAACATAAGTAAACGCCACGTACAGTATTGTACGTGGCGTCTACTTATGTAGAAGTGAATTCTTTGATACTCATTGTGTCCAAACTAAACACAATGAGTATCAAAGAATTCACTCAACTGGTATTTTTAATGTACCTTCTTGTTATGTCTGACCACGCTGCTTGCTTTATAAGAATAGGGTATAATTTAGACGGTCATCAAAAATATTTTTAAGACTCTAAGCTTAGGCACCAAATAAAATAATTGGTTCCCAAAATGGATCAACGGTCACCAAATTCTATCCAACTCAAAGATTAATATACCGGGTGTATTCGTGTTTTTAACGAATTAGTCCAAGAGCGAGCGAAGCGAGCTCAGGAGCTTAGGGCACCCCGACACGGACAGGTTAGGTTCGAACGAGATGACGGGAGCTGAAGTGAGCGAGCAAAGCGAGCGAACTCGGCTCCCGTCATCTCGTTCGTGTTAGGTTACTTCAGACCCTGCGGACGGAAATAGGAGCCCCGCGCAGCGGGGCTCCATCGACTTTAAAGGCGTCCATATTTTTTTTTGGCAGTCAATAATACGAAAAAATGGATTTATTTCATAATATTTTAGGAAACGTTATTTGGTGACCATTTATCCATTTTGGTAACCGTTTAGAATTTTTTTGGTAGTAAAATAGGTACTTTTTTGGGCGGTGTTTAAACACAAGCCATAAGAATATGTTTGTACTCGAAAATCGTAGTATTATAACGACATTCGTGTGCACGAATTACCTCGATTATCATTACTTCATCGATGAACATTTTCACAACGCACGTCGACGACCTCTGTGGTTGGAGTCTGACGCACAGAGCATTTTATGTCTGACGCGTCACTGGCGTATGCTGCGCAAACGACAACAAAAACCTATATTGCGAGAGCAATCGAAACGGCGACAGCGATGAACGAGTTCACGGCGAGTGACTCAAGCTGGGAACAAATTATCGGACGTGTCCGTATGGCGCGACTCACATCATCGCATCGTTTGGGACGTGGCTTGCGGACTCGTCCGAGTGCTTATTCAACGAAGATATCACACATCGACAACGAGAGTATCACATTCAAAACACATTAAATGTAGTTTTTGCAAAATCGATTAATTCGATTTAAATTTTTCTGAGAAAATTATCGGAAATCAAATTATAATTAGATATAATTATAATTTGATTTCCGATAATGAAAAATGAAATGCATAGATTAAATTATATATGAAATTAATAGATTAAATTATATTTAAAAAGAATATTGAATGCTCTTTTATATTTCTTTAAAAATTAAAATCTAAAGATATTTTTTTCTATTTTATAATTATTTTTCACGAATGAATTCCTCTAATGTATCACATTTTTAGACAAAATTATCAAATATTTCATGAAATACTTTTATTAGTTAATAGTTTTTAATGCTTTTTTTTATAAATCAATTAATACTGAACATCTTTGTAGGTAGTTATTACCAGTTTTATTAGAAACAAATAAGATGTTCTACAAAACAAAACTATTCATACAAAAACAATATAGCACATTTACAGACAATTATGTACTACTACCACTACAACTAGGAAACTATTATGAAAATTGCTAGACAAAATTTTACACATACCTACAAAATGAAATTTGTGTATACATAATCTTAAGCCACTTCTAATGAGAAATAACAAAAATAGCGCCAGTAATTTCTTCACCCCGACTATTATAAAAAAAAAACTTCGTCTGTACTTACCACGACCAATAACAAAATCGGGATTAAATTTAATTGGGTTGGTAACACTGGTGGGAAGTAGGATTGTTGTTGATTTATAAGACGAAAAGAAGGATGAATCACTAATAGAGAAAATCCAAATATACAGTGGTTTTAATACCGGCAATCAAAGTAAATCAAACGATATCGAAACAGTGGTAATCTCATTTTGAACAAATATAATTTTGCTTATTTGCAAACCAAGAGGCTTCTCAGAAATAAAATCGTTTTTGGTGTGTAATCCTTATTTTTAAGTAGTGTATTTTTTATGTGTTATCTCAAAACTTTTTACGAGGTGTACCGATTTTGATGATTCGTTTTTAAGCTGGTGCTTTTCATGTGGTCCCATTTGAATTTGGATCTAATGTAGAATTTCGGAGATATACAACAGAACTCTTCAATAAACAACGCCAAATATCTCGGGATTGCTGTAATGTCATGTCTGTTTAATGTTTACGCCATTTCATTACATCGCGCTGCCAGTACGCTCTAAAGGGGTACGCAAATGTGAAGAGTTCATCCTGGAACACTGTCATTTCACCGGTTATGTTCAAATTTTAAGTTATTCGGGAAAACTATTCTGGCATAACTTTGGGCACTATAAGCACCTTACTATAGAACTTGCTAAGTACCTACTAAAACTAAAATAATAAAAACTTTTTCACAAAAAAATAACAATAAACAACCGGTGTCAGAAAACGAAGAAACAGAAACACCGACTTTCGAAATTGAAGATATTTTTCACTTTGCAGTATTTTTATTTGGCAGTCGGTTGTATTTTTTTGTAAAAAGAAAAGTTTTTGGATATAAAAATACTTCAAAGTCGCGCAAACTTGAAGTAATTTTACATTTCTTTTTATCCAAAGTAATAGAGTTGATTTCATAGTCAAAGTTGTTTATATTCATGAGAATTCAAAGTCAGTCTGCAAGAATTCTGCGCTGTAGGTGCATCCTACTTACTTTCTGCAAAGGCATTACTTGATGATTCCTATCAGACACACTCGCCTAGTCTGGCGACATTCGACATGATGGTACTACAAGGCATAAATATAAGCATCAATAAAAGAAAACAGTTTATCACAACGATTCAATATATTTTTTATTATAAATTAAACAGAACATAAACCATCACTTCTTTTTCACAAACTCTTCTTTTAGTGCTTTCCTCAGTATTTTTCCGGACGGATTCTTCGGTATTTCATTCAAGAACGTGATTTGATTAATCTTCTTGTATGGTGCTACTCTTTTGCTGACAAATTCAACGATCTCTTTGTCAGTTGCTTTGACTCCAGATTTCAAGACTATGAAACCTCTAGGTCTTTCTCCAGTGGCTGAATCTGGAACCCCGATGACGGCAGCATCTAATACTGCCGGGTGTTCTTTTAAAACGTTTTCTAATTCTGCTGGTGGGACTTGGTAGCCTTTAACCTGAATGAAAAAATGCAACTATTAAAGAAAATATCTTTTTTTTTCGAGATTTGAAACTCGCGATTCTGGAAATCGGTTCATAGTGAGGGCAAACGGGCAAGTGATGCGAAGAACTGATGGAAAATAGTTGATAAATGAGATGATGCGCTTGTGCATGGTGCGCTGAGCTCAAATATATAGGGACTAAGGCAGGAGGATGATAATTAATTATTATTTTATTATTTGAAAACCATGTTTCATGGCGTACAATTCCTATATGGTAAGAACAAATTAAAACTATCTGTATCCCAGGAAAATAACTATAATTAGAGGACAATCTGCAAAAAAAATCCTAGTTAAGTCATTTCACCGGAATTATGTTTATTATGAAAGCACATAAAAATTTCATCACAGATTAAAAAAAATATGGGCCATCAAAGGGCCTAAAATCTGATTTTTACTTAATTTTCGTAATGTTTTGATTTTACTGCAATTTGTGCTCAGAGCAAGTATATTCCTTGTGCAATGGTCTACAAAAAATGCTACATAAGATTCACTTATTTTCATAAGTTTTAATTTTTTTGTGTTTATTTTTTTTGTACTCATTCTGTGCGTATTATAATTTAGGCTAGTTAAATTATGGTTTATGTTTAATAAGAGAGAGAGCCGTTTACCATTAGAATTTATTTTTTCTGGTATGTTTCATGTTTTGTAATAAGTTACTAAAAATACGTAAAATAGAAAGTTAACGGTACTGAAATATAGAAATCCCATAGCAATGTTTTTCATTGACAGTACTAAAGGAATTAATCAGTTTCGAAAACAATGGAATGTGAGAAATAATACTAGATTAAATAATTTTTTGGTATCTTTGACGCACTTTAGATCTTTATGGAGATTTTACACAGCATTGTTTATCATAATAAATAATTATAAATTTTATCCCGGTCCCGGTTGAAGAATTATAGGCCCATGTCACTTTTAAGCCATTTCTACAAGTTGTTTTCAAGGGTCATCACGAATCGTCTCGCACGCAGGTTTGACGATTTCCAGCCTCCCGAACGAGTCGGTTTCCGAAAAGGCTTTAGTACCGTGGACCACATGCATACCTTGCGACAGGTTATACAGAAAACCGAAGAGTATATGTGCCAAATCGACTACCGGTTCATCGAAGTGTGGAAGTGTTTATACAAAAACGCCACCATGTCAGTTCAACTTCAGGATCAGACCTCGGAACCTGTCTTTCTGCAGCGAGGTGTGAGACAGGGAGACGTCATATCGCCGAAACTATTCACCGCTGCACTGGAGGATGTCTTCGTTTCGTCTTTGTTTCGTTCCCCTCCTATCAAGGTCGGAATTGTGAACGATTATGTCAACCTGGGACAAACGGTCCAGTTAGATAGGTCCAACTTCGAGAAAGAGGTCAACCGTCGACTCCGACTCGGCTGGAGAGCGTTCGGGAAGTTGCACAGAATCTTCTCGTCCAACTTACTACAGTGTCTCAAAACGAAAGTCTAGTGTGTGTTAGAGATGATGTATGGAACTGAAACATGGTCGCTCACAATGGCCCTCATCAAAAGGCTTTGTCACCCAAAGGGCAGTGGAGAGAGCTATACACGGAGTTTTTTTGGGTAACCGCAAGAGAACTCGGAGTTTCCTTGCGTGACCGTGAGAAAGAAAAATAAGGTTACCGACATAGCCCGAAGAATTGCCAAACTTAAGTGGCAGTGGGCAGGGCACATTGCTCGCAAAACGGATGGCTGTTCGGGCCGAAAAGTACTGGAGTGGCGACCGTGAACCGAAAGACATTGCGTTGGAAGGCCTCCCACTTGGTAGAGCGACGACCTGACTGATCGGTCAAGGCGGTGGGAGTTTGTTGGATGCGAGACGCACAGGACCGATCAGTGTGGCGATGCTTGGGGAGGCCTATGTCCAGCAGTGGACGTATTTTGGTCAGCCAAATGTCCACTGCTGGACATAGGCCTCCCCCAAGCCCAATGATGATAAATGATGAAAAATTTAATCCATTGAATTATTTTTTGTCATTAAAAATAACATTGCACAAACTCAAAAAAATGGCGCTCTCGTTACAAACATTTGGCTAATGTTTGTATTATAATTATTATAATCATAAATGTTTATTAAATTATGAACGCTTAAGAAATTTATTTAATGTATAGCTTTATTGGCTTACGTATTATGCGCCTTCCAAAATTGTAATGTATAACGTTAAACTTTCGTCTATTGATAAACTCTATATTTTTGCAGGCGCTTTTTCGACACCGATATCGATACCACGGAGTATCGCCAAGGCAAATTCTTGTCGTTTGCCTAGCATTTATTTAAACATACAACTAGATGTTACAGTCGAATTCGATTATGATCAAAATAATTGTAATACGGTATTGATTCTTTTTGCGAATGCAGCGCCATTTATTAGCTTGTTTATAATTAAACCTTTTGAAAGTTCTTTAATAAATTATAGCATAACGACAATTAAAAAATGACCAATTGGGAAATGCAAATGGGGTGTCCCCTTGCACAGCAATTACATTTGCAATTTCTTAACCAAAGTGGCAACTGTCGAGCTTAGTTTAAAGAATCATTGAAAAAATCTACCTTGATTAGTTCCTTGAGCCTGTCAGATATAGTGACCATTCCAGTTTTGTCGATCTTCGCCAGGTCACCAGTTCTGAGCCATTCTTCATCCACAAACACTTCGCTGTTGGCCTGGGGATTCTTCAAATATCCCTTCATTACGTTTGGACCTTTTACTAGCAGTTCTCCAACCTGCAACAGGTAATATTTTTTGGTTACTTAATGGAAATTATTTATCAAATTCAATCTAGGTAACTATTTTCTTCACTTGACACAGCCTAGATTCGAGCGTTCCTCAATCAAATAGGCATATTTTCATGTTGACACTTTGTTATTCGAAAACACTAGTCAGTTAATGATGTTTAAGTCACCTAATTTATGTTCAATTTGATAGTGTAAGTGAGAATCGCTTAAAGAAAAGCACTAAGAATACAAGCATCTCGTATATAAGTAACTAAATGTACGTTTTAAATTTATTTAATTAAGCTGTCAAAAACCAGCAAGGACTTAGTGTTTACGCAGTACATTGATGTTTGGTTGAACAGAAATGAAGGCGATAAAAACGTTCAATAAAAGCGCTCCGTATGGGGCTCGTCCGAGGATATACTACCGACATTACTATTTCTGCCTCCAAGCAGCATTTCTGTTTGGGGAGCCAGAACAATTACAGACACATAATCATTTTAAGCTATGTTCCTGGGATGGCAACGGATCTGTAATTCCTCTTTAAAGGCATTACCGATGTTCACGTGCGGTAGTTGTCAATACAACACTAGGTAGACTTGTTTACAGCTATCCAATATTTTTTTTAACTCACCTCGTCAGGTCCTAAATTCTTTGTGTTTGCATCCACAATCCTCATGGTTAAGTTTGGCAGTGCATACCCGACGTCTTCGTACGTCTTCTGACCCAATGGCGTCAGGCTTACCAAAGGAGATGCCTCTGTCAAACCATAACCTTGGCTGAACTGTATATCTCGCTGGAAAAAAAGTTTGTAGTGGCTAGAATAAGGTATCAAAATCAGAACATCAAAAATCAAAATATTTTTTTTTATCTCAATTAGAACATTTAAAAGTACTTTTGAAGTGCGAGTCTGACTCGCGCACAGAGGGTTTCGTATAAACAGCTTAATTCACCAAAATGAATAGGAAACTGTACTATCGTTCATAAACTGTGAAAGCACCCAACATTGCTGTAAAGAAGGGATAAAATTAACTTTCCCGTTCGAAAGCTGTTGTCCGCATACATCAATATACAACATTTTTACTTTTCCAAGTACATTTTATAAGTTGGTCGACTGTTACTCATAAACTTGTAAAGCCTACTTAGCTATGGTAGTTTTCCTTTTAATTTCGTTATAATGATATACTACCGTCGTGATTTTTTTTTCACATATCCAAAAGCAACCATTTTGCTGCAATTTTTTAGAGTCAAGTGTCGGGACACTTGAAAAATGGTTTTCAGAGACCCGTTACATTTTTGAGTGGCCTATCCAACGATAACCCACTCTATGCGATAGACGAGAAAAACAGACATCCCACTTTATGTGCACAGAACGTACATAATTTTTGTTTTTTAATAATTTTATTTTACCACTTTGTCAGCGTGATTAATATGTATATCCATGCCAAAATGTAGACCGACTCTTAGCTAGCTCAGCTCACTTTTATAGTACTAAGAGACTCTTAGTACTAGAAAAGTGGTTACGGTACGGTACGGCGGTTGGTTGAGTTGGGCGGGTCCCCCGGCATTGATATCCAAATTGGTCCGACGAGCTGCCATCGATAACCACTCGAATGGACCGATCTCTCAGGAAGTCTCACACAGACCACCAGGCAAAACCCAATGAAGGAAGCTTACCAATAAAGCTTTCATGCCAGACCCTATCAAAAGCCTTCGAGATGTCGAGGGAGACAGCAAACGCTTCCCCGTGCCTCGCAGAGTATGGAGGTTACAGATATGGGTCTGTAGTTGGCCGGGTCAGCTCGACTGCCTTTCTTGGACACGGGCTGTACATTAGCTATTATTATTATGTGAGAACGATGTAAAAAGACGTGCACGTAAAAGCGTCTAGAGTAAAATAGACAACCCCAAAATACAATAAGTAATTAAAAACAGGCCGAGGCAGCCAAGGCATGACCAAGCCCAACTGATGGCGCCCGTTCACGAATATGACGCATGGATTGGCACCATCCATCACAACCATCATGAAGGAAACCGAATGATCCAACACATGTTACTATCAGAGAGACATTTGAGACAGCATGATATACTTTCAACTGCCAGGGCACAATCAAGTCAGCGAACGACCTACTAGGCTGTAAGTGGTAGATTTACAGTTGGTACATAGTACTCACATATTAAAAATAGTAATCGACGTTGCTGGAGTAAACGATTCCTGAAGTGGAGCCGCATTTGACCACCCCAAGTAGATGAACCAAAGATTTTAAAAAGGTGGCTAAGACAGGCTGGATGCTGAGTCTGAGGACCGACTTTTGTGCCGCAATTTAGGAAAGGACCTTCGAAAGGCTGAGATGGTTAATCAATCAATAAAATCAATGATCAAGATAAAAATGTAATAAGTTGGTTAAACGTTTATTCAATTGACTGGACGCTTATGGCATAACAACTTATTGCGTTCTGATCTTGAACCATTCAACCATCAACTGTCTTATGTCAAATATGTAAATGTAAGTTAACAATCCTACTATTCACTACAAATGACGTCTGTTTTTCCATAGGAGTAGATAGAAACTAAAGAACCTGCTTCGATTTTTGCATAATTATCTACTCCTTTTGGTTTGTTCACGTGCATACAACAAGTCAAACAAGCGCGCCGGTTGCTTTTATTAACTACGCACCTTTTTTTTTTTTTTTGATCTCGCTGGGAAAAAATGCATTACGCATACCCACCCATTGGGGGAATGGGGGGGGTATGTGGGACTCCCCGGAATGAATCCGGTATACCCACTAAAATAACCCAGCGGCACTCCCGCATCGTCTTGAATTGGGGGAGGACTGGGAAACTGGCAGAGCCTTTACGTCCAGTCCCCCGCCGACGACCGCCCGCCTTTACAGCGGGGCCTTCACGCCCCTCCCTCAGTGGAGGGGCCCGGGAACGACCGCGAGTGCTCGGCCGTTCCCGCCCGACGAGGGTGGTGACTCGTGCAATGCGAGCGAAGGCGCCCCCGCGCCTGTCGCCCGCTAGTCACCACCAGGAGGTGGGAGGAGACGATCGTACAACCGCCTTCTCCCACCCCTTCTTCGGCTGCGGTGCGGCGGCGCGAGAGGATCGTCCTCCCGCGCCCGCTCCGCCGCCTCCTTTTGCGACATCACGACCTCGCAAAAGGAGGCAACCGCCGCCCAGGCCTCCTCACTCCCCAGCATGGAGTAGACCACGCCGGGAAGTGAGAGGTCACGGCGCAGCTCAGCCCAAGCTGGGCACACCTCCAAGGTGTGCTGCGCCGTGTCCTCCGCCGCGCCGCAGTGGTGGCACGCTGGGGTTTCCTCCCTCCGGATCCGGTGCAGGTGCGTTCCGAAACAACCATGTCCGGACAACACCTGCACCAAACGGAACGAGAGGAAACCATGTGG
The DNA here is from genome assembly GCA_947562075.1 of Orthosia gracilis. Lineage (NCBI taxonomy): Eukaryota > Metazoa > Arthropoda > Insecta > Lepidoptera > Noctuidae > Orthosia > Orthosia gracilis. Next base: position 41,596,545 of record OX387265.1, on the reverse strand, counting down.
CCGCTCGAGCCAGCCCTGCAAGACCGGCCCGAGCGCGTCCAGCGTCCGGCGTCCAAAGGCGGCGGCGGCGAGGTCCTCCGCCCAATGGAGGACGATGGCGTCCCTCGCCTCCCGCCGCACGGCCTCCCGCTCTTCTGCGGCGGGGCGCTCTCCCTGCGCCCTACGCCGCGCCGTCCACTCGTACACTCTGGCGAGCACCCATGCCTCCAACTCCCAGGGAGGGGTGCCCGCCAGAGCGCACGCCGCCGAGAAGCCCACTGAGCGGTAGGCCCTCGCCACCCGCTGTGCAATGGCCCTTTGTGGCCTGCGGATGGCGGTTGCATTCTCCCTCCTCTGGAGGGAGTCCGCCCAGATGGGCGCCCCGTACAGGGCCATGCTGCGTAGGATGCCGGCACACAGGCGCCGGCACCGTCCGCTCGGCCCCCCGAGGTTGGGGAGGAGCCATGAGAGGGCGTCCGCGGCTTTCAGCAGGCGCGTCGACAGCCCGCTGAAGTGCGGGCCGAAGCGCCACCTGCTGTCCAGCACTAGGCCCAGATATTTCATCTGGGCCTTCACCGCTATTCGGACGCCCTCCACGACTATGTGGGCATCTGGAGGGCAGCGCTGCCGAGGCCCGTGGAAGAACACGGCCTCGGTCTTGTTCAGCGCCACCCTCAATCCCAGGCGGCGGATCCTCTCTGCGACCAAGGATCCGCCCGCCGAGGCCAAACAGGCCGCCTCCCCAAAGCTCCTCCCCCGGGCAGTGAGGAGAGTGTCATCCGCGTAGCAGATGACACTCGTGCCCTGGAGGAGGGCTCCCCGCAGGAGCCAATCAAACCCAATGTTCCACAGGGGAGGGCCTAGAACAGACCCCTGTGGAACTCCGCACTCCGCGCCGTAGCGCCTGATCCTGGCCGTCTTGTCCACGAGGAGGACCTCTCGGTCCTCCAGGTAGCTGGCCAGGATCGCCCGCAGATATTGGGGCACTCCGTGATATCGGACTGCCTCCAATATCGTCGAGTGGGGAACGGAGTTGAAGGCGTTGGCTATGTCGAATGACACCGCCAACACTCCGCCCCCCGACTCCACCGCCTCCTGCACCTGGCCCCTGAGTAGGGCCAACGCGTCGACCGTCGAACGCCCCCGTCGAAAACCGAACTGGGCGTCCGACAGGTCCGGCCCTACCTCCCGCAAAAGGCTGTTTAGCCGGGTGGCGATGATCCCCTCGAACAATTTACCGACCTCATCGAGCAGAACGATGGGTCGGTATGCCGAGGGGGAGTCCACCGGGCGTCCCTCCTTCCGGAGGAGGCACAACTGCCCCTCCTTCCACTGTTGCGGGAACCTCCCAGCCGTGAGGCACGCGCTGAAGAGGTCCCGAAACCTATCCTCCATGAGGGACGCCGCGATGGCCACCACCCGTGCGGGGACGCCATCTGGCCCAGGGGCCGTCTTCTTCGCGCGGAGGGACTGAACCCCCGCGCGAAGTTCCTCCGCCGATACTGGAGGGACCTCCTCCTCCGGCGAAGCTACCACCCCCCGTGGGGGGTTCATCGTTGGTGGGGTGAAGTCGGCCCTGCGCGGAAACAGGGACCGGACCACCCCATCCAGCAACGCCGGCTCCAGGGTCTCCGTTAGTGGGGGGCCAAAGGGGCGCAGTTGGTTACGCGCCGCCTTATATGGCCTCCCAAACGGATCCCTATCGAGGCCCTCCAGCATCTCGGCCCTCGCCGAGTCCTTTGCGGCGCACATCGCCGACTTGAGGACCGCCTTTGCCTCTAGGTAAGAGGCGTAGAGGCGGTCCTCCCCGGCCTGAGATCGGGTAGTGCGCCGCCGGCTCCGCATATAGGCCCTTCTGGCCGCCACGCAGGCGGCCCGCAGCCCCGCCAGCTCCTCCGTCCACCAATAGACGCCGCGACGGGGAGGCGGACGGCGTGACCGAGGCATGCTGGCGTTACACACCTCGGTCAGCGAGCCGCGGAGCTGGACTGCTGCGGCGTCCACGTCCAGGACAGGCTCGACAGGGGGCGAGAGCCAGTCCTGGAGAAAGGCCGCCTCCTTGGCTGCCTCCCGGTCCAGACGGGTGAGAGCCCACCGCGGGAAGGGAGATTGGCCAGAGCGGGCCGTCCCCCCCCGGGGGCCGGTGGAGATGTCGAACCGCACATATCGGTGGTCCGACAAAGTCTCCACCGTCTCCACCCGCCAGTTCACGACGCGGGCGGCTAGGGCAGGGGTGGCAAATGAGACGTCTACCACCGACCCACCCCGTTGCCGCACACACGTGTGGACCGCCCCCCTGTTGAGGAGGGACACGCCGCACGAGGCCGACCAAAATTCGGCGGCGCGTCCCCGGACGTTGCACGAGGCAGCCGGGTTGCCCCAAGCCTCCGACTTGGCGTTCAGGTCGCCCATTACGGCGACCTGGCGCGGCGCCGCCCTCCCTACGACTGCGGTAAGGACCTCGAGGAAGTCCTCAAAGTCCGAGAGAGGGCGGTTTGGGGAGAAATAGACCCCAACGAGGGCTATGGCCCCCCACGCGGCGGCCACGTATCCCGGTCCCCTCTCTAAGAGCGAGAGGGGAGGGGAGTCCGTAGAAGACCGCGCCACCAACGCCACCAAGCCGTCCCGATCGCCCAGCCAACGACTGGGGACCGAGTAAGGCTCGGCGACCACCGCCACGTCCACCAACCACTCGGCCATGATCTGCATCAGTAGATCCTGGGCCGCCCTGCAGTGGTTGGTGTTCGCCTGGAGGATGCGATGTTCGACTCTATCCATCAATCGGACATCGCACCCCCCTCTTCAGCCGCAGCAGCCGAATGCCCAACCTCGGGCACGGCGGTGGTGGCGGCAGGCGTGCTCGGCGCCTGCGCTTTTCCCCTCTTAGGGGGAGGATTGCACATCCTCCCCTTCATGACGTGGCCTGCCGGGCGGCCACTGGCGGCACACACAGCGCAGTGCGGTGCGGCGGCCTTGCACGTGGCGGACTTGTGGCCGTCCTTGCCGCAGCGGTAACAACTCTCTGTCCGGTCTACCGTTGACGGACAGAGGGCTCGGGTGTGCCCGACTCCGAAGCACCTGTAGCAACGCAAGGGCTGTGCCACAAGTACCCGGACTGCACCCGAGCTGAAGCCTACGTTAAGCCGTCCTTTGTCAAGGACGGCTTTGGCAGCGGCGACTGGGCACTCCAGGCGAATGGTACCCATGCCGCCGCGGCCGGGCCTGATGTCCCGGCCTTTCACCGCTGCGACGTTGCAGCCTCCGATTGCTGCGACCGCCGCCACCACCTCCTCCTTGGTGACGGTGTCGTCCAGGTCGGCCACCTCTAAGGCCGCCGTCTTCACGGGCCTGGCCACCTTGGCCGCGTCCGCGATGACCTCTTGCAACTTTGTTGCGAAGAGGTCTGCGTGTGCACTGCCCTCTGCCCCCGGGAACTCGAAGATTCGAGCCCCGGCTTGGGTCCGCCGGCAAGAGACCTTGCCGATCCCCAGTTGGTTGGGATCGGCATTGGCACGCGCCCGCAACAATACGGACCCGTATGTCTCGCCGCGCTCCGCAGCCTCCGCGGTGAGTGTCACCACGACGGCTGCGGTCTTTGGAGGAACGAGTTTCCTCCTGGTGCCGGCGGTTTTGGCTGTGGGAGCAGCGCTGGCGGCCTTGGGGGGCGACCCTTTCCCCTTTCCCTTCCCCTTCCCTTTGCCGGTCGCCTGCGACTGGCTGGGAAGGGTGGTGGTGGCGGGAACGGCAGGGACGGCCGCTGCCCCTCCTTTGCCCTTGCCCTTCCCTTTAGCTTTGGCTGTCGTCTGTGACTGGCTGGCTGGGGTAGTGGTGGCGGGGACGGCCGGGACGACAGCTGCCGCCCCTTTGCCCTTGCCCTTCCCCTTCCCGCCGACGACCCTCGTCCAGCCCTGCTGGTTGGACGGGGTGGTGGCGGGTAAAAAAGGGTCCTCCTCCCTCTGTGAGGTGGGCCCCGGCTCCTCGCGTCTCTTGTCCGCCGCAAGCGGCGGTCGGAGGTTTTTCTCCGGCAGGAGCCGGTCCTCTATGCCTGCTAGGCAGGCCCTCGTAAAGGCCCTCTCCTCCATCACAACCTTGCGAATGATATCCTCGAGGTTGGAGGCGGAGGGGCCCTCTGCCGCTGGTCTCGGCTCGGCCTGGGTTGGTAGGGCCGTGGCTTCAGCCAGCTTCTGGTGGAGCTGGCTGACCTCTGCCTGCAGGCGATCGACCCTCGCCTGCAGTTGCCGCGTTTCGTCGGTCGCCTGGCGCTGAACCAGCTCCTCTATGATGCATCGCATGCTAGCGGCCCGGCATTTCAGGGACTTCTGAAATGTCCCTTTTAGATTGGAGGACTTTGAGGCGACCACCACTATCTCCTCTTCGTCCTCCTTCGCCATCCGCTCAAATTCAGCCAATGAGTGGTCCGCGTACACAACGCGGGACGCACCGTAACCAGATTTGACCCGGGCGACGCGAGCCTGTTGCTCCTTCGCAGCCACCCGCTCCTCCAGCTCCTGCTGGAGCTGCGTCCGCCGAGCCAGGTCCAACTGGCGTTGGGCGTTTGCCAGACCCACGTCGTGGGTATCCGCTGCCATCGTCGCCTTCTTGGCCTTGGCCTTCTTTTTTGGCTCCTTTGCCGAACCTGAGGCCGAGGAGCCATCTGACCCTTCCTTGAGGAAGGCCCGCTTCCGCGATTTTGATCGACCTTGCTCGACCTCCATCGAGCTGGCTACCGACAAAACGGACTCGCTGTCGGAGTCCGACAACTCGTCTGCCCCTTCTCCATAGAAGGTCCGCCCTTCCTCCGACGCTGAAGCGTCGCGTTGGCCCTTAGAAGGGCCTTTTGGGTGGCCCTGAGAAGGGCCTTTTGGTTGGCCCTGAGAAGGGCCTTTGGGTTGGCCCTGAGAAGGGCCTTTTTTAATAAAATGCCCGAGGGCGTCCCGCGCAGGCTTTGGCATGATAGCCTCCGCAGGTGTCGCAGTTGCCGCAAATAATAAAAACAAAAGACTACGACGCACAGCGCACTTTAGCCGTACCCAGTCTGCCACTCCGTTACGGTGGTCAGAACTGGGACGTTTCCAGGGAACACGACGAGGACGTAAGCGCTGTGGGGGGTTCCCCATTAACTACGCACCTAGCATAACCAATTGTGTCCGTCTAGTAAGCAATGTGCTCCGATAGTTCGAGGATATTGAAGCTGAATATATTATCTAGTTTATACATACCTCTGCTTTTTCGAAAAGCCTGTGGATGTCTGCGGAAGGCAAGGGTGCGGCTCCTGATGTCACACTGGTAACTTGTTCTAAGTGCTTCGCAGTCACTTGAGGGTACGATCCGAGGAACAACACTGAAAAATGCCAAATGGATATTGATTGAATGTAAGTTCGTTTAGAACTTACCTTAAGTGAAATTTGTTCATAATTATACGCAGCTCCTTCTCCAAGACATGTCTCCATACCCATCTCTATTGAAGTTCTCCCCTAAATAGGACTGTTTAAAATAATTACTCGTAGCTTTAAATTAAATGACATTTCAGTGTTGCTTAATGAGAGAACAGTTTATATATTTTAGTTTTTATAGTTATAGTATATTTTAGTATATTTTTATACAATTTAGTTACAGTCGCTAACGCAACCGCTTTGCGTGGGTCCATTCCTGGGTATATACCCCAAATCGATCAGTGTTGTTGGATTTTTTCTTTGGAAGTCTGATTTTGTGCCTCTTTGATGATTTAAAAGCTTATCCCCTATTAAATAAACCTCTTAAGGGAATGCAGACATGTTTTTTTTTTGCATACATAAAGATTAAGTTACCCATAGGCGGAGCCAAATACAGCAGCTGCAATCGATGTACGAGCAACGCAGTCAGGAACATGTCTGGCTGGAACTTCGGTAGGGTCACCAGCTTCAAGCCAGCAGACATCTTGTGCAGCATACAGATGCTCAGTCCATAGGAGTGGAACATGGGTAGTACGACCAGAGTACTGTCCTGATGAGATTCTGAAATGTTTAAATTAAAATCAATAATACAGTCCTAGATTTTTATTTAAATTTGTTTACAAAACATAGCGATGTATAAGGGAAAAAGGCAGTTAGAATAGATTACAATATACTGTAATGTACACCAAAAAAAATATATGGCTAAAGATGCTGTGACACGCCTGCAGAACATCTGGAAAAATCGTGGCATAAGCAACCAAAACCAAACCAAACCCAAACCATAACCAAGCCCGTTTAGTCAGAGCATTAATGTTCCCCATTTTCTTCTATGGAGTTGAGACATGGACAATCCGAGCAAGGGAAAGACAGAGGGTAGACGCATTCGAAATATGGTGCTGGAGTCGGATGCTCCGAATACCATCGACAGCCAAACGCACAAAAGTGTCTATCCTTTCCCAACTCGATATCAAGACCAGATTGTCTACAGTACTCGTATGCCTATAGCATATTTTGACCTATTTCGTACACTTAATGCGAAGAGCAGATAGAAGTTTAGAAAAATTGGTCATTGTTGGCAATATCGAAGGGAAAAGAACACGAGGCCGGTCGCCAACACGATGGTCTGACCAAGTGAAAGAAGCTACGTCCTCAAGCAAATTTCAGCAGGTGGGGATGGCAACTTAGGACCGGAATCGATGGAGGCAGATTGTTCGCTTGAAGAGGTCCAGTGACCACGATCCTCAGTAATGAGGGACCGATTGAAGAAGAAGACACAAAAAAAAAAGTTACACATCTCTTTTACTTACAAGAAAACTTATTTCTATGGGTACAAAGGCCTTACCGCTGACAGCGATATCTACTAGATAACTGGGCACTTAGCCCCATTTAACATAGTCGTCCTTCTGCCTTTTTTTTGGGTTAATACAGCTGCATACGTCTATATTAGCCGTCTTCGCCCCGTATGTACCCAAGTCACCTTACATACTGTCTATACATCATTTCTTTGCTCTTCTCCTACTGGTAGGTAATGTCACACACAGAAATATTCAAAGTTTTCTGACCATAACACGTTTTTGATCGTAGTTTCAACACTTTTTAAGTATTATCGTTCAGTTCTTACCTTCCATGTGCAGCTATTATGCCTTATTTTTTTGACTTTACTTCAAATCCCTAACCTCACTGGAATGCATGTATTGAATGAAGAAGCTGGGGTGACATCACTCCAGCTAACACATACTTTAGTAACCAATAATAACATATATAACTTCGTTAATATGAGTCGTTTACGACTCATATTAACGAAGTTTTTATGGCAGTTAAATTAAGACTCAGAACTTTGATTGCTGCTATTATGCCTGAAATATTGGCATATATAGAATTATTCTACCACTTATGAGGAAGCTGGAGTTATGCACACTCCTAACTTAATCCACGCGAGACATAATGGCTTTTTAATTGTTTCGATAATTACGGCACTGAACCGGTTAATCGCGTATACAACCGTGAACCAATTATTTAATGAACATCTTAATTTAACTTACCAGTGGTATACTCATACTGTCTTAATTCCGAATTCTGTTGTTCACAATTCGATATAATATTCCCATGGGTTAACTGCACTCCTTTTGGAAGTCCTGTGGTACCACTTGAGTATGGCAGAAACGCTACATCATCATAACTTCTTTTGACGTCATTCAGCACACTTATATCTGCGTGGTTATCTTCAACCAATTCTTTGTAAGATATGGTTCCTTCTGGTAAACTATTGGTTATGTTGAGTGAGATTATAGGAAAGTTCTTCTTCGCTAGTTTTAGCGCTTCTTTTACTGTAGGTACTAGTTCTTCGTTTGTGATAATCAGTGATGTTTCTGATAATAGGATTTGTCGTTGTATTTCATCTGGAAAATAATTTAAAGGATTGCTTTTAAATAAATTTTATACAGGGTGTATTTAAGGGACAAGTTAAATCAAACTTCGCGAAAAGGCCACTATAAAAATGAAAATTTCAAGTGATAGTCGGTTGAACTGAATCACATTACGTCCATCTGAAAGTACTAGCGATTAAGCTTAGTAAAAATCGTGTGATATAAATCGAATGGCGTCAAACAGATAGTTGTTCCGGCTCTGGATGTTGTGTATGTGAGTTTATATGTTTGTAAACGCACCCACGATACAGGAAGAAATTCCTAGTGTAGGGCAAGGTTGATTTAAAAAAAAAAAAAACAATCAGGAAGGTCGTTTGTGTTAAATTTGAATTTTTTAACAGCGATTTATTACTGATGTAAAAAGCAGACATGCTCATTTATGTAACCTTGAATGTTTTTGTGTCCGTTTATTATAAGCAGACACTTATAAAACGACTAGATTCCGATTTCAATCTTCAGTGACAAAACGTGGACTTTGATCATTTTGGCTTTGGCAAGTAAAAAAAAAACCGGCCAAGTGCGATTTGGACACGCGCACAAAGGGTTCCGTACTATTATCGCAAAAAACGGCAAAAAAATCACGATTTTTGTATGGGAGCGCCACTTGAATATTTATTTTATTCTGTTTTTAGTATTTGTTATTATAGCGGCAACAGAAATAACATCATCTGTGAAAGTTTCAACTGTCTAGCTATCATGGTTCTTGAGATACAGCCCGGTGACAGACAGACAGACACACGGACAGTCGAGTCTTAGTAATAGGGCCCCTTTGGGTACGGAACCCTAAAAATCATAGCGGAATATGTAGGAATGTAGTTTCATAGAAGTAATACAAGTATAGGCAAACTCAACGGGTTCTTTTCACATCGTCACCTGCTAAGAAACATTATAAACTCCTTAGTTGTTATATCAGCTGTGTGTGTCCTTTGCAATTTTTAGCGTGGGTACGGTGTTGCAGTTATTGCATCCGACGGCTTTTCTGAAGCTCTGCCTTCTGTGGATAACCCAACATCCTCTCCTCCTATATTGATCCACACAAAAATTAACTTACATGCAGTATAAATAGGGTTCATAGTCGTTACTACACCACCAGCAGCGAGAACACCAAAGGTGATAATAGGGTATTCTGGAATATTCGGCAACAGAACAGCGATGGTGTCGCCATCTTTAATTTTGAATTTTCTTCTCAAATTTGAGGCAAATATTCTTGATTTCTTATAAACTTGGTCGTACGTGTAACTTCTATTTGTTTGGCCACAAACCTGGAAAATCATTAATTTATAAGTTTTCTTAATATATTACAGGTCGAGTAAAGTGGGTATTTGGCTTCCATAGTTATCAGCAGTGGCGGACTAAGCCTGTCAGAGGCTCGAGGCGGAACAACTAACTGAGGCCGTCCCTACCCTCGTCTCAGAAGTAGATGTATTTTGTTAAGTAGATTTTGTAAATGAGTACCTAATGTTAATGTAAAAATGTATAATGTGTAAACGTTAACTTCAACGTGCCGGTTTTGCAACGGCTTTTTTTACTCCTGGAGGATAGGCCCCAGAAGGAGAGGGGGGGTTTATTTTACCCTGCTTCAATTATACTTTGTCGACTTATGCAGAAAAGGAGAATAGCGAAAGCAAGAACCAGCAAAGCAATTGCGCAAATTATAATGTGTCTCTGCGCTGGATATTTTTAGAGATTCGTATAATATTAGTTACAACTTAATTATTTTGTATTAATACTTAATAAATTTTAGCATCTCTGATAGGCTAAATAAACCTCCTTCTAAACTGAATGAATGACCATCGCTGGAGTAAGCCGTCGCGGATAATTTTGTAAAAGAGTTACCGCGGTCCTGGCTCAAGCAACTGAAGTTTTAATCAGTAAAAGTATGACACGCCCGCCGCCGATAAAAAATGGGCTGCAAAATAAACCAGGGTTTTTTTCTAAAGCCCACACCGTCACGCAAAATCTTCCATAGATCAGAGACAGCAAGAGGCAAAAGCGAGCGGAGTGAGCTTGATTGTCGACTAATGCAGAAAACATTGGGAAAGAAAATAACGTAGGACACAAGAGTGAACGACGGGAGCTCGAACATTTTAGTACACAACCTCGCAAACAATTTGACCATTCATACAGAAATCAGCAATTTCCGTAATGACCTATGCAAAAAATATTCAAAGTTACTGTATGTAGGATTCAAGAGCGAGCGTAGTGATCTCGAACATTTTGGCTCCCTGCGTTTTTATTTTGTATACGAATGGGGCGCTACTACTAACTGCAGATTGCTTATTGAACATATTTTCCATTCGGCCATTTTTTATTTGGGGGCGTTTTTCATTTACATCTAAGGGGCCTCCAACAACAAACTGCCTCGTAGCGTTGTTTAGGATTTGAATCTCTTGTCAAATCTTGCGGTCACTGTAGTACTGCATAATAAATACCGAGATGCACGATGGCACAACGCTTACAATTTATTTTTTTAATAATTATTTAGAAACTGAGGCCAGTTATTCAAAATCAATGAAAACAAGTTCTGCCTTAAGTTATGCATCTTCATTGTCATTAATTTTATCTATGTAAAATGGCCAGTAATAGAAAAATAAATAAAAACAACCAGAAGTATAATCAAGATTAACATATTATTTTGGCAGCTTCAAACTAGTTAGATTTAACTAGATTTTTTTTTTACAAAACAATAAATTTTTAATTGTTTGTTCGAATGTCTCTTAAGCTTCTGCTTTATTTTTGCCAACAATTTTTTATTGTGACCAAATCAACCAATTCCATTCAGAACCTGCCCTTTGGCTTTAGCATACTAAATATTCAGATAATACGTACAAAATATCAACAATGATGCTTTAAATTAACCTTTGATATCTATTTGCGAATGTCGAAACTTGCCGTGAGTCTCGACTCGAGAATCGTGGCAAGTCTGCGGGATTGTTATCACTCATATCGGTATCAGTAAGTAGGTACAAAAATATACAATCTCGTTTAAGTTGATTTTACTTTGATTGCGCCAAAACAGGCTACTAATCAGACAGAGAACATTTTTGGTGGTTGGTTCACCAACGGCAGGTTTATGAGTCTGCAGTTTTTGGAATGCAAAACTACTCTTTAGTTTTTACAAGCTTTTAGTTAACTTGCAACGTATGTAAGTATATTCGAGTCAAATCTTGCAACTGAATTTTAAAGCAGTTATCCTCAACCGATTAAGATGAAGTTTTGCATACACATGGTTGGTTTGGAAGACGACGCACGGTAAAAAGGAGAGTAAATAAATAACTGTTAAATTATTAATCTGTCTTCAAAAGAAGGAGGTTCTCAATTCGGTTGTATTTTTATTTTAATATTCTATGTTTGTTACTTCAGAACTCCGTCATTTATAAACAAATTTGGCAATAATTTTTTTTTGTTTGGACTTTTATGGTTGCAGATTGGTATTATTTTTATTAAAATCAAGTTTTGATGATGGGATCCATGAGAAATTGAGAGAACTCCTCAAATATTAAAGGCATACATGGTGCGATTTTGTGATCTTCATCAAATCATTTGCGTTCAGAAAGCATCACTTGGTGAGGAATATTTGATGAAGAAGACCACAGACTGTCGCCGAAACTCTTCAATACTATAAAATAAGATATCTCGATTAAGATATATCCGATAAGTTAACCGAATATGTCAAAGCCCGTTAAAATAAAACGAATTTTTGATGTCGTAGCAACTAGCAAAAATATTTACAAACGACTTGTTTTTATCTAATAATAGATATCACCCGTCAAGACCATAAGGCCTTGACTCATTTATATTAATAATGAATTCCTATGTCTGTGTCATTTAGTTGTTATGGTGGACAACTAAGGGTATGCCAACTTTCGCACCTACTTCTGACTATTATTTATTATTCTAAGGTTTCCTATTCCTTGATCAATTAATAGCAGGTACTTACCACAGCAGTTTTGCTAGCCCACTTTTCCAAATTCCTGAATAAATACTGGTCCACAGTCAACTTGGGGATCTCGATATCCTTATAAGGGGACGACACCACTCTTTCACTACTCCACACACTTTTTCCTCTAACAAACAAACTTGTAATTGAATTGCTAAAACGAGGTTTGAAACGTAAGATCTTTATAGACATTTTGATTTAAAATTAAATAATATTTATATGAATTTAAATATTGTTTGTCTCTGAGAGTTGTGAATGAACTCGCTGTCAAGCGTCTTCTAGTAAATAGCAGACCCCAATGTATAGCGAATTAATTTATTTACATGAACAATAGACAGACATAATCGAAGAAAAATAGCAGAAGTACAATTCTTTAACTAATCTCTTATAGAACGACAAAAGAGTAGCAGATATGATTGTTTATTTCCTTTGTGATATCCGTGTTGGCTTAGCAGCGATTACTTAAGTTCAAGGCGATATACGCTCCAATGTAAACGCAGTACTGGCCGTGCGTCCGCTCGATGCCAAACTATCAATATTGAAACTCCTTTTGAACCGTTTTGTTTGCAAAATATTATTTGATTTACATATGCTATTTCAGTTATGAAAAATTCCAGCCATCAATTTTTCTGTGTAAAAATATTTTTAAACATCCAAGTCGTTTTGGAGGAATATCCAAAAGTTGCGAAAAATATAGTGTTGCTAATTATTTTTTTAAAGCAAAACTATTTGTTATACAAAAAAACATGTTTATAAAATAAAGTACATAAAACAATATTAAATATATATTTTTTTCAAACCTTTTAACCTAGCCGTTACTAAGGAGTATGCTTTAGAAAGTTACCGTTTTATGACACTAAAGCGCATGTAGGCCCTTAAAGTTAAATTTAAATCAAAGATTCTCTAGGTCTTGTCGAGCTTGACTGAGTCGGCGCTTTTCTGGAGATCGACACAGTTGATTTTGGCTTTAAAGAGCTGCATTGGGTTGGAAACGGTATGGAGGGTTTGTCCCAAAAAACAAACAAATGACTAGAGATTTAGAACTTTATTGGGTTTCACATCGCATTTGAGCTTCATATACTATTTTCGTCACACCAATTTTCACATTTATTTGTTCTGTTTTTGGCAACTGCTTCACAGCTTTAGCTAAACTATCAAACAACAAATCAATTTCATCTTTGCCTACTTTATTTCTATGTATTTTTTCTTTTATTATATGAAACATCTCTTCATGAAAGTCTAATTTTTGTGTCTGAATTCTATGACACAAATTAGTTTTATCTTCTCTGGTGTCTTCTCGGTATTTTGGTGTCATCGATTCAGTTGTTTGAATCGTGTCAAACGTCTCCATCTCATCTTTTATGGTGTCTTGTTGAAGACTTGGTAGAATATTCTCTGTTGTCTGAAATATATTAATCATACCTTCTTCTACTCGTATACACGGCCTTTTTTTTTGACTTATTGGTGACAAATCTTCACGATTATCAACTTCCCGTTTGTTTCTCTCTGGCGTGTGTTCTCCATTTGAATGGGTGTCATAATTTTTAAATCCAGAGGAATCGTCATCGTGATTGTAACTTCCATTATATGGACTAGACACTGTATCACTTGTGCGAGAGCATCCCATGTAAGGTAATAAATAGCTCATTTCGTCTTCATATTTCCACTTTTTTAAAACTTTTGATGATTTTCGTCTATTTAATGCATGTAAATAAGCATTACGCATTTGATTCCATTTTGTTCTGCAATCTAGAACTGAATAAAATTAAAAGTAAAAAAAAAATCTTCTGTAATCAAGCGTTTTTCCATATTTTTCTTAGTCAGCAAACCCTTTCATTTGATAAACATATCATGGGGTTAAAAAATAAAAAAATGTAAAACGACAATATAATTTTGTAAAATTTGTATATAGGCAATATAATATTATCAGGAAACCGACTTTTGCCCGCAAAATGTGCTTCCTTGTTCCGTCTAACAGAAACCGTATAATTTTCTAGGATAAGAAAAATAATAACAAAATTGATATCTTTCATATTCAAACTTGATATCCCCTTCATAACAAAATTGATATCTTTCATATTCATATTATTTATTGTACACAAAATAAACGTTACAAATACAAAAGGAAAACTTATGTGAAAAGGCGAGCTTAACCCAAAATTGGGTTTTCTGACAGCAAACTTCAGTGCTAAAGAGATATTTACAAATAAGGACAGTTAACAAAAGTGCACAACAAAGACTAAAAAACATTTAAATTCTTACTAAATACAGTACACAAATACGTGTACAGCACATAATGCATAAACATACATACATATATCTAAAATACATACACACACATCTTTGCACCAATGGCACAAGGAAGTAAGCATTTCCTGTGCGCTTTAAGTTATTATACAACTAAAGTTGACGCCACGTACAAAACTGTCCAATTTAAACACAATGAGTATCCAAGAATTCGCTCACCTGGTCTTTTTAATGTACATGCTATGTCCGACCACGCCGCTTGCTTTGAAGGAATATGTTTGTATTCAAAAATCGTAGTATTATAAAGACATTCGTGTGCACGAATTGCCTCGATTAACTTTACTTCATCGATAGACATTTTCACAACAGAGGTTAACAACCTCCGTGGTCTGCGGCTGACGCGTCACTGGCGTATGCCGTGCAAACGCGTCCGAACCTCGTGCGGGAGTGACCGAGACGGCGACAGCGAATACAGCGATGAAAAGTGCGCGGCAACCGACTCAATGTTGAGCGCTCGAGGTCACATCCGCCGTCTTATGCAATGTATTGTTATTTTAAAACATCGGCGACTTAGTGCTACCACGCGTATTTCGGATTAATTAATTGAATTTTAGATGAGGTTAAGGGAAACTGGGTGGTGTAATTCAATGGAAACGGTTGGCTTGCGAGCGGACTTTTATTCGATTTTTTCTCGCTTTAGCACATTTGCTAGAGCGAGAAAACACTAGTAGTGTGCTTATGGTAATAACCCTCTAGCAAAAGAAAGAGATAGTTGTTCGTATAGCTAGCTGTTTCTGTCGCTTCGTGTAGTAAGGACGCTTAACCGACGCATTTCTATTCTACATTTTATATGGTATGCAAAGCCAATGTCGACTATTCTGCCAAAGTCTAAAGCTAAATGGAAGAGCAAGTACCTATGTTTTATTGGTAAAACGTTTGCACTAATAATATAATACCTACTTTGTTCAGTATCGTAAGTTATTTAGAAACTAGCAAATCCGGTTATGATTTTAATAATCCGCGTCGTAGCTAATACCTACTGTTTTTTTAACAGATTTCATAAACAAACTGCCGAGACTTAAATAAAGGAAAGCAGCATTTGACTGAGAGTTTTTCATTTAAATTTTGATGTGTAAAGCCAATGATATATATAGCATCATTGTGTAAAAGTGCGTTTTTTTAACCGGTTTTACTGATAGGAACTGCCGTAAATAAATTATATTAAATACTTATATAAACAACGTCATTGAAGTAGATAATGTTTTTGTGATTTTGTCTTCTCTAAACAACGTTTATTGTGGGAACGATGATTACAGACTCAGATTACAGAAGACAATCGTACAAAAAACGTAGGTACTTGTAAAATAAAAACAATTGAGCTGGGAACAAATTATCAGATGCGGCATGCGGCTGACGGACGTGACTGACAGCCGCAACTCATAGAATATCTGGGTAATGAATGTACGAAAAATTGTGCAAACTATCGGACATATGTCGCGGATGTATGATAGACATCCGGCCCGCTGGATGTTTTTGTCATCCAAAAACGTCCGTGGACGGTGTGCACGGGGTGCGGCACGCGGCCCTGGCGTCAGAACAACTCAGACTACGCGAAAGATGTTTTTTTAATCTCTTCTATGTATGTTCTTTCATGGCGAACAACTTAAATCTGCCGCCGCTAATTCCAGGAAATCGTCCTCACTTTCACTACTCGATGTTTCTTTGCCAACATATTTTCGTTGAATAAGCGCTCGGACGAGTCCGCAAGCAGCGTTCCAAATGCCTGTGCACACATATCAGTCGTGGCTGTAAGTCGTACCCGTCAGCCGCGTCCAATAATTTCTTCCCAGCTTTAAATCCAGAAAGTTTAGTCAACACGAAAAATAGCATAAATAATATACCAAAAAAAATTAAGTCATTTCCGTCGCAATCACAGCAGCAGCAATGTACAGAGCTAGCTTCATGATCCGAACCGCTATTTTGTTTGTATCCACCATATTCTTTATTTACCTACATGATGTCATTTATTCATCCTCAAGAACATACCTAGATATTGACACAGCTTGACAGTTCTGGGGCCGTACTGTAACCTGTCAACGCCATCATTATTCCGCTATTACGAAAGGGATAGTGCTCTTCATCCTGTATAGCTCCGTCTCTCTCACAATTCAACCATGCTAGTTTTGAGATGTCAGAGTAAGGTGCCAAAGCATTTACGATCATTCGCACGTCATCGTGCCTAAGCAACGGCCTGGCCACGAGAACGGGTGACGGGAACGGGTGACAGGAACGGGCGACGTGAACGGGTGGCGGTGCGTCTGGCGGGGCGCAATCCTTGTGGCACAGTTTGCAGGCCACGGGCAGACTATTTCAACCACGAGCGTTCATGCCAAGACCATTATATACGGAGAGTGAAATGTCTTTTTCAAAGTTATCTCAAAAGTAGTAGTTTTTGGTTCATGACATAATATTTGGCGGAGGTTGTGGAGTACATGATTTGAATAAGAATCGGGGTATATAGATGGAGAATTTTACAAGAAGTACGACAAATACAGACTAAATTCAGTTTGAATGAAGTCGAAACCTTTGATGATATTCTTATTAATATATAACCAGAACTGGAGAAAAACGGTTAAAGCAGATAGGATTTTAAGTGCTGCAGAAACATTGTATTTTTAATTCTCTCCACAATCTCTTCACTATTGTGATTTGTTTCTATCACCCGCCGCACCGCCAGACGCTCGCTCTTGCCATTCGCTCGCCAAATTTCGCCGGTCGCGACGCCCGCCGCCGCCGCATGGTTGCCGCTACGCGTGGCATGATTAGTACATTCCTTAACATTTGTTTTAATCACCAGACGCTTCTCCGATCACACCGCGCTAATATTCACTGCAGCGAATGTCCCGTGGCCAGACTGTAAAGCTTGAGATACGAAAACTACCCTTAATATTACCACAGATAATATCTATCTGTGCTAATACTATAAAGTTGAAGAGTTTGTTTGTTTGTTTGAACGCGCTAATCTCTGGAACTACTGGTTGGAATTGAAAAATTCTTTTTGTGTTGGATAGTCCATTTATCGAGGAAGGTTATAGGCTATATAACATCACGCTACGACCAAAAGGAGCGGAGCATAAATAAAAAATGTTGCAAAAACGGTAAAAATTATTACTTTTTGAGAGCTTTCGTTGCATGCGCTGCGTAAGCGGTTAAAGTTACGTAACAATCATGTATGTAGTGTAGGTACGGTAGAGTAGGTAGGGTAAATGGTCAGGCAGGTAGCCTGTTGACGGGAGCGAAGTTGGCCTCAGCTAATAATACATATTATATTATTATTTTATTTTATTACGAAATAAAGATGCTTTCATTGTCTAGGTGTTGCTATGGGTGCTCTGACTGTAGTAATTATACTACTGTCTTTTACCTGTCAAATGACATTATTTTGTAAAAACAGATAAGAGGTATTACGGCAAACATAACATTTTTTCAATGGTTATCTAAATACCTATTGTTCAATATTTACAGCGCCTAGAGATTAGTGTAACAATATGATAAGGATATTATATAAAAATAGATCTTATACTGATGTTTATTCTTCTGAGCACGTTTCCGTAGGACAGCGATCCCACAAAGTACGTATGTGGCGGCGCGATTTTGTGGCGATGCGGAGGAGTAGTTCGATGCCTAGGTGTACCTTGTTTTTAGGGTTTCGTACCAAAAGGGTAAAAACGACCTATTACTAAGACTCCACTGTACGTCTGTCTGTCTGTCTGTCGCCAGGCTGTGTCTCATGAACCGTGACAGCTAGACAGTTGAAATTTTCACAGTCGATGCTATTTCTGTTGACGCTATAACAAAAAATACTAAAAACAGAATAAAATTACCGGCCGGGTTTTTGTTTATAGATAATATTTAAGCTAGTTAGATTTAGTATAAGTTAGTAAAGTTAAGTATATACATACTTATAATGGTATAAAGTTCAATTCTGTATAGTATTAGTATTTCTGATAACATCTGAAAGATGTAGAATACGGTCCACTGTCTTTCCAGTGGACTGCTCAGCATTTGCAATATTATGAGCTGAATAGGCGTAAGTATGAAATAACGCCAGTTATGATTAGGAATCGCACCATTTTGAAAGAATGTTCAAGTAGTTCTTTAATAAACATTTTACTTAGAGATTTCAGAGAGAGAAATGTGGAGCTGAAAACTAAACAAAAGCAATTTTACAAAAATATCTTTTTATTATTTTGCCAATAACAAACCTTCTTTCTTACCATATAATTACGTCACAAAAAGACGAAATAAAAGCTCTAAAAAGTTTCGTTTGGCCAATGTCATAATTATTTACATGTCTTATCTTCCAATGAGTACAAAGTATTAATTAAATTTTGTTTTAGACAGGTGTCTTCATTTAAACCAATGTTACGTATCATTTTTACTTATTAAAGCTTTGTAACCTTTTGTAGAAATGCATGTTTAAATGCTACTGTTTTATATTAATAGAAATGTTTTTTTCAATATATTTTTTAATTTATTTGGTCATAAAAGGCCTCTCCTTTCCCTGAATTTGCCAGGCACATTGAATACATTCCTTAAATATTATTATTTACGTCAGTTCAAACAACTAATACGTGACAATTTTATTATATTCCATTACATTCACCATCTCCAATTTTCCAGAAAATATTTTCATACCTAATCTAAAAATATACAACTTTTTGATCTTAAACCTACTCTTAAACAAAAAACCTGAGGCTTCGAGGAAAGTGACATTCTTTCACCGATAACGATGTTCAAAAGTTCAAAATGTTTGATTGATCCTAGACATTACAGAAGCGTCACAAAAATTTATAATCTGTATATAGTAACAAAGTGAATGTTCCATGTTTAGGTCGTAGTGACTGGTAGAGACAAAAGTGATATTCAACGCTGAACCAATAAAAATTCTAGAAAAAGATAACAATTGGCCGCATCTTAGTTTTTACTCTATTACTCTTTTCTAACATATTCATTTGGCAGCCAGACGGCGACCGCTCAGTCCACGGAAATCGTTACGTGATATTTTGTTGGCACATGTCAATATATGTTCTTTTCGACCACCGTTACCGCCGACAAAATGTCACTATGTCTAGGCCTTCTTGACTAATTTCGACCCTGCTTTCAAATTAAATCTAGCAGTACCGATCCCTCAAAACCCTTCTTAGAATCTTCCCAGCTGCACTTTTAGGAACACTATTAATAAATGTAATATCGTCTACATGTTTGTACGAAGCTACTTTCTCATTAACAAACTCGCTTAGTTGTCTTTCAGTACATTTGTGACCATCCTTAAGCACTACGAAGGCTTTTGGTGTTTCTCCTTTGCTCTGATGGGGGACTCCAATGACAGCTGCATCGTTGACTGAAGGGTGCTCGCGTAGTAGGGATTCTAGTTCCGCTGGTGGTACTTGGAATCCTTTAACCTATAAATATGATTGAAAATATTAGTGCACTTAAAGAAACTACTAGATAGGTGGCTAGTTGTCTTTTTCAAAACGTTTAAACGGTAATGGAAGGTGATACTCGCTATCGCTTTGATGTTGAATCG
The DNA here is from genome assembly GCA_947562075.1 of Orthosia gracilis. NCBI lineage: Eukaryota > Metazoa > Arthropoda > Insecta > Lepidoptera > Noctuidae > Orthosia > Orthosia gracilis. The sequence goes on along the minus strand of OX387265.1, from coordinate 41,576,931 downwards.
GGAATAGTATTTTTTTTTTCATGGATAGTACAACAATTGTGTCCAATTGTTTGTTTGTAAGCATTAGTGAGACCAACAGCTTTTTAAAAGTTATTGACTTTACCCAAATTAATTGGTATAAGAGTAATAAGCTAAAATAAAGTGTCTCCAAAGAGGAAAAAAAATAAACTTTACAAAAATGTTTCCTTGTTCAATATTATAATGTCTCAATCTATCCAAACTTACCTTGATAAGTTCCTTAAGCCTATCAGCAATAGTGACGATTCCTTCTTCATCAGCGACCGCCAGGTCTCCAGATCTGAACCAGCCATCTGCTGTGAAAGACTCGTTGTTGGCTTGTGGGTTGTCTCTGTAGCCTCGCATCACTTGAGGACCTCGGATGAGGATCTCACCAGTCTGGAAGATATTAAATTAATGATAAATAAAGGTCTCATTGGTCTAGTGGTCGCTACTACAACTGCTGAGCAAAACGTCCTAAGTTTGGTTCTCGGCTCGGAAATCAAAATCAAAATATTTAATTTCAACTTGGTTTAGTTGAAATTAAACATTTTGATGTTAACGCACTTTTGAATTTTCAGTAAAAAAAACACAACTGAATCTTGTTGCACATTCGCAAGCGTAGTTCTATATGGAGAAGAATGTGCAAGAAACTTCACGAACACTTTTGCCATCAGTTTTAATTACAATTATTGGGTGACTGGTCACATCATTCTTGTTGGAAAAATACATATGTGAGAACGATGTAAAAGCGTCTAGAGTAAAAAATATAATAATAAATTAAAAACAGGCCGAGGCAACCAAGTTATGGCGCAATATCCATCACAATTGATGGCATCAGTTCACGAACATGACGCATGGAATGGCACCACTCAGCTCTAACATTATGGATTTAACAGGATTTAAATACATAGATGGAATATTGATTGCTATATTATGTCTGCATTATAATCATCTGCATTTCAATAAGTTTGCATCTATTGTTTCGCAGAAATAGTATAGTATAGCTGTTGCATACCAAAAGAAACAGTAAATTAAGGTTAGACTAAAAATATATGACAATTTTAGTATTGGCTTTTATTGCAATAGAAATTATACATAGAAAAATTAATAATAAAATTATGCACCATATAAAATACGTTAGGGTGCGTAAAGGCGTTAACCTAATGGTAGTTACCGATTTCAAACGTCCGGCGCACCCTGGACAGCTAACACTCGGTAACGCAGAGTCTAGCTGACTAATCCTTTCACTACGATGGTATATCCAAACGGTTCTTCTCAGAATCATAACCAACGGTATAAAAGAAGATGAAATGAAGAGAAAAGAAGAAGAAGATGAATACTTGAAAATATATTATGTAAATGAAACTAAAAGTAGTGGAATGAGTACTAAATGAGACTCAAACCTCGTTAGGCCCCAAGTTCTTGAGATCCATGTCCACGATCCTGAGTTCAGTGCTGGCTACCGGGGGGCCCGTGGCGTCGTAGCGGTTCAATCCCTTGGGACTGATGGTGACTGTGGGAGACGTCTCAGTTAGACCATAACCTTGTCTGAAGTCGATGTCACGCTGGAAAAGATATAAACTTATTATATTGGCGTCATAATATATTTTACGATCTCCAGACTAAAGAGGTAATCAATTCGACACGTATGTATGTAATATTTATAGAACTGAACAATATTCACATCTGTGAATCTATGTGGGCTTACAAACACGCGTGCCAAATTTCATAAGTGTATGTATGTTTGTTTGATTATATACGTATGTATGTTTGTCCATGCTTTTCTTCTAAACTGCTTATCTTATTCTTTTTGTGTTGGATTGAGCATCTTTTACTTAGGGAATAGTTAATAGTTTCATCAAAAGCGTTCCAGCAGTTTTCAATATATGAGGCATAAAACCGAATCCTTAGCGACAAACAGCACGAATGTGTAAATCGAGTTATTATGGGTATTTGTCAGTGATAAATCATTTTATTTCAGTTAGTTGGTTTGTACAAACACTTTTACACTACAATCATACTTTTGAAAATAAAACTATTTTCAAAAATATGATAGTGAATTTATTAGTAGAAAGTTAGCGACCGAACAAAGTGGAAGGAGTTTATTTTTGCTTAGTTAAAGTCCATAAGATTTCCCGCTATTACATGGAGTGAAAAACTAACATCACATCATTATTTACATCTGTGTACTTATTCTGAGTTTTTTAACGCACTCACTCGTGATAACGTAAACGATCTCTTATGCCAAAATGTATACAAAAAGAGGTTTCTCCTTACCGTCACTAGACGGCGCTTATCCAATCAATACAAATTGACGATTACGTTAACGCGATTGAGCGTGAGTAAAAACTCGCACTAAGGCCTCTGAGTATTCCTTAGGGAATATTCCTTAGGGAAATCAGATCATGCAGTTCCGTGCCGACTGGCTCAATGCCTGTCGTCTGTGAACTAAGTACAGCCTAAATTACTGCAGACGTACAGGAATACATATATGTTTATTTTAGCTATATATACTTATGTACCCATTTTACTTTAATATATTTTTTTATGCACCTGCCATGTTATCTCTTCACCACCCCTGGTTGACTGGTATAGAATGCCTTAGACTTTAAGTCCGCCTACGTACCTTTATGTTGCATGAAGTTTTAATAAATAATTAACAAAAATGTTTGGAAGATCTTAAATAAAAACGTTCGTAAGAATCATTAGGCATAAGTAAACGACGAAAAGAATGTTGTCCTTAGGATTCCTCTTTCAGCACAAAACGGTCAACTCAAAACTCAGGAACCAAAAGTACCGTCATAAACGATTGACTTCGTTTATAATGTTACTTTTGATTCCTGAGTTTCAGAGGTCCCGATATCATCGGTACCTACTGGCATATATTTTTAACAAAACATACAACATTCTGTGCCGTGCTGGTACGTCAAGAAAGAAGAAGAATTTTGATACAAAGGTGGTAATAAATAACTCCATACCTTAGTCCTTTGCAGGAATCGTTCGACATCGCTGGCGGCCAAGGGAGCTGCTCCATTACATACAGACCTCACATGCTCGAAGGTTCTCTCAGTAGCTGCTGGGTGAGAGGCCATCATCAGAACTGGAATAAAATAGAATATAATGTACTTTATTGTAAAGCAATAAAGTCAATCATATTATACAAGTAAATATTGGTATCATCATTCAACCAAAAGACGTCCACTGCTTGGTATGGTCACAACGAGTCGTAGGTACTACTTTTTGTTTTTTTATTTATATGCTCGCGCTTGACCACTATCTCACTTCGCGCATCTATCCATTTTCGTACGTCTCAACCCTTTCATCTTTTGTTTTGGGTGACTTACGCCATACGGCATAAGCACATTCGCCCTTGATAGTGATTTGTTATTTTACCTTACTCGATATTTTATTAAAGTATTTACGAAAAGTACAACTTTTTAGGTAAAATTAAAGAGAAAAACTTTATCTAAATACAAAATCTTATTCAAATCGTTAATGCCGTTTCCGAGAAATTCGAATAAATGTATAAAAAAGAAACAACTCGTTTAAATATCTATATTAGATGTTGTCGTGTGTCTATTGACTTATTTTTTTATGGTTACACGAAATTCTAATCTGTGCAACATTCGATGAGTTTCCGATATAGTATCGTCGTACCTAATTCTTTCAAAAATAACTTGCTACTGATCGAGTATGACATAAGTGTGTTTTCTGACGCTTGTTTGTGAATGTTCATAGGTGTTGACGTTTATCAACATATTTGAATTTTATTTACTTTAAATTATATAACTATACGACAAAACCCGATGTTTTGTAACATTCACACTAATTCATACATACAGTGTGCATGAACCAATGCAGCTGATTGTATTAGTAACAATAAACTTTTATTTGTGACTACCATTAACACTATCGAAGTGTAAACAGAAGGTCTTACTCTCACTCATAAAGAGCTAGCCAGTGCTTTAAGTACCCGTCAATTTAATAGTACAAGTACAAGTTTTATAGAATCCGGTCACACAAGTCTAAATCAACCTTGAGAAAAAGTAACAGCGAATCGCTTGAAGCTCGAAGTAAACAAACAAAATAGATTGTGGAGATGTGTGCGTGCTTCGCGTATGATTGTTAAGTTATTAATAAACTTGACACACACATTCATGGTATTTGATATTGGCTATATAACTATTTGTACTATTATTTATTCTGTGATATAACTGCGTGTAGACTGGAGACATCCATAAAAAGCAAACTCTCTGTTTACTGACGCTTGTCTTTGTGTGTGTGTTAAAGGCGTTTCTTAAACAGCTATTTTTAAAGCAAATAATAAATTAATTATGCTTTTTTATTTAACTTTTCAGCATGATATCTACAGGTTCGTTTTATATCATTACATTCGTTACTTAGGCCTCAAATTCAAGAATTGTAGGCACTATCCAAGATATACTTAGATAAAAAACTTTTTACAAAAATTACAACCGACTTCCAAACAAAAACACTACAAAGTGAAAAATAACTTCAATTTCGGAAGTCGGTGTTCCTGTTTACTTTTCTTCGTTTTTTGACACCGACTTCCGAATTTGAAGTTATTTTTCACTTTTTAGTTGTGGTACATAATGTTCCAGTTCTTTCAGGCTAGGAACCTACGCGTATAGTGCCCAAAGTGAAGCCAGAATAGATGAACCCAATAAAATGAAACTTAAACAAAACAGGTGCAGTGAGAGTATACCAGGGTGAACTGTTCACACCCGCATACCCCTTTAGAGCGTACCAGTGTGATGTTACGTTATAAAATGGTGTAAACAATAAACAGACATGCGATTGCATCTATCCCGAGTGTTTTACCGTCATTCATTGAAGAGTTCTGATGTATTTCTCCGAAGTTCTTCATCAGATCTTGATGAAAATTAAATGGGACCACATGACAAGCACCGGTTTTCAAATAAAAAAGAATCATTAAAATCGGTTCACCCAATAAAAAGTTCTGAGGTAACAAACAAAAAAAAATACAGTCGAATTGATAACCTCCTCCTTTTTGCGAAGTCGGTTAAAAACAATACAATTTGATCCCACAATCTATATCCTTTGTTATGTCACTGCGGCATCATTGTTTTATGTCATACGAATGTTTAATATTTTTTACGAGCACTTATCTTCAGCATATGATATCACCAATCACTCTATAAGCCTACAGGTAGTGAACACGATAAAGAAATTTTAATACTCACTTAAAGGTGGTGCTACCATTAGAACGTTAGTCTTCTGCTTCTCCATGGTCTTGAGGAATGTCTCCGAGTGGAACTTGGATAAAGCCACCAGCTTGGCACCAACTGACAGTTTATGGAACATGAGGACTGTTGCCGCGTAGATGTGGAAAAATGGCAATACACCCATCACTGAATCTTGATGAGTAGCTGGCAAAGGCAAAAGAAAAGCTGTGAGATACAAGTAATATTTTGTTGACTGTGAGGGACTTGGACTCCAGTGGTCGAACAGGTTATTTCTGCAGGAGATTCTAAATAAGATGATCTACAATACTTTTAGTCTTTTATATTAAAAATTCTTGCACCACTTTTAGAGCATGGCATGAAATAATCAGAATTAAAATATTAACTTACGTGTTGTTTCTTGGTGCATTGCGATAATTGGCTCGTTGACCTGTTCGCAGTTAGCAATAATATTCCTATGCGATAGTTCTACACCTTTCGGTAACCCTGTTGTACCACTAGAATAAGGCAGGAAGCAAACATCATTAATAGTTCTCCTGACTTGTTTCAACACGGATTTATCGGTGTGTATATCTTCGCATATTTCGTTAAATAAAGCTGTTCCTGTAGGAACCGGATCTCCATTTGTTTTGATAACGATTATTGGAATGTTTATTTTGGCGATTTTAAAAGCTTCTCTTATAACTGGCACAATCTCTGGTAATGTTACTATCGCCTTTGCTTCTGACATCACTATTTGACGCTGTACTTCATCTGTAATTAAGAGAAATAATAAATTAATTAAGTAGATAATGTAGTATATTGGACATAGTTAACGTATTTTACGTTCCAGCGTAATACTGAGTGATGATCATTTTACATAGATGTCAAGCATATTTTCCCTATTTGTATTTAAGTTTTCTTTTCCCTTTTTATGGTATGCGTCATACCTAATATAATCTTTTTCTTTCTTACTAATTAGAATATCTATAGCTAGTCTTTTACTGCCCCACTGCAAAAGAAGAGCCTCTTTTTTATTTATTAGATATTGCAGGTAATATCGACACGAGTGTTGTTTTATTGTAGATTTACGTAGGAGTATTAAAATTATCATGTCTATATATAGACGTGAAATTAAAAACCGTGGGCAATCGTGCATTGTGTTGTGTGTTTTATAATTAGCATGGTCTACTTATTATCCAAGTTTTGAGACCAACATCTGCAATTTTTTTGTTATGGTTAAAAAAATAGATACTTACGAGCAGTATAAATAGGATTGATACTAGTAATCACTCCTCCAGCTGCCAATATACCCAGAGCTACAAGAGGATAGTCCGGTACATTGGGCAACATTACCGCCACTGAGTCTCCATCACAAATCTTGAACTTCGTCCTGAGGTTCGCCGCAAATCGGTTGGATAGCTTGAACGCCTGCTCGTAGGTGTACCCTCTGCCTGTTACGGCACAGACCTGGAATTTAAGATTATTCAGGTTTTATTATAATGTTCACAGCCCTACTCAGACTGCTCAGCTGTGACATGGTAACGGCTGTTTATGCAAGATCGACCGACAGGCAAAGTCGACCTTCCGCTTTAGTCGCCTTTTTACTATTTTGGTACGGAACTCCAATATACACACAAGAGCTCGTGGCTAAATAATAACAGCCGCACGGGTCAATCTTCAAGGTTAAGCAACGCTTGACGAGGTCGGTCCGTGGATGGGTGACCATTTTCAACATACCGAATTTCTTCCGTGCCTCGGAAAGCACGTTAAGCCGTTGGTCCCGGCTGTCATTTGAAGATCTTTGACAGTCGTTACGGGTATTCAGAGGCTTGAGATTTGACACCAGTCTTGTCATGAGGTACAGTGTTACCCACTTACTGGGTTGTGGAGGTCAGATAGGCAGTCGCTCCACGTAAAACACTAGTGCTCAGCTGAATCCGGTAAGACTGGAAGCCGATCCCAATATAGTTGGGAAAAGGCTAGGCAGATTGATTGAACTCCAATATACACACAATGATGGGCAGTACAAGTGATTTTCGGTTCCTTAAGGCACAGATACCCCTGAACAGCTGATTTTAAAATTATAATCACGTGTAGGCTAGTCGTTATTTTTTGGAAAAAATATATGTTACATTAGACCATTTTTTTAATAATTTGATCTAAGAAAATTTTGAGTTTTCCTTGTATAACATAGTGTAATTAAAGTTATGTCTACAACGGACCAAAACACGACAACCGCACCAAAACCGCTAGGCGTATTTTAAAGAAATTAACACCATGTATAAGACAATTTAATTGAAATGAAAAGTACAAAAAAACTAAAAAAAAATGGGTTACGTGGATGTGAAACGAAGGCGCGTTTGGTTCCCTCAAGGTCGTTGGCGACAGTCGTCGTCTCAAAGCATCTTTATACGCCTATAATTTACAGCAAATGCAATTCGATTTAACAACACCAATAAAGCAGCTGCTAGATGTTTAAATTATTTGGATTTTGATGATCATTATCTACGTTTGTAAAGTATCGCCAGCTAATACAATATCTATATATATATAAAACAATATCAACTAAAGCTATAAGGGATTATTTTCATCATAAGGAAAAGTATCAGCATTTTTCTGATATCTTGATAACAATCACACTATCTGCCATCATAGCATATTTGGCATAAGTTGACTATGACATGATTCTCGCAAAATCATTGTTTTTGATCATTTATGTAAATGCAAGCTGTGTTGTTATGCTTGAAAGTGGCATTGACCTTGGTAAATTGATTGCTGTTTCTTTTGTTCAAATTAAATTTAATAAAACACTGGTAATGCCCACTGTCTTGTATGAATTAGAATGTTGGGCCACAAAAGGAATGAAGGAAAGACTATACTATTGTACTACGTAACTGCGATGAGATGAGAATGCCTAAGAGGTATGTCTGGTGTTACAAGAATTGATAGATTATAAAATGACTAGATGATGTAATATTAGACGGCGTCCGAAAGTGCAATAGATTTTTTTTATGGGAATTGGTGGTCATGCTAATGGGCGGAATAATGCGGAAGGATTTTTGGAATCCAAGTCAAAAGTGAATAGGTTATTTCTAGGCAAGCGTGTGTCACCGTCGACCAAGTCATCGTTTACCAACAGGATCGATGGTGGTCAAGCGCGAGCTTAAAATAAATAAAAAACATAACTTTTGATGAATGTGGTTCTCAGGTACTGAATGCATAAAGTAAATAGAATTAATTAAATATTTTTTTTATAAATTCTATTTACATTCACGTGCTTCAGTGTTGAATAATTATGATAGGCACATGTACACGAGTAAGTCCAAAGGTCCAAAAATCGTAGGCAGAAAGGTGAACCTGTATGTTTATGTTTTACAGCAATACTGCTGTTGATAGGTATTCAACTAGGGTTCGTTTGTCAGGTCGGCAGGCAATCAATGATTGGGTGAAAAACATCCTTCTCTTCCGTCACATGTCTGCTAGAAGATGTTTTTATTGAAATAAGCAGTTTTTGACGACTAATAGAGGAACATGGAGTAAAAATCCATGTTGCTCTGATTGATCGAAGTGAAAAATATATAGAAAGGGACAGGAAAGCCAAAAAAATGGATAGTGAGAGGAGCGCCATGATAGAAAAGGGAGTGAGTGATAGCGTGACGTTAAACAAAGAAAAATAAAAGAAGAAAAACAACTTGCGCCAACCTCAAATAACAAGAAATAAGCGAACTAAGATGACGTCGATTTACACCGAAACATTTTGAAGTCTTATAGCCCAATCACTTAATTATACTGATGTAAATGATAGCTTTGGCTCTTGACAATAAAATAAATAAAGATTTAATATTTTGAGAAATAAAAATACTCACAGAAGCGGTCCTCTCCGGCCATTTATCCAGATTCTGCCAAACATAATCATACAACGTATAATTCGGGATTTCTATATCTTTATACGGTGACTTGATCACTCGGTCCTCGGTCCATACACTGTGTTTTCTAATCACAACACTTGCATATTTTGAACTCTGTTTCACTGAGTTTAAAGTTCTTTTCACCGTGAACAAGTTTTTGGCTACCATTGTCCTGCTTTGTATTGCACTCATCGAAGACTGCAAGTTTTTAAATGATACAGTGATGTTGATAGTAGCTGATATGGGTGTTTTCAAAGTTGATAGCGATTTAATATCAGTTGAGTAGAGAAGTAAAGGTGAGTTACACTTTTTACACAAACAAATTACATCTTTGTATGGGTATAAAGTCTAAAGAATGTTTGCCACTGGAGCTGCTGATTGAGGAATTATAGTCTGATAGTCTTTTGTGATCAGAAATTATAAAATTGATAAAAAGTGAGCATGTACCAATAATCAGAAAGGATTTAAAAAAAAATTGCTTATACTTGATACACAATTTGAATTAGTAATCCCGATTCCTGTGGTAATTTATAAAACATAACAGTCAGCCTCTATCATGCCTACTGCCAAGAACCTCTTGTTACCAAAAAATTGTGTCAAATCAACCAAAGAAGTATACTCGTATACTTATCTACATGACTTAAATACTAGGCAGTATTCGTCTCAAAGAGCAGGTAACGAAAATTAATGTTTAACTAATTGATGAAGATCATCAGCTAGTAGCGTACGTGCAAGACCGTACATATACCGATAGTCGCCATTTTGTTAAAGACTACGAAAGGAAGTCAGTCATTACAGTCTTTACTCGTAAGTCGTGAACAATTGCTAGCAGCTCATTGAGATCTAGCTATTAATGTAGTTCATTATATTGTGCACTGTTGCTAAGATAATCTCTCGAATAAGACTACAATTTTTATACAACTTGAGTACCATACCTAAGGTGCACACAGTACTAATACAAATTACAATTTTCGTAAAGTAAGCATTGTTTATGATTAAACCATGTTACTTCTTTTGTTGTTTTATCTGTTGTATTTTTAATCTATTTTAAAGAGACGTCTATCTCTCTCTGTCTAACTGTATTAATGACGAGTAAAGGATTATTAAATCAAGCAAATCGTATCACATCAAGTAATCTAACAACAAATCGTACAGTCCACTAAGTTAACATTTAACCTTCAAGCAAATATCTATTACTGCGTGAAACAAGCTTTACTGTGACAACGGTGAAGGAAAAATCTTTAGGAAACCTGGACTTATCTATAAAAATGAAGAGATTTCTATATTAACTTTTTGGATGAGGTTGAATGATTTAGATTCAAAATTGGACCCAATATGTGGCGCTGCAATCGGTTTCGGGCCTGGGTAGAACTACTCGTAGCTCTCGCCCTGAAACACTCAAGAAAAAGGAGTGTATTTATTTATTTATCAAACTTCATGCAACATTGTTTTAATACGTAGCACGACCATGAACGCATTCATTTTAACTTTAGATGGTACTAAAATCCTTATATTTGTACCATTTTTTACGAATAATTAGAAATTTTATACCCCTCAATTATCGCAGATATAAAGGTCGTGTTGGCAAGATTCTTTCCCAGTACGACCACGCTAAAATTCCAGCTGGCATAGAAGTGATGAAACGGGAGCAAGCCTTAACATTTGTACTCATTATGTACTCCTATTTAATTACTGGTAAATTGTTAGAAAAGCAAATAAAAACATTTTCTGCCACATTTAACGCCATCTATTATCAAGTATACAAATCACATACTTATAGGCAGAAAATGTTTTTTTTGCTTTTCTAACAATTCACGACAATTTACCAGTGTTGAAATAGTATTTATATTATGTTAGCTGTTTTTAAAATAAGAGGGAACTAGTTAAGTAATGTTTACCATGATGTTAATGGCATTTCAATGAACTGATAGTACTCTGATATATCTCAAACCAATGATGCCAAAGTATAGATAGCAGTAAAATAAAATGTTTTCTGTAAATATTTTATGTTTCATCTAATGGTCTAACAAAAAACAAATATAAAAATTGCATCATTCCAAAAAGTATTATCCAACTAGCTTCTGCCAGAGGCTTCGCCCGCGTGGAAACTGTTTTCTTATCCCAGCGAAGATTATACCGGGATAAAAAGTAGCTTATGTGTAATGCCAGACTATAGTCTATCTCTGTGCCAAATTTGATCCAGATCCGTTCATCCGTTTTAGAGTGATAGACTAACAAACGTACAAGTCCATCCAAACTTTCGCATTTATAATATTAGTAAGATTCAATGAGTACAGGAAAACATTTAAGATAAAGAGGTTTGTTTAGAATGACGCTGACTTAGCTAAACTTACGAAAAAACAAGGTATTGACAAGTAACTGGGAACAGGTAGCGAAAACCACGTCAGCTGACATCAAATGAATGCAGTTCTTTTGTTGCATGTAATTACAGTGGATTTATATAAAAAAAACATAATTATGTTATCAAAGAGTTACGTCCTTTCTGGCGTAAGACGTTTTATTTACGGAACGCAAAGATTTGGACTAAAAAACCCAAGATATGTCTTCATAAACAGAAAGATTTTTATGCACTATAGATAAGAAGTTTATGCATTTAAAATGCTCACTGTATCAAGATAAGCTAACTGAAGATAACTGTGATTATTCAGGTGTTTTATAAAAGTAATAGTTGGTTTTATTGTATGTTAATGAAGCAGTATACCGCATTGTTGCAATTTGCAACACGTCTGAGTTGCATGCGATATCTTGTAATCGCTATATGCTGTTCTTGTTGTTTATATCAGCACGGCCGTGACCTTTCTTAGTGCACGGAGTATAAATAAGTGAAGTTGGGAACAGAAGTAAAATTCAATTTAATCTTTGAAAATAAACAAAACGAAATTTTAAAAGAGACAAAACTGTCTTTGACATAGTGCAAACGAGAATCGATTCTGCGGGTGATTTCTGATCAAATTTATTATATTCCGGTACCACCTGGTTTGGGGACCACTGTGTATATTATTTTGTGAAATTGGTTTTAAATTTATTTCTATTTTTATCCTCTTCTGCTACGTCTGGAGTTCTAGCCTGAAGGTCAAAAAGTTTTTCTCTACCTTAATTTCTGTCATCTTATCAATAACTTCCTTTTACTTTACAACATAACACATACTATCCATCCTTGTTATGAAGTAAATCTTCTGTATTCATCTACATTCTGCTTAAGCTACATTCTAGAAACAGAGTCTATACTGCGTTTAATGACTATCAGATGAACGTGTTCCGTTCATTCTATAAATAGGTACTATCGTAAGTACTCGTATATGTCTGACTGTAGGGTAGGTATGTGGAATTATTCATTGACGGCGATCAAATATTAATTATTTTTATTGCTTTTGTTAATTGTTTTGTTGAAATTGAGTCTGACTGAGGACATGTGTGTAGTTTGCAAGGTGCAGTTTAAAAATTGTGAAAATATTCAGTTTTAATGTTTACGAGATTTCATATTTTTTACGACTTCAAATTATAATCAGACTTTGAATCAGAAATTATAGCATTTAACAATAGTATAGAATAAGGAGTTGTTTAAAAAAAATTATCATAAGGAATCTTGAATTCAGCATTTATTTTAAAATAAATTACAGATTGCCTTTTCATAATTACTATAATGAATGTAACGTAACTGTTATTATGGGCGGGTTACTGAATTGAATATTTGAAGATAAGAACGTGTCAAACCGTGCTTTTGACAGGTTTTCAGGCTAAAGTAGTGTTTGACAAAAACTCAACTTCAAATACTTAATTCAGAAATCGAGGGGTATGTCTAAACATCATGCAACAAAGAGGTTGCAAGTAATTTGTAAAACAAAGTGAGCGGTTTGTCATCATGGTTATAAATAACTACTTACATTTTATAAAAATAAACACGTTCATGTCGTTAATTTAAACAAAAGAACTACAAAAGTGAGAGGAGACTAATACAGAAATAATTTTAAATAAGATTATTTTAATTAAGACCGAAGTAACTACATGCTTATCTCATGAATACTGGCTCAAATTGTAAATTAACTAGCAATATTCCTGATGGCTATAGATAAAAGGCAATGATGAAAAAAAAAAAACAAATCGAAACAAAGGAATCAGCTGTTGTTCTAATATTTTTCCACCAATTAAAAAAAGATCAAAAATAGTGTTCGTACAGTTTTTCATTTATAGCAATAGCACTTGTTTAGATCAGTTTGGTTTGGTCATAAAACTGTTCATTCAATGTAAGATACCACCAAATAACTATAATATAAATATAATGTTATGCAACATAGTATCTCTAATAGCCATAATATTTCAAATCTTTGTTATCTTTGACGTAATAAAAAAATAAAACTCTTCTATACATTCACTATATATATATAGGATAACCATTCTTTCACGATTTTAGAATGGCTACATTGATAGCAATATAACAACCATTTTCTGATTTTGTTTGTTATTTAGAGATGATTCTCAAAAAAAGGTTTACTATCCGGTCAACCATTTCGTCACATTTAATTGCATCATTTTTTTGTTATATTTTAAACTTTTGTGCTAAATTGTATGCTTCTAGACCCAGCAGTCTGACTGTTCAGAATGAATATCAAAATTTTGCGCGATATCTATCTACTGGTTTCGATGTCTAGACCGTAATGCTCACTGTTTCGATTTGATCCATACTATAATTATCAATTTCATTCATAGTCTGTGCATGTCGTACAAAATTTAATGATGCATGTGTACGTGCAAATTTCGCTACGATTACTTAAATCAATTTATTATGTCTTTATTAGGCCTTGTTTAAGATACTACTGTAATACTTACAGGGACTGATAAATGCATCGTAAATCAATCTAGGTTTAAAAAAGAGATTGTTTATCTGTAATAGCTTTATATGCAAGTAGAGTCAACCATAGATTATTGGTAACAATTCGAAATAAATATTTAGCGCCTTTATATCGAAACTATTATGGTGATTATCGTTATGAAAATGTTTAATACTGTGCATCGAATTTAAAGTAATCAGTCATGTTTCTTGCTAACCGTATATATTTTTCGGAATACGAGTGAAATAACTTCAAAAGTCAAATTGGTATGGTTCTGAAAGTATTCCTACAACCCTCAGTCCAGTCCCTAATAAATTATTGAAAAACTCGCGTTTAAAAATCAAAATTTTATGACACTCAGTTACATACAATACTTATCGACTCAAACATGCCTACTGCAAAAACAATATGTGGGTCAGAAACGTGTTAATTGCATTCCTAGTACAAACGCTGGGTCATTGACCGCCGTGCCGCATTGTTTGTTGTGTTACTTCTCGCTACTCACAACACAACACAACGCAACCGGTGTTTACGTATGTGCGAAGTAGGAAAGCTTTATGTAATATTCAAAATGGAAAATTAACACATAACAAAACATCGCGGCCGTGTTACCCAAAGGTTTAGAGAAATGTCTAAATAAATAAAGACGTGTAGTAACACATTTAACAACAGTAGTCACGGTGTCTCTGAAGTTAGCTCTGCGAACCAAGCTCAAGAAACAGTTTGTCATCGAGTATTCTGCATACAGTAAGCGAGATAGGACGATGCGACCAAAGTAAGCGAGTGAAAGAGGCATTAATACAAGGCTGTGGCATTAATACATTAATACAATTCTACTTCAACATTGACACAAAAATCGCAACTGCACAGGGTCTTGCAGCCAACTGCCGAGACACAAAGCCACCGCTGTGACTACTTTTTTTTTATACTAACAGTTACCCTCACATCAAACCAATAATGTTTAATCCTCATGTACATGGTATACCGCAACTACTTGTCATCAACCACACGGCACAAAGCCAGAGTATGGTCTGCTACTGGATAATTCCGGATGAAAAAACCCAATGCACAACTAAATACATATGTAGGTCAATAGTTCGAGTTTGATTTATTAAGCGGAAATGGAAAAACCAACAAAATGAACTATATATTCGTTGCTAGCTTATGGGATACTAACGTTAATATCACATTCTACTATTTTCCTTAGTTAACTACTGGGGAAATTATGCAGAATTGATAACCGCGTCAAAGTTCAAAACATTGCTCGGCGGAAACGATAACACATAGACTTATCTATTTGTCTTTCCATTTGCAATGACATTAGAACGATAAAATCTAATGTTTTGACTATTAATGACTTGGTGACAGTCGACCATGCCTAGCGGTCAAAACTTAAAACAGAAAAGCACGTATATTCCAAAGGTTTCAAAATTATAAAACACCCATATCATCTACATAATTTACAGGTACTTACATAATGAATACCTACTTCAAAACATGCAAACAATGTTTAAACAGTCACAGAAACACGCACGAAAAAGATATATAAATTAATTTGTTTTTAAATGAGAGTGATATGCCGCACGCCCGTTTGCGGCAAAGTCGAGTTGTCTACTGAAGAGATGAAGGAAGACTCAGTGTTGCCACCTTGGTTTTCGAAAAGGGGCTGTCGGTCAAGCTAGAAAGAGCTAGATTTTGCAAATTTTGCCATCAAAAGAGGTGCTAGAAAGAGCTAAAAACATAAATGCAAATGCAGAGATAAAAATTGTTTATTTGAAATGTATAATGTAATTATTATTATATTTAGTTATTAAATTGTTAAAAATCAGAGTCTTCATCGGAATCTCCCAAAATCATTTCTGCCGAAGCAGAAGAAGTTGATGGCTGATTGACATCTGTGTTCTTAGCCAATTTGAAGAAGTACTTCAAATTACTCCCACACTTTTGTATTATTTCAGTTGGCACCTTGTGGGAACAGCAAGACTCTTTCAATCGTTTCAAACCCCATCGTATATGTAGTATGGATGTCATTGTTTTTAACCCCATTTTATTCCTGTTTTTAGTTTTAATTATGTTCATAGAACTGAAAACACGTTCGACATCCGCGTTCGAATGGGGCAATGACAAAATTATTTTCGCCAAATTTCCAAGCTCTTGATACAAGTTGTTTCCAGCAGCATCCTTGTATTTGAGAACTTCGCACCAAAATTTAATAGTGTCGTCTTTGTTCTCCCATTCGTGTTCTCCGATATTTCTATATTGTACTACAACTTTATCAATATCTTCTGGTATCAAACAAAATGCTTCTGCAAGGTGAACGATGCGTTGTACAGTTTTGTTTCGTTTAAGTGTCTCTTTAACAGAAAGAGCAGTCATTGTCTCTAAATTTTTAAAATTATCGGGTAGGCGCTGCTGCAATTCGCATATTAATTTTAATGTAAAATCAATGCATCTTTGTTTGACCGCTTTCTTTTCAGCGTTTTCCAGTGTTGATTTACTCAAAGCATCCTCAAATGAATATCCCATATACGAGTTTGTATCAACGTAGTCGTTTACTCTTTCAACACAATAGTCTACTCTGGAATTCGAATTGATAATTTTATGACACAAACTTTCAATAAGCCTTTTTAGCGTATCTAGAAGAAGTACTGGGTCTGCACTCTTGCTTTCAAATATTTTTACTGTTTGTTGGACTTCGCTAAGCACTGATTTTAAGTAAATCAAATACAACTTATTCCTCTGATCTTGGAACATCGAATAAAGCAATGTGGCTGTATAACAATTTTCCACCCCCTGTGTCAATTGAAAGTGTAGTTTGAGTTCATCCCATTGATCAAGAATGCGAACTATTGCTGGTTCAATAGAAATCCAACGAGTAGCACACATCTTTAAAATTTTCAGTGGTTTTTCACCCACATTAATTGTTTCATACACTTCTTTGTATGCATCTTGTCTTGATGGGGATAGACAAAACCAATTGTAGGTCTCTCTTATTAAAAACTCAATGTTTCTGGGTATAGTCTCTTGGGAAGCATGCGAAACAGCTAGTTGTATAGAGTGGCATACGCATCTATTCAAAATTAAATGGGGAAGATTGTAGTCTTCTTTGAGAATCTTAAACACTCCATTGTTTATCCCCACCATCACGGAAGCGTTATCGGTTCCTATTCCCATTATTTTTTTAATATCTAAATTGAGCTCATTAAGAAGACTGATGATGGCATCAACTATAGCTCTAGCATTTGCGGAAGTTAATTGTTGAAGACCTAGAAATGTTGAAGTTATTTCCTTGCGTTCTTCACTCAGATATTTTATAACTACTCCTAATTGTTTTGTGACAGATACATCCGTGGATTCATCAATAATCAAGCTGTACGGACCTGTGCCAATATCTTTTACCAACAGATCTTTAAAATATGGACTCAAAACTTCGGTTATAACATGGGTACATTTAGTACGATGCATCTTCATTTCTTTTGCTCCTCCTTTGACGCAGTCACAACTGAAAATTTGTTTGCATAAATCCGTAAGGTGGTCAACACTGTTGATGGAGGAGTGTTCTGCAATATATAAGCTAAGATAAGTTTCAGACTTACTGGCACTTGCGGTATCCTCTTTGCTTACAACTATTTTTGTTTGTGAGGACGACATGAAAGGAGCTGAACTATTTTTATGTTTTTTCGTTTCTTTGTGTCGTTGGATATCGAATAACTTCGCATTTATCTCGATTTTGCAATATAAACATAAAGCTTTTGATGAATTTCCTGGCACTGGCTTTATCCACTTAAATTCCGCTTCCCACTCTTTAGTTTATTCTTCACTCTTTAGTTTGTTACGTACCTACTGAACTTTCAAAATATTCACACACCTTTTATATCAAAACTGAAGACACCACAGTGTTCAATTCACTCGCGCTCGATTATTTCAACAAGTTACAAAAACAAATGTTCGCTTCGCTCTCATTGCCTTTGTGATATTATAATACTGCGAAAAAAAACTGATACATAAATAAGATTACTATGAATAATTGCAACTACATCCTAAATTAGTCGGTTTATACTTAGAAACAAACTTGGGGAATTCCCCAGTAAAAAAGCAGAAAGAGTACGTAGGGTTAACAATGTTACCATAGCAAAACTAAAAATATACTCAATTAGTGATCATAAAATGAACTGAAGAAATCTATACTACATGACGCGCATTGTTTCATAACTTGGTAATCGCGGTATGAAGTTTTCGTATCGCTTGAAAAGGGCTAGATTGCTCTTTTCGGGCTAAAGCATGAAAAAACGAGTTTACCTTCTGTAAAAAGTGCTAGATCTAGCCCGAAAAGAGCTAAGGTGGCAACACTGGGAAGACTATTGAAGACCAAATAGTAGTTAACTAGTGGGTGACGTGAGTCTGGTATCGTAGTAAATAATTAATTAGAGACAGTTATCGCTGGATATCTAAAAACATGTTAAAACATTGCTGCAGTCACCGGTGTTGGAGGCCTATAAATAGATCGCTGCATTTTTGTGGGTGTGACTGTTCATAAATAAAACAAGTTTAGTTGAGGCTTTAGTCACAGAATAGATGTTTGTATATATTAGGGTATAGATAAAATTGACATTACCTTACCTACTCTGTGTTTTGTTTTGTCACGTAGACTCGTTTTATTATCAAATGAAAGTAGATATTTCACACACATTGTTGCTAAAGTATGTTTTGTTTGAGATGGTATGTTTGTTGTTCTTTTTTTAAATAGAAATGACGGTAAGCGATATAATTTGCGCAGTAATTTCTGTAATCTTGCAGCATCTGCAGCACTATCTTATCTAGTAGTTAGTGATCTCATTCAAACCGGTCATATATCTATGACCCACCACACTGCACCCACTCATTTCCATAAAAACTTGAAACCCAAACATGAGCACAGAATTGCTCCTAACACAGTGTCACACTCTCAATGTCATGCAGTTACAGTATTGGTGGAACTACGACTATCGTGAAAGAAAATCGAATTAGGAAAATAGATAGATGAAGACTGAATAATATTGATCTTTTAGTTTTATCAGAGCTTAATCATGGCCAAAGGTGAAGAGGAAATTTTTACACACCGTATAGCATTCAGCCATGTAATGGCACCTCAACTAATTAACAGGTCAAACTCTTTAATGGCATTACCCTTTCTTCTAATATTGAGCTGCTATAAAATTAAAATCTTGCAATTATCTAAATAAATGAAGGTAGATAACATTGACGTCGTTTACGATACAAAAAATTGGTACCCGCAATTTGGTCTCCGCCGCTGTCTGCTAAAGTAAGGTAGGTAGATGTCGAAAAAACACTTGTCGTATCCTAATAAAATTACACAAATAGGATTCTATATACTATTCGGATTCTCTCCAATACACGGTGCCTTTAGTTGGAACGCGGTGCTCTGGTTGTATGCTTCGCCAAACTAAACACGGTGTCTGTAGTAGGAATACGAAGCTCCGGTTCTATGTCTCGATAGTTTACGTGTGACGTTGGCTGCATACAAATGGAAATGAGTCTGTCATGGCATGTAATCACTAAGGCGCCATAGAGTAAAGATAAATGGAGAATCTAATAAATCAAATTAATCTAATCTTACTAACAATAAAAATAAAAATAAAAGATATGCAAAGTAACTGCGAAACTTTAAATTACGGCGTACCACAAGGCTCCATCCTTGGTCTTTTACTCTTTATTATATATTTAAAAGACATAAATAAATGAAATCTGTCAGGTGACATAATACTATATTATGCTGACGACTTCCCAGGTAACTCATAAACGTCACAAATATGTGTATTATTTTCAATATAATTTTTTCTTTTTTTTTTCTTTTAATTGGACTTTTTACAATGGTTTTCAATCATCTTTATAGCCCTTTACAAAAATAGTTACAGCACTGATAACAAAATATGTGCCACATGTTAAATTTACTCTTGTTATATATATATATATATTTATCTTTGAATAGATTTGATCGCTCTATGTGTACTGCAAAAGAGTGTTGAGTTTGTGTATTCTGATCGCTCTCTCTTGCAGTACAAATATCAGAGCTAAACCTGTAGCTATTTTCCCATAGTTGAATACTTATCTCAATCTTGACTCCACCAATGCATAGTAAACCGATTCTAAAATATTTACACTAAGTTCATCTCGCAGGCTCCGAAACGCATAACATGCTGATGATATTGATCCATCTATGGGTTTTAGTCCATTTTTCCAATTTAATAACGAATCAACATGAACTCCTAAAAATTTTACTGAGTCTTTAACATCTATTTTTTCTCCATTTAACATTACATCTAAACTATCATTATCGCGTGATATAGACTTAAACAATATAATGTTTGTTTTTTATTTATTTATGATTAATTTAATAGCCATAAACCATAATTGAAAAGATTCAAAAGCCCTGTTTACAGTGCTGCTCAATGAGTCCGCAGTATCTTCGCTAACAATAGGATTAGTATCATAAGCGAATGCTATTATTTTCATATTTGAATTTATGTTTGTTGCTAGGTAAAGTAAATCGTTTGTGGATATAAGAAATAGGATTGGACCTAGTATCGAACCCTGTGGGACACGTATCAAAACCCTTCGGAAGTTTTTATGGTACACTACTTGAGCATTGTTCTCATTCATGTTTTTAACCTCTTCGTACATTTTCCTATTATTTAAGTACGACCAAAAAAGCTCTAGAACCTGTCCTTTTCACCATAATGTTCCATTTTAGCGAGCAATAAAGTATGATTTACGGCATCAAATGCTGAACTTAAATCCAAGAAGATTCCAGCTACCCCCAATTTTTGATTTAATTTATCAACCACATCGTTAACTAAAGTGATAATAGCTTCCAACACCCTTTTGATACCCAAATTGTCTGTTATTTATAACTCTCTGCCAGAGTCACGGAAGTCCAACACATTTCACTATACACACTGTCAGTAGAATTTTTAAAATAGAAAAGTGAATTATTTTCTATATATATAATATAAACACAATATGGCGCCCAAAATCCGCCATTGTTCTTTTTACCATTTTTTTTTAGTTAAGACGAAACGATTGTCGTAAGAAAAACCAAACTCGGCCAACGCGTTTGGTCTCTACACATACATAGACTGATAAATACATATACACATACATAACCATCCTTCGGCAGTCGGGTAAAAATATCTAAGTATATATTTTGACACAAAACTAGGTTTATATCCTCATTATTTTTGATATGAGCTATTAAACCAATCAAATAAATTATGATCAGCTGAACTGTTTGCACACGAGTGGCCACGTCCCTATAGAAATGGGAAAATCCCCTTAAACAATTATTTTTTTAAAGCCCGCTCAACCAATTCTGACTTCTATTGCATTAAGTTCGGACATGCATGGAGTACTGTTCTCACCTCTGGGATGGATCTGCCAAATGTCAACATGATGTACATACTTGAATCGATTGACAAACGGGCCAAGAGGCTTATTGGCAACGTTGCACTGGTCGCCTCAAAGCTCAGGATCGACGCCGAATGGCCAGTCTGTTGATTTTTTATCGGTTATAATTTGGGGAGTGTGCGATGGAACTGCACAATTTGATTCCACCTAGCCCTTTCCATCATCGAACAACAAGATATACGATACCGCGATGCGCCACCGGTACATGGTGGACATCCCACCCATACGTACAAAGCGATTGGCGAATACTTTCATTGTGCGTACAGCTAAGGAGTGTAATTCCCTGCCGGAGTCTATTGTTTCCTGAAAGCTACAACCTTCTTTAAGTTAAGAGTGAATAGGTTACTTCTAGGCAAGCATAATTCACCGTCGACCACATCATCGCTTACCAGCATACGAGATAGTGGTCAAACGCGAGCCTATCGATAAATAAAATAAAAAAAACTTTTTTACATAAATTACAACCGACTTCCAAACAAAAACACTACAAAGTGAAAAATAACTTCAATTTCGGAAGTCGGTGTTCCTGTTTGCGTTTCTTCATTTTTTGACACCGACTTCCGAAATTGAAGTTATTTTTCACTTTGTAGTGTTTTTGTTTGAAAGTCGGTTGTAATTTTTGTAAAAACGTTTTTTATTTTTCACTTTTTAGTTGTGGTACATAATGGACCAGTTCTATAGGCTAGGTACCTACGCGTATAGTGCCCAAAGTGAAGCTAGAATAGATTAACCCAATAACATGAAACTTAAAGGAAACCAGTGTAATGAGAGTATACCAGGGTGAACTGTTCACATCTGCATACCCCTTAAGAACGTACCAGTGTGATGTTATGTTATGAAATGGTGTAAACAATAAACAGACATGCGATTGGATCTATCCAGAGTGATTTGCCGTCATTTATTGAAGAGTTCTGATGTATTTCTCCGAAGTTCTTCATCAGATATTGATGAAAATTAAATGGGACCACATGACAAGCAACCGCTTTCAAATTAAAAAAGAATCATCAAAATCGGTTCGCCCAATAAAAAGTTCTGAGGTAACAAACATAAAAAAAAATGCAGTCGAATTGAAAACCTCCTTCTTTTTGCGAAGTCGGTTAAAAAACAAACAGCAGCTGTAGTAAACAGTATTGATAAGAAGTTCATGCTTTTTTTTATGTCATGTTTAAGTTTACGGAATTCATTGTCTAAATAATTATGTAATGTCATTTCAAATGGAGTATACCGTACACGTTATTATATTGTGTCGAAAATACATCGCATTGGTTGTTAGCGTCACCTCTGCGTAAACCTCCATTCTTTATACTCCCTAATGTTTACAATTTGTTGACGCACATTACGACATGACATTAGTTAAAGGAGTTTGCACCGTGATAACAAGGTAAAGAAAAGGAAATAGTTATCAGCAACTGTGCACTTGCTGAACATCTAAGCTCAGTCAGCTGACACTTGTGAGGTCAAAGAAGTATTGAGATAAAGATGATTATGGCCGACTCATACCATAAAACAGTAATAGCCATGTTTGAAATTCATATTTGAGTTATTATTCTTAGTTCAATGGAAATTAATTACCTAATTAATTATAAATTGTTGTCGCTATAGAAGATTGGCGTTGTAGTTTGATTAATACCAATGATATTTTTATTCGCAGACCCGAATTATGCTCATTGGTGACATCTAGTTCAATTTAACAGAAGCTCCAAACAATGTTTAATACTGGAAAGACTAGATGGCGCTACTGTTATCAATATTTTATTGTTGACAAAATATTGTTATCAAACCCAACGGAATGTTCATGAACTTTTATCGCAGTATACAATTAACGCTAATTTAGGTTCATCTTAAAAATAGGTAGTGAGTAGGTATGTAATTATTGTAATGTAAACAAAGTTTGAACCTTTGGCTCTTAATCGGAAAATATAGGGTCAGTGACAAAGTTATTAATGGTCGTCAAGGTTATTATTGACCGACAATTTCATGAAATACTGTACAAACATTTCATGATATGGCCATCCGTTTTATCTAAAACGGGTCCATAACTTAACTTCGCGAGTCATATTAGTTCGTGTGGGCTTAGTGCGAGTTTTTACTCACGCTGGTTCATGTAAACGTCAATTTGTATTGAAAGTGGAATACGCGCCACTAGTGATAGAATGCAGAAACTTCTTTTTTGTACATAAGTTGACTTAAGATATCGTTTACGTCAACGCGATCGGGACGAGTAAAAACTAGAAATAAGCCCACTGGATCTTATCATTCAAACGCCAACGTGAGATTTGTCACTCGACGTTTGGCCACATCATTAATGTTCCGTGTGAGATATTCTTGATAACAACGATTTTTACTATTTTATACTAGGGACCCCACCGATTTCAGAACTAGATGGCGTTGGGATCGAATTAGATCATGCTATGGTTTTGTTACATGGAACTATTTATTATTATTGTACACCACACAAATATGTACAGGACAAACATTCACAAAACAGGTGTACAACGGGCGGTCTTATCGCACAGGGCAATCTCTAACAGTCAACCTTTGGATGGACTGTACGATAGGAGAAGAATTTAGGGCTGTCAGTGTACAAAATTACATACTTAAATAATATAACTTATATAACGCTCTTGGGATCCTTTCTTTTCGCATAATGTTCTTTAGCCTAATATACTTCGGCATAACGATTTTGGCACAATTTGTTTTGGCATAATAATACCTTGGCATAATTTTTTTAGGCATACATTTTATGTTGGCATAATCATCTTAAAGACTTATTTGTTTTGGCATAAATTTGATTCGCATAACTTTAGTAGGCCTAATGACTATTAGCATGACGTTAGTAGGCCTAATGACTATTAGCATAATAATATTTAGGCATACAATTAATATAAATAACAAAAACAATTTTCATGCAAATGATTTATTATACATAACATTATGTAACTTAAACGATTTTTCAATCGCAAGATAACTTTTATGTGAAGAATATATTAGATTTTTTGACAGGTTTTTGTATAAAAAAATATGTCAATCAGTTAACTTCTATTATGAGAAATAAATATGGCGGTTGTTCCTCAGATAGAAGTTAACTGATTGAAACAGTGGTCCTTAATTATGTATAATTATTTATTTTAGGTGTATATTTTTAGCAATTGCTTGTAAATATGCTAGTTTAGAAGTATACTCATCTTTTTTACTAATATTTTTTTCAATTCTTTTGGTTTTGTCCGTGTATTTTTCCTTTTTTTTTTGGTATAAGTGATGTTCCGACATCCAGTTTATCTATTTCAATGGTTTGATGTTTTATTTCTTGAGCGAATTTTTTTGCCAAAAAATAAAATCCAGGTTGGTGTTTTCCCACAAAATGTGCAAATCTATTGTGCCATGCCTCTGCATGATTTTGTGTCCTAGGTCTATTTTCCTTTTCTAGTAGATACGTACTCCAGACTTTGGTTGGAAATGGTGGTGGTGAACTTGTAGTGCCCCATACATAATTCTGATCAAACCAATTTGCTATAGTTTCTGTAACAATTAAATAATATTGTTGGTTAAAAATTTAATATGATGTGCAACAAAAGTTAGTGACAGAACCGAATTGCTGCAAAACCGACTCTACGTAGTCTTGTTTGTCCTACCCCTAGAGTGTAATTTAAAATCGCGTAGGCGCGTAGGGTCGAGGCGGCCCACGGGCTGAGGAGCAGGCGGCTGCGACCGCAGCTTCGGCTTGTTGGCCGGCTTCGCCGGCCAGCCTCAGCCGCGGTGGTGAGCGAACGGCATACTTTATTTATTTTACTCAATAGTTTAAGGACCAAACTAGAATATAATATCAAAAAATTATACATATTATTTGAAATCTTTTTTTTACAACTCTTCAAACTTTATAGTTTTGACGGACGTCTATGTTAAGCCCGTTCACTTCATCACCTTCAAATTGATTTTATCGTTATACATTGCAGGAAAAGGTATAATGTATTATATATTTCTAGAAACTTCGTCTTTTGAAGAATATGAAACACCTATTATGTATTTTATATTATATTAACGTTTACCTTAAAATAATTGCAAAATAAATAATGGTTAAAAAAAAGTTTATTTAAAGTTCATCGAGACTTTTGACAGTTACCCATGTTTACCCATGCTTTACATTTAATGTTGATTTGTAGCCTAGCTATCCATAAACATGATCAAATAAAAAAAAGTTGTGAATATTTGCGATTTTCGGAGTAATTTGTAAAAATGTGATAAAAGTCAGGAACCAGAAAACCGCTCGCTATCTATTGCGGTTTGAAATGTTCCTGTTTACATCAATAGTTTGCGGTAAGTTTTGTAATTTATCATTGATATTAGGATCTTATCTTTTTTGCACTCATATTACGTGTGAAAATATTAATCAACAAGATGCACACTACCCTCATATTGCATATAGTATATAAACAGTGGTTTCATTTCATTTTAAATAACAGAATAGTGGTGAATTAGAAGAAGAAGAAGTGTAATTTTTACCAATACAATATAATTACGTGTTTTGTTAACTCTTCAAAATGTCTACTTTCAAGTGTTCTAAACGTGAAATAATACTTTCGTATATCGAAGGAGGAAAATCGTTGGAGGCATTATCAACCGTTTTAAAAGAAAATTATCATGTATCTGAAGACAACTTATGTTTCATCCTCAGTGATTTTCAAAGACATATTATTCCCACTTTTAATAAACGATGGACAGAAGCTTCACGGAAAAAGGATTTTTTACGACTTTACATAATTCTGCAAGCTCTTTCATCGGGTATAATGATAAATTCTGAAAAATTTGGCAGTTATGCTATGGAGACTGCCAGAATCTATGTGAGCAATTATGAATGGTACTACATGCCATCTTCCGTTCACAAAATTTTGATTCATGGAGAAAGTGTCATAAAGCATTTTGCAGTACTTCCTATTGGTCAACTTTCAGAAGATGCACAAGAATCTCGTAATAAGGATTATAAAAAATTTCGTCTACATCATGCTAGAAAATGCTCAAGATCCGCTACAAACGAGGATGTATTTCATACTCTTCTTTATACTTCAGATCCATACATAACCAGCATTAGAAAACCGTATACTAAAAACGTGAAGGAACTTGACGAAGACACCTTAGATCTTTTGAAAGTAAACGAATTAATTTCAGATCCCGAAGTTCATCAAGTATAATTAACATACCTAATATTTAGTAAAGATTACAATTAATTAATTAACTTATCATAAAAAACATTTTTATGAAATATTACGATTAAAACCGATTTTAATCATAAATATAAAAAAAAAAAAATATTATTATTTAAATTGATATGTATTTTGATGTACTATATGATATTAGGTTTTCGTAAACATTAAAATAATAGTATACATTGTTAAAAAATAAATATTGGACATTTTTTATAATTTTGAATTTGTTTTATTTTATAATGTAAGGTTTTACATTCAATCATAATAAATTATATTAGATTTGAAGCATACACTATTCTATATCTGTGCAAAATTTTAGAACATAATATTCAGAAATAAAAAAGTTATTGATTTTTATCAGAAACAGACCTTTATTTTCCATAGTGCGCCGGAAGCCCGCAGCGCCGGAGCCGAGACAGAAACCCTGCCTGCTGCATGTTGCCTGCTCGCTTGAATGCTGCATGCTTGCTTGCATGCTGCATGCTTGCTTGCATGCTTGCTTGCATGCTGCATGCTTGTTTGCTGCATGCTTGTTTGCTGCATGCTTGCTTGCATGCTTGCTTGCATGCTGTATGCTTGCTTGCATGCTGTATGTGTAAATAAATTTATGCTTTAGGATATTATGCTTAAAAAAGTTATGCTTTAGAACTTTATGCTTAATAAATTTATGCTTTAGAATATTCTGCTTAATCATTATTATGGTTAGAGAAATTATGCTTAAAAAAATTATGCGTAAGCTGTTATGCGTAATTATATTATGCGTAAATATAATTATGCCAAACAAAATTATGCTAAGATATATTAGGTCTTAAAATTTTATGCAAATGGATAGGGAACCAACGCTCTTTTACCATATTCTTAAATTGTTTCTTTCTTGGCAGTGTTTGAGCACGTCTTATTTCAATTGGTAATACATTCTACAACCGAGCCGCTTGAAAAAGATTTATCAAAAAAGGAAGTGGAATGCATAAGAATATTTAATTTTAAATTTTTCGATGATCTCAAGGACCTAGAATGGGTGCCACAGAGGAACTGAAAGCGTTCTTTGAGATAAAAAGGAGTAAAAGGATTAAATAACACGTTATAAAGCAAAGAAAGTACGTGGGCATTCCGGCGAAGGCGAATAGGAAGCCATTTGAGCTAAGTACGAAATTCAGAAACGTGATCATACTTGCGCAAGCCAAATATGAATCTGATACAGAGATTTGGAAGTCGCTCAAGCTTATCCAATTGGTCTTGGGTGAGATAAAGATAGCTGGCATCAGCATAGTCCAGGATAGGGAGAAGAAGAGATTGTGCTAACACAATTTCAGTGGTGATGAGAAGAAAATTACGAAGACGTCTCAGAGAGCCCGCAGAAGCAAACAGTTTGCGACTGACTTCCTGCAGTTGTTTGGTCCAGGCTAGAGTGCAGTCGATATAAATCCCCAAGTTCTTTACAGTGTTAGCTATAGTAATAATGGTGTTGTTGAAAGAAACCTGCGGAAGCATCGACCAATCAATTCGAGGAACAGTCCGGGAACTACCAACAACAGTCACCTGAGTCTTCGTCGGATTAATCCTCAGCCGAAACTCAGCACTCCAGTTATCTATTCGAGCCAGGTCCATATTAATTGTCTCAATGGCATCTCGTAACTCTCCAAGAGGGGCTTGGAGTAGATACATTGCAACGCAATACACACAAAGAAAAGATAATAAAACAATCATATGCCTGTTTCGAGGATTATTTCTTCGTGAGCCTTTGTCGATTTTCGTAGGGTAATATTAGGCTGGTTAGGGAAACAGCCTAATATTACAAATATAATATATTGATTAAGTAATGATGAGTGTGGTAATAGAAAAGGAAACGCATTGCGCTTAAATTACACTGCATACTCGATAGCAAGCCTAACCCTCAGTTTCCCAGCTCAAAATTACCGCAGAATTAATGTGACAAATTGTCAAGCACGCGTTATCTGTTGTGATTGGCTGTTGAGAATTCATTCTACCAATCACAGCACATAACGCGTGCTTCGTGCGACTGGTAAGATTGGTGGGGTAGGAGCCAATTTTAGGGTAGATATCATATTAACGCCACGGAAAATCCTAGCAGATATGGATGCGAGGGTCTATAATCGAATTCTCACTACCCTTAAAAGTCTATAATGCCTACCAGGAATCGCCGCGGTAAGGCTGAGGCGGAGGAGGATAAGGATATTGCCTCCTTCTTTGAGACTGTGATAGTCCTACCAGGAGGCCGACAAGCGGGATCGTAAAGAGGCCGATTCCTATTTTTTGAAGCACCTAATAAGTCATTGGACTCATCAGTCGTTCTCATTCGTCAGTTCTCGACAGCCATTTTTTTATTATTCGTTCTTTCAGTAGGTATTTTACAAGTTCTATGAATACAGTTCATACCATGGTAAAGGAAAGATTTGAAATAAAAAAGTTGTTTAAAAAAAATATAATTATTCCTAAGCACTAGTATATAAAAAAGATAACCTTATAATAATAATATAAGTAGATAATAGTACTTTGCACCTGCCCACAATAGATGATCAACTTCGCTTAAAATAAGGCACTATAAAGATCGTAACTGACTTATACGACACCCCTCGCACCAGGCAACATAATGTTCATTGAAATGTGAGCTTCAGGGCGTCCTCTGTAGACATACTTTACATTGACAGCAAAAATTAACAGATAGGTCGCTGTATGCGAGCTTAGAGACTGCTAGTTGTAAACGCGTGGACAGCTAGTTGCCTGCTAGCACCGGCGCGTGGACAGCGATCAGTCATCTCCGTTTAAGGCGGTGTTGTGCGGGAGCGGCGTTGGAGCGGGATCGTGTAAATAAACTACGAACTTTATAATTATATTTTTTATACCAACGGTTTTTACATTTGTTTTTATTAACAACATAATAGTTGCTTTGAGGATTTTACAGCAACCAAACAGATTAGCTGTCTTTTGTTTGAAGAGATCAATAGTATTGATATTAGAAAATTAATTAATAATATTAATCTATTAAAACAAATTTCTATATTCGAGGTTATCCTCTCAACTCAAAAGGTACAATACCGAGTGCTTCACAATTATTTCAGTTTCAATTTAAATCATTCAAAAAATATTAGTTTTCTAACCTTGATACAGATATTATAAATACAGTTATATTCATGTTTTTTTCTTTGAAAAAGATTTTTCATTTATAATAATAATATTTTTTATATATCTATGTGATGTATCTCCGTTAAAAATAATTATATTTAAAGTATTTACAACATAAATCTTACAAGAACTTTACAAAAATTAGTTAACAGTTTCTTAGGTAATACCTACCTAACCGCAATGTCCCATTCACTTAATTCAACAATAAGGCACTTAGGGTAATTACTAACTTCTACTATTCAGAGCCATCTATCTGTTCTATATTTATAATTTCACTGAGGTGTGCCAAAGTGATTTTTTCCTAAGAAGAAATCACCCAAGATTTAGTATATATCAGCGAAATACATGGAATCGCTGAGAATATACGGGCGAACCGGAGAACTATGGTTTTGGTTCCCCTAAAACAATAAGCTCTAGAATTCCCCGTACCCAAATCTTTCACCGAAGCGAACTTGGTCAAATATTTAAGGCAATTTGAAAATATGTCTTATGTTAATAATAATAAAGTTAATTTGGTGCTAGCGAAACAACGCCAATATATGCCAAAAATACACCAAGTGTAAACAACAAAAAAGTGGTTGAGTCAGCAATTTCATTTTTCTACGCATACATCTTCTTCAGTTCCTTTCTTAAGATCTTTCCAGACGCTGTTTTAGGAATATCATCAACGAACATGACTTCTTCTATCTTCTTGTACACTGCTACCTTACTCGCGACAAAGTCTTGGATCTCTTCCTCAGAAATTTTCAAACCATTCTTTCTGATGATGAACGCTTTGGGTACTTCACCAAAGAATTCATGGGGAACGCCAATGACGGCTGCCTCTGCAACTGCCGGATGAGACCGAAGAAGACTTTCTAGTTCTGCTGGTGCTACTTGCATGCCTTTGACCTGGTGATGTAATAAATAAGGTTATATTTTGCTGGATTAAAGTGGTAGATATCGAAGATGATAAGGATCAGGAAGTATATTAAAATAATCAGACATAGGTCATAGATAAACTTTGAAAACTTAACAAAAATAACAAACCATTAGGTCCATTGAGAGAATGGAAGAAAGGAGCCAGTTAGAAACTTACGATAAATAAAAAACCTTTTTACAAAAAAACTCTACCGATTTCCAAATAAGAAAACTACGAAGTGAAATATAACTTTACTTTTGGAAGTCGGTGTCTTACATAGTTACCAATTTATTGCGTTATGGACACCGACTTCCAAAAATAAAGTTATTTTTCACTTTGTAGTTTTTTTTACTTGGAAGTCGGTAGTATTTTTTTGTAAAAAGTATTTTTTATTTTATTTTTTGTTGTACCTGCCTAATAGGCAAGTTGTTTAATAAGGTACCTATAACGCCAGAATAGATTACCTGAATATCGAGAAACAAGAACATAACAGGTGAAATGAAAGATCTGCGTACCCCTTAAGAGTGTACTGGCGTGATGTTACGAAATGGTATAAACAATAAACAGACATGCGTTTGCAGCAATCTCGAGAGATTTGCCATTATTTATTGAAGAGTTCTGTTTTATATCTTCGAATTTCTTCATCAAATCTTCGCCTAATTAAAATGGGACTAATTTCAGAACATACTCTTTCAATCAAAAATAATTTTCAAAATCGGTCCACAATTGACGGAGATATCGGTGAACATACATAAAAAAAACATACATAATGTCGAACATAAAATCGCGAAGTTGGTTAAAAATAAGGTTTCATAATCAAAAGTTGAATTGAAAAAGTTTTCCAGTGTTGAAAAGATAATAGAGATATAATTAAGAAGAAAATTTGCTGTATCAGCACAATAACTGCGATAGCAAGAGTAGGAATATGATGCATTGCAAGAAGTATCAGACGTAGAATATCTTACCTTAATAAGTTCCTTAATCCTGTCAGTAATTAATAACCCAACGCCAGGTTTGAAGTGGCCCATGTCTCCGGTCTTGAAGAAACCGTCCTTGGTCATGGTTTCTTCAGTTGCTTTAGGGTTTTTATAGTATCCCTTCATGACTGAAGGGCTCCTGATGTACAATTCTCCCGACTGGAAACAAAATTCAACGACAACTCAATAAACATTTTTGATTAAATTCAGGCAAAATATTGATGAAATTCGATCAGGTGGATTAGTTGTAAAGCAAATTTGACATGACGCCATTAAATCTAAAACCGTAATAAAGCAACGAAATAATGTTCTATTTAGTAGAGATATCCCCGATGGTAATAGTGGACAGCACCACTCAAAATTTATTTGTTTAGAAAAATGGATTCATGACATTTCCGTATACAAACATACAATCGTCACAATTACCGTCAGCTAACCCCCGCGGCTTCGCTCCCGTCAACTGGCTATATACCTACCTACCTCCTATCTTTCTACTCTATCTACTGTATCTACCTACTCACCTGCCCTACCGATCAACCTACCTACCCTACCCTATCCTACATACCTACTTGCCTACCCACCTACCCTATCTATCCTACCCTACCCTCCCTACCTGCCAATTTCTTAAACTATTTATTTGAAAAAGAACTTTTGTTTCTACCGGCGATCTAATTAAATTTTAGAACACAAAAGCAACTATTGTGACTTAACTATAATAGTGAGATATATTCTCGTGCAGAATTTTTTGTAGGTAATAATGAGTACTTTAATCATGTAGTACATAATTTTTATGTATCATCAATAGTTTTCTCAGCGCACGCCAAAATTATAGGAATATAATAATACAGAGTGGCAGTGGTGGAATTTAGTGTATTTGTTCAGATAGAATATCTAAAAGATTGACGGTTGATTGTACATAACTACCGTAAAAACTAGGTAGCATAGCAACCTATCAACACTTCCTCTCAAGCAACCATCCATCATGTACTCACCCACAGCATGCTCAACTCTGCTCAAGCACTCAAGGCTAAACCAAAACCATACACACACCTCTCAAACCTAACGCGAGGCAATGGCTTGGTTAAAGCATCGGCTAAATTGTCTTCAGTTGGGATGTACTCCAACCGAATTAAACCCTCACTAACACAATGACGAACAAAATTATACCTTATGTCTATATGTTTTGTCCGCCGGTAAGCAACAGGATTGTTCGCCATCGATATGGCGCTCTGGTTGTCTACAAACAACTTGACAATTTTCGAGTTCATGTTCTTAATCACATGACTCACCAACCTCTGCAGGTACACAGCTTCCTTGGATGCTTCAGATAAACTGACGTATTCAGACTCACTTGACGAAAGTGACACGCAGTTTTGTTTTCTGCATTCCCAAGAGATCATATTCGCTCCAACCTTAAAAATGAATCCCGAATAAGACTTCCTGTCTTTAATGTCTCCTCCCCAGTCTGCATCTACGTAACCTGTAATATAATGACTACCGTTACATTTATCTACTGATTTCCGAAACACAAGGCCTAAGTTCCGAGTACTCTGTAAATAGCGTAGAACTCGCTTAGCCGCCTTCATGTGTATCGATCGGCAACATGAATTATACTGAGCTAAGAAGCTCACAGCTGCTGAGATGTCGGGCCTCGTGTTACAGGCTAGGTAATTTAATGCACCAACCAACGACTGGTATCGTAATTGTTCTTGGCGATTCAACTCCTCTCCACCCCCATCTGCCAAAACCTTATGCAGATCCAGTTCCAGCGGAGTTTTTGCTGGTTTGCATTGATTCATACCATGATCCTTTAGAACAATATCAATAAACTTCTTCTGATGTAAGAAAAACGTACCTTCTTTACCTCGTTCTAAACTCATGCCTAAACACTGCCGAGCTTCCTCTAAATCCTTCACTTGAAAGTATTTCCGCAGTCCTGTCAATAGCTTCTGCTTACTTTCCATATTTTCAAAAAATATAATAAAATCATCGACATACAAGCAAATAAAAATATCATCTTTATAATATAAACAACTATCTAACTCTGAACGTGTAAATGACATTGACAACAAAACATCATTTACTTTCTCGTTCCATGAGCGACTTGCTTGTTTGAGACCGTATATTGCTTTCTGCAATAAACAAACTTTTTGTTTTCGACCTTCTCCGTCAAAACCTTCGGGTAATTGCATATAAACTTTCTCGTGTAAATCACCGTTTAAAAACGCAGTATTTACATCGAAATGATGCACCTTTAAATCATTTTCAGCAGCCAACGCCAGCAATAACCTTAGAGTTGATCTTCTTACGACGGGTGAAAACGTTTCAAAATAATCCACACCGTATGACTGCGTGAAACCTTTCGCGACCAGTCTGGCTTTGTAAGTCAGGTTTCCGTCCGCATCAAACTTATATCTGTAGATCCATTTGTTTCCCACTATTTTGGTTCCTGGTGGTTTCTCAACTACCTTCCAAACGTCGTGCGCCTTCATAGACGCCAACTCTCGTTCCATTGCTGCTTGCCACTGATGACTGTCAGACCTTTGTAATGCTTCCTTATATGATCGTGGTTCTTCCTCTACTTCGTGCGTACTATGGTAGCAATACAGTCCGCTGTGTGCGTTACGCAACCTATTCCTCAGAGGATACCTAGGTCCTACCGCTTCATGCACATCAGCTGTACCGGTCCTTTCAGCTGTACGATCCTCAATGATAGATTCTTGCCTAGAAGCCTCATTAAGATCTTCAGACTCAGCTGCACGAGTAGGTACCGCGCTAGCTTCTACTTGTACACCTGTTGTTTCTGCGATCTCTTCCGAATCTTCATAATAAGAATCTTCTGCCATTGACGTACGAGGAACCGTTCGTGAAGAATCACCGATTTCCCATACAACAGCATTGTCTTCCTTTTCTACAGTCTTTAAGAGAGATGACGACCTTACATTTGAACCAGTTGCCGACGTCTTTAAATCGGAACTTTCAATAAATGTTACGTCTCTTCCTGTTATTATCCGTCTAGGATTGCTAAAATCCGCAAAGCGATAACCCTTCGTATCTTCGCAATAACCGACGAAGATATATTTATTTGCCTTAGCGTCCCATTTCTTCCTCTTCTCCTTTGGAATATGCACATACGCCGTTGACCCAAAAACTCTCATATGATCCAGCTTTTGTACCTTCCCTGTCCACAACTCCTCCGGAATCTTACCGTTATTAGCGCTATGAGGCAGTCTGTTTTTCACGTATACCGCTGTGTTACAAGCTTCTGCCCAAAACTTTTGATTTAGCGCTTTATCCATGAGCATAGTACGTGCCATCTCCGTTACAGAGCGCAACGACCTCTCCGCGACTCCGTTCTGTTCAGCAGTGTAGGGGACCGTCAACTGGTGCCTTATTCCCTTACTGGAAAGAAATGCATTAAAATCTTTACTAACAAATTCTGTCCCATTGTCCGTTCTCAGTCGTTTGACTGTCAATCCGGTCTCATTCTCCATATGCCTCACAAACTCCTTGAAGAAATTCAAAGTTTGTGACTTCTCCCTAAGAAAATAAACAAACATTTTCCTAGTGACATCATCCACGATGATAAACATATAACGAGCACCCCCATAAGAACGTTCCGACATTGGACCACACAAATCGGCGTGTAATAAGCCGAGTTTGTCAGTAGCTCGCCCTGCTTCACCCTTTGGAAAAGGTAATCTATGTGCCTTACCTCTTATACAAGCGACACAAGGATCCATTACACTTTTACCTCCAAGTTCGATCTGTGGAAGCTTTTGTAAATCAGCCAGATTTACGTGCCCAAGCCTCCGATGCCAAAGCGCCAACGAGTCCTCAGCTTGAACCGTAGCCAAAGCCCCTTCTACAACAGGAAAACAGTCATCCAATTTATAGATACCTGAGACTTCACTCGCAGTCACCACAAGCTTACCCGTAATTTGACCTATCGACTGGTGAAACATCCTACAACCATCAGAATCAAATATCACCTTCCACCCATTCTGCACCAACTTCGAAATCGATAAAAGATTAACTTTCAAGCCGGGTACATAATAACAATCTTTTATAGGTAATAAAACTCCTTTCAACCTTACCATAATGTCACCCTTACCCTCACTTGACATTTTGTCATCATTCGCACATGTCACAACATTCTTATCAGTTATCATAAAGTCTCTAAACCAGTGCTTCTGAAAACTCATGTGGTTCGACGCTCCACTGTCCAGATAAAATGCCGAGGGGCTGAAGGAATCGTGTACCGACAGTGAACAGCCAAATGCAACTTTCTTCGACTTCGTAGAAACCGTTGATTTGCCTTCACCATCTACTTCCTTTACCAGCTTCGAGCAGTCTGCCTTCTTGTGACCTTTCTGGCCACATCTAAAGCACTTGAGCTTTAAAACTGAATGCTGAACTTGTTTCCTTGTTACTACTAACGCCGAGTTCGCATCCAACGCATCTTTCGAAGAACTCTGACCGGAATCCTCTTGTAACAGCTTCTGACGTACATTTTCAGACGTAAGTTTCATACCTGAGTGTTCTAGTGCCATTCGCAATGGTCTATACTCATCAGGTAGACCTCTCAGTAGTACTACGGCTATCAAATCGTCATCAAAGCTCTGATTAATCTCTTTCAGCTTTTGAGCGTGACTCATCACCGATGCGACATATTCGTGCATAGACCTGTGATTCTCTAGCTTTTCATCTAAGAGATTATTCATTAAAGATATCCGTCTGTTTATACCTTTATCTTCGAAAATAGCTGCCAACGCATCCCACACCTCCTTAGCGTAAGAAAGACTTTGCACATACGGATACAGATGCGGCTCCAGGTGTAGACATATCAACGTGAAAGCCTCCTGATCCTTTTCTAGTTCTGCAGAATCATCTTTCTCCGGTAGTGAAGACGTGTACTTGAAACGTTTTTCGCGAATTAGTAACATTTTGATTGCGAATTTCCATGACGTATAATCTTCTAATCCGTTTAATTTGGCGACAGAAAATTTCGTAGTCTGGGACATGACCTATAGGAATATAATAATACAGAGTGGCAGTGGTGGAATTTAGTGTATTTGTTCAGATAGAATTTCTAAAAGATTGACGGTTGATTGTACATAACTACCGTAAAAACTAGGTAGCATAGCAACCTATCAACAAAAATTTATGAATTTTATAAGCAAAATTTTGCTACTTTGGGTTACATTATTCCAATTTTCATAAGGATCTCTAATTTTTTTTGAAAATAATTTAAGCCTATGTTACTCGGGATTATTATAGCTTTCCATAGTTATTTGTTTTTAATAGGTCCATTAGTTTCAGAGCCTATTCGGTACAAACAAACACAAAAATCTTTCCTCTTTATAATATTTGTATAGATGTGGGCATTTACCACTACTAGAATCTTGCCTCCCTAGAGCATTGTAACTTCGTTCGCTCTAGCGATTCTTCTTTCAAATATCAATATAATTATTTTTTAAACTTCTTACTTGTCCAATAGGCAGGGTTTCCCCAGTGATTGGATCAGCAAACTTTAGCTCAACACTGGCCATGGGAACTCCACAGGCATTGAAGTCCACGTTCTTTGTGCCCTTGAATGTAGATGTTGCTATTGACGTCGTTTCAGTCATACCAAAGCCTTGGTTGAACTCGATGGCACGCTGAAAGCAGAGACAGGAAGGTCGATAAAATTATAAAAAGGCAAATTTTAAATCAAATAACCGGCCAAGTGCGAGTCGGCAAATAAATCACGTTTGTTGTATGGGAACTACTAAAAACAGAATAAAATAAATATTTATGTGGGGCCATATATATATTTATTTTATTCTGTTTTTAGTATTTGTTGTTATAGCGGCAATAGAAATACATCATCTGTGAAAATTTCAACTGTCTAGCTGTCACGGTTCATATGATACAGCCTGGTGACAGACAGACAAACGGACCGTTGAGTCTTAGTAATTGGGTCCCGTTGTACGGTGAGGAACCCTGAAAAGTGCTAGCACGAAGACCAAGACAAAGGATGGCAAGACGAGCTAGACTGCTTCTTAAGTCACTCGAGCTAGATTGCTTGAGAGATTAAAATAAAACTTAAAAAGCCATGAGAGGGAGTAGAGGGAGGTTTTTGCTCGGCAGTGGGATATTAAGAGGCGTCATACATACGAAATAATAATGATTACACTGAGTGTGTGTAATAATGTGGGTTATGTTTCACAGAATAAAAAACAACAAAAAGTTTTTTTTTTTAGTCTTGAGATTCATATTTGAAATAGTCAATCCCTAGAATCACCATCAAAAGTAGTAATATCATGCCGTTATGTTATGTCACGGTCTATAAGACAAGGACGAACCTATTGCCCTATCTTATTATAGCAATAGGCACGTCTACATAGTTAAAGTTGATGGATCTTGATTTAAATAACTGGGACAAGACACTATTTGGTATTGTTAACGTTGTTTTCCTTAACAAGCAATTAGGTATGAGTCCAAAGGTTGGTAATGTTAGGTAGGTCAGTTATTTTATACAACGGGTAACAGAATAAACGCAAAACTAGAAAAGAGGCCACCACTTTTCAGATTATGTTAGACAAATAAAGAAAACCCACCCACAGTTGCATCATCTTTAAAATTATTGAAGGTTTGATTAAAATAAATTAATTGATATCATATAATCTAAGATTAAACTTTTATGACTATGTTTTTCCAAACTGAAGATATAATGGCTTACTGGTGGATAGTGCCTAACCGGATACTATAGAAGGCCTCCAATGCAAGCATTCATAATGCTAGATACTAGGCATTATTGATAACAATAAAAGATGTTATGAAGCAAAAGATAAGACCATTAAATAAAACAATGCGTCAAGGCAAGATGACAAAAGTTCAATGAACACGCAAGTGGGAGAGAACAATAAAAGATGTCACAAATGACGCAAACATAAATGATAAAAACATCGAAATCTTCTTGTCTGTCGGTTTCATAGTAATTAAATACTCGCAATATATTTTTCTCTTGTATTCGCCAGCCAGTATCATCATTCGCTTTCGTATCCTTTATATCAATCCTCACAATATCCATTTTTTCTTTCCCTTTACCTCCACCGAAATTAGTACGTTCTAATTACTATCCTAGTTATTAACGCAAATGGAATAATAGATAGGAATATGAAATATACGTGTGTAACACATCCAACAACAACAAAGGTGAAGAGAGAAATAAAAAATGGATGGATTGTGTAAGGAATGAAAAGAAAGAGAATACTAAAGTGAAACCTACCAGAGAGAGAACGGAAGAGAACTAAATCAACCAACAACTAGGAGTTATCAGGATGGTAGACCGAAGAAGTAGTAGCAGGAAAAGGCGAGCTTCATTTTAGCATCTCGTAGGAAATACAGTTTTAAATATCTTAATTTGACCCAGTATTCAGCTACGGCAACACCATTTGCTGACAGATTGATAAGGTCCTCATATGTTCAGACGACATGCGATAAAGGAAAAATGGCGAGCTTAAAATTAACTAGTTAACTTACTCTACTCTTTTGTAAGATTGCTTCGACGTCTGAAGCAGCCAATGGTGCGGCACCGCAGATGATGTGTCTGACGTGACGATAGTGAGTTTCATTCACGTCTGGGTGCTTGCCTAGGAGGATCGCTGCAATGACAATTAATTTGTTTAAAGTCTGGCACAGCAAAATGCTATAAACCTGGTTAAACTTAACAGTTACGTGATTATTTTTTATTGCACTTTACAGTGATTTGTTTTGGATGCCCAAAAATCTTTACATCAAATATGTTTTTTATTGTTACAAGATTTTGATCACAAACTATTATAACTTGCGATATATTGTTTTCGTTAAGTGTACTTTGAGCTTAAATATTTTAAAAAACACTGTGTTTTTATCATTATTAAACTACATTCGCTTGGTAATTCTTCTCGTTATTGGCCATAGGTATTCCAGAATTATATAGAGAACTTATGAAACGATCATCATAATTTTATAATTACCACTGACGATCGATTATTGCAAATACCGTAAGTTTGGCATAAATCCTACGAGGTCATGAAATCTCGATATTTTGTCAACAATCTTACGCGATTTATAATAAACTTACGGTGTTACCAATAATCCGGTGACAAAGATACTAATGCTTCTGAAGCTATATTGTTCTGCCACCATTTGTTTAGTAAACAAGAGCCTCAAGCAATAACTAGGATAACTATAGACTCCATGAAAGATAAAACAAAATTACTTACCAACAGGAGGTACGATATAAAGCAAGGTAGTCTTGTGACTCTTCAAGATGTCCAAATATGTACTGGCAGAGAACTTAGCCATAGTGACCAACTTGCAGCCTTTAGTAAGATGCCCGATGAGGCCGATCACAAGACCGTAAATGTGGAAGAACGGCAGGAATGCTGGGAGAATATCTTGGAAATCACCTGGAAGTATAATAATAAGTATGACTGAGTCAAATATGGAATAGAATGGAAAACATTTACTCAAAATATACACGACACAACACAGCAATAGCAATCTCAAAGTTATAGAGATAATTAGAAAAAAAAGTGCAGTGCACTTCTCGCTCAGTGCAGGTTGGCAAAAGCCACATGTTTTTTTTTAATTATTCGTGTCTAGTATATAGGTATAAATAATATACTTAAGATAACAACAACTTTTGTCTACGACCATCTCAGCTGCATGTTGTTTTTGTTCATGTTTTTGTCAGTTTTTTTCTCAAGCCTTGAATATTTTAGTAAGTTAGCAACTTATTTACAAAATATTTTATACGTATTATAATAAAATCTTTCTAATGTTCTTGTTTATTTACCTTTATAAACAAGCAATGAGACGAATTAAACAGAGAGGCCAGTATAATTAACAAATTAATGATTAATTACTGATTCTTGGATGGTGCTCGAAACGATGCCCATTTCTATCAGTCTGATATGCACTTGTTCCACCGCCGGCGACGAAGAAAACAACAAAAGATTCAGGATCCCGTGTCAATAAAAGAGACATATATTAATAGTTGATCGCTGGCTGTTCACACTGCCGCCGGCGAGTACTCTCTCTTCACAAGTTTGTCGCTGCGACAAGATATATCAGAGATAATACTCGCTCAGCGATATTCCCTCCGCGATGCTCGCTTGGCGGTCCGAACTCACGCCGAGAGACCATCCAACCAACGCGTGCAGGACTGGCCGCCCAAGTGATTGGTGCGTAATCCCCCGTCGCACAAAATCACACCCTCATAGCCGCGCGATAAAAATATCGGATCTACAAACTCGCTTCTCGCTGCTCGCCAACTCCTATTTAGGTTCTAGCTCTACTCGCTGATCGTGGGCGGAGGGAAAAGTGCCATATGCTAATGAAAGATGATTTGGCTAGATAGGAGGTGGCTTCTGCCAGCGGCTTCGCCCGCGCTAAAAGTGTTTTATCATCCCAAGGGAACGTTATACCGGGATAAAAAAGTAGCCTTTGTGCTATTCCAGACTACAATCTATTTCTGCGCCAAATTTTATCCAGATCCGTTCAGCCGTTCTGGCGTGATTGAGTAATAAACATACATTCATCCATCCAAACATTCGCATATTTAATGTTAGTAAGATGAACCAATCAATCTGCCTAGCGTTTCCCAACAATGTTGGGGTCGGCTTCCTTTCGAACCGGATTCAGCTGAGTACCAGTATTTTACATGACGCGAATGCCAATCTCTCCTCCACAACCCAGTAACTGTGTAATACGACACGTCTTTGGCAAGACTGGTATCAGATTTTCTGGCTTCTGACTATCCGTAACGATTGTCATCATCATCATCGTCACCATTTCAGCCGAAATACATCCACTGCTCGACATAGGCCTCCCCCAGGCGTCGCCACATGGTCTGATCCCGTGCGTCTTGCATCCAGCGCATTCCCACAACATTAACCAGGTCATCGGTCCATCTAGTGGGAGGCCTTCCAACGCATCATCATCTTCCGGTTCGCGGTCGCCATTCCAGAACTTTTTGGCCCCATCGGCCATCCGTTCTGCGAGCAATGCGCCCTGCCCACTGCCAATTAAGTTTCGCTATTCGGGCTAAGTCAGTAACTATGGTTCTCCTGCGGATATCCTCATTTCTGATGCGATCACGCAAGGAAACTCCGAGCATAGTCCTCTCCATTGTCCTTTAACGACTGTCAAAGTTGTACAAATGAATGAGGAATGTTGCTTGCCTTGGAAACACGGCACGGAGCGGCACGGAGGAATCTCGGTAAGTTGGTATGTTTCCATGGATCCACCTCGTCAAGCGTTGCTTAACTTTAAAGATCAACCCATGCGGCTGTTATTATTCTATTTTTTTTTATTATTTAAGTATTTTATTATTCCGTTTCCGTAAGTGTGTCCGTGGCATCAACAGTGGGCCCTATCAGAATATCAGCGCAGCGTTATTTCTTTTTTGGATATCGCTGCACATGCTGAAATAGGAGTCTTTTTGGTTTCGCACGGGGTTTTTTTTATTGTTGTTTTATTTCATGCATATTTCTCGTGTCTCCTGTGCGGGCCACAAATAAATAATTATTCTTTCTTCTTTCTTTATTATTTTAACAAATGTTTAAATTGACAAATTAATGATTCATTACTGATTCTTGAAACTACTCCCATTTTTATAGTATATTGTACTCGTATAAAACTTCAGTCTGTTATGGCTAATGAATCCTTTATTATGACTTGGCCGAAATAAATATTTATGGAAGAAGAAGACATACAGGGGCTAAATTAATGTTGGGCTAAAAATATGACTTACCGTGTGCAATATCCGGGAAACAGTTCTCGTTTTGATGCATCATCTCCATACCAGCTAATAGATTGTCAAAAGTAATCTCAACGCCTTTAGGCATTCCCGTAGTTCCACTTGAAAATGGTATGCAAGCCAAATCCTCTCCTTTCCTCGTTATTTTATCCAATAGACCATAATCAGCTTCACCCGATTCTGCTACTTCTGAATATCTTATTGTATCATTAGGAATTGGTTTGCTAGGATTATCAATAAGTATTATTTTGGCTTGTACTTTTGCTGCTTTCAGAGATTTTGTAACGGTTTCATAACATTCTGGTAACGTTATAAAGATTTTTGGCTCTGTGATGCTTGTTTGGTGGATGAGTTCGACTGCAAAGAAAGAAAAATAGAATTAGTACTTACTAAGTTTCGCCTATCCAAACGAGTTTCATCATCATCAGCCCTTTAATGTTCCCACTGCTGGGACATAGGCCTCCTCTCCGTGAAAGAGGGAATAAGCCTTAATCTACCACGCGGGCCCAGTGCTGGTTGGTGGATGTAACATGTCTTTTAATTTTTGGTTCTAGGACATTGGTGGCCAAATCGTTTCCTTACGATGTTTTCCTTCACCGTTTTGTTTGAACGAGGTTTATATTGTTCGTAATAAATCTTATTTTCAATATTGGTTTTTTACCTTGAAACACGAAACTCGTTGTCTATATCAATGTCATCGTCTTTAGTTACATTGTATAACATTTAAATTTTAGTTACATTATGTGTATCATGGCTGTTCATACTTATGCATATTTTGTAAATTTTAACGAACAGAAACGTTTCGTGTAGTTTCGCAAAACCTATTAGTTTTGTTATTGTCAAACTCTGCAGAATTTTTATTGCTAATTTTAAGTAGCTAGGCTTGGAGACTTCGATGTCTTACGACTAAGAATGATTTAATAAAACCATTTTTCATTATGAGTTTATAGTTTTAAACTAAGATAAGCAATTAAACGAGGATTAATAATAAGCAAGGTCAAATTAAATTAATGAGCGAATACCATCCGTGTTTTAATAGATCTTTTCTTGTCTTACAGCTAGGCAAAGGCCTCCTCGCCCTTTCGAAACCAGCCTTAGTAGACTAAAAAACCGGCCAAGTGCGAGTAGGACTCGCGTACGAAGGGTTCCGTACCATTATCGCACAAAAAAACGGCAAAAAAACTCACGTTTGTTGTATAGGAGCCCTAAATATTTATTTTATTCTGTTTTTAGTATTTGTTGTTATCGCGGCAACAGAAATTCATCATCTGTGAAAATTTCTTCTGTCTAGCTATCATGACATACAGCCTGGTGACAGACAGACAGAC
Source organism: Orthosia gracilis (assembly GCA_947562075.1). Lineage (NCBI taxonomy): Eukaryota > Metazoa > Arthropoda > Insecta > Lepidoptera > Noctuidae > Orthosia > Orthosia gracilis. The sequence goes on along the minus strand of OX387265.1, from coordinate 41,533,159 downwards.
AAACAGACAGACAGACAGACAGACGGACCGCGGAGTCTTAGTACTAGGGTCCCGTTTTTGCCCTTAGAGTACGGAACCATAAAAAATAAAATAAATCTAAAGACACTATCAGCATCCGTTGACTAGTCAGCAGAATTCTTACCTAAGAAACTAAAAGTAAAAAAAAAACATATTCATAGTCTTTTGGAAATATTGTATCTGTGTTTTTGTGAATTTGTATATCTGTCTTTGTATTTGTAGGTACATCATAGCTTCTAAATGGATAAACCGATTTTGATTTAAATATGAATTTATCGAGTGTTCTTAGCTATGTTTAATGGTTCAGCCGTCTGTGGCATCATGGCTCCTAAACGGATGTACCGATTTTCATTTAGTTTTTGTTTGAAAGATGAATTTATCGAGATTGATCTTAGCTATGTTCAATGAATATCTGTTCAGCCGTTCAAAAGTTATGGGCATTTTACTGTTTGAATCGGGGTATTTTCGCAAGATATCATGTCATAATTACGTGTTCGATACCTAGATTGTCGATTGAAGCGTGTCTGTTGCTATATAAATTATGTAGTTTAAAAAGTATGAAATAAAAATGTCTTGGGGTTTTTTTTATTTACTTGATGTATTTTGTCGCTATCCGGCTAAACGTCTATTTTTTTTTTGCTTGACTAATATTACTATATTTTTTTATCTAGAAACTTCAAGTCTCGCCATACCAATTAGCCATAAATATTTATCATAATCCTAATCCACAAATGACGGTAATCTGTGTCCTAATCCTAATTTCCTTATCTAAGTAAAATTCATTTAAGTAAATAATTTAAATGTCACTAAACCTTGCAGCTTGCAGATCTAATTTTATCTGTATCTGGATCAACCTTTATTTATATTAGATTTTCGGCTAACACTCCCATATATTTTCAAACCAGTATCAAATATAGATATTATCTAGAATCAATATTTGCGATGTGTCTATAAACCAAAACAGTATGTTACACTTACAATGGATGTATCGTTATAGCGAAAAATTACTCATAAACAACTTGAAAATTCAGTAAAATAAATCATTTACTAAGCAAAAATTGTAAAGATTTTTCTTCTGTTAACGTTTCTTTTCATATTCAAGTCCTTTAATTAATTGCCTACAGTAAAAATATAAACAATTGAACAAAAAGGGGCGAAACCACAAGCAGCTAAAAATTGCATAACGATTTCTGAAAATAATATATTGACCGGACTCATATTACAGAGGAAAGCAAATATTGTTATAGTGACATCAGACTGTTAAATCATAATAATTTAAAAATAGATTTCTGTTTTTGTATAAAGAACTGCTGTCATGAGAAAGTCACAAACCTCTTTTATAGGCCGAATACATAAATCTGACAATGGAATACTGAGGGCCATATTCAAGGCAAATTATTTCTATATACATACGAAAAATAGGAAAATAAGAGGGAAATATTTCAGCTACTGTACAATGTTTATTGTAGTTTTCTAATGTTGTTTTTTGTATGTTTTCTAATAATTTTGTAATTATTAATTATATTTTGTGTATTCCGGATAACCGAGTGACGGATCAGCATGAGAATAGTGCGTATGATTGTGTTCTTATCTATTTGATAACATAGTGGATATTTCAAAATACTGAACAACTATAGTTTACCCAAAAAACTGCCTAATCTCGCTCTAAAACAACAAAAAAAAACAATTTCCTTATTATCAAACACAACCGTTGTTTTACAATAGGGTAATGACATGATAAAAGTATATAAAAACTTATCAGTACCTATTGTGGGGATTGTAAAACTGTTATCAACGCCGCTAGTGTCATTCTTCGGCGAATATATCATAATGTGCAATAAATTCCTGATATAATAAAGAACTATTATCTAATCACAGGGCCATGGCTTCAGTACATGATCTTATCAATTGCTCTTTGCTCTCTCTTTCAGTTTTTTTTTCAGTTTTTGTTTGTGCTTTATAATCATGACTGGTCGTAGACATCTAAGACCTCAGGAGGCTGTCTTTAGGGAGGTCACGAGGATGCATTATCAATACAGGCGCGCGTTTGCATCAAAAGTACAGATTCTCAGGCGCGTACATGAACACGCTTCTGTGAACTACTCGGGGTGGGCGAATCCCTAAAAATTAATAGGTTACTTATAATCAAGAGCGCGTACTCCATCGTCGGCCACATTATCACTTACCGTCATGTGGTCCAACGCGAGCTTATCAGTATTTTTTTGTTCTAATTTCCTTCGTTTGAAATCTAGTATTCACGAAAACAGCTTTTATCTAAATAACTTGTAAAATGTTTCTTGCCTGAAAGAGTATACCTGTAACATTGAGCGGTTATTCATTTTGACCGTCAAGCTTACTAATTAGTACTTTGTCTAGTTCCTTATTGACCGTCTTTGTCACGGTCATCGGAGAACTATGATCAAAATCATCGTTTCTTTTCAGAGTTAACATAAAAATACCGAAAACAAGTTGACAAAGCAAACATTGAAGCGGTAACATAGTTGCTTATCAAATTATTTTGCAATGTAAATATTTGACGAGTAGATAAACTAAGCTATGTCAATGACTTATCCTGTTTCTACGTCAAACTTTGTAGATTATTTATATTTGTATTCATTATTTATGTATCTGAATCATGACTAAAATTATCAAACTACTTCTTGATTTTACGGGACGAGCCGGCTGTTGGACTCGATCTCAGTATCAAACATTGGCATTAAGCATTCAAGTGTGAAAGAGAAGTGATTTTCAAGTAATTTATTATAACTGATATCTTAACGAATGAAAATGAATCTTATTCTTTACTAATTATTATTTTATACAATTAGAATATGATACTTTAAGAGTCTTATCAAGTTGAAACATCGTTTACGTGGACTAGGGAAGAATGATGTATGGAGTACCGCAGGGCATGTGCTGGGCCCCTGTGCACGCCCTGCGGCGCTACAATTTTGATTTTCGTGTCATCTAAATTATTTCGTAGCTCTGGGACATAATAATGTACTTTGACTAACTTCTGAGTAATTCCTGTTACCCGTCTTTTCTTTTTTTTTCTTTTAACTTCAGAAGATATTCGGTAAACACATGATTCCGTGTGAAGTCTGTGTTTCATGATATCTACAACCTGGATAAAAGATATCTCATTCAAGATTTAATAAGTTACATCCAGGCAAACGTGTTCATTCGTCGGTAATTTATCATCTCTTACCATCGGGTGAGACGATATAGTAGCCAAATGCGAGCCTATCTATAGTTACATATCTTTTGTTCTTATTTTCTTTAGTTTCTTTCAAATCTAAAATTCAAGAAAACGGCTGTTATTTGAATGCCTTGTTGAATGTTTCTTGATGGTGTAAATAGGTAAAATATTGTTTAGCCTCTAAGATGACAAATCTTTCTTTTTATTCAAATCTTGGTGGACTAGTTAATATAAGCAATTGGAATACATTTTGTGAGTTGATATATACCTAAATTAAACAACAAAATGTATCTCTCAAAAAAATTTTGATCAGCTGACGACCATTTTGTATGGAAAATCCATATTTTTTTTGGGATTTGCCTGTGATTTCTTTGGACAAAGTTGTAAATTTACATGGTCAGAAGCAATATTTAAAATATGATCATTTTGCCGTTACATCCTGTATATTATCGATCACAAATTAAACGAAGGTCAAGTGATTCGATTCGCTGTTGAAAGTTAATACTGTCAATCAATTACAATAGCTAACGTGCAGTTGACAATAACTTGTCACATAATAATTTTCGTACTAGAAATTGTAGCTATTATATAAAAAAACACCGTGAAATCTTATGTGAAGCGAACTGTCAATATATCCAACCAAGGTGGAATGACAGTTCACTCCAAGCCCGCTCGATCTGAGTTTTACAGAATAGACCGGCTGGGCCTAAGTATTTTGGCTTATGAGAAGGTAGTGGTCCAATCTTCTCTTCTATTGGGTGATATTGACAAGCTAGGTTTTATTATTCGATTTTTTTCCACTTTTTGCCGTTTTAAGAACATTATTTTGCTAGTTTCCAAAACAAGGTCTATTTGAATATAACCTTGAGCTAAACTTAATGTCCGCGAATAATATAGCAATGTCATAATAATCACACGATCAAACAAAACCTAGTTTTTGTACGAATGAAGTAATTTGAATATATATTTTTTATTCTTATTTACTTTATCACTTTGTTTATCCTTGGGTTCTAGTATGGAAACCGAACGTAAAAGTTCATGCGTATGTGAACTGTTGTCATTCCTCAGTTGCTTGTATGAGAATGCCACGGCCCTAACTTGTTTATCGAAATTCAACTACACCATTGATTAGCGGTACGTATCCTCACACATGTCATATGATCTTACAGACAAGTTTCAACGATTTAGATCTAATTGTCCTCAAATAAGGCTTTGAAATATCCGGGTGGATAGGAAAAATCTACAAACGACCACTTTTCAAGCTACTACAAGCAAAAGTAAACTCACATTCTTTATAAGTAGGGTTGACAGTTGTCAGCACGCATCCCGCTTGCAAACTCCCGAATGCCACTACAGGAAACTCGGGGCTATTTGGTAACATGACTGCCACGACATCTCCTGGCTTCAAACCGAACTTCTTGATTAGAGAAGTCGCGAAGGTTGATGTGTGCTTTTCCAGCTGCGCATATGTGTAGGTCTTCTTGGTTTCTGCACTTTCCTGGAAAGAAAAGTTATAGTTGACAGTTATAGCGTTCAGCATCACCATCACCTTCATCATAATTTATGCTGAGTGAGTGCCTTGTTGCCACAGTCACGACATGCATTTGCTTTTATTTATACCTTAAGTTTTACTTTATTTTTATGCTTACTTTTATTTACTAACATAGTGTAAGTGCTATTAATACTATCGTTAAGGGTTATGTTTTACAAAACTATTAATTTGTGTCATTTTTGTGGCAAATAAACACTTGTCCTTTATTTTTTTCTTTCTCTTCTTTTTATCCGAAAGACAACATCTGTTGCTAAACATAGCACAAGTTTCTCAAGATCGACCGGTCTTGTGCGTCTTACATCTAACGGATTCCCGCAGCATCACCCAGCCATATCTATTCATCTATTCATCAATCAATTATTTAGTCGAGCGTATGAGATTATGAGCTACTTCCTCAAACAGCAGGACACTCTGTCAGTCAACTGTCAAAGTGACAGCCTATCAGCGAGTACCGGCAAGTTGGTTCAAGGTTTGACAAAACATCTTGCAGTATTCACTTCCTTGCAAGGGGTTAAAGTCTAGTATTAAATTGTGATAAGCCGAACACCCACGCAGATATTTTCAGATAGCTCTGGTTTTATCACGCCAATCAAGATATTATAATAATCCTACTTTCATGAGATTACTACGCGAAATAAAAATATTCATGAGGTCATAAAACGAACTCACGATGAAAATATTAATAACGTTAAAATTTGCCCAAATTTTTAGTTTAATTTTTTATTATTGAGAGGTTGAAATAGATATAAAAATTGGAGGGATTATCCACTGAAACGATACTGTGGGTAAAAAAACTAGTATTTTTCGAAAAATATAATAAAATTATAGGTACGTTGTGATTTAGAAAAACCACAAAAACAAAAAAAAAAATAACTAGATATACTACTTTTAAACTACGTTTGAGATTGTACCAAATAAACTTATTTTCTTTCTTTTAATACAATACAATGCATCGAACGAAGCAGAAAACACTGCACATTATGTCTTGTATGAACAAGGTGAAACAAACGATACATAACCAGTTAAATAACAAGACACTGCGCACGCACTGATGCCGTTGATTGCATCGCACAATGAACCGACAGCCAATTATTACGATGTTGACGTAGGTGGATGATATTTTCTTCTAACTAGATAGCACACTATTTAATGTACATTATTTACAAGACAACGTATTATTTTTTGTAAAACTGTGACCAAAGACAAAAAAAAATATTTTACTTAGAATCCGTTCTGACAAAATTTCAGTCATTGCGGTCAATCTAAGGGTAGACCAGCTAGCTATCGACGTGAGAGATAAGTGCACATACAGAGATATACACTCTCTTCCCTTACTCTCATAGTCCAATAATCAAAGACAACGATCTCTTCACTCTCGTATTCTCATTACTGAGGGTCACGATTACCCCAAACTGAAGTATTTTTTGTTTGACGATGTTTCTCCAACTGTCCCTACGGTAGGATTGTGAAATGCACCGCGGCATTTTGCTTCATCACGAAGCCCGATATCATCCACGAGTTCTTTTATTATCTCTTCCTCTTAAGTCCATTCAAGACATGTGTTATGATGACCTTAACACAATCAAAGTATTGACACCTAAATGTTATCTCATTCACAATAGTTTCCAATTAATCGTCTAGAGTGTGTAATCGGATAAACAGAGCACTTGATAGCAGAAATTCTACTAATTGGTTCCACAGATTCTTCAGTAAGCAGATATAACCACACTCAAATCAAGGTTATGAAAGCAACGTGGCTAAAAAAGTTAACAGAGCGGTCCAAATGCCATGTGAGGCTGGCCGTGATCAGTAAGCATTATAAGATGGACAATACCAAGACCTAACTCTGTTGCGATGCGACGCTCAAAGAGCACATACCTATAATTTGAAATTGACTATATGCCAATCTGCAGCCTGAAAACCCGTAAAACTTAGGCATTATAGTATTTCCAGGATCGTTTTTAACGGATCCGTCGCTCTACATACGTCAAGGCCGAATAAAAACGTATACCATAAAGCGGTCCAGTAAAACGGATCTCTTTGAGAACAAGCACTTACAGTACAGGTAAAGTCATTAATTTCGAGTCTTGGATTTAGCTGTAGACTCATCGTCTTCACTTCCCGCTCTTTAATACCGACTCCATTCAAACGGCCACAGCAAAATCCATCTTAGTTTCATATTATCCACTAGCACCATAATTATTATAACAACTATGAACTTTAAAAACTAAACTATTTATATACGAGTAATACAATACCAAGACCCTGCTAACCAAAGTCTACGTATGAACACAATTGAGTATGTCAACAACATCAAATAATGATTTTTGACTGTTCCAATTTACATAACACAACCGAACAATGTGACAATGACCCCCTAGTCAGTCAATAGACCACAAATGTCTATTGACTAACGTGTATGGCTTAGAATGGGTGAAGTCACTTCTAGTTAGTTGAACTATAATATCGATGTTGACGGTTCGATTGTGTGACGACCAATGGCCTGACAGTCTTGGCGAACATCTCAAGAGGTCCTTGGATGTCTTGATAGTTGCTTGTAGGCATGCATAGGGCCTACCCGCATCAAGATTTACCTCACCATGCCATTTATTCGCGAAGAGTTAACTGAGTGCATCATTCTGTAAATGAAGATTGTAAAGTATATGCGTTTAATAATGTTTTACACGCTAAAATAGCTTGAGAATGAGATAAAATTCGTAATATCATCACAAAAACCTTCGTTTTATGTAAATTTTTGTCGAGATTCTCGGTAACCTTAGCTGTTAGCACTAAAAGGAGATAAACGGACAGTGTAACTAGTTCTCTAAATATGGACATTAACCAGTCTTTTCAATGATAATAGCTGTTTTAAAAACAGAAACATTCACTGACAAACATTACTTTTGTTATTTTGTATCTTGATTTTTTGACTGCAACATAAGTTCTTAGATTTTAAGAATTATCTCTGGTCAACTGGCCCCACATGAAATGAACCCGCGGGATCACTCAACCCAATCAATATGACTAGATAACTTAAATATGGGTCCATATAACCAATAAAAAAGGAGAAAATAAATTATGTGGTCAAGTGGATCAGCGGGTACAGTAGCGAGTGGGACCACCTGACCGAAGACTCTTGTTATCGTTTCCAAAATGTTTTTTTGTGAAATTAATTGAATTATTTAGATACCTAGCCCTATCTGTGAAATCTGTGGCCGATATTATTGGTCTATCTTATAGTGGCCACATGATTTAGATAGGAAGATATTCAGAGATCTCCACGGGAGAACACCGATACAACTACTCTATTTGTTTTAGTCCTTATTGCACTGCAGGCTTAGGTCCTTCAATACTGATTCAAAAAAGTTAAAAGCGGAATTAAGAATACCATAAAATAATAACGCTACAGTAGAGCTAACCAATTCATTGAACGGCAAAATAGAGGCAAATAAGTGGATATCATCTAACGCCTTGAGTGGTCTATAACAACGGCAAGAACTAATGATATCTTATACTGCGATACGCAAAAGGTGGAAAGCTACCATTTGCATCTTCAGAAACTAAACTACTAAACTATGAAGGTAAAATTAAACATACTTCGTAAGTCTTAAAGAAAACCTAACCGTACCGTATCTTCTCTGGCTATGCTCTTCTCATACTTCTGATTTTATTCAATCTTTCTTTTATATTCAGAGCATTCTTCTCTGGAATGCGCTTACTCTCGATATCAGGACGGCCACCAGCCAGTATGCATTAAAGCGGAAGCTGCGGAATTATTTTCTACACGAATAGCAGAGCCGTCTCAATAAAGCGCCTTTCTATTCATCATCATCATTTCAGCCGAAAGGCGTCCACTGCTGGACATAAGCCTCCCCCAGACGTCGCCACATTGACCGATCCGTTTCGCATCCAGCGCCTTCCCGCAACCTTAACCAGGTCATCGGTCCACCTAGTGGGAGGTCTTCCAACGTATCGTCTTCTGGTTCTCGGTCGCCATTCCAGAATTTTTCGGCCCCATCGGCCATCCATTCTGCGAGCAATGTGCCCTGCCCACTGCCACTTAAGTTTGGCAATTCTTATACTTCTATTCTTACTTCTTCCTTTCTATTACTTTTTAATGATATATATATTTTTATAGGTATTTATTATAGTAAGTATATGTGTATATTTATTTTAGCTATATACACTTTTGTACCCAGTTTGCTTATTTTTTTTATGTTCCTGGCACTTTATCTCTGACTGGTAGAGAATGCATCGGGCATTAAGTCCACCTATGTAAGTACCTTTTTTTTGCATTAAGTTTTAATAAATAAAAGATATTCTGTCATGAAAACATGATCTAAATCATGATCATGATCTTTTCTCATGATCTGAGTTCTTTAGGTCCATCCAAAGGTTGTCTGGCAGATATCGCTGTCAGCTAATATTTATAGATAAGGCCGCCTTTGTACCCATAGAAATATTTTTTCTTGTAAAAGAGATTTTTAACTTTTTTTTGGTGTACAATAAAGTATATTCTATCCTATTGTCAATTTTTAATCACAATTGGTAGCTTATGATAACATTTACATTATTATCTGTATTCAAAACAAAGTTTATCGCAATAATCTTACAGCGCATTTAGGTGCATTAAGTGGAGTGATGGAATACCGTATTCGGTCTAGCGAGCAAGTGCTAATGTTTGGTGCGAAATACTTCGGGGCATTTTCAGTGTCGATCAACTCCAACTCCAAATATGGTAAACTCTTGTGGATTCGAAGTTGTAAAAATCTAGGATGAAAACGTGTCAAACTTTTCATTACAGTGAAGTTTGGACTTCTGATTCTCAACTCAGACAAACCCTGGTAATATTTATTCGAATTCATCAAGGTATGTAGTCAAGTTATGTACGAGTATATATAGGAAAAATTCAGTAATAGTCGAAATTTTCTTCTTGTTTTTATTAATTTTGTGAATTAGCGTTGGAAGGCGTCTTTCTAGGTAGATCGATGACCTGGATAAGTGACACACAGGAACGATCTATTGAGGCGACACTTAGGGAAGGCTAAGTCCAGCAATTGATGTCTTTTACCTGAAATAATGATGATGACGATGATGATGATGAGAATGACTCCGATCTAAGATTTCAAGCAAATGTTTTTTTTTGGCAATATTATCATATTTGTGTACCGCCCTATATTATGATATTCATAGTTACTATCATATACTACGTGAGTTACGTCACCTACCTAAATGTTAGCATTAGGATTTAGTTGTAAACCAATGAATTTGCAAGTCATCATAATAATATAGATAATATTCACGGCCATAGGCTGTATGATGTTTACTGTAAACTTATCAGCCAATACTAAACTTTACCGGGCTATTCGTCCTCAAATAAACGGTTGACCAAGTAAAAGCCAAGCCCAAAATATGTAACAGGAAAAGCTGATAAGGAAATTAAAGTCCTTAATTTATATTGTGACTAATTGCCACTCGCGGCTCCGCCTGCGTGGGATTGGTACTTTATCCTATCCTACTATTATTATAAACGCGAAAGTTTGTGAGGATGGATGGATGTTTGTAACTATCTCACGCCGGAACGGCTGAACAGATCTGGATGAAATTTGGCACAGAGATAGATTATAGTCTGGTTTAGCCTTCGATCAATAATACACATTGATCGCAGGGCATAGCACATAGGCTACTTTTTTTATTCCCACTATCACGTGGGCGAAGCCGCTGGCAGAAGCACAGAATAAATAATAGTACGCAGATGTTAGTATCTTCAGAAATTATAGCCTGTGTTATTCCGACTTCTATCTTTATATATAACTGTAAAATTTCATTTAAATCCATTAAAGCGCTGTCCACACATTTCCGGGTGCCCGTCCCTGACGGAACACTTATATACGATTTGTATGAACGATCCGGCTCCCCCTGATACGGAGTTGTGTGAACAAGTTCGTACAAACCGTACGTAACCGATACCTGCCGTGTTCCGTCAGGGACGGGAACCCGGAAATTTGTGAACAGCACTTAAGGCGTATATTGCCCAATGTTAACGCAGTACTGGCTGTGCGCCCGCTCGGGACCAGAATATCAATATTGAACCTCCTTTTGGACAGTTTTGTTTGCAAAATATTCTTATATTTACAAATTCTATTTCAGTTATGAAGAAATTCTAGCCATAAAATTTTCTGCGTCCAAATATTTTAAAACATTTAAGTCGTTTTTAAAGCAAAACTATTTGTTATACGAAAAAACCATGTTACACAAATAATTTACATGAAACAATATTTTTTTTCAAACCTTTTAACCCAGCCGTTACTAAGGAGTATGCTTTAGAAAGTTGCCGTTTTACGGCACTGAAGCGGTTGTAGTTTTTGTGTACAAGAGTTACAAACATCCATACATTCATGATCACAAATTACGCGTTTATAACAGTAGTGGGAAATTGGATACTAGGATGTTATTAGGATTAGAACAATGGCAAGTATAAGTACTTATAATAGCAATCTATTGTCGTACTGCAGGGCAAAGAGCATTGATCTTTCTGAAATCAGCATTGATCAACTTTGCTAGCTGCAATAAACATTAGCATAAGGTAGGAGGTGCGGTTTGTCACTCTGAAGCAGGCTACAAATGGTCGCGCAAATCTCAAACTTAAACATTTATTTCAATACCATTTACAGGCAATTTTGAATTGGTCAGTTAGAAAAATGAAGCTAATTTATTATTTTAATATACCTTATTGTACACCACATAAAAGATACAGGACAAACGTTTACAAAAACTAGTGCAATATTTACATTCCAAACCGTATCTCCTCTCTGGAGAAGAACGTGCAAGAAATTCCATGGGCAATCTCTCTCATAGCAAACAGCAACGGACTATGCCTTGCCCATCGGAACACCTGCTTTCAGAGAAACGAAAGAACGAGATTAAGTTTGAATTTGAGCTGTTAGTTTTGTACTGAGATGATAACGCATTTGCAATGCCTCTAGTAATGCGGATGCCAATAGTTGACCACAGTCTACTAGCTAGATGGGCCATCACCTCGTCTATCATTCAAAAACTGCAATGCAACCTTCCAGTCAGTAACAGTCCAAATTCATCTATAAAGCCGACAAATATCCGCCTTGATTCAAAGTATCAAAAAAAAGTAAAAAAAAACAAAAGTTAAAATTAAAGTTTTACGTACGTCACTGGCGACCATAAGTCGATAAATGCATTATAATTTGCTGGACTAGTTGGAAACCTAATATTTTAGAGACGCATGACGCATATTACTCATTTAGTGTTCATTCTATGATTGACATAAACAAGGAGAGGCCTTTGTGCAGCACGAAGTCATTTCTGTCAAAAATATACTTATCTATTTTAAAATAGTGACATCAATTATGTGAACAAACCCACAGTCCTCCATTTCCTTCAGTGTAACTCCTCAAAGCCAGAATCAACGATGACAATTACTAGGATAGTGATGAGACAATAAAGCTCGCCAAGACCGGAGAAATGATTAAACTGCCTTCAAACCCGCAACGAAACCAAAAAAAAGAACAGCGGATAAGTCTACTGCCTCTCATATATCAAGAGGGGGACGAAACAGAGCTAAGTCAATAGGCACAAAGGGATGGTGACAACTAGGAAAAGCCTAGTCAAGCACCATGGAATAAAATAAAATGTAATAATGGGTCCTAAAATTGATGCTTGTTGGCAGTTCCAAAGCATAGTTTCCTCGGGAGTTTCTCTGGAGTAACAATTCTTGCTTAGTGTTTCGTCCACAAAGGTTTACCCTTTTAGATCTGCAAAATGCGATTGGCTATCTATGCATCACAAGGGATTACTCATATCTATTTGCGTTAGTTAACATATCTCGAGACAGTAATGAAATATTGAGTTAGTGTGTACTGGTTTCAGTTCATTGAACCGTTTGCGCTAAATACACTTTCAATTAGAAGATGTTCAGCGGTAATGAAGAGTGAAGTTCGTGATTTATGGAAATTTATACGGCACGCCTGTATTTCTGATGGAAGTAGGCCAAAATAGATCCATCAATAAAGGATACAGAGCGTATAAAACGGGGTTAAGATTCGTGCCACACTGTTCAAAATCAAAATCATATATTTTTAAAACATCGGTAATAATTACATGCAAGATCTTAAAAAAATTGGTAGTGCGATATGTTTTGCCAATTGATATACAAATTATAAAAAAAGAAATGCGGTTTTATTTATGGGTACTGTGAAATTAAAATATAAATTTACTACAATATAATTATTGACGTATTACTGTAAGTACTATTCCCAATCAGAGCAACTCTTAAAAGCCAGAATCTATCGCCCAGGCAATGAAACTTTACGCATCCTGGTGAAACATTTCAGTGAACAGCGGTGGAGTACGAAAAAACATAATTTCTCCTCCACTCCTTATCGAACTGGAGGCAGAAGAGAACTAGCCCCATAGACACAAAGCAACGTTTACAAACAAAAGAACTGGTTTTAACCCAATGTCGAGCACCTTGAATCAAATTTTCATACATAAGCTTCCAGCTAGCATAGCCACAGTGACCTCTCCTGGGGTTCCCGCCACTATTGGTCTAACTCCAACTTGTGGGGAAGTCCTTAGACATTCTCCTACTCAAATCATTTTGCTAACTGCATACAGCAAAATGCCAATAGTTGGACTTCATTTGAAAGCAGTAGAAGAAAACCAATTAACGTCCGTACTAGTAAGCAACTACCGCATTGAATTGAAACAGCTGCTGTAGAAGTATTTTAAACTTTATTACTGTAATGTTCATAGTACGGCATTTATTTTTAGTTCAGAGTTCGTTGATAGAAGGTATCGTGTCTAGATTAGAATTCGGTAGTCCCTAGGTGACATGGATCGATACATTGTTTATGCTTTCGTTTGATTTTAACGGACTTCCCAAAAAGGAGGTCCCAATTTCGTTTTTATTTTTTTTATTTTTTCTGGTATAATATTCCGTCATATATAAACGAGTTTGCAAAATTCTTTTTTTGTTCGAAAGAAGTTTATTCCGAAATGGTCCCATTTAAATTTGGCAAAGATCTGATGAAGAACTTCGAGGATATACATAAGAACTCTTCAATAAACGACGGCAAATCTCTCGGAATTGCTGCAATCGCATGTCTATTTATTGCTTACACCATTTCATAACATACCATCATGCCAGTACCCTCTAAACGGGTACGCAGATGTGTACAGTTCACCCTGGTAGCCTGGTACACTCTCATTCCACCGGTTATGTTCAAGTTACATGTTATTCGGGTAATTTAATCTGGCATCACTGTGGGTATTATAAGTATCTTACTATAGAACTTTTCCTTTATGTACCAATATAAAGTGAAAAGAAATCTTTTTTACAAAAAAATATAACCGACTTCCAAATAAAAACACTAAAAAGTGAAAATAACGTCAATTTCGGCAGTCTGTGTCAAAAAACGAAGAAACGAAAACAGGAACACTGACCTCCGAAATTGAAGTTATTTTCACTTTGTAGTGTTTTTTTTGGAAGTCGGTTGTAGTTTTTATAAAAAACGTACTTTTTATCTAAAGATTGAAAGTATAAACGCGGTATGAATAGTGATGAGCCCAACACCAAACTCGACTAAGAATTTTGTAAGAGTCGTGTAAAAAAGCACGTTTTTTTTTCTTATTGTGTAAATCGTTTTGCTATACTACAACTATTTAAAAAATATAGAAGGTAACCTTGACGTGTTTGTTAACTGAAAACATTTGATAATTCTAATAATGCGCTTATAAAAGCATAAAGATACGCTATTATATTCTATTTGTATTTTTTGCCAATATGCTAATACATCACTTATAATTCGATAACCTTAAGTGTCGTTAATGCTTCCAAATGTTTAAATAATAGTTACATTAATCATATATTGTTTCAATCAAATATGCAAAGGTCGGCGAAATAAAACCTTTTGACGGAAAACCGGATACAACGTTAAAAAAAATAGTTGAAGTAAAGATCGACGATAAGAAGGAAAAGAAACGGCAATTGATGACACGAGTAGAAGTAATTATAAAGTCAAGAGAGATAACACATTACAGAAAATGAATAAATGAAATGCTAAAACACTTCAGAGAGATAGTCATAACAAATTATATCTTAATGTCCAATATAATAAACACGAACCTTGAGATTTACTTAATGGGTAGGACAAAACTATCAATTACTAATTAAATTAATCCAAGAGGCACAGTTCCGTGTTAATAGAGGCCACCAACTAGACCCAAATGTATCTTCGAAAAGTAATGAAGTCGATCCGTGTTGAAGTCGATCGTGTGAAAATATTTGCTACTTCCATTCTCCTCTGTCAGAGGAGAATGGAAGTAGCAAATATTTTGAGTCGATCCTAAATAACATGGGTAATAGTCAGGTAGCCACAGAAGATGAGAAGAAATACCGTTTGGAGGCTGACTGACTGACTAGACAGCTGAGGATTGAAACAATTAGAATATTCAATTCAGCATCTATTTGGTTTTCTTTACAGGATGTTGAAAAAGATTTTTCAAAAGACTCTACTGTACAGAATTTTATAATTTAAATTCAAAAACTTTATTTCGAGCGAAGACTCTATAGGGTTAGTATAAAACATGTGTTAGTAAACAACACGATTCGGTGACACATGTTACAGACAGCAGTGAACTATATACGGACAGTCCACTCTGTCAGCAATCATTATCAGAACCCTGTTAGGGCTGTCCTTAACTCGGGTCACCATTGATGTTGCGCGCTTGCGTATTATCGCGTAAAAATAATCCTCACGCGCCGCCGCCGCAAACATCCCTGACGCACTACAACGCTAAGGCAACCCCATCAGTTTTCTGAATGCGTTATTATAATGGACAAGAAGGGCTCCATACGACGCCCGCGAATACACTCCCACAGGCTGCAAGTGTAGAAGGTGGTACAGAATGCTCAAAAGAGTGTCACCTTTACTTCTGCATAATAATAATTAAGGTAAAGGCAACAGCTAATTAACAACACTAATAAATAAACAAATGGAGAACGAATTGTTATGAGGATTGAGCCTGCGGTCATTAACGCGGTCAGCTGTGTGTGGTTTCATATCGCCTTTCAGAAAAATGCCTTTTTCCATCAGTACCTAGACTAGAAAACTAATAGGTAGGTAGGTAGGTTTTTGTACATATGAATGTAAAACTTTTCACATCGTTTTTTATTAAATACCGGGTTTTGTCTAAGACTTTGGTCCCATGCCATGACCTATCCTAAAGGAACCGTTAATTTTATCCGGCATGAAAAGTAGCCTATAGCACTCTGCAATATTGACGCTTTTTACCCGACTGCCGAAGGAGGGTTATATGTTTATCAGTCTATGTATGGTATGTTTGTTCCCATTAGTTCATTCAGTCCCCATTAGTTAGTTCCCATATTAGTTTATTTTTAACTCGATCAATACGTACAAAGGAAGATACTTTTATTGAACAAACATGTTATCAAAACATTCGTGTTTGTACTTTCGCTCAATAAGACAATTGCGGTTAAATAATAAAACAATCAAGCGTAACGTAACTAGCTGAAATTCCGAAGCGGAGCGAATTGTTTAACCCAATTGGCAAGTAATTGATGAGTAAGATGTTTTGTTCCTCTGCAAAACATACACTTAGGCCCTTTACTGATGACGCGATGGAATTCGATTTATGTCACACCGATAAGCGATTTTAACACGCTTTTATTAGCTTGGTATGTACGTATCTATGAATATATGTAACGGAATCTTTGAACGTGATTTTCACCCCCGACCATGACGGTTTATCAAAGACCGATGACAATGCAATAATTTAAATAGTTTTCCCATTATCCTACCCAGAATCTTCAGGATTAGCGATTGAAGTAAAAAATAAATAAAAGTTTAAAAAAAAACACGCTTTAATAGAAACCCAAACTAAAAAGTAGAAAATAATTTTAAATAAAGAATAGTGTTATTAACAAAAAAAAAATATTAATAAAAGCGAGGGGTGCTTTTTAAGATATTTTCAAAATGACTTTATTTTTAACAATAGCTGTCAATAAACATGAAGCATCCCACGCTTTTTTATAATTTTGTTTTTTGTTAATCATGCTAATCTTAATTTAAAATTATTTACTAAGAAATATTGCAAGTATATTCACATTCACACAATGCGATGCAATTCGACAAATACGCAATTGATTTTTCCTAGAAAAAATCAATTGCGTATACGCAATTTAAATTGCGTCGCACCATCCGAAAATGGCCTTAGTTTATTGATTGGACAAAATTCACAGTGTAAATTTTCAAAGTCCAAGGTCCAAGAGTAATTTTTTTTTTTTCACCTTTAGTATTTTTTATAGTCGAAGGATATATCCGATAATGTACAGGCTTTTCTGACACAGTGATGTTTTTTATAAGTAAGTAACTAGTAATGTTTTCAACAGAATTTTATAATAATATAAAAAAATTACTAAAGCTACATATAAAATTATGGAGCACATCACTACAAAAACAAAAAATATAGCGTAGGTAACCTATTTATTATGCCCAAAAAAAATGTGGGTACTTACGACTGCAACTTGATTCTTATATCCCGCGGAATCAGCCCACAAACGGTCAATAAACCTTTGCTTTGGCACAATAATATCAGGAATCGTTGATTTAATTATACAATCATCATTTCTGAACACTACACTAGTAGACAGTTTCCTTTGCCATTTTAAGTTTTTAATTTCCCGTAAGAGAAGTTTTCGCGCCATATTTTGCATGTTCGCGCGCGAATTGGCCGGCAGCGAATGAACGACTGTCGCGACTCGCGACTTGCGATTGATTTGACTGTCGAATGTCGAGCGTACGAAACGTTCCAAGACCAAACGTTCCAATTTCAAAGTTTTCAAACGACTGGGTTACTTTGAACCTGATAATTTAATTAATTTGCACCGAATGCTGTTTGGATGGCCGCTCAGCCGACAGAGAGTCTGATAATGATTTGTTTACATAAGGATAAATTCGCGAGTTGCTTTTATAGTTTCTGTTTATTCACATCACACTAATATTATAAAGGCAAAAGTTTGTGTGTGTGTGTTTGTATGTTTGTTACTTCTTCACACTCAAACGGCGGGACGGATCTGCGTGAAATTTGGCACAGAGATAGATTGTATTCTGGAATAGCACATAGGACTATTTATCCAGCAAAATATGTTCCCTTGACATTCACACGAGCGAAGCCGCTGGCAGAAGCTAGTTTAATCATTCTTTTTTCTTTATTATACTAGCTTCTGCCAGCGGCTTGTCCTATGTGCTCTTCCAGACTACAATCTATCTCTGTGCCAAATTTAATCCAGATCCGTTCAGCCGGTTGAGCATGAAGAAGTTACAAACATACAAACACAAACACACACTCCTAAACTTTGTTGTTTCCATTGTTCGTTGTCACCATTGTTTGCAGAACCCATTTTATTTGATGATAAAAAGATGCACTCACACACTTATTTTTTTATTTAAATTGATAGTTATTTAACCAAATCGCTAGGTATAAAGTACAAAGGTCAGGTTCTGGATAACATATTGAGTAAATATTTACTTTGGCCGACATTCAGTCTGACCGACCTGGTTATACAATCAGTGGACTTTATACCCTACTGGCTTCTGCTCGGCTTAACCCGCAAGAAAAGTTTTCTATTATCCCAAGGAGAAATACAACCGGGCTAAAAAGTACCCTTTGATCTAATCTAGGTCATTGTCTACCCGAGTCCTTTCAGGAGTTGTTTACTATACGGACTTTGTGGAAACTTAAACAAATTTCCGTGCGTTCAAGCGTTTTTGCCATACCTATTATTGGAATCAAATATAACAAACAGCTCATAATGTTAGGATGTGAGTGTACCAAGGTGAACTGTATACATCTGCGTACCCCTTTAGAGCTTACTGGCGTGATGTTATGTTATGAAATGGTATAAACAATAAACAGACACGCGATTGCAGCGATCCCGAGAGATTTTCCGTTATTTATTGAAGAGTTCTGCTGTATATCTCCGAAGTTCCTTATCAGATCTTCAGAGAGTTAAAATGGGACCAATTTCGGAATAAACTCTATCAAACAAAAAAAGAATTTTCAAAATCGGTCCACAATTGACGGAGATATCGGTGAACATAAACAAATAAAAAAAAAGACGGTAAGAGAAGAAAAAAAGAAGGAAAAGTTTTCTTGCAATGACAAGAATGTTTACATTGTCTTGTCATTGCAAGAAAAACAAAAAAAAAACAAAGTTACTAGAATGAATATAGCAACAGTCTTACGAGGAAATGCATTAACTTGAGAGCCAATTATAAATAATTACTTACTTCTTCAGTACATTAATTAATTACATATATAAGTAACTAGTATAACACATGCCATTAATTCACGTTCAGAACATCACAGTAAATTAAGAAGTCATTAGTCGGTTACGAGTATCAATACCTAAGAGGGGTCAAGTTATCTTACTTATATATATGTTATATATCATACTTAATATTATAATTAATGTGAATGTAAGTTTGTTTGTTACGCTTTCACGCAAAAACTACTGAACCGATCATCATGAAACTTTGTACATATATTCTTGGAGGTATTAGAAGTAACAAAGGATACTTTTTTTTATTTTTTTTTTAATGGCTTCACTGCGAGCGAAGCCGCGGTTAAAGCTAGTATGCGAAATAAATGCGAAAGTTTGGATGGATGGATGGATGTATGTTTGTTACTTAATCACGCCAGAACGGCTGAACAGAAAGGGATGAAATTGGACACACAAACAGATTATAGTCTGGAATAGCACATAGGTTACTTTTTATCTCGGGAATGTATAACTAAGAAAAAAAATTGGAAAACCAGCCCTTGCAGCAAAAACAACAAAATCTTTCTAAAAAGTAATTTACGTAGTTAGCTTACACTATATAAGTACACTTAAATAAATTTAATAACAACCTTGTGTGAGATGGCACTGGCCAGGCCGAGGCCAACTTCTCTTGTACACGGTTGTGGATTAAAATCCGAACAAGTTCCTACCATTTTGAGTAGTATTTAAATTTATAGAAACGGACGCTCGATCTAATGGCTATTCGAAATTGTGGTACATCGATGCTATGGAATTTCTCTGATGACTTCGGGGAATTAGCCATCGGGCATATGACAGTTGAAATCAAGCAGTAAACCAATCGTAGATACCTACTTTTTACCCCCGAAAATGTACGGTTTGCCTTTGTAGGATTGGCCACGTGAGCGGAAAAGAGCTAGATATTTAATAATCCTGAATACGCCTTGGAAAAACGTAGTGGTGAAAGCTCTTTAGTTACCTTCTCGATATAAGAATACGCCTTTACTCTACAAAGGTACAGTAGGTAGAATCTTTTATCAATTGTAAGAAACAAGTTGAAGTTGAAAAGTTAGGGTAAGTTAGTTTTTTAAAGGTTTGCGGTTGACCAATATCTCACCTGATGGTAAGAGATGATGTGGTCTACGGTGAAGCATGCTTGCCGAGAAGCTATTCACTCTTGACTTGAAGACCCCCAGATTTTAGGCGGGAAACACATATTTCTGCAGGGAGTTCACTCCTTTTAGAAGTATTCCCAAAACGTTTAGTGCATATGGGTGGGATGGCACACGTCTGGTAGTCCGATGATGAAATGATAAAGTTCCAGCCTAGATACTATTTTAGAATCAAATGCTGTAATGAATCTACATCTTATCTATTTATACCTTTAAACGAACAATTCTTGTTTACATGTATATGTAATCTGAATCTCGCAAACAGCTGCAACGATTTTCATGAAATTTAGTATGCAGGGCCTTTCGGGGGCGATTATTTGATCCAGCTAGGTTTAATTTTTGGAAAACATCGTTTTCTCTATTTTTACCCGAGCAGAGCTCGGTCGCCCAGGTACTAAGTAGTAAACTGTGAGCACGATTATGAACTTTGAACAATGGCAATGACCTCCCTTGATCTATGAAATCTATTTTTCTTGAACAATAAAGATTATTATTATTATGTCCTTTATTTAACTTATTTCTTATTTAATACATTTTTAAATATTTTTATAAAAGATACAAAAACAAAAAAACATTATTATTATTTATCGTCAGATGGACCTATACTTACCCACTAAGCTCACTTGCTAAACGAAAAGGCTAGTACTCGTAAACGCTACTGCGGAATATGAGGTTCTGGGTACAGTTTCGGAATCGGACAGACTGTTGGGTTTATTTTTATGGAATTTCTAAGTAGCAACTTGGAGCCCGGGTTTTTGGCCGTTTGAATTAGTTATGGAGCAAGGCTAGCCTCTTACTACAGGAGACTTGGACACACTGGTCTACAGACGGTACATCTCTGGTTGACCCTTCGGGGGACCCAGGCGTAGTGTAAAAATGCGCTTACATGTTTGAGACTGACTATAAAACCAATATCAAGCAAAACCACGTTTTTAACGTGAATCTGATGCATTAAAGTAGCGTGTACGTACACAAGAACTTAGCGTTGGTGACCAAACTGGTTTCGTTTCACTAAAGACTCTCTAAAGGCAATGCACTTAGAAAGTGTCCATATAATGTTCTATATAGTGTTATAATAAGAAACAGTTCACTATGTGCAGTTTTAATCAAAAGCTACAGAAAATAGTTGGCTGAGGCTGAGGATGCTAGTCATGACGTATCAATATAGGTAGATACTTTTTTTGCCAATTGCCAGCCACCATCAGGCTCTAACCCAGACAGGCTGATACTGCCAAATTTCATAGTTACTATAGAAATACCTCATTAATTTCCTCGAAAATGGAAATCAAACCCTTTATTTACCAATCGAAACACCACTCCAGAATTAATATTTGTTTCGGGATATTTACCATGTATATTTAGACTTTGTTTGAGAGCTCTATACGCTCGATTTCGCTTGTTGTTCAAATGATTGTGACCATGTCAGCTTAAAAACTTATACCACTCCAGAAGTCCTGAAAACTTGAAAACGTGTCGTATTTGATCACGATTCTCAACAGTGACAGAACGTCAAAGAAGAAGAAGGGTCCACCAGTTGAGTCCAACGAGGCAGTCAGAATAAAAACAAATTAAAAAAATATATCATTTCGCTTTCTGTGCTATTAAACAGTTTATATCGACGTAAAAACAAGCGCATTTATCTATGACACACCCACCGAATGTGCTAGACTATGCCGCTACTAAAACAAGATTGGTTCAAAATAGTTCGCGAAAGCGCAAAGTTCAATGTACGTACGCCGATAAGGAATGTGCACAAGGCCGCGAGTTGCTATACTCGATCGGTGGCTCTTAGATATTTCCCCATAGGCCTATAGCTAGCTATTCTTGTTATTTATATTAAGACGTCCTGTAATGAACCTAGATACCTACTTGTGCTGGGAATTCTGAATAAGTTTTCATCGCATTGACTTCTTTCTGCTGACAATGAAGATTATCGATGACCGTAATTTTTGTAAAGTTAGTGCTCGTTCACACAGAGGTTTGATTTACAGGTCCGCTTAATCGATACGTTTTTATTCGGCGCTGACAGATGTATACAAGTCATACACATCTGTCCCTTATGCACACACAACATAACCTTGTTCTATGGTCACCCCCCAGATCTAGTAAAATACCACGACAAAAGCACAGCAGTCCGTTTTACAGGTCCGCTTTATCGTAAGTATACGTATTTATTCGACAATGGCGTAGGTACGTAGTTGTATGAACGAGTTAACATACACAAACGTATTAAAATACTGATCGGTTTTGTTTGAAAGTTGGTGTTACCTACACTGACTAAATGTGGTGTGAACATTACTTACTCCCTGTAGCGATGGATCCGTTAACCGGTACTGTAAATGCGGTGTAAACATCACCTCCAGTACTGACGGATCCGTTAAAAACGATCCTTGAAATACGAATGTTCTGTACGAACGTACCCTTACACGACCCGTTCCGCGGTGGACCCGAAAGAGATTGCATGACGAGCTTGACTTCTATGTAAAGGATTGGCCAGATGTAACAAGAGAAAGAAAAACAAATAAAGACGGAAGGGAGGCCTCGGCCCTGCAATGAGTGAGACACAACATGCACCCAACAGACTCATAATAAATGGTCTAGGCCAGGGATGGCGAACCTACGGCACGCGTGCTAGAGAGGGCACATGACAAAATTTTTTGGGCACGCTATTATAAGGTTATTTAGCATCTAGATAATTTGAAATTGCAGGAATATCATCGACTTCTACTTTTAAATCGACGAAACATAAATCTGTAAATAATATTGCTGCTGTACGAATTTCGGGTTGCAAGTAAAGAGTTAATAAGTACCTAACATTGTTAATATTAAGTCACCAATTCAAGATTCTTTGGCGGCACGGCATTTTCACATTTATAAAATATATAATTTAATGGCACGTTTTCTAATAAAGGTTCGCCATCCCTGGTTTAGGCGATTAGACGACCCTAACATAGTTAAAAGACTCTGGTGATGATGGCGGGTTGGAAGATTAAAAATATCTAGAAGACCGGGAACTCAATCTCCTCGGACGCCTGCTAGAAAGAACTTCAGAGAAAAGATACAAAATGGTGATGATTATACATCGGAATATAGCATTTTGCATGTTTGTTTATGCAAATGCATAAAAACCCTAATTTTACAAAGTTATTGCATATTTTAGTACTTTTTTATTGATAGTGCTTATTTCAGTAGCGATGTTGTATAATTAATTAAATGTTATTCTGTATACTGGCCTGAAAAGATTCTGCAGAAATGGCGCCAAATATCAAGTTCTATTTAATAATGTCAGTGGACGTAGGTAGTCATTTTCACCCTAATATAAAGTAAAAATCGTCACAAGTTTGCACTAGAAAATGTAGAAAAATATTTGTTTATATTTTGTCATAGAAATTACAACTGATAATTAAACATCTTGTGACAGTAAACAAATTCTAATGACAAAAGTATTTGTAAAGTGCATATTTTGCCCCTTTTTAGTGCAATATTTGCATGCATATTTTGGCATTTTGATAGTACTTAGAATCCGTTATCTTGATGATCATCCAAATACGACCCTGCTAGACTTCTTAAGACAAATGACTGAGTAGACCAACTAGAATTGAAAACTTTCATTAGACGAATATTTCTGCGAAGAAATAGTAAACATTTTAATGTTTAAAAATAAATCGTTGGTTCAAAGTCCACATTATGAAGATAGAATATTTCGTAGATAGGTATTCGTATACATTAGTACAGCATGTACAGCTCACATTTTAAAACAAATTCGGAAACTGGAAAAGTTGCAATACGTGTATGACAGAATTGTATGACCAAGTCAGCAACAAGCTTCGTTCGCGTGATCCGTATTTTATCCTACAGAAGACTCTTTTTAGTTTCACCCCCTTGAAGGTTGAATTTCCAAAAATTCCTTCTTAGTGCTTTCCTCCATCATAAAAAGAAGCCCTGTACAGTAAAATTTGTAGCAATTGGAGTTAGAGAACCATTACAGGGATTGATTTTTTTAGTAAATTTTTAAGTGAACATAATTTTTTTAAAACATGAGATAGATTTTTTTTCGTATTTTTCTGAGAACTGTTATAACTTGGTCTATCACCCATTTACGGCTTGACGTCGATTTCTGGGACACCCTGTATAAGCCCTAAGCCCAACAAATTTTCACCTTTTCATCTCCTTAAGGGTAGAATTTCCAAAAACCAATATATACATGAATTCTTTTTATCAATCAAAAGCATATATCTCTAATTTCACGTGTCACATTGTGTCGTGTCTGTTGGTGTGAAATTTCTACACTTTTTAAGTGTAGAAATTTCACACCAACTTTCAACCCCCTTTTGACCTCCTTAGCGGTGGAGTTTTCAAAATTCCTTTCTTAGTGTGCACTAAAGTCACTTGAGGAACCTCCCTGCCTAATTTCATTTTTATACGTCAAGCGGTTTTCGATATTTTGTGATGAGTGAGTGCGTGACCTTCCGCTTTTTTATATATAAACTAGCTTTCCCACGCGGCTTTGCTCCCGTCAACTGGCTACCTATCTACCCATCTAAACCGTTTACGCAGCGCACGCAACGGAAACTCTCAAAAAGGAATATTTTTTCCCGTTTTTGCTACATTTTCCATTTATGCTCCGCTCCTATTGGTCGTAGCGTGATGTTATATAGCCTATAACCTTCCTCAATAAATGGGCTATTCATCACAAAAATAATTTTTCAATTGCAACCAGTAGTTCCTGAGATTAGCGCGTTCAAACAAACAAACAAACTCTTCAGCTTTATAATATTAGTATAGATTATGCACTTCACATAACTACACTACATTAGGGGGCAGTAATGGCCCAGAAGTTACGGCCCTGACTTAACGAGTCGTAGGTCCTGGGTTTAAAACCCAGGTAGCCACATTCCCCCCAGTGGGTTCCAGCACTGTCGAAGCGGGGGGCTCAGTAGCCGTGGCTTGGTCACCCACGGTGAAGCGAAGAGGAACCCGATGGGGCTGCTCGTCAGGGCTTTTGTCGATTAAGCCGACTACGTAGCGAAAAAGTAGGCGGCGGCGGCGGTGGCGTAGTAGGTTGCGGTGCCGCTTGGTAACAGAGGCGACATCGTAATTGAGGCAGGCCGCGATGTCGTATGGAGCGTCCCAGGTCCCATACGATATCGCGGCTGAGGGTTGGAGGCCGCGGCGGGTGAGGAGTGCCGGTATTGCAGTACGCCACTCTCCTTACCTTCCACCGCCTGGACGGGGTCGCCACCGTCTGCTGGCGGACGCAGTGGGGTCGCAGGGGAGGTCCCTATCCCCTGAGGCCAAAAAGTGGCAGGTGACGGGGCCACTGACCTGACCCGTCACGGAAGGACCAAGGTTGCCCTACATGGGGTCACCGGGCGCCCTTGTGCTGGTTTGGTCCCTGAGGTGGTCACGGCGTGCAATGTGTTCTGGTGCGCCGGTGATGGGGGTTCACCCCAAAAGAGGGTCCGAAAATGGACAGCCGCGGCGGGTTTTCGGTGAGTGCTAATGCGTGCCCGTGTTCCCGCCATAAGCGGCACAGGAGGAAACCGTGGCGTTTTAGTGGATTGGAGACCCACATAACTGCGCTATCTCCCCGTGGTAGCGCAGTATGCGTAACCGCATTACTTTGTTTAATTTATTTCATCACCACTGTTACCAAAACGGTGAAGTAAAACATCGCGAGGAAACCGGCATGTCCTAGAATCAAATTACAAGATATGTGACATCTACCATCCCAAACTGGGCCCGAGTGGTAGATTATGACCCATTCCCTCACACAGGAGACTTGTGTCCCAGCAGTGGGACCATTGTCAGTTGATTATTCGCATTATGTTAGGATATTGCTGGGCGCCAATAAAAAACCCGAGAAGAAGTCTTAAAATCCAATTAAAATCTCAATTCGTCCACGTTGAAGCCAAATAAACAGACAGCTGGGTTTACGTGGGTTTAAGATGACGCAATCTATGCGAATACCAAGGTCGAGTGAATAGCGGACATCCACCGTGCTATTATGGGGCATAAAATAGATGGAAACAGAAGATCAGCTTCATACAACGTGCGAAAACGCACGCACACATAGACAAACTTCACGCACAGCGAGTGCAAGGCTGCAAGCGCACTGGCGACTGTCATTTGTTTGAGATCGCTGCCGCCGTAACTACATACGATTCACTATGTGCGTGCGTGTACGTCTTTACTACTTCTTTTCAGTTTTTGCTCGATGTACGGAGCTTCTGAACTTTTCTATTCAGTGTTATCAATGGGTGTGTCCTCGTTAGATACAGACTAAATTAGACACACAAGTTTTTATTCAAGGTGGAAAACGGGTCAACAACAGTAGAACTGCAAAGTTTACATTATGAAGGTTCATTGCTTGAATTAGCAAAACTGAACCGACTTGTACTGTACCTCTAACAGAGGTCGTACTTAATACCAGGGGGGTGACCATAAGCTCTTAGAGCAAGGTTATTTTGAGTGTGCGTAAGGGACAGATATATATGACTTGTATACATCTGACCCTTTTTTACAGCCGAAACATGATAATTTTGACACGTCATCGTACGGGGCCAGGAATGTTATGGATATGAAATTTCGGATATGGATACGGATATAGAAATAAATTTAAAGGTAGGTACGGCAGCCGTATTGCGTAAGTGAATACGGCAACGCAAAGAGTTTGACCGCTATCCAATCGAACAAATCGACCAATCACGGACAGACGGAAATCCACATCTTGTCATTCATCTCGCATGTTTTTGGTCGATTGGATAGCTAAATAGATCGGATATAGGAATTTAAAGAAATTGTATAAGTCAAACACAAAGACTAGCTAAGATGACAAAAGACGCGAGCGCCTAGCGTGTCGGCTCGGCCGGGAAGAAAAACCTGTCATCTCATCACACTCCCCGCCCCTTTCCGAAATTAGCGGCAATTTTATAATCAGATTCGGTTACGGATTGGTTCTTATTTCGGATATCCGATTGTTTCGATTACGGTTACGGAGCTCCTTAACATCCCTGCGCATCTGATTATTTTCGGCATGTGGTAATTTGTGTTTTGGAAGTCGCCGAAATGAATGATGTTTCATTTGCAAAGACTATTAGTAGATATTTAGTTGCCAAATACTGATTAATGGTTTTCCGTGTTAATTGTTTGTCTTTCTATTGGTTTTTTTCCCGTTTCGAAGCATAGTGGAAAATGTCTGTACCTAATATAGTATACCTAGTGTATGTGTGCTGATGCGCATGTGCGTTGTTTCTACACAACCATGCGCGAAAGGTGTGCATCCATGGTACGCAGGGTGTGGGGCAGCTCCAACAGTATCCTAAGTATGATCTCAAGTCGCCTAGACTGTGTTTTCGTGGGTCGCTGTTGTGCCATCTCACATGGTTTGTCGCAACGGTAGTAGGGTAGAATTGGGGGTTCTGGATCACTTGCTCTCGCTTTGCTCGAGCGCATGATCCAGAACCCCCAATTCTCCACACATAAACACAATATCATTTTAAGCTTAAACATTTTTAGTAGTTATAGGACAGTTATTTATATTATTAATTAAAGAAGGTATTTCATCTTCTGGCAGTATCTGGTAGCATAGAATGTCTTCTGAATCAGGAAACACTATATCACGCACTATACTTCTTGTTATTAATTTAGTGTCAGGCACAGCATTTGGTGACCTTGCAGCCAGTTTTTCAGGACCAGGATGTATGTTGCCAACTCGACCAAATGTAAGGAGCTCATTGCGACCTCTCTTGAGCGTTAGATATGTCGTATTTTCAATGGTGGATTTTACTGAGTTTTGCTCTGTCTTGCTTGTATTGTCCTGAAGTTTTGATGAACTGGTGTTCATTATTTTTTGGTCACTAATGTCTTGAGTAAATAGAATCTCACCACTAGTATTCTTGAAAATAACTTTAGAAATGCCTTCCAAATCAAATTTCGATGAATGAAACATATTGTGAATAATATTAATTTATTATTTTTCTTGATATAACAAGCGTTGATTAAGATGGAACCATCACATTACAATGCTAAGAGTTTAATGCTGTGTGGAGATATGCATATTTCATTATATATTCTCTCCCTTTCACAGCGTTCAAATAAACACAATCAGGATAATGTATAGCATGTTGCATCCAAGGATCGTCATAAATCTCCCAATCTTCGATAACACCACCGCATGAGAAACATGCTGCAATATCATTTATACTATTTCCATAGTAAAAGAATCCTGCGTCAGCCATTTCCATCACTAATCTTTTCTTTTTATTAAACACCCCCCAGTAATAATTAAATGAAAATTCACGCATTTTAAACTTGTTATACATGTCATATCGAGGTTTGTATTCATTTTGAGACATGTTCTATTCACTTTCTAATTCAATTATAAACGTATAATGATATCATCTACCTTTTGTCAACAACTTATAAAGACCGGACAGCGGTATGTGGAGGGGGAGGGGGGGGGGGGTAGAAAACTAAGATGTGTTTTACCTAACTATAGAAATAAAACAAAAACAATATTTATTTTAGAATTTTATTATCAAAGCACCACTTATTTAAACATAATACATTTTTTAAAGCACATACAGAGTCATGTTAAATACAGTTATATAAATCTTGAGAATGTTTATATAGATCGTATAAACTTATCAAACTAGAACAACCTTTATCTTCTAAATTAAATATATTACAATTACTATTTTCTAAAATATGCTTTAACCACAACACTTTTTCTGAACCTTTAACGTAGATACATTTATCTCTTAAAATATCTATAACCAAATTCTGATAATTAGAATAGGGTAAAAATCCTTCACACCAGTGTATCTTTCTGTTACGTTCAATCCAAGAAACTTGTTTTTTTTCTAGTTTCGTTAATTTTGAAAATGGAAATGGTGGCTTTATTAAAAACACTTGTAATTTTTTATCATACAATATAGCGATTTCTTTTATTATAAATTCATTTGTCTCTGTTTTAAAGCCTTGAATATCCACAATAGCAATCATGATAACCTGCGCACAATGTTGCTGAGAGGTTTGTATTCCACAAGTCGATCGTTTATAATCAAACAATATGCAGTCGTCTTATCTGGTATTGCCGTAGAACATTCAATTTCCAACCTCACGTCCACTGGACCTGTTTTCAGGCTATCGTTTTGTCTTGAGCAGTCTAAGATAAAGAGAGGAGCTTTTTCTTTGAACTCCTTTAGATCAAGCAACGGGTCTATTGGACAGTTGTAATACGACTGACGAAATTTCACAAACATTTCGTATAATATACTATATTTGTTCTCAGAAAACTTTAAACCTAAAGGTTCATATGGATAATATTGAGAATTCAAAAAGAGCGTAACGTTTGTTACTTCACAATGATCGAATACTGAACCGTCTTTAGTTTTATTATTTTTTCGATTAGTTTGTAAACAAAAAATTACATATCTAGGTTTTTCCAATTGTGAAGCAGTTTTAACTGACCAAGAATGCTTTGTTGTTTTAGGTAGTAACGGATACTCATACAAATCCCAATTTCTAAACGCCAACTGAATAGGTTTATCTCTTTCTAAATGTTTTAAAAGTGACAGTCGTTCTCGGTCTGATACTTTTATATGCGGTACCCTCCACTGAACTCTTTGTACATCTATTTGAAAATTAACAATATCATCAGTAAGGATAACGCTATTTAAATTAGTGTTACTTCTGTTCAATATAAGTTCATGTTTACAATTTATCACTATTTTATTATAATCCTCTGCAAATCCTAATACCTTATTTAATGGTATCACCGCACTAAAATGCCCATCACTTTCAAATCCCTCTAAACTCCAACCCCATAGGGCAGCAACTTTATTTTCTGCTTCATTTAATGAAATGTATGATTTTATTGTTGATGTTATTCCAGAATTTTTTATGCGGTCTATTTCAATACCATTCATTTCGTATCTGATGTCTTGAAACAAAAACATAACAGAGTTATTAGTGAACGTAACATTTTTCTTGATTGGATTCCCATCTTTACCGAAGAGCTTCGCTTTTCCTTCGATGTAAATTGAACTGGCTGATGGTAGCACGTATATGTCTTGCTGGTGGATGGGAATTCTGATTTCATCGTTTTCTCTAAAGCTGTTATTGTAGGGATTGTATGAATGGACTTCATAACTTTCGATCGAAGTGTCGAAGTGTGGTAATTCAGTAACCTGTAGTATATTCATACTTTAAATCCTAGGGCTTTTAGAAAATCCTTATTTGCTTTAGTCAATTTCTTAACTTT
Organism: Orthosia gracilis; assembly: GCA_947562075.1. Classification (NCBI taxonomy): domain Eukaryota; kingdom Metazoa; phylum Arthropoda; class Insecta; order Lepidoptera; family Noctuidae; genus Orthosia; species Orthosia gracilis. Next base: position 41,502,595 of record OX387265.1, on the reverse strand, counting down.
TTCCTTGCGTCTTTGCACCTTAACAATCGCAGAAGAACTAAGACGTTTTTCATTCGCTTGAGTGTTTTTATAATGTACTATCATTTTGTTTTCCTTAAGTGAAGACGTAACTGAACTTGTTCCTCTCCAAAATTAATACAGTGTCCAAATTGATCTACAATCTTAACAGATACCGATGAAATTATATTTTTATTTACTGGAAAGTAAATAACATTTTGCGGTATTTCCATGCACTGTTGACCTGGAGTAGTATCAGACACAAATTCATGAATAAAATGAGTTGGTAATCCGCTGCAGTACGAACCCTGAACAAGATCACATTCGATTCTGATTACAGACAGACCTTTGTTAATAATGGGAATATTTGGTCTTGATTTTAATACTGAAAAAAAAGTATATCAAACCGCACTCATATTGATCTGACAAATGCAATGGTGGTTGAAAGTATGAAACTAGTTCCGATTTTTTCCCAGAGATGGTAATCATAGTAGACATACTTCTATACTGACAACTTTCGACAGATCCTGCTTATTTTATTCCTTCACTGCACCAAAAATTCTTCAAAAAGTTTAAACAAAGATGTCCACAATTAAAAGGGTGATCACGCTGAATATTATCATAATTATAGTGAACTTTGGATCCCAAGTATTTTATAAATTCCTTAGGAGGCTTGAGATTTCCGTAACTATCAAAATACTCAATATAATCGTTGTATTTTGCATAGGCTACCCAATGAGAACCAGGATTTTTAGAGCTATCTAAATTTATTACTCCACATTCTTTTTTAAAAGGATGTTTAGGGAGCTTATCTCTCATAAAGACACCTCTGAAATAGGGAATATTATTTCCATACTTCAAAATGTCCAAATTACTCAAGGCTCGTTTGGGTAGCCAATATCTTAGTTTTTTTCTTTTGATACAAAAATACCGAGTCCATCTTTATGCGGTTTAAGGTGTATTCCTTTTCCGATGCAGAGAGCTTCCATCTTTTCATTGTGTCTCTTCGATTCAGCCCATAACTTTTTCGCCATCTTGAATTCATTTATGGTTTTAGCAATACCAGCTGCGCCACCTGCTAAAGCTCCCGCCGCAGATAATCCCGCAAAAATCGGAATCAACGGCAATACTCCACCAGTTTTTGGTATAGGAATAACACGAGGAAGTTTAATGGATGAATCACCAGCTAATTCTCTGGCAGCGGCCATAGCTAATTCTATTGCCACTTTCTTGCATTTCGGTTTTAATTTTTTTATATGTTTCCCCGTTTTTCTAATAACATTTCTAAATTTATTTTTTAATCCTTTTCCACATTTAATTTTAGGAGAACTCTTTTTGTCGTCTTTTTTTAGACCAAATCCAGTTTTAATTTTTGCCGTCATAGCACTGCTTACTAAGCGTGCTGCCAGTTTTTCCCCTACACTCGCATCTGAGGCAAGTGCGCGCTCTTTAGCCATATTTAACAAAACTAAATCTGCCTTGTGGCGATCCTTTAACTTTGAAGACTCGTGATAAGCAATGTCGTGTTGTTTGCAATATTCATCTAACTTGTTAACACCTTTATCTCCACGTGTAAGCCTTTTAATTAATTTAGTGCCAGGCCCACAATAATTGTATCCCGGTAAATGTAATTCAAATGGTAAATGATTTATAATCCAATTGAGAAGACTACTCTCTTCAATACACATCATAAGACTGACACATTTGGACTGAACACTTAATAAATATTCGATTTATCAATCCAACTGTTTTCAGAAGAAGGCAAACCTAACCATTTAACCAAAACCCTGTTTCCTTTCCTTCTAAGAACTTTTTCAACCAGATACATGTGAGGATTTTTTGTCTTTTGAAGCTCTTGTACATAAAATGCTCCTAAAATGGGTTGGCCTCTGATTGCATCTTCAATTAAGTAGGTGATAGGAGTTGTATTTTGTTTTTTTCGAACTTTAAATATTTCTGTCGACCAGTTGGGAGTATATCCTTTTTCAAATGTCCCCTTATACTTACTAATGCGTACATAATCACCCTCTTTAAACTTGCTTTTTAGGCTAATAGTTTTTACTAGACTGAAATATCTTTGTAATATGTGTTTTTTATTAGTGTTATCCACGTTTGCTGGGATTTCATCAATTGTACGATGATAGGCGTGATTGTATTCATAAATAACATTATTAAGAGTACTGTCTATCCAATTATAGTTACCTTTTAAACTAAATTTCTTGTACAGTTTCGATTTCAATGTTCTAATAAATCGCTCGACTATTGACGCCTTTTTTGTTGAGAAGGTTGAATAATGGTTTATGTTATAAGATTTCATAAGGTTTTGAAATATGTTATTATAAAATTCTGTTCCGTTATCCGTTTGCAGATTTTTGGGAACACGTCCACTAACCAACAAAATCTTGAAAGAATTGCATACACTATCCTTTGTCTTACTTTTCAAAGGAAAGGCCCAGGCGTATTTCGAAAATGTGTCAATAACAGCAAGAATAAACTTGAAATTTTTATTTTCTTTGGAAATTGATTGCATATCAATTAAGTCTGCTTGCCAAAGGTCATCTATATCTTTCATAATAACATGTCTTCGTGGAAAGTTTAGTCTTGCATTTTTATGTATTTCGTTGACTACGTCGGCTTTACTCATATTTTTAATTCAGTATATCAACATTTGTCTTGAACCCACCAATAATACTGAATGAAAAGCATACTATCTCCACTATTTATTCTCTAATTATATCAGCTTCTTTTAATTCTTCAATTATCGATAAAATTTCATTATCATGATTTGTATTGCCAGCATCTCTTGAAGCGACTAATAATTTTAATCTCTCAACCAATTCATTGGGATCATCCCAATATACCAAGTCGGTATTGTTTTTGTACTTCTTTAACTTTGGCAAGTTGCCTCCAAGTTTGGCGTGAATGTTATCATTTAACGTGTCAGTAAAAAATGGTCTGATTATTTCACGATATTTTATTCCTTTATCACCTTTTATTTGGCCTTTAGGATTAAAGTCTCTTTTGTGAGCATTTGTGTAATGCAATATATCCTTGTAGACAAGTTTATCTTTAGGGGATACTAATTGTAAATCAGGTTTTTTTCGAAGTAAAAGTTCTTTCAGGCCAGGAGTTAAATTGTAAGATTTATCACCGATTTTAATCAAAATGACGCTATCGTTGTTCAAACTATCAATTTTAGAAAATGATACTATCGAATTACCCATAAATAAAGTTTTGTTTTCACTTCTTATTCCAAACGGTATATTTACACCATCATAAATATCATAATCCTCTAATGAAATCTCTAAATCATCTTCCATTTTAGGAGACTTTTTAACCAAGTGTGTGGAATTTTGATTTGGTTCGTAACAATCCTCAAATTTTGTAGTCGACCTACTATTAATTTCATCCAATTTAATATCTCCAGAACATGTGGGGGTTGTATTTTGTAACAAAAATATTTTTCCCATATTTGTGTTGGAATCAGCTAGCGTTTTAAGAGGATCTGTGACAGGTTTAAGCATTTTATCGAGTGACAAGTTCATTGTGTGTTCCTGGTTCTTCATATGTTTTATTTTATTCTTTATGGAGTCTACGGACTTTATTAATTCTATCTTAATATTTTTCTCCATATTTAATTATCAACTGCGTTCAGCTAGTGAACAAATCATACTGAATTTGTTTTCGCATGTTAATTACTTATATGTATAAACAATAACATGGGGCTTAAACATAACTGGCTATATGTGGGTGTACTATTAGGGTATGCCTCTGCATAACCCTTCGAGGATTACAGACATGAAGTATATAGGAACAATCAATCAAATTTAAAAAAAGTATCGAAGTTCTGCCTGTACCTTCCATTATTTAATGACGCTTCTTTGTTAATAAGTAGAAAATTATAAGGTTTACTCCAAACAGTTTGACAAATATTTTTAAACTCTTTCCATTCTAAATCAGAACTTACATGCTCTTCATAAATATGCTTTAAATTTACATCGTCTTGTTTAAATATTATAAGAAAATTTACATTATCACGTAACAATTGTTTCGGAATTTTGGAATAGGTTTGTGATAGGTAGAAGCAATCGATTTGCTTATGTCTACCCATAGAAAAATAATTGCGGATATTAATTTGATTTTCACATGCTACATCATCAAAAATAAATACCGAGTTAGTTAAAGCTTCACTCGGAGATATTACATCTTTGTCATCATTAAACTCGTAGAACTTTATTTGAGGTACTCTTCTTAATACTTCGCTTAAAAAACGATATTTTGGCTGAAAACTTGTTTTTGAGTAAAGATAAAGATTCTGAAATTTTAGTCCATTTTCATGCAGAAGCAAACTGATTATCACGTTTGTTTTACCACAGTTCGAAGGGCCGCATATTATACAACGGCTTGTGTTTAAACACCGCCCAAAAAAGTACCTATTTTACTACCAAAAAAATTCTAAACGGTTACCAAAATGGATAAATGGTCACCAAATAACGTTTCCTAAAATATTATGAAATAAATCCATTTTTTCGTATTATTGACTGCCAAAAAAATATATGGACGCCTTTAAAGTCGACGGAGCCCCGCTGCGCGGGGCTCCTATTTCCGTCCGCAGGGTCTAAAGTAACCTAACACGAACGAGATGACGGGAGCCGAGTTCGCTCGCTTTGCTCGCTCACTTCGGCTCCCGTCATCTCGTTCGAACCTAACCTGTCCGTGTCGGGGTGCCCTAAGCTCCTGAGCTCGCTTCGCTCGCTCTTGGACTAATTCGTTAAAAACACGAATACACCCGGTATATTAATCTTTGAGTTGGATAGAATTTGGTGACCGTTGATCCATTTTGGGAACCAATTATTTTATTTGGTGCCTAAGCTTAGAGTCTTAAAAATATTTTTGATGACCGTCTAAATTATACCCTTATACAACGAATCGTATTAGGCAGTAAAATGCTGTGTTTGATTTGGTGAGCAGAGTCACTAAAATTTATATTATTATTAACGTTCAGAGATATGGGTTGTTTAATCAACTTCATCTTGCTAATTACTTCAATTCTTTATAGACCTTCATATTTATATACACGACTTATATGGTAAGTAGCTTTATCCCAATCCTACAACAAGTTTAGACTTGATTATTTGCATCGTAAAAGATAATAAAAATATGGTAAGTGTAACTTAATTCCTGTACCAGTTTCAATATAGTGAAGCAACAAAGCTCATAATTCAGTTTATTACTATTCTTCCAATAAGTAGGACCTATTCAGAATTAAATCTTCAAGGCAAGTATTTCTATAATTTTATATTTCATATAATTATGATATCTCAATAATTAATTATTAGAATTTATGTCTAACCTTTTTTTTTCGTTTTTTACAGAATTATGTCTGTCTCCCCATCGTATAGTCCTGTGGAGAGTGATTTTCTTGCGGTGCGTATTTAATTTATCGTTATTTGAGCCATTTGTAATTTACTTATGTTATAATTATTTTATGTTATAATTATTTTATGTTATTACAGGAAACGAATAATCTTTGTCCAGACGACACCTACTCTCTTGGAAATCCGTTTCTTTTTGCGCAAGACAGGGAAACTTTTTATAACACAGAAGCAGAACTAGCACATCAAGAGTATCTAAATGAAAAAAAAGAAGAACAGAAATCTGTGGAAACTAAAGAACATAAAAGAAAAAAATCAAATATTAACAAGAAGGTCATGAAAAAGTATCCTACACAGTCTTCATCTTACGTTATTCGGAAGGAGACAGGAATACCTCATCATTTGATTAAAATACTTATATATGATCTTACCAGATGTGTTAAAGACAATAAACAAAATTGTGAAATTGACTATGATGTGAGTGACAGCGCTGACGTAAACATCCAATACCTTGTAAAAGATGATTATGATGACATTTTAGATGAAACTGAACATCTAGTCGGCAAAGTAGTGAAAAAATTAAGTAATAAGCAGTTTTAAATGTGTGTAATATAAAGAGTTTGTTTTGTGATTGTGAACATTTACCTAAGTGCGTGTTTTGATTATTTGACTATGTTAAATTATGTATTTTGTTTTTGTAATATTTAAGTCTTTCTTTTTGTCTCATGTAAATATATGAATCTGAAAGTTTAATAAATATTATGATTTCCAACTTAACTAGTTTCATTTTGTGTTAGACTGCATGGGTAGTAAAATAACATAATAAAACACATCACACAATACTCATTCATTCCTAGAGTTCATTCGTACATTCATATTCACTCATCCTTTGTAAATGTCATTCGCATTGCGCCCATATTTTGCAGTTTTGGATGCAAATTGAAAAATACATTAATCGATGAGAACGAGCCTCATAATGCATGCCATCTATAATTTAAAAGTGAAATTAAGTTGGACTTGACTAACTATCAAGTTCATCACTTAGTAACTAGATGGCTCACTACAGTAAAACATTATCACAATATTATAAAAGTCTAGCCTATTGTCATTTCCTCTGATAAAATAATAACTTTACTAAGGATTTCAGAGTAAAGTTTAAAACATTTATTTGAACTGAGAATTGAACTCAGACTCAGGTTAAAGGTACTTTAGACAATTAATGAGTATATTTATTACATAAAATGAGAAATAAAACAAGAAATATTATAATACATGAGATTTTATTGTTCATACAATGATATATTATTGTAACATTATAAAATAAAATAAAGTAAATAGTAGATAATAAAATTAAGCAGGTACATAGTCCAAAATAAACATCTTAGAACATAGTACGATGATGACCCCAAGGTACAGTATCATTTTTATTTTTTCTTATTTGACGTTTGTCATCATTTCCATTAAGTACTAATTTATTAATTTTCTGTGTATACAACTTATGATTTTTAGATCGAATGACATACATAGTATCTCTGAGATTTATGTCATTATTCAAAGTTTTTTTATATTTCTCAATTGTGAGTTTATTAGAAACAGATTTTTTAACTCCTTTAGCTTTTTTAATTGTGTTGTTTAAACTATTTATACAATATAGTTTAGCCCTCAAACCAATAAACTCAGTAATGACATCTCCACCCATCTCATCCTTAAAATAGCCAGGTATTTGTTTATTCACTTTCGGAATACCATAAATATTATTTTCTTCAAAGTTGCTAGTATCAAAATATTTTATATTTTGTATCATGTCTTTATAAAAATCTTCTGTATGTATTAAATACAAGAGACTATCAGTATCAGTATAACAAAGTTTTATTCCATCTTTATATATTTTCTTCATAACAGAATAGTGAAATTTATATAAATGACACTTTGCTAATTCCAGTATTGTAAAACCAATGTATATTGGTCTATCTAAAACAACTTTAGCAGGCTCTAATTGAACAGCAACAAGGTTCTCTGAAATAATAGCCATATTTTTAAAATTAGGGGCACTTACATATTTTTCTGCCCCCTTTATTTTATTGGTCTTATTAAAGCTATCTTTCCACACATTAACTAATTTAACATCTACTTGTTTCCTTTTGTTTTCAATTGTTTTACCAAATATTGAATTATTTTGCTTCTTGAAAAAATCTCTTTCGAAATCTGAGTTAGCTTTTTGTCTGAGTACTGTATTAAGATTTATGTATGGTTCTAAGATATTTTTTTGAGTAAATGCTAGAATTTTGTGGATATTTAATAATATAAGACCATTCTTTAAACATTCTTGTAAGTGAGCATAGTGGATGACATATCTATATTTATCATACAGATTAGCAATTAGTTTTGTGTTTTTGCTACCAGATGGAATAGGAACGGATAATTTTTCTGGCGCAAATGGCAAATCAGAATGCGTGTCATGTAAATCAGGAGGATAATGAATATCAACTTCAAGTATGTACCCTTCGTCACTATCAGCAGAAACGGATGCAATTTCAAATAAAGCTATTTCAGATTTTGTTAAAAATCTAAAATTGCCAGTGGGAAGTCTTTGTTTCATAGCATGCCCATACAAATTGACACAATCTAAGTAAACTAAAAAAGTGCTTGATTCTTTTTCGTTATAGTCTGACAAATATTTATTATTAGCCTTTGCATACCGCAGTGAGCATTGAGCAAGACCTCCTCTGATACCTTTTTCTAGCATTTGATATATTTCTATATCAGATATTAAATCTAATTCTACTTTAGTTAACAAGAGCATGGCGTCCCAGCTTAATGATGGTGATGAAACATAATGGCAAGGGTCAAGCGCATAATGACGTAAACTCATAGATCGGAATTTCTCAAATATGTCACACAATAGTAAGACATCACATTTCAAATATAAATCAGTATATTCACCTAAATTCTTAATACCAAATTTAGACCACACATTTAAAGCGTGATTGTAATCGTCAGTAGACACTGTTTCGGATGTGAGTTTATTAAAAAAAATTGAGCGATCTGGTAACCGAGTTTCTGCATATCGTTCCCAGGAGTCTATATAATCATAGCAATACACACCTTTCCTGAGGCATAGTCGAAATAAATTTTCATTAGTGAAAAATGATTGTAAATGCTTTAAATCATTGGAGTCCAGCGTCTTTACTAAGTTGTCTAAACTCGAACTTAAGAAATTAAAAGAATCTATAAATTTTAATTGGACTACTTTCTGAGGATTAAATGGGAAAAATTTAGTAAAAGAAATATATTTTTCCTTGGTTCTTGGAATTAAATTGATTCGACCGCAAACACTTGAAAGTTCTTTTATAAATAAATGGCAGTCATATCCTGAAAGATTATGAAATATTATGGGAATAAACTTTACAGACTTATTATTTAAGTTGCATGAATTATGAGCTGGACCACGATATTTACCGGTGAAATGATCATGGTCATGAACGATAATATCATTACTAGAAAATTTTTCTTTACAAATATGACAAACTGCAGCAGTCTTAAATGAAAGAAGCTCTTCATCATTCAGCGGGGACATGTCTCTAGGCAAAGATAAAATATCATATAAACTTTCTAAATCCTTAGCAATAGATTCTACAAATTTTTTTGAACAATTTGGACCTCGATAAGATACTAAATTATTAAGTTCTGGATTAGTCTCGCAGCATATATAATAGGCAAAACATGTTGCTTCATGAATTTGTATGTTTTCAACAAACTGACTTTTATTTTTATCTGAATATTCTCGAAGTAAGCTTTCAAAGTCTCCATAAATAACAATAGGAATTCTTTGAGTCCTTATATAATTAGAAAACCGAAGCTTGCTATTCTCTTCTGGGAGCACTGTTTGCATTCGTGCACAATTATGATTATCTAATTTTGCCTCTGAATCAAAGTATATAAAACATTCGTCACATAAGTGAATTTTAGATTTGTGTTTTGTTAATTGATGATGAACTAGTCGCGCAAAATTCTTTATCAAACAGAAATGATTTTTGTCTCCTCTTTGAATCAATAATAAATTTACGTGAGCAAGTTTCCGCTGTAAAGTTTTGTATAATGGTCCAGTAATAGTGTTTTTTTTTTCTAAACCATAAACATTTACACTTATATGAGGATTTATTTTTTCGAATTGTTTTATGTCATCAAATGATGGTGGGAAAGATATACCATTTATATTTAATAATTTAGAGTAATGTGGATATGATGAAACTCTATTACTGTTATAGTGTGCTGGATACATATGAGCTACAATACACCAGAGAAAGCAATGTCTATCTTTATTGCAAATATTAAGACATGACTTTGTTTTAATAATTTTTATCGGTAAAGATATGTAACTGCCAGCTTTTAAGGGATTATACTTTACAATATTCATTTCCAAATGATTAATCAACTCTATAGCCCAACCAGATTCTGATAATTCAAATTCTGTGCACTTACACAGTATTTTTTGTACACATTCTTCAAAAACTAATTTTATATTAGTATTCTGAATTATCACATAATACTTTGTATTGAAAGATTTCAAAGACAATTCGTCGTTTTTAGGTAACTTGTATAATACAAAAAGCTCAAATTGTATTTTAATCGCTCGATGTTTTAATCTCAATGTATCAATAATCTTGTAAATCATGCTAGAAATATCTGATAAAAATATCTCTGGTGATATGTTATCTAAACTTATTGGATTAAATCTGTAACTAGCAATTCTGTTTTTGAAAGCCGTAGCTATTATTTGTACATTATCAAAATCAGTACTCAACAAACAGTTTGATTTATGTATATTACTTTTCTTATGTGATGAATATTTTTGGGTATAAACCTTACAATCTTGGCAAAACTTCATGTTTGATTATATTGAATAAAAAACAGTAAAACAATAGTCCATTAATTTAACCTTAACTATATTCACCAAAATTAAAGTTGTTTCAAGTTTTGTTCTTCAAGGTCAAAATTACTAGTCTAGAATTTATAACTTCTTCAAAATTAAGTTTCAAGGTCACAATTACTGATCTGGATTTTTTAAATATTTAAAGCATCAGATTCAAGGCCATAATTACTGGTCTAGTATTTTAAGCTTTGAGATTAATTATTTCTAGTATATTGGCTTTTGGTTTTTAGTTTTTTGGTTTACTGAAAGAAAACATACATATAATTATATACAAGTAAGTACTTAAAGCATCAGATTCAAGGTCATAATTACTGGTCTAGTATTTTAAGCTTTGAGATTCATTATTTCGAGTTTATTGGCTTTTGGTTTTTAGTTTTTTGGCTTTTTGGTTTACTGAAAGAAAACATACAAATAATGATATACAAGTAAGTACTTATACTAATCTACTTAATCTACGGCAAAAAAAACATTAAAAAGAAATATCAATTATAGACTTCATGGATATGTACTTACTTAAATTGTAAGTTTAGACTGTTTATTACTGTTTAATATTAGACTGATAAAGTGATCGTTACAACTTTTTCTGTCTTTAAAAAATTGTGGTAAGAGACGCTTACCTACCTATTTTTTAAAATAAGTTAGACTGATAGAGTATCGGTTGTATCTTCCGATAATCTTCTTTAGCAGAATTCACAAGTTTTGTGACTGCTTTCCATACCGGACTGCTGTCATCAACAGCCGATTTGAAGGTAACTAGTGCTCGTTTCCAGCGGTCGGTGCCGAGCGCCTCCGCTTCCCGAGCGTTGTAAACACGCAGTTCCACGTAGTAGTTGCCCTGCCGGGTGGGATCCCGCTGGAGTGTATAACCAGAACCGCTACGTCTTGACAAGAAGCTCCGCAGTGCAGCCGCGCGGATGGGTTCACCACCAAGTTCTTGTTCGTTCTGAAATTAAAAATGATTATCATTAGTGACCTAGTGGCAAACACCTTGATTCTCATGCTTGAGGTCGTGGTTTCAAAAACGGGCAAGTTCCTATGCGAATTTATCAAATTCATTTGTATTTTCTAAGTTTATCTTGGATGGCCCTGACAACGGTGAAGGAAAAACATCGTGAGGAAAACCGGGACTTTATAGTTAATACCTATAAGTTTGAAATCGCAAACCCGTCTTGAGCAAGCGCGGTGATCAATGCTCGAGCCTTCTCTGTATGAGAAGAGAAAAAAATAAATAAACTTTAGCATACCTCTGAATCCGACAGCTTCCTTTTTTTGGCCGATGTCGATGGCGCCGGCAAATCAACATCCGACTCCGTGTCGGACCCAAAAAAGCTAGATTTTACCACTGGAGCACTGGAAATCTTCTTTATTGCAGGTTTATTTGTTTTGCCGGCAACCTTTTTCCTTGACTTCTTTTTCTCTACCGATGGTGCTGGCTGAGATGCTGGTATTTCACAGTCAGAATCGAAGGGATTTGTCGACCTAAAATTAAGAACACCATAAATAAAGTCACTCATAAATTCAATTAACTATTACATATTATAATATATCGAATTTATTATTCGATATTAATATTATTTGAGTTATACGCACATACTTGAAGTTCTATTGATCACAATAATATTGAAAAAAGCAAAAACCACGAGTACTCGGGATGAGTGCTAATTAAAATGAAATTATTGAATGCAGTCATATTTATAGATTACGCGATTTAAAGCAGTGATTACAGTTACAAATCGCTAGCAAAGTGAGAAAGCGTTTTCGACATGTGTGCTAAAAGATTAGTTCTATGTCATCAGCAAATAGGGTCTAAAATTCATTGATTGTTACTTACTCAATATGATCGCATCCTTACTTTCCCTATTTGTCGACGGCGCCGCTCTGTCGCGTATACCTGAGATGATTTTCTAAAAAGGAAGTGCTATGTACTCTCTCAGAACAATAAGATTGATACCTATCACTTGGTAAATTTGTGTGGAGAAAGCGAGGAATATGTTTAGAATCGGGACTTCTCGCAGTTTTATAAATTGGTTGTAAATGGTATGAGAATTCTTGACACTCTTTTACGTGTAATAATTAACAAGAAATTAAGAGAGTAATTATAATCTTATTTTTATTCGTACTGTGGTGAATAACAAAAAGTATAATATGACCAATAATTTTAAGCAGATAATATCACATAATTTTGTATAAAGTGAGCTAATTTTATATAACAGACATCAAACGAATAAGACACGTTCGACAATTGTCTCGATGCGACATTTATTATGATCAGTCGTTGTAAGCAGACACGCTTTGAACTATAACTGCTAACAATTAAATAATAATTAATTTAATCATCATCGCACATATGAGTCGATGCAATCAGATTCAGATGTGCGATGATATTTGTTTATGTGTGGAGAATTGGGTGTTCTGGATCATGCGCTCGAGCAAAGCGAGAGCAAGTTTAAATAATCATAACATCATCGCGCATCTGCGTCGATGCAATCAGATTACTATACGCATTGTATTAATCATGTGTGGAGAATTGGGGCTTCTGGATCATGCGCTCGAGCAAAGCGAGAGCAAGTGATCCAGAACCCCCAATTCTACCCTACTAACGGTGATCCACTGTTATTTGTTGTTTTGTTTTGTAGTGTTAATTTGTTAATATCTGTGTTACTAACATAGTTGTAAGTTTTACTCATCTTTTGAGTCATGGATACTCGAACAAAGAGAAATTCTATTCTATTCTAATTCTCTCAGTCTCATCAACCATTCATTGCCTACTCTCAAATCTTCAAAAAGATCAGAGAAACAAACTCTGGTTCCGCTCAGTTTATATTACACTAGCTGTACCCCGCGACTTTACCCCCGTGGACCACCCCACAGGACCCGTTTTCGGGATCAAAAAATAGCCTATATCTCTCAGGAATAATGTAGCTTTCTACTAGAGAAAGAATTTTCAAAATCGGTTCAGTAGATTCAGAGATTACCCCCTACAACGTCACAAATTTAACTCTTTGTAATATTAGTACAGAGGTATAGATTTTTAAAACCGTTCAATGTCTGGATTTGAATTCTGTTTATAGCATTATGCTCATCCTAAAATACACAGAACTGGAACATTACTCGCGAAATGCGGGTGTAGGTAATATTAGTGCCTTTTCACACGCCCCGGTTGCCGGGTAGCCGGTGCCGGGTAACCGGCGGTGAATGTTTAGCCATTCACGCAGTTACATGTGAAAGCTAACATACCTGGCTATACACTTCGCCGCCGGTTATCCAGTAGCGGCTACCCGGTAACCGGGGCGTGTGAAAAGGCACTTAGGAATACCTCTGCCAAAGTCTTTTGATAATACATACATTCGTAATGTTATGTAATACCATTTAATAATTTCAATAAGAATGGATGAATATAGTACCTACAATATTGCATGTCATCAACATGGAATTTTGTTTACATGTCTCGCAACGTAAATTGTAATAATTGAACTCAATTGTTTACACGGGAGAAAAACAATCGATGGTACACTAGAACGCACGTCACTGGCTTAAATTGGTTAAGCGTAGTTCAGACTTACAGTGTGAATAGAATGCGAGTCCATCTTGGTACTATTGCAATGAGGGTTTTATGTAATGGTAGGCTAGATGGCAGCACTGAGACGAATCTGAAAAAAAAAAACGAAAAGAAAGCGCTCCCGATAAAAGTCAAATTGAGGCCAACGTCACGGTGATGGTTTATATTTCGTTTTCCAAGCGAAAGATCTCTTGGTCTTGCCAAAATCATGAAAACTGGTGATGTAATTTTTTCACCGCACAGAACACCCTCAGTGGTAGAAAAAATTAGTACATTAACCATGTCATGTTTGCAATGCTTTTCCAAAATAATTCGATTAACAGCTTTTCAAAATTTTCGAGAACAGCTTACAATATGACATTTATTCTTTAAATACTTCTTTTTCTAATTTTAAATAAATATTTTCGTCTATAAATAAGATAAGCTGGCAGTACATACTTACAGATCAATAAAATACGACAAAATTTAAACAAAATTTATTTAACAATATTTAAATAACAATTATAACATTTTTTTTTAACAACTTTATATTTGATATATTTTTAATAAATCACAAAGGCATAAATATGAATTTTAGGTAATTCGACCTCTAAGGCACTTTAGTTATAGAAGTTTGGACGGTGCGAATAAAGGTCGGTCCAAAAGGAAGGACCGATCAAGAGACCAATGCTTTACATGAAACTCTAAAAACGGTATATTCTTAAGGAAACGAAAAACCCACAACCAATGATCACAAATATATAATGTATGGCTTTTAAATTGTAAAATAATCACAATTCTATCATCATTCTGTCCCTCAGAATTCACTTCTATCTACTAAACAATTTCACTATGAAACTGATTTGGTGGCAAAAAGTACAATCACTTAACCTATTTCCTATGTACATAAGAATTGTGAAAGAGAAAAATGAGAAATGTACATAATGTTAGTATTTACAATTTTATCCCATACCTACACCACAATCTACAACCTAATTATCAATACTTTTTTCAAAAAATGTAAATATAATTATAGATATTACAAAAACAGACTAGCTGATTTATTACAAGCTACTATTTCGATAAAATACTAATATAAAATATCTGAAGCTGCTAAAAATCGTTTGTAATTATAATTAATTACAAATCATGTTTTGATAAACAAACTTAGTTTATAAATATCAATAAAAACAATACGTTTGTGACACGTATCTGACGTATCTACTATCTCGCTCAACCGATTGTAAAATTAATAATTTACAGCTCTAGTACAAAACGTAAATGAATCTTTCAAAGCCCTGATATGTTCTGCTCTTTTTCTTTTTTACATAGGTACAATATCTACAAATCTGCCTTCTAATTGCTATTTACACTTTATATGGTACTAGCTTTTCCCCGCGTAAAAAGTGTTTTACAAATAATCCTATGTCCTTCCCAGGGTCTCACCCAAACTATCTCCATGCCAAATTTCATCTAAATCAGTTACAACACAAACTAAATGTATAGTGTGTGTGTGTGTGTAGTGTATTATTTTGTTAATAAACATCTTTCTCTAGTTCATTAGATCCAGAGACCCCCTACAACCTAACAAACTTTACCTCTTTTATAGAATAGTTTAGTTTAATATTATTATTAAGTGTAGATAACATAAGAAAGGTCCACTTACGCCAAAAACTATCAAAAGTTAGTTGCTAATACGAGGTTTAATTGGCAATATTGTATGACCAACTGTCAATTTAACCTCGTGTTAGCAACTAAGAATGAACAAAAGTCACAACATGTTTTATGTATATATGAGTTGGTAAATATCAAACGCCAATATGTCCACCATAGACCATAAAATGACTTTTTTGTAACAAAATAAAGAGTAAAAAAAAACTGCATTTGTATAAATTTCATTTTCCAATATGTCCACATTTTTACAACGAAAACCTTACACAAAAACATAGTTTTATTTCAAAAGCTAGTACGTCCCCTAAAACATTCACATCAAAATCTGATACGTCCAAATGAACCAATCACAGTTAGCGGTCGGCCATTATGACGGCCATAGTGTTTTTGTTTTCTGTCGAACTCCGGCGCCGCTCCGCAGTTTAAATTCGATTTAATTGGTTTACATTAGTGAAAATGGATTCAAATGTGAACATTGTTGAACCTAGTAAAGCAAGGAAACGGAGTAATATAAAGACGCAGCAGAAGAAAGCGCAGAAAAAACAGAAATTGTGAGTTAAAATTTCATAGTATCGTTTGCCTGAGTATAGGGTTGCCAGCGCACAACAGCATTTTTGTACCTATGATTTGATTTTGTAGTATTGTAGGGATTTTTATGAATTAATTATAGACTTTGCTTTATTTCTGAAGTTTGTTTGTTTATTTTTACTCAATCACGTCGCAATGGATTAACTGATATGGAAGAAATATTAGTATATAGGTAGAGAAGTCCAGGAGACGGACTTAGGCTACTTTTTATCTAGATAAAATCTATGTACCTATGTATTTACAAAAAAAATGGTATTTAGGTATTATAATATCAGTTATTTAGTATCCATATTACAAACATTAATTTGGTTAGTTTGGGGCTAGATAGCGCTGTATGCAGATGTATGATGTGATTAGTGAAAGTACTGTAAGAATTAGAATGGCATGCACTTAAACGTGTATATCTTATTTTTAAGGTATTCACCAGCGGGTTTGCCGAAAAAGCCACCTTGCAGACACAGCTCACGAAGTCTGAAATGTATGTCACTCACAGGCAGAGACCTTTTTTACTTTCACAAAAAACTATATGAAAATATATCAAAAATTGAACAAGACAATTACTTACTTAAGTATATGACTGTCACAAAAGTAAAACGATATCGTCCGAGATCAGGGACCAAAAATCCGAGGGCTTTTGTGGTTAAATTTTATATCCCTAACAGCAACACTAAAGCACTTATACCAATATGTAAGAAGACTTTTCTACGGGCTTTACGTCTAAAACCATCTAGGATAGATGGTGTAGCCAAAAGACACTACGAAACTGGTGGCTTGGCTAAAGAAAACAGAGGAGGCGATAGAAAAAAATTTGCTTTTGCGTCAAACAAAGAAGCAGTGGAAAAATTTATAAAAAGTTTCAAACCGTTACAGAGCCACTATTGTCGAGACCAAATAAAAGTACGGCAATATCTTCATCCCGATCTAAACATTAAAAAAATGTTTGACATGTACAATGACCAGGCATTGCCAGGATTTGGAGTGAAACAAGGTTTTTTCCGAAATATATTTAACTCCCGATTTAATATAGGATTTGGTAGCCCGAAAACCGACGTGTGTTCCACTTGTCTTCAATTAACCGAAAAAATTAAAGTTGAGACTTCGCAAGCCGCAAAACAAGAACTTATAACACAACATAGAATCCATAAGCTGCGCGCTAAACAGTTTTTTAAAATGCTACAAGAAGAAACCCCCGGTGTTCTTATAATATCTTTTGATTGTGAAAAAAATCTACCGTTACCGAAAATTCCCGACCAATCCACGTACTATTCTAGGCAACTGTATTTATACAATTTTACTATAGTTATTGGTACTTCCCACGCATCCTTGACGCCTAATAACATCCATGCTTACGTTTGGACAGAAGACGAGGCGGCTAAAGGTTCAAACGAAATCTGTTCAGCTTTATATCACTGCATGAATACAATAGATTTATCTGGTGTTCGAAAAATAAGGCTGGTATCAGATGGCTGCGGCGGCCAGAATAAGAATTCTATTATAATCACCATGGTTATGAAATGGCTTCTTGAGACAAATACATGTATTAAAGATATTGAAATGGTCTTTCCTGTAACAGGACACTCTTTTTTGCCCGCCGATAGGGTGTTCGCCTTAATTGAAAGAGTTGTAAAGAAAAAAGAGAACATAATTAAGCCAAGTGAATACATAAATATTATTGAAGAACACGGAACTATTCACTCTTTAGCAACCCATGTAACTGTATATGACTGGAAAGAAAAAAGCAAAGAATTTCTCAAAGGTACGCAATCTTGGCACTTCCAAATCAGCAAGTGTAAAAGAATAATCTTCCATAAAGCTAATAGGAATAAAGTTTTCGTTCGTGGTGAATTGTCATATAGAAATGACACTTGTGACAGTAAATCTTTGACAAAACGCGGAAAGAGCTTAAATGCGTTAACTTTGAATTCTATACCAGTCGGAGTTCCCGTAAAAGCAACAAAACTAAGTGATGTCAATAATCTTTTGACGAAGCACTATGGAAATGAATGGCAAGGCTTGGAAGAACTATTTTATTATAAAAAAGTACTTACGAGAGACAATATTGTTATAGACAGTGATTGTGAAAGCGAAGTAGGCCTCGGAGATGTAGAGAACGAAGAAATTATTGATTTTGTGTGATTACTAGTATGTAGTGACTACGTATATAATTATTTACGTGCTGATTTTTCATGTTTCTAAAAAAATTAATAAAAAATTGCAAAGCCCGTTTTGCCTTTATTAGTATTGTTTTATTATTTTGCTGTATTGGGTGGGCAACCCTAAATATGACGTCAGTCAATGGAAATTTAAAACAAAGTAAAGTATGTCCAAGTATCAATGTTCATCAAAATCAGGTATGTCCATTGACTTAAATCAGAATCCAATATGTCCAAACTAGTTTTGTCGATTTTAGCAGGTTTTTACAGTAATCCATTAAATTTAAAAGTTGCCAGGGATAATAATTATTAGCGTATGGAATAATAAAATGTAATAGACAAGGAAATACTACAGAAAGAAGACATAAACAAAAATATGGTCTTGTCTCCGTTTTACTTATCACGGACGTATTGGCGTTTGATATTTACCAACTCATATAATATATATACTATACATATATAACTATATGAATAAGTAGAGTGTGTACTTCTGCTTACTCACTTAAATTCATTAATCGGTTTAATGTGGGCCGATCCCGGCGGCACTGCAATGCCGGGCCGACCCGTGACGGGAGTGGAGCGAGCCCCGAACATCCCGTCAGCTTACAAAAATCAGTTTAATATACTGGTCCCTCAGTGAGGGAACTTTCAGATATTAAGCTGAAAAGAACAGATACTACACTTTGATCTTAGCCAAAAGGCCGAGAAGCGATACCGAACGGATGAAAATCGGAGAGTATCGTTCAGTCGCGGAGAATCTTAACACCGCGATTTAGGAACGCGCGTCAAATGAACAACGCCATCTATTGACCAACGGAGTAACTATTTTCCAATGCTGTTGAGTTTGGTATCAGCGACTTTGTGTTATCAGCGTAACTAAATCCCTATTCATAATTACTGGAAACTGAAGTTAATTGTAAAATACTGCATTTATGTAGTTCATTGGTCATTTGATAACTTTGTATACAAAATTACTACGAGTATAATTTGAACAATGTGAATAAAAACTAGCTACCTTACGACTCCTACCTACAAAATTCAAACTATGACAAAACTATATTGTGGGAAGTCTAAATGCAAAATATCAAAATACGTACTTACATCTCATTTACAACCTTATCATCCTTAAAATAAATGCTAACAATAAAGTTCTTTTAACTTTTTCCTAAGAATCTTTCCTGCAGGGTTCTTAGGGATCTCCTCAACAAACTGTACTGATTTTATCTTCTTGAAGACAGTAACTTTGTTGTTCACGTGTTCTAATATGTCTTCTTCTTTCACAGTTTGTCCGGGTTGTGGCACTACGAAGGCTTTGGGCACTTCTCCTGAGATTGGGTCGGGAATACCTAAGACGGCGCAATCGAGGATCTTCGGGTGTGTTCGTAATACCATTTCTAGTTCGGCGGGCGGTACTTGGAAGCCTTTGACCTGTAAATGTGATATTTTTATATTAAACTAAAGCTTGACATTTTTTGCCATGCATTGTCTTAAAACGGAACAGATACGAGCTGATTTGAGTATTTTCGGAATACAAGTATACACAGTAGTAGAACGAATAGCCAAGGCGATTTTCATATAGGTATAGCCATCGCAAAACTTCTTGGCCGCTCTGAAAATGGCTACAATGGCTGTGCAATAGTAAATCTCATACAAAAACAGCACCGTTTCTTCAACTTCAGGGCGACACAGAAGTTTGGCGAGGGCTATACATTCCTTTTTTGTGCTACAGGCAGCTATTCGAAAAATCGGTCTGCATTTTCGAACGCAAATATTAATATTAGTAGCCAGGAATAGAATAGAATATACTTTTATTATCTCTTTTACAATAATAGCACATATGATACTTTTTATCGCAGGAATATGTTCCCTCGGGATAATTTTCTACTTTAACGCGAACGTAGCCGTTGGTAGAAGCTAGTTTTGATTCTAAATGATGGCAGCTTTTAAAATATCATCACGATCATTTTCTCCTAAAGGATAGGCAGAACTGCAGTTAAGAATAACGACATATCGTAAGTTATTTTTTTTGTGCACTATAGGCTCGCGCTTGACCAATCTCACCTGATGTTAAACGATGATGGTCGACGGTGAATCACAGTTGCCTAGAAATAAACTATTCACGCTTGACTTAAAGACCCTTAGATTGTAGCTGTCGGGAAACACAGACTCCAGCAGGGAATTCCACTCCTTAGCAGCTGCTAGTTAAAATATTTTTATGATGGCCAACCTAACACAATGCTGAAATTTTAACCTGTACTTAAAGGTTAAGTACCGGTGTGATTACAATACCTTGCCTCGTGGCATTAAGACTGCCTATATATCCACTTTGTAAATAAAGTTTAAATAAACATTTTTTTGTTTATTCTTCGCTCTTTAGTTTTTAACTTTCCGTTTCACTCAAATATGCATTAGATATTTTCAACGACTTATTAGTTTGCCCGAACAAAATAAATAAATAGTCTCGTTATAAAAATCCTGTTTACCTTAATAAGTTCCTTGAGCCTGTCAGTAACGTAGAGGTACTTGTTCTCGTCGTATCGTCCAATGTCCCCAGTCTTGTACCAGCCATCTTCCGTCATTACTTCTTTAGTTGCCTCCTCATTTTCATAGTAGCTGGACATTAAGCTGGGACTACGGTACCAGATCTCACCTTCCTGAAAATGTTAATTTTCTATTAAGCATCACACCTGTAACCGAAGGAGTAGGCAAGCGTTCATATACGCCTCAAATATAAACGTCCACCATTTCGCTTACTACGTTTAAGTCCCATGTGATAGGGGATGAGTTTACTGCCAAAAACCGGGTTCAAATCCAGACTCCGGCAGCAGTACGTCACGTCTTAGGCGACCACTGAAAATCAGCGCCGTGCTGTGGGTCCCCCACGGCACAGCATTATGCTGAGTGGAAGCCTTCTTGCCACAGTCATGACATGCATCTGCTTTTATTTATACTCGCATTTATTCTTTGTCTTTTTTTTTAACTTTTCTAACATAACTTAAGTACTACTAACACTATCGTTAAGGGTTTAGTTTTCAAAATCTATTACCACTGTTCTTGTTCTTGAAATATAATGTTTGTATGTCGTTTTGTGGCAATTAAATATTTTTCTTTCTTTCTTTCATTATTGCGTAATCACATAGACGGAAATCCACATCGCGTCTTTCATATCGCCATGTGATTGGTCGATTATTCATACTTTTTGCCCCTTGCCTTGCCGTACTTATTACGCAATAAGGCTGCTGGTTGCTACTGGAAAACTCCAGATGGTATAACCCAATATGGCCATAACCATTTAAGCATAATTAAGGGGTCAACCTCAGTTTTTTTATAAACTATAAGCTCGCGCTTAACCACTGTCTCACCTGATGGTTAGCGATGATGTGGTCGACGGTGAAGCACGTTTGCCTAAAAAAAACCTATTCACTCTTGACTTAAAGACCCCTAGATTGTAGCTATCGGGAAACAGACTCCGGCAGGGAGTTCCACTCCTTAGCTGTACGCATAATAAAACTGTCCCCAATGTTTTGGGTGTATGGGTGGGATATCCACCATGTACCGATGACGCATCGCCGTACGTCTGGTAGTCCGATGATGGAACGGGCTAGGTGGAAGTAGATCGTGCAATTCCATCGCACACCCGAAATGAATCCGATAAAAAACCGACAAGCTGGTTACTCGGCGACGATGTTCAAGGCTCTGGAGCTTTGACTTGACCAGTGCCTCATTGCCGATGAGTCTCTTAGCCCGCTTTTAGATCGACTTTCGGAATGGGAGAAAATAAGCTGAAAACTCATCTCATTTTAACGTTCTAAAAGTTGTCTCATAAAATCTCGTGTCTGCGTTGAAAGTTATTCATGGTCAATGGGCCCAAAAACAGCTTTTTGCTTAACTGACGCTTATGATTTTACTGCAATTAGTGTTCCGTTTCTTGTTCAACAGTTAAGTGCACAAAAAATACCTGCATAAGATTCACTAATGTTCATTATGTTTCGAGATTATGAGCCAAAATTTTTTTTTGTGTTTATTTTTTGTACTAAATCTGTGCGTATGGTAATTTATGCTAGTTAAGTTATGGTTTTATGCTCAAGAGTACAAAAATTACATTTTCACAAAAAATAAAACGACTTCTAAAGCAAAACACTGAAAAGTGCATTTTCTGCTAAAACGTTACGACAATGGCACCAAGAGATGATCCGCACAACGTCGCTAACTACTATATAGTTTTTGCGAGTGTTTTGCTGTTTTGACTCTAGCCATTTCTTAATGCAAAGGCATCTTAGTACTTATGATGCAAATGTCCGCTTTGAACCGAGTTGGCGCCTACCAAAACGTGACCCAAACATTAGTACCTTCTCGAGTGAGCTCATTATAAATTTTATCGTTGAAAAACCCAACATTATTGAGTTTTGCCGTTAGTAATTTCTGAGCAGCCTGAAGTTTGGAAGTTGGTAGGTATAGCACAACTATTTTATTAATGTCCCTCGGCAATCATCTTATTTCCGAATACAAAAGATAGCTAATTTCCATGTCCATCAATTATTACATTTATCGAGTACTAGCTGACCCCCGCGGCTTCGCTCACGTCAAAATTAAAGCCTATGTTACTCGGGCATAATGTAGCTTCCATAGGTGGAAGAATTTTTTAAAATCGATGTTTCGGAGCCTATACGTTACAAACAAACAAACATACAAACAAAAGAATCTTTCCTCTTTATAATATTGGTATAGACAATAATTTGAATTCAGAACTAAGTACTTTATCGTTCTTTTGTTTTAGTTTCCGTGTGTACTATATAGAGCTGTAAAACTATTTTTTGCCTGCGACTTTAGCAGCTTTCCTATCATTTCTAAAATAAATTACATTAAGTTAAAAGAGTATTAGCATCTCTATATACTTCCAAGTTGATTGAGAGAGTCCGGTCTACACCAAGTGCAAAGGGCAACTTATAGAAATCCAAACGACGAAACACGTAGTTTGCCGAGGAACATCAAGAAAATAGTTATACTGTACAGTTGTTCTATCTCACGACAGCGGGTTGGTCTTAGTCGTGTGTGTAAAGGTATATGCACATTGTTTATATGTGCGTTAGCTCGGGAGCGCTCAGTATCACCTGAGCACACAGAAACTATGTGCATGAGCATCTACACACACGACTATAACCAACCCGCCGTCGTGAGATAGAACAACTGTAATCGTAATCCTGGTCCTTATCTCTCTCCGGTCGAATCAGGTTGTCGCAAACATTGGCACCTGTGTTTGCGCAATATAATATTGCCTGCGTACTTGGTTAATCTCTGTTGAGTTTGGCCACCGTGAGCGAAATTCGGTCGGGAGGAATATACTTGCCTGCCCCGGTCCTAAAGCTTCTTGCGTGTTCAGGTCAGCGATTTTCACCTCGCTGCTACCTAAGACGTGACCGACTGAAGCATGGTTTGTGTCGTCGTTTTTGCCCACTGTGCAAGCTCCGTTGGTCTCAGTCAGCCCGTAGCCTTGGCGGAATAGAATGTTTTTCTGGAAACATATGATTTTTTTAAATTAGTGACACTGAACAATTAATATAAATTACACAAGAGCTGGAATGATTTCATCCGGGATAATATTGGTCCTTTTTAGGAGCTAAACTTATTTTAGGCTACAAATCTTTAAGCAGACCAATTTAATTTAAAAATCAGTTGCAATTTCATCTCAGCTATCTGTACTCTAAGTTTGTTTCGGTTATTATTCTCGGAGTTGTCAGCTAGGAAACATCTCTTGTCAATTTAATGACAAAAAGATATGCCGTTAAGATGTCGGGGAGGCAACCACCCCGATGCCTGGAACGAAACCCCGTCTGTATCATAAGCTTGCGGTACTGCGGGGTCGCGGGCGCTCAGATTAGGGACTCTGTCCGCTAGCCAAGCGACTCCAGAAAATACGGTAGCACAGTAATCACGTGCTGCCGTGTACAGCGAGGCTCAGCGGAGGCACTCTTTCAGTCTCCCCAGGGATGCCCTAACAGGCTTTACACAAAGGGGTTCGGGGTGGTCTGTTGAGAGTTCTACGTGCAAATGGTAATCACCGGGGTAGTTTTAGTGGGTTGAAAATCCCACACTCCCTTTTGAAGGTCTTCCCAGAACAAAAAAAAAGGAACTAAACCAATTTGTAAAATAAATATAATTTTATCAATAGTTGTATCTTGCTTTGGAAGAAAGGTGTGAGTTAAGTGGAGGGCGGACTGAATTGTATATTTTAATTCGACCTTCAAACAAAATGTGCTGATTTGGAACCTAATTTTAACAGGGCAGGGACTGGAATGGAATCTTATTACAAGCTTTTATTTAAATTGCAATGTTTTGTTGTATACTATGTATGTATATGTATGTGTGTTCGGGTCGAAACTTACAACTAAATTTTAAAGCAGTTATCCTCCACCGATTAAGATGAAATTTTGCATAAACGTTTTGTTTGGATGACAATGCATGATTTGCTTCATGCTTAATCCAATATGGCGGACGGTTCAAGATGACGGACTAGTTATTGTTTGTGCACTGCCATGATATGGGTATCAAATGAAAGGGTTTTCCGAGAAGAATACGAAAAAAACTTGTCTTAAAAAAAGACTTTTTAATTAATAACGGGTATAATTTAGACGGTCATCAAAAATATTTTTAAGACTCTAAGCTTAGGCACCAAATAAAATAAACAACTCCAAAAAAAGTCAATTGACTTTATTAAAAGGGCCCTAAAGTATATAATATTATGATCCAAAATAAATAAAATAAAATCAGAAAAATCGCAAACCTCGCACAAATATTATTTTTGGTTCCTAAAATGGATCAACGGTCACCAAATTCTATCCAACTCAAAGATTAATATACCGGGTGTATTCGTGTTTTTAACGAATTAGTCCAAGAGCGAGCGAAGCGAGCTCAGGAGCTTAGGGCACCCCGACACGGACAGGTTAGGTTCGAACGAGATGACGGGAGCTGAAGTGAGCGAGCAAAGCGAGCGAACTCGGCTCCCGTCATCTCGTTCGTGTTAGGTTACTTTAGACCCTGCGGACGGAAATAGGAGCCCCGCGCAGCGGGGCTCCGTCGACTATGTTGCGGTCTAAAGTGTATTTTAAAGGCGTCCATATATTTTTTTGGCAGTCAATAATACGAAAAAATGGATTTATTTCATAATATTTTAGGAAACGTTATTTGGTGACCATTTATCCATTTTGGTAACCGTTTAGAATTTTTTTGGTAGTAAAATAGGTACTTTTTTGGGCGGTGTTTAAACACAAGCCATTAATAACTGCTTTTTTATTGTTCAAAACAAAGATAAACAAGCACAGTTGTTGTGGCAGACATGGGGTCAAAACAAAAGATAGCGATAACAGTTATCAAGAGCTTTACTCCTACAGTATAATCTAACAAATACACACATATTTTATCCTTATCAGACTCAAGTTGGGAATAACAATAGGTAACTTTGCACTCGGGTAAAGGTATCTTATAATTATCGTTATCAAGGTTCTGATAGCAGGCCTCAATGCACTGTGTGTAGAAGTATCGTCGAAAGGAAAATGTTTTTGCCAACTAAGGCAATGTTCTGTAGTAAGTATGCAGAAATACCTGGGTAATGATGAAAGTATTTATCATTCAGCGTAAATGAATGAAAGAATTGGATGTCTATTTGTGTGCATAGTACCAAAAGAAAAGGCATAAAATTATGTAATAAGGCATTTCAGCCCAGCTTTCAGGCATGTACACGCTCCCCTGCGTTCCCTTCTTACATTTGCAGGCTACGATTTTGAGAAGATCATAGCTTGGATCACAGACATAAATCTAGCTAGATGACGCGAAAAAACGGACTAAAGTTACGACAAATGATAGAGCAGATATCTGAGCTTTTAATTTAGCATTATCGGCACCGGAAATCCACCGAAATCTAGAAAAATGCCTTTTTATGCCATATTGAGCTGTAAAGAATGGATAGAAAAAGTTGGCCGAGGCATTGGAAATAATTCTTTGATTGGTTAGTATTATATAAGGTAAGTATTATAATATTGTTTGTGAAAAAGTGGCACGCTTGGTTTTCATACAGATGGAGGGACTTGCGTTATCTATTTAAAGTTATGTCTGTGGCTTGTACCATATAGGGATTATAGAGCTGAAGTTGGCCTTAAATAGTTGCAAATTTAATGGACTTTAAATTCGAAAAACGCGTTTATGACTTTTAGAGCACAAAGTGAAAAAACCGGGCAATTGCGAGTCGGACTCGCCCACGAAGAACGCCGCACCATTATCGCAGAAAACGTATTTGTATAGAGTACAGATATAGATTGTATGGAAGCCCAACATAGATATTTATTTCATTCTTATTTTAGTATTTGTTGTTATAGAGGCAACAGAAATACATATCATCTGTGAAAATTTCAACTGTCTAGCTGTCACGGTTCATGAGATACAGCCTAATGACAGACAGATATACGGACAGTGGAATCTTAGTAATAGGGTCCCGTTTTTAGCCTTTGGGTACGGCACCCTAAAAAATCCCAAAATTTTGCAGCTTTTCGCGTGTGCGCAGCGAGCACAAGTATTTCGAAGTTGTAAATTTGGATTCACACTACCCTAATTGATCCATACAACATACCTTAACATACTTAGATCAGACCTAAGTACGTCATGATTTGCGATTTTAGCCATGTTTTGTGGCTATTTCTACTGGCCCTAATTTCGTAATGTTTAATAAGTTATTAATTAATTAAACATTACGAAATTAGGGCCAGTAATAGTAATAAGTAATAACACATACCTGCTGGTACTATTATTACATTGCAAAATGAGTTAAATGACATAAAGCGCAGAAAAAGTTAATTTTTTGCAATGTTTACAATAAATGAGTACCTAATGTTAATTTAAACTTTAAGTTTGAATTATGAAGGTGCACTGAGCATTTTTTAACTGAAAATATCCTTGAGAAACATAAAATAAATTAAGTATGATAATTATGATGAATCTTCATTGTTAAAGAATTTTCAGAATCATGTGATTTCTGTTATAAATTTATTCTTTTCAAGCTATATTTTGAAAAAAAATCACGATATCATGTGGGAAAACACAGTCTAAAACGAAAACCTAGCATTGTTATAATCAAAAATTGTAAAAATCTACATTTCAAATCGCAAAAATTAGCATAGAGCTGAAACTTGTTCCAACAGTCTTAGATTAGATACCTACAGTGTTTATAAAGCAATGCAAAAGATTTGACCGGGCTTCGTCACCTTTCGGACGTAGGTAGGTACTTACATCAATGTTTAAAATTTTTGAAATATCCGGTTTTTTTTCTTTTTCAGTATGCTCGCGCTTGACCACTATTTCACCTGATGGTAAGCGATGATGTGGTTGACGGTGAAGCACGCTTGCCTAGAAGTAACCTATTTGCCTTAAATTTAAACGGACGAGTTCATCCGTTTAACTTATCCCGGACACACCGGGATTTTCTCGTTTTTTTTTTATATTCTTGTAAACTACCTACTGCCCGCGGATTCGACCGCGTGAAGAGGGCTTTCTATTACAAGGGAACATTATGCCGGGACGCAAAGTATTCTATGTCCTCATCTAAGCCTTAGTGCGTAGGAGAAATTGGCAAGGCAAAGGATTAGACCGCCATCAATCGACCAATCACTACGGGATTGCACATCGCCTCTTTCATCTCGCATGTCATTGGTCGATTGATGGTGTCAAAAATTTTTGCCTTGCCGAATTCACTTAAGCAATAAGGCTGCTGGTCTATCCATAGGCCAAGTTTCATCAAAATCTGTTCAGCCGTTAAGGCGTGAAAGCGTAACTTACAAACGAAATTACATTCGCATTTATAATATTAGTTAGAATATCTATCAATATAATAAGATATTATGACTGATATTGTGTTTTATAATCTAAGCCAGCTTAATGAATAAATTCCTAAATTATTGATAAAAAGCCGACAAAAGGAATTTGGTGACAACTGTACTTAACAATGGTAAAGATAATCTGTTTACGTTTACGATAAATTATTATGTAAAGTAAGATAGGTAATCTTTTTGTCTAGATCTTTGTTTTCATGAACAAAGTCCAATGTACGCTCTAGAGTTCATTTCTAACTTTTCATATACTTAAGAAGGTGTATATATTCTCCAATGTTAACGCAGTACTGGCCGTGCGCCCGCTCGGAGCCAAAATATCAATATTGAACCTACTTTTGGACAGTTTTGTTTACAGAATATTCTTTAATTTACATATGCTATTTCAGTTATGAAGAAATTCTAGCCATAATTTTTTCTGTGTAAAAATACTTTTAAACATCTAAGTCGTTTTGGAGCAGCTTCCAAAGTTAGCAAAAAAATATCGAGTTCTTAAACATTTTTTAAAGCAAAACTATAAGTTACACGAAAAAAACATGTTTCAGAAATAATGTACATGAATCAATCATATGTTTTATGTTTTTTTAAAAACCTTTTAACCTAGCCGTTACTAAGGAGTATGATATAGAATGTAACCGTTTTACGGTACTAAAGCGATGGAAGGGCCTTAAGTGGAAATCATATTTTTGTTTTCCTACTCCTCCTTTATTATTTTCTGATTAATTTCGTTGCGGGATCCAAGACAGTTAAATTCATTCGCCGGGACTTCGTCGAGCTTCAATGCCTCGGCGCTTTTCTGGTGGTCGCCACTGTTGATTCTGGCTTTCAGGAGATGCAGTGGTTTGTGAATAGTGCGGTGGGATTGTCCCAATCTTAAGTTATTTATAACTAGCTACTGCCCATGATTTCTGACGCGTGAAATTTGTTTTATTATCACAAGGGAACATAAAACCAGGATGAAAAGTATCCTATTACGTAATCCGGTTCCGGTCTATCCATATGCCAAGTTTCATCCAAATCCGTGTAGCCGTTAAGGCGTCAAACCGTAACAAACTCACATTTAGGTAAGTTAGTTACAATAGTATGGGTGAATTTGAACGACATGACTTATTTAATAAGCATAAAGTACTAGTAAAATTTAAAACATTTAAAAACCCTCGATACATTTTTATTTCATGCTACATAATTTATCAAGTAATTTTAGCCATGTTTCGATCGACAATCTATTGAACAAATAATTATGGCACGATATCTTGCGAAAACACCCCGATTCAAACAGTAAAAAGCCCATAATTTTAGAACTGCTCAAACGATTTTTATCAAACCTAAGAACACTCTTCAAAAAGTCATCTTTCAAAAAAAAAAACGAAATCGAAATCGGTTCACCCGTTTAGGAGCTATGACGCCACAGACAGATACACAAATACACATCTACACAAACACCCCTCTTTTCTGTCGGGGTTAAAAAGTAGGTAAATTTTTAATTAGGTGTTTCCTCAAACACAAGTTATAAGTATACAGAAATAACTTCACATTTGCTATTAATATGTTTATTTACTCGAATGAGAACTAGGTCGCATTCGCAAGCATTCGCAGATAATTTTGTCGGCGTCTAAAATTACTTCAGTCATAATGTCACTTAGTATCAAACATAAATAAAAGAAATTACAGATATATAAATGACCTAATCAACAAACAAAACTTGTGGCAGTGCATACTTATCCCCAACCCCATGGCCCCTTTTTTTGGCAAAGAGGGTTGAGGATAGGTGGTGGAGCTTTGCAACTCGGCTCCATATCCACACTCTCAAATACAAATTCGCTGCTGTTTTGTCCAGCAGCCGTATTGCGTGAGTGATTACGGTCACGCAAAGAGTTTGACCGCTATCCAATCGCTATCAAATGCGTTGCCGTATTCACTTACGCAATACGGCTGCAGGTAGTCCAACTTTGCGAGGTTGGAATTAGTAGGTATGCTACAAGTATTATAAATTTACTTACTACTAAAATTATAAAATTGCAAATCTGTATTTTTTTATGTTTGTCAATCAATTACGACTCAACGGAACGGCTTTGAATGAAACTTAGTAGACCGTGTCCAGCAGCCTTATTGCGTATGAAAAATCGACCAATCACATGCGAGTTTTGTTTCATAATGAACCTTTTTTTCTTAGCCTGTATGCTCTGCCTTCGATACTGTTGAACATAGAATCCTTTTAGACAAACTAGAACATTATGGGATAAGAGATAGGGTCTTTAAGCTTTTCAGTTCTTATTTACAGAACAGATCATAGTACGTTGAAATTAAGTCAGTTGAAAGCGGACATGAAAAAAATAACAAATCTAAGCTTGTTAGAGTACAAAAGGGGGTTCCACAGGGCAGGCAGTCTTGGGTCCAATATTTTTTATAATATTTCTTAATGACTTAGCAAACTATATGTATAAGATAGTACCAGACATCAAAATGGTTATTTTTGCTGATGACACAAGTGCCGTTATGAACGATATCTCTATAAGGGACTTAGAAAATAAAGTGAATCATGCACTGTCTGCTTTTGAACATTGGTTTTCCACTAATAATTTAAAACTCAATGTGGAGAAAACGAAATGTATGCTATTCAAATCAACCGTAAGAAATAATGACAGTATTAAAATAGTTTCATTGGGAAATAAAGTGGAAATTGTACAAAAATTAAGATTTTTAGGGATAGGTACGAATTGATGCGCTCTTAAGCTGGAAACAGGAACTGGAAGCAATCACAAATTTTCTCAGCAGTGCATGCTATGCCTTGAGAAGCTTAAGGGATGAACTAACGATTGCTCAATTACGAAATGTTTATTTTGCCTTAGTTGAGTCCAAGCTGAGGTACAGTATTAAACTATGGGGGAACAGTTATAAATACAATATGGATGCAGCCTTTGTTATGCAAAAAAGAGCCCTTAGAACTATACTTCGCATAGACCAGACTAAATCTTGTAGAGAGCATTTTGTGAAATTAAAAATTCTACCTGTACCTTGTCTCTATATCTTGGTTCGACTAAGTAGTTTTCTAAAAAACCTAGACAAATACGAGACAAAGGAAGAAAGGGAAACTAGGGTGGAAACGCGCAGGAAAGATCTGCCTAATTACTTGCAGCCAAAATTAAATGTTGTCAAACATAGCTCTAAAGTACAGTCTGTAAAACTTTTTAACAAATTGCCATTGGAACTAAAAATGATTGATAGTCCAAGAATATTTAAATTCAAATTAAACTCATTCCTATTAACGAAGTGCTACTATAGTATAGAAGAGTTTTTTAGTGACAAAAATAATGCCACAGTGTAACTTGTTTATTTGTTTAAGTTTAAGTCTAATTCTTGACATGCTATTGTTTGATTTGAATTTTGTTTTATTTTCTGACTAGGCTAATTGTGTTTTTGTTTTTAATTCTAATTATGTTGTTGATATATTTTTAATTTTATTTTGACCTTTTATCTAGATTAGAACTTTTATTGATTACTATTATTGTGCTACTCTGTATTCGACACAAATGTATTTGAATGACTATTATAAATGGGAAAGTAACTCTGTCTGTTACCTTTTCACGCTTAAACCGCTGAACCGATTCAGATGAAATTTGATATGGTATCTCCATATCATTTTTTTTTAAGTTTGAGACCCTTAGTAGGACATAGTATAGGAGTTTTTATCTCGGCAATCATCCTTTAGGGGATAGACAGGGGCGTAGAACTTTGTATGGTAAACTAATAATTTCTTAAGTAAGGCAGCCCACACACTTATAACACTATGGCGCGATATAAGAAAATAGGCTATTCAAAGTACTAATGCTACGCAGACGAAGTCGCAGGCAACAGCTAGTTCTCTATAAAAAAAATAAGAATCTGCCAATCAGCAATGCCTTAACCAATAGAAAATGCCGTAGAAATCAATCTACATTATATTATGATTTATGAACTAATAGTTACGCAATCATATCCTCATAGTTGAATGACCCACTGACGCGGACGTAGTTAAGTATGTCAAACAATGCTAAATATGTACCTAGAATAATCTAGACGAACTGATTCACTGACCGATTGTTTCTAAGTACTAAAGGCGGCTATTCATATACAATACAATCCTCGATTGTGTTATGTACTCATGTGGTTTTGCGAGAGTGGTCAGTTGCCTATACTTAGCTAATACATACTGTTTGTTAATGCCTACCTACATCCCTAATATCAATCTACCTACTTGGTATTGGCTGTTAGCAATGCGGTTCAGTTTTTTTTTGTAAAACGCAGGTGGTCCACGTAAAAAATGCATCTTTTTAGGTGGAATTATACGAAATTGGTCGGTAACAGAGATGCAATTCACTGGAGTTGCAGTTTTAACGGTTCATATCAGTCCGGTTAATACAGCTGATTGAACATGGAACGACTGCCTATTCCCAATCCACGAACGGGAAAATATATACCGTACTACATTCAGGCGCCCGCGTGAAAAGTTATTCTTATCCCAAGGGAACGTATTATACCGGGATGAAAAGTGGTCTATGTGCTATTCCAGACTATAATCTATCTCTGTGCCAAATTTCATCCAGATCCGTTCAGCCGTTTTAGTGTGATTGAGTAACAAACATACATCCACACATTCAAAGTTTCGCATTTATAATATTACTAGCTTCTGTCAGAAGCTTTGCTCGAGTGAATGTCTAAATTTATCCCTAGGGAACATATTCCATATAAACGGGATAAAAAGTATCCTATGTGCTATGCCATACTATAAACTATATTTGTGCCAAATTTCATCCAGATCCGTTCAGTAGTTTTTGCGTGAAAGAGTAACAAACATACAAACACGCTTACACACTCACAGACTTTCTCCTTTATAATATCAGTGTGATAAGTAATATATAAAACCAGGCTTGGCCTCTTTATTTTGATGGGAATTTTATAATTCTAATATTAATTGTATAAAATAACCAACTTTATTTTTTTTGTAATTTTCATTGGTCTTTTTTTATATATATAATCGCGCTTCGCTCGGTCTTGAGTTAATTATATTTTAGTCGCAAGATTTTTTTGTTATTATATATTTTTTATTTTTCATTGTTTATTGAATCATTTTAATGTTAATTGTAATATTAAATAAATAAAATAACCAATTTTAATATTTTATTAATTTCATTGGTCTAGAGTTAATTAAATGTAAATGTAAAGTTATTGGTGAGGTCACTGGCACCTGTATAACAGGTATTGTTACCTAGCTCTGGTTTTCACTTGATTGTGAATTTTGAAATGCTAATAAACGATTTATTTATTAACCAGCGAAAGCCTCGCGGATTCACCCGCGTAGTTCCCGTTCCCGTGGGAATACATGGATAAAAACCGGCCAAGTGCGAGTCGGACTCGCGCACGAAGGGTTCCGTACCATTCGCAAAAAACTGCAAAAAAAATCACGTTTGTTGTATGGGAGCCCCACTTAAATATTTCTTTTATTCTGTTTTTAGTATTTGTTGTTATAGCGGCATCAGAAATACATAATCTGTGAAAATGTCAACTGTCTAGCTATCACGGTTCATTTGTGTGAACTCTACACTTCACTATGTGACAATTTTAATAACAAGACTTACATTCTTAGCAAGCACAGCTTCCGCATCCTCTTTAGAGATGGGCGCGGCTCCGCTTACTATTCCGTAGACCGACGCCAGGTGCTTGGAGGTCACAGCTGGATGTTTGCCCAGAAATACCACTGTAATGTGTTTGTAGAAATGTGAGCAAGAAAACATGTTCTTCTTAGCTT
The DNA here is from genome assembly GCA_947562075.1 of Orthosia gracilis. Lineage (NCBI taxonomy): Eukaryota > Metazoa > Arthropoda > Insecta > Lepidoptera > Noctuidae > Orthosia > Orthosia gracilis. Next base: position 41,468,683 of record OX387265.1, on the reverse strand, counting down.
GTCGATGGCAATTTTTTTTTTTAAATGTTATGTTTGGGCCATTATACACCGACGGCAACACCCTTCCGTCATGTACCGCTTGCCCTGTAATCTGTACATGTGAGACTTAGAGACCTTATGGCTGCGTCGGTGAGGGGTGTTACATAAAATACCTTTTTATAAACATATAATACCTTCAATGATAGTAGTTAAACAGTAATTGTTATTAGCTGTGTATTTACTAAACCTGTTTGGAGAAGATGGACGCGCGTTAAGTAGTCTCTCTTAATATTTATTTTTTATAATTATCATAATTATGTATGAATCTATTCATTTAAGAAGCTCTCTTCTGTCTCATAAACATAATCTGCCAAGCCATTTTCTCAATTATTTTGGGCTCGGCGTCCTGTCTTACCAGAAGCAGTTGAATACGAGTATTTAACATGGAACCACAGCCTATGACCTCCACGGCCCATTAGGTAACTGGAATCACTGCATATCTGACCTACACGACCCATTAGGTAACTGGAATCACTGCCTATCTGACTTTTACGACCCATTAGGTAACACGAACCACTGCAAATCTGACGTTCACGACCCATTAGGTAACTGGAACCACTGCCTATCTGACCTCTACGACCCATTAGGTAACTGGAATCACTGCCTATCTGACCTTCACGACTCATTAGGTAACTGGGTAATACAGCGATACCCCTAAATGCTGCTGTCTCCTACAATAAACAAAAAAATGCTGCAAAATGCCTCCTTATTTTTTTATTTGACTGGTAGAGAATGCCTCAGACACTCAGTCCAACATTATACCCTAATGTATATAGATAAAAAAATAGTACGTTCATCTTACCCATAGGCGGAACTAAGAACAAAACTTCAGCTTTATGTTGAACGAGGGTCTGCAGGAATAGTTCAGGCTTAAAGTACGGCATCGTCACCAGTTTGACACCCAGTGCCAGCTGGTTCATCATCAGGGCATTAAAGCCGAAGATGTGGAAGAATGGTAGAATTGCTGGCAACACTGCTTGATTTGTTGCTGAAAGAGAAGAAGAACATTAGTTTTACGGATTGGTGAATAATTGAAGACACGGAGTGTGCAGAGAATTAAATAGTTCCAAATGTTGAATTAAGTCACTGTTAAGATTGCTGAGTATATTTCTGTGTTCAGAGTGTTAATTGGTTTTCCATTTAGAAACAGTCTGAGGGCTGGATATTTTTTTTCGCAATATCATTATTCAACCCAAAGGCATTTACAATTCATCGTGGAACTTCGGGAGCAGTTTATGGAAATTTTGATGGGAGCAAAAAATAAAACAATTAACGATGGAAAACTTACCCGAAGTTTCTTTAATAGCAACAATCTCAGGGTCCGCAATCTGTTGGTTCATAGCCACAACACTTGCATGCGTCAGCATCACACCTTTAGGAAACCCAGTAGTACCACTCGAAAATGGCAATATGGCCAGGTCTTTAGGCCCTCTATGTACTGACTTCAAACAACTAGTATCCAGGCCAAAGTCTTGAGCGAACTCAGCGTACTTGATGGTACCTTCTGGTAGACCATCATTGTCTGTTAAGATTATTGGTATGTCTAGCTTCAGTTCTGTTAAAGCTTGTTTTACATTGGCGTATGAAATCTTTGATGTCACTACGGCTTTGCATCTGACTAGTTGTATCTGGCGTTTTAGTTCCTCTAAAAGAAAAAGTTTTGGATATCTTACATGAACATAGCAGCACACTTGTATTTCCCGAGGGTTTGGGCAGAGGTCCACCCAAAATCTTACTTAACCATTTATTTAGTGTAGTGTCTTGCCGTTATTTGGTTAGCCATCTCCCAACTATAATCGTGACAATCTAAGAAGTCCGATAATGTTTCTGTTTTACGTGCTACAATAACTTTTTACATAAGAAATTGAAAAATCTAATTCAACGACAACAACAACGAGTATCATTCACAAGCATCAAGTTTAATTATAATTATGTCTTGTATTTTTATTGCTGTCAAATCTGACTTCTTAGATTGCCACGAATATAGATAATTATATAGATAGAGAGAAAGTTTGTTCTGTTGCGTGACGCAATTTTCCAAAGGTGTGGCAAAACTGACTTCATCTCTAATATTATAAAGAGAAGAGATACCTACTTATATGAAATTTGGCATGGAGATAGTACCAACCAACCTACAACCAACCAATATACCAACCTACCTAGTTATTCAACACTAGCTCTGATGGCTTATCCCACACGAAACCTGTACTTATGTTTTTCTGGAATAAAAATGCTATGGCACTAAGCGACAGTCTAGCTTTATTTGAGTAAGAATTTTCGTAATCAGATCGTTACCCCCAGAGATTACCTTTTACATAAAATATAAACAAAGAAACTATTTATTTATGTATGTCACAGGTTTATGACAAAATCAGGATAATTGATCCAGAACCGGCAGAAGACAAAATTATTACTTTCTGTTATCATAAACTGGATCACAAAAATACTGCTTATTTCAAAAGAAATTTCTTCCAGCAGACCTGCGACAGAAAAGTTGGATGATACAACGCTATATAATAATAATACTGCAGAGTCATATTCATACGAGTAACTTGTCCGCAAGTAGCTCGGCCCTTTATGGCATTTGCGATTGCATTATGTATTATGTATGCCTACCATTCATAAATAAACATGAAATGATGTTATATTCGCAATACCATAGGTCTTTGGACCCAATTCATTGCATGCAACTGTAGTTAAGACAATAAGTAGAACAATGCTCTTATGCAATTTGAAAATGGTGTCGATTCAATCAATCTTCGGACTCTCAAGGCCTCTTGTTAGAGAATAGTATTCCTTGTCCAAGACTATACTCCATATAAATTTTTACAACCCCTTTTTACTGTCCGTTCAACCGATTTTGAGTTCTACCCCGTAAATATAAGGATGGCATAAAAAGCATAAACCTGTTACCAAAACTGACTGTTTAATACAGCCGCCATTTGTCATATCACCAATGCAATAGAAGTCAAAATCGGTTGAACGGACTGTAAAATGGGATTATTTAAATGTCTAATGTTATCTTAAATGGAGTATAGTTCGAATTACGGATCTTTATTAGGTTTCAGTAAGATTTATTTGGAAACTCATTGATAAGCAAGATTATGTTTTCTTATAACATTTTATAAGAATTTTTATACATACTTATCACACAAAGATCTCCAACAATCCACGAGAAGTGTAATCAAAATAAATTCTAACATTTTTTTTTATTTGATTTTGAATGGCAAGCACCTATAGATATTTGCCTCACCAGAGACATACCTAGCAGTTCTGTTGGTATCCCGGAGAAAAAGCTGAAATTTATCTCATAAATAGCCTACAACAGCAATATTCGAACTGTTGTGACTCAGGTGTCACTTTGTGAGAAGTAGAGATCCCTTATTCACCACAAGGGCACAGTAACGAATGCATCATGCCTCTCCGTATCAAAACGTCCTATTCGGAAACGAGCATGAATTTGCCTTAGTGCCTTACCTGCTGTATAAACAGGATTCATCATACTAGCGATGCAACCAGCCTGCAGTACGCCCAGAATCGTGACAGGATATTCTGGTAAATTCGGCAGGATTATGGCAACTTTGTCGTCGTTCTGCAACTTGAGTTTTGTCCGTAAAGAGGCAGCGAACGCTATGGACATCTTGTGCGTTTGTGCGTAAGTGTACCCGCGGCCTGATACTGCGCATACCTGGAACAAAAGAGTGCTGTAACTTTGTGGAAGTTATTCAGCAATATTATGAGTGGAGTAGAGTTTGCTGCTGGATATAGACTTCTCCAAAGCTGCACCATAAAACCAGATCCTTCACCTTCCATACTCATTCAATCCAAGCTACCTTTATAATCTCGTCGGTCCCCTTAGCTGGGAGTCTACGCTTGCCGATAACCGGTTTAGACGCACAGAAGAGTGGGTCCCTCAAAAAGCATTATTCTAGTAAAAGGTCAACTTCGAAGGTAATTACTGCGGTACTAGTACAGGAAGGTACCCAATACTGCAATAAATCTGCATAGCCTTTTCCCAATCATGTTTCGATCGGCTTCTAGTCTTACCGGATGCAGCCGAGTACCAGTAATTAACATGCGAGCAACTGTCTTTCCGACTTCCACAAAGGCGCGGTTACAGAGGAGATGCAACGGCAGTCACGGGGGCAATTTCCCTCCCCCCCCCTTCCCTAACCTCGACCAAACTAGTAGCATGAATGTTCAACACATTTATCTCCGAGGAGGGCGCTAAAATTTTCTTCATTCTAATCATTTTGAAGAATGGTCATAATCTGTCAATGAAGTTTTAAAATTTTCTGAAATGGTTTTGATGATTACATTTCATTACATTTCCTACTGGAAAACAAAACCATACATACATAAACTCACGCCTTTTGCTCATTGGGGTAGGCAGAAACTACAGAACGCCACCTGCTACGATCCTTACATACTTCTTTTGCTTCACTTACATTCATACAACATACACACACGCCGGTTATGAGTACTGCCCACTTGGCCTTTCTGAAGAACATCACCTATAAGGTCTATGTATGTCAAAAACAAAACCAATGAGGTTATTATTACGATCCGAAAAGCAGGAACGGCATTTTTTCAATGATACTCCCCGCTGACAGCCATTGGGTTCCCCTGAGTGAAATTCTGGATCCACGCCTGTTTCCACAACCTAGTAACAGTTACGATAGCGCATGGCAACTGTTGTCATATTTTCTGGCTTCTGACTACTTATAACAACTGTCAATTTCTACGGTAGCCGGGACCAGCAGATTAAGTAGCTTTCTGTTATACGGAGAGGTCCCGGTGTGAAAGGAATGGTTTCGTTAGCCATACTTAGCCACGAGTTACAGAAAAGTACTGCAATAAACACTTAATAATTGGTAAGTAATAACATGCAAAGCAAAACAAATTATGGTAATTTATAATGTTGTTTTTAACTAAACAAGTTATAAACGTGTTGCGGCACGTCTTAATTACTTCGTTCAGGCTGTAGTTTTGCCATGTGTTAGAAAAACAAGTACTATAGAATAGATACATTACATATTATGAGGTGCTGACATAGCGGTGACAAACGATATTTTGATAGGCTTTTCTATAATCTTTGTTTGTCCGCCGCAGGTGCTGCAACCTCATAATATTTACTGTATAAATTATACCTTTTTGCCCGGTGGTCTGTGTAATAATAATTGGATTGCTGACATCCTGAGAGATCAGTCCATTCAAGTGATTATCGATGGCTGCTCGTCGGACCAATTGAATATTAATGCCGGGGTCCCTTAGGGGTCGGTACTCTCAGCAACATTACTATTGCTGCACATTAACGATCTGCTAACTCCCGACACCTATGGGTATGCAGATGACAGCACTTTTGCTGAGAGATACTTGTCCAACGCACTGGCTACCGGGCCGCAGATCCGGTCTCTACATGAGCCCATGATGGAGCATCTGAACCTGTCTTTGCAGGGTCTCCGAATGGGGTTATGCCAATCTGATTAGGTTTAATGCTGCTAAAACCCAGGCGTGTCTGTTTTCCTCTAAAAAGAGCCAAATTCACCCGGTTCCTACTTTCCGAGATGTGATCGTGCCAATAACGGACCACCTTGAGCTTCTTGGCGTTACGTTGACATCGACTCTCAATTTTGGCCCATACATTGAGCCTGGTCAGCTGGCTGCCGAAAAGTTGGGGATCCTTGCAAAGATGAGAAGGTACTTCACGCCGGAACAGCTGCTCAACTTGTATCAAGCGCAAGTTCGATCTTGCATGGAGTACTGTTCTCATCTCTGGGACGGATCTGCCAAATACCAGCTTGATGCGATTATTCCCGATGTCCACCACTTGTCTGGCCACCACTGGGGGACAGCGAGACAACTTTAAAACATTATTCTCGAGGTATAACTTGATGTGCTAGCGTCTGTACTTTCCCTCATAGCAATACCTTTTGTAAATATCTTGATGAAGTGAATAGTATCAATAGATAATAATAATAAGCATTAGCAAGTAAATAAAATTTAATTTTAATGAATTACCTATAATTAATTAAATTAACTATATTATACAAGGAAATAAATATTATGTCATTATTATTACGTAAGCATTCGAATTGGATAAAAGTAATTTCAGCATAAAACCAAATGGTCTCTAGATAAAATAATTTAAATTGATGGCCAGTGGGAATTGGATCAAAAGAATTGTGCCTTTGTCCCCCCTACGGCGGCCATAGGGAATGTTAAAAAATCCGTGTCGCTGTCCACCAGTGGTGACGAATGGAAATAATTTACAAAGTTGTGTCGCTGTCCCCCAGTGGTGGACAACGAGAATTATGTTTTAAAGTTGTCTCGCTCTCCACCAGTGGTGGCCAGACAAGTGGTGGACATCGGGAATAATCGGCTTGATGCACTATAGAGTCGATCGAAAAGCGGGCCAAGAGGCTCATCGTCAGTGAGGCACTGATCAAGTCAAGGCTCCAGAGCCTTGAACATCGTCGCCGCATCTTGAAGCTTGTCGGTTTTTTATCGGCTACATTTCGAGGAGTGTGCGTTGGAATTGCACGATCTAATTCCACCTAGCCCGTTTCATCATCGGACTACAAGACGTAAGGCGATGCGCCATCGGTTCATGGTGGACATCCTACCCATACGCACAAAACGTTTTGGGAACACTTTTATAATGCGTACAGCTAAGGAGTGGAATTCCCTGCCGGAGTTCATTTCCCGATAGCTACAATTTACGGGTCTTTAATTCAAGAGTGAATAGGTTATTTCTGGGCAAGCGTGTTTCACTGTCAGGTGACAGTTGAGATAGTGGTCAGATAGTGTGGTGAGATAGTGGTCAAGCGCGAGCTATATAAAATAAAAAAAAAACCTTGTTTTTCTCTTTTCAGTTAATTATTTTTAGCAGTCGGGTTTGTTTTATAATAACTGTTTTTATAATAATTTGTTTTATTTCAGACTTTTTAGTTTTATTAATGAACGAGTTCTCCGAATAAGTTATGTGGTAAAAGATTATTTATTTTGCTATCAAAGTTAATCTTTATCTTGGCTTTGTGCTAAAAAGTAACATTAAAGTGTTACGATATTTATATTTTTGAAATGGTATATTTAGAAGCTTTCATTTGATACCCATATAGTTATGGAAATGAAAAAAAAAATTGTATCGCCCACTTTTTTTTGGGGGGGTATATTTAAAAATTATATAGCTTATGTCGCTCTCACAATTGAGACGAATCCAACAACACCTGTCATAATCCGTCAAGCCATTTCGGTTGTAGAGCATGTTATAAAAAAGGACATACATACATAAGCTCGAAAATCATGATCTGAAGTTGGTTTATTTTTTGTAAAAATGTTTTTATATCTCTCTTTTTAATTTTAGTACACCATCACTAAATAAAAATGAGCAATTTCTATAAAAAGATACCTAAAGGATTGACAAAATACCCATAATAACTCAATTTACACATTCGTGCTGTTTTTCGCTAAGGGTTTGCTCCATATCTTAAAAACTGCTGGACCAATTTTGATGGAACTTACACTATGCCCTTAGTTGAGAGATACTCAATCCAACATAAAAAGATTGATCACGATCCGATAAGTAGTTTCGGAGAAATGCGTGGACAAACATACATACATACACACAAACATACATAAACTTATAAAAATTGGCACTGTTTTTTTAAAGGCGGTAATAATAGAAGGAATCTCCTTTTTCGATAGGGTCTGTTGTTTGTTTTGTGGGAAGAATTTTAGTGCAGTTATCTTTAGGGTAATGTTACCGTGATTTAAAATATTAGTACAAATACAGAGTATGAACATGACTGAACCATTTTAGGCAAATATCAGGGCATAATCTCGCCCAATTCAGATTTTTCATTATAAGCTACAAATAAATACAGACTATGAATAAGACTCGACTATTGCAGATTTAGACGTAATCATAAACGAGGTAGGGCGAGAATATTCGATTATTATTTCAGATTTATCATTATAGGTTACAAATAAATACAGTCTATGAATATGACTAGACTATTTCAGGCAGATATCAGTTAAGTAATCATAAACGAGGTAGGGCGAGATTATTCGATTATTATTTCAGATTTTTCATTATAGGTTACAAATAAATACAGACTATGATTATGACTGGACTATTTCAGGCAGATATCAGTTAAGTAATCATAAACGAAGTAGGGCGAGATTATTCGATTATTATTTCAGATTTTTCATTATAGGTTACAAATAAATACAGACTATGAATATGACTGGACTATTTCAGGCAGATATCATTTAAGTAATTATTAAAAAGGTAGGGCGAGATTATTTGATTATAATTTCAGATTTATCATTATAGGTTACAAATAAATACAGACTATGAATATGACTGGACTATTTCAGGCAGATATCAGTTAAGTAATCATTAAAGAGGTAGGGAGGGATTATTCGATAATTATTCCAGATTTTCATTAGATGTACCTATACAGTTGTTTTTTATCAAGAATCATGATGATATATCATTAAAATAATCTGTCTGATAATCAGATGTCTGAATAATGTCTGATATTATAATTATAACTAGTGATCCCGAAGGTATTTACGTGGGGACGCCCTAGAAGGATATACAGGGACCTTATTAATAAATAAGGTCAACTTTAAGGTTAACTTTTCCTTTTTTTTATTGACGGACTGCTTAAGAAGCGAAATAAAAAGACGTAAACAAGAAGAAAATCATGCTGTGCAGTCGTAGGATACATATTCGCGAGCTGGCTGACCAAAACCTGACTGATGGCTTAATTTATTTTTAATGTATTTTTTAAACTGGTTTGAGTGCCTTAATTACTGAAACAATTACAATTGTGGATCCACGTTTCGGGCATTCCACTTCAAGTGTGTGTGAATTCAATTTAGAAAAAAAAAAATTATAGTGTGTGAGAATTTGATTTTATCTAAGTACTTGAATTATGGTATCTGTCTGATCACATCACACTAATATTTTAAAGGTGTAAGTTTGTGATTGTTTTTGTGTATATGTTTGTTACTTCTTCACGCTCAAACGGCTGGACGGATCCGGATGAAATTTGTCACAGAGATAGATTATAGTTAGGAATAGCATTTAAGATACTTTTTATGCCGGGAATATGTTCCCTCGGGATAATTTTCGACTTACACGCGGGTGAAGCCGGTGGCAGAAGTTATAGTTATAAATATTATTAATACAGGAGCGTCAATGACCCCTGTTGCTATGCTAAAACGACACAATAGTGAAACTTGATTGAACCATGAGGTAATAATAGGTTCTTATATAGAGCCTGGACTTCATGATGACATAGGCTCCCCCCTATTACATGGGACGAAAAGAACTGGAATTAATGTTACCTGGCGAAACTTGGGTGTAGGTACTAAGGTAAACCTCTAACCCTTTGGCGAATACACTTGAATACAGGTCGCGCAGGCGTAATGTTTTGTGTTATGTAATATTAACAATACCTAAGGCTAAATGATTGTTTAAGTCCCACACGCCCGCCTATGGTTTATTTACCTAAGTATATAAAAACCTATAAGGTGGAATGTGTCAGGACAATAGGCAATTGTTTCAGTAAAACTTCCTATGTATAGGGAAGAACTTATATGGTGTATGGTCATTATAGGTACACTATAAATTTCACTGATATATTCCTACACAATTCATAATTTTATTTAAATATTTTTAATTTATACAAATAAATTAGTACAAAAGAATTATTATTTGCCTTGAAGCACTACCTATGCCTAAATATATTTCTATAAAATTGAATTTATTTTATAACTTTTTTTGGATGATATTAGTTGAGAGACACTTATAAGGTTATGATGAAGAAGGCATAAGACATAAGTACAGATGTACCAAATTATTTTCAAAGAGAGGCCTTTGCCCAGCTGTGGGACAACCGAAGACAAAAAAAAACCAGCCTGAAACTGTCCCACTCATATTATTATAGAGAAGGCACAAGAGTTAATCATTACATGCTATGAACAGTTGGCAATCAATAATAATATTTTCTTATGAACATTTTAATCAATGTTTGTTAAAAATATTCATATAAGAAGCTATTAACCTTTGATTCTAATGTGTTTACACATTAGTATATATTTTTTTTTTTTTTTTAACTTTATAATTTAACAATGTTCAATTCATTAGGTAATCTTTTTGTACTTGATATTACATATGTATATTTATGGAATGTATTACTTTTTTAAATTTCTTTGTTCTAGTTTCTGCCAGCGGCTTAGCCCACTTGAAAAGTGTTTTCTTAACCCAAGCAAACATTATAGCGGGATGAAAAATAGCCTATGTGCTATTCCAGACTAAAATCTATCTCTGTGCCAAATTTCATCCAGATCCGTTCAGCCGTGATTGAGTAACAAACATATATCCACGCACACATCCATCCAAACTCTCACATTTATGATATTAGTAAGATACCTTAATAAAGTCACTCCCTCTCTCTTTCACAGTTATTAGGCACGTGTCCCAGCATTGGCAATAACAATATATGGCTGAGTATGCTTATATATATACCTTAATAAAAAAATCATAATTACTGCTAAAAATAAGATAATAAAAACAGCATTTAATTGTTATCATAACTCACCGTAGCAGTTTTATCAGGCCACCGGTCCAAATTTTGCCAAACAAAGTCATTTGCTGTGTAACCAGTCACAGGAATATCTTTGAACACAGATGTTAGAAGATTTTTTTCTGGAGCATTAGAACTCTTTTGTCTGACCACAGTAGATATAAATCCATGGTTCTGCTTTTTTATAACTTTTAGGACTTTGCTTCTCACAGCACTGGCCATTTTTGGACTTAGGAAGACACTGCAAAATAATAAAAAATAAATTAAGACTAGACAAGAAAGTATGGATAAGAAAATCAGTTATTTATTATTTATCATCAACTTTTGAATAAATTTGAAACTCACAGTGAGTTTCAAAATTATTCAAAAGTTGATATTTAATTTGAAATGTTTTGCTAACATCCTGTTTGTGGAACAACTGGTTAATTTATTCAAAACAACGCATTATTATTTTTCTAATAAGAACCTGATATGTCTGAACATAAACCTAGTTTAAAACTTAGCACATAAAATATTTTCTATCATAAAAATATAAACGGTGTCACAATGTATCTAATGGAATTTTTGCAATAAAAATATGTACCTATAACACCTGGCAATTATACACTTGACATCAAAAAAAACATGTAAGCAATAAAAGTAATATTTACGACTTTTGAAACATACCTTAATACACAACTATTCCACTTGAGGCGCTGGAAGTAACTAAAGTTTATTGCACCGATATCTAATAATACGTAAATAATATTCACAAACACATCCGTTCGTCTATCGTAGATTCGATAATAGCAAACTTAGTTTACTTCTAAATCTTTGTGCCCTTGGACTTTGAAACAACGCATAAGGAACGACTACAACACATGGACTACAGACCGACCGGGCTTTCACTTTGTTTTCATATAAGAACAACCCGAACAAATCGAAAGTAGGTAAACATTAACACATAATAGCGCTAGTGTATGTGTGGATCGTACGAGTGCGAAAGAGAGATCGGATTAGTTCACATTTTTTCCGCTGACCTACTTGATTTGATAATGGAATGCGATATCAGCTGGCTGACGTTTCATTCTAGGCATATTCCTTGTGTGAAACAAATGAAAAATGTTTATGTAATTAGTCACACTTATATATTAAAATATGCTACTTTAAACTATCTACATTTTATACCTATTTAATTTGTTTATTTATTATGCCTAATATATTTTTTTTATTAGTTTTCGCTGGATGCGGGACGCACGGGACCGGTCAATGTGACGACTTTTGGGGGAGGCCTATGTCCAGCAGTGGACGTCTTACTGCTGATATGATGATGAATATGTGTCTCAAATTATTCAATTCGCACCTAATGAGTGTACAAGTCTGTAACGGGGGCGGACAGAGAGCGTGGGTGACGTTATTTGTAGTAATGTAACTGACTCTTCCGTTCTTGGAACAAAGAGGAATGAAGATTACATGTCAATGAGACAATTACTGTTTTGAAATACCCACTTATTCAAGGGGGACAGAATGGATGTGTCGAACTGTCGAATTCAATAGAAACGCCGAATCCTCGGCGATCATTTGATGATTTTGTCAGCCTCCACGCGGGAATCGTGTCTTCATAAGGTCACCGTATGGAGAATTCCGTACGGTGACCATTTGAAGACACGGTGAGAATAACAACTCGTGGAGATGGCGCCTTATTATACGATACCAACACAAATCAGTTGAAAAATATTCTCATCCTGAACAGGAATAGTTGTACTATCTCACGAAGGCGGGTTACGTGACTTTTATGACGTCGAAATAAGTCATTTTTTTTACGACTCATCCGCCTTCGTAACACGGTTATTCTATATTAAAAAATTAACTATTTAACAGCTGTACAAAAAATCTTGCTACATTTGTTATCTGTGTTTGTCGTGTTGGGAATGAACTCAAGGTGTAAAAAATAAATAAGTAAATAAATAAATTCTAGAATATTTAATATCAGAGAATTACAGTGATATAAACTTAATTCAGACCTTACTTTAGACGGCTAAGGATAATCAGCAGTCAAATAATAAAGAACGCAGTACAATTATACAAAATAATAATTAAATATACCTACCTAAGAAAAGTGCAATACACATATACTTTAAACAGTTCTGAAAGTTAAATATAGAACGAAAAAAAAAACTAAAGCAAATATATTTTTTAAATAATCGAACAGACATTTATTCAATTATTTAAAGAAAATATTTGACTTATACAGTTGTGATACAAATTAATATTACAAAAGAAAGACAATAAGAACTTAACATTTTTCCGGGCATATAAGTAATAAATGCTATTTAAATCTTATGTTAAGAAAGCTTCATCTTGAACATATTATTCTGGCATCGCGATTCTTACTTGAGCCCCGCGAAGGTAAGTTTCCATATCGCTTCCAGGGTATCTACTCCGGGCCCGTCCGAAAGTAAGCCGAAACTTCGGAGTGAAAAAAAAACAAGTGTTAAGTAGAACTGTCAAATCGTGTTGCCATTCAATCTTAATTCGGGCCCCGAACGAATCATCCGTCCGTAGGTAATAAAGAGTAGGAAACGTCCGTAACAAACGAAGGCCGAAACTACGGACTTCGTGCTTAGGGATTAGACCCCCAGCATCGAAAATACAGGGACGAAAGGACTTAAAAATAGCAAAGAACATTGAACCATATTATCCTTATATCCCAAGCTTTGTTTTAGAATAAACAGAGCACAATACAACAGTCATTCGAACAAGAATTCTATCTAATAGACGTAAAGCTGAATTTTCTCAGTTGTTCTAAACACTTCGAAGAGTCGAATTGTCTTTATATTTTTGTTGTTGGCTCGACGATGATATGAAGACTTACCTTTACACGAATAAAATAAATCATTACAAAAACGACTGTAAAGCATTTACAAATTTTAGAAAAACTAATAATATCCATTACAGGTTTTCATTCACCAAGAAAGGAAGCATTGAAGTGGTTAAGAAACAGTTAAAAAAACAAAATATCCGAATTGAGAACGTCCTCCTTTTTGAGCAGCCGTTTAAAAATAAGGAAAAATACTCGAGGCCAAAGAATACAAATACATACTACTGATACTAGAAGTATATCTATAGTAAATTGAACACAATTTGTAGCAATATTTATTGGACTAGTACTAACTCAATTTTTGGCAATTAAGGACAAATCTACTAATTCAAAACCTGTTTCAGATTCAGTAGAAATTCGACAATAAACATAAGTACTATTGGAAACTCCGTTCAAGTAAATATTATAAGTTTATCGAGACATTTTGGTCGTACATGATAACATTTCGTAGGTATCTTAACATAAGACAGTATTTCAGTTTTGCCGTACAGGGGCCTAATAGCGGATACGCACTGCATCCGATCCGAAGCCGAGAAATTTCGGATCCGAAGTAGACGTAGTACTACTTTTTGTAGGGAAGCTTACGCACTACATCCGAACTCTATCCGTCATAATTCAGAACATTTTTAATTCGGATAGAACTTGGAAGTCAAATCACGGACTCGGATCAAATGTGGTGCGTAACCCTTACTCTGACCTTTTTCACAACGGAATCATGGTGGCGTTGAAACATTATAGTACGGCTCTTATTTCGTAGAGAAAACTACATAAATCTGCCTTTACCAACCCTAATTGGTGTGTTGGACTTGCGTTCCCCTAATTCAGAACTTTAAAATAACTTGTTTGTCTTTCTAATTAAAATTATACAATTTCATCAGTTCTGAATCTGGAGCGATATATTATTTATTCGATGAGTCTTTAACAAAAAGACATAATAACAGAATATAATGGCAAAAATCAGTAAATATAACATGTGGAATTAACAAGTAAATATAAATGGGTATTATTATATAGTATTGTGATTATTTAAAGCCAGCAAGCGTTCTTTACAAAATGCTTGAAGGAACTAGAAATAAATAATGTGAGAAATCGTGTTATAATCATGAAATATATCAATTAAATTGTGATTATAAATTATATCGTAAACATAGGTATAGCTTCTGGAACAAAAAATATTATTGCAAAATTAATCACACAAATTGTCAAATATGCATTAACTGCTGTCATTGGTTGAATAATTTTTTAACAGCCATTTGCATCACTCGACTTTAATTTTATTTGTGACGCGTCAATAATTTAATTTCCAGAAACCAACCAATAGTTGAAATAGATAAATATACTAATGAGAAGATGTGTATTTACAGTAGGTAGACCATTGTAAAGTAATTTTTTAACGAACTTCTATAGAGAAATAAGAATTTTTAGCGCTTAGAGAAAAATTAATAATAACGTTTAAGCGCTTACTTTTTCTCTATAGTAATGATGGTGCTTCGTTATTCTTGTAACTAATATGGCATATCTACAGTAATTTGTATGAAAATGACAATCATTCGACACTATCCCAGTCTTTATGTTATAAATACATTCAAAACATTTCTAGCCGAATTACTTTTCATCCAACTGATTTCAAACTTTTGATGTTGAACTTTTTTTCTAGCACTTTCTACTGAGGTTCACGATTTGCAGAATGCAAGTCTTCTTTGTGTATAGGAGTAATAGCGAACCGCTCCGGCTTCGCATGGGAAAATTTGAAACACACACCTTCCCCGGTTATCGCTGTCCGTTATTGAAAACAGCATCAAAATCCCTTGCGTAATTAAGAAGAAGTAAGAGGAGGGACAGACAGACGCAGAAATCGACTCACGGTCAAGCTGTTGATCACATTATACTTTGGTGCCCGGCGACGTCTTTCAACTTGCATGCTAGCTGATTACGTGAGGAAACGTGGCTTACACAAATCTTCTCAGCATTTCTTTATTGGCGCCTTATCTAGTAAAGATCTGTAATACATCCTTGACCGCATCAGAAAGTTCCGCTGGGAATAGGCATTTGGCCAACTATGTCACATGTCCAAATCCAAATGGGCCAGAATATTTTAGAAATGCCCCGTACATTGCTCTATTTTAAGTTCGTTACCTTTTTGTGTTCCGAAAAAAAAATCTTTCGTATACCTATATGTAATTGTATACGGAACGGTATACGATACTATGTCGGTCGGTGTTTTGGTTGGTGTTAAAGTCTGTATGTGTGTATCACTCTACGACGGCTGAAAGAATGGCTTTGGTTGAGGAACGAACACAGGTAGACTATGTCCTAGATAAAGACACAGGATATTTTTATACCGATAGAATGACGCCGCTGCCGTGGGGATATACTCGATACAGAATGTAGAAAATCAGCTTACTGAGGTATAATGCGATGATGTGTCGTATAACGCATTAGTTCAAGTTGCGTCGAAGCTGATTTATATTTAGAAGAAGACTTATATTATGCACTTGTGCGTAAATCGTGAACACCACACCACTGAAGCGAAGTAGTACATTTGCCCATACATTTAATCATCAAAAGTTTTGAAATCAGTATTCTATATACATTCAATAATTTTCGATGAGGAATAATCTAAATCTACAGGATGATTCGTTTAACGTACTTCCAAGTTCAGTGTAACTTTTTATAATCGAAATAAATTTAAAAGTTTAAGCCACTTGCACTTGGGTGATAGTTCCTTAATATAATGCCTTCATAATAATGTGTAATAAAACATAACATGTGAAAAGGCGGGCGTAATAATAATTACCAAAACTTGTCATTTTATGGTTAATTATATCCATCTTCGGTTCCCTATTCGGCTCCACTGGAAATAGAAAAGAAACCATATTAGTAAAATGCCAATAGTTGCTGTCGTCTGGGCAATCTTTTATTTTTATTGAACTTGTATTTACATTATACGTGAGATATAATGTAAATACAAGTTAAGATTAGGCAGTAAAACGAATGTTTAAGAAGATAAAAGTATAATTTTAATGTAAACTAGCCGTCCCACCGTGGGACGGCTACCATATGTAAATAGAGGGATGCCTGTCTGTGGTATCTAAAATGCCTGAATTTTCATAAAAATGCCTGTCTAAAGCAAAACGCTGTAGGTAACAAGTAAAAGCCAACAGATAATAATGAAGAAGGATATTTATTACTGATATTTGTCAGAGGACATTATTTTTTTTAATAGTTCTTTCTGTTCTAATATAGAAACGTAAAAATCTTCACAAGATACAGTTTTGTAATTTTCCTGTGTAATCAATATTGCTTTTACTGATTCAATTGTCAGCCGATTTCTTTCTTTACTCCACTGGGCGTTGACGAGAGAAAACGTACGTTCTACGTTCGCATTGTGTGCCAAAATAGAGAACACAAACTGGCAGATTTTCATGAATTCTGTAATATCACCATTCACTTCTCTACTTTTGAGAAAATTGCACCACTGTGTAGTTAAGCTTTCAGAAAAAAAAACGTTATCTGAATTTCTACAAAATTCTTTTAGAACTTCGTATTCGTCAAACAATTTCACGTCGTCAACACTGATATTCAGCTTAGAGAGAAATTCTACAGATGAAGCTAAATCAGAACTTGAGAAACTTTTCATTTCTTTTTGTAAAATCATCCACCTGAAGGAAGAGAATTCTTCGACATTTTTCATCCATTTTTCCAAATAAGCTGTTAAATCCACATACAGGCCCAGAATCTCCGTTTTGAAATTATCGGTACTTATTCCGTTGTTTTCCAAAGTGTTCAGTAGTCGAATAACTGTCAGTGATTTAAAATTTTCATCTTTACGAGATTTGAGTGCGTTTAAAGTTGCGTTTAATATACAGTTAATTTCTACAATAGTAACATCTTCTTTCTCAATAGCTTGAATTTTGGATTGAAACAGAGGCATTAATGAGTGAATATGCCATAAATAAATATCTGAGAATGGGTTCTCAAAAAATCGTTTGATCACTGTTGGAGTTCCTTCGACAGATAAAAAATACTCTTTTAATGCTGTAAATAATTTCAGGATCCTTTCTATAGCTGGAAATAAACTCAGCCATCGTGTTTTGCTGTGGCATAGCAGTTGCTGATATTGTATTTCAACAGCTTCACAAAATGATTTTAACTTCTCTGTGCGAACTGTGTAGACTGAGAAATAATTATAATTTTTCATCACCGTGGACTCGATGTCTATTTCCAATTTATCTGTACCGTGTCTAATACAATTATGCAGTATATGGGCAGGACATCCAATGCCTACAATTTGCTTTTGGAGTTCTTGTTTCAATAATACAAAAACGTTTTGTCCGCCTGATGGCCTATTAATGCCACCAAAATTGACGTTGGCATTATCAGCAGTGAAAGAAACTAATTTTTGTTCAATCCCGTGTTTTTTCAAGGTATTGACAATATATTGCGTGATTGTTTCGGCAGTTTCGTTTGGCAATACATCGAGTTCTAAAATTTTAGTCTTTATTCCGCCATCGCGATAATCAAAATATCGTATTACTATCGGAAACATTTTTTGAGCTCCGTGGTTGCTGGCATCAGTTGAAAGACCAAAATAAAATACTGAATTAGATTTTAATGTTTCCACAAGACCTTCCATTACATGAGGGGAAATTACATTGTTAATAATTGCTTCGGTTTTTGTCCGGGCGCAGGTTATCGTCTTTCCCACCTCTGAGTCAGAAAATAATTTTCTCAATAATCCTCCTGTGCAATCCATAGACTTATACGACTGGTGATGTCTTACAGTATGGTAAGCCAATGTAGCTTCTGCAGCAGCTTTTCTTTCCGAAATAATATTTAGGGTTGGTTTGAAAAATGTATTCATCTTACTATTGGAAGACACCGCTTTAGACATTTTCTTATGTTTTTCAGATTCCATGTGTCTTTGCACATCCTTGATGCCTCTAGAACCAAAACTAAAATAACAGTCGCATACCTTACACTTAGCTTCCGACTCATTGCGGCCTTCCACGAGACAAGGAAATTTACTTGCTATAATCTCCGAAAACTTACAAAGCTTTCTCTTTTTATTATCCATTGTAAAACAATAAAACAACTTGAAAATCACAACAATGCAACACACCTTAGCTTAGAAGGGAACTGATTGAACTAATCATGCGGAATAAATATTGTTTTTGGTTCATGAAGTAAACAAATCATAGGTAAAACGCTCTCATTCGTGAAGTGATAGAAAACACCGACGCCCGTCCCGTTCCAGCCCGCACCGTAGCTTATCCTCCTTCTCATTCTCGCGCCGCCTACACTACTACGCATGCGCTACCCGCGAGCGCGTTTAGCGCTGCGCTGCCGGCGCCGAACGTCGGGGTCATTTAAATTTCGCGCCCGCGCGAATTGCATTTATGCAAGCGCGGACGCGAAATTTAAAAATGCCTGTCTCAGACAAATGCCGGCCGCACGCCTGTCTAAACCTTAAAATGCCTGTCAAATGCGGCAAACGCCTGTCATATGGTAACCCTAGTCCCACGCGGCTTCGCTCCCGTCAACTGGCTACCTACCTACCCTACATACATGAATGTTGCGTAACTTTAACCGCTATGCAGCGCACGCAATCGAAACTCACAAAAAGGAATAATTTTTGCCCGTTTTTGCAACATTTTTCATTTATGCTCCGTTCCTATTGGTCGTAGCGTGATGTTATATAGCCTTCCTCGATAAATGACTATCTAACACAAAAATAATTTTTACAATTCCAATCAGTAGTCCTGGATTAGCGCGTTCAAACAAACAAACAAACTCTCAAGCCAGTGCAATACATTTTCTAACTAAACGTCATTGGCTTTGGACATGCGGGATCACTGGTTTTTATAGGACTCACAAGAAGATTTACAGCCCGATAGAAATCAGTGTCCTTGTAAAAATTAGGGCTCAATTTTGTACAGACTCTGAACTCAGTGTTGTAATACTTTCTTTAGCTAAGTACTTTATAATAAAGACTCCATTAACCATAGAACTAACAAATAATGACAAGTTAATACTAATAATAATATATAAGATATTGGTCTTAACACTAGTGCTACAGTACTGGGCCCTTGCTACGCCATCTTTAACCAATTTCACAGATCTCACAAAACGGCCTATGTCCCAGCATTGAAAAAAATATTGACTGATATTGATCTTATACTAATAGCCCCGATTCGAAACTGCATACAATAAGATTTAAAACCAGTCTTATACAGTTCTGGCTTGAGAACACTAAAAAACGTCGCAAAAATACTAAATGCACATACCGTTTCTTACTGGAGATTCCCGATATCTTCTTCAAACAGTCTCTTGCCGCCTTTCAGCATCTTTTCCTCATTGTTGCCAAACTTCTCCGTGTACTCCTCTAATCTACTCAGCCATTGGGCCCAATGCTCCCTTAGTTTATCAGGGGCGAGATGGTATGCATCAGCCTTGGATCCGTCAGTGTATGCTATCACGAGTAGGGCATCCTTTACGTTCAAGTGTTTGTAATTAAGGTCATGGCATACTGCGCCAAAATAAGCGGCTAGCTGGACAGGGTTGTCGTATGTGTTGGCTATGGACTTGCGAGGTTTGTCAGATTTCTTCCATTCGATTAGGGTTGGTTTGTCTCTGAAAAATAGAAGTGGATATATACAGTTGTGATAATTTTTTTAATGTCGATTTATTGTGCAATATTTCTATTGTCTGTTATCCAAAATCTTTTTTACCTATAGCTAATATCTGTGCTCTATCAGGATTTTATGATTTGTCGACACATTCCTTGTAGGTATGTCAAGTAGGTAGGTACGGAAGAAATCAGTATCTGTGTTTTTAAAACATGTGCTTGTATTGTCATGTAAATTATTTGAGAATTAGCTTGCGATGATTTAAACAGTCACTTTGATGCCATTTTCGACAGTGGTAAGAAGCTCAAATTTATTTGTAACAATCAAACGAAACAAATAAGTTTTAAGGCGTATAAATATATTACCCAATGTTAAAGCAGTACTGGCCGCGCGCCCGTTCGGAACCAGAATATCAATATTGAACCTCCTTTTGGACAGTTTCGTTTATAAAATAGTCTTTGATTTAGATATTAAATTCTATCCATAAATTTTCTTAAAAAATATAGTAATAAAAATAAATTTAATATAATATTGTTTTAAAGATATTTTAAAACATCAAGTCGTTTTGGAGGTGTATCCAAAAATAGCGAAAAAACATCGTGTTTTTAATTTTTTTTTTTAAAGAAAATCTATTAATTACATGGAAAAACCACGTTTCATAACTAATGTAACATACATGAATAAAAAATAGATATTTATTTTTTTCAAACTTTTTAACCTAGCCGTTTTAAGGAGAACCCATGCTTTAGAAAATAACCGTTTTTCGGAACTAAAGCGGTGTAAGGCCCTTAATAACCATTATTATTGTGTAACACCTTTATTTTTACCCATTCCACAAAGATATCAAGTTAGCAATTCCTGAAGAGTCCGTTAATAAACAAACAAAACAAGCGAATTGCGTCGTAAGTAGCTCTATCTTTAAACCGTGTAATTTAGACGTCATTCAAAATACTACGTTTCTCAGTTATAATCTACTTTAAAACATGACGTATTTATTTAATAGAACTTTTATAAATAGCTATTAACTATTTCTGGATCGCTTGATTCATTTGATACACTTCAGTTAGTATCTTTGTTTTTGTATCAATTTATAAATTATTTAGTACCTTAGTACCTATATAAAACGCAATACCATGCCAATTTAAACAAGTAGCGATATTGGAATATACGTCTGCCACTTCCTGTGCTATCCAGCTGGAACCTAAAAACTTGCTAAATGGCATATTTATTTTAATATTTCTTTTACCTAAACCGACCATCGGTACACCTGCACCAAGGAAGACCTTAGTATTACCAATGCTAAGGCTGTCGACGCTGATGTGGCTAAGTACTGGTCGAAAGTCATATAAAATAACATCGAGTTATCTACTCGAAGAAGATCTTTTTGAGGCAATCGCTACGTACTGCTACGCCTACGGGCCTACGTAAGGGGTAGCATTAAGGAGGCTATAGACGTATAGCCTTTAATTCCGCAGGGGCGTTTCTGTGCCCGTGTATGGCCAATGTTTGTGCGGGCTCTGCCTATGTTTGGGAATGCGGTTTGTTCAATAGGAGCGCCGCGGCACTATTTCCACAGTACCGCCATTTTCACTACACCTCGGCAATCAGTCAAGAAGAAGAATTATATAAGAAAAATTAAGACGTAATTTAAAAATATATAACACTTGATATGTTTAAATGTACCTTATTCTAAAATAATAACTAAAAAGTTGTAAATAAAAAAAAAACAAAAAGTGTAAAATCCCGACCGTTTAAAAACTGAACTAAAAAGACGTAAACAAGAAGAAAAACATGCTGTGCAGTCGGAGGATACATATGCTCGTGCTGGCTGACCAAAACCTGATGTATCCTCCGGCTGCACAGCATGATTTTCTTCTTTTTGCTTTTTAGCTAATTATTTTTTAGAATTAGGTACATTTAAACATATAAGTGTTATATATTTTTGTAATCACCTCTTAAAATCCTTTATTTTGATAACCCACGATGGGTTTGGAAGAAAAAAAAATTTGGGCCCCCACAATATGGCGCCCAAAATCCGCCATTTTTCTATTTTCCAATTTTAATGTAGCCAGTGACACTCGCAGGGTTAAGACGAATCAATTGACGTGAGAATCATCAAAATCGGCCAACGCGTTTGGTCTCTAGAACGCCACATAGGAATAAACATACATACATACATAAGACTAATAAATACCCTCCTTCGGCAGTCGGGTAAAAACTAATATTTTTATTACTGCATGATCTATTCTCTCACAGTTCGTACCGATCCGATAGAAGATGTATTGCCCGTAGCTATCCCATAATATAATATAGGTATAAGATCCTATACGTTGTCTATTAAATATCTATCATCAAGACATTCTAAAATAGCCCTAAAGAAAATGTGAAATGTCTTTTTATCACTTCACTGCAAAGATATCCGAAGACTTTTGGCACGGGCGCCTGACCGCCTGTATTACAGATTATAATAAAACGCGATAACCTTGAGTCTTCCCTTGACATTAGCAATCTGTTATTCCAAATCGTGGATGTCAGTGACTCCTTTATCTGAGGTATTTCGTTGGCGATAGTGAGTTGTGATTTCTTTCACCGTTAATCTATGGTAGACTCGTAAAAACTAGTCGCGTTTGTGTGCACGCTTATAAGCATGGATTACGTCATGAATTACCTGATAACACAATTTGAATGAATGAAAATTCAATCTGAAACAGTCGAGAGGCAATTTAAAGGTGGACAGATGAAACGGGACCATTTCAATTCAACCAGTTTGAAATGAAGGCATTACAAATAAAGATATGGGACTTTTTAAACAATGAAATACCTTCCATAGAATCTGATTGTTTAAATTGTTACATATAAGATATCTTTTTTTTTTAAATAGGCTCGCGCTTGTCCACTATCTCACCTGATGGTAAGCGATGATGTGGTTGACGGCGAAGCACGCTTGCCTAGAAGTAACCTATTCACCCTTGACATAAAGACCCCTAGATTGCAGCCATCGGGAAACACAGACTCCGGCAGGGAATTCCACTCCTTAGCTGTACGCATAACAAAAGTGTCCCCAAAACGTTTTGTGCCTATGGGTAGGATGTCCACCATGTACCGATGACGCATCGCCGTGAATTATGTTATAGATCCAAGGTCCACTTGCACCAAAAACTTAACTCAGAATTAGTTTCTAAAACGAGGTTATGCGATGATAAATTGACAGCATTGCATACATAATGTGTCCCGGTGAGCTCGGATTTAGTAAAATAACTCAAGGTAAGGGCCTAATATTCACTTTGTAACATTGTACAAAAGAAGATTTATTCAACAGCAGAATTTGAACTTCGCTGGGAGGGAAAATATCCAAAGGTTTTTTTCAAAACACAAGGCTTCAATGCTATTGTTATTTATTCGCAAGACAACCTAAAGTGGCCTCGGAGACAGTACCTACTAAGTGTTGTAAACAAAATAATTGCAGCAAGCCGCAGCATTATGCTGAGCGAAAACCGTTTAGCGAGAATGTAATACATACTTTCTCTACTTGTATTTAAGTTTTGTTTTTGTGTTCCCGGTTTTTTTTGCTTAACTGGCGTATTTTTTTTCTTTGCCTCTTTCTAAATCATCATCTTCCTGCCCTTATCCCATGTTACTTGGGATCAGCGCAACGCGTTTTTTTCTTCCATACCGGCCTGTCCCCTCTCACGCTATCACTGACTCCATTTTCTTTCATATCACTCCACACGCAGTCCATCCAACTTTTCTTTGACCTTCCTCTTCCTCTCCGTACATCCACATTTATATTCATAACTCTTTTAGAAACATGCGTTACATCTCTCCTCATCACATGACCATACCAGGACAAACGGTTTCCATTCAACTTTTCTGTCACTGGCGCCACTTTCAAACTTCTTCTATACTAATTTTCTCGACACTCCGGACATTCACACAAATTCTCACAACTACATAAATTCTCTAGACACGGGACTCGTGCACTTTCCCTGTTAATAAGTGACGCAGTTTGCCGACCTTGAGCATGGCCTAGCCCGAGGGCTTCTCAAACTAGATTGTATGCTCTGTAGGCACAGCCGGTCGCAAACGGCTTTTCGCAATGTGTCTGGCCACCGAGATAAGTGTATGTAAATGAACTGTTGTAGACCGTTGCTCTATTGACTAATCCGGTATGAATGGCTAGAATATTTTGCAGTCATGCATGGCGAATTAAGAATATATGAGACTGATCAATATTATTGTTGTAGAAGAAGCAATGTCCTGTGAAGTCCTTCAATAACCTTACTAATATTATAAATGTGAAAGTTTGGATGGATGTGTGTGCGGATGTATGTTTGTTACACAATCACGCCAGAACGGCTGAACGGATCTGGATGAAATTTGGCACAGAGACAGACTTTTTATCCCGGTATATTGTTCCCTTGGGATGAAAAGACACTTTTCACACGGGAGAAGTAATGACAGAAGCTAGTCATAAATACACCTGTATACCCATCACGCCTGTATTCCCCGAAGGGATAGGCAATAGTGCACCTAATAACACACCCACATATTACCAAGTATGTTGAAGTCCCATGTAACATGGGGCGAACCTATTGCCACCAACCAGACGCAAGACCTGACTCTAGGCTGCTACTGAGAAATTCTAGATGGAAAAACCCTAATAACACTTTAACCGACCCGGGAATTGAACCCAGGATGTCATGTTCAGCAGTAGCGCTTGCGATTTTCTTGTTTTATTAAAGGCTACGTCTTATGTATGGACATTCCTTAGTTCATTGTCAGCCACATTAACAATAGAGTTTATTTATAAATAGACTTGTATTGTATGCCCAATGATTTCAGCGAATATTTATTTACTAAACTAAATAACCTAAACAAAGATCTATCGGTAAACATTCTATACCATCAAAAACATAAATTTAAAAAAGGGAGCCAAGTTCAATACTAAGAATGCATAATCATAGCGGTTGCTGACTACGCCAATAAAAGAATTGAGATCTAAATGGGTGCCAAGTTCTGTATTCTGAAATTGATTTTACAAGAACATAAAACATTCTAAAATAAATTTAAATTTCTTGCTTTTTCTGCTACAACAATATTTGCTATTTTAAAATATAACTTATTGAAAAGTCGAATTATTTACAAAAAGCAGATAACTTAGAATAAATTGTATCTCAAGCAACATAAAAATTATCTTATATTTGGCTAATAAACTTATCTACTTTATGTTACACGCAATTTAAGTTTTATGGTAAAAACTATATGACACTACACATCGGCTACTACTAGCTTACTACACATTTGCTCTTTCTAGGTCATCTGCAACTGGGTTAGAGTTTTGGTCTATAAGTCAATCAGTGATAAAAATTACTATTTTTGGACGTTTACATGTAAATAACTCTTTGAGCAATATTTATGAAATTTTTGGTTTATAGTTCATCTTAGGGATTTTAATACATAAACCAAATACCATATGTTTATGTTAAATAGATTTTGAGTTAAAGTGGCTCTCCAAATGGTTCGTGCAGTATTACACACAGCTGCTGCGTCGCCAGCTCCTTTTTGCTTGAACTTGGCTTACCTTTGTATTTTAGGCAACAATTTTCCTTAACGCTTACGAGTTATACTTAAAACGAGGTATTATCGAGTAAATTAAGCACGTCTTTATCAACCTACCTAGAAGTAAAACTAAGATAACCATTAATATGCGTATCGAGACAAGTCATAATATTGCAATTAGCCTAGATATAGGTCGGTTCAAAATTAATATAATTTGCTCTTCACTACGCAGTACTTAACTCCTCACCGCTCGCTATCAATTGTATTTGCTACTGCGTAGCGAATTGTGCGCTATTCCGAGTCGCTATTAGGTTTGATTCTACCTGTAAGTAGCTACTGGCAAATGAGGTTGTGAACGTATTTTTTTCGTTTAGTGAATACTGTCCCCGCTGCTGGACAAAGGCTTGCCCAATTCCACGTAAGGAACACTTAAAACGCGCCACTTCGAACCACAGTAAAGGGGCAGGAGCCGTACGCGCCGCATTCACCGCATTTTCTCATGGCCTCGCGCAAACCGCATCGTACGCGCCGCAATCATTGTATCCACTTCTGTATATCTTATTATATCAATATTTTCTATACGGATACGGATGACGTCTCCATCGAACTCGCCGCAAGCTTAGAACGCACCGAATTTGTTCACGTAATCCGCACGCGCTGGTGGAATCCGTATACCTACAGCATTTTACGAAATGCGAGTCGTGCGGCGCGGACAGGTGCGCGACGTTGCATAAGATTTCATATAAAGATTTATAAAATGCGATGACTGCAGTGCGGACAGCTCCTGCGGCGCGTCTAGGTGCGCGTTCACCTTAAGGTTGCCCTAGTCGACGGCACGAACTATTTTGTGCGCGGGGTTGAAATGCACGCTATTTCATCCGACAACACGTCCGAAAGAGATAGATGCTGTGATTGCTCTTGCAATTTTTTGAGAAATGGTTGATGATTTAGGACGAAAACAAGCGCGCGAAATTTTATGAACAGACCTTTGGGAATATAGAAATAATGAAAAAACGACTAATTGTATCTGATCAAAATAAAATTATTTGCATTTTTGAACTGCTAATGTGAACCTGTATGGTGACTCTTTTGCAATTTTCCTTCTTATGGTATTTATTTCCGCCCAAAGATGCGTTAAAATTAGTGTTGAAATATGGAACTTTCGACACTCATAACTTATCCGAATACATATTATTTTACTTTTTTGTTTTCATACACGCTCAGATAATTACGAGACAAATTCATATATTGTTTTTATTTTGAACGTACATCGTCAAACAGTGGAGTAATCGCCATACTACGTTTGTATGGAAGAATGATCGACTAGGGCAACCTTAAGGGTCCAGGTCACCCTATTAATAATCCATACTAATTTTATAAACGGCATAATTTTCACGCGGGCGAAGCCACTTGCTGAAACTAGCTTATAACTACTCGTAAAGTATAAAATTGTTTACTTACTCATAATCAGCAATCGCATCAAAGATTCCCCTGTACTTCAACACAGGGTGAATAACATTTGACTCGATCGCTTTCGGCGACGATATACTCTTGAGCACATCCGCTATTGATGTCCACACTCCTTCGACCTCCTTCTCTATACGGAGCTGCGTTCGTGGCTGAGTGAAGTAGTTCTTAAGCGTGCTGTGGAGTTTGGTGCCGACTGCCATTTGAGCTGTGGATGATGGAAGGGAAGTGATAAGTTATGGTACTGCAAAAATTTTTCACACGTTACATTTCCACGGACCAAATCATGTGTTATTAAGGCCCAGTTTCTTGATCCGTAATTAACTCAACTAACGGTAAAATCTATTAACCAATAGTTTCAAATTTCGCTAAAATACACTTTTCCATAAATTGCTACCCCTATCAAATAAGTTGGAGAGTTAATTATTTGACCATTTTTATCCGACTGCGGGAGGGTGATGTTTTTGGAGCGTATGTACCTATGTATGTATGCCCATTTCTATAGCACGCTCTATAGCCCAAACGGCTTGTCGGATTATGACATAATTATGAGGTGTCGTTGCATTTGTCTCAATTGTGGGAGTGACATAGCCTATATATTTTTTATAAATAACACCCCCCCTAAAAAAGAGGGTGATACAATTTTATTTAGCAGTCGGGTTTTTTGTTATTATAATAATTTGTTTTATTTATGCAAAAAATTCATGAAAGAACGCGTTTTACCCAGTTAGAAACAATTGGTTAGCATATTTAACCATTGGTTCAGTTGACGACGGATCAATAAAACTGGGTCAAAGTTGTTATCGGCTCCTATAGTTATCTGCAATTCTAGGGCATCGCCGATGCGTTGCTTTGATGCCATCCCAGAGACAAAGCTGAAACGTCTGAAGTGCCTGAAACTACACTGGAACCCAAACGAAACAAAGCAAAAAAAAAATGGTGCGAAAGTAACTTCCTCAGATGAAATCCTTCACAAAGATTTCTAGGCACTTCTTTATCATCATCAGTCTACATTTATTATATATGTCCACTTTCTGGTCATAGACATCTACGATCGCGCAACGAGATAAAATAGCGAGTTCTAAGAACCTTTCATTATTTTAATTGGTAACCTTGATGCTAAATTGTTGGATGCAATGATCATAGTATAACAACTATTTGCAGGTTAAAGTAAATTACGTTGCATGATGTCAGCTAGACAGGTTTCGGCGGTTGTGGGCACGATGGACATGCCCACAACCACAGACATAAATCTAACTAGGTGACGCGATTGTATGTACTTCGCGTGCCAAAAAAGTACTAAAGTTACGACTAATGATCGTAATCTGAGCTTTTCATTTAGCTTTATCGGCACCGGAAGTCCACCGAAATCTAGAAAAATGCCTTTTTATGCCATATTGAGCTGTAAAGAATGTATAGGAAAAGTTGGCCGAGGCATTGGAAACGTTTTCTTTCATTGATAAGTAAATTTGTTTTTAAATTATTTATGAAAAAGTGGCACGCTTGGTTTTCATACACATGGAGGGACTTGCGTTATCTATTTAGATTTATGTCTGTGCCCACAACCCTAATAGACTTGTGACGTCACACTTTTGCGGTCTATTGAGGTTGATTGGCTGATGATATTATATATCCAGTGGCTTAATAAAATAACAAAATCTTGAACAGGGCGTCATATATTTTGTAGACTTCTCCTTTATAGGAATGTATTATATCGATCATGAGCGAGTTCGTAGACTACTATGATCACGCTTTGTAAAACAATTTTAGAACGTGACGCAAAATTTATTCTATTCGTTTTTCATTCAGTACGTAATAGTAATTTCAAGTTACTAAAAATAAAATACAAAATCATATGACGAATCTTCGTGGCGCCAGTGACACTTGCCAAAAAGGTTTGCTTACTCCTAGCTTTGACAGATATAGGTCGATTCACAGTTAAACCACCCCACCTCGATTCACAGTTAAACCACCCCACCTCTCACCCGCGCAATCGCAGGCATTTGCTACTGCGCAGCGACTTACGGAGAGTTCCAAACCGCCATTAGGGTTGATTCTACCTGTACTTTCATAATGCCCATCACAAGCCCAGTCTTCATTTCAGACTTCAGGCCCACAACTCTCAGTTATTTTTAATCGAGATATTTATAACACAAAAGAGAGAGGGTGCACGCATTGCAGTTCTTGTATCTATTTATAAATGCACTTTTAAACTCAGTGTGATACAAGATGCGCGATCAAGCCCCGCTTGCGCCACCCTGGGTTATCTTACTAACTCCGAGTTAGTAGCTAATACGGCCCCGTACTTAAATTTAACCTCGTGTAAGCAATCTGACTCTGAGTTAAGTATATGGAACATTTGGGTAATGTAGTTAGGCCAGCTACAGTACGGTTTCTGAGATCCAAATCAAATCTTCTGTCAAATTTAAAATCTTAAGCCTCCTTAAATATAATCGGTTAGGAAGTATTTAGGTCAAACAATCAAGTCAGCTAACAAGACATATGGTGATGCATGTCGTACGGTGTCATCGGTACATGGTGGACATCTCACCAACACGCACCAAACGTTTTGGGAATACTTTTAATTATTATGCGTACAGTAAAAGAGTGGAATTACCTGTCGGAGTCTGTATTTCCTGATAGCTATTACCTGGGAGTCTAAGTCAAGAGTGAATAGGTTTCTTCTAGGCAAGCATGCTTCATCGTCAAATACATCATCGCTTACTATCAGATGACATATTGTAGACTGATATACAGAGCAGAAAGCAGGGTAATTGTTGGTCTGTTTATAGTTTTGTGTAAATATTATGTAGATTTTGTTTCTGGAAGGACTGATCTAAAAGCTGCTCTTTCGCTGAGTGCCATATTTTTAACCAGGCAGAGTTCATGTGAGATCTATCCATAGGAATCTCATCAACATCTTCCTGCTCTTCTTCATCCCATACGATTTGGGGTCGGCGCAAGACGTTATCTTCCTCCATACCATCCTATCTCCCGTCATGCTATCACTGACTCCCTTTTCTTTCATATCACTTCTCACACAGTACACAGTCCTTCCATTATTTTTTGGCCGTCCCCTCCCTCTACATCTATCCACTACTATCAAAATCTCTTTAAATAACAGTACCGGTACAAATGGTTTCCTTTCAACTTTTCTGTCACTGACGCCGCTTTCAAACTTCCTCTAATATAGTAAGTATACTTAATCATTTCTTATATCTTTATCCATTCTCGTCACTTAGCACATCCATCTCAATATTCTCATCCCTGCTACATGCAATCTCTTTGCATCCATCTTTTTCACAGCGCAACATTCTGATCCATATAGTACAACAGGTATCATCATCATCTTTTATATTTTCCCCTTAAACTTGAGTGACCTTTCGCCATTTCATCCATCCTGAATGTCAGTGAATGCAGCTATAATTTACAACCATAACAAATTAAAGTGATGTAATTCATAATTTAAAAACTTTATCAAAAACTTTATCTCAAAAACTTTATCTCATATTGACATCTCCATGGTCGAGGCAGAAACACATTAAATTACTATAAAATTTGACATACCTATTACTAAAATTTATCCATTTCTGGCATGAGTTTTTTTTGCATAAGACTGTGCCTAATAAAATAATTTGGCAAATACATATAAAGACCATTTTGGCATGGTGCATATTTCCTAATAATGTTGCTAACATTTTGTGACCTTTAGTGTCAACAGAAGTTGTATTAGGTAATTTAATGAGCAGCCTTCTAAAAGGTCAATTGTTATGCAGAGAGACTGGTAGGTAATGGTTAGGGTTTTTGTTACACTTTTGCCGTTATACCAATTTATTTAGAGTCATCGCAACATGTCTGCTTTTTAAGGGGTTCCATACCCAAAGGGTAAAAACGGGATCCTATTACTAAGACTCTGCGGTCCGCCAGTCTGTCTGTCCGTCTGTCACCAGGCTGTATCTCATGAACCGTGATAGCTAGACACTTGAAATTTTCAGATTATTTCTGTTGCCGCTATACCAAGAAATACTAAAAACAGAATAAAATAAAGTGGAGCTCCCATACAACAAACATGATTTTTTTTTGCCATTTTTTCGATAATGATATGGAACCCTTCGTGCGCGAGTCCGACTCGCACTTGGCTGGTTTTCTAAATTTTTGGTCTGCATTAGGAATTTCGCCTGTATTGTGGGTGCATTTACAAAACTAAACTCACATACAAAAACAACCAGACCGGAACAACTACTGCTAGGCCATACAAAAATTACTCTTCTTACGAACTTTTACTAACAGTAGTCACCAACTCTCTAGACATCATCCTTTGCATAATCCATTCATCATTTCTTTGGCCTTCCCCTATTCTAATAGACATGCACATTTATATTCAAAACTTTCCTCACCACATTTTCCTCTTCTTATGACATTAGAATCACATATTATATTTTAATAGTTACACAACCCATGTAATAGAATGAAGTTTTTTGTTAAGAAATAAACACAATCTATATATCAGACTGCTATATGTGATGCTGCAAGAAACCCGAAACCCAGGTCATGATGCTGCAATTGCACAAGCAAAAACGCCAAGCCAATTTAAACTAATATTATAAAGATGTAACATTTTTTTATTACAATAGGTACTTTTATTTCAGAAATTCCTGTGAGTTTCACTACAGCATCCCACAGGAAAATTCTCATATTTATATTAATGTTATGTCCGATATAATGCATATTCTACCAAAATTATTTAGTGTTACAACATCTCACCTAACAAAATTCAGTTGGAAACAAAATGCAAAAGCCATTTACAAAACATGATGAATAAAGTTTGTTTTATGCCAAAGAAAACAAACTATGTGGTTTATATTTAAACAAGTGTGATGTTGTTATATTATTGAACTTGTTTTTTTTTATTGTATCAGTGGTAGATTGGCATTATTGTTTTTTATTACTTCTGTGATCTTGTTTATTTCTTATCAGAAAAAATATACCTATAAATAGTCAAGAAAAGGTCAAAATGGCTCTTATGAGAATGCTTGTTGAGTGCTTACTGCATCGTCAAGTTGCAGCATTTGTGAGCCTCGTTTTAGAAAAAATAACCTGATGATTAGTTTAAATATACCGATAAGAAATTCATAATGCCAATTCTCCATTCAAATCTTAAATAAGAATCTTCTGATCAGAATTTAAACTAGTCATATTGTTCTTTATAAATAAGACAGTAAGTATGGGAATAATTAAGTTCTTGAGTATAGATTCTCAAATGTGCTAAACTATGTGACATCATTTGGCATGTATTCCTGTAATGTGCACAATTCATAATTCTTGCATTGAATAAATCATACCTTATTTGAAAAATGTTGGTTTATTATCTATTATGCAATGATTTAGGTATTAAGAACCGACACAGTCATGTGGTCATGCATACTTCAACCAAATGCAAGACAACCACAGAGTCAACAAATTTAAGTAGGTAAGTACCTAATGAAAGATGAGGTCACACAGTACCTGCATAGAATTTTTGGAACTCTTCCTCTCCCAATTCAGCAATCCTCTCTTGTTTCCACTTTTCTAATGCAGCTCTTGACTCATCAGTCATAGTTTTGTTCAAGATCAGGGTCACGGAAGGGTACTGCTGGGCGAAGTCATTCTTATGCTGCTTTATTTGAAGTATTTTGTCTTCACTGGCGTAACCGGGCTGTGCTGGAGAGCTACGGGCTGCATTACATGATGCAGAAGTAGCTACACCTCTCACAGTAGTATTCAAGACAACACCAACGAAATTCACACAATGCCTCGTATTCTGCCACATTTTGTTTTTTAACACATTCACAGCAAGCACAGGGTTGTATTTCACACAGCCAGTCAAAATCTGACTGTGAATGTTACCATTTCTCTCTGTACTTTCTAGGAATTTCAATTTATTTTCGCGTGAAGCAGTCGCGCCGTTGTTTTGATGTGAAGCTCTATTTTTATCTGGAACACACAGATAAAAGCGGCGTTATGCGTGCGCGTGTGTATCTCGCGGCGCCAAAACTGAAATGTCATATGATGTTAACTGGCAAGATACGCTACGCGATCGCTATTATATACGTAGTTTATACGCATAAATTGAGATCGAAAGTCAACACGGGACTGTAAACACGACAGTCATTATCGACACAATGGGACAGTGAAGCAGCAGAGGCTTCCTCATACAGTTGCCTGCCATTTAGAAAGTAGTAAATCCGCTCAGCTGCAAGGTTGCTGAAACCTTACAAACAAATCACCACTCACCCGCCTTCTGCGCACGCTGCTTCTTCTGTTTGTTCGTCTCGAGCAACGGCCCGAACAGTTCCTTATTCTCCTTGTTGTAAAGTTTGATTTTCTCCGCAGGATTCAAGATAGAAGTCGGTCTAACCACTTTATTCCTGATAAACTCTTTGATTTTCCTCTCGAAAGAGATCCTTTGGCTAATTGTGCAAACAGGCCGAAACATATTGGCTTTGAGGACTATTCCTATTTCTACTAAGTCCTACACTAATTAGTATATTGTAGTGTACCTAATATTTTTAAATGCTTTTATAGCAATATTTCGTCAGAATTACTGTATTGACGAAATAGAAGAATCTCTCTAGATAGAAAATTACAAAAGCATTTTGTCAAGTTGTTTCTGTCTGTCATAAACTAAACTGACATAGCGCAAAATTCAAGTAACCAACCAATGACAAATCGCAATTTGAAATTAGAATAGACAATGTTGCTAAACAAAAAAATATGTTACTTTTACCACGGAATTATTTTCTTTCGAATATTCTGGCGAACAATAACAAAAAAGAAACATTTTCAGGACGCAGTCAACCAACTTAAAATAATAAAACAAACCTCACAATGTTAAAATAGATACTTACTTTCGATGAACACTTTCGTTCCAGATTTTTTTCATAGATGTCGCGCTAGACTGTATCACCTAATCTGTTACTACTTCGCTAGATGTCGCTGTAAACGCTATATTATACCCCCAATATTAAAATTCTAACTTCCTAGAGCAATACACTACAGAGAACCACTCTCCTAAATTTGACCGGACTATATTAAAATATGAATGAAACAATGTTAATACGAATAAATGAAAATGCCTTGTTTGTACGCTTTACCATTGCCGAAAAGTATGCCTTCTGAATTCGGAAGTGTATAAACTATTAATTTGGCGGGAAAATGGATATCGCGGGAATGTTTGTAGCGGCATTTGAAAAACGCCGGCTAGACGTTGCTTGTGTGGTCGGGTCCTCTCTTGCAAGATCGAAAGTTGAATATTGTTGAACAGGTGGTCTGGACACTAGGGTACAAAAAAAAACGCATCCGCCTTATGTGTCCTTAACTTTTTTTTTATTATGACCTATACTATAAATTGCCTGGAAAGTGGTTTGATGTGAAAAATATAAAAGTGCGAAAGAAGTCCAAAGGATTTTACTTTGATATTGTAAGTATTCTTCCCTTTTTATATTTTATCCTAATCGTTTATACAGGATTTACATACCTCCTGACAGGAAACTTAGAAAACATCTTTTTACAGGACCGGTACTTAGTAGGTAGTATAATCATATTATACCATTGATTATACCTATATATATTATCTTAGTTATCAGTAGGTAGGTCCTGGAAAAATACCAAAACTGCTTGAAATAAATTTTTGTTATGCTATTATTGGTTAGTTTTGTTATCCCGAAATATTTATAAAAAAATCCATATCTATCCATGTTTAATCGACAGTGAAAATAGGAATTTAAATTTCATCATTCAAAATATGACTGACTTACCTACATCTCTGATTTTTCTATTTTTTTTTATAGTTTATAAATAGTTAAAAAATATGTACGTAAGTATCTACTTTTGTTACTTTTTTGTTTAATATTCATTATTCCATTTATTCACATAAATACAAGTACCTGGGCGACCGAGCTCTGCTCGGGTGAAAATAGAGAAAACGACGTTTTCTCGATTTCGAGATTCAGATTATTTATATAGATACATAATGTACAAGAATTGCTCGTTTAAATGTTATATTAGATAAATTAGATATTGATAACATGTTTATGTATGTACTAAGGTTTTAGTATAAAAAACAATTGAGGACCTACTTAAACGTCATATAAAAAATAGTAGCCCGCCGGTATCGGGAGTTCTAGCAAGGGAACTCTTGGGATTAGGTAGGTAGTACCCGAATGAAAAGTAGGTATCGCATATCCTAATCCAGTAATCTATCTCAACATCCGACCAGCGATTTAGGCGTGGAATCGTAATAAACAA
This sequence comes from Orthosia gracilis, assembly GCA_947562075.1. Taxonomy (NCBI): domain Eukaryota; kingdom Metazoa; phylum Arthropoda; class Insecta; order Lepidoptera; family Noctuidae; genus Orthosia; species Orthosia gracilis. The sequence goes on along the minus strand of OX387265.1, from coordinate 41,433,242 downwards.
ACATACTGCCACACATTTGCATTTATAATATTTGTACGGATAATAATATTTAGAACTTATGTTTAAAAAGTTTTTATTATGAGGTCACGTTTAAGAGGAAATGCGGTCGCAGATTTCCGACTGAATATCCTAAGTAAAAAGTCATAATTCGAGGTTTGGCTCTAGACTATTTCATGTCATCAATTGCATGATACCTATGTGTCTTCGTAGATTTCAAATTAAAAAAAAAAGCTTTTGTTAAAAATGAGCCTTTTCTTTAAGTTTGCCGTATGCTATTACTTTCCAAAATTTGATCCTTATTAGAGACTACACTATCGAATGATGTAATAATATAGCACGTGTTTTTTTTTTCAAAATCAACGGGTTCGACTCCTGGCTAGGAATATCGATTTAAAAAAAATCCAATGATGCGGTTTTAGTTTTCATCAAAATCGGCCTCGTGACTCCTTTGTGTGTTTTCACGAGGCCGATTTTGATGTAAACTAGAACCGCATCATTGGATCAGTTTTGGATTTGGCCATCCATGCCCACCCGAAAAAATCTCAGCCTGTATATTATATCATTATTATGATTCAATTAATGGAATATCTATTGAATTGGTCCAATATTGGAGGAGGAAATAGGGAGAGCCAAACCTCGAATTATGACTTTTTACTAAGGAAATACAGTCAAAGCTCTGCCTGCATGACAACAGAGTCTACCAATTTCGGCAGCAGATAACGCGTGCTTGACAATTTGTAACATTAATTCTGCGATAGTTTAGAGCTGAGAAACTCGGGGTCTGTCTCCTATTTGACATTGCCCAATAGCTATTAAGCAGCTTGTATGCTCTTTTTATTAAGGGCTTGTAAACAGTGGGCCGAATTAACACCAAAAATTATCGACATTCAACATGTACTTGACATCGATAAAACAATCCCATGCGTCCTAATAAGTCGAGATTTCCGAATAACTGCTAACTCAAAGTGCAAACAAAAACTTCGTAGACTTATTTGGAATTGTAAAGGCTTAATTCAAAAGATAAGGGTGCAGTTCCATCAAGTGTACCTAACTACTTCTTAACGAACTACATACGTACGATGAACTATTATTTATATTATATAATGTCTTGTCTATCCTTGTAGATCTGCAGCCGGATTGCGTAACTGATTTCGGCAAAGCTTACGTACAGGTAAGAGTGACGATAAATCTAAACTTTCTTATTGCGTAGTACACTCTAAAGGGGATAGTTTATGGAAAGTATATGTAAATTCAACTTATAGGGTGGAGGAAGTACCCTTTCTAAATTATTTATGCAATACCGAAAACATTTAAAGGATATGTGTCATACCCTTTCATAGAGTTGTTCCCTTTGCCCTGCCGAAGTCACTTATGCAATTAGACTGCTGATAGCGGTGTAGCTCGTCTTGAACTGCAAAACAAGATATCTGAAGTCGGCAATTCAGTATTTGTAATTTCTGCAAAGTGTAAGTTTTTGTTTTTCCTTTGAAATTACATGTTCCTTTGAAAAATGAAGAAAACTAGGTACCTTCTTGTTTCCTTTGGTTTCGTCACTCGCTAGTTGCTTCTGAGCAATTTTAGGATTTATGTGGGTAGGTACCTATGTAATTTGGTGATTTCAGACGTGGGATAGGTAAGAAGGTACAGCAGGGTACCTAGTATTTAATTACTACCGGCATCGGTTTCCTCACGATGTTTTTCTTCACCGTTTTGAGAGCAGTGGTGATTAAATAATTTATACAAAGTAAAGCGCCTGCCTGGGCTCGAACCCACGACCTACCTTAACTAACTTACTAACATGTAAGTCGCGGCCGTTACCACAGGGCCTGGCACTGCTCTCACTTGTGTCTTGTGTGAGTTTAAATGATACAGAAAGAAATGCCTAGTGTGGGACATCGTTTTTTTTTAAAAGAAAGAATGAAAGAGATTCAAAAGGCCACGTTAGTTTTTATGGAATTTCGTTATTTTTGTCGATTTGAAATCTCACTACCACAGCATGTAGAAGAATTCGCTCTGCAACTCGATTTATGAATCCGTAAAGTATAATAAAAGTAATGGGTTTCTAATAAAACTAAATAAATCGGTCACCACACAAGGCGATCAGATAATAAATGGCTTACTTAAGTAAACCATAACTTTGAGAAAGACAATGGTTTCGCGTCACACCCCCGCATACAACATACAACAGATATCCTCTATAATAAATTCGCGGACGATACCACTGGGTCACCACTGCTCTATTTTTCATCCATCCCCAGATAATAGATCAGAATTAGCATGAAATTATTTTCCAGATAAGTTAACCGGAGTTTATCCGGAGGTCATTAAACAGTCCATAAAATTACCGAAACAAATACCTACTACTTAAAATGTTCCTTTTTCATCTGGAGACATGCAAAGCCCGAAAGTTCTTATGAAAAGCCATTAAAAGTAAGTTTGAGAAAGTCAAAGGTCAGGGCTTTGTAAAATATTATAAGCTACTTAAGTAAAAAAAGATAAACATAATAAGACACGACTGAATTAAGTAGATACCTAATTATTTTTTTATTTAGCCTAGGCACCTCACAGCTGGCCAAAGGCTTGCTGCTTACTTGCAATAAAACGCTACTCACGCGCACGAGCTTAGATATACCTATTAGAAAAGTAACGCAATTAGGGTGCCGGTATTAAACTAAAGTCTGTTTTTTCGGGTTCCGAAGTCAACAAGGAACCCTTACAGTTTCGCTATGTCCGTCTGTCCGTCCGCAGCTCAAAGACTCTTAGTACTAGAAAGCTTTAATTTTCCACGGATATAAACATTAATAATTCCGACAAAGTGGTAAAGTAAGTTCTGATACCTCCTACAGACGTAAAGAGGGGCTGATTTTTTTCTCGTCTTTTCAATGGTGTGAGGTATCGTTGGATAGGCCATTCAAAACTATTACGGGTTTGTAAAAACCATTTTTCGATTCAGAGATCCGTTTGCGTAAAATAAAGCTTTAAATTGCAAATTTTTGTTAGAGTCAAGTGTCTGCCTCGCCCTGCCACGAAATAGTTGCTTTTGGCTATATAAAAAAATTATAATTCACCGCAGTAGTATGTATAATGAAATTAAAAGGAAAACTATCACAGCTAAGTAGGCTTTACAAGTTTACGACCAACTTATAAAATTTACTTAAAACAGTAAAAATGTTTATTATTATTTATTTGTTCACTAAAACATATATTTGTTTTAACAGTTTAGACCCAAGCACAGACTCAGACTGGGACACAGCCCTCTCACAGAGAGGAGGCCTGTGTCCCAGCAGTGGGATTATTAATGGGATGATGATGACGTAACAAAAGTAGTCATAAATTGCTAATTTTACAATCCTAAGTAACGGGTCTGGGTAGAAGCACAAATGCCATTGCCACACACAATAATAAACATTGAAAAATTGCTTAAATAACGTTGTTAGCTGTGTAAAACAGGTAGTAAATATATGCTTATGAACCATGTAAAAATATACAAAAAAACATAACATCGTGAATATTGTTATATGTTTAAGCTCGAATAACGCATTGGAGTGGGCGGAGTCGTAGGCAGTACCGGTCCGTACGGCGGATGCGCGCGGGTTAGTCTGTTTTGCGTTCATCATCATTTTCTTTCACCGCAGTGGCCGATAGTCTGTTTTTTAACCGACTTCGCAAAAAGAAGGAGGTTTTCAATTCGACTGTATTTTTTTTTTTTATGTTTGTTACCTCAGAACTTTTTATTGGGCGAACCGATTTTGATGATTCTTTTTTAATTTGAAAGCGGGTGCTTGTCATGTGGTCCCATTCAATTTTCATAGAATAAACATAGATGTATTTCGGAGAAATACATCAGAACTCTTCAATAAATGACGGCAAATCACTCTGGATAGATCCAATCGCATGTCTGTTTATTGTTTACACCATTTCATAACATAACATCACACTGGTACGTTCTTAAGGGGTACGCAGGTGTGAACAGTTCACCCTGGTATACTCTCATTGCACTGGTTTCGTTTAAGTTTCATGTTATTGGGTTAATCTATTCTAGCTTCACTTTGGGCACTATACGCGTAGGTACCTAGCCTATAGAACTGGTCCATTATGTACCACAACTAAAAAGTGAAAAATAAAAAACTTTTTTACAAAAATTACAACCGACTTCCAAACAAAAACACTACAAAGTGAAACATAACTTCAATTTCGGAAGTCGGTGTCAAAAAATGAAGAAACGTAAACAGGAACACCGACTTCCGAAATTGAAGTTATTTTTCACTTTGTAGTGTTTTTGTTTGGAAGTCGGTTGTAATTTTTGTAAAAAAGTTTTTTTTATCTCTGAGACTCAATTGACACATGCAAATGTCAAATTACTTCTTTTAGTGCTTATTAGGCCTTCTGAGGTATAATAAATATAACTCTAAGTTGCTTAGTCTCAAATATCGTAATAGGTCTAAAAGGAGGTATATATAACATACCTCAGGAGGCCCAATAAGCCCTAAAAGTTACTTCTTTTAGACCTATTACGGTATTTGAGACTAAAAGAGTTATAAATATTTATCATACCTTAAAAGGCCTGATAATCCCTAAAAGTAATTTGACATTTGGTTGTGTCAATTTAGTCTCAGAGATAAGAAAAAGACTATTGGTATGTACAAACTACTCAATAGGTACCCTCACAAAAATTTCTAGAAAATAGGCAAAGTACCTACCTATCATTTTTTTACTTCCTACTAGCTTCTGCTCCCGGGTTTCGCCAGCTTTCAAGGGGTACCAGGAATAAAATTATCAAGTTTTATTAAACCTTAAAAAACTAGACGTGAAACTGAAAATGTTACAGAGAGGCAGACACGCTATCGCATTCATAATATTAGTATAGATGAATTTTTAAGGTTACTGCAGACCAGCTACAGCGGAACCATTTTACCCGCAAGTCCGCAATCCGCAACCCACATGTTTGTACTTTACACTTCGTTGTAAATCTAGATTGCGAAAACGCTAGGTTGAAGATGAATAAGGCATATGTTTCAGCGCAAAATCCACCTTTGAGGCCTAACTTTTTACGTTTAAATGCAAAGCTTCACAGGTACCCAATTTACATTTCTGAAGTTCCTCGTAGCCTTGGACTATAATATCATTGTTGAATTAAAATGTAAATTGTGTCCGAGTTATCCCATCTCTGGTTAGTGCACTTGCATACTGTCCGAATTTGGAGAGTTATTATTTGTATGAAGGGCTCAAATCGTTAAGAGGAATTATAATATACCTAACCGTGCCTCAATCTTACTAAAATTTATAAATGTGAAAGTTTGGATGTTTGTTACTCAATCACGCCAGAACGGCTGAACGGATCTGAATGAAATTTGGCACATAGATGGACTATAGTCTGGAATAGCATAAATGCTACTTTTTATCCCGGTATAATTTTCCCTTGAGATGATAAAAAAAAATTACGTGTGCGAAGTCGCTGGCAGAATCTAGAGTAAATTATAAACTGTGTCTCATTCCATTTAAAATGTCTAAATTCTAACGGACTACTGCGAGTTGTCTTCGGCCCCTCGTACGCTTTACAAAGGTTGAAGGTTTCCTTTATGTATTGTTTGTATCTTAGGATACATTATAGTATAGAAATAAGAGTAGATAGATGGTTGAGGCCAGGATCCCGAGAAATATAAAAAAAAAACATTATAAAGTCAAGCAAAACATAGATAATGTTTAAGTTTTTAAACTGTCATGGTCACTAACACTAACATTAACATTATAAGCGGGATATTTACCATGGTTTAGCATGGGTTTGTTTGTTTTTTTTTTTTTGTAACATGGTAAATAGTTTAGGTACTAAAATCAATAGAAAAAATGTCAAAGGAAGTACCTTCCTAATTCAAGAATGTATAGAAGTTACCACTTTGAATAATTAATTGAGTTGAAAGTATTAAGATTATCTTATTATTCTTTTAATTAATGCTTATGTAAAATGAAAAGAATTTGCGGTCCAACTTGATAAAATAGCACGAGCATTTTTTACTTTGCGGTCTCATTTTATCTGCACTCTACCTGGTTTCTGGTTTTAAAATGAATTGCCAGCATGAAAAAAATAGGGATGTGAAAATAACGCTTAATTCATGCATTCAAAAAGGTTTTAATCCCCCAAGTGCCCATTTAGGCAGTTTACGAGACACTTGTGTGATGAAAGAGATCCCTTGATTACGTGAAGTACAAGTAAACAGTTCGTTCATTCATTTAACTAATGTAAAGAGCGGGTGTCAGGCCAGCGATAAGATGTTGAAAGAAATTAATTTAAAAATGGAACCATTCAGTGCATCACGGGAGCAGAATTTTAATTAAAAAATGTCCGCCACGATGCGAAAGGAGATTTATTTTAACAATTTTTCCCGCCACACTTAATCTAATTTCAAGAATTTATTTGTAGTAGTTAGGGATTTCATTTCTCTTTTAAATTGTGTTAGTATGCATCATTTTGGATATCAGCAAAAGTACTTAACGAAAATAACTTAACTAACCGTAGAAGTTTCGGTTGTTATAAATGTTATATGCAACAGAAATGAATACTGTTTAGCGAAAAGCAGTTAAAATGTAAACACAACTTTGACTTAAGCGGATAAGCGTAAAATAGTCTTTGACAAGAGTGTTTACATCGTCCTTTCTGTCTTCTTTTCTTAATATCACAAATGCCATCACAACGTAATAGAGTTACGAGGGGTATAAACCTTTTTTTCAGAAATAAGCTTCTAGTTAGTATAGCTATACGAATTTATCTAGTACACGGCAGGGTTTCTAACGGGTGATAAAAGTGAGGTTCATAAAAGTCTCACACGTAAAACTATTGGTTTAGTTGACACAGCAAAATGTTAGAGATTTTCCTGATGACTCGACCCTATTTGAATTATATCGCACCGAAAACCGTTTTTTTTACTGACCTAAATTGTCCCACTCCTGGGCAAAGGCCTCTCCCCATTTTCCTCGACTCAATATGATGCAATTTGATCGATTTGAACCTTCGATTTCGAAATCGATTCGAATCGATTTGAAAATCGATTTGTACGGTATCGCCTATCGAAATTTAAATTGCATCACACCTTCAGGACGGACCCTAACTGCAAAGCTATCTTTTGTAATCGGATCTCACTATGTGGCGTATACGAACTACATAGGAACATACGTACTACAATCCTAGCTATTAAAGCTTCGAAATTTATTGGAAATGAACCAGAAATTGTCGCTACGTGAATTTGCATGTTATTGCGGTATCATAGCATTAGTGAACACGTTCTATATGCAACACTGCATTCCGGAAAATTGCCGTATGCGGCAAATGTGGAGTAGATTCGGAATTCGATTGCAACAGACGGATTCCTGTGAAAAATGAATGAAAAACATCAGTTTTCGTCGTTATTCTCGACAGCTATGATGAATGTTTCGAAAAGTTTGACGAACGGAATTTTTTGGAAATGTTTCTGCAGATACCTAGTCCAAAATCCGGAACGAAAAATTGTTACGATGTCCTAGATATAGATACGAAATCCCAATAAATCTGATAGGAAACGAAATAATATTTCACAATAAATTAATTGGAGTAAGTTATTTCGAAAAATGAATCCTCCATTCATATGCTCGTTTTCCTTAATGGATTGGAAGTTAGAATAACTAAAATAGGTTTATTGCCTACTTTTCAACATCAATGGCCAGTTGTCAGGCAAGGAAGTAATTAGGTTAAGCTCTCACTGTCTTCCTTGATATCCATTGATGGACAAGTAATTACCGCAAACAAATGTCCATTTTTATTTGGAACTAAATCTTTGTCTTTATTAAGTGCCTCGAGGAAACGACAGTATATGTATATTTTGTTTGGTTAGTGTTGTTCCATCATAGGAAGATGTTTTTTTAGTAAAATCAACAATAAATAAATATCACTTACCTTTTTATTTCTCATCTTTTTATATATTATTACTAGCTTCTGCCAGCGACTTCGTCTGCGTGAAAAGTGGTTTCTTAACCGAAGGGATATCGGATGTTAGGTAGCCTATGTGCTATTCCAGACTATAATTTATCTCTGCACCAAATTTCATCCATTTCTATTCAGCCGTTCTGGCCTTGTTGAGTAACAAACGTAATTCATCCAAACAAGCATAAGCCCTAGGAACATATTATGTCTTTTTGTAGGAAACTTTCTCCACTTTACTAGACTCAGTCACCATGGCAACAGAAAACACCCTTGTATTAATTTCAATAAACTATCAATTTTACTGAGTCGAGGTTTAGTCGAATGAGGTAAATGTTTTAGAATATACATATTATGTGAGAGGACAATTTACCTTTGTGTTGCAAGAAGTTTCAATCTATACCAATATTATAAAGAAGAAAGATTTTTTTTTATTTGTTTGTACCGAATAGGCTCCGAAACTACTAGACCGATTTTAAAATTCTTTCCCCTATGGAAACCTACATTATTCCCGAGTAACATAGGCTATAAATTATTTACACAAAAACAGAGATCCTTATGAAAATTGCAATAATGTAACCCAAAGTAGCAAAATTTTGCCTATACAATTCATTATTTCAAGGTTGGTGGGTATGTAGGTGGGTAGGTAGGATCGGTAGATTGGGTAGACAGGTAGGCGATAGGTAGGTAGATAGCCAGTTGACGGGAACGAAGCCGCGGGGGTAAGCTAGTGATAAATAAATCTATGTTTTTCAAGTGTCTTTTAGGATTCAGCTTATATCTATCAAGCATCATATCATCTCAAAATATATTACTAAGCACAGTAGGTACCCTAGAGTAGACCGACAACAAATTATACTGGAGAGACTTTGGCATAATCCTCTCGGCTGATTGGATTGTTGACCGCAGCATAATGTTATTAGTACCCAGGCAGATGACGTTGCCCATTTTGATATTATCACACTTGTCTCTTAGGACCACTATTGATATTAGTTTCAGCTAAATTGCATAAAGGACCGAATATGGGATGACTTTTCATTATTTGGTAATCTTTCAGAGGGTGATAATAGTGTAAAGGTTGGTTTCTGAATGCAACCTTCGAGCTCTGAATAGCTCAAAAATCAACAGAATTCTACAGATTTCCTAGGAATTGTACAATTCCTGGTTTTCACAAATTGCCATTACATATTATATTGATTAAACTCTGCTGGGTTTTGTTTTCTCATTTTATATTCATTCTTTTAGTATTTTTGAATATTTCAGGTTGAATAGCTTTCGACCTAAAATATTCAACTACTGGCACGTCGAGCCAATAGACATTCGATGGATAGGACTAACGTTGCAATGGCTTTTCGGCGAAACGGACGTTCGATCATTCGAAATTGTGGTTCATCGATGCTACGGAATTTCGGCGATTCGGACGTTCGATCTGATGACTTCGGGAAATTAGCCATCGGGTATATGACGTTCGAAATCAAGCAGTTAACCCAGCAGAAAAATAGTTCTGGCTGGTTTCTAACTCTCACGAGATTTTAGTATATTTAAATGACATCCATCGATTGTTTAGTGCGGGTCAGATTTATTTTAGGCGAGCAAATTTAGAGACGTTATTTAAATAAATAATTTCTAATTCGGTTCTATTTTATATTAACGTCTAATAGATCAGGTCTCGTACAAATTCCAACAGTATAACAGTTGTAGTTTCACGATGTCAGGTTTAGCCCCATAGTTTAATCGTATTCATGAGTGCCAGCGTTATGCTGAGCGATAACCGTTTTGCGTAGTTGTGAAGCATACTTTGTAATGATTGTATTTAAGATTTTTGTTATTTTTATGGTATGCGTCGTGCCTAGCGCAAATGAACAAACGTTATTTCTTTCTTTCTTTCTTTCTTTCTTTCTTTCTTTCTTTCTTTCTTTCTTTCTTTCTTTCTTTCTATCTTTCTTTCTTTCTATCACCCCTCGAAAAATGGCCAATGAATTAAAAGTCATCCTGTTAAAATAGTAAACGTCACCTACTGATCCAACCGACAAAACAATAGTTAATAAATTCTACAATATTGTGAATTGTTCACTATCGGGTAAACTTGCAGCGGAATCAAAACATAGCCTTTTGTTCAAACAAAGGAGGCATTTTCAAAAGCCGCTGTGCAATCAAGCTTAACTTCAACAAAAATAAACCAAGAAAATGTTTGGTGTAGTAGTAGAAATTTTACCTAGATAGATAAGGTACAGGGACTGTAACAGTGCCAACGTCATTATGATTCCGATGTCAAAAAAAGGTTTTTACAAAACAAAACTACCGACTTCCAAATAAGAAAACTACAAAGTAAAAATGACTTTATTTTTGGAAGTCGGTTGGTAGGTGCCAATTTTTTGCGTTATGGACACCGACTTCCAAAAATTAAGTAATTTTTACCCTGTAGTTTTCTTATTTGGAAGTCGGCAGTATTTTGTTGTAATAACGTTTTTTTATTTTTCACTTTTTATTTGTACCTACCTAATAGGCAAGTAATTTAGTAAGGTACCTATAATGCCAGAATAGATTACCCGAATATCATGAAACTTGAACTTAACCGGTGAAATGAGGGTGTACCAAGGTGAACTGTACCAAATCTGCGTATCCCTTTAGAGCGTACTGGCGAGATATTATGTTATGAAATGGTATAAACAATAAACAGACATGCGATTGCAGCAACCCCGAGAGATTTGCCGTTATTTAGCGAAGAGTTCTGTTGTACATTTCCGAAGTTGCTCATCAGATCTTCACCAAATTAAAAAGGGACCAAATTCGAAACATTCTTCACTCACTCTTCACTCTTTCAAACAAAAAAGAATTTTTATAATCGGTCCACAATTGACGGAGATATCGGTGAACAGACAGGAATAAAAAAATAACATGCATGAAGAAGTCGAACATAGAACCTCCTCCTTTTTGGTAAGTCGATTAAAAAGGGATAGTGCTGTTCGTCCTGTATAACTCCTTCTCAGTCTCTCAGTAGAACCATGATAGTTTTTTAAAGTTAGGCTGTAGAAAGAAGTCTTCGGTGCTATGGTGACCTAACACACCCTTCTTGTAATGATACGATAAGGTAAAAGTTAAAGTCTTGAATTACATGGGCAACAACTTTATTGAATAACTATATGACACTTCGATATACGAAATAGTAAATTATGGTAAACTATGGGACTGTATTAATGGTAAAAAGTATGGTGAAAATGGTTATGGTTTTGGTTATGAGTCCGTGGTGTCTATGACGAGATTTAAACGCGAATTGGCCCGTATTTTTTTTGTGAATAATGCACCGGCAAGTGGTTTTTTAACTAATATGTAGCAACATAAAAAAAATAAAATGAATAGGGATAACCTACTTGCTTTAACTGTTCGACTTAAATTAATCGATATGTTATACATCTGTGGAGGCTTGTTATTAGCAACTTGATAATGTGTTGTAGTTACCTATTATTATTTGTAATTAGACTGTAAGCCTTCTTAAAAGTAATAAAATAAAATAATTATTTTGGTAAACGAGCGAATGTTTGACTACTTGTGTTCGATGCAATTATGCATTTTCGCTAAGTCTTCAATTAAAACTCGAACAAAGGCCACTGGATTGTATGCATAGTAATAATTATTATCATTACCTGGCATAAGTATAAGGTAATACAAGGAAGTTTGTTGTTAGGAAGTCTTTCTATTCTAGCTAGCATATTCAGTCTGTATGTCTGAAATTAGCTTCTGGGCTCGAACCTCAGCCCCCCTGGCCAAATTACAAAAGTTTCGTATCGAATCCCTTTTTTCTTTCCTTTCAATCGTTAACGCCGTGTATTCGTATGTTCTGACCACGTGACTTAACGTTCAGATGTGTCATACATTAATTCGTTTTTTACTAGCGTTATCGATCGTAGATTGTCAACTTGGCTACAGGTGCAGGTCGGGCAAGTTGTGAATGGATTTTTCCATCAGGAATTTATCTGTTACGGTAAGGAAAGAAAGAAAGAAAAAAAATGTTTATTTGTGACCCGCACAGGCAACACGAGATAAGCAAGACACAAACAATAATAAAAAATAAAAATAACTAACCCCGTGCGAGACCAAAAAGGCTCCTATCTCAGCATGTGCAACGATATTAAAAAGAAATAACGCTGCGCTGGTATTCTGATAGGGCCCACTGTTGATGCCACGGACACATTCACGGAAACGGAACATACTTGTTTTTAGTTTGGATTAGTGCCCAGTTGAAGGCAATATGGTCCTTTCCGCAATTACATGGAACTCAAATATTTCTGGCGAAATGAGAGTGTAGATAATTTAAGTGCACCTTTGTGGGGATCATAATGCGTGCTGTTATGTTAGATGTCTTTGACCTTCATGCTACTAAAATATACACTCACGTCTAGCTGCCACTATGTCTGACGACTACATTATTGATAGCATACCTACAGGAAATCGTGATTAAAATGGCTTTGAAAACAGGAAAAAAATATATCGGCAACGCTAGACGCTTCCATTTCATTGATAACAATGTTATGGTGGTATCCAGACGTAACTTGACCTTTGCTTTCTGCGCCTAATTATGACTGATGACAGAAATATTATTAAGTTTATTTTTTGTATAAAACTGTTTATACTGCGCCCGATTTGGTGGCTATCGCTGAAAACTGGTACTGTGGCTCTGTCACTCTGTCTCGCAAGCGAGTGGCAGCATTATGCTAAGTGATGGCTTTTTTTCGCGGATGTGACGCATATTCTACCTATTTTTTTTCTTAGACTACTACTTTTGTAATGGTTTGCGTCAAGCCTGGCGCAAATAAATATTTATCTTTTGTTTCTAGTTGAAAGGTCACTTGTTACTCGATATTTTGATGATCAACCTACCTACTGCTATACAGGTTTATAGAACGTAAAGTGTTTCATAACTATTCTTTTCATAAAATGTTAAGACAACAGATTCACGAACCTAACAGTGAAAAAGTAAATGGGTCTATCTAACTTTTTTCTAGTTTGCTTAAATTTTACAAAATTCAAATTTCATAAATCGAAACAAACTTTTGTTATTGGAAAATAAACTTTGATGATATAATAAACAAACAGTTTTGATACTAGTAAAAAAAAAAATGTAAGATCCAATATTTTTCTTAGTGAATGCCTATAGGCCTAATAGAAAATGGAAGTAAATAGGTTATCATTATTTGGCATTCGTAAGATCATTTTAGACAAACCTACTTTCAAAATTATCCGAGTAACACCATTGGTGAAGATATTGCTAATACTATTCGGTCTTAAGTAATATAGAGAGCAGTTTAACTTCTCAAGTTAGATTGGATAGGTCCACATTTTGTGAGGTGGCATACTACTACGCTAAATAACTCTTGCGCATACTGAAACTAAGATATTTTCTTCGTATAGAAATCGTCCTAACATTAAGATTCTTCTCGAAGTATTTCGGATTTGGAATTGTAGAATTTGGAAAATAGCAATAAAATTAAATGCAATAATAAGGGCACCTTTTGTAAGATTTCGGTTAAAGGTTTCCTGTTAGTAATATATTTTCATTACGATTAGAACCGAGGTTACCGACATAGCCCGAACAATTGCAGGGCACATCGCTCGCAGAACGGATGGCCAATAGGGTGAAAAATTCTGGTGTGGCGACCGCGAAACGAAGTCGTTGCGTTGGAAGACCTCCCACTAGGTGGACCGATGACCTGTTGAAGGTTGTGGTAATTCACTGGATGCGAAACGCACAGGACTGTTCAATGTGGCGGCCGTTGGGGGAGGCCTATGTTCAGCAGTGGACGTCTTTCAGCTGAAATGATGTGTGTGACTAGCGCACGAAGGTTCCGAACCATTATCGTAAAAAACGATAAAAAATCACGTTTGTTGTATGGAAGCCACACTTAAATATTTATTTTATTCTTTTTAAGTTCCCGTACCCAACGGGACCCTATTACTAAGACTCCGCGGTCCGTCTGTCTGTCTGTCTGTCTGTCACAACGCTGTATCTCACGAACCGTGATCGCTAAACAGTTGAAATTTTCACAGATGATGTATTTCTGTTGCCGCTATACCAACAAATACTAAAAACAGAATAAAATAAATATTTAAGTACGGCTCCCATACAACAAACGTGTTTTTTATGCCGATTTTTGCGATAATGGTACGGAACCCTTCGTGTGCGAGTCTGACTCGCACTTGGCCGGTTTTTTTTTATAAATTTTGACATATGACATTGTTTACATTATCACGAGTGAGTACGTTAAAAAACTGGGAATAAGCACATCGGTCACCGGTGACCTCAAACAATACATTTTCTATTGTGTCTATTGTCTGGCAGACGTGTTAAACTGAACTTGGAATAGACTCACAGAAGTATTTGATAGTCTCGGCACTGTAACTAGCAGTCCTGCCTCCTGCAAAAATAAAACAACTCAGTCAATCTGCCCATCTGGAGGTGGGCGTTAATGGCTGCGACACAGTCTCACTAATGCTGCCATTTCCGTACACAATGAATGTAATTGTATACATGTTTTTGTTACAAATAAAAATAAAAACTATTTTCACTGTTGGGAACAGATGCAGCTGAACAACTATGTATTAAAGCTGCTGACAAAGGCCAGCAGCTTTGTACAGGCTCCATATCGTGATTATTTCCACTGCTCCCGGTTATAGTCTTTCCAATTCGTAAGGAAAACATCCAAGTCGTCCCGCTGAACAATTTACGATATTAAAACTATGGTTCTTCTGTTCCTGTCTATTAGCAGTAATTCTGAATACTTGAACTACTTATGTGTCGAATAGATCGTATCCCACGCGGCACTCCACCTAGTAGATGATTCAAGTGTTTCAAGTGATTGTTCGGGCACCTTGCCTCCAATGCATTTAGTTTTAATGAACTGTATGTTGTGTAGGGTTATTTTTGAATTATAACAAAGATGCACTACTGTTCAAGGTTTTAGTATCATGCATGGCGCCAAGAGAAGATAGCTCTGAAAAGTTATATTAGTTCAGAGATGAGAAATCTTATGCCTGTTGATTATAAACCTCTCACTTACATAATTATACTTTCGCCCTTTTTCCTTTGCAATAGGCGGAATTTACAAAACACCACCTGCTTCGATCCTGACATACTCATTTTGCACTTATCAGAGTAAAACGTCAATTGAAAGTGTGTTACTCAATCAAACAGCAAAATAAACACTGAGCTATTGAGTTTGGTGGTTTTCCATAATTGCTACTCAATCTAATCAATGGCTTTGTATTCATATTAGTAAACTGCGGTCGTATCTTTAGCTACAGTGTGCTGTAAGAGCCCATGCACCTGCGTTTTTGAAGTTATAATAAAGGCCACTGACATTGCTATTAACGTAGCCAGAATTATCATCATCTTTTTTCATGCCAATTTCCATGCGGCTGGGTCAAATTCATTCACAAACTACCCACGATAAAGATAAAATATTTAATATCATATAAAAAACAAACCATCGATTCGAAGAAAAAAGACACACTTCACTTGCATTTTACGACGCCCATTGGAATAGTTTCCTAATGGAAGCCCAAAAATGCAGAAGATTTATATCAACGCTAGTTTCGCATAAAAATAAGTGGTGAATTTTTGCTCAAATTGAAAGTTTTCCCGGGTGAGGCTGCTTGTAAGAGCCAGCAAAATAAAATGAGATGATATGAGCGAAAATCTCTCTAAACTTTAATTTCCGTCGTGTGTCTTAGCGACGACTGCAATGTCTTATTTTCTAGCGTAGTTCACATTTATTTGTCGTAATGGGCGACATTTTGAAAGCTTTAACTTATTATGATTAGGGGGGATATTATGTTACCTTGATCGAAATGTATAAAATATTATAAAGTTATTTAATATAGCTCTTTCATAACATAATCCCTGTTATTGAAGTTATTTTGTTATACCCAGTTCTTACTTTCACGGTAGGAAAAATTGCCAATGCAATAAAAAAATTGAAGACGCCAGGGTATTTTTTTAGGTTTTTTTTTTACTTTGCGCCACACTAGGATTTCTCCTGTATCGTGGGTGCATTTACAACATATAAACTCTCATACACAAACAACCAGACCGGAACAACTACCTGTAGGCCATACAAGTATTTGGCCGTGCGTGAATAATATATGTTATTGAATATCATGAAAATTTATGATAAAGCAGAAAATATCACATTCTAATTAATATATATCTTCCTTCTCATTACAAAATTTCATCAAACTCTTATTTCATTCAAATAACAGGACAAAGGAACGGAACTCCTGAAAGTTTCGAGTTCCAATGAACACTGAAACCACGCTACTGCAAAGCATCTCACAAAGAGACCTCTACACAATACTGTTGGATACATAAATTGTTACGTTGAACATGGGACGCAACAATTTTATTACCTTAGGTATTCGGTTTAAAATTCCGCCTGTCGAATAGTTCCGGAATATCTATAGCTCGTAAATTTCCCCTGGAAAGGAATCCTGCAAACTAGGACTATCTATCTTTTCGATTGTGCTGAGTTTGGGCAGAGACGGATGGTAAGCTAAAGACTTTGAATTAATTGCAAGGCCATCAATAGCTAAGTTTAACGGTGATTGTGGTTTAAATTTATCGTCTATTTTGATATCATCGTCATCTTAGCCAATAAATGTCTACGGTTGAACGGAGGCCACTCCCTAATTGGGCATAATAGAATTTGGCCTGCCTATTTTGATATCCGTCTCATGAATTTTCATCCAAATACATAAAAGATTTAGCTGGCAATTCATAGTGAACAATAGAGGCACGTCCTTAGCTCCTTTTAATTTCACGCGAGTCATGAAACCAGATTGGAGAAAAGTGCTTTGTGTAGTGCACTTTTTCAACTTCTGAATTTCTATAATTATGTTGAATGGGGCTTAAGTAGTTCTTAAGCAGTATTTTGTTAAGTAAAACTTGTTTAACGGTCGTAAAAGGAAGGAAGCGCTGTAATCATGACAGTAAAGGCCAAAAATACATTCTCAATATTAAAATATCCTTTTTGTTTCTACTACCAGCGTTTCATATGATATAAACCGCCCTTTTTGCTCGAATGATTGGCTTCATTCAATTTTTCCCTACTGGTACCGAGTCATCGACAGCCGATGCAGTTATATGCATAATTTAACCTGCGACTACATGGACTGACCTACATGCATCGCCCCAGTTTGTCTTACAACTCCCAGTCCCAACCCATCCTTTCGTCAGTATATATTTTTACTGAAAGTAAACGCTTGGGTAAATACAGGAAGTACTTTGAGCGGCATTTAAGTATATTTCAAATGAAAGACTTGTACAGAAACATTTTTTTCGCGCTTGCTTGCATTTCAAAGGGTCTTACGGGTTGCATTTAAGACGCTATTTAGTGCAGTCACTGCAGTCGTTGGCTTATCACTTTTTATTTTTATTTATAAATATTTTGACTTACTTTAGCTTTTAATAATAAATCGTTTAAGGAAAATGGAATTTGAAGCATTTTATGCTCAAGAAATGTACCTACTTCAAAAGTCTGATTGATTTTCCTGGAAGAAGTTACTTTAACCACTTTTTGAACATTTCCATAAGACTTATACCCATATCTTGCTTCTCCTAAATTATTGTAGGTACGTGTTTGTGTATGTACTTGCACCGACCATCGCTGGTCTTTCTTTTCTTTGCTCCAATTTTTTCGGTATGCAAATGCTCAGAATCTCTTCGGAATTGGCAATTTCTTGCCACACATTGAAGCTTCGTGTAATCGCCCTTAGTTAATCAGGCTTCCTTATCAAGATTGTAATGGAGCTTGACATCGCGTGCTGAAGCGCATCAGGCACAATCTCTTCTTTCGCATGCCGCTGATTGTAACAATTGATTTGCTTGTTCTGATTGTGTTCAACATATAGGTTGAGTTTGTGTAGATTTTGTAGGATATGTTTCGTGTGAGTAGTGTGATTATATATTATACTAGCTTCTTCCAGCGGCTTCGTCTGCATAAAAGTGGAAATTATGGGATAAAAAGTATCCTATGTGCTATTCCTGATTGTTATATATCTCTGTGCCAAATTTCATCCAGATCCGTCCAGCCGTTTGAGCGTGAAGAAGTAACAAACATACAAACACACACACTCACAAACTTTCGCCTTTATAATATTAGTGTGATGATCGTCTTACGCATCATGATGACCCATATTAAAATAGCGTGACTCATATCAGTGCATGCCACTTTATTTCTTTGAAGAGAGAAAAAATGCTAGTTAACGATAACACGCTTGTAAAGCGATAAGACTACAGTAGCCACCGACAATGTCTCTTTTTTATTCAGATAACAGAATCAAGTTCTGGCAACTGACAGATAAAATTAATTAAGTATTAATTTATTTGTACTTAGAATTATGTTGACATTGTTGGAGAATAAAACATGAACGATGAATACTAATAGCTTTACAGATTTTAATGGTGAAGTCTTCTTTTTTCGATTTTTTGCAAAAAACTTTTAACAGGCTGTATCTACGCATTATTTATTGTTAAGGATCATCAACATTAACATTAACACTGTAACATTAACAGGTTAGAAATCGGTATAAATGTACTAGTTATAAGAATATGAAGTAAGTACCAATGAGATGCACCCTCATGTACCTGACAATACTAGTTCAACTCGAAAATTTTGAGCCACAGATAAAAAGTTGAAGCCATAATGCAACCAACTGTCATCCAGCCCATAAAAATATAACACAAACACGATCTGTTGAAAGCACGACAATAGCATGCGCCCTATATTATATTATAAGCCATATCACACACGAAACAGCGGTTCTCCACCCTGCGGTACTGTAAACAAAATACACAAAATATAAATAAATACTAACGCAATGGTTAGACAACACGTGAAAACGGTTCAACGGGTTAACTATCAGTTAATAAATATCCGTAACGTGCAGTTACCGAGAATCTGTGAACATAATCTGGTTAAAATTAAACTTTACGCAACGTGGTCTGTTAAACTCTGTTACGAGTATAAAGGAACTTGTGAAGTTGTAAACAGTGTGGATTCAAGGGTGTTTGATTTTGAACAAAGTCAAAAGAGAGTATTATAAAATGTAGCTAGAAAATTCTTGGAAGTTAGTTTAAAGACAAAAGAAAAGTGGAATTAGATATTATGGACTGTGTGATAGATGTTATGGCTGGAAAGTGAATATATACTAAGAAGACGAAGAAGACATTTGCGCTGAGACCTGATAAATAGCGATAAGTGCAAAATAATGATAAAGATATAAAGAGTCTAAGTTAAAAAGAAATATGGAATGATTCATGATTCAAAAGCATGCAAACTGATGCAAACGCAGCCAAATGACTTAAATGAAACAAATAATTCCAATAGGGTTTAGACAATTAGCAAGCACATTGTACGTAATTAACATCATTGTCTTCAAATCATCACATTGTTACCATTAATAAGTCTACTTAACGATGCTAACCGAAGCTAATTATGCCTGCAAACAAAAGTTGTAGACTGAAAATAAAAATGGAGTAGGTCAAGCAGTGACATGGGTCAACGATGCTCGGATTGTAACTGAGTATCTAGAATTGCTACTGAAGCGGAAAGTTACCTTATAGAGAGCCTCTCACGTGATTGTACATAAAATTTTTGATCTAGTTGTGAATATCCATCCACTACTAGAGTCACTTTGAGCAAAAGGACTACCGGAGCAAACATTTCAAGTAGCGCTACTTGCTAGGTATCTAACCCCGTATACCCCTAAACTGAGAAAGTTACTATTCTTGAGAATAGTCTTGGTATCAAGAAACTACTACTCCTTGTCCAGTGATGAACAAGGAGTAAAATGAAAAAGGAATGAAAAAAATGCCATGATACTGAATAGTTCTTGTTTCATTTCACATTTTGTTATCCTAGATAATAAAAAGTCTTTGTGTGTTGATCCCAAATTGGAAGTAGGGCGTGAGGATGGTGACGAAACCAATACAAAATAATTAAAACATTGTTATGAAGATCATAAAAAATTGGTCGTACTAGTAGCTCTATTTTATATCTTTTTTGATTTTATTTATATATTGTTGTGTGCCTTGTGTATTGTGTTGTGCCAAATAAACGTGTTTTATTCTTTTTTTTTTTACATCTAGAATACGATTCCAGCTAGCTCCTTCATTAATAACCATTCTGCCGCTTGCTCACAACAGTTAAACACAATTCTGTGGCACGCAAAATTAACAGCCCTGTCGACGCTTATGGAGCCGAAAGTACAAAATAAACCAGAGAGTTTTTAAAAACTAACCAAAAAAGTCTACCGTCGAACTTTACGCTTGGTACAAAGGAGTGCAAAAGTTTAAAACGTCCTTGTTTTATGATCGTCGTATTAATGAAAAACTCTTTTAGTTACTTTCGAAGTTCCGATCTCACCGTTGATGTGATTGAAAGTTGAAAGAATATTATCGTCATGTATAGATACTACTACAGTTGTTTGCCCTTCATCAATAAGTTTATTGGATGCAGCTGTCTGTTTATTTATATTCTCCTGTTCACATGAATTTTAGAATAGTTACCTGCAATCCCAGACATTGTTGCTGATTGTGTATTCTATACGAATGTATGATAATTAGACTCTTCTGTATGTTTTGACAGATTAACTACTGAACCTATTAAACTAGCAATAGAGCAGCAGAAATCCATCAGAGTTAACTTTATTTGATCGGAGCAAAATTTATTTGGTCAAATTCATATGGTCTTCTTATTCATATATGATTTGGTCAAGCAACATTAAGGCCTATCCCATCGGTGTTATTTTATTAGATAGAATCCAAAAAACTCCTCAGAACTTATACACAGTATTCTTTTACGCCTCCTTATCCTGTGGCCGCAAAATCGCCCAACTTGTACCAATCTAGGAAACTTCTCTTTACGACCTCCATCCCGGTGACCTGTTTTGCTAAACACCCATAAAGCCCTGCAGGGTATACTGGCCTGGATTACGTCATTGTCGCTTTACGACTGTTTTGTTTGAGTTATAGCGTTCGGCTTTTTCGGCCACTTTGCGGACATAATCACTCATTGGATTTAGTTCGGTATCCATCGTTAAATCGACGGCTGGGCCATCAAACTAAACTGTAAGCTTAGGCAATTATGTTTCTAATTTTACCTTGATGATTTTTTATGTAGTAGTTCTGTAATATATTCAAAAAATAGCATCTGGTCTAGAACCTCAATTTCAACTCAAAGATTTTAAATTCTAGCATATGCATAGCTATATGTATATGCAAATGACAAATATTGCATCCAGTTATATAAAATGTCTCATAGAAATAAACTGTTTTTATTCTAATAATTCAAGTACCTAAAGCTTTATTTAACGTGTACCATAAAGTGTCTATCTCGCGTCGTCTGCACTTCAGTTAGCGTATGCTAAAATTTTGGGGCGTAAAAGTGAGAATATTTTGAGGGAATATAAGCTACCTAATTCTGCGAAAGTCTTTATGAGACACTAAAATAATTTTAGTATAGTTGAAGCCATCCTTTCTACACGCATACTGGAAATTGTATGTTTGGGATATAGGGCTCTCGTATTTCGTATTGCTTTGCACCGGGAAATTACGTCTTTTAAATCTGTTGCTTGACTTATGTATTGCCCGTTCAAGCTTTTGGGCTTGTCGCGTGACCCGATTAGCTTAGCAAGACCATTAAACATTGTCACAAAGAGCTTTTCATTACTATGTCTTCATTTATTTTTAGTGAACAGCAATATGGCGTGCCTCCATTAAAATTTATATATTTTTTACTCATTTCGTCAGATTACGCTGTTGTTTTATGTTGAAGACATAAAAAATATTTAGGCCCATAAAATTATAATGAACGATTTTACTACGTAATGTTCCATACTAAAGTATATAATTCGAAAATATGTAGGTGTTAGTGCTGTAAGCAAAACACTTAGGTTTGATATTTCATGGTCTTGTCATCGACTTACTGACAGAGTGACACTTATGACTTATTGTGATATATTTTTACGATTACGCATTAGCGTTACATCACTGCTTTGAGTATTTACGGTTTAATTTATGATTGTAGTAAAAAACACCTTATGTGTCATGCATAAAGAAGCTCTAGCTAATCTCATACAACTGTAAGCATCCACATGGGATGACCAAAAAGGCCACGTCGTCAATCATTTTTTACTTTAGCACCACTGTTAGGTGTGCACTTTAACCTTACATTTTACAATAACTTAGCATTAACAAAATAATATTAGCTTTACTGTTCAAGATCTCTTTTACTTCCCGCTGTTTTTATTCATAATTTTTCTTTCCTCGGAATGTTCATCTGAAATTGTCACAGTCAAAATAAAATTATGCCGTTTGAGTGAATTACTCAAAAACATGAAGTCCATCGTCTAAGGCCGTTAGTCAGCATGGGAACGAAGGCTCTTAGCGAATAACTCCTAATAGGTACTTGCTAAAAGGGTAGGCCTGTTTACATTTGGCTATTATAAGAATAGATTGATTAATGTTCAGGTGGGCCGATGAAAAATGGTTAGCAGATAAGCTTGTAAGGAAACGGTAGAGGCACGGCCAGTAATATGGTGATCAATTATATCGTGAAATTAGTAGAAGACAGGAAAAATATTGGAGATTAGATTTTTGATTGAGATAAATTGCTTAGCAAGTAGATGTCGATATCGATCCAATGTAAAGAATAAACAGATGTTACATTGTGAAATAAGTACTTTATTTTCTTAAATAAATCTAAACGAAAATGCTTTGAACAAGTACTTACTAATTTACCAGTTGTAAAGAGGAGACAAAAAGAAAAGATGCGGGTCCTTTCAACAACAGGAATTAATCAAGGCAAACAAAAAAAACTATACAGTAATACAATCCTTGTGTCTACGGGACACTTTCCTTACACGCAACGAACTACCCACATTAAGTTAAGGACCTCAAGGCTATATAGACAGGCGTATTAGCCAGTAAGTACGAGACTTTCCTACATACACCTAATTAAGGCCCTCATCTTCCTCCGAAGACCATTTATCGCAGACCAAGCCCTTCACTGCTGTCCCTTCGTCCCTCCACTAAACTAATTGTACATAATGTGTTTAATTGACGCATGACACTGTTCCTAATGCGCTGTAGCAATTGTTTATATCAGTTTTATTAACACTTGAATTAAAGGCTATATCTATTATGATTCACGTAGGCGATTAACATTCTCCTTGGAATATGATAATTAAGATTACTGATAGTAAAGATAATTATAGTCAATTCAACGAATATAATATGAGTAATTGTATCCAATTTTGTGTTTCACTGCCAACTGATTTTCTATGTGTCAAGTAGCTGTTACAATTTTTCTATTTGAATCATACGAATGTAACATAGACTGGACTACGAATTGTTATTGACGTACTTTTCTTCGTCGAAAAAATTGTAATTCGAATTTCAACAGCTCAAAAACTTGAAAAATAAAAGGTGCTAATAATTTTCGGTGTTCATCAGACGCGAAATTGTTTCGTAAACGTGAAAGGAAAATGAAGACACAAAACTCTTGTTTGACGCTTCTAATTAGATATATTATTCTCTCTACAAGAAAACAACTTGCTTAAAAGTTGCTGAACCTCTAGAAATCTCATCTAGAATACTGAGCAAAGCAGTGACGAAGTAATTTGATACTATACGCCAGAATCTAATAACGACTAATGGACAAAGAGCATTATATCTTAACGTTCATTGTTATGAGAACGTAAAAATAACATTTTCCAAATATCTTTTGGATTTTCTACTATTGTAGTCAAAAGAAAGATGGAATAAGAATAAGAATATTTGCTCACGATTTTATAAAATGTGCGTGCATGCGTGTGCGTGCGTAATGAAATATTCAACAAAAAAAAATGAATCAAGACTGTTGTTTGGATAACTCTATTGGATTATTACTTAATTATTAATCCAATTTTGAATGAAAAAGAATACAAACCAGGCAAAATTCAAAAGACAATAGTCAGACATTGAAAGCATGCTATATTGCACTATTGCGTCTTTTGCATAACAGGTTTTGTTTCTTACAATCAATCTTAGGGGAATACTCTTGTTTGATTATACTTAAACTTTCATTCAGACATTGCTACATCTCATTATTTCCACCAGCCTTCCATCCTCGAATTAATCCCCAGTACACGTTCGTGCTTAATCACAAGGCAACTGACCATGCAAATATATTCTCCCAATTTAATCCTAATGAAAGGCATACGATGCGTTGTGATATCAATTTGGACAATTAAACAGTCTGTGCGCTGTTACACCATTTAACACTATAAATGGGCCAGCAGACGAAATCTCTCGGATCAGAGGGTATCATGATACTTTTAAAGTACACATGGGACGTTGTTACCATGGATGGGAATTAGGTGAAATGTTTTGGGATCAATGAACTGTTTTAATATGTAGTTCGATGTTAATAAGGGCATTGTGTTATCAGGAGATACATTGTTCCTTATCTGAGACGGCGATTCTTTCATCTGGGAATAAAGTCAATCGCTTGTTCGAAATTGGGCCCTTGCTCGGAGTATTGCCACAATCATCCGCTTTCATAATTTAATTGCAGTGTGTAGTCAGCAAGATGTTGTCGCCTTTTTTACCCGTCTGTGCGACGAAAAAGAGGGTAATGTTTAATCAATCTATGTGTGTTTGTATTGTTCCTTTGTGGCGTTCTAAAGGCCAAACGTTTACCCCGATTTTGATGAATGATATGTCGTTAGATTCGTCTTAGTAGCGCGAGTGTCACTGCTATATTAAAATCCCTCATGGCTAATTAAGAAAATTATGCTGTGCAGTCGGAGGATACATAGGTATGGTTTTGGTCAGCCATCTCGCGAATATGAATCCTCCGACTTCACAGCATGACTTGTTTTTGTCTACATCTGTTTAGTTCGCTTGTTAAACTGTCGGGATTATTGATTTTTTAATGTGTCATGTGCTTTTTTCTTTCGTTCATTATTTTGTAATATCTTTTTCCATATCATATGCTCTCAGTCACCCGTTACAAAACCCCTAAGTACATATCCTCTGTACCTGTTCTTTTTGTTAAAGGTGACTAGTTCATAATAACAGCGCTAAAAGTAATAAAATAAAGTACTAAAAAGCACCACAACTAAAAGTTCTTCAAAGCTTTCTTACTCAGAATCACTGATTAGTCCTACAGAAGATGTTAATTACCATCTCAAAGTATGACGTCACAGTTATTAAAGAGTTCCTTTATTTCGTTCACTTTGCTGTTTTCTGCACTTAGCTGACTCAAGAACTTGACATAAAGTTTGATGGCTACTTTTAATAGAGAGTTCGCTACAAGTTTGAGAGCGTAAAGGTGCGTTTACTCGAGCGCCATCTAGTCGGCGCGATATCGTGTGCGCTTTGCCCACGCGTCGTTCTTTCCACAGAGATTTTGAAATTTATACTTTAAAGTATATCATAATTACCAAGTATAATTATCAACAAGGTAAAAGTGTTGGGATAGATTCGCTTACTACATATATAGCAATGGCGAGATTTGCGTTTTGCGTTCAGTTTACATTGTGACAATACGCATCACACTATCACACTTAATATTATAAAGGCGTAAGTTAGTGTGTGTGTGTGTGCGTTTGTATATTTGTTACTTCTTTACGCTCAAAGGGCTGGATTGATCTGGATGAAATTTGGCAAAGAGATAGGTTATAGTTAGGAATACCTAGCACATAGCTAGGCATTATTTTTGATTTTCACGTCGGGGAACCGCTGGCAAAAGCTAGTAAATTATAAATTCTAAAGTCTCTGAGGGAAGAACGGCGCGTGAGTGACAAACTCGCGACATCACGCATTTAATATTGGCGCTCATGTGAACGTGCCCCTATGCCACCTGATGAAATGATGGCTTGACCTGGACAGATGTTATTTAACTCTTGAGCGCGAAGTTTTAATGTATGACTCTGCTAGATTAATACTGAAAGCACAGTTTTGAGCTGTCTTCGAGTGGAATACGAAATGTTTTCTTAGTTGCACTGGCTTTGGATTTGATATCTGTTATCTAAACCAGAGCTTCTAGACAATTGCCACTCGATGTCAGCGAAGGCGACAGTCGAAATGTCAAAATGTAAGGGATTGATCACGTGATTTTTCGATATCGCTTTTCAATCCCATATAATATTACCTTTTTGACTATCGCTATCGCCACGCTTTCAATGATAGAATGTCACTTGTCGAGGGCCTCGGGCTCTAGACAAGTGGCATTAGACTTCAGCGAAAGCGATAATCGAAATGAAAAAATGTAAGGGATTGATCACGTGGTTTTTCGATATCGCTTGTCAATCCCATACAATATTACCTTTTTGACTATCGCCACGCCTTCGATGATAGAATGCCACTTGTCTAGTGCCTCAGGCTCTAGACAACTGTCATTCGATGTCAGCGAAGGCGTAGTCGAAACGTGACGGATTGATCACGTGATTTTTGATATCGCTTGTCGATCCCATACAATTTTGGCTTTTTGTCAATCTCTATCGCCGCGCTTTTGATGATAGAATGTCACTTGTCTAGGGCCTCAGATTACGATTCTTTCACTGATAGAAAGTTACATTATCGCTGAGTGCCATAGATCTTTTACATTAGCCTGTACTGTCTCACTGCTGGGTAAAAGTCTCCCCCAAGTCCTTCCACGTATTCTTTTCCTGAGCCACCTCAGACCAGCCTCTGCAAAAAAGAGCGAAGCCGTGAAACAAAAACAATCTTTATTTATAGTTTGTTAAGTTCTCTTTTAGCTATTTCATTATATCTATCGAAATATCCTTACGCTACAATAACTAAGTAATCATAATCAAAACTAGGAGTCTCACAAATCAAACAGCTAACTCAAATATTGTACTACCTAGTTATAAATTACAATATAAACTGTGTTCATTTACCTACTACGTAATGCTTTAACACAAACGTTTGATAAGTAATTTAAATGCTTACATTATGTTCACACGAGTCACAATAAATATGCAGACAGAAAGACCAACCTCAAAAATAAATTTATTTTATCCTTTTCCGTGCTGGTGGGTCGGCTTCCAGTCTAAACGAGTGCAGGTGAATACCAGTAGTTTACTACAGCCCAGTTACCGAGTAACACGATATCAGACATTTCTGGGTTCTGACTACCGTACACCGTAACAACTACAAATGGTACGCGAGTCGGGACCTACGGCTTACCGAAATACCAAGCTAAAAAGACAAAATTGTGGGTACTTGCAAATAAATACGATCAATCTTCCAAGACTTTTATTACTTGAGGGACCATACTGGAGGCGGGATTTAGTGTGGAAAAATGTCGAGGTTGCCTATGCCTATTCTGTTCGGAAAGGTTTACTGATCTATTTCAGAACAAAAACAGTTAAATTGTAATTTGTAGAGTTTCTTGTCAATCTGTTCTGAAAAAATAAGCCGTCTCAAGGAGCCTTTTTAAGATGGATGCAGGACCAAACTTTGTATCGATAATGATCTTTTATCAATATTCAAGTTGCGAGGGAATCTGCGAATTCTCATACATTTAAACAATCACAATGACTTCCATTCCATTCCCAGTCAAGTATGTCTATCTCAATTGTAACGGTTCTTCTAAGCTCATCTTTTCCCTGTACCAACAACAATTTATATGTTGTTGACACGGCAAATATTTCTTCGCATGAAGATTAGGCCTAGCGCAGCGATGTTGTTATTACTACGAAGAGTGCTGAGTGACACAAGCACACTCAAACTTGTATTTGAAAATAATACCAAAATGTGAATGTGGTTTACACTCTTACCCTATATTATTGTTAGTTACTTGTATTCGAGGAAATATGACACATAGTTCCAGTAGGTACTTTAATGGTTGCGATTTTTACTATGAATACAGTAGTAAGTTTATTTTAACTGCTATATATACCTTTCATATATACTTTAGCATTAGATATCATCATCTAGTTCACGATTAAGGTTGACTCAATCCATCGCCACAATAAAAAGCAGCATCTGTTGAATGTCTTATCAGTTGGAATAACATCATAAATCCTAATATTTATAGTCGCCGCTATAATAATATTTTATAGTCGATGTCGAAAATATCCCTTATCTATATTTTTCTCTCCCTCCGCAAGATTCTACAGATTTGGACGGCTTAACGCATTTTCCTGTTCGTGTGCTTATCGTTTCCAGACTTCCCATCTTATGACATCAGACGAGGTCTTAATTAGCCGTTACTTTTGTGTATCTTTGAGATAAAGAGAGCTCTGGACTCTCTTGTATAGAAATATGTGCCGTTTCAGCACTTCCCAGGATTAAATCTGTAGTGCTAAGAACAGGAGCATAGCAGCAAAAGCAATAATTCTCATTAAACAGTTCCTGGTGTTTCCGCGTACTGTTTTATTTCATTTCCTTTTACATTCACTATCTACCCTAATTAGTACCGGGGATTTTGGCTTACGAAGGCGGAAAAGAAGCTTAGTTGAGTAGATTGTGAAGACTTCAGTTGTAACGCTTGAAAAAGCAATTAATTCCTATATAGGTTGGCTATAGTAAACACTATTAATAGTCTGTTGTGTCTCATACTGATTAAATCAGCACCCCATTAAATTGACCTCCATTGACTCTGAAAACTAGTGTGGGAATAAAACAGATTCAGTTATGGTATTTCTTGGACCAGATATTTTAATTGGTAGTACTCTTCTGAACCTACGTCTTTCTATCACGCTGGATATTACAAGGCAAAAGAGCTGACTAAATTTTGTGATACGATTACTGCAAGATTAGATGACGGGAATTATATTTTGTCAGTGCCTTTAATACCCTTCTCACTACACTTTCACAAAGACTTGGGTGACCTAAATATATTCAGGGACCACACAGAATATCAAGCCATCCCATATTATCTTATCAGCGTGTCAGCATCTTATACATTAATGATGATGCCTAACAGGTGTTAATAGCCCTTATTATGACACTCACTAAGGGAATGGATGTGTAAAGAGAAAATGCTAATGCTTGAATGGGTACCTTAATTTTCGTCAAGTTATCCACAAATGTAAAGAATCAAGCCTAATGAGTAGACAGCTCGTAGGCAAGTGTGATGGGTCAATGCAGCACTGTTGTGATGTGTGATCTTATTTAACGCTTTAAAATTAATCTACGAAGTTATTATTCGCATAAAAAGTCAAGTTTCTAAGAAATAGTCATCACATACGGGGACATTGTCGCATCGTGTCTGTCTGTAAGAGCTTTAATATGAACACAGTCAGTGGATTTTTTAAACCACACAAGTAAAATATCTATTAATCAGTGCCCGGCAAACTGATTGTATTGTGTTTGTCTAATTTACACAAATCGTTTTAGGGTCATATCGTTTACTACCCTCTTAGGGTTCCGGATTCCCGTACTGCGCCCACGGGACCCACAACGGATCTGCCATTTATGTTGCGTCCGGCGACCCAAACTTTGTAACCCCTGAGTGTTATTTTGTGCGTAAGTTTAATAACCCTTGTTTGTTTTATGTTTTTTTGAAGATATGGAGGTAGATCTGCTTACCAAGATATCGATATCCGCCTTATCAAGACCGTAACCCATAAATCTGATTTCTTAACAAGTCTTAGTATCAAAATCATCTTGTGAAATAAATGTTAACAGTATCTTTCCGGGTTAGTTCCGACACGAACGTTTGTAAAACAAATCCTATAATCTTTAAACGTTCCACCGTATTGTAAGATGTAACCCTATCTATTTGGAAGAAGTTGTTCCTGGAATGTAACTGGGTTTTAGATCATTGCCCGACGAAATGTGGGACTATTTATCATCAAATGCAGTTATATGAGTCATTGTAGCTTCAAAAAATGTTTGTATAACCTCCATGGAGTTCAACGCTATGAGAAAAACGTGTGAATTTGTTCATTTTGTAAAGTCAATCACACGTCTACGGTAAATAAATCATTTGACTTTGACAAGCGCTTTTAATTTCGTAGCAACAAGGATGGTTTTTGTAATTCAGAGTGTGCCGTTTACCGTACTCCTAGCGTAGGTGCAAGCTTTTATTATACGTTTGATGAATCACTCGATCTGCCTTGAATTTATATTTGTTCGCTTCAGATTGTTTTCTGCTAAAAACTAAGAATAAGAGTTGACCCAGTTTATTTATCGTTGAATTAATCGTAAACGCGTTTAATGAATTTATAGTTGAGAGTTGATGTCAAAATAGTTTTTTATTGTTTATGTTGTAAAGATTGTAGCAAGAGTTTGCTGGCCCAGAGCGGTACGGATGAGCTCTTCACACGGGTGTCATAAAAGGCTACTTTTTTATGTCAGGATATTTTTCAGCCTCTCACTTATGTATGTGCTTATCTGGTGTTAACGCTTTTCCCTGGAACTCATGATTCAATATTGGGTAAGTCTTCTGGAAAATGACAGTCTAAGATACAAGACCCCATGCTCAGCAGTTGTAATAATGGCAATTATTGACACAAAGTTGAAACTTTTCTTGTTAAGTTTTGTTATTGTTAGATACTAGAAGGTTAAGGACTAATTAAGAAGTATGACTGAAGAAGACATGTTGTTTCCCAAATAAATTAAGGCAAAATCTAGAAAATGCTGATAAGAAGTAGAAGCTTAAGTCATCCACACGAGTTGAGGAACAAACTATCCAAGTCTAACAGATACCTCTATCTTGTACACCGTCCACTACATAGGTATAACCCCGATAATGTGAACAATTCGGTCAGACCATCGCTCGGGGCAGACGATATCGAGTTACGGCAATATGGGGCACGGGCAGCTGTACCTGCGATCGCTGCGATTTATTTTTCACTTTCCATCCCAAATTGATTCGGCGTTATTTCCTTTCCAATGAGTTTTGCATTAAACTCTCCACCATCAATCGAATTGAGGGGCAGATTGTTTTTGTAAACGATTTTCACGGGAGTTTGGTTGAACTATTTTTGATTTTGAATGTGATGGACCGGTAGCTAGATCATGCGGAAGGGATGATTTGTGAAGATAAAAAGGTTCAGGTAGGTATCTTCAATCGACCCAATAAAAGATGAAGGTAGGTATCATCAATATTGAGACTGATTGATATTCTAGACAAGCTTTCTGAGTCCCTTTTCACGACATCTAAGGGCATAGCAAGACCTAATCCCTACAAGAAACCACAGAGTAACGAAAAATTTTAATGAAAAATGCTATTCTAAAACGTTGAAAATTTTTTGGGATGAATGTGCCGTTACCCAGTGCCTTTTGACCCGCTCGGCCGTCCATTTTCTTTCTGCACTACATATAGCGCATTTTCAGCCTTAAATCTCTTGCAAAAATATTTTTGCGAGGTTAACGACCCGTGAAAACGGTTTAATGGGTGCACGGCTATTCAGTATGATGAACGATCCCGTCTGTTTGCAATAGTGTATCGTTAAAAATGCATCAGAAATGCTTTATATCGAAATCGTTAATGTCGTCACATTTGAGCGTGTTTTCCTTTTATTAAGTCTTAGTTTAAGATCCTTTCATAAAAGACTTGGTTAGAAACTGTCCTGACTATTTTGTTTTTTTTTTTCGTATATTCCACACCTCACGTGTACCTAGCCCAATCCTTCGGAGAATACATGAGTCATTTTATATTAAAAATGCTTTCGGAATCTGATAATATATTTTCTTGATTACGATATAACTGGTAGTGTCTACAAGATTAGACATTGTAATATTTAACTACCGACATCCGGCGTAAACAAGGCAGAATAAAAACCTTGCCAACAACCTTGTTGACACGCTAACTCTTTACAACAAAATCACAAGTCCCAATACGAGAAAAGAACATCCAAAAACTTCCATTCTGCCGCTGGCAATTTCTAACAAAGATCCTCCTTTTGCGGGAATTGGGTCCGTTCATGACCTCAGGAACCGAATTTACCGACCAATATGTAGTTGAATTGGGAGCGAATACGTTAGGTTCTAGTCTTAAATTTATAGTTAAATGACCAGCGAATTTCCATTAGATTCGATAGATTCGTCTCAGTGACTAATGATGCAGTTAAAACAATAGATGCAGAACATTTCGTTGCATAAGCTGGACGATTGATGGTGTTAGTTGTTTGAAGTTGTGTGAAGCAACATTAATTTTGTGTGGTGCTTTATTATTGAAGCTTTGACTAATAAACCTTGATCATACATGCAAACCTTCAAGCCATTTTTCATGGTGGTAGGCAGGCAGTATAGAACGCCACCTGCAACGATCCTAAAACTTGATCAAGAACCAAGAGTTATTTTTTTTGCTTACACAATGATACCAATAGTAATACTATATATGTATTTATATTTTAATGTGGCAGTACACCGCAGAATACCCCCTGTTTTATTCTAAGTTCTTTAGGTCCATCCAAAGGTTGTCTGGTAGATATCGCTGTTAGCGATAAGACCGCCTTTGTACTCGTAGAAATAAGTTTTCTTGAGAGATGTGTTACCTTTTTTTGGTGTAGGATAAAGTATATTCTATTCTATTCTACCAACCTGTTACTGTCCCACCCGCTGTTGGGCAAAAGCCTCTTCTAATACAGGTACAAGAATTAGGTAATCACATCATTTGTTCTAAGTTGTTTAGCGATTTCAAACTTACTAGTCAATCTCATGACCTTTTTAGTAACAGATGTCAGGATTTCTAAGACAAATTTTAATGATTGTTTATTAATTCTCTCAAAACCACTTTTGTTCAGATTGATCTATTTTTAGAATTCTATGTCCTTGGTCGGATGAGACTTTCTGTTAGATGTAAGATGGAATATTTTGCTGTACGTTAGAGTCACAATTCTTTTAACCACTAGCCTAAACACGTCTACGTTAATTCAAGCCTTGTCCAATTTATCTCGCCATTAAAACAGTTTTACCTGTAAAAAGTCAGTATAAATATTAATACCATCCATCAGTTTCTTCATATGTTTCGGTACATCACTATTAAGACAACTTGTCACCGTAATATATTGTTCCGATGAATCATTGCGTAATACTCAGCCTTATTAAGAAGCCTATGGTTTCACAATGAAATCTTTTAGCAGTCCATTTGGCAATTTCGTAATACCGACGGAGGCCTTTTTCAGAGGACCAGTCAAAGTCGTGTCTCACTTGATAAATTTGTATTTATTTACATGTTTTTACAAAATTGCTGACGAGACGTCTAGCCATTTAAAAGCTACAAAATAAGCACTAATGTTTTCTAAGTAGTTTATTTCTGACCTTTTACATAAATGTGAAATTTTTGTTTTTATGCTTTTAGAAAAAAAAATTTGTAAGTACGAAAACTTTTACTCTGATAGTAAGCTACACTGTGTCTGAATGTCACAGTTCCTTTGGAATAAACCACGCAGGCGAATTTGCTGGCAAATCCAATTGTAATAAAAAAAAATGCTATTTCGTTCCGAAATTACTTGCCCTGAGAATTAGGCAATGCCAGCACACCAATCAAAAGTTATAGAGATGCCTACTTCTTTTTGCCTTTTCAGGCCTTCATTTTCACAGAACGTTTCCAGCATAACTGTCCATCCGGCTATGTCCTACGTCAGCTAAAAGCGACGTTCGCGCCAAATCGCTTCCAAATTGATTTCTTCGCTTTAGTGTGCTTGAAGCGCTTTGTGTCTCTTGTAACACAAATACTTGTGTTAAATGTATACCGAACATCTGACAACGATTACTTTCAATAGGAACTTGTGGTTTCCCGAGTACGCTGGCAAACTGAAGTGTTATAAAGAATCTGTAGGAAATCCTATAAACTGTAGATTCGTGGATTTGTTGCCTTTTTACCCGATTGCCGAAGGAGGGTAATGTGTTTATCAGTATATGTGTGTATGTATTTTTGTTCCTATGTGGCGTTCTAGACGCGTTTGGCGTTGGCCGATTTTGATGATTCTTCCGTCAATCAATTCGTCTTAACCCTGTGACTGTCATTGGCTACATTACAATTGGAAAAGAGAAAAATGGCGGATTGTGGAAGCCCAATTTTTTTTCTTCCAAACCATCGTGTGTGTAATCACCTCTTAAATCTGGTTTTGGTGAGCCAGCTCGCGCATATGTATCCTCCGACTGCACAGCATGATTTTCTTCTTGTTTACGTCTTTTTAGTTCGCTTTGTAAGCAGTCAGGTTTTTTGTTATTTTTTTTTATCTCTATTATGTGTCTATATTGTTTGTATTGTTCAGGTCCTTCATAGTATTACTTTATTGGGTACAATAGGTACCTTCTCGCTGTTTTAATAATCTACAGCCCTGACTGCCTCAGACATTTTGATTTTCCTTGAAGAAATATAGCTATTATCATTTGCCGGAGACGAATCCAACCCTGTCATAATACCCGGAGCCCGAAGCGTATCTAAAATCAAACAGAATCCCTTTCGCACTAAAAGCAGATTATAAATACGACGATTCAAACAGACAGTCTAAAGAAAACGTATAAATAATTAAAAATTCTTCCGTCGTACATTTTTGGCGTTTCACTGACGCACCGGATCCAAACCGCCGCAATTTTAATTAAAATCATTCGTTGAGATACGGAAATACGAGACGAAGATAGAATATTGAATTACTTTAAAGTTGAAGGGAGAAACTGAAATCTTGAAAGTTTGCCTATTATAATCAAAGTTATAAACTAAAGGTTATTATTGTGTCTTATTGTTATGCGCGTTATCCTGAATTCTAGACGAAATTATGCTTAACTGTGACTAAACAGTTCGATTTACAAAATGATTGGAGTAAAACTTTGAAACAAAATCATGTCTCATAAAACCTTATTAAAACTACCCATATTTTGACGGATGCCGTACAACGCACCACCTAAACCATTCTAGAAGCTTGAGATTTTTCAATCTGACATAAGGAACTTCTCTATGAAAATCGAAGAATTTAAAAATAAAGAATCCTTGTATGAAAAAATTCTGAAGGTGTGGGGGGTTCTTTATTTGAAATTGAATGACGTAAGATCGAATAACACTTGCTCGAAAACGTTAACTCGATACTACTTGAAATCGATAAATTATGAGTGCGACAGTTCACTACCTCGATGCATCGAAACCTCTACTATAAGAAAACTATAAGCTCGAATCGTCGGCAGTGCGAAGACCAATTATCTTGAAACATCATTTATCCACCGACCATCTAATCGATTTACAGAATAGTTTTAAGGATTTTTATCCTTAATTAACCCAGATTTAAATAACCCAGAGGCCCTAGACAATTGACATTCTATTATCGAAAGCGTGGCGATAGCGATTGTCAAAAAAGCAAAATTGTATAGGATTGACAAGTGATATCGAAAAATCACGTGATCAATCCTTTACATTTTGACATTTCGACTATTGCCTTTGCTGACATCGAATGCCACTTGTCTAGAGCCTCAGGTGCAAAGACCTTATACGTAATAGTTAGAAGTATAAGGTCTTTGCTCAGGTGTGAGTGTTTCTATAGAAGTTCGTCATTTTTCTCGATGGTATTTCGTAACAGAAACAACAGGCTTTTTGTAAAGTCGAGAAGGTATCTATATTACACGCCGACACCTTCTAGCATGAATACCCGAATTTACAGAAAGTGGGTAGGAAGTAACGTCAGACTACTCTCCAAAA
Organism: Orthosia gracilis; assembly: GCA_947562075.1. Taxonomy (NCBI): domain Eukaryota; kingdom Metazoa; phylum Arthropoda; class Insecta; order Lepidoptera; family Noctuidae; genus Orthosia; species Orthosia gracilis. The sequence goes on along the minus strand of OX387265.1, from coordinate 41,397,659 downwards.
GTTTTCCGGAGAATTTTTTGTGGGTTTACTTACTTTAGTACTAATTAGACACCGTCCGGATGGAGCGTTTTGCGCGCGAGTGCACTCGCGCTCTAAAGTGAACAATAGAGGAAACGCGCGAGAGCACCTGGACGGGATGTATGTAGCTCCAGTACCTCGGAAACGCGCATAAGATTACACGCGAGTGCCCTCGCGTACAAAACGCTCCGGCTGGACAGTCTCTAACCCTTAAATTTTATTGTATCTAGAAGGTTGAGATTTTGCAATCAGTTTCTGACATACGGAATTTCTATGCAAAATCGAAGGATTTTTGAAAATTTATTCCTTAGTGCTTTATTTTATTTCCTTGTTTGACAGGTCCGTTTTATTGTATACGTTTTTATTCGGCGCTGACGTAAGTAGTTGTATGGGTGACTTCACAAACATGACGGTATTCCAGGTCCAGTAAAAAATACCGATCTGAAAAAATATAAAGCTGTCCGTTTTACTGCTGCGTTTTATCGTATTGTTTTTATTCGGCAATCGCGTAGATAGTTGTATGAATGAGTTCACATATTGAACAGTATTAAAATACTAATCCGTTTTATCGGATCGAAGCCACACGGGGCGTAGCGACGGATCCGTTAAAACGGTACTGTAAATGTGGTGTGAACCTTATCCCCAATTGCAACGGATCCGTTAAAGCGGTACTGTAAATGCGGTGTGAACATAACCTCCAGTAGCGACGGATCTGTTAAAACGATCCTGGAGATACGGATTTTCTGTGTGGACGGGCCCTTAAATTCAAAAATTTTGACAGTGTGAGTGTTTCTATGCAAGTTCATAATTTTTGTCGATGGCATTTCTTATCACAAACAACAGGCCTTCTGTAAAATCTAGAAGGTACCTTTTTGTTACTGTCAGTAGCAGACAAAATGTAAACTTACAACCAACCCATCCGTTGTGGGATAGAGGCGCGATGATGTACAAGATAATCTTAAATTCACTGTTACTATGCTGTTGTGAAAAATTTGCCAAGTCAAAATTTCCCCAGTGTACTTTATTTGACGTTGGCCTACGAATTTTCATCTTAAACTTGAAAATATTATACGCCAACACCTTCTAGACATGATTACCACATTTTACTAGAAGTGGGTAGGTAGTAACGTCAGACTACCCTCCAAAAATTCTCCGGAGAATTATATTCTTTTCCCTCGAGCAAGAAAATAGATTGTTTCAAGATATATGAGAGGTTAAAGCTATGTTTCTAAATGACGTAAATACGTTATGTGCTTCTATTTCGAACATGCGGTACTATGGGCGTCGTTTTCACAAACAATACTACTAAAAGTTATAATTCTGGAACTACTGAACCTAGTTTCTTGTACTTGATGGGAGGGCCGTTGAAATAAAGTACTACAGTTTGTAGCTAGATGCTGAAAATTTGATATAACATATATTATGGTGTGATTGTTTTCAAGACTGTTATTTCTCGAAAGGATAGAATAACACATAAATATACGACTATATAAATATTCCACTGTTGAGGAAGTTTCATTCATTGTTCATAGTTTACCAAGGACAGGAATTTCTATCAATTTCAATCTTTGGTGTCCCAACTCTGAGGATTTTTTTTATTAGAAGATTTTAGTTATTTTTGATCATTATGCCATTGCACATATTTTCTATGAAACACTGGAAAGTGACTGATCCTTATTCCTCACATAATTGGAGCCTGAAAACAGCAACATTTTATATGTACGACTTCTTCAAAATTGAGTTATTTGCTCCATGTTCCATTCACGACGCTTGTCCACACGGCTAACTATTTTCGTTTAACTGGAAAACAGGAGATGCTCATGGCATTCAGTGAGGGCTGAAACTTAATTAAGCAATGCAAACCTCGCGAGACAAATTAAAGCGGGTTCCGTTTTTGTATTGAAATGGAAAAATAAGGTTTAATTGCGTTTATGAACCCTTGAGTGTGATAAGAGCTGAAAAACTCGAGCTAAAATTGATAAAGCCGAAATTTTTGGTACTCAACTTTTTTGTTAAAATAAAGACAATGTGTCGTTATAAGTACTCTCGGCAGTATTCCAATAGCTGTGCTGGACAGTTATGGCACATTAGATCCTCTTCATCCCTGACATAGAATATAAAGTTGCTATCTCGTCTTAAGGTTTTAAAGTAAAGTCAAGCAAGTTGATTCATGAGTCATGACATGACTCATTTGACCGATAATATCGTTTGACACCTTCAAAACCTAAAAGTTTTCTTAAGATGTATTATTTAGGTAATTAATAAATCTGTGTCAATGCGGACATAGGATCGTGCAATCTTGAGTTTTGTGTTCATTGCGATAAATGTTTAATTAAATTAAAAGTATTTTTTGATCAAAAAGAAATTATGTTATATATTTGGAATTAATTATCGTCCAGCATTGTATGGATAGAGAAAGAGGTATAGAACAATATTCTATTTCAAAAACATATACGAACTATTTCGATTGACGAAGCTTATTTTTTAATTAAAAGGAAAATGCTAAATAATAAAACGTCAAGTAGATATTAAAATGGAAATATAAATTATAGCTAGATGGGTAAACTAATGGTCGATGTCTTAAGTTTGTTGCTAAGGAAATAAATACATTTAAAAAAAAACGAATTTCTGTGGAATAAATAGCTGATGGTAGGCATATGGTGGGTCAATTAACATTGTCGACAGTGCCCAGGAGTATTTTATCCAGTTGGCATACGTTATTACCTACTTAGATACTACACCCATTTTACACTAATAGAAAGGCCCTAATCCCGATAATAGTCAGCTCAGCTTCTAAATCTGAAAAGTTATCTTAAAATAGCAAGCATCACCCAAAATTTGTATTAATTAATTGGAAAGTTAATAAAAAATCCCTAGCCACTTATCAGTCTGAAATCTCTAGCGTCATCCGGTCCGATCTCACTACCAAAAGTTCATATGACAAATAGCTAAAAGTGTACCTCTATTATTTGCAACTGTCAAAACACAACCCTAGACAACACACGGCTAGGGTTGCAAATGACATACGGCTAGAATATCAAGGATGAACTAAGCAATAAATATTGAACACATCCTTTAGTTAATCTCGTGTGACGTACGATAAATCATAGAGGTCCAGTCACCTTCTTGAGACGACAAATGGTTCCTGATATAGATACTGCTATTCATCTTAGACTTGATATTGTAGAGTTATGTACCGAGACTCGGGTACTCGGTAAGTACGTTAAGCCGTTGAAGACCTTTGAAAGTTGTTACGGGTAGCCAAGAGCCTGAAATCTGAATAAAAAAATCTTTTTCATTATGTCTTCAGTGACGTCCCTTATTACAAAAAATCAGGAACATTTATTTAAAAAAAAAAAACAAAATATTATACATAAATCTAAACCTAAAGAAAATCTTTTCTTCAAAATGAAAAACAATCTCTGTAGATTCTAAACTGATTTCACAATAACGTGCCTTGTACCTATCAATATATTCAATAAATTTCCAAGATAATTCTGAAAAAATACAATCTAGACCGGGGCAGATGTTACGGAAACACGTAATAACCAATTTTATTCTGAATTATTGCGTCCGCCATAAAACATTACTTATTGTTATTTTATTCAAGCCCGAGAAAAGTTTATTGAGCATCCCAATTTGTTTTAATGCCTTCAATATGTTTACATCACCAAACAAAATAGGAACAGCAATCGATTTAATATAATGTAGGTGTATATGAAACTGGAAATAACCATTTTAACTGGTAGGTATATATACTTACTATTTCTAGGTACTTCGTATAGGAAAGGCGAGAACAAGATGGCCTCCCAACTACTTAATTTTTAGGGTTTCGTATAAACAGTGGAAATAAAGTACGAGCTTTTTGGTTTAGCGAATAATGAACAAAACACAAGTTTGTGTGAAAAAAGTGTTCCAGTTTGTGTGTTTTTGTGTCCTGTTTAAAATCTCGAAAAAATTTCGAAATGTTTAAAAGTGAGCCGATTTCGATCAAAATAGTTAGGTACCTAATTATTCTCTAGAACAAACTTACAAGCTAAAAGTAGTACTGCGAGTAGCGAAAATGAAACTTTGATGAAGCACAAAAGCCAAGAGAAAAGTCCTTCAATAGTTATGTGGTATATCCACTTGTTAAATATCACGGTATTGTTCAGATTCAGGCCTGAAATTCACGCTCATGCTATAACTAACAGAACCCTTACCCAGCGAGTCTCAGTCGCACTTGACCGGTTTTTATTTGTTGTCGGTGTCAAGAATTCTTGTAAAATATGTGAGTAAATAGGGACGTCGCCGTTTCAGTTTTTTCAACAACGAAGTCACAATAACAACGTAACTTTGCTCCAAGATTTGTTTTGTAATATTTTCTTCTTAGCACTATAAGTTTTAATAAAAAGTGAGTTTGTTTTCTATCTGATATTTTTTGCTATCTTTTAGATTCTGAAAAAGGTCTGTCTAGCCATTCTTCAACAATTTATCCAATATACCTTGGTGTTGTATAAAAATACGAAAGTTTTAAATTAAATTCGTGATCATGGTCTCGGTGGAGCGCAGAAAGCCAGCTTATTGTATTGAAGAACCACCTGCGGGATGTCAACGAAGTTGCTTGTGTTGCCACAGTTTCAAAGGCAGGCAAATATTATCATCTTTATTCAGTCGGAAATGTTGAGAAAACTTTTCAGCACTGTAAATTAAAGGATTAAAAAGTTTTTCCGATAGTTCCAAATACACGAAATAGGCAGGTGAATGGTATTATCTAATTGTAGAATTAAATATGAACAACAACTTATCATGAGCAGAAAAAGTGAAAAAGAGTTTATTGATTAATTTATTAAAACTTTATGCACAAGTACAAAGGCGGACTTAATGCCTTGGGCATTTTCTACCAGTCGACCTTAGGTTGGTGCAGAGATAAAACAAGGCAGGTGCAACTAAATGATAGGATGAATAAAGAAAAGATACAAAAAAAAAGGAAAAATAAATATATACTTAGATACACACATACCTATAAACAATGTTATATAAAATCCGAAACGAACAAATCAATTTTGTGATGATTCTGCAAACTTCTTGCGAATGTGCTCACGTGCCTTCAATTTGAAAGAAAGCCGTCTGGTTGCCATCCTGATGTTTTGAGGGAGCGCATTCCAAAGGGAGATTGCCTGGTCAAAGAAGGACGAGTGATTAAACCCAGAGCGGTGAGAGGGACATTAATGAAGACGATTATTGGTGGAGCGAAGATTCTTACTGTGGGCAGAGCAAAGGAATTGAACGTGAGAAGACAGATAAGAAAGAGAAGTGGGTTTATCAATAAAAGAAAACAAGTCAAGGCCCTCAGCGCTCTACGCTGACGAATGGGTAACCATTTTAAAAGGGATCGATGTGGGGATAGGGGATAGTTTAAATAACAAAGTAGCTTTTAGATCGTTAGCATTCAAAGCATATCTTAGAAAATACCTACTTCCAAACTGTTTATCATAATAATAGACAGAAATTTGTATCCCAGAGCCAAGGCTAAGAAGGAGGCCGCATTTACGTCACAAAAAAAGAAATTTCGTCAATCTTCATAGTTTTTTTTGGGTCAACTTAGTTTGCATAATTTACAAAATATGAAAGAGTTTTTCTTTGGACTTGTTTAGGCCACAATGGACCAGAGTAGCGCCTTTTTCGTAAATTCAGGAGCAAGAAGCAGATTATTTATTCAGATATTCAATTTTTGACTCGCTAGGGACAAAGACAAACAGAGGGCTCTTGATTTATTTATATTCATTGCAGAATCAAAATAACAAAGCTCCTCGACTCAGACAGCTTTTCGGGTTATGTTTGAGATTATTTATAGGATCTTCCAAGGAATTACGCTATTTTTGACCCGGATTATTTATATGTAATACGATTTTGTTTTTGGAGATAGGGTTAAGTCATATTAATCTTAACTAATATGACTAAACCCTTCTTTATCTTCTTACTATTGTATTTAGGACTTTGTCTTTTGACTACACTGGCCTTCAAAACTTAGTATCATACTTTTCAAATTGCAATTTCTACTAAACTATAGAAGTCAGAGTTTTTAAATAAAAACTTTTTATATAAAATTGTATTAACTAATTTTGAAATTATAGTTTAAGTATTTAGGTACTAATCATTATATACATCCAAACATAACCTAAAAATAGTACTTCGATAAAAGCAACTTTACCAAACTCTATACTAACAAAATAACTATGGAAGAATAGTATTTTGTACTTCCAAAAAGTTAAACAAAACTACTTCACCAGGTAAAACCCTCACAAAAGATGAACTTGAAAAAGGGCGGCCTGTAGTATCTAAACATACTCTCAAAAAAGTTGGCCCAGCGGATTTGAATAAATCTCTTCAAAAAGGGATCTCAAACTTGAACGTGTGGGTTTTTATTTACACTTTGTAATTGCTCTGTACGCTTTGTTTGGGACAAATGGAACAGCCCTTTACTCTCTGACAGGTGTGGACACATACTTTTGAAATAGGTATTTGTCAAATGAGTGTTTAATAAAGTTCCATGTGGTGACACTGAATTAATTAGATGAGATGTACTCTCGTTTCAAAGTTCTTGCATTAAAAAGGGATAAAAAATAATTCGGGCTGTCCAAGCATATTATCTAAGTATATTTTCTATCTCACGGAAGAAGAAGAAAGAAAATAAAGAAAGAAAGAAGGAACCTTTTTTATGTTTTTCTGTTATCCTTATCACCTTTGTTGTTTTGTATCAAAATATATTTAAATATATTTACAGATAATATATACAATTGAATATTTTTAAACTTATGATTAATAAAAAAACAAACTTATATACAAAGGGCTCATTGCGCATCTAAAAATTCGTCCACATCAATGTCAATGGCAATTTTTTTGTTCTTATTTTTATAAAAAAAAAAGAAAACGTTAGTTTAAGCGGCATTATCACGAGACTTTGAATTTCATTTTATAGTTATTTAACACCATCATTAACTTTATCGTAGCCTTGTTGTCTTAGCTAAATATGATGTATTTACGGACTTTATGTACATCCTTAGTTCTGATTAAGGGCCTACATCCGCTTTAGTGCTGTAAAACAATAACTTTCTAAAGCATACTCTTTAGTTACGGCTAGGTTAAAAAATTTGAAAAAAAAAACATTATTGTTTCATGTACATTATTTGATAAATGATTTTATTTCTGTAAGTAGGTTTGTACAAACACTTTTACATGTCGATCATATTTTTAAAACTAGATGAAGTCGGCGTTTCCTATCTGACTACTCTGAGAAGAAAGGCCGAAACAAACTCAGAGTTCACAATCTCTTTTAAAGTCCAGACAAAATCTTTGTTAGATCATGTGAAGACCATGTAGACTGATGTCTGAAATGGTCTTTTGAGGAAAGAACCAGCCAGATTGAGTGGACCTGTCCAGTCAGTGCACGCATTTGTCAATAACCGTGTAGCTCAACTCAGAATTTAAGGAGCTCAACGATTCGACGAACAATACCAAAGAAAGGACATTCGGGTAGGCCGCATAAACTACTCAAACTGCCAGACCATGATTAAAACTAACTTGGATAAATTAAAATTAAAAACAAACAAAAATTGAATCCACATAGTCTTCACATTCACAACAATTAAAATAAAGTTAAAATAAAATAATATAATACTTTAAAAAGTAAATATTCTTGTCATTGCAAGAAAACAAAAAAAATACAAAATTCACGGTGCAAAATATATAAAAAAAAAACAAATTAATTGGAGCAGCTCAATCCCAAGCCTGTTTTTCCTCAACGTAATCTTTTATTGTATAAAACGCTTTCTGGCACAACTTACGTTTAATGAATGTTTTAAATTTATTAACACTTAGATCTTGTACGTGGCTTGGAAGCTTATTATAAAACTGTACACATTGACATCTAAACGAGCCACCTATTTTCTTGAGCCTTGTTGCAGGTACTACAAATTTGTGTTTGTTTCTAGTATTTATGTTATGGATATCACTGTATTTTTTAAACAATTTCATACTTTTATGGGCATATAAAAGATTTTCATAAATATACTGAGAAGGCACTGTCATAACATTAATCTCCTTAATTTTCTCTCTAAGAGAGTGTCTCGGACTTAATTTATAAATCGATCGACGGCTCTTTTCTGCAAAACATAGATAGTCTGGATGTCGGCGGCATTTCCCCACAACAGAATACCGTACGACATTACACTATGAAAATAGCTAAAATATACTAAACGAGCTGTCTCTATGTCAGTTAAAATACGAATTTTATAAACATTGTTTTTTAGTATAACAAAAAGTTTTGCTTTTAAAAAATAATTAGCAATACGATATTTTTCGCAACTTTTGAATACTCCTCCAAAACGACTTAGATGTTTAAAAATATTTTTACACAGAAAAATTGATGGCTGGAATTTCTTCATAACTGAAATAGCATTTGTAAATCAAATAATATTTTGCAAACGAAACTGTTCAAAAGGAGGTTCAATATTGATATTTTGTCTCCGAGCGGGCGCACGGCCAGTATTGCGTTAACATTGGGGCGTATATATCTCCTTAAGATTAGAATAATTACTTTAGCAAGTAAAGTTTTAGACTTTATTATTAATAAAATCTTCTGAACAAGCTTTAGACGCTGATGACGACTTCATCATATACCGCACAATACGAGTTACTTGTATAATAGAAATCTACATGTTTCTCAAATGAATTTGACAGTAACAGAATATTGCTTCTAAAGTTCCAAGAATCCGCCCTTATTGCGGCGGATCCGATATCCGAACACAAACTTCAGTATGGTCTTTCTTGGAAAGCACCAGAGGTCTATTCGACCTGATATTTCGTTTTCCAACAGCTGAATGTGGATTAAGCCGTTGGAAAACACACCGAAGTTATCTGGTTGTATCAATGAGTACAAGAATTGCTCGTTTAAAACAATAGATATGTTGGGAGCTGAACAGCAGTATTTTACATTTAGCTATTGTCTATCAACAGGAAACCCAGTAACATGGTACTCTGAAATAGTTTGGTATGATTCGTGCGTCATCATAGTTTAACCTAAGGCATCCACTACTGATTGAAAATAGACCTCCCCCAAGCGTCGTCACATCGACCGCTCCTGTACTTCTTGCAACCTGAGTGGATTTCTGACACCCTCACCAGGTCATCTGTAATTTTAGTTTGTATGCAAGTATTTGCCGTTCTTGAGTTCAGGCAGTAGTATAAAGTTTTCATGCACGAGTCAAAAATAAACTAAGAAGTTTATCTACATCAAAAATAGTGCACAATTTATCCGTCTTCAATATCTAAAATGCACATGTCAGCGGTTGATGACGTCATAAACATTTTAAATTGAAGTTGATGGATTTCCGATCAGCTAGAGTGCCACGTATATCAGTCATCTCCTTTATTTTACGCTTTTTAAACCTAGACAGCAATTGCATTGAGTCATGGAAACGAAGTGGGTCGTTAGACATTTTGCTTTTTACAAGTTTTTTTTTAGTTAGTTTATTTGCAATGTTATGTATGTAAGTGTATTCAGGTCAAATCTTGCAACTGAATTTTAAAGCAGTTATCCTCCACCGATTAAGATGAAAAAAACCTTTATGGCGTACGGCTCAAGATGGCGGACTAGTTATTTTTTGTGTACTGCCATGATATGGGTATCAAATGAAAGTGTTTGCTGAGAAGTATACGAAAAAAAGCTTGTTTAAACAAATATTTTTAATGAATAATATTTCGTCTATAGTACCTATAACATGCCAGCCACAAAATTTGACACTAGTCTTCCCAAGGGTTAGGTGTAGAAGTGACTTCCCTGAAGAGTTGACGCGATTCCATTTATGTCACACTGACAAGCGATTTTTACTGAGCGAAATTGCAAGTAAATTCATATAAACGCAATGCGATGCAAATCGACCGATTTACACTTGATTTAAAAAAATATATGATGAAGATGATCTAGAAAATACGTGTGCGATAGCCCTTATTGACGTAATTTAAATTGCGTGACGTCATCAGGAAGGCGTGGCATAAAAACTTTGTGGTGGCCGAGTGGCTAAGACCTCGCCTCTCGTAGTTGAGGTCGTGGTTTAAAAGTTTTAAATCCCGGCAAGTACGATAGATAAAGAAAGTACTTGTGAATTTGAAAAAGTCGCAAGTACTTTCTAAGTTTATCTTGGACATCACAGGTGAAGGAAAACATCGTGACGAAACCTGGACTTATATTTACATTTACATTTTATTCTCAAACAATTTGCATTGTGTCGAACATACCATAATAACTTTTTCAAAAAACAATTATTACACTTGAATATAAATTTAATAATTAAAGAAAATTAATTCTTATTTATTTAAAATATGTTAGTTTTCAATATTAATCTAATGTAGGTATGCCACAACATATAGTTATAAAATCAAGTTAATACAAATGTCACAAAATTTTAAAAAGAATATCATTTCAAATTAATCCAATGTACAGTATGTGTCACAAAAAAAATAAGTATAATGTCAAGTTCATTCAACAGGTAACAAAATAAAAATCTTTTAAAAAAAAAAACCTATTACCGACTTCCAACTAAAAACACTACAAAGTGAAAAATGACTTTCTTTTTCGAAGTCGGTGTCTTTGGTAGGTACCAATTTTTTTCGTTATGGACACCGACTTCGAAAAAGAAAGTTATTTTTCACTTTGTAGTGTTTTTAGTTGGAAGTCGGTAGTATTTTTTTTTTTAAAGATTTTTATTTTTCACTTTTTAGTTGTACCTATTAAGCAACTTGCCTTTAGTGAGGTACTTATAATGCCAGAATAGATTATCCGAATGCCATGAAACTTGATCATAACCAGTGAAATGAGAGTGTATCAAGGTGAACTGTACACATCTGCGTACCCCTTTAGAGCGTACTGGCGTGATGCTATGTTATGAAATGGTATAAACAATAAACAGACTTGCGGTTGCAGCAATCCCGAGAGATTTGCCGTCATTTATTGAAGAGTTCTGCTGTATATCTCCGAAGTCCTTCATCAGATCTTCACCAAATTAAAATGGGACCAATGTCGAAACATACTCTAACAAACAAAAAAAGAATTTTCAAAATCGGTCCACAATTGACGGAGACATCGGTGAACATACACAAAAAAAAAAGAAACATACAAGAAGTCGAACATAGAACCTCCTCCTTTTTGGTAAGTCGGTTAAAAAATGATTTCAAGTTATTATAACACATGTCACAAGTAATAATTTTAATGTCAAGTTTATAAAAAGTCTTGGGATTGAGCTGCTCCAATTAATTTTGTTTTTGTTTTTTATATTTGCACCGTGAATTTTGTTTTTTATTTTTTTGGTTTTCTTGCAATGACAAGAATATTCACTTTTGAAGTATTATATTATTTTATTTGTTGTGAATGTGAAGACTGTGGATCATTCTTTTTGTTTTTAATTTTAGTTAGTTTTTAGTCTGGAAGTTGAGTAGTTTATGCGGTCTACCCAAATGTCCTTTCTTTGGTATCGTTGAGCTCCTTAAATTCTGAGTTGAGCTACACGGTTATTGACAAATGCGTGCACTGACTGGACAGGTCCATTCAATCTGGCCGGTCCTTTCCTCAAAAGACCATTTTAGACACTGTGACCTCTGAGTTTGTTTCGGCCTTTCTTCTCAGAGTACTCAGATAAGAAACGCCGACTCTTTTCGACATGTAAAAGTGTTTGTACAAACCAACTTACAAAAAATAAAATCATTCATCATTTATACAAAAAATGTAAAAAAATATAGTTAATGTAAGTCTGAAATAGCCAAGACAGAGGCCTGTGGGGTTCCCAGAGGCGGCTTAATTAACTCTGACATCAGTGGTGGCCACATCCTCACATGAAAAGAAGAAGATCAGGTCCCTTACTACGTTTCTGGGTTGTGAAGGTCAGAAAGGCAGTCGCTGTGAAATATTGGTACTTAGCTGCATCCATTTGGTGTTCAAAGGCCCACATTTTCCAAGCTATGTTTAATTTTGAAAAACAATATTTCAGGGTGTTCTTTGTTTGGTGTGTAACGTAACAGTTGGGTACCAAAATACTTTTCCGGGAAAATACAGTAAAATTAATTATTATACATGTGCCCACATGTATAATAATTAATTTTACTGTATTTTCCTACTGTGTAGTCTAATTTTATATCTGCAAATTTAATTAATATCTGTTACCAGGTAGATTATTTCAGTTAACAGACATTTAATTAATTATTGCAATAATATTTTTTTACCTTCCCTAAAATCCTTTCAGGAAAGGTTTGATAAAAAATCAAATCTCTTAATGCCTTGTAGGACATTAAAATATAAATGGAATTGATGTGCAATACGTTGCAGTTGGTCAGCTGAAGCATATTTATTACTTTTGATAAATCAGCCAAGTATAAAAATCGTCAGTAATTTGCCTAAATGTAAATAATTAATTACAAGAACATTTTTGCATAATAAAACCAGAATAGTTATGAATACGAGCAGATCCAATACCATGTTATTTTTATAAAAATCAAGACCACAAACATTGTTTTTCTACATAAATTCATAGTTAAACCAACCACGAATGATGTCACTTTACCATATCGTTGACAAATACTTAGAAAATAAATACAAAGCATAATAGTTTCTAAAAATGGGAGTATTGATATTCGGACGGAACTCTTGAACAATATACATGGCAGAAATAAGAACGTTGTCATGACTTCTGAGTCATCAAGGACATAGGATGCAAACATACTGCTTATTTGAGAATTAAGTCATTTGTGTAGGCAAACCTGTATGAACTTTTAAAGAGACGTATTCTAAAAGCTAGATTTGAAAACAATTCGCGTGACAGACAGTGTTTTCCGGTGTTTTTTTTTAAGTGAGTATTATAAATTGTGAGTAGGTGTGCATTTGTTTTGTAAATAGTGTATTTATTATGGTGGCCTTGTTAGTCGATACAAGCGTATTCAAGCGGCTTCGTTGACCCATCCCAAAGAAGACATGCATTTTTACAGAAAAAGTAGTCTATGGCACTAAGCAATAGGGAGCTATCTGTTAGTGATAGACTTTTCATAATCTGTTCAGCGCTTTCAGAGATTAATATTAATATAATAAGTTTTATTTGTATTATGATAAAAACAGTGTTAAAACATTTAAATATGACATTGGATCCTAGGTTACCATGTGTCGCGTTATCTGCTGTGATTGGCTGTTGAAAATTCATTCAAGTAATCACAGCAGATAACGCGTGTTTGACAATTTGTCATATTAATTCTGCGATAATTTAGAGCTGAGAAACTCGGGGTTAGTCTCTCTCGAAAAATATCGACATATTCACTAAACGACTACTAAAAAGGTAACTAAAGATTACATGCGAACATAACGTTTCGATGAGAACATTAAATTCTGGCGAATACTGGTTCAACAGAATTTCTCTGTCAGTTAGACACAATAACAATATTCTACTGCATAGTGGGTGATACACTCTGGATGTATAGTACCATTAAATACCATATAGATACCAATGCACCGAACATACTCGTATTAAATCTATCAAATAGTTCGTTTACTTGGAACTATTATGAAACGGGAACTATGAAATTGACCTAAAATCATGCTGTTAAGTGTCATTTTCCATGTAATTTTATAACAGCAATATCAATTAAAGTTCCTCAGTAGTCCTCAATTTTATCATAAATGTGCTGCTGTATTAAATTTTATATGCAGCCATTCTCAGAATACGTCGGCGAACTTCTTAACGGATGATCTCAGCGTTTAATATTTGTAAATGTATTCTTGGTTGCGTTTTGCGCGGTCGCGTCGCGGTTTTGAATAGCTAGACTGTATGGCACCGATTCCCAAAGCTGGTAGTGGCTGCATTAAAGGTGTTGTACCCAATTACTCATTCATTTTTATTCAGACCGATGTGAGGCTATAAAACTTTGCATTTGGGTTGTCGGGATTTGCCATGAATGATGCATGAAGATAATAAATATGTATGTGTCATGTGTTCTGTATTACAGGTGACAGCATTACATTATAAATGGATTACCATTTATTATGTACTGATTTTTTGTTTCTTTGACATGTTTTCAGTTAGCTCTTTTGAATTATATGTGTGTGTTTGTACATGAGTCAGATAAGCGGTTGGTTTCTGATTTATAGATTGGCATTTTTATATCTGACCTCATTTTGAAAACGAACATAAAAATATAACACTTACACCAAGGCCGCTGCAAGTTGGATTGTATAAATCTTAGAGATTACGAATAGGATTTTTATAGCGTCATGAACTCATGATTTACTAGATCTTAGGGATTTCAAAGGCGAACAAATAAGCGGGCACGGACGTTTTATCGTTCCATATGTTTCTACAGTAGTGTAATGGATAGGAGGCGTTATTGCCTAGAAAACTAGGCAGCTAACGAGAGTCTAAATAAATACTGGTCAAGGCTCCTTTGTGTTGGCACGTATTGTTTGTGTCAATTATATTGGATTTCTCCCACACAATTTGGGTGTTAATGAATAGCGATCTAATACGATGTTCTTAGATTTGTGATCCCGTGAGTCGTGAAAAATCGACAAGATAAGCGGGTTTTGCTGAATGGTTGCAGAACTATTTTCCTTTAGATATACTTACATAACGAGTGTCAGAACCATCGCTCCAGATCGAAAGAGTTTTTTCACAGCTCCAAAGGATTACAGACATGAGTATTTGGTATCTCCTTGCGTTCCTCTGAAAAAGGTCTTGACACATACCTGATGCCATGTCTCTCATTTTTGTAAATCTGTAGTTGCAGGTTGCAAACTTACATAGTCATGTGTTAAACAGGGGATCCTGCCGTTTTACCGAAAAGATTTTGCCAAATTTTCATTACCCAAACAAATTTTAGCAACCTTTTTTTATACCAATGTAATATTTGGAATAATTTTAGTACGCACATTTTCATTTGGTCAAATGTTTACTTGGCAGATTGTTACCAAGGATAATGTCATTAAGGTTTTTGGTCTTTAATCAAATGATTTATTACAGCAAACAATATTTAGACAATAAACGTTTAGTCAAATGAATTGTTATGACAAAAAATATAAAGGCAAAAATTTACAGTAGGTTATTAATTTAAAAAAAATGGTTAGGTTAGGTTAGGTTAAAACTGTGACCACCTACGCACGAGCCGAGCGAGCGTAGCGAGCGGTGCCGCGGCAGCGGCCGGCGAGTGCCAGAAACGACTAAAAATTTTTGTCATTGGCTACGCAATCGACTAAACAGAAATGGTAAGTTTAAAACTGACGACACCAAATATTTGGCTTATTTAATTTTGCGTAAAATATGTTATACCAACTGAAATATTTGACTAGATAAAAAATGGTAAAAGTACTAGTTGGTGAACAAGTTATTGTTCAAACGTTCACTTGCCAAACATAGGTTTTCGTAACAATTATTTGTAAAGAGATTGTTTGCTAAGTAATAATTTGGCAAATGAAGTTATGAGAAAATTTGTTTGGGAAGTGATAATTTGGCAATTTCTTTTCGGTAAAACAAGGGAGACCCGTTAAACAGTCACACATTAGCAATTGCAGTGAGCATTATATAAAATCGAAAAGTCAACTAGTTGAGTATTTTCCTCCATATTTGTATTGGTCAAGGCTATACCAATGATATACATAAACTAATTTACTATAGAGGATATCTGTTGCGGGGTTGTGACGCGAAACCATTGTCTTTCTCAAAGTTATGGTTTACTTAAGTAAGCCATTTATTATCTGATCGCCTTGTGTGGTGACCGATTTATTTAGTTTTAATAGAAACACATTACTTCTACGAGTATTATGCTTTACGGCCTACATGATGATTCATAACTGATGAACTAGCGTTGCAGAGCGAATTCTTCTACATGCTGTTATAGTGAGATTTCAAAATCGATACAAATAATTCTATACAAACTAACGTGGCCTTTTGAATCTCTTTCATTCTTCTCAAAAAACGTGACCCACACTAGGAATTTCTTCCTGTATCGTGAGCGCGTTTACAAACATTTAAACTCACATACACAAGACACCAGTGAGAGCAGTGGTGGCCCAGTGGTAACGGCCATGACTTACAAGTTGTAGGTCGTGGGTTCGAGCCCAGGCAGGCACATTACTTTGTGTAAATTATTTCATCACCACTGCTCTCAAAACGGTGAAGGAAAACATCGTGAGGAAACCAGCATGTCCTAGAACCGAAAATTCGTTATGTGACATTCACCAACCAACACTGGGCCCGCGTGGTGGATTACGGCCTATTCCCTCTTACAGAGAGGAGGCTTGTGTCCCAGAGAACATTAAACAGGCTGGTGATGATGATAACACAAGACACCCAGATCTAGAACAACTATCTATATGCCATAAATATTTATACCGTGCGGGAATCGAACCCGCGAAACCCAGCGCAGCAGCCGATCGCTCAACCACTAAGCCAACCGTGTCGTCAAAAACCCTTGACCCTTCTTCTTGTCGTCTTTAAGGAATTAATTATCAATATTCTTATCGTAGAACATAACGTTTGTTCTTAGTATACGGAAGTCTTGTGAAAAATGTAATGCTTTCAGACCCAGCGGTTTAGGCTTTGCGTTGTCTTTTTGTAAAATTATTAATGAACATAAGATTTTTATAAAGTTGATTTATAAGTTCGACAGTAATTTGTTATATTAGAGCAAATAGCAATCCAGCATACACGGTACGTATTCCTGTAATTATATTCATGAGACATAAGCGTATTGTATCAATTGGTAAGCATATACCTATGTTTGCTATATAATTATGTTCATAGCTCGAAGATTATTACATAATTGAAGCAAAGCTGTATCTATATGTATATGGGGTTATTCACAGTCATAAATCTAACTGGATGACCCGAATGTATATACTTCACGTATCAAAAAAGAACAAAAAGCCGATGATGCATAATTGTTTCATTGTTGCTGTCATTTTGTATCGGTTTCGATTTTTCTATTTAAAGGTTGCAGTACACAGAATTTGCAATAGATCTAAACACATTATCTAAATAATTATTGTATAAGTATTCAGTGGTAAAAGTAAAAAAGTATTTACAAGGCTGACGTGAGTGTAAAGGCCGGGAGGGAACACCCTAGATAGAAGGACATACATAGACCTCATTGGTGATGTTCTCCAAAAAGGCCAGGTGCACAGTACTCATAACCGGCGTGTGTGTATGACTAGATGTATGAATGTGAGTGAAGCTAAAGAAATATGTAAGGATCGTAGCAGGTAGCGTTCTGTAGTTTCTGTCTATCCCCATGGGACAAAGGCGTGAGTTTATGTATTACGATTTATGTATTTTGAGTTTACGTATGTATAAATATAAAAAAATATATGAAAAAATAACAAAAAAACCCGACTGCTTAAAAAGCAAACTAAAAAGACGTAAACAAGAAGATAATTATGCTGTGCAGTCGGAGGATGCATCTGGTTTTGGTCAGACAGCTCGCGCATATTTTTTTATTTATTTATTTGGGAAAATAAACGACTACACACTACAACAATACATCAAAATTAAGCAGGAAGAAAAACAAGTGTGCACCCAGCGACATTTTCCACATAATATAAAAACATTTTACAAAATAAATACGACTTGCGCTTACAATTAAAAACAAATTTTCATAAATAAAATTAATGAAACTCAACTGGCATTTATATAAAAAAAATACGAAGTTATATAAAATAAAATTGAAATGTTAATACAGAATTATAAAATTGTTAAATTATTACAATAATTATTTTTTGTTATTTTTAAATTATCTTTTATTTACAACTTTTTTGTTATTTTTTTTTAAACTATTTACATTTAAACATATAAGTGTGGTATATTTTGTAATCACCTCTTAAAACCCTTTATTTTGATACCCCACACGATGGGTGTCGAAGAAAAAAAGAATTTTGGCCCCCGCAATATGGCGCTCAAAAGCCGCCATTTTTCTATTTTCCAATTTTAATGTAGCCAGTGACACTCGCAGGATTAAGACGAATCGATTGACATAAGAATCATCAAAATCGACCAACGCGTTTGGTCTCTAGAACGCCACATAGGAACAAACATACATACATACATAGACTGATAAACACATTATCCTCCTTTGGCAGTCGGGTAAAAAGGAAGTAAAAGCGTGAGCAATGCTTTTACTTTAAGCTGCTTAATTTGCCGTTTTGACACAGGCAATCAACACAAATCTCTGCAAATGCCAGATTGTGCCGTATTGAGCTGTTAAATCTTTACAAACAAGTTGGCCAAGACAATGGAGACGTTTCCTTTTATCGGTAAGTGAATTTACTCTTAAACTGTGTGTGCAAAAGTGGCACGCTTAGTTTTCATTCAGATGGAGGTACTTAAGTTATTTAGTTCGATTTGTGACGTTATTAGTAATAATTACCAGTACATTTAGTTTGTATTAATATTTTATTGCAATAAGCTAATAAATTAGTCATTAGTTACCTAATCATCGTAGCGCACTAATAAAAAGCAAATAAAACTTTAAAGTGGACATTTTATAGCTTCAGTGATAGTAGAACCGCACTAGCATAAAATTTATGCATGTTCGCATAAATATAAATTAATGACTCAATGGAGATAGGACACAGAAGGTCCCCGTCCATATATGGAAAGTTGTTTCTTATGAACAAATTACTTACCTACTAGATATGCGATTCTATTAGGTACACAAAAGTGCCCACGCTAAGTGTAATATCAGGTAGGATATATAATACTTCTAAAGCTCTGTTTTCAAGTTTATCTAGACATGGTAAAATTCTCCATAGAGTAGGTTCTTCATAGAGTTTTTGTATTAATGTTAAAGAGTAACTTTGAAATACATAGACACCAACACGCACTGGGCTCGCGTGGTGGATTACGGCATTCCCTATCACAGAGAGAAGGCCTGTGTCCCAGCAATGGGAACATTAAAAGGCCGATGAAGATGACATAGACACTTCAGGAGTTAGGACCACAATTGTATTTAATCTCACAGTACGTAAGAAACAAAATGTCTATGGTTTAACAAAGATACAATAACTTGATGCAAGTATTTTTTACACCAGTATGACATTTCTTAAGTAATTTCCTCCACTCGACACAGCTTGCCTCAATCAAATTGACGGCCTCGAGACGAGAGCTTCTGTTCCTTTGTCATGGAAACTCATTGGTTTGGAGTATAGGAAGTTTCCTTCAAAAGTAGTTATCTACTTAAAATATGGGTGTTAAACCACCGCACTATTCCCAAACCACTGCAACTCCTGAAAGCCAGAATCAACAGTGGCAACCACCAGAAAAGAGCCGAGAAAATGAAGCTCGACGAAATCCCGGAGAATGAATTTGAATGTCTTGCAACCCGCAACGAAATTAATCAGAAACGAATAACGCAGGAGTAACAAAAAAAAAACATTTCCGCTACCCTTCATATCAAGCAGGAGACAGAACAAACAAGGCCAATATGGCACCAAGGGTCGTTTAAAACTTTGATAAGCCCAGTTACCTAGCACCACAGATAAAAAATATCATTAATTATATATTATGAATATAGGTGTTAAAACTATAAAGACAAGGATTTCCAGCAAAAAACCAATTTTCAACACGCACTCCTTCAAACACATACCGTGTTTTCCCATTTACTTAACCCTGAAAATGGGCTACCTGCGTGAGTTCCTTTTCACTTTTTTGACATCAGAAAATGCTTAGGATACGCGTTGATGACATAAGCGATGATAAGCAAAGTGGTTTATGCAAACGTTAGCCTATATTTAGGGAGCGTAGAACTTGGGACATACGTTGATCAAAGCGGAGGAGTATTGGATATCGCATTTCTTAGTAATTGGGTTTTGGAGGTCAGATGTCAGTCGCCTCGTTTGAAATTGGGAAAAGATGGCAGTTTCTCGTTAGACGGGAGTTAAAGACAAAAATTGTTTGCTATATTGTCCTTTTCTTGTATTTTTTTTTGACACGGGTTTTTTATATACGACGTTAGGAGTGTCTTCTGTGATTTGGGATTGTTTAGTGACGTTAATTCTACGAGTGCTTTGTTCGTAAAAATTGCAATACAAATCATGATTAGATCAGACAGGAGTGACGAGACAATGCACATTTTCTTTTGGAGACATAGTCAAATCTCGGTCTTGCTTACAACATACAATTGCTTTTTTTGGCAAAAAAATTAAATTTAATTATAGAGTGCATAAAATACTTAATTAATTTGCCCTCTTGCACGAAAGACTTAACTCAGATTTAATTGCTAACATGAGGTAAAATTGATAGTTTGTCATATAATGTTGTCAATTTAACCTCTTGTTAGCAACTGAGTTAAGGTTATCGTGCAAAGTGGCCTAAGACTTCAAACAAATACACTTAAATCCAAAACTGAAAAGTAATTAAGCCTAAAAATATACCTACTATTCTAATATAAGTACAATACAATTGCTTGTTGATGTGGAGTACTAAACTAATTTCCGCAACTAATATACCATTTGACAGTTAAGTTACTGGAGCAGAGATTTTACCAGTTTTGTCAAACAAAGTCATCTAAAGCTAAAATTATGTGATTAAGTCACACCCCCGATTTCTAAATTAAGCATTTGAAGTAGAGTATTTGTTAAACTGTACTTAAGCCTGAAAACCTGTCAACATTTGGCACTAAATTAGGGTTTTACACGTTCTTAACGCCAAATAAATAATAGAATATTATTAATTGCACATCAAATAATTAATCACCTGTCAATTTACCTGCATCATTTATGTACTTTTGACGTCAGTATTTCTGATGTGTTAACCACACGTCACTAACCAACAACTACAACCAAACGACATTTCATTTCGGTCAAGTTAAAACTCATGTCTACCTCGCAGAAATCAAATTTTTTATTTAGTTTTTTTTGTGATCTACCTTTCTAACTCTAAGAAATGTGTGAACAAGTTAAAGAATAATTTAATATATGTAATACTAATCCATAACTTCCAATCGGGTAAGAACTTACAAAAAGTCAACAATTGCGTGGGATTTGAACTTGCGGCACACTGATTTGCGCTTCAATCTGTGTGCTCTATACCACTGGGCCATCTTGACTTATACTAAGTTGATGAAATTGTGAATTTCAATCATTTCTTGGCGAAAACTTGAAAATAGAAGGTCGTAAGTCAAATTGAACGTCAAACTAATACGTTTTGAGAATTCTTATCGACTTTTGCAAGTGATAGTACGTATATTCATTGCAAGTGGAATTTCTGTACATCACGTAGCATTGTGGTCGGACCATAGTTTCTCATAAAAGATAAATTAATAGGTTGTTTGTGAATGAGCGGTTGGACGCTAGCCCGTCAGTGAGTCAGCTGCATATTGCATATCGAATTAAATATTTAATTGTACTCATAACGGTGTACATTATGTCATTCAGTGACTCATTCGAATTAAAGCTTAGACATAGCGAGAGCATAAGGTTATCTGTTGACGTATGGGGCGAAGAACAGAAACATGTATTTACTGTATATTATTTATGTACGTAGTGATTAATTTGGTGCGGTTTTTATAAAGGTTTTATTGTGCTGAACTATGTATAATTACGAAGTCAAATTTGGATTCTGCCCATGTATCCAAATCGGCAAAAGACAATGGTAATTTCTATTGTGTCTGTTAATTAACACTTGACAGGATATCGCCCAAGAATCTTATTTTAAATTACAACCATACATTTATACAGATCGAGAATAAAATATTTTGAAACCAAAAGAAAAGGTGATTTGTTTGTAGGAAATGGTTTATTTGAAGTTGAGCCATCCCCAAGTAAAATGGATAAAAGGCATAAATGATTTTTAAAGAGTGTTAATGGCGACTTGACAGTTTTCTCCAAAGGACCAACTTTTTGGATAACAACATTGTCTTCGACACACAATCAGCAACATCCAAATACATTACTTCGAACAAACAAATTTTAAAGCACTCGGTGTCTGCTCCCAACCTAAATGTCAGTTTAACATTAAGAGCTGATGCATAATAAATGCATCTACATTTTGGTACGGCACCCACTTCCTATGCAGCACACGGGCTTCGGCGTCATCAATCGGGCTAAATAAGCAAACAACCTTTTGATATGCTAATTTTGTTCCAAAATCCACTCAAGGACAGGATGAGGGGGACCTCATAGTTTATTTATTGTTTGCATCATGCAGAAGCATTTTTATAAACGTTTTTTGCCTACGGACTCTATTGCTTGCACTTTGATTTTCATTTGTTCGTGCGTGGGTTTCTTGTTTATACTTCTGCAGTTCGTCTTTCCAAACGGCACGAACTGTTTATTAAAGAATAGCTCCTTCCATGGTTAAGACTCCGAATAAAAGTTGCGACAAACAAATACGCGACAAATATGCGATATGTCGACCATCACTGGTGCGACATCACATCAGCTGGATTTACGTTAGTGCGACTGATTGTTTTCAACACAAACGATGGGACGACGAAACTTTGATCGATGAACGATAGCGCGACATAAGTTTCGCTCGACAAACTAAAGCGCTAACATTGACAAACATTGCAGGAAATCCCTAAAACCTAAAGTGCACGCTTCCTGGCGTTTCAAGAGCAAAAGTTCAATAAAGTTTGGTTCAAAATTCAGCCATGCGAACTCCCGCCCATAACTGAGTCATAAGATCTTCAAGTATACAGGTATCATTGTAACAGACAACAAGTATACAAGTGCATTGTACAATACAAATACTAGGAACAAACACAAATTTGTAGTACCTGCAACAAGGCTCACGAAAATAGGTGGCTCGTTTAGATGTCAATGTGTGCGCTTTTATAATAAGCTTCCAAGCCACGTACAAGATCTAAGTCTTAATAAATTCAAAACATTCATTAAACGTAAGTTGTGCCAGAAAGCGTTTTATACAATTAAAGATTACGTTGAGGACAAACAGGCTTGGGATTGAGCTGCTCCAATTAATTTTGTTTTTTTTTTATATTTTGCACCATGAATTTTCTTTTTTTTTTTCTCTATTTGTTTTCTTGCAATGACAAGAATATTTACTTTTTAAAGTATTATATTATTTTATTTTAAGTTCTTTTTTTTTTTTCTTAATTGTTGTGAATGTGAAGACTATGTGGATCATACTTTTTGTTTGTTTTTAATTTTAATTTATCTAAGTTAGTTTTAATCATGGTCTGGCAGTTTGAGTAGTTTGTGCGGCCTACCCGAATGTCCTTTCTTTGGTATTGTTCGTCGAATCGTTGAGCTCCTTAATTTCTGAGTTGAGCTGCACGGTTATTGACAAATGCGTGCACTGACTGGACAGGTCCACTCAATCTGGCTGGTTCTTTCCTCAAAAGACCATTTCAGACTTCAGTCTACATGGTCTTCACATGATCTAACCAAGATTTTGTCTGGACTTTAAAAGAGACTGAGACCTCTGAGTTTGTTTCGGCCTTTCTTCTCAGAGTAGTCAGATAGGAAACGCCGACTTCATCTAGTTTTAAAAATATGATCGACATGTAAAAGTGTTTGTTCAAACCTACTTACAGAAATAAATCATTTATAATTTATCATTTATTGGATATGGAGGACTAACTTGGCCATATAATAAAATTATAAATGGTATTTTGACAGGTACAGTAACAACTGGCGATATTAGAAATAAAATTGTTTACCACAAAGCATACAATCACAATAAAACGGTAAACCTTAGGCAAATGAAAGAAATTGTTTTGGATAATAGCAAAAATAATGACTTCTTAGTAACGCTAATTTTAGATTTAAGGAAAATATACAAAAGAAAGCTATGTAGCAATGTATGGTTTCTGTTCATTGAACTACAGTTCTAAGCTTTCCTGTTAAAAATCGGATTACCATATGCCCGTTGTTATGAACAAATGTAAGCAGTGTCCCTATATTTGTTTTTTTTCTAGCTTCTACAGAAACCAACATTCAGGAAAGACATTCAGGTTTCTGAGTTGAGTATTTGGAGTTAAGAACGTGCCAAACCACTACTTTAATGCTAAAGTTTTTCAGGGTAAAGTCATTTGACTAATATCTTCACAACTCTTAGCACAAATTCACAAATCTTAATTTAGAAACTGTGGCACAGAGTAAATAGTAAAGAATAATACTAATAGTACAGACCGTGCGATGTTTTGATGTCTGTCTGTGCATAAGCACGCTCACAAACTCACAATTCATAACTATTTGTCCAATCATCACGTGGTCATTGTACAGTCTGAATCAAAATTTTAGCAAGATAATAGTACATAATATAATAGCTACTAAATAATAGTTACTCAGCGTAGGATTTTTATGTAAAAGTAAATCAACTCGAGGACATAAAATCCGTAAAACACAACAAAAGAAATCAATATCCGTTTGGCTCACCATACTCTCAGGGTTAACCATCCATCAATCTAAATAGCCCGTCTTTTGATATTCTAATATTGTTTCAAAGACCACTCAAGCACAGGATACTAAGGACGCGAGATTAGATTAGCTAGAGCACTATAAGTACTCTACGAGTACCCTGTTTAAAAAATCCAAGCTTCTTCAGAAGTACTTTAACTTTTATAAAACTGCTATAAGTGTTTATATTAATGTTCCTCTTAGTTTTATTCGACTACTTAGGATTAAATTAAAAGTCCGCTTTTGTAGTTTTAAAGCTCGTAATAGATTTAATTTATTTATTATTTGTAAGAGCGACCATCACTAGCCAAATTAAAGCAAGAGTGAACAGGTACTTCTGGACAAGCTCCTTTCATTGTAAAACTCATGAGGCAAGATTGAGATCTGGAGTGATATTATCAGATTATATTAAAATTGAATTGTCAAGAGATACAAACACGTGTGCCCGATTCTAGCTCGATGGATCAACGGGAACGGGGTTAAATTTAACTTGCAAGCTTTGACTACACATTCCCGGATTGGGAAAACGAAATAAAAGCTTGTAAATTAAAGCTCCTCCATCAGTTTTATGATGAAAAATGTTCAGTGTAAGACCAAGAAACAATTCACTGACTCAATAAAAGTATCACTAGTCAATTAGACCACCCTTTGTGGTGATAAAGTTGATTTACCACAAGCTGTGTTGTTCGTACCAGCTAATAAAAAGGCAATACTAGATACGTCTTTTTCGTTAAATAATGTTCAACGGTCACTGAAATTGAACACTTTCCAAGATAATAAAACACTTGCCAAAGACAAAGATTTTATTTTTAAAGCTTCGACTACGGCTGCCGTCAATAAATGTTTCATAAAAACCTTTACAACTTACTATGATTCGCTAAAAGGTAAAGAAAACAATATCCGTTTGACCCACCATACTTTCAGGGTTTACCATCAATCAGGCTTGATGATCAATCGGGATGCTAAGGTATACTTTGAAGTGGTAATCCATTGCAGTTTTATGACCGTTGCCACATGATCCCTTTGCAAGATCAGCGCCAGAGCCGAGTTCTGGTCAAAGTGCAACATTTAAATGAAGTACTGAATTTGGAATCATCGACAAAGAAGGAGATCGACAAAGAAATCCTTCTCTACTTCTTGTAGAGAAGGATTTCAATGATAATAAAACATTTAACACCTTCCGCCTCAAATAAGCAAAGTGAATTTATTCGACCAAATTACAAAAACATTACTCAAAACCGTAATGTTCTACAAACAACATTTGTGAGGCGTAACGTTTGGCGGTATACACAGACCATCTCGTTACACATGTCCGAAAGGTTTGTTTATTCTAGGCCTATTTACATATTCGAGGTTACAAGGGATAAAATAATAAATAAAGTTGAAACTGTGAGATATTTTATTCGTGTTATCGACAATTTTGTATCAGACTAGATTTTGCCAGCGACTTCGCCCGTGGAAATGTTGGAAATCATTCCACGGAAACATACTTCCACAAACATAAAAAAAAACTTTTTGATAAAAAATCAAACCGAATTCCAAAACAAAACACTACAAAGACAAAAATAACTTTCTTTTCCGAAGTTGGAGTCTTTTGTCCCATTGTTTTCCGTTTTTCGACACCGACTTCGGAAAAGAAAGTTATTTTTGTCTTTGTAGTGTTTTGTTTTGGAATTCGGTTTTTTATTTTTCTCTTTTTAGTTTTGATAGATTACCTCCAATTAACATGAAATTTATATTAATTTATAGCCAAAGCACATTTCATGAGGATTAAAATAAGCCCAAACACGACTAGGATACATTGTTCTATTTCGGAGTTCCAGTGCCTACCTACCGGCTTCATCATCATATCAGTTCGATGGTACCACTTTCATCAGTAGGTACTATTTATTTATAAGTATTTGCTTCATCATAGTCGATTAACTATTCGAAATATCGTAGACCCGTGACATACTTATCATTAAGGAGTTCTAGTGGCCATCTGTGGTCTTCTTCATCTGTTCCACATCACCAAATGATACTTTCTGAATGCAAATGATTGCATTGTTGATAAAAATACCAAAATCGCTATATGTATGCCTATAATATTTGAAGAGTTCCCTCGATTTCTCTAGGATCCCATTATCAGATCCTGACCTGATAACCATGGGACCATCTGTGAAGTATATACCTTTTCAAACAAAATAATAATTTTCCAAATCGGCCAAGGCGTCTTTGAGTAATCGGGGAACATACATAGAAAAAAGATTCCGACGAATTGAGAACCTCTTCTTTTCGAAGACGGTTAAAAAGTATCATAATACATCTTTATCCAGGAGACATGGTGTCTTGTGGGCCAAACTCCATCTAAATCCGTTTAAGACGTGAAAAGTTAACTAACATACACATACAGGCAGAGAGAGTTACTTTCGCATTTATAATAAAAGTATGGATAAATTAGTATGGAAGTATGGATATAAAATATTACGGATTTGTGATATTTATTTATTTATTTATCCATTTATTTCAGGCATCAAGGCCCATATCAATATATACAATACTATATTTACATAAAAAAACTTAAAAGTACTATAAATATATAACATAATTGTCTAAACTAATGCACACGTGTCGGCGACGTGTTTCGCTGACTGGTGTCACGTACGTAGCTTGCCACGAAACCGGCGGTACACAACACCCTTCGGCCAAAACTCTTCCTTGAGGAACATTTCGAGTCCATGCGTCGGAACACGCACCACGAACGACTTAAAGTTCGTGTTATGACGCGGCTCCAATCTCTCGACCCTCAAAGTCCAGTTGACCTTGACGCGCATATACTCCACGACGTCCTCAACCTTCGTGGAGTGGTGCAGTCTGGACACATACAGCAGCGTCGTCGGGATTGCTGGACGCAGCAGCATGGCCAGCGCAGTACCGCACTGGTTCCGACAAGGAGGCTTCTTCTTCTTCTTCTTCTCTACCATGATGAAACCATCCTTGTCACAAGTGTCCTTCTTTGGACCCTGCGTTTTCAAAGCCGGGTTTGTACTCGCCCTGCTCCGTTTACCCCCTTTTGTTTTTTCCGCTAATTTAACCTGCGAGTTTTGTGACTCAACAGGCTTTTTAGCAGCTGCAATAGCTGCGTAGGCTCGTTTGGGGGTCGACAAACCTACACAATTCATCGTCTCCACCTGTGTCGAGGCAGGGACGGCGGCGGCACACGTTGCAACGCATTAATTTTCGACTCGAAACTGCAGATGGAGACATGGGACACCTCCAGCTGATGCTGCATCTCGGCCTGGCTTTGCTTCAGGAGTGTAATGTCCTTCAGCAGCCTGGTGACGTCTACGTGGTCGAACGTGACGGGAGGAAGCGGGAGATCCTTCGCCACGAACTGCGGCACGTCGTCCGGGTCGGTCTCCTTCGACAGCGTTACGATGTCTTGGAGACTCTTCTCTGTGCCATCCCTTCGACGAGACGGCATCTGGCTGACTTTCCAAGCGTCGTGAACAGCAGCAGCTTGGCACTGCTAATCTCATCCTCCTTAAAAGATGACTTGCAGATCTGCAAGATGCTGACCTCATCCATGTAGTCGATGGCATGTTTTATAAATGCCAAAACTTCGTTGGCTATGAGCGTTTGAGCACTCATAGCGAAAACCGGGCAGCGGCTATAGCCGCGCAGATCGCAAATATAATATTCATACAGTGCAGCGCAAACACGTCCGTACTCGACCGCGCATCGCACCTAATATACGGAGTACTGTACCTATGAGAGTTATGGGTAAAGTTTTGAATATGAAGATTGATGAAGGCTATAAGTCGAAGAACACGATACAGTAACTGGGTTGAGAATTTCAGATAGACAGGCGCTATATGAAAAATATTGTCATTCAAATCAACATGCGGTAAGACTAGAAGCTGATCTCGACATAGTTAGCAGAAGACTAGGCCGATGATGATTGTTGGAGGCAGATTGTTGGAAAATGGTGATGGAATGTGTAAAAGATCATTTATTCGTGACAAACTTAAAAAAAAAAAAACTAGTTTTGATATCCCAGTACCGAGATAAATTGAAGGGAGAAAAGGAGGCCTTTGCCCAGCAGTGGGACAATTAAGACTGAAAATAAATAATAATATAAATAAATTAACAATTGATAGAGTTGGGCCATGGAAAAAAAAAAGACATGCTGCGCTGTCCCAAAATAAAATAGGATAAGATCAAAATAAAATTGTTGGTTTAAACTAAACAATATGTGTGAATGTCGATTCTACAAAATGTCTAGTTATCCGAAAATCTCTTTTAATTCGGAACCTCTAACTTCATTCTCATGGGATACTAAAAAGGCTCTTTTTTTTAGACTCTTTACAGATCCATCAATTTATTTGCCTTCTATTGCAACAGTTCCAATTCCTTGTGCTAAGAAAGTCCCAAGATAGATGTTTTTGTCAATATCAATAGGGTCCGTGTCTTCGGATAGCTTATTTTTTCATTCAAACTTATAGATGAAGATACTTTTACATCTTTACTATATAAAATTTTATCTTCACTGGAGTCTATTTCATGTGCAGCTCACTCATGTATTTTTTTTTAATAAATATCTTTACTTTCATTGTTTTAGAAGAAATTACTTCTTAATGATTTTGAAATAAAAATTCACTATGCTAGCTGTTATCTAAACAGTCGTTTGTATGTACACACGAGGCACTTACATCCCCCTTTCAATACCACTCGGGCACACAATACCTGTTTCAAACCACTTCTATACAATGCGTGCCAAATGTGTAACATATCCAGGTTAATATGCATTTCAATAGAAACGCATTCAACTCTAAAGTGATGAATGGAGAAGAACAAAATAAACCTAATTACTGTTTGCATCTGTTAATTATGGTTATCAGCTGTTCAAAGAGTTTGGTATTATGAAATACAATTTTTACTCCTTCGAACGATTCGTATCTTTTTATAGGAATCCGGACTAAGATATCTGTATATCTTATTCCCGGTTCCTATATAAAGATAAATGTTACGAAGGAGCGCTGGGATTTCAACGAGATGTTCTAGTTTATCTCTATTGGTTAACCTAAAACGCCAACTTGATTTGAAAAGTCTATCAAATCCGTTTTCCCGTCGGTCTCAATCAGGTTCTAAAGCAATTTTCAGGGGGAAATTGCAACTGCAAATGGATTTTTTATATAACCCGGCGTTAGATTGATTGATGGTAACATAGTGGATCACCCAAACAATTTTAATATATAATCCTATCTTCAACACTCAATTTTAAATCTCATCGTGTCTCTCGGCACCCGATGAAATTATTATTTCATGAGAAGAGATTGTCATGAGGCCTTTATAACCATCACAAAAAAACTTTTACTATAATCACCTCACTTCTTTGCCAAAAATATCAACTATTACAGTCAAAAATATTAGTGATCTCATGAATAACTTATACACTCTAATACCTACCTATGTCAAAATTAATCTCGTCTGTAATCGCAACATCTGTCATCACAAATTGAATCGTGTTATCCTAATGACGATCTTGAAACTTCTAAAAATATCACAGCTTTGCATTCAAAATAGACTCACTTCACTTGGATGGCTACCATGAGTGATGGAGTACCTTTAAAAACATTTCGAACTTGATGTAACATAAGATGCTAAAACGTCACAATATGGCAACGGTCATTCTTAAATTGAATGCAAAGTAAACGATGACGAAATTTAAAGGCGGTAAACCAAACAATCGTAGGCGCGCTTCTATGAAGCGCAACGTGTAGGAACATGCTTGGAAAAAATTATGATGACGTCACGATTAGCTGACAGTAAAAACTTATGAGTACAATGAATGATCAAAAGCAATGTAGACTCCTTTTAGGTTATGCTGTTGAAATTCGAAAGCCGGAAGAGCAATAAAATAATACTTTTTTACGATTAACGGAAATACTTGCAAGATAATAAAAGGGATATTGATAGTGCTTCAAACATAAAACAATGAAGTACAAAACTTGAGATATCCTATTTCTAGCGGCATAAAGTCTCCGTTACAATGCAATATCATAAAGCAGGTTTCCTGTAGCACAAATAAAAGTAGCGGTGAATGAACAGTCTATAGGAGTACGATGTTACAAGAATCTCGACACAACTCTGACAGATTTGGAATCGATATGGAAAAAAAGAAAGCGGTTAATTCATACCTATACAAAGTAAACATGTTTCAGAAAACTGCTTTCACTATCAAGACATTTATGGATTCAAACAAAACAAAAGACTGCGATTATTAGTATGTGTCTAAACGTTTAAACGAATGGCTAACACCTATTTGAAAACTACAGCCATTGTCCAATTGTTATCCATTATGGTAAAGTCCAATGTTGAACCAACATTGAAAGGGGTAGTGATGTCATTTAGTGCTTTGTAGAATCATTAAAAATAGTTTATGGCTGTGTTCCTTCAGACAAAGCTAAAGACTGAAGAAAATCATCATTCCGGAACAGGGATAATCCTGATATAACCTTTTAATGTTCTACATATGGGTCAAGGTTTTATTCATTTTATCCTACTTGTTGCGCTCAGAATTGTCTATCTACTTTTAATTATGCTTCAATTATTGTTTCATTATTGCCTTCAGCACAGCAATTCGTTTTCTTTCATGAATATCTCAAGTCTGTTTGTACTGTTCAATATTTATTTCACTAATTGTAGGGACAGCACTTTCATGTGTCTGGTTGACCCCTCTAAAACAAATGTGCGCCTGAGTATACAAAATTAATCCTTCAGCAGTGTCCTTACAATGTTTTGTATCCTTGTCTTCATTTTGTAGGTTGTAGGTACAAGCTCTTTCAATTTCCTCTTATTGGGCCTTGTGTATTTTTTCTCAACATTCAGCTAGCATTTCTTCAAGAAAATAAAATGATTGTCGGAGCGAAATAGTCTCTATTCTAGATTATTTAACCAAACATCCGGAAAGTTTGCTAGACTGTGGATAAACAGAAACACGATGGGACTTCTCACAGATAACCTAATAAGGAAAATAGTACAATCTTTAATTACTAAGATGGGCTGGACGGGATAGCGAGAAGTTTTCTTTGGGCGAGATTATCCGCAAACAAGAAGAGCGTGAGATAGTTAAAGGAGACATTTCTTTTTTCCGTCGTGTTTAGATAAAAGTGTATGTACTAGATTATGCATAGGGTATTTGTATAAATTTTGCATTTCAAGCGTCGCGTTGTTAAGTATTCGAACAAATAATTGCATAACTGCTAAAATTTCACTTAAATGACAAGCTGCATTAAAATACGCTGCTGAAGCGACAATTATAAAGAGAGAATCATAATCTTCTACATAACCAACTTCATTGAAAAGTTTTCGCTATCAATCTTCATTCAAAACAACTTCTACTTTTAGTTCCATAGTAAGAACTATAAAATACTGTTTTAAGGCGGGATACTATTTCACCTGTACACTATTTTCTATCTATGTGATCGCTTCAGTAAACATAGATCAATCACCAAGAGCAATCACGTTCAGTTCAGTTCAGACTAAGATCTGCGATGTACGAAGTAAGAATTTCAATGTAACGCGACTTTAGTCGTCCTAATTCAAGTTCTGTAATGAAATTACTGTAACAAATGGAGGTATAGATACACATTTTGATGATCAGAATTGCAAATGTCACCTTCTCTCTTTATATTGAAAGGTATTGCTAAAGGAGATTTCATCCATGGTGTTAAATGTATCATCATCATCATTATTTCAGTCGACAGACCTCCACTGCTGTACATAGACCTCGCCAAGTGTCACCACGTCGTCAGGTTCTGTGCGTCTCGCATCCAGCCACTGTAAATTCCTTTTTTCTTTATAAATGTTTAGTATGAGCTTAGGAGTCAGCTACTGAATGATATAATTATCAAACCTAGCTTGTCCACCTAGAAATAAAGATATGACAGAATAGTCCGTTCCCCGCCGGTTAGTTTATGACACATTGAGTTTGGCAAAACTTTGATTTTGCGGGTAAGTGTACAACCTTTCTGTATCTTTCTCAAGCAGAAGGTCAGGGTCTTGTAATTTCGCAACACCCAGCTTCACAGGTCATTAGCAGTTTCGAGTTACAATTCTCTGACGCAGCTCAATGTTAATGCGGAACTTCTAATAAGAATACACCAGAGAGAACCAATTACATTAGGCACTTGAATTGCGAACTGAACCCTAAGGAACGAAACGAGAAAATTGTTCAGATGCCGATTTTATGGAGGAACGTAGTACTGTGTTATTTGTTAGCTATTAAATAAGAAATGTCGACTGTCGAAGGTCAGTGTTGGCAATATTTCTGTGCGGCAATAAATGTGAAGAAATAATAATTTAGGTAAAACTTTTAGCACGGGATTCTTGTCCTTTGGAATAAATCTTTACATGTATTACTGCTCTTAATTTCATTGTTGATTATAGTAGTGTTCAAATTACTACTATAATCGTGACAATCTAAGAAGTCCCATGACGTTTCTCATTTTAGGTGCCGGGATAACTTTGTACGTAAGAAAAACAAAAATTAATTTCATATTCCTAATTAATTACTATGTTACCAATACACTATAACAACTAGTATCATTCGTAAGCATCAAGTTAAATTCTTATTATAAAGTACACACACGACTTTAGATACTTACTAATTCACCATTAACTAACTTGATGAGAAAATCTTTTTTCAGTCGGTTTTTTAATTGATATCACTTCACAGCGTCTAATTTATTTTTTTAACAAAATAATAAAACCGACTTCTAAAGCAAAACACTGCAAATCGAAAAATAACTTTTTCCGAAGTCGGTGTCTTTGGTACATACTGTTTTCGTTTTTTTAGTCAATGACTCCGGTAAAAAGTTATTTTTCGATTTGTAGTGTTTTGCTTTAGAAGTCGGTTTTATATTTTTGTTAAAAAGTTTTTTATTTTTTGCTTTTTAGTGGATCATAATGGACAAGTTCAGTAACCCACAGTGATGCCAGAATAGTTTACCCAAATAACATGTAACTTGAACATAACCGGTGGAATGAGAGTGTACCAGGGTGAACTGTACACAACTGCGTACCCGTTCAGAGCATACTGTCGTGATGGTTTGTTATGAAATGGTGTAAACAGTAAATAGACATACGATTGCAGCAATCCCGAGAGATTTGCCGTCATTAATTGAAGAGTTCTGTTGTATATCTCCGAAGTTCTTCATCAGATCTTTACCATATTTAAATGGGACTAATTCGGCATAAAGCTCTTTCAAACAAAAGAAAAAAAAAACCAAATCCGTTAATATATGACGGAGTTATACCCGAAATTTCAGATAACCTACTCTCTTTTTGAGCAGTCCGTTAAAAACAATCATGAATGTTTTTGTTTGTGTTTGAATTAGTGAGACGTTGCTAAATATATCAACCTACAACCGTTCTATATAAATATACTACTACTTCGTATATAAATATACAACCGTTCTTAACTTAAAAAAGTCACTAAAATATACATAACACGTATCAGTGCACCAGCAGCACCAGGTATATGATTATTCATTTACTTCTACTAATTCCGATCTGAAATATGATAGTACGTCTTCTTCTCTTTTTCACCTCCGTCAAGCAAGTCAAACATACTGTAACATAAAAAACAACAACTTAATACTGGCTTGATCTCAACAGGTGTAAAATTCTTTAACAGCCGTACCAATAAAGCATAGTTTATGGCACACTATCCGAACGATCTCATCCCCGCGACAGATTTAGATTTCAGCTGTTCTCATGATGAATCCATCGACTTTACGGGCCCAACCACAATTGATAAACAGACCGACCGTTTGTAAGTGTTCGTGAGAAAATAGAAGCTCTGTGATTAACTGGGTTAAATATAGAAAGATTAGAGAAAACATTGGATGACTAAGAAAAGCGTGAAATAATTTATGAATACGTATCATCTAGTTTACGTATCATTATTATTTTTTAACCGACTTACCAAAAAGGAGGAGGTTCTATGTTCGAATTCTTGTATGTTTTTTTTTTTTATGTTCACCGATATCTCCATCAATTGTGGACCGATTTTGAAAATTCTTTTTTTGTTTGTTAGAGTATGTCTCGAAATTGGTCCCATTTTAATTTGGTAAAGATCTGATGAAGAACTTTGGAGATATACAGCAGAACTCTTCAATAAATGACGGCAAATCTCTCGGGATTGCTGCAACCGCATGTCTGTTTATTGTTTATACCATTTCATAACATAACATCATGCCAGTACGCTCTAAAGGGGTACGCAGATGTGTACAGTTCACCTTGATACACTCTCATTTCACTGGTTATGATCAAGTTTCAAGGCATTCGGATAATCTATTCTGGCATTATAAGTACCTCACTAAAGGCAAGTTGCTTAATAGGTACAATTAAAAAGTGAAAAATAAAAAATCTTTAAAAAAAAAAATACTACCGACTTCCAACTAAAAACACTACAAAGTGAAAAATAACTTTCTTTTTCGAAGTCGGTGTCCATAACGAAAAAAATTGGTACCTACCAAAGACACCGACTTCGAAAAAGAAAGTTATTTTTCACTTTGTAGTGTTTTTAGTTGGAAGTCGGTAGTATTTTTTTTTTAAAGATTTTTTATTAGACTATTATTTTTCAAGTGAATTTGACTAATAAGAATATGACATTAAAACTGATTACCTGACAATTTTTGATTAATTGAATTTGACTTTCAAGAAAATGACATTAGAAACTGATAAATTGACTATTTTTGATTAATATAGATTTGCAATGCTAAAGATTATTATAGTGCTAATGTTGCATGCCAAACGATAGAATGTACTGGATCCAATAGTATTTTTTATCTTTTTTACAACATCAAAACTATGTTCTGTTACCTACGTTCTTTGCAAATAAATGATTTCTGATTCTGAGTGAAGAATTCGGTGCTTTTTTGAGATTCATAGAAATACGTGAACCTGAAAATCGACTATATAGCGCATAGAAATTAAATTTTTGCCCGATTTTGCTTACTACTTAAGAAGATTCTCTTCGGGCCTCATGTCTCTTTATTGAAGACTGGTGTCGACACAGAAAATCTCACTATTGGTTGTATTTTACCAAGTTCTTGTCATATATCTCTCTCAAATAAAAAGGCCTTCTAAAGTGTTTTCTGCGGCCTTATAAAATGTCTAATATAAGCCCCTACAGAGTTTATGATTTACAAATATTTTAATGATCGTTAAATATTGCAGTTAATTATAATTATTATCATCTTCTAATTTGCCAAACATCCCAACAATGAGTCACGATTGTAGCTCCAGCTGCAACAGTCACATACATCATTCAAAGCCATGCACGGAAATATGAAAAAAAATCATACATAAGCAATGTAAGTACGGCAGACTGACTCAATGATCGAATGCATCGAAATATGATGTCATGCTGCACAAAATTAGAAACAGTTCGGATATGTTCGTGAGCTACTGGCCCATATTGTCACGAACCCGACATTATTCCGACGGTTTATGACACAACACACAACATAACATACGCCAGGCAACACTTGCAGAATAAATATCACTTACTAGGCGATTTCTTTTTCTGAAACAAGCTGTATTTTTAGTCTGTGACACCTTAAGATTACTGAGGGTTTGATTTATTTTAAGTGTGTAGGATTTTCTATTTCCTTTTTCTTATAAATGTGACTGTATTGGATAGGAAATGAAAAAACCGTTTTAGTTCGCCAGGGCAATATTATTGGCATCAATTTTCAATTGAGACTGCTGTTCTATAAGCCTGGATATTTTATTTGGCAAGCGTTTCAGGATTGTCAATTTTACTTCGTTACAGATGATGTATCCATACTCATCGGTAATAATAGTTTCATGACCGGTTTAACATATATGTAATTACTAGCTTTTACCCGCGGCTTCGCTCGCATTGAAGCCATTAATTTTTTTTCTTAATAAAAAGTATCCAGTATGTTACTTCTAATACCTCCAAGAATATATGTACAAAGTTTCATGATGATCGGTTCAGTAGTTTTTGCGTGAAAGCGTAACAAACAAACTTACATTCACATTTATAATATTAGTAAGGATTTACTTTTAGACAATTTACTCTAGGTATGAGGGCCAGTTCAAAGAAGTGAAAACGTGATTTATATTACGTAAGCGACGTAATATGAATCACGTTTTCACTTCTTTGAAAGATTACTTCTACAAGCTGTTTATAAGTGCTAAGCTTACTCACAGCGTATATAAACTATAATTTAGATTAAGTATGTTTTGAATCTAAATGGCATAGAACAGCTCTTTGGTGTAGTACGGCTGCCTATTTTACCGCCACGCTGAATTGCTGTGTTTATAAGCCCTTCAAACTTAGGGTGCAGATATGGCAGATTTTCAGCTTTGGTCCTCAATGCAAATGAATGGTATTTGTGTCAACGACACAGACATCATGATATATACAACGTGAAACAGAATAAACTCAAAACCTGGAAAGGGGCGATTATACTCTTCATTAGGAATATTGTTTTAATATGGATCCAATCTTGAAATAGTGAAAAAAATATCTGCTGTCCCATACATTTTATACTATCGTAACTC
This sequence comes from Orthosia gracilis, assembly GCA_947562075.1. Taxonomy (NCBI): domain Eukaryota; kingdom Metazoa; phylum Arthropoda; class Insecta; order Lepidoptera; family Noctuidae; genus Orthosia; species Orthosia gracilis. Next base: position 41,360,638 of record OX387265.1, on the reverse strand, counting down.
GACAAAATGTACCCTGCCTCTACTACCAAAATGTGATGGCGTGTGCGCTTTTTATATCCAAAAAAAACACAGTATCTTTTTTTGCTAGAAAATAAAACATAAGCATGTAGCAACTTCCTATTCCTATACTAAACAAACGATCCATTTAACATTCCACATTTTTTAATTTTTTTATTCTCTTTTTTCTCTAAAAATATAAGCATACCGATACCAGGCTCCCATAATTGTTATAGATAAAAAGGAAGTTGAACGTTTCTATTGACTGTTATGTTATTTCTATTATTATCTCTACAGGTCAACGGTCTCATAATAAGCTGCTATTATTAAGATAAGCTTGTTCTTAAAACTGTTAATAATGCTTTATTGTTTGGTTATCTTAGTAGTTATAATTATATTTATATTTTAATTAATTGTAAGTTTAACTAATTAATTTATTAGGTACTTTGTGATGAGCTGTTTATCAATTTTTAAGTGGTTTCTTAAACCTACATTATAGTGCTTGTTTGAATCTTCCTATATGTACACATGTATTAGATTTCTTATTGCCGTTAAGGATTTGTAACATGGATTTGACGATTTGTAAAATTATTGACTGTTACTTAGATACAAGTCAATCTACTCTTGAAATGCTTATACTGTGAAATACTTTTCAGAAGATTAAGGAACAGTAAGGTAAAAAATGTACAGTCAAACATAGGACCTTTTCATATATATTTTTTTGAAACTTTATGCGCAAAAGTACAATGGAATTTTCCAAGTGCAATGTCTTTCTTTGGCATACCATTCATTCATCAACTAAGAGTGTTAAATCAGTGTGATCACATTGTCGGCACTATAGGTCTTTTGAGAGTAACCAATTTTCTTAAGAATTATATTGATTGTATATGACTGTTTGATGCCAAAATAAAAAAATAACATGGTTGTTGCATTGAATTGTGGAAATCCAAAAAAACTGTTATAATTAGATTAAGGATATATGAAAAGGTAATACAGAATCGCGATGACATAGTACTAAAGCTAAAAAGTAATTTTCTTAAACAAAAAAAGTGATAAAAGTATTTTCAGCTCACTATTTTCAACAAAATTTTCATTTTCATTTTACAAAACACGTCGAAACTTTGTACATACAAACAATCCTCACTTAGTAATTTTTTTTGTCGACGGCACAAGAGCTGCACCAATTTTACTAAAAGCTTGAAAAACCTAACCTCGTATGTAAGGTACAAAAACTCATCATTTTCATTTAATTTCGTGTAACATCATGCATCCTTATTAAATACTCGTATTCAGTAATGGGGTTAACATGTTGTTAGGAGTCTAAATTATGTAGCCATGTTTAAAAAAAGGTTTTATGTGTTGTTAACAGTGAAACGGGTGTATGAGAGCATATTTAATTGACGCTACAGCCAGTAAGTACCATCATCTTCTATCATCAGCCTTTTCCCACGGACACAGGCCTCTTGTCTGCGTGGCGAGCATGGGGGTACCCAAGACGTTTGTGACAAGACATGATAAATTATGTCATGTCTTACAATTTGTCATAAATGCTAGCACGGGTCAACCATGTGACATATTTTAAAGGCGTGACATGCCTTTCTTGTCGCTGACTTCATAGTGCGACATAATCTGAATAGGCGATCAAGTAAATAATAATACTATAAAACTGTGCAGTTCATACAGTTAGACAACTTTTTAATTTTTTTGGGAACTAATTCTTTTTGGACACACGACGCGGCACTTTCTTAGTTTTTTGCTTGATAACATAGTCAGGGTTTGATATAAAGATAATATATAATTATTGTGAAAATACAGTAGGCCGTGCTCGCCCCGCTGTGAGAGGGAATGTACCTTAATCCACCAGGCGGGCTCGGTGCGGGTTGGTGGATTTAAACTTTTGGTTTTTGACATGCCGTTTTCCTCATGATGTTTTCCATCACCGTTTTTAGAGTAGTGGTGATGAAATAGTTTACACGACGATCTTCGCCGTTACCATTGGGCCACCACTGCTGCCTGTAAGTACAGTCAGGGAAATTATTGTTTATCACCTTTGTGTTCCGTCGGTTAGTCTATGAAACAGTCAAATATTCAACCAAGTCAATTTACTGGGAATTCAAAGATGTGGGCAATAAAAATCCTTGATTTTACATAGTGTCGGCAAGATGGGGGTGTCAAATGAGCTTACTTTAGAGATCGATCTTAGAAGCTACAACATAGATAAAATTGAATAAAGTTATTTGTAAGAATGGAAGCCACGCAACTATGTCTGTGGTGTGATGACCATTGTTGGCAGTGGCCACATTCTCTCAGGTAGATAGCCTTCTTTATTTGCCTCTCAGTGTCATAGTAAAGTTGGTACCGTCTTTTATTTTATGACAAATCGATCAAAGTTTTATTTTTGTCGTGTATTTTCTACACCAAAAACCATTCCATGATTTCCCTTGAGTGTCTAGTTATAATCTTGAAAGTATGTAGCAATACAGGTATTATATATATGAAACCTTTTTTTGGAGATGAATGATGACAATACATGAGAACTTACAGGATTACTCGTCTTGAAAATGTTTCTTTTTACCACCACCAGTATCATTACGAAAACTTCTAAAAAAGTTTCCTAACTAAAACCACAGGGGCTACCTACTTTGTATCCGAGATAGATAGAGATATCTCCTGGGATGTACAAGGAAATATTATTTTACTTTGTTCCTCATTTCAGGACTCGCGGGCTCAATAATTTTGCTTAAAGTTGAAATCTGGTACATTTGTAAGTTTTCTGTGGAATTAAAAATTTAAATGATGATTCTTATACACGAGGAAATAGGGACTTGCAACTCTTTCGTTTCTCTTTCTCTTGGTCAATTCCTGACCTTCGCATATTTGGACAATTTTGGACTCAATTTTAGAAACAAGGTCTATTGGCCAGTTACATACGTTTGCGTCTGATAACTAGCCAAACCATAAGGATTTATTCCGTTCTAATACTAACAACAGAGAGCAGTGCGGAGCAGTGATGACCCAGTGGTATCGGCCGCGACTTATAAGTTGTAGGTCGTGGGTTCGAGCCCAGGCAGGCTCTTTACTTTGTGTAAATTATTTCAATTCCACTGCTCTCAAAACGGTGAAGGAAAACATGGTGAGGAAACCGGCATGTCCTAGAACCAAAAATTCGAGGACATGTGACAGCGGCCCATTTCCTCTCACAGAGAGGAGGTCTGTGTCCCAGCAGTGGGAACATTAACAGGCTGTTGATGATGAATACCAACAACTAATACCACTGGTATTTGTTTCAACTCATATTTACTTTCTATTCCGAACCGATACCATTGTTTAAACTAGTAAAAATGATTTGTATGAAATTATAAGATCTTTAATTGAAAAAAAAACTGTTAAATACAAAAAAAAATGCCAAAAATGTCAATAATAAAAGATTATGACTAATAATCAACTTTATTATAATTTTAGTTCCTCCTTGTAACTATATATTTTTTTGGCACAAACATCGAAAAAAAAAACAATTTACTTATAATCTAAAAATTACAAAATGTCTAAAATTTACCTGACATTACCTTTCTAATAATATCTAATAATTGCAACGACCTGAATAATAGATTTAATGAAACTGTTAAACGTCTACTTTGTTGTCGTAACGAAATCTTTGCGTTTTCTTTTATTTTCATTTATTGCATTTGAATGTGTGGTGTGCCATTGGTGTAAATTAAATTCGATAACTAACGTTCGTACAGAAAAAATGGTTAGGTTTGCCTGAGCTGACTGTACCAAATTCAAGTTGTTAATATTCGTTCTCACATTAAATTTAATTATTTAAAGAGTGGTATTCGTTCGGAACAGAAAATAAATTTGAGGTAAAACAAATACCAGTGGTATTATTTGTTGGTATTAGAACGGAATAAATCACCATAAGATCTTGTACTGTGTATTTTGCATAAAATACATACGTATAAATTTTGGCTGCACACGGAGAAGCATACAGCTACATGTCGGGAATAGGCTTATAAACTGATTAACTGTTGAGTTACTGTTAGTTGTGCCTAGGGCTACATTGAACATTGATAGGCAATATTAATATCAAACATTGAAACCAACTTTAGCAAAGTTGGCTCCAATATTGGAAGCGGAAGGTAAAGTTACGTATGTATGTAGACTCGTAAAGGTATTCACTTAGCAAATTCTTTCTGGCTGTCATCCGGCGCTGTTTTTAATATCAAATGCTCATAACACATACTTCAGAAGGTACAGATGTCTAAACGCAATTTCTGTCTTTAATTTTTATACCAGAAACTCAATAACGGGGTCCCAGGTTACCAGAATATTTTTTTGTGGGTACTTAAAACTTTTACACGTTAATTTTGAGTACGCAATTGGGAATTGAAAACGTTCTTTTGTATTCCGTAGAGACTTAACGTAAAGAAGATAAGTTAATTATTAAACTTTTGTGTTGACAGTTCTTCTTTAGTGGCTGGTGATAATCTAGATAAACAGATTATAAAAGAATAGCATCTGACGCATAGGAAACTGTAGGGTTTATCTATTACCCCCCCGGTGGTTTGCCGCATTGTCGAGGTGGGATTGCTCAGTAACCGTGGCTTGGTCACCCACGGTGAAGCGCCGCTCGCTAGGGCTTTTGCCGATAAGCCGACAACGTAGCGGCCAATATATAGGTTGCGGTGTTGCTGGGCGACATCGCAACTGAGGCGGGCCGGGATGTTGTATGGGGCCTCCCATACCCATACGATATCGCGGGTGAGGGTTGGAGGCCGTGGCGGGAGAGGAGTGCCGGTATTGCGATGCGCCGCTCTCCCTACCTTCCGTGGCCTGGACGGGGTGGCCACGCGGTGGAGCCGCAGGGGAGGAGGAGTGTCGGTATAGCGTTGGCCGCTCTCCCTATCCCCTGCGGCTGAAAAATGGTAGGTGGCGGCACTATCTCCCCGTGGTAACCCTGTATGCAGGAGCATTTTTACAGGCAAATAAAATAGGTTTATCTACTAAACTAAACTAGCTAGGGTTTATATAGCCTGACTCTTCATTCAAGGACAATCTTTCATGTGTGATAGCAGGTTGTCATGAAAATAAATATCAATTAGTACGACAACAAATCTGAAAATCAATTAGTTTATCTTCAGTTTATGTTCACTTTATGTTATAGTATATATAATAACTTGACACCATAAAGAAACTCGAAATATAGGGGTCTGCTGTATTCAGGGTTGGTTCTATAGAGATAGTAGTTCACTTTTACCCCCGAAGTATTCGCAACGATTTAAAAATCACCATGTACTCTAGAGACCTGTAAAAGTATGCTACTTTTGATGAGATCTATTCAAAATATACGCAACACTAGACTTGGAATATGTAATCCAGTTTTCAACACAGTATCGGTCGAACCATTACGTCTTCGCTACAGTCGGAGTGCCGAGATAAATCATAATTCTCCAGAGGGTCTGCACATTGAAAACAGATGTTTTCCGTTATTTCTGCTTTAATGTTCGTTGTTCAAATACTTTTGTCTGAAGAAATATGTTTATTTGTATGTTTCTTTGAAGTATGTAAACGATTATAATTAAAATCGATTTTGCTTGGCTTTTGTTGAGTTTATTATTTTGAGAATGTGAGCGTAATTACAAATGTTTGCAGAATATATTTTAAATCTGGACTGGAATTTTAAAAATAAATTCAACCAGTTCAACTTAAAATTCTACATCATCAGAAAATTGGATTTAGTGAAACTGGTACGAAAGTGTTGATAGCCACTGTGTAACGGAAATGCAGATCAAACTCGACAAACAGACGAATCCCGAATGGTATGAACCATGTATGAACATATTGTACATAACTCATCATGAGATTATTTACTTGAAATCATTAGCTTCAATTAGGTAATTGGAATTGATCCGGCCGGTCGTAGTAAGCGATTAATTTTGGGGCAAAGTAACCATACTTACATTGTAAGGTCTTGCTCTGATTAAACAGATCTGAAGGTACAACTGACCATGTTTTTTTCACATACTAGGAACATTAGTTGATAGAAGAAAGGTTGAGCTAGAAGGTAATCCTTGCAGGTCAGTGACTGGTCGAGGCTGACATTGCTTGCGTCATAATTGCTTCTAATTATAACCCGACTAATTCTAGACAGGCGGCCTAGTCTAAAATAGGAGGAGATGTAGGTGGCCGATAGTGCCGTTCGATTTTAATCAATTTTATGTATATTACTTATAGAATGGCTGCAACTGCAACGTGTTAATTTAAAGATAGAGTGCAATTATGATATTTTGGGGCTGTTTTGTTAGTACTATGAAAAGTAGGGTAAATGGTTTTCCATTAGGAAATTCTTAGTTATACTTTGGAGTTAAGAAGTTCGTGATGTAACCTTTTTGCCTCGGCAAGCGCGTAAAGTCGTTGGTCCTGCTCTTTCTCACCGGCCATGTAGAATTGTGGTCGCATCGGACTATAAGACTGATGGAAGAAGCAGTGTACTGGAGTTTTCGCCCACACTTGTGCACTATAATATGGCCGCCATGATCGATATTGGTCAGGTGGACTATAGTTAGCACTGTACAAGTAGCCGCCGCGAGTGACTTAGTTCAATGTATACTTCCATGAGGGGTTGCGGCTTTTTCCACATCTGTACTTAGTAACTATTTGTGCGTCAACCACTATTGAACGGCACTCACTCAATTTGCATGATATAAAACATTTATCAACCTGATTAAAAATGTGTCAATTATGGATTAAATAGCTTAGTATAAATTACGAGATCATTTTGTGCTGAAAATTGATAGCAGGATCATATGCAATACCTACTTGTATATTGTAAAATTTATGTTTAAATCCAGTTTCGTATTTTTTTTATCATCAATAACTACCTTTTGCTAGTTGCTTTGCTTCTATGGCCTATCTCGCAGAAATCATGCGTTTACTTGCAAAAATACCGGCCAAATGCGAGTCGGACTCGCGCACGAAGGGTCCGTACCCTACACACAATATCGCAAAACGGCAAAAAAACTACGTTTGTTGTATGGGAGCCCCACTTAAATATTTATTTTATTCTATTTTTAGTATTTGTTGTTATAACAGAAATACATAATCTGTGAAAATTACAACATTTTTCTAGCTATCACGGTTTTTGAGATACAGCCTGGTGACAGACAGACCGTGGAGTCTTAGTAATAGGGTCCCATTTTTACCCTTTGGGTACGGTGTGTTTTTGTGGTTCTTTTATAAGTGAAATAATTTCGAAATCAGACAAGTATTTTCAGAGAATACCCTTTACAAACATACTAACAAAAATGGAACTTTGGGTTCTTTCAATTTAGACGTTTGCTTCTAGGCAATCGAGCTTCACCGTCGACCACATCATCGCTTACCATCACGTGAGATAGTGGTCAAGTGCGAGCCTATTCTAAAAAAAAGAAAAGTGCGCAGTGTGGCGCCGAGCCGGTGCTGCGCACGGCAGCAGTGCAAGTGTGTGTATATAAATTGTATGAAAAAAATCAACTGGTCTTACCAGCACCACTGCGGCACCGCAGCAGTACGACACCAAATGTCTTAATTGAAAGAGATTACCTCTTTATTATACTAGTTAAGAAAAACGCTTATTAACCACAAAAAGAGCACCCAAAATCTCATTTCTTAAAGGCATCTTCAGTATTTTATAAATGATCGGAGTATTTTTAGTACCTTTAATATTTTATTTTTTAAAAGGAAATGAGTTCTGTCGGGCACTCAATTCTGTTCACTTCACAACTTGATGGTAAAACTAACAGCTGAATTGCCTCCATCGATCACTCGGAGGCGGGAATATGAATTCACGAGAGTTTTACGAGGTCTATCGGAACGCTGGTAAATAAAACGTTTTTCTAAAGGTACGGTTAATATGAAGTGATTTACTAATGGAAAATTGAAATTGGAATGATACTGACCTGCAAAATTGTTGAATTTATTATGGAGAAAATGATGTGTTAGTATATCAACAGGAAGACTTAATTCATTGCAAATATTTCAGGGTGTAAATCCCAACTACCTACTCAGCATGAATTGTGAACAACTTATATTATTGAAAGAACCCTAAAATTGCAAAAAAAACCGCTGTTCTCTAAATTATGTCACACTAATATTAAAAAGGCAAAAGTTTGTGAGTGGGTGTGTGTGTTTATATGTTTGTCACTTCTTCACGCTCAAACGTCTGGACGTACCTGGAAAAATTTTAATACCGTGTTTTTTGCAAATAATAATTATTATTATAAATTTGGCACAAAGATAGATTATACTCTGGAATAGCACATAGGATACTTTTTATCCCAGTAGTAAGTTCCTGTGGGATAAATTATGACTACCACGCGGTTGAAGCCGCAGGCCGAACCTAGTATTATAAATGCGAAAGTTTGGATGGATGTGTGGATGTATGTTTGTTACTAAATTACGCCAAAACGGCTGAAGGAATCTGGATAAAATTTGACAAAGAAATAGATTATGGTCTGGAATCCCGGTATAATGTGCCCTTAGAATAAGAAAACACACGCAAGCGAAGCTGCTGGCAGAAGCTAGTGTGAACATAAATATACTGAACCTATTCAATACCCAATGAACTAAAAGTCCTGTATTTATGTCAATTACGGTTAGAGAAAATGTTTGTCATTTGAAGATCTTTGACAGTCGTTACGGGTAGTCAGAAGCCTGAGATCTGACACCAGTCTTGCCAAGGGGTACCGTGTTACCCAGTTACTGGGTTGTGGAGGTCAGATAGGCAGTCGCTCCATATAAAACACTGGTACTCAGCTGAATCCGGTAAGACTGGAAGCCGACCTTAGATATAGAATATATTTGGGAAAAGGCTAGGCAGAACGGTTAGAGAAAATATGACGTTTATTTGAATGCTTTTTAAACCAGGGGGTTTAGCGGTACCTAACGATTGAAGAATCCCGTAAAATCTCAAAGTGCACTTTCTCTAACACGCATTCACTTCCACTCCATAACTTTAACACCGAAAGACGAGAGCACTGTCTACCCTCTTCTGTAATTGAAAGCTCTTGATAGTTTTCTAAGCCGTTACCTTTTACGATGGTGCACTAAGAAAAGCATTGGTCTAAGTGATTTGGTTTACGTATCTACATATAAATATTCAAAAAAGAATTCATTGCTCTCTATCTTATTGGCATTCTAAATTATAATACATTTTTTATCGTATTAAAGATAAGATGAAGTTCCTTCCAACTAAGAATCATTGTTCCTGTGGGTGGAATCCCATGCCGAAATAAAGGCTCTCATCTAGGTCGACTATAAACGATCCCTGTGACAACTGTAAAGACAGTTGTCACAAGGATCATCACAGGGTTCTTCTTAGTGTTATGAGAACCTTTGCTTTAATTTCAAGCGTGGAAACGCTTTTGACGTGGATGAAGTCACAGTCAGAACTTCTAACAATTTGGGATTTGAAAATCAATCAATATTGCTAACCTATTCCCAACTACTACTAGGCACGGTTAATGAACAGGGACGGTTATCGTTTAACTGAACAAATGGAAACCAGTATTATGCAAATACCCTTTCGAGAACTACAAACGTTATAGGTAAATAACTTGAGCCCATTTCACCACAATCTAATTTATGAGAATTAGGGTCCAGTTCTTAGGCAAGCTTATTTTGACCTTAATCATTTCGAATAGGCTTAAGGCCGGTCAGTAAGGAAACACCTGTTTCTAAACTGGATTTTAGATTTTGTTTGTAATTTCACGTTGCGCCATGCCTGTTTTACCGACAAATGCACATACTGAGCTGTATTCTGAGGGAACTAGGAATTTAATTTCTAGACTGTATTTTAAAGGAGAAATTCGACACTTTACTGAGAGAGAAAAAATAAAACTATACTATATGTATTAGACGCAAAATGGAATAATTTCCTGGTAAAATTATGTGTGTACTTTAATTATATAAAAAACTTAAATAAGTAACGGAATTGGATTTAAAATACCTATATTTAAATCATGAAAGAATCAAATAAAAAAAATAAAAAATTACAACGTCATTACACTACATTGCACAAATATTGCAAACACAAAAACCCAAACATGGATAAATCTATCTTTTACCTGTAACCGTAAGAGCGAGTTCCTGCGACACGGAAGAGTGGAAGTCTATTGCATCCATTGCAACAGTCAAAGTTGCAACAATAGTACTGCCTAAAATAAATAAATAAATAGCTATAATAGTTCACTGTAATCACACAGCATTTAAAACATGTTGATTATTATTTAGTGCTCCCAACATTGACCACATTCAATAGATTGTTGTTATTTCATTGTCAGTTTGTCAGTCTCTATCACCTATAATATTTACACAAATAAGTCAACATCTATTGTGATCCTAATTAGAAAATTTCGGTGTAACATGTTCACAATCACATATCAGCGTTAGTTTCGACTCGACTGGTGTGCGATAAACACGTGTTTATCAAATAATACAAGAAACTGTGATTATTGTTTAAATTGTTTTCAAATGTTAACGTTGCTCTCTTTTTGTGTCCTAAACTGTACGTCGAAAGTGTGTATTTAAAAGACGTTAGTGAAGTGTGAGTTTTTAAGATTTCGTAAGGTAAGGACGTTGACAAATTAATTTTTTTTTTAGTGGGAATATTGTGTGGGTAATTATTTGTCTTAGTGTATAAAAATGAATAAGACTTAGGTAAGCCTAATTTATTATTTCTAGAATTAAATAAGTCTACTACCATATGCAAGAAGTACACCAAAACAAAACAACAAAATTGATGACCTTTATCAAAAATTGATTTAAAAAATTTTCTTTGATAAACACCGATTCGCAAGAACCAGATTAAATGATTAATTTAAAACGATTTATTCTCTTTCAAAGTCGAATCATATATTTCAGATAGACCATTCAACATTTGAGTGTCAAAGTTCACAGTAAAAAAAATATAATCACATTATTATTAGATAAGCACCCAGTTTATTTATTCCATGAACAACTCTATCTTCAGTGTTAGGTTGAAGTACCCACATCCGCATAAACCGTGAGTGAATTCTAATCGAGAATAAGGGATGATAAAATTCGATCAGGGCTGTCAAACATAACGAACGCTGATCGACGAACGATCCTTCGAAATGTATTCAAATAGATTCATTATTCAAGCATGGCCAAAAGCAATTCAGCGATCGATATTGCAAATTGTATGCATCCAATGAAATTCTAATATTTGGTCTTCATCGTATCGTGTATCAAACTCTACAGAACACATCTCCAGTGTTCTAGGGAACGAGCTGCTGCATTTTGCATATTTATATATACTTTATTGTACACCAAGATAAAAACAATAATACATACGGAAACCTTACAATAAAAACAAAATACAACAGGCGGCCTTATCGCGTTCTGCGATCTCTTCCAGACAAACTAGAATGGAGAGCGATAGCCTGGACACGACATGGCTTTGCACTTGGTGCAAGTTTAAATCAAATAATAAGTTACAAACATAGTAAGCACTTGATAAAATACTAAAATAGATACATAAATACAAACATACATATATATATACAGGCAAGAAAACAATACAGCTCGCTTCAGCTGCATATTTCTAAAAACTCGTACCTAAATAATAACAGCTACGCGGTTCAGTCTTCGAGGTTAAGCAACGCTTTCAGTGAATGGGTGACCGTTCATTACATACAGGTGATTATACACTAGAGCATTTTCGCGAGAATTTCAATGTAATGTAACGTTCTTGCGAATGTTCGACGTTGCGTTCGACGTAATGCTTTTACCTGTAACATTTCTTTGCATCTTGCGTTCATTATTGACCTCACTTCACGTCACCCGCGCTCGAGCCTTTGCTCTATAAAATGTTACACCAAAACGCTCGTTGGCTTTTAAAATCAGGCAGTAACAATACATCGAGCGATCATGTTCGAAGTGTTGTTCGAGTAAAGTTAAAAACAGCGAATGCTCGATGTTCTGTTACAAGTAAATGCTCTAGTCTATACTAACTTTACAGAGACGCATCTGTGCCTTTTGACAATTTCAACAAGTAGTCAGAAGCCTGAACTATGTCACCAGTATTGCTATAGGGTATCTTATACCCCGATACTGGATTATAAATGTCAGATAGGCAGTCTCTCCATGTGTACTAATGGAGTCCCTAGGCCCAAGACAAGTAACATTCTATCATCGAAAACGTGGCGATAGCGATTGTCTAAAAGGCAAAATTGTATAGGATTGACAAGGGATATCGAAAAATCAAGTGATCAATCACTTTTGATATTTCGACTATCGCCTTCGCTGACATTGAATGCCACTTGTCTAGAGCCTTAGGTACATCCAGATACATTTGAAGTCACCCTCAATAAATTTAGAGGGCTAGGCAGATTTTTTTTGTAAGAATTTATTTGATTTTAATTGCAATTATTTTCGGATTAACACATCTGTTGCTTGCAAAGATTGCCAAGTTCCTTTACGTTCTAAAGGGCGATTTAATTAATCGTTTATACTATTAGTAAGTTAATTTATTCATTATTGATGTCACTCTAAATAGCAGTCTGTATAGTCACTCCGGTTATTTGTGCCTCGTTGGTGTTTAGTGTTTGGAAGTGCTACTGCTGATCACGAGGTCAGGATTCTATTCTCAGGTGGAGAAAAGTGTTATTCGGTTTTCGATAAAGAATCATTAGCAGCCAAGGGGGGTGACCATAAGCTCTTAAAGTGAGTACTTTGAGTGTGCGTAAGGGACATGTGTATACAAGTCATATACATCTGTCCCTTACACACATTCAAACTAACCTACTCTAAGAGCTTATGGTCACCGCCCAGGTAGTGATTTGTGCCTGTTGGTTTATAGCAATAGCGATCTTATTCCACTTTTACAGGGGACTAATCTGGCAAAGTACGAGTATGTACATGTTTATATGTGTATTTATATGGTATATTGTAGGAACACCTCTGCATAACCCTTCGGAAGGTGTTGCAGTGGTTGGAAGTAGTAAGGTGGCTAAGCCTTCGGGAGAAACAAGCACGATGGCATGTCTGTTTTCGTATCAGTCTAATCCTGATCTGCAAGTTGCCAGTTGTTGCACTTTGCACCAATATGGTCAATTTTGGAGGACTGTTTTGTAATGACCTCGGAATAGATTTTAGCTACATGGACCTTAATAGCTTAACTTAAGTGCTATAGTAACTATCTAGCTAAATTATTTCGTAAAATAATTAATATTGAAATCCCGATCAAAACTTACCAACAATTCCCTCCTATACTATAGGACATTATTAATTACACATATAGTATACTTGCGAGCACACTCAAGAATTAATGCGTACTCCAATTGGATTGACGTGATTCGATTGTCTGTACAGGCTGCACCAAATTGACAAGTAAATCTAATTAAGGCCATAACAGACGTTATAACCAAGATGTACACTTAAACATGCACGGAAGTGTAGAGGGAAAATGGAGGAACCATGTAGAAGAGTAAAGCTGCTTTTATTATGACATCATAAGGATGTCGACTTGAGTATTCCAGTAACTATTTGCAGTAATGAACGAAGTTTCTGAGGCGGAATTTCATTTTGTTATTTTCTACAGCTCTGTCGAGTTTTTATGAGTGGCTGGACTGTGTGAGGAGTAATATGAAAGAAAAGGGAGTCAGTGACAGCGTGACAGGAAACAGGACGGAATGGAAGAAGAAAACGTGTTGCGACGACCCCAAGTAACATGAGAGAGATAAGGGCAGGAAGTTGATGCTGTCGAGTTTATATGAGTGTGCATTTTTAATGTAAAAATTATTGGTGTTACTAAAAACTACACAATATTGCCTTCTACAGTATTTGAAATTTCCTGACACTAGTAGAGGCACTCCTCTCAGAGGCTAGTACCAGTGGCAAGTCTAAAATACTTACCATTGGCAGGTCAGGTTTGCTGCAAGGCTAAGCAAGGAAATGGTCCTAAAGCTTGTGTTAGTCTTGAGCTAGGCTAGTCATTCGCCATTAGTAGATTTGACAGCTACATTTTGCAAGTGATAAAACCATACCTCATTTCCATTTCTTCTGCACAAAGTTTCTATGTCCAGATACATTTTCATCGCGATGAATACGAGAAATTCTTTATAGCCTAGGTCCGGCGTAGGTAAACACTGTTTATAAACTCTCGCTTTGTTTATGCGATTTTATCGCCACGACCACCGTCAATCGACGCACTATTGTGCTCGTAGTTATGACTTTGTTTAGTCAGTAATGTTTGCTAGTGACCACATTTTAACTTTGCTTGATAACTTTCCAACAACGACACCTTTCAAGCTTAAAATGTTAATAAACGATACCTTAGTCCGTTTTTTACTTGATATATCCAATTTGACTTTAAACAGATTAATAAAAATGCGTCATTGAACTTAACATCACGCCTATACACAAAAGAGGAAGACAGAGACATAAGATGCATCCCTATTTCATCAGAATTCAACGTCTCTGATTCGAACTGTGATGACTTGTGGTAACTATAACCGCTCTTGCATATTATAATGACCTAAATGCCAAATTTAGCTTTTTATTGTTTCAAAAATCCTTAACGGGCAGTATCATAAATATTTTTTCGTATACATTAATATCTTCGCCTACGCATAGGTACAGACGGAAATTTTATTGATGGCGGATCTATAAAACATTGTTTACTTTAATCGATATTTTTAACATGTCGTTAGTCACAATGTTCTAAAATAATAAGAAGGGTGATGAACTGTGTACATTTGCACATTCTTCTATGTAGGAACTAAACATTCGAAGACATGACACCCTACTAACAACGCGCATTGAGCCCACGTGGTAGATTATGGTGCATTCCCTCTGTCTCAGACAGCTTGTGTCCCAGCAGTGTGCCAGCAGTAGGAGCATTATAGGTTGATTACGCTATGCTATGTAGAAATAGGTAAACTATGGGATTCAGTAAACCTTATATTCTAAGTCATTTCCTTTACTCGATTAGCAAATTGGCGGCAGTTGTAGTTTATTATTTATCGACATGAATCGAGCGATTTTTCCGATGTCACAGCGGTTGACTTGATTGGAGTACAAACAATTTCATTAGTAAAGACCTAGCGTATAAGTTCCTGTTTCCTGTTTAAAATACTCATGAAGTCTAACCTCATAATGAAACTCCGTACTCTGATGTATTTATTGTCTACTTACCTACCCTGACAGGCTGACACCCATAAAACCAGCATAACACATTTTCAATCTTAGGATAGGTGTCAAAAGTGTATAACTCTACGTTAATTTACAATCTAGTTAAATTCGCACGGTTGGCGCAGTGGTTGAGCGATTGACTGCTGCGCTGCGTGTCGCGGGTTCGATTCCCGCACGGAACAAATATTTGTATGACCTACAGATGGTTGTTCCGGCTCTGGGTGTTGTGTATGTGAGTTTATATGTTTGTAAACGCACCCACGATACAGGAAGAAATTTCTAGTGTGGAGCAACGTTTCTTAAATTAAAAAAAAAAAAAAAAAAACATTTATGTACGTTTTGTTTAACCACAGAGTCACTATTCCTATTGTAAAATTGTAAAGCTGGCAATAAAGACTTTTCGGGTCTGCCAACTAGAATGTTTTTATTAGGACTTATTTGCATAACTTGGTTCTTAGGACGATGGAGAGTGTAAGATAATAGTGCATTCTACAGACTAGAATATTCTTGAGCCTTCTTGTGGGCTTTATCATCCACGTTGCTTAAGACCGTGTCTTATGCTGGATTTTTAACTGGCTTCCCACATACCCAAAGTGTTTTCTGTTAGTAAATACTTTATTTTCTGTGTGAAATCCAGTGGGCAAACGCTTTTCATTTTCAGAAAACAGTTCACAAAGGGTAAATAAACTAGACACGTATGTAGGACATTTTACAAAATATAAATGGCGCTACATTTCTTTGTACCTAGTTCAATCCCGAGCTTTAAATGTAATTAAGCAAACCTTATGTAATAGCGTCAACCCTTTACTCGTCCTGTCTAAAGTTTATGATCCGATGTGCAAAACGCAGTTACCTAGTTAAGTTTGAAAACATACGTTGAACAAGACTGTAAGGGTACGTGAAAGCGGAGATAATAATAAATAATATATACCTACAACATAGGTTTTTGCTATTTACCAACACCACAATACTGAGGCTCTAGGATACGATAGATAGGCCTCCTTTTCCGCTCCTAGACTTCCATTTGGCCTGTTGTACGTCCAGGCCTTCTCTCTGTGAGAGAGAATGGGCTGAAATCCACCACGCGGGCCAAGTGCGTGTTGGTGGATGTCAAATGTCTTCCAATTTTTGGATCAAAGACATGTCGGTTTCCTAACGATGTTTTCCTTCACCGTTTTTAGAGCAGTGGTGTTGAAATTTTTTACACAAATTAAAGTGCCTGTTTGGGTTCGAACTCATGGCTTAGAACTGGTAAGTTGCGGCCGATATCACTGGGCTACTGCTCTCACTGGTGTCTTGTGTATGTGAGTTTAAATGTTTGTAAATGCACTCACGATACGGGAAGAAATTCCTAGTGTGGGACAAATTATCAGTCTATCAGGGACGGTTACGGTCGAAATGTCAAAATTGGGTTTGATCACGTCGACAACGCTAGGAAATCCAATATCTTTTTCCAATTGCAAATCGAGACGTTTTCGTTGATAGTTTTTTACTTGTTTATGCTCTTGAATGCTGAATGCTTATATTTAACACATGGCGACACAAATATTACACGACATATTATACGACATGGAGACACGGGAAAAGATGACATCTTTCATGATTGAGTTTTCAGTGACCTTTGAAAACGAGTTTTTTTTATTATTATTATCAATAGGCTCGCGCTAGACCACTATCTCACCTGATGGTAAGCGATGATGTGGTCGACGGTGAAGCACGCTTGCCTAGAAGTAACCTATTCACTCTTGACTTAAAGACCCCTAGATTGTAGCTATCGGGAAACACAGACTCCGGCAGGGAATTCCACTCCTTAGCTGTACGCATAATGAAAGTGCCCCAAAACGTTTTGTGCGTATGGGTGGGATGTCCACCATGTACCGATGACGCATCGCCGTGCGTCTGGTTGTCCGATGATGGAACGGGCTGTTCCGTTAAACGAAACGATTTTTTGAACTAAAAGATTTGCTAATCCGACTTCAAATTTGTATGTAAATAAACCCACAGGCAATGACAAGTTTGGAATAAAATAAAGACATTTTGTATCCAATTTAGATACGCAAATTGATACGTATACCAAACTAGTACGAATGCCTACCAAGTAATCCAGTGTGGGTGTCAAATGTTTAGGCACTAGCAAAGTAGAGATACTTTTTGTTTCGTTATTTGATTCGAAACCTGATTCGCACGTGGCTTGAAAACCAGCTTGCTACTTGCATAAAATAGTATTGGTAGTCAAAACGCTGCTTATTTATTGCGATATGCTTCATTATTTCCTTGGTCACGAGCAATCTTTGAAGTCTCTGTCGACAATCAAAGCTCGGCGGTTTAACAGTCGTTACCGGGTTGCCGGTTTAACTTGTCGTTAAGTCAATTAGCAATGCCATTTTTGAAGTGCGAAGCATGCAAAGACGGCCGTAAACAATAAATAAAACTACATTTTTGTTTTCCCAAAAATAAATAAATTAGGAAGTAGTCTATAACTCTATAAGACCCTGCAAGAGTCTGTGTTTCCAGATATCTATAACCTGTCAGTCAAGAGTGAATAGGTTACTTCTAGGTAAGCATGATTGACCGTCGACCACATCATGACTTAACATCAGATGAGATAGTGGTCAAACGTGAGCCTATCAGCAATTAAAAATAAAGTCTGATGAAATACAGCTCCAGGAAGTAAAAATTCGTGAAGAAAAGTTTCGCACACTTGCTGCAATGCTTATACAATTATCCTATGACATAATAATTTATTATCAGACTGAAATTGGCATACCTACTTATTACATTGAACGTAAAAACACATAACATTTATATCTGTGGCGTAATTTCGACCGGTGTGTCACAAACGTCCAACGTCACTCCACTTACCCAGATACATATGTTTTTCAGTTTTCTTTCGCCCATATGTTTCCTGTTCAGCTTCTTGTTCTTTCTCCTGGCTATCATCACAGTTTATTTGGGGACAGCACTCCTAGAGTACTTCTGCGCCACACCGTACGGTTGTAGATTGTCTCTTCTGTTGTGTTGCTCGCTATTGTGGCATTTTTTTATAGTTCTTAATCAGGTCGTTAATGTTCTTCCACGACCAATTTTTTCGTCTTCTATATTCATAACTTCATGATCATCTTCTCGCCTCATCACATGTCCCTATCCAGCTTGGATAGGTTTTCACTAACATTTACTTGTATGTTAGTAAATTTACAAGTATTTTTCGTCCGTATGTTTCCGCTCCAACCTATTTAACCCTACGAACGCGTCAGTTCCATTTATTATCATACGTAAGCACACACTGGTCTATTAAATTCCCACCATCAATCACTGCTCTGTTTCACTGCTGTAAACTGTTCTGTCAAACAGTACCTACTTTGATATTTTGTTTGAACAACCATAAATCGCTTTTGCCTCGTTGGTTTAGTGGTGGTAGTAGAATATAGTCCTAGGGTCGATTCCTAAGTCGGGCAATGTACTATTTATACCTTATTACACACCAAGATAAAACAATACAAAAAGAAACCTTAAAATTAAAACAAACATACAACAGGCGGTCTTATCGAGTTCCGTGATCCCTGCCAGGCAACCCAGAATGGAAAGTTATAGCCTGGACACAATATGCTATTGGGATTTACTATCTGAAATTTCTCATTAGCGTCAGAGTCAGGATTTCTGCACAGTTGATGCAATAGGCTCACCCCATTTCGTGTTCCACAATGTTAACGCAGTATTGGCCGTGCGCCCACTCAGTGCCAGAATATCAATATTGCCCCTCCTTTTGGACAGTTTTGTTTGCAAAATATTATTTGATTTACATATGCTATTTCAGTTATGAAGAAATTCCAGTCATCAATTTTTCTGTGCAAAAATATTTTTAAACATCTAAGTCATTTTGGAGGAGTAACCAAAAGTTACGAAAAAATATCGTGTTGTCAGGTAATTATTTTTTTAAAGCAAAAGTCATATGACAAAAAACATGTTTCACACATACACATGTACATAAATTCAAAACGAAAAAATAAATCCATTCTTTTTAACCTAGCCGTTACTAAGGAATATGCGTTCGAAAGTAACCGTTTTACTACACTAAAGCGGAATAAGGGTCTTAAACATAACTGTCGAAATGTGTATGAACTAATAGGTGCATCTCTATCCAATGATCCAACCCTTTGGAGAATAAATACGAGCTTGATGTTATGTTTATGTAAAGCGTTACATAACTGATGATTTGACATAAAGAGCTGTTTGTAATGCGTTATTGTTGCAGCGTTTTGTTGTCGGTAGGTAAATATGCTTTGAATGGAAATAGCCTAGATATAGTGGATTTTAGCGTTTAGGTATGCAGATTTTGAAGTAGATTCGGTTTTATTAATGTCAATCTCTGGTATTGAATTGAGGTCGTGTGAAGAATTTTTATTCCATTACTAAAAAATCAATCAATCTGTTTCGCCTTTCATCTCTGTTGGGATCAGCTTCTAATCTAACTGAATACAGCTGAGTACCAGAAATTTTCATGGAGCGACCGACACAACCTGGTAATTGCTTACACAGTACATTTAGACAGTACAAAACTGATAAACGTCCGTGTCACCTCACATCACAACCTCAGTCTCAATTGAAAAACAGTGGCTTTCATTTTTGTGCTGAACAGGAACCGCTGCAGGAACCTCTCTGGCTCAGCCGAGAAAGACACCTTCTTACATTTTATTTCCTTAAATCGTTTTTTTACCACTTTATTTTTAACTGTCTTCGGAAAAACGAAGAGGTTCCTACTCAATTCGTCTTATTTTTTAAAATATATTCTACCCGATCAATCAAAGACGCCTGGACCGATTTGAAAAATTCTTCTTTTGTTTGATAGATAGGATACATTTCCCAGATGGTCCCATGGTCGGATCAGGTCAGGATCTGATGATGGGATCTTGGAGAAATCGTGGGCACTCCTCAAATATTATAGGCACACCTATAGCGATTTTGGTATTTTCATCAACAATGCAATTTGCACTCAGAAAGTATTATTTGGTGAAGTGGAATTGATGAAGAAGACCACAGACGGCCACTGGAACTCCTTAAAATATGATAAGATAATCTTAATAAGATATCTCGAACAGTTAACCAACTATGATGAAGGATGATGCAAATACTTATGAATAAATGGTACTTATCAAAATGGTACCATCGAACTGATCTAATGATGAAGCCGGAAGGTAGGCACTGGAACGTCGAAATAAAACAATGTATCCTAATCGTGTTTCGGTTTATTGTAATTGTCATGAGATGTATTTTGGCTATAAATGATTTTCATGGTAATTTGAGCCAACCAAAACTGAAAAGAGATAAATAAAAATTAAAAATAACCGACTTCCAAAACAAAACACTACAAAGAGAAAAATAACTTTCATTTTTGAAGTCGGTGTCGAAAAGCGGAAAACAATAATTGAAAATAGGTACTAAAGACACCGACTTCGGTAAAGAAAGTTATTTTTCGCTTTTTGGATTTTTTTTAAACATTTTTTCGTTTCGTCAGTTTGTCCTTAAATATCGTTACAACATAAATTTCTTCTATCTTACTCCTGGTTACTCCTTGGCAAGACCGTTTTCAGATTTTCTGGCTTTCTAGCACTTTCTATCTTTCTGCTATTTCTCATAAGAAATACCTATTAATTTTGGCGACGTGCTATAAAAACCCTATCAAAGGTACTTAACTTTGAAAGTATATAAAACAGTGCCATACGTACAAGAAAGGGTAAATATAATGTAATTACCCTCACGGCAGTTTTAGACGGGCGTTAGTCACGGGCACAGGTGGCTTTTACGAGCTAATTTTGTGTTAATCTCAAAAATATTATTACCCTAGTTCTGGGTTACAGATGTCGTTGGACTGTTTTGTTCTTACTCGAGTTTTTTTAAATTAAATGACTCATAAATACTTACTTGGTTTTTTGCCTTACTTGTTGCTACGTTTGGAAAGTGAATGTTAATAATACCTCTACTAAGAATGTTTTTTTTTTCTTATATGATAGTCGCTATGGTGATAAAATGTTTCCATGGCGACCATAACGAGCATGGAATTAAGCCTATAAGCATCGCAAATGTAAGACCGATCAGTAACAGCCCAAAATCATCTAAAGCAAAATCACAAAGAGGTATAATTGTATGTAGAATATAATTCTGGTATTACTGATCCGATTACAAAAATGTTTTCAGTTTTTAACCCCCGACGGAAAAAGAGGGGTGTTTTAAGTTTGACGCGTGTACCTGCCTGTTTGTGTATATACCTGTCTGTGGCATCATAGCTCTTAAACGGATGAACCGATTTTGATTTTGTTTTTTTTTATTTGAATGGTGACTTTATCGAGAGTGTTATTAGCTATTTTTGATGATCTGTCAATCGGTACACCCGTTCAAAAGTTTTGGGCGTATAACTGTTTGAATCGGGGTGTTTTCGCAAGATATCGTGTCATAATTACGTGTTCAATATATTGTCGATCGAAGCGTGTCTACTTCTAGATAAATAATATGAAGCATGAAATATAAATATGTCTAAGGTTTTTAAATTTTTACATTTTGCTTGTCACTGACAGATAGCTCACTATACATCGCTCAGTGATGATAGCTAGATACTTTTTATCCCGCAATAATAAACGATTCCTGTGGGTTTAGCCTCGGGTGCAAAGCCGCAGAAAAAAGCTAGTCAATCGTCGTGCCTGGCTCAAATAAACAAATTTCTTTCTTCTTTTTCTTTACTTTACTTACTTTACCCTAGTGCGCGATGCAAATGTGGGTAATGTGTTTATCAGTCTATGTATTTATGTTTTGTTCCTATGTGACGTTCTAGAGCCCAAACGCATTGGCCTATTTTGATGATTCTTACGTCAATCGATTTCCGAAAAAAATTGCCGAAAACCTTGCGACTGTCACTGCCTACCTCCATTAAAAATGAGAAAAATGGAATTGGCGGATTTTGGGCGACATATCAATCTGGGTATGCCAATTTTATTTTATTCCAAACACATCTTGTGGGATATCAATGGGTTTTAAGGGGTGATTACAAAAATATATAACAATGTTTAAAAGCAATTTGAAAAAAGTAAAAAAAACGAATGTCCCGATTGCTTAAGAAGCGAACTAAAAAGACGACACTCGGAGGATTCGTATGGTTTTGGTCAGTCAGCTAGCGATTATGTATCCTCCGACTGTACAACATGCTTTTCTTCTTGTTTACGTTTTTTTAAGCAGTAAGGTTTTTAGATTTTTTGAATTAACAAGAATTTCTTCTTAAGCTGTAAGGTTTTAAGATTTTTTGAATTAACAAGAATTAATTAAAATTTTATCTTCTTTCTTATATTACAACTCACAGAACCGAATTCGAACGTAACTACAACTTGTGTGGTATTTCTAATGCAAAATACCAGCAACATTATATTGACAGATATCTCTCATAATCCAGGTATGGATATCCATAGTAATAACTCATAGAACACTATAGGAATACTTAATATGAATAATGAAGCATTACTAGTCGCACCTGGTGAAGTGACAGGTATTCCATAGGCGCGAAGCATTGTGCGAGTAACTGTCGGTAGGCGGTGCCTTTTGTATCTTTATTTGTAAGTTATTAATAGAAAGTTCTTAGGATTTATATGGGTACATAGAGTAACTAGGATTTTATTACATATGGAGATTTATTCCGTTTTAATACCAACAATTAATACCACTGATATTTGTTTCAACTCATATTTATTTTCTATTCCGAACGAATACCATTGTTTAAAGAAATACCAAAACAAGTTCAAAGATATAAGGTACAGTCAGTAAAAATGCTTTGTATGTAATAGGGATGTTTGAAAAATGATAATTCTATTTAGTCCGTCAGTGAGATTATCAAATAATCTATAACACTTTTTTTTTGGTTTACCAAATCAATAAAATATACAAAGTTAAAGCGCATCAAAGTTCAAGAGTGGGGGCTTGTGACGTCACTAAGGCAGTATAAAGTGTACTAACGGCGTGACGTTTCACGATATTTCAACGCATTTAATCGTCGTCATTTGATGATTACGAGCCAAAGAAAAAATACGTGTCCAATATTTTTATTAATCTACCTGACGGACAAAAAACTAATTTTAAGTAAACTATCTTATTATAAGATTTTTAACTGAAAAAATACTCTATATATAATAATACTAATACAAAATGTCTCGGAAAGTCAACTCTTAATTTATATCATAGTTATTATTCGATAGGTACGTACCTAATTATTTACATCTACCTGTCTAATAATAACTACGTCAGGTAAATTTATCACAAATACAAATGACTTTTAATCTAACAATAAACTTGCTCAATGTAGATTGGCGATTTAAGACTTACATTAACTATTTATATTAATCCAAGTTTTGCCTCCCGATTTTTTCTTCTCCGTTGTCAACAATGTTCATGATAAACTTAGAAAGTACATATGGGTTTGAAAAAGTCACATTAGTACTTGCCCGGATAATAAACCGGAGACCCACGAACTCAAGCACGAGAGGCGAGGTCTTAGCAACTGGGCCGTTAGGAGAAAAATACATTTTACTAAATACACAAACAAAACAAAAACAAATAAAAATTTTACCTCTTCATACTGATTTCTTTAGAAGTTTAGAGAGATGGACGTTTTACTACACTATGAAGTTTGCAGACAGAGAATCTATACGAACATCAAATTTTCTCAAAGACAGAATAAAATCGTTATAAAAGCATATTCAAATCCATAGTTGAAAGTTGAGACCAACAAACAAGATTCCGTTCTCCACAAAAAGAAGCAGCTTTTCAATTTGTATAAAATAACATGTAATATAGACGTTTTCTTTAGCTCCACCTGGTGCAAAGTTACGAAGTTAACTAAATCCCGTTTGAGAAATGGCCGTCGATCTTTGCTGGAGTGTTGGGGGGCTTAGCTTAAGCCTACTGCCAATAACGCTTTTTCTAAATCACTTGGATGAATGTTCTACATTTTATCTCGAGGTTCAGGGTGTTTTGTAATATTTGTTTTTGTTCTGTGGCAAAGAGAGAGAGTTTTCTTGAATAAGCCTGTAGTAGCGAGGAAATAATTATAAAACAACTCAATAGTTGTCACTTTTAGATAGTTGTTTATTTAGTTTTCTTTTTAAATCAATCTGCCTAGACTTTTTAACAGACGACATCAAAAAAGGGAGCAGGTTCTCAATTCGTCGCAACATTTTTTCCTAACTAGTATATTGGGGTCAGCTTCCAGACTATCGGCTTCAGCTGAGTAGGTTCCAGTATTATACCTTTTATTTTATGGTAATAAAATGATCATACTGCTTACTAATATGAATGTGAAGGTCTCTAAATTTAGATATTTTTCAAGTGATCACGCAAAGAAAACTAAACGAAATGAGATGAAACTTACCGACCATGACCTGGATTAAGATATTAAATGAAAGATTTAAATTATTTTTTCATTGATATATTAATAATTAGTAATTATTTATTAGTAATTATTTTTATTATTATTTTTGTTCTGACGTTCTAGAACGTTAATTATTATAATTAACATAATTTTTATTATCATTTGTATGACATTTTTCAATAATTTTGACATTTTTAATAATCATACTGACATTCTAGAATGACAATTTTAACATATGCACATTTTTTTTTGTTTTATTAACTTGACTAAATATGATATGACATTTTGAATTTTATTTTTATTTTGATTTGAATTTTATGATTTTGATTTGTTCTTTATTCTGTCCATTATTCATTTATTTTCTTACAATCTACATTTTTAAATATTTTTATAAAATAAATTAAAAAACAAAAACATTTAAAATATTAAAAATTGATCTGAAATCCTTATTTTATTATTAATATTTGCATGCCATTCTTTACGGCAAACATGACGCTCTTTTTTTTTAACATCTCTTACATATTGTCAATTTGTTGTGTGTAAATTTCTGAGTTTTAGAAACCACTGCAAAAAGCTAGTAATGAATATAGTAGTTACGAAAAGCACTTGTCATAAAATTGTATTCTCATCGTCATATTTCACCAGAATTCAAAAGAAGAATGAATACAACTTGTTTTCATTTTAATATAATAGAGCTACATTATATGCATGACTGCAGTACGACATCATTTTCAAGTTATCTGCTCCAATACCCTGAACACATAAAGTTAATATTTAAAACGGGAACCACCTCGGAACATAAATATTCGTATGATGCAAATCCCATTGGAATTGACTCATTACTCGTGAATATTATTGTACTGAATGTGAAACGGACGTGTTAAATCCTTTATATCAGTCTTCCAGTAAACGCTATAGTAAAACTGAAATGTTTGACTCCAAGCAACAAAGATTAGTCGAGGAGAACTGCCATAAACATGCTTCGTCGCTAACGTGACTGTAGAACAAGGTTTTCTGGGTTCGATCCCCAAGAGTTTTCTGGTTTTCCCATTATATTTTATATTAACAGCCAGAAGTCTAAATATTTTGCGGTCAATAGCTGTAAATTTTCCTTTTGACCACATATAAACCCCTGCCTATCCTTTAAGTAAATAGAAAATTTTTCAAGACTAGCTTCCCCATGTTTTTAACTGTTCCTACAACATACATGCTAACATAATTAATTCTATATTTTTTTCATTTTCAGGTGCTGAATATCAAAGGTTATAAACATGGAATTCTGGAGAGTTATAACACTGGTGTTCGCTTCAACAATCTTCGCAGAAGCAAAATTTTACCACTATCAAAAACGAGAGACAGGGAGAAATGTATGCGACGCTGTTGACAACACTCTTCCCGTACAGTGTTACTGTACTGAGAGTCAAACCATGGACAAGGAGAGAACCGCTGGTTGTCATCTGATGAAGAAAGACCTCCACCAAGATGACCAAATATGGAATAGTTTTGAATTGTTAAAAGACGTCACCAAACTTACCATCTCCAATACCAGAGGCATCGCAATTCCATACATCCCAACAAACGCCCTTAAATACATGGAAAAATTAATGAAAGTCGAAATCAAATACGGTAACATTGATAAAATTGAAGCATTCGCCTTTGCCAATTTGAGCCTTATAGAAGAAATAACCCTAAGCGATAATCAAATCAAAATATTAGGGAATCATGCGTTTGCTCATCATAGAGACTTATCAAGCATTGGCTTGGACTCCAACCAAATAACTGAGATCAACAGGGACGTATTTGTTGAACTGCATTCATTAGAAAAACTGTTTTTGACAAATAATAAAATTACGACGATACACGATAGAGCATTCGTGCATTTAATCAATTTAAAAGAGCTGGAAATGGACAGAAATGGTCTTTTTAGTTTGAACAGCGAAACTTTCTCGGGATTAAGAAATTTGCAGAAATTAGACCTTAGTAGTAACAGCCTTGAAGTAATAGGTGATAACACGTTTACGCCTTTAGTAAATTTAAAAACGCTGAATCTAGAAGAAAATAAAATTCAGATGCTGGACGAGAAAGCGTTCAACGGCTTAGGACAATTGAACGTCTTGAATTTGGCTCACAACAAATTGGTGAACATCGAAAATGTAAGAACCTTTGAAGGGCTGGCATCTCTATTCATTTTGAGTTTGAAAAGCAACCTGCTCATTGAGCTGAAGCCGCAAGTCATGTCACCGATACTGAAGAATTTCTACGGCAACACGAGCAACTTAGATGTGGAAGGTGAGATATTCATAAATCGTGATTTTTTCTTTTTAAACGGCTTATTAATTTAAAATTACCGACAAATCTATTCGTTTATGGAAAAAAATCGGGCAATCTATTGATACAGTTTTGTGATGCTATCATACTCTTTATATTTCAGTCCTGTATAATAAAGAAAGGGCTACTTATAGCTATTCCAGAGTTCAAAAACCTGGCATGCTGTTGTAACTGATTTTTCCTAGGTGATATTGTGTAACGGTAACCCCATCCCCCCATGAGAAATGCCATCAAGGTTATGATGATATGTCTCTTTACGGTATCTCTATGTATGGTAATGTCTTTCATACAAAATTCTAGTTTTGCATAGAAGTAATCTTTATTGCTTTTTTTATTTTCAGACAACAACTTCCCTTGCGACTGCCGCTTGGACTGGTTCATGTTACTGATGAACAAGACACAAAATAACTATCTGAAGCACGCTACAGAAAATCTGAAATGTACTCCCGACACCAAACTGAGAGAACTTTGGACGAAAACCGAAGAGACTGATAAGAATACGGCTCAAGTATTCGAAGATGAGTCGCAAGTCCAAAACGCTGACTATGAATACTACGACGATACACAACTCAATGGAAAACTCTTTTACATTGATATTCGAGATTTAGCAAATTGCACTAATACTAGCGGTATACCAACTCGTGTACTTCTCTCGAATGTTGCTTATAAAACAAAAGAAATTGAAACAACCACCATGCTAACAACCAAAGCAATTACTAGTCCAGTACCTACTACGAAGTCTACACTTACCACAGAATATGAAATGCTGCGGTCAACT
Organism: Orthosia gracilis; assembly: GCA_947562075.1. Lineage (NCBI taxonomy): Eukaryota > Metazoa > Arthropoda > Insecta > Lepidoptera > Noctuidae > Orthosia > Orthosia gracilis. Next base: position 41,332,940 of record OX387265.1, on the reverse strand, counting down.
CAATCAACCCCCAAAGTTATAGTAGACGAAACCACGAAACCCAAAGAAGTTAAAACTGAAAAACCAAACGAAGTTACTGTAACTAGGAATAAAGAAACCTTTACAACTGTCCGTCTTGTTACTGTTTCTGCTAAACCTGAACATAATTTTGATCATGATATGGCGTCTGATGAAGCAAGGCCTGACAAAGTCAAGGATCATTCTCACAGGAGTATTCATGAAGAACCGAAAGCTACTCCTAAGATGAACCACAACAGCGCTAGTAGTAATGTAATCAGTGTGACATTAGTATCTATGACTTTATGCTTTAGACTGTATTTTTATTAAAACACTAATATATTGTTAGATCTTTAGTTTTTAATGTTAAACACTCTCTCACAGTCATTAAAATAAATAATTTTAAGTTCAAAACTGTTTTATTACCTTGATTAGTTAGTAGATAAAGTAATCTGTGTGTTAGGAGTAACCAGTCCGATTCGACGATGGCGTTTATGTATCAAGTAGATTGAGTAGTCTGGCTTACAGCAATTAGCCATTATATATACGGCTATGGCAATATCATTTAAATACGCATTAAATATAAAGTCAATATTAAATGAACCAATAAGATAGAGGATTTGAGGCTATTGTTACAATCCTTGCTGTAGATTGATGATCGCAGGTTATAGTTGAATTTATGGACTCTGCATACAGAGGAAATATTGTCCAGGCATGGGTGCATACTGTCATCTGTTGTGCTATAATAGTACTACTTTACCATAATTATTCACGGTTGGCATTTTGTTTTGGGTACTGTAAAACGTTTTGTTTATTGTTATAATCATCACCCTTGCTGTAGATTGATGATAGCAGTTTATAATTTGTACCTAGTTATGATATATTGCACTACTGTTTCTGTTATCTTCAACAGTGATATTAACTATGTGGGTGGCTTCAGGCATACAAGTAGTGCCAATTCATGGTTGAGAATATTAGGTGTGTTGTTCTTAATGTTGTGCCTATATGTAGGTGAGTCTTTAAGTCAGGAGTGAATACGTGCTTCATCGTCGACCACATCATCGCTTACCATCGGGCAAGGTAGTGGTCAAACAGATTTATGGAATGGTGATTTAAAATTCACAAATGAATCGAATTATATAGGATGGGCAAAAGAAGTGGATCAAACGAAACAGGGTGTTATTAAGGGCTATTTGCAGAAAATGAAAAAAAGTTTTTGTTGCTCCTTTTCATCCCTTCATCGAAACATGGGGGCTAAAGTGCACTTCGCTTCATTATTGTAAGCGCACATGGAGTATTGCATTTTATTGTCTATAGTTGCCTGTTAATAATTATGGAACTTCATAACTCCTTCAATATGGGTATCAAATGAAAGGGTTTGACTAGTAGAATGAAAAATTCCAAATCTAATATGGCCGCCGGTACAAATGGGTGGTTTTTATATATTAAGTCAACATCATCATAATTATTTCAGATAAAAGATGTCGGATTCGAGGGTTGACTTCTTTCTCGAAGTAAGTCCTACCTAACGGGACCATTTTACTATGATTTTTCCATGGTGTCTGAAGTAAAGAAGAGCACCATCCCATATCTTTTCATGCGTATCTTAAGAGGCAACTAAGGGACTTACTAGAGAATGGAAAGCAGCATTCTCTGTGCACGGTATCTATCTACAATACTGAGATCGCTAATCCACCTGCCAAGCATGGCGATTATGGAAAAAACCCACCAAGAAAAACACAAAGAAAAAATGGCCCCTAGTGCCCGGCAGCCTCTCTACCCTCAACTACGGTAGGACATACAACACGTGTACACTCCTGACCAACAAGAAGATCACCGAACTCGAAGAGGAATTGAGCGGGGTAAAATTGAGTATTATAGGGTTATCTGAAGTCCAAAGAATAAAATAAAATAATCAGTTAATATTTTTGTTTGTATATCAATATATATGTATATTCACTCTACTCCTGTGCATTAATCATGTAAACATATGTATACACTTACACTTACACACACAGACACCCCCACACACACACACACACACAAAATTGTTAAATTGTTTAGTTTACCTTAATTTCTTATTTCTCTTTGACTTGTAATGGTCCTAAACTCTTGCTTCTTGCTAATTTAGGTTACCTAGTGCGCGATGCTCATTCTCTTATTTATAATTAATAAAAAAAAAGAGAGGTGGCCGCACGAAGACACAGGACCTCAAGCCCGTGCTTTGGACAAGTATCTCTCAGCAACAGTGCTGACATCTGCATACCCAAAGAAGCAGGTCATTTATGTGCACCAACAATAATATCGCTGAGAGTACCGACCCCTGAGGGAACCCGGCATTAATAGCCAATTGGTCCGATGAGCAGCCATATATAACTACTCGAATGGACCGATCCCTCAAGAAGTCTACAATCCAATCACACAGACCACTGGGCAGAAGCTTACCGATAAGGCTTTCGTTCCAGACCCTATCAAAAGCCTTTGGGATGTCAAGGGTGACGGCAAGCGCTTCCTCGTGCCTCTCGATGGCCTCACTCCATATGTGAATGGCATACGCAAGAAGATCCCCAGTAGACCGATTTCGGCTGAAGCCGTATTGGCGGTCACTAAGGATGTGGTTAGCTTTTAGGTATGCCAGCAGTTTGCTATTAAGCACGCGTTCCATACCGTTACGATATATGTATGGACGCTACAGATATGGGTATGAACTTGGCCGGGTCAGCTCGACTGCCATTCTTAGACAAGGACTGTTCGTTAGCTTGCTTCCAAACAATCGGCACTTTTCCAGCGAACGGCGGATTAAGCGTGTCAAGATCGGAGACAGTTTAGGCGCATAGGTTCTAAGAACAATGCTGGTATTCCGTGAGGGCCGCCAGTTTTGTTCACGTCGAGGTTACGCAGCACCCTATGGACGTCCATATGATGGATGCGAATGTCCGACATACTTGTCTCGCATCCATCAGGTGAAGGAGGGGGACGCGCGCCATCAGGATTCAGACGAGAAGATTCCACAAAAAGAGAGGCAAACAAGTTTACGTTCTCCTCAGCGGAGTGGGTCAGCAACCCGGCGGGTTTCAGCAGTGGTGATAATGAGGGACGGCAGATGTTCCATCTGAAGGACTAAGTGCGGAAACCAAATGCGTTACATAGAGAACAACATAGAGGGACTGCAAAAGTTCGATTCAACCGATTCAGCCAGGGACCAAAACGCTTTACTACCTGCTGGGTAGGAAGCGAGTTTGATATCTATTAGCCAAAGTGGTCGAACCCGAGCCCTTCGCAACCTACCAAACTTTTTGCAAGACTTGGCAGCCCTGTTGTAGGCTTTTTTCCTCTGACTCACGTCACTTGCTTTGCGCGTTCGAGCGTCGACTCTGGCATGGTACGCCTCATGTTGAAGCGCATCGGTGCGGTTACACTCGGCGCCAAACCAAGGTCCGTCTTCGCTAGACATTGTTACGTCAGAAAACGGAATGTAGAACTCCATTCCCCGACGCAACATGTCTGTCACTGCGTCCGCGCACGAAGTAGGATCGGCCGAAGAAAAGCAAGTAGGCTGCCAAGGATAGTATGCGAAGAAAGATCACATCCCATCCCAATCCGCTGACTTGTACCGCCGCCATTCCCGCCAGGTGCCTCTTGGGCTGAGATCGGGCGGGGAGTAGACGGATACAGACTTCACAGACGGAAGTGGGCCAGTGGTCGGAAGTACCCCAAGGTGGAGATACCGAAACCGAGTAACGATCTGGATCTGTTCAGCAGAAGGACCAAGCAATTAGCCGTATGCAAATCAACATCCGGCACCGTCGTTGCCCCCTGGACCATCTGAGTGAGATTTAACTCTAGCGCAAGCTTTCGCGTCTCTCGCCCACATTGGTCAGTATACTAGTACGGGAAGAGCCACTCTTGGTGGTGGGCATTAAAGTCCCCCAGTATCACTAGTTGGATAGCAGGGTACCGAGATATCATCAGCCGCCTTACTTAGATATTGTGTAAGCCCGGTTGTCTCCTGCTCTCCGCTGTGCGTCTTTATCGTCCACGATTTCCTTGCGAATAGCGTGATGAAGATGAAGAGTGTCGACCAAGGTGGTGTACCTTATACTAAGAATATCCTCAAGATATTTGCTGAAGGTTATATAGGTCTACACCCCAACCTCGGCACACCCCAACGACGAAGTAGAGCCGATAATGAGCCGCAAGTGGGGAAATTTGTTGTTGAACGTCAGAATCACAGAGATCACCTTCTGACCAGTTTTGTGGAGAAGATCTAAATTATGAACTCCTTCTTGAGAAAGCGTGAGCACGGGAATTGGACTTAGCAGAGCCCCGATAGTGCAATAAAAAATGAGAGCGACTTCATCATGTCAACCAAGAAGCAAATGTTCAATGTTGTTTCTGTGATCAATTCTGTGAAAACCAGAAGCAATCACCACATGGTAAGAAGCCCATTTTACATATTTATCAAGCTTGAAAGGTTTCGAATGATGAAGTTTATCTACACTGCGTTCAGCACAGATCCAAATCCAGAACCCAGAGAGCTTTCAACTCGAAACGAACCTGGACTAATTAAATGATAGGTTCGTGGAAACTGTTCATATGGTTGGGTTATGGTTCGTATGGTGAGTTTTCAAGACCAATTATACGGAAAAGAACAAAAAGCTCTCTGATCCTACTCTCAAGGTCATAAAGGAGAGGCGTGATATAGTCCTGCAGTTTGCATACGAGGCGTGCAATTACCGGCAGATCAATAGATAGATCTCTAAGTCCTTGAAAAGCGACCTCAGTCGCTTAAGTACCGAGCATATTAAAGACGCGATTAAGCGGAATAAAGGGTCCAAGGTATTTGCTAGAGATCTGACAAAAATGCACCACTACATAAATGTATCTTCGTGTGAACTTATGCTATGATCTTTAATTTTTTTGTTGTGCTTAATGCATCTCAAGAAAGGTGTCCCACTAAAATATATCTTAAATTATCTTAACTTAGTAGTGCACGTCACGCTACCATGCCAGTCCGACTTCAGGATCAGACCTCGGAATCTATCCTTCTACAGCGAGGAGGGAGACAGGGAATTGTCATATCTCCGAAACTGTTCACCGCTGCACTGGAGTATGTCTTCAAGGTTCTAGACTAGAGGGCTAGGCATCAACGTCAATGGCGAGTTGATCACTCACCTTCGGTTTGCCATCGATGTAGTTGTCATGGGTCAAACCATGGAGAACCTAAGTGCAATGCTCGATGACCTTAATAGAGCTTCCGAAAGAGTAGGTCTTAAAATAAACATGGACAAAACAAAGGCCATGTTGAATGCCAATGTAACACCCACTCCTATCAAGATCGGAGTAGAATCTGAAGACATAATATATCAAGTAACGAAAAAAGAACTAAAAACTTGAAAATAGAATAGCTAAAAAAGGTTTTAAATTAAACGGTTTTATTGTAAAGAAAGATAATGTTCTAAAAGCTAACAATAGTATATTATGCAACTAGTGAATAAAGGACGGATTTAAAGCGAGGGCCATTGATGAATCACGAACAAGTGAAGGATTCTAAAAACTGAATCACGACCGTAGGGAGTGATTCATGATGATTGAATCACGAGCATAGCGAGTGATTCAAGTGTTAGAATCCTGAGCGACGCGAGTGATTCATGGTCCTCGATATAAATCCGTTTTATTCAAGAGTTGCATACTATATTTTATACCATGACTACGAGAAAAAGAAAGATTTAAGCAAAAAGCACAAGGGATAATAATAAATAAATAAATGGTTAATTACCTTAAAATTTTAGAAAAAATGAGAAACCTCAGGGTTTCACATTTTTTGTAAATTTAAGCTGAGCTAGTGTGTTTCAGACGCCAGTGACCACCTCTGTTACGTTACATAATTATAATTGATTAAGCACCAATGCAATTAATATTAGAATTACAATCTAAATAAGTATTCACTAAATATCCTAGACCAAAATCAACATCATTATTAAAATCCTAAATATAAACAAACTCAAAATTAAATCGACAAAGGAGTTTGAAAATCGAATATTCTTTGCACAAGAAGTTTGCATCGAGTATTTTATGCGCAAGGAGGTTGTATAGCATTGAGTTGGAGGTAGAATATGTATTGATGTGTTCTAAATTTAAACACCAAAACAGTGATTAAAAGTGCTTTTTATTCACTGTTTTCAGTGAATAAAATAAGCTTTTTAGAGGGGGAATGGTATAAAATATTTTGTAGGTCTTAGTTCCCCGATTACTCTAAGAAACTTGAACCGGTTTGAAAAAAATCTTCTTTTGTTTGAAAAGGGATATTAACTTCCCAGGTGTTCCCATGGTCATCAGGTCGGGATCGTATGGTGGGATCATGGAGAAATCGAGGGACCTCCTCAAGTATTATAGGCATACATTATAGCGATTTTGGTATTTCCATCAACAATGCAATCACTTGCACTCAGAAAGTATCATTTGGTAAAGTGCAACTGATGAAGAAGACCACAGATGGCCACTGGAACTCCTTAATACTAAGTATGTTACGGGTATAAGATATCTCGAATAGTCAACCGACTATGATGAAGCAAATACATATAAATAAATGGTACTGATGAAAATGGTACCATCCGAATGATCTGATGATGAAGCCGGAAGGTAGGCTCTGGAACTCCGAAATAAAACAATGTATCTTGGTCTTGTTTGGGTTTATTGGAATCATCATGAGATGCACTTTGGCTAAAAATGTCGGTGTCAAAAAAAGGAAAACCATAGGTACCAAAGACACCGACTTCGGACAAGAAAGTTGTTTTTGTTTTGGAAGTAGGTTTGATTTTTTTGTTAAAAAGTTTTTTTTACTATAGAGATTGTGTATTATTAACAACCTCTCGTTAACGATAGGAACCCAGTTAATTTTTTTTATAGATTTTGAATAAAAAGTATTCACTGTTATTTAATGAGGGCTGTTTTTTTAATTTTCATTGATCCAAGACTTAAATGCTGTTTATTTAACCAAAGAGTTATTTTTTTTTTTGTTGTCTTGTTAACACGCTAATTGCAAGCGAGGATTATTACTCTGCCTATCGTGTTATGCTATAGAAGGTCGATAAGCCTTTGAAGTAACTTTGGACCAGTGCGACGAAGGCTTATCGACCTCTTACAATAGGTACTGCTTACTACTACATATTATTATAATAAAAAAATAATTAAAAAACTAAAACACGACTACTGAAAAATCACGCTCTAAAAAATATGAAACAAGAAAATATTCCCGTAAATTTACCGTGGTCGTATGCTACTTTACAGAATGTACCTACTGTTTTGCTACGGTAGGTGGCATACGACCACGGTAAATTTAAGGGAATATTTTCTTGTTTCATAACTTATTTTTTTATTTAAAGTATTTTGGAGTTTTTGCAGAGCCTGATGGAACAAACACTTAGCGACGTCGAGTAGGGTAAAAAATTAGTTTTCATATATACATACACACATACCGGTCAAAAGCATAAACCTCCCTTTTGCTTCGCCGTAGTCTGGTCATAATTGGCTCAGTTTTAATTGAACATGACGAATCAAGTTTGTCGGAAAAACTGGGTGGGGACTCTTTGTGGAGGTGGTTGTGGGTTTTTGTGGCCAAAGCCGTCTTGCATCGACTACTGTATGTCAATGAGGAAATGAATATGAATAAGGATTAAAATTTTAGCTTCGTAGTGTACCAGAGCGAAATGCCTATATTTACGTCCGCAACACGCTGAAGATGTAGCAGGGGTTTTATAGGGCTCTTATCCCAGCGAACGTGTTAATAGTAAAACGTATAAAGTAAAAACTCATCATCGGAGTCTGAATCCATTTTCTACTAATTCAACATACGTCTTTATGAGTCCGCATCGAACGAGAAATGAAAGTTATTTGGACTGAAGCCGTGAGTGACCAAAATTACTGCCGTCCCTCCATTTGATTTACTAAATGGACTAATCTTGAATGCCCAGCTTATTTATAATGGTTTAAACCAACCTGAAAAACTGAATTTATGGACACTTAGTATAAAGGAAATAATGTTCAGGTGTACTTGTATACCGCCACCTGTTGAGATATTACGGTTTTACAAAATCACCACATGTCACGTTTCGAATTTCGTCCTAAGTTCTGTTAAAAGATGGCGCTAAGTTACGCATTTAACAGTGTGTTTCCAATAGTGTTATTAAATTAATACAGATGGCATGACAATCATAATCAGGGCAAATATTGTTTTTTCTAAAATAACCAAGAATCTTTAGGTGAAGCCTGAATAATGTCTGTTATGTATTATGTATTAAGTTTATCCATTAATAAAGATTTTTGTCGTTTTATAATGTTACACCTGCTACAGTGTGCTAACATTTTTTAAACCAAAGATTAATTGAAAAAAAAATATATATTTATCTCGATTTCAAAATACTGTGACTATCATAATACTTATTGTTGTATGGAGGAGGGTGTCTGAGATAGGTAAGGCCCTGTGTTACAGATCATCCATTTTACCTTGGAATAATTAACCATGAAATTTAAGTTTAAAGAAAAATATAATTAAATTAAATTACATTAAATTCAATCATTATACGCAACAAGGCCCAGTTTTCGATCCAAAGTTAACTAAAAAACTGGGCCTCAGTCTGTCTACGAAACTAACTACCACTACGGTACATTAAGTTGAAATAAATCAATGAATGTGCATGTGGCATTAATCTTAGGGTGATATTTTTCGCCTTCCATTATCAGCCGAGTGGATATCATTTTTAACCAACTTACCAAAAATGAGGAGGTTCTATGTTCTACATTATGTATAATTTATTTTAATGTATATTCTCCGATGTCTCCGTCAATTGTGGACCGATTTTGAAATTATTGTTTGGTTCGAAAGAGTATGTGCCGAAAGATCTGATGAAGAACTTCGGAGATATACTACTCTTCAATCAATAACGGCAAATCTCTCGGGATTGCTGCAATCGCATGTCTGTTTATTGTTTATACCATTTCATAACATAACATCACGCCAGTACGCTCTAAAGAGGTACGCAGATGTGTAGGTACAGTTCACCTTGGTACGCTCTCATTTCACTGGTTATGTTCAGTTTCATGATATTCGGGTAATCTATTCTGGGATTATAGGTACTAACGTAAATACTTACCTATTAGGTACAACTAAAAAGTAAAAAACTTGTTTACCATAAATAACTTTATTTTTGGAAGTCGGTGTCCATAACGCAAAAAATTGGTACCTATCAAAGACACCGACTTCATAAATCATAAAAATAAAGTTATTTTTCACTTTGTAGTTTTGTTATTTGGAAGTTTGTAGTATTTTTTGTAAAAAAGCTTTTTTAAGTACGAATACGAAACAATAAAATGTCAGGAAGTAGGTAATAGGTATGCAGCTGGTACGACCTCATCGTCATCATTCGTCTTTTTAATCTTCCCACTGCTGGGACACAGACCTTCTCTTAGTGAGAGTGTATGAGCCGTAATCCACCACGCGGGTCCAGTGTGGGTTGGTGGATGACACATGTCTTCGAATGTTTGGTTCTAGGACGTGCCGGTTTCATCACGATATTTTCAGAACCGTTTTGAGTGCAGTGGTGATGAAATAATTTACACAAAGTAAAGCGCCTGGGTTCCAACCCACGAACTGCAACTTGTTAGTCGCGGTACTCTCTCCGGTACGACCTACATTATAAATAATTTACTTACACTTTAATAAATCACAGCCAATTGTCAGCGACAATCAAAGTTTGCTGTATGTGCATACGTAGTTCTTTGCAGACCTAAACCTTTGACATCCCGCGATAAAAAAAGTGTATCACATACAGTGTGTTTGATTTTTCTTTGAGCAAGTGAGATTTCTGAGTATTATAAACAAACGTAAAAGTCTATAAATAAGATTGTTTGGATTCTTCGTAGTCAATCACACCTTAACGATCAAATTTAAGTAAGACTTGGCTTGGTCCCGTCTAATTTCGGTAGGTAGTCAATTTCAATAGATTTTTGACTTTTTAACAATCGTAAACGCTGATCTAAAGAAGAAAGAAAAATAGTCAGTTTGTTTAGGTCCTCTGAGGCTCTATCAAGGTTTAATTGTATTCGCGAAGGCGATGAACGACATGCCAAAATGCAAAGGATTGATCACGAAACATTGTGATAGCGATTGACATAATTTTTGACATTTTTCCGATCGCTATTTCGACGCTTTCGTTGACAGAATGACACTTTTATAGAGCGTCTGGTAGCGTCTCGTATTGGCACAAGCTAAGAGTTTGAAATGTGCAGCCAACATTTTGATAGCAATAGTCTTAAAATTATGTTACCTATATTTATTTCTGATATACATGTTTTAAAACAATCAGACAATTGAAAACCTGAAAGTTTTGGAGTAACGACCGCTTACCACTTGGTGGACCGATGACCTGGTGAAGGCTGTGGGCATCTGCTGGTTGCGAGACGCACATGAACAAGTCGTTATGGCGACGCTTGGACGCAAGTACAGTTGTGGACGTCTTTCGCAAAAATGATGATGATACAATTTTAAATCAAGTCAGCCTGTATAACAAAACTGCTTATTGAACTCTTTAGCGAGGTTTTTACCCGACCATAAACAATACTACTTACGAGAGTATAAATGTTATGTTTGCTTAATAAGTTCATTTAGTACCAGTGTGGCACCTCGTTACAACGATGAAGTGCATTATTTTCGCTGCGTTTTTATTTGGTGAGTACTTCTTTAGTTTTTTCATTTAAATAATGATAGAAAACTTATAATTTTTTTTATTATGTTGCTGGATAGTTAATAGAAGTACATTGCTACTTACAGTTTTTGACTTCACTGTTCTTTGTTAGTTATAACCTCGTGTTTTATTTAATGCCTTTTAGGTTCCACTGCAGGGCAGTGAATGGCCTCTCCACTGTTTAAACTTCTCGTCGTAACGCGACAATGAATCATTATTTACCTTAAATATCTAGTTCATCCCGCTTCATCTGTATGTAGTCCTGCCACGTTGTCACTACTCCGCTCTACAAACGAAACAATGACCCTTAACCTAGCTAATTGTTGGTAATCTAATCAAGGCCAACACTTAAGCTTTAACGTTACGTCTGCTGATACTGAATAAGCTTTAACGTTACGTCTGCTGATACTGAATAAGCTTTAAATGATTCTTCTGTTTTATATAAATAGTATTTCGTCGTCATTCAAAGCAATTCTTTTTCTACAGGTATATTTCTGCCAACAACATACAGTCGCCATGTGCAGTTCTATAGAAAAGACTATACGTACATTGAGGAGTTTGACGCTTTTTACAAAGTTCACTGGGACGTCAGTGGAAGAGCTTGGAGTGCCGCATTTTTCACTTGTGATGACGAAGGAGCTACTCTATTCTACCCGAAAACACAGGGAGAGTGGACTTTGGTGAAGAATTTGACGAACAAAATGACTGATCCACCTAATGTGACAGACATCTTCGTTGGGTTGCACGATGAATTTGATTTAGGAGAGTTTATGACTGTCGACGGTAAGTGTTTATAATTAGTGGCTTTAACAAAACACCATACTTTCCCTTCACCTTTTAATGTATCTACCTACACAGTATATATAGGTTAGCTTATGTCCTTATGGTCGATCTCATGGAAAGTGCCAAAGAATTGTCATCATTCTCTGTCACTCTCTAGGGTTTGCTGTAAGACAACTCAACACTGAGTTAAGCTCGCCTTTGTACATGTACTTTATTATCACATTGTATTAAATATTATTTTTAGTGTACAATAAAGAATTAAAGATGTTTTGCCAACATTAGGGTAACGTGTAAATATTATAAAATGTTTAATATGCATTTTTTTATTCAAACTAGGTAGTAGGGATATCAAAGTTAGAGCATGAGTATAGCGCATAGTCTTGGTGGTCGGATTCTCATTTATATTAAGTTTATGATTGCTGACTCCTAGAATATTTCGATCACATGATCAAAGAAGCTGTGTAAAATGCAGCTAGCCATTTGTTTCTTCCTAAAGTAACGAAAAATGCCCAAGCCCAACAGTGACTAAGTTTGCAATAACAGTACCTATTTTAAAATTGAAACACTCCCATTCCTGCTCTTATTCCATGTTATTTGAGGTGCAGAACATTTACTTCCCATTCTAACCTATCAACCGTTTTGCTATCATTTACCCCCTTTTCGTTCATTTATCCCCTTTTCATCATTCCTCACCATCCACTATCCTTATCATACAACAAATAAAAAAAAACGTTTTTCAGGACACTCTACGCCATATCCCATGCCAGCCGAAGACAACCTTCAGCCACCGCATGATAACTGCATAACTATGAACATAGACACTGGGATCTTCAATGTAGACAGTTGTTTGAGAGCCCCTGATTCGCCGTTACCATTTGTGTGCAAGAAACTCGACGATGAGTCGTGCCCGACTGTTGACAGCGGTAAGTGGAATTTTCCTGATTTTTTTAAGATTTGGATGTTATAAATTTATCGCTAATAATGTCTCGCTTTATTAGTTCAGAGAGCCTAGACAAAGTGAAATTGTAGCAGTGATATTGACTGTCGGAAAATAAAAACTGGGTACCGTCATTCCCATTAGCCCTAGCATGAAAGGTCTCGATTTAAATGTTGATTCATAAGCCTCAGAATCTGATGGCAAGCGGCTCTGAAAGTATTGACATTTGGCTGGTTTAGTCAGGTTACTAGTGTCAATCAAAGAGTCATTTGCTCTTTGCGATACCTGTATCGTCTAAGACTAGATGATTGTGCAGACTTTAATTTTTCCTATAAACGATCGCGGTGACTTGTGGTATTTCGACATGAGTGCGTCTCTGCTGATTAAGCTTGAGAGGCTCCTCAAAAACTGTGTTCGGTATTAACCGAACACAGTTTTTGAGGAGCCTCTGCGCATATTTATTTCTTCAAGTTAAATATTAATTTAACTTGAAGAAATATCATCATGTGTAGAGCTACAGGTCTAAGCTCAAATGAATACCTATTCGCCAAATAAGATGTGCACGCTTTAACTATGCTTTTCTCCCTACTCAACTCTTCCACTCAACTTTCTTACCGTATTTATTTATTTATAATTATATACTTTGTTGTACACCAAGATTAAGACAATACATAAAGAAACCTTATGTCTCACTTCCACTATTTAAGTTCTTCAGATTCTATGTATCTGCGTTCTCCCAACAATTTTAATCTACTCTATCCTTCTCTAAAACCTATGAAAGATATGTATTAATCCCTAAAAATATTGCAGAATTGTATGAAATAAAAACTTGTAAAATTTTGTTTGGAAATTGTCATATAGGCCTCGCCAATAAAAAAATTCCTATTACAACCAACTTGATATTGCGGTTTGGTACAGAACCCTAAATGTGTGAAGTCCAACACGTACATGTTCCAGTCACAACGTTCCTGTGCCATCTTAGAACCTGCCCCCATACCGTGACGTGTCAAAACTATCATGGTGCGACTGCGAAATACATCTGTCCCTTACGTACACTCAAAATAACTTTGCTCTAATAGCTTATGGTTACCCTCCTGGTTACAAGCGATGGCCACATTATCGTCTGACCATGTCACAAGACAAACAACTTACAATGAGCATAACAATTAGCAATGCTTTCTCTCCGGTTTTATTTCCTATGCCTAACTTGGCAATGATATCAGTCTTATGGTCCTATTATGATAGCCATGATCATAAATAGATATTAGACAAAGTGATATTTATTTAAAACTTCATGCACACAAGTACACTGATGGATTTAGTGCCTTAGGCATTCTCTACCAGTCAACCAAGGGTGGTGAAGAGACAATATTGCAGGTGCATTGTTTCAACCACTGGATGTAATGGACTGCAAGAAAATCATAATAATAATATTCTTAAAATACACATAGAATGTGTCCAGGCATATAATAATAGTAATAATACTTTAAAGCCGTAAGGCATGGTTAACCTAAATACACTTAATTTTGTCGATAAAACCACAATAAAATTAATGTTATTTTTACGGCCATAACATAGAGAATATAAAAAAAATATTCACACAACACACAAAAGATAAGATATATTTGTATTGAGCCATATAATAGTCAGAAAATTTTAACACTGCGGTGTAGAATATTGCAGGTTTAGGTCAGCGCCATCTCTTGACTGACAGTGGAACTAATGTAATTTTCGTTGATGATTTCTGAAAAAGTGTGTTATTTTGAGACATCGTTTTATTTTTCCTGTAATTTTTACGAAAACTTCTATCACATAGAATAATTTCAGATTTTTCTCTATGCAAACTTCGGAGATAAAGGTGGGAATGGTATTTATATACATTTTTCGTCAAAAGTCGAAAACTACACTGCTTAAAAAATAAAAGGTTTGAGAAAGTGCAAATTGCGTACTTACATAATTATGTACTTTGAATGTTTAAGATCCCCTTACTGGGCTTACCTGTACTGATAAGAAAAAAAATCTTTCGTATTTGCAAAATAGTTGGGCGAACGTCATCTAAAAACTATTCCAAATTTCAAGTTGATAGCAGTAGCTAAGTTAGTAGTTCTTGAGATATCCAGCTGTGACAAACGGAAATACAGATTAAGACGCACCATTAGGGTTCCTTTTTATCTTTTTGGTACGGAACCCTAAAAAAAGGTCTATTCTACCATTGGGTTAATTCTGTCTGTAGATGATGATGAATAAATAACCAACTCGATTATAGTAGAAAGACAAATTGATTAATCGGCATTGAATTATAATTTCAGGTTACAAATTCGTGAAGGCATCAAGAAAATGTTATAAAGTAAACAAAAAGCCACAGGTCTGGCAGGAAGCTATGAAGACTTGTTTCATGGAGGGGGGAGTACTGGCAGTCATAGAAAACAAGGCACAAGCAGAAGAAATAAGAGATATGCTAGAACGAGACTCACAGTATTTCGTAGGAGTGAGAAGGCTTTTCTCTAGTACCGATTATTACACAATAAAAGGTAATAATAATTAATGCTACCGTACTTAAATTATAAATGTGAAAGTCTGTATGTATCTTTGGATGTTTGTTAAAAAATTTACGCCTTTTAATGGCTGGAATTGGATGAAATATAGGACATGCAGGACCCATAGCTTGGATTAGGACAGGATAATTGTATCTCTATAGTTATTGTCATGCATGCGGGTCAAAATCAAAAGTTAGTTTTGCTATAATTAAATTGTACGAGAGGATGTTTGACCGTGTTTTTTTTTGTTAAATTGTTTGAGTAATCATAATTGATTTATTTAACTTGTAGAATGTTCAACAATCTTTTTGGCAACAAAGCTAACCTTGATTTTTTCGATCCTCTATATTTATTCAGATTTGCATTGTGTCCTCAGAAAATTATGATTCCTTTTTCATCAAATACTCAAACTTTTAATGCAGATTTTAACAAACTATTTAATTGCTTTTACAGGTCAAAAATTCAGTGATATGTACCAAAACGCGTATAACAATCAAAATTATGACTGTGGAACTGTTTGGAATCGGGACAACGTTCTTTACACGGATACAACGACTTGTGACAACAGAGTTTCATTCATTTGTGAAATGGAAGTTGCTGCTTAAAAATTTTGCAATATTCAGGATTACTACCAAAAATTTTTAATTATCTTTATATATGATTTAAAGCAATACTGAACTACTGTTGAAACACTGCTTTGTTTGCAATTAAATGGTTAAGTCTTAAAAAATCTCGCAGTACCAATGAATTGTGTGACAAACCAGTGTTTTATAAACGATAGATAAAAACTGTTGTATAAAGACATTCATGTAACAGCAGAGCAGTTAGTCCCCCATTTATTATTCATAGAAATTCAGTCGCATCATGTGAGGCTATACCATTGTCTGTCTGGCAAAAACGCTGATATCACACTGTAGTCGCACCAGTGCCATCCATTTGAGCTCCACTGACTTGTGCGTTAACCGTTAGTCAAATCACTTTTTTTCTTCTTGCCTTGATTTTCGAAACATGCTAGCCTACTGATCGATGTTAATTTAGGTTTGATTTTTTTAAATAAAGCAATTAAAAAGTATTTTCGATTGTATTTTATTTAGTCTACGCTGACAATACCTATTTTATTAACCAATTTACCAAAAAGGAGGACGTTCTATGTTCGACTTCCTGTTTGTTTTTTTTTTGTTTATGTTCCTCGATATCTCCGTCAATTGTAGACCGATTTTGAAAATTCCTTTTTTGTTTGAAAAAGTATATTTCGAAATTGGTTCCATTTTAATTTGGTGAAGATCTGATGAAGAACTCCTAAGATATACGACAGAACTCTTCAATATATAACAGCAAATCTCTCGGGATTGCTGCAGTCGCAAGTCTGTTTATTGTTTATTCCATTTCATAACATAACATCACGCCAGTATGCTCTTAAGGGGTACGCAGATCTCTCATTTCAGCGGTTATGTTAAATTTTCATAATAACGGGTTATCTATTCTGGCGTTAAGGTAACTTACTAAACAAGTTGCCTATTAGGTAGGTACAACTAAAAAAAAAAAAACTTTTTTACAAAAAATACTACCGACTTCCAAATAAGAAAATTACAAAGTGAAAAATAACTTTATTTTTTGAAGTCGGTGTCCATAGCGCAAAAAAATGGTACCTACGAAAGACACCGACTTCCAAAAATAAAGTTATTTTTCACTTTGTAGTTTTCTTATTTAGATAGTCGGTAGTATTTTTTGTAAAAAGTTTTTTTGATGCATGTTTTTAACTTAGGTACTACTGCAGAAATTCTGAAGAATCACCGACTTTTCTATCATTTTATCATTATTATGTGACTAAACGAACTTACTTTAAGTGAAGTTCTATCATAATTATACGCAGCTCCTTTTCCGAGACATATTACGAGTAGTAGCGTGGGATCGTAGGTACCAACGCTATTAAAATTATTTTAAGACTAAAAAATATAAAAACTGTTCTCACTAGGCAACATTGAACTGTCATTTTGTTTAAAGCTTGTTATTTTAAACAACCCTATTTAGGGGAGAACTTCGGAAGAGATGGGATAGGAGACCTGTCTCGGAGAAAGAGCTGCGTATTATTACGATTGAACTTCACTTAAGGTAAGTTCGTTTAATCACATAATTATACTTACTCCTACTCTGATACATATTACGAGTAGATATTTGAAGTCAGTCAGGGTTGTTTAAGGGTTAATAAATACTTGGTTGTAAAAATAGTAAATTATTGATTAAATTCACAGAATTTTTGTTTCTCAATATCAATTAAGTAAGTTAACAAATTATGAGATCAACAAAATCAAGCCATATTATTCACAGTGTTACATATTACATCACTGAACGTTGGTTATTGAACCACCCGGCCTGTTATAATGTTTGGCTAAGGTGTCTGAGTTCCGAGACCACCCAGCTGTTTTCTGTATTTGGTCTATACTGATGCTAAATCTTTGAGTACCAGATGAAGAAGCATGTCTAGTGCTGTGTGTTGTGAAAGTATTTACATCCATTTAAGGCTTATAGTTTAGGTTGGAGCACTATGGTGTGGATTTTAAAAGGTTAGTATGAGCTTGCCAGTACCTCTTCTCAGTGGTTTAGTTCTATTAATATATCATTTTACAGTAGTGACAGGACAAATCTCAATTCCATTTTCAATAGTTTTAAGATGTAATAATGGCTGAAGGCTTTTTTTTGAAGTTTTTATTATGTCTGGAATATAAATCTGAATTCCATCATTAAGGACTTTAATGTTTTTCATATTAATTAAAGATAAAGTTTGCACTCTATGATAAGGTTAGGGTAAGAATAGTTAGTTTTTCTAAACTTATGTCTTCATTGGGGTAAAGATTTGAGTATGTTAATACAACTCCGGGGTCCGAAGTAAGATTATACTTTGGGGCAAATGGTTTTGTACGGTTTACTCCTCGCATGAATCGTTTAATCCTGTCGTCAGATCCAATTTCAGAACTAATTTACAGAAAAAGGGCTGATCTAGTAGTATTTTTTATACTATATGAGGCTCCGGATTCAAAGGATTCACTTAAAAATTTCAGAATATAGGGAATTGAAGCTTCATAGATGTCTATTTTACATTTTTTTTTTTTTTTTTTTTACATTTTTTATAGAATAGCCACCAAGATTTAAAAGATGAGTCATACTGTTTCGTGGAACTATTAGACAGTGAATTTAACATAATTTGAAGGGCTGAATTTGGTGTGCCTCTTCTTATGTATGGCTCGTTGTGAGCCGCCCTGCAGCCAGGGTAAGTTGGTGGTGAAGGGGGTGACTGTCTCTGTTACCCTATCTGTCTTGAGTTTATGAAGGCATTTTAATATTAATGAAAATGGGGGGAATGCACGAAAAAGGTATTTAGACCAGTCAAGAGTGAACGCATCAACTTGGAAGGCTTCAGGATCACGTTTCCAGGATAAAAATTTTTCATATTTACTGTTAATCTGGTTCCCCAAAATAATTGACTATTTTTACTATAAGCCATTTGAGAGAGCTCCCATTCAATGCTGATTTTTCTTGATTCTCTTTCGGCTTCATAGTTATCTTTGGTATTAATAAGATGTATAGATCAAAATATTCCTTTCTTCGCACCATTTCCATACATCTCTAGTAATACTATTTAAATGGGGACACTGAACAGAACATTAGAGCCCTAAAAATGCAGCTTTTAATTCTAAATAATTAAGTTCTTTTCTAAATCTGATCATGAATATGAAGCTTTATTTAGCTCACACAGCTCAACCAGAAGTTAATGCATCTGTTAGTATTTCTGTTTTATATTTATGTTGTTTTATTAGATTACATTTGTATGCATTCTTACTCCATCGATCAAATTCTGGGTGAACAATTTTAGGGGACATTATTGTATCATAACTATCATTTGCTCGTAGCAGGCCTAAATATTTATCTCTCTCTAAAATCTTGGTGTATACCCATATGGAACGGCTGGACAATATGAGCTAAACATTCCTAGCAATTGAGAGATTTTTCTAATTTGACATTGACTTTTTCTTTAAAAGTTTGAATTTTTCTAATATTGCAATTTGCTAAATGATTTGTCATGATGATGTTATTGTTTCTAATATAATGTACTAACTGGTTTTAGTTATTTTGCAAAAACAAAAGGTGCTGTGCTGTTTTTTCTGAGTCCCTGGCTTGATTGTTTTATTTTCTGTTATCTTAATTAGATAGCCTACAGCCCTAATTTTTTCAGCACAGTTTTTTCCTAAATAATGAATCATCTGGTGTCACTGCGTACGTACAGCATCTTGTACCACCTTGTTGACGCCAGCCAAAGCAAAAAAATCTTCTTGAAGAAGTGTCCTGATAGAAAATTTCAGCAGCTAATTTTGCAGCATCACTTATTTCTTTAACAAGGACTTTAATTTTTTGTTACCCATACCTTGCTTAATGATTTCCTAGTCAAGTCATGAGTTTCTCAGTTAGATTTTGTCTATAGCTGATCCTTTTATCCCTTCTATGGGTTGGATCTGAAAGTGAACCGATATTTTAGCATTCATTAAAGGAGCCACTGCTCTTGGGAAATGGGTATAATTTAGACGGTCACCAAATATATTTTTAAGACTCTAAGCTTAGGCACCAAATAAAATAAAGAACTCCAAAAAAAATCAATTGACTTTATTAAAAGGGCCCTAAAGTATACAATATTATGATCCAAAATAAATAAAATAACATCAGAAAAATCGCAAACCTCGCACAAATATTATTTTTGGTTCCTAAAATGGATCAACGGTCACCAAATTCTATCCAACTCAAAGATTAATATTACTACCAAAAATCTTACTCCAAAATAGTAAGTCGTCATCCAAAATACGGGTGTTTTCGTGTTTTTAACGAATTAGTCCAAGAGCGAGCGAAGCGAGCTCAGGAGCTTAGGGCACCCCGACACGGACAGGTTAGGTTCGAACGAGATGACGGGAGCTGAAGTGAGCGAGCAAAGCGAGCGAACTCGGCTCCCGTCATCTCGTTCGTGTTAGGTTACTTTAGACCCTGCGGACGGAAATAGGAGCCCCGCGCAGCGGGGCTCCGTCGACTATGTTGCCAGAGTACTAATCGTACTTGAACCTTGAACCTCAATATATTTAGCGAATTCCATATAACGATAAATAAGCGACGTACGTTTGGGAACCCCAGTATATTAATTGATATTTGGGAAATATTCTAGTGATCGTTAGCTTTTTTAGCCTAACAAAAATGACCAAATTAGAAGTCATGGTATTACATAATTGGTAACATCTAAGTAGTGACAATATATAATATTTGGTCTAAAGTGTATTTTAAAGGCGTCCATATATTTTTTTGGCAGTCAATAATACGAAAAAATGGATTTATTTCATAATATTTTAGGAAACGTTATTTGGTGACCATTTATCCATTTTGGTAACCGTTTAGAATTTTTTTGGTAGTAAAATAGGTACTTTTTTGGGCGGTGTTTAAACACAAGCCTTGGGAAATTGATAGGCGTATGCCATTTCTTAACGATGGCCTCTCGAGATTCTTTGACAAGTCCTGACTGTATGATTCTGGTCCAACGGAGGGCTAGTTCTGGTCAAATAGCTTCTCCAACTTCTGTAATTTTTTTACCTTCGTTTCCCAGGACTTGTTAGAGTTCTTCAGGTAGATTGTTCTCTGAAAAAATGAACATAAAATATATAGACATGTCTATTCGCTTTGTGATAGCTCTAAGTCAAAAGTATTCCAGTGTGGAAATGAATTTGTGGCATTGTCTATCCGCAGTGTGATAGCGCTTGTTAAGTATTTTGTGTGATTTGACACAGTGCCCACCCGCATGTAGTGGCGCTTAGGTGTCGATAACATATCCTTCTATTGGGATCACCCACGCGTTTGCAAAAGAACATTGTAGGTTTACATTATTAAATAAAATATGAATACCGTAACTATACTTATGTTTTACATTACTTTCAGTATCTCGGAACCTAAAGTTTTTTGTCTGAACTTTATTTTAATTATTTCTTATCTTGTTAGTATAGTTATTTTTCTTTTGTTTATTTATTGTATTGTTATGTTTAGAATGTTATGTATAGAAGTGTGTTGAGGTCGAGGAGATATTGTGGAGACACAGTGGTGTTGAGGAGTTAAGAATATTAAAGAAATGTTTTAGTTAGGTAGATTTTAAGGTATTTAATATTGGATGAGATGTTTCGAGTGGTAGTATAGTAAAATATTTTGATGATTAGTTTTATTGATACTGATTATAGATTGATTTTCAGATTAACCGAGTGAGAGATATTATAGGATAGTTAAAATGTTGTTGTCGTTATGTTATTAGAATATTCTTGAAGTAAGTGAGAACTTATATTAATGTTAATGAGTGTACATTTATAATGTTATTTAAAGACAGCTAAGTAATTGTGAAATTATGTTGAAGATTATAATATACAGGTTGCCAGTAGATATGTCGAAATTTTTAATTAACGGGGTGCAAGTAGATCTGTTGAAATTTATAATGTACAGGGTGCTAGTAGAAATATGTTGAAACTTTAGGATATGCAAGGTGTTCAGGTATATGAGGGTTTTAGCATGTGCAATTGATTGAGTGGGTGTGTTGGAATGAGGTTACATTTATCAAATTCATTTAAGTCCTTGGCTGAACAGAATATTTCATATTTGTTCTAAATTTTCAATCGGCACATGACGTGTAGAATGATAAATTCAAATAGTTGTTGCATAGAGGAAAACAATACAAGTTGTTGATTGGATACGTCAATCATGTTTTCAGGTTAATCGAGTTTTCACTTTCATAGCAAATGGTTGATTTTATATTAAGTATTTTGTGAGATTATCACGCCAGTGGTCAGGGTGATGAATTGACTTCTGAAAATAGCACAGTATACTTAGGCTTAACTTAGGATGCTAAGCTCCTGTGGGGCCCACATATAGATAAATTGTCAAAAAAGCTAAGCTCCGCAGCATATGCTGTTAGAAAAAATCGTTATTTAACTGACGTAGAGACAGCCCGTTTAGTATATTTTAGCTATTTTCATAGTGTAATGACGTACGGTATTCTGTTGTGGGGTAATGCCGCCGACATCCAGACAATCTTTGTTTTGCAGAAACGAGCTGTTCGATCAATTTATAAATTAAGCCCGAGACACTCTCTTAGAGAGAAATGTAAGGAGATTAATGTAATGACTGGGCCTTCTCAGTATATTTATGAAAATATAAAATTGTTTAAAAATACAGTGATATCCATAATTTAAATACTAGGTACAAACACAAATTTGTAGTACCTACAACAAGGCTCAAGAAAATAGGTGGGTTGTTTAGATGTCAATGTATACGCTTTTATAATAAGCTTCCAAGCCAAGTTCAAGAACTAAGTAAGTTGTGCCAGAAAGCGTTTTATACAATTAAAGATTACGTTGAGGACAAAAAGGCTTGAGATTGAGCTGCTCCAATTAATTTTGTTTTTTTTTATATTTTGCTCTGTGAATTTTTTAGTTTTCTTGCTATGACTCTTGTCATTAATATTCTTATATTTACTTTTTAAAGTATTATAATATTTTATTTTAATTGTTGTGAATGTGAAGATTATGTGGACCATTCTTTTTTTTTGTTTTTAATTTTAATGTTATTTAGTTTTTAATCATGGGGTGGCAGTTTGAGTAGTTTATGCGGCCAACCCGAATGTCCTTTCTTTGGTATTGTTCGTCGAATCGTTGAGTTTCTTAAATTCTGAGTTGAGCTACACGGTTATTGACAAATACGTGCACTGACTGGACAAGTCCACTTTGTCTGGTTGGTTCTTTCCTCAAAAGACCATTTCAGACATCAGTCTACATGGTCTTTACATGATCTAATCAAGATTTTGTCTGGACTTTAAAAGAGACTGTGGCCTCGGACCGTGTTTTTTTTTGGATTTCTTTCAATGACAAGATTATTTACTTTTTAAAAGAGCTCATAGGCCTTCTCCTGGAGGAGAAGGCCTATGAGCTCTTTTAAAAAGTTGCACTTTGTAGTTTTTTTATTAGAAAGTTGGTAGAGTTTTTGTGTAAAAAGATTTTTATTTTTCACTTTTTAGTTGTACCTGCCTAATAGGCAAGATTTCAATTGAATATATAATAACCGGTGAAATGAGAGATCTGCGTACCCCTTAAGGACATACTGGCGTGATGTTATTTTATAAAATGATAAACAATAAACAGACATGCGATTGCAGCAATCCCGAGAGATTTGCCGTTATTTATTGAAGAGTTCTGTTGTATATCTTCGAAGATCTTCACGAAATTAAAATGGGACCAATTTCGAATCATACTCTTTAAAAAAAAAAGAATTTTCTAAATCGGTCCACAAGTGACGGAGATATCGATTAACATACATAAAAAGACATATATAATGTCGAACATAGAGCCTCCTCCTTTTTGGGAACTCGGTTAAAAAACACTAGACTAACAAAAATTAGCCATTTAAACCTTAATTTTGCGCAAACGGTTCCCTGAAGCCAAAAATGGTTTTCACAAACCTGTAATATTTTTGAATGGCCTGTCCAACGATACTTTACACCATGGGATGGACGAGAAAAATAAAAAGCTCCACTTTACATGTGCAGCAGGAAAAAATACCATCTTTTTATTTTACCACTTTGTCGGCGTGATTAATATGTATATCCATGCCAAATTATAGCTTTATAATACTAAGAGTCTCTGAGATAAGCTGCGGACGGACGGACGGACAGACGGACATGGCGAAACTATATGGGTTCAATGTTGACTACGGAACCATAAAAAGAATAGGTAGTGTTATTTGTCCTATACAGCGTCCCCACTTACACTGGAACAATTAAAGCCAATAGTACATCTTTTATTTTCCTTCAGCGTTCACTGCTCTGCTAAAAGCTTAAAAAAGATTTGAGAGTGTCGAGATCCAACATTGTTAATGCAGACAAAACGGCCAATATTGATAAAATAAATTCTATTTATTACACCACGCCAGAATACTTTATGCTGTTGGACGATTCGAAGAACGTTTGCTTATGTTTTTACGATATTCACTCAAATCCCTAATATGATTCGATGGTTTTCAATTTCCCGCCTGTGATGTAGGCTTGCGTGATACTCACTATTATATAGTTCTATAGCAAGGTTTCTCAATCTTATGGCTACACCCCTGCTAAAGATTACAAACGACTGCGAACCCCTAAAATAAAATGACTAAATCTAGCTATAAAAGCAAATGAGGTTTTTTATTCTATTAACTGGTGATAAAAAGAAATATGTTTTTAATATAAATGTGATGAGTGGAATTGTTCTTTGTCTGTGATTGAGTCGATTGTAGGTAGGAGTTTATTTTAATCTTAATATTGATTTAACTTGAACCAAGATACTCAAGGCAAGTAAAATGTCAAGAGGTTCTAGACAAGTGATATTCTATCAACGAAAACGTCGCGAAAGCGATTGAGATAATGTCAAAAATGTATGGGACTGTCGAACGCTATCGAAATGTCAGGTGAACAATCCCTTAGGTTCTTTTTAGATTCGGTATCGCTGACACTTTGCTTAGAGCCTCAGGTGTGAAAATCAAAAGAAAGCGCAATCGCGCCATGGTGCCATCATACGTGTTGCACGCGCTTGCCAGCCATCCGGCCGTCATTACGAAATCTTGTCAAACCATCAAAAGGGTTCACATAACCCACTTTGAGAAACTCTGGTATAAAGTATGGCCGTATAATAAATATTGGAACGACCGAAACATGTTTTACTTGCCCCAAGGGAAATTGGGATCATCGCAGTGGGTTACCAATTAAGTCTTATATAACGTATTGTGTCTTTTCACACTTAAGTACTATAACTTAACATTATGACTGTATCCTGTGTTGATAGTAGGTTACAAAATAACGAAAATAATAAGGTAAATCAATTAATATTTTTGGTGCTTGACGTCGATAAATGATATACAAAACCACCCAGGTGGCTATTGTTGCAAGACTCACAGAAGGCCTGTGTTCCTTTCTGCATTTGCCTAAAATTAATAAAAGCGAAATAACGTCAGTGTAACCATACGTCTTCAAGGTTAAGGGCCTATATATTCCATATCGTTATGGAGGAAACTTTCTCCACTCTAATCAAATCAGTCGCCATTAAAGCAGAAAAAAAACTCCCACTAAACATAAAACTCTATTAAAGCAGTGGTTGGTAAATCCCGTATGTATCTATCCTAATCTGTTATATATGGAAAATATCCAAAACAATTTATTTTTTTAATAAACTCGCTCTAAAAGCCAAAAAACTATAAAATTTTACATAATGGAGACCTCACGCCACACTGTCGCCTCTAGCGGCGAATTCATACGATTCGAGTGGAGAAAATTACTTAGGATATAGGTTTCGTAATTATTTTACCTTTACTCTTTCACAATATTTTAAACGTGGTGATGATAGGTAGAGTAAGGCGTTGACCGAGTGGCTTTCAAGTACTGGAAGAAGAAGTATCGGTCGTCAGGCGGTGAGATGGGCAGATGACATTTTTACTATCGCTGGCAGAACCTGGATGAGGCTGGCACAGGAACGTGGAGACTGGCACAAGAAAAGAGAGGTCTGAGTTCAGCTTCGGGCTAAGTCGAGCTGTCGGTTATTTTATTTATTTATTTATAAGATACTTTATTGTACACCAAAAAAAACATACTGGACAAACGTTCATAATAACAAGTGTACAATGGGTGGTCTTATCGCACTAGGCAATCTCTTACAGACAACCTTTGGATGGACAGAGCAATAGGAGAAGAATTTAGGACTGTCAGTGTACAAATTAACGTAAATCATACACTATTTAGACATAATTACATAAATTACAAACATACAATATTATAAAGTATACTAATTTATAAATCAAATATAACAGAGACAAGAGAAGAATGAAAATTATAGTGAAAGGTAGTGCTCCTACACCATTTTCTTAAACGTTGGCAGTGTTTGAGCACGTCTTACTTCAATAGGTAAGACATTCCACAACCGAGCTGCTTGAATCGTGAAAGTTTTGTCAAAGAAGGAAGTGGAATGCATACGAATACTTAATTTTAAATTTTCCGATGATCTCAAGGATCTAGAATGGGTGTCACA
This sequence comes from Orthosia gracilis, assembly GCA_947562075.1. Classification (NCBI taxonomy): domain Eukaryota; kingdom Metazoa; phylum Arthropoda; class Insecta; order Lepidoptera; family Noctuidae; genus Orthosia; species Orthosia gracilis. The sequence continues at coordinate 41,306,830 of OX387265.1, read as the reverse complement.
GAGGAACTGAAAGCGTTCTTTGAGATAAAAAGGAGTAAAAGGATTAAATAGCACATTATAAAGCAAAGAAAGTATATGGGCAATCCGGCGAAGGCGAATAGGGAGCCATTTGAGCTTAGTGCGAAACTCGGAAACGTGATCAGACTTGCGCAAGCCAAATATGAACCTGATACAGAGATTTTGAAGTCGCTCAAGCTTGTCCAATTGGTCTTGGGTGAGATCATGATAGCTGGTATCAGCATAGTCTAGAATAGGTAGAAGAAGAGATTGTGCTATCGCAATTTTAGTGGTGATGGGAAGAAAATTACGAATACGTCGTACGTACGTACTTCGAGAACTGGAAGATTCTTTCGAACAATCGACATTCGAATTCATTGTTCCCGAAGTGTCTAGAAACTTCCAGAACTCTAGACTCTTCTAGAACTTCGGCTCGAACATTCTGGAAGTTTCTAGACACTAGGAAATACCATTCGACACGAAATTTCGAGTAGACTAGTTCCGCTCTTCGATACTAGATGGCGCCACCAGATACTACTTAGTTCTTCTACTTGTCACTAGAAGGCGTTGCCCTATTTTGGAACACTATTATATAATTAATTTATACATAATTTCGAGCATGATTTAGCATCTACTTATTGCTATCTATAGTTTTTGCTGCTATTTTGACAAAATATTCTATAAAATCTGTGCTGTATTTTTTATTTGTGATAAATCGTTAAAGTTTTAATTTCTAAGTTAAGTTTTCGTTCGAGTTCGTATCTCTCCAAGTCATAGGCCGGGCCAGTACAGATTTTTTTTGGGCTGACGACAGAGTAAGGATGGTAGCTATCGATAAAGTCGTCAAGATTTCGTGTGGAGGTAGAGCGATATAATGCTAAAAGTAAGATATTGTGAGATTTAACATTACAGATCAGACAACTAGCACCAGATATAGAATTAAGGTTCATTAACGATATCAGGTAATTCTGATTTTACATATATATAACACCGTTATTCTGATTAGTAAGTTTGCTTATGTGAAAGGAAACATATGGCAGCATAGTTTCTACATTTCCTCCTCTGGATGGGCAGAGGAGGAAATGTAGAAACTCTCAGCCAACACTCCGACAGAATCAAGACATCACATGAAATTTTTATTCTGGCCAGGAGCACAAGGAAGCTATCAAAACTACAATTTACACTGCGTATATTAAGGTGTATTATATAAAGTGACGCCTCAGTGACATTAATGAATCGACTGCATGCTCAGGTACACAAATAAATGAATCACTCATACTAAAGAAGTCAATATCATTTAAAGTATCAGAATCGAATGTTGATGTTTGATGTTAAGTGCAAATTGATTTCAACCATAGATATGCGGCATATGTGTATTTTAGTTTTGTGGATATTTAGTAATTCTGTTTTGAAACTTGCAAGTAAATTAATTAGAAATAATATAGTTAATAGAATGTACATAAACTTAGGTATGATATGAGTTCCCCCCCGGTGGATCTCCGCATCGTCGAGGTGCGGTGGCTCAGTAGCCGTGGCTTTGTCACCCACGTTGAAGCGAAGAGGAACCCGAGGAGGGGCCGCTCGTCAGGGCTTTTGCCGATTAAGCCGACGACTTAGCGGCCAACAAGTAGGTTGCGGTGCCGCTAGGTAGCAGGGGTGACATCGCAACTGAGGCGGGCCGCATTGTCGTATGGAGCATCCCAGGTCCCATACGATATCGCGGTTGACGGTTGGAGGCTGCGGCAGGAGAGGAGTGCCGGTATTACGGTGCGCCGCTCTCCCTGCCTTCCGCAGCCTGGACGGGGTCGCCACCGTCTGATGGCGGACGCGGTAGAGCCGCAGGGGAGTTCCCTATCCCCTCAGGCCGAAAAGTGTTAGGTGGCGGGGCCACTGACCAGACCCGTCACAGGGGGACCAAGGGTACCATACACGGGGTCGTCTGGCACCCAGGTGCTGGTTTGGTCTCTGGGGCGGTCACGGCGTTCAATATGTTCTGGTGCGCCGGTGATGGGGGATACTTCCCCGAGAAGGGTCCGGTGACGGACAGCCGCGGCTGGCTAGCGGTCAGTGCTAACGCGTGCCCGTGTTCCCGCCACAAGCGGCACAGGAGAACACCGCGGAGTTTTAGTGGGTTCGAGTCCCACATAACTGCACTATCTCCCCGTAGAAGCGCAGCATGAGCATTTCTCCACAATCTTAATGATATTATTATGAGGTAAGAAGGTATATTGATAAATAAGTAAAACATTGATATGTAAGAAGGTACAAGTACTTGAGTTTTAAGTAAACGAAAATTCTAATATATTCTAAAACCATACGATTAGAATAGAAATGAGATGTCTTGCGTTTATTTTGCAGGGGTAAGCAGTTTCTTAAGAAAAGCAGTTGATTTGAGAACAACGGAGTCCATTCCTTTACGTTCACGAAGAATTTTTTTTCCATTTTGCTACTAAAAAAAGTTACTAAAGTACTTCTGAGTTTTAACAAATGAAGAATAGTTGCCGCTGGGTGTGAGGGATGTGGTCAGTTATATAAACTGGTTTGACTTCACCGGGAACACCAATGTGTCCCGTATTCAGTTTTTCAGTAGATAAAAGACCTATATTGAACGTACGGCAGGCATACAGTATTTGATTCTTGTAGGGGAATTGCAACGATCGGTCTGTTTGAAGCTTTTTTTCTGGTCCAACGTTATACGTCACGATGTTGAGAAGGGTTATACGACGGATGAATGGTCTCACAGGTTTTTAGAACAATTGAAGTTAAGTCTCTAGCTGTTTCCTTCTCAATTGCTGGGATATTACTTATACATGATGATCTCGAAGCTGAACTGTAGATCTTGTACTTTATTTTCCAGATCCGGTATATAATTGCGCTGTTGACTGTTTTGTCTTTCTAATTTCAGTAGTGATTTTTTAATACAATCGTAATCTTGACTGAGAAATTCTACAGTTATTTCCCACAACTCCGACATTAATTTCCCAAGCAGGGCTTCTGGGTTAGTTTCCCAAGAGGTAAATAACGTCATGATGTTATGCTCGAAATTCTTCCATTCGCACTCCGGAGAGAAGTCTGGTCGAAGTCGCCCGCGAAGTAATGTTTGAGGTTTCAGGCTCCTTAGGATAGCCAAAAATGTCTGCAGTTTTGACTAAAGGCATTTAGTAAAAGATGATTGAGTCATCTCTTCCACGGATGCTTTGTTTCAGCGAGGGAGGGATGACAAGACAAGGAGTTTTTACGGCTTTGAGACTCCGTTCCGGTCACATACCGCTCAATAGCTTCGGATTTATGATGCGCAAAGTTAATTTGCCCAATTGTGTAGTCTGTGGAGTTATAGAAGACGAACATCACATTCTGTCGAAGTATATTCGTGTTGGGGTCCAAAGACGTCAAGCTTTTGGCAATAGTTTTAATGTAAGTTTTTATAATAGCGTTCTGGCTTCACTATTATCAGATGACCTTTATCATATTATTATAATGATAACAAGTTTTTTTTGGGACAATCCCACCGCATTATTTCCAAACCACTGCAACTCCTGAAAGCAAGAACCACCAGTAAAGCGCCGAGGCAATGAAGCTCGACGAAGTCCCGGCGAATGATTTACTGGATCCCGCAACGAAATTAATCAGAAAAGAATAACGGAGGAGTAGGAAAAAAAAATATAATTTCCACTTCCCTCTATATCAAGCAGGAGATAGAACAAACAAGGCCAATAGGCACAAAGGGTCGTTTAAAACTGGGATAAGCCCAGTTGCCTAGTACTACGGATAACAATTTTATTATCATTAATACAAATGGGTCCAAAGTGCTACAAGTACGTTGAAATGAGGCATTTATCATTATTTACTTCTCAGAATTTGATCCTTATTAGGAACACTATTGGATGGTAGAATAATACAGCATGTGTTATTTTTTTCCAAATTCAACGGGTTCAATGCCTGGCCTATACATATTGACTTTTCAGAAATCTAATGATGCAGTTTAAGTATTCATTAAAATCGGGTCCGAAAGTCCATGAATGTTTTTCGCTATACCTCATAGTTTCGGATTTAGCCATGAACGCTCACTCTGATAAGTCAACCTGTATATTTTTTGTTTTACTATTCCATGTGGGCTTCCGACAACTTGTTTATACCGACATTATATTGTGCAGTCTAGACGTGAACAAGGCCGGGGGAGATGGCATTCCAGCGAGAGTATTGAGGCAGTGTGCGCCTGCCAAAAGAACGGTGCCAAAATCATGGAAGCTTGCAAATGTACAACCGATCCGTCAGATAGCCATTACCCCCATTCTGACAAAGTTATGGAAAGGAACAGTAAATTGCTGACCTACCTTGAAGACAATGATCTTCTCAGTGTCCGTCAATATGTCTTTCGCCGGAGAAGGTCCTGTCCATAGCAGGCAACCAACAAAAAAGGTTGTGGCTAATTGAGAGCTGACAACACTTTTTTTCTACATTCTACACAAGATTTTCTTTCAAATGACGTTAGTTTTATTTAAAATCTTTATAGGTACAATTTGTCAAAAAAAAAACATTACAATTGTAGTTATTAGAGGCACTTGCGGCTAACTCTTGAATTTACACCCGGCAGCAATGTATTACATTTTTAACAATTATTCATTTGAAAACGTTTTACCATAAACCCTGGTTCCTGCAGATTTCTGCTTTCGGATCTTGGCTTTATGGAGTTTCTTAACTCTAGAACTAAAACCAGAGGTGTGCTTGACCGTTCTATTGATTTTAATTAGAGATGCACCGAATGTAGGTTCAACCGAATACGAATGTTCAGCCGAATATTCTGTCCAAAATGTACCGAACCGAATATTCGACCGAATCATTCGGTTCAATTCTGTGCGGTAAACAGGTTTGTACTCGTAGATTTAGGATTACAAAAATATTTGAATGAGACTTTATTATAACGTAGTATGAGTCCTTTTAGATGGTGGGCAAGAAATCAAGGAAAGTGTCAACTATTTTAGCCAGAATTTTGTTAACTTCTCCTGCTACCACTGTATACACCCTGAAATTTAATTGGTTGTTTTCCCGCGGCAGAACGACTTGCCTTAAGGAGTACTTTCGAAGTATAGAGTTAAAGTAAATAAATAACGATGTTTCTGTTTTAAAATAATTAAAAAAATATTCATCAACTCGAAAAAGTGAGTAACAATAGTAACTCTGGACGTAACTTGTAGGTACTAGGAACTACTCGTGTCACCACCTACAAAGAAAACCGATGCACAAAATAATGTCAAACCAAAATAAACTCTCGCACGTGGTGATACGGCATAAAAGTTTGCACGCAAAACAAACGAGCGAGCCACAAGCCGACAAAGCAAAGACCGATTTATTAAATGTTTAAAGTAAAATAAGCTCTCGCGTGTAATTATACGGCATAATCTAGCCCGCGCGTAACATGATCAAACGGAGCCGCCTTCGAACCTAATCCTTTCGACGGTGACCTAGCACCCGGGTCAACGGCCTGCTGTCGTTCGGCCGTAGATATCGGGAGGTATACTATTGGTTCGTGATCGCTTTCGAGTTTAGTTTTTCACAATGTTAAATATGCCAGTTTTTGTTTCTAATATTTTATATAACTACGAAACGATTGTATTACATGGACAAAACCATTTCGCTGCGGGAAAACAACCATTTAAATTTCACGGTGTATAGTGAACGGTTATTCACGGTACGGTATACGGTAACGGAAGCAGGCAATGTATATGAAGAGAAAAGAAATAGATTGTTGCCTAGTATTTCTACATCATACCACTTATCTTTTAATTATTAAATAAATTGTTTTAATTTATTGATAAATAATCATAATTTAAGTATATTAATTTTACGATACTAAAAGGACATAATAGTAATCCTGAGAATCAGATTTTAATTTGCTAACATTGTCATTCTTCAAAAAAACTTAATTTGATTAAAACTTCAATTACCTACTAATGTTGATTCTTAAAGATTCCTCTTTAAATTTTTTATTTCATTTGTGAACTAGTAGTTGTAACGGAAGATATATTTGTTCATTGTTGATTTCATAGATATTTAATATAGTTTAATTTATCATTTGTAAAAAAAACAGAAGTTTATTTGATTAAAATTTTATTTAAATTCAATGTCAAAATTAATCTTTTTTTATTTTTCCAATAAATAATTGGTACAAAAAGTAGTTCGTAAGTTTCTTTCATTTACAAAAAAGTTTGAACAACTTTCGGAATAAACCACACTTATTTAGGAATTAGTTAACCCTGCTGTTTAAAAAATGATCCTTTTTTTAAAATATTAACAATAATTTAAATATTCGGTAATTATTGCGCAAATCATCCGAATATTCGGCCGAATACAAACATGAAAAAATATGCTGAATCATGCGAACATTCGGCGCATCTCTAGTTATTTTGAACTGTTTGGTACGTACCTAAACAAAAATAAAAAATAAGTCAGCCTGTATAAAAGCCATGAACAAAAGTGCTTATTGTACGCTGGAGAGGTTTTTACCCGACCATAAACAATATCTACCACTTACGAGACTATAAATATTATGTTTCCTTATCAAGTTCATTTACTACAGTACATCAGAACAGTGGGGCACCTCGTTACATCGATGAAGTGTATAATTTTCGCTTTATTTGGTGAGTACTTACCTATTTAGTTTTATTTTAATGATAACATAAAACTTAATCATTGTTAGTTTTATTTTGTTAGATTGTTACTATTAAACAGTGAAGTCAAAACTGTAAGAAGCAATGTACTTCTATAAGTACATTGCTTCTTACAGTTTTGACTTCACTGTTTTTAACTCCCAACGGAAAAGAAGTGTGTTAAAAGTTTGATGTGCATACCTCTGTGTTTGTGTATTTGTGTTTAGGTGTATTTGTGTACCTGTCTTTCGCTTCATAGTTCCTAAACGGATGAACCGATTTTGATTTAGTTTTGTTTTGTTTGAAAGGTGACTTTATCGAAAGTGTTCTTGGCTATGTTTAATGAAAATCGTTGTAGCCGTTAAAAAGTTATGGGCATTTTACTGTTTTAATCGGGGTATTTTCGCAAGATCGTGTCAAAATTACGTGTTCGATAGATTGTTGATCGAAGCGTGTCTACTACTAGATAAAGTATGTATTTTAAAAATATGAAATAAAAATAAATGTCGGCGGTTTTGGAAATTTTTACTTTTTGTTGGTAACCTCGTGGGTCCCATATTGTATCGAATGCCTTTTTGGTTTCACAAGGCTTCTTTACTTTCTTTCCTTTTCGCTCGATATAAGGCGACGAATAATCACTATTTATCTAAAATATATCATCCCGCCATCTCCGTCTTGGCCTGCCATTACATTGCCGCTACTTGACCTTACAAATAGTTGGTAATCTAAACAAGGCCAACACTTTAGCTTTACGTTACGTCTGCTGATGCTGATTAAGCTTGTGGTATACTCTCAAATATATATAGCCAGCACTTGAATGTTTACGTCTATTCATTATAAGATTGCCCCAAGCGATGTCTGGACGTCTCATTCAGTGCTGGCTACTTACTGATAAATCTGGTTGTTTTTTTATAAAACCCAAACCCTAACTAGTGTTGCTAGTGAACGCCACATTGGCGACGAGTCTATTCGCAGTAAGTAAAGTGATTAAATCAAATAATGTCCCACTCACAAAAAATTGGTCAACAACAAAACTATTATAATATTGCATGCGTTTTGGAAAAAAAAAGTAAAATAGGTAAAGGTGATTTGTAGTAATGATAATCTATGTGAAATTTAGTAGAATGATATTTTTATAATTATTTGCTTAGCTATGAGCGATCTGCGTCGGCGATAAGCTGAGGGATGTGGTGCATAGATCTATGAAATCATTACTTCACTTATGTAAATAAATAAAGCCCTGTTCAGGTATGTGGTTAAGAAATTCAAATAAATTCTACATTTCGATAGCAATCAAAAACTTAAATCCGATTCAATCCGGTTGATCAAATCCATTTGCAAATAAAGCGATGAAGCGTTACCAACGTATATAGTTATAAAACGATCCATCGCACTAAAAAATAATTTGCGAACCTGCGTCACAATTGTTTCAAATTTCGATTTACTATATCGATTTGTACTAGCAATCACAAAAATTCAATATTAATAGCATGACGTGGAATCCAGCCAGCCCTAAGCCTGGTAAGGTACGAAGGGAAGTTCGTCGTATACTTGTACGAAGGGAAGTTCATCGTATACTATAATTATCGTTTTGTAAAAGTGTTTAAGTTAATCCGTATGGTAACACATTTAACTTTTAGAAATAGATTGTTGCCAATTCTATCAATACAAATTATTGGATCGAAAATAAAAGCTCCACGAGTTATCGTGGTTGAAAATAAATGATGACGTCACATCAATTGCCAATTCTATCGAAAGATATTATTGAACCAAAAATAAAAAGTGGTCGAAAAATAAATTATGTCAATACTGTCGAAAGACATTATTGGATCTAAAACAATCTAAAATAAAAGTTCCAATGGTTTAATCGTGGTCGAAAAGAAATGATGTCAATTCTGTCGAAAGACATTAGTGGATCTAAAATGAAAGTTCCAATGATTTAACCGTGGTCGAAATAAACGATATCAATCATATTGAAAGATATTATTGGATCTAGAATAAAATGTCGCAATAATGAATCGTTAATTGATGCCAATTAATCGAAACAAATTAATATTGGGTCTGGTGTGGCAGATATTCGCCCCCTAATAGCTTATAGCATAATATTTATTAGTAATAGCCTATGTGATTGCTTGGGAGACATTTGACATCTGCCTTGCGAGATTTTGCTATCGTAAACCGATAACTCCCCGAGGGCGCCACACTAGCAGAATCGTATATGTGTGTTTGTGACGCCCTCTTTAACTCGCCAGTTTAAAAACTCACTGCGCCGCGCTCGGCCGCTTTTTTGAGCGTTGAGTTTGGTTTTTCTTATTAGTGGAAAACCATCTCCATTTTTGGAGCTCGTTATAACCCGCAACAGCCTAGATATCAATAGTGTATGTTTGACTGGATATTTAAAACACTGGTGGCCACCAAGAAGACAAGAACAACGAGAATCTTCAAGCAGCTGGAACGACTGACCCTGAAGCAGCATTGGTAAGCGATTTGCAATTTTCGCGTTGGTTTTCTCGTCGAATGGTCCCCCATGTCTTTCCCATAGGCTATAGACGAAGTTGGACTTCCACGCATCCACGTGTGAAGTCGTAATAAGTTCTCATCCCGCCCCTAGGAGCACGGCTATTTACACGCCTGCCCCTACAGGGTCAAAACAAAGTGTCACTTCGACAACTTCGAAGCTACGTGATGTCTAATTAGGTATTATCTTGTAGTTAAAGCTAAATAAGTATCATGAAATTGAAATTGAGTTAAGGTTAAATAATAATCAAATCGAATGCATTTTGCACTGATTATTCTCCCCAAAGAAAAAAAATAATAATCAACAAAAAATTAACCGTTTCCTGAGGTGAAAGACTTAAGGGAATTTTTGTGCGGCTTGCTAGCTAGAGTTTGTTTATTTAAACATTTACGTAAACAGAGCACAAGCAGTTCAAAGTAAAAATAAACTCGATTGTTAATTTTATAATATTAACCATTTTGATGAAAATGAAATCAATAATGCAAGAAGTTTATTCGAATGGAGCTAATGCAACATGCACTAGAACATTAAGTTTTGTCAATGTAAATGTAAGAAATTATATATCAGTGAGTGTCAACTAGCATGAATCTAAATAAAAATGCAAGTTGTCTGACTCAATACACTTCTAATTGAACACTGAGTTGTTATTATGTACAAAATGCTACATCTATGCCTCGCTGTATGATTGATATATTCTCTAATGTTGGTCATGCTCAAAGTAGAAATATTATAATTCTACTTATAATTTGATTACATCACAACAAAAGCAAACACTAGAGTCAGAAAAACGTAGTCAGAGCCAAAATACAACAAGTACTTGCCTTAATAAAATTGATACATGAACAAGAGATATAACCTCTCTTTTCGATGTGGCAATAAAATCACAAACGTGATGCCTAACGGTTTCTTCCGTACAATGTAGAGATACTTTGGCAAAACTTAATGCAGTAAACTGCGCCTGAGTTAACGCAAAGACTTTGCTGAGTTACCTGTGCCTAGTACAATGAATGCGAACAGAATAAAAGGTGTTTTCTAATATTATTTCAAGAAACACAACAAAACAAGGGCCATTAAAAGGAAAAGGCCCAACCTCTTGTCAAATGACAAGATAATAAAAGCTTAAATAAGAAGCTAAAAAGGTACACTTTTCTAGAATATATTTTACGATGCAATTGATTACAAACTTGCATGTGCAAGGCTCATTGGATGCACAGATAAGAACATAAAACTGGCTCTAAATGATTAGTGGCAAAAAATAATATTTTGGGTAAAAGCTGCCATTTCCTTTAATGTACTAGAAATAGTTTTGGTCTGAATTCCACTGAAAATAAACAAAATTCTAAATTCAAAAGAGTTTATCTAGATATCTCTATTTTCAAAAAAGTTCCATCAATTTGGTTCAAGGAATGAAGCTGCCATTTCCGTTAATGTACTAAAACAAGATTTTGGCCTGAATTCCATAGAAAATAAACAAATTTCCAATTTCACAAATTTCAATCTAGAGATCTATATTTTCAAAACAATTTTTTAACCTCATAGGTGCTTGTCTTAAAACCTGATGATGATATTCTTCTATTTTGGACAAGCACATACATAGCCTTAGATAAATTATAATATTAAGCTAGTGTTGCTAAGAAAACCATCATATGATCATCACTCCTAAATTCGATAAAGCAATATGTTTCTATAAAGTAATTATCAAAAACGCTTTTCATCACGTTTAACTCAAAATTTTAAGAAGTAAATTGGCACTCTGTGCTTTACCCAAAACAAAATCCATTATTGCTTAATAAAGGTCTTGTAAAACTTTATAAACAACATAGTTGTCTTTAAAATATGTAATCAATATGATGAAAAAATTATAATTTGGAATTGATCGAATCCAAGTTTTGCATAACTTGACTGACGTTTAATTGTGATGCGTTGATAATAATTTAACCGGTTGGTGAAATCTACGGTTAAATACAAGCGTTAAAGCAATTGGAAACTATTAAAATAATCCAGTTTTCTGAATGAATTTTTTTGGAAAGTAAATCCTTCATTAAACAACTATAAAATCAATATATAGTTTTGAAACTAAAATATTGTGTCTATATAATGACACAAAAGTTTGTATTTGCTGACACGCCCAAGTAGTTGCTGACACTAGTTCTGTTACTTTAGTGACTGAATTAATTCAGTTCGACAAACAGAAACAGTTCATTTCATGCCTTTGGTAACTAAAGTTTGACAGTGTACCGTCAGATTAAAAACGAGACGTTATTAGACTTGGTGGAAAAAAAACCTGATCTTGATTCCTTAGGCCATATGGAAAAATGAAAAATTAATTAGGAGTCCAGAGCAATGATGTTATATATATACTGAAGTAGATACGTTTTACCGACGTCTGTGACGGCAATACGAACACAAGCTGACTAGCTTGAGTGAACACAGTCCGTCCTGCGTCTGGCCGCGATACGAACGTACGTCTGAACAGTATGTTTATCTCATCCTGACATCGGGGTCATATTTATATCTCTGTGATCTCTTAACGTACTCAGTGATATAAATAAAGTTCCAAGTTCCATAAGTCCTATGTAGGAAGCTAAAGTAAAATATCGCCATGTTTTTATTTCTTTATAATGAGTATGACGTCTCTATTGGTAAAATCTCATTGGTCCAGAGTGTTTAAATATGCAAAATATGTTTTATAGTCATAAGAACTACTAATGTAAAATATAAATATTTAGCACAAGATCGAAATTGTGAAATTTCTAGACAAAACACAATAATAGTGTTATGAAATATATTTCAAAAGCTGTAAATCGTAAAACTATAACATCTAACAACGGCTGATATTTCTGTTATTAGTTATTCAATGCAAGCTGTTTTTAAACGAGGCAAAGCTTTTTCAGTAATAGTTTAAGTAAAAAAGAAAAAAACAGGCGTTTTTGAACGAGTCAGTCATCAGTCAATACGAAAAGCAGACTGGATTAATAATTAGCGAATGATGACCACCTCAGACATTAACCTACGAGCTGTTAAAAAAGAGTTCTTAATATGATATGATCTTCATATGATTTGACCATTTTATTAACCTACCTACCTACCCTACCCAACCCTACCTGCCCTACCCTACCTACCCTACACTACCTACCCCACCCTACCTACCCTACCCTACATAACCTACACCACCTACCCTAACCTACCCACGTGCAACTTGTTATCGGAACCAGTGCAGCCAGGACTGCTTTCACCATCACATCCTGATGGGGACCAAGTAAGAAACCCAGTACCGTTTTCCGTTTGTTGAAAAGACAACCGGGAGCGAAGCTGGAATTTTTTGAAAAAACGCCAAGCTTCGGATGAACCTAGCTCCTGGGAACGATATTTTACCCCTATATTTTAAATTAGTTTTAGATAGCTTCAGTTTTTAGTAATACGCTTGCCAAATTTTAGATTTTTCGCCTTTGTAGTTTCCTAGTTACAAGATTTTAAAAATACCTACAGGAATACCTAAACTTTTGCCTAAAATTTTGTACGGCCCTGACCGAGAGGTGAGTTTAATTCGACGTGTAATTGAACCCCCAGTCTAAATAAAAATTTTCAATACCGTCAGAAGTCGTTTTCCCCGGAAAACTGGAAAAAACTATTATTTTGCGGTTAATGGTAATTGTTTTCCGTTTTTCGAATTAGTTTTTCTTTAAAATTTAGTTGACTAACCTACTAAAATTTTAGTATAGATTTGTAGCACGGTTAACTGAAAATCTACATTGATTTTTTCAAAATTTTTGGGTGGGTATTTATTAAATTGTAAATTTATTAGTGGGACGCGGACTTCCCGACAAACCGCACGGTAACTGTGTTTCCATTTTCCGGGAAAACTAAACCATTTTTGTCATTTTTTGCAGGGTCCCCTCCCCGGACCCCTCCCACACTTTCTACCGGAGAGAAAGTCTTTGAGCCCGCTCCGATCATTAGGACAAAATTTCATCCCCCTACCCCTATTTTTGTATATTGACATAGCCGTTTGGGGCTGAGAGTACTATCTCAGAAATCCGTCAACAACTCGGAGACCAGTTGCCCGAATCGAAAGCGGTTTTCCGTAATCGGTGAAGCAGGAGTTGGGGTCTCATCGGTGAGGTGGGGGGTGTCTCTTGCTAGAGTCATTGGGGTCTTAAAACAGTTTTCGGGGACAAAAACATAATTTCCTGGTTTTTATTGGACTATTTTTGAAAAATACTTTTATCCTTTAGTTGCTAGGGAGACTGACTCTACATAGAGCAAATTTCAGATTTTTACTATAACTTTAAAAATTCTTATAAAAATTTTAAAACATAACATTATTAACAAGGCGAGCATAGAGATAAGCTAGGTCAAGGACTGGGACTCTACATAGAGCTCAATAAAAGTAATTTCCGAAATTTGTCGCAAATTTAACTGAGCAAGAAAGAGAGACTCACTTCTCTACATAGAGAAGTTAGCAAAACTCTACCACATTTTAATTTTAAAATTAGAATAAGGACATATAGTATCACTTTTGTGTACTATATATAGGTTAAGACTAGATTAAGGACTTTTGTTAAAACTTTTATTGTTTTAATTCTGTTCCTGTAGGTATCGTAAATTGTGACTGTAACGTGACCACATTTTTGTAGGGACGCATTTAGGGACAGGATTCCTTGGAATTCAAATTTTATTTTATCTTATTTATTTTAAAATTTATGACTATAATCTATACACATAGCTTATATACAATTTTACATAACTGGGGTACCTTATACAATACCTCATTGACGCAGTACTAATCCCGATAAATCCTATTATACTGCCAAAATGAGCGGAATAGGAATACGTACCCCACCTACCCAGAAAAAGACGACAGCAAACATCAAAGACAAAAGCCCGCAAAAGTCACCAGAGGAGGCAGGGCCTTCAACACAAAGCGTACGAAAGAGTGTGGGAGAGTGGGAAACGGGTAGAACCGACAGAAAGGGACCTTCCCCCACAAAGCCTGTTAAGACAACGCCAATAATGGCAAGAGGATCTGTGTCTTTCGAGATCGGGAGCCCGCCAGCGCAGAAATGCAGAGTAGCCGAGGCCAGAATATGCCTTAACAAAATCAAAACCCTCATGACCACCTCGAGGAATACTAAAAATGAGTTAAAAACGGATGTTAAGGCTCAAGCGGACCGGCTTTACTCGATAATCAAAGAATATGAGCAGGAGAAAGGGCGAGAAGCCCCTACGAAGAAGACATACGAAACCAAGGGCGTACAAGTCCAGGAAAAGCTAAGGGCTAAGGAAGCCCCTCCCACTTCTCCAGAGGCTATTAGAGAGGTCGAGGTAGACTCCCTCAGAAGGGCCCTGGAGGAGCATTCCAGAAACCTGGCCGTAAATAATGAAAAAATGGAAAGGTTGAAAGTGTCGCTACTAGCTGGCCAAGAACATATGGGAAAGCTTTCATATGCCAGCGTAGTGGCAAGTCAGCCTCCTAAACAAGCTCCAAAACACCAAACACTACATTCCATCGTAGTAACGGCTAAGGACGAAACAAAAACGGGAGAGCAAGTACTGGACACTATACGCAAGGTAGTGAATGCTAAGGAAGGAGGAATATCTGTGGAAAAGATAAGAAAGGCAAAGGATCGCAAGGTAATTGTGGGCTGTCGATCCGAAGAAGATAGGAAAAAGATAAGGGATAAAATAGGGGAAGCACCAGAGCTGAGCGTGCAAGATATAAAAAAATAAGAACCCGCAGGTTGTGCTAAAAGGTGTATTTCAGTATAACAACAACGACGAAATACTGAGGGCCCTCAAGAACCAAAACGGTAACATTTTTAGGGACCTTAAAGAAGAGCAGAGCAAAGTCGAACTTTTATATAGAAAGCGTACCAGAAACCCGCTCACAGCTCACGTAGTGTTGAGGGTCGCCACAGAAGTCTGGAAGCGCATGCTCGAGGTTGGAGCGGTGCACGTAGACATGCAACGAGTAATGGTTGAAGACCAGTCACCGCTTGTTCAGTGCTCGCTCTGCCTCGGCTACGGTCACAGTCGACGGCTTTGTACGGAGACTGTGGCGAAGTGCGGACACTGTGGCGGGCCTCACATGCGGGCGGACTGCAAGGATTGGATCGCTGGCCTTCCGCCATCTTGCTGTAACTGCGCACGTGCGAACATCGACAACGCCAACCACCACGCGTTCAGCTCTGAGTGCACAATAAGAAGAAGGTGGGAAGCAATATCGCACTCAACAATAGCATATTGCTAAGGGCACCCCGGAGACTCCTATCCAACAATACGCAAGACCATACCGCGTGGCCCAAGCGAACTTACAACGAAAGGAACTGGCTACCACCGAACTCTTCTTAGAGGCCAGTGAACAAAAGATCGCGTGGGCACTAATCCAGGAGCCGTATGTGGGGGGAACGCGAAGTATGAGGAGCTACCGTGGGGCGAGAATCTACCAGTGCGAGGTCGATGGAAGTGGGAGGGTAAAGGCGGCGATCGCCGTCTTTGATCATGACTTAGACGTCATACCCTACCCGAAACTCACCACAAACAACATCGTTGTGGTGGGGATCCGGACCAAAGCCTGGGAAATCGCAGTAGTCTCTTATTACTTCGAGCCAGACCAACCCATAGGGCCATACTTGGACCAGCTGACCCGGATCAAAACGGAAGTGGCCACCGGTAGATTGCTAATTGGCGGCGACGTGAACGCAAAGAGTTCCTGGTGGGGCAGCATCACAGAGGACCCCAGAGGTGACGAAATGTCTGGCACCCTGGAGGATTTAGAGCTTCAGGTACTCTGGTGACACCCCCACCTTTGATACCGTCAGATGTGGTAAGGTGTTTCGAAGCCATGTGGATGTCACGGCCTGTTCGCTCGACCTTTTTGACCTGGTGGACGGCTGGCGGGTCGACACAGGAGCAACATCCTCGGACCACAACACAATATTTTTAATATTAAAGTAAAAAGAGAAAGGGGTATTAATATTGTCCGGACCACAAGAAAATTTAATACCAAAAAGCAGATTGGGTAACATTTGATAACAAACTGGGGGCATTAAAAATTACAAATGAATTAAATTTAGAAAATATAAAGAAATTAGACAGTAAAGAAAAATTAGAGAAAGAAATTATTAAACATAGAAATATAATAGTAGAAGCATGTAATAACGCCATTCCCAAGGCTAATAATATAGTGAAACCTACCTTTCCGTGGTAAAGGAGGAGCTTGCTGCGGAGCTTGCTGAGGTCCGTACCCGCAACGCCGCACCGGTCCGGCGAGCGATGGTCGTCAGCGAGTACCTGAAAGCCAAACAAGAGTATGAGATGCAAACGAATAATGCCCAAGTCGCCAGTTGGAAGGAGTTCTGCCGGAAGCAGGATCGGGAGGGGGTCTGGGAAGGAATCTACAGGATCATCGGTAGGACCGCCAGACGGCAGGAAGAACTGACCCTATGCTGCGATGGTACATTCCTTAATCCAAGTGAATCGGCCGCCCTACTAGCAGATACGTTCTACCCCAAAGACAGAGTAGACCAGGACAACGCTGACCACAGGCGAATTAGAGAAGCGGCCAGCCGAGTAAATGAATGGGTCCATGATGAATATCATGACCCATCGTTTACGACGCTGGAGCTGAAGACCGCCGTGGCAGGTTTCAATCCCAAAAAGGCACCAGGAGGGGATGGACTGACGTCTGATATCTGCAGTCGAGCGATCCACCAGGACCAGGAATTGTCTCTTGCCCTTTACAACAAGTGCCTCGAGCTGGCACACTTTCCAGAGATCTGGAAAGAAGCTACGGTCGTGGTTCTTAGGAAGCCGGGCAAGGACAACTATCTGACCCCAAAGGCATACCGACCAATCGGTCTACTGCCTGTTTTGGGAAAGGTCCTGGAGAGGATGGTCGTAGCGCGTCTAAAGTGGCAGCTTGTACCGCGGTTTAGTACCCGCCAGTTTGGCTTTATGCCCCAGAGGAGCACCGAGGACGCCCTCTATACGCTAATGAAGCACGTACAGGACAAGTTAAGGCTGAAGAAGCTAATTGTCCTGGTGTCTTTGGATGTAGAGGGCGCATTCGACAGCGCCTGCTGGCCAGCTATAAAGGTTAGGCTGGCTGAGGAAAAGTGCTCGGTCAACATCAGGCGGCTGATAGACAGCTATCTCGACAGTAGGAAGGTTCGTTACGCCGGGGAGGAATGTACGAGAGAGACTGACAAGGGCTGCGTTCAAGGGTCAATCGGCGGTCCAATCCTGTGGAACCTCCTTCTAGACCCACTTCTAAAAGACCTGGAACGACGGGGTATCTTTGTGCAGGCGTTCGCGAATGACATCGTCTTGGTCGTAGATGGGGACACGGCGACTGAAGTCTCGAGATCTGCCAATGCAGCCCTCACCCATGTTCAGGGTTGGGGCGTCCGAAATAAGCTGAGGTTTGCACCGCACAAAACCTGTGCGATGACCATAACCAATAAGCTTAAGTACGACACTCCAATGCTGAGCATGGCCGGGGTCGACATCGGTATGGTCAAGAAAATGAAGTTGCTGGGTCTGACCATAGACGAGAAGCTCACTTTTAGTGAGCATACCGCGAACGTCTGCAGAAGAGTAGCAGATATTTATAAGCAGCTTTCTCGTGCTGCCAAAGTAAGTTGGGGTTTGAATGCTGAGGTAATTCGCGTTATATACACGGCAACAATCGAGCCCATAATCACGTACGCGGCCGCAACCTGGGCTCCTGCTACGAAAAAGCAAGGGATACGGAAGAAGCTAGGCTCTGTCCAACGAGGATTCGTCCAGAAGATCTGCAAGTCTTACCATACTGTCTCGCTGAACTCGGCACTGGTACTATCTGGGATACTACCTCTAGACCTGCGCATACAAGAGGCAGCCGCCCTGTATGAAGCAAGGAGAGGGTCATCCCGGTTCGTGCCAGGAGACCGGGAGATCGAGGGTATGGTGAGATTTGCAGAGATTCCTCACCCACCCTACCTACCCTACCCTACTCTACCTACTCTATCCTACCTACCCTACCCTACCTACCCTACCTATCCTACCCTAGGGGTATGAAAAATAGATAGTAGCCGATTCTCAGACCTACTGAATATGCATATAAAATTTGGTAAAAATCAGTAAAGCCGTTTTTGAGGAGTACGGTAACTAACATTGTGACACGAGAATTTTATATATAAGATTATGGACTTTAAAAGTGACTGTGACCTCTGCGTTTGTTTCGGTGTTTCTTCTCAGAGTAGTCCACTAGGAAATACCAGCATCATCTAGTTTCAATAAATTTAAAAAAATGGTCGTCTAAAAGTTTCAATCACTGTAAGTGTTATTTTTAACCAATTTTCAACCAATTTACAAAAATAACTATCATTTATCAAAACGAAAAAAAATACCTGTAGGCCTTAAATGCCGTAGGGTTATCGATCAAGGAGTGATGCTTCGTAAGACTTAAATAAAACACTGTATTGCTAAAACCAAATACTAAAAGTAAGACTTTTAATAAAACACTGTATTGTTAAAACCATATTATATATGTAAGTTTAGTGTAAATTAAAATTGATTACTAATTCTTATAGCTGAATATTTCTATAATCAAAATAAGGTATATTATATACCTACTTTAAACTAACCGAATGTTTTAATGCATGATAAATGAAGACCTTTGTGCCTGAAATGCAATTAACTTCTAAATGCAAAATATTGTAAATTGTACTTTAAAACCTAATTATTGTCTACATGCAAAACAATGAATTGCACATGAAAACTAATTTATTTTATAAAAAGGAAGAGATGTGGTATACTCTCAAATATATATAGTCAGCACTTGAATGTTTACGTCTATTCATTATTAGATTGCCCCAAGCGGTGTATGATGTCTCATTCAGTGTTGTCTTCTTACTGATAAATTTGGTTGTTTTATTAAAAAATCCAAACCCTCACTAGTGTTACTAATGAACACCACAAGGATTTAAATGATTCTTTTATTTTAAATAGTATTTCGTCAACATTTAAAGCAATTCTTTTTCTACAGGTATATTTCTGCCAACAATATACTCTCGCCATGTGCAGTTCTACAGAAAAGACTATACGTACATTGAGGAGTTCGACGCCTTTTACAAAGTTCACTGGGACGTCAGTGGAAGAGCTTGGGGTTCCGCATTTTCCACTTGTGATGATGAAGAAGCTACTCTGTTCTACCCGAAAACAAAGGGAGAATGGACTTTGATTAAGAATTTGACGGAGAAAATGACTAATCCACCTAATGTGACAAACATCTTCGTTGGGATGCACGATGAATTTAATGTAGGAGAGTTTATGACTGTCGATGGTAAGTACATCATTGGGGGCAAATTTAAATATTATAAAATGTTTTATACATTTTTATTCAAACTTATAATTAGGAGCATGAGTTGCACGTAGTCTTGGTCGTCGAATTCACATGTTCATTTAGTTTATGATTGGTAACTTCTAGTTTCTTTCGATCACATGATCATATAAGCTGTGTAAAATGCAGCTGGCCATTTGTTTCTTGTCAACGATGTCCAATTACATATCATGCAATCTCAACGTAAAGTAAAGCATTATCTCTTAAGGGAGGTAAAGTTGTATGAAACTCCCAAGGGAGTAAGGGCGCGGACATATCATGACAGCGCGGCGCCGTCACTGTGAAAAAGAAAGGCGTCAAACAGAAAGGCGCGCGGCACGACACGACGGTGCCGCGCGTGGTGCCCTGTACAGTTCGCAGTGCGCCGCGCGGCGCTACCGCTCGTCAAGTCGGCTGTTGATGTTTTGATTTAAAATTTGTAATTATTATTGTTTATGTTCCATGTCCAGAGTCCCTAGATAAATTACACACAAAAAAAAACAAAACAATTAATTTCACCCACAAATACAATTGCGAAAGTACCCGAAATTTTAAAACTTATGTAACATATTTGAAAGACGCTCTATGAGTCCTCATCCAGTGCCACATTAATGTGTTGTCTAGTCTGTCGGCCACAACAGCTACAAGACTGTCGGAGCTATCGCGTACTCGCCGCATCAGAGATGCTATCCGAGTCCGAATAATGGCGTAAAAGTCTGGCACGCCTGACTCCGCGAACATTCCCGATGCACTGCAAAAGCGCGGTTGTCACTACTCTGAAAGCGTTGTTGTCTTGGACTCACAGAGCATTGTATGAGCGTTTTACCATTTTTTTTTACGTTTACCCACCTACAGGGTGCACGTGTACAGAGATTGGCAATACGTCCTAAAGAGCGTATTTTTTACCGCCCTCATACAACGTACCTACGGGTCAGCATGTTATATCTAACTACCCATGCTCTGCGTTCCCTCTCCATGTCCGCATCGTCGGACAGACTATCGGTGACCCAATGCCCCACGTACTTGAACTTCGTCACTCTAGAAAGTGGAGCGCCTAGGATTCTACTATGACTAACATGGTAGTTAGAAACGAAATAACATATTTAGAACACTCTAACTGGAATCTAGTTAGAAATAATTAACACTTACACTTCTGTTTTTAATTCATTCGTCGTCTTAACAATAACAGAAGAATAATGTTTTCCTTCGCGGTCCATATCTAGTCAAAACTGCAAGTTTTCACGTAACACGTGCGATATTTGCGTAAATATGATCATGTCTCTGCGCATCGATCATTTCTAAAGTGGTTGCCCATACGCCAGCGCAGAGAGCAAAGGGCATTAACTACCTTGTTCTCATTTCTCGTCTCTTCCAATTTCCCTAGTTATCTGGCCCCTTACTTTCAATACATTTGCGCCAACCACAGTAAAAATCTACGGTCATCACATAACCGCCTTCTTCAATGTCCCACTCAACGCACTGACTTCATTCACCGTTCTTTCTTCGTTCAGTCTATTTCTCTATGGAATGGGCTCCCCCAGGAAATCAGGATAGCAACCAACCGGTTAACCTTCAAAGTTAAAGTTCGCCAGCATATTCGTAAGAAGTTGGCAGTAGTATCGTAACAGCGCTAATGTTTTTCAACTATTTATCTATTACTACTAATGTTTAAGTATGTTTATGTATTTAGTTTATTATTTTGAATATATATGGTATGATTATATTGTATGTATAGTTTATGATATGTATATTTAAATAATCCACATAACTTTCATTATTGCACCTACCACTGTTTATCTCTCCATCACCCAAAGGTCGACTGGTAGAAAATGCCTGAGGCATTAAGTCCGCCTCTGTACTTGTGTGCATGAAGAGGGAACGCTGCGCAAGGCACGGCGCACGGCGGCGCACCTTCCACGGCACCCGTCGCGCCGTGGTTTGAATTTGGAACATAAAATTCGTGTGGAAATTCGTGGAAAACTCGAAGTATGAAAATGGCATTGTTAAGAGGTTTGTTCGAAAATCGAACTGGCCACCATAAACAGAATTCAAAAAAAGGAAAATGGCGCGTATGCAAAGAATGTGAAACAAAAGACAGTGTTTTGTGCCATCAGATTCCTGTGATTTTCGATTTATTCTTCGTTCGACCTGAAGTTTTGTCCTACATTCCGAATTTTATTGCAATTTTCATATTGAAAAAAAATGTCGTGTGGTTATGATTCTCCTCCAGAGTTTATCAAAAAAGACGCTTTAGAGATTATTAAAAGCAAAAGACAATTTTGTTCAATGTAGGTACATACATACATCTTTGACTTTACTGAAATAAACTCCACCACAACTTCCATAAATGTACCGAACAATAATGTTACTCTATCCTTTCATAACTGGACCTATCTCCAACATCAATATTAATTTTTATATTAATTACAAAATAAATACTTAATTTATGGAGGGCGCCCTGGCTTTTTACTGTCTCGCAGAAGGATGTGTAAAAAGTAGGGTATGCTCCTTTGGGATAAAGCTTGTCTTCGTCTTGGGCAGATTGAACCCCTCGCTTCACTCAGGACTCCACAGAAGTCCCTCGCTACGCTTGGGAGTTAACTTTAGAGCACCTAGTTACGCTCAGAGTTCAATATCTCGCCCGTGATGTAAGACACTGCTTTATCCCCTTGGCGCATAATCAACTATTAAAATTGAAACAATCCCATCCTGCTCCTATCCCATGTTACTTGCGGTGCAAAAGCTTTCTTTCTATTCTTTCCTATCAACCGTTATGGTATCATTCACTCTCTTTACGTTCATGTCATTCCTCACCATCTATCTTTACATACATTTAAATTAAAAAAGTCACTGTTTTTCAGGAAACTCAACGCCATATCCCTTGCCAGCTGATGGAAATATTCTGGCACCGCATAATAACTGCATAACTATGAACATAGACACTGGGATTTTCAATGTAGACAGTTGTTTGAGAACCGCTGATTCGCCGTTACCATATGTGTGCAAGAAACTCGACGATGAGTCGTGTCCGACTATTGACCGCGGTAAGTGGATTTCTCCTGATTTTTTTTAGAAGAAGAATGTTACAAATAGTTCAGAGAGCCTAGACAAAGTGACATTGTAGTAGTAATAATGATTGTCGAAAAATAAATACTGGGTACCGTCATTCCCATTAGCCATCGCATGAAAGGTCTCGGCATTTGGCTGGCATTGTCAGGTTACTAGTGTCAATCAAAGACTCAACGGCTCTTTGCGATACCTATATCGCTGAAAAAGTTTTGGCCCATAAAGACGAAGACGCTTGAGAGATATGCTTGTGCAGACTTTAATTATAATCGACCATAGTGATATATGTGGTATTACAGGCCCTAGACAAGTGAGATTTTTCCAAAGAAAGCGATAGCGATTTTAAAAATGTCAAAAATGTATGGAAATGTCAAAAGCTATCGAAATGTCACGTGATCAATCCCCTATAATTTGGCATTTTGATCATCGCCATTATTCAAATCAATCTAAACATCGAATGATATTTGTCTAGATTCTCTGGATAAGCTTAAAAGGCAATTCAAAAACTGTATTCGGTTTTTATTTAACTTGAGGAAATATGACCCTGTGTCGAGCTGGGTACATATTTGAACGTCGAAAATTAAAATGCTTACGGGTAAAATGTCAATGTTCAAAACATCGAAAACATAAATATCGAATGACCTTATAACCGAAAATTAAAATAACGTAAGTTTATATTGTCGAATGGTTAGATAACCTACACTCAATATATCTAAAATCTAAATTGTCTACAAAAGTGACATCGAAAGATCTAAATATCGAAAGTACAGAGTATCGAATGTCCTAAATATCGATATTAATTTATTATGTACGTCACGGGGTAATTTGATAATTCGGATATAGCGAAAACCCGGATAGTTATAAAAGAGGGCACCCCGACACGGATAGGTTAGGTTCGAAGGAGCGAGCAAAGCGAGTGAACTCAGCTCCCGTCATCTCCTTCATTTTTATTTATTTATTTAACCATTTATGCACACACACATAATATACAGACAAGAAGAAGAAACAGAAAAATAGGTACATAGGTGATGCTTATTTCTATAGAAATCTCTTCCAGCATACCTGCGAAAGGAAAGATGAAAAAAAAGAGATGTAGACACTGTTTTACACTTCATGTTAGGTTACATTAGACCCTGCTCAAATGGATGCCCATTCGCAAAATAAGATGCGTGCGGTTTTAATATACTTTTCTCCCTACTTTTCTTTCTCCCTCTTTCACTCCATCTTCTTACCTTATTTATTTATTTATATATATACTTTCTTGTACACCTAGATTAAAACAGTACATAAAAAACCTTATGTCTCACTTCCAATATTTAAGTTCTTCGCATGCTAGGTATCTGCCTTCTTCCAACATTTTTTTCTACTCTATCGTTCTCTAAAACCATATTCTCTTTGCTAAAACCCATGAAAGACATGGTATTAATCCCAAAAATGTTTGCAAGAATTTTCGGAAATGCATTAAAAACTTGTATAATTTTGTTTGAAAATGTCTTTTAAGGCTCAATCTAAATAAATCTTATTTTTTATGTGTTGTGTGAATATTTTTTTAGATTCTCTGTGCTATGGCCGTAAAAATAACATTACTTTGATTGTAGTTTTATCAGTGTATTTAACGGCTTTAAAGTTTTATTACTATATACCCGGACATATTGTATAAAATATATAACCACAATATAATAATATATATATATAATTCCAATGTTTTGTTTTTTTTTGCTTTTCATGTTTTACCTTTTTTGACTGCTAGAGAATGCCAAAGGCATTAAATCTGCTATTGTACCTTTGTGCATGAAGATTTATATAAATAAATGTCACTTTGTATGTACGATATCATACTTTACGCTACAGACTTTAAGACTGGTCATTGCCAAGTGAGGAATTGGAATCTAACCCGCAGGGAAGCGATTGCTAATTGTTATTCAATTCATTGTAAGTTGCTTGTCGTGTGACACAAACAGACGATAATGTGGCCATCGCAGATAACCTCTTAAAGCAAGGTTATTTCAAGTGTGCGTAAGGAACAGATGTAAATGACTTGTATAAGTCTGCCCCCTTTTCCCAGTCGCACCATGATAGTTTTGACATATCATGGTACGGGTCGGGTTTTCAAATGGCACAGGAGTTTTGTGACTGGCACAAAAAAGAAAGAGGTATATCTTATCAGTGAGCAAAGTCTGGTTGCAGATGATGATATACAGATAACCAACTTACTTATAGTAGAAAGTCAAATTATTTCACCGGTATTGAATTACATTTCAGGTTACAGATTCGTGACGGCATCAAGAAAATGTTATAAAGTGAATAAAAAGCCACAGGTCTGGCAGGAAGCTATGAAGACTTGTTTCATGCAGGGAGGAGTCCTGGCAGTCATAGAAAACAATGCACAAGCAGAAGAAATAAGACATATGCTAGAAACCGAAAAACAGTATTTCGTGGGAGTGAGAAGGCTTTTTTCTAGTGCTGAGTATTACACAGTAAAAGGTAACAATTATGCTTTACTACTAAAGTTATAAATATGGCAGTCTGTGTTTTCGGATGATTGTTAAAAATTACTATAATGGCTGGAATACGATGAAATATAGAACCCAGGTCCATGGACATCCAGGACCCATAGCTTACATTAGGATATAGATTATTTCATCATCATCTTCATCAAATCAGACGAAAGACGTCCACTGCTGGACATAGGCCTACCCCAAGCTACACCACATTGACCAGTCCCGTGCGTCTCGCATCAAGCGAATCCCAGCAACCTTCACCAGGTCATCGGTCCATCTGGTGGGAGGCCTTCCAACGCAACGTCTTCCGGTCGGTTCGCGTTCGGTTCACTCTTGAACTTTTCTGCCCAATCGACCATCCGTTCTGCAAGCAAAGTGCCCTGCCCACTGCCACATAAGTTTGGAAATTCGTTAGGCTATGTCGGTAACTCTGGTTCTCTTGCGGATCGCTACATTTCGGATCCGATCACGTAAGGAAACTCCGAGCATAGCCCTCTCCATTGCCCTTTAGGTGACTGTCAGCTTTCTGATGAGGCCCATTGTAAGCGACCACGTGGGATAATTTTTATCTCGATGGTACACTCCCGTGGTTTAGTTAACTTCATTGTGAAATGTGTGAGTAATCGTGAGTCATGTATATACCTACAATCTTTTTGGCATCAAAACTTTGCCTACCTTGATTTTTTCGATCGTCTTTAATATTAAAATTTTCGTTGTGTACTGATAAAATTATGATTCCTTTTTCATCAACTACTCAAACTTTTAATGCAGACTGTAACACAAGATTTAATTTCTTTTACAGGACAAAAATTAAGTGATGTGTTCCATCGCACATATAATGACCCACGTATAATAAATAATAACAGTTATAATTACGACTGTGGAACTGTTTGGAGTTCGCAACGGAACAGCGCTCTTTACACGGAGACAAGGCGCTGCGACACCAGAGTTCCGTTCATTTGTGAAATGGAAGTTGCTGCTTAAACCGAGGCACTTATATAAAAAAAAACCTAAAAGAAATAAAAGCTATTATATTATTTATTATTAATAATAATAGTATCTTTTACAATGTGTTAAACAGCTTATTTAATTTTTTCGATTTCAGTCTTTTCAGGTCCAATAACAAAGCAATAATTAACTAATTATGAAACACTGTCTTGTTTGCAATTATTTATGGTTTAGTTTTAAGAGATCTGTCAGAAATGAACATTATACGACAAATATGGACATTCAAGTAACAGCAGAGCAGTTAGCGCCCCCATTTGTCATTCATAGAAATTCAGTCGCGTCATTGCAGTGTGGCTGCGCCATTGTTTTGGCAAAACGCTAGGGTCAAACCGTAGTCGCATCAGTGCCATCTATTTGACCTTCTGTAACTTGTGCATTAACCGTTAGTCAAGTAACTATTTGTCTTTTTTACTCTTTATCTTGGTTTTCGGAACGTCATAATATTTCAACATGCTAGCCTACTGATCGATGTTAATTTAGGTTTTTTTTTAATAAAGCAATTAAAAAGTATTTGGATTGTATCTTATTTAGTCTATACTGTCAATACCTATTTTATGATGCAACTTTTCAACTGAGGTACTACTGTAGAAATTCTGAAGAATTACCGACTTTTCTATCATTAACAATTTGTGTTATTTGACGGCTGTAATTTCTACATATTCGACAGACGTTACGAAAAGTCAGAAGCCAGATAATCTGAAACCAGGCTTGCAAGGAGACTCGACGAGTATCGTGATACCTTAGTCTTACCATCAGGTGAGATAATGGTCAAGCGCGAGCCTATAGACAATAAAAAAAAAACCTAATTACTGCCATGGGTTGTGGATATCAGTCGCTGCATGTAAAATATTGATATCCATTGCATCCGGTTGGACGGGCAGCCGGCTACAACTTAATTGGAAAGGCGAGGCAGATTGTGACGTCATCATAATGATTTTTAGAAAGAAAGAAAGAAAAATATTTATATGTGACCCGCACTGGAGATACGACAAATAATATAAAATTAATTATAAAAAATGATGAAAATATAATATAATTTATATTTCGGCTGAGCAGTGATGGCGCAGTGGTACGCGCACGTCTTTAGAGATTGACTTACCTATGTATGGGTCGTGGGTTCAAAATCAGTCAGGCGTTATACTTTGGGTAAATCATATAATCACCACTCTAAAAACGATCGCGTTATCGCTCCAAAAACGGCAAAAGAAAACATCGTGTCAAAATTCGAAAACATGTGACATCAGCCAACCCGCACTTCGCGTACGTGGAGGATTTCGGCCCATTCTCTTTATTATCAAAAGGAGGCCTAAGGCCCAGCAGATGATGAATTATATTTAACATGGTATATTGTTTTTACTAATGCTTAGTAAATATTATTGACGTGTTGTGCTGTCCACCGTTTCAGCCTCACCAGCTAGCACTTTTAATTAGACATTGGTATTTATACCATTTTGTGGGTGTACTGTGAGTTCACCTTTGTCCAGCCCTTCGGGAAATACAGGGGTGATATCTTATCACATTTAGGTGTCGCCTAGTCTTTTTGAATACCGGAGTGAGAGTATATCGAATTAATAACTCCATGAAAAAAACCGGCCAAGTGCGAGTCTGACTCGCACACAGAGGGTTCTGTATAAACAGCTACATTTACCATAATAAATAGGTAACATTACTAACGTTCATGTACAATGAAAGCACTGAACATTGCTCTAACGAAGGGACTAAATTAACTTTTCCGTTCGAAAACTGTTGCCTGTTGTCGGTGTCCATAACGCAATACATTGGTACCTATGAAAGACACCGACTTCCAAAAATAAAGTTACTTTTCACTTTGTAGTTTTTTTATTTGGAAATCAGTAGTTTTTTTGTAAAAAGTTTTTTTGTTTTTCACTTTTTAATTTTACCTGCCTAAGTTGTTTAGTAAGGTACCTATATTGCCAGAATAGATTACCCCAATTTCATGAAACATGAACATAACCGGTGAAATGAGAGATCTGCGTACCCCTTAAGGGCGTACTGGCGTGATATTAAGTTATGAAATGGTATAAACAATAAACAGACATGCGATTGGAGCAATCCTGAGAGATTTGCCGTTATTAATTGAAGAGTTCTGTTGTATATCTTCGAAGTTCTTCATCAGATCTTCACCAAATTAAAATGGGACCAATTTCGGAGCATATTCGAGATATCGGTGAACATATATAAAAAAAAACATACATAATGTTGAACATAGAACTTCCTCCTTTTTGGGAAGTCGGTTACAAACACTTGACTCTAAAAAAAGTTAGCCATTTAAGCTTAATTTAGAGGAAACGGATTCCTGAATCCAAAAATGATTTTCACAGACCCGTAATATTTTTGAATGGCCTATCCAACGATACTCCACACCATGGGATAGACGAGAAAAAAAGCCTCACTTTACATGTACAGTAGGAAAAAAAATGACATATTTTTATTGTAACACTTTGTCGGCGTGATTAATATATACAGGGTGGCCAAAAAGTCGTGGATCAAACGAAACAGGGAGACAAAGGAGGTAATTTCCAACAAAAAATCTTTCTCCAGCATGGCCATAACTTCATTGCACGAAAAGATATGAATTATTTTTGTTTTTTCCATGAAACTACCGAGATTTTTTACAATTTAATCAGTAGAAAATTAAATTGATTAAAAACAATAAAACAAAAGGTGTTGAATTATGACTCGATTATGTATCAATACTACAAAAATTGTAAATTAAGTAAATTGCTCTTGGTGTCAAACTTAACGAGCAATGAATTTTTTTCCGTAAATTTTGAAGCGTTACAAAAAATTACTTCTCACTTTAAGACCACCATTTGAAAAAAAAATGTATTACGGAAAAGTGACCCTGTATTAAAAAAGCTTGCTGGTTTAATGCTGATTCGAATGAGGTATAACACTTTACTCTTTGATCTTTAGTTTTGGTTTTAAAGTTTAGATTTTTTATAAAAACAACGATTTGTCTCCCTGTTTCGCTTGATCCACGACTTTTTGGCCACCCTGTATATCCATGCCAATAATAGCTTTCTAATAGTAAGAGTCTCTCAGCTAAGCTGCGGACGGATGGACGGACAGACGGACATGGCGAAACTATACGGGTTCAATGTTGAATACGGTACCACAAAAAGAAAAGTGTTATTTGTCCTATACAGTACCCCCGCTTACACTGGAACAATTAAAGCCAATAGTCCATCTTTTATTTGCCTTCAGCGTTAACTGCCCTGCCTAAAAGCTTAAAAAAGATTTGAGAGTGTCGAGACCCAACATTGTTGATGCAGACTTCTTCTTCTTCTTCTTCCTGCCCTTGTCCCATGTTACTTGGGGTCGGCGCAACACGTTTTCTTCTTCCATACCATCCTGTCCCCCGTCACGCTATCACAGACTCCCTTTTCTTTCATATCACTCCTCACACAGTCCATCCATCTTTTCTTTGGCCGTCCCCTCCCTCTCCATCCATCCACATTTATATTCATAACTCTTTTAGTAACATGCGTTCCATCCCTCCTCATCATATGACCATACCAGGACAAACGGTTTCCTTTCAACTTTTCTGTCACTGGCGCCACTTTCAAACTTCCTCTAATATACTCATTTCTCACTTTATCCATTCTCGTCACTCCACACATCCATCTCAACATTCTCATCTCTGCTACATGCAATCTCTTTTCATCCATCTTTTTCACAGCCCAACATTCTGATCCATACAGTACGACAGCATGATGCAGACATAACGGCCAATATTAATAAAATAAATTCTATTTATTTCCCCACGCCAGAATACTTTATGCTGTTGGACGATTCGAAGAACGTTTGCTTATATTTTTACGATATTCACTCAAATCCCTAATATGATTCGATGGTTTTCAATTTCCCGCCTGTGATGTAGGCTTGCGTGATACTCACTATCATATAGTTTTATAGCAAGGTTTCTCAACCTTATGGCTACACCCCTGCTAAAAATCCCAAACGATTGCGAACCGCTACTACGCTACGCTATATTTTTAGTATAAATTTAATGAGTGGACTTGTTACTTGTCTCTGATTGAGTTAATTGTAGGTAGTAGGTTATTTTAATTCTGATTTAACATCAACCAAAATAATCAAGGCAAGTAAAATGTCAAAAGGTTCTAGACAGGTGACATTCTATCAACGAAAACATCGCGAAAGCGATTGAAATAATGTCAAAAATGTATGGGACTGTCAAGCGCTATCGAAATGTCACGTGAACAATCCCTTAGGTACTTTTAAGATTCGCTATTGCTGACACTTTGCTTAGAGCCTGAGGTGTGAAAATCAAAAATAAGAGCAATCGCGCCATCATATGTGATGCACGCGCTTGGCAGCCATCATTACGTAAATCTTTTCAAACCATCAAATGGTGAATCCCAGAGGATTCACGTACACCACTTTGAGAAACTCTGGTATATTGTATAGCCGTATAATAAATATTGAAACTACATTGAAATATGCTTTACTTGCCCCAAGGGAAATTGGGATCATCGCAGTGGGTTACCAATTAAGTGTTATATAACGTTAAGTTATAGTACTTAAGTGTGAAAAGACTCTTTCACACTTAAGTACTATAACTTAACGTTATGATTGTATCCTGTGCTGATAATAGGATAAAAAATAAGTAAAAAAATGAATATTTTTAGTGACTCATGCGCCGATGATTGATATACAAGGCGGCTATTGTTGCAAGACTCACAGAAGGCCTGCGTTTCTCTTGCGAACGCGAAGAAGAAGTTCAAAAGCGAAATAACGTCAGTGTAACCAAATGTTTTCAAGGAAATTTATATATATCCATATCGTTTTAAAGGAAACTTTCTCCACTACAATCAAATAGAGTCTGTGTTTACCGATAGCTACAAGCTAGGGGTCTCTGTCTCGCTGAACTCGGCACTGGTACTATCTGGGATAATACCTCTAGACCTGCGCATACAAGAGGCAGCCGCCCTGTATGAAGCAAGGAGAGGGTCATCCCGGTTTGTGCCAGGAGACCGGGAGATCGAGGGTATGGTGAGATTTGCAGAGACTCCTCACCCTACCAAACAAATGGCCTTGGAATTCATGTGCCTGGCAGACCAACAGCTTGTGGACAGCCAGAACGTGCAGGCAGTGCGAATTTTCACTGACGGCAGCAAGCTTGAGGGGAAGGTCGGAGCCGCATTATCCCTGTGGGATAATGAAGGTGAAATCCAGAAACTCAAACTTAGCCTCGCCGCGTACTGCACTGTCTACCAGGCTGAATTACTTGCCATTTGCAAAGCAACGGACGTAATCCTCAACCGCAAAGAGACGAGCTATGGTTTGTACAGCGACTCAATGTCAGCATTGCAGACGCTGGCAAACCATGGCTCTCTCCATCCTCTGGCGGTTCGCGCGCGCGCCAACTTGGTTCAAGCTCTGGGCCAGAGCAAAGTTGTATCTTTGTTCTGGGTCAAGGCCCACGCGGGCCTGCCGGGGAATGAGCGTGCGGACGAGTTGGCAAAGGAGGCAGCGTTGTTGTCGCAGAGGAAGCCGGACTATGACCAATTTCCGATCTCATTTATCAGGCGACAGATCCGTTTGGAATCGCTTCATGAGTGGAATCGGAGATATGTCACTGGCGAGACGGCCTCTGTGACGAGAATGTTTCTTCCCGACGCCATAGCAGCATTCCGTATTGTACAACAGGTGCGGCCAACAGGCTTACTCACACAAGTTTTGACAGGGCACGGTGGGTTCTCTGAATACTTGAACCGTTTCAAGTGTAAGGAGAGCCCAGCGTGCGCCTGTGATCCCAACATGTCTGAGAGTGTCCAGCACATAATCATAGATTGCCCGATTTTTACTAGGGAACGCTATCAACTTCAATGTGAGCTGGACATGAGACTGTCGTGTGATAACCTATTCGAGTTTATGGGTAAGAAATATAGGGAAAAGTACTTAGCATACTGCGAGAATGTGGCCGTAATAGTAGTAAATAGAAATAAAAGTTAGAGTAAGCTATGTTTCATTTATATTGTTAGTATATAAGATTAGAAACATAGGCAAAATAGCACAAAAATTGAGAAATAGTAAGTAAGTAGTATACTAAGAAAGTACCAAATAAGTGTAGATGTAATATGTATTAAAACAAGTTGTACCTAGAAATAAGTAGTTAAGAAAAATGTCAAAATAAAATGTAAAATTTGTGTTATTTCCCCTAACTATTTAAATAAAGTCTGCCCTTAGCATAGTATTAATTAAAGTGGGAGTCCCACCCACTAGAATGTAAGATGAAGAATGAGAGAAAGATAATGTATGCTGAATAAAAGTGCGAGAGGAATAAAAGCGAGAACTTGTATGAGTGAAGTTGAGCACAAAATAGGCGCTAACGCCGTTAGCGGGATTAGTATTAAGGAATTAAAAAAAAAAAACCTAATTCAATGGGGCTACCGTTTTTAAGCTCACGAGTTGGCGCCAGTGGCGAGTAGGGTCCTTAAATATAGCTGTTAAACATTGTTGTTACGCGTACAGAAGCAGAGTTTGAATTAATTTCTAATGCCATAGTAGTACGATTAAATATACAATCAGTTTTGCGCAACCCCGTTTTTGTAAAAAAAAGGAGTAAAACATTTTCCGAAACATAAAACTCTATTCAATAATAATAATAATTATCGTTTATTTTCAGACTTTCTGTCCATAGGTACACTTACAAAACATAGAATGAAATACACAATAAACATTAAAAAATAAACAACATAAAATACAACGAAGAAAAACAATTACATAACATAAAAAGATACAAACAATAACCAGTGACAACACAAAAGAGGCAACAAATTAAAATTTGACGCGGAGGAACTGTCCACTGCTCACAAGGCAGTGTGTAAGCGCATCCAGTGACGCAGCAGTGGAGAGTCCCACCTGTCCGCGAACACGCTTAGTAAGCTGTTGCTGCTGGACCTAACGCGACGCAGCAGCGACGTACATTGTTTTCTTATTAGGGCATTAAAGCCATCCGTGTGCGCTTCTGCGAACATAGTTGATGCACTGCAGAATCGCGGCAGCCCCAGCAGCACCCTGAACGCGTTGTTGTATTGAACACGCAAGGCGCTGTATGCTCCTTGTGTGTAGTTAACCCACAGGCTGCACGTGTAAAGAGTTTGGCAGTAAGACTTAAGAAGTGCAACTTACGCAACCCTCCAATCGATGGACTCAGCTGTACCACTACCATGTCATCTGCGTAACTTATGTTGTTCACACAGATTCCGTCAATGTGACACCCGACATTGGTACTACTGAGTTCTCCGACAAGCCGGTTAATGTATAGGTTGAATAGCTTAGGGGAGGTTAGTCCACCCTGTCTCACCCCGCATTGCAACCTATACACGTCCGAGAACGAGTTTGCCCATCGTACAGTATTTTTCTGGTTGTTGTACCATTACCTAAAAACAGAAATAACTTCCGGGTTGCAATCTGTCTCAGTTTCCAGCTTCTCCCATAGCTTATCATATGAAACTAGGTCGAAAGCTTTCGAAAGGTCCAGAAAGCAAGCAAAAATAGGAGTTTTCCGATCACTGTAATATTGAACAGTCTGCTTGAGGCACATGATGGCACTCTCCGTGGACAAACCAGATCTAAAGCCAAATTGCGCGTCATGGAGCTTGATATGCTTTGCCAGATGTTGGTCAAGCAGACTGTCCAGTACTTTCGCTATAACAGTGGCTAACGAAATCGGTCTGTAATTTAGTAAATCGGAAGATCTAAAGCAGTGGTTGGTAAATTCTGTATCTATCTATCTTAATCTGCCATATCTTGAAAATATTGTATCCGCAACATTTTTTTTTTAATTCATTTTTCTTTTTAAAAGCCAAAAAAATATGAAATTTGACATATCGGAGACCTCACGCCACACTGTCGCCTCTAGCGGCGAATTCATACGTGGTAGCCGTGGTTCATTGATTCGAGTGGAGAAAATTACTTAGGATATAGGTTTCGTAATTACTTTACCTTTATCCTTTTACTTTACTTTAAGCATGGTGATGATAAGTGGAGTATGGCGGTAACCGAGTAGCGTCCAAGGACTGGAAGTAGAAGTATCGGTCGTCAGGCGGTGAGATGGGCAGATGACATTGTTACCATCGCTGGTAGAACCTGGATGAGGCTGGCACAGGAACGTGGTAATTGGCACAAGAAAAGAGAGGTCTATGTTCAGCTCTAGGCGATGTTTAGCTGTCGATTGTCATGATGATGATGAATTACTTTTCTCGTTTTTTCACGGTTTCGGTCTCCTTGTTGACTTATCACAGGATAAAGTGTTGCTTATGACTCTTGACGATAGTATAGCTTTCTATCACTATCAGTCAAAATATTATTACAAGCTTTTATTTAACTTGCAATGTATGTATGTATGTTATGTTCGGGTCAAAACTTTCAACTGAATTTTAAAGCAGTTATCCTCAACCGATTAATTAAACGAAGCCACTACCCTAATTGAGTAAGTTCTTAAAATAGCGAACGGTATACTTTCCTTGCGTTCGTTGCTTCATATGTTCAAAAATCCGTCTACTCGACAGCGTAAAACACGCAATGAATATTGTTGAGTTATCAAAATGAAAGGAAAGGAATGTGCTTCGTGCCGTCAAAACATATACGCAATTAGGGTACAGGTCGCACGCTTGTGGGTAAAAGGTGCGAGGTTTCTAACGTGTATACTGTATTCGAGAAACAAATACACAACAAACATATTATTTCACTTTATTATACACGTTCATATAATGTATTGCCGCACTTCGGTTTTCTGTTGTTTATATAGTTTTTCCTACATCCATCTCACAAACGAATGATGCCTTGTTTACACAGCTCAACGTGTGAGTGTAAAGTATGTTATTCAAACTATAAACAATCCCACAGTCAGACGGGAATGAACCGCTGCCGTCCGACCTTTGGTACATTTCACTGAATTTTTGACCTGCAAAGGAAAGTAATAACATTGACTAACTAATTTAAAGGTGAAAGACGAAATGAAGTTATGGTAATTGCAAGTATAGTTTTCGGGTCGCTATTGAAGAAATCCATTAATACTTTGCCTAGCCTAAGAGTCGAACCTCTATAACTAAGCAGAAGCGCGTGCAACCATTAGACCAAGGAAACAGTCGGTATAGAAATAATGTTTTAGTAATGCAACAAAATTTTTACAAAGCCCTATGATTAAAATTTATATTATTTTCATTTTCAGTTACAATAGACCCAGAGATCTTTCTTTATAAAACACTATCAATGACAATACGTTATCTTATATTTAAGAAATTAAAAATATTGTTACCTTTTACTGTATAAAATTCGTCACGAGAGTCAAGCTGCCTTACTCCTACGAAGTGTGGTGGCGCATCTCCTAACAATGATAGAATGTCTAATGCTTGTGCATCATCTTCTATGACTGCCAGTATCCCGCCCTCTAAGAAGCAGGTCTTCATAGCTTGCTCCCACCGCAATGGCTTGTGATTAACTTTGTAACATTTTTTCGATGCCTTCATAAATTTGTAACCTGAAATTTTAAATCATTGATATTTATTTTCTATTCACTTATTCTCAAATATTTCTTTCAACAATTCTTTATATTCTTTTGGCTTAAAAATAATGGCATAATAAGTGAACAATGTATTGGCTTTGCTTCCTATGTCAAAATTAGCAATGAAGTCTGCCGGTAAATAGAGATTGACTGAGTCTTCAGCTCGCTCTAGTTCTAGACCAATCAATTGTAGAATCAGGGCAAAAGACGAACTGAAATTCTATCTAAGATAACCGTTATCAAAAAAAATA
Source organism: Orthosia gracilis (assembly GCA_947562075.1). Lineage (NCBI taxonomy): Eukaryota > Metazoa > Arthropoda > Insecta > Lepidoptera > Noctuidae > Orthosia > Orthosia gracilis. The sequence goes on along the minus strand of OX387265.1, from coordinate 41,270,923 downwards.
TACTTACCGTGATCAATAGTCGGACACGACTCATTGTCAACTTTCTTGCACACAAACGGTAACGCCGTCTGAGGTGTTCTGTAACAACTGCTCACTTTGAACGATCCATCATTTACCTTCATAGTCATACAATTTTCATGGTGTGGTTCTGGCAGAAGGTTGCTATCAGAAGGCACAGATTTTAGTGCTGACTGTCCTGAAAACCGGAAGATGAGTTGGTTACTATTTTGTATGAATGCGGAGAAAATGGCTGAGGGTCAGACACCTTTTTCACCAAGTTGGTTCCTTTTCGTTTCAGTACCAAATCTGAGAACAATACGCGCTCGGTAATTAATCAGTATCGAAACGATTCAGTCAGAAAGGCTGAGTTGTTTCGGTGCAGATTCTTTACCGAGCGCATATACGTACAGCACATCTGTGCAGATTTGGTACAGAAACGAAAATGCACTGATCCGGTGAGGATTCCTTCCTCACCGGATCAGTGCATTTGCATGGCGCCTTATGGTCTAAGCATATTAAGACAGAGTCGAGGCGATAGGGTCGGTCTAAAAATGTACACAACATTTTGACCCCTATCTCCACAACGTTAATTCGAGTCAAAGTGGCGCCTCAAATTCTCGGCGCAAATTCACGCGTACTTTGTTTATCTTGATAGGAAAGACACGTCACTTCGCATCGAAACTGTCTGTGTGTCCTATGATTCTAATATAAATTTTTGCAAGTAACACTTTGACCACTGCTGAAAATTCGCTTACGCTCTGTGGACATGGATGCCATTACCGTTCTAACAGTGCTATCGATTGTCACTACATACTGAACTTTTTTGATTGGACATACAATAACGAGAATTCATGAGCTCAATCCGTTTCTCCGTTCCACTTCCCTGTTTCACCTCACTGCTCTGTTTCTTATCTCCACGGCCCCGCTCCGCGTAAATATATATGAATTTTGAAACTAGTTTTTTAAATTCCTGTCCACTAATGTGGAGCGGAGTTTTTATGCAATTCGATTGTTTGGTTCCGCTTTTATTTTTTTCGCTCCGCTCCTAGTGGACAAACAGCCTAATTCTCAGTTGAACCTTATCAATGTTTGCCATCAAAAAGAACTCACATGAAAGAGTAGAATAATTTATTATTACCGTCACCAGTAATAAACGCTCCTAAATTAAATTCGTCGTGCAATCCAACGAAGATTTCTGTCACATTATGACGTTTGTCTTTATTTATTTTATCTGTCAAGTTCTTCACTACAGCCCATTCTTCTTCAGCTTTTGGATAAAACAGAACAGCTCCTTCGTCATCACAAGTAAAGAGAGCGGTACTCCAAGCGGGTCCATTGACGTCCCAGTGAACTTTATAAAAGGCGTCAAACTCCTCAATGTACGTATAGTCTTTTCTGTAGAAATGTACTTTGCGAGAGAATGTTAAAGGCAAAATTATACCTGCAAAAGTCAAATTACATCGATCATGCGAGACTGATGGATCATAACAGCAAACGTATTTGGTCGTGATCTGACACCAATCTTACCAAGGGGTACCATCTTACCCAGTTACTGTGTTGTAGAGATCAGATGGTCAGTCACTTCAAGTAAAATATTGACACTCAGCTGCATCCAGCCAGAATGGGAATCCCTACCATAGTTGGGAAAAGTCTAGACCGAATGATTGAATTGGCTTTTTCACTTTTTAGAATAAAATTATATGTGCCAGATGCCTTTCAATTTCAAATAAAAGTGTGCAATCCAACAAATATTACAACAAAATACGTAATGGTGATCATTAAAAAATACTCACCAAATAAAAATAAGGCCAAAATAATGTCCTTCATCGTTGACTCAGACGGCTCACTGTATTAAAGTTACTTGATCAATAAGCATTATTTATATAATCGGTTAGTTTTAATGTTCTTTTTTAGGCTTGTGTGTACTGAGCGTTTGAACCGCTTTACTAGACGGACTGGCCGCTGCCCCGCGTTTAGTCCGCCAGAACTGCGCACGACGCGGCGACCTGCTGGATGCGAGACGCAAGGGACCGCTCAATGTGGTGACGCTCGGGGGAGGCTTGGTCAATCGCAAACATTTTACAATCATAACCGTTGACAAAATTGGGAAATAAAACATGTTGCATACAACATTGATTTATTCGTAAAATATGCAAAGTTTATTTATTGAATTTATTGGTACACAAAGCAAATCAGATACGATTGCAGGGCACACCAACATAGATGTTTCGTGTGCGTAAAATCAACGGGTTTACTTCGCGTATTTATTAGTGTTTTCTTCATATGTAGCATAAATTTAACTATGTAACTAAATAATCCCGTGGCATGAGTGTATAAGCAGTCGTCTGGTAAATCAAAGGTCTTAGGATCGAATCCCACCAACGCCTTTACTTTTTGCATTATTAAAAACCAATTGTTTTTAAATTTCGTAAAAAAATATTTTTGTAATTGACCTGATAATAAGAACATCATTGGAGAAAAATATAGTGTAGTAAAAACTATTTTTAATAAGAAATCAACAATATTCATTGACTAGGTTTTTCTTAAATTATAATTACAAATTTTTGTGCATGACAAATATTCTAAGTCAGACAAGAATTAACGTTATTTTTAATACTCAAATGGGTAATTTATTTATTATATAATTTATTTGTTTGAACGCACTAATCTCAGGAACTATTGGTGCATGACTTTTTGATAGCCATTCAATCACAGCAAAATTTTCATGGAAGTTAAACCAAGTTGCGCGCGATTCATAGCACAGTGCACGAAGTAAATGTGAAATTAAATAACGGTCACAGCAATGTTTACACAATACATTATAGATTTATGGAACAACATGACGTTCTACGAGGATCTCAAATAAACTGAAATATATGGGCAGAAGTATTATGATGATGATTTTAGAATCACAAATTTTCTACTTCATCACTGCTCTGTTCTCCCTATACAGGTACCTCCATTTCACAGATAAACGGTAGCCTTTCAGTAGACATAGCAGTTTTAGTGTAAAGATTTGAGTCCCTATTTACAACTGTCCCGTAGTCCCACTGGCTGGACGATTGGTCTTGTTTTTGGTACATGCCACTGAATTTTTTACCTGTGAAAGAATAACGTGCTATACTTTCGATTTTTCTGTAGAAGAAAATGAAGATATGAAAAAATATATGTTTTGAGCAGTACAATTTAAAAACGAGCTACCAAGCACTTTCGATACACAGATTTGTTTGTATTGCTGAAAAATTTAATTTGATAAGCAAAAGCCTCAATATAGAAAACCTATACGCTTTTTATGTTATTTATTACATAAAGCATCGTGTCATCATGTTGTTTCTACATGTATTATGAGTAGGTACTTATTTTTTAGTAAGCATAGATTGTAAAAAAAGCTTATTGTTACCTTTTACTGTGTAATATTTAACATTGTATCCATCCTGGTAAGAGATGACTTTTCTCACTCCTACAAAATATGATACTTCTTGTTCTAGCATATCTCTAACTGCTTCTGCTTGTGCCTCGTTTTCTATGACTGCCAGTATTCCTCCTTCAACGAAGCAAGTCGTCATAGCTTCCTGCCATAGTTTCAGTTTTTTATTTATTTTGTAACATTTTCTTGATGCTTTCTTGTAATTGTAACCTGAAGTTATAGCATTAGCGTAATTGATTACTAGGACTAGCTTCACCGTCCCTTTGCAAGGACAGAGGCCTCCTCTCTGTTAGAGAGAGTGGACCTTTATCCATCACGCGGACCCAATACGGGTTGATGGATGACACTAGTTTTAGAATATATTTAAATTATTTCATCACGACTGCTCTAAAAACAATGAAGGAAAAACATAGTGAGGAAACTGTAGTTATAATTAATTGAAAAATCCATAAATCAAATCCTGAAAGAAAAGGCAGGAATATTCGCACTTACCGCGGTCAATAGTAGGGCAAGATTTATCTTCAACTTTCTTACATACAAATTGTATTGGCGTTCCAAGTGTTATTAAACAATTTGCCAGTTTGAACTCTCCACTATCTATGTTCATTTTTACGCAATAATTACGTGGCAGTAGACCACTTTCATAGTTCGTTGGATCTGGAAGCAGATTACTGTCAGAAGCCAATGGATCAGGGATTGAGAGTCCTGAAAACAAAAAGAGAATTTAAACAGAGAAGAATTTTTAAAAAGCTGATTAGAAGTGCTTAGTATTGAATACTTACCGTCAACAGTAATAAATTCTCCAAGCTTATATTCGTCGTGGAATCCAACGAAGATGTCTGTCACCTTTGAAACTTCGGTAATTCCATTTGTCAAGTTCTTGACCAAAGTCCACTCTTCTTCGGCTTTTGGATAGAACAGAGTAGCTCCTTCGTCGGCACAAGCATAAAACGCAGTTCTATAAGCCGATCTAAAGATATCCCAGTCATGAAAAATATGAACTTTATAGAAGGCGTCGAAATTCTCAATGTATGTATAGTCAGTTCTATAGAACGTTGCTCGGTGAGAGGATGTTGAAGGCGGAAATATAGCTGTAAAGGTAAAATTTGATTAATTTTACCGATGACATTTCCAAAGGGTGAAAACTTATATTGACCCAAAAAGGTAGCTACGGTGGACCTTCTTTTAAACAACCAACGAATATATTAATATGCTTTGTAATTTATTGATATTCAGCAGAGTGAAGTTAGGATATTACTTACCAACAAAAAAATTGGCGAAAATAATGTACTTCATCATTGTTTAAGATGACTTCAGGAGTTTGATGCACGTAAGACACAGAAGAGTTAGAGGAACACTACTTAAGGAGTTTGATGAACAAACACTGTATTTAAACATGCTCGAAAAAATATATCTTGTTTAGGCTTGAATTATACTACGCGTCTGGACTGCGCGATTGGGCGGATCGGTCGCCTTGCAAAATTTTTGACAGCAGCACCCACATTTTCTATATAATTCGGTGTGTGACAACCGCTAAGCGGAGCGGTTAAGCCGCTGGGTCAAACAGTCCAATGTATTTGCAGACTTATTCTCTAATTAAAAACAAAACATAGATAAACATTTTTGTTATACAGGATGATCGTAAAAATTGTATGCTTAATTTTGTTGCCACATACTGGGCTTAAGTGAGTTTAAAAGTAATACACTGTCGACCAAATCAGCGCTTACCGTCAGACATTACCGTGACATAGTGGTCAAACGGGAGACTATAACTATTAAAAAAATATATATATAACTAGCTGACCCGCCAAACTTTGTTTTGCCATAGCTAAAGCGCTGTATATTAGCAATAAAATAAAATCAGCAGATGATAAAATAAAAACTACCTGGAAAATAATAAATAATGAAACCGGTAGGAAAAAACAGCGTAATACTGAATTTACTTTAACGACTGCACATGGCCCCATATACTCAGATATAGAGGTAGCTCAGGAATTTGAAAACTTTTTTGTTTATATTCGTCTTAAAACTACAGCAGCCTTGAATTCCTCACCCGCACTCTCTGCTGCCTTACTTAGAAAGAACGTAAATGCGTGCCCTTCGGAGTTCAAGTTTCAACATACAAACCCCCAGGCTATTTTAAAAGCTTTTAAAAATCTTAAAATTAAATCAACAGAAGATCTTTGGGGACTATCTGTTAAAGTGTGTAAACCAATCATTGAAACTATTGCACCCTATTTAGCTTTCATATTTAACAACTGTGACACTATTGTTGAAGCTCGAGCACTACGGAATTAGACATACAGCCCTTGAGTTACTTAGATCATATTTAAAAGCCAGACAAGTTAAAGTTCAGGTAAATGGCGTAAACTCACTAGGGTCTGAAATGACAATGCGTGTTCCTCAAGGCTCGATATTGGGTCCATTCCTCTTTTTAGTTTATATAAACGATTTACCTCAATTACTACAATATCAACCGAAGATGGTGTTGTTTGCTGATGACACATCTTTGATATTTAAAATAGATCGGCGGTCACAAAATCTTTTTGATGTGAATAACTCTATTTTTCAGGTCCAAAATTGGTTCACAGCAAACAATTTGGTACTAAATGAAAAAAAAACAAATGTATTAGATTCACATTGCTGTATGTTAGAAGTACCGAATGCGACATCATATTGAATGGTGAAAAGCTGGACTTTGTAAATCAAACAGTTATCCTAGGAATCACTCTAGACGACAAATTTTGCAATGGGGTCCTCACAAAACATCTCTTGCGGGTCAGCTAAGCTCAGCCGCTTATGCTGTTAGAAAGATAAGATAGTTAACGGATGTAGAAACCACGCGTTTGGTCTATTTTAGTTACTTGCACAGCATTATATCATATGGTATTTTACTGTGGGGTCGAGCGGCTGACATTGAATTCATATTTATATAGCAAAAGAGAGCTGTCAGGACCATATATAAGTTAAGTCATCGAGAATCTCTTAGGGAGCTATTTAAAAATATTAATATTATGACAGTTTCTTGCCAATTCATTTATGTAAATATTATGTATGTAAGGAAAAATAAACGTCTCTTTAGTAAATTCAGTGATAGACACAATTGTAATACGAGAAATAAAGATAAGTTAGATCAACCATCTCATAGACTAACTAAGGTACACTCATCTTTCATGGGGTACTGTGTTAAATTCTATAACAAAATACCTTGTCATAATATCATCATCATCATCATCATCATCATCATCAGCCTATTAATGTTCCCACTGCTGGGACACAGGCCTCCTCTCTGTGTGAGGGAATGGGCCGTAATCCACCACGCGGGCCCAGTGCGGGTTGGTGGATGTCACATATCTTCGATTTTTTAGTTCTAGGACATGCCGGTTTCCTCACGATGTTTTCCTTCACCGTTTTGAGAGCAGTGGTGATGAAATAATTTACTCAAGGTAAAGCGCCTGCCTGGGCTCGAACCCACGACCTACAACTTGTAAGTCGCGGCCGATACCACTGGGCCACCACTGCTACCTTGTCATAATATATGACAAGGTATTTTGTTATACTAAATGAAATTATAATATATAAACTAAATGAAAGTAAATTTAAAACTTTAGTTAAAAGCACACTTTGTAAACAAGCATATTACAAATTAGAAAGAAAGAAAGAAACACTGTTCCGTTGTTGTTGAATTAGGTATTTTACCTATGTTTGCTATATTTGTAAGTATGTAAGAACCATGTTCCTATTTATCAAATTAATGAATTTACCTGCTAATGCTTTTAATACTTTATACCTGTACGTAGTATAGTGTGTAGTGCTATTCTGGGTGCATCGTCCTCACATATATGAATTAATTAATGTATGTACTTATGTAAATATTGTAAAACACATTTTTTTTTTTTAAAGTTTGTATGGAGTTTGTGCGTTCTTCTCCATAACAAGCTACTTTTCCGAATGCACGGTAGAATCAATTTTTATTACTTGTAAATTTACCTACCCTACCCTATTGTGAATCTAAACCATCCAGGGCGCCACCTAAACGCATACAAAAAAAAATCATTCAAATCGGTCCAGCCGTTTAGGAGGAGTTCAATGACATACACACGTACAGTAGAATTATATATATAAAGATATAATATCCTGCCGATCGGATTTGGGCCAGACGATTTCAACGGTGACAAGCCGAGAAATTTCTGTTCTATTGCTCTCAAAGAAAACAGGAATCTGACCGGTGACAAGACCGGTGAGAGATTAAGTGCATGACTAACAGCTTCATGTGCTTTGCGAGGCACAGGGGTATCATAATACCAACGTCAAAACTCCAGGCAGTGACTGAAAAAAATGGTACGGAAACGCAATATCACTTTGCCCGATCATAGAATCAAACCCAGGAACCCACGCTTCGGGGTTGCAACTGACAAACGTCATTTCAGTCCCCATCATTAAGGCCCTCTAGAATTCCATTCAGCATTCTTGGCAATTCATCCATCGTTATTCAGCCTTCCCCTTAGGAATTGCCATCAACATTCATTGTCAAAATTCTGATCCATAAAAAATATGATAATTATTAAACATTCTGTATAAAGATAATCATTTGTATTTATCGCTGTCATAAGGTCTGTAAATAATTGAACCTTGTTTTTCGATGACAATTCGCAATTGTTTATTATTATCATAATTACATATGTCAGAAGGTACAATGTACCTACTTATCCATAGTCGGATAACATACATCCTGTCTAAAATCTTAGGGATAACGAATGTCTTTAAAAGTCCACCAGCGTTATCTATGAATAATTCTTATTCAGCTAAGGGTCATTATCCTGTGGTAGTTTAATGCTGGAAAGAGACCTCTCTAATAGCATACCTTATGGTTCTAACCTCATCTCTTACCAATCGCTTGCATTCTTTGTGTTCTAGTAAAACGGATAGTCATAGCCAGATAAGCTTTCTTTTAATAATGCATTCTTATAAAACAAATTGGATTAAACAAGTGAAAATTTCTCTTAGGAGTTCTTTACTCTACAAATAATTATAAACTGATAATATTTTAATTTGAAACAGACATAATTATGCAATGTATCGACGCTGGAAAGCGATTTTGTCTCGAAAAATTGCTATTTTTTTTTTGCATAATTGAAATCAGAAAAATTACTGCGTCAGCAGTTATGATCAAAGTTTTTATACGACATTTTTTTTGTAATACGACGTTGACTTTTCTAAACTCTTTTAATAAAACATACTTCAAAATATTGTTAAAACTATTAAATCAAAAGATTTCAATGTTTTATAGATACAGCAAAAATGCTATAGATAAATACTTTTTTGGCAGTTAAGATACATGGTTGTCGTTTCAAATACCAAGATACACCAATTTTGCTGGTTGAAATTGAAATACCAATTGCTACTACTTTCGAATGCTATTATTAGTACCATCTGATTAATTTCATTATAAGAAACACGTGTTCCAAAAACGGCCTCTCCGATTTAGCTAGTTTCACGAGTTAGGAATTTTTGAAATAGATTTTTAGTTCTAGTGTAAAATTCAACTTTTGGAGATACTACAAATTAGCTTTCTTGCGTCTATATATAGAGTGGTCCCAATAGTCGAGTGCTGGCAACTGCTACTGCTGAACATGAATTCTTGTGTTCGATTCTCGAGTCAGAAACGTGTTATTGGGGTGCTGCCCGGATTCTGGATTTATTTCCGATTGATGGAAATAGGCACTTCCTATATTTCATGGGGCTTAGACCTCCACCTCGCATCGTGTTCCTCATTACTGAGGGTCGTGCTCCCCTCGTAGTGGAATCAACTTTTCTTTCACCAGTTTGCGCCATCTATGTCTATCTTTTAGTGTTCTCTATCTATCTTTTCACTTCGATTTTTCCAGTCACCATCAGCAGTTCGAGGTTGTGCCCGTCCTTTCTGGCAATGTGACCGAAGAACTCCAAAATTCTACGAAGGCAGATCGTCGAGAGTCTGATCTTTATTTTCAGCTCGCGGAGGATAGAGTCATTGGTGCGAAAGGCTGTTCAACGGTTTTGTAACATCTTCCTCTAGCACCACATATCAAAACCGTCTCATGCGGTCATGATTAGCCTTCTTCAGAGTCCGTCTTCGTTTTGGACCCGTATCTGAACATGTTAAACTCTCCCAAGTGTTTTCCATCTTCAGCTTCACTAGTTTTACGTTGGTCTTGCGGGGCTTAGATATAACCGGTGAAATGTGGGTGTTTTATAGTTACATCGCTGCTTAGCTCTTCAGGGATCAAATCAAGGCGTTGTTATTAATTAAAGCCGATTCGGAACTCACTACTGCATGTATGACTAAATTGCCTGATTGAATACCGTTATTATCGAAACAATTAAAAAGCTATTGTGTCTCGCCTGGATCCACGCTTCGGGCACTCATGGGGTTAATGGATGTAAACGAAAGAAAAGGAGTATGAACCGATCATAATTATAGCAGATGGCGTTCTGTAGTTTCTGCTCATCCCGACGTCAAATAGCGTACGTTCATGAATGTCAATTCAACGGAATTTAAAAAATAAAAAGGAGTCAGACTCCTGTTTTAATTTTTTATTCATCTTTTATTCATCATATATTGTTTTACATTCAATTGATCAGCTGATACTTCTGACTCACGATTTGATTGAATTTTCACAGATTTCACAACCCTACTGAATTTTATTTTTCACGAGTCATTATGACCCGTTTTAAAAAAGGGAAAGCCGCAGTTAGGACATGCAGAGAATATTTTGCTCAGCGAATAAAAAAGAGAAAAATAAATTGCTTTTATGACGTCATTAACTTTCATTTATTGTCGCTTACTTTAAAAGCATTTTACGGTCTCTTGCGACTAAAAATGCATTTTCAGTAATATTTATTTAAATGAAATTATTTGCAAAGTGTTTTTTTTATGTTAGTATGGATTTTGCTCGGTAAGCATACTTCCTACTAATCCATACTAATATTATAAATACGAAAAAAACTCTGCCTGTCTTTTTTGACACATTCACGCCTAAAACGCTCAGTTTTAATTAATTTGATACAGAAATAGACTGGATCTAGAAAAAGGACATAATATACTTTTTATCCTTGGAGTACGTTCCCTTGGGACAACTGCCGACTTCTACGACGGCGAAGCCGCTGATAGAAACTGATATTATTATAATTGTGAAAGTTTGAATTTTTAGAAGTTTGATGTTACCAATAAATCACATTGAAAAGTTATAATGTTTGAGTTTGATCACGTGACACTTCGGTAGCACTTGTCAATATTATACAGTTTGGATTTTTGACAATTGTTTTCACTGATAGACTGTACTAGATAAGTTTGCGGCAATCCGCTGGATGCGAGACGCACGGGATTGGTCAGTTTGTCGATGTTTGGGGAAGGCCTAAGTTCAGCAGACGTCTTTCGGCAGTAATTATGATGATGATAGACTGTCACTTAGTCTAGATCCCCAGGCTGACACATAGGCATCTGAGTATTGTGCTGTTACCTATAGGTACTAGACACTCATTGTGTATTCAACAAAGTATACTACAAATGGTTCCTGTTATTAATACTTTCCTAATTCCTATGTTATACATATATTATATTTTTATTTGGCCCTTACTATATAGTATCGATAATAGCATCTCTTAAAATAATATTTTATAACATAGTCTGAATAGCGAAATTTAAAAAATTAGTAACTAAAGAATCTATGTCTCAAAATATATTATAATTTTTATACTAGTCAAGACAAAACCAAGTTGTCGTTGAATGCCCATGTTACACCCACTCCTATCAAGGTCGGAGACTCTACACTCGAAGTTGTGGGGACTATGTTTACCTGGGACAAACGATCCAGTTGGGTTGGGCCACCTTCGAGAAAGCGGTCAACCGTCGAGTACGACTCAGCTGGACAGCGTTTGGGAAGTTGCGCGGTATCTTCTTGTCCAACTTACCACAGTGTCTGAAGACGAAAGTCTATGACCAGTGTGTGTTGCCAGTGATGACAAATGACTCTGAGACGTGGTCACTCACAATGGGCCTCATAAGAAAGCTTACAGTCACCCAAAGGGCAATGGAGATGGCTATGCTCGGGGTTTCCTAGCGTGATCGATTAAGAAATGTAGAGATCCCCAAGAGAACCAGGGTTACCGAAATAGCCCGAAGAAAAAACAAACTTAAGAGGTGGGCAGGACACATTGCTCGCAGAACGGATGGCCGATGGGGCAGAAAGGTTTAGGAGTCTCATCAGGCGGACCGAAGACCTGGTGAAGGTTGCGGGGATCCGCTGAATACGGGACGCACGGGATCGATCAATGTGGAGAAGTTTGTTGGAGGCCTATATCCAGCAGTGGACGTCTTTCAGCTCATACAATGATGATGATGACTAGGCAAGAAACACAAGTTCCAATTCAATTAGGTCTTTAAAAATGGTTTCGAGGCTCATTTTGAGTTCTAAAAACAAAAAGTATTTCACCTAGTAAAGTCGGAAATATAAATTAATTAACTTTGACAAAAAGCCCTTTCCGGAAACTGACACATAGGCCAATATACCTCAGGTTTTAGCCATAGTTGCAAGTGACACTCAACCTTAAAGTGATAAATACAATGTTGAATTTCCCAGATTGTACATAGACTACACATTTTTGTACAACTACCAACGAAAAAAATATCATGATGATGAATAATTTAGAACAATACATCAAAAGGCAACAAACATTTAGCTACTCCTATTCTAAGTACAGTCAACAACAACACAGCTATACGATTTGCAAGTCAATATTTTGCGATTGGCGATTTGACTTTAAAATACTATGCAACCGCTTATCAAGAGCAGCTCCGTTCGTTGTTTACTCGACTGGTTACTAACAGCCTATTTATTTTGGTCGTCCCTGTATACGATATTCAGCATCTTATTAGAATAGAAAATTCGTCCCCGGCTTTTGAAATGTTAGATATTGAGGAACAACTTTATTAACGTTATTTTGGCTGGTAATAGTTTCTGATTCTTTGTATTATACGTCAACTTCTTATCGTATCGCTTATTGCATTCCTTCTTTTTTCACTTGTTCATCAATCATCTGCCACACAATCCAACTATCGTTCTTTTGGTTTCCCTCTCATCCTCGTCACATCAACATTTTATTCTGATATTCTTTACAGTTTCAACAACGTAATAATACTCAATATAATGTACAAATCTTTGACAGAGAGCGTTTCATATTACTTCTTCACACAACACACCAGCTCAAAACATCCTCTCTCAACGATTATAATATCTGTCGCCACATACACTGTAGATATCTCTAACCATTATTTTTTTCTTACTATTTCGCAGTAGTTTTTTATTAAAAAAAAGATACTTTAATTTTTCAATATGATTTTTCACTCAATTATCAGATCTGAAAACCAGTAACTATCTCTGAACTGAAACTTAATATAATTTAGAACTTAACCAGGTTAAAACTAAGACAATTCTGAAACCCTTCGCTTTAATCTTACAATGCGACTTCTGAGATGATTAGATAAAGAGATTTCAAGAATTTATTACTTTCAGCCTCTGCCAGCGGCTTCGCCCGCGTGAAAAGTATTTTATCATCCCTAGGGAACATTATACCGGGATAAAAAGTAGCATATGTGTAATTTTATCCAGATCCGTTTATCCGTTCTGACGTGATTGAGTAACAAACATACATCCATCCAAACTTTCGCATTTTTGATATTAGTAAGAAGTAAGATGTTCAGTTATTTTTAGATAATCTAATCATTCCAATATTAACTTGGGTAGAAATAAGCATCATCTCAACGACCTACATTACCAGCACGTAGCGGATTCCCGTGTACTTCACGAGATTATCGGTCAATCCAGGTTCTTCGAAATAAATTGCTGACGCGACACAAATTGATCGCAAGTCAAGTGATGCGATTGGCTAGTGAAAATTTATTAAATTAATTGAAGCAGCTAACGCGCGTTTGGCAATTTGTTGCATTAATTTTACGATAATTTTGCTTCCCCTGTCATACCATGTATAGAAAAACGTTGTGGAATTTATGACAAAATATCTTTGTGGAATGATATTTCAGCGTTAAAATATTCTCCAAGCTATACATAGCAACTACAGTTACATGGGACGATTAGCTCCTAGAATTATATAAACACACTTTCCCTTTGGACCTTAACCCTGCGGTACCTACCAACCAACCCGGTATTTGCAACGCAAAGTAGCCACGACGGCCAGACGTGCTTCGAATACTTTGCGGATTAAGAATTTGACTTTAAAATTAAGGAGATAAAGCCAGTACTCCTTACCTCTTAAGCTAACCATTGATTTTCAATAAGCAAAATCCTCTGGATGTTATTCTTGTAAATGGACAAACGGTCTTGTCTGTCTTGCGGTTTACAAGCACCGTAGGCGTGTTTTCGTTTTATGATGTAAGTACCTATTACTTAAATGTTGAACAATCCGCTTAAAAAAAGTGGAATTGGAAAATAAGATATTGTGTTGCTCAAAATGTCCTCTGGATTCGAGAACACAGGATTAGTCGATGTGGCAACGCTTGGAAGGCCTTGGCCTTTGTCCAGCAGTAGACGCCTTTCAACAAAATTAGTGAGTAAGTATTCATACAACGCTTGCTGCGTGTTATTTATAGATTTTCTCAAGGCTAGTAAAACAATATATACAATATGTATATCTCAATGGACATCATAAAAAACAGCACCGAGATCCATTACCAATCAATGCCTCAAGAGTGAAAGAACAAAGGGTGGGATCAATCTAACGTAATTGCGTCACTTTTCACTGGTCCCCCCATTAACCTAACCTTTTTAATCGAGTTTTTTCCGCTTTAGTCCGGATATTGCTGGACGAGTAACGGTCCACTTATTCGAATCTATTGAATGAGCCCCTGAACACTAACTACTACTTTTCGAGTTTCTAACCCGTTTAACGGGTTTAAATAGATTGAGCCAGCGATATATGAAGGCAATTTATTTAGCCTTTTTCTTCTATAGTGGTGGTAAGTGCTTATAGCGATTGCTCTCGATTGCTTTTTAACAATTAATTGTAGCAGTTCGCCGCTTTGGTTGGTTCGAAGATTTCTTTTTACGATGGCAATATATTATTTGTTTACAAAAACATCCCTGGTTTTAGTAGCGGAGGTCAGATTTTGTAAGTGTACTAATTGTTAAAGAAATACTTAAAACAAGATATATTTTCGTCTACAAACTATAATGAAGTAGTATTTAGTATATGTGGATGCTGTGTTCGGTCCATTGTACGTGGTTAACATAGCCAGCCAATTTAATCTAGAAGCACAAAGGCTTTCTGGCAGTAATAAGAGTTTCGCGGAGTGAACTACCACTGTTCCGTGGATTTTTGCGCGTCTGGCCGTGGTGTTTTGGCTGTTTGTAACGCATATATTGAAAAGGTTTTAAATTGTTTAGTCAAATTAAAAGGGTCGTGGATGTGTGATTAGTGATATGTCTGCCTCGCTGAACAGCGTAAAAGCTATCGCCGTGCGCCTAAACATCTTAACAAGCTTAAAAAACGTAAGCTCACCGGTGACCCTCTGAAAATTTGCTGAATACTCTTAAACCTGATGACTTACTTGCTAATGACAACGATTACCATCAATAGGTAGAGCGTGGGCAGCTGTACCAGCTGAATCACCAGCATCAGACCTTCCATCCACTGACGAATTTATTAACGTTGTGAAGAGGTTACCACTCAAAAAGTCATCAGATGATGATAAAATATCCAATCGGATACTTATAGAAGCGATTAAAACAGCGGGTGATGCGATTTTAACCGTTTACAACCGTTGTATTGCGGAGAGCGTATTTCCTAGTATATGGCGACGCGGATTTATACGATTTATACGATAAACCCTCGGACGACCCAAAGTCTTACCGGCCCATAACATTATTTCCATCATTAGGAAAACTCCTGGAGCGCCTTATCGTTCCACGTTTGCTACCGGATGGATCAAAATTTTATAACCATCAATTCGGTTTCACTATGGGAAAATCTACCGTAGACGCGGCGCTTACTTTAGGAAAACAGTTAATACATCTGAAAATAAGTACGTAATTGGGATTTTTCTAGACATTTCTGGGGCTTTTGATAACGCATGGTGGTCTATGCTATTACTTAAAATAAAAACTCGAGGCTGCTATAGAAACATATACAATTTAGTTTACTCTTACTTTTAAATGGTTTCGCGAAACTCAAACTCGGCCATCATTCCATGTCGAAGTCTCTCACCATGGGATATCCTCAGGGTTCCGTTATTGGTCCGCCTTTATGGAAATTAGGTTTTGATGGTTTCATGAAAAAAATGAACCGGTTACGCGGACGACGGTCTTCTGCTCATTCAATCAAGTACTCGATCTGGACTCGAGAACTTGGCTGACACTTGCCTACGATTAATATCTCAGTGGGGCGATCGAAACCGCCTGACCTTTGCTCAGCATAAAACGTATCAACTCATTTTGAAAGGTTATCTTAAATCATGTTCTACTATTAAATTCCCGTAAAAAGGAAGCAGTCTAGTGGTCCTTGGTGGTACTTGGTTTAGTGTTAGAGACGATTTTTGTATTTATAGATCGTATTAAAATAGTCGGTGAAAAAGCAAAAAAAAATAACTTCTATGCCTTAACGAGAATATCTAAATCTACGTGGGCCTGCCTTTATTAACTTTAAAGACTATATATGGGGCTATTACTACCCATGTAGGGTTGTATGTGCTATGGGGCGCCAGTTTGGGCTGATAGGGCCACAATTCGAGTGGTAGGACGTAAATTACTTCAAAGCCAGCGTTTAGCTTTGGTATTCTTATGCATAGCATACAGGACGGTTAGTACTGAGGCCTCATCGGTAATTGCTGGCGTACTTCCGGTCGACCTTGAAGTGCAAAAACGTGCTGCAATGTACTATTCCGCACGAGAGACCATGGACGCGGACTATCTAAGGCGGAGTGACCATGAGATAATTTCTAGATTATTTAAACAACATATTGACATCTGGGAGGAACTTTTATCCGAATGGCAATGTAGGTGGGATAATTCCATCAAGGGCCGACACCACCAATTCTTTCCATCCGTTCGCGTGAGGCTGGCCAGAACGTAGCTGGAGGTGGATCACTGTGTTGCCCAATTTCTCACAGAGCATGGTAACTTTAAAAGTAAATTATTTTCCTTTAAGCTCGTTGCCTCGCCTTTATTTCAGTGTTCTAAATCTGACTGCGAATATATACAATTGAAAGGTTTTACAAAAGTTAATAATTATTCTAACAATTTTCATAACGTAAACAAATCATAACCCTCGCGGAAGATAGGTCTCCTAATTCCAATTTCCCAGAATCACGCAATTATTTGGATCATCTAAAAGCCTCGGCGTCTCCCTTCGATGTCCCTAGGGCATGTAAGGATATTATTTACCTCGGAATTCGAAATTATCCCTAAGATAAGAAGCTTAAATTTTAAATTCATTGGCACTCATTATCATTTGGTATTCCTAAAAGCGTTGTCTCGCGTATTGCCCCAAGAGATCTTAAGATCCAAGATTCCCTTAGTTATTATAACCAAGGTCATTAATTTGAAAATGTGTAGGGTATTGTCATATAGCTTTTTCATTGTGTTACATTTCATATTCCTTAGTAAAATTAAATAACTGATCTGATGCCAATTACTCCTTGAAAATTAATTATTTTCTACACCAATAGCAGAGTCGTTTCAATCACCTTTCTATTAATGTATATATATATATAAAGGTATTTATTATAGTACATATATATGTATGTTTGTTTTAACTACAATATATATATGTATATTGTTATTCAATTTTACTTCAGTATTTTTTAAAAATTGTGTGCACCTGCATGTTATCTCTCCACCACCCTTGGTTGTCTGGTAGAGAATGCCTCAGTATCTGTGCTAATATAAATAAGTAATGCTTTGTATCTGTATAATGCATGAAGTTTAAAATAAATAAATGGAACAGATCAGTCATAATAGGTACTGAGTCTGGGCATAATAAAAATGAATGCTCCATCTAATAATATGCATTGGTAATATTTCGTTTGGGCTTTAGCAATAAGCCATACAGAACCGGATTTCGAAGGCTGATTTTATAAATATAAATTCAAACCGGTTCAAAATTCAGTATGATTCGAAACAGTGAGGTGGTTTTAGGATTCCGTGCCCGAAAGGTCCAAACGAAGAACTGAAGACAGCCTTTACGGCGTATTTCCGAAGAATATTAGCAACCTTATCTGTCACTCCTCTCACATACGGCAAAAATGCTGGCTGTCTCTCAACCTCACTCTTCCGGTGCTTACAACCAGTTTTTTTTTATTAAAAACCATGGGTAGTCCGGTGGCTCCAGTGGTTGCCAACATTTGGAGTGAACATTTTGAACACACTTCTTTCAGAAAAGTGTCACAGATGCTGCGCTCGCCGAAGGAAAATTTTCCACTGGAAAAGCCCGGTGTTTCTAAAGCAGATTGTAGTTGTGGCAAGTCATACAGCGGTCAGACGAAGCGTACGGTTGCTTGTCGAATTTCAGAGTATATCAGGGCGGTAAAGAACAATGACACCCAAAAATCGGCCATAGCTCAACGTCTTTTGGAATCAAGATTGAACCACTGGCTTGAGTTACATAACTCTCAGGTCATTTCGACAGAACGCCACTATATCTCTAGACTGCCGAGGGAAGCTATCGAAATTACCAAATATAAGAATTTCAACCGGGAGGATGGGTTTCAACTGTCGAGGACTTGGAATCCAGTGGTTCAGATGTGTAAAACCCAAAAAAGTGCCGAAAAAAATCCCGAGCGGACACAGTATTTCTTGTGTCGGAAAAAGAATCGAGTTGTGAGTGAGAATGGTAGCGGTACTGAGTGCAAAAAACGAAAAAGAAAGAGGGTAGACCGTTTTGTCTCCTCATAAACACCCACTCGCAATAACTTTGGTGTATCCGTGATCATGGTGATTGCAACAGCACCGAAATATCGGAAACTCGAAACAAACAGAAAACTTGATAAATCTCCCGCTTATAATGTTAATGTTAATATTAAAAGTTTTTAAGGGGATTTTTTTTTTCGTCCTGTATAGGATACAGCAAAAGGGGGGGAGGGTGCGAAAAAGGAATTATTTCCCAATCGAGTGGGGTATCGTTGCTTAAAGCTCGTTGAATAAATACTGTATTTTATGTTTTAAAAATATTGGAAAACAAAGGTATGAGAAGCCACCATAACAGCTTTTTTTACAAAATTTTGTTCCGAAGAATTTTTTAACTTCCCATTGAACTTGAAACATGGTGATAATGTTTATTATGACGTATATTTTATTTACACTGATAAATCAAACTTTTGCTTTGAAATTTCCTATTTTTTTCCTATTAAAACCACCTTGATTTTGTGGTTTGTTACGGATCCCTAAATGGACGATATCCGACACGCAGTTGGCCAGTTCTTTTTTTATTTTCTTCCGCTATGCTTTATTAGTAGTATTTTTAAAATAAGTTTACATTCGTCTTCTTGACTTTACCAACATACTTGCTACTTACCAAAATCACGAATGGCAATGACATAATAACTTCAAGCTCATGTAAAACGACAAGCTCTTACTCTCTGGATCAGAATCTAAATGAAACGAGGTGTCATCTAAATAAAACAGTGGAAGCATCCAGTCGTATGTCTTTGTTAAGACTGAGTATAAATGAGACCACCAGTTTTTAAGCAACGCCCTCATAACAGACTCTGGACTGTGAAAGTGTTTTATTGTACCAAAGGAAAATTAAGAAAAGTATCCTATCCTATAATCCAGTTCATAGTCGATGCGTGAAAATCCGCTCAGTAGTTTATACAAATAAACGTAACAGACAGACAGAAACACTTTCGCATTCATACTGGTAATATTAGTATGGATATCTCTCTCTCTCTTCTAGCGAATACCATCAACCTGTTATCGTCATCAAGCTTCATATCTTTGTTGCTTGTTGCCCTGTTAAGTTTGTAGGATATAGGAAACGAGTACGTCACGTTGCGAGATACTCGTAGTTGCATGAATCATTTCAGCTTTCTCTCTTCCTAGAATGAAAACGAATTTGCGTTACGTCTTGCATTAACTGCATATGACTTATGCGGATGCCGGCTATGACAATCTACTAGAAGTGGGCTGACAGCTAACTTTGCACACAAAAACTTCTACAATTACTTCTGAAGGTTTTGCCTATATCAAAACATATTTCTTCAAAAGTTTTAATGCAAAACAAAACTGATCTTTATAGTGTAAGTATAGTGCATTATCTGCTTATATTTTAATGAAGAAGATAGGTTGTCTTATTCATACTCTGTCACCACCTACGTTCCCAGATCATATCCTATTCCTGTGGGTTTCTGTGCCCTCCGGCATCCCTCGGAGTGACAGGTCACGTATACCGAGGGTCCTGATCCCCCGGTATCTGATCAATCCCTTACACTGACTTAACTCTTTAGTCGCCTTGGGACAGGGGCTCGTGTGTGGTTTTTAATGTTTTACGAAGGTAGGTAGGTACTTCTTGAAAAGATAACATTTGTTTAAGTCTGTTTGGAATTGGTTTTAATTAGAATTTTAAGGCTCGTATTTGAGAAATTACTCAACATAACACAATATGCTACCTACCTAATTACGACTTACATCATTTCTTTCTTACCTTGTAGCTCAGGTATGCAGCATGACAAATGAAGACTTTATCAAAATATGTAATTTCTTCTGCCCTTGTCAGTTTACAATTCCTACATATCTAGTTACGATCGGATATGGTGAATGAATGTAATGGGCCTAACGTGAGTCGCAGGGGAGGAAGCTGGTAGCAGCTGGTTGAGTTTTGCGGAGAATCGAGAAAAATGGCGTTCGGTCGGAGAAGCCCATATCCAGAAGTGGACTGTTCTAAGCTGATTACGATGATGGCCCTCGTCCCCTTCTTTGGGCAAAAGTAAATAACATAAACCTAACTCACGCTTCTTCCAAATGCAACTCGCCCTATGAATACCAAAAAAAATCACACACAACTTAGTAGTTTCCCATGTAATTCTAACTAACTTATGAAAATGCAATAAGGAAGGACAGAATAAGGACAGCTACAACAAAAGGCATTTTACTTGATCGCTCAGTATGGTCAATCATTGCAAAACAGAATCAAAAAAGCTTACAAAAGATTGTTATAGCAAGTTATAACTCCAGTTTCTTTCTAATCTCAAAGTTCACGCCTAGACAGAAACCAGAAACCTATCCCCAAAACTTGGAACTTCTCCATATAATTCTACGGTACATATGAAAATGCAGTGGTGGTCATATATCACCCGCGGCCCTATTTAATAATCAGCTGGTATCCGGCTCGTAAATCATGTGACGGCGTCAATGTAACTAATTAATTCAGACCACGTCGGACCGCGATATCGCCGACACTAGGGCACCTGGTTTACCTATTTTCAAAGCTTCTTCTTTTTTTTTTTGGGGTAGACAGGCAAAAAATTAATTCGTGTGTATAAAAATAAAGTTGCAAATAGGATCACTTTTATATATTTCAGAACAAAATGATTGGTGTTTGTTATAACATAACATTGCTACTACAATTTTGATAAAGAGGATTTTTGGTACATTCCCAAATTAGTTTTTTTTAAGTCTAACTTCCATCAACAATACCAACTAGATGTAGGGTCAGCGCAAGAAATACGTCTCGGTAATTATCAGCTCACTTGAGACACGGTAAAGATATCTAACAGTATTGTGACTCGACCGTGTCCTTGAAATAAGTACCTAGAAGCTCGCATCACCTAAACACGCGTTAGGGCTGCCCTTGAGTTTCTTTCTAGTTTTGTGATTGTAAATAACTCAGATTCTTTTCTCTAATCTGAGGTAAATATTCTATTTTTTATTAAACTTATTTTAAATCTTACTAGGTAGGTACCTACCACTTCTTACTCTTATTGGTAATCATTAATATGTGTAAGTAGCTAATTGCATAAGTAAGTATATAGCCTAGCTAAGTGTCACTTTATCACCCTATCCACTTATTTATTTATTATTTCGGTGGACAAAGCGAAATACCTACCTATTAAAAAAATAAACAAATTACGTCCTATTTAGGTTCTATATATTTTTTTATGGTTTTGCATTTTGGAGGTGTCAGGTAATTTAATTTATTTATCTCTGGATGCGTTAGAGAAGAATTCAAGCAACCAAGAACAGTACAATATAGTCTTTAATTGCTCTCTGCCATATTAAGTAAGTACTCGTACTTATTTCAATCAAATATTCACAAATCGCACGCTTACTACTTACAAAACCATCACACCGTTCGTGATTGTTTGCGGCTGTAGTGTGTCGAGTGTTGACTGAACTCGAGACGCGTAGGTATGACTCGCGTTCCGACCGTTTGTATGAAGATAGAATACTGTTAGATATCTTTACCGTGTTTGAGACGTCAGTTCTTATTTTGTTCAGTTTGTCATAGTAAGTACTGTAAATGTAGGGTAATAAGTAAACATTCACACGGACAGAATTTAGCGTTGATTTTGTACGTGACCCCGTTATCTAGTTGATTATTGTTGATCGAAGAAGTCACGTAAACGGGGGTGAGCTAACCAACATCAACCAGCCAGGCACAAATCCAGCTCCATGCTTTGGGCTGTCTAATCCTTTATAATGAAAATCCAAAGACCTAAGATTCAAAACCAGAGGCACGAGATAAGTGAGATTGGAAAAATGACAAAACAAAAATGTATGGGATTGCGGCATTTCGACCATTGCCATCGCTAAAATCGAATGCTAGCTTTGGTTGTGACCACTAAACTAGCGAAGTAGGTAAAATAAGAATTCTATTTTTATTCAGATTTCGAGCAGCATCAAATAGCACAAACGATTATTGGTTTGTATTTAATATATATATTATTATAATATAATAAGTACAAACCGTTTATTATTTTTTATTAAAATAATTATTATAATAAACAATATTAAACGGTTTGTATTTAATATATTAAAATTAAATATAGCAAAAATATAGACGTTTGAAAGGTATTAAAGGACATCCATACATTCATAAAATTCCGACGTCCGGAGAGAACCCAAAAATATTTTTATTCGTTTTAAAGCACGCAATTAAATATAGCCGTAAAACTTTTAAGACTGGCACAATAAACCGTTGGCACTTCATAAAGACCAGCAGTGTTATGCGGCAGAATATATCATACTGTTAAGGACAAGCGCTCTTTGTCATATTGTAAAATACCTAGTTGATTTATTGGGTCCAAATAGTAGGCACTATTATTTTGTATTTGATTAAGCTTATAAGCGGTTAGAGTGATAAATTGGCTGCAGAAAATATCATCAGCCTTTTAATATGCTTCCTCTCTGTCTGAGAGGGAATGGGCCTGGGTCCATTACTGGTTAGTGGATGTCACATGCCAACGATTTTTTGGTTGGAAGAAAACATATTTTTGTGGTGTACAATGAAGTAAATAATAAATAAATAACTTACTTTATAACAGTTGCGTTGCGTGTGACATTTTTCAGTCTTGCCCTATAGGGTACCAGCCAAAGGCCAGCCGATTGTCAATCTATATTATAATATTATAAAGCTGAAGAGTTTGTTTGTTTGTTTGAATGCGCTAATCTCAGGCAATACTGGTTAGAATTGAAAAAATCTTTTTGTGTTAGATAGCCCATTTATCGAGGAAGGTTATAGGCTATATAACATCACGCTACGACCAATAGGAGCGGAGCATAAATGAAAAATGTTGCAAAAACGGGCAATATTCTTCCTTTTTGAGAGCTTTCGTAAGTGCGCTGCTTAAGCGATTAAAGTTACGCAAAATTCATGTATGTAGGGTGGGTAGGTAGTTGTAGAGTTGTAGTGTTGTGGGTAGCAGTTGAATGGAGCGAAGCCGCGTGGGACAGCTAGTAAAAAATAAAACAGTTTTGGTATCCTTTTGCGTTAGTCAGCGCTGTAGTAACTTTAGATTGCAAGCATTTTTTTATTGTCTGTCTTACTCATTCAATCTCCGTGCCTATCAGAATACCAAAAACTATTGTAGTGAGTCCTAGTATAGGTATCTAGTATATGAACTCCAATTTCCGTACTTTGACTCCCATTCGGTCAGTACATAGTACAGACATTATAGTGATAAATACGAAAAATACATTCATGTAATTAAGAGCCAAGTTATCATTCTGCCATTATTAACGAGCTTGATCGTTGGATCCAGCGTTACCTCGTGATTCAACGGCTGTACGGCTCAGTAACTGATTAATTCCATTCTTAATTCAGTATTCCGATGAGCGGGATGAAGCTTTAAGTACCTACTTGTTTTTTTATCGGGCGGGCTGGAGCCATCCTGTTTAAACCACGAGGCTGTTTTCATTTGCTTTATTTCTTTTGTACTCATGGCTGATTAATGATTTTGTAAGGACATTCTTGGTTAACTATTTGCCTATCCGATTAAATAAATCATTAATCACTTCTTTTCAGCGGAATGCACTCTTTCCTTCTATCATGTTTATTCAACTGGCTCGTGGCTTTCTTCATCGCTTGATTCTAGTGATACCTATTTACACTACTTACCTACCTATTCTTCACTTATTTATTGCAAATAAATAAGTGAAGCCGCCGGCGTCTGTGTTTCCCGATAGCTACAATCTAGGGGTCTTTAAGTCAAGAGTGAATAGGTTACTTCTAGGCAAGCGTGCTCCACCGTCGATCACATCATCGCTTACCATCAGGTGAGATAGTGGTCAAACGCGAGCCTATATGTATATTATAAAAAAAACATGCATAATTGCCATTGAGGTTTTGTCCCTTATTAAACAAATTTTATTATAATATCACCATAGCTTTCTCAATTATATTTACAAACCGCAAAACTTACACAAAGACAAAGTTGCAACCCAATACGGCGAGAAATAACCCCGTACGGTCTAAAGAACTTTTGTTTTGGAAACAAACCCGTTGCTATAGGGACTAATTTTAAATGATTCCACACGAGGACTAAAGGGAGTTTGGGTACAATATCGTAAAATTCAATTCACTAACTTCCACCGCGTCTACCCAGGGGGAATCTACGAAACAAAACATTGGACAGTTAGTACTGAAAATAGAAGGTTCAATTGAATAAGTTGTTTTTCGTAATGATTTATTGTATTTGTTTGTTTTGTTCTAGATTTATATAGGGTAAATTTTTGAAGGTTTTTTGGAACCGAGTAATTAGAATTGTTTAAGCAACTCGTTTTTCTTTGTTGTGATTGTAGCCAATCAAAGTTCTAAGGACATTGATTAACAATGCAGAAAATGATCAAGTGTAAAAAAAGATACTATTTAACCCTTAGTTTACCTGGTCAACCCAAATCACACAATTTACCTCATTGAATCAATGGGACTCCTTACTTATTAATCATTGATTTTGTTTGAAATAAAAGCAAAATCTTACTTCAATGTTTCACTTTACTTTACAAATTAAAATTTAATTGATTGCATCCATAATGTACATACAGGTGGTAAATATAAGTTTTAGAAACAATTATGGACCCTGTCAGGCACTGCATTATATATACTATATTCTTCTTCTTCAGCCTAGCCTTTTTTCCAACTATATTGGGTCGGCTTCCAGTCTTACCGGACTCAGCTGAGTACTCAGAGCCGGTGTTTTACATGGAACGACTGCCTGTCTGACCTCCACAACCCAGTAACTGGGTAACACGGTACCCCTTGGCAAGACTGGTGTCAGATCTCAGGCTTCTGACTACCCGTAACGACTGTCAAAGATCTTCAAATGACAGCTGGGACCAACGGCTTAACGTGCTTTCCAAGGCACGGAGGAAACTCGGTATGTTAAAAATGGTCACCCATCCATGGACCGACCTCGTCAAGCATTGCTTAACCTTGAAGTTCGATCCGTGCGGCTGTTATTATTTAGCCACGAGCTCCTATATATTATATTCTTGCTGACTGTATATTATACAGCAACATTGCAACAACAGCAACATGCAGCAACATTTTTCTAATAAATATACATGAAATAAATGGCTTATATAATATTTAATTTCGATTTATTTACGTAATCATCTTGTCAACAATTGTAAATAATAATAAACTAATAAATAGGGCCACAAAAATAAACGTCAACTTATAGATGCTAACTAGAATACATAAATAACTTTCATCTTTTTTTTTAATATACGCTGTCTCATAAAATTAACTTTTTTCATACTGAAGAGAAGATATGCTCCCATCTTCAGAATTCGTTTGGCACTATTACGTGTTGTGGTCCACTTTCTTGCTTCCATATCATTATATCTGAGCCAGTCTTGTACTACAGATGTAGTGGATTGAATAAACAATTATTTGAAGCCATTATTTACCATAAATACAAAAAAATACGATAAAATTACAAATTAGCAAAGCAAAATATTTGTCACATAAATACACATGAGTCCAGTGGACTCCTAGGACATAATGATTTCTCAATGATACGTAAGGCGTAGGCACTCGTCCCCTTCACCCCGTATCTGGCATGTTATTTCAGGAAGGTACTAGGACACACGAAAACAAAACCTCGATATTTAAGATTTTTGTGCAATATAACACTTTGCGTGGAGTCTCTGCGTTAGGTCCGACGCGACTCCGCGCAAAGTGTTATATTGCACAAAAATCTTAAATATCGAGGTTTTGTTTCAGATAAATTAAGGATTAAATACCTCATAGTTGTTTATTGTAGCCAAAATACCTATTTGTCTCAATATATAAAGTAATACCGAATACTCTTTGCAAACTACACATTTCGTATTGCAGTCGTGTGCCTGAATATTATAAAAATATTTATTTACAAAAGAAAGCCTTAGTATTACAACTTTTAATGTATCTACAGATGGCGCTGTACGAAATTATATAGCACGAACTCGAGTACGCTATAAAAAATAAACTTATGTACCTGCAGTAAAGCATCAGTACACCATTAATACCTCGAACGTTTTATAAGCTTTTCAACTTTGCCAATAAAATAAGCAGGTGCGTTTATAAAAATATGCGTCGTAAACTGTGTAACTTCGCCTTAACTGGCACCGTGAAAAGGTCGATTCACATATGACGCATTCCTGTTTGAGGCCAGAATTTCATAATAAATATTTTATAAGTAAATATTGAATTCTGTCTTTGCATATATGAAATTCACAAATATGAAAAAAATTGTGTAACTGATGTAAATACTCTTTTTAAAAATGGAATCTTTTGTTCTTGAGATTCAACTTCAATTGTTACCGTTTCGATTGCCAGCTTTTAAACACAGTTTCGTTTTTTAATATCACGTACAGATGCTGCCGTAAAAAGATTTTAAACCATGCTTAATTAACTCAGTAGGGATGCTTTAAACTTGCTATTTTTTTTGTGGAATCCTTTCGAACTGAGGTATTGGGTGTGCGTGAATGACTTTGTCATACCTTTCATATACGTTTACAGATTGAGTGTAAAATACGAGTAAAGTCGATCATACGGGCTGGACAGATATGGCTGCAATTTTTCATGAATGAATATGAGATGAAATTGGAATACTTTAAAAGGGGTACACCTCTTTTCAAGTTCTTTAGTATTTTATTTCTCGTAGATACATTAGTATAGTGGAAAAACTGTACTGAGGTCAATGATATACATTTATATTCAAAATTCTGCATCTCATTGCACAATAAGACATAGACAGTAAAGTTAATTTCAAAAAGTTTATAAAATTTTGGAAATAAGAATCTTAGATATTTAATAAATCAGTCTTCTTCACATGAATCTTTTGGAATAACATATTTTTTTTTGAGGTAGTTTTTGACATTCAAAAGCTGAAATAAAAATCTTGACATTGAAATAAATAATTTGATTTGGTTTTTTCAAACTTGTCAGCGAACAGAAAAACAATTTTATCATATTATCGTTCATGATACAAATAGCACTAGGTATCTATCGGCAATGCTGATACCCGACTACCGAAAAAACCACGATCAATCATTGTTTATATATTTTTTTAACTTCATGTAGCTCTTCCACTTGATATTTACGTATACAATTTCAGAATTAATTTTCTTTCGCTCCCGTATCAAAACCATCTTATTAATTGTTTTACGTAACAAATAAATAAAATAAATTGGTCTCCCCGGGCCGATGTAAATCGCCTCTTATCCGAACGCTGGATAATTCGGTTCAAGCCGAAACACGTCAAGTATGGGCCGATGGCAAAATTTACGCAACCTTTTACGGGTAAAAAAGGTTTTAATATTTTTACGCGGCTAAGTTATAGGTTGTTTGAAGATTCTTAGTTTTAATTTGTTACTGTTTTATTTATTTATGGATTGAATTTGGAGTGGAGGTAAATACTTTATTTTCTTTCTTTCTAGGTGTATAATGAATAAGATTAGAATAGAAATACAAATTGCGCTTAGCGTGCCCATACCGAAAGGGTTACCAACTCAGTATTTACAGGGCGTCAGACACCCAGAGGTGGTTTACAGTTGGAATACAAGGTTGGATCAATTTACAAAAGATTGGTTAAATTTTTAACTCAAACGCTATAAGATTGAAGTAAGTAAAGAAAGACCCTTTTCGTGCTTGTCTGTGTAACCACGTTGCTCTTTTAAACTCGGTTTTGATGCGGTTTTACCATGATTTAAAGATTTTTTCTCCGAAGTAAAGTTTAGGAAAGGAGAGGGTAAATAAGGTAAAGTAAATAAATCTTAAAGATTTTTCAGAAAAGTCAGTGGCTAAAATGTCACAAAATGCCCTTGACACTATTGAACACAGAAGCTCAGAAGCGCATAAACACTAGATTGAAAGGTGTAAAACAAGCTTTGATCAACGTCACACGATTTTTAAAACTGCCAACACAGCGTTCGATCGAAATTCGAAAAATAAAAATTCAAATCGTAGTAAAATTCTTATTTATGTTCGGCTACAATTCAAATGTTACGACTTTCTTGAAGTCTTGAGTTGCCAGTTCGATTTGCTTCCGGTATTAAGGACTTGGTTTATGGCTGTGCCCAAGCGTTCGACCAATAGCAATGAACCTTTACTGGTTGGTATAAATACCGGATCTGATTTATATCCGATTCAAAAAAAGTGCGTTAAACCAATTTATTCTGTATTCTTTGAATGTTTTTAAGCTAGGTTATGTTTTGATCAAATAATCAACCTTTCAACTAGTTAATAGTCTCTAAGGTGGACAATGGCTGACAACGGCTATTTACAATCAAATTGATAGCCAGGTAATATGCTAGCATTATCATCAGCCTGATAATGTTCCCACTGCTGGAACATAGGCGTCCTCTCTGGGACATAGGCATGCTACTATGACACTAGACATAAAGGCTTCCCCCAGCGGGGGAATCTTCCAGCGGGGGAAGCCTTTGTGTCGGCACGATCTGCACGACAAGCCATTAAGATCTGCACTAAAAAATAAATTGTTAGAAAATCGAACTAGTCACCACGAGTAGAATATAAATAAAAGAAAAATAGAACACAAATTAAAAAGAGCCATTGCTTTGCAAAACAAATTACTTAACTATATACAAATTCTCCCAAAAATGTCGAGTGAGGCCGTTTATTCACGACGCGACACCGCATCACAGGGTACACGATTTTCATACGGTTTTTCGGCTATGTCGGCGATGCCGCTATGTCGGTTCGGTTTTTTGCGGTGATGATTTAGCAGTTGAACAAAACCGGTATGCGTTGTTGTTGTTTGTGTTGACGACACGACACACCGCACGGCTCACGCGTGGTTTACTACTCACGCGCTTATAAAACAACTAGCTATCCCACGCGGCTTCGCTCCCGTCAACTGGCTACCTACCTACCCATCTACCTTACCTACCCCACCCTACATACCCTACATACAAGATTGTTGCGTAAAAAGGGATAATTTATTCCCCTTGTTTACTACATTTTTCATTTATGCTCCGCTCCTATTGGTCGTAGCGTTATGTTATATGCTAGCCTATAACCTTCCTCGATAAATGGGCTATCCAACACAAAAAGAGTTTTACAATTCCAACTAGTAATTCCTGAGATTAGCGCGTTCAAACAAACAAACAAACTCTTCAGCTTTATAATATTAGTATAGATACAATTGCTTGCAGTGTCGTTGCAGAATCGTGTCTAGTGAACAAACGAACGGACGACAGACCGTATGCAGCGTGTCGTGTGTTAAAAATCGTGACGGCAAATCGTGTCGTGCGGTGCCTCGTGAACATACCACCTGACGGTAGTGATTTGACTCCGGAGTACATTAAATCTGAAGCTAAGACAATCTACTCCCAGAAAAGTCCAAGGAATCGTACATGAAAGCCAATGACAAACTATAAAGGGCGTCAAGTCTGTATCAGAATCAGTGCTTTTAGTCTACTTCCAGCATTTATTATGTACAAAGAAGCAAAGTAGCCTATGGTGCATCTATTCGATGCTCAGGTCGACAATAAGCATCAGTAATAATATTCAAATTAATACATACACCAAATACTGGCAATTTTAAAAAGAAAATCGGAAGGATATCGTTCTAAGAAATCAAAAGTTTTCACAGCTCAAAATGTGGACACGTTCCTAAATGAAGACCCTGACCACAGCTTTCTTGCCACAAAAATAAATACCAACTTATTGATTAAATTTTTAGTAACTAAAATAGCTACATACTTACTATAGGTAAGTATAAGTACTAACTACCCCCTTAAGAATCGATCGCTTGTGTGTGATCTACTGATATTTGATGTTTCGACTCTACGTTAAATAATAACACACACATGAGTAGGTCAGTCAAATCTAAGAAAGTTTATAACATGAAATATATAAAAAATAATAATTTGGGCGCACTGTTACGTTAGTTACATTCCTACTTAAAAACTAACCTACCTACCTATTTTTGTTACAGGTGGCATTGATTTTTGGAGTGAATGGCGCTTGTGAAAATTAACTCATAAACATTAAAATCGAAGATATCGAAAAACATTCAGATTTGTTGCTGTTAAATTTTCCAGAAACAAAATCAAAGAAAGAACGGTCATTCGTAGTCCGTGAAAATACGTAAGAATTATCGAAAAGTACCAAGCTCTACGCCCCTCTGATAAAAACTAGCAGATTTTTCGTAGCTTATAATAATGGCAAGTGCACCAGGCAAGTCATTGGAAAAAATAAGATTAGCAGCATGAAATTGATAAATGCTGAGCTCTACATGGACCGAGATTAAAAGACACGGTGGCTGGTAATCTGATGTAGTAGCTTCATTGTACAAAATAAGGATAAAATAAGCTGCCGCATTGGTGACAACTAAAACATCGTTGATAGCTGATCCTTGGACACCATCCCCTTAGTACATAATCCACTATAAACATCTTCAAGAGTCGCACGATATAAGTTGCTGCTCAGGTAATCCGGTAGGAGTTCGAGATTAGCAAACGTTCGTAAGGTATGTAACACCCACTCCTATCAAGGTCGGAGACTCTCCACTCGAAGTTGTAGATGAATATGTCTACCTGGGACAAACGGTCCAGTTGGGTAGGTCTATCTTCGAGAAAGAGGTCAACCGTCGAATCCGACTCGGCTCGGCGGCGTTCACGAAGTTTCGTGGTATCTTCTCGTCCAATTTATCGCAGGGTCTCAAGACAAAAGTCTACCAGTGTGTATTGCCAGGGATCGCCTATGGGACCGAGACGTGGTCTCTCACAATGGGCCTTATCAGAAAGCTTAAAGTCACCCAAAGGGCAATGGAGTGGGCTATGCTCGGAGTTTCCTTGCGTGATCATGTCAAAAATGAGGATATCCGCAGGAGAACCAAAGTAACCGACATAGCCCGAAGAATTGCCAAACTTAAATGGCAGTGGGTAGTGCACATTGCTCGCAGAACAGATGGCCGATGGGGCCGAAAAGTTCTGGAATGGCGACCGCGAACCTGAAGACGATACGTTGGAAGGCCTCCCACTAGGTGGACCGATGACCTAGTTAAAGTTGCGGGAAGAAGCTGGATGTGAGACGCACGGGATCGGTCAATATGGCGACGCCTAGGGGAGGCCTATGCCCAGTAGTGGACGTCTTTCGGCTGAAATGATGAATGATGAAGTAAAGAGCTGAGAGTGCTGGTGTCCGCAATTCCACGTCTAAGGGCGTATTTTGCGTACGGGTGGGATTCATCTTCCTCACTCGATCCCCCCCTAGCTCCTCGAGGAAAGCCAGCAGCGCCTTGGTGTTGCCAACTATCCCCTGTACGTTACTTGGGTCACCAAGGAATTTGGCCCACTAACCAGCGATTACTAGGCAGCTTAGGAGCAGGTGTGCTGCTGTCTCGTCCTCCTCCATGCATGCTCTGCACAGTGGGCTGGCCGTGATCCCTAAGACGAAAATATGCTTGTTAAAAGTTCCATGGCCAGTCGTTACGGCTGTGACTGCACGTAACTGTAGTTTATTCAGTCTCAGGGCTTTCTTCGTAAACCGGCCATTTAAAGAGGGAAGTGCCTTCTTAGCCTGCCTGCGCTCGCTGTGGTATGTTCCTACTATTGTAGATTTTTTCAGAAGAAAAAGTATTTACGTTGAGAAAAAGTATTATAGTACAACGTTACATAGTACCTACTCTATGCGAGTCTCCACGCACTTTGCAGGCTTTTATATTCCTCTCCTAGCCCGTGTCTGAGTCTAGATATTTTTCTTATTCCCAGCGGAGTAATTAACTCGGGGTATAGATAACATTACTGCAGGCTAAGTATAGGAACGGGGAAATGCCTCCATTCTGTTCTGGAATGTTTTGCAGCAGTTTTATTGTAGTGAATGTAATTTAGTTTCCCTTGATACTGCTTGTATTTATGGTATATTTTAAGGTAGAAATAATCGAAAATAATACATTAGTTCTTACATTACGTAAAGATGGGTGTTTTCGGACCAAGAATTCCAACAGTTTTAAATACCCACCAAATTTAAGTTTAGCCACTAGACCGCTGGACAAAAGACATCCCGAAATACTTCCAGATACTCTAAATATTAATATAAAAACACCCCGTAATATTTAAAAAATATTTTTTTTTTGGTATTCCTTTTGGCTTCGCAGTTGTTTATGTGGATTCATACGTCGCTGGTAAAATGCCGTAGCTAAATAAATATTATTTTTAAAATTAAAAGGCATTATTCTTGAAAATATCGCATCGGTAAGTTAAAATATGAATCTGTTTCCATAGGTGTCATCCAGTTTGAATTCGCAGACCACCGCATTGCGAACACAGACAGGCCAAGCATCATTTAAAAGTTTTAAGCCTCTTATTTGAATGTGTGACATTATTCTGAACCAGCGTGGTTAAATATGACTTGAAAAGGGAATGACTCATACTTATAATGACTGACTTATGTATTAGTATAATGTTCCCACGGCAGGGACATAGACATCCTCCTATCCATAAAATTTTGGTCGTGTACCAACATGCGGACACAGTGCGGGTTCAAGGTGTCATATGACATCGGAATATTGGACATGCAAATTAAAACGATCATGTTGGACACATCAGGAGGGAACGATGTTTTTCTTCACCGTGTTGAGTCTTTGAGCGAATTACCTTCGGGTTCAAACTCACGAACTACAACTTGTAAGTCACGACCTTTATTATAAGTCCACCACTGCTTTCATGACGTGTTTAAATAAAATCTATGGTTTGAGAGAATGAAAAACTTGCACCCGATTTTCGTTTGGTCCCTAAAACATTACGCGGTTCGAAGAGTCGATTCTTCACAGCTCGTAAAACACCTTTATGGAATCAGTTTAATGACTCTCAAAGTCGAAGCGTCATGGTGGATGAAAGAGACAATGGTGTTTTCACAGCTATAAAACGAATTTTAATGATTTTAAGAGATTACATGGAGATGAGGGGAAGGAAGAGGAAAAGGAAAGATGGATAGATTGTACAAGGAATTATATAAAAAAAGGAATTGAATGATAGGGTGACAAAAAGGAATGAAAGAAGAAAGATTGTTGCGCACTGTGGGAGAATGAAAGGAAGATGATGATAACGTGACACTTAGGGCCACTTGCGCATTCCTGGGTTATACTAAATAACTCGTGTTAGGAGGAAATGCGGGCAGAGTGCTCCGACTGAATTTACTTAGTAAAAAGTCATAATTCGAGGTTTGGCTCTCGCCTATTTCCTCCACCAATATTAGACTAATTTAAAAAATATTCCATAAATTGAATAAGAAGGTATATATTGTGCTTCTATGTTTTCTTGTTTCATTAATAGTAAACAATTTTTTACTCTAGGCCTCTATTGTTGACAGCGCAATTTTGAGAATTTTTGAGGGTTCTACTGCCTCTAAAGATATATCATCAAAAATTAAAACAAAGAGAACAGTGTGTATCTTTCTTTTTCAGTTTATGGAATATCTTCTAAATTGGCTCAATATTGAAGGAGGAAATAGGCGAAAGCCAAAGCTTGAATTATGACTTTTTTCTTAGGATATTCAGTCTGAAGTCTGCGACCGCATTTCCTCTAAAGAACTAAAACAGCACTATTCAGATATTTCATCTTGCACCACTAAGAATTAGAGATAAATCTAGTATTTAAGTTCAACTTAAATACTTACCGATGTGGGTAAGTTAGGTCGCTAAATCTTGGGTCAGTGTAAGAATTGTCAAAACAAATTGGGGTTATGAGGTACAGCTGATATCTAATTTTGTATTACATTTTGTTTTGAGTAGTTTTAAATGTGGTTTGGTTTATTTAATGCTCAATGATATTAATTGTTGTTTTCTGAAGATTAAAAAAAATATCTATTACATGTCTACTTTTTGTGACTATATCACGTAGAAGTAAATTATCACCAGATGTGAAAAGTGGGGCATGAAAAGTGTTTTTTTTTTATATTGATCAAAAAAGGTGGCAAATGGCGGCGGTGAACGAATGATGCAAATAAAATGTCTTGTTAAAAATTAAAAGACAAGAAATTATTATGCATCGTAATTCAGTGTAAAAGAGACACGGGTACGACTTCTATTAATTGTTCATTCATTTAGGAAAACATTTCAGGGCACAGACATTGACAAATGTCAGATTTCTTTACTTGAAATACCG
Organism: Orthosia gracilis; assembly: GCA_947562075.1. Taxonomy (NCBI): domain Eukaryota; kingdom Metazoa; phylum Arthropoda; class Insecta; order Lepidoptera; family Noctuidae; genus Orthosia; species Orthosia gracilis. Next base: position 41,236,393 of record OX387265.1, on the reverse strand, counting down.
GGTTAGTAAATCTTTTTAACCCCCGGAAAAAGAAGGATGTTATAAGATTGTCATGTATATCTGATTGTTTATATGTGTATTTTATATCTATCTGTGATATCTTAGCTCCTAAATAGATGAATCGATTTGATTTAGTTTTTTTTTTGTTTGAAAGGTGAGATTATCGAGAGTGTTCTTAGCTATGTTTGATGAAAATCGGTTCAGCTGTTCAAAAGATATGGGCGTTTTACTGTGTGAATAAATGTGTCGGGGGTTTGTAAATTTTATTTGTTAATATATTACTTTTTAATAGTGCGATGCGTATCATGAGTTAAAATGTGTCAAACTCTGTATTTATTTATCTTTTATCTAGAATGAAAAAAAAAAACGTCTTGCGCCAATCCCAAGTGACATAGATGATGACGATGTGGCAAATAGCCTTAAGGTGCTGCTCACCTGGAGCGTTCGCCTGTGATGTATCATTTCAGATTCGATTTGAGAATAACATTACAGTACTGCCTCCCTGACTTGACGAGCATTCGTCCGTAATGTAACATTTCAGATTTGATTTTGAGCATTACATTTCAATACTGCCTCCCTGATTGACGAGCATTCACCTGTAATGTAACATTAGTTTCGATTTTGAGCATTTAATTGATGCCATAATGTTTACAAGTGGTGCGCATTGATGTTAAAAGTTGTATCAAAATATTACACATTGTATCACCAAGATGCGCACTGTAATGCTCGGTTATTTTCCCTCACCAATGTAATGCTCGAATCTATAACATTATAGGTTGCGTATTGTAATGCTCGGTTCTCCTCCCTCACTAAGGCGAGCTTAATGCAATGCTGAGTTCTCTTACAGCAAATCCTAGAGTGCCAGAGAAAGTTGACAATTATGGAGCGCAGGCATCCATTGTACAATATTAAAATAACCTATGACGAATTAAATTAAAACATAAATATACTTACATAAATACATACATATTCCAAGACTACTCTCAAAAGCTTGGAGATAGCTCAGCGGGCTATCCTGAAAGTGGCCACTTTCAGACCCATTCTATTTCCCTCAAACGCGCTTTATCAGTCTTGCGAAGTCCTTAATGTACGCCAACTATTTGTGTTGAGCATCGTACTTAAACAGCATAAGGACCTCAAGTACAATCGAGAGATTATCTTCAAACGCAGAAGGCATGAAGGCGAAATAGCCAAGCATTCTCCAAAAACGACTTTTGTAAAAAAAATATTTTTATTCCTTGGGGTATTTATCAACAATAAAATAAATAAAATCTTTGACATCTATTCGCTCAACAAGTCTCGTTGTAAAGAAAAACTCCAGAACTACCTGCTAACACAGTCTTATGAGGAGACAGAAAAGCTGCTTGCGGTTCAAAATTAGTGAAATATTTTAGCCTTATACGAGAGGTAAGCATACACACACACTCACATACACACACTCATACTCAAACACAAACTCACACAGACACACTCGCTCACATGTAAACAATCATTGTACTTCGCTTCGTTTTGTCTCACTTTTTACAATTTAAATTAATTTATTTGTATTGTAATTTTAATTTGAAATCTCAATCTACTTTTATTTAATATAATTTACTGTGTTTAAATTATTGTGATCTGATTATTATTTAAATTTTACAATTACTTCTGAAATTTTAGTTTAACTAATTTTTATGATTTCATTCTTAATTTGATCTTATTTACAGTATTTAAATTATTGTGATCTATTACTATATAGATTTTACGACTTTCACAATTTTGTATTAATCTAAATTTTATTTTTGAATTCTCAATTTATATTTGTATCATATCAATTATATTTGAACTATTGTGATTACGATTATTATTTAAATTATGCGGCTGGTTTTCAATTTTTAAAAATATATTATTTCATTATTAATTTGGTCTAATCTGTTGCACTGAAAATATTCTTTTATTTACATAGGTACAAGTGTATACAGTGTATAAAATACTTAATTAACTATTGACTACAAACATATACACTTAAACCAAAAAATACTCACTAAGTAAACCTCAAAAAATATACTAAACTAAAATATGGCGTCGAAAAACTCCTCCACATCATTGTCCACTGGTAATGTACCCAAAAGACTGGCAGCATTGCCACGTTGTATGGCAATGCTTATTCTCTGACCAAGGTAAAAGCCAGCCCTTAGGTCACGCGAAGTGTCAACTAGGCGTTTGGATAGATCTTTAAACAAAGCGTGAGCATTCGGTCCCCACGGACCAAGAGTTTCAACACCAAACGGCTCGAAAATATAACTACCGATGAGTTTATTATATTTCCGCCGCTTGAGGTTCTCTGCAGCCGCAGCGGCAGCGCCAGCACAGCGCGACGAGCTAGGAAGATGGGATGGCGCAAGAGTACCGACACAACTAGCATCCCACACTAAAGGCCTACCCATCTTCCATGGAAACAAAGACATCCCGTCCGGTCTTTTGCCATCGTTACGTGCCTGGCCATGGGGTTCCAATACGGCCAGAACGCCGACGGTGACGAGAGCACGTCGGATGATGTCGTTTAAGTTTCCGTGACGCGCTATGCGACCCGCACTTCGGCTGCATGAAAGACCGTGGTGATCGAGGCTGTTGACAACTTGGCCACAGTGAGAACGATGAGGGGTACAACAGGGAGCACCAAGACGTAGAGAAGCAGCGAGACGGAGAGTAGTATCGTCAACGTAATAGCCATGCTTTACACTGCTCAGCATATGCTGCGCCCGCTCCTTTTGCCATACTGAATAATATTGTACCTCAGAGCTAAATTGTGTTTGTTCATGTTCTGTTACAGTTGGCAATAAATGTTTTCTTTCTTTCTTTCTTTCTATGTTCGACAACGGTAGCGCGTGAAGCCAGAGGCCCGACTCCCACTCACCCACAGCCAACAGGCGAGCGCGCTCGGCAGGAGTGGCAGAAAAGGCAATTTGGTGCTCCAGAACTGCTCTGCAGAGCGGCTCAACTCCACCGTCTCTGGGATGATGGGTAGTCGGAAAGATTACAATTCGGGCAAGCGAGTCTCCAAGCATCAATAGCCTCGGTGAAGTACGGCACATCAAAATTAATCAGGATGGGTGCTAAGATATTCCTGATTAATTTATCAGTACCGTGAACCGAGTATATAAATGCCGGTAAACTAATCCTAGAAATTTTGCGGACGCCGAGGCCTCCCATACGGATTGGAAGAGTTTAAAATTAAAGTTAGAGTATAACGGATAATTGGTCCATTTTTTCTAAAAGAGGAGGGTGTTTCCAAAGATGGGAAGAACGAAGGAAATATGTCAATTTTGGGCCAAAACAACAAAAGCGAATTAAGCGACTTATTATTATCTGTTGTACTTAAATTACTGTGATTACGATTATATTTTAGATTTTACGTCAAATGTTACAATTAGATTAAAATTTTACTATTTAATTTCCAAGTTTTTATTATATTGATCTAGTTTATTGTATTTTAATGTATTATTGTGATTTCGATTTTTACTGAATTTTTAGATTTATTTTTATTTTTAATTAATTTCCATACTAAGTTTATTGCGTCAATGTTCCTATGGGTGGAGCTGCATGCTGAAATACAGGCTCTCGTCTAGTTCGGCTGCAGATGATCCATCCGACAATAATTATAGACGCTCGTAGTTTAAAGTTATTAATAATCTAATATGTGAACTGTTGTCCAATTCAATAAAAAAAAAAAAAAAAAAAAATAATATATATACATACTAATATTATGTCATTGTGCAAGGAAATGATCCTTAATCTTCCTCATGAAGACCTCCAGAGAAGGGCTGTCGCGTAGGTAGTGTGGGAGAGATTTCCAGCGACGCACTGAGGGAGCACCTTTATGTATGTAACAGAAATACCTAAAACAGGTTTAGTATTATAACAGAACATTAATTTTTATAATAAATTCCACACAAATCAAACAATCTCTATTTCATTCAATACAGAGTATCACCAAAATCGTCTATACTACCGTTTTTACTGCAAAAAAAAAATACATTTCTATATATCAATTGCAATAAACCCGAAGAGACGAAATAAACGATATAGTCTAGCGTTTACTGCTTATAAAGTTTATGTTGCTTCTTGGGATATTTATATAGAGAGGACTATAAAACGGATAGTGGATATTCGTCGATTCGACAGCAAGTCCAATAGTTTTGGGTGGATGTGTTCCTTTTATCTTCAAGTTTTGTTTATGACTGTGTGTAAATGATTAAGTACTGCGCAAAACCATTCGTTCCAAACGATATTTTAGATCTGTGTGAAAGGTCACTCTGTCTTCGGCTCTTCTCTGATCTAATCAGCGAGCAGGTGAACGCCCGTGTGGACATTTTCCGTCCTTTTTAAACCGACGAAAAAAAAGGAGGGGGTTCTCAATTCGTCATGTATATTTTTATGTATGACCATGCAAAATTTTATAGAGTGATCCGATTTCAAAAATTCTTTTTTTATTGGATAGAGTGGGTAAGTGTAGTATTTTTTTTAAAATAAAATCACCTCTGAACGTAGAATAATCGGATTTATTGATATTTTTTCCACTGAATTTTCAATTGTGAAACGATTCTGTTGGATTGCAAATTGAAAAGCGTAAAAATCTTTTCAACAAAAAATTCAAGCGACAGAATAAGGAACTGAAGAATCTATATTTCTTTTAATGTATTTTCCCGATTATTCAAAGAAACCTGGACGGATTTGGAAAATTCTTTTTTCTTTGAAAGGGTATACTTTCCAGGTCCCAAGGTCATCAGGTCAGGATCTGTTAATGGAATCTTAGAGAAATCGAGGGAACTCCTCAAATACTATAGCAATTATGGTATTTTCATTAACAATGCAATCATCTGTACTCAGAAAGTATCATTTGGTGAAGTGGAACTGATGAAGAAGTCCACAGATGGCCACTGAAAATCCTTAATGCTGAATAAGTCACGGGTATAAGATATCTCGATTAGTTAACCGACTATGATGAAACAAATCATCATCATTATCATATCAGCCGAAAGACGTCCCCTGCTGGACATAGGCCTCCCCCAAGCGTCGCCACATTTATCGGTCCCGTGCGATGAAGCAAATGCTTATAAATAAATGGTACCGATGAAGATGGTACCATCGAACTGATCTGATGATGACGCCGGAATTTAGGCACTGAAAATCCGAAATAAAACAATGTATCCTAAACATGTTTGTGCTTATCTGAATCATCATTAGATTTACATTGGCAGTAAATAATTTCTACGGTAGTTTGATTTACCTACCAAAACTAATAAGAGATAAATAAAAAAAAGTTAACAAAAAATTCAAACCGACTTCCAAAAAAACACTACAAAGCGCAAAATTACTTTCTTGCGCTTTGTAGTGTTTTTTTTTGGAAGGCAGTTTGTATTTTTTGTCAAAAAGTTTTTGCTATGCAGTTCCATATACATTTTATATATACTACATACACATATACATATGTATATATTGCATATTTCGTCGGTTATTTTTTTTTGTTAAAAAGGTCTTTCTTCCACTACAATCAGTTTTAGCAGGCCCAGTTATGTGTAACACGATACTTGGTAGTAGGTAGCATGGTAAATTTAAACTGTCGATATGTAGTATACATAAGTATATCTTTGACATTCTTCAATTTAATCGCTGCAGAGTGTGGAATATTTTAAACATCGTTCGGATTCATTGAATTCTTGTTCTATTTCGATGAAGCTTCAACCATTTGACTACCCTTTAAATATCACGGAATGAGATGTCCTATTTGATATGATCTCACAAAGAAATATCAATAGACGTCTGAATTCACTCCTCGAATTATTAACTCTTCGTGGGCTAAAAAGCTTATAAATAAACTAGTTTTTTGTTCCTTATTTTCTTCAGCAAAGGACTTGACGTCTTTTTTTTTCGCGATACTTCAAAGGTTAGTTTTATAATACAAAATACGTTGAAAACTTAAATCTGATTACGTTTACTGATATCACTTCAAAGACTTCGGTCTTTGGAATGCTTTGAATGTTTTTACTTTATGTGTAAAAGGTTTAAGTTTTTAGCTCCACTGGTCAACGAACTTGATTTATGCCTTGATTTCGAATGTTAAATAAAATGATTTTTATATCTTGCTTAAATAAAAAAATGAAACTATACAAAGGCTGCTTCTAGCTACGCTACCTGCTACGCCGTAGCTCCAAACGGCTGCAAAGCGTAGCAAGTTCCATTGCATGTACGAAATTTCGATCTTCAAACCTATTTTGTCATTTTCCTAAAACTTTAAAAGATTATAATTATACTGTTTGTTCAAAGATTGGGACACCTATTTACCAAGTATTTTACTTGGTAATTAGGTGTCCAAATCTTCAGTTGTAAAAACGGGATCCCTTCTTTTCGCATAATGTTCTTTATCCTAATATAATTCGGCATAACGATTTTGGCACAATTTGTTTTGGCATAATAATACTTCGGCATAATTTTTTTAGGCATACATTTTATGTTGGCATAATCATTTAAACTAATTTGTTTTGGCATAAATTTGATTCGCATAATGTTAGTAGGCCTAATGACTATTAGCATAACGTTAGTAGGCCTAATGGTAGCATAATAATATTTAGGCATACAATTAATATAAATAACAAAAACAATTTTCATGCAAATGATTTATTATATGTAACTTAAACATTATGTAACTTAAACGATTTTTCAATCGCGAGATAACTTTTATCTGAAGAATATATTAGATGTTTTGACAGTTTTTGTATAAAAAAATATGTCAATCAGTTAACTTCTATTATGAGAAATAAATATGGTGGTTATTCCTCAGATAGAAGTTAACTGATTGAAACAACGGTCCTTAATTATGTATAATTATTTATTTTAGGTGTATATTTTTAGCAATTGCTTGTAAATATGCTAGTTTAGAAGTATACTCATCTTTTTTACTAATAATTTTTTCAATTCTTTTGGTTTTGTCCGTGTATTTTTTCTTTTTTTTTGGTATAAGTGATGTTCCGACATCCAGTTTATCTATTTCAATGGTTTGATGTTTTATTTCTTGAACGATCTTTTTTGCCAAAAAATAAAATCCAGGATGGTGTTTTCCCACAAAATGTGCAATTCTATTGTGCCATGCCTCTGCATGATTTTGTGTCCTAGGTCTATAGTCCTTTTCTAGTAGATACGTACTCCAGTCTTTGGGTGGAAATGGAGGTGGTGAACTTGTAGTGCCCCATACATAATTCTGATCAAACCAATTTGCTATAGTTTCTGTAACAATTAAATAATATTGTTGGTTAAAAATTTAATATGATGTGCAACAAAAGTTAGTGACATGGATAGGGAACCTGTAAAAACTTACTACTGGCACAATTTTTCATACATAATACTTACATTAAAAACGTACTTATTTATTCATACTTTCGTCTGGCACACATAGAGAATAACCTTAGCCCTTTTTTCTCGTATTTTTGTTAAATGATTCACAAATAACAAGGTTTGTGAAGTGCTAAATACCTGTACCCACTCGGCACTTTTTTAATTGGAGAGGGTCAAATAATTATTCATGGGCACGCTTGCACCCTGTTGGGCTTGAGAGCCTTTGTAAAGAATATTTTTAAATGTTTAATATTTTTCGTGGAACCTTTTTTATTTGTTTGCCTAGTACCTCAAAAGAACTAGTTGGGAAACTGTTTTTAAAGTATGTATTACTTTTTTAAATCTAGCTTTTAGACTATCATTATAATATTCTAATTAAGCTTATGATAGTTTGTTAAATATTAATAAGTTTCTATGTCTTTAAAAATCTCGGGACTCTGAGGGCCCGGTTCGTTGAAAGGCGTGCCAGAGGCCGAAGTCAACTCGCCGAGGCCCAGTTAGACATGCATCATGATATTTGACACCAACCGAAGATTATCCCTGAACCCGGTTGGAGCAGGACTATTTTTAAATATTGAGACAAATATATGTGGCTTTTGGTTTGGGAGGTTTAGTGGATCGATTGTCTAAAACTATAAAATAACGATTGGCCCCTGCCTGACCACTGTTAATTATAAATATTAATATTATATCCTGCTAATATTAAACATGTGAAAATCTGTATTTACAACCAACAGTCGAACGAATTTGGAACACTGGTACACCATAGCCTGGATTAAGACAAAGAATTAGAACTTTTTATCTCGGAAGACTACTCCATCCCACACTGGGCCCTCTTGGTAGCTTAAGGCCCATTCCCTCTCAAAGCGCGGGGCATGTGTCCCAGCAGTGCTTATGACGATGATGATGATCTCGGCAGTACGTTCTCATGAAATAAATTTAGATTTTTACGTGGGGGAAGCAGCTGGCAAAACATAGTGATATGATATTTTTTTTAAATCAAACCATGCTTTCCGCTTAATTGTGATAATAATAGAAAAAAGCAAAACAGCAAATAATAATTTATTGTGTGGTGGCCATAGTAAACATTTGTAATGAAAACAATTTTTGTTTATTCAGACAACGTTTGCTATTGACACGTAAAAGTAAATATTTTGTTTTTCTGGTGATTTTAAATATAAAACATTTTTATAGCTTAGTTAGTATCAAAGGGGCGCATACGTGAATCCGTAAAAAGGTGAATTAACTAACTATAATTACTATTTTAACTAATCAGTCATTGTGGCTTAAAGCTTGAAAAAAAATGGTGCACAATATTTAAGAAGTAATTGGCGACAACTCATCATGTTCCTGCTCTTGTCTCATGTTATTTGGGATCAGCGCAACACGTTATTGTATATAGGTACTATACTGTAAGAAAACCAAGACAAAGTATTACCTATAGGAAAGCGTCCATCCATTTTCCATTGAACTGACTGCAATCTGTTACATAGTTAAAATTATCTGTTGATACAAAAGCAAGTACATAGTTGATCGGTACCGTGTCAAAATCAGAAAAGATGAAAAAGATTAGCCGAAAATCTGTATCTCTGACAGAAATAACATCAATCTCCAACAGAAAGCAGACAACGAAAATTCAAAATAAACTTGAAACTTCACCAAAAAGCGTAGTTACATTCTAAAATAAAGCCTAAACTCGGCAAAAGTTCGCAATCCGCGATTCTTCGAAGTGGAGCATCAATTGAGAAGTTTGCCGAATTGTAGCATTAAAGGAGAGGCCCTGTTCTAGCGGAGAGTAGTTTTAAAAGCTGGGTTAAGCAGTAAAGTAGTCATGTGACTACTTTTTCTTCAAATCCTCGTGAGTAGTGCTTTTTTGTGACAATATTGAAACCAGGTAGGTATAATCAGGGTCGCGGATAAATTTGAAAGATAGTTACCGCGGCCCTGGCACAAGCAACTGAAGGAACACGGGTGGGTTTTAGTCAGTAAATGTCTGACACGGCCTCCCGCTTCACCCAGAGCGGGAGAAGTCATTGGATGATTTACAAAACAAAAAAAAAAACAAAAAACATTGTAGGTATTATCAACTGACTTCAAAAAGGAGGAGGTTCTCAATTACATTGTATGTTTTTGTAGATTTGTTCGCGAAATCGTTTCATAATTGGCCGAGTACCTAATTATGAAACGATTTTGATGATTCTTTTTTTATTAGATAGCATGTCCTATTTAAATTGATTGATCTGACGATTAGTTTTTAAGTTATCCTTGATAATGCCTTTTTTATGGTAACATGAGTACCAAAACTATAAAGAGAAAAATAAAAATCATTTTAACAAAAAAAATTAAATATTTATTTATTTAAACTTCATGTAATATAGGCGGACTTAATGCCACAAGGCATTCTCTACCAGTCAACCTTTGGGTTAAAAAGGACAACGTTGTGAAACGGGTACAAAAAATATTTAAAAATAACAACTTGTATACGAAAATGTATATACATACATATATATTAATAATACACATATACAAATAAAATAAACTAATAAAAACCAATAAAAAAACGAGAACCCTATTAATAATTATTATGACTAAACTTCTGACTCTAGATGAGAGCTATTTAGTCTGACTCAAATAGTGGTCACGAACTAAACCGACTGCCAAAACAAAAAAAAATTGGTTGTTTGTAAAGTAGGTTTACGATCGAGATGTTTACGTGATAACGTTTCACATTTTGTTTCACTGTTAAACATTCAACGAAAACTTAACCGCACGAGAAAATCTCCATTCGTTTATATGCCGCTAGAGTGAGAGAGACGGAAGATCGGTCCACTCACTCGAACGCTATGCCAGCCGCCGCTCGTGAGGATTCCGCGTGACAAGTTTCACGGAATGACTGGCAGCGCTCGAGATGAGACGGGAGATCGGTCCGTCTCTCTCTCGTTATACCTGCGATCGCGCTCGTGAGGTTTTGGTGTGACACAAGTTTCTGAACATGTCACCCGACTAAAACGATTTTAAAGACGTTATCACGTCAAAAAAACTACAAAGCGAAAATTAACTTTCTTTTCGAAATTAGGTGTCAAAACCCAAAAAAAAAAGCTTACAAAGACACCGACTTCCGAAAAGAAAGTTATTTTTCTCTTTTAGTCCTGTGTGTTGGAAGTTTTTTGTTGAAATGTTTTTTTTTTAAATGTTAATACTTCTATGGCCACATTGAGCGATTTTTGATAGGGGAAAACTTATGAGTTGCGTCACCGTTAAGCAAATGAATGAAGTGAAAACTTAATACGTCACGTATTAAGTTTTCACTTCTGCCGGCATTTCCTATAAATGCCTATTTTTTGAAGGAAATAAATCAAGACTGCGTCTGCATACATTTTTGTAAATAGTTTTAAGGTCTAATATCCATGGCTAGTTTTGCAGTTTCTGGACTGCACGGCAAATTACTTCTTCGTTTCTTCTAATAGTACTAAGTCTAATGCAGCTCGTATTATACTTGTACCATATAGTAAGGAGAAACAACAAAACAAAATCACATATCCGTCGACCACATCATCACTTACCGTCATGTGAGATAGTGGTCAAGCGCAAGCCAATAAAAAAATGACCATCAACACCGTCCTTTTTTGCAACAGAAAAATAACAGTTTAACAAAACTACACCACTTCTGCAACTGAGAATCGAAACCACTGAAACAGAAGTATTCTACTGCTTTGTTAAAAATCCAAATACGTGATGCTAGGTAACCATTTTTAATTACCGTTAAACAAAAACCTGATTATTTTGAAAACCACAAAACTCATTTTGTATTATTGCTGCACGTAAACGAAGTAATTATTTTGGTAATGGTCCGTTTACATTCAATTTGCGTTATTTCGATGAATGCCTACTCAGATGATAATTTTATTTATGGGATGCAACGTTCAATACTATCTACGTAATTGATGTACTGATAAATACTCGTAAATAGGTAGGTACTAACAGGTTTATTTTTAAATGTTTTCCAAATACTACATATGTTTATATTTACTCCACTCGACCTCAACTTAACTCATAACTCCTCCCCTTGAAATTAACAGTTATCCTTCATATTTATTGACATAAATATCCTCGACTACGTAGATATATTAACATATATACAATTGAATATTGTAAAAAACAAAAATATATCGATATACAATGAGGAGAGGGAAAGGGCTCATTGTGCTTAAAAACATTCATTCGATTCAAATCCAATTCGATGTCAGTGGGAAACGTGTCCAGAACGCGGGCAGTATTGCCACGTTCTGGACACGATTCCCTAGCAATGCTGGTTCTCTGGGCGAAAACGGGCCAGCCCTCTGGTCACGTGAAGGGTCGACGAGCTTTGTGCTAATGTCTCTAAAAGCTCGATGCGCACTCGGACTTCATGGACTTAATGTTTAAACTAATTATACCCTCGACTTGATTTGTTTTACCATTTACATGATGATTCAGTCGAGTGGACTATATGAAGTTATTTTCAAAAGCAAAAATTCAACAAAAAAGACCAACTACTTTTCATTTAATCAAAAAAGTGGCCTCGTTAAAATTACATTCACGTTAAATACTCATATAAATCTAGAAATATTCAAATGAATCCAAAACATTTGACAAACTGAAAATATATTTGTAGTTCTGGTGCCATTTTATTTTAAAAACGAATTCTCAAATAAAAGAGATAGTGGTCAAGCGCGAGCCTATTTACAATAAAAAAAAAAATTAAAAAAAAATGGGTTATAACCTTTTAATAACTAAATGTTGCAAGCAATGGCATTCGCCGCAGACATTCAGAATAACCCCGATATTTACCAATGAGACATTCATTTAAGTTCACAGTAATATTACGAACCATTCGCTACTTATATTCCACCTGTCTTTCATTTAATTGCTTTTTAATGAGATTCCTTCGACTGAAAGCGATATAAACCTAAATATGTATTTGTATAATTAAACTGTAGTAAACTGTTTGTATAATTAATATGAAATATTGGAGTCAATGGACATGCAAAACTGAAATTCTAAATGAATACAAAATAAGAAGCTTTTGTTCAGTAGTTGGATAGGAATGTAAATAATAACAAAATATTCTATAGTGCTTTATAGATGTCCCTCAAGAGTTAAATTTTTCAGAGTTAATCCCTCTGCAAATTTTTTAAGATAATTAATTTTCATGAGTACTTTCTCCCTTCAAAGATTTTCAATTAATCTAAGATGTCCTGTAGAGTATTTTTATCATTTCTTTATCATTATATAATTTTGGGATCAGTAGAAAAGTCAATGTGACAACTGGCCTGAGAAGCGCCGAAGACTGTGTGGCCTAGAAGCAGCTCGTAATTGAATCCGTCAAAGCTTTCTGGACAGGAATGACCTTCAGCATTGAAAAACATGAATAAGAAGTCAATGATAGTGAAGGTTGGAGTAAAATTTCTTTTAGAAAAAACCCTGGTATTCAGTTTTGAAATCCTAAAAGTTTAGACTTAGGATTACACCAGCTATTATAATAAGATTGTCAATAAATACATCTTAATTATCATTTATAATGAATTAATTTCATATACGCACTCCTAATTAATACCGTCAATGTAATTAATCGGAATAATTCAAGCAACAATAATGGATTATGATAACAGGCGATTAGTTAGAATTAGTGCGTCGATAATGTGGTATTAAAATGACTTTATGACTATTAATTGTAATTATTGTAATATTTTATTGTAAATATTCATGTCACATTATCATCTTAGTAGAAGGGAGGAGGAGGAGCTTGTGGTTAAATAATAACAGCCGCACAGGTCGATCTTCAAGGTTAAGCAACGCTTGACGAGTTTGGTCCGTGGATGGGTGATCATTTTCAACATACCGAGTTTCCTCCGTGCCTCGGAAAGCACCAAAGCCGTTGGTCCCGACTGTCATTTGAAGATCTTTGATATGTTACGGGTAGTCAGAAGCTTGAGATCTGATACCAGTATAGCCAAGAGGTACCGTGTTACCCAGTTATTGGGTTGTGGAGGTCAGATAGGCAGTCGCTCCACGTAAAACAATAGTACTCAGCTGAATTCGGTAAGACTGGAAGCCGCCCCAATATAGTTGGGCAAAGGCTATGCAGATTGATTGATTATCATCTTAGTAAAAAGATGTCCACCGCTGGACATAAGGCTACTCCTACCACAACTACGACCGAATCTGTGATTGACCATAGAAATCAGCAACAAAATTCTCATAATTTCAGATAACATTTGTCTACTGTAGTATACACGGTTGTTAAAAATTTACAGAAATAAATTTAGTATATTGTTTAGATTAAAGTATATTTTTAATACTCTAGTTTGACATGAGACTTATTCAGCAATCTCGATATTCCTAGAAAAAAGTGAGTAAAACAGAACCATATATACCTTGCTATTGGTCTGATGTAACTAATCCAAATATCATCATTATTATCATCAGCCCTTTAGTGTATTTCAAATGTTTATTGTAAATTTTTATCTTTTTTAAATGTTTGCGTTTTAGTTAATTTTCATATATTCATTTTTTTTTGACGTTAAAGAAATTAAAGATTTGTACAAAAAAAATCTTCAAGTATTTTTGACGTTGTGTGTAAAGTTGTGCTTGATTTTTATTTTACTTATTAAACATTGATTTTGAATTTGTAATTCTGTTTTAATTTATTTATTTATTCAGGACCTCAAACGAAAGATGTACACAAAAAATACAATGAATCATCAATATGAAGTAATGACAGTGAACTCCCTCAATTATAGGAGGCCACAGCATGCATTTAAGATTATCGACTAAATAGAAACTAAAATATAAAGTCTTATGACAAGATAATAGTAAAACATATAAAAAGAAAAACCAAACCAAAACATGACATACTTATAAAAACACTCTCCTTATATATAATTAACCTTGGATTTACCAACATTATAACAAACCAGACGGCAAAAATCTTCAAGAGTAAAAAAAAGCAAAATTTTATATACTTTTTACAAACACTATTAGATTAATCAATTTTATAATAAAAATATAATGAGATAATGGTAAACTGAACTGAAAAAAACTTTTGTTATGTATATGTGTTTTTGTTCCAAATAAAGATAAAGATTAATAATTAAAAATGTTCCATAGGAAGTGGGCTATAACCCACCACGCGGCCCCAATGCGGACTGGTAGATAATCACATGTCTTCGAATTTTTGGTTCTAGATTTGGATTTGAATTTTTGATCCAAATATTTTTCAGTCAAATTATTCGAAACATAAGTATTCCTGGTCGTCAAACTGCTGAAAAAACCCCGTATTCTATAAATAGAACACAACTAACATGTAGATATCTAATTAAATTAAGTCTGACGAAACTTTTCTCTTTGTCCCTCTTCGTAAATCATACTTTGTATTAAGTACATCTTAATGAGATCTGTCTGTCTGTTCTACAAGCCCTGTGAGATTACCGAGATACTTGAGCTACACACAAAGTACTACAAAGTAAAGTAATAAGTTGGTCTCATCCTTGCTTCGTAACTTTTTCAAAGAGTAGATGGATACAAAAGACTAGCTCCATACACCGAGCGAAAACAGGCGCACTCACACACAGACGCGCACACACGGCAAACAAATGACAATCGCGAGTGCGTTTGTACTCGCTGTACATAAAGCGTATCTATGTGTGCGTGCGTTTTTGCTCGTTTGTTTGGAGCAGACCTTCTGTTTTTATCGCATTATTTTGTGTCCTAGCTTCATTCTTCCGCTCCGGTTCCTCGCCACTCTCTTAAAAACTCATAAAGATCGCGCAAACGCGTAAGAGTGACAATGTTATCGAATTAATAGGGACTTACTGAATTGAGTTTTTCTTAAAAGTTAAGTGTTTATCAGTTAGAAATGAAGTGGTTGTTCTTGATTTCTAAGTAATCTTGTTCTTTTCGTGTGAGGATGTAGCCACTTCTGGTGTCAGAGTTAATTAAGCCTCCTCTGGGAACCCCACAGGCCTCTGACTTGGCTATTTTAGACTTACATTAACTACTTACATAATAAGTTACGATGTTTTCCTTCACCGTTGCTTGCGATGTCCAATATAAACTTAGAAAGTACAAATGAATTTGTAAAAGTCACTTTGGTACTTGCCCGGATTTGAGCCCACGAAATCAAGCACGAGAGGTGAGGTCTTAGCCACTGGGCCACCACAAAACAAATACTCGTAAGTAATTACGCTTGTCCATAATTAAATAGGTCGTTATAATATTGGGTATTCTTCCAAACAACAACTTGACAACAAATAAAGAACGGCTGTATTTGGGTGTTTTTGATTTCTAAATATGTTTTTCATTAATTATGAGAATTTTCTTTTCTTATATGTGGGCGTATCAAAGTTGATGTTAAAACAATTTAGAGTTTCATGTTGCTATGAGCAGTCCCTTCTCAAATGTAGGCGCTACAGTATCATGGAGTTCCTAAAAGCGGTTGCTGCTGCGGTTGGTACAGTGGTTTTCCCTATGTAGTTGTCACCGGTTACCCGAACCGCCCACATTTTACCCGATATTTCCAGCAAAATATAGCCTTCACTTTTCCCGATATTTACGGAATGGGGGCTACCGCGTAAGAATTCGCCGCTGGAGGCGCTGTTGTAGCCTAAGGTCTCCGATATGTCAAATTCCACTGTTTGTGTTGTGAGTGGGTGGGTTTTTTCCTAATTATATTATTGTTGTGAATATCTTGCGGGTACGTTATGGGTCAATGAATGTCAGTACTTTAAAGTATTAAATATTATTAAAATGTTAACTTTTTCACGCCCGTAGCTACGTAACAAACTTTGACAGCTATTACTTCTGGACCTTAGTCGACGTTCCAAGTTTAAACTGACGTTAATTAGTTCATCTTCATTGGTCTGTCGTTGATCACATTGATCACATTGATCTTTAGGGTATGAATGCTTTTGTCCCAGATATAATTTTTCTTAAGAAAAAAAAAACTTAATCAGCGGCTGCCAAACCTCAAACGGCGCAAATATAACAACCTTATTGGCAGTTACATATTTGAGCCATATGGGGTTGAGAAATTAGGTCCATGGGGTCCGAGTGCTCATCAAGTGTTTCGAGACATAAGTAAAGGGTTAGTCGACTGTTCGCATGACCAGAAGGCTGGCCTTTCCTTCAATCAGAGAATCAGCATTGCCATTCAACGTAGCAATACTTCCCCCTACCCTACCCTTTTTCCTCTCCCCATTGTATGTAAGTTTGTCTTATTAGTCATAAGATAAGAAATATTCAATTGTATACATTATTTGTAAATAAAGATAGTGAAATTTTCCACAAAGGTTTATTGTAATTTCACTTACATAAAACTTGTTTCAGTTACAAGAATATTGAAATTGGTTATTTCTTAGTCAGTTTTTGTTTGATTTTCCTAATGTGTATTAAATAATAAAAGGTAATATGACTAAAAATTCAAAATAACTACGGAAATCGAATCCAAACAAATGATTTCACACATGGTGACCCTACATCAATGGTGCTCTAATCTTTTCCCAGGAGTGTCGAATGAAAACTTTTCAATCGGATTTAACTCCGTTTCTTATCTAATCGCAAAGTTTTGTCAAAATTTCAAGCCGCTCGAAGTTGATCGAGAGTTCGGCGATGCTTTGCCGACCGACAAGACATTGTTCTTTGTTATTTTTAACTTTTATTTGTTTGCCGAAGACTTTTCTATACTTGTTTTGGGATTACTCAGCTTATTTTCGTAATTCCTTGAAATATTGTTATTATTTTTATTTATTTTTTAATTGGAAGGGACTTATATAAATATTGGCTTATAATTCACCATCATTTTGCGTAGCTTTTTCCTCATTACGTTAGGGTCTGTATCCGTCCGTCAGTCTAATCAGATACTGCCGAATACCAGTGTAGTACACAGATCTACTACCTTTCTTATCTCCACAACTCAGTTGCTAGATGACACGATCAGGGCCTGCTGTAGAGTTCTGACCACCCCGGGCTTGTTTAATAAGCGACCCTCCAGCCTTTCGAGCCTGTGCCTGTGCTTTCGCAACTCATGTTTTGTTTTCGCGAGTGTTTTTGTTCGGATCTCCATGGTTTAATAAGAGATTGTTAATGACACTGTCTTGCCAAGCACGTTGAATGCTGTACGGAAAGAGACAAAGAGTAGGGTATGCCAAATTCTTACACACTCACTCTTGCCGCGATGCGCGCCGAGCGACCAGAGGTGAATAGAAAGATTTGGCGCCCCGGATCATGAAGTTATTGGTAAAACTCTTTGGTATGATGATTTAAAATAAAAGTTGTACGAAAAAGCGGGCGAAGCTATCTCGAAAAAAAATTCACCTCAGATTGATTACTTTAACGACTTGTGCAGAATAGCTTCAAGAAAGCCAATGCTAAAGATTATAAAATGAAAAAAACACACGAAGCGAGCTTGAAAATAAGCACGCTACCACCGTGTGTGTATTTATTTATTTATTGTACAGCTTAAAATACAATTATAAAAATAAACTTAAAATTGATACATATACAATGGGCGGCCTTATCGCAATCCGCGATCTCTTCCAGGCAACCTGGTAGGGACAGTAATTGTCTGGACATGAAGTGGGGTTGTCATCGGTGCGACAATTTTTTTTTTCAAAATACTATATTATAATAGATACACAGATATATACATAAATACATACATACTAAATATAATGGTAATAAAAATAAATTATGAATGACTCTATTGATAATTACAATCACAGTGTCGCGCTAAGACGAAGACAGCAACAGGTAATGTTCCTATACGAGTCTTTTGAATACAGGCAATGATTGAGCACGTTTGATTGGATCTGGCAAGTATTCCACAGACGAGTAGCTTGGACAGTAAAGGATTTATCCAAAAAAGCCGTGCAATGTGTTGGAATTTGTAGTCGTAAGTTATCTGATGACCTAAGCAATTTTGTGTGGGAATCGCGGAAAAACTGAAAACGTTTCTTAAGGTAAAAAGGGGTGGAAGGAGTAAAGAGCACATTATATAAAATGGAAAGAATATGAGCATTCCGGCGAAGGCGAATTGGCAACCACTTGAGCTTCACACGAAATTCAGAAACATGGTCATTGTATAGTGTGTAGACCATTCATTTAAATTGGTGATACTTCGAAGGACCTTAGCGGGTGCAGGGAACTAGTTTTTTTTTGCGGATTGTAAATAGACAGAATAAGAGTAATTGGAATGTAGAATATGACACACAGTATGAGTTGAGCTAAGGGAAAGGAGTATGGACTTACTTGAGGTGGATGATGATGGTGCACGTTGTTGCAGGCCTACTGTGCTGATGTTCCTACGTAGGTTGCACTATCACTTGCACTTTAGTTTATACGCATGTGTGCCGGCTACACTAGTAAAGTTCAAGCGGTTTGGATAGAAAACTGTGCGGTTAAATGCGGTTTTATATGAAATATTGCGGAGCGGTGTTGCGGTGATTCGAATCTTCAACAGCGAATATGGCGGATACTTCTTCGTTGGTTGTTGTAGATGCGCCGCGATTGGGCGCGTGCGGCGAGTCTTCCTTCTCTCTCTTCGGTATGGGAGCGGGATAGGAGGGAAAGGGAAGGACAGCTAACTCATACTGCGGTCGAATAAAAACCCATGATTTGAATATTAGAAGAGATGCGATCGGAGATTGAAATTAAAAATTAAATGTGTTATTTTTTAAACACTTGCGCGAGTAGTCATATTTGCGCAACCCGAATATGAACCTTATACAAACATTTTGAGGGCGCTCAAGTTTATCGAGTTGTTCTTGAGTAAGTCAAGATAACTGGCATCAGCATAATCGAGAATGGGTAAAAGAAGAGATTGTGCAAGCGCAATCCTGGTGGCAGTCGGAAGAAAATTACGCAGACTCCTCAAAGATGCAGCAGATGCAAATAGCTTGCGGCCAACCACCTGCAGTTGGGCAGTCCAAGAGAAGTTGCTATCAATGAATATCCCCAAGTTCTTAACTTTCTCGCAGAACGGAATAACTGAGTTATCGAAAAAAACCTGGGGAAGAGTAGTTCAGTCGATTTTTGAACCCATCCTGGAACTGCCCACCACTATAACTTGCGTCTTTGTGGGGTTAACCGCAAGTCCATACCTTTTGCTGTAGCGCTTGTCAAGATTCCATTCGTCTGAAAAATGTGTTAAGTAGAGTGGTCAAAGGTTATAATTAATTTTATTATTACTAATTTTGTTATTATTAATGTTATTATTAATTAGCGCAAGGAAAAAAGATCGATGGAATAATTTAGAAAGCATTCTTACTTTATTATATGAGAAAAGTACATTGTTTATCTTACTAATATTATAAATCTGAAAGTTTGGTTGGCTGTGTGTGTGAATGTGTGTATGTTACTAAATCACGCCAGAACGGCTAAACGGATCTGTATGAAATTTGGCACTGACATACATTATAGTCTGGAATAGCACATAGGCTTCTTTTCATCTTGGTATAATGTTCCCTTTTTATCGTAGAGAATTAATGCTCATGCATATTGCGCTACCACTAAAAATCCACGGTGTCCTCCCGTGCCACTTATGGCGGGAACAGCTGGTGCACCGGTGATAACCCCTTATCACTGGTGCACCAGAGCAAATTGCACGCCACACACATGCACATGGGCGCTAGACGACCCCGTGTATGACACCCTTGGTCCCCCTGTGACTGGTCAGGTCAGTAGCCCCGCCACCTTTTGGCCGCAGGGGATAGGGAGCACCCCTGTGGCCCCACCGCGTCAGCCATCAGACGGTGGCGGCCCCGTTCAGGCCGCGGAAGGTAGGGAGAACGGTGCACCGCAATACCGGTACTCCTCTCCCGCCGCGGCCTCCAACCCTCAACCACGCTATCGTATGAGAGGCCTCATAAGAAATTGCGGCCCGCCTCAGTTGCGATGCCTTACCAAGCGGCGCCGCAACATACTTGTAGGCTGCTACATCGTCGGCTTAATCGGCATAAGCCCCGTCGAGCGGCCCTTCAGGTGCCTCTTCGTTTCACCGTGGGTGGCCAAGCCACAGCTAACGACCGCCTCGACAATGCAAGACTGACAAGGCAATGATAAGGGGGGGTGGTATAATTTTCCCTTGGGATGATAAAAACACTTTTCACGCGGGCGAAGCCGCTGGCAGAAGTAGTAGTTTGTTTATAAAAGGCACGGTAAAGTAGTTAGATTGGTCGTAGGAAGTACTATTACGAAAAATTTTTCACTGACATTATGACAGAGTGCTACAATTTGAGCTGGTTAAGATTCCTGTAGAGTAAGATACGTTTTCGAAGCCGCGAGAAAAAAAGTAATGTTTGTTTTCTATCCTTTTAAAACAACTTACATATCTCAGAAAGTCAAAGAATCGACTTCCCAAATGTCGTCAGTCTTCTCACTGATCTCAAAAAAATGTCTTTTCTCAAATCGTCCATTGTGAGTCGGTACAATAATTTTACAAAAAGACTGTTATATACGTAAGTTCAAAAGGCCTGTCTTAGCTTAGGTCTTAAGAATTCAAGTTTTATCGCAAAACCTTGAGGGCTTTGTGCGTTTATGGATGAAAAGATAATCTCTTTTGACTTCAATGAAATCTTATTTAATTCGGAAACTTGTGAAGTTACTTTGTGGAGCCGATTTTTTATAAACTTTTATTTGTTTAAAAAGAGGTGGTAACTTTGTTTTTCGTTACATGATTTGGGTCTTTGATGTCTGCAAACAAATTTTATATGTTTTATTCTTATCATATTTTTAGTTTTTAAGAATTTTCGTATTGTTGGTTCTACACCTACGAGAAGCCATTTTCTTACTGAACCAATGATGCTTGAAAGTATAAGGTTTTAATTTTGCTGTTTTTTAAAATTAGAATTTTTTCTTACCTACTCTTTATTATACGCCTATCCATTGTCAGACAAACTCAACAGATTAAGGGGTTACTTTTAATATATGAATACTTTGGAACACCGAATCAGATAAAGGCTACACTATATTATAACTGCAGCAAACCATTATGAAACACAAAAAAAAAACACACATGCAACAAAAACTATACAGCCTCTATTAACAAATAACCCTTTCACCGCTAACCAGGTCACTAGTATAAAAATAAATGTATTAACTGTATATTAAACAAACAAAAAACAGCCTATTTATGGCCCACGTAACAACAATGTAACAAAAGGTAACATTAGCGGTGCTCGTGAAAAGACGCCCCGATGTGTAACGCCTGTCGATACACCCAGTATAGAAATATAGTAAAATTTACAACATAAATATTCGTCAATTCACTGACGTTGGCGTCTGCCTTTGTTGGAGGTTTACAGTAGGAACTTTGATTCGATACAAGTTGTGAGCGATGGAGATTTTGTGACCTGCTGTTCGTGAACCTTATTTTTTTTTAAATAATAATAATTTATCTATACAAAAAAATTGCCACATCGTTCATATTTGTTGTCCAAGGAATGTTATTTTAATGAATTCACAGGTCTGCGATAAAAAGGTTTTTTGAGTGTTTTATTAAGAAACTTATAAATTTGGCCTATATAATTATTGCAAATATGAACTTTATTTTGATATGTCTCGTCACATATTTTTATTGTCATATATTTAAACACGGATGCCATAGTCAAACAAACATTGTATTAAAAAAAATATCGGTAGATTTGTTTTTTTTTTAACTTTTTACTAAATGAGATGGGCAGAAGGTATCAAGGCCGTTGGGACGTTAATATGATGGCGGACTACTTCTGGATGATAAGAAGACATTGTAATAAAAATTCGTAAACTAAAAGCAACAAAACGCGGTACTTTTTCAAAAGAAAAAACATTAACATTGATTGTTTTCTTTATTTTGTATTTTATTTTACACTTTTGTATTTTATGTAAATTGCTATAGTCTCAATAAAATTTAGAAAAATATAAATCGTTTTATTTAATTTTTGTTTTGTAGTTATTTCTCTCTAAACAATACCATCTAATAATGATAAGAGTGACAAGTGATAAGTGATGTATTATATCATATGATTGACCTTTTTTATTACTTTTTAGACGATCGCAACGAAAAATAACAGCATAAGAAAAAAACTTAAAAAAAATCGCTGATAATTATTTTAAATAAAAAAAAATATTATCTCTAGTAACTTTGGATTCCTTTTTGATATTTGTATGCCAGTAGCGGCAAAACATAGCAGTACCGATTTTCTTTAATACACCTATTTAAACGTATATGTTTTGAAAATAAATATTCAAGTATAGTATAGTATAGTATAATTCATCGATGTTCTTAAATGTTTGACTATGTTTTATTAATAGAAACGCTTCGTACAATATTGAACTTAAACATTGTGATGTATCATTAAATATAATACTCTAGTATCATTAAATAAAATATAATACATTGTGATGTATCATTACATATAAATAATCACTTAAACATTGTATCTTATTTTCACAAACGCTTTATTAAATTTCGTGAACATAGCTCAGCCTGACGTTTGCTGATGATGACACAAACGTAATAATTGACACGCATGTTTTAAAAGAATTGTCCACAAAAGTAAATGAAAGTCTAGGTAATCTTTCTGAATGGTTTATAGCTAATATTTTACTAATTAATACAAATAAAACAAATATAATGTTATTTAAGACTATATCTCGTAACACCGACACTATAAATGTGACATTGAAAGGAGACAAGATAGAATTGGTAAATGAGGTAAAATTCTTAGGTATAAACATTGATTCAAATCTGAACTGGAAAAAGGAGCTTGCTGCTATTGATGCCTCTATATCCTCTGCATGTTATGCACTTAGAAGCCTCAGGGATGAAATAGATTTGAAGCATCTTAAAGCATGAATCGAGGTTAAGGTACAGCATCATGTTTTGGGGAAATAGCTATAACTACAACTGCCAAAGAGCATTCATTCTTCAGAAGCGTGCCATTAGAACCATTGTCAAAATTTCACAGCGTGATTCATGCAAAGAATTCTTTAAGAAATTAGGCATTCTTACAGTTCCCAGTTTGTATTTACTAGTCCTAAATATATACTAGTGCAAAATATATACATTAATATGAATCACAAAAAGAAAGAACTGAGAGTGAGAGTCATTAAAAATATAACGGTGCCTCCTAAATTAAACATAGGAAAGCGTTGTTCACGTTACCAAGCAGTAGAGTTATATAATAAATTACCTACTTATTTAAAAAAAATAGTCTATAACACAAACTTATTTAAGTCAAAAATGAAAACCTATTAGAAAAAGGTTTTTATTCTGTAACCGATTTGATGTTGAATGACTCCAGATGAATTGTGTGTGTATTATTTGATAGGGTATTGACATTTAAATTATTTATCGTGGTTTAATTAATTGACTTGTAGTTTGCATTTGATTCTTATGTATAGTAAATAATATTTTGGTTGACATTTTTTTTTTATAATTTAATTGACGTTTAATTCTTAGTTGATTATTATTGGAATAGACATGTTGATTTTGTGCTTTTTATGGTTTGAAATGTAAACGGTTTTTGATTGATGCATAGTAATATTTCTGTATTTTTTTTCTGTTTGCTTTATATTTGATTATTACTTCTGTTTTTTGATTTGAAATGTGATTATTTTGTGAAATCCGAACATATTGTAAATTGTTTAATGAATAAATAAATGAAATGACATGATGTTGTTTTGACTGTTCAGGGCCTAGAAAAATTGACAAACTATCAGCAACTATGATATTCGAAAAGTTTGAAATGTATTAGATTGACATAAGACACTTGTGTGTGTTTTTTAGGGTTCCGTACCCAAAGGATAAAAACGGGACCCTATTACTAAGACTCCACTTTGTCTGTCTGTCTATCAGTCACCAGGCTGTATCTCACGAACCGTGATAGCTAGGCTATTGAAATTTACACAGATGATGTATTTCTGTTGCCGTTATAACAACAAATACTAAAAATAGAATAAAATAATTATTCAAGTGGGTCTCCCGTAAATCAAACGTGTGTTTTTTTGGCGTTTTTTGCGATACTGTTACGAAACCCTTCGTGCGCGAGTCCGATTCACACTTAGCCAGTTTTTTACAATCCCGTTGTAAATCGTTGTAGAAATACGAAACTGGTTGAAAATTATTGTTATTCGTCTAGGCACTCAGGTTTATATAATATGTGTACCTAAAGGTGTAGATATTTTTGAAGAAACTAAAAAATTTAATAGTCAATGTTTGTTTGTACGTTTTTTCGTTATTTATGCGCTTCCATACCGTTAATCTGATTGTGATAAACTGTGTTAGTTGCCTTTAAACTTCGTGCAAGTGCAAGCAATCTCAGTAATTCTTCTGCGGCAACAACGCGCCGGGTTCTATCTAGTAACAAATGGTATAGACACTTAATTATGTAAAAAAAATATGCAAATATGGTTTACTAAAGACATATAAATGGTAAACAACGGATTGACAATCGCTTTTGCTCATCGCGTGTACCGCTCGGTATGCCGAAACTCCCGCCTCCCCTACCCCGCGACATTTCCCCGACAATGCCCTCCGCGCTTGAGGAAATATTTTATCTTTCTTCATAAAGAAAGCCAACAATGGTGGAGTGATGTATTTAGGAAATAAATGTCAAACCATCACTCAGTGTTCGTTCTAAAGTACATTTCGGACTGTTCGAAATAACATCGTCTTAAATCATAAATGAAGTACTGACTTCTAACCTTAACGTTGTGGGAAGCGTTTGTAATTCTGTATGTTTTGTTTCCAGAGTGATGGAATGCTGTCAGAAGGTTAAGAGTTGGTTACGCTCGGGTATTGAAGTGGGTGTGTGTGGGTGGATATTAACTCGTATTTTTGGAAGAGATACCTATTTATACAAGCCATGAGTCCGAAGAGGTTTCCTAAAGCCGTCAATACAAACTATCATACAAATTTTCAACCACTATTATTTTTACTCCTTTAGGCGAAAATGTTTCAAAAGTCCTTCCCTGTACTCAACTTCGTTATGTAAAGATCTCTTGTGCATGATTTGGTCTGTCAGTGAAAATAAGATCCAGCTTCTTATAATCATTGAGATTCTGCCTACTCAAAAATACCTTATGTTATTCTCCTGGTTTTGAGTCAGCCCTGTCTGCCAAAAGCCTGTCTGATTCAGCAAACAGATGAGTCTTCGAGTAAAGTCCGAGAGTTGAAGATCCTGACGGAATCTTGCTTCTCAGACCGACGACAGTAAAAAGGTAGCTAAGAGAATTTGGAGGAGCCTATTGCCAGCACCACTGCTCAACTGATAGGATTCAAACTAGAAAACCTGCGTCAGCTAATCCGTAAAACTTAAGACAAACACGACGTTTTCACTAAAAAGAAACAGCGAATTAAAATTATTTCATCAGTGTAAGCGAGCATTCTTTGAGAGACGTAGACTGTGCGTAATAAATATTTAAAGTACTTTCTCATTATTACGAAAAGCTTTGAGAAAACTTATATAAAATACAAGCGAATTAGGTATAAAAAGTCCAATACAATGATCAGAATTTTTTCAAGGTTCTCTATTATGAAACTAGGCAAAAAGATTTGAAAGTAATTGTTACTATTGAAGTTTTATTTTGTTAAATAATACAAATAAAACCTAGAATTTCTTTTGTAATTTTTTTGTCCAAATCAAACAAGAATGGTTTATTTAATGACACGCGTGAAATGATAAAGCTTGACAACAAGGTTTTTATGTAAAACGAAAAATTCATAAATAAGTATACAAAATAGTAATAAAAAGAATAATGCCTGATTAATAACATGATTACTCAGTCATTATTCATTATGCCTAGACAGTTTGAAAACTGCCTAAAATAAGTAGGCAATATGATAAAAACCATTGAAATGATTAAATTTACCGGATTGTATGAATTATGTTAGTTATTTATTGGGCAGAGTAATGAAAAGATGTGTTTTATTAAATTGTTTTAATGTTGAATTACATTTATATTATAAAATCAGTATGGTTGTTGCCGCTAGTAGCATTCTATCTATGAGACAACTCAAACCAGCTCTTGAACTAATTATTCCAAGAGCGAGCGAAGCGAGCTCGGGTACCGAGGTCCCTTTAAACCTTACAGACAGAAATATGAGACCCGCAGCTGGCTCCGTCAACTTATTAGTACTTACGACACACTAGGTACAAATCGACGTTTGATTAATTTGCCTTCGTGGCTTCTAGGATAGACTATGATGAGTCCGGAGCAGGTTATTTGGCTTTCGACGTTTGACGCATAATACAACAGTCAAAGACAGATATTGGATCTATCTCGGAGTTTGGCGAAAAGCGTTCTTCAAACTGAGGTCAAATCAGTTATTCTGCGAAGATGCTATACGGCTATACATCGACCTTTGATTATAACATATGAACATGTTCTCGCTCCTCGCCCCCTGCCTTACTTTATTATCAAATGGCACAATAGTTATGTAGCAATATTGAAAAGACCAACCAGAAATTTAAATCAGTATTAATTACGTAGCCTGATTTTACTTGTCATTATTCATACTGCCCATGGGAGTGACCATAAGCTCTTAGAGTAAGGTTATTTTTGAGACCGCGTAAGTGACAGATGTATACAAGTCAAATACATCTGTCCCTTACACACACTCAAAATAACCTTACTTCAAGAGCTAATGGTCACCCCCCAGGCATTATACATAGTGCCCCGATTAATCAGTTAGTCCATAACACAATTATAATGAGTGAATTATAATAATACCAGGCAGTAAATGTCCCACTGCAGGACAGAGGCCTCTTCTTATACAGCGAAGGCATGAACATGGATTGGCTGAAAAATGGTTGCATTATTTTTTATTCCGATATTTTCATTATAAATATTTTATCATTGTAAATTATCAACGGCTCCTTTTTCAGCTTCTTACTTCATAAAACAATAAATACTGTAAATAATTTTTCTTTCCTTCATTTTTAAAAACATTGTCGTGCTAAGAAAGTTCTGTGTGTGACTGTATTTTAGGAGCGAACGAAGCGTGATCTCAGCGCGGGAAGCGTGGGTCAACTGAAAAACATTTTTTTTTTTATGGGCTTCTCGCAGTTCAACCAAAGTGAGTGTCTTCTGCTTTACCGGGCGATCCTATGCAGACTAAGCTATATAGCCTCCAGCCGGGCAAGACAAACCAATAGCGTGTGCGCACAGAAATACTGGCGGAGAATTCCCCCGTCGCGCCCCCTTCATACCACCAATTAGATCGATAAATCGCTCAGTTCGCAGGTTCAAGGCTAGCGTTATTCCTACGTGACGGGACCTGTATCTGTAGCCAAGTTGACAATATACAATCGATAACGCTAAAAGAAAACGAATCAATATATGGGAATGACACTTATGAACGTTAAGTCACGTGGTCAGACCATACAAATAGAAGTCGTTAAAGATTGTAGAAAGAGATTCGATACGAAACGAACTTGGCTAGGGGGGCCGTACACCACAACTTTACTTTTTCAGCCGCTGATATATAAATTATACGAAACTCGGATTTCAAAATTTTATTTATTTCTACCCGATTGCGGGAGGGTAATGTTTTTCGAGCGTATTTATGTAAGTATGTATAGCACACTATACAGCCCAAACGACTTAACAGATTATGACATATGAGGTGTCGTTGGATTCAGTCGTCTCAATTGTGGGAGTGACATAGTTACATATTTTTTTAAAATAAGACTGACGTTTTTTTTTCGTTATCCTGCAATATGGGTATCAAATGAGCTACTAAATAGGCCAATCCAAAAACATGTATATTATAACACTTTTATGTTCCTATTTAGGCACAAATTCAAGATAAGCGTAACTTTGATAGCAAAAAAAATAATCTCTTACTATTTAACTTATTTGGAGAACTCGTTCATTACTA
Organism: Orthosia gracilis; assembly: GCA_947562075.1. Classification (NCBI taxonomy): domain Eukaryota; kingdom Metazoa; phylum Arthropoda; class Insecta; order Lepidoptera; family Noctuidae; genus Orthosia; species Orthosia gracilis. The sequence continues at coordinate 41,208,123 of OX387265.1, read as the reverse complement.
AAACTAAAAAGACAGAAATAAAATAAAAAATTATGAAAACAAAAACCCGACTGCTAAAAATTTATTTACTCAAAAGAGAAAAACAAGTACTAGATATAATTTATACATTCAATATTATGAGATGCTGCAGGCGGGACAAACAAAAATTATAGGAAAATCGAGCAAAACTTCGTTTGTCACCGCTGGCAGCACCTCATAATAATAAATCTATACATTATATCTAGTATTCGTTTTTCTCTTTTCAGTTAATTCATTTTTATATTAAGCACCTGGGCGACCGAGCTCTGCTCGGGTGAAAATAGTGAAAACGACGTTTTCTAAAAATTAAACCTAGCTTAATAGATTTATCACCCCCGAAAGGCCCTGAATACTAAATTTCATGAAAATCGTTGGAGCCGTTTCCGAGATTCAGATTATATATAATTGCTCGGTTAAAGGTATTAGATTTGTTTTATTGCCTTCACAGCCTTCATTTTAACATGAACACAAATAAAGGCCACTGAGACTAGTGTTCGCTTTTATTGCGCACTATCAAATGCACTGTAACTATACAATTTAGTTCAGTTGTAGTATACACTACAACTTCGTCTGAAGGTGTAAAAAGTAAACACTACGTCCTATTACAAGCTTCCACATGTTCGTGACGGGTTACTTTGCAGTGAAAAGCAGAACTCGAAAGCTACGGGCTATCGATTTTCATTTGCACCTTTTTCAAGCCTATTTAGGTTGGATCTTGTTTTTGAAAACTTTGTAAATTATTGCATAACACGTGGGTACGGAATATTGAAAAACAAAATGTATATTTCCATCAAAATATTGGTTCTAATCGGGGTGGTTTAACATGGGCGTATGATAAAAAGAAATAAAGGACATTTCTTAAGGAAAGGCTGTCGGTAAAGTAAGACCTAAGAAATTAATGATCATACTAATAATATCATAAAGGCGAAAGTCTTTGACTGCTTGTTACTTCTTCACGCTCAAATGGCTAGACGGATCTAAATAAAATTTGGCACAGGGATAAATTATAGTCAGGAATAGCCCATATGGTACTTTTATCTCGGGAATATGTTCCCTCGGGATAATATTCAACATTCAAGCGGGCGAAGTCGCTGGCAGAAGCTAGTAATCTTATTAATATTATTAATGTGAAAGTTTGGATAGATGTGTGATTGTTACTCAATAACGGCAGAATGGACATGGATGAAATTTGGCACAGATATAGATTATAGTCAGGAATAACACATAGGCTACTTTTCATCCCGGTATAATAAGTAAATAAAGAAGCTAGTTACATATATAAAAGACCAGCTTCTGCCGGCGGCTTCGCTCGCGTGAAAGTCGAAAATTATTGCGAGGGAAGGTTTTTGATAGTAAGTATTTTATGCGCTATTCCTGAATATAATTTACCTCTGTGTCAAATTTCATCCAGATCCGTTCAGTCGTTCTGACGTGTAATAAACATACATCCATACACACGTAGATGTCATCTATCATCGTAATGCTGTGCCGTGGGAGACCCTCAGCCGGTGCTAATTTTTTGTGTTTGCCTAGGACGTGACGCACGGAAACCAAAGCCTTTTGTGTCTAATATAATACAAAAATATAAAAAAATATTAAAAGATGTACTACTACGTAAATATATTGTGACTAAAATGCAAGTAGGTATCAAGAAAAAGTTAACAAAACATAAAGTGCGGGTATTATTGCCCTGTCTCGCGCGTATGAAATTGATCCTCAGTCATTCCTTGTTTCCTCTACCAACATCAATTAAGTAGTCGTTTCAGTAGATCGCATAAAAACAAAAGAAAACCATACCTTTCCAAGAGAATGAAGTAACAAACAAACCTGTATAATCATGCAGTCCCTTTCTAAGGCATGAATTGCGAAGAAACGAAATATGAAAGGGCGCGTTATAGCGGACCCAACGCTTCTCGTATTCATTCGGCCTAGCGGAAAGGATTACGTATTCGCCTTAACCCTATTGAAATAAATGGATATTTGCGCCGTAATATGAAACCCTAGAGATGGAGAATGGACCGAGTGTTCCTTTTGCAGGTTCGAAATAACTATAAGCAGCAAAGTATCAGAGAGATAAAGTTATCGTGTGGCCAGTGGTTGTCTAGAATTCTGATTGGCCTACGTCAGATCGTCACTATGGCCCTTAGAATATATTAAAATATAGTTTATTGTACACCAAAAAAGTTACACATTTCTTTTGCCTTATTATTTTGGAGGGGAACCTCAATATGCCCCTGATCTTTTGAGGATAAGTCAAAGGAGTTTAAGATTATGACTTCACTAAAATTTATCTGTACTGCTACCGACGATGTCGTGTGAGTGGCAATGTTTTAGGCCAAAAAGTTTGACTTACTGTAGTGCCAGCGACACGAAGAAGAAGATCACTACCACCTTCAGAAAAGAAACAGGTATTGGCCGCACAATCACTTTGTCTCTTTCTACATAGTGGCCAATTTTGCGAGAGTATTGCTCACTCCATTCTCTATGTCTATTTTGAAACTAACCGGACGGCTTCAGTAGCTAACAAAGGTTACGTACTTATGTGCATCTTCAAAGTCGTTTCGATTTTCGGTGGGCTGAATGTTGAAACGTGGTTACGGCTCAAAATACCCCATGATGGGGTTGAGACGGTAATTGGGTAGTTGAGTGTTTTTTTACTACCTTATTAAGCGTATTGTAGTAGCTATGACAAAGGTTTGCGAGAAAGCTAAAGATTGATCAAAGCACCCTACGTGCTACTGCAGAATCCTTTTCGTTGAAAAATAAGGATATGAGGCAACAAGTGCAAAATGTAAGCGTTTGGTCTCTATCTCTTCTCTTTTATCATGAGCTACAAAAATAAAAGAAAACGCGCGCAAGATCACCCATGCGACGGAACGACCAAATCAAGTTTGTAGAAGGCGGTCCATTGTATGCATGTACATGAGTTACAGCCGACAGAGAGGGATGGCGTCGCATCGTGAGGTGAATCATGGCAGCCCGAAGTCACATCAAGATCGTTCTGCCAAGAATGAACCGACGAAGAAGAAGAAGAACTGAAATGGCATGTAGTAATTTCTAAAATTTACGCTTCTGACAATCGTTTCGTGCTGACAGAATATCACTTTTTCAAGAAACTATAGTTTGGTCTGAGTCCAGGCAGGTGTATCACCAACAGAAAAATCAAGTATTTATTGACATAGTTATTTTAAAAAGAAATTACAATACAAAATAATATGTAACTACAGTACTGTACTGTGAAATTATTGACTAATCTTTATATATAAAACAAAGTCGTGTTAGTTACACCATTTATAACTCGAGAACGGCTGGATCGATTTTCATGATCTTTGATTTGTTGGATTTATCTCCGCCTCGAATAACAGAATAACTGTTAAAATATCGGAAAGATTAACGTGAAACAAATTTATGAAGAAAATTAATTTCGTTTTGCGAACACTGCGCCATTTCTGATACATGACAGTAAGAAAACATAGGCCAAAACAACATAGCGTTGTATACTGGTTCCGGTAATGCCAGTAGATGGCGTTGTGGATTATTCTGAAATTCAAAATAAAGTGGGGTTAGTTACACCATTTTCCCATACATCTGTTTGAGGTGGTACGAAATTCGCCGAGACCGCTTGTTATCTCATATAACAAGTTCATTTATCCATCGCAATTTATTGCAATCGACGACTTCTTGATCCGTCAGCCGCATCTACAATAGTCTAGGTAGGGTTGCGCCATCGTCGAAGCCGAATAACTTGGCTATTGGTTTAAATTTTTGTCTTGTGCCGCGAATGCAAATGCTATTGGCACGGATTATTGATCTTAGCCAACCTATTCCAGCGGTCAGCTATTAGAGCTCCAAGATGTTTTACGAAGGTTGACATTTGTGGAGCGAAGACTCCGTCAACAGATTTAACAAGAGGGGTGAATGTTACATGTCGCAATTCGTAAGCATTTGAATATTTTCGTCTTCGCCGGCTTTTAGTACAGGTTTAAATATAAGAAGGAGCGTCAATGTCTATGACACGGATACCAAATAACGCCTCCCTCTGAGCATTTCAAACGCCATGGCAAGAAAGTTCTACACGTAGTCCGCAATCTCCTTCGAAGTTGATGGGTTCTTTGACTACGTTCCCCCATACATATTGACATAAGTCACACAGAACAAAATCTTTTATTTATTCTGTCACTAATGTCAACAATTATGACGACGTTAACAATTATGACGACTTAATATTAGACCACCCTTTTTACAACATATAGCATGATCAACGTTAAATTCATCGCAGCCAAAGGCATCACATCATTTTGGAGTATCTATCAACTGAAATCACGAACGATCTCTGTACGTATTCAATTACTTTTAGCAAAAAAACTCATAAATTAATCTTATGCCGTATACAAGGATAACATTACAGCCTGTCTGTTTACGTGCTAAAAATTCACGATGACTTTGTACAAAAGAAATAAGTTGACAAAATAAAGACGAAGCAGTAGTGCTTGAATTACAAAAGGCATCTTCACCATTTCGAGAAGCGACCAAAGCATTAAAATGTATCGCAAATTCTAAAGCCTCAAACAATCACCCTTTTGACGGCAAGCACAAAAGCCAACCGTGGTTCCGTATCTAAATTGGACAATTAGAGACCTTTTGTCATTTAATTGTTTATCTGTCCAAAACAAGGCTACGCTTAACTGCAAATTATAAATAACCGACAGCTTAATGAAGTAAATGAGTTTGGCGGTGATAAAAAATGTGCGATGCTTTTTATGGGGTTTGTTTTATTTTTTATTTAATGTGGCGATTTTTGTTTGGCATATTTTTAAAGGCATAGACGGGTTCTATCCCTGGTAAATACCCATTTAGAACTTTGGCATGGACAGTTTTGATTTTGTAGTTGTAGATGAAATATGTGGTACTTGGGGATTTATATCGACAGCACACTTTCTTGGACCAAACAACTGCAGGAAGTCAGTCGTAAACTGTTTGCATCTGCGGGCTCCCTGAGACGACTTCGTAATTTTCTTCCCGTAACCACTAAAATTGCAATTGCACAATCTCTTCTCCTTCCTATTCTGGACTATGCTGATGCCAGCTATCTTGATCTCACCCAAGACCAATTGGACAAGCTTGAGCGACTTCAAAATCTCTGTATCAGGTTCATATTTGGCTTGCGCAAGTATGATCACGTTTCTGAATTCCGTATTAAGCTCAAATGGCTTCCTATTCGCCTTCGCCGGAATGCCCACATACTTTCTTTGCTTTATAATGTGCTCTTCAATCCTCTTACTCCTTTTTATCTTAAAGAACGCTTTCAGTTCCTCTGTGACACACATTCTAAGTCCTTGAGATCATCGCAGAATCTAAAATTGAGTATTCGTATGCATTCCACTTCCTTCTTTGACAAATCTTTTACGATTCAAGCTGCTCGGTTGTGGAATGTATTACCTATTGAAATAAGACGTGCTCAAACACTGCCAACATTTAAGAAAATGGTAAAAGAGCATTACCTCTCACTATAATTTGTATTCTTCTCCTTTCTCTGTCATATATTTGATATTTATTAGTATATTATATAGTATTGTATTTGTGTATTTTATTTCATTATGTGTAAGTAATATTATTTATGATATATTGTACACTGACAGCCCTAAATTCATCTCCTCTTGCTCAGTCCATCCAAAGGTTGTCTGTAAGAGATTGCCTAGTGCGATAAGACCGCCCATTGTACACTTGTTTTTTTTTTAATGTTTGTCCTGTATGTTTTTTGTGGTGTACAATAAAGTATATATATGTGGTGATTTCTCACCGTCAGTGTTAATGAGTCCGCAACTGTCCTCTTCTCGTCTCTTCTTAAAAAAAATGACTCAATCTTAGAGTATCATAGACCCATCCCAAATACAGTGTCAATGTGGAGACCCCTTGCAGGATATGGCCCACCTTGTTAGCTGCCCTTTATGCCCAACCACCTACACCTTCCAGGATAGGAAATAGTCTCATACTGGACAGACAAGATTTAAACTTTGCGTAATAAATATACACGAAGATTAATTAAGCTATAATAAATATATAATATACGTACAAAAGAAGAATAAGCTCAATCTCCAGCCACTCATTCATCTACACATTGCCACCTAGTATTGTGTGTTCTCTTGTCCGCTGTAGAACATAGTACAATTATTACGAACTTAAGGCTGTAAAGTAAGACTGGAATGCACAGATCCCTACAAAATATTTCTTTTAAGCGCACATAATGCCAGCATCTGCTAGCTCCCGGCTACACTTTATGAATAAGATGCTGTGGTTAAGTCTCCGTAAATAAACACAGTATACACGTGTACCACCTACGTTTATAAGCATGTAGGTCAACTGTCCTTAGATCTTGGAGCTGTTCTGCTTGACATATAGTGTAAAATACGTTAGGGGGTAATACACTGTATGGCCAGGAAATATGGTAGCCTTTAAAGGTCTCCGTCTAGACCAAAGGTCAGCCTTTCTTACGGCTTCACGTAGGGACTTTCGAAATATCCTTCATGAAACTACATTAGGAAAGTATGAGTATGTATGGGTATAAGAATATGGGAAAAGGAATGAAAAAATGGATTTATGGTGTGTATAACACGGCAAGAAGGGGGTAATGTCTGAGATGACAGTTAATTGAGATATATGAAAGAGATATGCTGTGCCATTTCCAAATAGACTAAAGAAGAATGATGAAAATAATAACTGTCTCCTAATTTTCATCTGTGTGACATTGCATGTTTCAATTAACATCCCAAAAGTTCTCTATCGGGATCAATTTCATACATCACTTTCTTCTTAAATATTTTACAACATAGGAAAATACAAGAACGTTGTCAATTTTGGAAATAGAATCTCGTGCTCAACAGTCGCACTTGCGATCAACCAATACGAGTTTTTTTGAACAGTTGCCATTTTTCGCGTATCCAACTATCCATGACGATTGTCTATGTGTTCGCATGACAACCGGGCACGAAAGCTTAACGTGCTCTCTGAGGCACGGAAGGGTATCGGTGTGTAAACTTATAGGTCAGCCGTTTGCTGACATTTAAATTTCGAAAGAGCAACTAAAAATAATAATCTGTTCTTTTTTTGAACCTTTGAAAAATTAAACATGGAACGATGTCTTTTTGACCTCCTGAATGGAAAGAGTTTGAACTCGGTAAGGAATTTTTGTTTTCAGTCAATGAAAAAAGAAACAATGAAAATAACAATCTTGAGGGAATTCAGCTCAATGAGCATCGGGATTGCCTAAATAGTTTCGTACTCAACTAGTGATTACTATGGGGCACTACAGAACCTGTTAACATAATTATCTTAATTAACGTAAAGGAAATGAAAGTACTTAGCTTCCTCACAGATTAGGGTGTCGATCGTCGTCGATCGATCGACCGATGGTAGTATATTTTAGTCGATTTGTACTACACAACATTCGACTGACGTCAGTTAATATCGTCGGTCGTGAATCGATCAATTACTTAAGTAACATCCCAAAAGGTTAGTAGGTACTTGTATGGAAACTCTATGTAGTAAATGTAAGTCCAAGGCGGTGACCATAAGCTCTTAGAGCAAGGTTATTTCGAGTGTGCGTAAGGGACAGATGTATAAGACTTGTATACATCCGTCCCTTTTTCCTAGTCGCGCCATGATAGTTTTGACACGACATGGTACAATAAAAAATTGCCTGAAATAGACTATACTTAAAAACCTCTTAAGAAAAGAAACATGACCCCATTGGTAAAGTATTGACTTTAATGCGTTCAATAGCTAATGATACAAAGAAGCTCGCACTAAAAGGTAATTGAAACCTACCTAGGTTATTGAAACTTTAAAAGTGTCCCAAAGGTCATCTCATTCAGGTTCACAAGGTACCTGAACCAAAAGAAGCATAATCCTAAACCTGTTGGCTTCAAACGTCGCCTACGTAAATAAGGCTGTCATGCAAAAAAATCAGATGACCTTATCACTAGATAAAACGGTTTTCTGATTTGAATGGAATATTTTTTTTATTTGATTTTGATTGCGGTGTGTAATTGTTGTCTTATGTTGATTGAAAGGTCAGTTTCAATTCATTTAACGATCTCCTTTCTGTTTAGGATGAGACTGACTATCGACGTGGAAGATATATTATATGTATTGCTTAAGTATGTGTGCACCAAACTCAGAGGCTCTAGACAAGTCTAGGCATTCTCTCAATGAAAGCATCGCGATATGGAATGGAAAAATATCGAAAATGTATGGGAATGCCAAGCGATAAAGAAATGTCACATGATCAATCCTTTTCATTTTGAAATTTCGACCATCGTCTTTAATGATAGAATGATCCTTTGTCTCGAGAGAATATAATAGATTAGAATGGTATAGAATAGAACAGAATAGAATAGAATAGAAAAAGATAGAATAGGATAGAATAGGATAGAATACAATAGAAAAGAATATAATATAATAGAATATAATGGAAAAGAATGGAATGGAATAGATTGGAATGGAATAGAATGCAATGGAATAGAATAGAATAGAACAGAACGGAACAGAAGAGAATAGAATCGACTTTATTTTACACCAAAAATATACACATCTCTTTACAATAACTTCATACTACGAGTACCATGGGTGTAAAGATAGTCTTATCGCTAACAGCGATATCTACCAGACAAGCTTTGGGTGGACTCATAGTCTGATGGGATGGCAGTGCGACACGATCGGAGAGAGATCATCTTTAGCGCACAGGAGCAACGTTCTTTCTGAAACTCAGGGTATTACACTGCCAACTGCAAAGCTCCGAGCTGCCCTATTTTTAAACCCCCGACGGAAATAGACGGGTGTTATAATTTTGTGTTTGTGTATCTCTCTGCGGTATCATAGCTGTAAAACGTATTCCATACCTGCTCAACAGTTTACCCGCCGACATTGCCAAAGAAACAAAAAAGAAATTATTTAAGCGTAAATTATTGAAGCACTACCTAAATTGTTTGCATTAATTACCTACTTACCTGCAACTAATTTTAAGCACTTGCGTAATTATGTTACCTACCTAAGTAAGCGAGTATCATTGATCCCGCAGTCAAACTGTATGTGTAGTTTTGTGGGAGTGTGTGTAGCTTATAAGTCTACTCTCTATTTTTAATAATAAAATAAATAAATAGCTCCTAAACGGTTGAACCGATTTTGATAATGCTTTTTTTGTTTTACTAGTTTATGAGTCTAATTTAAGGTAAAATAATTGTAAATAGGTCTTGTACAAATAAATATTGTTTATTGTTTTTTATTTGTTTATTTGGGTCATATTTGAAACATTGTTACGACAATGTGGGTGAACAGTATGTGTTAAGACCCTGCTAATAATGGTTCTAAGTTATTTTTACGGGGACTTATGCTGTCGCAAAGACAATCATGTGGGTTCAATATATCTTTTCATGCAATTTTCTATGATTGAATAAGTTAGGAATGGATCTAATATATTGTGGAACGCTTTCAGGCTAATAAGAAAGTTGGTCTTCGCAGGGTGACAGATAGCAGCTGGTCGAGAGTTGCCGATAATAGAAACGAATGGTGTGCGATTGGATAGGCATGTGTCCAGCTGTAGACTGCTGTAGACTTGTGATGAAATTTTTAATTCCAAACAACCTTTGGAATGTGACCCAGTCTTACATAATTCTATCAAACAGAAATCCCTTTATGATCGTAGGTATTTCTTTAGGTTGTTAAAAAAGTTTTTATTTGTCACAGAAAATAATAGTAGATTGTTGCATAGAGCGCAAAGTGAGCTATTAATGCATTAGTGTTATATTGGTACCCGAGCGCATGCGAGGGCACTAAATTAGCACGAGTGCATTAATTACTCACTTTAGCGAGGTGCGTAATCTACTTTTCTTTCAACTACCAATCTACCTACCGTGATAAAATATACCTACTCAAAATAAAATCTCAAGTTAATGAAAAACATTTATCCCACGATTTTTGCGGCAAAACATAACTAACAAATTTTTTTTCAATGAATCGATTTTATTCAGCCGATTTTTATTTAAAACCAGGATCTTTTTGATCTAATGCATACATTTTATATCAAACCTAATGGGCAACATTTAACCTCTGTGGTAAATTTATATGTAAATTAAATATAAAAAAACACTGCAGTAATGAAAAACTGTGCAACAATGAGATTTCATATAACATTTCTGCACTGTTGGGTTCTAAGCAAAAAATACGTCCTTTGTGATTGGTTTTGTAGTGATTAATGATAACATTACTACGTAGTTCGAAGAAAACACTTTTTCTTCCTTTTTATGATCATTGTTTCCCTAGACTGTTCCCAAATATGTCAATGTAGACCCGGTTTTGATCAAAAATTTAAAGATTTCTCAAAGAAAACACTACAAAGCGAAAAATAACTTCCTTTTCGGAAGTCAGTGTCTTTGGTAATTATTCTTTTTCGTTTTTAACACCGACTTCCGAAAAATAATATTTTACTTTATAGAGGTAATTTTTGTTAAGTTTTTATTATTTTTCTTTATTCAGTTCTAGTGACATTTAGTTACCATGATACGCATTATTAAGGATAACTCAAAAACTACTCGTCAGATCTTGATCAAATTTAAATGGATGAAAATAAAAAGGATAATCAAAATCGGTTCACTTAGTAAAAAGTTCTGAGGTAAAATACATAAAAAATATACAGTCGAATTGAGAACGTCCTCCTATTTGAAGTCATTTACAAAATACTCCCACGAGTTCCGATGCCGCATTTTTAATCTCAAAGAAAATACTGAAAGTCTCGTCAACCTTAATACCCGGAGATTTATTGTGACGTCTTTGACATCCAAGTATAAAAACAGAACATAAAACTCTAAAGTATTCCAACCATCTTTTATATTGTAACAGAAAATTAACTTCGGAGAATAGTGGGTGTCTCCGGTAGTATGAAATTTCATTCCACGTGCGGTTTTCATAATAGTTGCTTGTATGAGAATAATAAAAATATGCAATATGGCTGGGACACGTGTAGAACAACCATTCCTACATACTTCTATAACCGCCTGAGCACCGCAGTTTTGTATTTTAACTTTACACCGCCTCCGCGCTTTTACGATTTTTCACATTTATCGATACTTTTAGAAAGAGAAATGTCGACGAGTTGTCAGCCGTTTTTCTTTCGGTTACATTTCGGGGAGTGAGCGATAGAACTGCACAATTTTATTCCACCTAGCCCTTTCCATCATCGGACTACAAGACGTACGGCAATGCACCATTAGTACATGCTGGATATCCCACCCATACGCACAATGCGTTTTGAAAATACTTTCATTGTGCGTACAGCTAAGGAATGGAATTCCCTGCCGGCGTCTTTGTTTCCTGATACCTACAAGATACGGGTCTTCAAATCGTCAAGAGTGAATTCAGGTTACTTCTAGGCAAACATGCTTTACCGTCGACCACATTATCACTTATCATCAGGCGAGATAGAAGTCAAACGCGAGTCTACAAAGAATAAAAGAAGATATCACAGCCAGGCCTGACTATTTGACATGTTTATTTGACTGGCTCAGTCTGTCAAATACCTCTGCCTTCCTATTTGCTGAATTATCTGCGTCATTCATTGCGTCGAAAATGAAACCATCATGAAATATGTCATACTCGTGGTACATATTTGTAAGGTTTACGATCGCTATGCATAAAATTACATTATAAGTTAAAAACTTAACAACACAACAAAAACAACCACACCAACAACTGCTAAACGAATCACAATTTATTTATAGGGATTTAGTTTTCGCACTTAGTCCTTAAGATGGACCATTATATGTGAACGAATATATAATTATTTAAATGACCCACTGATACTGATACAATCATATACTAGACTAGCTGTCCCACGTGGCTTCGCGCCCGTCAACTGGCTACCTACCTACCCATTTAATCTACCTACCTTACCGTACCTACACTACATACATGATTGTTGCGTAACTTTAACCGCTTACGCAGCGCACGCAACGGAGGCTCTCAAAAGGAATATTTTTTTCCGTTTTTGCAACATTTTTCATTTATGCTCCGCTCCTATTGGTCGTAGCGTGATGTTATATAGCCTATAACCTTCCTCGATAAATGGACTATACAACACAAAAAGATTTTTTCAATTCCAACCCGTAGTTCCTGAAATTAGCGCGTTCAAAACGTTTATAATATTAGCATAGATAATTATTGAACTTCTGACAACTCCTTATATAGCCACAAAACGTTGAAATAATAAAGTCTTTGCAGGAGGCCTGTGGAAGCCTACATGACAACGTTAAATATGGTAATGAGAAAAGTAAGCAACACGAACGCTCGAAGTTCAGCCATAAATTATTAATATTCGTCGAGTTGCTGCATTTGAACTGTGATGCAAAAATTTGTTGTTGGCAACATTATTGTTTTGGTGTTTCGTAATTGAAATATGTCGAATTGTGTTGCCATTAGCATTCGTTACCATATTGAATGAGTGATTTTAAATTATGGCGTTTTATTTGAAGGGTAGTTTATGCTAATGAACATTTAAATATCTGCTACTTTATATTATTTGATTTAATTAAGTTTTATTTGATTGCACAATGATGATGAAAATTTTGAATAGGTTTCACTCTCTCCAATAACTTTTAAAATATAAATCCTCTCTAGTATTCTTGTTAATTACGCATTTATCAATTAAATGACGGTAATTTTATGCATTTTAAGCAAATGACGACAAAGCAATTCGTCGTTAGATTTTTCATAAAATTCACATAAAATCTACATTAATTTATTAATTCAAAATTAATTGAATGCCAGCTCACGAGGCCATACAATTCTAAATTCAGAAATAAAATTTAAAGAGAAAACCACTTACTTCAATAAAGTAATTTTTAGAGTCCTCTATAAACTAAAAATAGAACGAAGATTACCTAAGTACTTACACTATTCTATTCTTAATTTTATAGATAACAAGCAAACCTTATGTCAACTATTCTGCCAATGTCTGAAGTAAATTTGAAAAGCGAGTGTGTATGTGTTATTAGTAACTAAAAGAGAAGGAACTGTACACTGCAAAAAAATATTGGACTTTGCAGATGTTTTTCTAACGAATAAAACAAGTTTTGTATAATTTTAGTTAAAGTTTATTTTAAGTTAACTCTTTTTTTCTAATTCTTTTCTTTTCCCTTTTTTTAAACTAATCTTAAATTTACTCAAACCTTTTTCAGTTAAGTTCGTATTTTGTTCAGTGTATTCAAAATCGCAATTCTTCTTGATACAGTTGAATACTTCTTGTTGGGTAAGTACACTAAACTAAAGAGCAGCATACAAGCTGACACATAATGTCTTTCAGCCATCTTCGCTCTAGCTAATTATTTACAGTGGCAACACCTGGACTACGTTAAGACGCTTTTAATATTCCATTACTCTCACCTACTTAGTTTAACCCATCTTTTTGCTTGCGGTGTCTGGTACGATAATTTTTTGAAGAAAAATGTGTGAACTTTATTAATGAAGTTTCTCGTTCTTTTCTAATTTATCGAAACGTGATCATTTTTTTTCCCGACTGCAATAGGAGGGTAATGTGTTTATCAGTCTATGTATGTGTGTATGTATGTTTGTTCCTATTTGGCGTTCTAGAGACCAAACGGTTGGCCGATTTTGATGATTCTTACGTCAATCGATTCGTCTTAATCCTGCAATTGTCACTGGCAGCATTAAGATAGGATAATAGAAAAATGGCGGATTTTGGGCGCCATATTGTAAACCTATCATATGGGATATCAAAGTAAAGGGTTTTAAGAGGTGATTTCAAAAATATGTAACACTTATATGCTTAAATGTATCAAATTCTAACGAACTAAAAAGTTTTAAATAAAAAAGTTAATTCAAAAATCTAAAAACTTCTTGCTTAAAAAGCGAACTAAAAAGACGTAAAAAAGATGAAAATCTTGCTGTGCATTTGGATGATACATTTGGTTTTGGTCAGCCAGATCGTGAATATGTATCCTCCGACTGCACAGCATAATTTTTTGATTATTGGATTAATTGATACATACAAACATACATCACATCACATCATAAGCCTATTAATGTTCCCACTGCTGGGACACAGACCTCCTCTCTGTGAGAGGGAATAATCGTAATCCACCACACGGGCCTAGTGCGGGCTGGTGGATGTCACATCGAATTTTTGAATCTGGGACATGTCGATTTCCTCACGATGTTTTCCCTCATCGTTTTGAGAGCAGTGATGAAATAATTTACACGAAGTAAAGCGCTTGCCTGGGCTCGAACCCACGACCTACAACTTGTAAGTCGCAGCCGATACGACTGGGCCACCACTGCGCTCACATACATACAAACAAACATTCATACATACAAAAAAACATACATACATTTTTAAAATTTGGCACACGTGTTTAGAAGCCCATACAGAGTAACATCTGTGAATATTGTGCAATTCGAACAATATTACATAACGTGTCGAAATTATTACCACCTTTTTTTGAACTCGTAGAAAAAAACAAAATTTTCCTGTGTCCCAGCAGTGGAAATATTAAAAAGACTGATGCTGATGGTATTTCAACATTATATTTCGACTGGATATACTTAGTGCATTATCTTTACAAAGTCAAAAGTATCAAAGTGAACTAAAGCCTAGATCCAACCTATGTTCCGGGTTCCCTATTATTTGTCATTAGAGACACTCGTTTCCCTACTCTACACCATATCCAACGATTGCAACTCCTGAAAGCCAGAATCAACAATGGCGACAACCAGAAAAGCGTCCAGGTAATTTTAAGGGCAGGAGCCTTTACACTTAATGTTGAATGTTTAATAAAATAAATGTTAATGTTAAAAAAGAAAATAATAGAAAAATGTTATAAAATCGTTATAAAAATGTTGAATGTTGCGCGAGCTCGATACAAACCGAAGACTGACGTACTTGCGTACGTGCCGATACCACATTTTATAAATTAACAATATTTGCAATATTAAAACTAGGCCAAAGTACAATGTGCTGTTGCTAAAAGTACAGTAATGAAGCTCGACGAGTCATCAGTATTTTATGCGGTAACGAAATATACCAGAAAAGTACAGCGGAAGAAAAGAAAATATATTTATTATTATAATAATATTGACATTCAATAAATAATTTATATTATATCATTTTCGCTTTATTGTTGTGAGGCCATCATTATGACTTTATTTTGACAGACACCATTTTCGACAAAATCTCCTCACAACACCCACGGGAAGTACCAAGACATTATATTCTAAAGAAACGCCGTTTCATTCATTACTCAAATATGATTTCAATGAATATTCGAATCAATTCTAACTTATCGATATTTTCATTTGAATTGCGAACGTAAATGTCGCTGTCAAGTACAATTTAAAGTTCTCTGGTAAACAATGACGCTAAAAATCAATGGAATTATTTTACTGATTGGGTACCTGGCTTGAGTTTTAATTTTAAGGAAATGTTTTATAATATTTTATTTAACTAATAAACAAAACAGTAATTTAAATAAAATAACAATGAAAATCACCAATCCTGTTCCTTGCAAACATGGGGATTATAGCAATAAACGAACTTGAAGTCGATTGGCAGTGTGTCGATATTTTTTATTCAATTTTGTGTATTTTTCTTCATACGAAAGACAAGTTCAGTCTCTATTTTGCAGTGGGACAGTTAAGGCATGTATATTCCCCAATAAAAACGCAGTACGGTCGTGCGCCCACTCGGAGCCAGAATATCAATATTGAACCTCCTTTTGGACAGACTTGTTTGCAAAATATTCTTTGACTTACATAATATGCTATTTCAGTTATAGTTTTAAATTAGTTAGCCATAATTTTTTCTGTGTAAAAATATTTTTAAACATCCAATTAGTTTTAGAAGAGTATCCAAAAGTAGCGAAAAAATATCGTCTTCTTAATTATTTTTTAAAGCAAAACTATTAATAACACGAAAAAAATAAACCGACCAAGTGGGAGTCGGACTCGCTCACGAAGGGTTCCGTACCATTATCGCAAAAAACGGCAAAAAAATCACGTTTGTGTATGGGTACCTCACTTAAATATTTATTTTATTCTGTTTTTACTATTTGTTATTATAGTGGCAATAGAATTACATAATCTGTGATTTTTTTTCTAGCTATCACGGTTCATGAGATACAGCCTGATGACAGACAGACAGACAGACAGACAGACGGACCGCGGAGTCTTAGTAATAAGGTCCCGTTTTTACCTTTTGGGTTCGGAACCCTAAAAACCACGATTCACAAATAATGTAGATGAATCAATAATATTTTTTTTTCAAACCTCTTAGCCTAGCCGTTACTTAGGAATATGCTTTAGAAAGTAACCGTTTTACGACACTAAAGCGGTGGAAGGCCCTAAATAATACTTACCAACCCTAAATGTCTTGGTCTAGTGTCGCGCGGTTCGATCCACAGCTCGCATGTCAAGCTTTTCAGCGGGTTTTTCTATTGCAGTGGCAGCCTCGAATCTCGATTAGTGCCGAGTTGAACGAAAAAAAAAAACTCGTTTCCTTATAAAGTTATGGAAAACGTTGTATTAAACAGTATTTATAAACCTCTGCCTACCCATCGGGGCATATATGGCGGTAATATTGTACAAGCCGTGCTTAAAATTACGAGCAAAGGTGCAACTGTTGACAGCAATCACATTATCGGTCCGAATATTTCACTGATTCGCAGCCATGCGTGACGGTCGGTAAATAGCAGCAACTTAATAAGCTGATGAGCAGTAGTGCATAGTCAACGTTATAACAGTGTGTACGTTAAAACGTCATAAATATACATAGGTACAGCAGGCATCACGTAAATGTGGATGGGTAAAGAGTGAGAGGGAAGGCAAAGATAAGATGGATGATTTCTGTGAGTAACCCTCACTGTACGATCGATAGATATACTGAATACTCGTTTTGCGATTTTGGCGGTCTCTCCAGTTCCGTGCCCATAGCTCTCGCTGGAACGCCCATACCAATCTGCTCCGGCTAGGGTCGCTTGTTCAAGGGGATGGCGAGGTAGACCGAGACGGAACTCATCGGATCTACTCAGGATCGATGAAATGGCAACAAGTCACTGGACCAATAGCGACCCACTGATGCTCCTCAAGTTAAAGGGAAAAATCTACAAGTCCTTGATTAAACCTGTCATACTGTATGGTTCAGAATGTTGGACTGTGAAAAATATTGATGAAAAGAGATTTCATGTAGCATAGATGAGAATGTTAAGATGGATGTGCATTGTGCAGCGTGACCAGATTGGATAAAGTGAGAAATGAGTAAATTAAAGGCAGTTTGAAAGTGGTGCCAGTGACAGAAAAGTTGAAGGGAAAATGTTTGTCCTAGTATGGTCATGTGATAAGGAGGGATGAAATGCATGTTACTAAAAGAGTTATGAATATAAATGTGGATGGATGGAGAGGGAGAGGAAGGTCAAAGAAAAGATGGATGGACTGTGAGAGGAGTGATATGAAAGAAAAGGGAGTCAGTGACAGCGTGACGGGCGACAGGATGATATGGAAGAAGAAAACGTGTTGCGCTGACCCATAGTAACATGGGATAAGGGCAGGAAGATGATGAAGCTGGCTCGTACTGGAGCACAATTCTACCCTAGATCAGTTCAACACTGACATGTGGCCTACTACACGTATTCTCGTTTTGCTCGCAACAAAAAGCATTAATAGTCAGTCTTAAGATTTGACATATTAAGGGCGAATTTCATCAATGATACAGCGCGATTAACCATCTGAACCTCATTTAAGAGCCGTGGCGTATTCACTGCTTTGGAATATTGATACAATCAGATCTTAAACGCGATAAATTGCCTCCACGAGTCAATACCAACTAGCTACTAAATTCTCATTTTTTTCTACAAAAATCATCCATTTATTTCAAAAAAGTATCTAAAGCAATTTTAAAACGCAAATAGACCAAGGCTTGAATAAAAAAGTCTTACTAAACACACTTTATTTTTTTCATAAATATAAAGCTAAGCTTTTCCGTAAAAATTAGGGTTGGCTATAACCGGTGCTTTATTTAAACTTGTGCCCGCAACTGTCTGTGTATCCACGTTTCGCTTGTCAAGTTGCGGTTTCTATTAAAAAAGCAAAAATTACATTGTTCGCTGCAGGCGCTCCCAGGGCTGACAACCTTACACAGAAGGAAAAGGCTTTCATTTCAAACTTTTGTGGTGGCACCCCCGTCCTTTGTGTTGACTATGCGAAATTTTATACTTCATTCAAAGCGTACGGTATTTTTACCGTCCGCATATTCTACTTTTACTGTATATGAATAACTGCCAACCTTATTTTGGACTGTGTTAGTAGCTGACAAGTTGGTATAGCGTATATAAAGCTCGCTCCGTGATATTACTTGGAAGCCAAAAGATGTATTTTGTTTGGAAGTTTTTGAAATTTCTTCTGTAAAATGTGGTGACATTTTATGAAGTAGCAGATTTGTCAATTATTGCTCTTTTCTTTTGTGCCTTTCATAAAATTAAAATGTTTATTTTACCTCGTCATCTGTAAAATCAGACTTTAATACTGGAGTCAAAATGCGTTATAGCCGTCATTATAAAAGCCGGCAGGAAAATAAACAAATTCCTTTACTTCTCGTATTCAGGCAATGTGACAAAGTAAATAGTAAAAAGGTGTCTTTCTTCCAATGTATTTCATAACAAAAGCTGTGACTTAATGTCCTATGCCTAGATGGAGGAGAGGGCGTCCACAGAAGTCCTCCATCGCAATGGGTCTTGAGTTCACGCTTCACCTCGATCCACGTCATTCCGATTCTTGCCGCTTTTGCCAACACGGTGTGACGCTAGGTTTGATGGGGACGGTCATGCTTTCTTTTGCCTTGGGGATTCCAGTCCAAATCATGCTTGGGATATGATCGGGACCCTTATGAAGCTAACCTAACAAAAGCTGTACAAGTAATTAAATACTTACTTACCAGATGACTTGAAACACGATATCGTCTAAACAAAATCAAATGAATTCCCCTTATTAACTTTAGTAATGAGAAAACCACTAAGATAATGATGTTTTGGCCATCCGTCCAAATTCATATTTCGTAAAGGACCCACTACATTATTGTTTCCTACAACAAAGGAAATTGCCGACCGCTCGGCTTTGATCACTGGCTGAATAAAACCCTTTGTCAATGTTTCACTAATAAAGTTTACCTAAATATGAATTTTGGAATGAAATATTAATATTAAATGTTTTTGTTTAAGGGTTGGGCCGTTAATTAGCTGATATAGTTTATGGAGAAGTTGGTTTTGGAAGTCGAACGGTAAATTGGCAAGCTCGAGAACTGGGGTGGTATATACTTGGTAAATCTGTAGCGTATGCGTAGAGAGAGACTGGAAGGGGCATTTTTTAAACCCACTTTATAATACCGTTATTAATAGTAAAATAAGGTTAGTGTTTCTTTTGTGAAATCAAGCTTTTTTGCAATGGCCTTATGAATGCAACACTTATAAATAATTCTGCAGACTAATACAACACTGTAATAAACACCGCGTTCTCATATAAAAAGTAAAAACAATAATACAATTTGTTAGTTGGGGCTCACAGATCAATTTGTCATAATATGTCTGCAAATGCTACCGGCACGAAAAATGCACTTGGTTTCTCACACACAATTCACTTTAAAAATGTAAATATTTAAATGTAATTTCAAACAATTCGTGTATCAGATTGTCCTAAATAACTCAGTCGTGTTTTGATGCCGCGTCTAGTCATGATTTATAACGTGTAATATATTTTTGAGCCCGCAGCGTTTTTTAATTGTAGGCAATTAACTTTATTTCAGCCTTCGGCTCAGGAACCCAATTACAACACTTCGTGAAAAAAAAATTAAGACGAAAAATAAAAACAATAAAGATTTTGCACGGTGCGCGGTGGACAATTTATAAGATCAAAATGTAATGACATCTTTTATCTTAATTACTTTGTCTTTGACCTCTTTTAAAATTGCCAAAGACCTAATACTTTTTCCTTTTTCTCTCTCACTGATTTTCTACAAGGATTTGACATTATTGAGTATTACGCCAGCCTGTTGCCACCTGAAATTGCTACCTTTCTTTACTGTTATTAAGGTTTATAAAAGGTATTCGGCCTTATGATTATTTAAGAAACGGGATTGTGTTCTTTTCTTTTATTAGAGAAATATTATAGCCAAGTTCATGTTATGTAAATACAAAAAATACGAGCAAGAGAGTTTCATATTCGTATCTACGACCTACATGGTTTTCCCCTAAAGGCGAGCGCGAATGTCGAGGAAAGTTAAAGAGAAAGAAAATTAACTTTTTTAGGAATGGGAATGGAATAAAAGTCGGAAGTAGGTGTATCAGCAGTGTTATTCTGTTTCAATTTTGAAAGGTTAACTGAGAAATTGAATTACTTATACATTTTGGGAGAAGGATATGCGTATTAGATTTGTTTTCAGGAAGTTGTGGTTTGTAGAGTTGTTTATTATCTTTGTTTATTTTGGTACAGTAATAGTTTTTGAGAGGAGTGGGGGCCAGTGGTATTAGTTTGTCAGTGGTGTTAGTGGCAAGGCAGGCGTAGGCGCGTTACTTTGAGTAAATTATTTCATCACCACTGCTCTCAAAAACGGTGAAGGAAAACATCGTAAGGAGACCGGCATGTCCTCGAACCAAAAATTCGAAGACATGTGACATCCACCAACCCGCACTGGCCTGTGTCCCAGCAGTGGGAACATTAATAGGCTGATGAAGTGAAGTGAAGAAGAAGTAATAGTCTTTCAGATCAGCGTTATTTTTCTAGAAAATTGTGCCTGAGCCTGATTGAGCCCTATATTTAATGAATAATTTAATATGAAATGTAACGTTGTGTTTAATGTGTATGTATTATTATTTATTTATTTATAATTATTTATTTTTAGATAGGCTCGCGCTTGACCACTATCTCACCTTATGGTAAGCGATGATGTGGTGGACGGTGTAGTACGCTTGCCTAGAATTAAACTATTCACTCTTTGACTTAAAGACCCCTGAGGTTGTAGCCATCGGGAAACACTGACTCCGGCAGGGAATTCCACTCCTTTGCTGTACGCATAATGAAAATATTTCCAAATGTTTAGTGCGCCTGGGTGGGATGTCCACCATGCACGATAGCGCATCGCCTTGTCTTGTAGTCCGATGTAAATAAATTGAAGTAGTTTATACGAAGTAGTTAGTTATTAGCTGTAGGTATATTTTTGTTATTTTTTGTATCGCCCTGTGCGAGTAACAAATAAAAATAATTTGTGTTTCTTTCTGAAGTTAAGTGACAGCGTCTAAAATCGACCATGACATACTGTCTGACGATCTTAGATGCAGTGTCAATCTTTTTTCTTTCAAGACTATAATTAGGCCTGAAGTTTTCATACAATATTTAAAATATCAAAAGCGATGTAGTTTCGTTTGAAGTGACGAAACAGTAGATACAACAAAGACTTAAGGCACAGACAGGCAATGTGACATCACGTTTTCATAGAATTGTAATACAGATTTCACTGAAAATGCCTTCCCGTATTGTCGTCATTCCTCTCTATATACATCATCCTTTACATCACAAAACACATCTCACAAGGGAAAACAACGACTTATTATATATAGTGTACCCCATTTAAGTTATGTTAGGTTCGGCCATGAATTGATTATAATAAAACAATAACGGGCGGTCAGTTCGCATTATGTTCTCGTTTGTGGAGCAACCCTGACCCCACGGAAAGTGAGTTATGACATAGTATTAAAGCTTAGAAAGAATTGGTAATGCGGATGATTTAAATAGAAAATGCTGGCAAAAATGTAATCATAATTTTATGAATAAAGAAAAAAATTGGGAAATCTTTCTTACATTAAAGGAACGTATGTATGTTTGATAGTTAATCAATCACACCTCAAAAGCCTATGAGTTAAGGCATAAGGAAATTTGGAAATCAGATAGACCATGGTCTTGATAGCCACACAAGAGCGTACTTTTATACACCGATACATCCTTTTTACCGAATAACTATGTTTCCATGGGATCGTTTTCCAGTACCAGCAAAGCTAGACATTGATATTTTATTATGGACTTTTCAATTGAGTTTTTGTATCACCTTTTATCATAAAACTTTATAATAACACGTTAAAATATCAATACTATCGTTCTACATAACTGCCATTGCTTTAAACGACTAATTTAACCGAAGAATTCAAAGTCAACGAACTTAACAATTGGCCCACTTTGAATAACCAACACCAAATATTTCTGATAAAAACACCAAAAAATCACAATCACAGTAGCTTGCCAACACAGGGGACGAAACAAAACACGACACAACGCGACTGCCTAAAAAAGGTCCCTGGCGAGCCCCAGGGTTTTTTTTGTACCACGCAGTGGGGCAGCGGTCAGCGAAGCATTGAAACGGTGCCGGGATAATTGCGACACTGTCCTTTAGACCCCAGACTGTTCCAATTATCCCCGACACTAACACAGAAACCCTGAGTCTAAAGGATTTCATAAAATTGTTAGCATACGAGTATTTTTGACGTTAGGAATTTTCTGTTTACATATTTTTGGTAAAACCTCCCCTGTTTGGGGTGACGATTATGTTGTGAATTATGCGATATTTAGATAAAGCCTACAGAGCAACGAGGCGCTTCGGCTGCTAGAGACAGCTTTGTCAAAACTTTACATGGAAACTAAGCGTGTAACTGTGTATAGAGCAAGATCCTCAGTGACCAAAAACAATACTTATTTTAAACCGACTTCTAAAAAGGAGGTTTGTCACGCGATTAATCCGCCAATTATGAATTGATTTTGATGATTCTTTTTTTGATGGTAGGTCATACTTTAGAGGTGTCTTTGGGATGTGATAAGGGGATCCCATGGCAATCGATGGCACTCCTCAAATTTTATAGGCAAACATATAGCAATTTTGTCATTTTCTTTAACGTGGCAAGCATTTGCATACAGTAAATATAATTTGGTGAAGAGGAACTGATGAAGAATACCACAGATGGCTACTGGAACTTCTCAATGATAAGTATTATTTGGGTATAGGATATCTCGAATAGTTAAATAACTGTGATGAAGTAAACTAAAAAAAATGGTTTTATTGAAAATGGTACCATCGGACTGATCTGGTGATGAAGTTGGAAGGTAGGCACCAGAACTCCGTAATAAAACAATGTATCCCAGTCATGTTTAGGCGTTTGTTTTTTTTTTAGATAGGCTTGCGCTTAACCACTATCTTGACGGTTGTGCGCTCGATCGTGTGTGGTGTAGCACGCTAGTTGTAATTGTTATGAGAAGCCGCCTGGCTATAAATGATTTTCATAGTAATTGAGGGTAGATAACAACACACTAAATATAAATCATATTAACACAAAAATTAAACCAACTTCCAAAACAAAACAATACAAAGCGACAAATAACTTTATTGGAGGACAAAAACGGATAAAATTGGTAAGTACCAAAGAAACAGACTTCCGAAATGAAAGTTATTTTTCGCTTCTTAGTGTTTTGTTTTTGAAGTAGGTTTATTGCATAAGTAATGTCTGTTTACGCATACCTGCTAACTTACAGAATTTATAGGAACGAGGTGCGTAAAATTATTAGGTAGGTACTCATTTTACTTTTAAAGTCTGTGAGCTGATTTTTATGAATATTTTACAGAATAATGTAATAAAATAAGTAATTATTATAGTCCAAGAGCTGGCCGCAATTATTTTATTGCTATTATTATTAAAAATGTAACAGTTGTGGCTAAAGTTATAACAGCCATAAGTTGTGCTCAGCGCAATTGCAATATTATTCTATCAATGGAGTACATAATCGTCGTGGCGCTCCGTGATCTATGGTAAAATATAATGAGGTTTCAAGATATTAAAGTAAGTATTTACTGTGGAATTTATCCGTGGTAATTAATTTATCTTATTTGATGTCATGATCACTTTGGTCGCAGAACAGATGGCCGTTGGAGCCGAAAGTTCTGGAGTGGCGACCGCGTACCATTCCTTCCTAGGTGGAGCGATAACCTGGTTAAGGCTGCGGGAGTCCTAAGGATGCAAAAAGCACAGTACCGAGTAGTGTGGCGATGCTAGGGGAGGCCTATGTCCAGCAGTGGACGTCTTTCAGCTAATATGAGGGTGATGATGTCATGATAATACACAATGGAAGTATTAAGTAGTGTATTATTTTGAATTGACATTTAGTAATAATTGTGTTTAAATTTATTTTTGTAATTGCTCAAGACATAAACATTTGATTGATATTTTACAAAGAATTGATATACATTTTTATTTGACATTTGGTTGATATTTTGACATTATATTATTTATTTACATTTTTTTGTTGTTGACATTTTTAATTATTGTGTTTAAATTCATTCTGAGATTTCATTTTCAAACTGTTTATGATATTAACTTTTAAAACATTTCCACGCCATATTAGATGGCATACATGTCCGAACTTTCTTTTTTTTTCATTTTTATCCTGCATGCATTATACGTATTTTTGCATGTATACACGTGTTTTAGCAAATAAATATATCTTTGTCTTTAAGTTTCTTCAAGATCTAAGATTAAATTTGTGTAAATCTTTAATTTTCAAAACTGCTTCTTAGAAAAGATTATTTCTTTTTGACTTTCATGCAAATATTGCTGCAGACTAAAAGTTATATTAAAATTAAGAAAATGGAAAGTATATTGGCATAAAAATTGCACATTTTCTACAAATATTTAAATAGTATCTACTTAAAAGGAGTAATTAATTTTATTCAACATGCAAAAAAAGAGTAGGTATATCTACCTAATTATTATTCGGACTTGAAGATATGATGTTCTTGAAGGTACAGTCGACCAACCTCACATAGTGGTGACAGTCTGACAGAGTCTTTACTTCACATTAGCAGCACCTGTGGGTATATCGTAGCATTTAGGGCGATTTTTGTTCTGCAAGTACCTAAAGCAGCATCTACAGGGTGTCCCAGAAATCGACGTCAAGCCGTAAATGGGTGATAGACCAAGTTATAACAGTTCTCAGAAAAATACGAAAAAAAATCTATCTCATGTTTTTAAAAAATTATGTTCACTTTAAAAAATTACTAAAAAAATCAATCCCTGTAATGGTTCTTTAACTCCAATTGCTACAAATCCCATAATTTATCTAATTTTTTTATTATTATGTAATCTTGAATAATGCTTGTGTAGATTTTTGCCTAAAATTTAAAGCCAACTCCTCCTACTTAGAAGAAAATTAAACTTTTTCAAAACCAAATTATTCAAATTTACTGTTTCGCCCAACTTAAACTGACTGTACTGAAAAAAAAATATACTACGCTAGTTTGGCAAGTAACATGAAAAATTGGCGCATTTAATAAGGATTCAAAAATGGTGTAATACTTGCTAGATTACGTTTTCAATAATTGGTCAAATATTTTTTTGTAAATAGCCTCGGTTTTTACACAAAATGTCCATACTTCCTTAAAATGACTTTAGCTTACCTAAAGCTTTGCTAAACTCCGTTTCTAGTTCGATAGAGACGTTACGTAATTTAAGAGCAAAGTTATGATAGTGACTCAAACTTTTTACTTTAAGTCAGGACCAGTTTTCTCATCTTAGAAAAAAAAAACAGAAATCGACGTCAAGCCGTAAATGGGTGATAGACCAAGTTATAACAGTTCTCAGAAAAATACGAAAAAAAATCTATCTCATGTTTTTAAAAAATTATGTTCACTTTAAAAATTTACTGAAAAAATCAATCCCTGTAATGGTTCTTTAACTCCAATTGCTACAAATCCCATAATTTATCAGAACAATAACTACTGCTAATAGAAACGGAGTTTAGCAAAGCTTTAGGTAAGCTAAAGTCATTTTAAGGAAGTATGGACATTTTGTGTAAAAACCGAGGATATTTACAAAAAAAAATTTGACCAGTTATTGAAAACGAAATCTAGCAAGTGTTACACCATTTTTGAATCCTTATTAAATGCGCCAATTTTTCATGTTACTTGCCAAACTAGCGTAGTACATTTTTTTTTCAGTACAGTCAGTTAAAGTTGGGCGAAACAGTAAATTTGAATAATTTGGTTTTGAAAAAGCTTAATTTTCTTCTAAGTAGGAGGAGTTGGCTTTAAATTTTAGGCAAAAATCTACACAAGCATTATTCAAGATTACATAATAATAAAAAAATTAGATAAATTATGGGATTTGTAGCAATTGGAGTTAAAGAACCATTACAGGGATTGATTTTTTTAGTAAATTTTTAAAGTGAACATAATTTTTTAAAAACATGAGATAGATTTTTTTTCGTATTTTTCTGAGAACTGTTATAACTTGGTCTATCACCCATTTACGGCTTGACGTCGATTTCTGGGACACCCTGTATATCACACACGCACACACACACACATAGGCACAAACTAAAAAAAAATACGTCACACAAATCCTATAAAAGTTCTCAGAGCGATTTGAACATTCACAATAGCATTAGGGCAATAGCCCACCAGACACAACACCCGTCTGGCTAGAGGATCCTTCCCTTTCAATGGGACTGCGAGAGTTTCTACCCTCTTCCGCATGCCTCTACACACCTTATTAAAATGTTAAGAAATTAATTTAAATATATTTTTAGGTTAACTGAGCAAAAACACAATCCCTGTCCCTCGTCCACATTGCATTGAGAGTACAAAATGGTTTTACAGACGATAAACTTTGAAAAGATGTACAAAATTGAACACATTAAAGAAAGGACGAGTTTTGAAGAGATTTTTAAACGTGAGGTTAAAGATTATACGGATAAAATTTTTAATTTTTATGTTATATCTTATTATATTTTGTCTTTGATAAAAATATATAATCCGTTTTCATAAAATGTCTTCATAAAACTACGTAAAAAAACAAAATATTGTAGAGTTAAACTTGTCTATTTGTGTGATGTAAGAAAACTGATCTGATAATGCAAATTTTTCTTCATAATATTAAAAAACTGTACACTATTGTACTGAAACGATGTCGCGGGAATAAGCTAACTGTGGATATTTTATGTCTTTGCTTTTAGTTGATAATTCAAATATTTTTTCCAAAAAACGTATTAGAAAAAATATTTGAATTATCAACTAACTAGATGTTCCCCGCGGCTTCGCTCCCTAGGACCACCCCACATGACCCGTTTTCGGTATTAAAAAATAGCCTATGTCACTCAAGAATAATGTTGCTTTCTATTGGTGAAATAATTTTTTAAATCGGTCCAGTAGTTTCGGAGCCTATACGATACAAACAAACGAACAAACAAAAAATCCTTCCTCTTTATAATCTATACTAATTTTATAAATGTGAATGTAAGTTTGTTTGTTACGCTTTCACGCAAAAACTACTGAACCGATCATTATGAAACTTTGTACATATATTCTTGGAGGTATTAGAAATAACATAAGATACATTATAATTAAAAAAAAAAATATTGGCTTCACTGCGAGCGAAGCCGCGGGTAAAAGCTAGTATTATATAAATAAAAAGTGAATGGACTAGCGTTCTTGACGCTCTAATTGGGACTTAAGTCATCGCGTAATATCTAATATATAAAATTCTCGTGTCACAGTTTTCGTTGCCATACTCCTTCGAAACGGCTTGACCGATTTTGATGAAATTTTTTGTGCTTATCCGGTATCTATGAGAATCGGCCAACATCTATTTTTCATACCCCTAGAGTAGGGTAGGGTAGGGTAGGGTAGGGTAGGTAGGGTAGGGTAGGGTAGGGTAGGTAGGGTAGGGTAGGGTAGGGAGGTTAGGGTAGGTAGGGTAGGGTAGGGTAGGTAGGGCAGGGTAGGGTAGGTACGGTAGGGTAGGGAGGATAGGTAGGGTAGGGTAGGGTAGGTAGGGTAGGGTAGGGTAGGTAGGGTAGGTAGGGTAGGTAGGGTAGGTAGTGTAGGTAGGTAAGTAGCCAATTGACGGGAGCGAAGCACCGGGGGTCAGCTAGTAATTTTATAATAATCTATTTTCATAAAACATACAAAAAGTCTAGCATTTGTTTACATTACTAACTTATCTCCAATCAGATCGAGACGGGACTAAGCTGAAACCTTGTTACAATAACTAAAGGGGAAATTATGCAAATAAGCTGTCGTTTATTGGCTACTTTTTCCTCCGCTTCTGATACATTTTCCAACTAGGTCAATCCAATAACTGATGATACTAGTGTAACAGTCCTGTACACATCTACATAACTTCACGCCTGTATTTCTCGAAGTGTTAGACAGAGGAAGATGCACTTATGGTATGCCCACATTTGCCATCAACCGGGCAAAACTCCAGAATCCGGACTGGTGCAGAAAAAAATCTAGGTAGAAAATTCCATAAAACTGCCCGACCCACATAATCAGCAGTACAGCGACCACTAGATCAACGGAGTAGTCCTAAACATGTTTTCTTTCTTTCTTTTTTTCTAAAGTTTCCCGTTAAATCGATCCAATAACTGTTGAAACTAGTTTTACTAGAGCTATACACGTTCATCATATGAAAACTGAAGGAGCTCGAAAACGTTAGCGGACAGGTGGGACAGGACAGGCCCATACTGGGACATTAGATACGCCTACATGCCAGTGAGGCGTAAAACAAGTATCAGAAATAATTACTGTTTCTGGTAATTATAGGTACTAACAAAAGTTCCTAAGTTAGTGTATATACTAGATGTTATTTTTATATATGTATTTAAGTTAATTATATATACCAATATTATAAAGAGGAAAGCTTTTTGTTTGTTTGTTTGTTTGTACTGAATAGGCTCCGAAACTACTGAACCGATTTAAAAAATTCTTTCACCTATGGAAAGGTACATTATGTCCGAGTAACATAGGCTATAAATTATTAAAAAAAAAATAGAGATCCTTATGAAAATTGCAATTATGTAAACCAAATTAGCAAAATTTTGCCTTTAAAATCTATTATTTGGTAGCGGCAAGGTTGGTGGGTAGGTAGGTAGGATAGAAAACTCCCGATAATATCACCATTCAACCAAAAAAAAACTAAATGAAAATCGGTTCTTTCTTTTAGGAGATATGATGCCACAGACAGATAAACACCCCTCGTTTTTCGTTGAAGTTTAAAAATATTATTTTTCAGCTGAAACCAGTTAGATTGGAAGGCGTCCCTATAACAGTTGGGAAAAGCAAAGCAGAATAATTTCAGAAACATTTCCCAACTAGGTCGATCCAATAACTGACCCTAGTTTAACACACCTACACGTCTATCATACGAAAACCTTTCCCAAACATTAGATTCTGATTGAAGGGTCTCAGGACCTAACAATAATGACTCCTCGAATAAATTATTGGCCACAAGTTAATCGTAATTTCAAAAGCAATCTGTTATCCAAATCGTATATTACAAGAGAAGGGTAAGATTTGGACAGATCTCCGGATCCTTCGGGGAAATCAAGTGAGCCAGGCTGCGGCGGCCGGTTCATTGGGCACCCGCCTAATGCGATCCATTGTTAGGTATTACAGCGGTGTTTCACGTAATAGCGTAATTTAAGTTGGTATGTACAGGCGAGCACAAAACGCTTGCAATAGCCTAAGATCCCACTGCTAAAATCTACAGTTACTATCTATAAGAATAGGTTGCTCCAGGGTTGTCCTGAAATATCTAGCGGCAATTGCCTTAGGCCCAGTTTTATGATCCGTAGTTAAGACATCCAATGATTAAATAAATATGCCAATGCTTTTAAATTCAACTTTTGGTCTAACAAATGATCAAATAATTAAATCTCCAACTTATTTTTTGTAAGTCAAAAAAAAATCTTAAAAAATACGTGTTTTATTGAATTTTTAAACCATCGGTTAGCGTATTGAACCGTTGGTTGAGTTAACTATGAATAAAAAAACTGGGTGTTATTTGTAATTTGTGTTCGGTAGTTAACCCATCTGGGGTCCAAGTCCATTGTTTACTACAGCTGCCAACTTTTACAGCTTCAGTTACTATGTGTAAACGAAATGACAGTGTACCAGACATAATTCAAAATTCAGTAATCAACCCCCTTAAAATTCAAGTTAGTTACCTAAGACCTAAAATTAATGCATTAAAACCCTCGACGGAAAAAGAGAGGTGTTATAAGTTTGACGTGTGTATCTGTGTGACTGTCTGTTGCATCATAGCTCCTAAACCGATGAACAGATTTTGATTAAGTTTTTTTTATTCAAATGTCGAGAGTGTTTGATGAATATTGGGTCAGCTGGTCAAGAGATATCCGCTCTTTGAATCGGAGTTTTTCGCAAAATTAAATGTCACAAAAACCTCCAAAATGTAAAAATTATGATGACCGCTAAATAAATAAAATAAAATCCTAAATAACAATGTGCGTATATTTGTATTAAGGTAGCCCTAATCGACGGCATGTACTACTTTGTGCGCGGGGTTAAAATGCCTGCTATCTCATCCGACAACACGTGCGAAAGAGATAGATGCTGAGCTGATGATGATGATGAGCAGTAATAAGCTAGTTCGCATACAAATTAATACTTTTGCAAGTTTTTAGCGAAATAGATGATGATTTTGGGAGTCTAGATATAATGAAAAAACGACTAAATGTATATTTTCAAAATAAAATGATTTGCTTTGTTGAACTATTAATCTGCGCCTAAAGATGCGTTAAAATTTGTGTTGAAATATGGAACTTTCGACGCTCATAACTTTAAATATTTTCCATACAGAGCTAGATAATGATGAGACAAATCCATATCATTTTTAATTTTGAACGTACATCGTCAAACAGTGGAGTAATCGCCAGACTACGTTTGTATGGAAGAATGATCGACTAGTGTAACCTTAAATACTTAACTGCTGTTAACTTTGGCAATGACAGTGTACCAGACATTATTCAAAATTCAGTAATCAATCCACTTAAAATTCAAGTTAGTTACCTAAGACTTAAAATGAATGCTTTTAGCATACTAATAGGGGCAACCGTGCAGAATTTCGGCCGGCAAATTTTTGAAGCCTATCCCATTAAAAATTCTTTGAATTACTACGAGAATTTAGTTAAGAAGTTATGGGTACTTACTGCAGATAGAACAATAATTTATAAGAAAAGAAATCTTAGTTTAAATAAAATCGTAATAGTTGAAAGTTGAAGGACTTCTAAAAGTTTTAGGAATAATCCGTTTAATAAAGTCTCCTATTAAAGAAACTGTTTCTCATGAAATTGGCAAATATAAAATTTTAAACGTTTCATCTGAAGTTCCATTAGCATTTGCCCTTTAGTTCAAAAAAAAAGTCAAGCTTAATTAAAACCGCTTACAGTTTAAAAATAAAAAGCAAATTATACACTTTACCTCGCCTGTATACAACATGAGACTATCCAGAATTATCTAATGTGTAATGACAGTGTCCAATCTGATGAGGGTCGAGCCTGAGCCAATCTGAAAGGAATTCCAGTTAATATGCCCGTTACTCTGAAACACCGTACCCTTGTACTGAATAACCCACCTATTTGGTATGCAAAGAGTGTAACTTATTCCTCGAATTCCATTGCTGGCTTTACACTACGCTACGTTTAAGAAACTCGTACTTGGCAGTCAATGTATTGTATACTCATATGTATAAGGTACAGTCGCGGTGTGAAGTGGTAGTAATAAGCGATTAAAATCTACAGCCGGTCTAATGTTATGCACGCATGAATAGTTACAGCTATTCGCAAAATTTGTTATGGAAACTTTGATATAAAGTTTGTGTTTCTATTTAATAAATGAGTTGTAGTTTAAGTATGGTTATTTAATTTAAAACTGTTTGTTTAACTTTAAAACGATGGTTAAGTTTTTAATAGTCCAAACTAGAGTTAAACGCGAAAATAAACAATGTTTTATAAACTGTGTTTTATTTTAACGTATTCCTTTTCTAAGTCTCATACAAAATCTACTTACCTAAGCATTCAAAAGCATACAAAAGACATTTAAAATCCAATCCCGACATTGTGTTACATTTTTTTTTTTTATATTGGAAGCACAAATAAAAGAAACCTCACCACACGTCAAACACAGAACGAATAACAATCCTCAAAGCAAAATGCAAAAATCATTTTCTTTAAAATTATAACCAAGTTGTATGTCATCAAGTTAATAAGAGCTCCGGCATTGTTAACAAACACACGAACAAAGGTGCTATTAAACAAAAGCACGATAGCTCCCCACAAAAGGATGTCACAGGCATCCCACTCGAGCTACAAAAACCTCTTTTACATACGAATTAACCTCTATAACAACCTCTCAAAGATCATTTTCCCTTAACCCATATATCAGAGTAACGACCAGCACTTGGAAAAACAATAAAATCTCTCGCGGATTACTTTTTCCTCAAATATCCAATTTATTTATGTGTTTTATGAGTGTCGAAATGTGAATTGAAGAGTCTTGAATTCGATTCCTGGAGGCAACACAGTAGTTTATTATAATAAAACATGGTGCGAATGTTTTTACGATAACTTTTTATGATACATAAAAGCCGAATATCTATAATAGTGAACTATTTGGTATAAACTAGTTCGGTTCGGTTTCGGTTATGAGTGGGTTTGTATCGGGCACGCTTCCCTCCGTAACGACCCTAGGAGTACTCCAATTAGGATCCATTTTGTGGTGATGTTTTGCTTTTTATATTATTCGCCAATCAGCTAAAAAAATCACGGATTTTGCTGGAACTTGGTGCATTGACAATGGAATCAGCTTGTTACCGTTAATCGACTAGGGATTAAATTGACACTGTAAAAAAGAAAAATCTTTTTTACTCGTTTTCTCCTTTTAGATAATTATGTTTTAGCGGTCGGGTTTTTTGTTTTTGTAATAATATGTTTTATTTCAGACTTTTCAGTTTTATTAATGAACGAGCTCTTCAAATAAATCTTTGCTATCAAAGTACGCTTATCTTGAATTTGTGCCAAAATAGTAACATAAAAGTGTTAAAATATATACCTATATATTTTAGAAATTTTCTATTAAGTAGCTTTCATTTGATAACCATATTGTTACGGCAACAAAAAAATAATTATATCAGTCCCTTTTTTTGGGGGGCGAGGACTTATATAACCTATGTCACTCCAAAAATTGAGTCTAATCCAACGACACCTCATATGTTATAAACCGTCAAGCCATTTGGTCTGTAGTGGGTACTATAGAAATGGGCATACATAGATACATGCGCTTGAAAATAAAACCCTCCCGCAGCAGGGTAAAAATTCAATGTCAGTCTGTTAGATTTGAAATATATGCTACCCCAGGGACATAAACTAAATAATGGCCTCAAATGAAACAATCAAGAATTAACTTAAAAACAACTAACTGTAATAGATTTCATGAATTTATTACGAAGGAGAAGGGAATAGTTGTGTAAAATGTAGACCAATTTCAAAAACTAATACTTGACTTTCATGTTATTTGTTAAATTAAAACAAAAAAAAATATTTGAAATTTACATATCCTAATTTACCTTAGTAATGGAAAAAAGTCACTCATTATGCTACTTACATGTACATAAGCAAAAAATGCATTTAATAAACTGCTACGCTGCTACGAGGCTACGCTTTCGAAACCTGTGCTACGGCGTAGCAACAACCATTTCTCTCTTACTACCACTGCACACTGCCATAATTAGTACCACACATTGGCCCAAAATTATCAAACAGTATCAAATATCTAATATCACCAATACGATTTAAGTAATGTGTCTGAACTTTCAAATATAAAATTAACCCTTTTTAATCGGAACAGTAGTTATCGAAATCAAAAATTCATACCATCATGAGCTACTTAGCGCACGTAAGCAAAAAATCTTGCCTAACATTTACTAGGCTGCTACGAGGCTACGCTTTCTTACCACTATGCTACGGCGTAGCAACAATCTCATATCACCATTGCTATATAATTAATATCACACATTGGCCCAAAATTATCAAATAGTATCAAATATTTCTAATATCACCAACACGATCTATGTGATGTGTAAACGTAGATATGTTTGACCTTTCTAATTTAAAATGAACAATTTTTATCTGAACGTAAGTTACCCTAGCTACCAAAATTAAAAAGTCAATATTAAGCTACTTAGAATTAAACAAAAAGGCTATCCCAATATCAGCTACGCTGCTACGCAGCTATGATTTCGTAGCGTTTTGCTACGGCGTAGCATATTACTACTTCTATAATTTAATAGGAGTAGTATTTAAACGAAAATAAAAAAAAATAGTTTTGTTTACAAAAATAATCCAAATTTCAATCAAAACACTAATTGTAAAGCAAAATAGTTATGTCAAAATATAATTATTTTAGCGACAGTTGTGGGCTCCTATTTCTGTCTGCAGGGTCTAAAGTAACCTAACATGAAGGAGAGGACAGCTGAGTTCGCTCACTTTGTTCGTTTACTTCAGTTCCCTTCATCCTCTTCGAATCTATCCTATCCGTGTCGGGTTGCCCTAAGTTCCCGAGCTGGTTGCCCTAAGTTCGTTTTGCTCGCTCATGGACTTATTTTGTTATATGTGTGAGTTTAACGTTTGTACGTCTCATCATTTGTTGTACAGTAAGTATTTCAGATGTAACAAAGTATATAAACGATGGAAATAAATTGATAGGTGATTATTTATTTTATGTGCAATTAATAATAACCCAATAATGAATACTACACCTCAAAATTATCAAACAGTATCAAATATCTTATATCACCAACACGATCTATGTGATGTGTGAACGTAGGTGTATCTGAAAGTTAAACAATGTGACACAGGGGACAAAGCAA
Organism: Orthosia gracilis; assembly: GCA_947562075.1. NCBI lineage: Eukaryota > Metazoa > Arthropoda > Insecta > Lepidoptera > Noctuidae > Orthosia > Orthosia gracilis. The sequence continues at coordinate 41,173,300 of OX387265.1, read as the reverse complement.
GTGGAGTGGTGGGCCCTCCAGTTTCGAGACCGCCCTTTGTTCTATGACCCTGCCAGTGATGTTTCTTTTGTAAGCGGGTTATGTTACAAGCGCTGGGCGAGTTGAGTGGCGTATTTATTTTGGGTCACCGTGTATTTATTTTGTAATGATATGTCGATGAATGGGGTATGACAGGATTGGTTTCAGGTGGGGTCCTGTGTGAATGGTCCACATAATTTTGTCGTACCTATGTTTTACTCACTTATATACATAATTATATTATTTAAGTAGTATTTTAGGGTTTGTGTGTTCAACCTAGTTTTTAATATCCTTGTTTAATTTAGTGTCTAACAATGGAAGCAGGCAGTAGGACCACAACGCACAGGACCAGTTTCATTTTCAAAATGAATTTTTCTCCATAACCTTTATAAATACCAATAATTCTTGGGGACTGCCTTATTTTTGACATTGACGCAAACCCATAAGTTTTGACGCCACCAAAAATCGTCCAACATGACGAAATAAGTTTTCACTTCAAAAACGCGTCCTCCTATAAAATGCAACGGGTTCGCCCCACACCAGACAGGAAGCAGTGTCTCTTTAAAACAACCACACAAGATCGCTTTTGTGTATCGTTGACATACCCCGCAGACGTGGCGCGAACATTCTTTAATTCTACCTTCACACCTCGTTACTCAATCAAATGGAATCACCCATTGTCTGCGCTTAATTGAAAATTTTCGTCCATTTTCGAAATAATTCGCAGTTGGTTAATAGAAAAACAGATATTCATATTTCGGTGGTATTTATTTAAACTAATGTTATAAAGAGATAAAATTATTTGATGCATAGGAACTGTCGATATCGCGACAGTTTGGGGATGTCTATGTCCAGCAGTGAACTTGTATTTGCTGAGATGATGATTTTAATATTACCATGAGCCAAGGCAAAAACTGTTCTACAATTTTTTCCTGTCTCTTGCTACATCTGGCGAGTCCTTTAGATAGGAGTCTAGCTGATGATGAAAATTGTTTGTTTGTTTAAATCTTTCTAAAAGGATAATGTCTGGAGATAGTGGTCAAGCGCAAGCCTGTTATTAACAATAAAAAAGATACTGAACCAATTACGAAAATTACTACATACATAAGCTCTTAAAATTATTATGTCCTTTATTCATTAGTTTTCTTACTATCTACATTATTAAATATTTTTATAAAATAAATAAAAAGAAAACAATTACAAATATAAAAAATAGAGGCCCACCGGTATCGGTACCGGCGATCAGGGCTCCAGAGAGGGGAAACTACAAACAATACGAGCCGTAAATAAACGCATATAATTAAACGTTTATTTATTTAAATTATTATTATTATATAGTCATACACACAAGCCAGTTATGAGTACTACGCATCTGGCCTTTCTGAAGAACATCACCAATAAGTTATATGTAAGTATATATTGCTAAGTGTCATGGGCTTTTTATCCATGACTAGCTGTCCCACGCGGCTTCGCTCCCCTCAAGTGGCTACCTACCTACCCATTTACCCTACCTACATTAAATTCATGATTGTTGCGTAACTTTATCCGCTTACACAGCGCACGCAACGGAAGCTCTCAAAAAGGAATAATTTTGGCCGATTTTGCAACATTTTTCATTTATGCTCCGCTCCTATTGGTCTTAGCGTGATGTTATTGAGCCTATAACCTTCATCGATAAATGGACTATCCAACACAAAAAGAATTTTTCAATTCCAACCAGTAGTTCCTGAGATTAGCGCGTTCAAACAAACAAACAAACTCTTCAGCTTTATAATATTAGTACAGATAGATGCTAGGTTTCTGATAGAACTGAAGATACACGGGCGCGAAGTTTCGGGTAAAAAAAACTGTATTCTGATCGACGAAGGTCGTAAGTTCGGTGTCCGATAAAGACAAATATTGTATCGACTCAGTAAAGTTTTTTAAACGTCTTTCGTAGATACCTTTTTTGCGTTATGGACACCGACTTCCAAAAAAAGTTATTTTTCACTTTTTAGTATTCTTATTTGGAAGTCGGTAGTATTTTATTGTATTTTTTTTCACTTTTTAGTTGTACCTACCTAATAGGCAAGTTGTTTAGTAAGTTACCTTAACGCCAGAATAGAAAACCCGAATATCATGAAACTTGAATATAACCGTTGAAATGAGAGATTTGCGGACCCCTTAAGAGCGTACTGCCGTGATATTATGTTGTGAAATGGTAAAATCAATAAACAGACATGCGATTGCAGCAATCCCGAGAGATTAGTCGTTATTTATTGAAGAGTTCTGTCGTATATCTTCGAAGTTCTTCATCAGATCTAATTTTCAATATCGGTCCACAAATGACGGAGATATCGGTGAAGATACACAAAAAAACAATACAATCCTGTCGTCGAACATAGAAACCCTTTTGGTAAGTCGGTTAAAAACACAAAATACAAAATGGAGTGATTGTGTTTCTGATCTCCACAATCCTATCACTGGGTAACACGATTCACAAGACTGGTGACAGATTTCGAGCTTCATACTGCCCGTAACAACTTTCAAAGATCTACAAGTGACAACCGGGACAAGCCCATACACAAATCAACACGTCAGATGTTGCTTATCTTAGAAAAACAACACGTGCGGCTGTTAATATTTAACGACAAGCCCCTTAAATCATTAAGTCTTCGTCAACCGTTGTCTTAGTCACATTCTCGGCATTTACTGGCCTTAGACCATCTCCAACGTAAAGCCCGATCTATCATCAGATCAAGGTTCGCAAGTGGAGATTGACTGGCCACGCTCCGAAAGGGTCCCGATAACATCCCCAAGAAAAATTTGGACTTGAACCACTAAGGAAAAAGAAAGCATGACCATCTCCGTCAAACCTGGCATCGCACCGTGTTGGCAGAAGAGGCGAGCACCGGAATGACGTGGAGCGAAGTAAAGCGTGAAGCTCAAGATCGATCGCGATGGAGGACTTCAGTGAACGCCCTCTACCCCATCTAAGGGATATAGATAATTAAGTTAAGCCCGTGAATTTTAAGATATATTTCATATATTTTTTTAGAAAATCATTATCTGTACAAAAATCTTATAATAGAAATACCCTACCGATTTTCTTCGTAGATACGAGTATTTTGAGCAACATAATCTGCACAGATATATGCCGTTTGGCTAATACAAGTATTTTTCAGCCACAACAACATAGGTGCACTAATAAACAGCGTGTATTCGTGATGTTCTTTCAAATTAGCACTTCAGTACTGATTAACTAATTGTTAAAAGCGAACCTCTGTGCGACATTCCTATGTTAATGCACCGCGATATACACACAGACGGATGACTCTACTACGGTAATTGTGTTAAGGGGATGTATGTTTTGTGCGTTTATATTTTTGTATGAAGTAGCTTTAAGGGACTTTATTTGTTTAATAATTAATGTGCACATAGTATAATAAACAGATTCAATACATCAAGACAATAGAGTACAAAGGCATTGCTTATTTCTTAAAAAAATCTACCAGCAGACCCGCGAAAAATCAAAGCGGTATCCAAAAAAAAACACTACAAAGCGAAAAATAATTTTCTTTTCCGAAGTCGGTGTCTTTCGTACCTATTGTTTTCCTTTTTTCGCCACCAACTTCGGATAAGAAAGTATAATATACGGTCTACTTGAGAAACCTCCTCTGTTTTGGGAAATCGGTAAAAAAAAGAACTGATGACAATTATAATATTATGATAACAGCAAGAGAAAAAAAGTGAACGAATTAAACTAACATAAATAAAAACAAAGACACTTATACAAATAGTGTAAAGGTGGATATATGCTAACTAATATTATAAATGCGAAAGTAACTCTGTCTGTCTGTCTGTTATCTTTTCACGCTTAAACCACTGATCCGATTTAGATTTAATTTAGTATGAGGATAGTTTGAGACCCTGGGAAAGACAAAGGATAGTTTTTATCCCGGAAATCATCCTTAAGGGGGTAGAAAAGGGGTTGGAAGTTTGTATGGAAAATCTACAATATTATAGCGCGATATAAAAAAATAAGCCAATCGAAGTACTAATGCTACGCAGACGAAGTCGCGGGCAACTAGTACTTATCTGCATAATTTTAAAATACATATATACTTAATATATTACATGTCTATAAAAGTCATACCTGAGAGGAGAGAAAATTCAATTTTAGCAGCTTTTTGAAAAGCGATGTATAGTTTTTAGATCTCGAATGTTAGGCGGAAGTGATTTCTTCTTCTTACAGAATGGACGCAGATTTTGTAGTGTTTTGAAAGGAATTTCTTAGGTGGGACAAAATATGTAGTAAGTGCGTTAAGGAGCGTCTGTTGTGTGGGGTGAAATACGTAAATATATTCAAATACTAGTTCTTTCCCATGACTTCGATCCAGTGGTCTATCCTACAGAATATTTTATTTTTATCTCTTTATTAGTAAGAACAAAATTCTTAATATTAATTACGATCTAGCCTAAAAGACTAATAAGCAATTTAACTCTTACTTAATATGTTAAGTGATAGATTATGTTAAAACTAGAAATAGTGACCATTTGCACTTTTACACAAGTCCGTAGCACAATCTTAGAGACTGATATAATTTATAAAAACTCTATGTGTTATATGTATAGCACAGCATAATCACTATTCACTTTGTACACTACAGTCATTCAAAAAGTTTAGTTCTTTTTAGCCTACGCACTATTAAGTCTATATTATCTAGCAGCTGAATAGCCTCAATATTCATGTATCCATTCATCTGGTCTCCGTATCTGGGCTTGTGAAAGTTTGTGAGTGTGTATGCTTATATCTTTGTTTCTTCTTCACGTTCAAACGGCTGGATAGATCTGGGTGAAATTTGGCACATTTCATCCAGATCCGTCCAGCCGTTTGAGTGTGAAGAAGTAACAAACATACGAACACACACACACTCACAAACTGCCGCCTTTATAATATTAGTGAGATGAGATATTATAATTATAATATTATTGATGTATATTATATATTCCGATGTATATTATATGTATAATATATATATATATATATATATAATATACATTGGATTAATACATAGCTGTTTTTAACTACTCGTATACAAGAAATCATTTTAGGTGTTTGTTTGGGTGTAACCTATATAAAGCTAGACTTTTATTATTAATTTGTTAAAAAACACAAACCTACGATAGCATACATTTTGATAAAGTCGACAATTTTATATGACACAAAATTGAGATACTTGAAAAGTTGGCATATTAAAAACTTAAATCAACACTATAATTACCTATTATTACAGTTTTTTATTTGTATTTGTGATCTCCATAGCAAAACAAAGAGGGTCAAGGTTTTCAGTATATTTTCTTCGTTGTTTTTCTGCGTTTGTATGTGTGTTTTAATTATCACGAAGCTAGCTATTATAAACTTTTGTACACAACTATTTAACAACAGAGAATTATATAATCCATGTTGATTATTTTGCTTAATTAAACGTGAAATAGCAGCTATTTTGGTATTGGGTCAAAAATAAACAAATAGTATAAAACGACAAAGGCCTATATTCCAAATCAGGTTCTTTTTTCTTTTGTTTATTAGGAACTTGCACCATGTAAAAGACAGCCAAGTCAAGTTGAGAGACCTCCTTTCGACTCAGTCGCTATACTAAACAACGGAAAAATGATGAGTTAACTACGGATCAAAAAACTGTACCTAAGAGATTTTGTTTGTTTGTAGGTGGTAGGCAATCTCTGTATTGATTCAATTCCGAAAAAAACTCCCAAGAAAACTACACTACGGCTGAGTACCATAAATGTTGCTTTAGATGCTGAAAAAACACACGATTTCTGTCGGATAGTCTACGTATGTAAAGCCTCAGGCAACGTTAGTGACTGATTTCATTGTATTGTTCCATTTTAATAAAGGATTCATATAATTTCACGGTATGTTGTTGTACAGAGACTTGACTTACGATCCTGTCCCAAGCTAGAGCAGAAGGTGTCCACAGTAGTGTTTCATCACGCGTGGTCCTGAGCTTCACGCTTCACCTCGCTTCACGTTATTCCTATGCTTGTCGCTTCTGCGCCGCCAGATTTGACAGGGACGCCACACTTTCTTTTCCATTAAGGTTTCCAATCCATGGCCTGTATTAGAGTGTAATTGAAATCCCTCTGGAGCATGTGACCAATCCATCTCAATATTATGATTGTAATTTTTACCCAACCGCAAGGAATGGGTTTTGTTTTTGTTTCATCATCAGCCTTTTAATGTTCCCACTGCTGAGACACAGGCCTCCTCTCTGTAAGAGGGAATGCACCACGGGCCGTAATCCACCACGCGGGCCCAGTGCGGGTTAGCGAATGTCATATGTCTTCGAATTTTTGGTTCTAGGACATGCCGGTGTCCTTTGGATGTTTTATTTCACAGTTTTTAGAGCATTAGTTAAACAATGAATATGCTATGAATATGATGAAATAATTTACACAAAGTCGTGGGATTGAACCCAGGCAAGCGCTTTGCCTGCCTGGGTTCGATCTAATTATCTACGACACGTAAAAAGCTACGTAAGTCGCAGCTATTACCACTCGGCCACCACTGCTCTACTCGGCCTCCACTGCTCTGTTTTTTGTTTCAGCTTGCACAAAAACTTTTGCTAGGTGGTAAAAAGCCGTAGCGACGACATAGTGAAAATCTACGCTAACGCCAGATCGTCTCTCGTAAAAGTATAGGGGTGTAGGCTTATCAGGACGATTTGTTTCGATGGCGTCACATTAACAAGAAGATAAGGTTACGATCATTGAGCTTTACGAAAGGCGCTTAAAAATGTTAGCGAGTTGAGATAGTGCCTGTATGCTGTAAATTGTTCCAATTCAAATCTCAGTATCATCTCGGATGACATCGAATGTCAAAATGTAAGAATATTAGAGGTGTTTTGACAGGCTGAGCTGAAACTGAGATAAGAACGTGAAAGTTCTATAAGTGGGGGGGAATCGCCACTTTAATTCTACTCAGGAGCATACAACCGAACCCTTGAGGGAGAAACAGCACGAAATTGGGTTATTATGTGTATTTTGTCAATCCTTTATTTTTTATCCTTACTATAGAACTTGCTCAATTTGTAATGATGTTGAACCAAAACTAAAAAGAGAGAAATAAAACTTTTGCCTTCAAAAACAAAACACTAAAAAGTGCAAAATAACTTTCATTTCGGAAGTCGATGAAAACGATAAAAACATGCGGTACGAAAGACACCGACTTCCGAAACGAAAGTAATTTTGGATTTCTTGTGTTTTGTTTTTAAAGTCGGTACATATATTTGCGAAAAAGTTTTTAAGAAACTAATTCCACTGTTACTCAATATTTAGTCGACATGACTACAGAAATAAACCTCTCCATGCAGTCGGGTAAAATACACTCGATTAATGCCAATAAATTACAAACTATATCGGAATATAATTGATTTAAATATAGGAAATGATATAATTCTTTTTTTAAGCTAATTTAGGCATAAATTAGAGGACTACAAAGTTGTGAGCTAAAATAAATAAAATATGGACCTGAAATCTTACATCAGAAAGCTTCTTTAATCGTTTGAAATTAGACCACATTTAGAAATGATTTCGTCGGTTGTACATGGCTTTAGCATTAGTGGCATCAGATTTAGTCGTAATGAGACCTCTGTATTTAGAATCTGTCTATTTTAATTAGTGATGAGATTGGAACTACATTGTATATATGTTACGGCTAATACCCGAAGTGCGGCTACACCTAGTATTAGTGCGGCTACACCTAGTTTTAGCCGGTTAGAACTAGGTGTAGCCACGCGACGGAGCCCCGCTGCGCGGGGCTCCTATTTCCGTCCGCAGGGTCTAAAGTAACCTAACCTAACAACGAGATGACGGGAGCTGAAGTGAGCGAGCAAAGCGAGCGAACTCAGCTCCCGTCATCTCGTTCGAACCTAACCTGTCCGTGTCGGAGTGCCCTAAGCTCCGGCTAATACTAGGTGTAGCCGCACTTCGGGTAATAGCCGTAACATATACATTAACACGTAGATACAAAGTAATGCAGCCACAGAGTATACAAATTTACTCTGTTAAAAAAAAAACTTTTTTATATTTTACAACGCTCTCAATCTATATGCAGGTATTTATTACTACCTTCTGCCCGCGGCTTCGCTCGCATCAAAAGCATTCTATTATCCCGGGAATAAATGAAATATTCTATGACCTAATTCATGTCCGTGTGCCAAATTTCTTATAAATCCATTCAACTGTTGAAGTGTGAAAAGGTAGCAAACAGACCGCCGAACGGATATTAACTCTAGTACAACTATTTTCTTAATATCCCTCGGTAATCATCGCATTTCCGAATACAAACGAATGCTAATATCCTTATCCATCAATTATTAGATTTATCGAGTATAATAATTTGAATTCAGAATTAAATACTTTATTGTTGTTTTGTTTTGATTTCCGTGTGAAATATATAGAGCTGTAAAACTATTTTTTGCCTGAAACTTTGGCAACTCCGCTTAAATATTTTAAATAAATTACATTATGTTAAAGAGTATTAACAACTATATTTTCTTCCAAGGTGATTGAGAGCGTCCGATCTACACCAAGTGAAAAGGGCAACTGATAGAAATCCGACGACTGACGAAACGCGAAGTTTGCCGAAAGGACATTAAAAAATTGTTGTACTGTAAGTCGCGTAGGTCTTTTCGCACTTACAATATTAAAGTAAGGATTTCCATCTAAAGTTAGTGAGACATTCAAGAAAAAAAAAATATCAAGTCATATTAGTCAGATTATACCTGATACAGTCTACTCTAATCATAAAAATTGCAAGTATCAATCCCTTAAGTATAGAAATCATTACTTTTCTTCCTTATTCCATAATTAACGTATACAGGCCAAAACGTAATTTTAAAATAGCCTCCCTATTTACATAGCACAAAAACGAAAAGCACGTTTCCTCCGAGTGTACTTTTAAACGTAGATACAGGCGCGCACAAAACGCTTCCTCCACTCAACATTTTCTCACATAATTATTTTTTACTTGGCAAGACTACATCTGCTAAATTAAAATAAACTCACCTTCATATTACCTACGGCGTGCTGGCAATTTCTTTTTACGTTGTTTTTTAATTTTTTTGACCATACTGTGCACCCTTAAAATTGACCACGGATGTTAGGTGGAAACTGGAAGTGACAACAGACTTAATTCTTTTTTTTTTCTGAGTTGCAATTGATAAAATCAGTTGTATAGATTTGCGTTACTTCTAGGCAAACATACACTATCGTAACCCAAATCATCACGCTTATATGATTAAAATGCACGTATAGGTACAAAACAACATTTCTAGCGCCGCTAATACATGGATAGGTAACTTGTCAAAAATCTCTTCAGTGTTAGATTACTTTGAGCTGCTAAACTCGGCTATGGTGGGAACCTACAAGCACTAAGATACTTACTTAGCATAGTTAATGGAGCTCAATGTTTGCGCTCTGTAATCTGCTTTTACTTGAGTACGGTAAACATTAACCCACAGGCGGCATATAAAGGAGAGGAGTACAATGCAGCTTGGATCAACCTCATCAATTCGCGGAGTAATAACAGGGCATTTATTACAGACGACAGTTTGATAACTGGGCTGCAAAATCACGCCCTTGGGATGTAATCTAAACTAATATAGAAATGTTATTAAAGTTTAAACTAATATTTTAAATAGTTAAAATTGTTTGTTGGTAACTAGTATGATAACTCTGTAAAGGCTGATACAATTACAAAAATTCTTACACTTACCAAAGCTACAAAATTGCTTGCTGCCTTTAGTACATTTCATCCCAAAAAAATGCACTGTTCCTGTAGAAAGGGCCATGGAAACGATGCCAAGAGTAAAAACTAGTAGTTCATAAGCAGTCCCTAAGAAGGATAAAACGGATCTCGGCATCAAGTATAATAATATTATTATTTCTAAACACTCCCAATTTTTAATTCAAAATACGCTCATATGGTGCTGACACACGTTAAGCCACTTCCAGCCCCCACACACCATGGTCCACAGCTAATTCTCTGTGTACAGAGTGTCGGAAATTAAATTAGAATAAACAAAATTAAACAGTTGGCCCCATTCGCTTCGACTTTCAAAATTACCGTATTTAGGGGATTAAGTGCCGCCCCCAATGTTAATAATACGGGATTTTGGGCCTAAAAAGTATACTGTGCGTTTTCGTATACCATGGATAATTTTACTAATTATTTCATTAGCATAAAATTAATTCTTGGGCGGAGTTCCTCGTATGTTTTCAACGGGTCTAAATCTGTGTGACAGCGTGTTCCTGATTCAAAATTAACTTTTTTTTCCTTTTAACAAAATGTCACTAGAGTTTGCAGTGTTGAGTGTACCAAAGCTAATCTGCGTAAATGCCTCTGAGGAGGTTATTTATGTTTCATTATTTTTTTAAGTACATAAGTAAACAAAAGCGGCCAGCTATTACCCATTACGGCCCAAACCCCTAATGGGACACCGAAGCATAGTAACCCTTTTTAGATACTTGAAAATTTCCAAACTTTAATTAAAAATGCCAATTTATAAATAAGTACCACAATATGGGTCGTAGAAGTTTGTTCGTAACTTATTTAAACAAACAAAATATATTCAGAGCAAGTACGCATCTTTTGTTCTCGTCTGAAGACAATATTTTGTACCTCTGCAATAATAAATCAAATAAAAAAGGAATATTTCTCCCAATAATACAGACGGATGCTGACAAAGGAAATCTTTTGACTCAAAATTTATGTCGAATATTGCTAAACAAAGCGAAAAATTATTTTCCCAAATGTCATAATCAGTACGAGTGTATTGTTTTAGCTTTATACATTGAATTGTTGGTCCGTGAGGCCGAAGTTCCAGTTGTTGGCGACGCGGCAATGTTTAACAAGTGACGCGGTTGGGCCAAGTAAGCTTTGCGCATGTATAGAACATAGTGCAACAGATAATTTTCCCGAGAGCGTCAAATTCAGTGTAGTTTGTGCCGTCGTGGGGCAGCTACGCGCCTCGGTTCGGCTTCATGTGAAGTTTCCTTCGCCTATCGGTGTTACGAAATTTGAAAATCGAACGCTTTTGTTTTAAGTGGCAGTTTTATTTATGGACGAATGTTTCTGGGTTGTTTTTGCGGTGAGTCGCTTTTATGTGGTTATTTCATTTTGACTTACATATATATTTCTTCAATTGTTAAAAGTTTGGAAAAGGTTTAGTTGATGGTGTTTCTTCAATGTATTTTTTTTTCAAAACCTATGAGATGTTTGCAATTTTGAAAATAAATTTTGTGAATCACCAATTTACATTTGCACCTTCTATTAAATGGAAGTAAAATAATTACCGTAGAATGGGGTTACATTGAGATCTGGGGCAACTTTGATGATAACTTTATTTTTTTAGGTTTTTAAAGCTAACTCAGTGAAAACGGAATGCACCTCAATTTTCTTTTTAAAATTTGCAACTCTGACAAATGTCAGCCATGTTTGCATCAACCTCAGCGCAAGAATACGATTAATTGATGCAGAAAAAATATGTTAAATTGTACAGTGTGAATTCAATAAAAATAAATTGTAAATTGGGGTTACTTTATATTGCTATGAAAAACAATGGGGTATCAAAGTAACCCCATTTTTATTTTAACGTTCATAGGCTCGTTTTTATTTTATTTTATCCAAAACTATGGAAGAAACTTATTTTTTATTTTAGTGTATAAAATTTTTTGTAAAGTCGCCAACACTGCATTTATTTCATATTTTTCAAAATATAATTGAAGTAGTTATGTCAATTTTAATTTCAAAATTAATCAATTTAACCCCGTATTACCGGTACGTAAGATATTTTTAAAGACGAAAGAGAGGTGTTAAAAAAATATTATTTGATTTTTCAAACCTACTTAGGTCTAAAAAAAACTTTATATTTTTTTCTGGGGAAAGTAATAAAAAAGGTGCCATCTCAAAATTCAAAAACATTTCTTCAAATTTAGAAACAAATTTTCCCAACAAAACTGTGATAAATGATACCTGGAAACCTTAAACACCCGATTCAACCTGAAAACGGAATCAGTAATCCGCAGCTTAAGCGCCGAGACACATTAAGAGCCCCAGATTTATTATATAAGTAATTCCACGGGGTCGTTTTGGCCGTCACTTGATCTTAGCTTAGAGGAGGTAAAGGAGCGAGAATTTCTCTCGCTGTTCTATACGCCTATTGTGTAAGATGCCGTGACAATTACGCACTATGATTTTATTTTAGCTGTATTTATAACCAAATTAAATAAGGCCCGGGACATCTTTATAACAACCAACAAAGCTTAATTTAGTAGACTGCTGTTTATTTATATTCAATACAAAACCTTTTTCTAGAACTGGCAGTTTATTTTTGCAGCAGCAGACCGCTAAACCTTCCATTTATAAACCACTTTGGGGGCATTAGAAAACCTGTCCCCAAAGTACTCTGCGCAGTTAGCTCCGGTGTCACTCTTGCTAATCTAAGTCTAATTGCATGAGCTTGAGCTGTTTTGGCATGACCCGTGGACAGCAGTATTTTAATGAATACAACACTACGTGACTTCCTTTCATGAAACTTAATTTGAACAAATAATGCAGTATTTGCAGTTCAGTTAGGGAAAATGACTTAATAATGATGAAATCAGAGCGATCAAACAGAGGGTGGCCTGCAAAGATCTAAAATATATAAAATTCTAAATACTAGCTTCTGCCCGCAACTTTCCTCCTGGCATCTTATAGGAACTGAGCATCTTTCAGGATGATAAAAGCATACGACACTTTTATTCCAGTGAAAGACTTTTTTTTAAATTGATGTGGACTGGCAGAAATAACCGCCTACAAAAAACAAATATTACAACTATATAATATGAGTTTGAATGCCCATGTTGCACCTACTCCTATCAAGGTCGGAGACTCTACACTCGAAGTTATGGACGATTACATCTACCTGAGACAAACGGTCCAATTAGGTAGGTCCAACTTCGAGAAAGGGGTCAACCGTCGAATCCGACTCGGCTGGGCAGCGTTCGGAAAGTTGCGCGGTATCTTCTCGTCCAACTTACCACAGTTTCACGCAAAATACGCGCTTGGTCGTGGAGTTGTGGATACCAGCCCGTTTCAACCTAACCTACCACAGTTTCTCAAAACGAATGTCTATGACCAGTGTGTGTTGCTAGTGATAACCTATGGCTCTGAGACGTGGTCACAGTGGGCTTCATCAGAAGGCTAAAAGTCACCCAAAGGGCAATGGAGAGAGCTATGCAAGAGAAACAAGGTTTCAGACATAGCCGAACTTAATTGGCAGTGATGGGCAAGGCACATGCACGCAGAACGGATGGCCGTTGGGGCCGTAATGTTCTGAAGTGGTGACCGCGTACCGGAAGACGCAGCGTTGGAAGGCCTCCCTCTCGGTGGAGCGACGACCTTGTCAAGGCTGCGGAGGTCCGGTGGATGCGAAACGAACAGGACTGATCCGTGTGCTGACGTTTGGAGGAATCTTATGCTCAGCAGTGAACGTCTTTCAACTTAAATGATGATGATGATGAATATGAGTTTAGTAAAGCAGAGCACATTTTGCAAGTAATAAATGACGAAATCTCTCATTTCATCCAATGATCCATTGTAATGAGGGAGTGGGCACAGGATGCAGTTTATCAATTTGTTTTTGTCTGTTACCACCTACGTTAGTCTGAACCAAGATGAGGTGACATTCTAGAGGATTAGTCATCGGGATCAAAGTTCAGTCAACGTAGTTTTATTTGAATCGACTTTTATATGTTGAAATGGCATTATTGATTTTGGCGGTTCTATTCTAGCTCTTTCCCGTGGCTTCGCTGCCGTGGTCTATCGCAAAGGAACCGATTTTTTTCCGACATATTGTAGCTTCGGGTTCAGAGACAGTGAAGTTATCTACTAGTAAAACAATTTTTGATATGGGATGGTTTCTTCTAGAGATGAACTTTTACAATAATATTGAACAAACATTTGAACATTTTATAATATTTATTTAGGTAATTAATAAATCTTGGTACACCGATCAAGGTAAAACCACTATGGAGTAAAACAAGCAAAACCTTCTTTTTTTCTTAATCTTTGCCCTTCACCAGGAATTTCTTCCTGTATCGTGGCTGTGTTTAAAAACATTTAAACTCAGACCACAAGACACCTAGATCCGGAATAACTATCTGTAGGCCATACAAATATTCGTTCCGTGCAGGAATCAAACCCTCAACACGCAGCGCAAGAGCCGATCGTTGAAAATTCAAATTTTATTCTACCAGGACAACATAACACCATAATACTTTCGCCAAACAGAGGCTGCTGTGTACAAAAACGCAATTGAAACACGATATTACAATCTAAAATGAAAAGGAAAGCTCTATCTTCTGTGTTCCTAGTATGGAAGGAAACTGAATCCGAACAAATATTTGAACGACCTACTTCTAGCGCAAATCTCTAGTATGGATGCTAGTACTGTGTATGCATCCAAAACATGAAATAGTACTTCATATATGACGCAAGCAATTAAAGAATTTAAATGTTACTGATTGGCATGTTTTAGAGTAATATTTTGCTTAACGTGAATTAATAAGGCTACAAAACGATTGATTTTAGGGAAGCTCAAAATTTTTCCGGCATTTGAAATTTTCCTATTTTGCGTTTAGATGACTAATTAGCACAAGCGATGACATTTGTACTAATTACCAATGTATATGCGTAACATTTGAAATTATTATTTATTCTAAATTAAGTTCATTAATACACCCACTAATTAGCCTAAAAAATATAAATAGTTAATGTTTATTTCAAGTAAACATTTATTTGGAACTTCTAAACTAAAGCTGGAAGCCTGGAAGAGATCGTGGAATGCGATAACTGATAAGGCCGCCTATAGAATGTGTCTTATTTTAATTTGTTTAATGTATTGTCTTTATCAGCAATAAAGTATATAATTATAAATAAAAATCCTAAATAGTTTCGTCATCTGTTTAGGTCGTGATTTTGCCAAGTCAAGAGTTTTAGGAATAAATGCTGCATTCAGCTGAGATCGTCAACCTGTCTATCTGCTATAACATAAAATCTAATGTTTTTTTTCTAAAAAAATATATAACACGCTATTTCTCATATCACAACAACCCAATATGCTCTCAATCATACGACGATTAACTTCAAAGGACACCATTTATTCGTGTACTTCATAAAAGGACCAAAGAGTATCGTACACACCTCGTAGGACCCTCTTTCATTCACTTGACTGAGTCCGAGTGCTATCTTGATCCTAACTTAATGAAGATAGACTAGGCCAGGAAAGGGACCATTTGGTTCACTGTAGATACGTGTTTGTGCATTTTTGTGATATTTTTTCCAATTTCTTAGAAAATTCAAGCAAAAGATATAATAAAAAGATACTCGCAATAAAAGCTTTTGTATGGATGGTTCTTAATATTGAACAAATGAAGAATTGGATGAAAAAATTGAACAACGAATCCGAGGGCAATTCTCTTCTGACATCTTTTTGACGGTGATTGTCACCAAAATGATATTCCGACTTGAATTTAAAGGTTTAAGAATTGGTTTTCTAAAGTAGCTAGATTCTGAAAAGGAAATTAATAAACAAAGTTAATGAAATCAAAAAACCTGACTGCAAGATGTAAACAAGAAGAACATCATGCTGTGCAGTCGGAGGATACATATTCGCGAGCTGGATGACCAAAACTATTAATATCATATATTTTTTATTTGCAACTTTTTAATTATACTGCATTTTTTTCGAATGAGTTTAAAACATATAAGTATACCACTTATATTTTTGTAATCACCTCTAAAAACCCTTCATTTTGATACCCTACTCGATCGGTTTCGAAGAAAAAAATTGCAATACCCACAATATGGCGACCAAAATGCGCCGTGTTCCTTTTTTTTAACGGCACTTATCTAAGAACACTTGGGCGGCCAAGACCTATCAAACGATGTATTAATTATAAAATTCGTCAAGTGGTTTGAAAGATACGAGGTAATAAAGAATATTACATACATACATACAAGATGACGACCGCGCGAATAACGTAACCCTTTCCTTGCAGCCGGGTAAAAAAACGCACGGTTTCGTAGAAAAACTAATGCTGTGTCCAGAATTTTCTGTCACATGCTACTTGTGCAACGTTTGTCAAAGGTTCACCATCCCTGAACCAAAAGGTACAAGCCAACGGCGTGGAAAACCCAGGTATCAAAATTTAGGTCATGACCTCATAACTTTCCTAAATACAGTTGTAAATTCTTCGTGTTATTCAACTGTTATTTAGCTCAAGTGGTTCTCAAGATAGTTGCTTAGTTTGATTTTAGGTAATTTAATTAATAGGCCATTTGTATTCATCCTGGCAGATGATTTGACTGGCATCTGTTTGTGTGAGGTTATGAACTGGGCTTAGACTGAGAACTATTTCAAACTATCATGGAATTTGGCGTCGACCGTCGCGATATTTGGTGTATATCAGTCAAGAATGGTTGTATAAGACACTTTGCCGAATTAAATAACAATCATAATCAGCAACACCCGTACCAAACTGATGAAAAATCTATAAAACCACTTTAATTTTTGGCGTAGATTTGAATGCCAACATTCTTAAAAATATGGGATTATCTGAACTTGAGACTGAATCCATACAAAACCGCCCAGTTTTCTTTGTTAAATAAAATTTTGATATTAACATTGAAATTGTTTGTCAAGTAAAAGAAACAAATGTCAAATATTTTCGTCTCTCCTAATTGGAGATTAGTCTAATTGGTGTAACATCTGTTATCTGTCAGCTAAAATCAAGATTCAAAACTGAGAAAATCTTCTACAATAAATAGTTGTAGTAAATCTTATACAATAATTACATAATTTTTTTCAATAACCTACTAGCTTTTCAAAGGTTACCAAAACAGCCCGAAGATTTGCAGTGGGCCCAGGGCACATTGCTCACAGAATGGATGGCCGATGGGGCTGAAAAGTTTTGGAGTGACAACCGCGAACCGGGAGACGTTGTTAGGCCTCACACTAGGTGGACCGATGACCTGGTGAAGGTGCCGATGATCCGCTGGATACGAGATGCACGGGATCGGTCAATGTGACGATGCTTGGGGAGGCCTATGTTCAGCAGTGGACGTCTTTTGGCTGAAATGATGATGACTAGCTTTATGCCCGCGGCTTTGCTGCCGTGGCGCACCCTGCAGGATCACACATTTTTTTCGGGATAAAAAGTAGCCTATGACACTCGGCGATAGTGAAGCTCTCTATTGGTGAAAGATATTTTAAGTAGGATGAGTATTTTCGAAGATTACCTCATACATCTAAACTAACAAACTAATCTTTGTATACATTACATTATTTCGATATGATTAATTCATGATTTAAATACACTAAATTGATTTGTCAATTAACTTTATTCGATAAAATGTATTATAATAGCCGCTTTTAGGTACGTAGGTACATAAAACTTGCATTAAAATTTGTTACCAATCCATCAATGGACAACAGCGTCCACTTTTGTGTGAAACCTATTCATAAAACATATTGCCTTGTTCATAATGAACGGTCTCTAAAATATCAAAGGCTTTGTGGGCTCGTACGCACTAAACATATTTTAGATATAAATATTGTGGTACTTTTAGGCTTCAGGTTGGTATATTAATGATGACCTGTCTAAATAGTATTGTTAGTGTTTTATACACAAGTAGGGCTGGCTGTATAGGCCAGAACTCCCTCACACAACGGACTGGTTGAGATTCCAAGTGCGGCAAAGGGAGTCCAAATACTATTACACAAATAGGGATTTTGTGCGAGACGATATGGCTAGAGTGGCGACTATTGATATCACTGTGGATAGGGATGTGTGAAAAAAACCGGCCAATTGCGTGTCGGACTTCGCACATTTAGGGTCCCGTACTAAAGAAAAAATCTGATTTTTCAATATATTGGTATTTGTTACTAAAATATAAGTAATAAACATTTTCACCAAATTTCCAGTTCATAGCTCAATAGAAAGTTAAAAAATTCTTCGAAACAAAATTTTGTGACGGATGATGGACAGACAGACAGGACGCTGCAGCAGAAGATGATGATAAATAGGCCCTAAAACGCAGTTTTAGGCTGATGACTGCCTTGTTGGACTACTGGAAAAAGCTAAAATAGAGCTGTTTTCTAAACCTTTTTTATGAAATTATTGATCCTCTAATTTCATAAAAAACCTAGAACCAAAAATTTGAATACATGTGACAGAGGAGGCCTGTGTCTCAGCAGTGGGAACATTAAAAGGCATGATGATGACGATTGATCCTCTTAAAATTCTCAGTAGCAGCTCGTAGTCTAGATTTGTGCCTGGTTGTTGGCAAAAAGCTTGCTCCTTATTATATGCGACTTTCACGTAACAGGCAGAATGCGCGAGTACCAAAGGTGATGTTATGTTTATTTAAACAGCTTTTAAAAGTGGTAGTCGAACTGTTGTTATTGCCGAGTTGTTATTGTTTTTGCTAGCCATTGTTGTTGTTGACAGTGTAACGCCAAGGAATATTCATGGTCACATAAAACAGTATTTGTTTATTTTAATTTTCGTAACACTCAGCAAATCTTGTAGGTAACTAACAGTTAGGAAAATTTTAGGCTATTTAAACTCGAACTCTAAGCATTAATTTTAACTTAAACATTCACTGGCAGTTTTAAACTATCTAGTGTCCTTCAGTTAGCCAGAAAGTTTAAGCAATTCGCACGTCTTAAAACTTAAAATATCTGTGGAGAAGATCGTGCAAGAAACACTACGTATACTCTTAGGCATCCGTATTCCATATGCTCATAATCGACTCAAACTCAAAATTGGGCACACCTACCAATCAACTGCCAACCAATCACAACTCTCGAGTTTGGCTTATGATTCTTCAGCTTGACTTATGTGTAATCAATAGATCAAGAGCCTAGATGCCTCCGACGTTACTGAATTCTTTCTACGCAAAATGTGTGGTAGATATTGAATGAAAAATTAAGTCCAAGTTAGCAAGTACAAGAACATTTCAAATTTATTTTAACACTACTTAATTCCATTAATTTTGTGTGAAAAAAGTTCGGTAACGTTTGGGGCATCTAGGATCTTGGACTTGAGCACGTAATGCAAAAAAACCGCCAACCAATCACAACTGTTAATTGCCAATTTCAGTTGAGTTTAGCATGAGCTCTGGAATTTCGGCCTTATTAAATACCTTGACAATAATAATAAGGTATCTTTCTTTCAGGTTCCACCATAAATTAACCAGCCAGCAAATCCCGAAAATTAAGCTGAGTAATGTTTCAAATAAAGTATAAATTAAAGGCACGGCAATAAGCACGCTTTAAAAACATTTTGTACTAAATTCATCTGTCAAAATTCTTTGTTTATTACACACACAATGTTCTCGTATTGCCTTTCAGTATTTTAATTCGGAAGACATTAGGGTACACACACCCCTACAGCCCGGAAATTTAATTTCCTTTGTGTTGACTAACATATAGATAGGTACTTTTATAATATACTCAGTAGGCAACCAATGCTTTCATCGAATCTATAAACAATTCGGTCAAACAAACACCTCTTGGAAATTAACTATGTAAGAATAGCTCACGCACGGCATCTTCAAGGTTAAGCTGCGATTACCGAGGTTGGTCCGTGGATGGGTAACCATCTATTACGTACTGAGTATAGATTATAATAATACTAGCATACAGAAGCCTCATCCCATACAAAGAAACCTTGCCGACACAACTAGCGTTTTTCGTCTGAATAAGACGATTATTTTTATAAGTAATTCGATCGCGTTTGGTACCGTTCCACGGCTATAGATGGTGTTACCAGCAACTTGCAAGTAAAAGGGTTTTCTCAGTTTGTGACTATTTTTTTCTTAAAATACAGTGACGATTTGTTATAAAGTATTTTTTTACAAGTTTTTACAGTTTCATTGTACCAGAATGTGTTACAAAACAAATCAAAAAAATCGACTAACATGCCTCAGAAATTGGAAATCGCCATCTATTGGAATCAATTTTAAAAGATTCGTTAAAATAATCTTTGAAATGTGAATTAAGAACCCAATATTCCATAACCTAGTGAGAGAGTTGATCGAAAAAGAAAAAAAAATTATGATCAACTCTACAAAATTTTGATTACACACACTGCGATGTGGAGGGAAGGAGGGGTTAGATAAACACCGTGATGTGTACTTCTCCATGAGTCAACTGGAGACTGAAGACTCAAGACTCCCTTTATTTGTTAACCTGCGGTATATTTACATAGTGCGTACGTGATATTTGTTATGATAAAACTATGAACATATCTACCTTTACTTAAACTATGCGCTATACGTGATCTACGTGAAGTCACACCACACACATTTCAATAATGAATCGCATATCGCGCCATCTAGTGACATTTATTTGAACCAAATTTTCTTTGTTAGCGCTGTGATCCCGCGGTACTGAGATTCCTCCGTACTGCTTTAAGCCGTTAAACCAATGGTCCTGGCTGTCATTCGTGGATCTTTGACAACCATTACGGATAGTCAGAAGCCAAAATATGACACCAAAGTCGAAGACAATAGCATTTTTATTTTTTATTATTATTTATTTATTTGTTTTATTTATAGCCTTTAATGAAGTATTAGTTTTATTTTACCTTTTATATGAATGATAATCTGTACTTAACTAAATTGTAAAAAAAATCTAAAAACTCTATGCGTCTGGCTGACGACGGAGTTAAAAATTAAAAAAATATAGAAAATAAAAAGCACTAGTGAAAAAAAGTAACACTTTCCGCATACTGGCTGCTTGGAAAACACTCTTTTCGAGGACATGCATTGTAAAATTATTTATTTCAATTAGGCCTATTATGCAGCACTTTCGAACGTGACAAATTTAAATTTATATGTCATAATAATTAATTCTACCGTCCATGTCCAGCGAACCCCAGTCATGTAGGTATCGTGTTACTCAGTTACTTGTGGTTCGGTAGGTCAAATAGGCAGTCATCATCATCGTCATCAGCCTTTTAACGTTCCTACTGCTGGGACACAGGCCAGGCCAAGAGCAGTGGTGGCCCAGAGAGCAGTGGTGGCCCAGAGAGCAGTGGTGGCCCAGAGAGCAGTGGTGGCCCAGAGAGCAGTGGTGGCCCAGAGAGCAGTGGTGGCCTAGAGAGCAGTGGTGGCCCAGAGAGCAGTAGTGGCCCAGTGAAGCATTGGTGGCCCAGTGGTAACGGCCACGACTTACAAATTGTAAGAACCGAACCCAGGCAGGCGCTTTTTTTGCGTGAATTATTTCATGACCACTTCTCTCAAAACGGTGAAGGAAGACATCGTGAGGAAATTGGCATGTCCTAGTACCAAACATTCGAAGGCATGTGACATCCACCAACTCGCAATGAGCCCGCGTGGTGGATTATGGCCCATGCTTTCAAAGAGATAGGCAGTCACTGCATATATTATTCTGGTATTCAGCTGCTTTCAGACAAACTGCATAGTCTAGCAGTTTGTTTGAAAAACCTCTTGGAATTTCAAACAAAATTCCATTTTGTTGAAGGGTGGGCTTTTTATTATTAGTATTTTTTTGTGATAGTCTCCCGTTTGACCGTGGGTTAATAATATAATAATAATAGCTCAATTTACATAAGGAAAAGATTAGATGCAATTTAGTGTGAAGTCCCTAACTCCTGTTTTACAGGTGCCGTTAAGGATGATGGAAGTGGTACCTAAATGATAACATGAGGCAACATGAAATCTACTTTTTTAAATCAAACTATCGCAGTTCAGTGCGTTCTTCATGATCTATCGCAATAATCTAGTTATTGTAGCTAAAATAAACCTATCTAAAACTATTCGATACTAAAAAATATTACCTCGTTCGTGTACCAGTTGGTACAATATAGTTTCCGAATAACGTTGAAATTTTATTTTAGCATGAAAATATTTTTGTTTTTATAGTATTTAGAGTTGTAGGGTATTAATTGTCAGGTAGGGCCATTATATTATGGGTCCGGGCGAGGAGACAACAAATGGCGGCTTTCAGCTTTCTTGATATGTACTTACGGTTACAAAGTACCTAACCAATACAATTTAAGTAATGTTTAACACTGATTGCCAAGACATAGGCAACTACCTAGTTTGGGAATCAGGGTTTCACAGTTGATTTTTTGCCTTGTTCTATATTTCACACGTAATTTTTTTATTGCTTTTGCAAGGCTTTGTTATGAATAAATGAAATTGAAATTGAATTGAAAGAATGGAGAATAACATAAACGACATTCCACCAAGCACGTAGTTTGATCTGCACGAACAATCGGTAACCCTCACTGTATTTTTTTCTTTAAGTTTTATCACAAATTCACAACTAATCAAACCCCTCTTCCCCAAAGTCCTCTCTTTCCTCGATCTCCTGTCTGATTGTCTCTTGTTTGCGCCAAAAACTAGTGCTTAGTGTTATGTCAAGTTGACATCTGTCAGAATCATTCGAAACCACTTCTTTAGAACGAAATGTTTAGGAGTGCTGACAGAGTCCTTGTTTTTTTTTAAACTATCATAGTTAATGCCTATAAATTAACAATTATGAATTTTATGAACCGTATTTTTACCATAAATTGGCTATGGTTAACTAACTTAAAAATAAAATTTTATGTTGTGAAATTCGGTCGGGAGGATTACACATCACAAATATTATTTTTATTTTTAATTAAAAAAAACCTGACTGCTTAAAAGCGAACTAAAAAGACGTACACAAGATGAAAATCATGCTCTGCAGTCGGAGGATACATATGCACGAGCTGGCTGATCAAAACCAGATGTATACTCCGACTGCACAGCATAATTTTCTACTTGTTTACGTCTTTTTAGTTCGCTTTTTAAGCAGTCGGTTTTTTTCAAATCCGCCATTTTACTATTTTCCAATTTTAATGTAGCCAGTGACACTTGCAGGGTTAAGACGAATTGATTGACTTAAGAATCATCAAAATCGGGCAACGCGTTTGGTCTCTAGAAGGCCACATAGGAACAAACATACATTCATAAATAAACTGATAAACACATTACCCTTCTTCGGCAGCCGCGTAAAAATAGGTATTGTAGTCACATACATACATTATATACGTGTCGTATTGTACTTGTAGTATGGTAAAGCAGAGGTCATATGTGGCCAGTTATATGAATAATTATAATATAATAGGGGCGATCATATTTGCCATCAATCGGAATTTGACAGAGTCTCGGCTTCTACAGAAGAACTCCAGATTGACTCTGTATATTAGGTTAGATAAATGCTACTTCATGTAGATTGAACATAAACAGTCTTCTTCACCACCCCATCAAAGCGAGAGCCCAACCTATTTTTGCGAGAACCACCACAGGCCTAAGTAAGTGGTCTCATATAAATAATTCTGTACAATTTGCCCCACAACCGACCCTTAGTCCAAATCATTAACTCTAAAGGGTCTCGAATCTTAAATACGCATTCAGAACCACTGATTTGAATATTCCTTGTTATTCATTAAAGTCTTTGGCTTGGACAAGAGTTTTGAAAGACGCAGTTTCCATTAAAGGCGAATGAATCTGAAGGCTGATTATAATTTGTTGATGCCGCAGAAATTGAATAAACATCGTTTTCGTAATCAAGTCTTAATGTTACAGATTATTGTGTCAAAAATGTTGTAAGCTATGAAATTAATATAGAAGTCATGGCTTATTTGTTGATCTGCAGGGCTGAATAAAATTGTAGGGCTATTTTCATCCTTCCAATTTTGAATTTGAACGAAAAGGCGATTCTAATTACGGCACGGTATATTTGACAGCCGTGTTACCAATAAATGGTGTATCGTTCATGTTTTTCACTATAATTATTTATTGAGTATACAAATAAATAGGTCAAGTGCGAGTCTGCCTCAAGCTTAAATGTTTACAATGTGAACCCACTTTCTTTGAGAAGCAAACAAATCTACTTTATATGTAACTACATACATTCTATATTACCTACAAAAGTACACATACAAAGTAAGAACTCCTTAGAACATAACCCAACTTAGCTGCACGTAAATCTGGAGTATCCTCAGCATAAAATTAGTTGTATCCTAAGTCATTAATCTTGTACGCAATTGTGTCTAATTCGTGGAGCTTCCGTTAATGTAATAAATCAACTAAGTAAGTAGAACTGGTGTTGTGGGCATCCTTCGTTTTCGGTTTCGTCATTTCGTTTAACACTGGTTTATATTTAGATTTTCGTGTTTATGAATAAGTGTTGTCATGTTCTCGGTAATCAGCTGTATTTAGTATGTTTTTATTCGTGGGTGTTTTGTAAAGCTATATTGTTATTTTCGGTGGCATTTAGCAGTGATGTTACATAAATTATGGTTGTTTAATTTTGTTATGTGTTGTTATGTAGTATCAATCCAAAGTTAATATACATTTATAATATTTATTAAATAAGATCATAAAGTTCTAAGGATGCATGGATGGTATCCGGATAAAGGGCAAGAATACATGAATCGGTCATTTTAAGAGTTTATAATCATAATGTAATTCTACATTATTTTTTATTACTACAAAATTTTCGTACCGATAGCATTTAAAAGGCTCACAGTTAGGCACCACGCAGCAATTTGAAAACTATGCGGCAACCCATTTTTAAAGAATTTTTCCTGTATATAATATTATATCCCTCCGATAATTCTCCGAAAACGGGTTTCCGCATCGTTGCGTCGCGCCTGCTCAAGAAAATGTCGAGATAAAAATAACTTGACGTCGCTATTGTGTGCAGTCTTATATAATTAATTGATTGGCTCATGCAAAACAATGTTGTTTTCCGGTTTCCTATTAGCTAAACTTTTTAATTGATTGATAGATTAAAGGAGATTGTTGATGAGTTTGTTATTTTCGCCTTTCAGGGATTTCTAATACTACCTGAAGAGCTCATGGCTAAATAATAACAGTCACACAGGTTGATCTTCAGAGTTAAGCAACGTGTGCCGAGGTCGGTCCGTGGATGGGTGACCATCTTTACATAGGGCGATTCTTCTGTGCCTCGGAAAGTATATAAAGCTGTTGGTGCCTATTTCATGATCTTTGACAGTTCTTACGGAGATTCAGAAGCTAGGAAATCTGTCACCAGTCCTGCCAAGGGATATCGTGTTACCCAGTTACTGGGTTGTGGAGGTCAGATAGGCAGTCCCTTCGCGTAAAATACTGGTACTCTTTTGCATCAAGTTAGTCTAGAAGACTTCAATATAGTTTCGAAATGTCTAGGCAGATTGTTTGAGGGATTTATGCTATCTGCACCTTTCAGGATATGAACGTGGCAAATTATACAGCTGTTCAGTAGCCACATACTTGCCGGTCAAAATATCTTGGGTATAAAAATGAGTCTGTCAGTAAGCTTATCAAATAAAATTGGGCACGTATTTTTTGCTTTACCAATCAATCTGCCTAGCCTTTTCCCAACTATATTGGGTCGGCTTCCAGTTATACCGGATTCAGATGAGTACTTGTGTTTTACATGGAGCGACTGCCTATTTTACCTCCACAGCCCAGTAACTGGGAACACGGTACCCCTTGGCAAGACTGGTGTCAGATCTCAAGCTTCTGACTACCCGTAACGACTGTCAAAGATCATCAAATGACAGCCGGGACCAACGGCTTAGCGTGTATTTTTTTCTTTACCAAATCAATAAAAATTGACAAACATAAAGCGCATCAAAGTAAAGGAGTAGTGGCTTGTGACGTCGCTATGTCAGTTTATAGTGTACTAATGGCGTGACGTCATACAATATTTCACTTTATGTTTATGTGTCAAATAAAATACGTGTCCAATGTTTTTTATTAATCTACCTGATGGACAAAAAACTAATTTTCAGTTAACAATCCTATTGTAATAGTTGAGTAAACAAATCAATACGAAAAGTAAAAGAAGGAAATTTGTTTGTTTGCTTTTTATTTTTAATGGTTTGGTATTCCTCGCGCCTGGAACAAATAGAATCTTTTCCTTTATTTTTTTTTCTTCTAATTATAGGTACAGGTGGTAGATTACCAGCAGTTTCTGTAATTGCTAAATTGGATCCAATTTAGCAATTCAAGTCACTACAAATATCTACATATATATGTGAGAAATCTTATTTCTTTAAAAGAACTGTTACGTTTTTTTAGCTTTATTTACATTATGTTTTATTTATGTAAATAACTTTAATCAAGACAAATTAAATATTTAACTTAAGTCCACTTACGCCAAGAACTTAACTCCTAGCTAGTTGATAATACGAGGTTAAATTATAATATGTCATACATAATGGGTCGGTGTCGTGGGTTCGAACCCAGGTAGACGCTTTACTTTGTGTAAATGATTTCTTCAACACTGCTCTCAAAAAACGGTGAAGGAAAACATCTTGAGGAAACCGGCATGTCTTAGAACCAAAAATTAGAAGACAAGTGACATCCACCAACCTGCACTGGGCCCGCGTGGTGGATTACACGCGCAGCGGACCAAATAGATGTCTAAGTGCGGAAAAGGGATCCATCTATCCTAACCTGTTCTATGGGTCCGTGTTAGAACTAACTCGGAGTAGGTAAGATTACCCAGGGTAGCGTAAGTCTGCCTAAGTATACTTTACCTAACTTACTTATGTACATAATAACACGTACTGTTATTAGATTAAAAAATAAAATCATTCTAGATTCTGCGTCGGTCAATAACTTTTCAAAGAACATAAAGTCTAGAAAAATACCTCGTTTACCTCGCATCATCTCGACAACAAAACAAACAAAAATCAATCAGCTAAATTAAAACTCAACCAGAACACGAAATTAATTAATTAAACTTTTATTACACCTGAACGCATTGGCAACACACCAAATAAAATAAACGGGTAACATAAATAGTAATTTCAGAGGCTTATTCACGCACTATTACCCTTTCACAAAAATACCCTTTGGCATATTCGCATTCGAATAATTTCGAATGGGTTACATCACTACAATGTACACAAACGGCGGACTACAAAAGGATTTGTCGAAACAATTGTTTAAACTTTGTATTATGTTTTCGTAAACATGACGCGTCGTGCGTAAAGGTCCTAATCCCATAATAATAGTGATGCATTGTACTAAATTAAACCGGCTTTTCATCTATTGTACCTAGTTTTGTATATTACTGTTTAATACTAGGTACTATAGAAGATAGGCATGTCCTAGAACCAAATATTCGAATACATGTGACATCCACCAACCCGCACTGCCGCACTGGGTCCGCGTGGTGGATTACGGCCCATTCCCTCTCACAGAGAGGAGGCCTGTGTCCCAGCAGTGGGAACATTAATAGGCGGATGATGATGATGACTAAAGTGAAAAAAACTATATTTTCTGCCTACGGCTTTGCCCGTGCGCCCCCACAAAACAAAAGCCAAAGTAACATAATATTGGGATATAAAATAATTATTCGTTCTAATCCAGCCCATGGTCTAACCGTATGCCAAATTTGATACGAATCCATTTAGGCGTTGAGGCGTGTTTGATAAACAAACATGATTACCCAGAATTATTATTAGTAAGTAAAAAATCCTAAAATAATTGATTTTTATATAAATAAAAAGTTCTTTTTTACCAGCGTATGTAGTTTTGTACAGATATACTTATTTCTGTCGGCTGCTTCGACCGTGTGAAAAATCGCAAACTTGGCCACGTAAACGTATTTAGTACCGGGATAAAAAGTATTCAAATCAAGAACGTGGTCTACCCGTGAGCCAAGATTAATTCAAATCCATTCAGCCATTCAGGCGTGATTAATTAATAAACTTACAAACATTAAAATATACAGACTTTCTTGCAAATATTAGTTACGATCCTAAATTAATAGTGATATATTACATTAAATTAAATACGCTTTTCAAGTACTGTACCTAGTATTATACAGTTACATTAGGCATTGTGAGTGGCTCTAACGATAATATATTGATGCAGCTTAAGATGAACTATCACTCTTACAAAATGGCGCCATTCTCTGGGTAATGGTGGCGTTCAGTGCTCGGATCATTAAACTAAAACTCTTTTCATGAAATATATATATACGTTGAAAGCGCTTAACTTTCATTATATTTTCTTAATATTATTTCTTAGAGAAAATCGTTTTGGAGTCAATTTACTCGGTCTTAGGTCTTAGGTTGTTACGAGTGAAATTAATTGGGCCTGAGTACTTGAAACCACGGCAGTGCTTATTAGCTAGAAAATTTATTCAGTAAACTCTATCAAAAGAGTTAGATCTAAGATTTCAGTAAAATATTCCCTTTGATTTGTATTTCTTTCCATCATCGAATCGGGCTAATGTAACAAACAAAACAGCCTCGTTTAATCATCGTAAATCATTTGGGGGCGTTAGAAATGCAATAGAATCATCTGCCAGCTTCTCAAGCAACTTTAAATAATTTCGAAAAGATATAGGCACTAATGTAGTTAATGTCACTTGCGAATTTACGATGTTAGAATAATATTGGCAAAGATGTGTAGCGACGCAAACACAGCCAGTGTTTGCGTCGCTACACATCTTTGCTTTATTGACAAACGACGAAAATGTTTTAGTTTTAGAGCAGGATTAATTGAGAACAATAACATTTATTTAAAGATACATTTCTGCTGGAATTGAACATAACATAATACAAGCGAATTAGGGCGAATCCCAAATAGTTTTTCATTATTTTATCAAGATGTATATCTAATTTATAAGTACGAAAAAGTAATTTCACCCAAACTCCAATTCTGGGAATACATCACTGTACAATCAGAACAAAATACAGAATATTACATAACAACAAAACAATGATAATTTTACAAAGGAGAGCGTAAACAGTGTACATGAAAACTTGATCCTGTACTAAGGCAGCACAAAAGCTAGAGGAGTACACAACACATTCATTTTCTATCCTGTCACTTACTAAGCTCGTGACGTCACCGAGGTAGCGGTCCCGCGACCTAATCTAACCTGACCTCATGCTGTATAACTAGCAATAAAAGTAGTAATAGACCATTGAGGTTACTTCAAGGGCCTTTTATTGAAGTTCATAAAGTAATTGTAGTAGATCAGCGAGTTAGTAAGTAGATTGGATTGTTTTAACTACCTCTTCGGACGTCTGCATACTTAGTGATGGTGTTTAAAGTTCTGTTTTTAATTTACGAGAAAGGTGGCTTTTGATTGAAACTGAAGGAGTGAACTTTTCAATGTAATTTACTTTAAGAAGAGTGGCCAGTACCTAAGTGTTACCATTTCCGATATTGGAACTGAGCTGCAAATACTTACTTGTTAGTAATTTGAGGTAATGTGACAATATCTAAACAAAGTTTATAGTGTTATATAGGTTTATTTTTAGGCGACACTGTGTGCTCCCACGGCTAACAATGATAAAGATAATGTTGATGAAGGCTTTCTTACAGAATATTAATAATAGTTATTCTTTACCATTTTCGAAGCTGGTTACAAACCACATGCTTTTTCCTACGACTTCTCTTTCGTACCATACCAATCAGGAACTGTGCATTTTGTGCAGGATATAAATCCTATGACACTAGATGACTGTGAAGTATTAGGTTTAGCGCGCACTGTGATTTTTAACCGCGCGGATAAAACGAATAAAACTGTATGAAGCTGCACGCACTTGCGGTAAAAAAACATTCGGTAAAAAATCCGCAACAAATCTGTGTCTTGCCACATAATCCACCGCACTGCGGCGCGGTTTAAACTCGCGCGAAAATTTTGAGCTCTATGAATAGGCAGAAAGTGACAAAAATCTCGCGGAATTAAATCCTCCGTGCGTGTTAGTTATGATTGTGTTAGATATGGCTAAAAACCGCAGAGCATGCTAAGCTTTATGTTGGTAAAAGAAATGTCGCAATCGGATCAGAGTTTCCAGAGACAACCTCTTACAAATATTATATTTATAATCATCCTTCTACCCTTATCCGACTTTATTTCTGGTCAGCCCAACATGTCTTCATATATCTTAATATTCATAAATCTCTATTCACTATCATCTGAATAGTCACCGTCTTTCTAACCATAATATTATAATCCATCCGTCATTTCTATGGTCTTGCACCCCACTATATCCATCTACATTCTTACTCAAAGCAAAGAAATTTTTAGTCAGAAACAAATATTTTTTCCTCTATATATCATTACTTTATGATCATACCACAGATCATGAAAGTCGTATACTCTTCACTAAAGAAGTCGTATCATATCACTTGGTCACCCCACCAAAAGATTAACTGAAAGGATTTATGAGGCAAATGTAAGTGGAAGCCAGACAGGGCTCCCTGGGGACACTTTCACCGTTAATGATGTCCTTCAAAACAATTTAGTGCGTAGTTTCTACTACAGCTGATGGGAATGGAGAGGTATGTTGTGCTCTGTTTACCTTGGCAGGTTATTTGATGGTATCTGCCAACAGTGTGCTAGTTTTAGTTGGTAGATTTGAATATTCTGCATAGTAGGTATATCTGAATTTTGAATTTAAAGTTAACAAAAGAACTGGGATTTGAGTTGAATGGATTTCATACCGGACTTTTGTTTTAAGTTTAAAGTTGTCTATCAAAATTTTTCTATTGCCTTTGCCATTGGTGTTTCTTTGAACTAAGTAAGGTAAATAAACAATATCTTTTTTTTAATATAAGACATCAGTAAAACCTATCAATAGGCTGGAAATACACCCAAATAAAAGGATTACCACTGCAACCAATCAAAAAAATTGGATAGATGATATCTATCCGATTTTGAATTGAGCTAAAACTCGTACATAAAATTCGCCCTGCATATACAAATAGACCTTACTGGTAACTTTATTTTGTGACGTATTCATTTAGTAATACGTTTATATATTGTATTCAAAATTTTGTTGTGTTGGCTGCCATGCAAATATCTATGTCAGTCGTTACGAGCAGACAGCACCCTGAAAGCCTGTCAGATTTTCAGTGTACTAACTAGTTGAAATTACGAAGTTGAGACCCGTGTAGCGTATTTAGTTGCTTCTGGTATATATATTTCAGATGTTATGTGTGAAATTTTTGCATGTTTACAAAAAGGAGGCTTCTATAGGCTACTAATGGGATCACTGTGGTACGGATCAGATCAATTTTAAACCATAAATCTGGACCCTTTGCAAGTTACGTCACATGTAAGTATTCAAATATGACTATTAATAAATAGGAGACTTCGAATGTGATAAATTGTGGTTTAGCCGGCTTCTCTTTTGTAACCCAAGTAGGGTAGAATTGGGGGTTCTGGATCACTTGCTCTCGCTTTGCTCGAGCGCATGATCCAGAACCCCCAATTCTCCACACATAAACACAATATCATTTTAAGCTTAAACATTTTTAGTAGTTATAGGACAGTTATTTATATTATTAATTAAAGAAGGTATTTCATCTTCTGGCAGTATCTGGTAGCATAGAATGTCTTCTGAATCAGGAAACACTATATCACGCACTATACTTCTTGTTATTAATTTAGTGTCAGGCACAGCATTTGGTGACCTTGCAGCCAGTTTTTCAGGACCAGGATGTATGTTGCCAACTCGACCAAATGTAAGGAGCTCATTGCGACCTCTCTTGAGCGTTAGATATGTCGTATTTTCAATGGTGGATTTTACTGAGTTTTGCTCTGTCTTGCTTGTATTGTCCTGAAGTTTTGATGAACTGGTGTTCATTATTTTTTGGTCACTAATGTCTTGAGTAAATAGAATCTCACCACTAGTATTCTTGAAAATAACTTTAGAAATGCCTTCCAAATCAAATTTCGATGAATGAAACATATTGTGAATAATATTAATTTATTATTTTTCTTGATATAACAAGCGTTGATTAAGATGGAACCATCACATTACAATGCTAAGAGTTTAATGCTGTGTGGAGATATGCATATTTCATTATATATTCTCTCCCTTTCACAGCGTTCAAATAAACACAATCAGGATAATGTATAGCATGTTGCATCCAAGGATCGTCATAAATCTCCCAATCTTCGATAACACCACCGCATGAGAAACATGCTGCAATATCATTTATACTATTTCCATAGTAAAAGAATCCTGCGTCAGCCATTTCCATCACTAATCTTTTCTTTTTATTAAACACCCCCCAGTAATAATTAAATGAAAATTCACGCATTTTAAACTTGTTATACATGTCATATCGAGGTTTGTATTCATTTTGAGACATGTTCTATTCACTTTCTAATTCAATTATAAACGTATAATGATATCATCTACCTTTTGTCAACAACTTATAAAGACCGGACAGCGGTATGTGGAGGGGGAGGGGGGGGGGGGTAGAAAACTAAGATGTGTTTTACCTAACTATAGAAATAAAACAAAAACAATATTTATTTTAGAATTTTATTATCAAAGCACCACTTATTTAAACATAATACATTTTTTAAAGCACATACAGAGTCATGATAAATACAGTTATATAAATCTTGAGAATGTTTATATAGATCGTATAAACTTATCAAACTAGAACAACCTTTATCTTCTAAATTAAATATATTACAATTACTATTTTCTAAAATATGCTTTAACCACAACACTTTTTCTGAACCTTTAACGTAGATACATTTATCTCTTAAAATATCTATAACCAAATTCTGATAATTAGAATAGGGTAAAAATCCTTCACACCAGTGTATCTTTCTGTTACGTTCAATCCAAGAAACTTGTTTTTTTTCTAGTTTCGTTAATTTTGAAAATGGAAATGGTGGCTTTATTAAAAACACTTGTAATTTTTTATCATACAATATAGCGATTTCTTTTATTATAAATTCATTTGTCTCTGTTTTAAAGCCTTGAATATCCACAATAGCAATCATGATAACCTGCGCACAATGTTGCTGAGAGGTTTGTATTCCACAAGTCGATCGTTTATAATCAAACAATATGCAGTCGTCTTATCTGGTATTGCCGTAGAACATTCAATTTCCAACCTCACGTCCACTGGACCTGTTTTCAGGCTATCGTTTTGTCTTGAGCAGTCTAAGATAAAGAGAGGAGCTTTTTCTTTGAACTCCTTTAGATCAAGCAACGGGTCTATTGGACAGTTGTAATACGACTGACGAAATTTCACAAACATTTCGTATAATATACTATATTTGTTCTCAGAAAACTTTAAACCTAAAGGTTCATATGGATAATATTGAGAATTCAAAAAGAGCGTAACGTTTGTTACTTCACAATGATCGAATACTGAACCGTCTTTAGTTTTATTATTTTTTCGATTAGTTTGTAAACAAAAAATTACATATCTAGGTTTTTCCAATTGTGAAGCAGTTTTAACTGACCAAGAATGCTTTGTTGTTTTAGGTAGTAACGGATACTCATACAAATCCCAATTTCTAAACGCCAACTGAATAGGTTTATCTCTTTCTAAATGTTTTAAAAGTGACAGTCGTTCTCGGTCTGATACTTTTATATGCGGTACCCTCCACTGAACTCTTTGTACATCTATTTGAAAATTAACAATATCATCAGTAAGGATAACGCTATTTAAATTAGTGTTACTTCTGTTCAATATAAGTTCATGTTTACAATTTATCACTATTTTATTATAATCCTCTGCAAATCCTAATACCTTATTTAATGGTATCACCGCACTAAAATGCCCATCACTTTCAAATCCCTCTAAACTCCAACCCCATAGGGCAGCAACTTTATTTTCTGCTTCATTTAATGAAATGTATGATTTTATTGTTGATGTTATTCCAGAATTTTTTATGCGGTCTATTTCAATACCATTCATTTCGTATCTGATGTCTTGAAACAAAAACATAACAGAGTTATTAGTGAACGTAACATTTTTCTTGATTGGATTCCCATCTTTACCGAAGAGCTTCGCTTTTCCTTCGATGTAAATTGAACTGGCTGATGGTAGCACGTATATGTCTTGCTGGTGGATGGGAATTCTGATTTCATCGTTTTCTCTAAAGCTGTTATTGTAGGGATTGTATGAATGGACTTCATAACTTTCGATCGAAGTGTCGAAGTGTGGTAATTCAGTAACCTGTAGTATATTCATACTTTAAATCCTAGGGCTTTTAGAAAATCCTTATTTGCTTTAGTCAATTTCTTAACTTTTTCCTTGCGTCTTTGCACCTTAACAATCGCAGAAGAACTAAGACGTTTTTCATTCGCTTGAGTGTTTTTATAATGTACTATCATTTTGTTTTCCTTAAGTGAAGACGTAACTGAACTTGTTCCTCTCCAAAATTAATACAGTGTCCAAATTGATCTACAATCTTAACAGATACCGATGAAATTATATTTTTATTTACTGGAAAGTAAATAACATTTTGCGGTATTTCCATGCACTGTTGACCTGGAGTAGTATCAGACACAAATTCATGAATAAAATGAGTTGGTAATCCGCTGCAGTACGAACCCTGAACAAGATCACATTCGATTCTGATTACAGACAGACCTTTGTTAATAATGGGAATATTTGGTCTTGATTTTAATACTGAAAAAAAGTATATCAAACCGCACTCATATTGATCTGACAAATGCAATGGTGGTTGAAAGTATGAAACTAGTTCCGATTTTTTCCCAGAGATGGTAATCATAGTAGACATACTTCTATACTGACAACTTTCGACAGATCCTGCTTATTTTATTCCTTCACTGCACCAAAAATTCTTCAAAAAGTTTAAACAAAGATGTCCACAATTAAAAGGGTGATCACGCTGAATATTATCATAATTATAGTGAACTTTGGATCCCAAGTATTTTATAAATTCCTTAGGAGGCTTGAGATTTCCGTAACTATCAAAATACTCAATATAATCGTTGTATTTTGCATAGGCTACCCAATGAGAACCAGGATTTTTAGAGCTATCTAAATTTATTACTCCACATTCTTTTTTAAAAGGATGTTTAGGGAGCTTATCTCTCATAAAGACACCTCTGAAATAGGGAATATTATTTCCATACTTCAAAATGTCCAAATTACTCAAGGCTCGTTTGGGTAGCCAATATCTTAGTTTTTTTCTTTTGATACAAAAATACCGAGTCCATCTTTATGCGGTTTAAGGTGTATTCCTTTTCCGATGCAGAGAGCTTCCATCTTTTCATTGTGTCTCTTCGATTCAGCCCATAACTTTTTCGCCATCTTGAATTCATTTATGGTTTTAGCAATACCAGCTGCGCCACCTGCTAAAGCTCCCGCCGCAGATAATCCCGCAAAAATCGGAATCAACGGCAATACTCCACCAGTTTTTGGTATAGGAATAACACGAGGAAGTTTAATGGATGAATCACCAGCTAATTCTCTGGCAGCGGCCATAGCTAATTCTATTGCCACTTTCTTGCATTTCGGTTTTAATTTTTTTATATGTTTCCCCGTTTTTCTAATAACATTTCTAAATTTATTTTTTAATCCTTTTCCACATTTAATTTTAGGAGAACTCTTTTTGTCGTCTTTTTTTAGACCAAATCCAGTTTTAATTTTTGCCGTCATAGCACTGCTTACTAAGCGTGCTGCCAGTTTTTCCCCTACACTCGCATCTGAGGCAAGTGCGCGCTCTTTAGCCATATTTAACAAAACTAAATCTGCCTTGTGGCGATCCTTTAACTTTGAAGACTCGTGATAAGCAATGTCGTGTTGTTTGCAATATTCATCTAACTTGTTAACACCTTTATCTCCACGTGTAAGCCTTTTAATTAATTTAGTGCCAGGCCCACAATAATTGTATCCCGGTAAATGTAATTCAAATGGTAAATGATTTATAATCCAATTGAGAAGACTACTCTCTTCAATACACATCATAAGACTGACACATTTGGACTGAACACTTAATAAATATTCGATTTATCAATCCAACTGTTTTCAGAAGAAGGCAAACCTAACCATTTAACCAAAACCCTGTTTCCTTTCCTTCTAAGAACTTTTTCAACCAGATACATGTGAGGATTTTTTGTCTTTTGAAGCTCTTGTACATAAAATGCTCCTAAAATGGGTTGGCCTCTGATTGCATCTTCAATTAAGTAGGTGATAGGAGTTGTATTTTGTTTTTTTCGAACTTTAAATATTTCTGTCGACCAGTTGGGAGTATATCCTTTTTCAAATGTCCCCTTATACTTACTAATGCGTACATAATCACCCTCTTTAAACTTGCTTTTTAGGCTAATAGTTTTTACTAGACTGAAATATCTTTGTAATATGTGTTTTTTATTAGTGTTATCCACGTTTGCTGGGATTTCATCAATTGTACGATGATAGGCGTGATTGTATTCATAAATAACATTATTAAGAGTACTGTCTATCCAATTATAGTTACCTTTTAAACTAAATTTCTTGTACAGTTTCGATTTCAATGTTCTAATAAATCGCTCGACTATTGACGCCTTTTTTGTTGAGAAGGTTGAATAATGGTTTATGTTATAAGATTTCATAAGGTTTTGAAATATGTTATTATAAAATTCTGTTCCGTTATCCGTTTGCAGATTTTTGGGAACACGTCCACTAACCAACAAAATCTTGAAAGAATTGCATACACTATCCTTTGTCTTACTTTTCAAAGGAAAGGCCCAGGCGTATTTCGAAAATGTGTCAATAACAGCAAGAATAAACTTGAAATTTTTATTTTCTTTGGAAATTGATTGCATATCAATTAAGTCTGCTTGCCAAAGGTCATCTATATCTTTCATAATAACATGTCTTCGTGGAAAGTTTAGTCTTGCATTTTTATGTATTTCGTTGACTACGTCGGCTTTACTCATATTTTTAATTCAGTATATCAACATTTGTCTTGAACCCACCAATAATACTGAATGAAAAGCATACTATCTCCACTATTTATTCTCTAATTATATCAGCTTCTTTTAATTCTTCAATTATCGATAAAATTTCATTATCATGATTTGTATTGCCAGCATCTCTTGAAGCGACTAATAATTTTAATCTCTCAACCAATTCATTGGGATCATCCCAATATACCAAGTCGGTATTGTTTTTGTACTTCTTTAACTTTGGCAAGTTGCCTCCAAGTTTGGCGTGAATGTTATCATTTAACGTGTCAGTAAAAAATGGTCTGATTATTTCACGATATTTTATTCCTTTATCACCTTTTATTTGGCCTTTAGGATTAAAGTCTCTTTTGTGAGCATTTGTGTAATGCAATATATCCTTGTAGACAAGTTTATCTTTAGGGGATACTAATTGTAAATCAGGTTTTTTTCGAAGTAAAAGTTCTTTCAGGCCAGGAGTTAAATTGTAAGATTTATCACCGATTTTAATCAAAATGACGCTATCGTTGTTCAAACTATCAATTTTAGAAAATGATACTATCGAATTACCCATAAATAAAGTTTTGTTTTCACTTCTTATTCCAAACGGTATATTTACACCATCATAAATATCATAATCCTCTAATGAAATCTCTAAATCATCTTCCATTTTAGGAGACTTTTTAACCAAGTGTGTGGAATTTTGATTTGGTTCGTAACAATCCTCAAATTTTGTAGTCGACCTACTATTAATTTCATCCAATTTAATATCTCCAGAACATGTGGGGGTTGTATTTTGTAACAAAAATATTTTTCCCATATTTGTGTTGGAATCAGCTAGCGTTTTAAGAGGATCTGTGACAGGTTTAAGCATTTTATCGAGTGACAAGTTCATTGTGTGTTCCTGGTTCTTCATATGTTTTATTTTATTCTTTATGGAGTCTACGGACTTTATTAATTCTATCTTAATATTTTTCTCCATATTTAATTATCAACTGCGTTCAGCTAGTGAACAAATCATACTGAATTTGTTTTCGCATGTTAATTACTTATATGTATAAACAATAACATGGGGCTTAAACATAACTGGCTATATGTGGGTGTACTATTAGGGTATGCCTCTGCATAACCCTTCGAGGATTACAGACATGAAGTATATAGGAACAATCAATCAAATTTAAAAAAAGTATCGAAGTTCTGCCTGTACCTTCCATTATTTAATGACGATTCTTTGTTAATAAGTAGAAAATTATAAGGTTTACTCCAAACAGTTTGACAAATATTTTTAAACTCTTTCCATTCTAAATCAGAACTTACATGCTCTTCATAAATATGCTTTAAATTTACATCGTCTTGTTTAAATATTATAAGAAAATTTACATTATCACGTAACAATTGTTTCGGAATTTTGGAATAGGTTTGTGATAGGTAGAAGCAATCGATTTGCTTATGTCTACCCATAGAAAAATAATTGCGGATATTAATTTGATTTTCACATGCTACATCATCAAAAATAAATACCGAGTTAGTTAAAGCTTCACTCGGAGATATTACATCTTTGTCATCATTAAACTCGTAGAACTTTATTTGAGGTACTCTTCTTAATACTTCGCTTAAAAAACGATATTTTGGCTGAAAACTTGTTTTTGAGTAAAGATAAAGATTCTGAAATTTTAGTCCATTTTCATGCAGAAGCAAACTGATCATCACGTTTGTTTTACCACAGTTCGAAGGGCCGCATATTATACAACGAATCGTATTAGGCAGTAAAATGCTGTGTTTGATTTGGTGAGCAGAGTCACTAAAATTTATATTATTATTAACGTTCAGAGATATGGGTTGTTTAATCAACTTCATCTTGCTAATTACTTCAATTCTTTATAGACCTTCATATTTATATACACGACTTATATGGTAAGTAACTTTATCCCAATCCTACAACAAGTTTAGACTTGATTATTTGCATCGTAAAAGATAATAAAAATATGGTAAGTGTAACTTAATTCCTGTACCAGTTTCAATATAGTGAAGCAACAAAGCTCATAATTCAGTTTATTACTATTCTTCCAATAAGTAGGACCTATTCAGAATTAAATCTTCAAGGCAAGTATTTCTATAATTTTATATTTCATATAATTATGATATCTCAATAATTAATTATTAGAATTTATGTCTAACCTTTTTTTTTCGTTTTTTACAGAATTATGTCTGTCTCCCCATCGTATAGTCCTGTGGAGAGTGATTTTCTTGCGGTGCGTATTTAATTTATCGTTATTTGAGCCATTTGTAATTTACTTATGTTATAATTATTTTATGTTATAATTATTTTATGTTATTACAGGAAACGAATAATCTTTGTCCAGACGACACCTACTCTCTTGGAAATCCGTTTCTTTTTGCGCAAGACAGGGAAACTTTTTATAACACAGAAGCAGAACTAGCACATCAAGAGTATCTAAATGAAAAAAAGAAGAACAGAAATCTGTGGAAACTAAAGAACATAAAAGAAAAAAATCAAATATTAACAAGAAGGTCATGAAAAAGTATCCTACACAGTCTTCATCTTACGTTATTCGGAAGGAGACAGGAATACCTCATCATTTGATTAAAATACTTATATATGATCTTACCAGATGTGTTAAAGACAATAAACAAAATTGTGAAATTGACTATGATGTGAGTGACAGCGCTGACGTAAACATCCAATACCTTGTAAAAGATGATTATGATGACATTTTAGATGAAACTGAACATCTAGTCGGCAAAGTAGTGAAAAAATTAAGTAATAAGCAGTTTTAAATGTGTGTAATATAAAGAGTTTGTTTTGTGATTGTGAACATTTACCTAAGTGCGTGTTTTGATTATTTGACTATGTTAAATTATGTATTTTGTTTTTGTAATATTTAAGTCTTTCTTTTTGTCTCATGTAAATATATGAATCTGAAAGTTTAATAAATATTATGATTTCCAACTTAACTAGTTTCATTTTGTGTTAGACTGCATGGGTAGTAAAATAACATAATAAAACACATCACACAATACTCATTCATTCCTAGAGTTCATTCGTACATTCATATTCACTCATCCTTTGTAAATGTCATTCGCATTGCGCCCATATTTTGCAGTTTTGGATGCAAATTGAAAAATACATTAATCGATGAGAACGAGCCTCATAATGCATGCCATCTATAATTTAAAAGTGAAATTAAGTTGGACTTGACTAACTATCAAGTTCATCACTTAGTAACTAGATGGCTCACTACAGTAAAACATTATCACAATATTATAAAAGTCTAGCCTATTGTCATTTCCTCTGATAAAATAATAACTTTACTAAGGATTTCAGAGTAAAGTTTAAAACATTTATTTGAACTGAGAATTGAACTCAGACTCAGGTTAAAGGTACTTTAGACAATTAATGAGTATATTTATTACATAAAATGAGAAATAAAACAAGAAATATTATAATACATGAGATTTTATTGTTCATACAATGATATATTATTGTAACATTATAAAATAAAATAAAGTAAATAGTAGATAATAAAATTAAGCAGGTACATAGTCCAAAATAAACATCTTAGAACATAGTACGATGATGACCCCAAGGTACAGTATCATTTTTATTTTTTCTTATTTGACGTTTGTCATCATTTCCATTAAGTACTAATTTATTAATTTTCTGTGTATACAACTTATGATTTTTAGATCGAATGACATACATAGTATCTCTGAGATTTATGTCATTATTCAAAGTTTTTTTATATTTCTCAATTGTGAGTTTATTAGAAACAGATTTTTTAACTCCTTTAGCTTTTTTAATTGTGTTGTTTAAACTATTTATACAATATAGTTTAGCCCTCAAACCAATAAACTCAGTAATGACATCTCCACCCATCTCATCCTTAAAATAGCCAGGTATTTGTTTATTCACTTTCGGAATACCATAAATATTATTTTCTTCAAAGTTGCTAGTATCAAAATATTTTATATTTTGTATCATGTCTTTATAAAAATCTTCTGTATGTATTAAATACAAGAGACTATCAGTATCAGTATAACAAAGTTTTATTCCATCTTTATATATTTTCTTCATAACAGAATAGTGAAATTTATATAAATGACACTTTGCTAATTCCAGTATTGTAAAACCAATGTATATTGGTCTATCTAAAACAACTTTAGCAGGCTCTAATTGAACAGCAACAAGGTTCTCTGAAATAATAGCCATATTTTTAAAATTAGGGGCACTTACATATTTTTCTGCCCCCTTTATTTTATTGGTCTTATTAAAGCTATCTTTCCACACATTAACTAATTTAACATCTACTTGTTTCCTTTTGTTTTCAATTGTTTTACCAAATATTGAATTATTTTGCTTCTTGAAAAAATCTCTTTCGAAATCTGAGTTAGCTTTTTGTCTGAGTACTGTATTAAGATTTATGTATGGTTCTAAGATATTTTTTTGAGTAAATGCTAGAATTTTGTGGATATTTAATAATATAAGACCATTCTTTAAACATTCTTGTAAGTGAGCATAGTGGATGACATATCTATATTTATCATACAGATTAGCAATTAGTTTTGTGTTTTTGCTACCAGATGGAATAGGAACGGATAATTTTTCTGGCGCAAATGGCAAATCAGAATGCGTGTCATGTAAATCAGGAGGATAATGAATATCAACTTCAAGTATGTACCCTTCGTCACTATCAGCAGAAACGGATGCAATTTCAAATAAAGCTATTTCAGATTTTGTTAAAAATCTAAAATTGCCAGTGGGAAGTCTTTGTTTCATAGCATGCCCATACAAATTGACACAATCTAAGTAAACTAAAAAAGTGCTTGATTCTTTTTCGTTATAGTCTGACAAATATTTATTATTAGCCTTTGCATACCGCAGTGAGCATTGAGCAAGACCTCCTCTGATACCTTTTTCTAGCATTTGATATATTTCTATATCAGATATTAAATCTAATTCTACTTTAGTTAACAAGAGCATGGCGTCCCAGCTTAATGATGGTGATGAAACATAATGGCAAGGGTCAAGCGCATAATGACGTAAACTCATAGATCGGAATTTCTCAAATATGTCACACAATAGTAAGACATCACATTTCAAATATAAATCAGTATATTCACCTAAATTCTTAATACCAAATTTAGACCACACATTTAAAGCGTGATTGTAATCGTCAGTAGACACTGTTTCGGATGTGAGTTTATTAAAAAAAATTGAGCGATCTGGTAACCGAGTTTCTGCATATCGTTCCCAGGAGTCTATATAATCATAGCAATACACACCTTTCCTGAGGCATAGTCGAAATAAATTTTCATTAGTGAAAAATGATTGTAAATGCTTTAAATCATTGGAGTCCAGCGTCTTTACTAAGTTGTCTAAACTCGAACTTAAGAAATTAAAAGAATCTATAAATTTTAATTGGACTACTTTCTGAGGATTAAATGGGAAAAATTTAGTAAAAGAAATATATTTTTCCTTGGTTCTTGGAATTAAATTGATTCGACCGCAAACACTTGAAAGTTCTTTTATAAATAAATGGCAGTCATATCCTGAAAGATTATGAAATATTATGGGAATAAACTTTACAGACTTATTATTTAAGTTGCATGAATTATGAGCTGGACCACGATACTTACCGGTGAAATGATCATGGTCATGAACGATAATATCATTACTAGAAAATTTTTCTTTACAAATATGACAAACTGCAGCAGTCTTAAATGAAAGAAGCTCTTCATCATTCAGCGGGGACATGTCTCTAGGCAAAGATAAAATATCATATAAACTTTCTAAATCCTTAGCAATAGATTCTACAAATTTTTTTGAACAATTTGGACCTCGATAAGATACTAAATTATTAAGTTCTGGATTAGTCTCGCAGCATATATAATAGGCAAAACATGTTGCTTCATGAATTTGTATGTTTTCAACAAACTGACTTTTATTTTTATCTGAATATTCTCGAAGTAAGCTTTCAAAGTCTCCATAAATAACAATAGGAATTCTTTGAGTCCTTATATAATTAGAAAACCGAAGCTTGCTATTCTCTTCTGGGAGCACTGTTTGCATTCGTGCACAATTATGATTATCTAATTTTGCCTCTGAATCAAAGTATATAAAACATTCGTCACATAAGTGAATTTTAGATTTGTGTTTTGTTAATTGATGATGAACTAGTCGCGCAAAATTCTTTATCAAACAGAAATGATTTTTGTCTCCTCTTTGAATCAATAATAAATTTACGTGAGCAAGTTTCCGCTGTAAAGTTTTGTATAATGGTCCAGTAATAGTGTTTTTTTTTTCTAAACCATAAACATTTACACTTATATGAGGATTTATTTTTTCGAATTGTTTTATGTCATCAAATGATGGTGGGAAAGATATACCATTTATATTTAATAATTTAGAGTAATGTGGATATGATGAAACTCTATTACTGTTATAGTGTGCTGGATACATATGAGCTACAATACACCAGAGAAAGCAATGTCTATCTTTATTGCAAATATTAAGACATGACTTTGTTTTAATAATTTTTATCGGTAAAGATATGTAACTGCCAGCTTTTAAGGGATTATACTTTACAATATTCATTTCCAAATGATTAATCAACTCTATAGCCCAACCAGATTCTGATAATTCAAATTCTGTGCACTTACACAGTATTTTTTGTACACATTCTTCAAAAACTAATTTTATATTAGTATTCTGAATTATCACATAATACTTTGTATTGAAAGATTTCAAAGACAATTCGTCGTTTTTAGGTAACTTGTATAATACAAAAAGCTCAAATTGTATTTTAATCGCTCGATGTTTTAATCTCAATGTATCAATAATCTTGTAAATCATGCTAGAAATATCTGATAAAAATATCTCTGGTGATATGTTATCTAAACTTATTGGATTAAATCTGTAACTAGCAATTCTGTTTTTGAAAGCCGTAGCTATTATTTGTACATTATCAAAATCAGTACTCAACAAACAGTTTGATTTATGTATATTACTTTTCTTATGTGATGAATATTTTTGGGTATAAACCTTACAATCTTGGCAAAACTTCATGTTTGATTATATTGAATAAAAAACAGTAAAACAATAGTCCATTAATTTAACCTTAACTATATTCACCAAAATTAAAGTTGTTTCAAGTTTTGTTCTTCAAGGTCAAAATTACTAGTCTAGAATTTATAACTTCTTC
This sequence comes from Orthosia gracilis, assembly GCA_947562075.1. Taxonomy (NCBI): domain Eukaryota; kingdom Metazoa; phylum Arthropoda; class Insecta; order Lepidoptera; family Noctuidae; genus Orthosia; species Orthosia gracilis. Next base: position 41,129,252 of record OX387265.1, on the reverse strand, counting down.
AAAATTAAGTTTCAAGGTCACAATTACTGATCTGGATTTTTTAAATATTTAAAGCATCAGATTCAAGGCCATAATTACTGGTCTAGTATTTTAAGCTTTGAGATTAATTATTTCTAGTATATTGGCTTTTGGTTTTTAGTTTTTTGGCTTTTGGTTTTTAGTTTTTTGGTTTACAGAAAGAAAACATACATATAATTATATACAAGTAAGTACTTAAAGCATCAGATTCAAGGTCATAATTACTGGTCTAGTATTTTAAGCTTTGAGATTCATTATTTCGAGTTTATTGGCTTTTGGTTTTTAGTTTTTTGGCTTTTTGGTTTTTAGTTTTTGGTTTACTGAAAGAAAACATACAAATAATGATATACAAGTAAGTACTTATACTAATCTACTTAATCTACGGCAAAAAAAACATTAAAAAGAAATATCAATTATAGACTTCATGGATATGTACTTACTTAAATTGTAAGTTTAGACTGTTTATTACTGTTTAATATTAGACTGATAAAGTGATCGTTACAACTTTTTCTGTCTTTAAAAAATTGTGGTAAGAGACGCTTACCTACCTATTTTTTAAAATAAGTTAGACTGATAGAGTATCGGTTGTATCTTCCGATAATCTTCTTTAGCAGAATTCACAAGTTTTGTGACTGCTTTCCATACCGGACTGCTGTCATCAACAGCCGATTTGAAGGTAACTAGTGCTCGTTTCCAGCGGTCGGTGCCGAGCGCCTCCGCTTCCCGAGCGTTGTAAACACGCAGTTCCACGTAGTAGTTGCCCTGCCGGGTGGGATCCCGCTGGAGTGTATAACCAGAACCGCTACGTCTTGACAAGAAGCTCCGCAGTGCAGCCGCGCGGATGGGTTCACCACCAAGTTCTTGTTCGTTCTGAAATTAAAAATGATTATCATTAGTGACCTAGTGGCAAACACCTTGATTCTCATGCTTGAGGTCGTGGTTTCAAAAACGGGCAAGTTCCTATGCGAATTTATCAAATTCATTTGTATTTTCTAAGTTTATCTTGGATGGCCCTGACAACGGTGAAGGAAAAACATCGTGAGGAAAACCGGGACTTTATAGTTAATACCTATAAGTTTGAAATCGCAAACCCGTCTTGAGCAAGCGCGGTGATCAATGCTCGAGCCTTCTCTGTATGAGAAGAGAAAAAAATAAATAAACTTTAGCATACCTCTGAATCCGACAGCTTCCTTTTTTTGGCCGATGTCGATGGCGCCGGCAAATCAACATCCGACTCCGTGTCGGACCCAAAAAAGCTAGATTTTACCACTGGAGCACTGGAAATCTTCTTTATTGCAGGTTTATTTGTTTTGCCGGAAACCTTTTTCCTTGACTTCTTTTTCTCTACCGATGGTGCTGGCTGAGATGCTGGTATTTCACAGTCAGAATCGAAGGGATTTGTCGACCTAAAATTAAGAACACCATAAATAAAGTCACTCATAAATTCAATTAACTATTACATATTATAATATATCGAATTTATTATTCGATATTAATATTATTTGAGTTATACGCACATACTTGAAGTTCTATTGATCACAATAATATTGAAAAAAGCAAAAACCACGAGTACTCGGGATGAGTGCTAATTAAAATGAAATTATTGAATGCAGTCATATTTATAGATTACGCGATTTAAAGCAGTGATTACAGTTACAAATCGCTAGCAAAGTGAGAAAGCGTTTTCGACATGTGTGCTAAAAGATTAGTTCTATGTCATCAGCAAATAGGGTCTAAAATTCATTGATTGTTACTTACTCAATATGATCGCATCCTTACTTTCCCTATTTGTCGACGGCGCCGCTCTGTCGCGTATACCTGAGATGATTTTCTAAAAAGGAAGTGCTATGTACTCTCTCAGAACAATAAGATTGATACCTATCACTTGGTAAATTTGTGTGGAGAAAGCGAGGAATATGTTTAGAATCGGGACTTCTCGCAGTTTTATAAATTGGCTGTAAATGGTATGAGAATTCTTGACACTCTTTTACGTGTAATAATTAACAAGAAATTAAGAGAGTAATTATAATCTTATTTTTATTCGTACTGTGGTGAATAACAAAAAGTATAATATGACCAATAATTTTAAGCAGATAATATCACATAATTTTGTATAAAGTGAGCTAATTTTATATAACAGACATCAAACGAATAAGACACGTTCGACAATTGTCTCGATGCGACATTTATTATGATCAGTCGTTGTAAGCAGACACGCTTTGAACTATAACTGCTAACAATTAAATAATAATTAATTTAATCATCATCGCACATATGAGTCGATGCAATCAGATTCAGATGTGCGATGATATTTGTTTATGTGTGGAGAATTGGGTGTTCTGGATCATGCGCTCGAGCAAAGCGAGAGCAAGTTTAAATAATCATAACATCATCGCGCATCTGCGTCGATGCAATCAGATTACTATACGCATTGTATTAATCATGTGTGGAGAATTGGGGCTTCTGGATCATGCGCTCGAGCAAAGCGAGAGCAAGTGATCCAGAACCCCCAATTCTACCCTACTAACCCAAATACGCAAGATGTCCAGAAATCGTAAATGAGATGTGCATTAAACATAACCAACAATAAAACACTCACAACATTGTCTATTAAAATATTGTGTACCTAATCCAAAACAAAATTTCACTAAAACAATACAAATTTTCGAGCAAAACATCGACAAATAAACGGCAAACAATACATCAACATCAAAACATAATTAGCGAGGCAGAACTTTGCTAAATTATGGACATTAGATATTAGAATGCTGAGCAATGCCCGAAAGCGGGGCATGCCGAAGGCCCTTTACCTACCACGACGTAATATGCAAAATAGACCCACAGTGGACATTAAATATTTACCCATACACTGTGAGAAGACGTCTTAAGAATTTACACATGCCACACAAGGGGAGCTTAAAGTTTTTGCTGAACAAGGCTATGTAGTTACTTTGTGTTTGGAGCTATCTTGATCCGTGTCGGTTGAAAAAGGGGTTGAAGTAGTTAGAGGTTGGAGTAGGCGTTTTAGAAATACATTGTGCATAAGCTAAGGAGTGGAATTTTCGGAGTCTATGTTGCCCGATAGCTACAACCTGGCTGTCTTTAAGTCAAAAGTAAATAGATTACTTCTCGGAAAGTGTGCTTCACCGTCTATGACTACGCTAGGTATTGGATTGGCTGTTGTCTGACTGTTAGTTGCTGGGTAAATTGCTTTTGTATATCCCATTATAACGTTGAAGCTTTCTTTATTCTGTTGTTTATTACTAAAAGAATTTATACATGATACACAAGGGGAGCTTAAAGTTTTTGCTGAATAAGGCTATGTCATTACTTTATGTTTGAAGATATCTTGATCTGTGTAGGTTGTAAAGGGGTTGAAGTATTGGTGGAGATAAAGAGGATGCGATATTTTGGAGAACGTGGGTTGGGTGTTGTTTGACTGTTAGTAGCTAGACAATTTAATTGGTTTTTAGGACGTATTATAACGTTATAAGTTTTAACTTTTTCTTCTTTGTGTCGCTGACAGTTATTTAAAATTTTGTCACTTCCACGGCATCGCCAATGGCAGCGCATAACTCGCTTTGCCTACATATTTTTCGGCTCAGAGGACAGGATAGGAGGTGGAGCATAGTTTGCGACTCGGCTTCACATTTACGCCCTGCTTTTGTTTCGTCAAGGTGTCCCATTTTGCGAGGCTGGATATGTTCTTTATGACTAATAATAAAAAAAGTATTGACAGTGTATCGTATAATTTATCAATAAAAACTAAGTTCTAACAAATAGTCCAGCTAAATACCTTTAATTATAGGGTCATAGGAAGCAAGCAATAAAACACGGTTAAATGAATATTTTAGTACATTCTACGATATATTATTAGTTTGCGATCAAATCATTTGATAACTGAAATTTGTACGACACTAAAGTCGTCGAGTAATTTAAATCCAATTAGTGGCCGATATATTGAATAATTCAATATCATGTCTGTGTATACAGGCCGATTTTTAATTCATTCGTAATTAGTGTTTCGTTTGAGGGTAGACATTATTCATGAATATTAACAAATTCAAACAAACTATGGGACTTCAACTGAAAATATGAAAAAGTCAGATGATCCCTATATTTTTTTGAGTTCTGCGAATATAAACGTACATATTCTTGTTCTTTGTGTGTTTTGTAAATTTTGTATAAAGCTTTGTTTTTGTTTTCTCTCCTGCTACTTGTAATATCAGTAGCTGTATTTAATCCATTTTGAATAAATACTTTCTTTCTTTCCTATTACTTTCACCCATAAAATCTTGCCAATTAATGAAAAGTCAGCCTGTATAATTGTAGTGTGTTTCAATACAGAAATTAAAGCTTAAAATGTAGAAATAAATTACGCAGGCTTTTATATCAAAGGTAAAGGCTCTTAGTAACTACACTACGCATCAATTCGTTTGAAACATTAAACTAAGTAATTGTTTCAACCAGTAATTTCAGCTAAAAGCTACATTTAAAAAAGGAACTCAGCATTTGCTTTATCCAAAATTCGAACAAAGAATATATACCACAGATTATAGCAGTATGTTTTAATACCTTTGCTTCTAAAAAAAATAATAAGGATAAAAATTAAGCTTCGTTTTGTCGCAGCCTGCCAGTCATTAAATTATGGATCGTATTTGAAAATCTTCAATATTCCTATTTAATAATTCAGCGAAATTTATAACCAGGCTGTGACCGCGTGTCTTTTAATCTTAAAACAATGTTGTGTTTGTCGGGAAAAAAAAGGTTGCGGGGCTTGTCAAAACTTTATTATTTATTTATCCACTGCGCATACTTAATTAACCTAAAAAATACGGCCCCGGGCCGGCTGTGTGTAAAGTCACGTAGAATAGCGTCAACAGCTGTCAAGAATAGAGTTCATAATAAACGGAGTATGGCTAAGGGTCGCCATCCCTTATTTTAATTAAGTTCTCAAGTAATGTAATATAATTAAAGCCGTCAACAAACAACTATAGTTAACGAACAATGTATGAATAGTTTGGTTATGAATATAAGGAGCCAGCATTACCGTGATCCCTTCGACGGAATTTCCATTTAATTTCGTCCGACGAATCTTTACGGAATCCAGATTTTTCACAAAAAACTTTTTCTCTTTACATTTCATCAATCTGTCTGCCTAAATAAATGTTTAGGCAGACAGGGCGATATGGTTTATCAAGCTTTATTGCGAATTTAACAAAAAATAATCGTCCTTCGTCTTTCCAATGTAGCCTTATATTTTGTGACGCAACGGTCACCTAATGTTTTTCGCTTGTATAAAGTCACAGAGTAAATATTTCGCACGAAATTAATATTTTACTCATTCCAGCTCGTACAAACAAATAAATGAGATTACTTTTTAGTACTGAGACGAAACGTACGTAGTGGGCGATGCTGATATAAAGCTTTTTTGTGTTATGTAGACTAACTTTAATGTAAATAAGTTTTTAATTACACCGAAGCTGTGTCGTAGAAGTTTTAGTAAAAATCGAATTCCAATAATTTTTTTACGTGTCCTTGATATATTTAAATCCATGCTATAATTATAAAAGTGAAAGTAACTCTGTTTGATTGTTTGTTTGTTACCTTTTCACAACTAAACCGCCGAACCGATTTTGATGAAATTTGATTTGGGGTTAGTTTGAGATCCTGAAAAGGTTATTGGATAGTTTTTGTCTTGGTAGTTTGTTTCCTTGGGATGATAAAACACTTTTAAAGCGGGCAAGGCCGCGGCATTAATGCATAATTAGGGCGTTTTGTAAGTGAACTTATACATATTCGATTTGTATATTTTACATATTCGTGATTTTTACGAACATTATAAAACTGATCCGAATTTATTCTTACAAATAATCACAATTACGAAATAAATACGAATGAGTGCACAAACGGACTTATAATAGCTGAATTATTCGTGTTTCAGTGTGTTTTAATACTTAATTTAGTTAATAAATAACTATTATTAATATAAAATCGAAACCTGAATTTAGTGGTCAATTAATGTCAATTTCACTAACAGAGTAAATTAGCCCAATCGACCAAACGAAGTTATTAATTTGTGCTAACAACTACTTGATGGTTAACCAAATCAAATTCTTCTGTGCTTGCTATAAACCAATTGAACCAATCAAATTATTACTGCTAATTGTATTTGTTCTAACTTACCTAGGAACAGTAAAGGAAAAGTGCGAGAAGAAAGCTTATAGAAATTTATTGTAAGTATAATAATGTCTGAAATGTTTAGCACAATACAATTCTCTATGGAAAATTGAATTTGGAATCGGCTTAGCCGGGTAATGTGTGTGAATAAATTTTTTTAGAGATTTGAATTAAGAATCTATTTAACATAATTCTGGAACTTAAAAATCTTCGATCAACAATAACCAACTAGATGACGGGTCACGTGCAAAACCATTGTTAAATTCTGTCCGCGTCAATATAAAATATACTTAATAAGCTACATTTTCAATACTTAATGACAAACTGACCAAAATAGGAGCTCACGTCTTTAGTGAGCTGTTATTTACCGAGACGTATTTCTTGCGCCAATGTAGGATCTAATTTGTTTTGTTGATTGAAGTTAAAAATCGTTCAAAATCAACACTCAATATAATTTGGTGACAATCAATGTCAAAAAGTTGTTAAAATGTGAGAGCGAAATTAGAGGTATTATTTGAAAGTTGGCGAGAGATGCGATTGCTCTTAAAAATACAGAAATTGCCCCTCAGGTTATAAACTGCTCAGAGATTTGTATGGAAGGATTACTTCTGGCAGCGGTTTCGCCCACGTAAAAAGTGTTTTATCATCCCATGGGATCATTATACCGTGATAAAAGTAGCCTGTATGCTAATCCAAACTATAATCTATCTCTTTGCCAAATTTCATCCAGATTCGCTAAGCAATTCTGGCGTGATTGAGTAACAAACATACATCCATTAGTAAGATTGTTTAAGCTGAAATTGCGCATTGCAGCGTTGCTGTATTGCCGGTTTAAAGGGTATTCCAGTGTAATTACAGCCACATGATTTATTTCGGCCTCTGAAATAGCAACGCATCTGTAATGCCTCTGGTATTGCGGATATCTATAGACGGTGTTGCACATTTGCCATTTGATGAACCGTAGGCCCTAACACAGAGTGGAGGCCTGAATCCCAGCAGGGAGGAACATTAAAAGGTTATGAGCCGTAGTCTGGTTTCACAATATACGATAAGCAAGCTTGTTGATCAATTCTCGTTTCTCATTGGAAGGATAAAAATTACCGGTAGATAAGACAATAATATTAGCTTGTAACTGATTTAGTTAAGTGGAAATGTTGGGCGTAAATCCAACAAATAAATAGTAAAACTCGTATGGATAAAAATATGGTATATTGGTTTTGTAAAATGATAATGGTTAATGGTATAAGCAAACACGGCTTGGTTGGTGATCGATCGTTAACTAACTTTATAATAATTTTAATATTAAAACTAAATATTTGGATCAGCGTGAAACTGCTGACTGCGCGCGCGATTGACATCAATAAACTGTACTTTTTTACAGGAAAACAGTTCTCTCATAGTTCTCATAATAGGTATATTATTGTTTTTATTTATTCTTTCTCTGATAAACGAATAATATTATGTGGGTATGTAGAGATTGATTCATTTATCTGTGAGGGCAGCCGAGTATATGAAAGCTTGTCGATGTCCAATTTTCCTTCGAGAGACACATCTTCCCTATCACACATGCACACTTCAACGTGACACAATGTCCGTATCTCCGTACATATAAACGCGCCTGTTAGAATCATGAATGGAACTCTATATAAAAATAATGATATCTACCAAGATAGCAAGCTTTGAATGTCAAAGTCCATTGCATGTGGTGTGTAAGAGAAAGGTTTTATGAGTAAAAGCATAGAAAGACAATACTAGGTATTTATTTAAATAAGGCTTGTCAATTAATTCATATTGAGAAGGCTCAGTGAGCTTACCACCCGTTCGCTAGACTAGTTCTCGTGGGGAAGAAAGGCAATAAATCCCACGGAAGCTTATCATAGTATTTATCGATACCTTCTACAACCACATAAAGTATTTACAATATTATAGAATCAAAATAACAAGGATAAGGCAAAGAACATAGACTAGTCCTTAAATCAATTTCACATATTAGGAATAAAGGCTATAATATGATGTAGATACAGTTTCAACACAACCAATAGCAATAATAAAGTTATAATATCAAATAACTTACGTTAGTCTTGTGTAGTCAATCTTACATCAAATATTATAAAAAGTATAGTTTTACATAACAATATCTGGTCTGTACTGGCTTGTAGTTCACAAAAAAATAAGTCAGCATTTCAATTGCACAATATTTTATACTATCGGGTCAATCTGTGCCTCAATACGTCCAATATGAGAAAATGGCGCGGTATCCCGCCATTAGGTAGGTACTTAGACATTTGTCGGTAGGTGCTTAATAAACATGACATGTATGTATTATGTAGCAAACCATTGTGACTTGAAAAATAAAAATTCATGATTTAATGACGTCACACTTATTTCAAATTCTAACACGCCCATACTTGGAGACAACCAAAAAACTGATGTTTTTTTAAGATAATTTCTTACGAAAAGATTTTCCTAAAATTAACCACGTTCCTTGAGCAGAGGCAGTCGAGTTTCTTTTTTATTTTAATAATTAATAAGATAAGTTTTCCCAAGAGTTTCCTTAATGGGACCAAGGAAACAACAAAACTAGCTATTCTAGGAAATTTTTCAAGGTTGATCTCGATTAAAGACCGCAAACAGAGAGAGTTCCATAGAATTTGTTTATTCTGTAATAGAGTTTTAGGGACCTTTAGATTCTTCAAGATCCGCAGAGACACACAGCAGCGACAGCTGACAGATTTCATGCTAATTTCTAAAATCTCATTTTAAATCAAGATTTGTGAGTAGGTACGAAATTTGTCCTAGAATTCGGTTCTTCAATTAGAAATGGAACAAACGTGAAGTATTCGGCATTTAACTGTACTAGTACCTACCTTAAAGCTCCTAGGGTTTGGAAGAACAGGTTTTAGTGGTCATAAAAAAGGCTGGCAGGCAAAAAGTATTCTATATTTGAAATCGAGTGGAGTCTTGTTAGCCAGGACTTTTCATGCAATGTAACTTGTGTGTGAAAATATACTTAACTTCTTGCAAAGATACCTGTGACTATGTATGGCTTCAATTGTATTATTTCCTAGTACTTGGACAAAATGAAACTGTTTTTTTCATGGTAGGTAAGCACAATTATTTCGTTTTCATCTTTGGTAAACTTATTGAATATGAATGATTGTGCTGTCTAACAATTTCATGTTCATTTTGTTATGCCAACAGTTGGATCAAAATACTCTCTTCGATATTTTTACATCGATCCGAACGTAGACCCTAATACGATCGCAAGTATTTCGGACAGCTTCAGTAACCCGGATCACACTATCGGAAAAGCAAATCAGAAAAAAGGGCTTGGTCGAAATAATGGAAAAAAAAATCTCTTTGCAACGCGCGAAAAATAGGCCAATGTTTTGACGGGACGATTTTATTAAAAAAGTAACTTGACGTTTCGCTTTTTCTGGAAACATTTTCGCCCCCTCTGATATATCTGTTCAGAAAGGATAAATAATAAATTGCACTAGATATGATTGCTAGCAAATCGATCTTACCTAAATCAAAATTCTGGTCACGAGGGGAATTGATTCCTTGCTTCCTTCTAGATATTTCCAGAACGCATTGGTTCATTTGATGAATTGTTTCAATATTTTGTTATTGACAACTTGTAACCTAAGCTGTGGACTATCTCACAGGATTTGTGCATTTTTATGGGATACACATTTGCCTGGAACACTCGACGATAGTCTAGTACAGGGGAAGTGTATAGTCATGTACGTTAGCTTTCACACGTACCGGCCGGCGTACATGGCTATAAATTCACCACCGGTTATCCGGCACCGGCTACCCGGCGGTGAAGTGTATAGCCATGTACGTTATCTTTCACATGTACCGGTGTACATGGCTATACATTCGCCACCGGGTACCCGGCACCGGCTACCCGGCAACCGGGCGTGTGAAAAGGCACTGAACGGACCGCGAGTGTCTTTTCACACGCCACGGTTGCAGGGTAACCGGGGGCGAAGTGTATGACCATGAACGTTAGCTTTCACACGTACTGGCGTACAGGGCTTTACATTAGCCACCGGGTACCCGGCACCGGCTACCCGGCAACCGGGCCGTGTGAAAAGGCACACAGTCATAATATTTTATAAAAACGGACCCCAAATGAAAGTAATCGCTGACCCTTGGTGTAGTCAATTGAAAGAATTTTCGTAATAGCCTCAGTATTATCAGAAATTACCTTTCACAAACATAATTATGTATTTTAAAACAAACAATTTCACATTTTTTTTCCTGTTTTTGTTCTTTATTTTCCTCTCTACCTATTTCATTTCTTTATGTATTGTTATATTTTGGCGTACAAAAACGTATGTATATATAATAGTTTACTTAGATTATTGCCCGCATAATATTACTTTACAAATTTTGATCTAAAAATCCCTTTCTTTTAGACACGGGAAACTTAATAAACTCAGCACCTCCAGACAAAATGTATACCTTAAAAAATAAACCTATCTCACAAAAGACCCTTGAAGGCAAAGATTATCCCTTTAAACCTAGTTATCCTTAAGATAAGCCCAGAAATCCTGTGAGTCAGTAAATAAACAGTGTGATAACTTATATAGAGGATAAGATGCTAACATAGCGAGGAGAGGGCTCATCGTGACGTCATCAAACTTTATCTCGGGGGATGGCAAGCGGTGGATGGAGGCTACACGTTGCAGGTATGATGCCTTGGGGGTAGAGGGTGGACGGGATGTGAATTGATTGTGACTTGAATGCGTTGGTAGTTTCATTGGGGAAAATGTGCATAGGTTGAAATGAATTGTCTTTGGAAATATATATTATCACCAGACTTGATCAGACTGGGTAGATACGATTGTATATTCTTATGACTTCAGTCAGTAGCTTTTTCATATGGAGTAACTATATACCATAATATCACGCCAGCATCCCCCATTCCTTTTTCAATCCACAGTGCGAATTGCTCTGGATTTAGAGCCGTACATAAATATCGAGACTACCAAAGTTCTCACAAGTCTCTTCTTTGTGATGTTACAAATCTTTCTGTCTTTTCATATTCCTCGTCTGTCATACCATGGCAGCTTTGGCCATCTTTGTACTCCTTCTAATTTCCCTATCCCATCCTCCCTGATCATGACTCCCAGATCAGCAAGCTCTCCCATGAGTACGGTTAGTCCATCTCGATCTATGGTTTTGGTGACTTTGGTTTTTGAGGTGTTGATCGGCACCTATTAATAGTTGTAGTTAATTCTATGAAGATTCGGAATGGTATAAGATGATGTAGGTAAGCATCACACTTAGGTACGTGAAAGATTCTCTTGACTTCTGTTAGAAGCTTTTTCATGAAGATGCATAGTGACTAATTCTAAATTTCATTGCAATCTGTGTACCGTAGATGTAAAGCTGCGCTGTGTAGCGTTGCAAAGTTGCCAGTACTTTTTGCACTCCAAAACTGTTTCTAACTCACCAAGTTCTTATGGCATTTTCTAGCAGTAGAATGTGCAGTTGTATACCAGTTTCACTTCTTTATCGAGCACTCCAAAACTGTTTCTAACTCACCAAGTTCTTATGGCATTTTCTAGCAGTAGAATGTGCAGTTGTATACCAGTTTCACTTCTTTATCGAGCAACTTACAACTCGATATAATAAAGCAGTACAAACTCCAAAAAATTATCACCCATCAAATTTTCAAGCTAATATTATACTGATTTAATTGATCCGACATTTGACCTAACATTTGAGCAAACTGCCTCGTCTACAAGGAGTATCATACGCTATAGTCAAAACTGCTGGTTCAGTAGGATGGAACCATTACTTAGTTACAACGCGTTTTCTATTTTAAAAGAGTCAGGTATTACCTACAAAACTAAAACTAAACCTTTTAATGTTTTTAAAAGGTTTACAAAAAAACCTATCAACTTAATAGGCTCCCATGAAAAAACCAGTAATTTTAACGTAGTTTTAACTGGTTAAAATTAGTTATAACTATTTTTTATAGTCAAAAGTGGAGTTGACCGTGACACATATACTTAGTTCCAACGTTTGACCCATCATTTGATCTGACTCCCTCGTGTCGGTCACATCTTGCGCTGTAGTCTGTCATGGCAGTGCTCAGTGCCGTTTATTCATTATTCACTTCGTCGACGTTCCGTTAAACGCGTTACTCGTTTGCGACGCTACCGTTTGACTGGCACCACTCAATAGGTTAGGCAAAAGGGTTAATTGGTGTTATTGAGATGGTCGATGCCAGTAAATTAAGAATTTAGCCAACTTTGGATAAAACCAAAGCATTATGTTCTTTTTAAGCTGCCCTTGCCAAATTGGTTCTACGTATGAATGTATGATATGATATTCCGTTCGATGTGGCGATATTTAGGGGAGGCGTAAGTCCAGCAGTGAACTTCTTTCGGCTGATATTATGATAAGAGGTCCTCGGTCCTGATTATTATACAACAGACTACATATTATAAGTTAAGTTACTTTTGTGTTTTAAATTTATTACAATACCTCTGTAATTCGATAGCATGTCTTACGACTACACTCTGATTTTTAATTTCGTAGACTAAACTGACATTTAGGGGGTTGTCACTTTATCGTTACATAAAAATAGTGTCGTATCCTGACTACCTTGAGTGATCGAAAGTTGATCAAAATCGAAGTAGATCGAAAACTATTTCGTGTCAAAAAAAAATACAACTGTTAAAAAACTAGTGGCCCTTATTTAGTTTCTACGCATTTATGTTAGACTTCATTTTATCGATCGCATTTATTTTATTGTTGATTTCATAATTAACACAATAAAAATGTATGTACTATATGTATGAATACTGTTTTATTTAAATATATTACGTTTATATTCATAAAACGTATATTTACACCAATTAGTAAAATTAAATTGAGGATTCATGACACATAGATTCGATAAATCGTTGATTGAGATCTTATGATTGAGCTTTACCTACATCTCTATGCTTACTCTTGCAACATTAATAAAAAGTAAGGTCTTTGGCGGCTGTCAATTTAGTGTACGAAATTAAAAAATCACAGTATAGAAGCTCACAGAAAACCTCAAAACACTAAGATGTGTTTTCGAGTTATGATCTCGTTTTTACCTTCATAATGGTACTTTGATATATCTATTCCCAGAATATTTCGGCGTCAATCCGAGATCACGTACCTATATTCCGTTCTATCAGTAGCTTGGTTAATTCTATTCATTAATATAAGAGTTAAAAAAGATACTTCTGCATTTATTTTTTCTCCATTTAGTAGAAGCACGTTCCGTGTCACGCTACCAACTTATTGCATCCTGACGTCAGATGTCATTGAGAAAAATGGCCACAGCTGGGCAAGATATTGCGGAAGTAAGTGACACCAGCTTCTGCATGCAGATAAGGGTAGTTTGTTTAGTTTGCTTTAAACCGACTTCAGATAAGACAGAAGTTTTTTAATCGACTGTAAGGATATTTTTACCCGACTACCGAATGAGAGTAATATGTGTATCAGTTTTTGTATGATTGTACCTATGTGGCGTTATAGAGACCAAAGGCGTGGGCCGATTTTGATGATTCTTATGAAAATCAATTCGTATTAACCTTAAGAGTGTCACTAAAAAGATGACAGTAATCAAAGTACACCACAACGACCAACAGCCTCCAAAAAACAAACAGTCACAGGGTACATAAGGTTTTGGTCAGTCAGCTCGTGATATTCACGAGCTGACTGACCAAAACCTTATGTACCGTATCCTCCGACTGCATAGCGTGATTTTTTTCTTGTTTACACCTTTTTAGTTAGCTTCTTAAGCAGTCGGGTTTTATACTTTTTATATTTACCTTTTTTGTTTTCACAAAAAAAAGGTTAGAAAGGAAATTGTAATTTTCAGGCTTTTTAAAAAAATGGAGGCTTAATTTCAAATTAAATATTTAAAAAAAACAGTGGTCAATTCCTATTTTAAAGATATGCAGAAAGTAAAAACTTAACATTTTAATATACCTAGAAAAGCTTATTTTTAAATTTTCAATTTAAGAACTTACGAAAAAAAGAAAAACAATACTTTTGTAACTATTCATGTTTGTTAAAGTAACCACTTCATTAATTATATTAAACAAATACAGCTTACCGTTAATTCCGATTGCCACTACAGTATTCTACTGAAGCGAGACGAGCTATATCGGCAACCCAGTGTGAATTGAGCCTAATTGTAATACAATACGCTGCTGCTACGGACGGATTCAAGGAATGGAACAGGCCACAGAGCATGGAATTGTCGCACTGAGTTGAAATACACACGCAGCTAACAAATGTTTTACTGTCTGGATTTCCCATAGTTATATTTGTAACATTATTCGAATCCCGTTGATAGATTGTCACTTCTTGCCTCAGGTCCACTCAGCTCTGTGTGTTTCTTTCTTCAGAGACCATATCAGACATTACCCATGTTTCTCATATAACCTGACCACTTCTTCGATTATATGGACTTTAAAAGAGACAGACCTCTGAGTTTATTCCATCTTGTTTAAATTAACAAAAAATATACGTGTAAAAGTGTTATTTTCAAGCAATTTACAAAATAAATATTATTCATAATTGGTAGCGTCGGTATCTGTCAGCTAAAATCAAGATTTCAAACTGAGAAAATCTTTTACAATAAATAATTGTATAAAATCTAATGACATAGATTTTTTCTATAACCTCCTAGCTTTACCAAGGTTACTGAAATAACCCGAAGAATTGCCAAACATAAGTGGCAGTGGGCTGGGCACATTGCTCACAGAACAGATGTCCGATGGGGTCGAAAAGTTTTGGAGTGTCGACCGCTAACCGGAAGACGTTGGAAGGCTTCCCACTAGATGGACCGATGACCTGGTGAAAGTGGCGGGGATCCGCTGGATGCGGGACTCACGGACCCGGTCAATGTGGCGAAGCTTGTGGAAGGCCTATGTCCAGCAGTGGACTACTTTCGGCTGATACGATGATGATGATGGGTAACGTTAGCGATTAGAAGGTAAACCGACCGCAACATAGTTGGAAAAAGGCTGATTGATAAATTGGACGAAAAGTATAATGATTGTTAATTGGACGGAAGGTGGAATGATTGTTAATGAGAACGTTGATTGCGCAACTTCTGTCACGGACCGCTTTCGTCCGTTAGTTTCAAAGAATGCGTCACTGTTTGAGTTAACGGTGACACGCTCGGTAGGTATAATCCCCGGCACATAAGTTGGCAAGAGTCGTTAGATGCGCAGAAGTCGTTTTCTAGGTATCTTTGGTAGTGAAGCGGGGCGCGGGAAACGTTTAGAACCATTCCGAGCACGCGATTGGTTGATCAGTTGACATAAGGATCAACCGACCAATCGTGTCGTGTCCACGTTCCGTTCGCTTTATAATATGATGGTTGGTCAGTTCGCTGAATATGCGCGAACTTACCCCCACTACGCAAAAACCTTGCCAACTTACGTGTCGGGCACTACACGTACGAAAAGTGTTGACAAAGTCGCCTGTAGCAGCCACCGCCGATGCTCAAGACGTCTCCGAGCTCTGTGGAACATACCTAGACACTGTAATGCATAACAAAGCTCTGTTTAACCCACAAGGGAATTGCCCTGAAAACTCGGAAAGAAACGTGAAGTACAAGTGACATTCAACGCTAATACAGTCAAATAAAATACGAAAAGCTGTCTGTCTCGCTTCCAGTAGAGTTACAATGTGTCTACCGTGAAAAGGACAATTTTAGATGTCCCAATAGAATTGAGGCCACAAAATGTTTAAGTATTGATTAATTAATATATCCTACTCTAAGAACTAAATTGATTGTGTTTGGTTTAGCACCTATTTATTTAATTCCTACACCTTCTATCAACCTGAAGCCTTAAATCCATTCAAGTTACTTTCTTATTACTAGATACTTCAACGTCTATTTCTCTAATAAAAAAGTTTAATTTATCATCCTAACAAAACATAGACATTTCAATCAGTAAATTGACGCAAGACTTAACAGAAAACTCGCTCACATCAATTTTATTTTCCTTTATAACGAAAATAAAAAGGAATACAATATTTCAAAATATACGGAATGATGGATCGTCGGTCGTTCTCTTTGTAACCTCAAAGTTCAGATAGTTACCCTCGGACCAAGTAATGGCCTCAGAGGAAATTTCATTCCGATTTTTGCGAACATTCCCTATTCCTACACAATTTAATAACCAATGAGGGCAGAGTTCGGGGATGACGTCACAGCCTTACAATACATGGTCTTAACTAACAAGGTTTGGGCTGAAAGCAAAGACAAGCGCGGCACCCCCCAGCGAAATAAGTTATCGATAACTCGCTCTGAGAGCGGCGTAATATCGATACATTATCGATGAAGCTGGTTCGCGTACTTAGCATTAATTTGTAAATATCGGCGACGGTTTAAATTAGTTTCTTGCTCTCAATTTCAGGTATCGATTTCGAAATTTGGGGCGTGAATAATTGATTTATACGTAGAATTTACTTTTGAAAGTTATTGTTGTGTTATTAACAATGAATCTTCTTCTAAAGTTCGGAAATTCTAAACAATATTCTTTGGACGATGTTGTGTAACTTCATCTTTCAACTGAAAGTTAGCTAGTTACCGGTTCAAATATCTAGACGTAGTTAACGTCCAATCGATAGTTACATCATCGATAAACCCAACTCTGCACCGCACATCGGAGACAATTTCGAATAGATCGGCAAATCGGTCACGTTCACGATATAATAGCTTTTAATGCATGACAAGGAGTAATGAAGCGTTGAGGCAATCTCTAGCTCGTACAGCATCTTCTATTGATCATTATCCCCTTTACAAGATGGATTTACTCCAACGAAATATGCTAATGCTGTGATAAATAATCGCTTGCTTAGAATTGGAAAACGCTTTAAGTACTTTGAGCCTCTAAGACGATTTCGATAAATCGACTTCGATTAATCGCACAGAAAATCGAATAAACAAACTCGAGTGATAATTATGTCGGTTAGAGAATCTGTAATTAATGTTCTGTCTGACTGACTAAATATACGCTGACAGGGTTTAACCTACGGATTCGACTTTATTATTTTTCAACTTAAATAAAATTCCAGACGGGCTTACAGATTATCTACGGATTTAGTAAAAAGACTTTTGATTAAATTCTTTTTAAATGCAAAAAGAAATTACTAACATAAAACAAAAAAAATATTTGAATAAAAATATCATAATGCCTTTTAATGTTCCCATTGCTGGGACAGAGACATCCTCTATATGAGAAGGAATGGGCCGTAATCCACCACGCGGGCCCAGTGCAGTTTGGTGGATGTCACATGTCTTCGAATTTTTGGTTCTAGGACATGCCGGTTTCCTCACGATGTTTTCCTTCACCTTTTTGAGAGCTTGGTGATGAAATAATTTACACAAAGTCAAGCGCCTGCCTGGGTTCGCTACCACTGGGCCAGCACTGCTCTCAACATTTCGTTTAAATAAATAAAAATATCATGCGCGTTTACTAACACATTTACAAGAAAATAGCTTATCATAACGATGTTCATTTAACAAACATGACATAAGCCTAATACGAATTTATTTTATGATTTATTCTGTCCCAAGTCTCGTCGATATTGATTAAGTTGCTTGACATAAATTCTTGTTGAACGTTTCGGCAAAAAATATAAATAGCAAAAAATACGAAGCGCGACCCCTGACGAAGTTCCCACAGCACTCACCTATATGAAATATATGAAGAAAGTTTGTGATATCGAGCAAGAATTTGTAGCGCGCGCCTTTAAAACTCTCTGAAGTGATAAATTGAGAAAATATTGCTTTTCATATTAATATACAAATATATTAGTAAGGGAACATAGCTTGGGTTCACTTAATGAGGCTCTTTTATTTGTACCTAAACCTGTATGGTACAGAATATCCCATCAAAAACATAAATTTGAAAAAGATAGCCAAGTTCAATACTAATAATATGCGTGGTTTTTGACGACGCCTACAAAAGAATTGAGATCCAAATGGATGCCAAGTACTGTATCGTGAAATTAATATACAAGAACATAAAACTTTCTAAAATAATTAAAAAAACACAATTTCTTGCTTTTTCTGCAACAACAATATTTGCTACTTTAAAATATAACTTCTTAAATTTGAAAAGTCGAATTATTTACATAAAGCAGATAACTTAGGATAAATTTTAGCTCTAGATTTGACTTGGCTGGTTAGGTCGATAAAAGCGCTGTCAAGGCAAAGGCCTCGTGATTTGTGGATAGTAATAGCATATGCTAAGCAAAAAGGGAATTGTTCCCTGTGAACATATACATTACTTTATATCTGAAACTTGGTCTAGACTCGTTCTAGAATTAAGGGTCGTATTCCACTCGTTATATATTCACGTGAAGACCGTGAAATCCACATAAAGATCGGCTGTCATCAATTTTGATAGCTAATTCTTACAATACAGGCACTTAAGGTAAGTGTTCCTAATAGAATCAATTAATTGAAAAATTATAACAATATGATAAAAAAATACCAGTTTCTGATTTATTCCTATATATTCACCCAACTACTTATCTGGATGCTAAATTTGAATTTCTAGGTCATCTGAAACTGGGTTAGAGTTTTGATCTATATATAGGTCAGTCAGTTATAAAATAGACGATTTTTGGACGTTAATATCTAAATAACCGTTTGAGCCATATTCATGAAATTTTGGTTTATAGTTCATCTTAGGGATTTTAATACATAAACCAAATTTTATGTGTTTATGTTTAAACAGATTTTGAGTTATTAATATGACAAAAGTGGCTCAAAACGGTTCGTGTAATATTACACACAGCTGCTGCTTCGCCAGTTCCTTTTTGCTTGAACTTGGCTTGACACGCTGCCGCGTGTCTAGATCATTCGAGTGTGTAGATTAAGCATATCTCTCCTTGTTAAATAATGATCAAAATTGGCAGAAATAAGTTTAGTATGAACCGGTTTATGCACTTATAAAATGATAGCTTAAATACATGTCTGTAAATTATGTAGTCTGAGAATCGCTACTTTTAGTATTAAATAAGTTACGATTCGATTTCTTCTCTTCCACTTTCTTTCCTCATCTCTTCTCTATTTTGTTTCATCTGAGTTCTTCTTTTTAGGGTTTCGTACCCAAACGGGACCCTATTAATAAGACTCCAATGTCCGCCTGTCTGTCTGTCTGTCACCAGGCTGTATCTCATGAACCGTGATAGCTGAACAGTTGAAATTCATAGATGATGTATTTTTGTTGCCGCTATAAAAACAAAAAAATACTAAAAACAGAATAAAATAAATATTTAAGTGCGGCTCGCATACAGCATACATAACTTTTTTTGCCGTATTTTGCAATAATGGTACGGAAACCTTCATGCGCGAGTCCGACTCGCACTTGGCCGTTTTTTTTTTATCTATATTCCTTTGTTTTTTAGAAAGTGCTTGGGACATAGTCATCAATAAACTTGTGGTGGTCGTCCTAATCATAAATTACTTACAAGCTGTAGTTAACAGTGTTATAACTAAACTATAATATACAGCAATTAGTACAGGGCCAACAAAAACAACTCATTAGGGATTCTAATCGATACTAAAAGGGGCTAATAATGGGGAAAATTGGTACTCAGTGGCTACGTGTAAGGCTTGAAAAGGGATACAATCTAATATCTGAAATTACCTTTATGTGAAGTGTTACATGATAAGTACTTTAAAACATTTGAGGGCCGATTTTTTAATAATTAGTTTTTTATTTTGAATGAAAGATAAGGGCGGTTACACACTACACATCCGTGTCCGTGATTTCAGATCTGAGTTCAAAATGTTCTGAATTATGATAGACTAGCTTCTGTCAGCGGCTTCGCCCGCGCAATGTCGAATATTATCCCAAGGGAACATATTCCCGGGATAACATTATGTTATGTGCTATTCCAGACTACAATCTATTTCTGTGCCAAATTTCATCCATATCCGCCCAGCCGTTTGAGTGTGAAGAAGCAACCAACATACGAACACACACACACACACAAATACTTATAAACTTTCGCCTTTATAATATCAGTGTGATGTGATTATGACGAATAGAGTTCGGATGAATAAGATCCTTGCACATGTGCAGGTTACAGGGCATGCGGTACAGGGCGGAAGATGGGTCATTGTTTGCGGAGAGACACTACACTCGGCTAGGCCCCTTTTCCTAAAGACTTAAAATTTGGGTGTAGGATAGGATCACCTCTACCTTATCTTTTAAACATGCGTGTTAACTATGTTATTTTAGGGGGCGATTACAACTAGAAAACTTCTTTTTTTCATTAAAGATACATCAGATTTATAAATAATTGTGTCAAAATTTATTGGGCTTTACCAACTGTTAATTTACTCCTAAACATATGTATGTTTTCAGTTCAACTCAATGCTACTGAATATTTATATATCTGTAAACTTGTACCGTCGATACAAAACCAAGCGATTACAGCACAACGTGTAACAATTCTACATAAGAAAATCTTTCTTTTTGAACATTTAACATATGTGAATACTGTGCAATTCCAACAATATTACATACAAACGTGTCGAATTGATTACCTCTTTTTTTTAAGTCGGTAAAAGATAAATAGGTATGAGACTGACCAGCTCTACCAAAATGTCACGTGGTCAGTCCCTTACATTTATAGGGATCCGTACCCGAAGGATCCAAACGGAGCCCTTTTGCTGTCACTCACATGTTGGTCTGTCTTTCGTCTGTCACACAGGTTTTACAGCCAAACGGTTGGAGCTTCCGAAAACAAAGGAATGAGAAGCTATCAGTCAATTTTTTAACCGACTTCGCAAAAAGAAGGAGGTTTTCAATTCGACTGTATTTTTTTTTTTTTTATGTTTGTTACCTCAGAACTTTTTATTGGGCGAACCGATTTTGATGATTCTTTTTTAATTTGAAAGCGGGTGCTTGTCATGTGGTCCCATTTAATTTTCATCAAGATCTGATGAAGAACTTCGGAGAAATACATCAGAACTCTTCAATAAATGACGGCAAAGCACTCTGGATAGATCAAATCGCATGTCTGTTTATTGTTTACACCATTTCATAACATAACATCACACTGGTACGTTCTTAAGGGGTACGCAGGTGTGAACAGTTCACCCTGGTATACTCTCATTGCACTGGTTTCGTTTAAGTTTCATGTTATTGAGTTAATCTATTCTAGCTTCACTTTGGGCACTATACGCGTAGGTACCTAGCCTATAGAACTGGTCCATTATGTACCACAACTAAAAAGTGAAAAATAAAAAACTTTTTTACAAAAATTACAACCGACTTCCAAACAAAAACACTACAAAGTGAAAAATAACTTCAATTTCGGAAGTCGGTGTCAAAAAATGAAGAAACGTAAACAGGAACACCGACTTCCGAAATTGAAGTTATTTTTCACTTTGTAGTGTTTTTGTTTGGAAGTCGGTTGTAATTTTTGTAATTTACACAATTTTGTTCCCAAGAATTTTTTAACTGCCCATTGACCTATGAACTTCAAATTTGGTGATAATGTTTTTTATTACGTATATTTTACTAAAAAAATACCAATACATTGAAGAAACAGACTTTTTCTTTGAATTTCCTTAATTTTTTACTACAACCAGCTTGATTTTGCGGTTTGGTGCGGAACCGTAAATGTGCGAAGTCCGACACGCGCTTGGCCGGTTTACTTTTCGACAAACTTTATCACTGATACAATGCCATTTTGCCTAGACCATCAGGTAAAGAACATTGCTCGTGTATCAAGACCTTGATTTACGTATGCAGCAGTTTTTTAATTTTAATCTGAGCTAAGTCTACTCATGCTTGAGTTGTTTTGCCTAGCCTTATCCCACAAGCGGTTGGCACTCCTCGTCCACCTTCACCAGACGTGTCTGTGCTATTTCTTAGAGACATATATTTTCTGCTTCAGGCCATTGCTTATAACCGATATCCAAACCTAATCAGGGTTCTCTTCCACGCTTCTCTGCAATATCAGTGTCCAGGTCATCTTTACACAACTTCAATGAATAATAAATGCTCGTTTATCACCCTGATCATATTTGTATATCGTTGAGACTAGAAATGCCGATGCATTCCACCAGCTTTTGCGACAAATCTTTTACGGCTTAAGCTGTGCGGTTGTGGAATGCTTTGCCCGTGTCAATAAAGCGTGCACAATCTCTGCCCATTTTTAAAACTATGGTAAAGAATCTTTATCAATCTCTCTCTTTAATAGTTGTTTTTCTTGATTTCTATGTTTTTGTTCCATACTTGTTACTGTATATATTTGTCTATATAATATATATATACATATATATTATCTACAGTACTGTTTTTCCTTTCATTTTTAAAATCCATCCAAAGGTTGTTTTGAAAATATTGCTGTTAAGCGATAAGGCCGCCCATTTTGTCACCCAGTGTAATATTTACTTCTTCTGTACTTTCTGAAACTTATATGGTGTACATAATAACGAGTATTCTATTCTATTCTATCGTTCTAACAAAGTAAATATAGCAAACGGGTAGAACAAAAAGGCCATGTCCTCGCAACAATCTACACCTCCCCTAATCAACAAAAACAGCTGCCTTACGTCAGCGTGTGTTGTAACATGCATAAGTTCACTTCGTCGCTTCGGCGCGCCTCGGTGGGGATCGGCGGGGCTCGGGGAGACTAAAGGATTACGCCGGAGAGACGGCCAGCATCCGGCTATTAACTAATAACATTATACCCGGTCACCACACCGCTTGTCAAGCGTGGAGAATATGGCAAAATTTTCCCTATATGAGACGCCATCTTGGATGTCTGGCACTAATGTGGTTTAGTTTAATTTGCAATTAATTTGCCAATGCGTGCGTTGAAACGTTTACTTAAATAACATTATATTATATTATACATTGTATTTCCTCTCTTTACAAGTTTTCCAGGTACCTGCGAAACAAATTGACCCTCGTGGTGTTAGTTTTAATTAATTAATCAATCAACTTAGTCTTTGATTTTTTTTGTTTTGTTCATTGATTGCCTCTATGTTTCAGCACTTAAACCAAATTTTTTCCATCCACCTACACGTCATATTAATAACTTTAAAACGGGCTATTGAATTTGAGAAGCAATTTAATCTCATTTGCATAAAGGATAACCAAGGCCTTTATTAAGATATAGAAAGGCTTACCAAAGGTGGAATTCAATTCCTTTATAGTACAAAAAATATATTACCGAACAAACGAAGCATAGAAAAAAACCTTTTTTCAATCGATTTGTTTCATTTGGGATATGCTACATTTAGAACTAAAATTTAGTGATGCGATACTAGAAAAGTTTTTCGTAGTGACACAGGTAGGTACTACGAGTATTATTAAGCCCTGAATTAAATAAATTAAAAAAATTATATCCATTTATCCCTCAAGGGAGGTGACTTTTTTTTCATCGCCTTTGACCAACATCTCACCTGATGGTAAGCAATGATAAGATCGATTATAAAACACATTAGCCAAAAATTACCACACCTGATTCTAAGACCTTGGTGTCCAGGGGGAAACAGGCAACGAAGAGTTCTGCAGGAAGTTCCACTTAGCTATGTCTATGAAATTACAACAATATATCTTTATTTTTATTTTTTTTTATCCCGTAGCATTTTGTGTGTGTATGGCTGAGAAAGATTTTATAGTAATACAAATCGGGATACTATTAATAAGCCTTAACTGGTCAGTGACCGTGAGGGCCTTAAATAAATTAAGGTCATATCGTCAGTTTGAAACTCATTCATCTCTCACGGGACGTGGCTTGTTCCGAATCATCATGAATTTGGTTTGCTGAGTCAGGTAGTGACTTGCTTAACCCAAAAATACTTGTGAGTTAGTCACCTAGTTCTGAGTTTTGAAGTGATTAGGAATTTAATGAGAATTAGAAGTTCAGTCTAAGCATAAATCGATCCTGAAGGTTAGTTATTTCTAAGTATATGACGCATCGATTGTTCGGCACTGTTGTTTTCAACTATCCGCTTCAATCAGTTGAGGATTATTTTAGAAATTGAAAGATTCACGTTTACTACAGGTTATCAATGATGTGGTCCACGATCGAACTCCCTTGCCTAAAACTAACCTATTCACTCACTTAAAGATTCATAGATTATAGCTATTAGGAAACGCACAATGAAAGTATTCCCAAATTGTTTTGTGTGAATGGGTAAGGTTCGACTTAATAAAAAACTTTTACATGTGTAACTTTTTTGGTGTACATAGAAGTATACAGTATATATACTTTAATAATGTGGGTTGATGAAATAGTCTTAGCAAGAGATAACTGGTTACTTCTAACTGAATGTCAGACATACCCAGCTATCTATATAATGCGCAATAGCTGTTTTTTTGCGTTGCGAATTCGCATCGCGTCAATTCGCAGTTTTGTTTTTGGGCCGTTAAGACCGTCGCTCTACTTAGCCTGAGAGGAGAAAATAACAGTGCTCCATTTATTATAAATACGGCTAAATATTATATTATCCTCGTGTTTTTGCGTGGTAACTGAAGTAAATGTTAGATCCTTTTGGTCCATTTCTCGGAATATCTCGTTTCCACTGTAATCTAGATTGGCTCAAAACCAGCATTTTGAACATTCAGTCTGACTTTAAAACACTTTTGTTCAAATGGAGTTTTACTTCGGACTGTAATTTGTGAAATAGGAACCTACGTACGAGATTGCGAAATGTTTATTGCTTGGTTATTTTTCAAAAGAGCCAATACTTAAAGTTCGTGTAGTTTAAATTTATAAGAAATATATATTTATGATTTAAAATGAGATTAAATGTAACCTCTCACTGGTGAACTGTGGATTTACAATGGAGCAATTCGAAAATTGATAAATGTTAAAGAGAGATTTTTGAAATATATAACAACAACAAAACGCTGTAAATATAGGTAAGACCGTTTAGTATCAAAACATCAAAATATCTTGCACCATTACCAAAACAGTTGAAATAATCTTATTCCTACCAAACTACAAAATTAAACCTATCGCTCTTTAGAAGACTCTTGCCTTATAAAACTTATCGACTCTTTGCAGACCTTTCACTAGTTACCCAGTGTAGACCTATTCTGAAACTTAGGAGCCTTGATAAGGCTTGTTTTCTCTTTGTCCTGAAATTACAGAGGAGGCTAAAAGCTCTATAAATGAAAAAAAAAACAAATAAAAATAGATCCTTCATCTTAATTGACCTTTTCTTCTCCATCAATCAATTAATTGACCCGGTGCCTACGTAGCTAGATATCAGTAACACCTAATTATAGGTACCAGCCAACTCTATTTTTTGTTACAGCTTTTTTGTTCGTTAAAAATCTTTTGTAGGCAATGTACCGTTATATCATAGTTGCGCCAATGTTTTGGTAAACTTTAACTGTGCAGGTACACAGCTAAAGGGTGAAATTCCCTGCCGGAGTCTATATTATCGGATAGCTACCTATAACCAGGGGTCTTTAAGTCAAGAGTGAATACTTCTTCTTCTCATTCGTTGTCTTCATTTCTGAAGGTCGTGCCCGTCCTGAAAAGCTTTGATGGAGTCAACGACGAGCTGCTTCCAAGCCACCCTATCTTCAGCTCTTCTCATAGCAGTCGTCACATTGAGCCCCGTAATGGCCCTGACCTGGTCAGACCAGCGAGTAGGTGAACGTCCGCGTGGTCTTTTTCCATCCACCTTTCCCACTACAACCAGTTTTTCCAGGTTGTCTGGCTGTCTCCGAGCGATGTGACCAAAGTAACTCAGGACTCGTTGGTAGCAGATCGTGGAGAGTCTGGTTTTGATGTTCAACTGGTCGAGAATGGACTTATTCGTGCGCTTGGCTGTCCATGGTATACGCAACATTCTTCTCCAGCACCACATCTCAAAAGCCTCTATCTTTTTCCGATCTACCGTGCGAATTGCCCAAGATTCCGAGCCGTAAAGAAATATCGAGAATACCAAAGTTCTCACGAGTCTCTTCTTTGTGTTATTGGAGACATTTCTGTTCTGCCATATCCTCGACATCTTGCTCATAGCAGCCTTGGCCATCTGCGTACGCCTCCGAATCTCCCCGTCGCAGCCTCCCTGATCACTGATTAAGGATCCCAGGTACACAAATTCACTCACAAACTCCAGATCCACAAGTTCTCCCGTGCGTGCGATTAGTCCAGCTCGGTCGATGATCATCACTTTGGTCTTTGATCTGTTAATCGATAATCCTACCATCTCGCTTTCACGCTCAACTCTCGCAAATAGTTCCGCGAGTTCGCGCTCTGAGGATGCAAACAAAGTAGTGTCATCTGCGTACCGGAGATTGCTGATTTTGTTGCCACCTACCGCGATGCCTCCCTCCCACTCTTCTAAAGCTCTCCTCATGATGTATTCGCCATATATGTTGAAAAGAAGAGGGGACAGTATACATCCTTGCCGCACTCCTTTTTCAGGCTTAAAAAGTCCCGACACCACATTATTGACTCTAACCATCGACTCTCCATCTTCGTACAGGTTTGCAATCAATGATGTCAAGTGCGAGGGTACTCCCATTTCCTTGAGTATTCTCCACAAGCAGTCCCACCTCACATAATCAAACGCCTTGGAATAGTCTATAAAGCACAAGAGCATTGGAACATTAAACTCGCGGCTCTTCTCTATCATTTGCCTCATGTTCACAATTTGCTCTCTTGTGCCTCGACCCTTTACAAAACCAGCCTGCTCACTTGGTATTTGTCGTTGTAGGTAAGATTGGAGCCGTCCGTTAATTATGTAGAGCATTATCTTGCTAGCGTGGGATATGAGTGCGACCGTCCGGTAGTGCCCGCAATTCCTTGTTGACCCTTTCCTGTGCAGTGGTATCAAGAGAGACTCCTTCCAGTTCTTAGGCCATTTACCCGTTCTCCATAGCTGGTTACATAAATCCCGTAAAAGCCTAACACCTCTGTCTCCAAGACTTTTCAGCTCTTCGGCGAAGATGCTGTCTCCTCCAGCTGATTTATTAGGCTTCAGCTTTTTCAGCGCACTTTCCACTTCAGATTCTAGGATCTCTGGCTCTAAGAAAAGGTTCTCAAACTGGGTTACCGGCTCATCAGATCTCCCCGTATCCTTATATAGGCTCTCGCAGTACAATCGCCATCTCTCCGTGACCTGGTCTATTTCCGTCAGTAAGGTCCCCTGTTCATTTTCAATAGCCCAGGTCTTAGGCCTGAACTCTCGGGTAATACTCTTCAATTTCAGAAATAGATCTCTTGTATGCAGAGACTGCGCGTGTTCCTCGATATCCAGACATACTGAGTTTAGATATTGGTTGTAATCCCTGCGGCACAAACGCTGAACCCTTGCTGATAGGAGCTGATATTGAGCTCGGTCAGTGTCGTCTCTGGCTGTCAGTAGGTGTTTCCTCTCCTTGATCGCCGTCCATGTGTCGTCAGTAATCCACGTCTTCTTTGGACGATCAGTGTCCTGACTTTTGACTTCTGACCGAGATTGGAGAATCATCTGTTTTACTCTAGTCCAGTTGGTGTCTACGTCAGCACTGGGATCCACCTCAAAATTTGCGGCTTTACTACTGAAATTTTCTTTAAAAGCGGAGAGTGTCGCCTGGGAGGGTCGATTTTGCTGCTTAACTGTGGTTCTCGGTAACTTCTTCAGTTTGATGGTCACTTCTGCCACCAAAAGCTTGTGATCACTTCCGCAGTCGGCACCAGGGTATGTCTTGGTGTTGGTTATGCAGGATCTCCATCGCTTTGCGACTGCAATATAGTCGATCTGATTTCTGAAGCGATCTCCTGGCATCACCCAAGTGTAGAGACGTCTTGGGTGGTTCTGGAAACAGGTGTTCATGATAGTTAGAGAATTCTCCGCGCAAAATTGCAGCCACATCTCACCTCTATCATTCCTATCTCCAAGACCATACTTTCCTACTACTTCTCTTAGGTGGTCCTCCCGATTTGTTGAACCGATCTTTGCGTTCAGGTCTCCCATCAAAAGAGTAATGTCTCTTCTGGGGCAGCTTTTAATAGTGTCCTCTAGCTGTCTATAAAAACCCTCGATCTCTGTTTCAGATGACTGAGAAGTCGGTGCATAAACTACTACCAGGTTCATGCGACATGGTTTTGTGTTTATTCGCATAGTCATTATCCGGTCACTTACTGGATTGTATCCGAGGACAGATTTGTTGATAAGTGGAGACACACTGACGCCCACTCCATTTTTACTTGCGCTCTCTGGTCCGGAAAAGTAAATGGTATGTCCAGAAGCGGTGGCATAGAAACCTGAGCCTCTCATGTGGGTTTCTGTAATCCCTAGAATATCCAGGTGGTAATACTTTTGCTCACTGCCTATGATCTCCACTTTCCCGGGTTGAAGCATGCCCCGGACATTCCATGTCCCAATCCTAATCCTCTTCCGCAGTTGTGGGCGGTTAGTTCGGGAAGATGCGTTGTTGTCACCAGTAGCATCCTGTACGCACTGAGCCTGATGAGTCACTACAGTGGAACCAGTAGCATACTTCACACCATGCGACCTGGAATCGACATGGCGCCGGGTGGTAGCCGGTTCGCATGCCATCGCTCTCTCTTTATAAGACATTTTCAGACAGGTTTCTTGGGAATATAATGCAGTGGTTTCCCATTGCCTTCTGCATCAGTCGTTTTTTGGGGCTATTTGGGCCCAAAGGCTGCTGACACCTCTTCTGCCTGGTTACCCAAGCAGGTGAGTGGTTATACCGCCACAGCTCGGTCGCCATTGCCTCGTTTGTTATCTAGCAGGGAGCACCACGACAGCTGGAAGGCTGTCGTCCCTGGTTGCTTGTATGTACAAACTTCCAGAGCGTGCAGGTGAGGTTGACTGGGGCTGACTAGATGTTATTGTCATTCTGCCGTATCTCCCCAATACTGTCAAGAGTGAATACTATCAAGAGTGAATAATATCATCTTGGCGAACGTATCCGGCTCCACATATCGCCTACCATCAATTTAGATAGTTATCAAATATAAGCACGCCTATAATTATCATCATCATCATTTCAACTGAATGACGTCCACTGCTGGACAAAGGCCTCCCCCAAGCATCACCACATTGACCAATCCCGTGCGTCTCACATCCAGCACCTTCCCGCAACCTTAACCAGGTCATCGGTCAACCTAGTGGGAGGCCTTTCAACGCATCGTCTTACTGTTCGCAGTTGCCATTTCAGAACTTTTCGGTCCCATCGGCCATCCGTTCTGCGAGCAATGTGCCTTGCCCACTGCCATTTAAATTCGAAATTCTTTGGGCTATGTCGGTAACTTTGTTTCTCCTGCAGATCCTCAATTCTGATTCGATCACGCAAGCAAAATCCGATCATAGCCCTCTCCATTGCCCTTTGTGTGACATTAAGCTTTTTGATTAGGCCCATTATGAGCGACCACGTCTCGGTCTAATAGGTGATCACTGGCAACACACACTGGTGATAGACCTTTGTCTTGTGACACTGCAGTAAATTGGACGAGAAGATACCGCACAACTGCTTGAACGCCGCCCAGCCGAGTTCGACCTACCCAACTGGACCGTTTGTCCCAAGTAGACATAATCGTCTACAACTTCGAGCAGAGTCTCCGATCTTGATAGGACCCACTCTTATTCACCCTGCTACATGGGCATTCACCATGACCTTGGTTTTGTCCATGTTCATTTTAAGACCCACTCTTTCGGAAGCTCTACTGAGGTCATCGATCATTGTACTGAGGCTCTCCATGGTCACAGCCTCATGGCTGTGACATAGTGGTCATCCACTATGTCGTCGGCAAACCAAAGGTGAGTGACGTACTTGCCATTAAAGTTGATGCTTATAAGCCTCCACCAGTCCAGAACCTTGAAGACATCCTCCAGCGCAGCAGTGCACAGTTTCGGAGAAATGACGTCTCCCTGTCTCACACCGCGCTGAAACAGGATTGGTTGCGAGGTTGGTTGCTGAAGACGTTTTTGTACAAATGGTTAAAACCTCAAAGTACCGGTAGTCGATCTGGCACTGTTGGAGAGACTGCAGTACAGCCCAAGTCTCGATCGAATCGAAGACTTTCTCGTGTCCACAAACGCTAAACAGAGAGGCAAGTTATGCTCTTCGGTCTTCTGTATAACCTGCCGCAACACATGTATGTGGTCTACGGTGCTTCAGTTTCGTGAGTTGGTTTTGCCCAATAGCCAGATCCCTTGAAAACACCTTGGAGCCTTTATTTCGCTCAATCGCGTCTTTAATACGCTCGGTATTAAAGCGGTGGAGGTTTCTCTTCGAGGATTTAGAGATCTGTCTATTGAGCTGCCGGTATTTGCACGCCTCATCTGAAGACTGCAGGATCATTTCACGCATCTCCTTCATGAGCTTGAGAGTAGGATCAGAGAGCTCTTTGTTCCTATCTGTACGGCGGGTCTTGAAAAAGTTAGACCCAACAGTATGGACAGTTTCAACGAACCCGTCGCTATATTCGTCCACGGAGCTCCCTAGGCACTCGAAACAATTCTGGAGTTTGTGCTGAAAGCTCTCGAAGTTTTTGACCTGGATCTGTGCTGCACGGAGCGTGGGCTTCATCAGTCGAGACCATTCAAGCTTAATATTATAAGTGTTCAATGTGCCTCCCGGTTTTCACCGAATTGATCACAGAGAGATCATTGAACATTTGTTTCTTGGTTAATATGATGAAGTCGATCTCATTTTTATTGCACCATCGGGGCTCTGCCAGGTCCACTTATAGTTCATCATATAGAAGCCCTCGTTCTCCATAAAACTGAACAGTAGGTGATCCCGGTGGTTCCATCGTCCAACTCCAAATCACCCTACTTGCAACTCACATCGTCTCGTTTGCCCAGTTTCGCGTTGAAGTCGGTGAAGTGAGTTTTGAAACCATGCATGGTCTAAATATCCTCATACATGGTCTCCACCTCGTCGTCGGGGTGTGCCGTGGTCGGGGCGTAGACCTGTACGACCTTCAGCGAATATCTCGAGGATATTCTGAGTATAAGGTACGCCACCCTGGTCAACACACTCTCGATCACGTTATTCACAAGGGACTTGTGGAAGATAAACCCGACACCACCCTGGGACTGCCGGTCACCCTATCGGAAATAGAGCAAGTTACCGAATTTGAGGGTTATCGAGTCCTCCCCCTCTCTTCGGACTTCAGGTAACCTAATAATACTCCATCGTAGCCTACTCAATTCCTCTTCGAGTTCGGTGATCTTCTCGTCGGTCCGAAGTGTGCGCGTATTGTACGTTGTCGTCGGTGTTTGTTGGGGTAGCCGGATCTCGTCCGGAGATTCTTAGAACCCCTTGCCATGCCGTAACCTCGACCGCTAACGTAGTCGAGGGTAGGCAGGCTGCCGGGCACTAGGAGCCATCTTTTATTTATGCTATTCATGGACTTTGCCATAATCGCCACGCTTGGCAGGCGGTTTGGTGATCGCAGTATGGTTGTTATAAATGCTCAGAGGATGCTGCTGCCCATTCTTTGGTTTGTCCCTTAGTCGCCTCTTACAACACCCACGCGAAGACATGGGATGGTGAAATTATTTACGTCCGACACCATACGGTACCTATAATAATAAAAAAATAAATCTGTAAGTTATGGATAAAAATATCACGTAACTCCTGAAAATAAACCTAATTCGACATTTCCACCTATTTTATGTGAAGGTGCCATATTATTTACGTGGAACAAGGTAAGTTGATACGGGTTGCGCGGTTGCTCAAAGCGACAGCTTGACGTTTGCCACGTTCGGTAACCACCCGGGAGCGATTACGTGTCTCCCTACATAACCGTTTATTTTATAAACGCTTTATTCTTTATCTTCTGGGAATCAGCCGTTCGGGCTGTTCGGGTTAATATTAACGATAATTACTTGGCAGGAATTATGCTTAACTGTTACCGTTATTATCTGGGGTAAGGTCCCGTGGTCGAGATATCGATGGAAATCGTTTTTATACGTGGAAGCAATTTCTTTATGGTGAATTAAACTGGGAATTTGACACTCTAGCGTTGCCACATGCTTAAACCTTAACTCACTCACCTACAATGAGATATTGTCCAAGAAAAACGCTTTTATCTACATCCTTAGGGTTAAGAAACAAATGTCTTTCTACCAGCGATAGCTACGGTCGCAATGTCAGAATGTAATAAATTTACCACGTGACGTTTCGGTAGTGTAAGTGCATCCCATACAGTCCTAGTGACAATCTTTATCGGTGATTTAATCATCATCATCAACATCCTCTGTGAGAGGGAGTGGGCCGTAATTCACCACGCGGGCCCAGTACGGGTTGGTGAATGTCACATGTCGCCGAATTTTTGGTTCTAGGATATGCCGGTATCCTCACGATGTTTTCCTTTACCTTTTTGGGAGCAGTGGTGATGAAATTATTTCATCGTTGATTAAATGCGTTTTTTGAGCTTCTAAGGCTATAGACAAGTGACATTCTATTAACGAAAGCGTCGCGATGTGTATAGGAAAAAATTCAAACGTATGGGATTGCCAAGCGCTATCAAAGTCTCACGTGATAAAAATATATGGGATTGCCGAGCGCTATCCAAGTCTCACGTGATAAAAATATATGGGATTGCCGAGCGCTATCGAAGTCTCACGTGATAAAAATATATGCGATTGCCAAGCGCTATCGAAGTCTCATGGGATAAAAATGTATGGGATTGCCGAGCGCTATCGAAGTCTCACGTGATAAAAATGTAAGGGATTGCCAAGCGCTATCGAAGTTATTTCGACAGTCACTGATAGAATAACACTTTGTATAGAGCCTCTCTCTTGGCCGTCAGCCACATTACCACTACTAGTTCATATTTAAACTACTATAAAATCTTATAAAGTTACTACTGGTACTAAAGCCAAGTCTCGAGCTACACGAAAATTGCTTAAACCGCGGCAAAAAGATTAGCCCTCACCACTAAAAGTGTTAATCAAGGAAGGATTTCATGAATATTATGTTTGCTAAGTCGTGGCCAAACTGTGAGGTTTAGGAGTTACGTAACACCTGTAACCGTATTAAGAAGAAATGCGGTCGCAGACATCCGACTTAATTATCCTAAGTAAAAAGCCGTAATTCGAGGTTTGGCTGTCGCCTGTTTTCCTCTCCAATATTGGACCAATTTAAAAGATATTTTATGAACTGGAAAAGAAAGATATATACTATGCCTCTATGTTTTCTTTTTTGATAAAACATTATCTTTAGAAGCAACCCCTGAAAAATTCTCAAAAGTACGCTGTCAACAGAGGCCTATTGTACAAATTTGACAACTATATATAAAAAAATAGGGGCATATATCTTTCTTTTTCATTTGCATGCGCAGCGTACGACGCTCATCGCATGCTTCGCAATGTGTGGACGTTCGTATTCGTGGTGAGGCATGTGCTACGGCAACTCAAATCAAAGCAAAAGGTGTGCGTTACGAGCAAAAGGCATGCGTTGCGGTTTTTGGGCGCCATATTGTGGCGGCCCAATATTATTATTTTTTCATTGAAACCCATCATCGTATGCATTCGGAGGATAAATATTCGCGAGCTGGTTGACCAAAACCAGATATCAGTGAGATTGTCAAATAATATTGAACCTGTATTTTTTGGTTTATCGAATAAATAAAAATTGACAAAGATATAGCGCATCAAAGTGCAGGAGTGGGGGCTTGTGACGACCCTTCGTCAGTATAAAGTGTAGCACACCGTGACGTCACGCGATATTTCAACGCATTGTATTGCCGTAATTTTTAGTTTACGTGGCAAAAGAAAAATACGTGTCCAATATTTTTTGGTTATCTAACTGACGGACTAAATAGATTTTGTAAACTACCCTATTTCATTGATATTTTTTGTAAACTACCCTATTGTCGAACCTGCTTAAAAAAATTCACAAGAATAGGTTGAGAAATGCGAGTTGTAAAGGAGATCAGCCAGACATCCACCAGACAT
Organism: Orthosia gracilis; assembly: GCA_947562075.1. Taxonomy (NCBI): domain Eukaryota; kingdom Metazoa; phylum Arthropoda; class Insecta; order Lepidoptera; family Noctuidae; genus Orthosia; species Orthosia gracilis. The sequence goes on along the minus strand of OX387265.1, from coordinate 41,095,102 downwards.
CCATACATTCGAAAACATCTTTGTCCAATCTGAAACGGAGACGCATCGCGCTCGTTCAGTCAATAATTATAGAAAGAACGGGCCGCTAAATGGAATTATCCATTAGAAAATCACCTGGCAATAGTTACTATTCTGTAAAAACAGCTCGCCATTCTAACTTAACGACAGCTAAGTTAGAATGGCGATGACAGCTCGACATTCTAACTAAAATGATATGTCAATCCGTATTCTAAAGGTGAAATGATAGTTCATTTTACCTAAGTTTTCACGATAAGATTTATGTGTTCTTTTTACAGAATAGCACTGCTGAATAGTGAAGTCGTGTATCCGGGAGGATGTTATTTATATAAACTAGCTTCCATCCGCAGCTTCGTCCACGTGTAAAGTGTTTTATTATCCAACGGGTATTTTACGCGAAGATGAAAAGTATCCTTTAGCCCTAATATTAGGTTTTGGTATATCCATATGGCAAGTTTCATCAAATCAGTTCAGTCGTTTAGGCCAAGAATTTTGTCCGGTTTCCGAAACCGAAAAAAAATCGAACCTGTATCCCCAATGTACATAGGGAATTGTTTCTTTCGGTTTTGTTCTACCTTTAACAACAACTAAACGGGCATAGGCAACAAAAGTTCGTAAATAGGAATTAAACGGTTATGAACGGTTTTTGTCACTTCTTCATTGCGCAACCATGCTGAAGTAAAAAAACCATTCAACTTTAGGCGCACGCCCCACCTAAACCGGTTAATTAAGGTTTTCAATAACGCTCTTTTAATGTTTAGTCTCCGAACAATATCACACGAATATTACAAAGGCGAAAGTTTGGAAGTGTGTGTCTGTGTGTGTATGTTTATTATCTTCACTCTCAAACGGCTGGACGGATCTGGATGAAATTTGGCACAGAGATAGATTTTAGTTTGGAATAGGACAGAGGATACTTTTAATTCCGGTTTTATGTTCCCTTGGTATTTAGGTATTTTTAACATTCACGCGGGCAAAACCGCTGGCAGAAGCTAGTAAACTATAAAAGCGATTACAAGTGTAATAACCGGTTATTTGGAAACCGGTTTCAAACCTTGGTTTAAGCTTTAAAGCGTCACAAACATACGAACAAAAGTCACATTCGCATTTATAATACTTATTACAATTAGATTATACCGAATTCACCCATGATAACTAGGTATCTAAGGTAGCTGTTTTTTAACCTCAATCTCCATCAACAAATTACTATGCACTTTCACCCTCTCCTTGATCACGCAAACAGCAAGCAAAGCAGTCAACCTATTTCTCATATTCTGAATTAACATAGAATGAGCGGAGCATGTAGCGCAGTTGCTAATTTGCGAACGTGTTGATTAGATACTGTGCTCATTCCGTTCACTCGGCAGTGTTACAAGTCTGAACCTAGCTGTGTTTGGAACAAATCAAATTACCTAGAGATATAAGGCTAGGATTAAACAAATAGTACCTCCTATCTTTTCAAGATCGTGTTGTTATAGAAAGATAGAAAAAGTGTTTAATTGTCACAAAACGACATACAATATAAATACATGCTCTGGCTAAACCCTTAACAGTAGTATTACTAGTACTTAAATTAAGCTAGTAAAGACGAGAAATAAATAAAACAATAATAATATTTACTACCTACATTTTGTAAAAAAAAATACAAAAGAAATTGGATGAAAGAGATGCCAGGCAGATGCATGTCGTGTCGTATATTCTCGGACTCACAGGTAGAGAAGAAAAACTGGTTATTCTGGTAAAAAGACACGCTTTTTTCACTGGGGCCAGTTTTTAGGGTGGCAGTGTCTCAGCTACAAAAAACCCACAGCTGAACATAAGTAGGTATTCACAAAGACTGATTAATTGCTAGATAATTATACTACAAACAATTGTACGTGATATTTCGGTAGCGCATGACCATCTTATGTTTTTGGTATTTTGAGAATCGTTACCGCTGACAGAATGTACCTGCTCCACTTTAAAGTATCCTACTCAAAATTTTAGAATAAGTACTTAAAGTCACGTCAAGTCAAGTAACCGTAACTGAAACTATCGGATATCCGAAATAAAAATCTATCCGTAACCGTAACCGAATCCGATATAATTTTTTGATATTTTCGTATTGGGGCGGAGTCTAAATGAAAAGAAATAATCAATAGTTAAAATCAATAGAAATAATAAACCAGCATGCAAGTGATGCGTGTGGCTAGTGAGTCGGTTTGGCCGGCGAGAAAAATCTATTATAACGTGTTTAAAGAAATTATAAAAGTAAAGTACAAAGACCAGTTACTAGTTTTTGTGTTTTATTTTTATAATGTCTTAAATTAAAAACTCCAATATCTGTAACCGAAAATATCTGAAACTAACGGATAATCCGAAATATTTTCATATCCGTAACCGTGTCCGAAACCGTAATAAATATAATATTATCCATATCCAAATCCTGGTCCAAAATTTCATATCCATATCATCCCTGGATACCAAGAATCCCACAACATTTTAGAATTAGGTACTAAAAGTCTTGATTTTATACATAAATCAACACGTTTACACGACACCACGAGGTTTCATTAAGAAATTGGAACCTCGCGTCGAACTCGAAAGTCATGTGATCTTAGTCTTGTTCTCGGTATACTCTTAACGTCACACAATCAGCGATCGACCTTTTGAATCGGAACTTCTAGCTGAAGTTTCGTCGACAAAGCGTATTGGAATGTTTTAGATTTCTCTTGAAGTTCACTGAGGATCTGCACTCACTGTTTTAATAATAAGGATGCTATGAACGAGTTGTGCGGTGATCCACAGTGATTAGATTTTAGATTCAGGATTATACAACAAAAAAGGATTGACTGATTTGAGGGGTTTCAAAGAGTTGTGCATATTGGGCCATACCTTTAAATGTTTTTCCTATCGAGATAGGACCTTCCCATATCGGCAACCATGAGTTTATTTATAATGCCCACGAAAATTTTCCATCTCGGCACACTTTCACCAATTATAATTATTGTAAGGTATAATCACCGGATGGATAATACAGCACACTAGCGGCCGCCGCGCGGTTTCAGCCGCGTAGTGCTCGTTCCCGTGGGAATACAGGGATAAAAAGTAGCCTATGTCATCCGAGGATAGTGTAGCTTCAAAACCGTGAAAGAATTTTTGAAATCAGTCAAGTAGTTTCGGAGTCTATAATGAACATACATACATACTTTCTTTTTTACAATATTGGACATAGGCAATGTTGGCAAATGTGGTCTATAACAATAAAAGAATAAACCAGTCAGAAATATCTGTTCCGCGGTTTGTAAACCATCACGCGATACTTTTTCAAACAACAGATTTGTTGCTTTTCCGTTACTGCTGCGGCAAGCCACAAAAAAACCAATGCATAAATCAAAACCACAAACTTTTTGTTCGTAAAGTTAAGTTCCAAAATCAAAACAGGCGAATAGTTAGTACCAACAAACAGAATACAAAAACCTGTAATGTCCACTTCAGAGAATCGTATAACGTTGCCAACTAAACAATAACCGCTGGTTTCAAGATGTAACTACAAGGAACAAAGGACTATGTAATTCCGTCGCTCAAACGTACGATCGTGCATAAGTACGACGTAGACTTGAAAGCACTATAGTGTTCTCTATGATTTCACTGGAATATTATTATAGTATTTGTAATCAAGGAAATGTAACAGCATTCGGTCGGCATTGTTTTGGTTAGGCAAACAAATGTGATATTGTTCTCGGGTTATACACTGCTATTATGGGTTAATTTTCCTCAAGTGGGTTCAACTTGAACTGTTCAGCTTGACTTACATTTACATAAAATAACATTGTTTATGACGCCCAATTTTCTCCATACTTTTGAGTTTGATATAAGTGTCCGAACAAACAGTTTATAAAATGTCGGGATGACCCAGTGGCTAAGATATCGCCTCTCGTGCTTGAGCGAGAGTTTTTTTTATTCACAATGTACATTTTAAGCGTGAACAGAGCCTTTAACCCACAGTGATACAATAATATGCTGGTATTATTATTATTGCATAAGTAAATGCTCTAACGCTTTTACCAACAATAAACCGACTGAATAAATTTTATTGGACACCAAAGTGTACCAAAATGTGTACCTTCTAGGCTCCTGTCAATACCATTTTCCTAACCTACATAGACTATCTACACACTGTTATAAGAACAGCTCCAATCCCCTATTCTGTTCACCAATTTCGAATACATCTTGTATAATAAGAGCTGTCAAGTACAAGTTCATGGTAAACGTGGTAAAACTGACAGACGAGAGTTATAAGGGAAATTGGAGCACCTTCATCATATTCAATATCTGTGAATGAAGGTATTGTTTAATACATTTGGGTGTAAGATAGGTTAAATTAGTGGAAGTAACAGTAGTAATTACGTGACGGAAAAAGGTTGGATAAGTCTAAACAAGTCACCCACTAAGTATTATTAGGTGAAGGAAATTCGGGCCAGTTTATACCGAAAATTTTGACGCATTTTGACGCACCTAAGCGTAAAAACGGATGATCGCCACTTTTCAACATTCTTAGAATATTTTTTTTTGTATGTTAATTATTCTATCTTGTATATTAATTAAAAACTGAAAAACAAGAATTATAAAACTTATAAGGGTAATTGAAATATACGTATTGTTTAATACATTCTGTCGGTGACGGCGGTAAGAAAGGTTGAATAAGTCTAGTGACTGGCCATAATTACGCAACAGAAAGTCGTACTTGTTGATGCCGAATATTATTTCGTGTTTAGACTTAAGGCGCGGTGAATAGACGACTCCGCGTAGAAATGAAAGAGAAGCGAAAAGACGCCGCGATGGCGCGACGTTTCGTTCGACTCGTTCGAGTTATTTATCATTAAATACATTAATCCTAACAAATATCTTATTCCAATCGATAAATAAAAACAACAGTTCCCTTTATTATTATATATAACATCACTGTTATTATTAATATCAAGATTTGTTTATAAATAATACAGTTACAATTGCTACAATTTCAATTTAAATGGTTATTTTATGTTTTTTTTTTATCGAGAAAATTTACCGAAAACGTGTTTTGAACACAATGGTCCACCCATAAATATGATCAAGATTAATATATATTTTTTTAGCTGCTCTAATATGTATACATTTGGCTAAAAAACTGTTTAGTGAAGCCTATTTTGACTAAGTACAGCGCCTTAAACGTAAAAAATAAAGTGTCCTGATAGTTCCCCAAAAAAACATTTACATTTTTTTCGACAGACATTTTTTTTTTTCATTTTACTTAAAACAACGTTTGGCATAAAAACGTTTTAAATATTGACCTATTATTTGTACGATCATGAAGGCCATTTTCGGTGATCTCGGTGTGATTTCGGTGATCTGATAAGCCGTGTCATTCATTTCGTTCTTTTTGCAGTTCATGACACTTCATGGTTAAAATAGGTCGAATCTGATCCAAAACCGAATCGGGTCACTCCGACTTCAAGAGTCTTTTGGCTGCTACTAGTGTATATAAAAACCGGATGCGCAAAGGGAGCGCAATCCCCGCCCGCTGTAAAAAAGCATGCCTATGTTTTGTTACAGCGGGCGGGTGTTGCTCTACCCATGCGAGCCGTAGTGGCTAAGCCGAAGCTGCGGCAGTAAGCATGGGTGTCTATCCTTTGTTACGTAAGGAGTTGCATTTACCGCCGAAGACGATGCAGGAGCAACTTTAAAGTTCAATAAAATTAAACAAAACAATACCGTTATGATCACTTTGCAAATGGTTTAGAAAATTTATTATAAAACGATATTTAGTATAAACGTGATTTTTCCAAAAGAATCTAAATATTAAATGAAAATAAAAATATATAGTTTACCCTCGCACTGGAACGCCTTGCAGCAATTACGCCAATGGAGTACAAACTTACAAATATTAACTATAAGTTCACGATGTTTTCTTTCACCGTTGTCAGCGATGTCCAAGATAAACTTCCAACGTGTGTACACATGAATTGAAAAAAATCTAATTGGTACTTGCCCGGATTTGAACCCACGACCTCAACCACGAGAGACACGGTATAAATGTATAAATGATTAAATATCATCCGAAACATTTGTAAAGAGAAGCATTTGTGAAATAGAAATCGAGTGTTTAAAAAATAAAACATTTGTGGTAAGTTGTTTGTGAAATAAATAATATACGAAACGTTGGCTGTAAATTTGTCAAGGGTGTTTTATTGAAACATTCGTGAACCAAAAATAAGTCTCAGCCGTATAAATAAAAAAAATAAGCTGATGAATAAACTCGGCTTATGTTTTAATTGGACTTATATACTTATATACTCACGGGGTCTCAGCGCTAAGAAAGAAAATTTGGGTCAAATAAATCTCACTTGATGGCGCGATATGTACCGATTTTTATTGAATTGTGTGTAAAATTTACATTTTCTGGAATTGAACATAAAAATTGTATGTTCTTGTTTAATAATCAACTCTCATAAGCACAAAATTATGGGATATTGGGCTCTTAATTCAAATTCCAAAGATTATTTGAAAGGATCATTTAAATTTGATGCCAATAAATGGCGCGGTTTTAAATTTCTGAGGCATTCCACTCGATTGTTTAAATTTGTATTGTAACATGCGTTGGTGCAAAGAATCTGTAAAAACGAGAAAAAAAATACTATAAAACAAATCGACTCTGTATTTAAAAATAAAATATTCACTATATATCGCTGTGGAACGGAACCGAACGGGTTCGATATACAAAAAAATATCAGTTTAATCAGACCAAAAACGCTAGTTACGTCGGCACGGTTTCTTTGTATGGAATGAGGCATCTGTGTACTAGTATTATATTATCTGTGACGATGTGCATTTTATCGACATGAGGCTTAAACAAGTGACATTCTATTAGCAAAAACGTAGACAAAACGACAGTTAAAAAATTCAAAACGTGGGATGGGATAGACATACGCTACCGAAATGTCACGTTCAATCTACAATCGTCCACATACATACATATACTCACGCCTTTTTCTCGTGGAGATTGGCAAAAACTATGCAGAACGCTAGCTTCTACGATTCTTACTGACTCCTTTAAATCTTCCGTCATAATATATTGTTATTGTGAATATAACGTCACTCTATTTAATATGGTGTGGCATAGCAACCGAATACAAGCCTTCAGCACTGAGTTCGCGACGTAATTTTAGACAAGAGTGTCCTTAGACCAAGAGTATTTCTAGTCTGATTCTGAAGAACAATATTAAAATTAATAAAAACCTTTTATCTGTAACTAGCTTTTGTTTGAATCATCAGTTAAGCTTGTTTCGAGCCTTGAAAACGTCTCGTTACCTTTATCTTAATTCTGGGTTAGATTTTATTCTTGTTCATTTTCTTTAATTCAATCTAGAAAAGGGATTGTTTAGTTAACTCTATAGAATAGAAAATTACGAATGATTATTGAAGCTTAAAATCTAAGTCTTATAACTTACTCCTTTTTTTTCCCGTGGCCTAGTCTACAGGAACCGTCAATTTTTTCCTGGATTATATGACATTAAGTGACATATGTGACACTAAGCGACAGTGAAGTTGTCTATCTGTGACATAATTTTATTAGTCGATCAGAACTTCCAGAGATTCGAGTCATGAACGCTTTTACTCTTTACAATATTAGTTTAGATGAAAACAGAGCGGTAACTGTAATTCTTAACGAACACATACAGTTACATTAGACAAGGTTATAACCAATAATTCAATTTAGGAATCCGAGCGTTGTTAATCTAAGACACATACGTTTTGTTTTCATGAGAAGTTTTGATCAACTTTATCGCCACATAAAAATATGTTGTGTTTATTGCCTTATACGGCTTTTGTAGCCAGCGAGAAAGTCAAGTAGATTAGTGCTCTGATGTTGCTATTAAGGCCAGGCAGGTTGCTTCTACTAAGCTAATAACTTTGCAGATTTTAATTTAATCTGTCATGCTTCCTGCAGGATACAGCATAGCACAGACAAAGCCTTATTCTTACTAATTAGAATTCGTTAAGGTCGCTGCTAACGTGACGTGTTTTTTCCGGACGAAACGGACCGATAAGTTCGTATATACAAAATGCCAAGAGACGCCATGTCGCCATCCGAGCACCCGTATCTTTCGTATACATTTTATATGAAAAGATATTTTCAAAACCTATCGCCCCGTTGCGTCTGCGTTCCGTCCGGAAGGAAAACACGTTACCTTCGTGTGCAGCGATCTTAAAACACGTTACGTGTGCAGCGACCTTTAACCTCTTTTTTGTAAGGGTTTTTCAGTTTTGTGTATGTGTGTGGATGGTTATAGCGGTTGAGGAAGACCAAAGAACATACGGAAGGATTGTGTTAAAATTATATGGTTAGAAATGCGGTGACTATTGAAATGACTGGGCGAAAAAGACATACTGCGCCGAGCTCATTAAATTAGGATGAGTGAAGGAGGATTGTGAGGTGTAAATTATTATTTTTATATCGTAACTTTTACTTTCATATCGTAATATTCGAATTATAAACTTCAAAACGAGTTTATATTGACATATAATACTTTATAAACAAAATACCGGAATTTAAAAATAGAATCTTATTGTAACATTTTTCCTCTTACAAAATAATGCTATGAAACATTTTTTTTTCTATTACGATACAGAGCAAATCCAATTCAATATCACCAAGGAGTTTCCACCAATTATTTTTTTGTAATGAAAAGCTTATGCGGAGCGCGCCGCTTTTTGATTCCAATTTTTACTTGTTTGTGGCACAGATAATATAATACTAGCATACAAAACCCGATTTAGCGCATGCGTGGTTAATGCGGTGATATGATGGGTTTAGGTGCCATTGATAAATTTTGCTGTACTGAATTTCATGAGTTTTTAATTCTTGCTTAAAAATGTCTGATATCAGTGAATGTGAAGAAAATTTGACAATTCACTGTCTGAAAGCACTTGCACGTTGCAGCCTGAGAACAAATTTGAGAATGAAATCTACTAATATTATAAAGCTGAAGAGTTTGTTTGTTTGAACGCGCTTATCTCAGGAACAACTGGTTGGAATCGAAATTCTTTTTGTGTTGGATAGTCCATTTATCGAGGAAGGTTATAGGCTATAAAACATCACGCTACGGCTAAAAGGAGTGGAACATAACTGAAAAATGTTGCAAAAACGGGAAAAATTATTCCTTTTTGAGAGCTTTCGTTGCGTGCGCTGTGTAAGTGGTTAACGTTACGCAACATTCATGTATGTTCGCTCCCGTCAACTGCCTACCCTACCCAATCTACATAAATCTACCCTACCCTACCTACATTTTTACCCTACCTACATACCTACCCTACCGTACTTACCTACCAATTTTTTTCTTGGGTAAATCCTCCGTGGAGAATTTGCACTGCTATTCAGAAAATGACGTTAAATGCATAACGCCAACTATCGAATACGGAGTTCAACAGTCCTAGTACTTCAATTGCTTGTGTGTGTGTGTTTATATATATCTTGTGATCCGATTGCGATGAATCAAAAACTATGTAGTATTTCAAGTTACGCACAATTTTTAAGTATAAAAGTTATCTACATAGTTTTCGTACATTTTACGTGATACGTGCACAACTAAACAGACAAACAGACAAAAATACTGGAAATGGGTTCTGTGGGTTATCCTTTAACAACTACGAGCATAAACTCGTTAATCGCAGCTTTAAATTCACATAAATTAAGGATTCCTTACGTGTAATTAATTGATTAATCCCAAAATCAACAAAACCGACTACCTAATTCAAGCTCTTCCACGTGAGCGGCACATTTCGCGACGCATATCGACCGACCTCATTAGCGGCTCAAATTTGAAACTAATACAACTTTATAGTATCACATGCTAATAACATTACAATATCTGAGCTCGAATACGCTTTACGTTGATATTAATTTGTTGCCAGTTGGCAATATCACCTGCTATCCTTAAGTACATATTGGTAAGACACTTCTCGTGTATATTACGAACTTAGCTCCATGTTCAACAATTTACAGGCTTTATAACATAATATAGGAAAGGATGGTTTTATGTCCTAGAATCCAGAATTACCACTGTTCTCAAAATTGCGAAGGAACACATCGTAAGAAAATGTCTTAGAACCAAAAGATTCAAAGACATGTGACATCCATAAACCCATACTGAGTCCACTAGGTGAATTGCAGTCCCTTTTCCAGAGAAGAGGTATGTGTCTTAGCAGTTGTAACATAATAGGCTGATTAAAAATTGAGCTCGAGTACGTTAGCCGCTGATATTAATTTCTTGCAAGTTGGCAACATAATCATCATCCTTAAGTAGATCTTGGGAGGGCATTTCTAGCGTATATTACGAACTTAGCCTAATGATATTGATACAGCCTTTAAGAGTTACAAATTTAGGCTGGTTTGAGTTCTAGACTCACGACTTCTCTCAAAACGATGTAGTAAAACATCGTAAGGAAACCGGGATGTCGTAGAACCAAAATATTGATGTTGTTCGATCTCGATCATTTTGAACTTTTTACAATCGTTATCCTTGATAGAATCTGCTGGCAGAAAATTCTTTTGAAATAAGCAGTACTTTTGTGCTCTTCCCTCTGTAAATTTATTTCTTTTCTAAGTCCTTTGTGTGTGCATAAATAAATAAAGAGAGGTCGAACAAAAGTCAAATCTATGGACAAAAGATTTTTTTTCTTAACACAAAACGATTTTTTTTTATGTTTAATATTGGTAAAAATATTGACACTGGTTAAAATATTTTGTTGGAAATAATGCCTTTAAAGATTCACATCAGAGTAAGTTACTTGTATCAATAAAATCATTTTTTTTGTTTTTTTAACAAATTTCATTTATGAGATTACGTAAGTACGGTACAGTAAAACGTTATTTAAGGTACCAATGAACCAATTATATGTTTTTTGTTATCTTGAGTCATAGTAGATATACAATTAAATATCACGACTGTACCTATCAAGCGGTTAGGCAGAAATGTTAAAATACTAGGTACACCCATATTTCACCTGTTATGTTTAAGATAAAGAGTGAGTTTTGTATTTGAGTGCAAGAAAATGTACATTGTATCAAAGTTTTCATAAAACTTATATATTTTCCCTTTATTTGACATCGAATAAAGAGTTTTCCATCTATCAATTTCAAAGGCGATAAGGTCCATGGAACGCTGCGAATAAAACACCGTGCTCAAATAATTTTCTTTAATCCTACTTCATTTTTTTTTCACCCCCACGTTTCTGGACAGGCGCCAAGATTCGCTAAAGGAACTATTCGTGCGATTATTGACAAGCACGGAGTTCTTTCATCCATGATATTATGGTGAAAGCTGCCGAATTTACGGAGAGTGAAAAAAAAAAGTGCAAATATTAATTTCGTTTCGGAAGTCAGTGTCTGTGGTACCTCTTGTTTTCATCGTTTTTCAACACCGACATCCGAAACGAAAGTTATTTTTGCACCTTTTTTAGTGTTTTACTTTAGAAGTCAGTATTTTTTTTAAAGTTTCCTTTCTCTCTTTTTAGTTATAGTATCACTATCACTAAAATGTGAACAAAGTCTACATAAGGTACCTAAAGGATTGACAAAATACCAATAATAACTTAATTTATACATTCGTGCTGTTTGTCCCTAAGGAGGTCGGTTGTATGTTCCATATCCTGAAAACTGCTGAACTGATTTTGATGAAACTTGCACTGTTCCCTAAGTTAAGAGATACTATTAATCCAATAAAAAAATAATGGTCACGATCCGATAAGTAATTTAGGAGAAATACGTGGACAAACATACACATACATACGAACAAAACACACATACAGTCTAGCTCTGCCCAAAACACAGCCGTTTTTTGATGAAATTCTATGAGTGATAGCTTGTAGTAAGGACTTCATTTTGCCTTTGTTTTCCCTCTCGGTCCAATGTGCGTTGGGGTCCTAGCTAACATAGCCAGCCTAGCTCTGCCCAAAAACAGCCATTTTCTGGGGTATTCATAGGTTTTGCGTAGAATATTGCTTAAAAAAAAAAGATAGCTAAAAAAAAAACCGGACTGCTTAAAAAGCGAACTAAAAAGACGTGCATGCTGTGCAGTCGGACGATACATATTCGTGAGCTGGCTGACCGAAACCAGTTGTATCCTCCGACTGCACTGCATGATTTTCTTCTTGTTTAAGTCTTTTTAGTTCTCTTTTTAAGCAGTAGGGTTTTTTGATTTTTTGAATTAAGTTTTTTTTATTTAGAACTTTTTTGTTAACATTTTTTTTTTGAATTTGTTACTTTTAAATATGTAGGTAGTATATAGTATATTTTTGAAATCCTTTATTTTGATACCCCACACGATGGATTTTGAAGAAAATATAATTGGGCCCTCACAATATGGCGTCCAAAAGCCGCCATTATTCTATTTTCAATTTTAATGTAGCCAGTGATACTCGCAAGGTTAAGACGAATCGATTGACGTAATAATCATCACAATCGGCCAACGCATTTGATCTCTAAAACGCCACATAGGAACCAACACACAAACATACTTTTAAACATAATTACCCTTCTTCGACGGTAGGGTAAAAAGGTCAAAATGTTTGGGTTTGGTCATGGGACGAATTTTGGGCCTTTCGTAAATCGTTATCACTGATATATTGTTAGTTTGTCTGAGTCTTCTTGTTATATTGGGATTCTAATGAAGTTTGAAATGCCGCCACGCCACAAAATACACACAGAGGGCAACCTCGACTGACAAGTTACTAGTTTATTAGACTCCCAAATTGATCAAAGTTTCGGTGACGTCTTCTAGTATCTGGAAGATATATTTAAAATTTCAATTTCCAATAATATTACATACATCATATTCGGATTCTAACGGTAATTGTATTTTCGCGATATCAAATCTTTAACGTCATTTTCCTTAAACGCTAAAGATAAATGTCGTGTTGCAGATGAATTGATAGCTGAAATATGCCAAAGCACACAAGAAGATTTGCTATAGCTCATACATACCTAATCTCTTTGTCGCATTTGCAGCTTTAAATACTTAATATCACAAACAACGGTTAAGAAAACATCGTAAGAAAAACTGGACTTATGAACAGATAAAATGTTTGTTTGTTTGTAGAACGTTATCTCTGGAAGTACTGCTGCCAAGTGAAAGAAAAAGAGTTTATTTACGCCTGGCAGGACGCATGCCATAAAAACAAAAAAAAAACCTTTTTAACAAAAAAATACTACCGACTTCCAAATAAGAAAACTACGAAGTCGGTGTCTTTCGTAGGTACCATTTTTATTTTCGTTATGGACACTGATATTCCATAAATAAAGTTATTTTTTTGGAAGTCGGTAGTATTTTTTGTAAAAAAAAGGTTTTAATTTTTCACTTTTTAGTTGTACCTTCCTCAAAGGTAAGTTGTTTAGTAAGTTACCTTAACGCCAGAATAGATAACCCAAATATCATGAAACTGGAATATAACCGGTGAAATGAGAGATCTGCGTACCCCTTAAGATCGTACTGGCATGATGTTATGTTATGAAATGGTATAATCAATAAACAGACATGCAATTGCAGCAATCCCGAGAGATTTGCCGTTATTTATTGCAGAGTTCTGTCGTATATCTTCGAAGTCCTTCATCAGATTTTCACCAAATTAAAATGAGACCAATTTCGAAACATACGCTTTCAAACAAAAAAAGAACTTTCAAGGTCGGTTCACAATTGACGGAGATATCGATGAACAAACACAAAAAAAAAAAAAACATGAAGTCGAACATAGAACCTCCTCCTCTTTGGTAAGTCAGTTAAATAGAATATCTTAAGGCGTATTTATTCCCCAATGTTAACGCAATACTGGCCGTGCGCCCGCTCGAAGCCAGAATATCAATATTGAACCACCTTTTGGACAGTTTTGTTTACAAAATATTCTTTGATTTACATATGCTATTTCAGTATGAAGAAATTCTCGTCATATTTTTTTTTGTGAAAAATATTTTATTTATAGCGAAGAAATATAGTGTTGTTAATTATTTTTTTAAAGCAAAACTGTAAGAGCAGTGGTGGCCCAGTGGTATTGTCTGCGACTTACAAGTTGTAGGTCGTGGGTTCGAACCCAGGCAGGCGCTTTACTTTGTGTAAATTATTTCATCACCACTTCTCTCAACAACGGTGAAGGAAAATATCGTGAGGAAACCGGCATGTCCTAGAACCAAAAATTCGAAGACATGTGACTTCCAGGAAAACCGCACTGTGCCCGCGTGGGGGATTACGGCCTATCCCCTCTAAAAGAGAGGAGGCCTGTGTCCCAGCAGTGGGAACATTAACAGGCTGATGATGAAAAAATATCGTGGTGTTAATTATTTTTTAAAGAAAAACCATTAGTTAAACGAAAAAAACTTGTTTTACAAATAATGTACATGAATCAATATACTAGCTGACCCCCGCCCCCGCGGCTTCGCTCCCGTCAACTGGCTATCTATCTACCTGCCACCTTCCCTACCTACCCTATCTACCCTACCTACCCTACCTACCCTGCCTACCCAACCTACCCTACCTACCCTACCTACCCTACCTACCCTACCTACCCTACCTACCCTACCTACCCTACCTACCCTACCAACCCTGCCTACCCTATCTACCCTACCTACCCTACCTTTTCTTATAAAAAAAAATTTAGATTTGCCATAAGCTCAGGGAAATTTTAATCGAAATAGAGTGAAAAACATTTACAAAAAAGACGATAATTGATCAGTTATCGAGCGGTATGAAAAATGATTGAATTACTAAAATGGCTATTAAAAAATAGGGATTGGTGATAAAAGGGTAAAAATTTAGGGTTGTATGTATTTTTTAAAGCCACATTATAGAAAAATAAAAACAAAAAATTTTGTCCAAAAATTAAAAAAAAAATGTTAAGGGTCAACAACCCTTATCACTTAGAGGTATGAAAAACTTTTTTTAAACTTTTAACCTAGCCGTTATTAAGGAGTATGATTTAGAAAATAACAGTTTTACGGAAATAACGCGGTGGAAGGTCCTTAAACACGAATACATCAAACTATGCGTCACAACCACGCAAAACGGTCATCGCTCAGCTTAAGGCGATATATACGCCCCAATGTAAACGCAGTACTGGCCGTGCGCCAGCTCTATGCCAAAATATAAATATATATAACCTCCGTTTGAATAGTTTTGTTTGCAAAATGTTATTTGATTTACATATGCCGTGTCAGTTATGAAGAAATTCCAGCCTTCAATTTTTCTGTGTGAAAATATTCTTAAACATCCAATGATTTTGGAGGAGTATCCAAAAGTTGCTAATTATTTTTTTAAAGCAAAACTATTTGTTACACCAAAAATCCATGTTTAAAAATTATGTACATGAAACAATAATAAATATATGTTTTTTCAAACCTTTTAAACTAGCCGTTACTAAGGAGTATGCTTTAGAAAGTTACCGTTTTGCGGCACTAAAGCGGATGTGGGCCCTTAATGCTCACGAGCACTCACGAGCGAGATAGAGCCACAGTGCTGGTTTTCAGCGATAGCTGGTTTCGGCTGAGTGACGCTGAACGTGAACAAATGAAACCTTAGGTGCAAGTGACGAAGCGAACAGATTTATTAATATATAAAATAATAGAGTAAATATAAATAGGTAAGTAAGTGTCAAAATATATTAATAGGTGTCAATTCTTTTTACTTTAAAACCAGAAAATGAAAGATTTCTGTGGCATCTGCCACGTAAGAAGCTGCAGGTAGTTATTATAATAAGCCTGAAATCACCAAACCAGCCTTGGGGAAGCATGTTAAATACTGAGGCCTTCTTTATACCAAAAGAGTCTTTTATTTATTTGTTACTTTACTAATTACATTAAGAGTTAACGTTTAAAGGTGGTAGGATAGTAATAGGTATAGGCAGGCGGGACTGCGCAATCGTGGGCGTTCAAACTGGGGACCCTGTCCGCCCACCAAGTGACTCCAGGAAAGATGGTAGCACAGTGATCATGTGCTACCGTGAATAGCGAAGCTCAGGGGAGACGCTGCATAGTCTTCCCAGCGATGTGCCCTGACAGGCAATGGAGGGGTTCCGGAGTGGCCTTTAAAGAGGTAACGGGGCCCTTCCAAGAGCTGGTGGTGATCACCGGGGAGGTGAAAATTCACACTCCCTGCTCTTTTCCCCAAAAGTCCAGGTGCCTTTTGTCGTAAACAAAAAAAAAGGTAGTAATTGTTAATAGGCTTAATTTTTCAAGCAGATTCACGAAAAATATAACCAGCCCTATTCCGGGGCAAGAAAACCACAAAAAGCTTTTATCAAGCTCAAGAAGATAAAAAAAATCACAAAAAATAAACCTACTTCAAAAGCAAAACACTAAACAGTGCAAAATAAGTTTCGTTTCGGTAGTTTTTGGTACCTCTCCCTATACTTTTCGATTTTATAGAATGACACGATCGGCGAAATGGACAAACATGCATAATCATACAATCATACAAGCGTACAAGCATACAAGCATAAAAGCATACAAGCATACAAGCGTACAAGCATACAAGCATACAAGCAGACAAGCATACGAACATACAAGCTTACAAGCATACAAGCAAACAGGCATACAAGCATACAAGCATACAGGCATACAAGCATACAAGCATACAAGCTTACATGCATACAAGCATATATATAAGCATGCAAGCATACAAGCATACGAACATACAAGCATACAAGCGTACAACTATGCAAGCTTACAAACATTCAAGCATACAAACATTCAAACATTTAAACATACAAATATACACTCATACAAACATAAAAACATACAAACACACAAACATACAATCATACAAACATAATCCCGAAATACAAACGTATCCCGCGAAAAAGTTATTTGTACCGCAAATTCATGTGTTCCTATAAATTAATTACGCGAAGCAAACGCAATAGTAACAACATTAATCAGGAGGAAAATTACGCAAGAACAAAGAAAATGGCGGTCAACATTACTGTCATACTATGATAAGATGGTATTAATGTTTATACGAAAGAAAACACGACAAATGTTATATATTTAGCAGGACATTACCTGTATGAATACTAGGAACTTTTGCAAGACAAACGAAAGCAAAGGTCATGATTGTTACTAAGTTTTTTATTTGACTTGTTTGCAGAGTAAAACAAAGAAGAAGAACAATAGAGGTATCCGTTGTTAGAACATATCTATGTAATATATATACAGTGTATGTCCGGCCTTTTATTTTATTTTTGTTTACCAATGAACTACTAACTAGATATTTGTCTAACAGAATAATGCAAAGCAAACTCGCAGAACAATCCCTTCGCAGAATCCAAAAATTAATTCCCAATACAAGATAGCGGTACCAACATCATACACAACTTTAGCAATTTCGTTCAAAATTCCATCTAAAATTTCCAAAGCGGTACGACATATTTTTGCAGAGTTTTGCAAAAGTTGTACAAAAATATGTCATCCCATCTCCTACGATTATCCAAGTTCCCTTGTTATTATTCAGTACGTGTTTCATTCGGAATCAACTTTTAAAGTATTCTTAGCGGGATCTAAAATCCCGGTCACACAAATCCGATTTTAACGAAACACAAAAATAGTTGATAAAAACTTTCATCCGCGTTAAAAATGCATTTCAAAACCCTGGAAGCACTACTTTTAATCCGCTTGCGAAACTTTAACCAAAAGCAACTTTATAGTTTTAAAATCCTAAAAGCCGAAGGCTGACAAAACTCGGAGAGACATTGAATACCGTGTATTATATAACATTATCAGTCGCTGTCGCTTTTAATTAGGTTAAAACTGTTAATGGAAGATATTTTTTGCCGTGTCGTGACCTGGCAATATGTGAAACCGAATATTTAGGGTTATTTATGAGCGCCATATATCAAAGGGTGATCTGACCCTTCGTGGGATGCCTATATTGTTATTTGAAAAAGAATATTTTGCGTTTATCTGCGCGCGGCTCCTGTACAAGTAATTACACTGTATCGCAATATATCCTATTTAGGCTCCCCAGACGACAGTGTTGGTATCAAATCGATATTAATAGGTGTCGTGTTTATTACCTTCAATTTTATTTGTTCGGTACATGTTTTTATTCTGTGCGCCGATCGAACAATGTGGATTGTTTTTTTATATAGACTAGCTTCTTCCAGCGGCTTCGCCCACGTCCAAAATTATCCCGAGGGGACTTATTCCCGGGATAAAAAGAATCCTATTTGCTATTCCTGACTGTAATCTATCCCTGTGCCAAATTTTATCGAGATCCTTCCAGCCGTTTGAGCGTGAAGAAGTAACAAACATACAAACACACAGACACTCAAACTTTCGGCTTTACAATATTAGTGTGATTGACAGGGTGTTCTCTTTCAATATCTTCTTAAATACCTTCTTAGATATGTTTCTCCTTTCGTCTAGTTTATTCTGAGCAAACTGCTGTCGTGTTCTTTTTACTGGTCCTTAGATTATTTTTTTCAAGCTGCAAAACATAAAAGGCCTGTAAATCTTGGTCGACTTCTATTATAATTTTCGCCCATTTCCTCAGGCTTTCAAGATTTATGTGCAAAGATTTCTGATAGCATTTTTTTTCTAACAGTATGAGAGTTACTTCAACTACTATCAAATTAGTTATAGACTATCGTTTCTTATCGCAACCTATTAAACTAAAGCAGTTAAGAAAGCTTTTAGAACACTATTATTAACTTCATATTACCCTATCTTACTAATATATAACAAAGGACGGCTCTTCCAATAATGTCTGAATAATTTTCAACGTAAAATTTTTATCGCTATCGAAGTGGAAAGTTGTGAATTAGATGATAAAACGATTATGAAATAAAAATGATATTTTCTTTGTTCCAGATATCTTTACAACAAGAATGGAGCAAATCACCAAATATTTGATCATCATCGCATCACTAATGACAGTCAAATTCACAGTGACGGGAAGTATGAATGAAGATACTCAACCGAAAATGGAGAGAATTTATTATTCACCTGTCTTCATTAATGTTTGTGATATCGTCGACCGCCGGTCTAAAGTGCACTGTTATTGTGACAGTAACAAGCCAAAAATGGCCACCAGAGCGGACTGTTGGGTATTTAGCGGAGGAATAACTGAAGAAGACCTTATCTGGCCCAGTTTTTCAACGCAGTCTGAAATAGAGCATTTAATGTTCAACGTTAGAACAGACGACGCGCTAACTTTCATTCCAGCGAAAGCTATTGTAAGACTCGACAAACTGAAACATATCTCTATACAATTTGGAACTATCAAAAGAATCCAACCATATGCATTCACGAACTCTTCAACAGTCAGACAAATTATCCTGAAATCGAATAAGATTTGCACATTAGAGAAGCACTCGTTCTCACAAATGATGATGCTATCAAACTTGAGCTTGGACGAAAATCAAATATCAGAATTAAAGAGAGACGTGTTTTTTGGCTTACCAAACTTACACGTGTTACATTTATCAAATAATAACCTTAGTTTGATACACGAAGGTTGTTTTAAGCATTTGAATAATTTAATGGAACTCAATTTGGACTATAATTACATATCAGTGGTGACTAGGGAAATGCTTGAGGGGCTGGAAAGTCTCTCTCGGTTAAATTTGAGAAATAATAAACTGACGATGCTTGGAAATTTGGCTTTCAGTGAGTCATGGGGTTTGAAAGAGCTAATGTTAGATAACAACGCGATAGAGTACATATCAGAGAGAGCGTTCGGTGGCCTCGCTCAGCTAAGAAAATTGACGTTGTCCGGTAATAAGCTGACAACATTCTACGAAGATATATTGGAGGATATAAGTACCCTGGTCGTATTAGACCTGAGGTACAATATGTTGGAAGTGATATCGTACGAAACTGTCCGATCGGTGGTGGAGAATGACAAATCTGCTTCAACTGCAGTTTATTTGGAAGGTGAGTTAGAACTTTTGTTATTTATGACCCTAATACCGGCTATTAAACCGAATATACGAGCGGTTACGTCACATGACTTTCCATCCGTGAACACCCGGTGCGTATGGGGTTTTGAATATTTTATTCTCAGAATACCGTCTAATGCAAAATCCGATTATTTTGGTACCTTTCTCTTTGTTTTTGTTCAAATCTTCTTGAGAATAAGAAAATATAGTACCAAGTAGGTTTTTGTATATTATTTATGATGTGGTTTCTGAGAAGGTACCTACTCATATTTATGAACGTACTGAGAGTAAGAGCTACGTGCGGGTTGAATTTATTGTCATGGTGAAACACATATCGTTGACAATAGTCACGTTTTGTCTGAATATTTGACACTCGGAACAAACTTAACCATTAATCACAATATTGTCTCGTGACGTAAATCAATCTTGTGTTTAACAAAGAAAATGGAAATGGCCATTATACAAATCGTGAGCACATTACAAATTATTATTAGACCAGGACCAAATAAAAACTTATAAATAACAATTGAAAACCTTTTAGTCGATCGGCTGATATATATCACGTTAGTGGTTTACCTACATTTAACTTGGCAAGGAAATCTAATAAAACAGGCACGAAATAATAAAGCCAATTGAAAACAAAGCAAAACTTGAGGTTTGAATAAAAATAAAAGTGTATCCAAGACGAATTTCTATCGTATATTGAATAAATGGTGGCGAAAATGGGGAATCATTGTACCTATAAATTTCAATGTCGCAAAACGGAGTGAAATCAATACGAATACTTTGATCCTGGTTAACGGGTGTAAATGGAAGATATATTTTCGTCTTTTTAGAATATATTTGTAAAAACTAGAGCGTCGCGACCTCCTTTCTTTGATTTAGATTAATTGCTTACGTCCTTTTCATTTATCAGAGTTAGATTAACTTTAGGCTTTTAATCCGGTAATTATTTAAAATCTACGGTAGTTTTTGTAAAAGAAATGACTTTTCTTTTCGTTTCTCTATGAAATAATTCTTTTGTATTTACCTACTTGTACTTAGGCACAAAAATAAGACGTTGAAATATATATTCCGTCATTTACGTGAGTGTTCCCTGAGAAAATTGTAAAAGCTTGCTAGCATATAAGGTAAGGAATATTGCTTAAGAAAATAAAGGATCTAGATTTTAGCTTCAAGAAAAAAACTTAATAAAAGTATCTCTTAGCCTTTTCCTTTTTAGATTATCAAACTGTCACAATTTAGTAGAAAAATATCAATAAAATGCGCACTGTTGTAATCCCAAGAAATCGTTCAAGTATTTCCAAAGCACAACCAGAATAATACATTCAGCGGAATTGAGAAATATATTTCTCAGTCGTCCGGTAATGATGACGGACATAACAATCGAGGCCGTTGAAATGATAAAGGCGTCCAGTGCTGAATAAAGGGCAATACCTTTGTTCCCCCGCCAATATTTTATATATATTTAGTGTAAGTACGTGTGCCCGCGGTAACTTATAACTACCAATTCAATTTCGTAAGGGTCGGCCTGATCTGCGTGGTCATCGGAATCGCGTGAGCTCCAGAGGCCAACTCGGCTCCGCAAACGATTTGAATCGATTATTGATTCAATTCTATATTGCTAAATGCGGGATTTTCTCCAAAGGAAATATAAATAGGAGGCTCCTTCGGGTGTTGAATGAAATTTAAATAACCAAATAAGAAGCGTTAGCAGAAATCGCCTACGTTTATTTTTGCTTTTCCTTCAGACATATTAGACCTAAAACTAAATTGTAGTCGTAAGCAAATACAGGTGTTAAACTCGTACGTGTTTTCGCAAAGTACTTGTAGGCTTCGGTAAATTAAGACCTCGCATTTACACGTAATATGTTAAGACCTTTTCTAAGTTTTAGAAAGAGAAAAAAAGATTACATTCCAAGAACATACATTTCTTTAAGTGCTCCTAAAAAAGTGGTGCAGGTCAAAACACTCTCGACTTTGTTCTGAAATAACATCGAAAAGAGTATCAATAAGGGTAACAACGTGTGCACAGCACTCGAAGCGTCAGCGGCACCAAATATATCGGGGGGTGACATTTGCAAACGACACTTATATCTCAATCGCATTTGATACACAATTTCGGCTGCGAAAGATACACAAATTCTTTTATTTCTTGCGTTTCATAGACATCGCGTACGTAAATCACCTTTCCACCGTTGGCAGGATTGCACCTATATTTCGCCGAGCGAACCGATAAATTTGGCCCGTCCCACCATCGGGAAATAGCTTTTTATTCGCAAACCCGTTTGTTTATTACGTGTTTTGTGTGTTGTATCGGATACAGGTCGCTTATTTTATTATTCACGAGTGGGTTTTGTGACTTATTTGTTTATTTTTTATATTACTTTTCTCGTTCCGCTAGCGAGTTTTATATTCTTCTAACTGTGAATAATAAGTTGCGAATGGTACATTAAAATTTTCGGGACTGCCACCGTCGTAAAGAGGGAAAAGTTTTCGTGGATGTTGTCTTTCTTTTGTAATAATAAGAGTATTATTCGATGCGAAATTTCTTAATTTATTTTACTTTTAGGCTTTCAATATAACGAAAATATTACGCATTCAGAAATCTCTGAAAGTTGTTTTCTTTTATGGCTTATTGTCCTCCAAAAACAAAATATAAAAGAAGTTTGTTTAGTTCGTTCGACCACAAATAAAAAAGGCTTTGTTTGGTGAATATATTTATTAATTCAATTAAGTTTCTAACAGTTGACCTTACAGTAAATTAAATTCAATTAACTGCTTCAAAGAAACTCTTAATTCTAATAACTCACCTTCAAAACAATTTTACAAATTCGCTTCTGTGAGAACGATCCTCCGTCGAGTTTCATTTTCTCAATTAAATTTTAGGAATTAGAGGAACGGTACTTCTTAACTAACTGTGGAATAGGCGGCTAACCCGTTTGCCGACAGTCGGTTAAGCTAAGCGGCTGTCCGCAGGATTATTGTGGAAGCAATCGCTCGAGGAAAAAAAATGATAACAAATTTTCGTTTCCAATAATCTAGGCTATTTACATTTTTGTTCTGGCTCATCCATCCAGACGTAACTCAGTTACAGTTCGCTGATGTTTCTAAACTTTGGGCTGTAACAAAGTTCATTTTTGTTAAAATAAACTGTTATAAAGCGGAATTAGAATAATGTGCCATTAAAAAGGGCGATAGCTCTTCCTTTGTCAAAATGTGCTTTTGTATGCCAAAACCTGTTCCGAGAATTTAGATTTCCATGTGCAAAATTATTTCTGACAACTCCATTTTAATCGCGTCGATGTATCAAACGTTTGACATTTACAACCGGCAACCTATCATACAATAAATGTTTAGTTTAAGTAAACCATTCTACATAAGCCTTCACTAAACAAACTTCCCTTATGTAATTATTAGAGGATGTAATATTCTGGTACCGTGACGATAGAGCCCAGAATGGCGGACGAGAGGCACACGGGGTGCTTCTAGTCCCCCATTAAGATTCATCTCGGCTTGACGGTAACTATACGGATGGTGATATAAGCACATCACTTTGATAAACTAATTTTGGCTGATTGTACACGTTGCTTTATGTAACGGGTTCGTCTTGAGGCAATAATACATAGTATCGTATGCCAAAAAGCTGGCTTGTTTTAAGCAACTCGGTGTCATGTTTCGATGTTAATGCCTTTCCATACTTTATGTATTTATTTATTAACTCATTATTACAGTCTGGAAAGTTAGCAATTTTGTCGCATTTTTATGAGAACTTACGACAAAACTTTCGTTATAACAATCATGATAAGACTTATTACTCAAGTCCTGCGGCTACAGATCAGACAAAATTAAAACGAAAAGCACAAAAAAAAACATGTTTTATAGTTGGAGAGAATTACAGTAGACACCTTCAATAATTAGTTGGCTACATCTGTCATCGGGATCATAAATAAAGATTTGCTTACTGACCCTATGAGCAAACAAATTCTTATGTCGATTTTCCAAGCCAAAAAAGTTTTCGTGCCTTTAACATAGGCACCATATTTCTCCAGTTCGTTCACTTACTTACCAATCTACTTGCCAGCGACTATTTGTCCAGAATACCCCTCCAGCGGGGCGTGCCTTCCCGATCGCCATTTTTCTTCCGCCAGCTATCTGCTAGAGGCAGGGCGCTGCGTTGGCTACTGAGATAAATCCTCTACGGAATGCAAATAAAATAGATCACTGTCACAAATAAAATTTTCCTGAATAAAAGGTTCGGATAATTATTTTTGTTTGTCTTGCTATCCGTACAAGGGTCGTGTACTCTAATATAGAGTATTAGACTCTACTTTGCTTAGGCATATTTTATTTATCTACACAAGCCAAAGCGTACGCTAAAATACTCTATTTGTTTTTCTTTGAAATGCATTCATTATACTGTATTAACTAACATTACACACAGAGAGTTTTTGTCTTTTGAATCTTAATTGCAAAGCGATGGGAAGCTAACAATTTACGTCCGATTATATAATAATTAATAATCGTTCAATTATATTGAAAACAAGGAAAGATGCTTGTTTGGCAAATAGTTCCAGTTTTAAAAATAACAATAACTAATGATTGTATTATTAATGAAAATAATAAAATCGCTATATGTATGTCTATAATATTTGAGGCGATCCCTCGATTTCTCTAGGATCCCATCATTAGATCCTGGTTTCCTTATCATGGTATACCACCTCTGGGATACTTCCTTTCCAACAAAAAAATAATCATCAAAATTGATCATCAAAAAAATAATCAAAAAAAATAATTTCGTCGTTTATGAACATAAACGACGAAATTATGCGCGAAAACACATAAAAAAATATATATACGGTCGAATTGAGCACATTTTTTATAAGTCTGTACTCTTAATTTATCCTCTCTAAATCCTATATATATATTTCTCTTTTACCTAAATATAGTATATTTCTTAACAAAATGGTGATAACTCTAGTACCAACCTACCAACGGTGTGTTTTTATTTATTTTTTGTGAATGTATTGTATTCTGGGTTCAGGCGAAGGTGTTAATTGGAAATTATGGAGCTTGAAGTTACTGGCGACATAATAAATTAGAAACTTTTTCGTTTTTTATTAGGTTCGTTCGTTGTTTCTGTGGGTTTCATGTGGCGTAAATCATACTGTAGCATGGGTATAGAGTTAAAAATTGAACATATTACAATAATTACACTCTCAAATCAAAACAAAAATCAAATCATTTTTATTTGATCAAACATGAGTATCATACATACAAAACAAATTGTCAGCATGAAGAGATGTTAGAATAAAAAATAATAGAACGTTATGTTTGCCTTGAAAAATAGCATGCAAATGTTAAAAAACCCAAGGGAGAAAAATAAAAAACAAACGTTAAGAGAAAAAATAAATTTTCTGAAATTATAACAATACTTTGAATAATACACATAATTTAGGTATCAGCCAATTTCAGTTAAATGTATAGTAATAGTTTCTGCCTGCAGTTTCGCCCTCCTCAAAAGTGTTTAATTATTCCAAGGGAACATAACACCGGTATGAAAATATGTATCTTATGTCCCAATCCAGGTTCTGGTCTACTCATATACCAAGTTTCATCCAAATCTGTAACAGACACAGGCAGAGTTCCATTCGCATTTGTAATATTAGTATGGGTCTGGTTGGCTGCCTACTTGATTCTGCCACTCTACGGATTATAAAAGCTATCGTACAGCAAGCACTTTTTTTCTTCAATAAATAAATATGTGTTGTGGAATAATTAAAAGGCATTATGTACAAAGGTAGGTATTACTAAAATTTAATTAAATAGCACCCATACTTTAAATATATCATTCATGCCGCTACCCAACTGCCTGAAATAATTGCCTAACCGACCGGAAAAATAAAATATGCTGCGGTATTTTTATAGAGTAATCGCACGCATAAAATCCAACATTTTAATTTTTGATACTAATTCTATCCACAACAAAAAAATACTCAATTAACAACATGTGCGGCATGAAAAACGATTGGCAACACGTTTTCTTTTTTAAATTCGGAACTGCCATAAAATAAACCATAAAGTTATAATGCTTTTTTTTCAATAGCGTCAGTGGCGGTCCGATTAGTGTTGGTTTTTAAAATTGCTCGTTGCTCAACTCTGGTGCCGCGAATTGTCGGTTTTGTTAAATTGGATACCAATATTCATATTCTGTGTAGAGAGGATGTTTAAATTGTATGTAAATACGGGAATATTTACTTACTTTTAACAACTACATTGAGTGCATTTTTGCATATCGCGAAATATTTTGTTATTATTTAGATTGGAATAGCACAGCAAATATGCGATTGATATAACTATATCAAAGCGAATTAATTTACAGTAGCAATTTCGCGTTTCTTAAAAACTTATTTAGTTACTTGCCAAGGAACCTATCACCACAGCTTTCATCACCACTGCTCTCAAAACGGCGAAAGAAAACACCGTGAGGAAACCGGCATGTCCTAGAACCAAAAAATCGAAGGCATGTGACATCCAACCCATACTGGGCCCGCGCGGTGGATTACGGCCCATTCTCTCTCACAGAGAGGAGGCCTGTGTCCCAGCATTGGGAACCTAAGCTCGTATTTTTAACGACCGCATTCTTTCAGTCTCAATCCTTCAAAAACACCACTAATTTACCAATTTTTTATATTGATTGTCACTGCGATAAATTACGACTAGAATTTGAACGTTTTATACTAGAACTGGCTTACTTATACTAGACTAAACATCAATTTCTGATTTAAGAATTCGAAGTTGAGTATTTGCCAATCTCTACTTTAGCCTGAAAACCTGTCAAAATTTGGCATTTAAGTGTAGTTTGACACGTTCTTAAGCCCGGATACTCAAATCAGAAACCAGCATGCCACAGACGGTACTTATCTTCTAATCACGTAAAGAAATGAGCTATTATTTAGCTCCCTGTCGTGGCCTTAATTTTGGCAAGGGTAGGCATAGTATGTGTCCTATCATGTCTCCACAGTTTGCTAAATACGGGTTTAAATCCGATTTGGGTAGAGCGTGTACCTAACGTTATTAACAAAGTAGATACGTAGGTACAAGTGGAATCTAAAACTTTGTACCTTTCACATACCCAACTTATATTATGTAAATGTGAAAGTGTATATGTTTGTGTTTTAATCACGCAAAAAATGCTAAACAGATTTGGATGAAATTTGCACACAGATAGTTCATAGATTAATACATAGGATACTTTTCATCCCAATGAATGATCTTCAGCATAATGATCCTTTGAAAATTAAAACCACTTTACATGCGGGCAAAGTCATCGGTATAAGCTAGTCTACTATTAAATAAGTAGTCTTGTAGAACGGAAATTGCGATACTTTGGCACGTTTATTAAAACAGAAAATCAGTGGAGTGGTTCACATCAACAGTTCTTATTGATATAACTAGCTGTCCCACGCGGATTCGCTCCAATCAACTGGCGACGTGCCTACCCCTCTACCCTACCTACCATACCTCATCTACACTACATACATAATTGTTGCGTAACTTTAACCGCTTACGCAGCGCACGCAACGGAAGCTCTCAAAAAGTAATATTATTTGCCCGTTTTGCAACATTTTTCATTTATGCTCCGCTCCCGTTGGTCGGAGCGTGATGTTATATAGCCTATAACCTTCCTCTATAAATGGACTATCCACCACAAAAAGAATTTGCCTATTCCAACCAGTAGTTCCTGGGATAAGCGCGTTCAAACAAACAAAGAAACTCTTCAGGTTTATAATATTAGTATAGATACCTACTACAATATTCAGTTATTAAGCTTACTCACAGAACAAAACCCATGCTTTTTGTATAAAATAATACTTTACCAATATCGGGAAACCAATCACCGCAAACGAAGAATCTTTACTGTTCAATACATAATTAAGTTACTACCTACTGAAACAACCAGTGAAAACAGAACCGTAATATAATAAGTTTCTATTAAAACAAAACAAACAAACTAAGCTTTATATAAATTTCCGTGAAATAATCCATTAATTGGCTAAAACAAACAGCACGTAATTATAACTAAATCCAGAACAAAATATTTGAATTACCTTCCTTGTTATGACGGCCCAAATTAACAATTACAAAATAGCCTTCCCGAGCCAAAAGGTAAAATTAAAGAATATAACATAACCATAAGCAATTAACATTAAAATTGTTATTATACCTCAACAAACTGTTTTCATAATCCCTTAAAAATTACTTTCATAATAATATTCTTGGGAATGAACAGGCTCATTTAATGCCAAGATATTCTGTTACAAATTGGCTACAAGTCCACCCACACTACGCTAGATTACTGAAATAAAATTTAAGCACTACAAAACTGCGTCATAAAGGTTTATGTGGCTGAGAGCCCAGCCCTTGAAATTGAGCTGTGGTTTCACTAGGCGTGAAAGGGATCGCTAAATGGCTAGCGCGAGTAGCACGGTGGGTCGATGTTAAGCGACGTGGCTTGGGCTAAAGTCGGAACCACACTTACGTGTCGTGGCGTGGCGTGGCGCGTGATCCACCAATCAAACGACTCTGTTCCAGCCTACGTCATAAAGCAACGAGTTTTGTAGCCAATCAACTGCGTCAGAAGGCGCCACGACACGCCACGCCACGTAAGTGTGGTTCCGTGTTAACTGGTATGAACTAGACTAGACGATTAATTATTTATAGTCTGTCAGAGAAATATTCGTGTCCTTCTAAAAATATTCCTTATACCGATATTTTGGTATTTTTTTTTTTTTCTTTTTTTTTTATTGATTATAGGCTTGCGCTTGACCACTATCTCACCTGATGGTAAGCGATGATGTGGTCGACGATGAAGCACGCTTGCCTAGAAGAAGCCTATTCACTCTTGACTTGAAGACTCCCAGGTTGTGTTTATGTCAATTGACACGAAACATTTGGATAATTGATGTTCCTCTCTTATGGTTTCGAAGAGTGAGTGTTTGTACCGACAAAATAAAAGGAAATTTTAATAAGCGAACGTACTAATTGAATATTACACTATTAAGTAACTCCAAAATATAGGTTAGTTACCTAGGGCAGTTGTGTCTCATCCCTTACAAAGAAAACGTACCGACGTACTGTACTGATTATACTGGTTATTTTTTGAATATATCGCGTTCGGTTCCGTTCCACGGATATAGATGGTGACCTATCTATCGCCGTGGAACGGAACCGGCCGCGATCGATTTACAAAAAATAATCAGTATATTCAGATGAAAAACGCTAGTTATGTCAGCACGGTTTGGGTCGTCGGCATCTGTATGCTAGTATTATATTATTTGTGCCTAGGGTTAAAATAAAATTTACACCAGAGAGAGAAGGAACCTAACTACTTACTAATAACCTATTTCATTTATTAACTTTTGGCGGGCAACGGATATTTATAGCCTAGCAACGAAAATTTTAAAAGTTACCTTAGCTTGACAACAACATACATACCAATTTCCAACAACGTGACCACATGTTTTCCTGACATAAGTTACAGAGTAGAAAAAGTTGTTGCATTTCAATCATTGTAGTTTGAACCTTATTTCAGTGTGCATAAAATTCACAAGTCACTTGCACCGGAGATAGCCCGAGGCTCGGCTCTGTGTCGTGAGTTAACTTGATTGTTACAAGCTCGTGTAGTATGTATCATAATGTGAAACAGTGCAACGTGTTATGTAACATAAACTTTCGTAATCAATTGAGGTAATGTCGGTATATGAGATTTATGAAGCCCGCTCACGATTTTTTTGATAAAAAATACTGAAATTTTCTTTACGTTGGCAAGGCAGAGATAACATCAATGATTTATTATTATATGTAGTTTCACCATTTTGGTCACCATTATGAATTCTGTTCTCGTGTTAAAGACTTCTTTAGCGAAGATTTTAGTTTTTTACTCTTGCGATACTCACGTCTTTAATTAACAGAACCGATATTCATAAAATATGCATGGAATTAAGACGATTTTTCATTTTGACAGCGTTTCTTGGAATTTTTAACTCATAGCTTAATATTAGAATGATGTATTCATGCGTCAAGCCAGAGCCTTTCATTTATTTTTATTCATTTTGTGAATTAACACTGCTTTTAAATTTCACGACCTTTTTTGGAGCAATAAATTGTTGGGATGGTTAAATACAAAAAAAACTTGACCAACACAGTATATTTAAATTGCTTCTAAATAATGTATTTTAAAACTAAATTATGTTTCAAAAAAAGTTAACTGAGTTTTGAGGTTGAAGTTTTTATGTGTAAAATTAGAATAAGTTATCAAGTTTGCGTCACCTTTTGTGATTGTGTTTCTGTTCCTCTTTTCTCAAATCTGTATATTTTATGGTACGAGAGCT
Organism: Orthosia gracilis; assembly: GCA_947562075.1. Classification (NCBI taxonomy): domain Eukaryota; kingdom Metazoa; phylum Arthropoda; class Insecta; order Lepidoptera; family Noctuidae; genus Orthosia; species Orthosia gracilis. The sequence continues at coordinate 41,064,749 of OX387265.1, read as the reverse complement.
CATGACTAAGATTTTTGTCTCATCGTTTTACGACCGAAATTGGATAAAATAGATAGATTTGATTTCAAAAATAATATTTTCAGAAATTTTCCGCGTCACGTCTGACCTGACCGCATTTTCAAATATTATGTCAAAAAAATATTACCGAGGTGTTTCATAGCAGGAGACCATTTGAGACAATAAAAATCAGGTAAATAAATAAACCCATTGCAAACTGTCTGAAAATCATGTTTTCAAGTGGATATTGGTTAGAATGAATCAGTTTTCAGAAGAAATTGTGAGCAATTTAAGTGTTGAAACCATTTGGAGCAAGTTGAAAAATTTTACTTATCGGTAACATAGCATTCTGTCTGAAAACTGTTGGACATGAGAAAAAAAAAGTTGCCCAGACTTCGAAAAAAATAACCATACAAATTTTGTGACGCACCTTACTTAATCAGACACATTTCAATATTAAGAAACCATTATAAAATCGCATTGCAGGAAGTCTTAAATTCTCAGTTAATAATTAATAAAGAGCTTACCCGAAATCATCGAACTGAAATTTAAGGAGTTTTTACATAAATTGGACCAAAGGAAACTGGGAGAACATTTGAAAAATAATCTTTATTGAAAAATGTTATAGTTCATCATCAAAATCACTGTCCAGACCGCGCGTTTGTCGGACGACTCCGAAAAGTTCTTTTCGTTTTTGGACTTATAGGTGACATTAAAAATGTCTGAAAACAATATTTTGGTAATCTCGGCAACCGGACAAAAGATAAAAACAAAAAAAAAAAGGCGCCTATGACTCCTATGAGACAGGTTAGTTAATTTTTTTTTCAATTTTTGTAATTGTGCTCATGCCACATGTGACGCGCAAAATGTCTGAAAACGAAATTTTTCATAATAACATTACGAAACCTATGTACATTTTTAATATTAAACATGTCAAAGTCAAAGGCAAATAAAGTCAAATATATTTATTTCAACTAGGCCACCAAGCGGCACTTTTGAAAGAGAACAATTAAAATTTACAAGTAACAATTAACAAAAAACAAAACGACTTCCAAAAAAACACTGCAAAGTGAAAAATAACTTTCTTTTCCGAAATCGGTGTCTTTGGTAACAATTGTTTTCCGTGATTCGACACTGACTTAAAGTTTATTTATTATTCTTTTTTTAGTTTTGATAGGTACCTCCAATTGCCATATAAAGCAAAAGTACATCTCATGACGATTCCAATAAGCCGAAACACGACTAGGATAAATTGTTTGAATTCGAAATTCCAGTGCCTACCTGCCGGCTTCATCATCAGATCAGTTCGATGGTACCATTTTCATCAGTTCTATTTATTTATAAGTACATGCTTCATCATAGTCGTTTAACTATTCGAGATATCGTAGACCCGTGACATACTTAGTATTAACGAATTCCATTGGCCATCTGTGGTCTTTTTCACCAGTTCCACTTCACCAAATGATACATTATGAGTGCAAATGATTGCATTATTGATGCAAAATAGCTATATGTATGCATCAGATCCTGACCCGATGGATCAAATGGAAAGTATACTCTTTCAAACAAAAGAAGAATTCTCCAAATCGGTCCAGGCGTCTTTGAGTAATTTGTGTATATACATAGAAAAACAGAATACCAATCGAATTGAGAACCTCCTCCTTTTTGGGAAGTCGGTTAAAAATTGATTCTACCGTGCATTCGGAAAAGTAGATTGCTCATGTTGTAATAAAACCGTCTGCTTATTTTTTTTGACTTCGCAGAAATATAATACATAAACCCATAACGGGTCTAACATTTTTATACGGTTTTGACCATAAAACGATGTAACATGGTTTTGGTCGTTGGTTCTCGTAGGTACGTAATAAATTTGAAAGGTAAAAAAAACACAAATATAATCCCAGTTGCCTTCGCAGCGCATAAATCCGTTTTGCACCCTGCACATCTAACTCATTCGCGGAGTATACTTCATCATAACATTTTCTCGACCTATTGCCACGATTTCCTTTACTGAAAGGAACTGGGTCCCTCCATTTTCTACGCACAACGTACTTAACTTCCGTAGGTACGACCTTTGACACCCTTGCACATAGAAAACTAGATTTATATTCGGTTTTGTCAATGTACGGTTCAATGCTACCCTGATTTAATGCTACATCTTACACCATGGGTAGAGTTGGGTAGCCTTTTGTTCGAAAACCGTATTAATTAATTAATTAAAATGATAAGAAAAACCCTGTGGTTGGGAAATTATATGATATAGAAATTAAAATGATGATAGCGATAAAATTGGGACCCTTTTCTGTTTTGCTTTGCATCATTGTGGATATATTTCGTGCGATTTTACACTAAATTAAGAGCTATTTTTTTAAAACACAAATAAGCTAATTTTATCTAAGCTAGTAATAGGGAGGTGGGTGGGGGTATGTATACAGCACGGTCAAGATATCTGAGCACGCGAAATGTCAGTGTCACTCTGACGTTCGGCTCTCGCTATTGGATCACGAGGCGAACACGGGGACATCGTTTGACATTTCGGGTGCTCAGTTACCTTAAACGTGCTATACAAACCCATTTTTAACACGCTTTTATTAGCCTGGTATGTATGTAAATATGTATGTATGAATCTATGTAACGGAATCTTTGAACGAGATTTTCAAAATGTCGGATTAATTTGAAACTTTTCACACTTATCAAGGACCGATATTAATGCAATAATTTAAATAGTTTGTCCCAATGTCCTTACCAGAATGTTCAGGATTAGCGATTGAACTAAAAAGTAAAAAATAAATGGTAGTTTAAAAAACTAAAAAACATGCTTTAATAAAAAATAAAACCAAAAAGTAGAAAATCATTTCCAATAAATTAAATTAAGAATAGTATGATTAATAAAACAAAAAAATATTTTATTGTAAAAAAGCGTGGAGTGCTTTGTACGATATTTTCAAAATTACTCTAATTTTACCAATATCTATAAACAAAATATTATAACAATTGACATCATGTACCCCACGCTTTTTTGCAATTTTTTTTTTTTTATTATGCACACTATTCGTAGTTTAAATTTATTGAAAATTATTTTCTACTTTTTAGTTTTGTTTTCTATTTAAGCGTGTTTTTTTTAAACTATCATTTATTGAGTCTTGATACTCGATTAAAGATATTCTATTCTGTTATGTGTGCTGTTTTTAAAAGGTAAACTCTGGAAATGCTGATCCATTTGCGAAAAGCTACACTATCACTGAGTGTAGACCGACGCCGCGAGAAAAAGGTTGTTAATAATATTAAGGTTTAGGCACACGTGAATGACTAGATCGACTCGTAGTTGCAAATTTGTCAGGTTATAATAAAACAAAAAGTCAAAGTAATTACAATGTTAAAATAATACCTAATTAGTAAAGTTTTTACGTTGTAACGCAAACAACAATGTTTTCTGTCGTGTGACATAAGCAGTGTACTTTTCATTAAATTAGGTGCCTACTATAATTGTAGCTAAGGGAAATTTCAACGATGCATTAGTACATAATAGCTACCGTTATAGTTACTTAACGATTATAATATTATTAGTCCCAGCCTTTCTATAAATCCATAAATTTTAAGGAGTATTATCATGATCTTTAAACACGACATACATAATGACAAAACCTTTATAGTGAACGAAGGTTATCATGCAATCTTCAACCATATTTGCTGATTAACGATATAAACTCTTTCAGACCGAGCTCACGACAATCGAATCTATCTAGAGACAAATGAGCCCTTCTATATTCAAATTGACGTAAAAATTGTGTGAGAAAATAAACCTGTTCGTAAAACAAACACGTTAACAGGCTCTCTGTTCGCAGGTAACCCACTCAGTTGTAATTGCCGCCTCTCGTGGATCTACGCGCTACGGAACGAGACCAGAGACACAACCCTGAGGAACGCCCTCGAGAAAGTATCGTGTGTAACCGACCTTACAGCTGACAGACACTTAAACGACCAGGAAGATAACGAAAACCTCAAAGATAACACCCTACCCGACGACACTTATGACTATTACGATAAAAACGAGGACTACGCAGAAAGGAAATTCACGAAAAAGGCTACCAAACTGACCGATATTCCCTTAGAAACCCTCCCTTGTCCCAAGGAACTGATGCAAACCGAGGAATACGGACATCCAGTACAAAATGAAATCAGACTTAAAGCTTTCTCGAGTGTAGAGAAAATATCCCCGTGTTTGTTTCTAGTTCTATTCTTGCTGTTGTGTTAATTTTAAGTATGAGACAAAGATATTTGTGATATTAGACGTTAATTAGTATATTTCTCGTGTACAGATTTATATTTGTGTTCTGGATGTAGCTGTTGTAGGCACCATTTTTTTATAAAGGCTCCCGCAGACAGGCGTCACGCGACCATGCGATAACTTTTTATGAAAATTGTTTAATAGATATATTATCCGAAGAATAATTTCTATGAAAAATGTTCGTCACATACGAAGGTTGCATAGCTATGGCTTTGTCGCAATGTGCCTGTCTGTGAGAGCCTTAAAGCGTGCGGTGGATGCCCTAATTCTTGGACGAAGTAATAATGTTGTTTAGTTAATCTATTAATTGAAATGGTAGGTACTGTTTTTGTACTATGTATTTTTTGTGTACTTGGCACCATTTATATCCATTAAACGTATTAGTTTTGCTTGCGAAAACGCTATACTTTCATCAGTAACCTTTTAAAGTCTGATCAGATTATAAAATTGCTAATATTTTATGAACCTAAGTTACAAGAGTCTCCCCCTTGCAATAACTTTGAGTATTTTATTTATCTGAAAGTCAAAACGCTTTTAGTATTTACGTTTGAACCAAATAAACTTAAGTACCTACCTAGATATTTATAGTAAATATGTTTTGTACATCAACGAAATTATTTCATGCATAGATGCTTTCTTAAGCCATTATTAAGCTTGATTACAAAAACATATCTAATTATATCGAATACTTACGTCACCTTGATCGTCAGTTATTACTGGCCAGTAATTGGGACAACCACCACAAGCCAATTATTAAAAAAAAAGTCTTTTTGTTAAAGGTGTCACGTTTCATAGGATGTACAGGCAAAAAAAAATCATCTCGTTAAAGGAGACTCCCCAAGGGATTAACCCGATGTGTGATTCGGGCAACATTCCGAATGCGAGTTTCGTAAAGCCGGGACGCTTAAAATTATCTAGCTTTCGGGAATTTTAGCAAGGGTTACTCTACTAGGTATATATTTTTGGAGCGTAAACGAAAATTCGCTCTCAATTATGCTGGATTGATGTAAATAGTTAGAGTTTTATTGTTCGGGAATGCTGGAATTATTTGTGTTTTGTTTTGGATTAACATGTTCAATATTCATATTTGAATTTCGAATATTTTGCGTTTAAAAATTGTTGTTCGATAATGGAGAATGCACACTTAAAATACATTTCGCTTTTCATTTGTTTTATCAGTTTTGAAACATTCATCATTTAGACATTAAGTCTTTATGTCATTGCTGGAAGCGTGTCTGTGTGAAATGTCGAGTTCATAGGCTGTTTTGGTTCTAGCAATATACTAATAACAATGCCGCACCAGTTAACGTCATTGTGTCAACAAAGGCTGTCGCTGAAATCAGCGCTGTGCCACTTCTCAGATCATATGCCATATTACTATACTGAACGTCCGTTTAGCACTAATACGATGTACAGTGTCTTATGGTCGATTCCTTAATTGAGTTAAGAAAGTCTCAAACCTAAGAAAAAAACAAAATCAAAATGCCAAAATGTGACAGTTTTTCTGGCTAAAGTATAGTTTGAAAAATACTTAACGTCAAATACTTCATTCAAAAATCAGGGGTATATCTCTTTAGTACAGCTTTCTATTGAATGAAACACTAACCGTTAAATATGCAATAGGCACTGCAAGGCCCAAAATGTATGTGCCACATTGTCCAACTGTGATTGGTTGATTGAACTTTCAATAGCCAATTGATCACTTGTGTTTAATTGGTGACAAGTTTTAGATTACATTTCAGAAAGCAGCGGTGATTTTATAACAAGATCTTGTTAGCACAAAATAAATTAATCTGACCGCCGAAACCGACTGAAACAATTACCCAAGCTCTCGTTCAAGCTTGAGGGTTCTCAATTTGTTAAAAGCGGTTAACTATGCACGGGCTGATTAGTTGATTGACCACGAATCGATTAGTCTTTGAATTATTAAGCCGCAATGCTCTAAGCACATCAGAAGCATTGTGGACCCTATTTTATATTAATTCATCACCAACATTAGACATTTTCCAAGGCAGAGGGGATAGAAGGAATACACATTTTATCTATTGTGTTTTAAGTCCTATGTTGGGGGCCAAGCTTAGTTCAATAGCTCAGATTTTGGGCTGCTCCTGAGATTTTTTTGGTTAGAAAACCTATATAGTCTTTGCCTGATCTCGGGATCAACCCTGGCCGCAGCTGCAGTATTGGTTACAACCTGACTGATTAGACAAATAGGACCGAGCACGATGACTCTTCGGCAGCCTCTGCTAGAAACGATAATGCAAAGACTTGCCGTAAATACCAAGCGTGTCCTTACTACGACACCTATAGAAACGATCGGCTTTGAAAGTCCGTGACAGAAGCAGAAGTTGTGTGCTCAAAGCACTTTCAGCGCTGCGAATTTTATTTAGTACTTCCGACACTAGAGGCTGCCGACACGGCATTTTTGTGGGAGGCTTTATTGCAAACACCTATAAAAATTTGAATTTATATCCAGCTGTGGCGTGTCAACGCCATTCATAGCTCATAATGGTCCATTAGCAGTGCATGTAATATTAATAGTGCCACGTTTATTTGTTACGTATCATGAATAAATAATGAATATCAATTTTCTATATCAATTTGATCACGAAATAAATTTATGTGATGTTCCAATTTCTGTTAATGTAAGAAACAAAATATATTTGTGGTTAAATCCTTTTTAGATTGACTCCAGTATATTTTCGAAGGCATAAAGATAAAGCCATGAAGATGAAAGTCCTTTTGGGCTTAATTCTATATTTACCAGTGACCATAAGCACTACATACCGTAGGAATGCTTTTATAGCGCGTGCAATGATAAAGTAGAATTCTCTGTCAGAGACTATGTTTCTGATCTGAGTGTGTGTCTGGAGTTCGTTTAGAGTAAATATAGGTTATTTCTAAGCAAATGTGCTTCATCGTCGACCACATCGACGCTTAACATAACAGGCTCTTACGCTACAACAGTTCTTACTTTTCAGTACAAAATAACACAAAATTATAATAAGCCGTCTAGTAAAAGCATTTCAAGTCTAATTTAAGTTTGATCCCGCGTAACGATACTACCATCTTTATCAAGATTATAGCCCATTTTATCTTTTAATTATACATGAGCCTAAAGCTACTGAGGCATACAAAATAGCCGCAAAATTATATTAAATATCCTGTTTGTAACGTGAACTGAATTTTTATTACACACTCCTATTGCTAAAGTCGCTGCATAACTACCTACTTTAAATCTTTTGGATAAAGTTATTTTGTGTGTATGTATTTATATTTTTCTTTTCTTAAGTGGTATGATCTGTTTATTGTCTTTCTGTGTTTACATACGTAACAATTGAGGACCTAGACGTGCAAATTACAGAATGTAAAATGTTAGTTCAGTCATGTCAGTTCTAACTATGCCACTAACTGCAAAAATTTATATTCAGCATAACTTGCGCGGACCCCATAATTATTAGGTACTAGTAACTTATTTTGTACTCTGTCTCATAAATTATTTTTATGCTGTGTCATATCAATCATATCACTGAAAGTAAGTATAGTCAATGTGCACAAACCTGATATTGATCATCGTAAATTAGGAAGAAACCTGCCGAATAATATTGTAACTTATAAAATAAGCTTAATTTATTAAACATCTGTTAGTATAAATCAAAATTTATTGCATTGTTCTTACAAGTTAAAACGTTTAAATTGGGTTGTATTTGTATTTATAATGTTAACATAAAATGTTTAAGATCAAATTCATAGATTTTCATCGTTGAAATATTAAAATTAATTGTACAAAATGTATTCCTGTTAAAGATATCGTGTATATTGTAATTATTAGGTTGTGTATAGTCTTCAATTCTGTTGTAATAAATATTTCTACCCGTGCTGTGAGAGTTTTATTTATAAACTCCTTATTTCCGATAATAGTTAGAGTTAGCTGCAGAAGCAATAAAAACGAGGTTGGCTGTGACGGCGACACGGCCGCGGGTGTTGAGAGTAACGTATAAGAAAGCAGAAATATAAATCTTTTTACAATTTTCTTTTGCTGTTTTGTAGCATTGAGGATTTTTTTTTATTATTGATTGGCTTCGTAATCGTTTACCATCAGGTGAGATAGTTATTTCCTGATGGTAAACGATGATGTGGTCGACAATGCAGCAGGCTTGCCTAGAAGAAACCTATTCAATCTTGACTTTAAAGACTCTCAGGTTCTAACTATCAGGAAATACAGACTCCGCAGGGACTTTAGCTGTATGCGTAATAAAAGTATTCACAAACGTTTGGTGCGTTTGGGTCCGGCGTGTACCGCTGACGCATCGCCGTACGTCTTGTAGTCTGAACGGGCTAGAAAGAATTAGTTCATGCAATTCCATCGCAAACTCAGGCTTGACCTACATGTCAATCCGAACTTCTAAATTAATATCAAGCTCAGGAAAAATGTAATGCTATCAGCGATGGCGATTGTCAAAATAGCAAGATGTAAGGGGATTATTGACGTAAAATTTCAATGGTGTTTGGAAATCCCTAACGTTTTAGTCATCTTACCATGGCTATCGTGACGATGTCTTTGATAGAATGTCACTTGTACAGAGATTCATATGATGATCACTAGGCAATGTGGCATTATTATAAGAGAAGCTCAATCCTCCTGATTATGTCATCGAACCATCAGAGAGCCACCCGGGCAACCTGGACATGCGCTGCTGAAGCCGACCAGAAAAACTCTAAATAGACTCCGCACTTGGGTTAGCCGCAGCAAAGGCAACCTCCACAAGGGGACGTTCTCGGATGGCTCTAGTCTCCAGTGCTTGTGCAGCATCTCTCCGCAGACCATTGGCCACCTCTCAAATTGTGCAACCATGCACTGTCACCTGTACGTAATACCTTATGACTGCGTCACAGAATGGTGATACCGTAGCTAAATTGTGGACCAAAAATAATATTTAAGTTTTTATATTTGTCATCGACACGGTAAGACAAGGAATGTGACATTATAAATCCACATTTGACGCTGGGGATATCTAATAAAAAAAAAAACAAAATTTTTAATAGTAAAGAGTTAAATCTCAGGAAGTACTGTTCTTTTTTCCAAAAATCCATTTTCTGATAAAAGGCTACTCTATCGCCGATTGTTATAATTTACCTACTTATTATACCGGAATATGGAAATAGGCAACAGGAGTGAAGCCGCGGCATAAGTTAGTAAAGGACTGTGGGTTGGGGGCATTGTATCAGGTACCTCAGGAGAGAGACGTCGTCGTTACGTCAATGAAACTCGAGCTTTGCATAATATAAGTATGAAGTCCCAGAACTCATTCTAAGTTTGAGGATGAAGCGTAATACATGGGCAAGTTATCTCACACTCGTACATAGGTAAGGTATACTGCACATTAACCAAACATGTATCATGTATATGTTTATCATACTTATATATATAAATACACTCAATCCATTTTCCCATGGAGGAAGGAAACTACAGAACGCCACCTGCTACAATCCTTACATACTTCATACGCTTTGTTTATGTTTATCATTTTGATCTCCATTTATAAAATATGGCTCTAATACGATGAAGTCTCCACTAGTGACAATATTTATCTTGTAAGACTGATATCTCACATAACACGGACGAAACCTGCGCATCGCACTGGAATACCATGAAGAGTATAAGTATATAGGTGCCACAGAGCAGAATCTACGTGGTGAGTAGATTCTTGATCTTTGGAATAACTCTGAAACAATTAAGGCTAAATTATTGCATCTAAAATAAAAAAAATAACAATTAAGTTAAGTTAAGTAACATACATTTAAGTATATTGTTCAATAATAAATAAACAAATAGTGATTGTTTAAATGCAAGTAAAATTTATTTTCTAGTTTACTAAATGTACTTCTCATTTCTGTGATTCAAAATATGATATCGAAAACTTCGCTCAGTCAAAAAAAAAACTGAAAAGGCGCCTAAAACGATGTTTTTTGATCATTTTCTTATTATTCTAGAAGATTAAGAAAGATTCACTACCTAAAACATATATCTAAAGAAAGTTAATAATCTATAGAACTTTATTCTTAGGGTAGAATTTATACAATAGTTTAATTGTTTTAATAATTTAAAACACAGCGGCCGCCGTACGGCTCTTCAGTCGCCCGCAAGGCCTTGACAAGGCAGGACTTATGTCACTTTTGCTCGCGCACACTTTCCCGCTAATCTATCGACCGATTTTTTATGAGACCACAGTGTAAAAAAAACAGTAGGTTAGGAAAGATTTTTAACAGACTTCAAAGAAACGAGGTGGTTCTGAATTCGATTTATTTTTTGAGTTGTTAGACCGAAATATTCGTCAAATGCAACTACTACCTTCTTCACCGGGAAAAGCAAGCCTCGCCGTTGTTTAGCAGCTCAACTGGTTAGCAGATAATTAACATTAAAATTGTCTACGTAGATTTAGCTAAACAGTGCTGAGATTTTGTATAAATGAGGGTGTTTGTGTCTGCAATCATTCTTAAACTTTTTTATCCTTGCACAATTTTAATTTAGTTCTACATTAATTTAAGTCAAATTGCAGTTTATTTTAATTAAATTTAATCATTCAAAGCCAAAGTCAAATACATTTATTCAACTAGGCCAAAAAGCGGCACTTTTGAACGTCAAATAATTAAAATTCACAAGTAATAAAAATTGATTCTACCGTGCATTCGGAAAAGTAGCTTGTTATGGAGAAGAACGCACAAGAAACTCCATTAAAAATAATATTCAATTAATTTTATACTCGCAAACATAAAAATTGTTAACAAGAACTGTGAATGATGTACACGCCTGTAATTGACATGTTTGCACAGGACCATTTTGTAAATTATTGGCTCTGTAATTAATTTACAAATATGTTATTGGCATGCCTTATTGAAATAAATAAATACAATCCTACATCAAAGAAGTGTAGAATCATGTTACTACAAGAACCGACTGGTAGACCAAAACAACAAAAAACAACCGTAAATTAATTGACGTGACGTTTGATAACAGACCGAATTGAATTAATTTTCAAAAAAAACTTAAAATAATAAAGTCGAACATTCTGGAACGTTTTGAATGACGCTTTTCTTAACACAACAAAAATAAAATACATTTATTCGTCTAGACGCTTAGAGTAGTCAATATAAATCCTTTGTATATTACTGTTGTGTTGAACTAGTATTATAAGCACATTTAATTTAATGGGAGGGTTGGAACTAACTTTTAGAAATCCTACAGCCAAGAACGAGTCTAACTCTCATACAGAGGGTTCCGAATGAATAATAATTTTAAACATGTTATTTGAAAGCTGTCTTCTTATACATTTGCCTGTGAATTATAAGGAACAAAATATTTTCGTTTTTTTTAAAGATCTCAGGACTCCGGTGGATGCGAAATGCACAGGACCGATCAGTGTGGAGATGCTTGGGGACGCCAGGAGTGGACGTCTTTTGGCTAGAATAAGGATTTCTTTTATTCAAAAACTTCAAATTTATTTTAGGTTTAGTAGTTTCAAAGTTAAGGTTGATGTTCAATTTTCATCTATTTTCTTAAATAACTTTACATAATGCGCCGTTGTTTGTGTCACAGAAGTTCATATGTATACCTTTCAACTAAATCGGTACAGTAGATTCAGAACAAATTGACTGTGACTGACGGACAGACAGACACAAAACTGATCCTGTAAGGGTCCCGTTTTTTCATTCAGATGTACGAAACCCTAAAAATACAATAGCGCCGATTTCGCAGTCTACACTTTCACTTGTCCTGTACCCGTACATACTTAAAAGTCATAAAGTAACTATTATTCATTCTTAGCCGCAAGCATATACTACAAAGAAACCCCGAAATGTTATCAGAACGAGCGGCCGACTAAAGATTGAACTCATAGAATTCGAACAAAAAACGATTTCAAACGCCATTTAATGAGTCCAGTCAAAAAACACATTGGGGCTTCAATTGAAGTTGAAAATTTGAAGTTTTTTTTCGAGAGAAGCCATCTATTCTAATTAGAAATGAAAGTCGTAGATGTCAAGCGTATTTTCTAGAAATTCAGAGGGCGATTTTAAAATGGAAAATGAGAAATTATTTTGTAATTACTGTGAGTAGTTTTTTACTGCTTTTGAAGCGAAACGCCAACATAAGTTACTGGTCACAGGCATCACAGTTAATTAATTTCCTTACCTATGGCCTGTATAACAGAATTTTCTTCAAAGTCCTGGTTATGAAGATGAGTTGCGTAATATTTACACACAATTTCATTTACCACTGCTCACTTTCACGATAATTTCCGCGCCTTATCTTTACAAAAATCGATTTCAAAAGTCAGACTACGAGGCTTTACATAAAAAAATACAGATTGACTTGAGAACCTCCTCCGTTATTCGTTTGTTAAAAATGCGAAATGAAACGAAAAATTAAGAAGCTAAGAACCATTTCCATAGACTGTTTAGCTTCCTTTTGCTTTAAAAAATGCAATTATATTTTTATTATAAACAATTAAAATACGCACTTACGACACAGGCAGAAATTCCTAGTGTAGGGCAAAGATAATATAATTATATAATAAATATACGGGAATCCGCTGGATACGAGACGCACGGGATCAGTCAATGTGGCGACGCATGAGGGAGGCCTATGTCCAGCAGTGGACGTCTTTCGGCTGATATGATGATGATGATGCAATAATAAATACATTTCTCTTAGTCACATATCCACGAGGCTCAATGACGCAAAACTAAGATATTTTCATCGAGTTTACTTTAATATTCCTTCCACGAAATGTATCTATTAGCTGAGGTTCTGGTATAAAACGAATTCTTGATTCGTCACTAAAGATTGGGGGTGAAGCGGTTGTCCTTTGTCTTTGAATTTAATATCTTTTCACCGCTGTCTCGTCGGGAAATGGAAAGCAATCGTTTATAGAATCAGTTTGTTTAAAATTAAGACTTTTGTCACTTAAATTCAGTTTACATTGAGTTTGAAATAAATATTGATGTGTTTTTAAGGTTTTATTTATTTAATCATTTTTATATACATAAAATACTTAAGTGAAAAAGATCTTCTTACAGAGAGAAGAGCACAAAGGAGATTCTTATGTAGCACCTTATTGCATTGCACACTATATAATTCTTCCAACAGACCTGCGACAAGAGAGTTGATGTTAAGAGACATAGACACAGTAAGTATAAACACAAGAACGTCGTTTTTCATTGCAATAACTGCCACAATATAAATATATTTATTTGCATTTTAACGTCCATAACTAAATCTTTTGAACACTACAGTTTTTGTCTTTTGAAAAAAGGCACCACACAGATTTGAGTAGAAGAGTGAGTGATAGTATTTTTCTGTTATCGTGTAGTTAATAAAAACTATTTAACGATTTCTTAGCACTTTCAATTGAAAATATTTTAAAAATTTCTTTATAGAATTTGAATAAAGAGTCTTCTAATCGGTTGCTAAATATCGCAGAGATTTAGTAAATTTTAAGTAAATAATTAGGTAATAGAGAACTGTAATCACTCAATGTCCTATACAACTTTGCTCCTATAGGTAGGTACTTATTCAAATCACTATTTCTTTTTTTCTCCTTAACCTTTTATTCTATTTTCAAATCAGTCTTTATTTGGGGAGCATTCACTCCAAACACTTCAGCTCACATTCCAGCCAGTCAGGCATTATTCTAATCAAGTCAGGCATTTGTTTTCAATTAAAACTTGTAGCTCATTCCTCTTCCAATAGACTGGGAATCAGGCTGCTACCGTTATCATTGCAAACCGGCGGCAAAATAACTTCCTCAGTATTAGGGTTAGTTCACAATGAGTGTGTAAAACTTCTAGCCTGACGGCATGGGTTGCCTGATACAAATGCGTCGCGCGTCCCGGAAAAGCCCGATATCTGAATTTATTTTTTAATTTTTATCCTTTTATTTTTAGCCGGGGAAAACAAAAGGACGAGGTTCTCAAACCGACCCATATACATGGTGTGAGTTTTGCAATAAATATAATTCTACTAATGCTCTGACACTGGTCCATATAATGTTCAAGAAGTAAGGTTCTGTGGTACTTATTCTGTATGGTGACATAACAGGGCATGGCTCATGCTGGTGTAATATTTGCATATTCAGGCGTTAGTACAGACCTACCTATTACAAGTACTTAGGCATTTTTAAATTTTTATTTGATATCCAAGTATCGGTACCAAGATAGTTAATTTGCTACTACTTTAGTTTATGTTTACAACCACCTTTGTTCGCAAAGATAATAAAAACGAGACATATAAATTAGGCTAGGTAGGTACTTAAGATTAAGTACCTAAGTCGTCCTTGGCACTAGTCTGCTAACTCGCCCAAAGTAAACGCAGCTTAACTCGACTTTGTCCCACAGACTATCTCGAGTGAGAAGATAAAAAATTATTAGCTTTGAAACTCTGAAACAAAGTCGTAAAGTTTAAGAAAGTTGGCAAAAATTTCGTCGTTAACCTTGGTCTTTTTATCCTGACCGAGATGATGGATTCCACTGATTTATTGAACAGATGTATTATCTAACTGGGATAAGAGAAATGTCTTGTCAGCTGGTTGCTATCTTTTAAATAAAGAAAATAAATCCAGGTCAAAGGTAGAATTTTGGTAAGAATAGTTTTCTGAATCCGTTAAGACTTAGAACTAATCCTAATCTGCCCTGCCGTCGATTTGTAATGTCACCGCCAGATAACAAGAAAATTAAAGTCGTTAACACCTATCTACCAAAGGATTCCAATATTTCAAAACGATACGAATAAAATGTAAAGGTAGTGTCGCTAACGCAATCAAAAAAAAATATCGCGGTAACGGGGCGAACTTAACCCTCTCAATATCTCATATACGCGTGGACTGATTTACATGATTTAAACGGAAGAAATGGTTCTACGCATATACCTATCATCTGAGACCAAAATTATAAAAATATCTCCATTAACAAAAAATCATGTGTGTGTGCCTCGTAATTACACTTTTTGGTACAAGTCGGATCAATGACTTTTATTTCTTTTTTTATCTGGCGGAGACTTTAATATAATGGAATGCAACTTAATAACAGTTTTAAATACATAGATTACAGAATACAGGTACCTTATGGAGTTTCTTGCATGTTCTTCTCCATATAAACTTATCGACGCTTGTGAATGTCCAACTAGCTACAACTTTTGCTTGCCAATTTAAATGTTTTATAATTTTAAATAGTTTAATTCAAATAAATGATTTTGAGTTTGAGTTTGATAGGATAAAGAATCCCGGAGATAAACGCGACGCGACCTTTGTGACAACCCTTTTGTCATAGAACAATACCTATGAAAATTGTCTGTCACATCGTTGTCGCATTGTTGCCTCAAGTCTGTCTGTCAGCAGGACATTTAAAACGACACCATATAGCAAGACTGATATTACACTAGCAGATTGAGCTAAGTAACTTCTTATAGTAATAAAAAACGTAGTACTTACCTTCATACCTCTTTGATAGCAGATAGTAACATCACTTGAAGATAACTTATCTCTTAGGTCACTCTTAAGAGTAGATCCAAGACGAACTTTCACTGAATAGCTCTAAATCTGTACCCTTTGTTGACCAGCCACTAGTTTCTAGACTGTAGTTGAGGTATTTAATATCAACGATCAAGCGAGTTGAGTCAGTTATTCAATATAAATAGAAGGTGAACTGTGAATGAGTTGTCTGAGAAGGCGACAAATAGGATCGCTTAAGGCGATATATACGCCCCAATGTAAACGCTGTACTGGCCATGCACCCGCTCGATGCCAAAATATCAATATTGAACCTCCTTTTGAACAGTTTTGTTTGCTAAATATTATTTGATTTACTTAAGCTATGTCAGTTGTGAAAAAATTCCAGCCATCAATATTGCGGTGTAAAAATATTTTTAAACATCCAAGTCGTTTTTAGGAGTATCCAAAAGTTGCGAAAAATATCGTGTTGCTTATTATTTTTTTAAAGCAAAACTATTTGTTATACGAAAAAAACATGTTTAAGAAATACTGTACATGAAACAATAATAATTATTTTTCAAATCTTGTAACCTAGCCGTTACTAAGGAGTATGCTTCAGAAAGTTACCGTTTTACGGCACTAGAGCGTATGTAGGCTCTTAAGTAGTTGCAAGTTCTAAACTATTATTCATAAATGTCAGGACTTAATAGCTTGGTGCGCAATATTTAAGTCTTTATGATGTGACCCATCACATCAGCCCCGGCCTGCTAAGCATGGCGAGCCGATACCAGTTGGAGCGCGTACGCATATACTTATATTTGCCGGATTCTCGACTCATGGTAGCGTTAGGGGTTTTAGTCAGTAGGCGTCTGACATAGCCTTTCGTTCGAACGAAGAGTTTTCTTTATTTCCCACACCAAAAAAAGGAATTAAATAGCTGTAGTGCTTAGCAAAGCTGGATTTACATTGACCAAGTCTTATAATACAAAACTAAGTGATAGGATAAATACTTAACGTTCAGTCCGGTCTAGCATCCAGTATCAAAAACCGATCTGTAATAGAGATGCCCGACAGGTCTAATATCGATCCGTTGTTTTAGGAATCTGGATACACGTGATATGATGAACAATAGAAGAAAGGAAACGCGAACGCGAACATACGTCATTCTTGTGCAATAAAAATCTTAAAAAGCACAGTAACACGTTGAGAAAATAGAGTTGTAAAATAATCACTACATATTCC
Source organism: Orthosia gracilis (assembly GCA_947562075.1). Lineage (NCBI taxonomy): Eukaryota > Metazoa > Arthropoda > Insecta > Lepidoptera > Noctuidae > Orthosia > Orthosia gracilis. The sequence continues at coordinate 41,047,736 of OX387265.1, read as the reverse complement.
TTGAAGATTTTGAAAATATAAACTGCCATTTTAATGCACTACTGAAAAAGTTTAAATTACAGGTATAAAAGTAAAATAAAAGCAAGTATTAAAACGAAAACTTATCTTGCACCACATAAACGTGTACGGAATGGGCTTTCTGATGGCATCGTTAACTATTCTTTAACATTTCAGCAATAACTTCTGCAGTTTTATAGTCGTTTTAGAGCACTAAAAATGGGTGGAGATAGTGCTTCAATATCGGTAATAATTCATTTGTCCCCAATCATACCTAGATTTCGTTTGGGCCGATTCACATTCCCGTTTTTATCTTACCTAATATTTGCTAATACCAAACATCTATTAAACCTAATTTATATGCCCAGATATAACACGACAACATAATTTCATTTCCATATCTTCTATTTCACAACGTAAAAGCATAAAGTAATAAGTATGAACACAAAAAAAACATTACACATTTTTCATATCACAATCATAAAAGTAACAAAAAGTGAACACAAACACAAATGATAACCACACGTTTCCGCCGTAAAAGGAATATTTAACTTCCAAAAATTTCTGCCTTCAAGAGTATTTTTGGAAGTAGTACACGCAGTATACCACATTTTATTTACAACATTTCGCAATTCTCGCAATGACAATTTCAATCTGCCGCAAAATACAGTTGTTTACAGATTTCCAAAATACACAGACCCCATTTGATAGTTTCACAGAATATTACAAAGAGGAAACACGAAATATATAAGCTTTCAAAGGAATGAAAGGCCCATACATCTCGCAGTACCGACACGGAAATATTAAAAAATATCTTTTGAATCGAACGCGCTATTTGCAGGTGTAAGGAAATTGGACCGCGGGATAACGTAATGGCTGTATTTCCTCGACCTTTCATTTATTTCAGTTGAAAAACCCGCCGCAGCTGGAGCATATTTGGCCCGCCGAAATTATCTGTAAGGATTCCAACTAAAGCCACATGGCAATAATCCAAACGAGATCCTGATTAGAAACCCGCCTAGGCAGGGACGACCCTTATTTGAATTGTCATTCGTACCTACCAATTCTTATCAGATCATACTTGACATAATTCGGATGGGTTTATTCATTTTCAATTCAATGAAAACGTCAGCATATTTTGTGATTGCGAATTCCGTTTTTCGTGTAGCTCGCCGTTTCTAAAGGGATATTATGTGAGTAACTCCAGCTTCCTCATAAGTGCCAATATTTAAGCCAATAAAAAATAAGCCAATAATAATAAATATATGCCAATATTTAAGGCATAATAGCAGCAATCAAAGTTCCGAGTCTTAATTTAGTTGCCCCAAAAACTTTGTTAATATGAGTCGTTTAGTATGTGTTAGCTGGAGTGATGTCACCCCAGTTTCCTCATTCAATACAGGCAAACCAGTGAGGTTAGGGGTTTGAAATATAGTAAAAAAAAACAAGACATAATAGTTGCACATGGAAGGTGAGAACTGAAGATAGTTCACATAATAATCACATACACACGTTCAAATCTATACTTTTAATTTATTATTTCTTCAAAATCTCCAGACATGTTTCGAAAATTGCTAGTCAAATGACCTTTTGAAATTCTACAGGTAAAGTAGTACCATTGCTTATCATTGAAGAGTTGCTTGCAAAAACTATTTCTTCAATGAAAAGCAATGGTGCCAATATTACGGCGCAGGGAATTCTTTCGTGAAACCTACTTAAAAGATAAATCATCTGATTCTAAAGAATAATTGTGATATATACTAATAATATTTATCTTATTTCAAAGACTGCAAATTGTACAAAAAAAGGGATTTATGATAAAAATATACGAAATTGTCACACTTAGATGTTTGAATTTTCTTTCATCCTATGTTTAAAAAATATGACCATAAAAAACCTGAATAGTTACATAGTACCTACGATTAAAGTGTGTAATCGGCTCCCAGTCTATAACCTAGTTGAAACTACTTCAAACTGATAATATAGCGCACGGAACGGCAACGCCGCTCCGTACCTCCTCCGAAGTAATAATTTGATTATTTTGGCGCGGAAACTTTTTTTTTTGTTTACTACCTGGAAACTACAAGGACCTGTGGCATCTATTATATCTTACTTTTTGAGCTATAACACATAATCATATCTTCTTTCGTTCGGGAGATATGACACGAGCAGCTGGGGTGCCGTCACTCCAGCTTACACATATTGGTCGGTTTAATAGCTTATAGAGTATTTTGACCAGAAATTTGAAAATTTTGCTGCCAATGGCAGCTGTTATGCCTTAATTTTTGAGCTGTAATGCATAATCATATCTTTTTTTTGTTCGGAAAATATGACATGGCAGCTGAGGTGACGTCACTCCAGCTTACACACGTTTTTTGATCGTAGTTTCAACACTTTTTAAGTATTATTGTTCAGTCCTTACCTTGCATGTGCAGCTATTATGCCTTATTTTTTTACTATATTTCAAAACCCTAACCTCACTGGTTTGCCTGTATTGAATGAGGAAGCTGGGGTGACATCACTCCAGCTAACACATACTAAACGACTCATATTAACGAAGTTTTTGTGGCAGCTAAATTAAGACTCGGAATTTTGATTGCTGCTATTATGCCTTAAATATTGGCATATATAGAATTATTCTATCTCTTATGAGGAAGCTGGAGATATGCACATAGAGATACTTATAAAGAGCCATTTCGAATTGATATTTTACTTCACTGTATCAAATCAGCAATTTTGTGAAAGCACCGTAAGTGCTGCTGAAAATTTCCCAAGTGGAATTCTTGCCAGTTAAGCTTATTTGAGTTTCCCAACGAACGTTATGGCAAATATTTAAGTTGGTATAGGTCCCTGAAGGCGGCATATCGTATGCACGCGATATTCCATATTCTTGTTTCAAAAAGTGTTACATAAAGATTTTTAAGCTGTAGCGGGCAGTCTAATAAACAAAGTTAGATTAGTGCTGTTACTAATGTTCGATAAAAAAGTCGAGATCGGCGAGGTATCCAAATTGCCGAATATGCTGCCAAGCTGGAACGGTTCCAAAATCAAGTTTGAACTTCAGCATTAATCTGACACTGTAAATTGGAGGGATTACAGTTTAATACAAAATTATATGGGTACACAGGTGCTTTACATAATAAGTACAGAGTGAGCAGAAGGGGTTATTATAAAATATTAAGCGGGTTATTGGAGTGGAATGAGAATTATAAAGTTTGTTGTTTTCCGTGAACAGAGAGTAATATGAGGTTATTAAAGGTTTTGTGAAATATTCCTAATTGCTTTTTTTAATTAACTTGTTAGAACCTGATGAAATAGTTTACTGAAGTAAAACTGGGCTTCTACCAATATACGAGTAGTTAGGTGAACTTTGATTTGATGGATAAGGGATACTTCGTATTGTTGTTTGGCTTCGTTGTGGTAATACAATAGCCTACAATAAGGTATGTGAAATCGATATCTGTATATCGAGTAATTCGATTGGGCTTTTTGTAAAGACTGAAATACCTATTCCGAGTATTATCATGTCTCGGTTTTACCTTTTTATAGTCTGAAAACTATAAAATTGAGCTTTAAAATTTTCTAAACAGATAGGTATATATATATAGGAGCATAAAATTGATACCTCCTTTGAATTTTCTACATTTAAAAGGTTTAAATTTAAAATTTCGGATAACCCCGACTTTATTTATTATTTCATACTTTTTAAACTACCTTATCTATCTAGTAGTAGACACGCTTCGATCAACAATCTATCGAACACGTAATTATGACACCATATCTTGCGAAAATACCCCGATTCAAACAGTAAAACGCCCATAACTTTTGAACGGCTAAACCGATTTTCATTAAACATAGCTAAGAACACTCCCGGTAATGTCACCATTCAAACAAAAACTCCATTAAAATCGGTCCATCCGTTTAGGAGGTATGATTCCACAGACAGAGACAATAATACATAAACACACAGGTACACGTAAAACTTGTAACATCCCTCTTTTTCCGTCGGGGGTAAAAAATGATATGAAAATACACATTTATAATGTTCGTGTTTCCTGACATTGTTCAATTCTGTACAGACATAAACACATAAATACGCCATCATTTCCTCTATTTTCATATTTCCAGTCGCGCGTAATGTCATTTACAAAAGTTCCTGTCATGCTCGGGAAGGGTTGCCAAAAGTGTCAATTGAATAATGTCACAAAAGACATAACTTGACTGAGATTTCAATGAGTATGGAGATGAAAAGATTCAGTTCAAAAGAAGACATTTTGCATGTCCTTTATACTTGTCTAGTTTTGTTAAGGCGATTGCTATAAATAAGGTCCTTCGTGAGTTCAATGGCCCATCAATGCCATATGTAGTATTGTTGGAATTTTGGTTCAGCCCAATCTGGATCTGTTCCATAACTACGATATAATGAATCTTTTTGTCGAGGTGAAATCTTTTTAAAGCGCCTGCGGTCTAATTCCGTACAGTATAAATTCATGACATCGACCGCAGACTCTTTCATATTGACAATTCAACAGTATTCATTGCGCGCTTAACTCTGTCAAGTAGACAGAATTTTAATCATGAAGCAATGTGAGCGCGCACGCTTTGGGCTATCAAAAAAGTTACGCAATAATGCTGCTGGACTTTTAGAGATAAAACCAGGGAATCTGCGATTTTATCTCACTATATACCTTGGTGAACAGGAACATGATAAGAACATTCCACGTGACTTCTTAAAATACTGCAAAAGCAAAGCAAATGTTGGCTATATTTTGTAATTACTTATATCTCTGCCACTAGGCACAAGCCCTGTTACAATGTTTACGTTAATACTTAACACGATAAAGACTCTAGCCACAGGAAAAAACCGTCTGGCTTTTGTCCTCAATGATTGCAAATATAATTTCCGCCGACAAATCGATAGCTTTTGAGCCCAAAGGTCGCAAGGGACACGTAACGCTAATACCTCTTACGCCCTTTCAGGCCCTAAATGGATGACCTGTAGATATTTGTTCCCAATCTGAATGTTTACAAGCCTATGTTAATATTGAACGTAGGCCACGACATGAATAAATATCGTTGGGAAAGCGACCGATATAACATATAAGTACTCAGCAAAAAAATCTTTTTTAAACAAGCTTTTTGAACTGAAAGGTACTAAATGTAATATCACTTGTCAATACATATCCAAGCCCAAACACGATGATGCTATCTTGTCAGTTGAGGAGTTGATATTTATTTATATACACTTTATTGTACACCATAATAAACAAGAAAAATAGAAACTTAATACTAAAGCATACAATGGGCGGCCTTATCGCATTTCGCGATCTCTTGCAGGCAACCTGGAATGGACCGAGATTACCTGGACATGACATGGGGTTGTCAGTGGTGCGACAATACTAACAAAAAACACAATATAGATACAATAATACTTACTAGAAACACAAATACATATATATGCTAAATAATAGATACATAAATACATACATAATTAATATATAAGCAATGAAAATAAAATGATGTACGATATTCATAGCACATTATGTCTAAAAACCAAGGGCACAATCACAGCGATAAGTAATGTTCTTTGATGAGTTTTTTTAAATACAGGCAACGACTGAGCACGTTTAATTGGGTCAGGCAATGCATTCCACAGACGAGCAGCCTGGACAGTAAAAGATTTATCCATGAAAGTTGCTATGGCCATCTGCCGGCTTCATCATGAGACCTTAGTACCATTTCAAAGTTGCGAAAGTTCCATAAGTACGCCAAGTTTCAGCTTAATCATATGCCAGGCGGTGCTTTAATAAAAAAAGTTAATTAAAAAAATCAAAAAACCCGACTGCTTAATAAGCGAACCAAAAAGACGTAAGCAAGAAGATAATCATGCTGTGCACTCGGAGGATACATCTGGTTTTGGTCAGCCAGCACGCGAACATGTCAGTCGGGTTTTTTGATTTTTTTAATTAACTTTTTTATTTATAACTTTTTAGTTATTTTCAGAATTAGGTACATTTAAATATATAAGTGTAATATATTTTTTAAATCACCTCCTTAAACTCATTATTTTGGTACCCCAAACGATGGGTTTAGAAGAAAAAAAAATTGGTTGCCCACAATATGGCGCCCAAAAGCGGAAATCTTTTTATTTTCCTATTTTAATGTAGCCAGTGACACTCGCTGGGTTAAGACAAATCGATGGACGTAAGAATCATCAATGTCGGCCTTCGCGTTTGGTCTCTAGAACGCCACATAGGTACAAACTTACATACGTAGACTGATAAACACATTACCCTCCTTCGGCAGTCTGGTAAAATATATTACAATTTGCCGGACACACATAGAAAAGCAAGGTAATATAAACTTTGTAATAAAATATAACTTTAAATATTTTCGCGTTTATTACGATAATAATCAGAAACAAGTACTATCAGAAAATGTAACAAAGTTAGTATCTCGCCTCCGTAAAAAACACTTTTCTGCTGACTCGTCTCAGCCGCCTATTATCTTTACTTCCCTCAATTTTCCGGGGCTCAATTTATCTTTTAACCACTCAAAATCCAACTGGCATCCAGCCAGAGTTCAGCAAGATTTGAGCGATAATGCTGGCAAGATTCTGCATTTACATAAAAAAAAACTGTTAATGCGGTACCTACTGCTGCATTTCGTACTGGAGATTTCAATGTTGATATTTTGCAAATTGTTTCTAAAGGTAAATGTGTTATATATACATAGTATAAAGTATTTAAATAAATGTTAAGTTTAAACTCCGAATAGCAGATTATTACATATATTTTTATGGAGAAGTTGAATTTAGGAGCTATTTACCTCAATTAGCTTTATGCAAACTATAATTATACACACGCATATAGTTTTTTTAGACTTTAAATAGCTAAATAGTTTTATTTAGTGAATTTAAAGTACAGAACCTTATTTACATTAAAAATGTGTTAATAAAAATAATCCGACTTCCAAAGCAACGAGTAGGTTTTAGTGATTTGCTTTGGAAGTCGTTTAATTTTATGTGAAAAAGATCAATTTTTTTATCATTTTAGTTTTGGTACACCATCACTAAAAAGTGAGCAAGTTCTATAATAAGGTACTTAAAAGATAGAAAAACTACACATAATTACTCAATTTACGCATTTGTGCCGTTTGTCATTAAGGAGTTCGGTTGTATCTTGAAAACTACTTAATTTATTTTGATGACACTATTCCCTAAGTTGAGCGATACTATTTTCAGAGAAATACGTAGGTGAAATTTGGCACACATGTTTAGAAGCCTACATACATGAATAATGTGCAATTCCCACACTGACATAAAATTACATACATACGTATCGAATTGATAACCTCCTTTTTTAAATAGATTAAAAAACAGTGTAAGCATTGTATGATTAGTTAAAAACTACAGATTAGTAGATTCAATTGGTGTCTAAACTATTATGTTATATATTTTTATCTAATAATGGTAAGAAAGTCTTTTTTTATAAAAGGCTGTAACTTTAAGAAGTGTAATTTTGAGAAATTGACGAATGTGAAACGTATGGATGTGTGTGTTTTGTTTGTGTGATTTATTGTGTGTGTGTGTTGTGTGTTTATGTTTGTTGTGTGTGTGATTGATTATGTTTGTGTGTGTTGGGATGTGTGTGAGTGATGATGTGTGCGTGTGTGTATTGAGGAATAGGTAAGTTTCAATTTAATTAAAAGGCATGTTTTTTTCGATTTCAACAAGATGTCTCAGGTTTGTTGCAAATTTTCATAAATTGATACTATGTACTTAAATGGTTTCTAATCATTCAAAATATCTTTAAAAAAATATTTCTAACCTATTTGTTTGTTCTTTCTTTTGCTATTTGCTTTTACCTTTCATCTAAACTGAACTGATTGAGCAAATAAAACATGTTCTTTGTGATGCTCTACAAAAAATATTATAATAATCATATTACCTTGTTTATTTCTGATGGCAAACTTGTTGGTTTGGAAAAGCTAATGAACAATTGGACCAACTAAAATGTAAGATAAAAATGTAAGACAAACAATTCTTGACATCAAATAATTCTTAAAAGAATTTATATTTCTTTCACTCGATCTTTTGTTTGTAAAAGATAAATAAATTTAAAGAGTCTGGCTGGAGACTTCACTATTTCTTTTGTGTGTTTACCTATTTAATTGCAACAAAAGATAAATATTTCTTAAATATTATACTTACTCAACCCCGGTTTCTGGCAACAAATTAGCTACGAGTCACCAATTAAACTCAAGTCAAACAATGCGATTGGCTGTTGAAAATTAGTTTAGCCAATCACAGAAGACTAAGAGCTGTTGACAATCTATGTGTTGCGGTGGCGGTACGATGTCTGGGTGTTGTAAGTACCCGTGCGCCCTGGGAAAGTATCCCAACTATGTTAGACGTGTGCTCGTGAGCCTTGCGACTCCGCTGGTAGTACACGTCACCACGCACCCCTGAATGCGTAGGGTAGTACGAGGACAACCCAAGGACCCACGTTTTGACAATCAAAGAAATAAAAGGCAGAATTTTTCTTGAACTGTTCTGCAGATTTCGGCTTTTTTCTTCTAGTTGTTGCCTCTTCGGTGGCTGAGCTGCGACTAGAAGAAAAAAGCCGAAATTCAGGGGTGCGTGGTGACGTGTACTACCAGCGGAGTCGCAAGGCTCACGAGCACACGTCTAACATAGTTGGGATACTTTCCCAGGGGGCACGGGTACTTACAACACCCAGACATCGTACCGCCACCGCAACACTATCACTTTTATTTCCCGTTCCAGAAATGTATGAAAATAACTGTAGGTAATTAGAGGCCAAATTGCGAAAAACCAAATTAAGTACTTTCACCGAAATTATGTTCATTATAGAAGTAGAAATGTTGGCTGAAAAATTCATAAAAACTCCACATAATTATTAGAGCAATATGATGACGTTACTTGCCCTCACCAGAACACATACGCATATTGCTAGTTACTGTGTGCATAAATTATAAATTCGCGGATGACAGTTAACCATCGCCTACTAAATATTCGTTTAGTGTGACGACGTTTCTTCTCGCATAACTGACGCTTGGCGCATTCTCTACATTACTGATAGATGTCAATAGTGCAACCCGTGATGCCATGACTATCACCAGCTAATTGGTTAAGTGACCTATGGTTTTCTTAAGGGCTTTCCACCGCTTTAGTGCCGTAAAACGGTTACTTTCTAAAGCATACTCCTTAGTAACGGCTAGGATAAAAGGTTTGAAAATATATAATATATATATATATTTTATTCATGTACATTATTTTTGAAACAAGTTTTTTTCGTGTAAATAATAGATTTGCTTTGAAAAATAATTAAGAACACGACATTTTTTCGCAACTTTCGGATTCTTCTCCAAAACGACTTGGATGTTTAAAAATATTTTAACACAGAAAAATAGATGACTGGAATTTCTTCATAAGCGAAAAAGCATAGGTAAATCAAATAATATTTTGTAAACAAAACTGTTTAAACGGAGGTTCAATATTGATATTTTGGCATCGAGCGGGTGTACGGTACTGCGTTTACATTGGGGCGTAAATATCGCCTTAATGACAATAATTTATTGGAGGTCCTCACTCAAACACTGACGTTCACAGATTGAAAACAAAGGTACAACAACGAAACAGCATTTTTCTTCTTCAATCATATTTGTCAAAATGTTGAAAGTTGACAGAGGTAAATACGGGCGATTTTTGACTAAGGACCATTTCTTTAACGCCATTAAGGATCGACAATTTCTCATTCAGAGTCCTCACTCCCCTTTATTCAAACTCCTACTTGACATACTGACAACGCGCCAACAAGGACCAATCTTTTACGCAGCCCAATCTTTTACCCGGACCACGTCAAAATTACTGTCCTATTAACCAGAACTGTCTTTGGAGCAAAACTCAAGGAAATGGGTTGCCAATGTTATTTTAAAAAGTCTTTTAACATAATTTCCTGAGGCGCATTCCGAAGAGGTGGGAGTTAATTTATTTACTCCATCAAATTCAATTTGGTTCTTGAATAAACAGTCGGTTACTGAGGTATATTTTGTAGCTTTGTACTTTACAAACAAACTTGTTATTAATACAACTATTTATTATCTTTAATTGTGTTTTGTAGGGGCGCACTTCGGCAATCTTAAGTTGGTATTGAATAATAATTATGATATTTTAACTTTATGTCTGTAGTTAGGATACTTGAAAAGAGCCCGAATGGGTCCCAATTTAAAACCGTTACTAAGTAAATTGGCTGGCGGTGAGAATAGTTGAATGATTCTAGGTTACCAAATGGAGGCTATGATGAGATTGTAATAGTGTTCTGAGACAAATTACACTTCTTCTCCTTCGTCGGTACACTCTTGGCAGAGCGGTCGTGGTCATCATGTTGAGACTTCAGGTTGCCATTATTTGTTTAACGATGCGACGCCATTTCCATCGGCTGTTATTCGTGTGCACTCATGCAATGGGCCACCCACTGCAGACTTAATCTGGTCGGTCCATCGCATGGGCGACCTGCCGCGCGTTCTCGTTCCTTCCACTCTACCCTGAACTACAAGCCGCTCGATATAGTCGTTGCCTCGTCGGGACACGTTTCTAAAAAACTGGAGTACTCGAGCTTGGACTATAGCCGATAAACGCTGCCTGATACCGAATTCCTGAAGGATGGATATATTAGTGCGAAACTCAGTCCACGGCACTACAAGCATTTTTCTCCAGCACCACATTTCCAGAGCGTCTATTCTCTGCCTCTCAGTGTCTCTCAGCGTCCAGGTCTCGGCTACGTATAGAAATATGGGGAAGACAAGCGCCCGTATGAGCCGGGTTTTCGTGGCTTTGGTGATATAGCGATTCCTCCATATTTTTTTCAGCCTATCCAAGGCAGACCTGGCCATAGCTATGCGTCACTTGATCTCGTCTACAAGTTACACTAAACAACTATTAACTTTCTTTAAAATGAAGAGCAATAATTTGTTACTTACAGGCAGCTGAAAGAACACAACTAAGTAAATAAATTAGAGATTTCGGAATTGAATTTTGAAGTTGAATATTCGTTAGATTTAAAGGCTAAAGTGGACTTCTTTAGCCACACAACCTGTTAAAATTTGTCACATAAATACTGGCTTACACGTTCTTAACTCTGAATACTCAATTCAGAAATCCCTGTCTGCCATGGCTCGTAACAAAATGAAAAAGAGATGAGTAGAAACTTAGGAAAGCAACTACCTTAAAATATCAATTAACATTAAATAAATTTGGCCAAGTATAAACTTTCTGAACAAGTGGTCCTTAACAGCTTGGTCCTCTTAGTAATTGATGAAGTCAACATTCACTGCTGTTACCATCATTACGAAAATATTCTTATGGAAAGTCCACCATCTTTTTTTCGTGATTTAATTTGTGGAAATATGAAAAATGTTATTTCAATTTTAAATAAGCAGTAGGTGACTGGATGAAAATTGGGTTGACTTGGGGCCCGCAGCAATTTAATGAGGAAAATAATAACGAATGTATTTTTTTATGTTTCTCTCCACAAATGATCGTAAAGATGTATTTTTTGTTTGTTTATTCTACTGCCGTATTAATGTTTATTTATTATTAGTTTATCCTCGCACTGGAACGCCTTGCAGCAATTACACCAATGGAACACAACCTCATAATAAACTCACTATAAGTCCAGGTTTCCTCACGATGTTTTCCTTCACCGCTGTCAGCAATGTTAATCTGCTGTAATACTAGAAATGGTTTCAATACCCAAGTGCCCATCACTTGGGTATTGAAACCATTTCTAGTAACTTACACACACTAATAATTATTTTATACTCAATCAAGCTTCCATGTTACGATTAGTTCTAACAGACCTGGTTCACGAAAGACGTTTCCACGAGAAACACTTGCGTGAATTCATTTTCTCGAACGGTCACTGCCGCGAATGACTTTCATACAAAGAGGTATGTGCATGGAAGCATAGTACCTGCGTAGGTATGTCTCATCCGTACCTATACTAAATTAACTCAAAAATGGTTACGTTAGTTACATCTAGAGTAGGCAATTAATAACATAATTAAAACAGCAGAAAAACCAACATTATTCAGCATTCTGTAGCGTCACTTCGAAACGAAAGTACCAAAGAGAAGAGCGAGAAAAGTGTTTTATTTCTACGGTGGACAATAGACAACCTGTTACATTCAGCTGCATTACTCGTAGTATCCGTAATTACTAGCAGTCCCTATTCCTTTCAGTTATGGTAATATTTCTTTCCATTTTTATTAAACACTGTCGTGGTGGAATGGTTAATGAATGGGAAGAGGTTATTTGACCACAAAAGCTCAGTTTACAACCTAACTACGTTCGTTTTGAACTTCTTTATTAAATTATAATTGAGATTATTAGAGATTGAACAACAAACTGACCATTCAATCTAGTTTGATCGATATTATGAATCGATGTAGATAAATGACGAAATGACGACGAATGACTAAAAACATATATACCTGTGCCGTAACCCCCATGCGATATGGTATCCTTTCCTTTCCTTTATTAGGATTCCGTACCCGAAGGGTCCAAACGAAGCCCTATTGCTGCCACTAACGTTTCTGTCTGTCCATTGTCTGCCACACAATTTTGTTCCGAAGAATTTTTAACTCTCCATTGAGCTATGATCTTGAAATTTGGTGATAATATTTATTATTACGTATATTTTACTGACGAACTCAAAAGAAACTTAAAAAAAAAATAGATTTTTTCTTTGGTGCGGAACCCTATATGTGCGAAGTCAGACACGCACTTGGCCGATTTTTCCTATTCGGACCACGTTGCACTGTAGCTTATATTTTTGCCACGACATGAGCTATTTGATACCAGAAAATGAAAAATTAATTTTAACTGATAAATTTAAAGAAATCATCGTAAGAAAAACTATAAATAATGCTCGTAATAAAAATCACACGCAGTGAACATTCTAGAAACAAAAGCCTAACAGCAACAATTACAGACTGATATACGTAATCACCTTTATTTCATCTTAACTTAAAACAAAAGATAACGTAGGTAATAGAGACATGAAAATGAGGTTTCATTTGCAAAAGGTCAAGGAGAACTGTTGCCAAGAATACTCGTAATTATTTGAGACTGGCTATGCCCGCAGCGCCAACTAAGTTTCAATTTTCTGAGATGCAAATTAACTATTCTACTTTATTTAGGTATACATACAGGGTCAAATAAAAAGTAGTAAAATAAAACAAACTGGATAGGCTATGCGAAGCGCGTCAGATTTCCGAAAGCAACACAAAACTAAACACACAACACAATTTGTTCTCGACAAAAAACAAGTTTTTCATATATCTGGTAATGAAATAGTTTTTTCATATAGAAAAATCAGTAGTTAAATTGGTTAACATGTTTTTAAAATTGTAATAAACGTTAACAAGACGGGATTTTTGTATTTTTTTTTCCGACAAGAATAGTCGAATCTATTGATAATGAAAGTGCCAGCTGTTTTGTTATGACTCAAATATTTTGGTAGTTACCTGCTTTCGGAAGGTTATAGAAAGAGTTTGCAAACAATTCTGATTTTTTGACCTTCGTCGTTACACAACCACCCTGGAAAACACTGAAAATAACTGTTTCGCAAACATCTCCTTTATCCTTAGAGAAATGAAGGAAAAGGCACTTTTAACTAAGAAAATTTTATTCTAAAAAACTGAGGCACTTATTATTCACTCCAGTGTTTTAACTGCCCGAGTCCGCTTTGCTTGATCAATAAATTAGCCGATGAATTACTTATTTCTTTGTCTAGATTTAGCTAGGAACCTGCAGAGAGCTATAAATGAACTGTTCTACCTTTGAAAACTGCTAATATTTGAAAATTTACATGCAGAAGGCTACCAGGCTTGAATAGGATTGGGTGGGTCACGTTAGCAACATGCACAATGACCGCTGGGCCAGTCTCCACGCAATGAGTTCCCGGAGATGGAAAGAGTCTTCGAGGCCGGCCCAAAAGAGGAAGCATGAGATGATTTTGACGCGTACCATGAGCGTGGGTTCGAGACGGAACAGGAGACTATCTGGTAGGATATACGAGAGCCTTGAGCTCAGCTGCAGGACGCCATTAAATAAAATAAAAATGATTATGGCGTATTCGATCTCAGATTGGAGAAAGCTTTACGTTCCAGGTATGATTGAAGTTCCAGAAGAATTGTGTTCGTTAAATTTAATATTTTTTCACATACTCGTATATGTAGTCGCTGGTGTTATTTTGCTGATCGTTGGTGTACGGTTCTTTGTAGAACCGTGTTACTTCGAGAATTATGTCTGAACGTCGAGTTAGTATGTAACCACGTTTATTTACCAGGTTCGCCGCCCACTCGGTCTTGTCACTCAATTCTTTGTAAGCTTTACGTAAAGCGCCTGCACGTTTTATTAACTTTTCAAACGTATTTTGCCTATATTTTTTTCTTTTCGTGTGATATGTTCCTGTTGATTTCTTTACTTATTCTTGTTATTTTGGCTGTAATTTCTTTAGTTCGTTTTCCTTTGTATATAAGTTTCCTCTGGTCTAATAGGTGTATTGTTTCTTGATTTACGTAATCTTTCTCACCTCGATCTTTTGCCGGTACTGCCGGCGGTTGCAACATGTTCTTCATTATAGTTTCGAATTTGTTGTACTGGTCTTGTATTCCCACTGTTGTACATAATGCTTCCATAAATTTATTTTCACAAGATTTGCTCCTTCTCCTGACACCAAAGGTAGATTTCTAGTTTAGTCGACAAATTTTACAATCCGCTTCTTTCGTTTTAGTTGCACGGACAGTTTACATCTCATCATTCTATGGTCTGTGTTAAAGTTGAAATTATTTATTACGTCGAATTTAAGTACATTGGTATGTTTGTTCGTGAGTATGAAATCTATTTCGTTGCGATATTTTCCGTCCGGTGACCGCCAGGTCCATTTTTTGTGAGACTTGCGACTAAACATGGTATTTACTATTTTACAGTTGTTTTCGAGTGCAAATTCAACCAATTTTTGTGCTTGTGGAGTTCGGTTTCCGTTCAAAAGTTTTCCAAAAACCTTTTCCTCAGCTTTTTGTCCTTTCCCTTTTGCGTTGAAATCGCCTAGTATTACCATGTTTTTGGAGTTTACGAAGTCTATAGCGGAATCTATTGAGTGTTAGAAGGACGGCCATTAGGCAAAAAAAAAACATTGCAGTTACATCTTTTTTTTTGTTTTTTTAACCGGGCTGAAACCTTCAAAAGGCGCCTGGACTTTTGGGGAAAAGACCAGGGTGTGTGGGATTTTACCTCACTTAAGCTACCCCGGTGATCACCACCAGCCCCATCACCTCTTAAAAGACCACCCCGGAACCCCCTCTGTGCAATCCCTGTAATGTCCAAAATATCGATGTCTGCACGAAACAAATATTTGTATGACCAGAACAACTGTAAGTTGTTCTGGTCTGGTTGTTTGTGTATGTGAGTTTATATGTTTGGAAATACACCCACGTTTTTAAAAGAATAGGTATTTTTTTTATATTTTTTCTATTTTAGTTAAGCTTACAGACTAATAACATTTTAATAACAATAATTTATAACTAAATTGCTAATAACAAGCCTCCACAGCTAAAATGAAAAATTATTAAATATTCTAAGCTACGAGCATTTCATCAAAGTTAGCTCATTTTATTTTTATTTAACAATTTGGACAATATACGGTTCCAGTGCATGCATTGCAGGTGCCTCTTGCACAAAAAATGGCTTTGCTAAAAGTTTCCTAACTGTGCTTGCATTGGTGCAGAATAGATCAATGCCACGTTCACAAGAAATCTCGTTAAAACTGCGACTGGCTCTCGGAAAGTATGAATTACGCCTCTAATTAGTATTTTCATAAGGTACATGGAGTAGTGGTCGCTGTCAAAGCCCCATCTGATTAGTGCGCATCGTTAATTTAGAAACAAGTTCAGGACAGTCGATTGAACCATTAGCGATATTAAAAAAGTACCATACTTCATTAATATAACGTCTACGGTCAAGTGGAAGAAAATGGTATCTTCTGCATCGGTGGATATAATCTACAGATACTAGCTTTGCCCTCCAATCAAGGTACTTAAGAATTTTTTTCTGGATGCCCTCAATACGAGACTTGTAGATCTCGTATTGAGTGTTTCAGACTTGTGATGCATACTCAAGGTGGCTGCGTACGAACGAATAATATAGGGTTTTGATCGGTTTTAGTGATCGGAAACATGCTGAGGTTCTCATTATGAAACCAAGTGCTCTTAACGCCTTACTTATTATAATATCAATATGCTGATCAAAGAGAAGCTTACTATCTCGTGTAATCCCAAGGTCCCTAATACTGTTGACTTTGCCTATCCCGACATTGTAAAGTTTGTATGTAGAATCAATAAAAGACTTCCGACGAGTAAAAGTGGAAACACTTTTTAACATTCAATTCTAGCCTGTTACGTCTACAGTATTCTTGAAATCTATTCAAATCGTTTTGTAACAGGTTTGTATCTGATATGTTTCGGATAATTTTATGAATTTTCATATCGTCAGCTTAAAGTAAAATATAACAAGTTTTAAAACAGTGTTTCACGTCAGCAATAAAGAGGGTAAATAAGAGGGATCCTAAAATCGAACCCTGGAGAACCCAAGAAGGGACAGAACTCCATTCAGGTGTGTAGCCCTGCAGTACCACCGCCTGAGTTCTATTATCAATATAGGAGGAGAACCAACGATACAAGTCTCCGTGTATTCCGGCTTTTAATAGCTTCTCTAAGAGTAGCCTATGGTCAACACGATCAAAGCATTTACTGTAATCAGTATAGATTACGTCAACCAGTACACGCTGTTCCATACTTTCGAATATAAATTCATGGGACAAGGTTAAGTTAGATGTAGTGGAACGCTTTCTAAGAACGCCATGCTGCTCATCACCAGAGTTGCATTTCATAGCAGCGTATACGTTAGTAAATACTATGCGTTCGAGGATTTTTGCGAACAAACATATCTTGGATATTGGTCGGTAATTAGAGATAGCCGACTTATTACCCTTCTTGAAGACTGGGGTAACAAATGCAGATTTCCACATTTTCGGAACTATGCCTTCTGAGAGTGACCGCATGAATAAAATACATAGAGGTACAACAAGGCTTTCGGCACAATTTACAATAAATACTGGAGGTATAAGATCAGGACCGCCAGTTTTTGAAAGGTCTAAGGTCTTTAATAACTTTAGAACTTGAGAATAAGACACGCCAATCGAACCTATGCTTGTCCCACTATCCTCAACACTAATGCCATCAGAAGTAGCGGGCACTGGATCAGGTTCTTGAAAAGTCGAATGGAATAAGCTGCGAATAATCATAAAGCAATTAGATCGTGATTACGCCGACACAACAATTTCGTATAAGCGATTTTTTTAAGGAACTTACTCGTTAACATCGTGCAATGACACAGAACAATTGAGAAAACACAAGTAGCACACAGTGTTTTGCGGTTCTCAAACTTTTTATGGGCACAATTAACAAAACATGTAAATATTGTTGTATCAAACTTAATAGATATTATTATATAATTTTTGAGAGATCCTTTTCTGATTTCACTATGAATACTGGGGTTGTGTCTATTTTTCTCGCATGTTTGCGTGTTTGACCCTTACATATTGAAAATCCGTTTCGGTTGCCAACTTTTTAGTTTTAGATAACAGTATTTTGTTTTTAGTCGTTAGGTGGTAATTTATATATACTCGCTGGTTGCCTGCTAATCCGATTTGGCCAGTTGTCAGTGGCGATGAATTAGATATGATTGAATACATATCTGGCTGCAGCAACAAAATCGTCTTTGACATAGCGATTGCAGAACGAAACAATGACTGGCTTTATGTGATCTTTTTCGCGGGTAGGCACCCTAGTAATCCCCCCCGGTGGGTTGGACTGCAGATTCCGGTTATAACCTCGACGACATCGGTAAGCTGGGTGTTTGCTTGCATTTCATGCACCGCCATGTAAGCTTCCTGATTCCCAGCTTACGGAGGCCAGCTTCAGTGATGCCTGCACATTGGAAATGCAACTCATTTCCGCTGGCTGAGCAACGCACTCCATCAGTCAGCTGATCATCGCAGATACCACACTTCTTTAATACATCCATTATTTGTTTTTGTTACGAACTACTATATATTTTAGAGACAGTAACTTTGAGGCACAATTGCTGGCTGTTAAAAAATCTACAGCGGGTTCAAGTAAACGCGACCGTAGACAACAGGGCATAAGACGGTACTAATCTAGTTAAAAAAGGCTCTAAAACTTTTAAACATTCTTGGAAGTATCCATGTTGTTCTTAGATACCTAAGCTTAATCGGATCAATTAAAACGGATTATATGATTAGATACAACGTTTTTAAAGATTGAGAAGTATTTTTTTGGCAAACGAACATAAGTACATTGACACACGTTTTTATCTCGTAGAGGTAGGCACAAACTGAACACCACCTGCTAATCCTTATTTATAGTACTAGCTGACCCCCGCGGCTTCGCTCCCGTCAAATGGCTATCTATCTACGTATCTACCCTACCTACCTACGCACCTACCTACCCACCAACCTTGCCACTGCCAAAAAGTGAATTTTATAGGCAAAATTTTGCTACTTTGGGTTACATTATTACAATTTCATAAAGATCTGTATTTTTTTTGAAAATAATTTTTACCTATGTTACTCGGGCATAATGTAGCTTTCCATAGTTAAAAGATTTTTTTAAATCGGTTCAGTAGTTTCGTGAAAATTTGGAAAGATGTGTGTGTGGAAGTGCAGATTTGTTACTCAATCACTCCAGAACAGCTGAACTGAGAAAAACAGAGATAGATTATAGTCTGAAATAGCACATAGGCTACTTTTCATCCTGGTATAATGTTCCCTTGGGATAAAACATATTTCACGAGGGCGAAGCCGCTGGCAGAAACTAGTATTATCATAAAACCATGCATGCATTCATCATCATCATCATCATATCAGCCGAAAGACGTCCACTGCTGGACATAGGCCTACCCCAAGCGTCACCACATTGACCGGTGCCGTGCGCCCCGCATCCAGCGAATCCCCGCAACCTTCACGAGCTCATCGGTCCACCTGGTGGGAGGCCTTCCAACGTAAAAAAAACAGGCCAAGTGCGAGTCGGTCTCGCGTACTTAGGGTTCCGTACAATCTCAGCTTAAAGGTATTATAGACCTGACTATTTGATATGAATTTCAATTTAATACCTTTACGCGTACATGAGGAAAGTAGTAGTAAGTTTAAAATTATTAAAAATATTTTTATTATATGATGTTACTATAAATTTACGGTTTTCGAAATTATTCCTTTATCTGTGCTATAAGACTTTGCTTCGTACCAAATTTCAAGATTCTTGGACAGAAATTCATGGGCAGTACCCTGTAGGTTTTGATTCCCTTGCGAGTGTCGAAAATTTGCGGCAATTTGCGGCATAAACGGCTGTATCTTTTGATTGCGTTGGCTTAGAAGTTTGATTTTTTCACAGTTTTAAGGGACCTGAGTATTTGATATAAATTTCAGCTTGATACCTCCACGCGTTTCTGAGAAAAAGGACGGACGGACGGAAAACAAAGCGATCCTATAAGAATTCCGTTTTTTCCTTTCGAGATACGGAACCCTAAAAAGCAAACTAAAACATACGTAAAGAAATAAAAGTGACACTAGTATCATATCTTCTACAAATAGTAAATATTACGATTAAAACACAGTGCGTAGTAGCTTATGTTAATCCTTATAAGATCAGCTATCTACCAATGAAAGGTGTGCGTCTGAATGGCTGAGAAAAATGGAGATTGCAAACGGAGAGTTGACCAGCTATCCTGATCTCAGAATGGCTGGTCATTTTGAAGGCTCTCTATTTTGTTTCAAAGTTAGGTAACAATTAGTTGTCTATTGGTAGTAAATGTAGCAAACATGTAGCAATTTTTGGTCACCAGCCTGATGCGAACCGATACAGACAACCAGCCATTCAGACGCACACCAGTGAAAGTTCAAGTCAAAAGAGATTACCCGGAACAAACAGACAGACAAAAATCTTAAAAATTGCGTATCTATTTGTTATTAGTACCATATAGTTCCACATGCATTAAGTAACAATAAAAGTTGTTATTTTAATTTTACATACGACACTTCATATTTATTTATTTGTATAGATATAGGTAACAATAGGTATCTATTGACACGTTTTATTTGCATTTAAAACCAAATGGACGCAATAATATTATATCTATTATTGGAATTGGCCATGTTTTTCATAATTGCAATTCAAATTCATGCAAAATGTAAAATCATATAAAAACTATTGATGATTTTATTTAACTTTTATTTTTAACCGACTTTGAAAAGGAGGATGTTTTCAATTCGACTGTATTTTTATGTTTGTCATCTCAAAACTTTTTACTAGGTGAGCCAATTTTGATGATTCTTTTGGTGCTTCTCATGTGGTCCCATTTAAATTTGGTGAAGATCTGATCAAAAACTTCGGAGATATACAACAAAACTCTTCAATAACAACGGCTAACCTCACGGGATTGCTGCAATCGCATGTCTGTTTATTGTTTACGTCATTTAATAACATAACGTCACGCCAGTACGCTCTAGAGGGGTACGCAAATGTGTACAGTTCACCCTGGTACACTCTCATTTCACCGGTTACGTTCAAGTTTTATGTTACTCGGGTAATCTATTCTGGAATAACCGTGTGCATTATACCGCTGCTGTTTTGTTAGAGTGTGACTGCACTTTTGGCCCTTAACTGTACTTTAATAATGAACTTGCTGATTATATACCACAACAAAAAAATGAAAAATAAAACCTTTTTTACAAAAAAAATACAACCAATTTCATGAAAAAACACTGTAAAACGAAAAATAACTTCAATTTCGGCAGTCCGTGTCAAAAAACGAAGAAAAAACAACAGGAACACCGACTTCCGAAATAGAAGTTATTTTTCACTTTGTAGTGTCGTTTTGGCAGTCGGTTGTATTTTTTTGTAAAACAATTTTTTTTTTAGTTGCATTCACTCGAATTACCGACCAAAATATAAAATTACGTAAATATATTTATTATCTATACGCTGTTAATTTGGCACAGCGAGGTTTAGAAGTACGGCGATAGTATCTTCAAAACTATGCCATTATATTGTGTAGAGATATACCTCCTTGTATTCATATGCCTCATTAAGGTAGTATTGTAAAGGTAATCGTAAGGAAGAGCGCTGATGTCTGAGATACAGATATTTTTTTTATCTAGTTCAGACACAGATGCCCCTAAAATAAAAATTAAGAAAAATGTTAATTGTCCTGTATATCTGTTTAAATGTAACCTATGTTTGTGTCAAATAAATTATTATTATTATTATAACCGGTGTTGACTGCGGCTCCGACCACCAGCTTCTTGTGGCATCAGTTCGAATGCGGCTAAAGATGATACAGAAACCTAAAGTGAGTCCGAATATGCGAAATATAAACATCACTGGCTTCAGAGGTTTTGAGAGGAGAATGGGGAATCTGCCGAATGACATGACATACAGTGATAGTAAATAAAAGATTTTATAACACCTGAGACGGCCCAAATCATCCTCGAGAAACGTGAACTAAAGGAGAATGGTATATGTTCAACTGAAGATATGCAGCGGTATGCAGAACTGAGCCGCAAAGTTTAACTACGCTGTCGGAAGGATTATGATAACCACATCTACAAAATCTGTCTCGAACTCGGACAGGACTCACTGAGAAACTTTCAAAAAGTAAAGGAACTTGACTGGATCGCGTAAACCGAGAACCTGTGCCATTGAATATAAAGACGGGCGTCTACTTACAAATGTGGCTCAAGTGTTGGACCGCTGAAAAGACAAATGTGTGGAGTTAAACGACACGGGAGAGCTTACTAGCGCCAAAATTACATGGGTGAAAGAAGAACCTGATATCCTACCATCAGAAATTGAGCATGCCATCAAAGCTCTCAAGTGCAGGGAATCACCGGGTAAAGATGTTAATACAGCCGAAATACTATAGTATCGTGGTGGCCCAGTGGCTAACACCTCGCTTCTCGTACTTGAGGTCGTGGGTTCAAGTCCGGGCCAGTGTGACTTTTTCAAATTCATATGTATTTTCTAAGTTTATTTTGGTAATCACAGGTAACGGTGAAGGAAAACGTCGTGAGGAAACCTGGACTTATATAAATATGTAATATAAGTCTGAAATAGCCAAGTCAGAGGCCTGTGGGGTTCCCAGAGGCGGCTTAATTAACTCTCAGACACCAGTGTTGGACACATCCTCACTCGAAAAAGAAGGAGAGAAGCCGAAATACTTAAAAACCTAGGTCAACGAGGCACGAAGGCTCTCACCAAAATCTGTAATACCATCTAGAATACTGCAAAATGGCCATAAGACTGGACAGAATCGGCGTTTATACCATTGCATAAGAAATACTTCAAAAGATTGTGAAAATTGATGCAAATCCGGAAAGCGGAGCGGGGAAGTGGAGCGGGGAAGCGGAAAAAACCACGTACAACTGAACTGATCTCCCACCGCCGCGCCGCCTTCTCAAATAACTTATCGCGTGATACAAATAACTCGACCTAGCTCTGCACAGTACACACCTCCGCTCCGCACTAACTCGCTCCGCATCAATGGACAGATTCAATCCACAACTACACTCCGCATTCCTACATCACTACGCATTTATAGCCTTAATATATCATGCGAGTTAGATGCTCCTCCATGTTATTTATCGACGTCTTAACTACTATTTAAGCCAAATTAAACTACCTAAAAGATCAACTTCTGTCAAGTGGGTTACAATAAAGAATAAAAAAAATTTAAACGTGGTTTGCCCATTTCAATTCAGAAATCAAACAAAGATGGACCAAACCTCATTATAAAGAAGATATTTTTTTTAATAAAAGCAGAAACAATTTCGCCTGAAACCTTGGTCATGTTTGTATCTGCGGAATCCATCATATTATCAGAAAATTCATCAAAGGGTGACGAAGAAACTCAAGAAACTTAGCATTATTATGTTTTTTCCTATGTACTTACGATCCAAATATTATTATTTTTTTAAATATGTAATTTTCTTTTGAAAATAAGTTTTTTTTTGCTTTTTCCCTTGTTTAGATACCAATTAAGCATAGAAATAATTTTGGCCGCGTAGATCGTGCACATACCTGTATGTGCGGCGTCTCCCTTTTGTGCGGATCTCCGCTTGTACTATCTTAGATGCAGCACGCTGTGCCTCGCATAATTTTTCAAGCAAAAATGATTATTTATATTAATAATAAAAAAGGGTCCTTAAACGTTAAAATTATAAATATTTTTGCTTAGTCTTAAATTGACGGCAAGCTGAATCGATTGAAAAAGGTTTTAGTTTCCTAGGTGATCGGGAAGTGCCTCAAAAAGCACTGCAAAAAGATGTTGATTTTTGGTGTCGTTTTTTTCATTGTTACAATTTTTCGATCTTTCCCGTGAGCCCGCAAACATTTCAGAACTATAACGTGGCATAAGGATCTCCGTTCCAAAAATATACTGACTTGGTAACACAAACCAACAATTTTAGATCCTAAAAAAACTAACCTTACATTTACCGAAACTTCAATAGTGAATTAATTAAAATAAACAAGGCTTACGTTAAACCAAACCTTTTGAATCTCATACATACAATATAATGATATTTCTTATACACATAAACGGCTTAGAGCGGTCCCGCATGACAAAAAGTAGAAAATATAAAAATAATACAAAAAACACGTACTACACAAACAAGCCTATATTTTTCCATCGGATAAGCCATGTATACCGTTCCTTAGCTTTCGAGAACACGTTGCTTAGGGCGGTTATAGAACTACGTTCAAGAAAACATACTTTGTTCCTTGTGGGATGAGACGCCTCATAGATAAGTAATAACATGTCACAAGGATCGATCTTCAAGATCAAGCAACGATTTCCGAGGCCAGATTACATTAGTTGACCATCAATAAAATATATTATCACTAGCATTTCCTCGCGGCTTTGCTCCCGTGGCCCATTTCTCAGAAACCGTTTTCTGTAATAAATAGAGAGATAAAAAATAGCCTATGTTACTCAGGAATAATTTAGCTTTCTACTGGTGAAAGAATGTTCAACATCGGTTAAGTGGTTTTTGAGTTCATCCATTACAAAAATTTTTTCCTCTTTATAAAATTTTCATTATTATAATGTTTTTATTATTATTAGTGTAGATCGATACAGGTTGTTTCTGGTAGTCATCCGAAAGACTTACGATCAAAATTAGACGCAACATGTTAAATAAGAGGAGCACCATGAATAGTAAAGAGTTGCACAACCGCTTTTACACTGCGTTAAAAAATAAGGCTAGACTCATGCAGCATTGTACTGCACGATTTTACCGTATCAACAGCGGGTTGTTGCTGTTTGATCCCAGCATTCAAAATTGCAGTAAAATGCCTTGCGAACCTCGGTTACGATAAATGTTTATTTTAGTCTCCATGTACTCAGCCTTGTTCTCAGCCTTACAAAAACAAGTTGCTATTTGCCAAATAATACATTTAGACAACTGATGTACACTATTACGTTTACGAAGATGACTCCATTTACCTTCCCCCATTTGGCTCCTAGTACTCATGAAACAACTTTAGATGACTTTATCTTGTAATGTTATAGATAAGTAACGTTTTATTCGTAAAATAAGATAGGCAGACAATTTACCCACATTTCGCCGCAATAATACTACAATATTGTTAATGTAACCTCGTTTTAGCAACTAACTCTGAGTTAAGATTTTCGGCAATTAGTCCTAAGTCACATGAGCCAGAATCACAGGATCTCGCGGAACGGATGACCGATGGGGTCAAAACGTTCTGGGGTGACGACCACGTACCAGAACTCGTATGGAACATGGGAAGACCTCCCACAAGAAGAAGAGAAGAGAAGAGAGTCTGCTGCCTACGAAAAGCATAGGAATGGACGATGTGTCCTCGTTTCCTCGTAGGCCTATGTTCAGTAGTGGACGATTTCGGCTGAAATTATGAACAGGAGGACTACCATTAGGCTGTAAGTCCATTGACGCGGTGGCGGAGCGGAGCGAGGACGTAATGCGGAGTGTAGTTGTGGATTGAGTCTGTCCATTGATGTGGAGCGATTTAGTGCGGAGCAGAGGTGTGTACTGTGCGGAGCTAGGCCGAGTTATTTGTATTACACGATGAGTTATTTGAGCAGGCGGCGCGGCTGTGGGAGATCAGCTCAGTTGTACGTGGTTTTTCCAGTTTCCCCGCTCCACTTCCCTGCTCCGCTTCCCGGTTTTGCATCAATTTTTAAACTAGTTCATAAATCCTTGTACACTAAAGCGGAACGGAGATTTTACGCAATTCAATTGGTTAGTATTGCCATAACTCCACTCCGCTCCTCTGCTCTACACACCAGAGGACAGTCAGCTTTAATCGGGTTGGTTGCGCGAAGGGTTGGTTTGCTGAAACAATTGACAAACGCTTGGCGATAGGTACTTCGGGTTGCGGGGGTGTGGGACGGCAGAAAACAACTCGAAAATCATTAAGGATGCACTAACCTTTGCGGGAACCTCGTGCTCGCGTTGTCGGTGCACCGAATCGCTTCACCAGGGTTCAAGGGCGGCTGGGTTTCAGGTTACTGTCATCACACGTTAAACACAACTGTTGATTATACGTCTTATTATTTGCGAAAACCGCGGTGATTCCAAAGTTATCAACATTTTTCAACGGGGTGGATTGTTCACGCGGCACGGTTCGATTCGGAAGTGATTTTTACAAAAATGGCGGGGCGAATCTATCTACTTATGTTAATCGCGAGGTAAATGTGGGAAAGGGATGGGTATAGGATATAGCGGATATGTCAAATTTTGAATGTTGGCGCAACCACGGATATTATTATCTATCTAGATAGCGTGCTGTTACTAAGAAGCTCCTAATGAAACATCCAATGATACTTTGCCCGTATTTTGATTTAAAACCAGAAACTCATGTTCAGCTGTCCTCTTGCAAATACCATCGAGGCAGTGAACTTTCAATTTCTTGTAACATTTCTGTCTCGCTCCTTAAAAGAAATGAGTTTCTTCAAAGCCGATTAGCAAAGGATTTCCAAGATTCAAATGTACTTTAAGTAATTAGAAAAGGAATTAAAGCCGAAAATAACATGACATTTCAATTTGTAGGTAATCTGGTTTTCAAATCTTTCAGCACCCTGATTTTAGATCAACCAGGGAAAAGGTCGCGTAATTAGGTATTTGTATCTAGATTTTAAAAGAGGTTTATGTAGTCTGAAAAAATATAAAAATTATAATTATGATTAAGCATCTCATAACATTTTCTAATAAATTCTAAAGACAACCCACGTTTTTACCTAATTAATTGTTGTAAGGAATCTATAAAAAATCGGCAGAGTATAGCAACATTTTGAAATTATTACCAAAAATGTTACTACCTTTTACACCCAAAGATAAAATTGTTGCCAAATATAGATTGAAAAGTTAAATTCAGAATGCCAATTCGTATCACCCAATACGCTTATAAAGAGTTAAAACAATCTTATACAATATTAGTACGAGTACGTATTGATACTTTAAGTGGGAGTAAAGCCTACAGAACAAAATAAAAGCCTGTAATGTGACTTCAGAACAAGCCAGGTAAAGCTCCTGACATTGAACTTTCAACAACATTCGCCACGGTAAAGCGCTTGTTCCACCGTCGACGATTAGCGGCAAGCGAGTAGAGAAACGGAGAGAGCTATGCTCGGAGTTTTCTTGCGTGATCGAATCATAAATGAAAGAAGAAAACCAAGTTTATCGATATGGACCGAATAATTTCTAATCTTTAGTTATAGTAACGTTCTGGATTGCCGATCACATCATCAGCCTTTTTATGTTCCCACTGCTAGGACACAGGCCTCCTCTCTGTGAGAGGGAATGGGCCGCAACCCACCACGCGGGCCCAGTGCGGGTTGGTGGATGTCACATGTCTTCGAATTTTTGGTTCTAAGACATGCCGGTTTCCTCACGATGTTTTCCTTCACCGTTTTGAGAGCAGTGGTGATGAAATAATGTATGTACACAAAGTAAAGCGCCTGGCTGGGTTCGAACCCACGACCCACAACTTGTAAGTCGCGGTCGATTCCACTGGGCCACCACTGCTCCCCGCGATTGCCGACCGCGTGCCGGGATTCGCAGCATTTGAAGGCTAGGTGGATATGAGAAGCCACAGAACATACATACAGAACATGACCAAGTGGTGACGAAATTGCCTTTGGCCCGGAGTACACGTCTATGGTTGAATCGACGATGATGAATAGAGCTAGCAACTATGTAGAAACGAGCAGCGAGTATTCTGCCCGCCAAGCGAGAGTCACTGAGCGAGATTTTTCTTGTCACCGTGAAAAACTGTGGAGAGAGAGTTCTCACCGGTAATTTTTACAATCAGGGATCAATTAATATCGACCTTTTTAACTGACACGGGACCGCATTCTATTGTATGAAGTTTTATTGAGCAAGAAAATAGTCGACAGCTAATACCCTCATGAGCGGTGGGACAAAAGCCTTGTGGGCACTTCACCACATTTATAATAGAGCTACAGCATTTTACCCCGCGAATATAAACTTTATTATGTTCTCATGTAAGTTGAAAATAGCCTGAGAGGTATTAAAGTTTTGTAATACTTTATTGAAAGGACTTAATTTCGGTGTCCAGTTTTGGAGGTTCAGAGTTTTGACAATGTTGTTGAAAATCCTTTCCTGTGCCAGATTTGTAGGCTGACTTATCTATGAAGCCTATGCTTTGGCGTCTGCCTAAATTTAGGTAAGTGTGGGACGTTATCTTCGTGAGACTACATTTAGACAATGCTTAATTTCATTTAGTATAAGATGACATAGAATTCTCAGCAAGATAATAATAGACAGACTTGTTCCAGATAATTACGAGTATAACTATTTTCACTCTGACTTTAAAAAGGAAAAAAATCGACAAGATTCCAAAATCATTTCAAACAATGTCTGGGCCGATTTCTGAATTGAGTATTTGAGGTTAAGTACGAGTTGAGTATTTGTCAAAATATACTTTAGCCTGAAAACCTGTCAAAATTTGGCAGTTAAGTAGGGTTTGACAAGTTCTTAACCTTAAATACTAAATAATAGAAACCGGCCATAATACATAAGGCAAATCTATACTAATATTATAAAGCTGAAGAGTTTGTTTGTTTGTTTGAACGTGCTAATCTCATGAACTACTGGTTGGAATTGATATTTTTTTTTTTGTGTTGAATAGACCATTTATCGAGGAAGGTTATAGGCTATATAACTTCAAACTATGACCAATAGGAGCGGCGCATTAATGAAAAATGTTGCAAAAATGGGAAATGCTCCACCGTCGACCACATCTTCGCTTACCATCAGGTGAGATAGTGGTCAAGCGCGAGCCTATAACATATAAAAAAAAAAAAAAACCTTTTTGAGAGCTCCCGTTGCGTGCGCTGCGTAAACGGTTTAAGTTACGCAACAATCATGTATGTAGGGTAGGTAGTGTAGATGTGTAGGTAGGTAGCCAATTGACGGGAGCGAAGCCGCATGGTACAGCTAGTATAATATAATAATACCAAAACCATTATTTTAATTCATTTATATTATTATTTGACCAGCCATATTTAGTTCCCTTACAAGAAAAGATCTAGTACCTACTTAGGTACACAAGAAAACCAAAAGTTATCAATGAGGCAAAGAAGGCAAGTTCCGTACTTACTTGTGAACGACTGAACACGTACTTAAGTAAGCATAATTGTTGGAAAACCGACGAGTCGTGCGTCTGACGTACAAGATTGATAGAACCTTTGTGTAGATATAAAGTTACTGAATGTGACATGGTCAGATGAAGTTTCTGGACACATCGCAAGTTTTTAAGTTGACTTATAGACTTACTATTCTTTCACTTTTGAGAGTAAATAGCCTACTTCTAGGCAAGCGTGCCCGTGCCCCTTTGTTAACCGCAACATCGCTTACCATGAGGTGAGATGGTGGTCAAACGTGAATCTATCATTAACAATAAAAATACAATTTTTTGATCCGTTATAAAGTTAGAGAAAAATTACCCCATATTTAAAGAGATTGTGGGTGATACAATGAAAGATCAACCTCTTGTAATGGCTTATTCTTCTTCAACAATATTATGCAACAAAACGCGACAAAAAATATGGCTGCGCGTTGGATTCCAAAAGAGCTAACTCAAGTGAAGGGAAGTCCGCCGTGAAGTTGCAGTGAATCTTGCCAACGTGGTGCGTTCATGAATAAAGTGAAAGAGCTGCGTTCTGGCGTAGACAGAGATAATTATGGGATTCGTAATACCTTTTATGCGCGGCTATTTTAAACTTGGCGTTTTCAGCATTACTTACCAATGATCGAAGGAATGCTAGTAGAAAAACTAGAAACTATTTCCGAATTTAAACATCCATAAAATTACAAAATGCCTAGAATTCTCGTTTGACTAGAAAAGCTCTGCTTTTAGCTTTGATTAACAGATAGAAGGACATAGCTGCCTCCTCGTCATGGCGTCAATCTTTTATCGCTTTTTAGCAATTTTGGGTTTGACGATGAAATAAGAAAAGTACTGTGTAGACTTACACAAGAGACGGTACTGCAACTTTTATATTTGAATAAATATTCCTACTTACAAAAAATAAGAAGTTACCTACTTGTAATTCTAGAATTACTTTCCGCGAGAATAAAAGAAAGGTCCCGAAGTTCCCAAACATTATTCACGAAAACATTATTTTTACAAGAAACTTAGGCGTTATTGAAGAAAACTTTTTGTATTTAGCGCTCAAGCCCAGCACTACAAACAAAGATATAAAGCAAGTTATCCAACTCTCTTGGAGCGCGCTCCATCAAACTTGGCTCTTCCATTTCACCCAAATTCTTTTATGCCCGAATTTACCGAGCCTAGTAAATTAATCTTCGTACAGATTGGGACAATGGGGGACTTAGCAACATAAAACAGAATTCCCGTTGGCAAAATTTTGCGCCTACAAAAGATTTGTTCTAAATAAATGGAGCTTTCGGTTTAGGGATTTCTTTATAGCTTCTACGAGTTAAATTTGATTTTTGGAAACAATGACAACGGAGCACCGTCTCACCTGCATTGTAGCTTTTGTTAGGTGCCGACCCCCTCTGGTACCTTAATTATGTCCGTATAAATCGACAGAGCCGAAAACAGTCGTAAAATTCGTTCACAAAGAGAAATGAGTAAAATTGTACGGACGAAAATATCCGTTAGCTTTTCATTTGGAGTAACTTATTCACTTGTTGTAATTTTATGGAAGAAGCGGAGCTATTCTTAGAAGTTTTATGCTTTCATTTCTCAGTTAATCATCTGGGTCTATTGTAGTTCAAGTGCCGTCATGTTTTACATCCACGTTTTTTTGCTGTTCTTTTTCTAAAACAATGTCACACCAACGGTCAAGTGACTCGCAAATTAGCATAAGTCCTTCAAGCAAAAAATAAAGGAATGTAAGTTAACATCCACGTTTTATCATCAGACATCCCGCTACGTTTCGAGTCGTTGTTTGATTCCGGCATTGTACAAATATTTGAGTAGTCTACAGGCCTATGGTTCCAGGTATTTGTGAGATTTGAATGTCTGTCAACATATATGGATAATACTTACAGAAAAAATACGAGAACAAACACGTGTAAGTATTGACTTCAAAAATCGGTGACCATGTTATATCTAGAATTTCAAGAGGCACCTAAAATCACTCGAGTCTGAGTAACGTTATTGGAGCCTTCATAAATCAAGTGCCTTCTATTCTAGAATTAATTCAGATCAAGACCTAGGGTTGGCTTTTGTTTTGGATGTTATATACTGCTACTATTGTTATAGAAGAGCGAAATCTTAACCTAATACCTAACCCGGCCTGAAGGTATACTCGTATCTTAATATTAAGATCCTACGTACCTATGCATCCTTGAATTTAATTGATTACTGAAATTATTTTGTCATGCTCTCTCTAATGTCTCTCTGATGGTGGCACGTGTGTTGGATCATTCGATGCCCTTCATGATGGTTGAGCTGGGTGGTGCCGATTCATGTGTCATGTTCGTGAACGGGTGCCGTCAGTTGGGATTGGTCATAACTTAACTGTTCGGATTTTTCGTTCGGATGTTAATGTGTTTTCTAGTACCTATTATGTAACTGCACAGTACATGTGCAAGTACTTTTAATACTTTATACCTGTACGTAGTAGGTATAGTGTGTAGTGCTATTCTGTATGCATCGTCCTCACATAGGTATATGAATTTATTAATGTATGTAAAACTTTTAAAGAGTACGTATGAAGATTCTTGTGCGTTCTTCTCCATAACAAGCTACTTTTCCGAATGCACAATAGAATCAATTTTTATTAATTGTAAATTTTAATTGTTAACTTTCAAAGTGCCGCTTTGTGCTATGCGCTATTTGAAATAAATACTTTATTTTCCTGACTTTCACTTTATTTTCTTTTAATTTTGTTGCTAGCAACTGAAAACGCGATGTTGGCGTCCCTCTAAGTGGACCGATGTCCTGCTTAAGGCAGCGGGAATCCGGTGGATGCAAGACGCACGGGACCGATCAATGAGGCGATGACTTTTTTTTTTTTTAACTTGTGTATTCATCCAATGACTTCTCCCGCTCTGGGTGAAGCGGAAGGGCGTGTCAGACTTTTACTGACTAAAACCCACCCGTGTTTCTTCAGTTGCTTGTGCCAGGGCCGCAGTAACTCTCTTTCAAATTTATCCGCGACCCAGACAGGCATTGGCCCTAGCGGACCCCGTCAGTTTTGCTGACATCTCTTTGAGGCGCGCGTGGAACACTACACGCCGTCGACTCGGGCCTGGTCCTTATCGGACGGTGAGCTACCCATTACTCGCCGTCCGCAAGCCCGCGCCTACGGTGGCCGGAATCGGCTTGCGACTCCGGACGCCCGTACTCGCTCCGTAGCATGGCCTGAACCAGGGCCGGTTTCGAGAGGTCGCCACCGCTGATCACCTCCATGAGGACACGGCGGTGCTCCCCCCAAGCGGGGCAGACCTCCACCGTATGCTCCACCGTGTCCTCATGAGGCGATGCCTGGGTCCGGCCTGTGTCCAGCAGTGGACGTCTTTCAGCTGAAACGGCGATGATGATGTTTGCAACTTATAGATTAGCTAAAGTACACATATTTTTCTTGGGGTAGTTTGTTAAAACTATACACTTCGGACAATCTTTAGTGTAGATAAAAACAAAGTGTAAATTTATATTTTAATAATTATAGAATTGCTTTTCTTTTTCTTCTCTTTTTGTTCAAGAAATTGACTCGCACACTGTTCCGTTGTAGTTGAATTATGTTTGTAATAGTTGTATGTGAGAACCATGTTCCTATTTATCAAATGAATGGATTTACCTGTTAGTGCTAATAATTAATACCTATACGTAGTATAGTAGTATTAGTCTGGGTGCATCGTTCTCACGTATATAATATGAATTAATGTATATAATGTACGTAAATGTTGCAAAACTTTTTTTTAAAGAGTATGAAGTTTCTTGTCCTTTCTTCTCAATAACAAGCTACTTTTCCAACTGGGCGGCAAAATCAAATATTATTAATTTTCAACTTAAATTTTTCACTTTCAAAAGTGCTGTTTAATGGCCTTATTTAAAGTAAAGAATTTTGTCTTTGTCTTTGACAACTTATTGATTAGGGGCAGAAATAAAGCATTTAGTCCGCCTCTGTACGTTTGTGTGCATGAAGTATGCATATAAAATAAAATATTTTATTTTATTTTATGCATTTGCCATGTGTCTGGTCTCACCATATGACAAATAAACCATAATCAGTCATCCAATAGTTTTTATGAGCGGTAAAACAAACTTCTTTACGAAAGTAGTGTTCATTATTACGAGTACCTACTATGTGATTCACACGATGACACGGGAGAGAGTTGGTTACTGACCTTTATTTTACTAACTATACTGCCAGTTTTCTAAATTTATATATGTATTTTCTGCCCTGTCTCTGACATGAACACTGACTAAAACCATCGAAATTTGATCATAGACTCGTGTTGCTTAACTTTTTAAGTTTGTCTTGAACATTATTGCGGTATAAAAATACCTACATCTCACAGAAAACCAATTAGTAATCAAGAACTATTAAACATCCAAACAAATGCACATCATAGCTCAAGTTTGAAATATTCTCCAAAGCGTTGAACTAAAATGGACACTTGCCCTTAAAAGCAAAACTAATGGTCTGGTTATTAAGTTAGATCACAAAGTAGCACTTACGTGTCAATGACCAGGACTGAAGGAACGACAAAATGTAGACTGGACGAGGTCAAGGCGGCAAATGGGTACGAATTGTTTTAGTACCTAAGTAAAGAGATATATGGTAGTAAAAAGGGCTCGCAAAACAATGGACACGTGTAAGATATTTTAAAAAAGTTTTTACAAATGATAAATTTTGTTTTGAAAGAGGCTGAATAAATAATGAAATACTATTCTAATATAATTTGCTGAAAGGTTTCAGACTTAAATTAAATTAAAAAAAGCACTTACAAATTATTTTACAGATACTTAACTCCTTTGCGGAATTAGTATAATTTCAAAAGGACGAACTTTGAAAAGTGCTCTTAAAAACTTTAACCACTTGATTGCCCGGCAGAGGCAATGTGACCGCTGCTGTTAAGTTTATTTTTCCTATTCATACTTTATAAATATGTAAGAGTTCTTAATATAGTCAAATAAATTAAAACCACCCTGCTACTGAAATTATTTATATTACCTACTGATCTGTTTTGATAACGAGTCTACTATAGTAATAAATTTTAATCAAGAGCTGACCATTTGACGATGTCGCAATTTTTCAAAAATGCTCAATTCTTAGTATCAATTTTCATCTGTTTTATCGAGTAAATAAATCACCTCGAACCTCGAAACCAAGAGTCAATTAAGTAATTGCTTCATCGGAATCAAACCAATCGCGAGCAAATTACTGACTCTACAGAAACATTTCCACTCCCAAGGGCCACGTATAAAGTGACAAACACAACGACCCAAACGATACAAATAAAACCCCAGGTAAACGATTTTAGGCCGGAAAAAAATCCTGAAAACGCAAATTCCAAGCCGTTTGATCGCAATCATTACGTGTGACGTATCAAACAGAAAGATCCACGACATAAGCCTCCAACAAAAAATGAAACTTGCAAGCAGGCCATAAAAATCGTCAATTTTACGGATTTCCGAATTTCGATGTGCGATTCACCGTGAACAGTGAATGCTTGGGCGAGCGAAAACTTACAACAATAGACAGTTTCCTAGCGCGTAAATCTACCTTTTAGTTGGCAACCCTGTTGGTGACGACGCTACGAATTGTGATTTTCTATTTCGTGGTTTGTTGGTAACCCTAATTTTACGTGGCCTTTTAGAGCCTTTGTGATGTTTGAAGAAGCAGATATTTATGGCACGTATGATATTCACCCTTGTATAGGTCCTCGGCCGATAGTATAGTGAAATTGCTGTCGTTTGTGATAATACTCGTAATTTAAAACGACAACAGCCCTTAGGGTTGGCTGCTGATCGAAGGGTCGTGGGCTCGAATGGGAATCTATTAGGTCATTACCCGCAGACAACTTATCGGACCATGTCGTTCTGATGACTCGTGAAAATTACAAGATGGCTTTTCGCCTGAAAACGACGGCCGGACATAACAACTTCAGTGTGTTGTGGTCGGGGAAGTGCTTTAATCTCCACTTTACTTAACGGATTTGTGGCTGCAGTGTATTTGCATATTAATGACTGTCATTAGTACTACATGGGATGAAGATAGGGAGAATTAGAGGGCTTTACTCGCAGCAAATTACCTAAATAATGCAGCAGAAGTAGCTACTTGTTAATTCGTTCAAGCGGTCTATCCTCTTTATTCTAACTAAATCATTTCCTCTACTGGACTAAACCGGAACAAATTCTCAATTATTGCATAATATTAATTGAAATAAGTTGATTTTTTTTGCCGCTGTCATGGTGACCGAGACAACTGCAGTAGAACAAGTTTTCTTCAAAAACACTTAGAATATAAATGTAGACAGCCAGAACTTTAATAATCATATTTTTTTTCTTTCTTGTATCGTAATTAAAGCAAATGAGTTAAGTAGGCGTATAGCAGTCATGATAAACATCTAACAAAGAATACGGTTGGGCGCGTAACGAGTTCGGTTGTTTACTAAATAATTAGGACTGGTACAATCTGGATCAGAATCTGACGTGAAAATACTAGGTCAAATCGACCTAGTTTTATTTTAGTTCAGTTTACGATAAGTAAGGAGTGTTAGCCACCAAAGTTTATTTTATTTTTTGTGATGGGTTTGTTCTTGACTCTAGTCTAGGTCAGAGGTGACGGAGACAAACTCGACGATGAAGTGAGCGTACCCTGAAAAAGCCTGTTCATTCTAACTTTGAAGAGATTCGGGTTGAATGCATTCGGAAACAGACGCTGGCAGTAAGTTCCACTCTTTTGCTGTGTGCATTATGAAGGATGTTTGGAAGCGCTTGGTGCGAATTGGTGGAATAGCAATTTGTTAAGGATGTAAATCTCAGTGCGTCTAGATGTCCGATGGTAGAAGGAGGCCGGTGGGATGAGGTCGTGGGGTTCTTGAGCCCACTAACCGAACTATAGTCTGTAGAAGACCGTCAATCAGGCAACCTTACGGCGATGAGCCTAGTTGTGAAGCTTGGCTTGAAGATGTTAAACAAGCAGTTGTGTAAGTAGTTTTGTGTGTGTGTAGTATGTGTTGAATATGATAAATTATTTGATCGGATTGATTAAAGATATTGTAATTGCCTAATATACCATGCCTCTTGGTGTAGATGTTGTAAACGCGACACCTGAGCAATGAGATTGAGGTCCTGGTTACGATTTTGGGGTCGTAACCAGATTTATGGAAAAATGATCGTCCCCTTTGACATGGATCCTAATCTTAGTATAACAACATCACGCGTGTATACGATTGGATTGAGGATTGGCTGGCGAAATGTGGGTGGTTGTTCCATAGGTATATAATCATCAGCCTTTTAATGTTCCAACTGCTGGGACACACTGGCCTCTTCTCTATGGGAGAGGGAATGGGCCGTAATCCAGCCCGCGGGCCCAGTGCAAGATGGTGGATGTCACATTTCTTCGAGCTTTTGATTCTAGGACGTGCCGGTATCCTCACGATGTTTTCCTTTACCGTTTTGAGAGCAGTGGTGATGAAATAATTTACACAAAGTAAAGCACCTGCCTGGGTTCGAATCCACGACCTACAGATTGTAAGTCACGGCCGTTACTACTGGGCCACCACTGCTCCTCAAATAGGTCTCTCTATTTCTTCGGGACCCACAGCCGTGATGTTATTTTACGTATTATACTTAAGATCGAAAAATCATAAGTGCGACCCAAATAATACAAGATACGAAATAATACGTATAAAAATAACATATATAAAAATAATAACAATATTTACAGATATTTCCACGAGTTTTCAGCTCCATTTGAGACCCGATACCTTTTTATCTTTTTAATGACATGTTTCTTTGTCCGCAGTGTCCAATTATCTTTACGAAAGATCCAAGAGCATCTCGAATCTTTGGTATCGGTATCAAGATTAAAGGTTCCTTTGTGGAGCAATCGAAAATAATTGTTAATTAAATGTAAGCAATTTAATTTGAAAAATCAAGAAGCGTTTAATTGAAATTGATTGATTTCACATTGTAAAGTGGATTGAATTTTAATCTGGAAGCCGTATTTTTAAGTTTTATTTTAGGAACCATGTCTTTAAGAATGAGTCAAGGTAGATGGGTCAGAATCGTCACTAATGGGAGCAAGAAGATGGGTGTCGAGGGAGGTCTTAGAAACAAACGCTGGCGTGAAGACTTAGAGCCATTTCCGGCAAATTTCTCCGAGAATCCAATATACAAGGACACTAGTGACCCGCTAGTGACACACGGACGTGGGTAAATAAAATAGATACTTCAAATAATGTCATATAGTGAATATGTGTGCTTAACTTATAAATTGAATAAAAATATGTAAAATAGATAGTAAAAAGAAATATAAAAATATATGATGTGATGGTTAAAATTGTCTCAAAAACCCCATATCACAGTGTGGCATAGACGCTCATTATCTAGAAATAGGTACACCACTTGATGGATTAAACTAAATTTTAAATTAACTTAGAAATAATTCATATTAAATAATAAATATTGGATCGAATTAAATTAAAATAAGATGAGATAAGAAATGTGTTATGCCAGTGCTGGATAAATACTTTCTTTTTTACCTTCATTCATTTTACTGTGACTTTTTCAAATTCATATTATGTACTTTCTAAGTTTATCTTGGACATTACTGACAACGGTGAAGCAAAAACACCGTGAGGAAGCCTGGAGTGATGGTTAAAATAATTTTGAAATCTTTAATCCTCCTTGAACAAGCGTGAGATCAATGCTCGTGCCTTCAGTTTGTGAAAAGAGGCATTTGCCCTGCGCGTTACCAGATCGAAAAGTGATCACAAGATTGGTCGTTTTTTATAACACTCTACAATATCCTTGGAAGTTCATTTTGCGATCAACATTATAAAACTGAAATTCCGTTTAATCAATAACTAACTCAGACCCTAATTATATATATTCATATATCAACGGTATCTAACTTAGCTGTGCGGTACAACGGTTGCATTATTAATTTTCTTGTTACTTGCCCTGCTAAATGTTTACAAGTTGGTACCTACTTACTTACTTGTGTTAACTGCCAAGGTCAGGGCCGAGGATTTGGGTGTACATGTTCTGCAGTGCTCCTTAAAAGAGAGGCTTTTGAAGTACCAACAATATACTGCTATGTATAGTAGCACATTTGTAATTTGTCTTTAGGTTTGATGTTCCTTTTATATATTTTTTTCAGATCCGAAAGTTTTTTTAGAATATGTTATTATTATGAAGATTGAAATTGTATTAATGTAGATAAATATATAAAGTTTTAGGCCGCTCGTACACGCTAAGAAATTCACTGTGTACACACAGGACTAATTCATCTTGGATACGATAAGAATTTTGTCGATATATAAACCTAGGCACGAAAACTTGCGTCTATAGCAGACCGCAGTATCACAGAGCAAGTCGTGTCTAGCGCAGACAAATTTTTTCTTCTTTAGCACCATGGCAGTGTACACAATTCGTGTGTAAAGACGACACGAATTCTTGCGTAGGTCCGATGAATTTTTTTAGCCTTAAATAGAGTTGTCATGATGAAACAAAGCATCATCAGAAATTGATGGCAAGAAAGGAGGCCTTCACCTAGAAATCGTAAAGTTCAGGTTAGTAAAAAAGAGCATACTTGGGAAAACATTTTAAAGAGACATCTGTGAACTTATCAATATTTTTAAAATTTTATTAAAAATTGCTAGTTTGCAGTATTAACATCATCATTTTTAGCTATTGTAGAAAGCCTTTGCAGTGCAGTTGGACAACATTTTTTTTATCGCGATACTGTCCATAAATATAGAACGAAATTCTACATATACAAAATATTCATGAAAAAATTATTTTCCAACCCTTTCACCGTCGAATTTCCTCGAAGAAAGTTTGGGAATCAATTTCTTATTTTTATTCCTCTCTAGTGGGGGATGTAATCAATACACATTATGCTCTAAACGGGTTCCCGCAGTTAAGTTGCCCCCGGACACAGGTAAACACGTCTTATTTATAATAGAGGCGTGATGAGTGGCGGTTCGATTCTATTCTTCGATAAATTTATAGGCCCTAGTACCTTTAGTTGGTCGGTGTTTGGAATTGGAAATTCAAGGATTATTTTTTGTTTTGCTTATTTGGTGTTTTGAAACTAAAGTTCTTTGCAATCATTGCTTTATTAACTTCAATAAAAACCTAAGGTCCATGGGAAATATTAAATCTGTTGAGATAATTAAACACGATTGACTAATAAACATAATTAGCCAACTGAGATATACTTAAAACCGTTTTCATTAACACTAAGCGACTCCTAAGGCAATTCCGAAAAAAAAGCGCGCTAAACGTCAAGAGTTGAAAACACAATAGATACTGGATTTTCATCTCTTAATATAATAAGTTAAGTGGTCATTTAGATGTCGACTAGCGTTAGTGGAAACGGGAACACGTTATTGATACAGTTAAAAGCTTATTGAGGTCAACTTGCAGAGGCGATTGTACTCGTATATCTATGAATGCCAATATCCCAAAAATAAGACTGGCAATCAGACATTTGGCCTTCTTCCACGTATATTCTGAATAGGTGTATAATGTGTATTTACCGCTACAATTCTCAGTTGTAAAAAATATATTAACCCTGCCAGCATGCAGCGAACACCGGGAAAAGAAAAAAGTACGGCAGAAATTTTATTTTATTGCTAGTATTTATATAAGAACAAAATATACCGGTAAAGAGAAAATAAACTAAGAAAACTGAGATTTTTTTCAAATTACGAAGAAACCTTTTCATATCACTTAATGATATCTTTCTAACTTTATTTTAGGTATGAAACAAGGAAAAATTTCTCCATCCTCAGTCCTGCCGCAACCTTGACCAGAACGTGGCTCCATCTTCCATCTAGAGGGAGGATTTCCAACGCTGCGTCTGCCGGTACGCGGTCGCCACTTCAGAGATCTTCCTCCTCAACGACCATCCGTTCTGCGAGCAATGTGTCCTGCCCACTGCCACTTAAGTTTGGCAATTCTTCGGGCTGTGTCGGTTACCTTGGTTCTCTTGCGGATGTCTCATGTCTTCTCAACATCGTGATGATGATGATGAGATTGATGCAGACTGTAATGACTTACTATAGAGTGGCCAATCTCAGCGGAAATGAGCCATATGCGTGGAAGATATTATTGTGCACAAGGTGGATGCGCAAATACATATATACTCTCTGTTCCCTCACTAAAGCCCATGGGACGGAAATACAACATGACCGGAGAGAGATTAGGCGTAGAAACAACGAATTAATGTGCTGTTTCAAGGCACGAGGGTTACACTAGCCCAACTTATAAACGCTGCCAATTAGAAATTCCTAATGGAAAAAGTCAATAACATTGTGCTGTGGACCTGGGAACCGAACCATGGACCTGACACTTAACAGTCGCACTTGCAACCGCAAGACTAACGAGGCAGTTAAGATGTAAAGAAGTCTCCGCCAAATAACCAGAAAATAAACGTTGATCAATCCAACTTCTATCAAAAAAAGTATAATTACGTAACTTGAAAACACGATTTTTTGTTTATTAAGATATTTTCATAATTTTGGTCTCAAATGAAAAGCAAAGGCGTAGAACCGTGTTATCCATTTAAACCAAGTAAATCGGTCAAAGCGTTTAAGAGATATTAACTCATTACTGTATGCCAAGTGAAAGGGTCAAGGACGCCCCTCACCGCGATACGTTTGTTTTGATTGTGTTTTCCTTTACATTTTTTTCGTATCGTTTAGAAATATTGGTATACATTAGTGGACAGGTGTTAACGACTTTTATTTTTTTGTAATCTGGCGGTGACTATAACAAACTCCTCACTAAACGCGTCTCTTACTGTATTTATAAATATAAACAAAACTTGAAATAACTGTCTTTCTAAATAATTAACTTACTGAATATTTAACATCGACTATCATCAATATTTACAATGTCAAGAACAAGTCAAGGTTACTGTCAAGTTAGAATATACTTTCATTGTAATAACAAAATAATATTCCAACATCAAAATCAAATTTGGTATAAACAAAGACATTATTGATACTTCTAACTTATAAAATATTCAATAGTATATTGTTTCAGGTATACTTTCACTTACTTTGATAATAGGTTACCGATGATTTTACTTAAAGTACTTCAACTACTTAAAGAGTAAGAGCCTACGACGATCTGAACTTCATCATTTTATAGAACATATATTAAAAACTAACAAAAAACTCGACTGCTTAAAAAGCGACCTAAAAAGAGGTAAACAAGATGAAAACCATGCTGTGCAGTCGGAGGATACATCTGGTTTTGGCCAGCCAGCTCGCGCTTATGTATCCTCCGACTGCACACCATGATTTTCATCTTGTTTACGTCTTTTTAGTTCGCTTTTTAAGCAGTCGGGTTTTTTGATATACAACATTTTTTTTTTTTTGTAGAATTAGGGACATTTAAACATATAAGTATTATTTTTGTAATCACCTCTTGAAAACCCTTTATGTTGATACTCCACACTATGGGTTTGTAGCCAGTGACACACGCAGGATTAAGACGAATCGATTGACGTAAGAATCATCAAAATCGGCCAACGCGTTTGATCTCTAGAACGCAGGATTAAGACGAATCGATTGACGTAAGAATCATCAAAATCGGCCAACGCGTTTGATCTCTAGAACGTAAGAATCATCAAAATCGGCCAACGCGTTTGATCTCTAGAACGCCACATAGGAAAAAATATACATACATACATACATACGTACATACATAGACTGATAAACACATTACCCTCCTTCAGCAGTCGGGTAAAAACTGAAAGATTCTCTGTGTATGTACTTAATACATACAAACATACATATAGCTAAGAACGAATCCCAAGTACGAAGTTTGAATGAAGCAGGGTTGCTTTGGGAGATAAACTTGCCCGAGCACAAATTCCATTAAAATCAAAATTTTACGAGAATTAAGCTAAAAACTGATTTTTGGGCCCTTTGACAGCCCTCGCGTTTTTTTGCTTTGATGGAATTTTATAAACTTTTCTGGCAACATTACTACTACCATCATCATCATCATCATAATTTCAGCCGAAAGACGTCCACTACTGGACATAGGCCTCCCCCAGGCGTCGCCACATTGACCGATCCCGGCGACCGAGAACCGGAAGAAGATACTTTGGAAGGCCTCCCATTAGGTGGACCGATGACCTGGTTAAGGTTACGGGAAGGCGCTGGATGCGAGACGCACTACTACCATAATAAACATAATTCCGTTAAACGCACTTAACTAGGATTTTATTCACAGCAAATGTTTTTATTTTTTGGGCTACTACGGTAGACATTCAATGTCTGACAAGACGTAATATCTAAATATAAATTATGTATCATCAATAGTTTTCTCAGCGCACGCCAAATAATGAACTTTATATGCAATGCAATTTTCATATGAATCTCTAATTTTCATGGTCATAGTGGCTTCCACATAAAAGGTAGATATATGCTGTCAAGGACTTTTATTTAGAACTATTTAAGAAAAACAATCCTACAGTACATTATATTTGTGTATCTTCAACAGTTTAGACAGCGTACTCGAAGATAGGTCTCAGAGAGCAGAACTTTTCCGACTTACTTGATATTTATCGTTATATTATGCCCAAATTATAAAAAATCATTATACTTTGTAGCCTATGTGTTATTCTGATGTCTAACCTATATTACTGTAAAGTTTCATCCAAATCCGTATAGTAGTTTTTGCGTGAAAGAGTAACAAACATACATCAATCCTCACAAACTTTCGCATTTATTATATTACTAGCTTTTACCCGCGGCTTCGCTCGCAGTGAAGCCATTAAAAAAAACAATGTTTTTTTTTAAATAAAATCTATTATATGTTACTTCTAATACCACCAAGAATATATGTACAAAGTTTCATGATGATCGGTTCAGTAGTTTTTGCGTGAAAGCGTAACAAACAAACTTACATTCACATTTATAATATTAGTATAGATAGTAGGAAGTATGATAGTAGGATTCAGCTTTTATTCTATGACGAAATTATTATCGCAATTAATCATATTTTGAGGGTGTCTGACAGGGTGTTACCACCGTTCTGTGTCTGACAATGGACGACGTGATGTTTAATGTAATGTAATGTTAATAAAGTATAATTTTAAGTGTTCCTGTTTTCGTTTCTTCGTTTTTTGACACCAACTTTCGAAGTTAAAGTTATTTTTCACTTTGTAATGTTTTTGTTAGGAAGTCGGTTGTAATTTTTGTAAAAAAGTTTTTATTTTCACTTTTTAATTATGGTGGTTGTGGACCAGTTTTATAGGCTAGGTATCTCCGCGTTTAGTGCCCAAAATGAAGCCAGAATAGATTAATCCAATAACATGAAACTTAAACAAAACCAGTGCAATGAAAGTATACCAGGTTGAACTGTTCACACCTGTGTACCCCTTAAGAGCGTACCAGTGTGATGTTATTTTATGAAATGGTGTAAACAATTAACAGGCATGCGATTGCATCGATCTCGACTGATTTGCCGTCATTTATTGAAGAGTTCTGATGTATTTCACCGTAGTTCTTTTCTTTTTGATGAAAACTAAATGTTACCACATGTCAAGCACCAGCTTTCAAATAAAAAAAGAATCATCAAAATCGGTTCACCCAATAAAAAGTTCTGAGGTAACAAACATTAAAAAAAAATACTGTCGAATTGATAACCTCCTCCTTTTTGCGAAGTCGGTTAAAAAGAAAATATTGTCGAATTGATAACCTTCTCCTTTTTGCGAAGTCGGTTAAAAACAAAGCTTTATACTTTAACGAAAGTAAGGTGCAACTTTATACACCCTTGGTACCTGATATCTCCCAAAGCTACCCTGATCCAAACTTCATATTCGTGTATCGTTCTTACCTGTATTGGGTACATACACCGAGAAACTTTCAGCTTTTATAAAATGACGAAGGTCAAATCGCCGCAGGCTCTTGGGCTATTACAAACTCTACCGGCAGATATGAACTCACTTTGGGGTGCTTGGACAGGAAACCTCCCCGTGTGCCCGTGGGCTGGAGTTCCCTTTTGGATGCGTCCGGGGGGAAGGTCAGTCTCCGGGACGGTGCACCCTGGGGTACGGGCAATGACTCCCCATTAGGTACTATGTGCCTGAGGGGTGTCGTTGCCCGTATGCCAATATCCTGTCAGAGAGGTTGGAGGTCGGATTAACGCTCCAACGTGTGTCCCTCTGCGCTCTAAGCAGAGACGCACAGCGGCGGAGTAAGAGCGGGCTCGGTGTGCACTAACCCTGCCGCCGGGCAGGCAGGAGGAAGTATTGCTCCTCTTTCTGCCACCGCTAGACTCGTAGCCCCGAAGATAGTCACGGTCATGTCTCTGACTGTTGACGGGGGTCGAGGGTCTTGGCTTAACCGCCCGGGCCGCGAGGAAGAAAACCTCTATAAAAAATCACCCCAAACCTCCAAGCGGCGGCGCACCGTGAGGGAGGTTGATAGCTTGACTAATGGGTAGCTAGAATTAGTCTCTAGTGCGAACCACTAGATTTTTGAGAATTTAAAATATTATATACTCGTGGGAACAAAATGGAAAATTTAAAAAATAAAAACAAAACCGACGAAGAGGTAAGGAGTGATGCGGGGTCGGAGTCCGACGCCGCATCTGGCGCAAAGGGCTCACAGAGCTCGGGGTGCGAAGAGGTGGGGGCTGCTGCGAAGAACATAAGGTTCTTCCGTAAGCGCCCCAAACCGGGGGATGGCCTAGGGTCACCCTCCGATGACGAGCTGGCCTCGGCCCGGAAGATCCCCACCAGTAGGCGGGGTGGTGGCCGAGATAGAGGAGTGGGGAGGGGACTTACAGCCCAGGAGGCTGCCCAGCGAGCCGAGAGGCTTGCTGCAGAGGGGCGCCACCCCGGATCAACCAGCCGCAGGGCTGTCCTC
Organism: Orthosia gracilis; assembly: GCA_947562075.1. Lineage (NCBI taxonomy): Eukaryota > Metazoa > Arthropoda > Insecta > Lepidoptera > Noctuidae > Orthosia > Orthosia gracilis. Next base: position 41,002,965 of record OX387265.1, on the reverse strand, counting down.
TCGGGGTCTTCCGGCTGTGAACTGGATTCAGAGGTGGATTTAGATTCGGAACGAGCGGTCAGGTTCGCAGAGGTCGTGGGAGCCGCAATCCGAGATGTGGCCTTGAAGAGGAACAAGTCATCTAAAGACAAGGCCATATCCGCGGCCACGGCCTCCATTATGGCGGCAGCGGAGGCAAATCTTGTCGGGCCTCCGTCGGATGGAATATCCGAAATGCGGGCGGAGGTCGCCCGCTTGAAAGCCGACATGGAGCTTCTCCAAAAGGAGAACGAGAAGCTCCGAGCGGACCTGGCCGGGCTCCGAGGAGCCGGTCCCTGGGAGATGCCGCAGCATGGGCAAGTTCAGCCCGTTCCTGCAGAAGACCGGGTTCTGAACCTGGTGCGGCAGGAGTTGGCTGCCTTCCAGAGTCGGTTTTCTGCTCTGGAGGCCATCGTCCTGCGTCCCCCGCTAGCTGCGAGCCAGGCGGCCCTAGGCCAGCGAAAAGCGGCCTCGTTTGCTGCCGCCGCGGCTGCCGTGGCCAAACCGGGCTCATGGGGACAAGCCAATCGCGAGGCCATGCCAGAACCCGCGAGGTCGGCCCCAGCGAAACCGGGCAATTCGGCACCCAAAGGGGGAGGAGCGGCTTCTAAGACAGCGAGAGCCCCTGCCCGGGCAGCGGGTCAGGCGCCCCAATCTCTTCCGCCTCCTGAAACTCCTGCGGTCAACGCCGAATGGCAAGTGGCCGGGCAGAAGAAGAAGGCGAGCAAGGCAGCTAGGGCGGCCAAAAGGAAGGAGAGGCGAAAGCGGCGCAAGGAGCGAAGCGTCGCGGCTAGGCTCCGCGCCCCGAAGTCCGCAGCTGTAGTGATAACACTTCAGCCGGAAGCGGAAAAGAAGGGCGTGTCCTACCGCGATGTGCTCGCCAAAGCGAGGGCGGCGGTGAAACTGGAGGAGCTCGGCATCACCGAGGGCATACGGGTTAGGGTCACTGCGACTGGAGCCCGGATGCTGGAAATCCCCGGAGCGGCCAGCGGCCCGACCGCCGAGGCTCTGGCCGAAAGGCTCAGGGTGTCCCTAAATGCTGACGAGGCCCAAGTGTCCAGGCCCACCAAGTGCGCTGACATGCGTATTCTAGGCCTGGACGATTCTGTGACGGAGGTTGAGGTGGTGGCCGCCGTCGCCAAGACTGGGGGTTGCTCTGCCGAGCAAGTCAGGGCAGGCATCATACGTCCTGACACCACGGGGATGCGAGCCGTTACGGTGAGCTGTCCCGTCTCGGCAGCCCAAAAAATAGCCGGGGAGGGCCGAAGGCTCTTGGTGGGCTGGGTTTCCGCGCAGGTGAAACTGCTGGAGCCCAGACCTCTGAGGTGCTTCCGCTGCCATGTAGGCAACCACGTGGGAGCTCAATGCACCTCGGAGGTGGACCGCAGCGACCATTGCTTCCGCTGTGGTCAGCCCGGTCACAAGGCCGGCACGTGCAATGCCACGCCACACTGCGTCGTCTGTGCGGCAGCTGGCAAACCGGCCGATCACCGGGCCGGGAGCAAGACCTGCGTTCCACCCGCCAAGGCCAGCCGCAGGGGCAAGCACACCACCACCGCCGTCACCGCCACGGCCGCCACCACCGCCGTCACCGCCACAGCCGCCACCACCGCCGTCATCGCCGCAGCCACCGTTACTGCCACCGCCGCTGCCGCCTACACAGCCGTCGCCGCTGCCGAAACCACCGCGGCAGGACCCACACAGGGGGTTCGGGAGGAGGCTGAAATGGAGTGCCAATAATGGCCCCATTACGCCTCCTCCAGGCGAACATCAACCACTGCGCCGCTGCTCAAGATCTATTGCTCCAGAGCATGGCGCAGTGGTCGATTAACATCGCCGTGGTTGCTGAGCCGTATTTTGTCCCGCCCAGGGACGACTGGGTGGAGGACCTGAGCGGCTCAGTGACCCTAATTTCGTCGGCCGCCGCCGGCACCCCGTCCCTCGAGGGTGTCAAGAGGGGGCAGGGTTGCGTGGCAGCACGGTTCGGGGAGATTGTCGTGGTGGGGATATACTTCTCCCCGAACCGAACTCTCGCCGAGTTCCACAACTCCCTTGCGGATTTGAAAACCGTCGTCGTCGGATACCGCTCCCTCCCTGTGCTCGTCCTCGGGGACTTCAATGCCAAGAATGTGGCTTGGGGTTCCCGGTATACGGACACACGGGGCAGGATGGTGGAGGACTGGGCTCTGGAGACAGGCCTGGTCGTCCTCAACCGGGGTTCTGTCTCCACGTGTGTGCGGACGCAGGGCGAATCAGTGGTGGATATTTCGTTTGCCAGCCCTGCTCTGTCACCGCGTGTCATTGACTGGCGCGTCATGGAGGATGTGGAGACCTATTCCGACCACCGGTATATCCGGTTCGATGTCTCCACCCAGACCTCGAGCGCGCCGGTCCGACAGACCCCGAGTGGTCCGCGGTGGGCGCTGAAACAGCTGGACCGGGAGCTTCTCCTGGAAGCCTCGATCGTGCAGGCCTGGGTGTCATCACCGGATAGGCCTGCTGACATCAACGACGAGGCGAAGTGGTTCCGGGAGGCCATGTCCGAGATATGTGACGTGGCAATGCCCTGGGTCCAGCCAGGACGCGCCCGGCGCCAGGTGTACTGGTGGACGCCGGAGCTTACGGCTCTGCGCCAGGCGTGCGTTGCTGCGCGACGCCGGTACACCAGGCACCGCAGGCTCCGCATCCGTCCTCCGGATACGGAAGCCATTGAGGTGGAGCTTTACGAGGGGTACAGAGCAGCGAGGACCACCCTCCGAGCGGAGATCAAGCGGGCCAAGGGTTTGGCCCGCGAGGAGTCGCTGGGGACTCTGAACAGGGATCTGTGGGGGCGCCCCTACAAAATGGTGCGGGATAAACTCCGCCCATGGGCGCCTCCGCTGACGCAGAATCTCCGGCCTCAGCTCGTGGAGGGTGTGGTGAGCACTCTGTTCCCTTCGCAAGGGGAACATACTCCCCCGCCCATGGCTCCATCTCTTGCGGTGCCCGATGTGGACCACACCACCGACGACAACGATGCTCCGGAGGTGACCGAGGTAGAACTGAGAGTGGCGGTACGTAGGCTGAATGCCAAAAATACCGCCCCAGGACCCGACGGCTTACCTGGGAAAGCCTGGGTCCTGGCCTTGGAGGCTCTCGGGCCTCGACTAAGGGGGCTCCTTAGCGCATGCTTGGAGAGGGGCCAGTTCCCACTTTGCTGGAAGACGGGGAAACTGGTCCTCATTAAGAAGCCGGGGCGCCCAGCGGACTCCCCGTCCGCTTATCGGCCTATTGTGCTGCTTGATGAGGTGGGCAAACTCTTTGAAAGAGTTATTGCAGACCGCCTCGTTGGGCAGCTGGTACGGGTGGGGCCGGATCTGGCGGAGAGCCAGTTTGGCTTCCGCAGAGGGCGCTCTACGGTGGACGCCATCATGCGCGTGCGAGCCCTCACGACAGGGGATGCAGTGGCCCGGGGTGGGGTCGTCTTGGCGGTGTCTTTAGACATCGCCAATGCCTTCAACACCCTGCCCTGGAGTTGCATCAGGGAAGCACTCCGGTATCACCGGATGCCGCCCTACCTCTGTCGCGTGGTCGAGGCCTATTTGACGGACAGGGCCGTCATCTACCCCGGTCACCAGGGAGAGTGGAATCGGCGTGAGATGTCGTGCGGTGTCCCACAGGGATCGGTCTTGGGGCCGCATCTGTGGGACATCGGGTACGATTGGGTGCTGCGCGCTGACCTCCCTAACGGCGTCAGCGTAATTTGCTACGCTGACGACACGCTAGTCCTGGCGCAGGGGAGGTCGCACCAGGTGGCGGTGGAATTAGCGACACGCGGGGTTGCGACAGTCGTCGAGAGGATCCGGCAATTGGGACTCGAGGTGGCCTTGCACAAGTCTGAGGCCATGTGTTTTCATGGTCCTCGGAACGCGCCACCACCGGGTTCCCAAATAACGGTAGGAGGGGTTCACATCGGCGTCAGGTTGACGATGAAGTACCTAGGACTCGTCCTCGACAGCCGGTGGAATTTCGTGGAACATTTCCGACGTTTGGCACCCAGACTGGAGCGGGCCGGGGCTGCCTTCAAGCGACTCCTGCCCAATCTAGGGGGTCCAAACGCCTCCTGCCGGAGGCTCTACGCGGGGGTCGTGCGGTCCATGGCCCTTTACGGTGCACCGGTGCCCGCTGGTTGAACGCGTCCCAAAGGGTCATGGCCATCCGGCTGGTCCGGGGATACCGCACGGTCTCCAGTGAAGCGTTGAGCCGGATTGCCGCCATGGGATCTAGAAGCAAAAGTCCTCGCACAAATTTGGGAGTGGCGAGGGGAGGCGAAACGCCGGGGCGAAACCCCACTGCCAAGACAAATCGCGGCTTGGCGGACAGAACTCCGGCAGGATCTCATGGCGACATGGGGAGAGCGACTGTTGCAACCCAGTGCTGGGCACGCCACAATTGCGGCGATAAGGCCCCTCTTTGAGGAGTGGCTTGAGAGGAGCCACGGCGTCCTCACCTTCCGCCTGACGCAGGTCCTCACCGGACACGGCTGTTTCGGGAGGTTCCTGTACAGGATAAGGCGGGAGGAAACGCCCGGGTGTCACCATTGTGTGGATCGCCCGGAGGACACGGTAGAGCATACGGTGGAGGTCTGCCCCGCTTGGGCGGAGCACCGCCGTGTCCTCATGGAAGCGATCAGCGGTGGCGACCTCTCGCGTCCGGCCTTGGTTCAGGCCATGGTACGGAGCGAGAGGGCATGGGAAGCTGTCACCTCCTTCAGCGAAGCAGTAATGCTCGCAAAGGAGGAGGCAGAACGCGTGAGGGAGGCGCAACGGAGACGCCCTCACGCCCCTAGCCACCGCAGGAGACGCCCCGGGCGTCGGGAGTCGCAAGCCGATTCCCGGCCACCGTAGGCGCGGGCTTGCGGACGGCGAGTAATGGGTAGCTCGTCGTCCGATAAGGACCAGGCCCGAGTCGACGGCGCGTAGTGTTCCACGCGCGCCTCAAAGAGATGTCAGCAAAACTGACGGGGTCCGCTAGGGACGATGCTTGTCTGGGTCGCGGATAAATTTGAAAGAGAGTTACCGCGGCCCAGGCACAAGCAACTGAAGGAACACGGGTGGGTTTTAGTCAGTAAAAGTCTGACACGCCCTTCCGCTTCACCCAGAGCGGGAGAAGTCATTGGATGATTTCCCACCCAAAAAAAAAAAAAAAAAAAGATATGAACTCACTTATGACTAACCTCAAGCAATCAATCAATCTGCCTAGCATTTTCCCAACAATGTTGCCGGATGTAGTGGAGTACCCGTATTTATACAGAACGATTGCCTTTCTAACCTCCACAAGGCACTTGTACCACCGCCGCGCCGGCGACGAAGCGATTGACTATCGACTATTTTTTCGCTGGAGAAACGAACCAAAGATACAGATCCCTTGTCAATAAAAGAGACACATATTTATATTAATAGTTGATCGCTGGCTGTTCACACTCCTGGCGAGTACTCTCTCGACACAAGTTTGTCGCGACAAGAGCTATTAATAACTTCAATTTCGGAAGTCGGTGTTCCTGTTTACGTTTCTTCATTTTTTGACACCGACTTCCGAAATTGAAGTTATTTTTCACTTTGAAGTGTTTTTGTTTGGAAGTCGGTTGTAATTTTTGTAAAAAGTTTTTTTATTTTTCACTTTTTAGTTGTGGTACATAATGGACCTGTTCTATAGGCTAGGTACTGTAGAGGCTTTCCACATAAGACGACCAACCTGTTCGGCCGCTGACACCTAAAGCTGGCGACTTATAAGTTTGGAAGGAAATCGAATACAGAATATTTGAAATATATCGAACGCGTGTAGTTTTTTGTTTCGGCCGCTGACACCTAAAGCTGGCGACTTATATTTATTTTAAGTTTGGAAGGAAATCGAATACAGAATATTTGAAATATATCGAACGCGTGTAGGTTTTTGTTTAGCTGGGACTTCTGTAAAAGCCGCCTGAGGGCAGGCACGTTGTTGATTCAATACAAGTTAAAAGTAATTTCTGCTTATTATTTGAGCTCCCTGAGCCACACCCTACATATGGTGGAGGCGCCGCGTAATGAAAATCCGGGTAAATAAGTAAAAGTCTAAGAAAAAATACGAAAAAACATATTTTCGCGTGTGCACGGCGAGAACAGTGCGCGAAGCCCTATCAACGAGTGAACGTCGCGTCGTTACGAGGAACGAAAGTCCTGTCGGCGAGAACCCCAGCCGACGAGCAAACGCAGAGAAAATAAAGATAAGTGGTCTATTTTAATTAAAAATGGCACAGCCAGTTTTTACGGGGACCGGAGCAAAGTCCAGTTTCGAGGATTTCCTCTTGCAGTTCAAGGTTATCGCCGCTATAAATAAATGGCAAGAACAGGACTTAGGGCTCATTTTGGGAGCGTACCTGGACGGCCCGGCACTCGCTTATTTTAAATTCATCTACAAATGGAGGCGATGGCGAATCCTTTCACACGCCGAGGTACGATTTTCGCCCAAGGCAGCGCTTCGAGAACAGAACTAACCGCTTTCGTATTGCCCCTAGATATAGAAGCCCACTACCAACCGATCACCCAAAACGAACCAGGACACAGTCAATAAAGATGGATGAGGAGTTGCGGGATGTGTTCATGAAAGAGCAATTCCCGATTGAAAACAATAAACACGGTGATCAAACTCCATTTATTAAAATTAGTATAGGTAACCGATCGTATGACGCATTAGTTGACACAGGTGCTTCCATCTCTTGCATCGCCGAAGAATTAGTTGTGCTGCTAGGTTTGAAGCATGCCGGTCACGAGACGAAACATTTTGTGAAATCCATTTCGGGTTCTTTTCTAACGATTATGTGGGACGTCATGAACTAGGAAATAATCTGACACGATGTGCCATAGCCAATATAAAAAAGGCACAGGTTAAACAGAAAATGCGATATGATAGAAAAGCTAAGTTCAGAAGGTTTACGCCGAATCAGTTGGTAATGCTCTACACGCCCAGACGGACCATAAATAGGAGTTTGAAACTATGTAGGTTATATAAAGGTCCCTACCAAAAAGTTAGGCGATTATCTGATGTTAATTATGTAATTAGAAAGTTAAATAATAGGAGATTTAGGGATATTGTACATATAAATAGGCTAAAACCGTTTAATGTTAGAGTAGGCTAGTTAAAGGTAATGTATATACTGGTAGGCAAGGTTATGTAACGTCAATGTCTAAGTACATTAAAAAATATATATATATATGATAGACAGTTTTCAGAGTTGACATGTCATAGTTAGTAGGGATGGGCAAGCAGAAAATATATTTATCGATGATTTTTGCTGCAATTAGTATCGATGTGATTAAAATAAATTATTTTCCAATTCCATGAGCTGATGTAAGCTGCCGGGGGAAGAAAAGGCTGGCAATGCTGACTACGCATCGAAGCAATATTTGTTTTTTTTTTAATTCAGCTAGGCTGAGCTTGATCCAGTGCATTGATGATATAAGCATTTCAAGAGTGGGAGAGGTATTGGTCATAACTGAAACCGACTTTGCATACGGGGCATAGCCTTCGCAAAGGATGTTGATTTGGCATCATTGGTCCAGTTGATGACTGTTTATGGCATTGGTCCAGTTAATAACTTATTGATAATATTAAATACGTTAAGTGTGATAAGCTCTGGATAAAGTTCAATGATAGGTTTAGAAGATTCGATGCGATCCAGCCTTTCCTTCTCTGGCCTGATAAATGCTTGAGGGTGACATATTGTATCACGTTTGAATTTCACATAATTAAACCCCATCCGGGTGGATGTGAGTTATCACGTCATTTCTGTTAGGAATAAGAGGCCGCCTTGTTACTTTTTCGGAGGTTTTGTGCAAGGAGGTTCAAGCATGACGGCGTTGACTTGTTAATGCATGTGCACTTGTTAGCTGAAGTTAGAGTAAATATCGGAGAATCCGGTAATTCGTTTGCCATGACTTGAGCCTTCCCCTTGTAAGGGAATAACCTCAGATTAATTCCTGCGTGAGGTAAAGGTGTTAGGTAAGAGTGATTTTCCTTCCAAAGTTGAGAATAGCTGCGCTTCACATGATTCTGCGCATCTATTCGTAGGGGCGTAGCTCATGTAGAGGCTTTCCACATAAGACGACCAACCTGTTCGGCCGCTGACACCTAAAGCTGGCGACTTATATTTATTTTAAGTTTGGAAGGAAATCGAATACAGAATATTTGAAATATATCGAACGCGTGTAGGTTTTTGTTTAGCTGGGACTTCTGAAAAAGCCGCCTGAGGGCAGGCACGTTGTTGATTCAATACAAGTTAAAAGTAATTTCTGCTTATTATTTGAGCTCCCTGAGCTACACCCTCACAGTACCTACGCGTATAGTGCCCAAAGTGAAGCTAGAATAGATTAACCCAATAACATGAAACTTAAACGAAACCAGTGCAATGAGAGTATACCAGGGTGAACTGTTCACACCTGCGTACCCCTTAAGAACGTACCAGTGTGATGTTATGTTATGAAATGGTGTAAACAATAAACAGACATGCGATTGGATCTATCCAGAGTGATTTGCCGTCATTTATTGAAGAGTTCTGATGTATTTCTCCGAAGTTCTTCATCAGATCTTGATGAAAATTAAATGGGACCACATGACAAGCACCCGCTTTCAAATGAAAAAAGAATCATCAAAATCGGTTCGCCCAATAAAAAGTTCTGAGGTAACAAACATTAAAAAAAAAATACAGTCGAATTGAAAACCTCCTTCTTTTTGCGAAGTCGGTTAAAAATAATACTCACTCAGCGATAGTCGTTACTACGGCGAGAGACCAACCAACCAACGTGTGCAGGACTGACCGCCCAAGAGAGTGATGCGAGTAATCGACAGGCGCCATAAAAAAATTCTAAATCTATGACCGGCGCATAAAAACACTCGCTAATAGCCGAGCAGTAAAACTGTTGCACTAAATACTCGCTTTTCGCTGCTCGCCAACTCGTATCTAGGTGCTAGCTCTATTCGCTGCTCGCTGATCGTCGGCGTTGGGATAAGTGCCCAATCCAGTAACTGAGTAACCTAATACCGTTTGGCCTTACTGGGGCCATATTTTCTGGTTTCTCACTACCGTAGCAAGTGTTATGGATCCACAAGTGACAGTCGAGACCAATGGCGCAAAGTGCTTTTCCGATGCATCGAAGAGTCTCTAGTAAAGTAATCTGCCCTACTCCGTCCAATCCTTCGTCTTTTCAGTCTTGGTCTTCGCCTATTTCGTTTTGCCTCTCCTTTGTGAACTTAAGTAGTTTTTAAACGTGATAGAGAGAGATTTTTGTCGCTTTTAAAACTACCTAAGTAGAAAAAAAAAGTTTGATGTTCCACATTTTTTTTACTTTCGTTCACGAAACAAAAATTTAAAACCGAAGCAAAAATAATGCTGCGAACCAGATTTTTTGCCACTTTGAATAGGTTTTACCTACTTCTCCTTTAACACCGAGCCGAGTAAAAAAAGATATAACAGCTGCTTATCTTACTTTCACTCGTAAATTTGAGGAAAAGGATTGTTCTACTATAAGATATCCAACGGACTGATAAGACTGTTCTTGTCAGTAAGTTTATAAATTTTTGCTGAACTGTGCTTTGTGGAGTATTTTTTGAGAGTCTTGTAAATGTTCAGTGAATGAGCCTACGCGATAGATCGGTTTGATTTCAGACATCAAAAGTGTTACGGACGATTGTTGGACTATATAATACTGTAAAATGATAACACTTTAGATAGTTACTCGTTGTTAATTTTATAATAGTTGCAAACTCAAATCACATATATCGAATCCCACAAAAGCCTGCTAAAAATATGCCAAAACATTGTCAGTACAAAAAAAGCTAAAGGATTTAACATATAAACAAAAAAGGTTCCACCAGCCAGTCGCCAACAAAAAGGTAGGGTTGAAAGTGTACTGCAAATAATAAATGTATGATGTGATTTTGTAGTGCCTTTTAATTGCCAAATGTAACGTCAAAACCTAACTGACAACTTAACATTGTCCTTAATATTAAAATTTCATTTTTTTCGTACATGCTACTTAATATCTCGAAAATAGCGTATAGGGCGAAACCTTATTATGAAATAAACTATTTCTTTATAATTGGCTAGAACACGGCAAAATTTTACACGGTTTCTTCTAGTCATGATATAATAAAATTCCGTATAATCCGCCTTCCACTTTTTTTTATCTCTGAGACAAAACTGACAAATGCAAATGTCAAATTAGTTCTTTTAAGGCTTATTAGACGTTCTGAGGTATGTTATATATAACTCTTGTAGTCTCAAATACTGCGTAATAGGTCTAAAAGTAGCTGTATATAACATACCTCAGGAGGTCTTATAAGCCCTAAAAGGAGTAATTTGACATTTGCGTGTCAATTTTGTCTGTAGATAAAAAAAGTCTTAAGACAAGCGTGCTTAACCAGCACCTGTATAACCTTGACCATATCAGCACTTACCATCAGGAGAAATTGTTGTCAAACGAGACACTATTATCAATAAAAAAGTGTTGTAATCCGCTTTTATCTAATAGTGCGTTCATTAGGACCTTATCAGTGAAGAATAAAATTAACCACCTTACCCACCTACAAAATCATTTTCGTCTTATTCCGATTGACATGAACAATCCGGGTTTTCCTGCGTAAAATATGGTTTCCTCTCCCCATAATGAGACTATTCGACCTACTCCGCCTCAAAAATACGTTAAGTCCGTCCCAGCTAAGTGATGTTCGTCGTTAAGGCATAGGCCAGATAACTGGCGAAAATAAAGTGGGGTATTAAGGGGAAGACCTCTGCTAGCTGCCAATTATCATAACATGATATTGCCGCGTTTTTTGTGGACTGACCTTGGTTTTAAATCTTGAGGAAGAAAAGAAAATATGAAGGTGCAGAGGTAAAAAGGATTTTACCACGTTTATTTGTGAGATTTCTGGCAATTTGGGTAGCATATTCTTACGGCTAAGAAGTAAGTATGGCTAAATATGGCTTAGAAGTAAGTATTAATGTATTACACATTAATACTTACTTCTAAGCCATATTTTTATAATAATGCTATAAGTGAGTTTCCCGTATAATTGTCCACCTACAGTCCGTCAAATCTAAGAAGTCCGATGACGTTTCTCATTTAACTTGCCGTGATAACTTTGTATGAAAGTTTACGAATAATCAAATTCATAATCCTAATTAATTACTATGCTGCCTATACACTATAACAACGAGTATCATTCGTAAGCATCAACTTAAGTTTATACAACGTATTTTTATAGCTGTCAAACGGTACTTCTTAGATTTGACGGACTGTAGAATGGTTTCACGGCCATAACCTCCGGCTCGCTTGTAAGTTATACATTTATACGAGGCGAGGTCCACATGTTCACGAAATATTTTCTTTGTAATACATCAAAACTAAATTCACTGACGCAGTCAGAAGGTCCTCATATGTACTGGTTTTTAATCAACTACTGGCAATCTTCCGCACTATTCCCAAACCACTGCAACTCCTAAAAGTCAGAATCAACATTGATGACAACCAAAAAAGCGCCGGCCAAGGCAATGAAGCTCGACGAAGTCCTGGAAAATGAATTTAACTGTCTTGGATCCCGCAACGAAATTAATCAGAAAAGAATAACCGAGGTGTAGGACAAATACAAATTCCCACTTCCCTCCATACCAAGCAGGAGACAGAACAAACAAGGCCAATGGGAACAAATGGTCGTTTACAACTGGGATAAGCTCAGTCGCCTAGCACCACGAATAATAATTTGCATTATGGGCCATTACATGGTGAGCTGTTATATTTCATTCCAATAATAGATATGGCAAAAACACTTGAACGCACGTAAATTTATTTTAGTTTCCACAAGATCCGTATAATAAACAACTCCAGATGCAACAAGTATATTATTCAATATAATAATAATAAATGTACCGGTTACTATGCATGCAGTATAGGACGAAATGTGGGCCATGGTCTGCGGAGATGACAATATTGAAAACATTACAAAAAAAAAACATCAGCAAAACTCGACTTTCAAATGGTAAATGTCCCCAGAACCTATCCTTCGAAAATTTATTCTACATTTCACAAAAGTGTATCTAGTGAACCCTTACAAACAGTACCTACGGTTAGCAAAACTGTCAGTAGCAGAACGCTTTTAGCAATCATGTCGCATACTAGTTTTGTTCCCAAACGCAAAGAGCATAGGAATAAGTGTATAATTAACTGGTAACCGCAATCCGGATACTGGTTAACCGGCTCTGTTCACGTCGCCCGAAGATCTTTAGTACGTTTTACACGTCATCGTAAAAGATGAAACTTCAACGTGGTTTGTTTTACATTAAAATAACAGCTAGTGTAAAGTTAACTACGTTTAATTTAATTTTATATAGTTATGAAGATGTTACAAACAGTAAAACAAAGTAGTTGACATGTCATAAAATAATACATAACATCACGATAGTATATATAAAAGTAGTAGGCAGAGACACTGAGTGGGTAACCGTGTATACCGCAATTTTTTTTTTTATCGTTTGGAATATTATGTTTAAGTTTGTGCTTCAAAATATGAACTTTTATGTAATTATGTATCATAGTGACTAATAATAAAATATATTTCTGTAAAATTACTGCCCTAGGAAATTACATTATAATTCGTTTTTCATAAATTAGTTTTTAAGTTTGGTATCATTGAAACATTATTTTCCTTAACATAATGAAATATAGAAGATGATTATGTACCTTACAAAAACAAAAAGCTGAAACAACAAACAAAAGCATTTGTGACTTTAAATCTTTCCAAGGCGAAACTAAACAAAGACTAATAAATTCTACCTTTAGCATTTATAAATATTTCCACATATCTTTATATACCTGCGCTCCGACTCAAAGAAACCGTTTCGCTTCCACGCTTACAGCTCATGTAAATATAACCGTCAGAGGATTTACATGCGAACGTGGATTCTTGGAAAAATCTCAAAACTTTTTACTAAACCTTAACAAAATCAGCATCTTAACTAAATTCCACCGTATCCGCTGACACGTCTGTCATAACTGTCTACAAACGTCAAATTTCAGTTCACAAATTTTATAAGGCATATAAATAAAACACTTTAATATATTCTAGACTCTATTACCTCAAAATAAGGACTAAAAAGCTACTTAATTGGCTTTGTCACTCGCATTAGCAAGTTGGCCACGGATTATGTTAACTAGGTTAGCCAGAAAATGTATGTCAAAGAGATTTTGTGTCGTATGTCGTCTTTTCTGACAAAACTTTCGACGGCAAATAAATGTGAGGAATAATTTATAATGTTTTTGTTGTTTCAATATTTTATTCGTAGATACTTTTTGTATCGCCTTAAAGAAATACTCGCAAGAAAAGTATCACGTAAAGGTCAAAATGTGAATCGCTCTTTGATGTACATTCTGTGTACTAACAGATTCTTATAAAATCTTTGAGAATATAATATAGATAAAGGAAATGAGAATCTTACAATACGAAAAGGCAAAAAAATGTTTTCCTCTGGCAATTTGCTTATATTTTCGCAGAATTTGGGCAAGTCGAATTTCCGGTACCCACGTAAGTGATGGCACAAAATTTATAGAAAAATGGCCCAATATAGACATATTTCTTGTCAAATGTCCCTTTCATTTGCAATACATCTAGAAGTTATAAATAGATAGTTAGCCTACGAGTTGAGAAGTACACATAGATCTTAATAACTTGTAACATTATTAATGTTTGTATTCTAAGGAACTTTCCTTCTACGCCCGACCGCGGTCCAAATGTTACTATATAACTAAATCTTGACCTTTGAACTAATGTGCGAGCATTAATTATAATTCTCTTCCACACATCAAGGACCAGAATGTATGCTTTATATACAAACGTACTTATGTAATATGTAGTTTGGTTTTCGGGATGAGAAAACTCACCCTCCTCTCAGGGATGTCTTAGAGCATGTCAAGTAGATTTGCTATCACATCTAATTATAATGGGAGACTGACTAGGTATTTTCTGAGAAGCTCGTGGCTAAATAATATAAGCCGCACGGGTCGATCTTCAAGGTTAAGCAACGCTTGACGAGGTTGGTCCGTGAATGGGTGACTATTTTCAACATACCGAGTTTCCTCCGTGCCTCGGAAAGCACGTTAAGCCGTTGGTCCCGGCTGTCATTTGAAGATTTTAGACAGTCGTTACGGGTAGTCAGAAGCTTGAGATCTGGCACCAGTCTTACCAAGGGGGTTACTCAGTTACTGGGTTGTGGAGGTCAGATAGGCAGTCGCTCCACGTAAAACACTAGTGCGCAGCTGAATCCGGTAAGACTGGACGCCGACCCCAATATAGTTGGGAAATGGCTAGGCAGATTGACTGAATAGGTATTTTCTGAATCTAGTTCTTAACTAAGGTTTCATTCGCATCCTGGTAAGACTCTAAACATCATCATATCCCTGGTCTAGTCCCACGTGTCTTCCTTCTTCTATACTCCACTATCAATCCTACATAACTATTCCTTTTCGTTCCATTTTCGTGGCTCCTCCCTCGCGTACCCTGTACAGCGCGGTATATCCCAACGACCCAGGCGCTCAATCTGCTGAACGCCCTAATTGCTCAGGAACCTGGCGTCGGCATATTTATGTATAAGGATAAATCTATGTCAAATGTTTGTGTAAAGTTCTTTAGCTTATAAGTGGCGTTTTCATGCAAACTGTTAGTACCGCAAGCAATTGTTATGAAATAAATAAATCAACAGCTCGTTTACTCCCTTTTCATAAATGTAATGTCTTATGTAGGCACTCCATCTATTTTTCCTGTGAAATATTACTTTTATTATATATTTTGAATAACGTTTCTAAATCTCAAAATATTAATTTTGATCCTGATGATTGGAAACTAGTGTATCTACGGCGTGTACGCCACAGCCCGGTTCCTTGACACTCCTTTCTGCCTGGCATACTACCTACCTACCGGACGTGGTGCATGAGCCGCAGCAGTAAAGAGGTGCGCGCAGCCACAGCGCGCCCGCCAGCAGTACACGCAGGTTGCGCATTGCGTTCACGTTGGTCCACATATCGCGGTAGCGCTCTATCAGCCTTCCCACCGCACCGTGTCAAGCCGGCCCCTATTATTATCTTATTTTATTAACGTGACTTACGTTTAGCTCTTTCAACGACACGGCGACTGAAGTCTCAAGATCTGCTAATGCAGCCCTCGCCCATGTTCAGAATTGGGGCGTCCGAAATAAGCTGAGGTTTGCACCGCACAAAACCTGTGCGATGGCCATAACCAATAAGCTTAAGTACGACACTCCAATACTGAGCATCGCCGTGGTCGACATCGGTATGGTCAAGAAAATGAAGTTGCTGGGTCTAAACATAGACGATAAGTTCAAGTTCAATGAGCATGCCGCGAATGTCTGCATGAGGGCAACTGACATTTACAAGCAGCAATCCCGAGCCGCAAAGGTGATCTGGGGATTGAACACACAAATCATACACATAACAGCAAAAGCAGAAATTACACAGCAACGATTGAGCCCGTAGTAACATACGCAGCCGCCGCCTGAGCACCCGCTGCAAATAAGTTGGGTACACGGAAGAAGTTAGGCTCTGTTCAACAAGTATTTGCTCAGAAGCTCTGCAAATCTTACCGTACTGTCTCTCTGAACCGGCACTGGCACTATTTGGAACAGTACCCTAGACCTGAGAATACAAGAGGCAGCCGCCCTGTATGAAGCGAGGAGAGGGTCATCCTGGTTTTTGACGGGGGACAGGGAGATCGAGAGTGTGGTATGGTTTGCAGAAGCTCCTCATCCAGCTACACAAATGCGCTGACAGACCAGGAGTTGCTAGATAGCAAAAATGTGCAGACGGTGCGAATCTTCACCGACGGCAGCAAGTTTGAGGGGAAGGTCGGAGCCGCATTATCCATTTGGGATACTGAAGGCGAAGTCCGGCTCAAGCTTAGCCTTGCCGCGTACTGCACAGTCTACCAGGTGGAACTCCTGACCATTTGCAAGGCGACCGAAGTTATCCTCAAGCGGCAAGAGGCGACCTATGGTTTGTACAGCGACTCAATGTCCGCATTGCAGACGCTTGCAAACCATAGCTCTCTCCATCCCCTGGCGGTTTGCGCGCACGCCTACCTGGTTCACGCCCTGGGCCAGAGCAAAGCTGTGTCTTTGTTTTGGATCAAGGCCCACGCTTGCCTGCCGCGGAATGAGCGAGCGGACGAGTTGGCTAAGCATTGTTGCAGCATTGTCGTTACGGAGGAAGCCGGACTAAGACCAATGTCCGGTTTCATTTATCCAGCGACTGATCCGTTTGGAATCGCTCACAGAATGCAGCAAGGATATGTATAGCCGGCAGTATTCCATGTTAGTACCTAAGTTTATGACTGTAAGATTACTGTGAAATTTTATGACAGACTGCACTATTGTGTTATCCTATCTTTATTTCTTTGATCGTCGTCCTTTGACAGTTGTTCTTCTACCTTTGTCCTTCGTCCTTTGTCCTTTGTCCTTTAACCTTTGACCCTTGTACTTACTCATTCGAACTTCGTCATTTGACATTTCCCCATTGACCTTCATCCTTCGACCTTTGACCCTTGTCATTTGGTATTTCTCATTTGACCTTCGTCCTTAGACCTTTGACATCTTGTCTTTTGATTTTTGTCCTTTGACATTCGTCGTTTGTCCTTTGATCTTTATCTTTTGACTCTTGTCCTTTGACATTCGTCCTATGACCTTTGTCCTGAGTTGTTTCTCCATTGGCTATTGCCCTTTGACCTTCGTCGATAGACCTTTGACCTTTGACATTTGTTATATGACCTTCGCCCTTGGACCTCAGTCCTTTGTTCTTAGTCCTTTAACATTTGACCTTTGACCTTTGACATACGCCCGTCGTCCTTTGTCCTTTGACCTTTATCCTTTGACCTTCGTCCTTTTTCCTTTGCTCTTTGTCCTTTTTCCCTTGTCCTCTGACCTTTGCCCTACGTCCATTGTCCTTTGTCCTTTGACCTTTGGCCTTTGTAGTAAGACCTTAATTCTTTGACTCTTTTCCTTTTACCTATGACCTTGTTCCCTTCACCTTTGGCCCTTGTCCTTCGAACTTTGTCATTTGACCTTCGTCATTTGAACCTTTTCTATTGACCTTCGTCCTTTGAACTTTGTTCTTTGACCTTCGTCCTTTGACCTTTTGTCCGATACATTTGTTCATTTTACTTTGTACTTTATGAATCTGTGTGTGAAAATATGGTATTCTGCTGTACAGATCCACATCTTTTAGTTTTTTGAATCATGTTTTTGTCTTTTTATCTTTTGAAATTGTATCAACTCATGTGACATGTGTGTGTGTATTCTTTGATACTGTGTGGTATTCCGCTATACAGATCCACATCTCTTAATCTATTAACGTTTTACAGTATTAGGTTCTTACCTATGAAATTGGCGTTTTGTCGTACTGGCTACTTTGATCTCAAATTTCTTCTCTTTGGTTTGGAATTCCAATTTTAAATTAGCTTTTTCCTGTTTTTTTCTCTTTTGGTTTTTTCTTTGCGCCAGTCAGTTTACAAAATGGAAAACTTGAAATATCGCGTTATTTACAAGTAAGAGTTCCATAGTGGTACCAGTGCTGCAGAAACGGCTCGAAGGATTAATGATGTGTATTTACCGCTGTACTATTACTACTGTACTCCCTGGACCTTGCTCCAACAGATTACCATTTTTTTCGAAATTTGGATATTTTCTTGCAAGGGAAAAAAATCAACTCCGATGGGGCAGTCCAAAGCGCCTTCAAAGATTTTCTTAATTCCCGTCCGAATGGTTTTTTTAGTAAAGGGATCAATGAACTACCTATGAGATGGTAAAAGTGCATAAATAGCAATGATACCTACTTTGATTAAATAAATTAATGTATTATATTAAAAAAAAACTACTTTATGTTCCTCCCTTACAAAACGCCAATTTCATGTAATGACCTAAATACTATACAAACCACACCATTTATCTTTTGAAATTGTGTTAGGGAGGGGGTTTGTATGAAATTGCCGATTTGTATTGAAAAATTGTTTTTTTTTTTTTAATTTAATTTAATATATGTATTTAATCAAAATCAATACCATTATTATCTATACATTGCTGCCATGTAATAGGAAGGTCATTTATGCCTTTGCGAAAGAACTCTGGTGATCTAGATTCGACAAACTGTGAATGCATTTTGTACTGCCTCCTGAGAAGAAAACTTTTTATGACGTAGTAAATTGTCCAAATCACGAAAAAAATGATAGTCCATTGGAGCAAGGTCTGGCGAATACGGAGGGTGACGAATGGTTTCTAATTGCAGTTCCTGTAGAGTAAAAAGGTTTCACGTGCTGTATGAGGTCTCGCGTTATCATGGAGCAATAATGGTGAAGATCGATTCATGAGTCGGGGCTGTTTCACTGCTAGTTTTGCTATCATTGTACGGAGTTCGGCACAGTAGACATCTGCCGTTAGATGTATGAATAATAAGACATCGTGTGTGGGCTGGTAGGTGGGTACACTCTTGAAACTGAAATCACACAAACTATTCAATACACTAGGTTTATTCAAATAGACACAGTTACAATCTTTGCTCACAAATATTACGGATCAACAGTTATTTTACGATGTCTTGTGTGTGTTTTGTCGGTCTTGATGTCAGTATTCATTTTAACCTTTATTCATTATTATTGCATTTTTTCCTATAAAATTCATCTTAGTAAAATAGATAGAGTAAATCGTAATTTAACATTAGCAAATTCGGTGTATTCTGTTTAAATTACAAAATGCAGACCATTCTTAGCCTCAAACCTTGTCTTTCTCCTGCCATCTCACTTTTCAAACAAACTTCTCGGCAAATTACACCCATATACACCCTGAAATTTAATTGGTTGTTTTCCCGCGGCAGAACGACTTGCCTTAAGGAGTACTTTCGAAGTATAGAGATAAAGTAAATAAATAACGATGTTTCTGTTTTAAAATAATTAAAAAAATATTCATCAACTCGAAAAAGTGAGTAACAATAGTAACTCTAGACGTAACTTGTAGGTACTAGGTACTACTCGTGTCACCACCTACAAAGAAAATCGATGCACAAAATAATGTCAAACCAAAATAAACTCTCGCACGTAGTGATAAGGCATAAAATGTTTGCACGGAACAATACAAAAAATCACCGCGATATCGACAAAGAAAAGACCGATTTAGAAATGTTCAAAGTAAAATTAGCTCTCGCGTGTAGTGATACGGCATAAACTAGCCTGCGCGCAACAATTTCAAACGAAGCCGCCGGCGCCTATTTTACCCGTGCGGCACGCGCGGCTGTGACCGGTGACCTTGACCTACTTAGTTTTCCCGCGAATGTCGTACGCGCAGCACGCGCCATCACTGTAAACTGCAATGGATCGACATTACAATTACAGTAATGTGGAGTACGTCGCTATGGTGCAGCTGTATGCTAGGGCTGATTATGACTCCCATGCTGCCCGGCGACTTTACGCAGAGCGGCAACACTTGGAGTCGCTCCGTCTTCGCGGGGTTCTGAACCCCCAAGTCCCATCTCCACGGACGATCGTAGCGGCGACACAGCGGCTACTAGATCATGGACAGTAGTAGTGTATTATTGGGGGTTCTGCATCACTTGCTCTCGCTTCGCTCGAGCGCGTTATGCAGAACGCCCCAATAATACACTACTACTATGGTCTGCCTCAAATTTTGACACAATTTATGTGAAACAAATTTCATTCCCTGGCAGTATCTGGTAGCAATCAATATCTTCTAATGCAGGTAAAACTAACGCACGGGCTGTATCACTCTCCTGATGAAATAAATCTGCTGTTGCGGTCGATATACTACTCCCACTAGTCTTTGACGAACTCGCAATCGATTTTTCATTATCAACCTGTTTGTTGATAACATTAACGAATGTGCGAAGAAGCTCACCAGACTCGCTTTTGAGTATAAGATACTTAGTATTTTTCAATTTAGATTTCTCTGGATCTTCCAACTTCTGGTAAAATAAATCTTCTGTTTGTGTTTTAACATTATCCTGGTGTTTTAATTCACCTACGTCCGATATTTTTTTTTTAGGGTGCATATCTTGAATATGTATTATCTCACCCCTAGCATTCTTGAAAATCATTTTACGAATGCCATCTAAATTAGATTTCACTGAGTGAAACATTATAAATAACATCAATAAATGTAATTATTTATTTAAGAAATAAATTTAATATTGAACCTTTGCACTGTAATATTCAAAGTTAAATTGCTGTGATGCACGACGCCTATGTAATATATACCCATAAATTGACTCATTTTTAAGTGCAATGTGACATCCTATACATATACACTTTAATAGGGTAAGTATTCCAAACACTTTTTTGTAATATAGTTTGTGCCCTTCACAGCGTTTAAATAAAAACATTTAGGAAAATGTATGGCATGTTGCGTCCAAGGATCATCATAAATCTCCCAATCTTCAATAACACCTCCACATGAGAAACATGCTGCAATATCATTTATACTATTTCCATAATAAAAGAATCCTGCGTCAGCCATTTCCATCACTAATCTTTTCTTTTTATTAAGTGTCCCCCAGTAATAATTAAATGAAAATTCACGCATTTTAAATGTGTTATACATGTCATATCGAGGCTTGTATTCATTTTGAGACATGTTTTATTGACTTTCTAATTCAATTAGGTACAAATGTATAATGGTATGGTCCAGCTTTTGTCAGCAACATATAAAGACTGGACAGAAGTAGGAGGAAGGGGAAGAAAACTAAGATGCATTTCACCTAACTACAGAAATAAAAACAATAAAATATTTATTTTAGAATTTTATTGTCAACACACCACTTATTTAAACACAATACATTTTTTAAAGCACATACAGAGTCATGATAAATACAGTTATATAAATCTTGAGAATATTTATATTGATCGTATAAGCTTATCAAACTTGAACATCCTTTATCTTCTAAATTGAATATATTACAATGACTATTTCCTAAAATATGCTTTAACCACAACACTTTTTCTAAACCCTTAACGTAGATACATTTATCTCTTAAAATATCTATAACCAAATTCTGATAATTAGAATAGGGAACAAATCCTTCACGCCAGCGTATCTTTCTGTTACGTTCAATCCAACTTACTTGTTTTTTTTCTTGCTTCGTTAATTTTGAAAATGGAAATGGTGGCTTAATTAAAAATATTTGTAATGTTTTATTATACAATATGGCGATTTCTTTTATTATAAATTCATTTGTTTCTGTTTTAAAGCCTTGAATATCCACAATAGCAATCATGATAACCTGCGCACGATGTTGCTGAGAGGTTTGTATTCTACAAGTCGATCGTTTATAATCAAACAATATGCAGTCGTCTTATCTGGTATTGCTGTAGAACATTCAATTTCCAACCTCACGTCCACTGGACCAGTTTTCAGGCTATCGTTTTGTCTTGAACAGTCTAAGATAAAGAGAGGGGCTTTTTCTTTGAATTCCTTTAGGTCAAGCAACGGGTCTACTGGATAGTTGTAATACGACTGACGAAATTTCACAAACATTTCGTATAATATACTATATTTGTTCTCAGAAAACTTTAAACCTAAAGGTTCATAAGGATAATATTGTGAATTCAAAAAGAGCGTAACGTTTGTTACTTCACAATGATCGAATACTGAACTATCTTTAGTTTTATTATTTTTTCGATTAGTTTGTAAACAAAAAATTACATATCTGGGTTTTTCTAATTGTGAAGCAGTTTTAATAGACCAAGAATGCTTTGTTGTTTTAGGTAGTAATGGATACTCATATAAATCCCAATTTCTATACGCCATCTGAATAGGTTTATCTTTTTCTAAATGTTTTAAAAGTGACAGTCGTTCTCGGTCTGATACTTTTATGTGTGGCACCCTCCACTGAACTCTTTGCACATCTATTTGAAAATTAGCAATATCATCAGTAAGGATAATGCTATTTAAATTAGTGTTACTTCTGTTCAGTATAAGTTCATGTTTACAATTTATCACTATTTTATTGTAATCCTCTGCAAACCCTAAAACTTTATTTAGTGGTATCACAGCACTAAAATGCCCATCACTTTGAAATCCCTCTAAACACCAACCCCATAGGGCAGCAACTTTATTTTCTGCTTCATTTAATGAGATGTATGATTTTATTGTTGACGTTATTCCAGAATTTTTTATGCGGTCTATTTCAATACCATTCATTTCGTATCTAATGTCTTGAAACAAAAACATAACAGGGTTGTTAGTGAACGTAACATTTTTCTTGATTGGATTCCCATCTTTACCGAAGAACTTCGCCTGTCCTTCGATGTAAATTGAACTGGCTGATGGTAGCACGTATATGTCTTGCTGGTGGAGGGGAATTCTGATTTCATCGTTTTCTCTAAAGCTGCTATTGTAGGGATTGTATGAATGGACTTCATAACTTTCGATCGAAGTGTCAAAGTGCGGTAATTCAGCAATCTGTAGTATATTCATATTTTAAATCCTAGAGCTTTAAGAAAATCTTTATTTACTTTAGTCAATTTCTTAACTTTTTTCTTGCGTCTTTGCACCTTAGCAATCGCAGAAGAACTAAGACGTTTTTCATTCGCTTGAGTGTTTTTATAATATACTATCATTTTGTTTTTCTTAAATGAAGTCGTAACTGAATTTGTTTCTCTCCAAAGTTAACACAGTGGCCAAATTGATCTACAATCTTAACCGATATTGATGAAATTATATTTTTGTTTACTGGAAAGTAAATAACATTTTGCGGTATTTCAACACACTGATGGCCTGGAGTAGTATCAGACACGAATTCGTGAATAAAATGAGTTGGTAATCCGTTGCAATACGAACTGTGAACAAGATCACATTCGATTTTGATTACAGACAGACCTCTGTTAATAATGGGGTTATTTGGTGTTGATTGTAATACTGAAAAGTATATCAAACCGCACTCATATTGATCTGACAAATGCAGCGGTGGTTGAAAGTATGAAACCAATTCCGATTTATGTCCAGAGATGGTAACCGTAGTAGACATGCTTCTATACTGACTTCTTTCGGCGGATCCTGTTTATTTTATTCTTCCACTACACCAAAAATTGTTCAAAAAGTTTAAACAAAGATGTCCACAATTATAAGGGTGATCACGCTGAATATTATCATAATTATAATGAACTTTGGATCCCAAGTATTTTATAAATTCCTTTGGAGGCTTAAGATTTCCATAACTATCAAAATATTCAATATAATCATTGTATTTTGCATAGGCTACCCAATGAGAACCAAGATTTTTAGAGCTATCTAAATTTATAACACCGCATTCTTTTTTAAAAGGGTGTTTAGGGAGCTTATCTCTCATAAAGACGCCTCTGAAATAGGGAATATTATTCCCATACTTCAAAATGTCTAAATTACTCAAGGCTCGATTGGGTAGCCGATATCTTAGTTTTTTTCTTTCGATACAAAAATTCCGAGTCCACCTTTGTATGGTTTAAGGTGTAGTCCTTTTCCGATGCAGAGAGCTTCCATTTTTTCATTGTGTCTCCTCGATTCTATGAATAATTTTTTTGCCATCTTGAATTCATTTATGGTTTTAGCAATACCAGCTGCACCGCCTGCTAAAGCTCCCACCGCAGATAAGCCCGCAAAAATCGGAATCAAAGGCAATACTCCACCAGTTTTTGGTATAGGAATAATACGAGGAAGTTTAACGGATGAATCATCAGCTAATTTTCTGGCAGCAGCCATAGCTAATTCTATTGCCACTTTCTTGCATTTCGGTTTTAATTTTTTGATATGTCTTTTCGTTTTTCTAATAACATTTTTAAATTTGTTTTTTAATGCTTTTTCAGGTTTAATTTTGGGAGAACACTTTTTGCTTTCTTTTTTTAGGCCAAAACCAGTTTTGATTTTTGTTGCCATAGCGCTGCTTACTAAGCGTGCTGACAGTTTTTCTCCTACAGTCGCATCTGAGGCAAGTGCTCGCTCTTTAGCCATATTTAACAAAACTAAATCTGCCTTGTGGTGATCCTTTAGGTTTGAAGACTTGTGATAGGCAATGTCGTGTTGTTTGCAATATTCGTCTAATTTATTAACACCTTTATCTCCACGCGTAAGCCTTTTAATTAATTTAGTGCCAGGCCCGCAATAATTGTATCCCGGTAAATGTAACTCAAATGGTAAATGATTTATAATCCAATTGAGAAGACTACTCTCTTCAATACCCATCATAAGACTGAAACATTTGGACTGAACACTTAATAAATATTCGATTTATCAATCCAACTGTTTTCAGAAGAAGGCAAGCCTAACCATTTTACCAAAACCCTGTTTCCTTTCCTTCTAAGAACTTTTTCAACCAAATATACATGAGGATTTTTTGTCTTTTGAAGCTCTTGTACATAAAATGCACCTAGAATGGGTTGGCCCCTGATTGCATCTTCAATTAAATAGGTGATAGGGGTTGTTTTTTGAATTTTTCGAATTTTAAATATTTCTGTCGACCAGTTGGGAGTATATCCTTTTTCAAATGTCCCCTTATACTTACTAATGCGTACATAATCACCCTCTTTAAACTTGCTTTTTATGCTATCGGTTTTTACCAGCCTGAAATATCTTTGTAATATGCGTTGTTTATTATTATTGTCCACGTTTGCGGGAATTTCATCAATTGTGCGATGATAGGTGTGATTGTATTCATAAATAACTTTATTAAGAGTATTATCGATCCAGTTATAGCTTCCTTTTAGACTAAATTCTTTATAAAGTTTAGACTTCAATGTTCTGATGAATCGCTCAACAATTGAAGCTTTTTTTGTTGAGAAGGTTGAATAATGATTAATATGATAAGATCTCACAAGTTTTTTAAATTTATCATTATAAAACTCTGCCCCATTATCAGTTTGCAGATTTTTAGGCATACGCCCTTTTTCCAATAAAATCTTGAAAGAATTGCATACAACATCTTTGGTCTTACTTTTCAAAGGAAAGATCCATGCATATTTTGAAAATGCGTCAATAACAGCAAGAATAAATCGAAAATTTTTATTGTCTTTAGAAATTGATTGCATATCAATTAAGTCCGCTTGCCATAAATCATCTATATCTTTCATAATAACATGTCTTCGCGGAAAGTTTACCCTTGCATTTTTATGAATTTCGTTTACTACGTCGGCTTTACTCATATCTTTAATTCAGTATATCAACATTTGTCTTGAACCCACCATTGATACTGAATAAAAACCATAGTATCTCCACTATTTATTATTGAATTATGTCAGCTTCTTTTAATTCTTCAACTATCGATAAAATTTCATTATCATGATTGGTATTGCCAGCATCTCTCGAAGCTACTAATAATTTTAATCTCTCAACCAATTCATTGGGATCATCCCAATATATCAAGTCGGTGTTGTTTTTGTACTTCTTTAACTTTGGCAAGTTTCCTCCAAATTTAGTGTGAACAAGTTTATCATCGTTTGACGATTCGGAAAATAGGTGTTTGATTATTTTACAATATTTTATACCTTTGTCACCTCTTATTTGACCTTTAGGATTAAAATCTCTTTTATGTGCATTTGTATAATGTAACATATCCTTATAGACAAGTTTATCTTCGCTCGATATTAACTTTAAATCAGGTTTTCTTCGGAGTAAAAGTTCTTTTAGACCAGCAGTTAAATTGTAAGCTTTGTCACCGATTTTAATTAAAATGGTACTTTCGTTATTCAAACTATCAACTTTAGAAAATGATACTGTTGAATTACCCATGAATAAAGTATTGTTTTCACTTCTGATTCCAAACGGTATACTAATACCATCATAAATACCAAAGATGTCATCACCTTCTAATGAAATTTCTAAATTATCAATCGATTCCTTTTTAGCATTTTGTTCGACTAATTGGGTAGATTTTATTTTTGGATCGTAATAGTCATTGAACTTTATAGATGAACTAGCATTATTTTCATCGGATTCGATTCCTTCGGAATTTTTTAGAGTTGTATTTTCATTTTTATTATTTTTTTCTGCAGATTTATTAGAATTAACTAAAGTCTGAAGAGGATCTGTCACCGGTTTTAGCATTTTATCAAGTGACAAGTTCATTGCATGTTCCTGATTTTTCATATGTTTTATTTTATTTTTTATGGAGTCAACAGACTTCATTAATTCCATTTTAATATTTTTCTCCATATTATGTAACCACAACTGTATTCAACTAAGAAAGGAATAACACTAGCAATGTTTTTTGTATACAATTCATTTATATGTACATGTATTTGATTTCATTCAAATTTAAAAAAAAAATCAAAATTCTGTCTGTACCTTCCATTATTTAATGATGAGTCTTTGTTAATAAGAAGAAAGTTGTAAGGGTTACTCCAAACACTTTTACAAATATCTTTGAACTGATTCCACGGTACATCAGAGTTGACATGTTCTTCATAGATGTGCTTTAAGTTCACATCATCTTGTTTAAATATTATAAGAAAGTTAGCATTATCGCGTAACAACTGTTTCGGGATTTTTGAGTAGGTTTGCGATAAATAAAAGCAATCAATTAGCTTATGTCTACCCATACAGAAATAATTGCGGATATTTGTTTGATTTTCACATACAACATCATCAAATATAAATACAGAATTTGGTAAAGCTTCACTCGGAGATATGACATCTTTATCGTCATTGAACTCATGAAATTTTATCTGAGGCACTCTTTTTAATACTTCCCGTAAAAAACAATATTTTGGTTGAAAATTAGTCTTCGAGTAAAGGTAAAGGTTTTGAAATTTGAGCCCATTTTCATGCAGTAACAAACTGATCACAACGTTTGTTTTACCACAATTTGAGGGGCCGCAAATTATACAACGAATCGTATTTGGCAACAAAGCGCTATGTCTAATCTCTTTAGGAGACTCACCAAGATTTATATTTTTAACGTTAAGTGATATGGGTTGTTTGATCAACTTCATCTTGTCAATTAATTTAATTATTAACTAACATAAACATATATACTTTATTTGGGGCTATCTTTAGACTTGTCCCAACAGGAATGGTTCTAGTCTCATCTTACAAGATAGGTATGTATATTTAAGAGCTACGTAATGATCCATATTACTCATCGCAAATCAAATAATTTTTGCACGTGTTATAAAAATAAGCGATCACTTCACAGCTGGTGTTCTATGCATAAGGAGGTCGTTTTGTTAACGATTTTATATTTTCAAGGTAAGGTTTTTTTTTTAATTTAATTAATTAATTATTTAAACTAATAATAATAAGTATGTAATGCATCCCTTTTTTTTTTACAGAATTATGTCACACTCACCATCGTACAGCCCCGTTGTAGATATGACTGCCCCGCAAAATTTAGCGGTATGTAACTAATAAGATTATCTTAAATCAAACATTAAATCCATAGTTCATGCTGTTTAGTTATAATATTCTTAGTATTCTTTCAGAATGCGATAGAAGACTCAGACCCTGTCACCAATCCGTTTTACTATGCTCAAGATGGGGAGAGCTGGTATGCGGAAGTAGCAGCTAAAACATGTGAGGAGAGTCGAAAGAAAAAAATAGAGGAACGAAGATTCAAGAAGAAAAAAAGTAAATCTTTTAAAAACTCTTCTTTTATCATGCGTAAGGAGCAAGGACGTGTTCGCCAGTTAATAAAAATTATGGTTTTTGATTTGGAAGGCCGTGATATGGAAGAAATAGACACTGAAACTGATAATGCGAGTGTGAATGTGCAGTATTTAGTGACAAGTGATTATGACGATATTGTTGACAAAACTGATCATTTAGTTAGTAAAATAGTACAAAAGTTAAGCAAATCTAATGTGTAATGTTTGTTATTGTTATTATTGTAAAAGTGAATTTAATTATTATTTGAATGTATTATTGTTAAATCAAAAAGAAATGTTTAAATTAATCGGGTTCATGTTATACCTGTATAATAAGACAGTATGAATAAATCAAACAACTGCTGTAAGATTACATAATTTATTTATTTCACATATTATATTAAAATATATAATTATTAGTACTTAAACTACAAACTAACAATTCAAGTTAGGTATTATTAATACAAGATGCTCAAATACATGCAATAAATAATATTCGAAAAAATCAATAATTTGTTTTCATTTAAAATATTGTTTTATGATGACCCCATGGTAAGGTTGTTATCTTATCAGCCATTATTTGTCGTTTATCATCGCTGTTTGACAAAATTACTTTATTTATCTTTTGAGTAAAAATTCTATGATTCTTAGATCTAATAATACACATATCATCTCTGAGTATTTCATTGTTCAGTAAAACCTTTTTATATTTTTCTATATTCAGCTTTTTTGTAACACATTTCTTAACACCTTTAGCTTTCTTTAAAGTGGAAATTTTAGAATCTATACAGTATAATTTTGCTCCCAAACCTACAAATTCTGATATAATTTCACCACCCATCTCATCTTTGAAGTAACCAGGTGTTTTAGCATTAACCATTGGTATATTAAATACATTATCTTTTTCAAAGTTGCTAGTATCAAAATATTTTAAATGTGCTTTTAAGTCTTCGTAAAAATCCTTTGTCTGTATTAAATATAGCAGACTGTCAGTGTCTGTATAGCAAAGCTTTAATTTATTTTCGTAAATTCTTTTCATGACCGAATAGTGGAATTTATATAAGTGACATTTTGCAATTTCTAAAATACTAAATCCGATATAGATTGGACGATCTAAAACTATTTTTGTTTGGTTCATTTGAATTGTTACAAGAGATTCTGAAATAACAGAAAAGTTATTGAAATTAGGTGCGCTAACATATTTTTCAGCCCCGTAAAACTTTTTAGTTCGATTAGATTTGTCTCTCCATATATTTACGAGCTTAACATCAACTTGTTTTCTTTTATTCTCTATGGTTTTTCCAAATATAGAATTATTTTGTTTTTTAAAAAAATCTCTTTCAAAATCAGAAGTTGCATTTTGCCTCAGCCCAGTATTTAAAGAAATATATGATTCTAAGAATTTACTTTGGTGAAATGCTAATATTCTATATATTTTTAACAGTTGTAAACCATTATTTAAGCATTCTTTTAAATGAATATAATGAATAACATATCTATGTTTATTGAAAAGATTAGCAATAAGTTTAGCATTTCGACTACAGAACGGAACAAATTTTTCGGGCGCAAATGGTAAATCGGAATGGTTATCATGCAAGTAGTCAGGGTAATGAAGATCTACTTCTAATATAAATCCAATATCAGAATCAGATGATAAGCTCATAACATCAAAATTTAATATTTCCTTCTGAAGGAGAAACCTAAATCCTCCTACTGGAAGCTTTTGCATCATAGCATATCCATATAAATTAACACAATCAAGATAAATTAGAAAACTATCAGGTTCTTCACTATTATAGTCGGTAAGATATTCATTATTTGCCTTAGCATATCTGAGTGAACATTGAGCAAGTCCTCCTCTTATACCCTTTTCTATCATTTGATATATTTCTAAGTCAGAGATTAGATCTAACTTGATTTTAGTATACAATAACATAGCATCCCAACTTAAGGATGGTGATGAAACGTAATAGCAAGGATCCAGACCATAATTATTTAAACTCATTTTCCTAAATTTTTCAAAAACATCGCACAGAAGTAAAACGTCACATTTAAGATACAAATCGGTATATTCACCCAAATTTTTTATATCAAAAGTTTTCCAAACATTTAAGGCATGCTCATAGTCTTTATCAGATATAGATTCAGATGTAAGTTTGTTGAAAAATTTTGACGGTTCTGGTAATTTATTCTCATCATATCGTTCCCAGGAATCTATGTAATCGTAACAATAAATGCCTTTTCTTCGAACAATATCAAATAAAGTATTATTATTAAAAAAAGATTTTAAATGTTTGAAATCTTCAGGGTTCATAGTCTTAACCAATTTGTCCATACTTGAGCTTAAAAAATTATATGAGTCAATAAATTTCAATTTTACAACATTTGTTGCATTGATGGTTATGAATTTTGTAAATGAAATATATTTCTCTTTAGTTCTCGGTATGAGATGAATTCGACCGTTTATCTTTGAAAGTTCATTAATAAATAAATGACTGTCATAACCGGATAAGTTATGAAACACTATGGGTATAAAAGTGCATTGCTTTGCATTTAAATTGCATATATCATGCGCAGGTCCTCTATATTTTCCAGTAAAGTGATCATGGTCCTTAACAATATTATCATTACACGAAAACTTATTTTTACAAATATGGCACTCAGTGCTGTTGATAAAACATCTATGTTCATCCTCAGTAAGCGGTATCATATTTTCACTCTCTAATAATACTTTATATAATCGTTTTACATCATTAGTCAAAGATTTGACAAATTTCTTAGAACAATCTGGCCCTCGGTAAGATACGAAATCATTTAATTCAGGATTTGAATTACAACAAATATAGTAAGCAAAACACGTAGCCTCATGAACTTGAATATTTTCTACATGTGTTGATTTATGTTTGTCAGAATATTCACGCAATAAACTTTCAAAATCACCATAAATCACTATTGGTACTCTTTGAGTTCTTTCATAATTTATGAAACTTATTTCAGTACCCTTCTCAGGTAATATGGTTTGTATTCCGGCACATTCGTGACAATTCAATTTCTCTTCAGTGTGAAAGTAAATAAAACATTCATCACATAAATATATTTTACTTTTATGTTGGGTCAATTGCTTGTGTACAAGTTTTTCAAAGCTTTTAATTAAACAGAAATGACTCTTTCTATTGTTGCTAATGTAAAGCAAATTGACATGGTATAAACGACGTGATTTTGTTTTATATAAGGGACCTGTAACTGTAACATTATTATCTAAACCGTATATATTGATACTGATATTAGAATTGTTTATTTCAAAGCGCTTAATGTCATTGAAACTAGGGGGAAAACTCATGTCAGAAATATTAAATAATTCGGAATAATGTGGATATGAAGAAGTTCTGTTTGGATTGGTCTTTGCCGGAAACATATCAGCTACAATACACCAAAGAAAACAATGTTGGTCTTCATTTTTTATGTTTAGGCATGATTTAGTATTGACAATACGTTTAGGCAATGGTAAATAAGAACCACCTCGCAAAGGATTATATTTTACGATATTAATTTCTAAATGACTGATAGACTCAATTGTCCAACCTGACTCAGACAGTTCAAATTCGGAACATTTACAAATAAGTTTACCACAAAATGATTTATATAAGGACAAAATATCTGTGTTTTGCACGACTACATTATACTTTGTGTTAAATGACTTTAAAGATTTTTCATAATTTTTTGGTAATATATACCAAACAAATAGTTCAAAATTAACTTTTACCGATTTATGTTTTTTCATCTGGTCTTTGATAAGGTAACAAATCGTTTCAGAAATTTGTGTTAAAAATAATTCAAGTGAAACGTTAACCATTCTAGGATTCACTCTATAACTGATTATCCGATTTCTAAAAGCTGTTGCTATTATATGAACATTATCAAAACGTGTCTGTAATAAGCAATTCGATTTGTGTACATTAGTTTTTTTGTGTGCAGAATATTTCGGAACTGAAACGTTACAGACTTCACAGAAAAACATATTTAGATAATTGTAATTGCAAAAACTATCTTAAAGTATTTAAATATTCTGGATTTCGGATATTAATTTCCTGTAAATTATTATTAAAAAACGAAATTTAAAGTGGATAAAGTTTAAATGTAAAACAAATTACAAATCGAATATTATAATTAAAATAATATCGAGTATTCTCAATGTTGAGATTTCTCAGAATCGAGTATTTTTAATATCGAGTATTCTGTTTCTTAGTATCGAGTTTTCTTAGTATCGAGTATTCTTAGTATCGAGTATTCTTAGTATCGAGTTTTCTTGGTATCGAGTATTTTTAGTATCGAGTATTTTTTGTATGAATTTTAAAGTGGATGAAAGTTTAAATGTAAAACAAATTACAAATCGAATATTATTATTAAAATAGTATCGAGTTTTCTCATTGTTGAATTTTTCTCAGATCGAGTATTCTTAGTATCGAGTATACTTAGTATCGAGTTTTCTTAGTATCGAGTATTCTTAGTATCGAGTTTTCTTAGTATCGAGTATTCTAAGTATCGAGTTTTCTTGGTATCGAGTATTTTTAGTATCGAGTATTTAGATTTTTAATATTTCATATATTTGAGCTTCCTGTAAATAAATCACAATTAATAATATAATGAAAATAATATTAATAAGTATATTATATGGATTACATTTGTTTAATAAGTAATGTTTTAGTATAAGTCAGTATCGAGTATTCTAAATATGATATTTTAAAGTGGATGAAAGTTACAAACAAATTACAAATCGAATATTATTATTAAAATAGTATCGAGTTTTCTCATTGTTGAATTTTTCTCAGATCGAGTATTCTTAGTATCGAGTATACTTAGTATCGAGTTTTCTTAGTATCGAGTATTCTTAGTATCGAGTTTTCTTAGTATCGAGTATTCTAAGTATCGAGTTTTCTTGGTATCGAGTATTTTTAGTATCGAGTATTTAGATTTTTAATATTTCATATATTTGAGCTTCCTGTAAATAAATCACAATTAATAATATAATGAAAATAATATTAATAAGTATATTATATGGATTACATTTGTTTAATAAGTAATGTTTTAGTATAAGTCAGTATCGAGTATTCTAAATATGATATTTTAAAGTGGATGAAAGTTACAAACAAATTACAAATCGAATATTATTATTGAAATAGTATCGAGTATTCTTAGTGTCGAGTATTTAGATTTTTAATGTTTCATATATTTGAGCTTCCTGTAAATAAATCACAATTTAATACCTAATGTAAATAATATTGTGGATTACATTCGTTTAATAAGTAATGTTTTAATATAAGTATAAAGAAGAGTATATGAGTAAAATAGGTATCACAATAATATTATTTTATTCCATCAAATAATATTATTTGGATACAGAACAGGCTGCACGCCCTTAAATTCTGCTTTCGCTGCAGATACAAGATTATTAGTAGCGCGCCAAGTCGCTGAATCGGAGTATACAGAGGCCCTATACGTGAGGAGCGCTTGCTTCCATCGGTCCTTTCCGAATTTTTCAGCGTCCCTATGGTTATAAATACGGAGCTCGATATAATAATCACCGCTCCGTGTTAGGTCCTGCTGATAGGAGTTTCCAGAAGCTGTTCTTCTGGACAGGGACGATCGCAGTGCAGCTGCCCTCACCGGTTCAAGATCTCCCTCTTCCTCCTGTAAACATTGTTATAAAATAGCATTAGATAAACATATTTGAGAGGAGCAGAGGAGAGCAGTGGTGACCCAGTGGTAACGACTGTGACTTACAAATTGTAGGTTGTGGGTTCGAACCCAGGCTAGCGATTTACTTTGAGTAAATTATTTCGTCACCACTGCTCTCAAAACGGTGAAGGGAAACATCGTGAGGAAACCGGCATGTCCTAGAACCAAACATTTTAAGATATGTGCACAGGGCCCATGTATCCGCCACCCGGGCCCACTCCCTCTCACGGAGAGGCCTGTGTCCCAGCAGTGGGAACAAGCCGTCAGATTGAAATCCTATAGGTAATTATAAATCTTAAACACATGTTTGATGAAATATATATTTTTTTTTACTCACCGAGGAATCAGCCACACAAATCCGCTTGATTTTCTTAGGCCTCTTTGGTGAAGTATCGGTTTCGGAATCAGACTCACTGCCAAATAATTCTTTTACAGGTGGAGTTGAGGCCGCAGCTACTTTCTTCGATTTGCCTTTGCCTTTAGCCACTTTTATTTTCGGCTTTGTATTTCTTTTTGGTTTAAACGATGTAGAGGGCTCGTTGGGATGCGACTCTACATCGGATTCAAATGGATTCACAAATGTCGACCTAAAATAAAAAGAAATAGTATATAAGAAGTTATACAAATGAACGATTCCTAAAAGGATAGACAGAGTAATAGAACACTCTCTATAACAATTTTCTCTATCTGGAAATCGATCCTTGAATACTTAGAAAATTGAATAAGTCGTTATTTGGTTCTAGAACTCAGCGTCAATACTTCATGTTGTGAAATGGTAGTAACGGTTATTAAACCACTGCACGAGAAGCAAACAAAATAACTCAATAATAAATTTTAATTAGATCTGGAATCGAACCCAAAACTTTGCATTCGACGGTGACACTGATGTTGAATGGGCTACAGGGAACGTAAGAAATAAAAACAATTAACACATTAAATATTTATACCTTGGAGTCGAGCCAAAGATTTTACGTTCAGCAGTTATACTTGTAGTCTACATCATCACTGAGTTACTAGTAAGTTTAAACCCATAAATAAACAATACTTAAAATTGGGAATCGAACCCTAGACTTAACTTTCGATTATTGCATTTACCATCACTAAATTGCAGGTGCAGTAAGTTATACAAAAAAATAATGTGATACGTACATACTTGTTGTGGAAGATATAAATTTGCACACTTAATCACTGAAGATGATGGAACTCGTCACCAACACAAGAACACCAACAATTCACAAATAACTGATTATGATTGATGGATGCGTCATTGAAGGGACTTATTTATAACACTTTTACGTAAGGTAGCGATTATATTAATATTTGCAACTATTGTTTTAATGTTTCACTAATATTTGACTTGTAAATTATATTTTCATCACTCCTTAAATAAGGTCTATAATCATTTGTTCTTTATTAGACACTATGCACCCAGCCTACAATTCCATTTTTGGGGCGGTGGCGACACTCTGTCGCAGCAATCTGAGACGAAAATCTAAAAAGGAAGTTGCATGTACCTTGACCATTCAATATCGGTCTATGAAGTCTCACATTAAAATGGTAGCAAGAGGTTTTGTAAACACTTACCAAAATAAGTTAAGCCTAGACATTACATTTAGGAAAATGTATGGCATTTTACATTCAAGGATTATCGTAAATCTCCCAATCTTCAAAGCGATCCAGTATTTTGTCACATTTTTCGACGACACGTATGGCGCATTGCTTAAGAGCTCGTCTCGCTGCATCACAATGTAAATATTAGTTTATAAACGTGCTGCTACTAAATGTCCCAAGTGTCGCGGGTTCGATTCCCGCACGGAACAAATAAGTATTTGTTCCGGTCTGGATTTTGTTTTCATGTTTTATTTTTACCATTATTTAATTTAATAATAATAATACTCTGAAAAATGAGCAAGTATGAGCCTAGCTCAAAACATTCTTTAGGTACTTACTTAATGGTAAGGAGGTACGATTGGTGCAGTGGTTAGATTGACTTCTGCCCTACGTGTCGTGGGTTCAATTCCCACACAGCAAATATTTGTATGATCTACAACTAGCTCCGGGTCTGGCTGTCTGTAAAATGTATGTCTGTCAACGAAAGAAATCTTAGGATCGTATCGTTTTATTCTTGGCTTTGTGCTAATAGTCTGTTGATATCTATTATTTTTTAATAGCATAAAGTGTAACGTCGGTTCCCATGTGCCTAATGAACCTGCTGGAATTTATCGGGTGCAGATCCAAACTACTCGCTATTAAGAATTACGTTATAGAAAATAAAATAACATTGGACCTTGGAAATCAAACTGGGTTCCTCATGCTCAACAATTGCAAAATTAAAATCGCTAGACCAAAGAATAAAATAGATAAAATGCAAGTAAATTCTTGAACTACTAATTGATGCACTCTACATTGTTTTACCTAACTACTTTAAAAGCATCACACTTTCGTCAAGTAATATAAAATATAGGGACATAAGTTGATCAAACGAGTCGAACTTGATATGGTTGTTTATAAATTTTTAGTACACATCGCACCGTTGATTGAGGCATTCTGCATAACGCGCTATTATTTATTCCAATGTTCGACATCGCACCGTTGAATGAAATAAAAATATTCAGCCCGTATTGCAAATTTGAGGCAGACCATAGTAGTAGTGTATTATTGGGGCGTTCTGCATAACGCGCTCGAGCGAAGCGAGAGCAAGTGATGCAGAACCCCCAATAATACACTACTGACAGTTCCAGGCACCGGCACATGCACAGGGCAGAGGTCGACCAGCCGTTATTTTGCCAGCGCTCGACGAGGAGATCATCGAGTACTTCGAACGGGATCCGCGTCGCAGTACGCGCCAGGCCGAGGCTAGGTTTGGCGTAAGCCAGTACCACGTCTGGAAACTACTCAACTCTGAAGGACAGCATCCTTATCATTTTCGCGGTGTTCACGCTCTCCACGAAAATGACCCCCAGAACAGAATTGCGTTTTGTCAGTGGTTGATCTCCAACCAAGATAAGAACATTTTGTGGACGGATGAATCAACTTTTACGCGAGTTGGTATTTTCAACCAGCGTAACGAACATTTTTGGGCAATAAATAACCACGTTATTCGCGAGTGTGCGCATCAAGTGCGTTTTAGTGTCAAGTGCGTTTTAGTGTCAAGTGCGTTTTAGTGTCAAATTTGAATAACATGTTGGATAACAGCTGATTGAAAAGCACGTGGGTCAATGGCCTCGCGGCCTTTAATAGTAACACTAGACGTAACATGTATTGTAGGTAATACTGGCGTCGCACGCGCCGGCGCCGCAGCCCTCAAAGGAAAGCGATGCATAAATGGTCAAACCCAAATAAGCTTTCGCACGTGGTGATACGGCATAAAAGTTTGCACGCAAAACAAACGAGCGAGCCACAAGCCGACAAAGCAAAGACCGATTTATTAAATGTTTAAAGTAAAATAAGCTCTCGCGTGTAATTATACGGCATAATCTAGCCCGCGCGTAACATGATCAAACGGAGCCGCCTTCGAACCTAATCCTTTCGACGGTGACCTAGCACCCGGGTCAACGGCCTGCTGTCGTTCGGCCGTAGATATCGGGAGGTATACTATTGGTTCGTGATCGCTTTCGAGTTTAGTTTTTCACAATGTTAAATATGCCAGTTTTTGTTATAACTACGAAACGATTGTATTACATAGACAAAACCATTTCGCTGCAGGAAAACAACCATTTAAATTTCACGGTGTAGTTTTATTATTCAAAAATGTACTGTGTTTTATTCTATAATGTTCTTTTTTATATAATTAATACTCAACTATAAAAAGTTACTTATAACGTAGCTGTCCCGAAAGAAACGAACTACACTCACTACTCACAGACAAATACATCAATAGACATTCACACACTGGTGTTCTTGTCAATCAACCTTTATGTTCCCAACGAAATAAATAATGTGGGTCCCCACGGTAAGGTTGGTGATGACTAATTAACCAGCTTTG